>SRSM01000127.1:0-2983750 GCA_019593545.1 Apocynum venetum
TTTTGGTTGATGGGGTATTTTGGTCGGTGTTTGCTACAATTTGATCTTTAGTTTTTGGACTAGCCCATTTGTCTATATGTTGTTAGCTTCTGACTATTGTTTTGTCCTCTTGGGTTATGCCTTTTAATAAATGTTATATGCCTTTCAAAAAAAAATATTTAAGCTAAATATATGTATCATTTTGTTTTTCTACAATATAAAGCTCTCTGCCTATTGTTTTGTCCTCTTTATGCCTTTTAATAAATGTTATATGCCTTTCAAAAAAAAAATTTAAGCTAAATATATGTATCATTTTGTTTTTCTACAATATAAAGCTCTAACGCAGAAAAATTCTGCATTCTTTTCTTTCTTTTTTCTAAATTTATTTTATTAAGAATGTACTAATTTGCTTAACTTAAATATTTATATTATTAAATCTAAAAGTTTTAAAATCAGATTTTGGCGTCAATTACTTTTGAAATAACAATTTTTTCTCTAATGTTTATTGAAAGTCATCATTTGAAAATATTTCTTATCAAACTAAATTATTATGCTATTCTTATTCACCAAAATTTTACAAAATACTTTGGGGGTCGCAGCTTCTTGCCCCATGTGTCTGCCCATGGACACACACACACATATATATATATATATATGTGTGTATATATATCCTAGTCACTTTTAACAAACTAGGGGAATGGATGAGAGATTATTGTTTCATTTTTTGTTTGTTACATCATAAGGGAGCTAAAGTTTAGAATGTGGATAAAAGAATACAACTTAAAATACTCAAACTCAAGGAATAATTCGTACAAAATACTTACCAATTTTTTAACAATGCAAATTAATTGTTCACAAAAGTAATGAAACCGAGTAACCAACAAAACCAAAAAAATTGCAAATTATCTTTTCCACATCTTGCTATTTAACTTCAATTAAATTAAGAATTGATCTGAAAAATATGTTAAACTAATAAAGCTAATCAAATCTTAGTCAATGTTGTTGCCAAGTACCTATAGCTTTGAACTCTAACTGTCTTTTTATTTTATGACGTTGAACACGTAGCCCGCACTGTATTCTAAATAAACTCTGCCTCTATGTGCTAGCATGTAAACCACACAGAAGATATAAATCGCACTGTGAGCAAGTCCTGTGTAATAGGCTCGATTAATAAGATGTTTTATAGAATTCAAACTTAAGATCTTAAAGCTTTGAATTCAGTGCTTGAACCAACTCAACTACCCATTGAAACTCATGTTAGTTTTATGGCAAGTTCACTATTGCAAATTTAGCCCCACATGGAATGTTTGGAAAAATAGCTCCGGTTCTTAATTCTATAAAAGAAAGCTAGCTCATTTAGTTTTACATCTTCTATATCTAATCTTCTATATTTGTGAAAATCCTTTAATTATGATATCCTACTTGTAATACTTTAAAGAAGTGATCTGCTAATGTGATGGGGGCTCGAAGATATGGGCAATATTGGTCGAACTCCGTTATCAATTTTGATTTGTTCTTTCCTTCCGTTATCAATTCTGATTTGTTCTTTCCTTCTATATTTTGCTTTAGGTATTAAATTATTTTTTGCTATTATTTTCATTGTTAAATAATATTCAATACTTTTGAGTTATATTTTATTCCGTTCTTTAGTGTATTATTTATTGTATTATTCTATTATATTGTATTGATATATTGATTTTAGATCAAGTAAGGTTCTAGCTCAGTAAAAACTTGAAAACTCTCCTATCTTTATTGAAAACTTGTTCAGATTGGGAAATACTTTGAAACTTAAATAATCCGTCTGTAACTCTCCTCTTTTTTTTTTTTTTTGAGAACTCACTTGGTCTATCAATTAATAGAACTAACAATATTTTAGTATAATATTCTTCACAAATACATATAAATCCGTTTGTAACTCTCCTCTTTTTTTTCTTTTTTTTGAGAACTCACTTGGTCTATCAATTAATAGAACTAATAGTATTTTAGTATAATATTCTTCACAAATACATATAGTTCATTAAAGTATATGTTAAAAATTTAATATACTTATTTATTTTCCCTAGGGCTGGCAAAATTTAATATACTTATTTATTGAGATAATTATCTCTTTTTAAAAAAAAAAAAGAAAAAGCAAGAAGAAGAAAAAAATAATGATGAAATGAAAAAAAATAAAAGAAAAAGAAGAAGAACAATTTTTCTCCTAGAAACGTTCATGTCTTGTTTTAAAACATTTGAAGAACATTCACGTTCTTTCTTTTTTTAATTTTTTTACCCAACGACGTGAATGAAATGAAAAAAAAATTAAAATAATGATGACTTGAATGCAATTCACATTTTCGGTCATTTTGGTATGTCTCCCACAATTAAGATTATTTTGGATCAAATATGAAAAAGAGAAATTATTTTGATTAAAAACTCTATAAATACAACATATTTTTCTTTTTGATGTCAAAGCAACCTATAATTGTTGGGTCCATCATTTTTAATTTAGTGGTTTCTATCGGTCTCTCAAAATCATTAAGTATTAATGTATATATTTGCATTTTAATCTCACCAACATATATATGTACACACACAGAGAAAAAAATATATATATATATATACATAATCTATTAATTTGATTATCATGCACTTAGTCATATAATTTGCAAAGTGGATGCTAGGATTGATCACCGTATATATATAATTTGCACATAGTCTTAATTTTAAGTCTAATTTTTATTTCCAAAAATTAAATTGCTTATACATACACTAAGGGTACATATGAATTGAAACCCTTCGAATTCAGGCTTTAGTTATTCATAGAATTCTGGTTTCTCTTGACATTTCTTCCGTTTTTTTTATTACTATTAAGGTTGTGTTATTAAATCAAAAATCAAATTGTAATCACATATTTTTCTTATTTTTAATCAAAGTTGTGTTTTCAAATAAAAATTCAAATTAAATAGATTTAACTTTTTTTTAAAAATTATCAAATGGAATGGCGTATTCTTCTATTGTCTTAATGTTTTGTCATATTTTGTTTGTTTTTTTCTTGAAAGTTATCTTGTCAAATCAAAATTCAAATGAAAGAGATTTAAAATTTTTTAAAAAAAGACAATTATACAACAACTTTCTCTTGTCTTAATTTTTTAATCAAAGTTAAGATCTAATTTTTTAAATGAGATCTAATTTTTTTAAAATAAAAAACGATTTGAACCACTAGTGTAATCATTAATAAACAATCAATTCAAGGTTATAAACCGCTGTAACTTTCAAGCACGGTTCAAGGTCTATTAGTCCGCTTTTGTTGAACGATTGTCACCCCAAGTGGAAGCACATATACAATAGATAACTATGTACTATCTTTTGATAAGCCTGATAAATCGAGGGATGTGCCCGATAAACAGAAACATATGGGAGAGATAACAAGAATTTCTTTTCATCATATCATCACATGCCTTACCAACACATATATGCCTTTGGAGACACTATGTACTATCTTGATGCAAAAATTAGTAGTATAGATTAGGCTACTACATCTAGTTAGTAATTAATTATGTATTTTAGATATATTATATATTATTGTTTTTTAATGCTCCCTCTATTTCATACGAAAACAATATAAAATTAATATTAAGTTTTAAATCTACCATTAATAAATATTCTAAATCACTTTCTCATTGTCTCTCTCTATATTAATCATCACTATCATTCTCTCTTCACTTAAATATGGATAAAAATGGAATATAATAATAAATTATATAAGAAAAATACTTAATATGAAACAAAATTAAACTATTTCAACCACACTTAATATGAATATGAAAGGGAGGTAGTATATTTTGTATGATTTATATCAATTGGCTTTTATTTGATTGGTCTATAGATATTTAGTTTTTTTTTTATACATATTTAGTTTAAGCCTAAATAATTGGATTCATTTCTCTCTCTTAAGTCTAAACAGAAAGCTACCTAACTTGGTCGGTTTCCACGTTTCGGGAAAACAATGACGTGTTGCAACGGCAGAGACTTGCATGCACGTGTAATTGATTCTGACAAATGACTTGGCCAGCAGCCCAGCACCTTAAGAAAATGATTGTCAAGCATGATCCTTGATAAGTAAAAGAAATTATGTGCGTGAGTACATTGTGGAAATACATGAAGATTTTAAGATTTTATTAAATGGTAAATCAATGAACTGTTGCCCATGGGACTCTTCAAAAGATTTAGATCATATATAGAATCGCAGTTTGATTCATAACTGTTTTTCACTGCATCTTTTACTCACGCAAAGCATTGAAAGATAGTACGTTAATTACTAGACAAGGTTCCAATTCGTTGTAAGAAGTTTGATCAATCATGTAGATCAGTAACCGGCCTGGAACTAATTAACAAGCAAAAGATATAATGTGATAGATCTATAAGATTAAAAACTTTATTCCATTATGATGAGATAATCGCATGGGGATGAACACAAGTAGAGTGCATGATAGAGTTCATCCACCATCTTATTACACACTGACACTGACACACTTAGAACGCCTCGCTTGAGATAACTTCTCAAGCACAGGCACCTCCAACAGCCATGTAGAATGCCTGAGCTTGGGGATTTGCCTTGCCTGCTATATTTTTGGCATTGGGTTTATTGTCACCCTTGGAAAGGTACTGGGTGGTGGTCTTGACAATACTTCCTCCATTGCCAGAAGGCTCAACTTTCACCAGGTAAGATATGGATTCAAGATTGTCATGATCCAGGATATCTCCATCAATCAAAGTGTACTTACAAGTCAAATTCTGACTGTCAAAAGCATCAATCCTGTACTTAAGATTCTTGAGGGGAGAGCCTGCATTTCAAGAAATTAAAAACAGAAGATAAAGATTCATTAATTAGTGTATCTTCAAACACACAATAATTATATGCACGCTTATTATGTCTCTAGAAACTAGCAAAGAATAAGATGTAAATGAATGGAACCTTCTGGGAAGACTGTCTTGCAGATGCTTCCAACACCTTGGCCTTGAACCTCAATTTTCTTGACGGACTGGGGCATGAGGTTTGGCATGGTGTTTGATGCATCAGTAAACATAGTCTTGAATAGCGTAGCTGGAGCAGCTGGGGATGCATGCTGTTCAGTGGTTGTAGTGACTGCCATGGTTGTTTCTTAATTCAAAGAATGCAACTGAGTGATCAGTTTTTTTTGTAATTTGAACTGTGTGGAAACACAACTAGCATACTATGGTATTTATAGATAGAGTTGGAGAATTTTTGTCTTGCAGCTTTTCTGCAATCGAAATATGCCCTTCAACATTATCATTCAAAGCATCCACAAAAGGTTGTGGAAAAAAGATAATCAATATTAAAGATTCATTATTCGCATTTGAAAAGGACCCAATATGTTTGTTTTCTTTTTGATATTTAAAAGGACCCAATATTAAAGCTAATTTTGGAGATGGCCATGAAGATTCCTTAGGCATTACTCATTTTTTATGTTTTGATTATAATTTTGCAATAATAATTACTATAAATATTTTATGTAATCACAATTATTAACTTTTAAACCAAATGTTTTTTACATGAAATTCCCTCTATATTTTAGACGCAATTGCTTTTCATGACTTAAAGCTGCGAGAGAAAATGCATGGCCTGAGTGGTGAAGTACCTATTCTGGCACCGGTAAAAGTCTGGAAAAATAAAAACAAAAAATGGCCTTATTGCTACTAATCTTTGAATGCCAATTCAGGAAAGAGTCCACGAAAGATTAATCAGAATACTTATACATCATTGGATCATAAATAATATACTACACAATTCTTATTCAAGAGAGAAAATAGTCCAGGGATGAAAAAGAGTGAAAAAAGAAAAAATTCATGGACCAAAGTTGAAAATATTGAAAATAGTTTAGAGATGACAAAAGATAAAGATTAAAGACCAAAGTTGAAAAATTAAAATAGTTGAGGGATAAAAAAAAGATAGAGAATAAAACAATTAGGGACCATACTCAATAAAAATAAAAATAGTTCAAGAATAAAAAATGATAAAAAAATATTCAAGGACCTTGAAAAATAAAACAGTAATAAAAAAGATAAATACCAATCTAGGACTAATGTTGAAAAATTAAGGCAATTCAGAGATTAAATTTGATCAGTATTCATTAATTCATTATAAAATTTAAATAAAGACCACCCACTATAGGAAAGGAATAAAGATAATACATAAATTAAGGCCTCCCACAGTAATTAGATTATTTCTTAATATATAATTTATATTCCATAGGGAACATATTTAGACAACACTTGAGAACTATTCCGAATACATTTTTTTCAGGTAAACTTACAATCATTCGAATTTGGATTCCTATTGTTTTTTTGGCTTCTCCTAAATCTGTCATCTTAAACTCTTTGTTCAACTGAGACAAAAAGAGTGGCAAACTCTGTTTGACTCAAAAACAGTATTTGAAGAAAGTGCTACGAAATTTTGGCATGAATGAAAATGCAAAACCTGTAAGTTATCTTTTAAGACTGACACAGAACGAGAATACATGGCAAAAGTTCCGTATGTTAATGAGGTTGGTAGCTCGATATATGTAATGGTGTGCATACGTTCAAATATTTCACAAGCAGTTGGAGCAGATATATGCATGATCCAGACAAAACACATTGGCAAGCTGTGAAATGGATTCTACAGTATTTGCAAAACACTGTAAATATTGGATTAGTATTTGAGCTGGACAAATCACTTACTCAATGTGTAGTTGGATATTGTGATTCTGACGATGCAGGTGATGTGGATAAGCGACGATCTATAACTGCCTATTTGTTTACCTTAGCCAAGATACCAGTTAGTTAGAAATCTACCTTATACTCAACGGTAACTTTGTCTACAACAGAGGCCGAATACATGGCTATTACAGAGACTGTTAAGGAAGCAATTTAGCTTCAAGGGTTGCTAGAAGACTTGAGAGTTGGTCAGAAGCACATTACAGTGTATTGTGACAGTCAAAGTACTATACATTTAGCAAATAATCAAGGTTATCATGCAAGGACGAAGCATATTGATGTGCACTATCATTTTGTACTGGAGATTCTTGAAGAAGGTGAATTACTTATTTAGAAGATTCCAACAGTAGAGAATCCCGTAGACATATTTACCAAAGTGGTAACATCAACCAAGTTCAATAATTGTTTGGACTTGATCAATATCATTCATTATTAAGTTGGCGTCTGAGGGTGCATTTGATGACACCAATGAAGACTACTTTATTCGATATTGAAGATGAAAGACTTAAAAGTTGATAGGACGAAAGAAACTCGCCAAGGTGGAGATTTGTTACAAATTTGGCAAGTTACTATTCAAATAAATCCCACATCTTAAATATTGTAAAAGGATTTTTGATTCCTTCCCTATAAAAGGACCCTAGCCACTTTAAATAGTTTTACCCCTTCAATATCTAATCTATGGGAAAGGGAAATGTAACTACAAAAGAAATTACATAAAAGTGCTTGAATGAAAGATAAAGAAAATCGTGCACAAGAAGCATTTTAAATATGAAATTGAAACATTGGTCGATGTTGAAGCATTCGCCATTTGAAGGGGCCATGGAGAGCTTGAGAAAGACAGCAACTAATTCAACCAGAAAATGGAAGGTTTTAGCAGCAAAGCCAGCTAAAATGATACCTTCAATGATACACGCGAAATATAAAATGATTTAGCCAAATGGTGGAGTTTTCCACATGTTAGGGAGAATCATATGCAATCTTGAAGCAAAATGAAGATCTGTTGTAGCAAAATACTCAACCACTTAAGCTAAGGTTGAATTGAGGATGGAATGAGAGTTGGATACAGTTTGTTCAAAGATAAATATATATTTTATAGCCCAAAATTATAGAAATCTGGCAAGTTACTATTCAAATAAATCCAACATCAGAAATCTTGTAAAAGCGTTTTTGATTTCTTCTCTATAAAAGGACATTAGGCTCCTTAAATAGTTTTACCCCTTCAACATTTAATCTTTTATATTTGTGGAAATCCTTTAATTAGGATATTCTAATTGTAATACTTTGACCATTCACTTAATATGAATGTGGAACAGAGGTAGTATCCTTCGTGTGATTTATATCAATTGGCTTTTATTTGATTGGTGTATACATATTTAGTTTAAGCCTAAATAATTGGATTCATTTCTCTCTTAAGTCTAAACAGAAAGCTACCTAGCTTGGATTCGTTTCGGGAAAACTACGAGGTGTTGCAACGGCAGAGACTTGCATACACGTGTAATTGATTCTGACAAAAGACATGGCCAGCAGCCCAGCACCTAAAGAAAAGGATTGTCAAGCATGATCCTTGATAAGTAAGAGAAATTATGTGCGTGAGTACATTGTGGAAATACAAGATTTTAAGATTTTATTAAATGGTAAATCAATGAACTGTTGCCCATGGGACTCTTCAAAAGATTTAGATCATATATAGAATCGCAGTTTGATTCATAACTGTTTTTCACTGCATCTTTTACTCACGCAAAGCATTGAAAGATAGTACGTTAATTACTAGACAAGGTTCCAATTGGTTGTAAGAAGTTTGATCAATCATGTAGATCAGTAACCGGCCTGGAACTAATTAACAAGCAAAAGATATAATGTCATAGATCTATAAGATTAAAAACTTTATTCCATTATGATGAGATAATCGCATGGGGATGAACACGAGTAGAGTGCATGATAGAGTTCATCCTCCATCTTATTACACACAGACACTGACACACTTAAAACACCTCGCTTGAGATAACTTCTCAAGCACAGACACCTCCAACAGCCTTGTAGAATGCCTGAGCTTGGGGATTTGCCTTGCCTGCTATATTTTTGGCATTGGGTTTATTGTCACCCTTGGAATGGTACTGGGTGGTGGTCTTGACAATACTTCCTCCATTTCCAGAAGGCTCAACTTTCACCAGGTAAGATATGGATTCAAGATTGTCATGATCCAGGATATCTCCATCAATCAAAGTGTACTTACAAGTCAAATTCTGACTGTCAAAAGCATCAATCCTGTACTTAAGATTCTTAAGGGGAGAGCCTGCATTTCAAGAAATTAAAAACACAAGAAAAAGATTCATTAATTAGTCTATCTTCAAGCACACAATAATTATATGCAAGCTTATTATGTCTCAAGAAACTAGCAAAGAATAAGATGTAAATGAATGGAACCTTCTGGGAAGACTGTCTTGCAGATGCTTCCAACACCTTGGCCTTGAACCTCAATTTTCTTGACGGATTGGGGCATGAGGTTTGGCATGGTGTTTGGTGCATCAGTAAACATAGTCTTGAACAGCGTAGCTGGAGCAGCTGGGGATGCATGCTGTTCAGTGGTTGTAGTGACTGCCATGGTTGTTTCTTAATTCAAAGAATGCACTGAGTGATCAGTTCTCTTTGTAATTTGAGCTGTGTGGAAACATCACTAGCATACTAAGGTATTTATAGATAGAGTTGGAGAATTTTTTGTCTTGCAGCTTTTCTGCAATCGAAAGATGCCATTCAACATTATCATTGAAAGCATCCACAAAAGGTTGTGGAAAAAAGATAATCAATAAAGATTCATCATTCGCGTTTGAAAAGACCCAATATTAAAGCTAATTTTGGAGATGGCCATGAAGATTCCTTAGGCATTACGCGTTTGATTACTTATTACATTTCGATGTTGTATATATCGCATATAAAAAGAATCAACATAAAATACATATTGCTAATTCAAATTACAAAATTTTATAAATCCATACGACCGAGAAAAATGTCTAATTCAAATACATTTTTTATGTTTTGATTATAATTTTTGAATAATAATTACTATAAATATTTTATGTAATCACAATTATTAACTTTTAAACCAAATGGATTTTACAAGAAATTCCCTATATATTTTAGACTCAATTGCTTTTCATGACTTAAAGCTGCGAGAGAAAATGCACGGCCTGAGTGGTGAAGTACCTACTCTGGCACCGGTATATATAGATTACAGCTGAAAACATGTATATACATGATTAAAAGTTTGGAAAAATGGAAACAAAAAATGGCCTTTGAATGAAAACATGTATATACATGCTATTAATCTTTGAATGCCAATTCAGGAAAGAGTCCACGAAAGATTAATCAGAATACTTATACATCATTGGATCATAACTAATTTACTACACTATTCTTATTCATGAGAGAAAATAGTTTAGGGACGAAAAAGAGTGAAGAAAGAAAAAATTCATGGACCAAAATTGAAAAATTGAAAATAGTTTAGAAATGACAAAAGATAAAGATTAAAGACCAAAGTTGAAAAATTAAAATAGTTCAGGGATAAAAACAGATAGAGAATAAAACAATTAGGGACCATACTCAATAAAAATAAAAATAGTTCAAGAATAAAAAATGATAAAAAAAAAATCAAGGACCTTGAAAAATAAAACAGTAATAAAAAAGATAAATACCAATCTAGGACTAAAGTTGAAAAATTAAAACAATTCAGAGATTAAATTTGATTATTATTCATTAATTCATTATAAAATTTAAATAAAGACCACCCACTATAGTAAAGGAATAAAGATAATACATAAATTAAGGCCTCCCACAGTAATGAGATTATTTCTTAATATATAATTTATATTCTATAGGCAACATATTTAGACAACACTTGAGAACTATTCCGAATACATTTTTTCACGTAAACTTATAATCATTCGACTTTTGGATTCCTATTGTTAAAAAGCCTAGATTTCGCCCTCAGTCTAAATTGGCCATTACCATATCTACTAATGGAGATGCAAAATTTGGGCACATTGAAAATTTTAGGATAAGACCATAGCACTTATTAGTTGAGGGGTAAAATTTAGATGTTTCAAATAGTCTATGAGTTAGATAAATTTTTAAATATTTAAAATTACAATATGAAAAAAACAACAAAAACTTTTCATTGTATTGCTTTAGAGCTATAATAACGATAAGAAAAAAAAAATTTGGCCAAAAAAAAGAGGTGGAGAGTGAACCAAGATTTTGATGGATTTTGAAGCAAAAATATAGAGACAAAATTCTTCACAAATCCGACCATATTCCTTCAAAATTCTATTTTCTCCCTTTATTTTCCATTAAAGCAATAGAAAATAACAAATAAAAAAACATCATGCATCTCTATCGACATGGAAGAAATGTTGTACTCGCCTCACCTTCCTTCTCTCGTGGCAATTGTTTTTTGCAAATTTAAGAATTTTTGTAAACGTTGCTCTTGCCTCAATTTAGAATAAGTACATATATAGTAATTTGGAATAACATGACATAATTTCAGCTCACAACTTGAGATAGAAAATTGATTTTGTTAGACATCAAAGAATTGTGAATATTTGTTCAGATGACGAGATTTTAAACTGGAAAAGAAAGTACGAGTGTAATGTCTGTCTCATATTGAAATATGTATGAATACTCATTATCAATTTGAGATGTTTATTTTGGCATGACAAAAATCATTGGGAAGTATGTGGCTTTGAATATTGCTAGGCCGATATATAGTCACGATATATAGTTGTACACTTTTACTAAACCATCTTCCATACTCTCTCTCTCTCATCTCTCCAAAGCACCAAAACACTGACAATCTCCTTCTTTGATTTCTTTGCCTATTTCAACTTCTTCTTCTTTTTTGTTTTTGGAAAACACAAATAAAGTTAGTTCTTTTCCTTTAATTAATGTTTATCTTTGTATCTACATACATTTAACATATTTTATATGCAAGTTTTGTTGATAAAAGATATGCTTGAAATTTTTTTTTTATGAATGAAAAAAATGTATAGATTTTGTTAAATTTGTGTAAAATGGATTGTGATGTGTTGGGTGATGATTATATTGGGTTGGGATATCATCATATACTTAGATTTGTGTTGAAAATTAAGGGTGATAGATGCAATATTGGGTATGCCTGAATGAAGAATTCTGGACATTCATCCGCAATGCCTTGTTGTCTCGTCCAGACATTATATTTAGTGCCCGTAAGCAGTATCCAGGCATTATGAAACCATGACAAAGCACTGCTTTCAGAATTGATCTGCATATTTTACAAGATGGACACACACACACAATATATATATATATATATATATAAGATGGACAAATTATAGTCTTGGTCAATTAAATTTTATTTAATATATTACCATCAGCTTTTGGTGGTTTAATTAATTATTTACAAATATTTTTTTAAACAAAATAAATTATGAAAGAGAAGCAAAATCAGTCACTATAGCTGCGACTTAAATAGTAGGGTAATCAAAGAAGAGGAAAATTCGATCCTAATTGCGCTAGACATGAGCTGTCTTAATTTCCCTTCTCTATGAATGAAAGATATTTTGAAATCATCAAAGAGTACATGGCGAACTGTTGAACAATTTAAACCGTGTTCACAAACTTGTCAAGCAATACTTGATAAAGATAACTACTCATTTATCTAATATATATTGATAGTTGTATCTAATATAGATAGATGTCAAGATTTCCTATGTATCTTATCTCATAGAGTTAGGCAGCATCATAGATAGTCAAACCTTTATGTATTTTATTTTATAAATTGTAATATGTACATTAGTGTTAACATATTGAAAGTACCAAAGTTTTCATGGTATCAGATCCTCTTAGGCTTAATAGCTTTTGTGTTCATGGCTGAATCACAAAATTATTCTAGTTTCCTCACGCTTTCTTCTACGTCATCTATGTCTTCTTTATCTGCTAATGCTATTCCCACTTATCCAAATCATAGTTCACTTATCAAACTCATTTCCCAAAATTTTCTTCTTTGGAAAACTCAATTACTTTCAATAGTTCGACGTCATGGCTTATTACATCTTATTGATAGGTCATCAAATCCTCCTCTTCACATGACTTCAGAAAGTCAAGTGAATCCTCAATTTCAAGCCAGGGAAAGAAATGATCAACTCGTGTTATCATGGATCGTTTCATCACTTAGTAACGAAACTCTTTTGTTGGTACTTAATTGTATCACAGCATGAACCGTGTCTAATACCCACAAAATGCAGAACACTACTCATAGCCATGCGGCAATTCATGAAGGATAAGAGTTTTTTTTATATAAAAAACAAAAAACAAAAGAGTTTGAAAGAGAAAAAAAGAAGAAGGAATGATTGGAAGTTAAAAATCAAAAGCATTCAATGGCCATAATGCTGAATTTTACTTCCCAAGATTCTTGAAGATTATGCAATCTTTATTTTTTTCATTCACAAGAATTTCATCAGCTATTTGAAAGAGCTTCCCAAATCCCTAGTTTGGAACTTGATTTAGATCTCCTACATGTACAAATACATATACACATCAGAGATACTTATACTTCATATGGAGTACTATTTTTATCTCTTTTTTGTTTGTTTATGGAATTCTAAATTAACCATCAGAGCCATCATTTAGGTATTATTTATTTGGTAATTCATAAATTTAGAGGATGAAATTGATAAAAACAATATTAATTTTTTTTTAAGATTGATAAAAACAATATTTAGGAATTAAAATAGTGCTCTAGAAATAATTTGAGATTTCCCCTGTTTTGCGCATCAATTTTTAATTGGAGTTGAATAGAAAAATGTGGGAATAAAGAGAAATAATTATATTTTGTTGCATACGAAGTTTAATGTTGTATAGAAAATTTAAATTTGCAGATAAAAAGGAGTTATATTATTAATTATGTAAATTACATAGACAAAGGTTTGGAAATTAAATCAAGAATATAAATTAATATAATATCATTTTCAATAAAAGTTACTTAACTCAAGAATATCTTTTCACAAAATTGACATATTTTTATTTTATTTTTTAAGAAATAGATAAAATGTTTTCTTATCAAAGAAATAGTCAAAAGCAAAAACATTTCCATAGGATTTGTTGTATCTTATTTAAATTTATAATTGTATGAATTTAATTTGAATATTTTATATTATTGAAAATATGTAATGCTTTTACTAAAAAGATTTAAATGGAGGAAAGCAGGACATGGTGATTATGGGTACAAAGTGGATAAAAGTGGGAGAAAGCGGGGGCAGGGGTATGGGTCACCAGCCTCGCGTGCCCCCTTTGCCATACCTCCGCATTAGTTATTTAATTGCTCATTACCTCGGCTAGCCTGAATTTCCCAAGCCTACAGTTGTGAAACCCAACCGTTGATGATATTCCTAGTCCAAGAGCACAATGTCGATTTTCGAGAATAGAGAACCCACAGACAATTGTATCTAATCACTAATTACTGAAAATATTATAACCCATTTTATTTAGAAAATCAATTACAACTGGGATGTTAGTAAACTAGATAAACTATCTACGAAATTGATGAAAATAATAATCAAACGCGATAACAGATTTAAAATATCAAAGATCAAAATATTAATAAATTCTAGATTTCAGATTTCACACATTATCAACTAATGATATATTGTTAATTGATGTTTTTGGGAGAACAATTACAAACCATTCGTACGTTCCATTCATTCATGACATGAGGAGATTTCTGAAGAGTCAAATTCCAGGATTATCCAAAACAATTAGGCAGCCAACCATTTGAAGAAATTGTTGCCAAATGCAACAAGAAAACTGCCGCCGTTTTTCTTGAAATTTTCTGCCGCAAGTTTCTGTCAAAATTTCCAACCATTCACACTCCCTCAAATTGGCTATAAATTGAGGTCCTCTTCTCAATTGTAAATCATCCCCTTGAGAGTGGTGATTGTAGAGAATCAATCCAAGAAGAGTTTGAGAGAGTTTAAGATTTTTTTTTCTTCTGTCAGTTTATTTCTTTCTCTGCAAATTCTTTTCTTTTATTTTTCTTCTCTCAAAATATTTTCAAAACACTACAATGATCCTGTGAATCACAACAATTGGTATCAGAGCCATATTAGAAGTGTTGGTTGAAAATTGCAGAGAAAATTAAATTTCGATCAAAATTTTGGTTGCCAGAATTGTGCTCAAAATGTGTCTTTGAGCATACCATTGGATTTGTCTCATTGAAAGGAGTTCAATGCAATAAACGGTGAATCAAACCGACGTAAAACGACTTCAAAAATTGAGTTTGAAATTTTGGTACTGTAGCTGGAATTTGCAGAATTTGCAGCGCGGTTTAGCTGGAGAAGACAACACTGTGCATTTGCTGTTAGGTCCCTGGCAGAAGTTACTGTTCATTTCAAATAAATCCCTGAACTATCGAATATTTTCACTTTAGCCCCTGATCTATCAGATATTATCAATTTGACCCCTGAACTTTATGATATTTTCAACGGAACCCCAAAACTTTTGAAAATTTCATATTGACCCCAAAACTTTTGAAAAATTTCAGATTGACCCCAAAACTTTGAGAAATTAAAGTTTAACTCCAAAGTGGTTATTCCACCATTTTTTACCGTTCCGGACGTAACGGTGCACTCCGTTTTGTGAGATTCATCATCTATTTTGTGAATAAAGCTTTCAAAGTAAAAATGGCCATAGAAGAATCAACATCATATTCAGGAGCTATGATTATGCTCAATGCTACCAACTACACACTGTGGAAACCTCGGATGGAAGATCTCCTCAGCTGCAAAGACTTGTTTGATCCCGTGGAACTGAAAGGAGTAAACCCTGATGCTTCTAAGTCAGTAGAGTGGAAGAAATTGAACCGGAAAACTATCGGTCAAATCCGGCAATGGATTGACCATAGTGTCTTTCACCACGTTGCACAGGAAATTGATGCATATACCCTTTGGAAGAAATTGGAAGATATGTACCAAGCCAAGACCACTCGGAATAAAGCTCTGTTGATGAGGCGTTTAGTTAACATGAAGCTCAAAAGTGGAACTTCAGTTGCTGAACACACCAGTGAGTTCCAAAACTTGGTAAACCAATTATCTTCTGTAGAGATGCAACTTGGAGATGAAACACAAGCACTTCTACTTCTCAGTTCTCTTCCTGATAGCTGGGAAACACTTGTAGTTTCTCTCAGCAATTCGGCCCCAGATGGCAAACTTACTATGACTATGGTTAAGGATGCATTGTTTAATGAGGAGGCCAGAAGAAAAGACATGGGCATAGATCAGACTCATGCTCTTGTGACAGAAAAACACGGGAGACAACAAGGGAAACAACAAAAGAATAATAGAGGCAAATGGAGAGGCAGAAGTAGAAGCAGAGGCAGATCCACAGATGGCAGAAAACCAACATACAAGTGTCATCATTGTGGAATAGAAGGTCATATGAAGAAAAACTGTTGGAAATTGCAAGAAGAGCGAGGCCAAAACAGTTCTCAATCAAATAAATGTGGAGAAACGCTAGTTACTATTCCTGGTGATGTAGCGTTCTGTTCAACATATGACGAGACATGCCTTCATGTCTCAAGAGAAGACACAGAATGGGTGGTAGATACTGCAAGCGTCCTACCACGTGACTCCCCACAAGGAATATTTCACAACATACAAAGTTGGTGACTTTGGAGCAGTGAAGATGGGAAATTCCAGTTCCTCTGGAATTGTAGGAATTGGTGATGTGCAAATAAAGACAAGTGTCGGAAGTACAATCACTTTGAAGGATGTCAGACATGTACCAGATCTTCGACTGAATTTACTTTCAGGAATAGCCCTTGATAAACAGGGCTATGATAATCACTTCAGCAAAGGCACATGGAAATTGTCAAGAGGCGCAATGACAGTCGCTCGAGGACATATATGTGGTACATTGTACAAAACTCATGGAAAAATATGTAGTACTGAAAGTCTCAACGTAGCAGAAAAGGAGGCTTCTCAAAATTTGTGGCACCAGAGGCTCGGTCATATGAGTGAAAAAGGGTTAACTACATTGATAAACAAGAAACTTATCAATGTCAACAAAAACGTTGCACTAGATCCTTGCAACCATTGTCTATTTGGTAAGCAACACAGAGTCTCGTTTAATTCCTCTTCAACAAGAAGATCAGAGTTGCTCAGCCTGGTACACTCTGATGTTTGCGGTCCCATGGAAGTTGAATCACTAGGCGGAAATAGATATTTTCTGACATTCATTGATGACGCTTCTCGAAAAGTATGGGTGTATTTCTTGAAAACAAAGGATCGGGTATTTGAATACTTCAAATTGTTTCATGTCATGGTAGAACGTGAAACTGGAATGAAATTGAAGTGTCTCCGGTCAGATAATGGAGGCGAATACACTTCCAAAGTGTTCGATGCTTATTGCAAATCATATGGCATTCGACATGAGAAGACAGTCCCACGCACCCCTCAACACAATGGCATAGCTGAAAGAATGAATCGGACAATCATGGAACGTGTTCGGAGTATGCTCAGTATGGCTAAGCTACCAAAACCATTCTGGGGAGAAGCAGTCAGAGTCGCCTGTTACCTAATCAATAGATCACCATCAGTACCATTGGATTTTGAAATTCCGGAGAAAGTATGGTCTGGAAAGAATCCATCATATTCTCATCTAAGAATATTTGGATGTTTAGCATATGCACATGTATCCAAGGAGCTCAGATTGAAGCTTGATGCAAGGACCACTCCATGCATTTTCATAGGCTATGGAGATGAAGAATTTGGATACAGATTATGGGATCCAAATGAGAAAAAGGTGATCAGAAGTAGAGACGTAGTATTCCATGAAAACAAGACAATAGCAGACATTGAAAAACCCTCAATGTCTCATAAATCAATTGTTGATGCTCAGATTTCAGATAAAGCATCAGAACAAATCGTGAGAAACGATAATGCAGTACCAGAAGAAGAAGAAGATGTTGAGCAGGGGGAGCGCCAACCCACCTTATCAGAAATTCCTGGATCATCACAAGACTCAAATGATGGTGAATCTCCTCAAATTATTAATCCAGAAGTTCGTAGATCTGAACGAGGTCAGATTCCGTCTAGAAAATATCCAGAATCCGAGTACCTTCTACTTACTGAAGATGGAGAACCAGAGAGTTTCCAAGAAGCCGTATCTCATAAAGACAAAGAAAAATGGCTGCTAGCAATGCAGGATGAGATGGAATCTCTGCACAAAAATAATACTTATGAGATTGTAGATCTTCCAAAAGGGAAGAAGGTACTGCGAAACAAGTGGGTGTTCAAGCTGAAGAAAGATGGCAGCGGAAAAGTGGTGAAACACAAAGCTCGATTGGTAGTCAAAGGATTCCAACAAAAGAAAGGAATCGACTTTGATGAGATTTTTTCACCAGTAGTTAAGATGACTTCGATCAGAGTTATTCTTGGTCTGGTAGCCAGCATGAATTTGGAGCTTGAACAAATGGATGTGAAGACAGCATTTCTTCATGGAGATTTGAAAGAAGAAATTTATATGGAGCAGCCAGAGGGATTTGAGGTTTCTGGTGATAACCTCGTTTGCAAGCTAAAGAAAAGTTTGTACGGTCTGAAGCAGGCACCAAGGCAGTGGTATAAAAAGTTTGACTTGTGCATGAAGAATCAAGGCTATAAGAAAACTGCTGCAGATGAGTGTGTTTATATTCAAAAATTTTCAGATGGGAATTTCGTTGCTCTTCTACTATATGTAGACGACATTCTGATCGTGGGAAAAGATGCAACGAAGATTAGTCAATTGAAGAAGGAACTGTCTAAGTCTTTTGATATGAAAGACTTAGGACCAGTTTAATAGATTTTAGGAATGCATATAATTCGAGACAGGAAGAACCGGAAGCTATGGCTATCTCAAGAGAAGTATATTGAACAGATGCTCAAGAGGTTCAATATGAAAAATGCCAAACCAGTCAGCATTCCACTTGCCAACCATTTCAAGTTGAGTAAGAAGACATGCCCCTCATCTAAAAAAGAGATTGGGGAAATGTCATCAATACCATACTCATCAGCAGTTGGAAGTCTGATGTATGCAATGGTATGTACAAGGCCAGATATTGCTTATGTTGTGAGTATAGTGACTCATTTTCTCTCTAATCCAGGAAATGAGCATTGGGAGGCAGTCAAATGGATTCTCAGGTACTTAAAGGGTACATCAAAATTATGTCTTTGCTACGGGAGAAATGATCCAATCTTGGAAGGCTATACAGATGCAGATATGGCAGGAGATCTTGATAGTAGAAAATCTACTTCGGGATTTCTCTACACTTTTGCAAGGAGAGCTGTTTCATGGCAGTCAAGACTACAGAAGTGTGTCGCATTATCCACAACAGAAGTAGAATATATTGTTGTCACTGAAGCTGCAAAAGAATTGTTATGGCTAAAACGTTATCTCCAAGAACTTGGAATCAAACAAAATGAGTATAAGGTACATTGTGATAGTCAGAGTGCTCTAGATTTGAGCAAGAACTCCATGTACCATTCCCGTACAAAGCACATTGATATTCGCTATCATTGGATACACGAAGTAATGGATCGACAACTATTGAAACTAGTGAAGATTCATACAAAGGAGAATCCAGCAGATATGTTAACAAAGGTAGTCACACGAGAAAAGCAAGAGTTATGCAGAGACATAGCCGGAATGTTTGTTCCGGATATACCTGGAGGGGGAGAATTGAAGAGTCAAATTCCAGGATTATCCAAAACAATTAGGCAGCCAACCATTTGAAGAAATTGTTGCCAAATGCAACAAGAAAACTGCCGCCGTTTTTCTTGAAATTTTCTGCTGCAAGTTTCTGTCAAAATTTCCAACCATTCACACTCCCTCAAATTGGCTATAAATTGAGGTCCTCTTCTCAATTGTAAATCATCCCCTTGAGAGTGGTGATTGTAGAGAATCAATCCAAGAAGAGTTTGAGAGAGTTTAAGATTTTTTTTTCTTCTGTCAGTTTATTTCTTTCTCTGCAAATTCTTTTCTTTTATTTTTCTTCTCTCAAAATATTTTCAAAACACTACAATGATCCTGTGAATCACAACAATTTCCTATGATGAATTGTACGAACTTGCATTGGCTGAAGAAACTCATCTACAAAGTACTCAACACTCATTTGAAACTCCAGTTTTAGTTCATTATTCAAATGCTGCAATCACCAATTTCAGAGGTCGTGGAAGAGGGAAATGGTCTTTTCGATCACCAAGAGCAACAAATCCAATGGCAATAGGAGGAACAAATTCCATGGCACTTCAACTGTTATGGCTTAGAACATCTAGCAAATCAATGTCTTTTTCCAAAGCTTAATTCACAGCAGCAGCAATCCAATCCACTTCTTCTCCAAATCAAAATCATCTTTTTGCATCTCATCTTCCTTCTCTTCTGCCTACTCCAACAACACAAAATATCTCTATCCCATCATCCAGCTCAAACTCTCAGAAATTGATTGTTGATACCAGTGCCTCTCATCATATGACCCATGATCTTAGTAATCTGACCACTCATTAAAATTTCTCTAGTCCAAAACAAATTCAGCTAAGCAATGGTAAAACAATTTCAATTTCTAATGTTGGTTCTTCTGATTTTTCTATTAATGATCATTCTTTTCATTTTTCTAATATATTACACGCACCTACATCACAAACTAACCTCTGATTTGTTCATACATTTACTAAAAATAACAATGGCTTTCTTGAATGCTATCCAAACTGTTTTTTGATTAAGGACCTTCTCTCGAAGAAGATCCTCCACCGAGGATTGGTTGAAAATGGACTTTATACCTTACAGTTGGATGCTCCAATTTCTCAGCTTCGTTCTTTTCAAGCTCATAAAATTAATCTTGATACATGGCATGCTCGTCTTGATCATGCAAGCTTCCCAACCATTCAACAAGCAGTCAAAAAATATTCATTGCCTTTCTTCTTATAATAAAATAAATAAAAATAAACTATGTCCCGCATGTAGTATTTCTAAAATACACAAGTTGCCATTTTCTTCTTCGTCTTATCAAGCTACTGGACCATTAGATCTCATTTGTTCTGATTTATGGGGTTCTTCCCCCACATTGTCTTTATATGGTTATTCCTATTATATCGTGTTTTATGATAACTTCAACAAGTATTCTTGAATATTCTTCTTCCGTTATAAATCTGAAGTTCTCAGTTATTTTATCAAATTTCCTCACCATTGTTGAAAAATATTTTGGCCGACTTATTAAACAATTTCAATTTGACTTGGGTGGCCAACTTATATTGATAGATGTATCTAATATAGATAGATGTCAAGCTTTCCTACGTATCTTATCTGATAGAGTTAGGCATCATCGTAGATAGCCAAACCTCTATGTATTTAATTCTATAAATTGCAGTCTGTAGATTAGTATTAATATATTGTAAGTACCAAAGTTTTCAATACTATGGCCTTTCCTCTTCAATAAACACTACTTTTGGGAATGAGTTTATGGCAACAAAACGTAGAATGTGTAATAACACAAGAGCCTCAACATTCTCAATATGAATGTAGCAAGAGAACACGAGGAAAAAGCACAAACAAAATGGAACCAACAATTGAACCATAAAAAATTAACCTTAATTTGTAACCCCATCATCTGGGCATCTGAAAGTCATCAACCGAAGCATAACTGGAATGAACTAATATTGCAGATATATTCTTAGGAATATCTTCAAAAATAAGCTAAATTTGATCAGTTTGGACCACACTCTTTGGAGCGAGCCAATCACCAGTGTTTGTAGTAAAAAGATTTAAGTTATATATGTTTCATTTTCTTTTTCTACAACATAAATCTCTAACGCAGAAGAATTTTGCATTCTTTTATTTCCTTTTTCTAAATATATTTTTTAGCACAGTAGGGGCAGGAAGATAGAATAATAATGTACCAATTTGATTCACTTAAATATTCATATTATTAAATCTAAAATTTTTAAAATCATATTTTGGCATCAATTACTTTTCAAATAACATTTTTTTTCTAATTTTTATTGGAAGTTATCATTTGAAAATATTTATTATCAAACTAATTTATTATGCTATTCTTATTCATCAAAATTTTACAAAATACTTTGGGGGCAGCAGACCCCTTGCCCCTGGGTGCACACAAACACACACACACATATATACATATATATATATATATACTTTCTAACAAACTAAAGGAATAATAGATGAGAGATTATTGTTTCATCATAAGGGAGCTAAAGTTTAGAATGTAAGTAGAAGAATACAACTTAAAATGCTCAAACTCAAGGAATAATTCGTACAAAATATTTACCAATTTTTTAACAATGCAAATTAATCGTTCACAAAAGTAACGAAACCGAGTTAACCATCAAAACAAAACAATTTGTATATGATCCTTTCCACATCTTGTTATTTAACTTCAATTAAACTAAGAATTGATCTGAAAAATATGTTAAACTCATAAAGCCAATCAAATCTTAGTCAATGTTGTTGCCAAGTGCCTGCAGCTTTGAACTCTAATTGTGTCTTTTTTTTTATTACGTGGAACTAGATAAATTCTGCTTATGTGTGTTAGCTTGTAAACCATACATAATATATAAATCGCACTGAACATACTCGATTGATAAGGTTTTTGATAGAATTCAAATTCAAAACATTAAAGTCATGGATTGGTTCTCAAAAGTAGTTTTCTAATTTTCCATAAAAATATATTTTAAAATATTTTTTTTAAATATACACATGAATCTCAGTTAATCACATAAACAATATTTTTCATTACTTTTTAATTAAAATTACAGGTCAGACTCTAAACATATCAATCTAACTTTTAATTCTCAATAAAAAAATTATTATCTAAATATAACTTCATTTCAAAACAAAATAAAAAAATACTTTCAAAACCAACTGACAACCATGGTCTACCTATCTCTTTTTATTCTACTTAGTCTTGTTTCTGGTAGGAACTTATTTGCTAGTGTTTCTCTGTTGGTATTTCCTTTGTTTCTTCTTTTTCTGTGTTAGTGGTGGTCTTTTGTCAGCCGTTTAGTTGTTGTTTTGTGGTCATTTTCGGGCAACGTGTAATTTTGTGTTGCTTAGGGATATATTCCTCATTGCATTTTAAAATAAATAAGTATATTCCTCTGCAGCTTTTGAACTTCACTTGGTAAACGGGAGGGCGAAAATTGCCCAAGGGGCCATAAGGTAAGATTCTCCAAAGGAACATTTTCTTCTTTTTGATAAATTCCAAATTAGGAACATTTTAATATTATTGGAATCACCCCAAAGTGACAAAAGGTAAATGTTTGGGCAATTATTAGGTTGAATTTAAGATTCTTGAAAGGAACATTTTAAAATTATTGGATTCCTTTCACCAAGTGTGAAAAAGACTCGGCATGATCAAAAGGAAAATATCCAGTGTTCACAATTTTGGATGCTTTTAAATAGGAATGGCCTCGTTCGAGGATTGAGGAAAACTAAGCCAAAAAAAATCCCGAACTCAATCTGCAGATAGTATACTTGTTCTACTTCCAAAGATAAATTGTCGTTTTTTCTCGCTTTAACTTTTACCTTTTTTTTCTTCAAAATATAAATAGTTAGATTTTTTTTCCGTGTCTCAAAATATAATTTATTTTATGAAAATCTATGATTATTTCATTATTGATTTCAAATATTATTCATATTTATTTTTATTTATTATCTCATAATGTTTCTTATTTCAAGATAAAACCTTTATATATATTTTCTTCTTTTCAAATCAATTTTCTTTTCTCTTTTTTTTTTCAAGACATAATAATTAATGATATTTTATGAAAAAAAAAATTTATCTATGTTAAAATGAACCCAACAATTTATATTTTTTGATTGAAAGAGTAAAGTTTTTTATATATATTTGATAAGGTCGGTCCTTTATAGGGGTGGCAAAATGGATGTACACCCAATAAACATCCAAATTCATCTATAATTAAATGGTTTTGGTTCACTCATTTAACTTAAATGGTTTAATGTACATTCATTTAAATCCATTTATCTAAATGGTTTTTAATGAATATCCATAAGATTCAATAAACATTAATTATACTTTAACCTCAATAATTTTAATCAAATTATCATTAATCAAATTTATTTAATTATACTTTAACCTCAATAATTTTATAAAAATTACACTTTTATCCAAAAATCTTTTTTTTCTCTAAAGCAATGGATCTCCCTCCCTCACACGCGCACACACACTCTCTCTAGAACTCTCACTTTAAAAGCAATAAAAATTCTAGTTGTTTTTTTAATATTTTCTTTCACATTCACCAAAAGTTAGTAAAATTTAAAAACTTTTCCATATAATTACTTCAAAAGTTTGGAAATCTTATACTAGATACAACAAAAAAGTTTCCAAAAATAAGTAATCATATCATCATTCTCAATTGCTTTATATATGTCAATCATAATATTCCACGATGATGACTTTCATGTAAAGGAACTTTTTAAATTTTCCTTTCTTTTAAAATTGTCAGATTATGACTTTTTTTCAGCTAATTTAGAACTTCATAAATTTACATAAGACCATTTTTCAATTCATTTAATAGGAATTTATTTTTAGAAAAAAAATTCAATTGATAGTGAATTTATTATTTATTCATTTTTCAATTACATATAGATGATTAGTTAATTAAATATTTAAAAAATTAATTGAACATGAGGTTAAATAATAAAAATTATATTAAGTAATTTAATTGAATACAATTACAAAGAATCACCCCTTAAAAAAACATAATCAAAGTTTTATGAATAAATGGATGTCCATGGACATTCATAAACTATTTAAACCAAACCATTTAAACAACTTATAAATATATCATAAATGATTTGGACTTAATGAATTGACACTCATATAAATTTATTCAAATGGATTTGAAGATCCATTTTACCACCCATGGTTGCAACTCAGGTCTTTGCATCCATATTTGCGATAAAGTTTATTGACTTTTTTTCCAAACAATTTGAGGTGTATTTTCGGGATTCCACTGTGTGAATTTTTGTAAAGGCTTTCTTTCTAAAATATCGGTAGCTCCTGGCAATCAACATTATTTCTTCACTACAAGTTAAGGGAGGAAGAACAAATGAACAATAATTTCCATATTTCCACAGCTCAAATTACAAAGAAAACTCAATTATTTTTGTATACACAATTTTTTGTCTTCAAAATAATAACAAAACAAGAACCTGACAAATAAATATCATTAATAAATTAGAAGAAAAATGATTTATAAATCCCTAAATTATATTTCTAATTTGTTGGAATTATCCTCTGATTCTTCTCTTTTAAAAACGTCATATCATGGCCAAACAACTTGATTTTAGATAGAGGTGGCAAATTGAGTGGTCCGGCATGGTCGGGCAAGGAGGAAAATGGAGCCTGAAATTTTAAAGCACACTAATGATTGGTCGAAAATTTTGTTTTTATTATGATTTCATTTCTTGATTCGTAATTAGTTAAATTAATATTCTTAATCATATTTGTAATACTGGGTGCCCAGTTTGGCAAGATAAAAATTATGTTCTCGGAATGAGGTTATTTTTAAAGGCAAATTGGCAGGTGTTGGACGAAGTGTTCATGATTATTTGGACTATACTGGTTTGGTGGGTGATAGCAAGGTGGCCGAATCAGCTGCAAACTTTTGAATGATCTTTGGAGATTCCCTATGTTTGCTATGACTAATGCTTCCAAGTCTAAGAAGCACAAGGAGGTGACTGGATGGAATCCAGCTTTGGCAGGTTCTTTGAAGCTCAATGTTGATGGTGCTTCAAGGGGCAAGCCCGGAGCTGCTGCTATTGGCGGTGCTTTAAGAGATCATGATGGTCATATCATATTTCTGATTTCAAAGAGTATTGGTTTGGCTGATTCCGATGAAGCTGAACTTCTGGCAATTAGAGAAGCCCTCTTAATTTGTACAGCTCACCATGCATTCAAGATTATGATGTCATCATTGAGAGCCCGGTTGTGGACTGTTACCCCATCCTCATCACCGTGGAGATTCACAAGTTTATTAAATGCAGCTGTTCAAATCAAGGATCAGGAGTTTGGAGGCAATGCTGCTTCATTCTGTTAGCTGGTTCTAGTTGTTGTTCTCCTGATTGCCTCTCTGTTATGTTTCCCAGAAATGTTTCTAACTGTTGCTCCTTGTGAGAGTTAAGCTTGTTTTCTGGGAATTTTTTGACGTTTCCTCCTTTTGCTTGGTGGTGGTTTTTGACTTTTTGTTCTTTCGAGTTAGAGTAGGGGCCTACAAGAGCAGTGTCATTGTGTATGATTGCTCCTGTGGCTTTTTGCCTTTCATGAAACCTTGACTTCAAAAAAGAAAAAAAATTATGTTCTCGAGTATTGGAATGGCAGAGTCTAATGAAGCGGAGATTTTGGAAGATTTTACCAAGAATAGAATATATTTTTCAAATCTTTCCAACAATTCTATGAAAAATAAGAGTATTTCCGATAATAAGATAATTCATATTCATACTATTGAATAATATATCATTCATTAATTATATTATTGAAATTCTAATTGACATTTTTTCAAATTTTTTTCACATTACTATGTCAAATCTATTCTATTCAAAAATATTAGTACCGAATTATCTTCTATTCGAAAGTTGTGGTACCGAATTGTTTTACATAAGTCAGTTCTTTCAATAGTTTGATGAGATTCTTGTGAATGAAAGTAAAATTCGCAATGTGATGGTCTTCAACACTACTCAAAAATGCAGAACACTACTCATAGCCATGCCGGCCAATTTCATGAAGGAGAGCGTTTTTTTTTATAAAAAACAAAAAACAAAGAGTTTGAGAGACGAAAAAAAAAGGAAGGAATGAATTGGAAGTTAAAATCAAAAGCATTCAATGGCCATAATGCGTGAATTTTACTTCCCAAGGATCTTTGAAGATTATGCAGTCTTATTTTTTTCATTCACAAGAATTTCATCAGCTATTTGAAAGAGCTTTGACTTATGAAAAATAATTCGATACCACAACTTCCGAATAGAATACTGGCTACTAATAATTTCGAATAGAGGAGATTCGACATAATAAATACCGAAAAAAGATTTAAAAAGTGTCCAACTAGGATTTTGGTAATATAATTACCGAATGATATGTTATTCACTAGTATAATACCGAATTACCTTATAATCAAAAATCACTCTTATTTTTCATAAATTCTTGGAAATATTTGAAAAATGTACTCTATTCTTAGTAAAAACTCATATTTTGGCCTTACAAAAGAGGTTTTCCTAGAATCTATGAAGCTACGGAGTGGTTATCCAACCCACTTATTATTCTCATTACTAACTGGAAAGCTGTGAAGATTTGGCTGATGCTTGTGCCAAAGCAGGGGTTGGATAGAGAAACGGATTTGTTGGTAGTTTTTTAGTATGACTTTCTTGTTGTGGACTTGAGTTTTGCTCTAATTGCGTCCATTTCCAGAGCTGGTTGGCAGAAATCCCTCTAAACTGTGTCTTTTGGTTCTAGTTAGCCTCGTTTCTGGTTAGCTAGAAACTTCTTTGCTGGCGTTCTCTGTTGTTGTTTCCAAGTTTTTATCATTTTCTGGGGTAGTGGGGGTTTTTGTCGGTGGTTCGGTTGTATTGTAATATTTGTTTGGGATAGGATCCCATTTTTATCTAATATATTCCTCGTTGCACTTCAAAAAAAAAATCATATTTGTAAAAAGATTAGGTAATGACCACTGAAGTATTAATTGTACTGATTCGATTTCATCCTTAAAAAAGGATTCATCAATTTTAAAAACTATTTAGTGCTTGAAATTTTTTTCTATTAGTAATTGTACATCTAATAAAGTAACATAATCTGTTCGTTTTGTGATATTTTAATTTTAAATATTTAAAATTTAATTAACAATTAAACTATCTGAAAATCTAGTTTTTAACCCTTGACTAACAAATGTTAAGACGTTATCCGTAAATTTTAAAGTCTCCAGTATTTGCATACACTTTAGTACGTATCATAATGGTTAATTTGGATTAAAGGGCAAAATCTAGACTTTTTAACAATAGGAGTCCAAAAGTTATATATTTTAGTTAAGGGACAAAGCTGTAGTTCTGAGTATGTGTCCTATGGAATATAAATTATGTATTAAGAAATAGTCTTGTACTATGCAATCTAAAACCATTAAGAAAATATAGTGTAGTAAATTAGTTATCACCCAATGATATTTAAGGTATTTATGGCAAGTCTTTCTTGGATTCTTTATTTATTCCTGGTCTTTATTTACTTTCTATATATAGATTGGCATTTTCTTTTATTTAGTTTCTATATATGGATTTACGTTTTTCTTTATTTACCTATGGCATTTTTTGAATTAGCGTATGGCATATATACAGCATCATAAAGGACACAAAGAGGGAGGAGTTTGCAGCGCAATTTGCCAACGGAAGATATCAGCAATGAAATTGTAACAGATAGAGTGATCTTTGACAATCAAACGCGTAATGCCTAAGGAATCTTCATGCCATCTCGAATAGCTTTAATCTTCATGCCCTTTTCAAACGCGAATAATAAATCTTTATTGATTATCTTTTTTTCACAATCTTTTGTGGATGCTTTGAATGATAATGATAATGGCATCTTTCGGATTGCAGAAAAGCTGCAAGCCAAAACACTCTCCAAATCTACCTATAAATACCTTAGTGATATTTCCACACAGCTCGAATTACAAAGAAAACTGATCAGTTAGTTGCATTCTTCGAATTAAGAAACAACCATGGGAGTCACTACAACCACTGAACAGCATGCATCCCCAGCTGCTCCAGCTACGCTGTTCAAGACTATGTTTACTGATGCACCAAACACCATGCCAAACCTTATGCCCCAATCCATCAAGAAAATTGAGGTTCAAGGTCAAGGCGTTGGAAGCATCTGCAAGACAGTCTTCCCAGAAGGTTCCATTCATTTAGATCTTATTCTTTGCTAGTTTCTAGAGACATAATAAGCTTGCATATAATTATTGTGTGCTTGAAGATATACTAATTAATGAATCTTTATCTTTTGTTTTTAATTTCTTGAAATGCAGGCTCTTCCCTTAAGAATCTTATATCAGTTACATCTTATTCTTTGCTTACGCTTGCTTTTAATTATTAAGTGTTTCAAGATAAAACTAATTAATGAATCTTTATGTTGTGTTTTTTGAATTTCTTGAAATGTAGGTTCTCCCCTTAAGAATCTTAAGTTCAAGATTGATTCTTTTGACAGTCAGAATTTGACTTGCAAGTACACTTTGATTGATGGAGATATCCTGGATTATGACAATCTTGAATCAATATCTTACTTGGTGAAAGTTGAGCCTTCTGCCAATGGAGGAAGTATTGTCAAGACCACCACTGAGTACCATGCCAAGGGTGATACTAAACCAATTGCCAAAAACATAGCAGGCAAGGCAAATCCTCAAGCTCAGGCGTTCTACAAGGCTGTTGGAGGTGTCTGTGCCTAACAAGTTATCTGATCAGGTCAAGTGTTCTAAGTGTGTCAGAGTCAGTGTGTAATAAGATGGTCGATGAACTCTATCATGCACTCTGCTTTGTGTTCATCCGCAGCACCATTATCTCATTATAATGTAATAAAGGTCTTTTCGAATAAAAATAATGTGATAAAGTTTTTAATCTTAGAATAGCTCTATCAAATTACATATTTTCCTTGATAATTAGTTCCAGGCCGGTTACTGATCTAGATAAGTTATTAAACTTCAGACAGTCTATTGGGATCTCACCTAGTAACCTATTATCTTTAATCAATTAATTTTACTAAAATAATTACCTCTAAAGTAGGGCCAAATTACTATTTAAATGACATACCATGATTTTAGTCAATATCATAAAGATTAATCACTTAACTTATACAGCTGTGATTAAAAAGCTTTATGTCATATGATAACACTACAAAAGCAAAAAAAAAAAAACATTGATACCCTCGGAGCTGTTATGTATTGCATATAAGATAGTTGCATGATGAATTTTTAGCCGTTGCAAATATTAGACGAAATGTCTGAGGATGCTAGAATGTTTTTCCTGCCATGGAATCATGTCCAATAAAGCATCCCCAGCTTCCTTCATAGCAATAACAAAAACATTGTTTGGTTCTCTGGTTTTCTATTATGATGACCAAATTTTTTTTTTTGTATTATCTTCATCCTCATAGTGGGACATCACCATTGAGAGGAAAATCTAATTTTTATCTTTATGCTCATCCTATTAACTTTTAACCTAATTTCAATAACTAAAAAATTATATTTTCATCATCTATATAGAAACAAGGATTTTCATTAAACTTCTTCGGGGCAGAGAAACAAGGTAGGAAATATGATAGAAACAACGTTCCATTTTCATTCTTGATCCACTCCACAAAGAAGATATTTAGGAAATCTCTCTTGATATTTAGTTTTTAAGTTGTCCTCCATCTTGGTACTTTTCTTTTTCTCCTTGTTGCCACCAAAACAGTGAGTGTGAGTGTGAGTGTGTGTTTATATTGTTTCGGGCTTGGCACTCGTCGCCGGATTTTGGTCGCCAGACACAGGAGAAGAGAGTATCGCCACATGGGTGGCTATGGAGGGAAGAAGCATGGTGCGTGTTGAGAGTTGTGTATGTATTGGTGTGTGTTGAGTATAGCCAGATGGGTGGCTATGGAGGGAAGAAGCATGGTGCGTGTTGAGAGTTGTGTATGTATTGGAGTGTTGACCAGCCTGAGTATCAAATTTAACACTCCTATATACATCTAATGGTATTAAAAAATTCTTAAATTTAAATTTATTAATCAAATATTAAATTTTGGAGTAATTTTAAAATTATATAAAGATAAAACTAAATTAAACAAACTAAAAAGAAATAAATTTGTTTTTATATTTTTTAAAAAAATAATTAATTATGCAAAGGATTTTTAATGAAAAGAAATTAATAAAAGACATTAGATCAAATTATCTATTTAATGGGATAAATCATTGATATAAAACTTATTGAGTAGTTGATTTTGAAATCTCAATCAGCTCAGACAGATTTATATCATTACTAATTAGATTAATTCTGATCAGCTCATACAAATTAATCTTTAATTCAATTAAATATCACTATCAACGTGAATAAAATATTTAATTAAATTACATTAAGTTTATAAGGTATCACCAACATTAAATTATATATAATAATGAATTTGAATTAAACATAATTTAAATCATATAATTTCCTGTTAAATTAATTAAGCCAAAAGTTGCAACTTAATTAAACTAACATATACTACTATGATTATCAATCAAAGATTAATAATCCTAACTGATTAAACCTGAAAAATAAAAGAAAATGGTTACACAATTATATATTTACAAAACTACAAATATTAAAGAAAGCATAAATTTGGCGGTTTTACCGGCCATAAAAAAGTAAAATTAGGAAGATTTTAACTTCCACAATAAAAAGTATAAAATAATAAAAGATGAAGATATTACTCTCCACATTTACGGAATTTAAAGTACGAAAAGTAAATTTGGTGATTTTACTCACCAATAGTACAATAAAATAAATGATAGAAAATAAATAACAAAAAGTAAATATAAAAATTAAATAATAGAAAAGTAAAAGTTAGAAAGTTAGAAAGTTAGTAGTTAAAAGTTAGAAGTTAGAGCGATAAAACCGGTCATTGTTTAAATTAATTTAGTATTGGTCCAAAATAAACTCCAATGTTATATGCAACGTTAATTATCTCAAAATCTCATTAATTAAAAACTTTAATACATGTCATTGCTAATGCTAAATAAACTACTCACAATACATAATAACTCAAATGAAGAATTTTAAGAATTCAAATCAAGAATAAGAATGATAACTTTCCTTGGATTTCTCCCAATAGTAATTGTTCGGTATTCTTGAATCTCATTCAAAAACTTTCCAAAATAAACTCAAAAAATTCCTAAAAATACTTAAGATCTATTACAAAATATTGGTAAGAAAATTTGGCAGAGTTTTTGGTTGTAAAATGTTGTACAAACATAGTAAATTTTGTGCCCAATTTATAAAAAATTACAGGGGCAAATTTGGAATAAAAATAAATAAAATATGATAAAAATAAAAATAGTGGGGGACAAAGTGGAGTTTTTGGAAAGTTAGGGCAAAACGCGTGAAATGGAGAAAATTGCATCAACTGCCACATGTCGAGCATCTGATTGGTCGCACATTTCTTCAGCCACCGCCCATGTCACGCGTCGCCATATGATTGGTCCGAAGTTTAACACACGGATCACCATCCGTTTTGTGCGTGTTGGCACGTGTCTCATCATTGCCAAAAGCGCGATGCGTCCAGATTCAGCCAGGTGTCATCATCTATGCATGACACGTGTCCTCACCATTTGTTTCTCGTAACTGTGAAAGTCGAGTTGCACTTGTCGTTCTCTAATTCGCTCTTTATGCTGATGCAACGGTTGATATGGCTCTCCTTGTACACGTGTAGGGGTGGCAAAACAGGCAGCCCAGCCCAACTGGGCCAAGTAATGTAATCGGGCCTGGCCGGGCCAGGTTGAAATTGTACGGGCCTGGAATATTAAGGCCTAGCCTAGCCTTTACATGGGCCACGGGCCAACGGGTCAAAATGGCCCGAAAATTTATATATTTTTTTTAAAATTATGACTTTATATTGGCTAAAAAAACAAATCTATTAAACAATTTACAAATAAACAATACATTTATAGTCTTATTTTGGCCCAAAAAACATTAAAATAGTCCACTATGTCATCTTAACTTCAACAAATTTAAATCATAAAAGATAAAATAGAATGTTATGTAATGTTTATATCTATAGCCTGCAGTACATTTATAATTTTACACCAAAAACTTGTAAAACAAACCAACCATATTCAAGCAAACAAAAAAAACATTTAAACAATCAAACACAAATATAATATTCATTCATTTACTATATAAATAAAAAAAATCATTTAAACATCATTTACTACACAAACATCATTTGTGTAGTAAAAAATCATTTAATACACAAATTGTGGGAGTGGTTGGAAAAAAAAAAATTGAACCGAGTCAGCCCATCAGCTCGCGAGCTAAATTGGCTCGAACCCCTTTGGCCCGCGGGCCAACGGGCCGAGCCATTTAGGCACGATTTTTTTCGGGCCAAGAAAAATGAAACCCAATCCATTTTATATTGTGGGCTTTTCGAGCTGACCCGACGGGTCGGGCTTATTTTGCCACCTCTATACACGTGGCACTGCCACGTGTCATCACTGTAGCAATTTTTTTGTTTTTAATACAAAAATACAATAAATATCTAAAAATACTACAAATAAAAAAATATTAGTAGGAAATGTAAAATAATCATAAAATAACTTAACTTAAATGAAATTAAACACAAATAACATAATAAAAATACATCTATTTTTTGTTTTATCATGTGTGTTTATGCCTTGAGTATGTTTTAGTTGAGAAGAGAAGAGAGAAAAGAAAAGTGAAGAACGGAAGAGGGAGAATAACGGTCGGAGAGAAAGAAAAAATGAAAATAATGACATTAGGTTAGGGTTGTTGGGGAAAAAGAGTATTTATAAGGAGGGGTATTTTAGTAATTTCAAACATTTCTCCCTAATAGCCATTAGATCTCTAGAGTTTTAGAATTCGTTCAAAAATATTTTGGGAATTTTATATCTGCATCAATAATTTTTTGAAATTACATATATGCATTTACAATTTTTCAAACAATTTCAAAATTACCCTAAAGTTTCCAAAATCTTAAAATTGACCCGAAACCTTTCAAAAAGTCCATTTTGAATTAAACTATTTAGAAACTAAATTTTCAGAAATTCAAATTTTATCTTCAACTACCATAAATTTCTTATATTTCTTAGAAATTTCAATTTGACTCCAAACTTTTTAGATATACCATTTTTTACACCAATAATTTAAGGAATTCAATTTGAAACTATTTTAGAAATTCCGTTTTAAAATAAAATTTCCAATATTTAGCGCTAGACCCTAAAATTTACAACAATTACATTTTGACCTCTAAATTTTATCAAAATTACTATTTAGACCAAAGTTTCCCAAATCTGAAAATTCCATTTTTTTTGCATATTTTAAAAGAGTTCCCAAACATTAAAGTACCTATTATGCCTTCACATTATATGAAAAAAACTCTTTTTAATTTCATAATTTATTTTAAGTATTTAAATAGTATTTTAATCCACAGTACCAATCTTTTGAAGTAATTTATTTTGTAGTAGACAAGGATTTTGAGAGTTAGAAATCCATGTTTTTTTCCCATGCAAGCTTTTATTACTATTTTGAGGCGGGAGTCTTTATGTCATTTTAATACTTGTATTTAAAATATTATTTATGTGTTATATTTTTTATATAATTATTTATACATTATTAAATTATGAATTTAAATTTGTACATTAACTTTATGAATGCACAATAAATTTTTATTGTATATGTCATCAAAAGAATAGAGACTTTTGTTTGACTGAATAGGAATTATGCCCTAATAATATATATTTGATTTTGCACATTTTATTGTATATGTCGAATAAAAAAGGTTTTAGCCTGATTCAATAGAGGTTTGGACCTGATGAAGACATATAGTTCATATATGGAATTTATGCAAATATGCAATGTGCATATCTATGTATAAATTTGTTTTACATTACTATCAATAAGTATTTTGTACTTAACTCACGTTTTTCTAATAATTCTTTTATAGGATGAAGGACTGCGAGATTGTTTTGGAGGATGACAAAATAATAAATTTTATTTGAATTTGTTTTAATTAATGAATTGTGTTGTTTGTTAAATTATGACTTTTATATTAATTTTTATTGTTTATATTAAATTTGAGATTTATTTTAGTATTAAATACTTATGTTTTCATTATGACTTGGAATTTATTTATGTGATTGAGTTTTTTAAAAAAATTTGAAATAATTAAGTTAGATTTAAATGTTAAAAAATATTTATTATATAATTGTAAATTTTTCTTTTTTATTTAAAAAAATACTTCTATTTTGAAAGTTTACCGCCTTATTTAAATTCATTTTGTGCTACTTTACTATTTAAAAGTTGAGATATAGCAAGTTTGTCACAATTCTCTCAAATATGTAAATTCTTGAGAATTGCACCTCATTAACGCATTTGGAAACTTCAAAAAGGGTTATCTATCAAAAACAAATCAACAAAAAAAAACTGGAAAATGGTATAAGAAAATATTTAAATTTATTTGTTCTAAAAAATATTTCTGGAAAACAGGATAATTATTTATTTGCATTAACGAAATAAATTGTAATATAATTGACTCTCGAATTATATAAAAAATCTAACTCTTATTTTGAATTGAAAAGGTCATGATTTTACCATAAACTTTTAAAACGTCGAAATTGTGCACTACTTTTTAGATCTTAAAGACAATTTTTTAAACAAAAACAAGAACTAGACCTTTTAACAATTAGAATGCAAATTGTGCTCCTGTTATTCGTGATCCAAATTGTAGTATTTCTATTAGTGATCCAAATCGTAGTGTTGTTGTTCGTGATTATCAAAGATATCTATTAGGTGGTTTGGCTTCACGTATCCCCTTTTGTCTAGATGTGGAATATGTTGAGTGTTATGGCCTCCTTTTAGCGTTCGATTTGAAGCCATTAATCATTATAAGTGTAATTCCAAGAGCACAATTTGGAATGATTCAAATTGTAGACATGATTCAAACAATTGGCTTATTCCTTCACCTTGACACATATATATTTTACATTTTTTGTTATTCTTTTGAATTTTTAAAAACATATATTAAAAAATATCTAGAGCTCAAATACTAATTCGAGTTCAAGCTTCATAGCTAGTCTTATGTTCCAACTTGAATCAAGTCTATTCAAAATTTAACCAATTGAGCCCGAACTTTATTTTTCAAGTTCAAGTCCTTATAATGTATTCGAGTTTGATCTCAAGCTTAACTCAACTTGATCGAATCCCTTGTTTGCATCCCTAGTTTGGAACTTGATTTACCAACATGTACAAATACATACATACATAAAATATACGTATACTTCATATGGAGTACTATTTTTATCTCTTTTTTGTTTGTTTATGGAATTCCAAATTATCCATCGGAGCCATCATTTAGGTATTATTTATTTGGTAATTCATAAAAATTTAGAGGATGAAATTGATAAAAACAATATTATTTTATTTTTTTTTTGAAGATTGATAAAAACAATATTTAGGAATTAAAATAGGGCTCTAGAAATAATTTGAGATTTCCCCTGTTTTGCGGATCAATTCTTAATTGGAGTTGAATAGCAAAATGTGGGAAAAAAGACATGGAAATTTGTATGTTTCTATTCTTATGATTTACTCGTTGTATTGCTTTTGTTAACTATTAATTTGCATTGTACAAAAAATTTCAGTCTTAAGTATTAATTAGTTTTTGAGTTTGACTATTTTAAGTTGTATTCTTATGTTTAAATTAAACTGTTCACTTTAGTAAAATAAATATAGTTCTTGTCTAAAATTTCATAAATAATCTTCTTAATTTAAAATATTTATCTCCTCCTATTAGAGCATCTTCAATGATCCACTATTAATTTTGAATAAATATTATCAAGTGGCATTCAATAAGTGGAATGTCAATCTATATCAAATTAATGTCAAATAAGTTAACGATAAACTTTAAAATTCATCTCCATTTCATACATAATGTTAGCTGTCAAGTGCACTTTCCACATGTCATTTTCTAATTAGTGAATTTATTCAAAAGTAAGACATGTTTATATGCATATATTGAATCAAAATAGGATATTAAGATATGACATTCTTGTTGACATTGTCATGGACATATTAACATGACATGACCTCAAGACATATGAAATGTAGAGGAAAATTTAATGACATTTAATTTTGGTGATGTGACATTTTTTTTATATATATTGACATTGAAGTATTGAATATAATAATTTTATTCATGATTAAGTTGTATTTTTTTAATACCATTAGTTGTTTCTTTGAAGAAAGCATATGAGGTTTCTTAGTAATTTGAGCTGTGCGGAAATAGCCCTAGTATATTAAGGTATTTATAAATAGAGTTGGAAATCTTTTGGTCTAGTTTTCACCTATCCGAAATAAGCCATTCATAATCACAACTTCCTCAATTATGAGGATAAATAAATAAATAAATATTTCTCCTTCAAAAGGGACCCAATAAGGAGCTAGCCATACACTTATGGAATAGCAAACAAATAGATTTTGACAGGTACTTGCCCTCCTTGGCAAGGATGGAGATTACCCAATTTAGGTGGGATATGTATAAAAATGCAGGTAAAAGTGAGGTTGGGCCGAGTATGGAGGTCGGGTACTTGTGGATACACGTCCATGCTTCATACTCTCATATATTTATTTAACATATATATATAGGGAGAGACACACACACAAATATACATATAATCTTTTTATAATTTCTTAACACTTATATAGTTATTTATAGTTATTTTTATCAATTTCTCATCAGTAATTATATTTATAGTTATACATATATAGACATATGTCAACTACTTATAATTATACATATATACTAATATATAGTATATATAGTAATATTTTAATTTTTATTTATCTAGTTATATTTTTATAATATATATTATTAATTTTAAATTTTCTAATAGCATTTTTATTATAGATATTTAATTTTAAAATATATATATGAATATGATTTTGATTATTAGAATATACATGTAGATATATACTATGTATATATATATATATATATATATATATATATTCAATTTTAGAGAAATAGTTAATTTTGTTGCATACGAAGTCTAATGTTGTATAGAAAATTTAACGTTGTGGATAAAAAGGAGTTATATTATTAATTATGTAAATTACATAGACAAAGGTTTGGAAATTAAATCAAGAATATAAATTAATATAATATCATTTTCAATAAAAGTTGCTAAACTTAAGAATATTTTTTCACAAAATTGACATATTTTTATTTTATTTTTTAAGAAATAGATAACTCTTTTCTTATCAAAGAAATAGACAAAAGCAAAAACATTTCCATAGGATTTGTTGTATGTTATTTAAATTTATAATTGTATGAATTTTATTTGAATATTTTATATTATTGAAAATATGCAATGTTTTTACCTAAAAATTTAAATGGAGGAAAGCACAACAAGGTGACTATGGGTACAAAGTGGATAAAAGTGGGAGAAAGCAGGGGGCAGGGGTAGGGCTCTCCAGCCTCGCATGCCCCCTTTGTCATACCTCCATATTGGTTATTTGATTGCTCATTAGCCAAATGGGTGGCCCAGCCTAGAGGAAAGGTCGAGTTGGGCCTGTCTAGCTCGAATTTTTCCGAGCCTAGAGTTGTGAAACCCAATCATTGGTGATATTCCCACTCCAAGAGCACAATGTCGGTTCTCGAGTATAGAGGAATAAGGATGTCGTACCCACAGAGAATTGTATCTAATCACTAAAAACTGAAAATATTATTACCGAATTTATTTAGAAAATCAATTACAATTGGGATGTTAGTAAACTAGATAAACTATCTACGAAATTGATGAAAGTAATAATCAAACACGAGAACATTTAAAATATCAAATATCAAAATATTAATAAATTCTAGAGTTCAGGATTTCACACATTGTCAACTAATGATTTGTTGTTAATTGATGCTTTCGTAACTATAATTACCCATAAACTGAGAAACCCTAATTTGTATTTGAAAGTCTCTCTCGAGTACTAACAGGTATATTTTAATTATTCAATCTCGACCTCTCGGTAAAAATTAAATAAAAAGAACTCATTAAAATCTTGTTTCTCCTAGATGTTTCGAAGGAATTATCAGTTTTTCAACTCAACAATTTCAAAGTTATGTTACCCCTTATTCTAATGTGAAACCCTATTTCTCAATACCTTGATTACAACCAAATCATCTAATTAATGGCTAGTTAATTAGAAGCATTAAGAACAACTAAAACAAATGGATAAAATATAAATCTTCAAAACATCAATTTAACAATAGTCAAAGTATCAAATATGATTCTTCATCCCTCTAGAAATAAAAAGTTTAGCTACTTGGCATAATAACAAAATCAATAAAAGTTGTTCTTGACGTAAGATATAGAAGAATAAACTAGGCTTCTTATCTGTCAAAATTTTCAGCTCTTCTTCTTCAAAATAAGCAAATAATAGATTATCTAAGACGACATATACAAAAGTCATTTGACCTTTAGTTGGCATAAACCTACATACAACGACATTTGTAAATCATTTGTCAAAAGTTGGTATATGTGGAATTTATGTGACATTTAAAACAAACATTTTCAATATATGTTGGCATAAATACATTGTATAGCAATATTTTTATAAGGTGAGAAGAAATGATTTAATAAATAAGATTGTGAAGCAACAATGCATAACATTTTTACTGATTTTATTTTAATTTTATAAAGCATACTCGACTATGACCGTGGATTATGCAATTTGTGCCTTTTTATGATAGTCATAGTCGAGTATGACTTCTAATTGTGTTTATTAATATGACAATCACAGTCAACTATGACTTATGACTATGCGTTATGTGTTATTAATATAACAATCACAGTTGACTATGACTTCTGATTATGTGCCATGCATCTTGATATGACATTTATAATCGACTATTACTACTAACTATAGTCGACTATGATTGTTAAATAAAATGAGTTGAGTTTGGTTAAGCTTTATGGGGGTTAATAGTTAGTGTTCTAGTTTTGAGTTTGGTCTAATTGAGTTTTAAGTTAATCTCTAGTAATAATAATAATAATAATATATAAAAGCAACACACATTAATAATAATAACAATAATAATAAGAAAATTAATACATAATAATAATAATAGACAAGTTTAAAATATATTGTTTTATAACAATATATAATAGAGATTCAAATATAAATAAATTACTAGTATGGATATAACATGTATCCTTAGATCCACAAATAATTAATACAAAAAACAAGACAATTCAATAAAGTCAATCATTTGATAAATAGATCTAATTTTAACTCTTGATTATAAGAAAAATATATACTTAATTATATATATATATATATAGACACAAGCACACACACACGAATGTGTGTAATAGCTTTTGAGAACAAAACTGTAATTTTCTTGGTTGTGTAAGAGCTTTTGACAGGTATTGCATCATGGTTGTAGAGAATGTTAAAAAATAGTTGGCATAAGTTTGTAGAGATAGTAGAGATTAGCATCTTTGTAACTTACGAGTTACGATCATGTTCATTTCCTTGTTTTTTTTTCTATTTTTGTGGGTAGCATTTTTAAAAAAGATTAACAGATTGTTTTAATTGAATAAGATTAACATATATTTGTTTTAAAAATAAACAAACTAAAAAAAGAACCTTGATTTGTTTGTTTTCAAAAAAATAAAAAGAAACCTAATGTCAAAACTAAAACTCTACTATTAACCCACAAAGCCCAACTCTACTAGTGATCATATCAAAATCTATTAAACTCTATAAACTTTATTAAACTAAACTACAGAGTCCACCCAATAATTGTAGGTTATTGTCACACAAGACTTTAAATTTTATAAAATTTAAAAGAAGAATTAAAATATAAGATTAACATATTAATAAGATTAACATATATTCCTTTACATTTTACATATTAACACTAGTGTGATGGCTGCCATATAAGTTCTTTTTTCTTTTCTAGAATGACATAACTATGAGTTTTAACGTTTTTGGTGAACTTTCATCGGTCCAATAGGCGAGAGGAGAGGGGTTTTTCAAGAGGAGTTGTGTTTCTAAAAGAGGCAAACTTTGGCAAAAATATTTCTAAGTGTATGGATGGTTTTTTTCTTTCCCAAGTGTTGTGGGAAAAAGAGGCACTATTGCTCCCTCCCAATGAAATCCAAAATTTTGAAGTGTAGTAGTGTGTCAATGCTTATAGTTTTTTCTTTTTAAGTGTAGTGGGAAAATGCTCTTCTTACCCCTAAAAAAGTGTAGTGGGAAAAAGTGGCACTAATTACTCCCTCCCCATTGAAATCAAAAGTTTTTCCAAATTCAATTCTTACTACAATTTTTTTATGAGACCTATTTTTTTATTTAAGTAATGACAATATCTTTTTCTTGTAGTGAAACTTTATTACACTCTATATTCAAAACTTTTTCCATTAAAAGAAAAATAAAAAGACTAAAAAAAAGACTGATTTTTTAAATGGTAATATATAATCTAAAGTTTCTCAAACCTTTAATTTTTCCCAAATTTTAAGTTCCTTCCTCTCCTTAAATTTTAAGCTATGTTCCCTCCTTCCCCAAATTTTCACTTAAATTTCCCTCTTATATCTATCTCAAAATAAAGAAATCTCTCACTCTTTTCTCTCCCCCAAATTACTCATGTCTTTCTCTCTATCACTAACGGTGCAACAAGATAGAAGGAAAGAAGGGTTGTGATGGAAAAATGTTTTCTGCCGCTTGGTGATTATGGAAAAAGGTTGCAGATACTCCTCAGTTGCAAGAGTCATACATGAAGTGTCTTCTTGGCTAGTGGTCAAGATGTATATAGAGTTTTCAAAGTCTATATCCAAATTGTTATAAACTATTAAGTGGCTCTCCTAGCTGGTAGTATGAGTTCTTGTATTGTTGTTCTAGTTCGAAAGTTCTAGTTGACTTGGGTTAATAATTTTAGCATCTACAATTGTTCACCAATTTATCTTTTCTTTTCTCTCTGTAGGTTCTTGTTAATTTAACTTGGTTGATAGATTCGAAGAGTTGATTCTTTCCTCAAAATGGTGCCTCTGTTTTTAGGTATCTATGTTTCAAGTGTGTTGTGTACTTTTTTTTTTATTTTACTTTTTTCCCATTTGGTTGTTGGCCTTATCCTTGCTTGGATTTGAAGTCTGAAGCTGTGTTTTGATTTTTTTTTTTTTTTTTTGGCTTGAGGTGGGAAGCTATGATTTGGCTTGCACAACTATGACATAACAAGGTTTAATGGTAAAAACAACTATAAAAAGGTGAGAGTTTTATCAGTAGTCAAATACCATAGTCGAGTATAATTGTCAACTATAAGTGTTTTGCCCATGTACGGTTTTATCATAATTGAATACCATATTAGAGCATGATTATCCATAGTCGAGTATAAGACTAAAGTTAATTATAAATGTTTTTTGCAGATGTGGTTTTATCGTAATCGACTTCTTTAGTCAACTGTGGTAGTTAAGTATGAAACTAAAGTTATATATAAGTGTTTTGTGTAGGTGTGGTTTTTATCATAATCGACTATCATAGTACACCATGGTAATCTAGTATGCGACAAAAGTTTTTATAAGTGTTTTGTGCAAGTGTGGTTTATTGTAATCGACTACCATAGTCGACTATGTCAATTTTAATTTCAATAATATGGTTGACTATTTTATTTAATTATGCATTTATATATTTTTTATTTTTTTTTGCAGATGAAACTACATCACCAATTGTGTTGCTTTTTGGATTGGCAGTAGATAGATTAGGACAAATTGTAATCCAACCAATTTTGTTTCCCTAGTTTAATGTAATGAAATATTTATTTAATTTCAATTATATATTTAATTTAATTCAATTTTTTAGATAATAATTCCATAATTATTTTTGAAATAATGTCGAATTATTATTATTTAATTTTATAAAATATATCCTGACATTTTAAAACATTATAATAAATAAACAAATATGTTGGAATAATAATCATATTGTGACCTTTTATAAACATTGAGAAAAATCTAATTATACAACTCATACAATTGTTGGCAAACATTTGTATTTAGACATTTGCAAATATTGGGAGAAAACATTTGTATTGAACAATGGTTTGGAAATGTAGCGACACGTTGCATAGCACCTTCTTACAACATTTGCACATGTTGGCTGAACAACTTTTGTGTTGACATTTGCATAATGTTGTCCTATGTTATACACAAATGTTGTCTTAGTGGCTTATTGATTTACTCATAAATTAACTGAATTTTTATGTTATTTAATGATTATATCGTATTTAAAAATTGATTAATTATGTTATTAAATGGATATATTTCACATTTCCTTTTTATTTTTTTGTTTGTAAGTTTTCCAGTGTATTTTAGTTCATTTTAGAGACAAAAAGAAGAAGAAAAAATGTTGACGAAGTTAAAAAAATAAAATAAAATCCACGTCATCGGATGACATGGCACAACCAGAAAATGACGCGCAATCAGAATATGACAAATGACGCTTATAGAAGCTGCAATGTGGGCCAATGAAAACATGACACATGGTGATGTTTGGAGAAATTAGGCCACCAACTTAATTTTCAAGATATGGAGTGTGAAATTACCATTTTGCCCCTGATTTTTGTGTCTATAAATAGCAAACTTGTTTTTATGATTTAACCACCAATTTAACTTCAATCTTCTCCATTTATTTATTTAATTATTGTCTTCATCTTAATGTATTTTCCTAGAATTTTTAGAATAATATTTCAAGGGTTTTTGTAATATTTAGTAAAGAAATTCTATCCAAATAATTCAATATTTTCGGAAGAGTTTATCTTTCAAATTTTCTTTCTAATGTTTATAAAATTCATCTTATATTCATTACATATGTATTATGAGTAATTTCATTTTGTTAGTAAAGATATGTGTTAAGTTATTACTAAATAGGATTATGAGATAATTTTCTTTGTACTTAATTTATTTTGATTTATTTAACTGGAGTTATGGTCGGTTTACCCACTTAGTCTTTATTTATTTTTCTTTATGCACTTTAAATATCACAAATGGATGGTCGAGCCACCTAATTAGTTTAATTTATTTAAATGGCTAGTTGAACCGCCTAATTTGTTTAGTTAATATAAATCAAATATTATATATATATATATATATTAATTGAGTATTTATATAATTCATGTTTTAATCAATATAATTGTGTGAATTAATTAGATTGACAATCTAGTTAATAAATGTGATTATATAGCTATAATTATTAATCTTGTATTAATGATTCAAGTATCATCTATTAGTTTAATTGAGTTGCAACTCTTAGCTTAATTAAATTAGTGACGAAATTATATAATTTAAATTGTATATAATTAAACTGATTGTTATATACAATTTAATATTGTTGATGTCTTATTTACTTAATGCAATTTGATTGAGCATCCTATACACGCTGGTTGGTATTGGTGTTTAATTAAATTAGATATTAATTTGTCTGAGTTTATCTGGATTAATCTAATTTGTAAGGATAGAAATCTGTCTAAGATGATCGGGATTCTAAAACCAACTACTTAATAATATATTTATCTATAATTAATCACATGAAAAATATAACTTGATACTAGTTCATTGCCAATGCCTTTTTATATCATTTGTATTCCAAATTTCTTTTTAATTCTATTTACAAATCCAAAAATTCCAAAAATATTTATTTTAATTGTTGTTATTTTCTTATTCTCAAAATACCAAAACCCTCAAAACTTTTTCCAATTAATTGTTTTAATTTAAGAGTTAACAAATGTATGTGGATTCAATCCCTACTTTCCCTATCTACATAGTAATTATTAGGTTTAAATTTGAAAGTCGTACGACAGACTTCATCACTTATATAGGGACGTTTACAAATGTCACTCCAAGTATCATATATTGCAACATAACTAAATGTCATCCTCCATATAAACATCACACTAGGATGGTACCAACGTTTGCCACAAATGTCGTGACAACACCAAATCACTGTGAATATAACGACTTATTGCAGACATTTGATCCAAACATTGCGCTAAAAAGACATTTTTAAGTGTTTTGATGACGTATGTCAAACGCTGCTATATCTATTTTTTGGCGTAGTAAAGTAATGAATCCAGTTTTCAAAGCCTCTAAACAAACATAGATTCTTTGGAAGTACTCCTTACCATCAACTTTATCTTTAAAACTTTGCATATAAATTGTAGAACCTGGATTGCTTCTCTTCAATTCTTCACAATAACTCTATAGCATCTTATATTGGTCTTTATACTTTCCTTCAATAATATTCTTTGCCACAACTTTTGTTATGTAAATCTTCCAAACATAAACGTTAACGTTAAGCTCTCTAAGAATTTTTTCCCCAAATTCTGCAACATTTATACCATTCTCTTATTTGAAGTCATCAAGATACCTCATTGCAAGATACTTTGAAGAACATATTGTGTGATTCATTGTTCTTGCACAATCATGTTTCAGCTGAATTGTTTTGATTTGGAAAGTAGGTGTGTCACCTAGTTTATACCCATACACACAAAACTCACACCCTTTAGTCTTACAGTAAACCCTCACTCTATTCAGATAGTTTTTGTCAATTTTCTTCTCTCTACCATGTTTGATTGAAAAGTTATGTATAGCATATAACAAATCATCATTTGTCTTCAATATCATTCCTAAATTTAGCTTTGGGTCATAAGAATCTCTCTCTTAGTTAAATCTTACAAACCGTTTGGGCCTTTTATCCTTTTTATCCTCATCTTCACTAGAACTTGAGTAATAATGATAAAACTCTGCACTTATTCTTTCGGAATGGTTACATTTACTGGACTAGCAATTAATTAAATTCATCATTATTTGCAACATAGCTACATGGTGCTCTTTCCTTATATTGTTTTCCTAGAAAGTCCACAACTTTCTTTTCCAAGCTCTTCAACATTTTCAATCTTTTTTTATGTCAAATTTGCATGAGTAACATGAAGTTCGTCCCAAGCACATTGAACAGTTTCATTATATTCTTTTGTCATTTCTTCATCTGTTTTAGGTTCAACAGATTTTGTGGTCCTTTTTTATCTTCAAAATATTTAGCCCTTTCTAAACCTTCTCGCAAGTTAAGGTTTATCATCTCTTTCAATACATTGTCTTCAAAACCTTCAAAGTCCCTGATCTATCAATTCTTCTAAATTATCATAGTCTAAGCTAATTTCATATTTTGAATTTGCTAGGCCACCATCATCTGAGCTAGTAGATTCTACATTTGCATTAATTGTGACAAATATTGGATCCTGATATGCATCAGGATTATGAGGCATTTGTTCAACTAGCAGCCCATCAGATGATATAACTTTTGTATCATCACATTACATCACATCCATAGTCTCATTGAATTCTTCTTCAATTTCATGAATAGGTAAGCACTTCAATTCAATGGTATCATCAATAGAAACATTCCGATCAGTATTCACATAATTAGCAGCTAATGTCAACCTAATCTTTCAACATCATCAACAATGAACCATTCTTTGTCCATTTACAACATACCAAGAAAGCCCAATTATTTAGATATGAAACAATAAACAACTTACAAAGTAGGGATATCCATCGGATACTCTGAAACTTGTTGGGGCATTTTCATAAACAACTTCAGCATAATATAATAAATAAAAAATAACAAATAAAATACAACAAAGAACTTACTAAGTAGGGATATCCACCTGATACTCTGAAATTTGTAAGGGCATTTTCCATAAACAACTTCACATAATATAATAAATAACAAATAACAAATAAAATACAACAAAGAACTTACGAATATCCACCAGATACTCTGAAATTTGTAGGAGGATTTTTCATAAACAACTTCACATAATATAGTAAATACAAACCACAATCTTCCCCATTTGTTTGTTGTGGGATCTAATAAAAACCCACCATTACATATTCAAATGTGTACTCAAAACGAATGAATAACACAAGTAGAAATTAACATACACTACTCACTTTTGGAACCAATAAGGGAATGTTGTTAACTTCTGCCTGTTTCAATACATCTAATACAAAACTGTACAAAGTAGGAAAACATATATGGCTCAAGGAGTAATATCATAATTATGGAATGCATTGTTCAATTGATCAAATTGTGTGTATATATATATATATATATATATATATATATATCAACAGGCCTTTTTATAATGGGTTCTAATATATGTTCTATTGCCTACAATGAGTCCAATAAGATCATACAACTAGAACCACTTCCAAATTCTTCACCGATGTTGTACAATATTAACAAAGTCCAATGTTTCCTGAAATTTTTTAATTTGTATTAGCATGCTTAATATTAGTTAAATATAAATTGATTAAAGACCAATACTGAAGATTTCCATACCAGAGTGCAATCAACACTAGCACATATTTCTTACACAATACTTTCTTCTTCTGCATAACCCATCCCATCACTTTATCTTTATCACCATTTGTTTATGTGTTAAACCAAATTGAGTGTACATGGGAATAGATAACTTTCTTTTCATCTGCCATCCCCATCCAGATTTGCCTTCAAAAATTTTGAATTTGTCCACATTCATAAACGATTAAAACAATAGCCCATAAAATTTTGTAAATAAAACAATCGAAGAAGGAAGAAAGAAGATGAAATAGCCCGATAAACTTACACAAGATATTTATGTTATCGCATTAGAATCTAGCATACCCACTACGCTGCATTCATCCTTGCCCTTCTGTAATTTCCTACCACGCTTTGCACGGGCGCCCTACCATCTTGAAGCTTCCAAATTTCCAGCCACCGTACCACAAGCTAAATCTGGACCATTTTTGTTCAAAAGTTAAATTTTTAAATAGTTCCAGTATTGCTTAGATATTTGACCTCCGGAATACTAACACTTAGTTTTTTTTTCTTTTAAGAAACACTTAGACTTGTTACTAACCAGTACCACTTTAATATCATAGTAATTAATTAGTTATGAACAAATGATATGTTAAGTATCTATATCAACTGTTTCTTGGATTTTTCTTTATCTCTCTTATTCTGGGTAGCCTTTATTTATTTTTATATATGGATTGACATTCAAAGACTAGATGGAATGATGCTTTTGTGTTTCACTTTTAATCCTCTAAATCATGTATATACATGTTTTCAGTTGTAAACTATACTGGTACTGGATTAGCAACTTCAACACTCAGCCCTTGCATTTTCTCTCGCACCTTTATTGGTATGAAGGAAACTGAATCTTGAACTATTGGAAATTTGGTGTAACAATTAGTAATTTTGATTACATAAATTGTTTTTTGTAATTATAATTGCAAAAATAATAAATCAAAACATATGGTCTCTAATTCATAAAATTTTGTAATTTGACTCGCAAATGGGAGAGGCTCCATGCAATCAGGTGTCGTATTTTTGCATGCGATACATCATTCATAAAGTGCGGCGGTGGATACATATGTGAGGTATGTGTATGGCTAGGCTGACAATTTTGGCCTGGCCAACTGGAAGTTTAAGTTAGGTTGTACTTCATAAATATAAACCCATAAAAAATCGGTATTGAATGATTGAATGCTTGATAACAAGCATTTTCTAAGTGTGCCGAAATTTGATAGTGTATAAATACTTGATATTCTAACTATATTTTTTTATATTTCAATGAATTTAATGATTTAAGTTGTAGAATTAATAATATTTTATGTCTTGAAATATATGTGAGAAAGTTGGTGTAAAATAGCATAAGATTTGAATAAAAGTACATTTGAATTTAAACGTGGTTAGTCACTTTTGCTAAAACTCTTAACTAAAATCGATATTTGTGTTAGACTTGTGCACGAGTTGTTAATTTCTTAAAACTGAAATTTATAAAATTAGAATTTTGAGATTTTATAAATCAATATTAAATTATCTCAAAAAATGCATCCGGGAAGAAGTAATTTTTATAATTGAAAATATTTTTATTTATTTTTGACTAGTTTCATTAGAATTAAAAATAAAGAAAATAAAATTTAAATATTTTAATTATATCTTTAAGAGATCTTTTCCTTTCTCTTTTAAGAAATATTATTGTGAGGGAACATCTTATCCCCTTTAGGTGGAGAATTGAACGGAACTTTGTATGGGCTCTCTAATAAAATCATATCTTTCAAAAAAAAAAAAAAAAGTTGCTTACCAAAAAGAAAAAGGCAAAAGCTGAATTGGGTAAAGGGCGGAACAAAGAAACAGGAGCCACTAGACAAACAAAAAACTACTGCATGGGAACACCCATACATCTAAGTGGCCGACAGTAGTAACTTTCTTTAAAAGTCGTTGACTGCATGCGCAAGTGCAAATGGTATCATGTCATGTTGAAAAGATCATATTTTATACATTTATTTCTCTATTTTTCACTTAATTTTGAGATTAAATATGTCATTTAATTATGTTTAATAGAGTTAAATGAGATTAAATTCTTGAATATTTATTTTAGCTTTGTTATATCATTCTATAGATTTAATGGGATTAAAGTTAAAAACAAAAGAATATTTGAAGGTCCAATGAAGGAAAAATATAGAAACCCAAGCGGGCTTTATCCACAATGAAAAAAAGAGAAAAAAGAAGAGAAAAGAAGCGTTGGCATCTCGATGCTGAGGTTGGGGTAATTTGGAGGGGAGAGGTTTTTTTTAAAATTCCTTATTTGATTCAATTTTTTTTTTAAGGATAAATGAGATAAAAATTGGAATTAAAATTTCTCCCCTTTTCTCACTTTTAAAAATGAAGATTTGAAAGGAAAAGAAAATAGAAGTCTTATATTTACAAAATTATCTTTATTATATTTTAATAATTTCACTTCTTTTTTCTATAATTTTTCTTCTTCAACTTTATCTTTACACCTACTAAACAATGTTATATCTGTAAAAAAAAAAATAACATTTATCAAAATACTTAAACAAAAAAGAAATAAGTATTATAAATGATATACTAGTCAATTTAATTCTATTTTCTCTCCACTCCCCTCACAAACCAAACAAACAAGAAAATTTAATCTTTCATATCTCCCTTCCCATATATCCAAATCGAAATAAGGTAAAGTTATTCTATCTCCCCTTCCAACCCTTTCCCTCCCCACCTTCTCCACTTTTGAACCAAACCCTGCCTTTAATCACTCTGTATGAGCAACTCATATATTTTTTACCAGTGATTTAAAAAAAAAAAAAAAAGTGGTATCTTGTTAATAATTGGGTGCATGACTTCGAGTTATTAGTTAGGTTCTCGCTGTCTTTGTAAGTTTTTTCTTTGAGGGACATGTCTTTATAAGTCAGTCTTGAGAATAATTCAAACAAGTGGAAGCAAGAGAAACTTAAAAGAAAAAAGAAGGATGGATATTGCTAAAAGTCTTCATATGAATGCTGGTACTGGAGATTCAAGTTATGCTAACAACTCAATTATTCAGGTACTCTTTACAAAAAAAAAATTTAAGGTTTTGGTTAATTTGAAAATTCGCCAGCACAAATGATTGAATTGTTTTTGGTTTTGGCAGCAAAAGGCAATACTTAATACATGGTCAATAACAGAAGAAGCAATCAATGATTTCTACAACAGAAAGCTTCCCAAAACCATATGCATTGCAGACTTGGGTTGCTCATCAGGGAAAAATACACTGTTTTTAGCATCAGAGATAATCAAAAGCCTTGACAAGAAACGCAGAAGTTTGGGCCATGAATCACCAGAGTATCAGATTTACTTAAATGACCTTCCAAGCAATGATTTCAACAATATTTTCCAATATTTGCCTAGCTTTCAGGAAAATTTAAGAGAAGAGTTAGGTTCTGGATTTGGTCAATGTTTTGTTGCAGGGATCCCTGGTTCATTCTATGGGAGACTTTTCCTTTCCAAAAGTCTCCAATTTGTTCATTCGTCTTCTAGTCTCATGTGGCTTTCTCAGGTACCGTATATACTTCTCAAATTTTCTTATCCTGTTTTGATGATGAATGTTCAGGGCCGGTTCTTCTTTCAGACCAATGAGGCCACTGCCTCAGACTGAGGAAGTTCGGGCCTATATGTTTTGAGTTGTAATCGATCTCATCATTCATCGATGTTAAAATTTATTGTTTTATATATTATGATATTCTGTACTTTATATATATTTATTTGTAATAAAGAATGATTATTTATTACTATAAGGATATATTTTTTTGAAAGTAGTCCAAAACCCGGCCCTCACAACGACATATTATGACATAACCGGCTCTAAATCATAGAGATGATTGAATCACTGTTGAATCATTTGTTTTTCAAGATTTTGGCTGAAAGAAATTCATCTGACAATGACAGCCACTTTTATTATTATTATTTTTTGCCTGAGTCCAAAGATAGAGTTAATTTTGTTGCAAACCTCAAATTTATTTCCCTCAGGTTCCTCAAGGGTTAGAGGAAAACAAAAGTGACATCTACATTTCAAGTGCAAGCCCTCCAAGTGTGTTAAGGGCATACTTATATCAATTTCAGAAAGATTTTTCAAGTTTCCTGAAGTGTCGTGCGGATGAATTGGTAGCCAATGGAGCAATGGTTTTGTCTGTAGTGGGAAGAAAAAGTGACAATCCTCGTAGTAAAGAAGCTACCCTCATGGCGGAATGCATTTCTAGAGCCCTCAAGGATTTGGTTTCTGAGGTACTATCCAAAGCATTTTTACTTCTACCCAGACTTTAGATATTATGACTTTTTCTATTGGATTGCAGCAAATAAAAGGTTATATAAAAGAAATTGGTGTAGTCTGAAACGAGGAAATGAACTTTCGTGAATAAAAATTAAAATACAGAAAATTTACCAAATTTAATTTATTAAACTAAAATTAAGTACCATTTTCTTTCAACTTCAAATGTATAGTGTGTTTGCGTATGCATTTATATTTTATCCCCTTGTGTTTCAAAAAGAATATTAAGGTTTTTTAGAATTATTTATCATTTATTTTTAATAATATTCTTATTTATATTTATTTATCTTCTCACCTCTTTTTTATTTTGAATAATGCGTAGCCACAAAAATTTACATGCTGCTAATATATTAGAATGCATTAATATTGCAGGGTCTAATTGAGGAAGAAAAATTATATTCTTTCAACATCCCTCACTACATGCCATCCCTATCAGAGCTAAAATCTTTGGTTGAAGAAGAGGGATCTTTCTTAATTAATCGGCTCGAGATATTTGAGGTTGATTCAGAATTTTGTTCAAGTGATGATTTGAAGAATGCTGCATATAAGTCTGCAATGACCATGAGAGCTGTGTATGAACCCTTACTTGCTAAGCATTTCGGAGAAGGAATAATTGATGAGTTGTTCACAAGGTTGGCTGAGATTATAATCAGTGATTGCTTGTCCAAAGAAATGGATGTTACTGTGTATGTCAGCATTGCTGTGACGAGAAGAGATTGAAAGATATTTTCTTTCTAGTATTTATTTTCCAAAAGAAAGACCTTAATTTATATTTTTCACATGTTGATTTTATTTGCATATTTGTTGAACAATTTTTTCTTTTAAAGTTTTTTTTTGTTGAAATCGTAGTTTAATAATACTCTGTCCTTCAGGAATATTTTTTTTTTTTAAAAGGCATTATTTATTAAGCAAGGGCCAAAGAGGCATAAAATCACATCCAGAATACCAAACAAAAGCTGAACAGAAAGGCACAAGTGACTCAGAAAACCATGGCATAAATTTTGAAGGAAATAGTATAAGGGACCATAGGGATCAAGGTTTGAAGAGAGAGAGAGAGAGAGAGAGAGGGGCTGGTCTTCCCGGTGTCGGCGGCAGCTATGGCTAAGAGGTGAGTTGCAGAGCTAATATTCTTCCTTACTCACCTTAGAAATCTAAAGGTTGTGTGCCTAAAACCCATGAATTCGTCTCTATATATAGCAAGCTAAAGTATTACTAACATTTACATGCAAGATAAATTTTCATTGTTGATCCCAAGCCCTCTATCATATTTGTTATTCTCAGAATTGCTTCAAATTATCTTCTTATATTGAGGCACAGGTAAGAATGTGAATTGAACATTCTATTGTATCATTCCTGCTACTTAAATGGCTAAAATGGTCTAATTTCTGATTGTCAGACCATAATCGGTCTTAACTATTTTTCCATGGCTTACACTTGATGATCTTTAACAACATAATTTCATTCAGGACACTTTTGAAGAAGATTCTTGTTATTCATAAGAGGATTTTTTCACCATATCCTTGTTAATGGACAAACCTATGTCCTGCAAACTCCAATGGTTAAAATTCTCATTCCTGTTGCTTAAGTCTAGTGAAAATCTTTTCAGGATGGTGCCAAAAACAGCTCAATATTTTCAATAGGACATTGAATTAATCTAAGTGAAAAAACTCGGATAGGTAAAACTAAAATAAGCATATGCTTTTATTGATTATTGCTTGTCCTTCATAGTTCCTTTTCCCTATTTCAATTTTCCTTGCAATTGATTAATCTTTTAGCATTTGGCAAAGCAATAATGTCCTTTATGCAATAGCAACCTTTATATATAGTTTTTGGAATATATACCATGTTTAGAGAATTTCAGCATCTTGTAGAACAATAGACAGATATGTAGTGTAAAATCTTCAAAACAACGATTTTTTAGTCAAATTTATCTTTGAATCATTCTGATTCTACTGTACTGTAAATATTATTAATTTATTGTATATTTATTTATTATTAGACTAGTAAAACTTTAATATCATGATAAAAACTAATTTGTTAATATAGAAAATAATTAAAATAAATATGTGAAAATTAGATTTTGTATATCAAAATCAAAATCTAGTGAAATCTGCGAACATATAAAATATAATTTTCATATAACATTTGTAGTATTAAATAAGATCTATTTTTGTACATCCCTCAAAAAAGAAAAATATCATATTTATATGTGAAAAATATATAAGAAAAAATAAACATCTTCATATTGATATATTTTACAAGAAACATCTTCATATCTTCAAAAAAGAAAAAAGAAAAAAGAAAAAAGAAAAATAGATTTTACAATTATCATATTCATTCTCAATTAAATTGTGATTTTTTTACAATTTAGAAAAGTTAAGATATTTGAAATTATGACAAACATCTTCATTCAATAATTATTTTTAATTAATTATTCACGATAATAGAAATATTGAATATTTATTACAACCACTCCTCAATTTAATAGATAAAGCTTTAAAATGAATAATATGTATTCAAATAAAGCATATTATTACTTTTCTCTCAATCCTCCTTAAAATGGAGTTATGCATGCAGTATTCTTCATCCCATCATGCATGAATGACTAAGACTTAGAGAGACTTTGAAGCTAACCACCTCTCAAGCATAGCTTTACATTCAGGGGGCTTGTACTCTGGAGCAGTGTGTCCTCCTCCCTGTTTATTATAGTAACAATCAAACTTAAAACACACAGAAAACAAGAATTATGCATCGAAGCAAATGACAAATGATGCTGGTTTACTTGCCTTCACCGTGGCATATGTCATTTTATTAGAATAAGTCCTTGTATAACTGCAGAAAAGCAACAGTATATATGACTCCAACTTAGTCAAGAGTTTGTCCTTGTGTGTGTGTGTGTGTGTGAGTGACTGTATATCGAAGTTAAATAGAAGTAAAAGAATTTGTACTCTTAGCTTTGAACTAACCCGGCAACTTGGCCTTCGAAGATCCATGGTCGCCAATCATCAACTATGGAGTAGTTTAGAGATTTAATCCAGGCTTGAGTGCCAAAATGAGGAACGACCATATCATGGTCACCACTGAATTGCAAATTTGCACTTTGAGAACTTACTAAACAATTTTTAATTCAGAGTCCGAGGTCCAATTCTAACAAAATGTATGTAAAAAGACTCTATATGTATATGTGAAGCATAAGCATTGAACCTGTATATAAGGGATTTGTATCCCTTCATACTGAGGCTTGCATGATATGGTACAGTACTTGCAACTGTTTTTGTGTAATTTAGACCATCCTGCTGGCATCGTATCCATTCTCCAATGGTCCCCTTTGTCAACAAGAATAAGCAGAAACCACCAAGAAATATACATAGGTTTCTTGATTATCAACCATACAGAGAATTTTTTTTGGTACATCAAGGCCAAATTACCTTATTAAGGTACATTTAAATTTATAAATCTACATACCTTCCTGACATGGAGAGCATCTTGGACACCCTTGTCATTAGCCCAGTAATAAGCCAGCCAATTGCCTTCAGACTGCATTAACCAGAAGATATGGATTCAAGGTTCTTAAGCATAAACAGCGGGGAGGATCATTTCAAATTAATGTATGATGAGGTCTTACACGACACTTGAATGGAGCGCGAATTCTCTGATCTTGAAGCTTCAAATGGGAAGTTTCATATAAAGCTCTACTGCCACCCAGTAATTTGCTTGGTTTTGTGGCAGCAAAAGGACAATTTGGCTCCAAAATGTGTGGCAAGAGAATATTATCAATCAGCTGTGCAAGTGCTAAATTACAACTTTCATTCATTTGGAATAGTATATTGATTTCTCAATAACAAAAAACGGATAAGTTCCCTAAAGAAATTGGTTCTTGCCTGCTTGAAAGTCTTCATATCTTGCTTGCAGAGTGCATTTTTGGGATCTATATCATGATATCTTCCTTTACAGGTTTGCTTCAAGGACTGTTTTAGAAAATGTGTAGAAACAATTATATAATGTCAATAACAGGAAGAAAGCTTAAAAATTGGGAGCTATAGAAGGGTAGACCACCTCATAGAGTTCATCAGAAATTAACCCCATTCCATGAGCAAACTGGACCCGATAGTCCTCATCTGCTGCAGTTGTAGATGGATTTCCTAATAAGTATCCCTAGAGCCATTTGATGGCTGCAGAATATTAGTGATGGGGAACCATAAATAAGAAATATGTGAAATCAAAATAGTTAGACTATATAAGAATATTGAGCACAGTTGTTAAATAACTGCAAGCTATTTGTCACGAAAAGGTTCTCCCTCTCTCTCGTCGAGAAGATACAAACCTTAAGATTAATCCTTGGCTCGGTTCCAGCTTCATTTCCTGCAGTTCACCAGAACACAAACATTTTACCAATGCATTTCCCAACAGGACATTTAACTCTTCTTTTTGTGTTCAGGATAACACGGTTCATTGCAATTTTTCCACAGCTTGATATAGGCAGCATTTAGAAATCAAAGTTCTAAGGAAACTGATGCAAAATATTTGAGTAGGAGAAAACATTAATGTAACAGTTAGGCCAATTGAGATGTCATCATGGACAAAGCCAGCAAAAGTCGTCGAATAACTATAAGATTCTGAGCAAGCCATTATCCTGGAGCCAGTTATGCCTAGAAGTACAAGAAACAAAAGTTCAAGAACACAAAGAAAATTATTTTAGCCTTGTAGAAAGCTGAAACTATGTGCAGATAGCCGATCTTTTTCTTGAGAATTTAGGGTCTTTACCATTTGATATAAGCTGAGTGACAATTGGAACTGTGATGCCCGAGTACGAGTCTCCACCAACATAGAATGGATTTGAGAGGAATTCTGGATGATCAAGTAGCCACTGCAGAGAAATAAAATTAGGCCTAATGTCAGAGATGAAAGATCTTCACCGAGAATACTCTTCACATGGCCGTAATCTGTTGACAATACGTAAATAGACCTACTCAAAGTGATAGTCTCCTGAATGTCTGTTTCCTGTGTGTAATATCTAAACTAGATATTTGAGAACTTTCAAGTCTTTGGAGTTGATGGATTTTGCTCAAATTTCAACATATATTATATAAGCAGAGTCTTATTCAATTTTCAAATGCATAAATATAACTAATGGCATAAAACCACTACAAAAGCTAGAAAGAAAAGACAAGCTGGATTAGGATTTTCTGCCACCATCACTTGTACAATGAAAACTTGTATCAAGATTAGGATTTTCCTCTTAGTTCAAAGACTAGACAAATTTGCAGAGCAATGAGGCCTACCTTCCTGAGAAATTCATAGTTTTGATCAGTAGCTTGTATATCAGTACAGTGGGAAGCTTTTGGAGTCCTCCCATATGAAAATCCAGTTCCTACTGGAGCATCCACGAAGATTATGCTGGCCACCTAACACCACATCCCACTTTTAAATTCAGCTTAATTTCTAAGATACAGACAAGGATATGAAATAGTATGACTCTTCATTCAATACTGTGTTTACCTTTGTCCAAGAATAGGGATTCAAGTGAAACTTGGGCAAAATCCCATCGTACCTAGCTTCCTTAAACTTTAAGGGTCCTGCAAAGCCCACAAGTTTTACAAATTTATACAAAATCATTATATACTATTCTTGTTCCTTTATCATATAGACAGAGAACCATCAAAAGATTGAAGAAAAAACTAAGTCCTGAAACGCGCAAACTTGCCTATCTCAAAAACGAGACCAGATAATGAAGAGCATCCAGGACCGCCAGTTAACCAAAGAAAAAGAGGGTCCTTTCCAGGATTAGATTCTGACTTAATGAAGTAGTAGAAAAGCTGCACATCTTCTGATTTGCCCACTCCTATATACCTGATTCAATCATACAATACTCATAATATTTTTACTAGTTGGGCATAATTAACAAAAATTGCATTGCATTTGATATGGTAAAAAATACAATAATAGCTAAGGCATACCCAGTTTCGAGTTCAAAAGGAAGAGGGCCATCAAAACCTGGAAGAAACTTGACTATAGAACCAGCCTCGGCAAGCTTAGAACAAAGTTGCAGAACAACTACAAGGGAGAAAAGACTGCAGAATTGGATAAACCTGTTCATCTTCTTCTCCAGAAGAGTGAACTTTGTGCTAAATTGGTTTGATCATTCAGCAAAATCCGATCACAATCTGTATTTTCTTTTGCAGTGGTTTCTACATTATACCTTTTACGGTAAATTTAACTAAACCCCTCAATCTTTTATGAAAAAACGTTAAACCCCATTCATTTTATAATTGAAGCAATATACTCTTATTCATTTTATAATTGAAACAATATACTCCACTCTCCAATCTATTTAATTTTATCAAGATAGTATAATTAATAGGTTAAATGAAGTTAAACTCCTTAAACTTTCAATGAAAAAGTAAACTCATTCCTCAATTTTTCAATTGTCTGCATATATGTCCCTTCATCTTTTTAATTATTTTGATTAAATATAATTTTTATTATAATTTTTTTTGTCAATTAACTTTTTATTTTTATTAAATCTCATAAAGTAAGATAAAATCTTACTAAAAAATAAAAAAAATATGAACTTTTTTATCTATTTAAATATGTGAAGAGATTTTTTTTGAATTTATTACATTAGAAAATTTAAAACAATTGAGAAAAAAAATTTTCTTTATAAAACAATTCTTTTCATTTTTCTACTCTTTTTAATTTTTTAATGCGTTTAATCAAGAATTTTTTCTTCACATGTTTAAGCAAATAAAAAATTTTGTAGAATGTTTTATTTTTTAGTAATGTTTTGTTTTAATTTATGAGAGTTAATAAAAAATAAAAGGTTAATTGACAAATAAAAAAGAAGATAAATTGTAATAAAACTTATACTTAACTAAAATAATTGAAAAGAAGATGAGGCATATTGAGACAATTGAAAGATTAAGGAGATTTAGTTTTTCATGGGACGTTTAAGGAGTGATAAAATTGAATAAATCAATGGACATATTACTATAATTAAAAGATTAATAAATTTTAATTTTTTTGATAAAAGATATGAGTATTTTGGTGAAAGTTACCATACTTTTTATTTGACTTATGAACAAAAGCATTACAAATTAATGAGAATTAACTATGCGTTTACTCTGACAAATTATTAGTATACACTCCTTGAATACTTAATTTAGAATTTAAAGAAATTGTACATTCTCCTATCAATAGATTTGCACCTATAAGCATGATCTCATACATTTTAATTTTATATAGGAAGAAGGTATAAAAGAATATATAAAGCCCACTAACATAAAAGAAATTCCCCATTTTGATATCTCTATTTTGTGTTAGATAGTATAGTACTTTTTCGTAATTATTAAATCCTACAGCAACTTACTAAATAACACATATTTTTTGTTCTAAAATACCCCCTATTTCTCTTCAAAAACAAAATAATAAAAAAATACCCTTCAAGTGAGCATACGGAAATGTTACACAGAATAAATTTCAATATTACAATATATAGGATTTTTTACATATACATATATATAGAATCTTATAATTATAACTGACATATAATTATTATATAATTGTAGTACTAAAATTATAATTTATAATCCATATAATAATAGTAATAATAATAATGAAATTAATAATTAAGAGAATAAAAATTATTTATATTCCTTTCAATCTAGTCTTAATACTAGTTTTTTATTGAAGATAGAAAAAATAATTTTATTTGTTTTGAAATCAAAATACGTTCAATCATAACCAAATTTTCATTTTGAGCAGTAAGCAAATAATTTCTAACGTATTTCTAAAAAAGAAAACGTATGGAGATTGGTGGCCACAAAATCTGGCCCATTACTTTATGTGATTTGGATGTAATCCACTGTCGGTGCATCATGTGATCCACAAGGAAAAAGGAAAGGAAAATAGTACTATGCCTTCTTCAATGATTGTCTGAATCTGAATGCCCTAAGAGAGATCAAATTATATTAACACTAGTAGTTGTGTAGGTTACAAAGAATGGAGGATAAAAGTTGAAAAGGAGATTAATAGAACCTTTTAGGATGAATTTGGATTCAATCATGAAAATTGATTTTTTTTTTATTTTAATTTTAGCTTAGAATCTTTGATACAGCATTTTGGTTCATGATTAATACATTTTGATTTGAAAAATATTTTTTTATTAAGAATTGAAAGTTTGTTATGATATTTTTTAAAATTTGTATTATTTGTAATAGTATAAAATTGTGTTTTTAATTAAAAATTAATAAAATAAAATATTATATATGCGAATACGTGAAATTCATATGTCGTGAGGTTAAGAAAAAATTTAAAATTTGAATGTCATAAAAATTTTAAAAGTAAAAAATATATTATGCGAAATATTTTTATGAAAAATGACAAACAACACGTAAATAAAATTAATATTATGAATTGGAGATAGTGATTCATACACTAAAGAATATTAGATTATTTCTTATGTTTGTTGAATTTCACATGTCATCTTGCTAGACGGTTTAGATGGTTTCATGTTCGGACATTAGATAGTCTTTTAATGACAAAGTTAGTAAATGATGTTCAGACATTATTTCAATTTCAAAATAAATAATGTTTTAGCCGTTTATAAAAAAATATTAATAATGTAAAAAATAATACAAGTTTCAGTAGTAAAAAAAATTAAATAAAAAATGAATATATGTGAACAATGTGGATATAATTAATTTGAAAATGAGTAAATAAATAGAATCATAAACGTGTCTTTTAATAATGAATTAAGTGTATATTATCAGACTATATTAAATATGTATAAGATGGACTATATATTTGATACTACTTATATATATATATGATTTCGAAACTTGATTATAATTCAGCGAAATAGGAATCGCACGGGCATCTAATGTGCCAGAGAGGTTGGGAATTGGACTCAGGGGGATCAAGGCACCATATGCCCTTTTAATGCTTAAAATGTATGTGCATTGATAATGTTCTGGCTCGGAATGTTTATATGCCAATTCAAATTCAAGCCCAGCCCCAAGTGAATCACTTTAATAGCTATACCAAGAAACAAGAAGTACACAAGAGAAGTGGTTGTAAACCAGATGGTTGGCCACCACCCTTCTCCCTTTCACTAACTAAACCAACTTCGCATTTCCTCCCGTCTGTTTTTTTCCACCCCAAATCACATATCAGTCCAAAATTTCCCTTTTTATAAACCTTAAATTGCTGAAAACCACTGTTTTGTGGTGGCGAATGAATACAAAAATTTGAGGATGTAAAAGTTAATATATATATATATATATATAATACTCCTTTCTTTCGGAATTGAACGTTTACATTTATTCATAATTGAATGTTTATTTTTTTTAAATAAATATATTTTTATTCAAAATTTCATTAATAACCTCATTTACTTAAGTAATTTATATCTCACTAATTCATAATCTATACAACTCACCACCTTAATTTAAAGATTTACATCTCACTAACTCATGTGTCTTACATTCATTTATATTAATATCAATGATAATTTGGTAAGTTAATCTAAAGTCAAAAGTCTTTATTAATTTTTAATTAAAGCTGACGGATTAAATATTAAGCAATTATCTTGAAAAGGAAATTCTTGGAATGTCAACTGTTTTTGTAGTTATTAAATCGAGAGCTTTATTTTTTTGGGAAAAAAAAAGAGAGAGAGGCAAAAGTGAAACTTTTCTTAAGAAAAATGGCTAAATTTGAAAAAATCCTTCCAAATCTAAAAATTATTCCCCTCAAAATTACAAAATCTAACTTCTTTAACTAAAATATAAGCAAGAACTTTACCATTTTCTCAACAAATACTAGAATAATCCATTGGAATGACTAACAAAATCAGCATTGGAAAGCCCATTGACAAGAATGAAATTCCCAAAGTCAATTAGATGAGAAAGAAAGCTAATTATACCTTCAACAAAGCTCCATCAGCAGGAGGGATGTAATCAAACATATCTCCCCCAACATAGTCCAAGTTCTTTGTCCCTTCACAACCCGAAGATCCAGCACTGTACACTTCAAGTGAGGGAAAGCCTCAGCAATGGCCTTAGCCACAGTTCCATTTCCACCCCCCACATCAACCAAAGAATTCAACCCCTCAAACACTTCCTTATAATTTCCAATCACCACACCGCTAACCAACTGAGCATCACTCCCCATGGCTTCATTGAAGAAATTGTTAATCCTCTGTTCCTCCCCTGCCAACTCCCAAAATTGTTTCCCATGAGTAGTGGCAAAAGCATTGGCATCATTATTTTTTAAACCAATCACTTAGATTATGCCATGTCATTGTCATGATTGGATCAAGCATGGCTAACAAAAATGGGCTTACATTCAAGGGATCATTTTTAGGAGAAGCTTAGAAGAAAGTGTAAGAATGTAAGCCTCCTCCTCATCTTTCTCATTTCCAGCAATCTCTGTTTTAACAAAGAAGCCAGAATTAATCAGTATGCGCATGAGACGATACAGACAAGGGGCTCTGGCATTGTTGATTTTCAGAGCATCAACCAAATCAGAAAGGGCCGTTGGTCTGCCATGATACCAAGTTGAATTGCACATTTCAGAGACATTGAGTTTATAAAGTTGAATATGTGGTTCCATATGTGAGCCTGAGCTTGAAGGAGCTCTCTCTGAGGCTTCACCATTCACTGCTGCAGTCATAGCTTCAATATGGAATGGCTTCTCTTCTTTGCAGATAAACAATAATTAAGGCACTATATATAAATGTGTCCAAGTTTTATATCTCATTATTATTATCCTCATGTGCTCCAAAATTAAATAAATTTAAAAATTAAGAGCCTTGACTTCTTCTTTTTTCAACAAAAAAAAGTCATTGAATATGAAATAAATTATTGTATTGTCTTTTTTCTTTTTCTTTTCTTTTCTTTTTTTTTGGGAAAAGAAAGTTTATTAATGTAATGAAGAATGTACGTGAGAAGAGGCTTGTTTGAGCACAATGTGCCAAATTGTCAGCAAAGATATTAGAGCTCTTGGTACATAATGGATAGATCTAAATGTGTGACAATATATATTTTATGTTTATCAATGATAAGTTGAAAAGGACCTACAAGGGAGAGGATTAAGTTTTTTCCTTTTTCCTTTTTTTTTTTTTTTTTAGACTCCAGAAACCAATTCTAAACAATCACACTCAATGACGGCCATACTTTCTGCATGTATGGGTGAGGTAAGTTGTCCGAACTCAACTGATCCAACAAAGAGGATGGTACACTGAGAATCTCGAAGGGGAAAAAACCCCACCTGGATTGTTGTGATTTTCATGAAACATCAGTGTTTAATTTAAGAACATTGGAAAGGGGAGGCTTCTAGATGACTATTCAATTATCAACAGTGGTATGTACCTGAAAACATTAATCTTTGATTCATGCAATAGTTGTTTCCCCTTTGTTCGAACAGACATAAGGACGGACAGTTTGTTCATATATAAGATCTACTGCACTTTGTTTTTTCTAGAATAGCAAAAATTATAAAGATTTCTTCAATTTCATAGGGGTTGAAAACACTGCTTAGTAAAGTATGATTCCAGCAGTAATTCTCCTTATCAATAAGCACGGAAACAGTTGAATATATATGCAGCAATGAGAGTGAACGATCACGGCAATATTAACCTGAAAGAAGACACCCAGCAAGTGTGAAGTTTAAACTTGTTAAGGCCATGTGTCCTCTGTTAAATGTATAAATTCCATGCTACAATCAAATATTACTTTTGACCATCCGAACTTTGCATTAGATAGATACTCAAAATCATTGCATCTCATCTAGCCATTGATGCCAAATAAAGAACTAAATGATGCAGACAACTTCAAGACTTTTGTTGGTCCAAAGTTAACTACAGTGGCTTTGGAAAAGGACTTCTCACTTTTCATAAGAACTTTTCTGGATGATAGTATTCATCACACACACAAAAACAAAAAAAAAACTTTCTTCAGCTCAGCAAGCTTCAAAAACTTCCATTTATCAGCTCTGAAATACTGAAATATCAAGTTTGAGCAGATAGATTATGGTTTTCTATTTCTAAGATTCACTTCCCGACTTGGATCAAAAGTAACCTTCTTTTGCATTGCTGCTCGAGGAACTCGTTTAGTTTCAGCCACTTCTTTATGCTCTTTTTTTGTGGGTAGAGAAACATCTGCAGCTACAGGTTTTGGATTAACCTTACATTGAACTTGTCGATTTTGACAATGATTATCATTTTTTAAACCAGAATGTAATTCTACTCTCCTTTTGATGTTGCTTCCGATCTTCCCATCATTATCTGAACACAAAATGACCACTAGCTTTCGGTCAGCAGTCTCGACAATACAATAAAAGACAGCATTTGGTAGAATGCCAAAAGTTATGGAGAAAACGCATTAGAAAGCAAGAAATATAAGCTCCTTCAATATGAAATAATTATTAGAAGTCACGATAATAGTCCAAACTGCTAGGTATTGCCATATTGGAAGACTATTGATGAAACCATAAAATCAATGCAGAAATTGCAAAATGGGAACTTGCAATTCTGATCTATAAACATCCAATACGGGGATCAATTTCGTTAGGAGATTAGTTCTAAAAATTGCAGTCAATCTACCTTGCATGCATGACCAAGAAGCCTACTTTTTTACAATGGAAAGTTTTCTTTTCTGAAGTTTCTGTATTATTCTCTGCCGTCTCTACTATCTGAAACATGAATTTCCACCTACAAGTATCTACTGTAATTATAAAATACACAGGAATGCATCATGTAATACACATTTACCATATACACACATAGTCACAACTATACTTGTTGAACAAAAAAAGATCCACAAAAATAGTCACAATATGGAGTGTAACACTAAACATCCAGTACAAAATGACTGAACACACAAGGACAGCTGACACTAAACATTCACTTCCTTTCCATTTCTTTTTAGGACAGCTGACACTCAAGGAAAACAAGTTTAAGCAAAGTTTAAAAGACACGATTATATGTTATCTTTATAAGGGCAGACTAATACATATTTCTTTTCAACTAAACAGAAACATGAAATGATTGAATCTTGCTAAGAGCATTCAACCAAATGGAGCCAAAAAATGCAAATTTTACACTCCTTCCCTCCCTTCCCCCCCCCCCCCAAAAAAAATCTAATAAAGCAGGATAAATTTCCCCCTTAACAATCTCAATAAGACAAAAGAATCATGTCATAATAGGACAAAAAGCTTGGAAATGTCATATCCCTCATTGAAAAAATCCTAGGAACTACAATAGAACAGTAGTATCAACGAGTAAAAAGTTGAACATGGATTGACTGGATAAATACCATCTCCATTTTTAAGTGCTGAGCAAGAAACAGATAATCCAGAGAAAAATTAACATTCAGTTAATTAGAAAATCAAAATATAAGCACCTGGACTGGACAAGACAGCACGTGGTCTTAGAACTGGACTAGCTCGGATATTTGTTGTCTTTTCTTCCAGGACTTTTTGCTTACTGCTTTTTGTTGCTCCTATGGACCAACAAAATCAATACTTATTCAATCATAGAAACTATGAGAAGCCTGCAATTTAAGTAATTGGGAAAGAATGAACCTTTATGCACAGAAGCAGAAGCTGAAATTGAGCTATCCAACCAGGGTACTCTCACAACAGACTTCGGCGGGGAATCATCTTCTGAAAAGGTTAGTGGTCAAACAAAATTTATAACAACCAAAGCATCAATCGATGGTTTATTTTTACCAGACAGAACTGGGTTGTAAAACATAAGATTGCTGAGAATTCATTCTGCTTGTCGTTTTTTTTTTTAGCATGTATATCAGACTAGATTGCTTTAAGCAGAACACATGGTATTACAGTCTTCGCAATCAGCAAAAGGAAAGAAGCAGTAAAGCTAAAAGAGCGTGATGCTCGTAAAAGGAAGATGAGTCATGAAGTTAGTGTCCCACTAAATATCAAACTAAACTTGCAGCAAGTGTTTGTTAGTCACTAAGCTAATTGCACCAGAAAGGTAATATTTCACACATTAGGGAAATTCAGTTTTATGTCCAAGTTTAGTATAATATTCAATGATCCCACCAATTCTTCAACGTAATCTTCCGCAATATAGAGAATATGTGCTTACTTAGCATCTTATAATTAGTAGGAAGGCAAATGCGAATTCAAGAGGGAATCAGAATTTATGAATTTCTAAATCACATTAAACAATAAGAATGAGAACGATGACAGAGCCAAGCATTTGCATCTCAGATAGTCCACATAATTATAGATAATTATACCGAGCATAATCTGTCTATTCAGAAATCAGACAACAATAATAAAAAACAAATTCAGGATATAAAATTAGTTCCCAAATAATCCAAAAAAAATTGACAAGCTATTAATCAGCAGCCAAAGTAGAAACCATGAAAAGATGGTTTACCAGGAGAAGAGAAGTCATCTAGGCACAGAGACTCAAAAGCCTTCAAAGACTGCAAAGATCTCGTTTCGAAATCATATTGATCATCAAATTCTTCCTGCCCTCTCACCTTTACTTTAGGATACACTGAAAGAATTCAAAACAACAACAAAAACTCATTTCACCTATCAATAAATCACAAACAAAAGGCCCACCAAAAAATCAATCTTTGCAAACAACAAGAATCCATTTCACCAAAAGCAAAGAATGCAGAAAGAAAAAAAAAGGTGGGGCAAAAAATCGAAGCTTTCAAGAACCCACTTGTTTCTCTTCTCGCAGATGCTTCAGATGTTTACGACCAAAACAAAATCAATTTTTTTCACGACAAAAGAAGCAGAAAAACCACGAACTGCAAAAGAATATTCAATTCTGCAAATTGATTATGAAATTGAATTATTCTTGGTTAGAAGAAAAACAAATAAAATACAAAATCTATTGAACTTGTCCTTTGTAAACACAAAGGCAGCTGAAGAGGTGGTGGTGGGATTTTGGGAATTTGAGTCAAAAATGTGAATTATATGGCATTTAGTTGAAGTGGGATCCACAGTTACACACTTTTGGGAAAGTTGACAGTAGAATCAGATATTCGGATGCTTCTCAACACCGGCTATATGATATTAATTGTAACGGTCAACTTACAATTTGAGCAGAGAACGCACGTGTTGTTGTTGTTCGCAAGTGCGCGTGGGGCACAAGAGGCCTTGGTGTGGACGTAAAGGCATGTTTATGCCGTGTTTGGAGACGGAAGGTGGAAATTTTATTTTCTCTTTTTGTTTTTTTCTTATGATGCTTCATATCTAGTTTTTCCTTATCAATAAAATTACTTTAAAAACAATAAATGGATGGGGAAAAGACAAAAAGGGGACAAAGATGGAGTCGTTGGTTAATTCGATTCTTAAATCTTCGAGTAATATAATTTACTATTTAGAAAATTTGCTTTCATCTCTAAAGTTTAAATTTAAAGAAGTTGACTCTCGTTTAGATTAATAATTTTATTTGTATAAGTAGAGGTCAAATATTTTAAATTCTATGTAATAGAACCCAATAAACTTCAAAAATTCGATTATTACCTCAATAATGTTTTATTTTGAAAATATCTTTTATTTTTATTTGACATTGTAATTAAATTTGCAAATTTTTAGTTGATATTGTGATTAAGAGAGATTCTTGGAATATTTCAAAGGAAGACATACCATTATTTTTCTTTTTGAAAGGAAGATGTACAATAATAATACATAATCCCTCCATTCGGATTTTTTAATGTTCATATTTATATTTTAATTTATTTAAAATTGAATATTTACTTTCTTTAAATAAACATATTTTTTATCCAAATCTCCATTAATAATCTCTTTAATTTAAAAAATTTATATTACACTAACTCATAATCTCCACTACTCACCACCTTAATTTAAGAAATTTACATATTATTAAGTAATGGATCTCATATTTTATTTGATAAGTTAATCAAAATCAAAAATATTTTTAAATTTTTATTCAAGTCAGTGCGCATTCAATTCTTGACTGATAGAGTATTTAATAATATAAGAAAAATAGTGATTATCATTAATGGCATAAATTCTATCTCCAATATCTTTCATTGACTTGATACCAACATTCATAGATTTTTGCGGCTCCAAATTCGATTATTACCTCAAAAATGTTTTATTTTTGAAATTATTTGTGATTTTTAGTTGACTTCCTAAATAAATTTAGCAAATTTTTGTTTGATATTGTAACTAAAATTGTAAAATTTTAAATTGATATTGTAATTAAAAGGGATTCGTGGTACATTCTAGCATGGGAAGGAAGGCAAAAGGAAGATTCGCATTTATGGGTCAAGAATCATGGATTTATTTTAATCAGTAACATAATTTGCCTCCTTTTATCTTTTTTATTTTAATATAGGATCGCTAATTAGATATGATTATATCAATATATTAATTTTTTTTAGAAAGAATTATTCAGGATTGTTTATTTGTTTGTCAACCTTCTCTTAATCAATTTCCTAATTTTACTTTCAAAAATAATATTAACTTATTCAACGAATGCATCACATTCCATAAATGTATTGAATTGATGCTTATGTAGTTTGATTGTTTTTTCCTTTTTTGAAGAAGAAGTTTTGGACTTGCGTTTATTTGAAAAAGGTAAATTTTCCATTTAGTCGAAAATACTCATAATCTTAGTTTCTTTTTTTAGTATTCGTGATCTATTTTCAATTCATTAAAATTGAAAATTGTGTTGGGATATTTTTTTTTTATCAAAATCGGTGCTATAAGTTGTTAGTTTCATTTTTTAGTAAATCGCCATTATATATAAATGCGATTTGGGTAATTTTAATTGTTTTAAAATAGTTTATGAATATAAAAAAATAAATAAAAATTATGAGTATTATCGATAAAATGAAAATAGATTATAGGTATATTTTGCAAATTTCTATTTCAAAAATTACATAATAGTAAAAAAAATGAACCAATAATGTGTTATTTTTCCTTTTAAAAAACAAAAAAAAATGAAATATTCTCGCTTCTATATTTAACTATCAACATTTCTATTTTTGAACGTTCAAAATTGAATATTTATTTTTATAAAATAATTTTTTTCTAAAATTTTTGTAACTGCTTATTAATTTAAGCTCTAATATATTTAATGACTTATACTTTGACATTAACTATATTGATAATAAGATAATACACTAATTTGCTCAAACTTTTTATATAGACAAAACTTCTTTTAACTTAAAAAAAAGTAGAATCTCATTAAAAAATTAGGGATTCAATTTTTAAAAGGAATATTAAATTTACCAAGTAGTATATTTCTTTTTTTTTCCATAAAATTTAACAAACCAGATATTTTTTTAATTATTTTTTCTTTTATTTTGTTGAACAGATTTTTTTGTGATTCATTTTACATTCCTTTCTTCTAACTAGCGAAAAAACAAAAACTAAGTATATTGCAATCATAAGCTTGTCAAAAAAGCTTCTTTTCTTCTTTTTTTTGAAAATAAAATAAAGCATGTTTGAAAAGCTGAAAGCACTGGATTTATTTGAATTCCATTTTTTAAACAAACCTATTTGAATATATATTTTTTATTTTTCATTTTATGCGAATATATTCGGTTCTAAAAATTCAGATATTTCGATTTGAAAAATACGATAATCCAATTATACTGATTTTATGGAAAAATTGAGTACCAAAAAATTCGGTTCGATACAGTTCAATAATGGACATAACCGAAATTATGTATACTTTTTTTTTTTTTAAAAGCCAATTTATACCCAAAAATCCAGACAATGGCATATAAAATACTCCAAATATATACATGACGAACCTCAATTTTTACCGAATTTCGGAACCGTAGATAAATTCGATACGCATAGACATTAACAATGACTGATTCTCGAAGAAACAACTGTATGAACAGTGCAAGGACGAGCTTTGTCGAATAGGGTTTTAATAGGGTTTTAGAGATTTGTCGAATATCTTTTTCCAGAAACGATGAACAGTTCAAGGACGAGCTTGGCGTCGAATCTCCGGCGATTTTCAACTGCGATTCGTCAATATACTGAAGACGAAGGCGACTGGTTCTACTCTTCTGAGTGGTGGGGCAACTCCGACATCTCAAATGCCCATACCGTTTTTCGAGCAGTTTCCGATAAGGGAAACGGTGTCATTTCTGTCCTTGCTTACCCTTCTTCGAAACCAGTTCTGTACATACCCTCCTTTAGTTTCCATCTTTGGATTTATCGTTGATGAATATATTGAAAGCTTCAATTCGATAATGAGTTCTGGTCCAAGATTTGATGCACTTTAAGGGCTTATAATTTTTTCCTTTTTTTGTTTTTTTAATCAAGCAGAGTCGCATATATACAGAGCTATACAGTTCTTTTTAGGGTACAAGTCATGTTTGGTTCTTTTGTATTATTACGTTGACTTGATTTTAGCTTTGGGAATGGCTTATTATCAAGGATTTGCTCGAATGAGAAGTATACATTAATGGATTTACTAATGCTTTATGGTTCACCCTTTACTTCAGGAACTTTTTCGATGCATGATATGCTGGGATTGTTGTGTTTGCTATTTTCAGTTCTATGCGTCAATGAAAATCTTAGATTGTTGAATGGTTTGTTACCTGAGGCTTGGTAAGAACTGGTTTGTTGTTTATGTGATGGGAATTGTGGATACAACAAGAATTTTATAAAAAGGGCAGTAATTATAAGGGTTGAAATGATTTTGATTTGCATCTTTGACATGTTTTAGGAGATGTGACCTATCTGAGACCACTAGTTGATTTTCCAAGATCATGTTGTACGCTTCCAATGATGCCTTTTTGTCATTCTCATGGTTTTACTTCATAGTATTTGACTTCTTTTCTAAACCAAAGCATCAGTAGAATGAGTGACATCTATTGCATCTATCCTCATCGTTATCTAAACCAGGGAATAAAAAGGAAAGAAGAAGAGGCAGTTTACATGTAATAACTTGTAGATATTATCTGCATATAATCTTGGAAAGAATCAAATGTATTTTTAACCCAGGAACTTGCCTGTTTACTCTTTGAAGGCTGTAATCCTGGATTTCGAGAGGGTAGGGGCCAGTTGAGAATCTAGAATTGAATATAGCATGATATTTAAGCATAGTTCTCTCAGGGGAACTTGATTCAAAATCCTACAAAGAGGATGGAAGATCTCGATTATGACATTTATTGGTGACATTTAATTCCCTTGCCAGTCCATCTTTGACTATCTTTGTTTGTCCTGGTCTTAAGAATATATTTTGCAATGTTAAAAAAATATAGAACTGAAACCATTCTCGACATTTCTTTTCGAGAGAGAAAAAAATGTTATATACAACACTGTTTAGATGTATCAGGAGAAATGTATACTGAATTTTAGATTTGGGTACAGGACAAAGTGCACTGGGTAGAAAAAGAGAATTGGCTTCAGCAAAGGTACAGAGAGATAAATCCTACTTACAATGACAATAACCATTTCAGAATACTTGGTTATCAATGGCGCGCACTTCACTTTAATGATCATACTCGCCAAAGCACTGCTAAAATAATGGCGGGTTACAGGGAATCTGATCCTGCCTCTGTGTTCTTTATGCAACAAGCACATTGTCTGGCTGTTCCATGTAATTTATTCCCTATCTTTTTCTTAGCCTCTTAATGACCCATCTTTCTTCTTCTCAAAATATAAAAAAGAAAAGATAAAGGTCCTTTCTTGTAACAAATTTCGCATAGTTGAGCAAAACCATATTCTTCTTTTCATATGCATTTGACTGCTTGAGAACTACTTTTGTAGTTTTCCCCCTTTTATGTTTCCTCTTTAACGCCCCATGTATCTGAACAAAGTTCATTGTGGTTTTCTGTTTCTTGAAAGATATGGTACCAATTTCTTCTTCTTTATTTTATTTTTTCTCTTCTGCCCCAAGGAAAATGAGAAAAGGAAGATAACAAGAATGGGCATGGGAAAATTTCCTATAATCTTTAGGATTGATCATTATTGAGGTTGGTTCAGAACTGCTTTTGCATTCCTATTTAAGCATTCCTATTAGGATTGTCTCATACTCTTCTCAATTATCTGAAAATTTTATATTTAGTTAATGTTATTTTCAATGGATGAATGACTTTAATGTAATTGTAATGATGCTTAATTGCCTCATTTGAGATATTTCCTTCTTTGTTTTTATCACAATCTTAATAATTTATTTCTTGATTTTTCATCACATCCTTTTGCAGATGTGAAGAGCATGATATCTGCTGGGTTGGCTACCATCTCATGCAACTACGATATTAGAAGTGCCGTACTTGGGAGAAAAACAATGAATGTGTTATGCATTGGTCATGGTGGGGGAAGCATACCATTGTTTTTGGCCAGTCAAATACAAGGTTTGATAACTCAAATTTCCACTTCAATCTGGGAAGTTCATTTCCCAACTTGACTAATCTATTTCATCGAGCTGATATGGGCTTTTTAATGCCTTTCTTCAGGTGCCTTAGTTCATATAGTTGAAATTGACCCCCTTGTTATCTCAGCCTCAGTTCAAGCTATGGGTTTCCCATCCTATGCAGTCATGACACCATCTGGGGCGCGTGCATGCCCAGAGCCTAATCATATTGATAAACTACTGTGGAAAGGCTTACATGAGAGACTTCTATTATATGAATCTGATGCCGAGAACTTTATTCCCCAAAGTGGCACCATCTATGATATAGTTTTCATTGATGCCTATGATGGCGATGACATATTTCCCCACAAACTCTGGGATCCACATTCCCCATTTCTTGAAGCTTTAGGAAACCAACTTCACCCTGAGCATGGAACAGTTGTAGTGAACCTTCATTCAGATGCAGACTTGGCTGATGATTCATCTGCTTTGCCAACTTTGCCGATGGGAAAGTACACCTCTAATGTATGCAGAGCATATAAAAATGTGTTGTTAGATAATAGCTGTTATGATGGTTTAGCTTACACAGTTTCTGTACCTTGGGTATGTAACACATCTCTAGTTGTCTCTAGAGGTTTTGGAAAGGTTGATAGCTGGGATATGGTTCTGAACTCCTTGATGTCGAAATCTATTGAAGTTGAGACCATCCTTGGCTTAACATTCTCATGTTTACCTTATATAAAAAGAGGTTTTACTCCTGTGTTCTAATCATTTCATGAAGGTAACTAAATGTTTTTTGCTTTCTGTTCTTAAGCTCTATGAAGCCTACTTTTGCGTCCTGGTGCAATTGCAGCTGCTATAACAGGAATGATGATAACTACTCACTCAAAGATCATCTGGATACTGACATGTTTTGCTCGTGGATCATTCAAGAACAGGGAGGTGTAAAGCCACGGCCAAGTATAGGATCTTGTGTTTTTCAGAATCTTCAACCTGTGAAAACCCCCCTCTGCTTGATCAGTTTATACAACACTTGTATTGCGGAGAACTTGCTTATATTCCCTCTATCTAGAAATTAATGTTACATTATGAATAAAATAAATACTCCATCTGTCTGATTAAGGTGATAGGTTTCTTTTCATTTTTCGTTCGTTCTAAATTATATTATAGTTTTTCTATTAAGGATGCTATTTAATTTTTAATTACCTAAAATATTTTTATTTAATGCATTTTATTATAAAACTAATTTTCAAACTATTGGAATACTATACATTTAAGTTAAATATTTTATTTTTCAAAAATAGTTGCAGTTTTTTATATACTTTAAATTGAATTTGTATATATTTTTACATATAAATTTTAAACACAAAGTGAAAGGGTAAAATATAAAGAATTAGGAAATATTTTATAATTTTAATAATATTAAATATATTTTCTTAATATATGAAAAAATGTCTATTTGTCTATATTAGTGGATAGTGGATTGGAAGGAGTAGTTTTACTTAATCATTAGTTTCAAGCATTTAAATTTTGAATAAAAAATGTACATTTAGAATAATCAAAGTATTTCTTTTAAAATAATTCTTGATAAATGACTTCAATTTATGATCTTTGTTAAGAAAACCAGAATTAGAAGATTTGTGTTCTCATCACGTTGGGAATCTTAATAGCAGAAGAATTACAGAAAATTATTAGTTTGCATATTTATTAATACTTCTAATATTATGTTGTACTATTACACAATAATATGCTTAAGTACTCTATGTTGTGCATTACAATAATGTGCAATTAAAGCTACGATTGATATATTCAGAAAATTAATCCAAATGTTAAAATCAATCCCTTGATTTCACTTTCTCATGGGAAAAGGAAGAAGAAAAAGTAAAGGAAAAATATATAGAGGACAATTTTAAGGGGAAAAAAAACAAAGAGACTTATAGGGGTGTTCTCATTATGAAATTTGGTATAATTTAAAATTTTATGATATTTCAGGCATCTTCAATTTATAACTATTTGGATTAATTTTCTATTCAAGATCTTCAATATGTAATTTAATATATTTCATAAGATTCTATTATCTTCAAAAGTTCTTAGAATTTAATAAAATTCTATTTTTAATGGAATTTAAAGGAATTTGAAGTAAAAAGATATGAATAAACAATTCTTTTACAAATTTATTACGAACTCTCAAAATTTCATGGAATTCATCTTTTGTTGCCAATAAAAATAACAAATAACAAAATAAAAATTATAAAAAATAAAATATCATGTATAACTCTCAACTTTATTGTCATAAGATTAATATTTCTCCTTTTACTATAATAATTTTTACACATATATTGATTTTTTTATATATAAATTTTTATGTACAGATTATTATATTTATTTTATTTAAAAGTCTAATAAAAATTCACCAAATTTCACAAACATTATGGTATAAACTTACATTTAATTCATCTACATAGTTTGATATCTTATATTATATAACTCACACAATAAATTTAGTTTAATGTGAAACTTTTGTTATTTGTTTTTCTTCAAACTATTGTTCAAATTTTATTAGCGATAAAATTAGTATATTAAGTGTAAATGTTTTATTAAGAATTTCATATGTAGAAATGTATGTAATAGCATATATATATATATATATATGTATATATATATATACATATTTCAGCTACCAAAAATTATAAAATCTAAAGTGAATAAAAAATCATCAAGAAGTCTATTAAAAAATTGATGGATAATTGAATCGAGTTTAAACATATATTGATTCGTCTGTATTTTTTTATGTACAAATTTTGTCCTATCTATTTTGTTAAAACTTCAATAAAAATTCATCAAATTATACCAAATTTTGTAACATATAATTACATGTAATTCTATTGAATTTATTAAATTCTATTAAAATTCATATAATCCATGAAAATCCAAAGTTATGTGGAAAGAAACATTGAATGAAGACTTATTATAAATAATTAATGAGTCATTATTTACCAAATTTAATAAATTTGATACCTTATAGATTATAGTAGTAACATATAAGATTTTTATTTTGTTTTTAAATGACATATTTATAGTTTTTTATGATAAAAAGTTCATACATATCTCTTTTCAATTTGTCTATACCTCTTACAAAAAAATCAATTTAAAAAAGAGAACATATATGCATTTTTTTTATAAAAAATATTTTTTTATTCATTATAATTATAATAAAAGAACAAAAATCCATCAAATTCCATTAAAATCAATAATATAAAATTTCATGAAGTTCTATTGAATTTAGCCGATTATGTGAAATTCTATTAAAATTCATAAAATTCCATTAAGTACCCCTTAAAATAGTACTCCCTCCCTCTGAATGTTCAAATTTCTATTTTGACATCATACTATAGTTTTTATCTAAAGTATCAATAACTTATATTTAATTTAATAAATTTATATTTCACTAACTAATAATTCACGTTATTAACTTAATTGATAATAAGGATAATTAGATAAATTACTTAAGATTAAAGGATATTCTTAATTTATAAATTAAGTTAAATTTGAATATTTAATTGTAGACAAAAAGAATAATAGTTAAAGAAAAATACACTGAAATATAGCTCTTAAATTGATCTATATAAAATTTTTAAATTGAGAAATTTATTTTCCTTAAAAAATTGTATAAAATTATTTTTATAATTTCAAATAAAAATATACTTTATTTTTAAAAAATAAATAATAAAAATATTGTAAATTCCCATAAAGCCCACAAGGTCCCGCATTAAAAACCCAGATGGCCTTGGACGAGAGATTTTCGCCAACAAACACACGAGGGTTTTAGACTCTCTCTCTCCCTCTGCTCGATACACTCTTCTCTCCAAATCAATGGCGTCTTTCGGCGGAAAACGCATCGGATCAAAGCCCGATAACCGCATAATCTCAAGGGTTTCTGAGTCCCCTATTGTTGCCAAAGGGAAGAGGGTTGCTTGTGATACTGCTTTTGTAGCCAAGAAACTTCTCAAGAGCACAGGCAAGGCGGCTTGGATTACCGCCACCACGTTCTTGGTTCTTGGTCTTCCTCTTATCATAGCCATGGACCGCGAGCAGCAGCTAAATGAAATTGATCTTCAGCAACAGAGTCTTCTTGGCACTCCCTCTCCACAAGCCTATACGGCTGCTCCTGCTAAGTGATTTTAATGGTTTTATGAGATTTTATTCTCTTTAGAAGTGTACTTTTAGATATGGGTTTTTATCTATTGTGATTCTTGGAAAAGAATGGTATTGGATTTAAAGATGTTATTTTTTTTGTGATTCATTGGTGTATTGGGTTTTGGTGTTATTGCCAATTATGTTTCTTGTTTAATGTGGTAAATTCAGTATGATGTTGTGGTGTCTGATTGAGATAAAATTGAGTCTTTTGAGGTTTTGTTTAATTTTGATATTCTTTGGGGAATAAATTATTCAAAGTAGTTAAATTTGTCTGTTATAAAGTTTGTGTGACTATCTGAGCTTGTGTTAGAATTTGCTTTAGAGCAAGAATCAATTTTGTTTTTATTTGCGAGTTCAGTTTAGAGCTGTGAATTCAAAGTTTCTCTACTTGTTCCAAGCAGAGGAGAAAAGAGGAGAAAGAGAGGTTTTTTTGGGTCAGATATTTTCTCTTGTCTGAAAATTAGGAACTTTTTTGGTATCTTGTGATGGTTTCAATAGGTATATTGATGGCATGTATTTTCAGGGTGATTGGAAGTAAAGAACTTTTTCTTTCTCCATCTAGAAAGAATGTTCAAATAAAGTAATTTTTCGTTGAAAACAATTAATTCCCTAAGTTTGTAACATTTGGTGAACAAGCTCTTCATTATTTGCCTTCTTGAGAGTAGTACACAAGTTGAGGGCTTTTTTTGTTCTTTCGGATCGTCTTTGTTGTCTAATAACCCATTAAGTTGATATCATTAGAGAATACCAAATATATGTCGAGAAGTGTTGTTTTCAGTTCTAAGAGATTTCTTTCGTGGTTTAATTTGTATGTTAATCTAGGGTGTGCTGCTATCACCAGTCAAGGGATCATTTCAGCATTACATTAATTAATGGGTGCAATTTAGTTTTAAAGATACTTTTAAAATAAAAAAAGGAAGGTTTTAGGATTCAATTAATTGTTGATGCTATGCTTCTTAGCATTTGGTTGAGGCATTTTAAAATAGTCTATTGTAAGCATGCAATTTTGAGAAAGGTGGGTTCATAACTCAATTGATTTATGTAGAGTATGAGCTGATTTATCTGAGAAACTACCACAAGATTCCCATAATAAAGCTTCCTGATGAGTTTGCTTTTGAATGCTGTTACAGTTTGAGAACTAGTTTTGAATTGTTACTCCAAATGGGAACAGCTTTGAATTTCTTTCTTAAAAGTCTTGTTTTAAGTTGATTTCCTTCCTAAGAAGAAAATTAAGATATGTTCATATTCAGTTAGGTGTGATGCATGAAGCACTTTTATTTGGATTTTTGGGGGGAATATAAATGTTGGATTGCAACAACTAGTCGACTATCTTTGAGACTGTTACAAGTATTTCTTTGTTAAACAGTTTGCAATGTTTCCATATTGTTTCTTGATTTAAACTGTCACCGTCATACTGATTGCCTATCTATCCTGGACATCATAGTATTTATAATTACTCTTTTTTTTGTGATGCTTAGCATTTGTCTTTTTTAAGGTTTTGAAACAGTTTCTAAGTTATATAAGCATGGCCAAATACTAGAAAATACTTTTTATGTATTCCTAGTATAGTTCTTGTCAGACATTTCTACCACCACATAAAATATGCGAACTTCAAAACTTGGGTCATACACTTGTTTTCCTTGTGCTGTTGCTTGGGGAAAGATTTTTCCTTCATTATTGTCTACTAATGCCCCCCCCCCCCCTCTCCCCAGTTGAGGTGTTGCTTGCTTTTGTAAACCCTGAGATTTCCCTACTTGTCTCCTTTTACAGAAATCATAGATATGGTATTATTGCTATTATTATTATTATTCAATACATTGAGGAGGGGAATAGGGTATTGAACTTGGGACGTTTTACCTGGTAGGATATGCTTTTGTCAACTAAGCTATACCGTATTGTAAGACTGTTGCTCAGGGGAGATGCACAAACAGAATTTGGAGTTCTTAAATGCCTTTAACATGTAGTTTGATGTCTTCTATAAAGCATTAATATACTTGAACGATGATCTTCATCTTCCCTCCTAATTCCTTTATTCTGATCTTCCAGAACGACTCAATCTGTACCTAGTTTTATGAATTGCAGCTCTGCTTCAACTGTTAGAATCAATTTATTTATTTTTTTCAGTTTTCCTTGGTAATAATTGCAAAATGAAAATCTCTAAACCGCATCCCTCATAGATATAGGCACACTGCATCTCCTTCAGTTCTGTTGTTCTTGATTAGTCAGAAATTTGAACACAGCATCCAAAGGAAATGTGTCAAAGCTTCGTAGTTTTTCAAAAGCATATGATCCACGAGAATTGGGTTCACGTAAATAATTCTTCTCCAAAACATCTTCCAGAGCTAGATTGCACGTTGCAAACATCAACACAAAATATTTTCCATGTTATTGGTTGGATAGGGCTTAGTGCTTACTATAAATTTGATTAGATAGGAAGTCCATTTAATGTGAGAATATTTTCTGTGCTAAAGTGAAAGATGTTAATCCCACACAATTTGGGGTCACTGATACTTGCTCTCTTATCTTAATTTACTCTATGAGCAATGAGAATTGATTGAGAATATACATACGGTGCAGCAGAAAATTGTAAGTGTACTGAAAATAATAGTATCAGACATTTATGGTAATCATTTTCACCGGCTAGTCCAGCCATTGACTAATTTGAGACCAGCTAAATTGTGAGCCGAGCTATCAGGTCGCCAGAGCTAAGAAAGGTTGAAGTTCTATTAGAGAGACTAGGAAGAGGTGGCTACAAATGCCTTTGGCTCACACGGTTGCCTATCTGCTTTGACAAGCCAGACCTCATACTGTGCGAGCATGGCCTGTACAGCCACCAAACCATACCTACCAATGCAAATTTACCCCGCCTTAATGGTCCCATTTGGTCACAAGCACAATTTACTGAGCTGGGCAATTTTGTGCATTGAGAGAACATTATCGATGAGGTCTAGCCATGTAAAAATGTCGATGTCGGATGCATTTTTCCATTAAATTCCTTTCCACCCTTTGCATAGTGAATAGGCTAACAGAACATTGAAGTTTCAATGAGTGGAGATGATAAATGAAGGAATCTATGTTTTGCTCGACCTCAAGCAGCTGATTCTTCCTTTAGTACCGTCAAAAACATGCTTTCTGAAACCTTAACAATCAAGGTTCAACCTCACTGAAGAAAATGGCTAGACTCAAACTCTGCTTCCATCAGAAATGCAAGAGTGGTATAGACCAGATAAAGGAAGATACTTTGGTTCATGACACCACAGCTTCTCCCACCTATTAGTCTGTCAAGTCTGAAATATTTTGGAAGATGGAAGGCTTCAGAAAGCTTTGCCTGCAAATCCTCTTTCGACTCCTTTGTATTGAACGTTTTCTGCAGGTCTCTCATATCTTTTAGAAGAAAAAGGGCAAAATTTATCAATTATAAAGAATCTAAGAATGGTTCAGGGGAGTATATAACTAATTGACTGTGTGCCCTTTTTCTCCATTCAAAAAGAAGATTAGACGAATAGACGAATTCTTTCCAATAAGTTACCAGCAATCTTCACAGCTACAACTGCCATTCAAGAACCTGTGGTATCTATTAACATCCCTCACTATTATCTCCCTCTCAACCACTATACTAAAATACTTGAAAGCTTCGTGACAGTCCTTGCAAATCCTCAAATTCTTAACTATCCTGAAAGCCTTTCCTGGCGGTGCTGCCCCGCTCAAGACGCCAAAAGCCAGAGCCAACTTCTCACTGTGACCCCAAAGAACCTCTTTCTTCTTCTTTACATCAACTTCGTGCAACATCTCATCCCAAACTGGCACGTATCCTAGTTTCTCAATTTCTTCCAGTAGTTCAGCTAGCTTAGCATATATCTCATCTTTCCTCTCATGTCTTCCATCCCCTGCTAAAAACTCATGAACCTCTCCTTGCAATTCAATCCAGCTCCTCCCACCCTCCTTTCTCACACTCCTCTCTTTCATCATCTTCCATTTTTCCTTAACCTCATCCCACCTCCCTGCACCTGCAGAGACATTCGCTGAAATCACGTATGCTGAATCATCATTTGGATCAATTTCCAATAACCTCTCACTCATCCTGTAAGCCATATGGACATTTCCATTACCATGATATGAACAAGCAGATAACAATGTTCGCCATACAGCTGCATCTGGCTCAAGTGGCATTGTTAAGGAAACTCTCTCTGCCTCCTCCAACTGTCCTGCTCTCCCTAATGCACCAATCAAACATGTATAATGCTCAAGGCTGGGCTCAATCTGGTACTCCGTTCTCATCTTTGTCAGCCACTGCTCACTCTCATTAGCCAAACCCGCATTACCAAATGCAGTCAGAATAGCCAAAAAACTGTATTCATCAGGTTTAAACCCGCGTTTCTCCATTAATTCGAAAAGTATAACAACATTATCCGCATCTCCTTGCTGTGCATAAGCAGCCAACATTGCGTTCCATCCCACAAGGTTCAAAACCATTTCTAACTCATCAAATATACCACGAGCGCCCACCACTAGACCACACTTCCCGTACGCATCAATCAACGCCGTTCCCACAATTACATTTAAATCGCACCCAGCAACCACCGCATGCCCATGAATGATCCTACATTGCTCAAACATCGCCAACTCAGACACAGCTCGTAGAGCCCCAGAGATACCCTGTACAGTTGATCCAACGCCAGACCTTCTCATCTCACTAAAATAATGCAAGGCTTCAAAGGGTTTTCGGTTTTGTGCCAGCCCATTAATTATGGACGCAAAACAAACCTCATCTTTCTGAAACATTTCATCAAAAACCTTAAGTGCGCTATCAATAAACCGGTTTTTACAGTAGAAGGAGATGAGAGCAGAACCCGTAAAGGGGTCAGAATTGAAGTTAAGTTTATGTGCAAGAGAATGGAGCTGAAGGGCCAACGGTATCGCCGACGTGGAGGCGCAGGTTTTGAATAAAGTCCCAAATGTACGATTATTCGGAAGTATAGAGTGACGAAGCATGGAAACCAAGTGGTGGAAAGAACTTGGCGTATTAGAAAATGCGGAAATAATGGCTGTCCAAGAAACAACATCTGGGATAGAAATTGAATTGAAAACACGAAGAGCATAAGAATTGAGGTTGGCTTTCGAGTAGAAAGTGATGAAATTGTTTAAAGGAAGACTCGCTATATTCTTGATGACTTGAGCATGTATGGTTCGAGGATCTGCATTTGCTGAGTGCATGATTCCAAGAAATGTTAGCAAGAAAAATGCTGCGAATCAATTTTAGGATTCATGGTTTATCCAGGAACGTTTTGGCGCTCTTAATACTCAAGATTTTTTCCTTGAGAAAGAACTGACTTTTGGGCTTGTTTTCTTCCTTAAAAACTGAACTTTGAGGGGGTCTTTACCAATCTCGGAAAACGCCAGTGACCGGCGACGGCGGCACAACAGGCTATGCCGGTTTCTGCACAGCAAGGCAAACGTGGCACGTTTTTTGCCGAAAGTTGCACATTTATTTGACACTTAAATGGGCCTGGCCCAAAACATGGATTGTTGTAAGATTTCTAAGGCTTGATCTCAAGTGCAACTTTAACACTTAAATGGGCCTGGCCCAAGAACATGGAAACTCAGTCCTTGAAGGTGATTTTGATTAAATTTGTAGGCTTCTGCTTTCTTTGTACTTTAAAGGCTGAAGAAACCCCAGCACTTACAGTTACTGGGTTCCCCAATAGGTATCTTTCCTGACCTTAATTTAGAATCAGTTTGATCCCATTAGAATCTTTTTCCTCACGAAAGAACATGTTCGATAGAAATAAATTTAAAATGGCCAATTTTACAATTTCCCTCGCTTTCTTCCATCCTTTTCCTTTACAGTTAGGCAATGGAAGATGATTTCTTATCATGGCAATTTGCTTCATTCGTATGTGCAAATCAAATATTCATATGTAGTTAATGGTTACAAAGTACATTCCGTGAAAAATAGAGTAACCTTTATTGCCCTTTAGTACATTCAACATGATAGTAATTTTTTAAAATCAAGGCAACTATACATATTATTTCACCTTTTCTCAAAATCTCAACACTCCGCCAAAGTCATGATTCTGTGAAATGAGAAACCATAGCCCTTGACATGGAAAACATTGGAAGACTGGACTTTAAGAAAGCAATTGCAACAAAATTAGATAACTAGCATATGTGAAGTGACAATCTGGTACAGTTTTTTGTCCATGACCTAATACATTGATCCCATCTTGAACCTTTCCCCCCCCCCTCCCCCAAAGAAAAAAAGAAAAGAAAAGACAACTAGAACAGCACATGTACTCTTATAGTATAAGAAACAAAAGTAATCATAACATGGGAAAAGAGAGTTTACTTTCCAAACTTTCATAAGAAAGAAACTTCAACATCAATCCATCAAATCTCATGCAACCAAACCAAAGTGCAGTGGTTTATGTTCATTGGATTTAATACAAAGAAGGCCAATGCAATGGCGAAGGCCACAAACTCAGAATCTAATACTACATGTGTGGGGATAAAAGCATTGTTGCACTGCGGACGCATACTTTCTGTCTAGCCTTGTCCAAATTTCACCCGTTCTCCCCCCACCCCCTTCTTTAAATGCTAGAAGAAGGAAGAATCTGCATTGGACTTGAATATCTTTTAACTATAACCTTGTGATATTGAACATCATTCTATGAATTTATAAAACTGTATAAAGATGAAGAATGAATCCTAATACAAGAATAAAGATACAGAGGAAATACATCCAGTACAAGAAGAATAAAACTCAGGAAATTACCGTATTGAGCTCCGAGTCAGACATTACCTATAGATGTGCAATTTAAAAAGGCTCGTGACGATATCGATATGCTTCTTTAGAGACTTTACTTTGTTTTTTTCATATTTGACCTCCTTGGATTGCTTTTATTCCTTTTCTGCTTTCTAGGATGAATATAATACTAAACCCCTGTTGACTTGACTGGGAAGTGAAGCAGTAAGAGAATAAAAATATCTATCACAGACACACACTGGGGAGATGGAGGGAGTGGTGTTGAAGGGGTAGAGGACTTTCTTTAAAAGCATAAAACTTTTGAAGAAAATGGAGGAACATTATTCAAGATAAGAAGGAAAAGGGACAAGGAAGCACATGGCAAATTGGCGATAAGAGAAAAAGGTCAAAAACAATTAGTACTCTTTTCCATCTTTTTCACAATTGACAAACATGCAATGTTACATCTTCATTTAAATTCAATCTCATCATCAGTTTGATGACCCAAAATTTGCTCCACCTGAAATTCTCTTTACCTAACAATGATGAGAAGTCTTGCAGTAATCTCCTTCCTTTGGTTTCCTAATGCAAAGGAAAGAGTTCACCTCAAAAGAACTTTGGTTTACAAAAACAGATTGGTTTTCCTTCAAAAATCTGCACAAATAACAAGAACCACCAAACATAAGAAACAAGGCACAAAATGAAATGGAAAGTACAAATAAGCATTCACCAATATGAACATCAATACTTACCATCATGTTTCTTCATTAAACCTCTGGCAAACAGCATGCAAATGACTAGGAAACCTACTCCTGCAGCCCCTCCTAATATTATGGCCACTGTCTTCCCTGTATTTTGCCCTGACCCTACATTGACCAAATGCAACTAATTAACTGCACCCATAATACTTAAATAATCTATGGAGTTTTTAGGTAACAATCTAGAGAGTGAGCCCGCAAACCTAAGCTAGACAAACATCTTGTTAAGAGTGGTGAAAAATAAAAAAATTGCAAATCAAATATCCCACAATGAAAATATTAATCAATAACCTTTACCATATTAAACTATTCACTAATGGAGACAGCTGACAAATCTTAAATTATACAAATGCCACAGTTGTGGTGGAAGAGTCAAGTTTTAAAAACCTTGTCATAAATCTAACATAGATTTTCTCCCAAAAAAGAATATACAGCGGAAATTTAAACAGAAAAAGTAGTGCAATTATCAGTTGGCAGTGGAGCAAAGTGTACCTCTTGAAGATGTCTCAGGGGATGAGAATGATGATGATCTTTTTGGTGCCCCATTTGGATAGTAACTATAGCTAATAAAGCACTTGTGAAGATAGATTTGGCCTGAAACAGAGCTGCCACATTCAACCTGAGCTCTCTGAACTGCATTTTTTACACATTCACCACAATCAGCTGTGCCAACATCGCCTTCACACTGACCTAATACATACATAGATTGGTAGCTAGTGGTATAGAATCCATTGCCATTACCCACGCCATTTTCTAACTGATTCAAGGCTGTATCTCTTATCTCCTCAAACCCTGCTCCACCCACATTTTTCCCACTACAAGTCTTGTACAACATCTCCATCCCAGATATTTGGGGAAACCCTGAAACCTCATAAAGCATGTAACAGCCCTGAAGTTGGATTCTTGAAGCAACAGGCTTGCCACAGAGCTTGTCCATTAGTATAGGCAGCTGGCTCACACAGCTGTAACAATCAGCATTGGATAGGTCACCTCTGCACTGAAAAAGACCCTCAATAGTAGTTTGGCCACTACCGGTGGAAGTCTTGTAAAACTTGGCCTTTGAGGACTGTGCAATAAGACTACCAAAGAGATTTGAAATGGCTTGGGAGTAAACTCCAGTTGGATCTGATAAAGACTGCTTTGCACAACCCTTGTACACCAATGTCGTATAGTCAGATGCAGATTTAGCAAGTGGGATGAGCTCAAAAGTGTGCAAAATGGCGAGGAAAAGGTAAAGGAAGACAAAGGGCCTTTTGGGCAACCTCATTTCTGGAATCTTGAAGGATCAAATCATAGTTGGCCTATCTGAGGTTTTGGGGAGAAATTCTTTGAGGGTTTTGACAGATGGGGTTTGGGAAAGAATGAAGAAGATTGAAGGCTCCTGTTGCACAATTTGATTAATGCTACCTTTCTTGCACTCAAAAAAGGTTTCTTGGTTTTGGTTTTGTGGTGTTTGGGATTCACTTTCTTTTTAGCTGGCTATTTCTTACTACCTTTGGATGCGCAGACTGCAGAGGAAAGAAGGCATCTTTTCCTGGGTAGGAGAGGATGGTACAATGTGTAATTGATAATAGACTATAAAATACTATTTTCAATGGAAATAGTGCAGGGTTTTGATATTGTTTTAATATTTTAATTCTTGAAGAGAATGAGTACAAAATTGATTTTAAAAAACCAGCTCATAAAGTGAATGAAATATTCTCTTGGAAGGAGAGGGGAGCTGAGGGGAGAGAGAGAGTGAGATGAGGACTTGGCGCATTGGAGAAATTGAAAAACAATGCAAACAAGTTTGACCATGTACACAGTAATTAGTACATTAACACGCTGGCACTTCAAAATCAGGGTTCTTGAATTTGAAGATTGAGCCATATTTGTTTGTCTTCACTCTTCACTCTTCACTTATAGAGCATTGATTGAATGGGCAGAGAATAAGTTTTTGTTTATACAAAAGAAGAATGAGAAGATGAGGAAGAGGCAGGTAAGAGCCTCTTTAATTATGCCCAGAGACTATATTAAAGAAAGTTGGAAGAAACTCGTGACAAGAGACAGTATATAAGAAAGGTGCAAACTGATATCACGCAAATACGTATTAGGCTTTGTGCCTCTGCCCCAGTTGTTTTGAGGAGTCAAATGCCAAAAGAATTCATAATCACCCTACCTAATGTCCTTTTCAATAGAATAATGGCATCTTAATTCTTGTTTCATCTGTCTAAATAAACAACTCTTTTTTTTGTTTGTTTGAACCCATAGGCAATACTATTCAGAAGCCACTTTATTAATGATGAAATGGGATATTTTTGCTTATTTGTTCATTTTGATATCTATTGTATCTTCTTCTCTTCTTTTTTTCTTTTGAAATCTATCTAAATGAATAAGTGAGTGGTACAATTACTCCTTCAAGTGTATTGTGCTAGAAAGAATTTTAAAGATGTGAATGCTTTCAAAGTTTAGTGGTTCTCTATATGAACTCATATCTTGAATATAGTTAACCCCACTTTGGGAAGCTTTTTTTAGTTGCTTGTTTTCAAGAATAAGTTACTTCTATTAATTAAAAAATTAAATTACATAATTAGGTTAATATTATTCTCTCATTCCATAAAGATAGGTTTATTTTCTTGTTTCATCTGTCTTAATGTTTGTTATCTGTTTTAATGAGAAGTTAAATTATCAATCTACTAATGTCTATTTATCAAGCTATTTGGAAAACAAATAAAATGGCTTAAATAAATATCCTCTTAGAAACCAATTATTTATATTTAACCTTTAACAACCGTTCTCTAGCATAAGTACTTTATACATTAATGAGACTAGTAGTTAAATTTAAAGAGATTTACATTAGTACTTTAATAGAATTAGTATAAAAAATGCACTTTGAAGAATTAATTAAGGGATACAAATACATCAAAAATTAGTAAGTAAGAATGATTGATCAACTAATTGACTTTCTTTAATCTTTGCAGAAAATTAATTAGATCTATTTTCATGTGGCAAAGAGAGTAGTAAGTTGTAAGCTCTTTCAAAAATTTCTTTAATCTATGCTCCAACAACATTTTTGTTTCTGTAAAAATCATCCAACATTTCTGTTGATATGGCCATAGTTAGTTCATAGTGCAAAATGTTGGTGTTCCAACTCTACCTTCTCTATAGGAACAGAAACTTTTCATATAGGAGTAACATATTCAATAACATGCCAGTAATGGCTTTCTTTTACTTCTTAAAATGAAGAAAAACAGAAATAGTACTTGCTTTCAAGTTATGATCTTCATGATGAATTATTTTAAAATAATAGTTCTTGTGTTCCTATCTAATCTTTTGAAGAATGTTATCCATAGTACAAGATGTAGGGGAGCAATAGATTGATTTGCTGTCAATTTGCCCATAAATTAACTGGCAGATCAACATCACAATATACCAATAAATAATTAGCTATGATCAATAGCTATCCATTGATTGATTTCATTACTCCTTGGACAAATAATAAAATAAAAAAGTTGTCTCAATAAATTTTTGTTATAAAAGAATGTATAGGTAAAAGTACAACAATATCCAAGCCTTATTTAAAATATTAATCTCCTCATAAAGAATTGAATATTCTAAGACAATTCTCTTAGTTTAAAAATTAAGAATTGCCTTTAATCTTTAAGGAAGTTATTTTCTCATTCGTGTTATTAATTAGTTAATGGAATGTAAATTATTTAAATCAACGAATATTATTAATGAAATTTTAGATGAATATATAATTATTTTAAAAAAATTGACATTCAATTATAAAATAGAAATGTAACTATTAAATTTCGGATATATTAAATGGTAAAACTAAAATATTGTATTTAAATTTTAAAATAGTCGTCACAAAAACATCTTGAATAGAAGGAAGTCTATGAACTTGGTCTTTGATTTCACTAGGGGAAGGAATAGAACTAATATCATCATTCGGGAACATAAAACGGATTTCAAAGCCATACTTATTTGTCACTTTTAGGATTCGCATTGAAGGGATTGTAATGGAGTCTCAATTCTCATTTACTCCATTCACTTTCACTATTTTATTTTTAATCGTTCAAAAAAATATTTAACTTTCTATAATCACAAATTAATTTTATATTGAAACTAAATAATAAATCAATTGGAAACAAGTCCCTAAAATAATCATTAATATTCATCCACAAAATAGCTTGAAATTATACTTTCAATAAAAAAATATTAGTTTGTTTGATTTTGAATAATTTAAATAATTAAAAATTAGTAAAAATATATATGAAAATATGTATATAAATTAAAGTAATGTTATTTCTTAATGTGTGAAAAAAGATATCAAACTATCTTTTATAAGAAAGATGAAAGTAATTAGTTGACATCTTGGTACTTGTAAAAAGGAGATACTTGTGGAGATCTCTCTTCTTCTTTTATTTTTTTATTTTTTTATTTTAATAAAAATGGTAGAAAAAATGAGATTAGATGGAATCTCAGGTGGAATATTGGTCACTAAACCACCTCATTCATCCCCTTTTTTCCCCTTAGATGTAAATGTGCTAAACTATGAAAATCATGATCGACTAATTATAGATTGTGGAAAATATTTGACTAAAAACAGCTTATTTTGCTTTGGCATAGTATGAAGTCATTTTTCAGCAATAAATAGATCCCCTTCAAGTGAAGGTTGCACACATCTCTTAAATATCAAGAGGAAACCTCAAAAGATAACTTCCTAGTGATCAATGCAGATGGAGCATGGAATGAGGAAAGTATAAGTATTGAAGTGTTGATTTCGCGACTTTGTTACTAAGCCAGCAACAACAATGGTGCAAAAGGTTACAATTGTTCATAAATCGACAATTTTGGTTCATAACTTGTTAAATTTATGACTTATTAAAATAAAAAATTAAAAAGAAAATATTAAAGTAACATTTTTTTATGATTCATGTTTCAGATCACTTTAGAATGATTGTGATTAAGGTTTTTAATACACTTCTGATTTCAATTCAAACAAAAAAAAATTAAAAAATTTTTTAATTAAAAAAAAGAAGAAAGTTTGTTATTTAAATAAGCTTGGTCTTAATTAATTCTCTTACTTGAAAAACTCTCCTTTATCTCAATCTATTATTCATGAGCTTTTGACTTAAGTGCTACCGGTAGTCCCTTCAATGTCAATGCCAAATAAATCCCTAAAGGCATGAGGAAGATTTTGTTACCATTTTCATCCATAACGCAGTCATAAAGATAAGATTGAAATTCTAAGAGTGTGTTTCGATGAGGCATTTCAAAATCTTAAGAAAATTTAAAATAAATTAGTTTAAAAAGACACATTTTAAAAGTCTAAATTTTTAAAATTACTTGTTTGGAAGTTTGGAAAAATGAGAAGATATAGATGTGTGAAAATTGATATTATGATAATTACATATTTTATGAAATAGTGAAACTCTTCTAATATGATAATAGAGAAAAATAAAAACCAAGGAAAAAAGATAAAATAATAAAGGTTATCAATATTCACTTGCAACAAGATTTGAAAACAATACATATTTAGAAGTGTTTTAAATGGGGGATTTCAGGGATCTAAAATCCATTCTTAAAAATTCAAGGAATTTGAAAAACCTACTAATTAAATTACCCAAACAAAAATTTTATTATTTAGACTTTCAAAAAGTTAGATTAAAATAAAAATCTTACTAAAAAAAATCTATCCAACCACATCCTAAATAATTAGGACTTAAAGAGGATCGATTTTTCAATAATATATTTTTCCAATCATTAAATGTATATCCTTGATAATCAAATATAAAATCAAATATATATATATATATATATATATATATATATATATAACTAATGAATTGGAAAATTAATACCTAAAATACCCTGATTGAGTTGACCAATTTTGAGCAAAAATTTGACTTCGCTAGATGTTGCACCACTCTGACGATAAGGACCAACATAACCAATTGTGAAAATTTTGAGGAGTAAATAATTTGAAAAAAGAAAGGGACAAAAGATACCAAACTTGAAAATGCTAGGGACTAAATTCACCATTTTTCCTATGACTTTTGTTCATATAGTAATAAATAATCAAATTAGGATGTAGTTGTTTTGATGTATGATTAGTTTTTCATAAAAATGTGTTTGTTGTAAAATGATTTTTTGAATTGAATTACTTTTCCTTTGTTCATATGTCATTAGTAGGGGTGGCAAAATCGGCCCGGCCCGTTGGGCTGGCCCATTAAGCCCGAAAATAAATGGGTTGGGCTCATTATTTGTGGCCCGAAAAAATCGGGCCTAATTGGCCCGGCCCTTTTGGCCCGCGGGCCAAATGTGTTCGGGCCATTTTAGCCCGTGGGCTGACGGGCCGACCCGATTCCAATTTTTTTTTATTTTTAATGTATTAAATGAATGAATATTATGCTTGTGTTTGATAGTTTAAATGTATTTTTTTATTTGCTTGAAGATGGTTGGTTTGTTTTAGAAGTTTTTGATGTAAAATTGTAAATATACTGTAGGCTATAGATATAAATATTACGTAACATTATGTGTTTATCTTTTATGATTTAAATTTATTGAAGTTTAAATTACATAGTGGACTGTTTTAGGCCAAATAAGACTATAAATGTGTTATTGCTTGTAATAATTTAATAGATTTATTTTTTCAGCCAATATAATATCATAACTTTTTTAAAAAAATTATAAATTTTCGGGCTATTTTGGCCCGTTGGCCGTGGGCTATGTAAAGGTTGGATTGGGCCTTAATATTTCAGGCCCGCATAATTTCGGCCCGGCCCGATTAAATCATTTAGCCCATTGGGCCGGGCCGGGCCGGCCCATTTTGCCACCCCTAGTCATTAGGAAAAAAGTGTCAAATGCTAATTAACTTTTGAAAAAATAGATTTTTGCCCTTCAACTATTTTTTGTCCAAATTTTGCCCTCTAATTATTAAAAGTTCTTGAAAGTTGCCATTCCATCAATTTGAGAACAAGAAATGATTATTTTTGTCTCTTAAACATTTTTTTCCATATCTTACCTTCATTCATTGAAGACTTTTATCTAAATTAATTTCTACAACTTTTAAACTTGATATTTTATCTCTTTATGTTTAGAAATCCAATTTTTTTTTCTAATTGCCAATCAATGAAATTCAAATTTTGATTAACTCTCTAGTAGAATTGTTTGCAATGCTATGTTGGTTCTTTTAGTTTTGTCCTTGGATGATTTTAGGATTGTTGGGTACATAAATTTATTTTCTTTACTCTTTGGTAGGTTCTGGATCGAAATGAAATAATTTGGTTTAGTTCTATCTTTGGATGATTTTGGAAATATTGGGTACATAAATTATTTTTCTTTGCTCTTGGATAGGTTCGGGACCGAACCGAAATTATTCGATTTGAAAGGAAATTTGGTTTGATTCGGCTCTTGATAGAAAAATCCTAAAAGTTAAAAAATCAAAATTTGAGAATCGAAAACCTTATAACCACCTCTATTAACTAATTACTGATACAATAAAGTAGAAACATTACCGTAAGAATGAAATCACAATTTTCACAATATAATATAAATTTGCATTCTTTATAACAATATAAATTTTTTTGGGGCAAATTAGGAATTGTAATGATATAACTTTTCATCATTTACAATGTAATGATAAAACCATCTACATTTTATTAAGAGTAAAAAGCCGTAGGTTGTCCCGAACTTTCGAAAAAGATTGGTTTTTACTAAAATCTTGCCCTCAAGCTTTCAAAACTTTTCGATTGATGCCCTGATTTTAGTAAAATTAGTTTGCGGGCAACAATCAACATTTTCTGAAACTTCATTTTACGCCAATTTTAGTTTTATAGTCAAAGCAAGAATATACCTTGTCCAAATCAAACACTATTTACGTACCTAACTCTTCGTCCCCTGATTTTCGCTGAGTTTCCTACATTAATCTGTTTTTCTTCTTTCTCTATCAGCTCCTCAAGGAGAAATAAATTTAAAAAAAAGCTTTCTTTGTTTTCACAATTCATCCTTGTTTAATTCTTGATCTTCTGAATCTAGATTCTTGATTTTAATTTTTTGTATCCAGATTTTCTTAATATTCTTCAGAATTCGAAAAGAATAACGGGAATAAAAGAAACTAAAAGCAAGAAGTTATGCATGCAATAAAAGACCGAGTTTCACGGAAGCTTTCGCGTTTCTTTTCTGATTCACCACCTCAGAACCTGGATCAACAGCCTCAGGTACTCTAATTCTCTTCTAAAATTTTCAGGGATTTAGTAGTTTTTTTAATCTTTGATTTGGATCTCTGAAGTTAATTGGAGAAGACCCTACCCTTTTGTTTGATTGGTGTTTAAAACCTAGATCTTTTGGTTTTGAGGCAATGTGTTATTCTTTTGTTCTTTTGGATATCTTCCGTTGGCAGAGACAGGGATTTTATTTGATTGTTTCCACGATTGTCACTGTTACAATGCCGATTTTGATTCTGTGGTTAAATCCTATGCAATTGGTTTTATCTGTTTGCTGAACTGTGAGGGGGAAGATAATTTAAATTTTATTCACTTTAGATTTTTATAGTTAAACGTGCTTAGAAATTGAAACAAAAAAAAAAAAGGAAAAAGGAAAAAACAAAATTATCCTTTCTAGGTAAGTTGAACACATAGCTTGAGTGTTACCTAGAAAGGAAAATTTTACAGTGCCATTGATGCTGAAGCTGATTGTGGATTGCGGAATTTATAAATCATATACAGTATGCCTTTTAGAATCAGAATCTAAAAATTGGAAATAGTGTAGAAAGAGCATGAACATTTCTGTGCCAGTTTTGGTTCTCAATTTGTGTTGTTATGTTCAAATTTTGTTACTGTATCTTAAAACAGCTAGTGAATTTACTGAAGATCTGGCATTATAGGAAGTGATTCAATGGGCAGAATTTTGTAACACTGGTTTTCTTTGTGTAGGCCAGGCCATGTATTGAGGAAGAAAAATCTCAGTCATCCTTATTTTCCTTTGCAGTCCCATCTCTGAGCTTTGGTAGGTTCAAATCAAATACTAATCATGGTGACCTCAGACCACATGAATGTGACCATGAGTATGGAAATAATGGAATACTAAGTGCTCATGAAGAATTCCGTGGTCATGACACTATTGGAAAATTAAGTTTTGTGAAGAAAGAACATATTGATACAATTGTTGATAATATTGACCCTGTCTCTTCAAGGAGTACAGATGGTGCTTTTGATGTCTTTGAAGATGCTGCAGAGAAATTTACTATTGAAAAGTCCATGCCCAATCTCACTGATGAATCGCTTTTCATTTCTCCTGACTTGTATGAATTTCTTGGTTTTTCCCTTCCCAATATAGTGAAGGGATGCCAATGGACCTTATTATATAGGTAAAAGAGGATATAACTGTCTTTTTTTTTTCTTTCTGGATGAAACATCTTATTGTACTTATTGACCTTAAGCTTGATTCTTGATTCAATCATTTCAATGAAAGGCAGTACGGCAAGAGATGGTATATCACTTCGTACGCTCATTCGCAAGAGCACTAATCTTTCTGGTCCTTGTTTGTTGGTATGTTTGTATTCTTAAGAAGACTAAGGCCCTATCATAAAGTTATGGTTCTAAGACAACAATTGTATCTTTTTACTTTATATTGATGCACTAAAGGATTTAGAGTGGATACTGTTATGGTTGCAGATTACTGGTGATAAGAAAGGTGCTGTATTTGGTGGGTTGCTTGAGTGCCCTTTAAAGCCCACTGCTAAGAGAAAGTACCAAGTTAGTATATCTACTGATTGAAATTCCAGCCACCGGAAGATGATGCAGAGAAAGTTTATATTCATTTACACTGATTCTGTCATGTTTTTTCCTTTGTAGGGGACAAATCAAACATTCATCTTCACAACATTATATGGTGAACCAAGGCTATTTAGACCAACTGGTAAGAATACAACATTCTAGCATTCATCTAAACTTTGTGTAGGCCTTCTTGGAGGTGGTGCCAGAATTTGGGGCACCCTAGAATGTCTATCTATGATTCTTTGTAAGATAATCCTGAAACATAATCTAATTTATATCTGGGGTATGTACATATGGTAAGAAATACATTGATGACTGTTCAACCAAATTCATTAATAGAGTTTCAACAGTTTACACTAGGGGAAACTTTGATTTTCAGATCACGGGCTAAAAGGATACTTCTTCTTTTAGATGTTATAGCAAGCAAACAATGTATCAGAACTCAGCTGCAGATCGATTACATTAAATCTAGAATAGGTATGGCTGATGTGAGCTAGAGAAATTTATGCTGCATTTGCCCATCACTATTGATCTGCTAACTATTCATCTAAATAGTTCTGGTATACTGAACATGCATTTATGGTTGTATTTTTTGTACTTGGGCACACATTTCTTAGGTATAACTACAATTTTGTCTCTTTGTGTAGCTGCATTATTATGTCAACATTCCAGCTTGAACAGAATTGACCTAAATTTTAATCTTCATTACTTGTTAGGTGCCAACAGATACTTTTACTTGTGTTTAAATGACTTGCTTGCACTTGGAGGTGGTGGAAATTTTGCTTTATGCTTGGACGGAGATCTGTAAGCTGCTTCGTAACATCTCCTTTTGAACTATTTATGACTCAAAACTCGTATAATTTTACTTATCTTAGGTCTCTTTCTGAAAAGGTTAACCGGAAGCAGTGGAGCTTGTGAAACATTTGGGAGCTTATGCTTGGCTCACGATCAGGAGTTTGAGTTGAAGAATGTTGAGGTGTTTCTCTCTTTTGGAATTTTAAATTTTCTGGAATTACTAATAAAATGATATTCTGTGTCTGCCTAGTCCTTTTCCTATATTAATGAGCTGCTGTGCTCTCTTTCCAATGTCACCTCCAGATGAGAGATAATCTGAAATGTTTATATTAAAAAAGAAAAATCTCGTATAACATCTGCCATATAAAATTCTGAGGAAGTATTTGGGTTACATAAACAGTAATTTTACTTTTGCTTGGTCTTGGTGTGCCAGAAATAGATTTTTGTTCCATTTCATCTGTATTTCAACATGACTTCTGGAGTTCTCAGTCTCATCTTTCTATGCACCACCGAATCCCAGGATGAGAAAATTTTCCTTTTTACCCTGAGCAAATTTAATTAATCAAACCCTCTTTCAATTAATGTTGGAATTTAACTGAATACATTCAAATCCCAAAATGCTCTCTCCGTCCAAAATAAAAGCTCACTTTTGTCTTAGTATGCATATTGAGAATAACCTATGGCCATGAGTAAGTCAATACGTTATTAGCAATATTATTAACATGGTTAGTGGTGGACCACGTGTTAGTAGGATGTTAATCTATTAAATTTAAGGATGTTAAGGAAGCTGTTTATGAAATTTTAGATGGAAACTATGTTTATTTTAGAAAAATGGGCGCTCAATATTAAATATCCCAAAATGGTAACATGAACATCCAATTTTGGGCAAAGGAAGTAAAATTTATTTCTCCCTGAAAGATCATCCCTACAAATGCTAGTTCCAAAGTATAGAACACTACTTTTAAGGCATTGACTGAGACTCATTGTAAAGCAATGTCGAGCATACTTTCTATATCGGTGAATCATGTGATTATTATTAAACCTGCTTGTTATTTATATGTAGTTCCTGTGGTAGCAATTCGCATCCAGTAAATTTTCAACTTTACCCCAACACCCAGCCTGTCAACACCCCCCCCAACAACAACAACAAAAAGGGGAGGATAATAATAAATACCTGCTCCCTGATGTGGCAGCCTCTTTCCGTGAACAAATCTCCCCCTTACTCATTCACCCAAGCGCCATTTGATGAGTTATAACTGAGATTTGTAATTTTTATTGTGAAGATGCATACTATGATGAAATCCCATTTGAAATAATTCTCTCTTTTATACATATTACACCATCTTTGTTACCCAACTTTTATTCTTTTCATTTTTTTTTGCAGCTGTGGGGCTTTACGCATGCATCTCGGTACCTTAGCTAGTACATGACCTGGGATTCTTATTTATGTTGTACTAAACTGTTGATAACCTTATTCTTTACTGACTAGTGCAAGACCTTTGGAGTCCTTGTACTAGGATTCTTATTTATACCTTACTAAATTGCTGATAACCTTATTCTTTATATATGAGCAATAGCTGTACGTACTTGGGTTTAATTGGTTGGGATTATTCAATGTGTAGTTTTTTAATTGCTGAGGTTGTCCCATTTAGTTCAGTCATACTTCCCTCTACCAGTAATTCAAGGTTCGTTGTGCTGTTGCGGTTATGTACTTCAGTAATGCAAAGGTACATTCAGTTCTTTTACTAGTATGCATGCAATCTGTTCAAAGCTTTCCCAGATTTAAGGGGGTGAATTGGCATTCTAGAATTTGCTTCTCTGCTCCTTGAGTCATGCTGTTAGCCTATGAACATTAGTGGGCATGACAAAGTAAAGACTCTGAGTTCAGGCCTTGCTCCAGGAATGTTGATACAAAGAATTGAACTCACATCATGCACAAATTCTGGTGTTAAAAAGTATGTCCATTATGTTCTTACTCTCCTTCTCCTTTCTTGCTCTCTGCGTCTACTGTAACTGCTTCCTGGTTCTGTCTTTCCGCCAGATCAAGGCTCTGGTTTTTGTTCTTGGTCCAATTCTTCCCTTCTCGCTATCTTTTAGATTTTTCATCAAATCTTATTTTGTTTACAAACTTTAGGAATTTTTTTGCTTGATTTCTTTTTCTATATTTAAGCATTGATATAATTAAAAAATATCAGATTCTTAATTTCTTATATATCAGTGTCTCCCTGATTTGTTGAACTCTCTTATAAGCTTTTCATCTCCCTGAAATTTGCGAAATGCGTCTTGAGTAAAACTTGAATTTTCATAAATTTGTAACATATCTAAAGTTTCTCGAATTATTATTTTTTAAATTGAGGTATAACTTAAATTTCATGATGAGAAAGATTATATGGTGTTTAAATTTTGATTTTAATTCAGATAAATTAAAATGTTTAATTCAAAATGAAAAGAATATTAATTAGATGGCTTCAATGGGGAAAATAAAATAATGCACCTGGCAAGCGTCATGAACTACAAAATAACAATAAGTTATTATACCAGAAATCACTTTTGCGCAATTTAAACAAAAAATGTTGCATGGTAAATTACTCGAAGGTAGCCTGATATTTTAACATGTCGATGAGTCATTATAACTAGGGAGGTCATCAGGAAGGTCATCTGTCCTCGGGCAATCACTACAACGCGTATGAACCCTGGACTAAGAATTACAATGCCAGATTGCCCAGTGAATCCTAAACACCATTCCTAACACAGGAGATTAACGTGCCCACATGAAACAGTTGAGCTGTTTGTTGCATCCAGCATTCACGAGGTGAATCGGAATCAACTCTCTGAAGGACCATCCTCTGGTGGCATGCCAAAGATTCTAAGATTTCGGTCCATTGATCCAGCGGCTAGGTATTTTGCATCTGGTCCAAATTTTAAGCTTCTAGTTTTACCTGCAACAACAAATCCGAAACTGACTCAATACTTCAACATGTACATTCATACAAGCATTGCTCCAATATCTGCGTGTGAGAGTGTACCTGTGCCTGACAAGTCAGGGAGTGTTTTGATGCAATTCCATTCAGATTTAACATTTGCAACTTGATAAATCCTGCAGTAGAGTCAGATAACGAGATTAGTCTTCTAGGATACAAATTTCAGGATTTGCAGTTACACAATGCTGAGAATAACCACTTCTCCGGCTTACTTGTGGATTTTCTGATTGTAATTTTCTATAAGTAAACATTATACTGAAAACCCCATTACAACAGTAGACAGAACATGACACAGTAACAAAGAGTGTTTTACGAACTTCAAAAGGTAAAGAAGACGTTATAAGTCATTTGGATAAAAAAATTCACAGTTGAACGAAGGTTACCTTATATCTGACCCTCCAATTGCAAGGTAACTTCCACTATGGTCAAATTCAACTGCAAAACATGGAGAGGAGCAGAGTCACTTATTATAAGTGAATAATAGCACAAGCCCACGTTGCAGAAACTACTCCCTTTCACTAGTCATGACAAGTAATAACCACCTTGACACAAGTTCATGAAGCCAAGAAATTAATGTAGGACATAATCCCCTTAACCAATCTCCAGGTTTAACCTCTAAACTAACAAAATTAGCCTACTAAGAGTTTCTGAGACACCGAAAGTAGATCCTTCATGCATGTTAACTTTCTTACTCAAATACAGACTGGAGGAATATCCTATGAAAATCCATTGATTCTTTAACTCCATTTTCTAAAAACTAACAAGAATCCAAAAAATGTTCTTTAGCCTTGTCTAGTAAAAAGGCCCTACAAGTACACAGAGTGGACACCTCATCTTTAGTGCCCCAGAAGACTGCTGGCAGACAAGAAGAAAACATAGTTATAACATAGAAGATCATACGATATCTTGAACAAAAACATCAAGTGTAGGGATACCTGATTGAATTGGAGTATCATCATCAGAAGCAAAGGTCCTAAAGTTCTTCAACTTACGCAGATCCCAAAGCTTGACACCATCTTGAGCAGCAGTCTGACAAACAGACAAGAGTCAATCAAAAACAAAAAGAAAATAAATAAAGAAGGAAAGAACAAAAAGGCAAATCGTAATCATCAAATATAATTTTGGGTCTTAAAAGGAAAACAAACCGCTAAGAAGTAACCATTTTCTGAAAAGGAAACTGCTGTTACAGGCCCAACCATATCCTCAAATTTGGCAACAGGTGCCTACAGATGGAGAGAAATTAGGGAAAAGAATTTTAAAAAATAAAGATGATGAAATCAAAGAGAATGTTTTTTTAGTGATAACTCCTGATTTAGCCTCTCACCTGATTTTTGACATCCCAAATCTTAACAACAGGGCCTGATGTACCTATTCCAATGATAAGACCATCCGGATGAAAAGCTGCAGTGGTGTAACCATGAGAAGAATCATCTGAAACCTGCCAAAATTTTGATGATAGGTCAAGATAGCTTTATAATATTCTTCAAGTGAATTTCAGTGAGTCTAAACTTATATCTAAGTGTGAGTATGTAGTGTGTGTGTTTTTAAAATATATACATACATATACCCTAGAGAGAGAGAGAGAGAGAGAGAGAGACACCTGAGTGAGGCATCGCCCAGAATCCAGCTCATAGAAGCACCATGAATTATCAGCTGAAGCTGTCACGAAGTAGTTATTGGTTGGATGAATGGTAACTGCTTCAACCTGGGAAATTTCATTGAGAACATTAATCTCAAATACAAGAAAACAAGACCTAACAATGCATATCATTGTGACTCAAGCTGTATTGCAGAAACAAGAAAAGAGTTGAATCTCATATCAATACTAGAGCTGCAATAGAACCAAGCAGAGGATAGCTTGAGCTTATACTGAGATATATGAAGGCATGCACAGGGTTGTGCTTGTTCAAAATATACAACGGCATACAAAGGCTTGAGCTTGTACGAGCAATACCTTTCTGTCAAATCAGCTTGTATTTCAAAAAATAAGAAAAAACAGGTGAAAATCTAAATATTACCTAAATGAATATGCTACAAAATTTAAGTATTCAACTTTAAAAAATATTTTCAACATCTTCCATTAATAAAGTCAAAAGTCATATGCAATAATCAAAATTTCAAACTCAACGCAAATATTTATGGTGCAACAAAAGATGATTAATGAAATTATTCTTTGGTGTCCTGGGGGAAAATTATATAAAATCCTACCTAATGTAAATAAGAACAAAATACCAGAAATTACTTAGCTATACAGTTTGAATGTTAAAAAAATAAAATAATTGACATTCCCATTCATTCTCGTCACTAGATTTGTTTTGATGCCCTTACTCTTTAGTTTTATTTTTTCTTTTTCCTTATAAATCAATTATTATCCAATTAAATACTATCACTCACATATACTTGAACCAGACAAATAACCAGTTATAAATTTCTAATATGGGCAAAATTCTAGATAAGATTTTACGCAGTTAGTATAAATTCTTTGCAAAACTATATATAAAAGATATAATACAAGTCACTAAAGAAGGAGAATGAAAAAATCAAAGCAGTCTAACTGATTATTTATTTTTTACAATTCAGAATAAACTAGGTCATAGATTCTAGTAATACAGAAAATATAAGATGATATTAGTAAATAAGTAATAGAAGATGTAAAAGATATTAGTTTTTTTTTTCTTTGTTGGGATGAAACTACACCAAGTTAAATATTTGTGTGTGTGTCTTTTCCATGTAAATGTTGATACCTTTTGATATGTCTAAGGCACCAACATGAGTTTTGCTTCTCCCCTTCTTGGAGCAAGAGCAGGGACGTGGTAGTCTAACAACCCCCCCCCCCCCCCACAAAAAAAAAAAAAAAACTCAAGACTGCTTAATTCCACAAAATATGACTGCAGACAGACATGCTGAAAGTAATTTTTCAAACCTCACTGCCACATAATTTCTCCAAGCACTTCCATGATGATAGTCAAAACTTTAATAATAACAATGACAATGTTAATCAATCAAACAAGTGTCATTTCTCAATGACAGTAAACAATACAATAGCATACAACTATGAGCATCAGAGTGTCCATGCTAAATATCATAAAGGGTTCAAGAAGTCGAATTATTCCCAATGGGTTTATGCCAAAGTTTATACCTTCTCCAGTATCATGATAGGTTATGCTCCCTTTTATTGAAATTGATCAAGCAGCAATATAAGCTATAACATAAAAGAGAAGTATTTATTTAATCACATAAACAAATAAATAAATAAAATATTACCCCTCCAGTATGATCTTTCAAGATGTGTCTGCACTGGTACTTTCCATCTTCAGATTCTTTCCATATACAAACTGTCTGCAATAGGCAGAAGAAAAACTTAAAGACGGGCATAAGCCTCAAACTGAGATGACAATGCTGGTGAACACTAGATATCATATGCTTTTGTATTACTAAAGGAAGAGTAATCGTCCCCACAGCAAAACTCTCGGGGAGATTGAGAAATAAGGCTGAAAATTCTTAGGACTCCAATTTATTATTGGTTCACCAATACTACATCAAGATGCTATACAATACACCAACAGTTTGTTTAATCAACGAAAGATCTAGCCAAAATTTTTATTGTGAATAACCTTTTCTATTTAATCAAGTAATAAATATCACTCTAAAATCTTTAAAATGATTAGACCATGTCCAAGTTATTCCCATATCCTTCTAAATCACTTGTATCAAAAGACATTTACCCAATTTACAAGGTGTACTCTAGACGCTTCTTTTTGGATTTGCCTTCTTTCTCTGCATTCTCTTTCAGATTTTCTTCTAGAACAGGACCCAGCTATGTTCAAATTCATGATTGCACCAGGATAAATCCTCCAAAACCAGGCACTTCCATGGCGGTTAGAAAACCCCTAGTAGTTACAATCAATGTAAAGCTAGACTCTTAGAAAAAAATAGTCCTTCCATACAGCACCAGTGATTATGTTTATCTTTCAAGCAGACCTGCCATCTAACTTATGAGTCTTGTAAGTATTGAAAGAGGGGAATCCAAACAAATTTGTCTATGGCCCCACCATCTGGATGGATCTCTTATGCTCAGTTATGTGTCTTGTATTCCTTTCCCTACTTCTCAATGATGCTAATTATAGATCAGTTTAGCAAAAGTGAAGCCCCAATCAGTATCTCACATAAATATTTGTTGGTTAATAAGTTCATGATAGAGAAGGTAGTTCTTCATGCCAAGTATTTCACACAGGACATGTTACACATCCTTTTATTAAAATTTTCAGTAACATTAGACCACCAAATATATATAAAGTCCATTTTACTACATAATGAGACAATAATACCTACCAAAACAATTTACCAATCGACCATACTATCCACTACAGAGGACTATGTTTTCCATCATTCAAAATAAACTGCAAAATAGTTATGATTCCAACCACAATAACATTCTTATCATTTATAACAAAGAAAATATCCTAAAACTGTTACTTTATCTTTACAATCTGTATCCATTTTATCAAAACACCCCTTCACCAAAATTTAGTAGACTGTAAACATCTGAGTACCACAAAAATGAAGAATGTGAACTTCAAAAACATTGAAGTAGATTTTTCTGTTTTTGCTATGAACACATTCAGACATAGGCTAACAATCTCTATCTTAGTTCACTCCCAAAAATACATGAATAATGGTGCCACATAAATGAGAAGGAAAATTAATTAGAGAATAAGGTAATAATGATAAAAGACCAAAAGAAAAAGGAAGGGGAAATACATAATTAAAAGCAGTATGGAGAAACAACATATAGGCAGAGATATGAGGAACTGAATGTACATATTTGGAACCAAGAAGGTTCAATTTACCTTATCAGCTGAACCACTAACAATCAGTTCTTCCTGAGGGACGAATTTGACACTGGTAACCTAAAAGAATAACGAAAGATTAGAGTGGAAAAGATACTAATCATTGAAAGGGTATTAAATTTCAAGAAGTCTTAATCCGACCTTCTTCGAATGGCCACTGAGCGTTGACAAAATCTGTCCATTTGGTTGATCAAAGACAACCACATTTGTATCAACCCCACCAGTTGCAATGAAATCCTGACAAAAGAAACAAACTAATTCATCAGTACACGTACATAATGGATGTCACAAGTGACATGTATATAGATTTATCAATTGAAAGGGAAGTAAAGATTCTTTTTCTTAATTTTTATGACAACACAAATAGAAATGCAGGTACAAAATTTTGCAGAAAATCAATATTAATATCTTGTTTGACTTCTAAAAACTCAAATTGATAAGCACTTGTATTGTTTAGAATTGGAAACTTTGACGACTTAGGTAATTGCATAACATATAGCTAAAACCTTCTGTAAGAGGTCTAGCTGCAAAAGTTGAGTCACCATCGATCATTTACATCTCATATCCAAGATGCAGTCATTTCCAAAATGATTTAATTGAAAAACCATCTTTTAATAGTAACTCTATTATCAATTTAAACTTTGAGACAACATCACATTTAATATTTTAGATATCTGGGTCTAACTGACTAGTTTCTGGATCAACAACCCATTGTCAAAAAACACTTTGAGAACACAGTTAGCAGAAAGATACAATCTAACACAAATTGCAGATCCATACCCTAGAGTAAAGAACATCCAAAGATAATATGCCAGGTTTGCTTGGTTTGTGAAGAGGAAAACCATTAAGCTGTGTGTATCTCTCGACAGCATCAACAGGAGCCAGTGTAGGGAGGTATCTGAAAATTATGATGGACGATCACAGAATATATACACACAAAAATTAGTTAAGATAAAGAAGAAACTAGCATATGTCGGAGTATCAAGGGCACTATTTTCATAAATCAATAGCAAGTCTATACTACCGTAGACATTACCTGTCTCTTTTTCCTTTGCTGTGATAGTGCAGCATTACAATCAGTAAGCTCCGAAATGATACTACTCGAGATTCCTGTTTCAATTTTCTTGCTACCGGGACCCATCTCATCATCCTCAGCAGCTATAGGGAGGTGAAGAAAGCATAAATCAGCAATCACTTATAAGAAGGTTGAATATCATTGAGCCTAAAATAATAACATTGCATAACCTCTTTTCCCATTAGTTAAAGCAGCTACATCAGCTGGAGGCCCAGTCATTGTTGATATGGGCATTGGTCTATCAGCCTGTGCCAATAAATCCCTTGCTTCATCCCTTTCCTTTTTCAGCCTTGCAATTACACGGCATGCTGCATCATGCTGTCAACACATGAAAAATACATCCAACAATTAAAACATGTCACAGACATATAAGCAAACAAGGGAAAGGATTACGCTCCAGCAAGTAATTCCTTTTTTCTCTATCAGACTTTAATAGAAAATCCTCTCAACTCTAGACATCAAACACGCTATAATCACCAAACATGCAATAATATTGCTTTTACTAAAATTGATATATTTACACGTCTCATTAAGAAGCAAATAAAAACCCATATATTATCTTGGAATAGAATACCATCTCTCACCTGATATAAAGCATGACTTAATTCTTGCCGGGCATTCTGTAATTGCTTCTCCAGAGAATGATTGGAGAGCATCAAAGCATCCCACTCCTAAAAGATAAAGAATGAGGAAAGAAGAAGCAAAAATCAACTCTTAATATTTGGCTGCCAATTGTATATTTTTAACTGCAAAAAGCATCTCCCACTATATAATAAGCACAACAACAACAATATTTGTGCAACTGACCGCCAAACCAAAAGTGATTTATTTGAGATGACAGAAAGCAGAATCCGTGCGCTAAATTCAGGGGATCAAAATAGATTACAAGGATACATGATTACTAGGTAGGTCAAAAATATCGAATCAAGCTAATATATCTACAGAATCATTTGATCTAAAAATTGACTGACAAATAAAACAACAGAATCCCTAGCAGATAAGAAGAGTTGGGTAAATAAAAGAAGTTTCCTATAGTAAAAGGATCTAGATTAACCTTTTCACACCACAATTTTTCAGTATAACAACAAAAAATGGTTATGTACATATTTTCTAAACAATGCACATAAAAACTAGGGAAAACACATGCTCAAAATCATTGTAAACAGCACAAGTTTAAGAGCCCAGTTCTTGGAACTGCATCCTTTTTTTTTCAGAAAATATTCTTATTATGTCCTTAAATTTTATAATGATAATATATGCTCTGCAGAAGTTACTTCCATGCCTTCCAAGTGGCAATGTGTATGAGTAAATGTAGTCAACTCAGTAAAAGAAAAGGAAGGATGAGAAAGACATACTATGTGCAATAATCCCAACATTCCTGGAATACTAGCACCTTGTACTGGCCGAGGCTTTGCTATCTGCATTAAAACTTATTCATTTTGTTTAAGTACTTAAATCATGGGCATGAATTTTCCTGAACTCATAATGTTGGTAAATAATCATTACATAAGTGCAGCAAAGAACATCATACCTTGCCAGCTCTAACCGGAACAATGTCTTCCATTGTTAGAGGTTCTCCTGTAACTGGACATTTACCATAGTCCTAAAGCAAGAAAGAGAAGAAAAGAGAAAACCCCCAAAAAAAAAAATCAATGGTTGTCATAGGCTAAAAAAGTTTTTTTTTTTTAAAAAGGAATCATCTAAATCTTTTACTGCAAGGCTCTGGGTAAATAAACCCAAACATTTTTACATACAAATCCAAAAGATAGGCAGTCATAATTCCCACAATTCTTAAAGACATTCAATCAATCTTACAAAACCAAAATTTATTACAAGAAATAAAGTAACTCTTTGACCTTCTAATTCTTTATTTCTACGGAAAAATTAACATTTAAAACTCTCTGCTTACGCTTTCCACTTATGTAACATCCTATTACAACTATAACCACCATATGAGGCACATTTGCAGTTCAAGTATTCCTGTAGCAGGCGACAAATAGGAAACTTTAAGCACCAGCATTCTATTCTAATTTGATTACTATATACTGAATTCAAATGTTAAATATTCCAAATTTTAATTTAATAATTAATCTCTGTATTCACTACTTTTATGCATCTATTACTCTTCAGTTCAGTAAAACATAAATAAATAAATAAAAGAAGTTCAACAAAACCCTAAAATAATAACATTTTGGTAATATACATAAAAAAGGAGGAGGAGAACTGGGAAAAGAACTCACAGAGATGTGTCGCTCGATTAAACGCCTCTCAAAGAGGTGACCAGACTTCTTCGAGACCACTGGCTCCTCCGGCACCTCGCCGGAAACTGAAATTTCAAAACAGCCATAGATCAGAAAACAAGAAATTTGAACTAACGAAGCACGTTTATTGAGTTACAAAAGAAAAAAAAAACTTCTAGACAGAACGAGAACATACTAGAGCAAATCATTATGAAGGTTCAATGCAGGAAATGAATGCGGGGCTGAGAATGGCTGGAGCTTTCTCTGAATACTTCGCGGCGATGGAAAAGCGGAACGGCAAGGGGAGGAAGTAGGAAGAGGGTGAAAAAGAGGGAGACAGGAAAAATAATCAATATGTTTTGTAAGGGTTTGTGGGGAGACTGGAGAGATAGGTTTATGGCCCGGTTTTTATGTCTTGTGGTTTGACCGGACTACTAATCGTTTCTAAGGGAACACCTTCGGGCTTACCTCTTCTTTTTTTTTTTCTTTTCTTTTTTTAGGGAACTTCCAGCTTAAGTGTTAAAATGGATCTCTAAGACTCTAACCCTTTTATAAATATATATATATATATATATATATATATGTTCTTCAAAAACATTAGAGTGTCAATCCGGTTTTCATATAAATTTAATTCAGTTTTATTATTTTTTGATAAAATTTAATTGAATAAAAAAATCTTATAACATCAAACTAAATTTTAGTGAAATGAATTGACAGTTAAAATGTTAAATATTATGTATGTACAAATAATTAAATAATAATTTTAACATTAATTTTATATTTTTAGTATTTAAAATTTATAATTCTAGTTTTCAAACAATGCCTATTTGGATTTGGACCATTAACTAAAGAATGTCTAGGATTGAGTAAATTAGAATAGAAGTGACAATTTAGATGGTCAGATAAATTAGGCATAAAGAATTGTTTTCCTGAAATTATCAAATGGAAGGATCATTTGGAAAAGTAACATATCCAAAAATGATGCAATTCTTTGAGACTCTTGGAGTTGATAAGGAGTTTCTAATATTTCATTTTTTGTGAGCTTAGACAATAGTCATGGTTATCCATGGGGCAGCATAAATGGTTTGTCAAGCTTGTTTGCACAGAAGAAGAATGTCTTGAATTCATACTTTTGGAAAATGATTTGAGAAATTGTCAAATTCAAGGATGATGTTATAAGGTAGTTTTTCTTGATTTCTTTTACCACAATACTAATACTAATAATGGAGGTGGCAATTTGGCAACCCCACCCTGAAATCATCGAACCATTGAACCATTGAACCACCCTGCAACCCCACCCTGTTTGTTTGGCTCATTGAACCATTTAGGCCATATTTTATCGAGCCAACATATATAAGAGCCAATCCAAGCTAATAGTTCGAGCCAGACCTAATTGTCACCTCTAGTTAATGATAATTTGGGGTGGTTTTTTGGTATTTCTAAAGCTGAAAAATGTTAATTTGATATGAGTACTATTTCTTCAGGATAATAGTTTTATTGGAAAAGAACAAAAGTTAAAGAGTACATTTATTTATGACTGAAAATATTAGGATTTGACAAAGTTGGCTATATGTATTTAATAGGAAAAATCTTTGAGTTATTATTGATTTAACTTGATAGGTTTCATTGGAGAGGTACTTCTTATTGTAGCTAAGCCAAAGACTTTTATGAATGCAAATGGTGAGTCTGCAAGTTTGCTTATCTGGATTGTTTTCAGTTTACACAACACACACACACACACACATATATATATATATATATATATATATATTAGATTAATTAATTGGTTTGTTCTTTGTTTTTTCTTTTCTATAGGTTGGAACAATTAATTCATATTTTAAGATTCTTTTGGAATTATTAACCTTAAATGAAAATACATTATATCATTATCATTGGATTAATATGACCCTTTTCAAGAACAACACCTTAATATGACCCAAGTGAGATCTAAGAACACCATATATTCCTGCAAGACCAGGTTTTTCCTTTGAAGCACACCATCTACATTGAATTTTAAGAAACCTATTTGAAGAGGATCCCATAATTTTGGAGTATGTTTCTTCTTAATTGATAAATTCTTACTCGAAGCAAAGATAGGAAATCTCCACAAATCAAGAAAAAAAATACGCTTGGTCAAGCCATTTAGCAGTAACCCACCAAACAAGTCTAGTTCAAATAATATTGATAAGACACTAGAAATCCACAACAACTTCCTTGAAGATAGCATAATTTTGGCATAGCCAAATGTACCAAACAATAACAAATAACAACATATCCCAAACATTAGCCTGATTCTCAACCATAACAAGACCATTCCAAACATGCAAGAAAGATGAAAAAACACAATTAAAGAGTAAATGGAAAACATATTTTTCCGCCAAACCACAAAATATACACAAAGTCGAATTGTCATGCAAAAAACCTCAATACGTCATCACTAATTTCATTGGGACCCTTTTGTTTGATAATCAACCATATAAGACATTGCACCATGGGAGGAGCATTTGACCTCCAAACAAATCTCCAACCATAATCAATAGGATAATTGGTCTCAACCACTGTCTTAACAAAAGAGGAAGCGGAATAAAGGCCAGAAGGTGTATGCTTCCAAACAAGTTTATCTCTTAGAGATTCCAAAAGAGCAAAGTCTGATGGGAGAAAATAAAAATTGTTCTATTGATCAAGTTCCTTGGGAAACAAAGATCTTCTAAGATGAAAATAACATTTCCAATTAGAGTCCACCCTATGCCCATAATCACAAACTCTTCTATCATTAATGACCAAAAGAGCAAAAATTCTAGGAAACATTAAATCCAATGAGGAATTCCCAATCCAAACTGTCGACCAAAATTTGATATGTTTACCATCTCCAAGGCAAAGCCCAAAGCTTGTAGAAACTAAGTTAAACAACAAACCATCTTGCAAAAGTTTAACTTAACTATACTCTTCCAAAGAGTCGAAGAATTTCGTAATTTTTGCATGTCAGGGAGAATATTTTTATTGTTCCATTTATTCATATATGATATCAACATTCTCCATAATGCCTCTCTCTTATTTGCAAATATCCAAATTCACTTGTTAAAAATGGATCTATTTTCACCTCCAAATCAACAAAACCTAAACCAGATATAAAGGACTTCCAAGCTAACTTCCAATTAATCAAATGCAACTTCCTTTTATGAGACCCTCTATGCCAAAGATATCTTTGTTGTATTTTATCCAACTCAAGTTTCACCATCTTGGGCAAAGAAAAAAGATAGAGAAATAAAATAACCAAGCTTTAACAAAGTAATCCCGCCACACATAGATAACAAACTCCCTTGCCAATTATGCAGCCAACTTCGAAACTTATCAATTACAAGTTGTCACAAAGATGTCGCTTTGAATTTGTTCTCGAGTGAAAAGTTAAGATACAAATATGGTAGGTGATCCACCTTACACTTTTCTACTGACGTCCATTTCTCCAAATAGAATCCTCAACCCCAATAACGACTTTTACTAAAATTGACTTAAGCCCATAAATTAACTGAAAACATTTAAGAATCTTGGTAATCGAAACAATTTGATTCGAGCAAGCTTCATAGAAAATTAAAGTGTCATTATTAGAATATTGTAAATGATAAATCATCAAGCCATTATCCTCAATTGAAAACCCTCTATTTTTTTTATTTGTAGCTTTCACAAACAACGAGCTAAGCATTTGCTTGAGCAAACAAAAAAGATAAGGTGGCAATGGGCAACATTGTCTCAGGCCCTTCTACATATGAAACTCTCTTGTCGGCACCTTATTGTTCAAAACAGATAAATATTCTAATCTAACACAATAAAGAATCCAATTGATCCATTCAATGCCAAACCTCATTTTATTTAAAGAGAAAAAAAGAAATTGTCATTTTACACTGTCATAGGCCTTTTCTAAATCATTTTTAAAAAATAGAGTTTTCGTACAATTTCTCTTAACATCGTCAATGATTTCATTTGCAATTAACGAGCAATCAAGAATCTGCTTCTCAGAGATAAAAATAAACTAGTGTTGGTCTACCAACTGATGCAACACTGATTTCAACAATATCATAATTCAGCAAATTCCAAAACCTCTTGAAAAAATTCATATTAAAACCATCCGGGTCAAGTGTTTTATTTCCATCACACAATTTTACCACTTCAAAAATCTCTTCTTCTGAAAAAGGGCTCTCCAGCCTTATTCTTTCCTGGTTAGAAAGAGAATTGCAACAAATGTCCATCTCCATTATTGAAGGGAAAGTCTTTATTTGAAAGTGTGCCTCAAAATACTCAGCATTTCGGGATTTTAACAGTGTAGGTTCAGAGATAAGCAAACCATCAAACTCAAGCTCCTCAATCTTATTAATCATTCTCATCATAAACATCATTTGGTGGAAAAATTTTGTGTTTCTATTGCCATTTTGAAATCAAGGCAATATGGATTTTTGAATCAACTCCTGTTTTTCCACTCTATATAATCTCCAAAGCTCATTTCTCAAATTCAAAATATTAGAGAGCAAATCGTGATCATGAGGCAAAATTTGATGTCGCAACTCCAGTTGGTGAATTGCCACTTCCAAGAGCTTTATTTTGTCATCACCTTTGCCAAAAGAAACAGAAGCCCACAATTTTAATGTCTGATTTCAAGCTCTTGAATTTCTCCCAGAGGCTTGTATCAACACTTAAGCCAGACACAAACGACCATTCATTAGATATCAAATATGAAAATCTTTTTTCCTGGAGCCAAGTATTGAAAAATTTAAAGTGGCGAGGCTCCCAATTGAAACCATCCACCAATAAAATAACTGAATTATGGTAAAAAATTGATCTTGGCAAGACTTTTTGAGAAACTAAGGGGATAAGGGCCAAGAAATCTCGAGAGAGAAAAATCTATCAAGCCTACAAAACTCCGAAGTAGCCCTGTTGTTGCATCACATAAATTTTCCACCAATAAGAGTAAGGTTAATCAAACCCAACCCTTCAATGAAATCAACAAAAGCCCCCATCTCTTCAAAATTATATGAGACTTCAACTCTTCAGCTAATTTTATGATATTAAAATCTTTGCAAAACACAATGGGAACTGAAAAGCTGCCACTACTTCAGAGAGCTCCTGAAAAAATAAACTTTTATCTGAATCCACATTTAGGGTATAAACATTTACCCATACGCATTTAACTTTGAATTCCAATAAAGAGCCAACCAAAAAAATTTGTCTTTCAAAACAACAAACTCAACAAAAAAAAAAAATTATCCCTCCAAATCGAAATAAGGCCCCCAGCTGCACTAACTGCGTTAATAGAAACTCTCAAATGGAAATACTACCCCACAACCCTTTTAATCATCCTATCATCTGATCATCAACATGGCTGAGTTTAGATTCTTGAATGTGGACCATGTCAAGAGACATATTTGTTACCACCATCCTAACTACTATGACTTTTTCTTTACACAATAAATTCATCGTTACAATAAATACTATATATGAGGGCCTAATAGACAATTTGACTCTATTTCCCCTCACATCCTTTGCAAACCAAACAAGGACATTTTCTCCCTCATCTCATCCCATTCTATCTCTCAACTCTCCTCCTCTTCCCTTCCCTCCCTTTTTTGAACCAAACACTACAGAAGGAGAACTTGAGAAAATAGAAATGTGAGAAACTTTGAAAGCTTAATAGAGGGTGAAAAACCTAAGAAGGGGGGGTGAATTAGGTTTTTATCCGATTTTTCAACCTAATTCAATAAAACACCTCTTTGACAACAAATATCAAACACTTGGTGTGCTAGTTGTGTGAGAAATAATGTGTTCAAATAAAATGCAGAAATTAGAACAATGAACACAATGACTTATAGTGGTTCAATTTATCCAACAAAACCTAATCCACTACCTTGAGTTACCTACTCAAGGATTTATCAAATCCCTTAACTAATCAAATAAATGAGATTACAAAAGAGGCTCACCCAATTCACCTTAGAGTTTTACAAATAACCTCTCAACCAATCAAGGCTCACTCAACCCTTGAGTTTTACAACACAACCTTGATTATACAATAATCTCACCACTCTCCTTAGTGAATCCTAACAATACAATTCAATTCAAGGTTCATCCAAAGGTTTTACAAACAAACCTTGAATACAAACAACCTTAATGTGAAGATATATCAATTTGAATCACAATCACCTCTTTGAGTAATGGCTTGTCAAGATTGCTCAAATTCACCTTTGAATGTAAAAAACCCTTATTGAATGATTTTAACAAGATTGATGTTTAGAAAGGGTTTTAAATGTTTCTAAGATGTTATAGGATCAATATATACAATGTTTTTGCTCAAAAATCTTCTTAGAAAGAATTCCAAAGGTTTTGGTATTTAAAGGTTTGTTCCCAACGGTCAAAATAGAAGCTGACACACTAAGGAGAAGTACAGTCGACTGCATATCAGACCGGCCGTCCATACCATCATCCGCAAGCTCACTAGACAACTTTTGAATAATGATTTTTCATCTTGTGGTTGACCTCACTTCACCTGCAGTCGACCTCATGGTCGTCCATAAGTTGACAGATGAACAAATTTGATAGCACATGCATCCACAAGATAAACTAACTTGTGGATGATATTTGGACCACTCTAGGTCGACTGAAACATGTTCATTTGTGTATCAACAATACTCTAACACATAAATGATGATTTCAATCAACCATAAAAGTTATGGTATCAATCCAACAAGAGTTTATGAACCATTTAAGTTTTGAAATCACGATACATGGTTTTCAAAATACCAAAACATATTTAAAAACATTTTGAAATAACGTTTTAAAATCATAGAGTAACCTTTAAAAACCATTACTTTATTAGAGGTAAAACTAGAGATATCAAAATATATTAAACTCTAAAACTATACCTCTAGTTCTTATCTAATCCTATAAAAGATTGCCTTCAAATCTTGATAATCTTGACTTGTATACTTCCTTGAAGACTTGAAATCTTGTCCTTGCATGGATTAAATCATGAATCAAAAAACTCTATCACTTGTACAAACAAGACATTAGTCCTCATCAATGTTTGTCATTAATCAAAATTAAGACATTAAAAGCTTTAGGGCTTTCAGAGGGAAAAAATGTTATAAAGAGAGCTATAAAAAGAGCTATAAAAAGAGCTACTAATTGAACATATATTTACTATCACATGGCCGCATGAATAGTTACCTTTTTGCATATCAATGCAAATTAAGACCATTTTTCTCCACATTGTGACTTGTGTGAGTGGCTAATTTCAATGTTTTCCTTGAGTCACTCACACATCAGAGAGTTGTTTAACTTTTTATAGACAAATCACATAATTTTTTCCAAACTTATAAATACACTTTTTCATGGTCTTAATGTTTTCCGAGCTAAGAAAATCATATTTGTATAGTTCCATACATTTTAATACCTCAAATAAACAAATCCATATATCAATCAATATAAGCTAGTCATATCAAAATATTTCACCAAAACATCAAATAAGCAACTTTCAAATATATCAACAAAACCTTTTAAATTGAAACTTATTCTTTCTCAAAATCTCATTCTCAAACATTTCTCTTGAAATGTAATAAAAAATGCATTTTGTAAACCCACTAAACTTCAAAGATACTTTAAATAAAAACACATATTTTTATCATCATATAAACACATACTTATAAACACAAATTTGATAAAGTTCATTTTCTTTTCTTTTTAGATACTTTATATAAAAAAGCTCAAATCTTTCATAATTTATTTCCTCAAAAAACATCTATTTTGTTCTAATATCAACCCCTTTTTCTTTCTAGTTATTTTAGAACAAAATATTTTATTCCTACCATAAAAAAGCCATCATATAAAATTACATACATAATCTTAAGACCTACAAAACATTTATTTTTCTCAATCAAAATCGTTCTAGGCCTAATCTTCTTATTTTATCTTCTTATTTCGTAGTCATTCTTGTTTAGCCTTGTCAAGATTTCATGAGAAATGAAGTTTTGTCCTTGCTTTTGGCTAAGGCATCCTACCCATAAATGTATATCCTAGGTAAACTTATATTTAAACTCTTTTCTCTTTTTTTCCTTCTTCAAATTGTAGCTTCTAGTGGGCCTAAAATGGAGGATTTTTTGCTTGGGAATGGAAGGGGAAATAGAGGATCCTTCTACAGCTTTTATAGAGATGATTTACTTGGACAGGTGGAATGGGTCTTATTTTATCACTTAATGAAAACAATTTAGGAGATTTACACTAAGAGGTAGAGGTACCATGAAGGTTAGGGTGGACTTTAGCCCCACAAAAAAAAGCCTTCTATAGTATTGTTCACCTATATACAAAAAAAATTTATTGCACAACCCACCAAAAAAAACACATTTCTCATCTTTTTAACCCATAAATTTTTTTCTTGAATGGGTTTTAGCCCATAGGCTATAGTTATTGTTTAGTCCAAATGACAACAAACAACCTAATTCCCTATTTCATTTTCACTTCATCTCACCAGCATCTTCAACCTTCCCAATAACTGAACAATAGTTATCCTAGTATCTGCATCTCTGCTAACTTCCCAACAAATGCGGAGGTAGCATGGAAGCTAGGGTGGACTATAGCCCTGCCTACAAAAAATTCCTCTTTAGTATTGTTCACCCATAAAATAAAATAAAAATTCATTGCACAACCCACTCCCCAAAAAAACACATTTCCCCTATCTTTAATCCATATTTTTCCATTGAATAGACTTTAGCCCATATGATATAGCTATTGTTTAATCCAAATGACAACAGACAACCTAATCCCCTAATTCTTACCTGTGGCTTCTGCATTTCCAAGAACTTAATGATAGTTTTCCTGGCGTCTGCAGTTCTGCTAACTTTCTAAAACTATATTTGTTGATATTAATTCGTTTAAACAAGTCACTAAGTTCTTGGTCTATTTTCATTAAATTATGTTCTAAAAAAGTGAGATATTTGGTTCTTATTGTTGTTTAAATGTTTAATTTTGAATTATATTTTTTTAGATTTTGTGTAGATTTTAAATAAAATGGCAATAATTTTTTCTTTTGCGAAATTTGAGAATTGAATGCTTAGTGTGGTGTTGATCTTGTTTTTTTTGTGAATTTTAAAAATTGTCATGATGAATATATATATATATATATATATATATATATCAAGTAGTTGGCCATTGCATTTCTGGCTAATCTGTGATCATATGAGGAGGACTATTCCTAATTAAATTTGGAAAATAAAAGTGTGACTATAATATGAAAAAAAAATGTATAATCTTCAATATGATTCTCTTTCATATATGTTGATTATTAAAATGGAAAATTGCCACTTTTTGTTCCCAAATTATTATTTTTTTCCCATGATTCATCCTTTATATTTATTTATACACAATTTTGTCCTCAAAGTATTTTCGAGTCATATCATTTGTCTTTTTTGACTAAAATTTTGGCGGAATTCAATGAAATCACTTTTTTTTTCTTTTTTTCTTTATATTGAGAAAAGGGCAAAATAAGTATTTCAAGCCAACTCCCTCAAGCTAACCTCTTCTCATGTGACAAACTCCATATTCTTCATCCCTATTTCTTTCTTCCCTATTTCTTCTTTCACACCAAGCCTTCAATGCCTCCATTGGAGCCCACTATGCCACATCCTACTGCCATGATCTATGATCGTTTAGCTGAATCAGTAAAATCCTAATCCAAATTTCCTTCACTACACCTCACCGCATTTAATCGTCACTGATTTCTGGGTTGACACATAGTCGAGATATGAGGCGAATGATGTTGAAGGAGTCACGCATCTGATGTAGCATATGATTTATAAAAGAACGATAAAAAGAGATGAAAAGAAATTGACAAAAGAGGTTGAGAATATTTTGATGGTTATATTTTGCTGAAATATTTTGCACTTGTTTGATGAAATCATTTTAAATTTGTAAAACAATGACCAGGGATGCTCAAGTGTTCATCTGTATATGAATAGACAATAAATGAGACCTCATCAAACTCACAATGATTGTTTATTTGCATATTTAGTCCTTAAAAGACTAATTTCTTATTAAGAATTGAGAGAGTCTTCAAGAATTGTTCCCTTTCTATTGTTCAAACTTGTGACCTGATCCGCATTAGATTTGATTGGTGGCTGAAGGCCAAGTTTACTCAAGCTGGTTTTGCAATTATCAATTCTTTTTTATTAATATCCAAGATCTCTAATCTAGCTTCTAGACCTTGGAAATAAAATTATTACTTTAAACTCTCAAATCTAGTGTCTATTTTTTACTTTGTTGCTTTTGTCCACATATTTCAAGAAGCTAATTTTTTCGCCGCTTTGGCAAAACAAGGTGCTACTCGTTCTTCAAACTTGATTGCCTGGTTGCCATACTGTGATCAGATTTCCTCATATGCGTTGTTCAAAGTCTTTGTGCAACCGTCTCCCTTCATTTTTAGTTCTGACGATGGGCTCCCGTCTTTTGGTTTTATCCTTGTTGTTGGGTGTTTTGTTTAGTATCGGCAATGACTTTGTCTAGTTTTTTTTTAGTCGTTGGTTCCAATAGACATATTTTGCTCGTTGTCTTAGTTTAATATTCTGGAATGCTTCTATTTAGTTGATTTTGATGCATCATGGTTTTGGCCCGTAGCCTTTGTAATACAATCCTTTTAATAAATTTTTACTTTTAAAAAAAATAAATATAAGACTAATGGTTGCATAATGGATATTTTCTTCAGGTAATTTATGGTGTCGAAAGGGTTAGTTGGAAGAAATAAGGAAGAAAGAAATAAGGATGAAGAAGATGGAATTTGTCACGTGATGAAGTTGACTTGAAATACTTATTTTACCATTTCTCAATAAATTTTTTTGATTTTGCCCGATTTTGGCAAAATTTTAGTCGGAAAGGATGAATGTTATGATCCGAGGACAAAATTGGATAAAAATAAAATAAAGGATGAATTATGAAAAAATAAATAATTTGGGGATGAAAAGTGGTAATTTTCCTTTTTAATATATATATATATATATATGTGTGTGTGTGTGTGTGTGTTATTATTTTCTTTTATTATGATCCATTTAATATGATTCAATATGATCCACATGATTATTGTCTTTTATTTGCTTTCATATATGTGTCATTATTTAATTAATCTTATATCATTTAATAGGTTATAAATTATAGTGGAACTTCAAAGATTGAAGAAAAGAAAAACTATCAATTTTTTTTTTTAAACCAAAAGAGCATACATCTACAAGTCGTGAGAATTATCCATCTTATATTGACATCTCAAATTCTAGAATTGATGTCAACATGAATATGATCATGTGTTACGTACTCCAATATGTAAATATCATGTTAATCAAAAGGACAAAATTAGACAAGCTTATATCAAGATGTGTCATTATCAACCTATTAAGAGTGAGTATCCACCAACCAAATTTGGATCTCAAAACCATCAATTTCAAAGTCATTGGTTTAAGAAATCTACTTGGTTAGACTACTCTCTTACAAAAGATGCTTCCTTTTGCTTTCTATGCTTTATTTTTGAAATTCAGCATAATCAAAATCCTATATTTACAATTGATGGATTTAGATGTTGGAAGCACACCAACAATGGAGATATGTGCTCTTTTTTTATGCATATAGATTGTCATACTTCATCACCAATAATGCTACAAATTCTATTCATGATTTGATGAATGTATCCAGTCACATTGACAAGGTGTTGAATACACAAACTTTAGAGGAAAAATAGAAAAACATATTGAGGCTTACAACAGCCGTTGAAAGTATCAAATGGCTCATATTACAAGCATGTGCATTTAGAAGGCATGATGACTCTCCATCTTCTACTAATAGTGGAAACTTTGTGTAGATGATAAAATTTATAGGAAGAATAAATAAGAATTTAGATGATGTTGTTTTAGAGAAATTCAAATAATGCAAAATACATTTTACCTAGTATTTAGAACGATGTTGTGAATATTATTGTCAACCAAGTAAGATCCAAAATTCACGAAGAAGTTGAGAATGTAAAATTATGTATTTTAGTTGTTGAAGATAGATATGCATCTAATAAAGAAAAAATTACTATTGTATTGCGATTTGTAGATATTTGTGGCTTTATACAAGAACGTTTCTTTGATATAGTGCATATGACAAATACGACTGCTGCAATAATTAAAAAATAAATATTTTATTCCCACAGCCGATATGATTTACATGTCCATAATATGCAAAATCAATGTTATGACAGTGTTACCAATATGTGCAACTCTTGGAATGGATTGCAAGCTCTTTGTTTTGAAAGACTGCCCACATGCTTATTATGTACATTGTTTTGCTCATCGTCTTCAACTTACAGCAGCTCCTCAGAAATATATATCTATTTGATTATTATTTTCAAATTTTAATTCTATTTGTAATTTTATTAATGTCTCTCCTAAATGTCATAATGAGTTACATTCTATATAAAAAATTGAGATTGCACATATGGTGGGTACTATAATCAAATTGGAAATTTACAGAGCCTTGGAAACACTTGTTGGACTTCTAATTTTGACTTTATTTGTAGCATGATAGATATGTATAGCTATGTGATTACTGTAATACCTTGTTTCTAAAAAAGAAATTGAATTATTTTACTCCTAAAAGCCTACTTGGATTAGAAATTCTAATTCCAAATGTTTCAGTTCAATAGAACTCAAACTAATAGGAGATAACTCTCCCTATAAATAATAAAATTTACTTCAAAAATTTTATTCACCAAGTTTTTTTTATTATTCAAGGTGAGTAAAAGAAAAAAAAACCCTAAGTTATTTTTTTCTTCCTCCCTTCACCTCAACTCCACCGCCGCCTTCGCCGTGGTTGGCCACCGGCGAAAAACACTATAGCTATATAGATCTTATTTCTCTTGTTTTCCCCATTATCTCCATAAATCTGTAAATGTTTTTTTGCTTTGTTCTTACCTTTCTCTTCTTTTTCCTTTTCTTTCTTTCTTTTTTTCTTCCTTGTGGTGGCTGCATGAAGAAAAGAAAGGGGAAAAAGAAGAAGAAGATTAGGACTAGAGTTAGGGTTTTGTTTTAAAAGGATTTAGGGCCAAAAGTTTTTATTTTTCAATTATACCCACAAAGTTTAAGAACCCTAAATCCCCAAATTATATATATTTTTTATGATTTCCAAATTTTATCCAAACAGATTTCTAAAGTTTTCAATATAGCCCAAAGTTTCTTGAAACCTCAAATTTAACCCCATGATTTTTCAGTTAAGTTCTAAAGCAACCCCAAAGTTCTCAGAAGTTATATTTTGACCCCAAAACCTTTCAGAAATTTTTTCAGATTACCCTATTTTGGAAATTAGTAGTTTCTGTAAATTACATAAAAGCTCGAAACTTTTTGAAAAGTGAAATTTAACCCCTAAAGTTCCTAGAGCCTATCAAATTACCTCAATTTATTTTATTAATTATTTAGAAACTAAGAAAAGTTGTTGCTATTGTAGGAACTGAGGAACGTAAGGGTTATACTGCATTACAAAATTATCTATGCATTCACTTTTATCTGCAATTGTTGAGGTGAGAATGTCTTTGCCTTATTTTTAAAAACATTTATGTCCATGTTGAATATTTATGTTTGTATATGATATATATATATATATATATGTGTGTGTGTGTGTGTGTGTGTGTGTGTGTGTGTGTGTTTAAATGTTTATATAATTATTATGTGTGCTATATTATGGGAAAAGGGACTTCGGTCCAAATGGCAAAGAGGACTATGGTCCAAACTATAGAGGCTATGCCTAAACGGAAAAGATTTATGTTTTAAGGCTTTTGCCCTCAATTTGTCTAATTTATATATCTATATATGCATAACATGTTTAACTTGGATATATAACTATTCCCACTGAGTGCTTTGTACTCATCCCACATTTTTTTTTTAACTGTTTCAGGTTAAGACATGGATGCATCGGAAAGAGGATAGCCAAGTATGTAAATTATATTTATGATTTATAAATTATTTCATTGAACAATTTCAATTATTATTTGACTCTAGTTATGATTTATTATTTGAGATTTTAATTTAGATATTTTTTAATTATTTAGGATATTTTATTATGAATTGAGGATTTATGATTTATTCAAGGGCTTATAATTATCAATTGGTTTTATTACTTAAATTCCGTTTTTATTACTATTATGAAAAATGGGGTGTTACAATTACTGTGTTGGAAAATATGATTCATTAAGGGTCTTCCAACTCTATTCAAGGTGAAGCTGGTAGTCTCTTGATTTTAATGAAGTCTTTGATTTAATATTTATATTACATTTGATGCAAAAGATAACGGGGATAACAAATCTTCTTTGTCAAGCACTACAAGAGATATTTTAAGTGCAATGGACTTTGTCTCAACTACTAAATATTTGCTTCAAACTTTGATAAATGAGGGTTTTGTTGTTATTATCAAGAGTGTATAAGAAGTTTGTGTCAAGTTGACATTGAGATACTTCACATGGAACCTCGTTATAAATTTGCTACAGGTTACTAATGGCAACGAAATGATCCAATCACATTTAAGCACTATTATCAGTTTGATATTTTTAATACTACAATAGATTATTAAGTTGAATAATTAAATAGTAGATTCAATATTGAGATGCAATGGTAGTGGGGGCGAGTGGGGGTCGGGGACCCCAACCTCCATCCCCATCCCCTCATAAGATTATTATTCTCGTCCCCGTCCATGCAATTACCCACAATTTAATAGACATCCTTACCCGCTATCCCACAACTAATCGCCATCCCTACTCACTATCCCCATTTTCCCACCCCCACTCTCCCGGTCTCGCCCAACCCAAGTAATGGTTTTTTTTAATTTATATATTTACATGTATAGTTTTTTAGTTAAAATTTTTAATATAAATCATATTTTCTATTTTTAACTTTCTCTATATCTATATATCAAATTTATAAGTAGTTTAGTTGATGTGCATTTATACATATATATTTAATAATATAACTTATAGTTATATTATTTTTTTGTTCACATATTTTAATCTACAAAGTTAATAATATAACTCATTTTTTTCTACATAGTTAATAATAAAACGTTATTTTAATCTATATAGTTTGTTACTTATATAATTAATAACATAAACTCATTTAAATAAATATAGTTAATAATGTAACTTATAGTTAGTTAGTTATATAGTTAATAATATAAATTCATTTAAATCAATATCGTTAAAAATGTAACTTATAGTTATATAGTTTTTTTGGTTCACACATTTTAATCTACATAATTAATAATATAACTCAATTTATTCTACATAGTTAATAATATAAAATTATTTTAATCTACAAAGTTAATGATGTAACTTATAGTTAGTTAGTTAGTTAGTTTTATAGTTAATAATATAAACTTATTTAAATAAATATATGTAATAATGTAACTCATACTTAGTTAGTTATATAATTAATAATATAAACTTATTTAAATCAATATAGTTTATAATGTAACTCATAGTTAGTTAGTTGTATAGTTAATAATATAAACTCATTTAAATCAATATATTTAATAATGTAACTTATATTTATATAATTTTTTTGTTCACATATTTTAATCTACATAATTAATAATATAACTCAAATTATTATGCATAATTAATAATATAAATTCATTTTAATCTACATATTTAATAGTATAAACTCATTTTAATGTATATAATTAATAATATAATTCATTAGTACTATAGTTAATAATATAATATATAGTCACATAGTTACATAGACACATTTATTTATATCTAGATATGAAATTTATAAGTAGTTAATGGACAATAAAAATAATTATTGAAGTGTTGAAATATTTATAAAAAAATTATATATATATATATGATATATATGTGTGTAGTAAATACTATAACATATATATACATATGTAATTTATCTATAAATATAAAGAAATCTATGAGAAGAAAAACGGGGTTGGGGGTGGATAACCGGCATGAAAAACCTCAACCCCATCATTGTCCCCATAATTACCCACAATTTAATACCCATTCCCATCCACGTCCCCGCTTAGATAGGGAATCCTCATCCTCGACAAGGCGGGTGCCCCTTTTACTTGGGGATTTTGCCCACCCTTCATGAGATTGTGGAGCTTCTTAAGCTTTAGTTGTGGTTTGAAGCCTAAAGATAACTTTAAGTTATTTAGAGTTAATCACACTTATCATCTTGTTAAGAAGTTCTATACTCTTGATTTCATTCCACAAAATTTACACCATTTTAGAATGTAATTGCAACACTAAAAGCTTGATGTAGTTTGTAATAAAAAAATTCAGAATTTATCAATTATTACTGAATTGTGTCAAATTCCTAAAACTTAATTGGCAGCTGTGTTTCTAATTTATTTTATCTATACAATATTGAATTGTCAACTTAATTATTGAATCTAACATATTTATTTGAATTAATAGGTTGATTCGCCTTGTTTTGACTCTTTCTATTTTCACAACGACAACAAAATAATTTTTTGACAAATTCTATAGTTTTCTACATTAATCGGGAGGGAGTTGTTGGAAAAAATTGATACCAATACAATAAATGTGGAGTTTGATTTTAAGAAGAATAAAAAAACACAACTCCAATAGTCCAGCCCCAGGTAATAAAATTCATGTCTCCTCCCCTATTTATACTCCTCATTTTCCTTTCTTTCAAGGGAAAATTTAAGAAGGTCTATCAAAGAACTGAAGAAAAGAGAGAGAAAAGATCTTGTTTATTGTGAGAATGGAAATGGGTTTGTGATATCAAACAGAAACGAGAAAATATAGAATGACAAAAAAGGGGGGGGGGGGGGCGGGGGAAGAGAGAGTGACGTCTCATCCTTTGCAAGGGGTTTTTTGGGAGGTTGAGAATGAGAGATTGGGGAGCTCTAGCTTTTAAGTGCATGCTTGTAAATCTTTTCATGCAATTTGTCAAAATCATCTAGGGAACTAGGTAAATGGAAAGGCAACCATAGGCTTTCCATTTCACCTTAGCTTCAACTCTCCCTTTTATATTTTTAAAATTCTTATTATTATTATTATTATTATTATTTTGTCTCTTCAGATTCTTCTCTATGGGCAATTTTAATTGAATGATTTTTTTTTGTTATCTTTGATGCTATTTTTCTGCTTTTTTTATATAAAAATTTTAAAAGTATAAATATATTTAAAATAAATCAAAACAACAAGTCAATTACACCAGACTACCAAACTAGTAGAACGAGAAACACCAAGCTTAGCCAAAGAATCCACAAAAAAGTTTGCTTCATGGAAAACATGAACATAAGTAATAGAACAGATAATAGCAAGCAGGTTTGAAAGCCTGAAAATACCACAAATATTTCCAAGCCTCGAAGATGGGTTAGAAATCCAGCTATTTTTATGCTAGTTATATTGGGTTCTTATGAACTTTTTTTTTCTTCTTCCTACAAGTTGTTTCATTGTCCCTCTATTTTATCATTTGGAGCACTCAAATAATTCTTTATTTCCTATATCAAATCACACAAACACACACACACACACACACACACACACATATATATATATATATAGATAGATTTCTCCCTTGAAATCTTTATTACTTGGAAAATATTAAAAATTAAAGAAAACCTTTACATAATCTCAAATAATCATAATAAGGTAAAATAGTCAAATTAGTCCCCTATCTTCTTGACTTTGACTACGTTGGTCCCTTATCTTGAATTTTAAATTTTTTTAGATATTTTATGTATTGTTTTTCAGTAATTTAGATCCATTTTATTTATGGATTCATGAGTAAAATGGATCTAAATGGCTAAAAATAAAGATAATATATCAAAGTGGTCAAAATCACAAAAATAAGGAATTGAAAGACCATTTTTCACCCCAATAATAATAATAATAATACTAAACAAAAAAAAACCCATGTACACACAATTATGCAACAAGTAATTAACATAGATTAGCTTTAAATAAAATTTTCACCTCAAGTTTTAATTATTACAAATTCCTTCATATTTATGTTTTATATCTATTCTATACATACCACACAACTTCATTATGTTACTAAGATTTTTTTTTTTTATTTTATTGAAATCTCAATATTCGAAACCATTTAGGTTTGACTAATTTAAAATTCAGCCCAAAGAGAGCCCACAAAATTTAACTCTTCACTTGAGAATAAAGTATTAAAGTTTGATCGAAAATACTTTTTAACATGACAACTCAAGAAAAAATTAAATAGTGATTTTACTTAGACAGTAATAAGTCTTTTATCACTTACCCCAAGTTAGGAGTAGGTTAGATGAAATATATGCTTACATAACTTTTTTTCAATGCATTCATTCTTTTTCTTTCCCTAACATCTGGGCACCTAAGGCACAATATATATATATATATATATATATATATATATAATCTAAGGAGTTCTATACAATATTTATTATTATATTATCTAATTTTTACTTGTTATTTAAGCACACCATATTTATTTGACTTTACTATCATTAATCATTAGTTTACTAGGAGTGTTGGATAAAAGACCAAGTATGATAAAAAAAAAAATTCCTATGTGGTTACTTTTAAATAACATTATGTTAGTTACTATTTGGATATTTTATCAATTTTGTTTTACCAAATTTGGATCATCAACCCATTTTCTACTATATTATGACGCTACTGGTAATGTTCAAAGTTCAAAACTTCTCTTTCGAAGCATTTCCAAGCCTTTGAAGTAGGTTTATTTTTAGGAAATTAAAGTAGAAACTCAATTCATTAGAAATATTATTAATTTTCAGGTGATAAATCTTGAGTTCGTATTTCACTTCATTCTCCGTGGATTTAGCCCACTTCAAAAACATCTTTTAACATGACATTATTTAACTAAAAGTATTGTGTTCATATTCCTTAGTATAATTTATGTTGAAAATTCTCAAATGTTTAGGTAGTGGCATATGTGCCTATATCCTTTTCAATAGATGTGAACAAAAGTTCTCATGGATTGATTTGAAATGCTTTGACCATTTTTTTTTTCTCTCACAAAAGATCAATTTGGAATGCGTACAAAGTGTGTCCTATTATTGGTCTCAGGAATCAAAATCCTTGGGGAGCATAAATTGCACAATCTAAATGGAAGACATGTTCTTTTCTTTTTCTTTTTATTTTCTTATGATTTTCTGAAACTACCTGAAGAATCAGTCATCTCACATCAAGTGTTTGGCTAAAATTTGTTCCACAGCATCATCCCTTTGAATTATGAAAGGATAAAATTCTTTCTGTAACACATTAATTCTTTTTTTAATTTTTTTTAAAAGCATTATTTTCAAGATTTGTTTTTTTTTAAAAAGAAGGATATAGAAAGACAAGAATTAAGCTAGGAGGTCTAGGGGAAAAAAAGAGTTATAACCTATAGTTGAGCTCGAACTTAATTCTTGACTAGCATTTTGAAATAAGTTATTTTCAAGTTATCGTCCTAGTAAAAGTTATTTCTAGTGGTTCTCCACTACTTACTCATATAAAAAGAAATTGAGAATCAAGTGATCAGAACGTAAGATTTAATCGAAAATTACCAATCAAATGTAAGAATTGATAAATTTGTGAGATTAAAATTACTAGAATACGATTGTCACAAAAGACATGCATGAATCTCATATAAAATTTATTGTTGGTTGTATATAAGAGAACTTAATTAATTGTTTCATGCAAAGACTTATAGCATTGTGTGTGCGTGTGCATATATATGGGTCTTTCTGCTTTGGTTAGAAATATCTATATCACATTTTTAGGATAAAGAGACAACAATTTTTTTCTGGAATATCCAATTCTAACTATATCAAATCCAAACAACCTCGGCATTGGATTCTTCTATATGCGTTGTTTGTTACTTTCTTTTTCTTTTTCTTTTTTCCCCTCTTTTTCGATGACTCAGGAATCCCTCCAGAACAATTGCCACATGATTGGATGCGGCCTTGCAGAGAAAACCTGGGGGTGCTGCAGCTGACCCCAAAACCATGTTCAGTCAGGGTGGGAGTGGATCCTGCGTTTTCCTGGGCCATTGGTATATCATGTACGTCCTCCTCGTCAAGAATTAAATTAAATGTTCATAATTTTATTATAATATATTATGAATTTAATGCTAATTTTTTTAAAAATAAACATATTTTTCATTTAATGTGTCATTAAGAGTCTTTTTAATTTAAAGATCTATCCCATTTAGCAAAATTTATTTACTGTCGACAGTGAAGAATTGAAGATGTTGTAACTAATTGACTTGCCAAAATAATAACAAAGTTAATGTTGTAACTCATTTAATGTAAAAAGATCTTTTTAATTTTTAAACTATATCAAATACGAATTTAATTCTGGGCGAAGAAAGCAATATATAATATAGTCATTTCATCTTTGAATCAATATCTTGTTAATTAGCAAAGTTTGATGCTGAAATCCATAACTTCAGGCATAAATGCATCCATGCGAGAAGTAGAAGTAGTTCAACCTGAACAACTTTCTTACATCAGTCCTTTCACTGTTTCGAATATATTTTCATTTCATGCACATATCACACCACAAGAAAGTGAAACATAATCTTCGATCCCAATGACTTGATCTTTCAGACTCAAAGAAAATCCACCAAATCTATATATGTTTTACCGGATTTTTGCCAAAACAAGTTCAAAGGATGATATTCTCCTAGGATTTCCCTAACCAATTATGGTATAATCATGGATTGGACGATGATTTTTGTGCTTTTAGCCTAGTTTAAGTGGAATAATGTCTTAAATTAGCATATAAACTCAAGAGTGTCCGACTCATCTTTTGCAATGCAAAGCCACGAGGGCTGTCGATTCTGTACCAAATATGCTTTGATAAGCAGGAAATGTTGGGAAATGATCATTTCTGAAAGCAGTCCAAAGAACTAACTAAAGATAGTCCTGATGCAAAGTAACCTAGGAAATAGGTCTTTTTCAACGAGTCCTTGGATGTGGGTTGTCTTCTGTACCAAGTCTGGAATCAAAGGCAGCTTTCCTTTGTCCAATAACTGTCTGTTAAATGCTTCTTTCTTTGATTTGCTAGCATACTTGTTAGCTACTTGTTAATCATCGATTGGTTGGTATCATAAAAGGGTTAAAAATATCTTCACGTCTTTATAGATATTTTTGTTTTAATGAGCAATTATATATATATATATATATATAAAATAAATTAGAAAACATAATTAGTATAGCCGTTTCAAGAAACCAGAACATTCATATTGTATCAGCATTTTAGTTACTAATTTTATTGAAAAATAAAAGGATGTTTATCTCACTATATGTAAAAATAAGAATGGATTAACTCCTTAGATTTTGTACTCCCTCCCTCCTACTGGAGTAAGGATAAAATACATCCTTGCTAGGGTCTATGAGTTAGGTTTAGAAGTGTATTAATTCTGATGAAGGGTCACTACCACAAAACAGGGAATTAGCTAGGAAATTAGAGAGGGATGCATCCCTCTCAAAATAGAGATGGATTTTTCAATGGATTTCAGACGAAAATGATTTTACTTGATGGTTGACCGAGAATGAAGATTTTGACACCGATTTGAGACGGAATAGCTATGGAAAGAAATGAGTCTCAAATCCGTGGCTGATTTAGCTACAGACTAGAGATGAAAAATGGAAAAAAGTGAAAAACAAACTTTAGTAGGTACTCCGTCTCTAAATTTGAGACGGATTAGCGATAAACAATTATATTTTTTTTAAAAAATGAATAAATTTAACTAGAGATACATTCCCTAGCTAATCCCTAGCTAAATTTGAGACGGATTTGCTATGGTATAGTATTTTTGGGATATTTAAATTATGAAATAAAAATAACAGACAATCTGTATCTAAACCCTAGCTAATATTGCGATGGAAGACCGACGAAACATAATTTTTTAAAATTTTAATTCAAAACTTTTGGTGGAATGTTTAAAATTTTGGCTCCCATGAATTTTTCAGATTAAAAATATTATCACTAGCAAATCCGTCTCTAATTTAGAGACGGATTTGAGACTCCATATGTATTATTATTTAGAGACTTCTTATTTAATTCATGTATAGAAAATCAGTCTCTAATCTGTGGGTATTAGAGATGGATTAAAGACGAAGTTTTATTTTTTTTTATCCAAACAATTGTATTATTACACCACATTGTTTTAGGAGAATTACACTACATTTAAAGAATTTTTTATATACATCTGGACATTTATAATATTTTTTGTTATTTTTAATGCCACATTTTAACTAGACAATAGTTTATATATTTAATCAATTCGTTTAACCCATAACTTAATTTTACAAAACTATATATTCATATATCTTTTTTACATAAATATTTTAAAATATTATGATCATGTTATGCATAGATTAAAAACACATTCACATATGACAACATATAAAATGGAATTTGGAGTGATGGTTTAGAGCTTGTTTTTCCATGATGTCTTTTTTTATTTATGCACTATATATATTTTTAGGTGTACATTAACAAATGTTCAAATATTTTACAAATATATTTTTCAAATTTGAAACCTTTGAGGAACTAATATAATTTAAAATTAATTTTATATTTAGTTTATAAGACAATGAAAAGCAGTATTTAGAGTGATTTTGATATATTTATGATTCAAAATGCTTTCAAGAATTATATTTGGTGTGCAATTTCAAAATACATATCTAATCACTAGCTAATACATAGGGATTAGATAGGGAAATAGTCTTGGACATGATGTCAGTTTCTAAATAATCTCAATTAGATAGGTATTAGATATGATTTTCCTTTCTGTAGCAAATAATTAATAGTATTGTACATGATTTTCCTTGGAATTTGCTACAGAAAATGGTCAATCTCAAACTTTAATTTTAACTTGGCAAATCTTCTTATTCCTCACTTTCCCATTTCCCACCTCTGCAAAACTAAGCCCCCATTTTTCTTGCCATTTTGATATTTTCCCAAACCAATTCCCGGAAGCTCACCATCCACCACTTGTTGCTGCCTCCATCCAAACTAAGGTATGTTTCTTGACTTAATCTCTTTATTCATTTCTTAGTTCTGTGTTTTTTTAAAATTTTATTTTGCAAATCTGAAAGATGAAAATAGAGTTATCTTCTGTGAATAAAAATTAATAAGACTAAATCTCAAAAATCTTGCAACTTTTCCCTGCTTGAATTTATTGCTGGGTCTTGTTTTGGTTGTATTTTTGCTCACCTAGAATTGGAAATATTCAGCATCTCTTTATTTATTAAGAACATTGATGTCTTTTTGAGTTTGAAACAATGAAACTAAGACCAGCAATATTGATGGTCCGAGGGGTGGGGGTGCAGGAAGAAACTCACAAGTAGCAATTAGTAATAAAAACTACAGCAGAAGCTGTCCACTTTCCGACACGAAAGTCACGATTCCATCTTTGGCTTCACTGCAATCACTTATGATAATCCCTTTTCAATACACAGTCCCACTTTTCTTTCCCAGTTCTCTATCTTTGGCTCACCGTAACTGTTGAATCAGTATAGAGGTTTTTTGGAGGAGTGGTGAGGGATAGTTGGGTGCGATGGTACCTCCGCCGAGGAGAAAGAAATGGACTGAGGCGGAAGAGAGGACACTGATAGACAAGTACGGTGAGATGCTATGTGATGGGACTTTAGCTAAAATGAAAAGTAGGGAGAAAAAGTACAAGCCTATTGCTTTATTTGTAAATTCTATTCACCATGTTCGTGACCCAATCACGTTCCCCTGGCAATGGACTTGGAAAGATGTATCTATTAAGGTACCGAATATGAGGCACCAGTATACTTTAGTGAAACAGAAGATTAAGAAGACTGAATCTGCTGGGGATTCAGCTACCGGGGAGGAGTTTGATTGGATGGAGGGGCTAATGGAGAGGAGAATTATAATGGAGTCAATAAAAGTAGCCAGGTGAAGGAAGATGGAGATGATGGATTTGTGTATGAAGACATTGAGCCAACAGGGTCTGACACGAGAAAAAAGAGAAAAATATCAAAAGGTTCTGAGAAAATGGCATTGGGGTTTCTTGCTAACCATTTGAGACAATTAAGGGAAATGGAAACTGGATTTGAGAGAGAGGGTGGAGCAAAAGAAGCACACAAGAAGATCAAAAGACAAATGACATTGTAGCAAAAAATTTGAACCCCAAGATCAGGACATAAACATGATTTTGGAAACTGCCAAAGTATCAGGTGGTGTCTGGGAGGCCTAAGAAATTCTTATCAAATACTTCATATAATGTAATTCAGGGAAATCATTAATAATGAGGACCCTATTCAAAATCAAACAGTGCTTATAGAAGTACATTTTACCTTCCTGGTCTGTACTCCAATATCAAACCATAAAGCTGGACAAAGAAATGTTGCAAGTCAACATTAAGTGCATCCAGATTGTTCTTCATCACTTTGAATGCGACAATACAGCACTGCAATCTCTCAGATACAGTTAAATGTTGCAAATGATTTTCAGAAGAACCAGAAAAGTTGCTGCCATTCCCAGCAAGCTTTCGCAGATAGTTCAGGAGATCAGACATGAAGTCTAGGTCAATGAGATGGGAAAACTTTCTGATTCCATTCAAACATGGTCCAAGCAGTGGATGACTCCCAGATGCACATTCTATAGTATTTGCTTCAGACCTAAGCACCAAGAGAAGATAAACGCATTAATTGCAACATTGGATGAAGTCATAGACCTAGAAACCCAACAAACCAAATTTCACATCAGTTCTAGTTTCCAATATGGATAGCATTGCAGATTACATATCCTCCAGTTACGGCCAAAAAATCAAAAGAAAAGCATGCAGACAATACAGTTACGAAATTATAGGTTGTAAATGTGTGATTAAAGGCTGTAAATTAGGAACACTTAGATTTTAGCTTTTAATATAGATCAAACTTAAACCAATTGTTAGACATTCAGAATACAGGCACACAGCTGCCTCAAGAGTATCCAAGCTTTCTAGCTTGTTAACTCCAGAAAAAAAAAAGAAAGGAAATGAGACTACACTGAGATGGGCATAGGAAATCAAAGAGATATCAGTAAAGATTTAAATCAACTTCAAACAACCATATCATCATGATGAATAGCATCCACAATAGGTGGCTATCGAAGCATAAACTTACCTAGGCTGCACAACATGCTTTAAAATTCTGAAGTATGTCTGAAATACAGCTGATAGAGTCTCAGACTGCATCCTTCTACGCTCTGCAACATCTTGGGCAAATGATGCAGCTTTGTAATCTGATTTCACCTACATAGACCTTATACATATGATAAACTGAAGATAACTAAAAAATATCACAGTTTATGTTAACAATGAGTACCTTTTCTCGTGTCCTCGACATCATTTCTTGCTTGCTTCTCTTTTTCTCATTATCTGGCAACTTATTTGGCTCCTCAAAATTCCTTCTCTTCTTAGAAATATTTGCATTGGTTTTCTTATCAACCTCTGAACTTTCTTTTTTCCCAAGATCCTCATCAAACAACAGTTGCATAATATAAAAACCTGAAAAATATGATCATGATGATTCAACTAATCGAATGAGATGTCCTAGGTTTATAATTTTGCATGATAATTCAACTTCTTGGCATCAAAACAAGCAACAACTCATCCTTATAAATACTTTATGATTATCAACAAACTGCAATGTGGAAAGTCAAGTTCTTTGCATAACTTGTTGCAAGAAATTGATCAGTGTAACGGTCTATAGTAAATTAAGCTAAAAAACACTTACTAGTTTAATATTCTAGGTTACATGTCTTTATAATCATTCCAAACCACAAGCAGGTACATACAAATAACTTACCTCAACAGAATCAGGATGCAACTGACAATTGTGAGCTTTGACAATTTCAGCTATAGATCTAACAGTTTCTACAGTCACTTCACCCCCATGTTTTCCCTCATTGACAAAAAGAGATTTAATAGTATCACAACAGATATTTAGATTTAACAGCTGATACAAAAGTACTACTTAACTTCCTTTAGAAAAGAAAATACTTCTGAGTATTTGTAATTTGTTAATATTGTTAAGCAATAAAATCAGTTCAAATATGTTAAAGCTCAGAAAATTTACTTTGCAAATTTCATTGTTATATGATGAGAATTTTTACTTTGAATTTCCTCCTTACCTTACAGTGATCTCATATAATAAGGAGCTATTGCCATTTTTTCAAATTACAAATACCTAAAGTCCATACAATTATTAAATCCCTCAGCCCTTAGAAACTGGTGGAACTGTTAAAGTAATTATCTAAATTAACTCAAACTGAGTTTGTACCCAAATATCAATGAGTTCACTTTGAAAACTATAGCTAGTCTTTTACAAACCTAGGTCATTCAGGAGACCCCTCCATAAAGAGAGTATAAGAAGACAATATTTGATTTGTTTACTTTTGGTTGGTAGTGGAATATGTTTTTAAATTAGATGTTAATTGTTGGAGTTCTTTTGTTGAAAATAAGAGAGAATTTAGCTATCTTGATACATGTTGAAATGAAATTTGTTATTCACCAAGGAGATGATGATATGGATCTTTAATGTCTATCATAGTTTAGTCCTAGTTAATTAATTAGGAATTAATAGTTGGATCATATAATCTTAGTTTAATAGCTTGAACTTATTAATTGAGGAGTTGAATATGAGTTGTGGATTTAGTGAATGTGAAACATATTTTATTGCTATTTAGCTATTTTGTGAAACTCTACTTAAATTTTGAACAATGCTTTAAATTTTGGATGTCAAGGGAATAAAATATGTTCAAATGGAGTTCAGTAAACTAAATAGGTATTGTTACTATTAATTAAGAATCTATGGTTATTTCTTTTTAAAGTAATATGAATATTATTTTTAAAAATGTTACTTCATAAGCCTTAAACACAAAAAAAATATATTCTTAAACCCGAGTACCTAATTAAGGCCCGATCATTGATACATTTTATCTTTAAATATTAATTTCTAAGGAAAATATTGTATTTTTTATACTCCAGATGGATGACCGTAGTTGGATGTATATGAGACATGTTCAAGGTGTGAAGGGTATTACAGCTGAATTTGAACACGGAGTTCAAGCATTCATTGCATACGTTGTGTCAAATTCAGAATTTCCAATGCACATTAGATGCCCTTGTTCCAAATGTAAGAACAAGAAGCATCATTCTCCGGACGACATTGAGATCCACTTGTACAGATGGGGGTTTGTACCGGATTATCATAAGTGGATATGTCATGGTGAAACTCATACCTCCCAGGAATATGCCACATCTTCTCGCATGACTTCTATTGATCATATCCCGGGCAACCGTATGCGAGATATGATCCTAGACACTGCAGGGCCTGAGTTTCTTCCAGAACCTCCCTTATTGGAGGATGTTGAGGAGAATCCAAATCCAAATGCTCAAAAGTTTTATGACATGTTGAGAGCAGCAGAAACCCCTATTTGGGATGGATGTACGAACCACACACAATTATCTGTTGTTTCTCGATTGCTTAACATTAAGTCAGAAAATAACATGTCGGAGAGATGCTTCAACCAGTTGACTGAGCTTATAAAAGAGGTAATGCCAAGTAATAACAAGCTTCCAGATGACTTCTACCAGACGAAGAAATTAGTCTCTGGTCTTGGATTGCCGGTTCAGAAGATCGATGTTTGTCCTAATAGTTGTCTTTTGTATTGGAAGAACGATATTGATGCTAGATATTGTAAATTATGTGGTCATCCCCGGTACATGCCTATGAAGAAGATTGGGAAGAATAAGCAACAAAAGGAGATCCCATTCAAGAAAATGTATTATTTTCCCATTACACCTAGATTATTGAGACTCTATGCTTCTCAAACGACTGCTGAACATATGAGATGGCATTCAGAGACCCGATCTGAAGATGGAGTGTTGTGTCATCCACGAGATGGTGAAGCATGGAAGCATTTTGATCAAACATATCCAGACTTCGCTAGAGAAGTTCGAAATGTTAGGCTTGGTTTGTGCACTGATGGGTTTTCTCCATTTGGGATGTCTGGGAAGCAATATTCTTCATGGCCAGTTATAATGACTCCTTACAATCTTCCTCCATGGATGTGCATGAAAGATCCTTTGATGTTTTTGACAATTATAATCTCAGGTCCGAAAAATCCAAAACACAAGGTAGATGTGTACTTACAACCACTAATTGAGGAGTTGAATCATTTGTGGAGTGATGGTGTCTCATGCTACGATATATCAAAGAAACAGAACTTTCAGTTGCATGCTGCACTTTTGTGGACAATAAATGACTTCCCTGCTTATAGTATGTTGAGTGGTTGGAGTACTGCTGGTAGGTTGGCGTGCCCATATTGCATGGAGCATACAAAGTCATTTCAATTACAAAATGGTGGCAAGACATCTTGGTTTGATTGTCATCGTAGGTTCTTACCATTAGATCATCCATATAGACGTGATACAAGATCATTCAAGAAAGATAGGGGTCGTGAAACATCTCCACCTATTATTCCACCTTCTGGTTTTCAATTGTGTGACATTATTTCTCATCTTCCTAAGATCACAGATACGGGAACAGAGCTAAGTAGGAGCGATGGGAGAAGTGTAAATCACAATTGGGCCAAGAGAAGCATATTTTGGGATATACCATATTGGAAAACAAACTTAATACGTCATAATATAGATGTGATGCATAATGAGAAGAATGTTTTTGATAATGTGTTCAACACTTTAATGGGCGTAAAGGGCAAAACAAAAGACAACTTGAAGGCTCGTTATGATCTTGAGCTATATTGCAATAGGCCCGAACTTTGCGTTGACCGAGTTCGGGGCGTTATGCCAAATGCATGTTACACATTAACAAAAGAACAAAAGATAATCTTGCTAGAATGGGTGAAAGAGTTGCGACTTCCTGATGGTTATGCTTCAAACCTTGGAAGATGTTGTGATATGAAAGAGCTAAAAATGTCCGGGATGAAAAGTCATGATTGTCATGTTTTTATGGAGAGGTTGCTGCCAATAGCTTTAAGGGAAATGCTGCCCACCAATTTGTGGAGTGTATTGACTGAACTAAGTCTATTTTTTAGGGATTTGTGTGCTCCTAACTTGTCACTAAACCATATGAAACAATTGGAGGGCGAGATACCAGTTCTAGTATGTAAGTTGGAGAAGATCTTTCCTCCGGGATTTTTTGATGTAATGGAACACTTAATAATTCACCTACCATACGAAGCAAGAATCTGTGGTCCGGTGCAATATAGATGGATGTATCCTTTTGAAAGGTAAATATCTAAATATTGTTTTGGTTTCTAAAATAGACATGTATTAAATGGTAAGCTATCAAACTTGTATGATTTATTAACATTCGATTTTATTTATTCATGTTAGGTTTTTGCATCGCTTGAAACTAAAAGTCAAAAACAAAGCAAGGGTTGAAGGATCGATATGTAATGCATATCTAGTTGAAGAAGCTTCAACATATTTCTCATTCTATTTTGAATCACATGTTCAATCAAGACACACGACAACAGCTCGTAATGATGAGGTTGGATATGAGCAAAGCACACAAGTATTGCCAATTTTGTCAATATGTAACGTCCAAGGGAGGACAATGGGAAAGGTTCACAATCGGTATCTCTCGGCTGAAGAATTCAAAGCTGCAGAGAATTACATATTGCTTAATTGCGAAGAAATACAACATTTTATTGCGTAAGTACATTTAATATTTGGAATTATCACGTGTTTCGAAGTCAAATTCAAGCTTTATACCTGAATTTGTTATCATGAAAAATATATTTGTTCCACAGCCTATTCAAGACAAAAATGGAATCATCCATTCCAAACATCTCAGAGATTGATTTGGATAAGTTGGTAGAGACAGACTTTGCTAGGTGGTTTCGAGAATATGTGAGAACACTGCCAATTTTTTGTATTTTTTAAAAAACAAAATAAATTCATGCTCAAGTGTTTGACACTATTACTTATCTACTTCTTATAGGTTCATGATCTAAGGAATAAAATTACTAATAAATGTTTGAATAATTTTTCATAGGGTCCATCAAAGAAGGTGAAATCATTCGAATGTTACTTTGTGAATGGTTACAGATTCCATACCAAAGAGCACTTAATTGGGAAAAAGACTATCAATAGTGAAGTTAGTGTTAAGGGTGGTGGAACTGAGTCTTCTAGTTTAGATTATTATTATGGAGTTTTAAAGGAAGTTATTGAGATTGAATATTTAAGGACTCCAACACAAAAAGTTATGTTGTTTAAGTGTGATTGGTTTGATGCCACACCAAATAGAGGAGTTAAAGTACATCATTAATATAAACTCGTTGAAATTAAATGCCAAGAGGAAGTACATGAAATATGACCCCTTTGTATTAGCGCATCAGGCAACACAAGTGTATTATGCATTGTATCCAGAAAATAAGAGACCTAGGTCAGATTGGTTGGCTGTGTGCAAATCTAAGGCTCGACATATCATTGCGCAGGTATAGTCGATAAAGCGTACCAAGAAGACATAGATCATAGAGAAGTAGTTACTATAACTACCCATCAATTGACATTTGCCAATTAACACATGAGTCTGGTGATAATGATATATTAGATGCCCATCGAGATGTTGATGACATTGATGAAGTACAAGATTGGGAAACAGATGACAATACTGATGATGAAGACATTCGAGATGAATTAGATGACGACTTAAATGAATAGGTGTCAATTGTTTAGATATTATTTCATATACAAGTTGTCATTTTCTAGTATTTATAATTAGTTTATTTGTTATTAGTTTATTTGTTATTTGTGTATTGAATTCATTGTCCTCTTATTATTTGATATCATAGCATGTGACATATGGATCATACACCATCTCCTATGGATAGCTCTGAGGAGCCTACACCCTCCAGTTCCACTCCACGCTATAGTGCAGAGCCTAGCTCGGATGCACCACAGATGGATACTGACACCCTCATACCATTGTCAGATGGATCTTTGCCTTCAGGATCTCAGATTCCAGATACTAGGCCTCTGATTCAGCCACATGGACACACGTAAGTAGATATTTTGTTGTTTATTAATTCATATATGTATCATTCTATATAGTTATTATACCTTATTATAATAAAAAAGAATTTCATGCGTTTTGGAACCATATAGGTTTCTAGGAGCAACGAATATTATCAGCTCCATTACAGATGCATATGAGAGGCATTTCACCGGTCCTTATCCTTCTTTTGGGAAGGTTCCGACACGTCTTCAGGTGCTTTGGTTTGAGGAGTGGGCGGTATGTTTATCTAAATTTCTGTAACTTTTCTTTTTTCAAGTGGTTTTTCTTCCTATTGATGTCTTGCTCTAATTTGGTGTTGCAGAAAGGTTTTCAATGGCTTCCTATGCACGACTCCCAGGTTAGAAAGAACTGGGAAAGGAAGTGTAAAGAGCGGCTGACAGATGCCTTGAACAAGGCACGAGCTATTGGACCGAGCACTATTCCATCGTGGATTAATCCAACACATTGGAAGTCACTATGGGTGTATTGGAATAGCCTCGGGTTCAAGCGTAAGTCGGAAGCTGCTAAGAGGAATAGGGCTGCAGCTCCAAGAACCGCCCACACTGGAGGGTCTATTTCGCATTCTGAGCACGCATGTCGGATGGTGAGTTTTATTATGAAGTATTTTCCTTTATTTGGAATATTTGTAATCTTTAAAAGTACACCATTTATTTATTTGGAATATTTGGAATATTATTTTCACTTTGCAGCGAAAGGATGCGGGTGGTGATGTCAAATGGAGAGAGGTATTTAAGCGAACCCATACATTCCAAAACGGGCCAAAAAAAGGAGAGTTCGCTAGTGAGAAGTCAAAGAAGAGATTGATATGTTTCTAATAAATATTTAGATTTGATAAATCATGTCTTGTTGTTAAAACTTTATTTGGTAATTGGTTAACATATATGATTGAATTGCAGGATGACGTTCTGCAGTCAGCTGAGCGATATACTCAGGCATCATCTACTGACTCTGCTCATCCATCTATTGTGCCTGACGATTTGACCTTATTTCTAGAGACAGGGGAAGGCATGAAGAAAGGTCGAGTATTTGGTTTGGGATCCGAGTCATCTATTGTTGGACGTCGTTTGGAGGAGGCAGCTTATCCAACGCAGTCTACACCATCTTTTACTTCCGCTCCAGTGGATACACAAGCTCTTGAGTCTCGTCTTAGTGTTGAGTACGACGAGAAGTTGCGAATGACAGTTAACAAATATGAAAAGAAGATTAGTCGAATAAGCAACGTTCTCAATGTGTTAGTTCGAAAAGTTGGATGTTCTGATGAGATATCTTTGCACTCTACTTCTGACAACTCGGATGATGATTTTGTTGTTTCACCACTGGATGATACACCACCGCCCCATCCTAGCTTCGATCCTCCTCCACCACCTGTCGCTCCTGCCACAGCTACTTGATAGAGCTTTATTATGTATTGTTATTTCATTTTGAATATTTGATCGAGATTTTTGCGTTATTACTATTTTTTTAATTGTGACTATTTATATTTTGATTTGATATTGTTTTGATATTTTTGCATTTGAATATCTTATTGTTGTGTTGGATTCATTGTGTGGAATTCTAATTGTATTGCAGGTGTTGTGTTGTTTGATATTATAGGGATAAGAATTAATTGTATTATTTATTTTTCAAAAAAAAATAAAATCCGTCTCTAATCTCTCTCTAATTAGTCTCAGATAGAGACGGATTTGAGACGACCGATGTTTAAAATAAATTAATAAAAAAAAAAGTTACTAGCAAATCTGTGGCAAAAAAGAATAAAATCCGTCTCTAAGCTCTCTCTAATTCATCTCCGAGAGAGACGGATTTGAGACGACCAATGTTTAAAATAAATTAATAAAAAAAATTACTAGCAAATTTGTGGCAAAATAGAGACGGAATAGATACAAATACAACGTTTGAAATAGCTGTCTCAAATTCCTGGCCATTAACCACCATGTAGCTACGGATTTGAGACAGATAGTTAACTTATTATTTTACCTGAAAAATATCCGTCTCTAATCCCTCTCACTCAGACACAAATTAGCTACAGAACATCAAATTAATATTTTATTCAAAACAATTCCCTCTCTAATCCCTCGTTATCAGATATGGATTAGCTAGGGATTATTTGTGAATAAATATAATTCCAAAAAAAAACTATCACCAATTCGTGTCAAATTGCAACGGAATTGCGATGCACCTTTCCTCGTTTGACCATAATTTCATTATTTTTATCCCTATCTAATTCCTGGAAGATAGAGACGGATTTTCCGTCCGTAGCTATTAGAATGGTCATTTATAGCTACGGATTTGTTCCGTCTCTAATCGGTCTAAAAACTTAGTCAGCTATGGATTAGAGACGGAATTGTCCCTCGCAAATGCCCTGTTTTCTTGTTGTGGGTACACTCACCATGATCAAGTAAATTAAGTATATATATATATATATACCTTTGAATGCAATAGAGATCCCTTTTCAGAAAAAAATAAAAATTAAATACTAGAATTGATAAAAAGAAATAATGGAAGTATTTTAGTAGACATAGGGTGAATCTCTGTTCAAATTTAGGGATGCAAGTGCATGTACCAACATTGAGGTGTGGACCAAATCATGGAAGGTATGGAACCTAAAAAATAATAAGATCTTGCTTTGCCAACAACTAATTGATATTATGTGGTTAGTTAATAACTTAATATAATCGCTTTCTTGAAGCAAAGGGAAAGCCCAAAAAAGATTAAGAATTGTAAAAAAAAAAGAGAACATATTAGTGGATAGACAAGTGTTCAAAACATTCTTATATAAACAATATTTTCGCATATCACACGTTTAAAAGACTTACATTTTTTCTAAAAAAATACAATATATTATATATGTAATATAACCTCTTAATACATGTAGGTGTTATAAAAAATCAAATTTTCCCACATTAAAGATCTCTGTTACTACCTGTACATCATATTTATCTATTAATTAAGCGTGCCATTCTTTTATATCTAAACCTAGCATTTATTAGTTATTTTTAACTGAAAAACCCATATATATATATATATATATATATATATACACACCTAATATTTGTGGACTTAGTCTTTGTGAACTATCTATTTTTTTATAAAAAAATTACTCTTTTTTTAAAAAAAAAGTATAATATATATTATATAGTTCATTAAGACAAAGCTCGTTTAAGAATTTCTGTTTTTAATCGCCTTTAATATCCGCCCCTAATTTGTATAATATTATCTAATCATCATTCACACATTACTTGAATAATCAATTCTTTTGAATATCTATAATACACATTTACAGAAAATGACAATATTTTTCAAAAGAATAATGTGCAACAACTTTAAGATAAGTTAGATAACCTCAACATATCACAACAACAGTGACCCAAATGGCAGAAGTATTCGAGAAGAATGTCTGATGATCATGTTCTGGCTAAGGTGAGGAAAGGCTCAGCGTGCAATGAGCAGTCATTTTCTTGATCTTCAAATCCATTTCATGCATTTGTACACAAAAGAAGAATCAAAGTAAATTATCATGGGAACAAAGTGAGCCTTTTTTTTTTTCTTTCTATCTTTTGCAATCTCAAGTTAGAATGCTAATCATGAACAAATGCTTTCGATCTCTTTTTCTATTGCCTCTGAATTCTCCTAGAAATAGAATACCATAGACAAACAATTGTCTTTTTTTGTTTTAGCTTTTTTTTGGAACTAGATAAACAGGTTGTCTAAGCACTAAGTAATTCCTTTTCCCAATTGGTTTGCTCTTAGGAATATGATACTCGTTTTTTTCTTTCTTTTTTTTTTTTTTTTTTTTGAGGGGAGGACATGATACTCCATTGGTACAAAGTAAATTATACCTCTATATATGACAGGAAACGTTCACAATATAATAATTTCACCATCTAAAATTAAATATTCATAATTATATTTTAATTCCTATTTTAAGAATATGCCTGTTTATCTACTTTCTTAATAATAAATATTTTATTTAAAATACCCAAATAATCATTTTAATTCAAGAGATTCAAATACCATAACTAGTTATATTAAAAATAAGAATGTCGAGATAATTTATTTATTATCAAATCTTCTTCTTAATATGAAACTAAATTGCAATGAAGAAGAAAACTCAATGAGTTTAATATGTAACTATTTATTTATTGATATAATATAAAATATAATTAATAATCACGAAATCTCTATATCATAAGGATTCGACTGCCGGGCACTGACTCTTTCCGAAAAAGGACAAGAGGGGGAAAAAAAGGAAAAGAAAAGAAAAGAAAAAGCATTGAAAGCAAAGTTATTTTTATCATTGAAAGATGAGGTCTTGAGGAATAAAGTAATTGGCATACGTAAAAAATGTTACTATATTGTAATTAATTTATTAAGGATAAAATATTTAAATCGCACCTGAAATTTTTAAAAAAATCATGATTTACATTTAAACTTTTTTTCATAATGTGCATAAAATTATTTTTTTTTCAAATATTGCACTATCCTCTCTTATTCACATATTTTCATTATCTATGTGCAGTGTTCATGACATTTAACAAGAGTTTTTATTTTTTACATCTTATAAACAAAATTGAAATGCAAAAGAAAACTATACGATAATTATTTATATACTTTCACTAATAAAAATATCATTTGGCAGATTCATCGATTAACTTGTGGTCTTTTTTGAAGTTGGAATGTAAATATTGCTACACTTCTAATAATCTATTTCCTTGGATCTTTCTTCTTCTCCTTTTTTTTTTTTTTTTTTGTAAAGTATATAAGCAATATCTAAACTTTTTTAAAATTCAAATTTTGTACTTAAACTTTTTTTTATCTAGATATTACACAAAAACATATTTTTTATCCAAATATTGCACTAAAACATCTCTCTCGTCCAAATATTGCACTTTTATCAACTCTTTAAATTTCGTTAATCTTGTGACTATCATGTGACTTTTTTTAAGAGCAATTTTGTCCTTTAAAAAAATCCTAGAGTTATTTACCAAATATTCTACAATAAACTTTAGGACAATATTTTATAAAACTCTTCAATAAAATTTAGGAGTTTTGTTGTTGTGATTCATTACTTTGATTTGTGATTGGATTTGGTGGTGAGGGATGGTGGTGCTTGGGGTGATGGGCGGCGATGAAGAAATGAAAGTGAATCCAAAAGTCTTTTGATCGAGAAATGCATTGAAAAAATGGATGGAATGGAATGAGAACGTTTGAGAGGTTTGAACATGAAATGGAATGCAAACTTGAATAAAAAGAGAAAATGATTTTTTTTTCTTTTGCATTGAATAGTCAAAAATGCCCTTCTTGAAAGTCACTCATAAGGCATTTGGATAACAAAAAGATGAGTTTAACGAATATGGTGACAAAAGTGGAATATTTGGACTAAAAGAGTTTTATAAAATATTTTTCCCTAGAGTTTATTGAAGAAAAATTTGGAAAATAACTCTAGGTTTTTTTAAAATAACGAAATTTCCCTTCAAAAAAATTACATTATAGTTACAAGACTAATGAAATTTGGAAAGTTAACCATATATGGTCACATAAATGCAATATTTGGACAAAAAATATGTTTTAGTGCAATATCTAGACCAAACAAATTTTAGGTGCAAAGCTTGATTTTGGAGAAAGTTTAGTTGTTGTTTAGATAGTTACCTTTTTTTTAGGATACTGTATTTTTTTTTATCATAATAATAGTGTTTTTTTAATAAAATAAAAAATATATTTGTTTTGCCTGACATAGAATGTTCATATTTGACTTAATTTTAAAAATTAATAAGAATCTTTGACCTTAAAAAATAAGCACCTTATTCTTGTTATTAATTTAGTGTGGTAAGACTATTAGTTAAGTTTGATATATATATAATTTAAATTAAGAAAATTGATAATGAAATTTTAAATAAAATATATATTTATTTAAAAAAAGTGAAGATTCAATTTAATATGAGAATTGCTAAATACCGCACTATATTACTAAATACCACACCATTTTTGACATTTTTACCCTTCATAGTTTATTTTATTTCTCTTTCTAAACATATTCTCTGTGGAGTTTTTTTTTTTTATTAGGGAATCGAAAAGAATAAATGAAGAATAAATTGAGGGAAATTTTACTTCTTTTTTTTTAATCAAAGAATGCTTTTTTTTTTTTTTGTATTTGAAATCGTTCTGGAAAAATTGTGTGCCTGGACGCGAACAGTTGGGCATGTGTTTGTCATGCTCGGCTCCATTTTCTACACTCGGATGGCAGATTCCGGGGTGTGAAGTTTATTGCCGGGAAACTTTAAGTGGGCTTCTTCACTGGAGGTTAATAACTTTCCAAATTCTTTGTCTCATGAGTCTGAAGAATAGTAAACCAATTTTTCCACATAAATAATACATAGAATCTTCTTCCATCTGCAAAGTTTTGTACTCCTCCGGGTTCTTGTCTCGTCCCTCTTGACAAGAATTTACCTAAGAAATAGGCGCCAGATAACCCAACCTTCTTTGCTCCATGTTTCGACTGTATTGTTCGTGTAAACAGCCATGCTCATCCTTAGTTCATGTTCATCACTCATTCTGGAAGCTTTCTTTGGGAAAGTGGATATAATGCATCTAATAAGAGAAAGATGATAGTGAAAGAAAAACAAGTATAAATCCCATACGTAATATCTAATAAAATCAAAGTTTAGGTAAAGGCATTGCTTCTATTCTTTAATCTCTTGCCTAGATAATGAGGTAACAATGAATTGATTTTTTTCCCTCTGTTAGATCTTGTTTCTTCTTGAAAGAGAGCTAGAGAGAGAGACAGGGAGACGCAAAGTGAGAGAGAATTGCAAAATAAATTAAGGGTACAATTGTAATTTAATGTATATAGTATTGAATAAAATGATACTCAATTTAACAATCATGTATATCTTAAAATAAAAATGATATGAAAATTTAATTTAAATAGAGAGATTATTAAGTTATCTATTGAGAATTTTTCAATCTATTTCTTTTCCATTTTTAAAGGATTAAAAAATTAAATTTACTATTTCACCCCTAAGAAAAGGAAGAAAAAAAATAGAAGAGAAATGAGTTAGACATATATCCACGTGTCAGCATATGCTGAATTCACCAACAGTGCCACGCAGACATAGGGTCAATGTGCGGACAAACGACAACCTCGGTTTGACTCAATGTCCGGACGCCCCATAACACTATATAACCAAATTTAACGTTCGTTCCCACGTTTAATGTAGTGGTGTCTTCTTCATCCTTGTGTTCTTCCTCTTTCCCTTTTTTCTCTCTTTAATTTCTCTATCTTTTTTCTGCAAAAAAGATACTTATCCATATATATATTGATATTATTAATCTCTCCATGCTTGGAGTTTTGTCTTCCATTGGTTTGGTTTCAGCCATGCATTTTGGAGATGAGAAAGCTTGAGGGTCCTGTTCTTTATCTTCAGGGAAGCTTGAGGAGAAGAAGTGTATATATACATATTTAGAGGTTCTGAAGAATAATTTTTTTTGAAGGAAATAACAATGTTGCAAGACATGGTTCAACCAACAGGACAGCTTCCCATTGTAATTTTCTTGGACCTTTTAATGCTTAATTAATTTCTTGGATGTTTAATTATGAGACCACAAAGGAAAAGGAAATGAGAATTTTTTTAAATTTTTTTTATTTTTGCATGAAGTTTCCTTTTTCTGATATTTTTCTAGGCAGGATTAGATCTTCATGCAAATTGTGATCAATAAATCGTTTGTTAGGCCGATAACATTAATTTGATTAGAGTCTCACAAATATCTCTACTTTTGTTGTCTTTTCAAATGTATTGGAAATGGACTTTATGTGCTCTCTCTTTCCAAATTTTCTTTCTGTTTTCTTCAGGTCTTAAATCATACTTTAGATTTCTGTATGCATTTCCTTTTCAATGTTTTGCTTTCACTTTCTAATGTTCATGTACAGATTTTTTACTTTGTTGTCCATTTCATCTCAAAATAGGACACAATTTTTCCATTGATTCTCATTTGGGCCATGTTGATCCCTATGCCAATGGTAGAAAGTTAATTATAACATGTCTTTTTTGTTTAGCCAATTTGAAATTCTAATGCATAATAATGAAGCTATATGGAATATGGACCTTATTTCTATGTATATGCACCAAATGCACCCTTTAAGATGATATTTCAATCTTGCATTCTAAGTGTGCTCACCAAATAGTCATTTTCAAGAAGCACTTATGGTTTTTGACATGATCCTTTTAATGCTTATTTCCATTCCCTTTCAGATTATGATGGAATATTTATCTTTTTGCACTCCTAAGCTTACTTTCTAATCTTGAAACTTTAGTTAAGTTAGATTTGGAAAGCAACTTAATGGCAGCACTTCACATGCAGGGCACAAAATAAATTTATCAGTGCTTTAAAGTTGTTTTTGTTTGTCCATATATGTATGTTTCTCCATTCTGCACAAAAGCTCCAATACTATGAATTTCCATGTTTGTCAATGCCATTTAACTCTTTGGTTTCCACAGGTCACATGGAGCATAAATTCACATACTCCATATGTCCTTGTAGATCCTCCTTGCAAAAAACTTTTGTTCTTTATCAAATACCTCTCATAAATTTGAATCCATCTTAAGGGCAGAAAATTATTCCCAATCTCTGATAAAGCATTTTGCTACATTTGTCACCACATGAAGTACTTCCGTAGTTGTATGAAACGGTTAAAGTTCCATTGATCATCTTCGTGTAATCTATACGTATTAGGCCTTTGTTGAATTCCTAAGGCCAAACCATTTTTGGATATCTGATGGTTAATCTTGGAGTTTTATAAGCAGAATGAGGCATAAATACTCATGATTTGATTCTTTTCTCTTGTGCAGGAGGAAATTTCAAGCCCTCTTAATGCTCACATTTTTGAGTTTTGTGAGTCTGAACTATTCCCAGAGACTCTACAAAATTCTGAAGTTGCATCTAACTCAAATTGTTGCTATGAAGAACACTCTTCCTACCCTGCAAATCATTCACTTATTCAAGATATGAACCAATTCACTAACACAGTAGTAGCTAAAGATGAAACCCCTGAAACTCCCTCCACCACTGTCACCTCAACACTAGCCATAACTTCCTCCATCCCCCCTTCCACCACTGCAAACCAAAGTAATCTCTCTGTAGTCTTTGATTCTTCAGATGATATCGACAATGACATCTCTGTTTCTATAGATTTCACTCATCCAACAGCTAATTTTTCCATCCCTCATTACTTCAATAACCAACAAGATCAGTTTGATTACTCCTCTTTGAATAATCGAACACAAGTGACCGATATGGCTGACTGCTCCCTTCCTCAGTATCCAACTGATGCTTCTATGGTTTCATTTATGGGACCTCCTTTACCCCCTGTTTATGAAGAGGAATGTTTGTCTGCTGTGCCTCCTTATATGCGCCTAAGTACCTCATCTCCTTCTTGTTCTTTGCTTGATCCAACAATTGGACCATTTCTGCCAGGCAATCTTACTGCTGCTCTAACCTCCGATAATCCTGGAATTTTCAATGGAAGTTGTATTTTTCTTGGCACTGAATTAACCCCTCAAGAACTAGAATTCCAGGGAGAAAGTGGCGGAATGTTTTGCCCTGAAACTCTGCACCGTTCGTATAACTGTCCTAATGATCTCCAGGTATTGATTCAATTCATCAAATAAACAAAGATTTCTGAATTCAGTTAGAAGAGTTTCATCTCATATTATCATATTACAATAGATACTATTGCTTTTTGGAGAATTTCACCTTGATTGAGTTCTCATTTGCCAGGCAATAAGTAATGAAAGTCAGCATCTTGTTAATGGAGGTGGAAGTTCGACTCCTTTGGCACCTGAAATCTCAAGTCTAGAAGATCCTACCTTCAAGGTAGGTAAACTAACTGTTGAAGAAAGGAGAGAAAAGATCCATAGGTACATGAAGAAAAGGAATGAAAGGAATTTCAGCAAGAAAATCAAGGTCCTTATCCCTCTCTCTTTCTTTATAATGAAAATAAAAGGGCATATTTCTGTTGCATACTTCTTTTACTTAATTTGACAGCCAATTAAATTAAATCTGCAGTATGCATGCCGCAAAACACTTGCAGACAGCAGGCCTAGAGTTAGAGGAAGGTTCGCGAAGAATGATGAATTGGAAATGGCTAGAACTAGCATTAGCAACCATGAAGAGGACACAGATGAAGATGCAAGTCAATTTTTCAACCATTCTGTATCTGTATTATCATTTAAAGGAAATTTCAATAGCAACATAATTAGTGATCATTTCCCATTTTTCTTTTTCATCTAATGGACCAGTTTCCATTGCAAGCAGGAAAAAAATGCAGATACCAAAAGGCCTGTTCTCAGATTTTTTTTCTTCATTTCTTGTTCTTTCCATTTCAAGAAAACATTTGTGTCAGATCTTGTTTCCTTAACCATTTTTTTTACCAGGTAGTTGTGAAGGAAGAAGATGATATGGTAGATTCATCAGACATATTTGCACACATAAGTGGTGTGAATTCTTTCAAATGCAATAATCCACTTCAGTCTTGGATCTGATCATCATCAGCTTTTCTTCAAGAACCCAACCATTCTACAGTTTTGCAGAGGGACCTGCTTCAGCAGGATGTGTTGATGCTGCAATAGATAGAAGTAAAAAATGAGTCATGTTGTTCAGTAATAATTGAGTCATGATAACCATATATAAATATAGTGAGTTGATAACAAAACTGTAAGTATTGTATATGTATATATTATTACAGGTCCCTCCTTATGTAAATGATCTGAAACTAAATCATTTGAGAGAGGTAGACATACATTTTATACAAGGTCGAGATGTATTTGTAAACTTGTTCATGACATGAATTGTAGTAAAAGACATCATGTATTTTTAGATAGATATACAGCAAGTGCATAATTGTGATTAAAAGATTTGTAACTTGATGCCATTTCTTTATTCATTGCTCAACTGATATATTCAATGTTGACATCTTATTACATGAGTTGTTGAATAATTTCAAATATTTTAACTCATCTTAAAAGAGGAGAGAAAGACAAAAGAATGTGAAGTAGATAAAAAAAATAGAGATATTTAACACGATGTCAAAATTAAATATTAAATCTTAAACAATATGTGATACAACATTCTACATTGAAAGTGAATAATAATATAAAATGATTAAGCACCATTTGTTAATTTGGAATATCAATTTTCATATAATGAAAAGTGAGAACTATTGCTAAATAGTTATCGTGAATATTATCAGATCTATAATCACATTTTGAAGTCACAAGTCTAAAACTTGACACAAAGTGAGCCATAAATTGGAGCATTTAACTAAACTAATCATATTTTTTAAATTATAATCCAAAATAATCTTCATTTTGAGTGATCGAACCAAAATAACTCTATATGCCACTACAAATGGTGTAAGAATATTTGTTTAACATAATGTCATTGGCAAGGGTGTTTTATTGGAAAACACCAGTGGCAATGGTGTTTTTAGATTAACACCCCAGCCAATTGTGTTTTTCTAAATAAAAATACTGACTTTTCTTTTTGTTGGCTAAAAAATTATTCTGCATGGGTTTTGTTTTCTTCTTCTTTTTTTTATATTATAAAATATATATTTAGATTATATATTTTTGTTAGACTTAAAAATTAGAAGAAAAAAAATATATTTTTAATGTTTATTTATACATATTGAAATTGTTGAAAAAATTAAACAAATTATTAATGTGAAAATAACGAAAATGAATATACAATCAATATTTTATTCAAAAGGTAAATATTACTTGATAATCAACTAGCTTTAAAAGGTTTTTGTGTTAAGAAAGGTAAATTTTGAATATTTTTTTGGCATGTCCAATTAAGTCTTAAACAATTATGTAGTAGAATATATCAAACCCAATGAAATAGTTACTTAAATACAATAATATATTGATCGTATCTTTATATTCATCATTTTCACATTAATAATTTGTTTAAATTTTAAAATAATTTCAATATGCATAAATAAACATTAACAAAAATGTTCTAAATTTTAAGTCTAACAAACATATATAATATAAACAAAAGAAAAAAAAAACTTATGTGGAACATTTTTTTAGCCATCAAAAAAATAAGGAAAAAAGGCCGTAATTCTTTTTATAGAAAAACACCCTTTCCAATGGAATTATTAAGCAAGCACTCTTATGCCATTTGCAGTGGCATGTAGGGTTATTTTAGTTCATCATTTACAATGAGAGTTATTTTGAATTATAGTTTAAAAAAAGTAGGGCTAATTTGGTTAAATGCTCCAAAAATTGTAGGTGCAAACCTTCTCAAATTGATCAAGTTTTGGATATATTTTTTTTATACACTTAAGAAATAAAAGATGTGATTTGTAACTTCAACTTGTATACAGGTTTATTAGATTCTTGTATATCTACAATGTAAATATCAAATGCATAAATACTTTTCATTGTACATTTCTTTTAATTTCTCATGAAACCTTATCCTCTAGTTGATGATCCAAGACAGATTAAACAACGTACCGATAGTACTTCCAAATAGATAATAGTTAGTATACTAACACTTGTATATAAACATGGCTCTCCTATTCATTTGGGTTTGATTGTGTCATTACTCCCGGCCCCTCCTCGAGGAAATTCCTCCTTTTGAGTAACCTTGCAAATGAAGTACATTACATAGTACAACACTTCCATGAATATGGAAAATGTAACGGATTGCTTGATTAAGGAACTTCTCTTTCTATTTTCTTTTCTATTCACATCTCTTCCACTCACAATAATTTGACATGTTGATTAGTACAAATTTTTATTCAACTTTGTAACAAACTTCTAAAACGATAAGAGAAAGAGTATGAGAAATTTTTAAAATAAAACTAAACAAAGAGATAAAATGAGACGGATGATAATATCACAATATCTTTAATACATAATATCAATAATCAATTACATTGTTCACGTCTCATTTGTTAATTGATAAATTTATTAAAAAATAATAAATATTATTTATCTTTATGTTGAGTTGTCAAAAGTAACCCTCTCTCCCTCTATCATGATTTTGCTTCGATATATCACGAGCATGGCTGAATATCTGGACCTCAAAAGATTTATAGTTGGCCGAGTAGGTTGCTGTATTGAACATTGATCGTTTAAAAGATTTTCTGATATCACACTGGGCTTTCTAAAAATGCTTTGTGGTCGTCCTTTAATAGGTCACGGACTTGGGAATGATAAAACAAGAAACACATCATATGTGTATTAGGCCGAATACTTGTGCAATCTTCTTCCTTTTTCAGAATTGGTATGAAGTATTAAAAAAGAAAAGAAAGTATTTGTTTGATAAGAAAATTAACCAAACAAAAGTCTTCACTAACTTGTCAAATTTCATTGGAATAAAAAACTTGAAACTCAAATGTGCACTTGGAGGAGCCCCAGACAAATTTCTACCTTTTTAGTCTTAAGCAAATTGTTAACTTCATTCTAACTGTTGTAGGCAAGGAATTCCCATGTTTTGTGGGCAAAAGAGGACCATCTGTTCTGAAATTTTGATTTTTCAGAAGTCTTTTGAAATTATTGCACATTTAGTATTCTATTTACTAAAATGATCAGAAGCAAATGTATACTTAATATAGCCATTAACAAAAAAGATTTGTTTGAAGTTAATTATTAATTCGTTCAATGACGTTTCTATATAAGTTAATAAAAATGTAAATTTTTATAATTAAAAAAAATGGTATTTATTTTAGAAATATAGAAATTTGATTATGAACATCTCAAAATAAAAATTTTAATTTTAATTTAAAAAATGGAGTTTGTAGCAGTGAAATTAAAGCTAAAAATTTATTTGTATAGACTTCTTCATGAAAGTTGCATGGACTTTTTTCCCACCTTTTAGTGAATATTTAATTTCTAATTTCATTTTTGTGATCGTATTTGTAATCTTTTGTTTGGTCCATAATTACTTCTTTTTTGGGTTAAAAAATGATATGACTTGAGCAAAGAGTTACTATCAATTTAGATGGTAAATGATTTGCAAACCCAGATTAGACCAGGAATGAGATCTTATAGAAGAGGATTTTCAAACTGCAGACTTTAATCAAGAAAACAAACAAAAGGGTATGACTTTTTCTCCTTGGGGTTGTTAGTATTTTTCTTCTTTTATTTTTCCCCGGATAAATAGGATTGTTAGTCAAATAAGGTATAAAACAAAGGAACAAAATGTTTCTCAAATCAATCAAAACTCATACATTGTATTCAATTATTCATATGATTGAGACAATAATTGTCCATATTAAGATTCACAATAAGGCCCTACACACACTAAGAACAAAATTCTTTTTTGAAATTTTGAATTCATAAATGGCGCCAATCCTATAAATTCAATTAATGTACTATACTACAACATGAATTCTAAGGAGTAGCAAGTTGGGTATAATTTTTTATTTTTTATTTTTTAAAAAATTAGGAATAATGAGATAAAATTGAATATTTTGAAAGAATGTGAATAATTCTTAAATTTTGAAAAGACAAAAAGCCAGAAAAAGAGCACCTGAGGTACTTGTTGGGGCATTATTTAATGTAAGTCGACAGTTGATAGTATATGTAAATTCTTCAATTTGAAAAAAAAAAAAGAAAAATAAGCAAAATAAGCATTTATGATTCTGAGATAAAGGTCAAGACATTTATGGAGATTTATTTATGAGCCTTTACATTTGATTTTATTTTGTTTTATATATATATATATATATATTTTTTTTTATTTTTTTTTGGATCCATGAAAATATTGAAAACGACGGGTTTCAACATTTTTGGCTCTTTTAACCAGTCACATGATGATTTGAATTTCAGAAATTATGTACAAAGAAACAGGCCATGTATATGAAGATGGATTTCTTGATTCTTGTAAATAATCCCATCAGCACCTATTTTGCTAAAAAAGAAAAAAAAAAGAAAATAAGAAGGGTAAGATGGAAAAGACCCCAACAGGGAAAAAAAGAAAAAGAAAAGAAGAAGAGAACAGTATTTCAAAGCCACTCAAATTATATATATACAAGAAACTATGCATTACTCTCTTTGTCAATATACTAATAGGGTGCAACGTAATAATTCGGTTGATCACTACTTTTCCTCATTAAATATTATTTTATAAAAGTTTAATTACATAATGTGAGAAGTTTTGAAAAGCTATTTTTGCCTAAGTATGAAATAGCTTGGGACTTATAAGGTTTTTCTTCCATATTTGTAGTCCATATGAGACGATAACATTTGGCTATTGACATAATTATTCTAATGAGGTAATAACTTGACTATAATACATATTTTCTCACAATTGATAAATTTTAAAAATGAAAGATAATTGTGCTTGGAACGATAACATAAGAATAATTGTAAGTCTACACTTTGATTTAATAATGTCAAAAACACAATATCTACCGACATATGATTGCTTTAGGGGCTAAGCAGTTCAGATTCGTTGAAATAAATTTACTTACAGAACTGATCATGTTGAGAGATTTTTATAATCTGATCAAATATGCGATTTGAATTATTCAATGGATTAGTTAGGAAAAAAAAACACAATCAAGGGGCCGAATTGGTAAGACATGGTGATGTGGGGAGAAATTTTTCGGTAATACAAATTTGAATTCTGTGTGACATAAATTTTTATTGAAATATTTTGAAATTTTATCATGAAATTTGAATCTTATTAGATTTCTTATATGCATTTATTTCAAGTATATCTATCGATTTACAATTCACCTTTACGGTAAGAAATATTTTAATACATGTTCTCTCTCTTGCTTATTAAAAAAAATATATCTCTTATTACTAAGATTTGTATAATTGCAACATTATTTGAAGTCAAAAATTGAATGCAATCCATGCATGTGATTTCTTGTGTCTTTATTTTCTCGCCTTCCGCCGCACAAGAAATCAACAGCTTAGTCAGAAAGAATAAGAACATGAAAACATTAAATATTTACCCCTTCAAATCTACCACTTGTTCTATTCTATTCTATAAAATGATTAATAGAAGTTAAAATTAAAGCAGTACTATTATCCAAGGATTATTTTACTCCTCCCAGAAAACATCACACACATAATATTTGTCCTTGACCAACCCTACATTATCCCTGAATCCCTATGGATTATGGTAGTAGTAGCAGGACATGCATTTAAAATAGTTGACATATTATTCCACTAACATATCTAGGCTACTATTATTTAAAAATATATATATATATATATATATATATATAAAATAGGCTACTATTATTATTATTATTAAAGGTAGTAGTCCCAAGGTTAGATACTATAGGAGATCAGAAAGATCTCTCTTTCACTCATAATTTGGTTTATATTTTTTTCTTTAATATATATATAACAGATGACACACAAATTTGTTTAGCATAGTTTTTTTCCCTAATTTGCTGAATTTTTGTATAACAATTTGTGCACACTTTTGAATATCAACTAGGAGTACTTTATTTAAAAGAAAGTGTTCTAAAAACTTGTTTTAGAGACCAATTAAGAAGTAAAAGTATTTTGAAAAGTACTTCACAATCCATGTTTTGTTTTTGAAAAAGAATTCTTTTGAATTCTATGTATCTAAGATTAGGGCCTCTGTATGTTAGACATTTGATATGATAGATGCAAGAGATACGGGTTCATATCTACTTATCCATTTATTCACTCTAATTAAAATTAGTTTGTTAATTTTTTTTATTGAGAACCATGAATTAATCGATTTCATAGATATATCTTCAACATTTATTCACTCCAAGTAAAAAGTAAAAGTTAGAGTATGCAAACTTTTCTCGAATCAAACTCTAAATTAATTGAAGATTGAGAATTTGATAAAAAAAGAAAGTTAAAAATATTTAGAAATAAATAGAGATAATAACTATTATTTGTGTTAAAATTACGAAATACTAACATAGGCGGTTAGATATGACTTGTGAATTACTGATACAGTAGAAAAGATTAGAGTAGGATATTAAAAGTAACAGTACTGTCGTAAAGATGGGTCCATTTTAGAGGTCACATGTATTGGAAGGGAGGGATAATATAGGCAAAGGAATCAGAGTCCGCAATGTCTTTTCTGGGGTCCTTTTGTTCCTTTTTTTAATGTGTCTGCTCGCTCTCATTCACTTGGGCTTCTTTTGCATTTCTAGGGTGGTTGGGGTGCCTGGAGATGGTGTTTCCTTGCTGGAGGCCTCCGCCTCTGTAGTGGGCATCCAGAATAGTCAGTTCAGTTGCTGTCGTGCGTACCAGCTCACACAATTCCCATTTCTTTATCCCACTTTCTCTCTCAACTCAAAACTCTCTTTCACTCTCTCTTTCCTCTTTCTCTCACTACTATATATATACACATATTACACACATATATATGAAACATGACGTGTTTTTCATAGCCAAATATCGTCTAAGAAATTTACCTAAAGGGTTTGATTGGATCATAAAATGCAAGAAATTTGGCATTTGTAGGGCCCTACCCACGTAGTACCAAAATTTGATGTTTATTGGTATCTGTTTTGGTTCCAAGTCCCAAACGTGGCTTACGCCAACAATAGTCTAATTTCAGTTAAATGGTTTGGTTTTGCATTTCTCTCTCTTCACTCTCACTCTATATCTATTGCTGTGGAATCTATATCTAATATCTATTTCTGTACTTTGCTTTTTGTTTGTAGAATTCAATTGTGTTGAAGCAGTTTTTTCTACTTCCGAAGTGGTGGAGCTTATTTCTTCCATGTGTGTTGGTGGGTAAAGTCTTTCTTTTTTAGCCCCATTCTCATTTTCTCCTTTTCTATTGTACAAGATTGACTTTTTGGGACCTAGCGTTGTTTGTTACAAGTCTACTATTTGTTGTAGGTTTGGTTTAAATTTGACTAGAAGTTCTGGTTTTCTTTATTGGCAGCTTCTTAAGAAGTGCTCAGTTAGAGCTGGCTGTGGTAACTTTGTTGGAAGGGATTACAGTTTTTCATTCTTGTTCTTGAGGTGTGCAGAAGCTTCTTTCTTTCTCTCTTCCCTGTGATTTAGACAAAGTTTGCAGCTTTATTGATTTTTGTTGTTGATAAACATGTTTAATCATGTGGGCTGTGGCTAGTTGGGCTGTTTAAGTTACATCCGCTATGATATCTGTTTTGCTTTCTTTTGGGGTAATGATTAGAAGTAGAGGAAGTGGACGGCTTGGACTGCTGTTATGCCCTTTTTTTTGTTGTTTGAATTGACATTATTAAGATGATTGCTCTATTGTAACGTTCTCGGGGCTGGTCTGTTCCCCTTAGCACTCTGTGCCTCTTTTTCTCTTTGGGCACATTATTGGGATTATATGTTCGCTGACCAAGTATTTATAATAAATCTGTGAATGGTTTTGTTAACTTTTGTTATTTGACAGTTCATACTTTTTAATCTCTCTTTATCACCATATGAGAGTGTTTTCTGATCCGTTGGGTTTCAGTGAATGTTTGGTTCAGAGAACTGCATAGTTTAATGAGGCGAATCCCAAATGTGCGATTGCAGATTTTCATTTTAGGATCGAGTTAACTATTTTTGTCTTGTTTATCGTCCGACTATTAATGTTATTATGTGCTGACTTCTTCCATAACGATCTTATATTTTTCATTTCAATTTAATTTTGATATGCAGCATGCTTGTTGTTATTGAAAAGATCATAAACTAGTTTTTATCTGAATTGGAATCATTTTTCTTACTATCTATCTCAAGCTTTATCTGATTTTAAGTTTGACGCTTGAACCGACAACATGCCTTTCACTGTCCATGTAGCACATAAAATGTTTCTGTAACAGGCTAAATGATGATTTTGTCACTAGAAATTCCAGGTTTTTATTTACCTTCTTAGGGTGTTAAAAGGTTATGGTTTTCTAATTTCGAATCTCTAACTTGAGTGTGAACTGTGGACGTGGATTGGAGCAAGAAATGACTTGGTTCCTTCTTGTAAATTCTTGATCTTTTCTATTTATTCACATGGCTGACTGATAACTGATTGGTTAGCAGATAATCAGCACCATGAATCCATGGTTGAAGCTGAGTGTGTCACTTTAAGCTTTTAGTATGAACCGGAAGACCTAGAGGCAATAATTTCTATGCTTTTGATGTTCTCTATCCTTCTGGAATTGGAAAATGGAGCACAGACGCTTTATGGAGAACGATGACATGGAGGAAGAAGATTTAGTGCAGTGTGATGGCAAGCGTATGGAATCAGCAGAGGGAAATAGTTCATCTGCTGATCTGAAGAGAGAGTCTGAACATATAATGGTATTAAAGACAAGGAGGTTACCTAGTGGTAAAAGTTGTAATAAGCAATTATTCCTGCAGAACATTTGTGCCTTGGATAATAAGATTCCGAAGTACATCATTAGTTTAGATGAGAAGTATCTCCTTCGCTGCCTTGAATGGGTGCACGCCAGTGCATTTGGTGCAAGCTCATGTAAAATCTCCACAAAAATGGGAATGATTTCTAACAGCTTGAATTCAGGGGGATTAAACTATAGAAGTACATTGGATATGGCTAGCTTGATTACAGCATATCCATTGGCTGGTGTGAAGAATGATGTTGCCATCACAGATAGTCTTTCGGCAAGCCCTACTGGAGGTTGGATTCTTGGCACAATCAGTGCCAGCAAGAGCATGATCAACATTTTAAGAAACCCATTGCTTAACCAATTTGGTGCTTTGGATTCCGGCACAACTGTAGGCAGAAGAGGTCTACTTGACAGTAAAGTGGCAACAGGCTCTGAACTAATGAGCTCTCCTGGTAAATTTATCACCAGTACTCCAAAGAAACTAAAGGAGATGGTTCTTGGAGATCATGGATATGAATCTGAGCCTGTGCACAAAAGTTTTGCTTCTTTCTCAAGTACAAACTCTACCTGCTCAGATCAGTCTTCTTGCTCTCTATCAGCAGCTGTTTCTCAAGGAATGCTCAAGTGCTCATGGAAGGATGGACTTCCCCATTATGTTTTCTCTGTTGATGATCAAGGGGAGGTTTATCTTGCCAACTTAACTAAGATTCAGTCACCGAATGACAAGGCTCTAGACTATATCTACACATTTTACTTAAAATCAGGTGGCAAAAGAGAAACTGAGATTTCTGAATTTGAGTTAAATGCTATTGGTAAGATGAAAGTATCTACTTCAGTTACACTCTGCCCAAAAAATTCGGAAATTACAGAGACGCAGTTTGTTCTGTCTGGTTCTAGTAACAAATCTACTGGAGACATGCAATCTTCAGCTCATGCCTTTAAGAAAAAACTGACAAAGAGGGTGGTTGATGCTTTTAGGACAAGCCAATCTCGCAAGCTAAGAACCTATTCCTCGTTTTGGGGAACAAGCACTATTCTTGAAAATACTTCTTTGGAGCCTTCAGAAGATGTAGACAAGAGTCCTGATCAACGACTTTCCAATGATGTAGAAAATTCTATGCCTCCAAATCTCGAGTTGGCTGCTATAATTGTGAAAGAGCATGTCTGTGAGAACCCTAAGAAACCACAAATAGCAGGTTGGGGCTTAAATTTTCTAAAGAAATCTGGAACTAAGCAAACCAGTGCACATGTGGAGGCTACAGTATCTTCTGAATGTAGCCAAAGAGATGCTGGTGAATGCTCAACCAGCATGGATATTCTAGTCCCAGCAGATTTACATGGTGGACCAAGAACCAGAGCAGGTGGCCCATCAGGCCTTGTGGAGCGATGGAGATCAGATGGGCGTTGTGACTGTGGGGGCTGGGATGTTGGTTGTCCACTCACAATAATCAACACCGCGACAAACAGAACAGAAAGCCCAGGCCAACAACATCTTTCAGGAGATTGCAAGACGGTTGATCTCATAGCAAAGGTATGCAATATTTCTTTGCATATTTGGTTCCTTTCTTTGATTCATCTTTTCTTTTATTCTGTTGCATTAATTCCTCTAAAGCCTCAGCACTACACCTTGAAATTTGCAATCTTACCTTTACTGTTTGAAAATAAATATTTCTTCTTTGTTTCTCACTTTAAACAGATGAAAATAATAAAAGAGGAGAAACTTAAATGTGCAATTCTGAGTTCCATTCGTTGAGATGACACAGGCTATTTACTTATTATTTGGCAGGGGTCAAAGCAAAATACACCAATCATGAAAATGACAAATATTCACAAAGACTTGTACTATATACATTTCCAGTCAACTCTATCAGCTCTGCAGTCTTTTGCAATTGCTGCAGCAATTATTCATAGTAATAGTCCTGGCCTTCGAGCAAAATTGTACAGGACCTGAAAACACAGAATCAAGGAATTAGTCTAGTTCTTAGTTCTCATATGAAACTTCAGATGACAAAATAGTTATATAGTATATAGATACTTCAAAATGCCAGTTACTTCGTTAAGTTTTGGCGTTTTATTGCTATATTACAATCCTATTTGAGGGTCAGCTCAATTGTAACAAAGTCACTATTTGCTGTCTGTAGAAGGAATTCTTACACTGGTTGCATGTTTTCTTTAGACGTGGAAGCAATTAATTACTTGAAAAAAGAGTTTGGAAAAAGAGAAAAAAGAGAAGATTTAATGTTCTTGATATGGTTGCTGCGTTGAAGCTTGGGAATAAAATGTTCTAAAGTTCATCTCCCACCATTATATTCCTCCACTTGTATAATGACAGTTGATGGCAGGAAATGTATTCTGCATACTGACACCAAAGAGAATCAGGTTCAAAACAAGTACCAATGAAGTTGGGTTGCAAAGAAAATTTGTTTGTTTAGAATAACTAAAACTTCACAGTGAAAAGCCGAGATGACATGTTCTTTAACAGGGGACTTTGAGAAAGCACCAGGCACTTAATCATTATGATCTTTTTAACACCACCCTTCTAATTCCTGCCTTGCCATTCTTCCATGTTCCATCAGCATTGAATTTGAGTTGATCGTTATTAAGGAGTCGTGCAATTGTTTTCTGATCTTTATACTTGTGAGAAGAGTGAATGACACTCTACAGACTGTAGTTTTTGCTCAAAACGGTAGAGATTCCGATGCTTCCAATATGCTAAGGAAAGCTGCTTCTTGTGGTGTACTAGGAGACGAGTCTTTGAAAAACCAAGAAGAGCAACAATATTAAACGCGCCCGCATGGTGAAATCCCCACAGTTTTTATCCACACTTTTGTCAATATTATTGCTCCAAAAGAAATTCCCAGATAAGACTTAGTGATTCGTTGTATAATATTCTAGAGAAATTTGAAGCATGGCATTAGCTAAGTTGGAATGAATCGCAACAATGAGGTAATTGATTTTTTTTTTTACGGGCTTGTGTTGGAATTTTTTTTTCCTTCTAGAAACTTCATTTTTTTTTCTTTTTCCAAATAATGTCAACAACATATGGGAAAATGTCTTTTTTATTTTTTTTAAAATTTTTGAAGGTATGATAGCTATACGTTGACTTTCTCCTCAAACAATTGATTATTTCAAATTTTCAAAGATCCCCTTTCTTTTTTTCCCCCCAAATGCCCTTTCTAAAATAAGAATTTTTTTTAAAAAAAAAATGAAAATAGAAATTCAATTTAGAATGGTTGATAATTTGCCCATGAGTTCGTAAGAGGCCAGGATATTTTTCAAATGTGCAGCACCTTATATTTTCTAAGGACACTATATTTATCCTCTCTTTTTTTTAAAGTGGTGATAGCATAAATAATTCTAAAATCCTATATAATCGAGAAAATGTTTATCTTTTAACTTTTGATAGCATACGATCTTTTATAAAGACTTGAAACTTCGATCTTGAATGGATTAAGCATTTGAATCCTAAAAGGTCAATATTTATACAATTAAGACATTAGTTCTCATTAATATTTGTTATGAATAAAAATTGAGACATGAAAAGCTTTAAGGCTTTCAATAACTTTATTAAAACCAAATGTTAAACTAAATCAATATGAACAACTATTGAAAACCCAAACCTTTGATGAAGTTGAATAAATAAAATGGCTAGCTTCTCATTTATCTAAAAAAACACTTAAAAGAGAGTAATTTCATTAAAATTTAATTAGAAGATTCAGAAAAATGAATCATATTAGAAACAAATATATTACTTGCTCAGTCTCCTTTATAAGTCGTTATAAGACTTTTTATTTGTTCTCAATTATAAATTGTTTTATAACCTTTTATAAATAGTTTAACCTATGTCTCAATATTACCACTATTTAATCTTACCTTTTATCTCATCTCATTCTTATTTTTAATATATAATTTATTTTCTATATTTCTCATGTCTCATTTCCCTTCTTATTATTATTATTATTATTATTATTATTATTATTATTATTATTATTATTATTATTATTATCTCTCATCTTCTTAACACTTATAAAAATAGTCAAATGGAGTAACATATTTATTTATTTTTATTTTTTAATCAGAAAGGGATCAACTATATTGTAAAGCAAAACATGTACAAAACAACACCTACACACACAGGGTGAGTTTCTTTACTCTCTATGGAGAAACAAATCTAGATATTGAGTTAGAATTAAGGTTGCAAATGAGCCGAGAGCTTGCGAGTGCTCGGTCAAATCTCGACTCGAGTTTGGTCAAATCTTCACTCGAGTTCGGTCAAATTCGAGTTCGAGCCGAGCTCGTTAAAAATTCGAATCAAACTCAAGCAAAAAATTAGTTGGCTCGAAACTTGTCAACCCAAATAAATAAATATTTTTTATATTTTTTTCAATTTTTCAATTATTTGTTTTTTAAAAAATAATTCGAGATTAAGCTTGGCTTGAAAGTTATATTTTCCTCAACCTCAAGTCGAACTCGAGTTAATTAAAAATTTGACGAACCGAGGTCGAGCTCAAATTTTTAACCACGATTGAACTCGAACTCGAGCTTGAGGTTGGGGTGGGTTGAGCTCGGCTTGGCTCGTTTGCACCCTTAGTTAGAATATCCCTAAATAATCTCTAAAAAAAAGGGTTCATTTTCAAAAACTTGTGTGTAAAAAAAAAGAAAGCCTTGTTTATCAAACATCACAAAGCATGAATAGTCTGCCTAAACAAAAATTTCGAGTGTCTCCAATGAGAATCTACCACCGCCTACTTACTGAAGTTATAAGAAATTCATTCACGCGTTGTGCTGTTTGTCCAAAAATCTGTACAAACTTGTTGAGGAAGTATTCTCGTCCACATTGCCTTAGTTTGCAATCTCGAACTACGTAGAGGGTGTTCTCTGCTGCTTGTTGGTAACAGAAGCATAATGGAGAGTTGATAACTCCACGATCCTACATCAGCTTACTTGTCTTTAGGGAAGCTTTGCTTGGGCCAGGGAGTCATCAGAGAACCGTCGGAGATAAGAAGTAACATATTTTCTTAGTTCTTTTTCCTCTATTTTTATTCTTTCCACATTTACTTTTGGAGGAATTTGGAGGGGGAGGAGAGTGATTTCGTTAATTGCTTGTTTGGTATACTTTTTTGGAGGGGAGGAAAAGAAAAAATTATATAGTGTTTGATTGGAAATAGGGGAGGGAGGGGATAGAATCTAATGGAAGGGAGGTGAGAGGAAGAAATAAGAGGAAAAATAATTTTATGTTGTTTGATTTGCAAAGAGGAGGAAGAAAAATTATAATTAAAATGACCGTTATACTCCTATAGTATTTAATATTTATTACGTTTTTTAACTCTAAATATAAAATGCTTAATTTAGATTAGAAGGTAAAAGAGGGAGAGAAAGAGGAGAAATTGAGATGATGATGAAGCTAATGAGAAGATAAGAAAAAGATAAAAGTATAATTATTAAAATATCATAAGGGTTAATAAGTTATCGAAAAACTAATTTCCCCTCTTCTAAATCCCCCATTTTGGGAGGTGAAGAAAAGAAAGAGAAGGTCCCTCCAAATCCCTCAAATCAAATACAACGTTAATGTTTGGTTTAAAAGTGGAGAGTGAAGGAAATATATTTTAATAGAAAGATGGAATGAAAGTGATTTTAATGGGTGAGAGAAGAGGGAATGAGAGATAAAATGTTTTGTTTGAATTGTAAGAGAAGAGAAGGAGAAATAAAATTAATTTAACTATTAAATACTCATAATATTAAATGTAGTCACATGTGTTCTTTTTTATTCAATAAGAGCAAATTGATAATTATATATATTTATATTTTCAATCCTCACCAAATTCTCCCAATTTGAAGTGGAAGCATAGAAAAGAAAGAGAGGGAAAAGGAGTACAAATTTTCCTTCCATTCCCTCCAACTTATTGAAAATAAAAGATTTTTAAAATATTCCCCCATCCCCTCCAAAACCCTCTAACCAAATTTATTTGTCAAAATCTCTTTTTTTTTTCTTTCTAAAAAATAAAAAAAAATTTAATTAAAAATTATTAAATTATCTTTAATATATTTTAATAATTCAAACATTATTTCTTTTAACTCATATAACTTAACCAATGTACTTATATATAAAAAAAAATCAAACAATGTAAAATAATATTTTTCATCTCTTCTCCAAAAACTATATTTCCTTTTTTTCTTTGTCTCATTTTCTCTAATCCATTTAAAACTTCAACCTCAAGGAATGTATTGAAACCTTTCTTAATGATCAAGAAAGACATTGAGGTCAGATTTCATCTTGTATCTCGTTTATTGGAGTTTTGATTTTGGTCCTAGATATGTGTACAGTGATATAAATCCAGGGGTTCTTGGATTTCTGGGGTTAATTTTATTTTTATTTTTATAAAGTCTTTTTTCTTTGTGCTGCTTTGCTAAAAGTTGTTTTCAAGATTTGTGCCAAAAAAATCTGGATATAGGGGTTTGGTTTTTGGATTTTTGGAATTAAAGTTTTGAACTTTTTTCTTTCTGGTTTGCGAAACTCGGTGCTGTTGAACACTGGCGAAATAACTAGAGGAAAAACTGGCATTCTTGAGTTGAAATCCATGTTGATCAGGTTATTCTTGAGATTGCCTTAAATAATATTAGCTATTGTTTTTGGCTTTTTCTGTTGAAGTTGTATTTGTTTATGGTTGGTGGGGTTTATGCACTTGACCATAACATAACGTCTTGGGTCTCAGGGGCCAAGAGAAAGAGTTATGATCAATCTATTTTTATTTAATTTTTGGGGTAAAGAATTTTCATCATTTTGTGCTTACTATTTGGTCTTTTTTTTTGGTGTGTGTGTAGTTTTAATTTTGATTGGCACCTGTATATTAATGACCGAAAGATTTACAGGTTGAGCCGTTGAGGGATTCTTCCCTTTACAATTTTTTTTTTCTACACTAACATAGGATGAACATTAATTTGGCTACTTGGACTATCCTGGGGCTATTTGGTTATTTTGAGCTACCATGTGCAACCTTAGACTACACTTACGCACAAAATCCAGTCCTGTGCTTTAGTTCTTCCTCTGAAATGGAAAAGAAAAAAATGGTTTACCAAAAAAAAAAGGGGAAAATGGCTTTTGGTTTCTGTTTAATTTAAGCTGTTTGAGGAGTTTGGAAGTTTGAAATTTTTTTTGTAAAACATTGAGAATTTAAATTTAGATAATTGGAGATGATTAAGTCACGTAGAGATGAAATAGACTGGATTTGTTTGAACTTCTACAATTTCGGTAGTTTTCCTGTTGGTTACTCTGAAACTGTTGGGATGACATCAAACAAGTTTGCTTGAGTTGCTAATAATGCTATTGCTATGCAAAACTTTAATGACATGTTGTAATCTCTTAACTAAGTAGGAAACAGAGAAATCTTAAACGGTGAACGGTGAATAGTATCACTTTCCGGAAGATACTCAAATAATATATGCCATTGTACCATCCAAATGGTGACTGGCTAAAGAACAATTGAAAAGTGAGTTGTTCATCAGAAATTACTGGTTGAGTTAAATGCAAGCCCTGTTTATATAGTAAAGACTCCATCTAGTTGAATGACAAATTAAAGTTCCTTTTGGCATTTCCTTAATTTCAGAAAGAAATGATGAAAGATATTATCTTGATCCAACATGACTTCTAAAGATATAACTCTCTCTGTGGTATGTCTTTGATTTTTTTTTTCCGTGTAAGGGAAATTAGAGGCATTGTGAAAATATGTAAAAGTTAATCTGATGCTCTTTTGGATGATATATATTAGACTCATGAGAGGGTTGGATCGAAAGTTTATACATTAGTGCATATTAGTGTACATAAGCACACTGACACAGCTCGGACTTTATACATTTGTATGGAGATATGTATATATATCTTCTGCAACCGTGTTGCTCATTGTTAAGCTGTAAGACACAATATGTAGCACCCCAAATTACATAGCACCCCAAATGCATGCTCAATTGCTCATGATAAACGTACTTTTTCTTACCCCATTTCTTATCTTGACGCTTTCTTCTATCCTTGTGACTTTTTGAGCCTTACCAAGTGCATTATTTTTTTAATTCATGGTTATACTTGTCCTTGTTGGTCCGAGAAGCATTCTCAAGAAGCTGCTCCTTTGTGTTTGCTTGCTTTTTATGTTTACACACTTCTTTTCTGACATTTGAGGTTTGTGGTAGAACTGCTGATAAGAGGTTGTGTTTCAATTACAATGCAGTGTGCTAGTTAACTGCACTTCACAACTTGGCGAATGTGATGGCGCCAAACATAAAGGTTGCTAGAGCCTACAAGGCTATGAAGGCTTTTGGATATTCTTCACAAGTTGTAAAACCAGTACTGAAGACTCTTTTGGATTTATATGACCAAAATTGGGAGCTTATTGAGGATGAGAAATATAAAGTTCTTCTAGATGCTATTATTGAGAGTCAGGAACTCAAGGTTGAACCTCTGTTTATGTTTTCCTTAATGTTTCTTTCAATACCTTCGCCGATTATACAATCTTGCCTATTAGTCTTGGACATCAATTGAGGAGAAAAATATTAATGTTACTGATAGAGATTATGTTAAGCAGTCTCTTTAATTTGCTCTGATAGTTCAGGATTACATCCCATCAGATTTCATTCTTAACTGTTATTTATTTATTTATTTATTTATTTTTATTCTAATTTTATTGTTAAGGGAGAGAAAAAGAAAGAACAAAAATCCAATTTATTAGATGAGCCTAAAAAAGATGAGGCAAACACAAAACTTGCAAGGGCTTACAAGACTATGAAATCTCTTGGATATTCTCAACAAGCTGTAGAACCAGTCTTGAAGAGCCTTCTGGATTTGTATGATCAAAATTGGCAGCTTATTGAAGATTAGCAATACAAAGTTCTTGTAGATGGTATTTCTGAGTACGAGGAAAGCAAGGTTTAAATTATTTCTTAAGTTTCCAGGATATTTTGGTTCTATCTTTTGAGTGTTCATTGTATCATCTTGCTTTCTAGTCATGGACATTATTGATCATTTGAGATGGAGGGAAGAATGTTAATGCTACTTCACAGTTTGCTATAAGTATTCAAGTGATTTATACTTGCACTGCTATTTTAACTGCTTCTTCCAACCAGTTCCATCCTTATTGCTTTTTATTTGCAATTTGATGTTTAGGGAGAGAAAAAGAAACCACAGAGGCTCAATGTATCAGATGAGCACCTAAAAGATACATCACCAGGAAGAAGATATACGTTAAGAAGTCATACACTTCAGATTTCCCCATCTTCTAGTCATTCCAGTCTGACCTTCAGTGATGCTGCAACTATACCACCTGCATCCCATGGCAAACAAAAGCTCACCGACTCTAATGTTCTTTCTCCCCTGAAAAATCATCAAAAAGCAGAGAATGTCAATTCTGAAAATTATTATTCTAACCTGGAACTTACTGAGAGAATTGAATTACTTCCTGGGGAGAACATTGATGAATCTGATCCTCGATCAGCTGACATACTGCTCACTGATTATTCTGGTTCAATTGTCTCAGAGAAGGTAACTGATAATGCAAAATGGACTAGTACTGTTTCCAAGGAAGAGAAGAATGCTAATTACGACAGTGATCTTTCTAAGCAGAAGAATGATCTCGAACAATGTCATGCTGCTGCCACTAGTGAGACAGAGAAATCACCCAATGATCACTCAGAATTTGGGGTTCCTCTTGCTGTGACTTTTCCTGGTATTGCCACTCTTTTTCTGAATATTTCTGTGTCTCTTGTATGCTTGTATTGCTAAATTTTTTGAGTATCTAGAAAAGGGGGGGAGGGGGGGAATGAACAGTTAAAGGATGTGCTAAAGAATATTACTTAGGGCTGGTTTGCAATTCAGAGAAGGGAAGAAAAAAAGAGAAGTGGATAGGAAATCTGATCTTCTCTTTCATTTCCTTGTTTTTGGTAGAAAATGGGATGATTTCAAGTGATATACAGTAAGAAGATTTTATTCCCAAAACCAGGAGGAAACAAGAAGAAAAGAAGACTTGAATAGATGTTTGCTGAATAGAAAACTTTTAGTTAATGCCTACTAGACCACATTATACATATATATATATTTATATTAATGGTATATCTATAAACCTATTAATAAAAGATTTATCTATTTATTTACCATTTATCTTCATTGAACTACTAAACAACACAAGAAGATACACACTTCTTTGTGTCTAATTGTTGAAGACCTTTTTGTTTTAACTAATTTGTCCTCCTTGGAAATGTTGCTCTCTCAAACCTGTAGTACCCTCTGCAAGGGACTGAATTTGGAAACTAGCATTTAGAACATACATAAAATACAGGTACAATGAAGTAAACTTGTGTACTCTTATTTAAGTTAGTTGGACACATTGGTTAAATGAAGTTTCTTTTCCCATTTTTCAGGTTGACAAAAGAGATGACGTTCTTATGTTAGTTGCTCAGCTAGTATAGATTAGCAATGCATTAGGAAGTATTGGCATTTTTCCTGGGAAGTCTTGACTGTTCATCATATGAGACTTTTTGTCCTTTCATTTGCTCGAACAACTGCATTGGTGTGGTTGTGTCTAACATCAGGAAGAACTGATTGCACACAGACGTCTGACATTGCTAAGTTTTGTTTACTATTCTGTATAAGTTGCTTTGGTTGTATAGCCTACTTCTCTCTTCCCATCAATTTATTTTATTTTTTTTTAAAATTTAAATATTTCTTCTATATTTATTTATATTCATGTAAGTTTCTTTTGCATTCTGATTGAAATCTTCAAAAGAAGAGAACTTTGCTGGCATCAGTGTCTCTAGAATCATAATCTCAAGTGGAGTTAGTATTTGATTCCACAATATCTAGTCTTGATACCATTCTGTTAGTTTCAAATTTACAGTTATTATCAAGCATGTCTATTCCCACTCTTTCAGTTTGGGTAACTTTTAGGATTACTAAAATGCCAGTCCACTAATTAGGAACCTTCATACAATCTCTTCTGGTGGACTGGTAGGAGATTCCCAGTATAACGCTCATGTCTATGCATACCAGCTATGCCTCCCTTTCTGTAAAACAAGTTCATGAACGAATGTTGATAATTGGATAAAACCTAAAATTTGCACATTTAGAGAAATAAGCAAAATTGAAGTGAGGATGTCTTGATATCTGTTGCCTACTGTTGCTTATAATTTGATGCATTTCCTCTAGCAATTTAACAATTATAGTAACTGTATATTGTCTAATAAATGTCCACTTGCTCAAACATTTTTGTTTCATTAAACATAAGCCTTTAGATTTTCCTTTACAACGAATTTATTTATTTCTCTATCTACAGATTGCTCAGGACCAGAATTTGGTAGCAATTCTTCCAAGGACTATTCTTTTAATGCAGAAGGAGGTATCTTAACATTTCCTGAAGTTATACATATAGAGGCAAAGGATAAATGCAAGGAGCATTCCTTTTTGAGGCACGACATGTTTTAAGTGCAATAGGCTAATTGCAGTTGCTACAGTAACAAAATAACTTGTGTCTCTCGTTCTTCTTGTGCTTTTATTATCTAAATGTGCTGTTCAACATTGCAACTAGATGTCTTTCGTGTCACAGGATTTAGTACTTCTGCTTAGAAGACCCTCCCTCTCTAAGTCGTATGTATTTATTCTTCGCTGGAGTGATATTTACATTGCTTCAGTTCCCGTCCTCCTCTTCCTCTAATTTTTTTTAGTGTGAAGTTTAATAAATGCCACTTATAACTGTTGTTTCCTGTCTTTTCCTTGGATAAAGTTTGTAAGTTTTCTGTGTCCTTCGTTGATGTTTTTTGCACATTTCATCTGTGTAGTTGCTCTTTGTATATCTGTTGAAGATGGTTTTACAAATGCAGATGGCTGTAGTCCTGGAGGACATTGCTTGGAGTGTAAATGTATGGTTTCAGCTGAAGAGAAGGACCATACCTTATATCCATCTCAATTTGATATTGCATCATCTTCCGGTGGAGAGGTTAAGATTTCTATGATTTATAAATGTTCCCTTGGATCAAACTTTTCTACTCCTAGTTTAGAAGCAGTCTCAAGGCTAATGGAGGAAGATTTTCTTGAATCATATGGACTTAGGCAGCCTGGTTTCTCTATGACAAAGTTCATGAAAGATGTATGTGAATGCTTCTTAGCAGCAGGCACTGCCACCACAGATAATAACAGAGTGAGACCTGGAAATTTTCAATCAGATCTTGGTACATCTAAGAAATTTGATCCAGAAGATGTTTTAAATGGGAGTGAGAATCATGAAAAAGGGTTATCTATTGCCTCTAATATTTCTTTGGCAGCTCTAAAAGTTCTGAACCTTGATAAAGTTGTACCTCAAATTCCAAGGACTCAAGGTTTGAATTTTTTAGATTTTTCTCACTGCAAGACAGATCTACCACTAACTGGGGCTTATGGCCTTGCACTCGCAAACCCAAGTCCAACTTCAAGCAGCATGATGATTGTCAAGAAGCAAATTTTTTCTCAAGACATTTTGAGTTTCAGTTATCATGTTGAAGATATTACGAGAGGAGAAGAAGATCTGAAAGTCTCTCTGATAAATGAATTCAGCAATGAGCGGCCTAACTTTAAATACATTCCCAGAAATATCAGTTATCGAAATGCATATGTGAAATTCCCTCTTGCTCGTGTATCAGATGACAACTGCTGTCCCCATTGCTCTGGAAATTGTTTGTCTTCAGAAATACCTTGTGCTTGTGCTTCTGAAACTGGTGGAGATTTTGCTTACACTGCTGAAGGGTTAGTCAAAGAAAAGTTTCTTGAAGACTGCATTTTGGTAAATCACAGTCTTCAACAGAAAAACCTCTTTTATTGTGAAGACTGTCCATTAGATAGGTCCAAGAACAAAAGCTTATCTGGAAAATGCAAGGGTCATATGTTTAGGAGATTCATAAAGGAGTGCTGGTATAAGTGTGGTTGTGGCATGAAGTGTGGTAATCGTGTTGTTCAGCGTGGCATCAAAGTCAAATTGCAGGTTAGATTTCTAAATTATAATTCGATGTCCTCTGTGGCTTAAAAATATGAGATGAGATCCTGATACCTTTGTAATTTTGTTTCATTTATGTTTTTGTTTATCATCGTCAATCTTATATTTCATTTGATCCAATTTCAGGTGTTTATGACACCTGAAGGAAAAGGGTGGGGTCTTAGGACCCTTGAAGACCTGCCTAAAGGTTCCTTTGTCTGTGAGTATGTTGGGGAAGTGGTTACCAACACGGAATTGCATGAACGGAATATGAGAAACACTGGAGAAAAGCATACATATCCTGTTTTATTGGATGCTGACTGGGGTACTGAGGGTGTTCTGAAGGATGAGGAAGCTTTGTGTTTGGATGCAACATTTTATGGAAATGTTGCAAGGTTTATCAATCACAGGTTTGTTGAAACCTTTTGCTTTGTTCTTTTCTTTTTCTAAAACCTTCTTTCTTCTCTTCTCTTAGTTAGAAGTAGCATATTCTACTAGTAATGGATTTTGTTTTCCTTTTCTCTTTTTTATCCGTACTTGTTTTCATATTGTTTATTCAGATGTTATGATGCAAACTTGGTTGAAATTCCAGTTGAAGTAGAGACTCCAGACCATCATTATTACCATGTATGTGTTGTAGTAGTTCTGTTATTTGTTTCTTTCCTATTAAGAATAACTGCAAAGGGATTGATTTCCATTATTGACTTATTTCTGCTTGTTGCAGCTTGCTTTTTTTACAACAAGGAAAATTGATGCTTTAGAAGAGTTAACATGGGTAAGCATGTAACTTAACAAACACATTTTTAGGGTGTATTTGGATTGAAAATGAGTTTTTTGTATTGTTTTTGAAGTAAGAAGTGTTTTGTATTTGGATAAGAATTTTTTTGGGAAAGAAATGTTTTTTGGAGTTAGATAATTGAAAGTTTGGTAAGATATTTTTGGGGTCTCACATTATTGATAAGAGTATAAAATATATAAAATATAATTAATAAATTATTTAAGATTGTATTTTTAATTAAAAAGTAATGAAAAAAATATTGTTTATCTGAATAAGTGGCATCCATTTATTGGGTCAGGAGAAAATTTAAAATTGTTTATCTGAATACGTGGCATCCATTTATTGGGTTAGGAGAAAATTTAAAATTTTAATGAGATAGAAATTTTGGAGATAAATTTTTTTTGAAAGATGTTTTTATGGGAAATGATGAATTTGAAAGAAAATTTGAGTCCAAATCTTTTTGATAAGCTGAAACTGCTATTTCTGAGGAAGCAACCTTCAGATTTGAATGGGTCCTGGGAAGAATGGGGAATCTGGACTTGCTTTTCTCTGTACATCTGTCCAATTTTTAATCTGTGATGCCTCTGAAATTGAAGGACTTCTTACTTGATCATTTTACAGAGATCGAAAGGTAACTATCATACTTCTGAATGCACTTGGACTGAAAATGTACAGGAACACCTAGTTGATTATTATTTTTTTAACAGATTCTAGGGAAAAGATATTGAGAAGCATAATTTCCTAGACTGCTTATGTCAAGTGTTACGCTTGATTGCCCTTTTGTGAACTTTAACATTTTTCATTTTCTCCTAAGAATTTGCAACTCTTTAACGCGATTTTTCTGAAGATACTATCACTAAACATTTGTGCAGGACTACGGGATTGACTTTGATGATGATACTCATCCGGTGAAGGCTTTTCAGTGTAGCTGTGGAAGCCAACATTGCCGAGACGTGAGACCTCTGAAAAGTTAGTATGGCTTCTCATTTACATCATTTTCATATCCTATTGCATGAATATACCCTCTTCTAAATGACAATCTAGTCCCATTGCATCAGGTCATTGATATCAGAGCTTTAAGCCTTTATCAAATGAAGAGAGTAACTGAAAAAATGCAGGGTGTTCAAAGATGTTCCTTGAGTTTTTATTACATGTAGCTTGCTTTAATTTGCTCAAAATAGAACAATTTTAGTCAAGTGCGTATTTTTCTCATTTGCTTAAACTAATAGATGCATTCTTTAGAAAAGTGCCTAAGTTCACTTGATGAAATTTTTGTTGCACAGTTACAACAGCACATATCATCATCATTGCATCAGCATTAGTATCTAACAAAATGGAGATATAGCATCATGTCATTTTGCTCTTTCACTTTGTCACAGGGCGTAGAACTAAATGATGAAATTTTGGAAGCGGTAGCTGCACAGAGGAACCAAGGAGGAACTTACTTACCAAAAGGGCCATTTTTATGCATCTTTGCTGCTGTTTATATCTCTGACAAAGAAGCGAAAAGTGCAATTTTGTTTCATGCACACTATGAAGAATTGATGCCCCTTTTTGTGCCAATTGCTTTCTGGCTTTGAAATGTGACTCATGATGATAAATAGGATGGCTGAAAAACAAATATTTTTGGTAGTAAGATGACTGATGTTCCTAACATGCAATGGACAAATGAAACTTGCATTTCGGTGCAATTCTATATTGTGAAATTTTATTTTTCCAAAATTTCAGAGTGAATGCGTTAGTAATTAGAAGATATTTCATAAGATTCTCTGCAGTAACCAATGCTTTAACAGAGTCTGAACCCATTCTGCGTCCACCGTTCTTCCTCAAGTCCTCTTCTCCTCTACGCTCACTGGGTCAGATCCAAAACCATGCTAATTTCCTCAATTTGAATGGTACCCATCTAAGACGAGCAGAAAATTTATGGTTGTATTCATTTTTAGTCACTACTGTGCTCAAAATTTTGACATTTTTTTTTTATAGCATCCTTTGTGAAAAAAATCCTTTTGGACCCGGCAGATGGTTATAGAAATAGGTGAAAAAAAAAGGGAAATCTTTGGACAAGTTCACTTGATTATGTAAAAAGCAAATGGTCATCTTTATGCAATGACAACTTATTTTTATCTTTTATTTTTCCCAATCAAATGAAAGTAAATTGATTTTATGTTTTCTTATTTTTCTTAGTCCATTAAGAGGAGATCAAAATTTTCTCAACCAATCAAAATGGACTAAGAAAACCTTCTTGTACTTCCCCGTTGTATATAGTGTGGTATTTACGGCGACTCGTAATATAAAATTAAATATAGGCGATAATTCAATAAATTGCCAAGAAATTGGCCGACTTTGTACGACACACCTTTGTAAATACTCCACTTAAATTCATGCATAAATGATACAATAGGAATCGTCCTCCACTTTATACTAATAGGAAAAATCTATAATCCTTTTATTTTTATTTTTATAAGTAAGCATTTAGTTAAAAACATAAATAAATTATACAAATGAAATAATAAGAAAATACTTATATCTCATGAAAACCACACCCTAATATTAGGAAAGTAATATAAATTACAAAAACAATAAAACAAACAAATTCTAACTTGTCACAATCTTTGAACGTTATTGACACAATAAACTTGGCTCGAATAAACTTGCCTCGAAGATTAACTGATAACCTCAAAGATTTTGGACACATCAACCATCTTAATGATTGCTTAAATAAGAGATGAAAACAAAGGAAATGACTGCTTAAATAAGAGATGAAAACAAAGGAAATGACTCAGGTCTACTTCCAAGTATTTAATATAATGCCTGATTTAAGAAAATTAGAGAAGAAATGTACAAAAGATCCTTAGAACGGATCAAAATTAGCCAAATAGAGAAGTTACTATGGCTTATAGCAAAAACAAGGGCGTGAAAACACAAAAAACTATAAGAAAAAGAAATATTTACGACCAACAGCTAGATTTGACTGGAGATCGTGGCCGGCATTAATGGAGTAGCACCAGAAAAAAGTTGCAGCAGTGAAATGGAAGATGAGTAGAGAGAGAAAAGAGAAGCGGCTGCAAAACCTATAATAATTGACTTTACCTTTTTTTTTTTTTGAAGTAACTCTCATCAACTATTATTGATCTGATGTGAATCTTTAAGAATAATTCATAAAATATAACTATGTATATTGTATAGTATATATAGTTATATGGCCGTATTAAGTGTTTATATCAACTAAATGAGTACATATTTGATAAAAAGAATAAAGTACACTCAACTTAAACGAAATATTAATAATATATAAATGAGTCTCACTTGATATATATATATATTGTATAGTTCTTATATATATAGAATTATATATAGTGTGCATATATATATATATATATATATATATAAAATATTAGGAACGACAGTGGGTAAAGGCAAAGGCCGGGAATCCCTACACGGCCCCCACCTTTAACTAAAATGCCCATCATTTTCATAAGATTATTATTATAATTGAAATACATAAATTATTACATTAGAAATTCAAATAAAAACTCAAATATAAAACATTCAATATAAATATCTTCAATCAAGTTCAACGACAATAAAAGTAATCTCACTCACCTACAAAATATAAAAAATAATTAATAATTCCTTAAATATATTAGACATTTTCTTTTTTAAAGTTGAATTCCTTTAAAAAAATTTCAAATAAGTTTTATTTATCTTTTTAATTAGCTAAATTTTTTAATATTTAAAATATATATTAATCTTCATAAATAATACTAAATGATTATGTCTAAATACTAAAAATTATAATATGATAAATACAGAGTTTAATATATTTAAATAATAGAAGATAAAGTAAAAAATTTTGATAAACTCCTTATTTTCTTATTGAGTAAATATTTTTTAAATAATAGTACTTTATTTATTACTTATATATATAGGGTGTACCCAAGTTTCTTTTAGTTTATCTTGAATTGAATATCTATTTTCCTTAAAATAGATATATTTTTTATACAAAGTTACTATTAATAACATATTTAATTTAAGATATTTATATACAACTAACTCATAGTCTCCATCACGTGTTACTTTAATTTAATTAATTTGCATATCACTAATTCATGGGTTTCAAAATTCATGACATTAATTAAAGTCAATGAACTTTATTAATTTTTAACCAAAGTCAAAAGTGAATATTCAATCCCATAAGAAAAGAATATTTTGTATGAATGTAATATTAGGACTAGAGAATTCTCTTTATTCTTGAAATTGATTAGGAAATTTTAAACAATAATATAACTTAGGTACATTATTTCCCAATCAAACGAAAGTAACTTGACATTATGTTTTCTTTTCTTTTTACGGTTTTTTTCTTCTTTTAGTCCAATCAAGGACAACAAACTCCTCACTGCTTGTGCGAATTTTATTGAGACCTCTTCTTATCTTCACAAGAATTGAATTGATAAAATATTAGTGATTGAGCAACATATATCGAAAACAAAAATTTATTTTATGGCATAAAAAGATTTAATGTGTTTCATTAAATGCTATGCTCAAATTCTTGCATTTCACATTTTTGAATAGTTTCAAAATAGTCACTTTGAATTAATTATCTTATTCATACAAGGATTTCATTCAAAGAGCAAAATATGAAGGATGACACCTATGTATCTGGCAATGCAATTGATAGGTCCCAGTCAAAGCCAAAAGCAAAATAAAATTCTGCTTAAGGTGAGCATTAAACCACAAACATTCTACATTCAAATCTACCCTCTGAACAACAAAAATGAAGACTCAATCATTATTCCAAGAGAAACTCAACTACTATGGACACTCCACTACCCACGTAACCAAATTATTCTATCATGCTCATTGACTAATTCCAAGGAAAAATAACGTAAATAAGAGAACAAAGAGCAGATACACAGCATGAACTTTTATCTTCATGGCCAATAACTCAATCTAAATATTTGCATTCCTTCTGGGTACTCTCTCTGACTTTCTTACCTTATCAGCAATGGTGACAAATGCTTCTCTTTCCACATTACCCACGTTATATCATACTACCACTCCTCCTCCAGATGCTTGATTCACCTTCAAGGCAACATCCGAACACTGGACTACCACTCCTGCTGAGAAGTAAAAACTCCAAGCATAGGAGTAGGAATCAATACATGCAAGAAAATCCATAGCATTAAGCCTTAGAAATTGTTGATAAACGCATAGGAGGAGACCAAGTGAATAAGTAATATTTTCTCACTCAAAACAGAACATTATTAACTAGAAAGAAGTATATAAATCCAATATTAAGACAAATTAACAAGAATGAATTGATCAACTTGCATTGTTGAAACACTTATAAACTTAATGAGTGATGCTTTTTAGCTTCTTGTTCATTCTGTCAGATCACTATGGTCTTTCAGTTGAATTGGCATATGGAATCTCTTGCTTCTGTCCTTCTGAGAAACTTAAAGCGTTGACTGAACTGAGGATCTTCTCTTGGACCTGCAGACAGAAGAGAATATTATTTGGACTAAAATTTTCAGAGTTACTCCTCAGGCGTGTTAAATTTGGTGCTCCGTAATTGGGATCACGTGTAATGCAAGTGTAAATGAGATATCATCATATATATATATATATATATATATATATATATATTGTGTTAATTAAAATCAATACCTTGTTGTCTCTTTTTCAGGATCAAATGTTGACTGACCATCAATTTTCACATTTGGTTGCACATTCTTAATTTTGTGGAAATCTTTTCCTGCTGTGCCATCTGTCTTTTGAATCCTGTCCACAAATGCATCATCCATAGAGGCGATTTCTAGTTTCTGCAGCTCTTTGCAGTATGTCAATCCGTCAGGGAGTATTTCCAAATTCTTGCAGTTTCCAATTACTAAATTGCGCCGAGATGGCATTGCTCCTTTTTCCACTTCCCAGGACTTTAGTTTGTACAACTCGACAAGTTGCAGATACCTGAGTTCACGAAAACCTCATGAAGAGCAATACACAAATTCCCCATTGTATGCCTCTATTTCTAGAACAAGGATGGTCAGGTAAGAAGGCTTCTGCAGTATTTGCTTGGGGTTCAACAAGTTGAAAATCATTTAAGATTACCTCAGAGTTAAGTTGGAAGAGTAGGTGTCAAACACTGGCAATTTTCTCAAGTGTCGCTCTACTTCTAGAACATGAAGAAGACTAGAATTAAATACTTTCTCCATGGCAGAGAGCCTTCTTTTGGAGTGACAATCGAAGAAACTAATGTAGAGCGATATTGCACAGAACTGGCTCCCTCTATGGAAAATCGAAGCTTTAAAAATATCATGACATAAAATATTTTCATATGGCTACCTTACCTAAATGGCTAGCTTAGAAAGTCTTTGATATGAACTTTGTAATAGGTCTACCCAGAACTTAGTAAAAAAGGGCCAGCAGTCAATTTTTGTAATATTCCAATCCATCGGGGAGCATTTGCAAATTCTTGCAGTTTTCAATGTGCAGAGATGGCATTGCTTCTTCTTCCACTTCCCAGGATCTTAGATTGCACAACTTGACAAGTTTCAGATACCTAAGTGCACGAAAACCATCTGAAGAGCACTTCATATTTTTCTCATTGTATGCCTCCATTTCTAGGACAAGGTTGATCAGGTTAGGAAGCTCCGGCAGTATTTGCATTGGGTCTTCAACAAGTTGAGAACCATTTAAGATCACTTCAGTTAATTTCGAAGAGTGACTGTCTAATACTGGCAATTTTCCCAAGCGTCCCTCTAATTCCAGCACATGAAGAGCACTAGAATTGAACACTTTTTTCATGGCAGTGAGCCTTTTGCTGGAGTAACAGTCGAAGTTTCTAATGTGGAGAGATATCTAACGGAACAGATTCGTGTTTTTTTCTAAAGCGTTCAAGATTGTCTCAATCTCTAAGAGGACGTCTCCCTCTGTGGTTAGTGTCAACTCCTGAAGGTTGGTCAACCCAAGGAGATCCTCAACATTGCACACACTCGTGTCAAAATTGTCAAGTATTTCCAGCTCCTTGAGTTCTCCCAGGAGTAATTTTTCTTCATGGTTAAGGGTCCGATAAGCCCGAGGAAAATACAGATACTTCAAACTTTTGAAACCATTGAAGACATCTGTTATGGTCATTTCACACACATTTCTTACCCTCAGATCCAGGGTTTGTAGGTACAACATATTGCCTAGATACAAACAAGACAATTCCTCCAGGTAACACTCCCTGAAACCCAAGTACCTCAGATACACTAGTTTCTCTATTCCTTTTGGAAGCTTTCCATCTGCAAACTCTACACCGTACATATACAAAACTCTAAGCCAAATAAATTTACCCAAATCAGGTATTTTCCGTGGCCTGATTATCCCTTCTTCGGATTGATATGAAGTGAAGAATAGAAGATCTGCATTTCCATAAATATATTGAGAATGGGTATCTTCATACTTGTCCAAATGTATGGCACGCCTTATAATTGACGAACTCATATTATGGTTTTCATTTCCCATGTGTATGACTTCAAAAAATTCATCCCGTTGTCCTTTGGTTTGGCAGAATTCACGAATAATGTCATGAATCCTGATGGAATTGAACTTTCTTTGTCTTAAATATTGGTCTTCTGTAATTACCAAGCTTCAGTTAGCCAATTCATCCAAATATCGTGCTGCGACATTCTCCACTGATATCAGACCTTCAGCTATCCGCAATTGCCAAACACTGTCCCATTCTATAGCTCGATCTTTTGGGAAGTTACCCAAATAGAGTAAGCACGGCCTCAAGCGAAGAGGCAAATACTTGTAACTTGTTTCTATAATATCAAAAACTCTGTCCTCAGTTGGAACACTAAATTGCACAATTAACTGCTTCCATGCATTTAGTGGTACCTTAGATAATAAACCAGACATGTCAACACTCAAGTTTAATGGTAAACCTCCACAGAGCCTTGCTATTTTCCTGCGAATTAGCTCTAATTCTGATTTGGAGTCAATCTTTCTCTCTGCGAACAAGAGTATGATGATTGTCAGTAATACTTATACTACCCAACTAAAGGAAGAAAAAGGGAAATCTGTAAAATATTCCATTCAACTATTTCTTCAAAAGTATATCAACTTTTATTTTCATTTACACAATTCTTAATTACGCAAAAACATCTTAAAAGTTATGTCATGCTTTTCAATCCTTCTTTTGTTTTATATAATTTCTTTCTACTATTCTATCCTATTCATAATAATAGTTTCCACTTAAGAAAATTAGCAATCATTTTTTAACTACTTAGAGTAAACAAAAGGAACTGAAAAGTAAAACATTAAAAGGTTGGTAAAATGATTAAGTTAGATCTTTTTTATTCCCTTATAGGCTATTTTGTCTATTTAGTTACTAAAAATATATAGTATCTAAATGAAAAAAATCAAACTAAACACACTACTGAAAAATCATATTTTTTCAATTCAATTTGTCCATCGATATTTTCGTCTGAAATTTGAAATAAATTTTAGATATAATACTGACGAAAATTGACATTGGTTTTTCCTGTAGTGACATTTCTCAAACCTTTATCTCTCAACATATAGCCTTTATTTTGAATTTTACCCCATTAAACATAATTTCACATACTTTTTTTAACCGAAAAATATCGTTCAGATTGACCAAAGAGGCCACTGGACGACTTTGTCTTGGCTTTAATTTTTCAAGTCCCAAAAAAAAAACAAAAAAAGAAAAGAAAAGATCACATGACCTTCAACTGAATTATTTTTACCACACTTTCACAGCTGACAACAATTTATGCAATTTTCGCAGGAATATCTGTGCTTCATTAGCAGAACAACTCTACAACACTAGAATACTCTTAAACATAATAATTTTATATACTTAAATCTCAGTTCCTTTTCTCATACGAACTCTTTCAAACAAAAGAAAAAAAAAAGAAAAAATAATTGCAGATTCACAAATTATTTTATTATACTCTTTGCAACCTATTTTTCATAAATACCTGCAAAATTTGCAACCCTTAAAAGAATATATATAGTCACTATAAACTACAATAAAAAAAACCAGTTAAAAATTTAATTCATTTAAAAATATATATGATTCAACCAATTAAATCCAGAACTGAAATACTCTAGATTTGAGTTCTTTTGCAATTTGGTAATTTCCAAATCCATTTAGTTTTGAGTTGTTAGATAATATTCAATACTTTTGAGTTGTGTTTTATTTCTTTGTGTACTGTATTGTTTATTTGTATTGTATTATTTTATTATAATGTATTGGTAAAGTGATTATACATTAAGTAAGGTTCTGGCTAAGGAAAGACTTGAAATTTAAGTAGTTTGTTTGTGACTCTCTTCTCTTTAATGAAAACTCAACTGGTGTATCGATTACAGATCCAACAGTAATATAGTATAATACTTATTCACAAATACAATACTATTTATTAGAGTAAATCTTAGAAATTAGATATACTTATTTATTTTCTCAACAAGTGGTATCAGAGCTGAAGGTTCGCCCTATGCTTTGTTGTTTGTATTGAATATTATAAATTGAGTTCAAAATAGAGTCATTAACTATACTATCGAAGGAGGTTACAACTTCAAAGCAAGTTGTACCCAATGTGGCATCAACATCTTCGTCCTTATGGGACATGCTAATGAAAATGATTCACAAGCCACAAGATTGTGGCATATGCATTTGGGACATGTTGGTGAAAAATCTTTATAGATGTTAAAGAAGCAAGGAAAAGAGTGCAAAGACTTGCCAGAAAGGCTTCTGCTAGCATTGTGTTATGGGAAAGCATAAAAAAATGAAGTTTGACACTGCTATCCATAATACCAAAGGTATTTTGGATTATGTTCACTAAGATGTTTGTGGACCTTCCAAAACAACGTGCTTAAGTGGCGGATGTTATTTTGTCACATTTGTGGATGACTTTTCCAGACGAGTGTGGGTGTACTCGATGTTGACGAAGGATAAAGTACTATGAATTTTCTTTAAATGGAAAACTCAGATTGAGAACCAGACAAGGAGAAAGATTAAAGTTCTCCGAATAGACAACAATGGAGAATATCAAAGTGATCCATTCGAAGAGGTCTGTCAAAAATATGCCATTGTTCGACACTTCACACTAAAAGAAACACCACAATAGAATGAGGTATTCGAGCTCATGAATTGAACTTTGACAGAGAAAGTTAGATGCATGTTGTCCAATGTTGGGTTAGGACAACAATTTTGGACTGAAATTGTGAATTATGCGCAACACTTCATCAATCAACTAGCATCTTCTGCAATAAAGAACATAACACCTATGGAGGTATGGTCTGGAAAACCTGTTACTAATTAAAATTTCTTACATGTATTTGGCTTCACTGCTTATTATCATGTTAAGGAATCGAAGTTAGATCCAAGGGCAAAAAAAGCTTTCTTTATGAGAGTTGCATCTGGAGTAAAGGGATACCGTTTATGGTGTCTAGAATAAAAAAAACAATAATTAGCAAAAATGTTGCCTTTGATGAATCTGTTATGCTGAATAAGGTAGTAGATGAAAAAATCGATGATATTCTGCAACAAGTGGAGTCTATACCAAAGCAAGTGGAGTTTCAACAGATGAGAATGATCCCCGCAACAAAAACAGAAGTTGAAAGTGATATTCCAACAATAGAAAAAGGGTTAGAAAAAGTTGTTTCTACCCAAGAAAAAGATGAACTAACACTACCAATTGCAGTTAGAAGGACAAGAAGAGAGCTTCAAAAGTTTGCTTGATTTGCTGATAAGGTGGTTTATGTACTTCCAATTGTTGACGATGATGTTTCATCTACTTATCACGAAGTATTTCATAATTCAGAAAGTGAAAAGTGGAAGAATGCCATGAATGAAGAGATGAAACATCTTTATAAGAACCACACATGAAAGTTGGCATAACTACCTAAGAAAAAGAAAACAATTGGTTGTAAATGAGTTTTTGCAAAGAAAGATGGATTTCCTGACAAGAACGGCATCCGCTACAAAACAAGATTGGTGGCTAAAGGTTATGCAAAAAAAGAAGGAATTGACTATAATGAGGTATTTTCTCAAGTGGTAAAACATTTATCAATTAAAGTTATGTTGGCCTTGGTAGCACATATGAATTTGGAAGTAGCTCAACTAGATGTGAAAACCGCATTCTTACACAGTGACTTGAAAGAGGAAATCTATATGACGTAGCTTGAAGGATTCAAGATTGATGGTAAGAAAAACTGGGTTTGTATGTTAGACAAATCGTTGTATAGATTGAAACAATCTCTATGACAATTGTACAAATGATTTGATAAGTTTATGATAAGACAGAGGTATACCAGAAGCAAATATGATTATTGTGTGTATTTTCCAAGCTACAAAATGGTTTCTACATCTACTTATTCTTATATGTCGATGATATGCTGATTGCATTGAAAAACTAAACAGAGATAGACAAGTTGAAGGCTTAGTTGAACAAAGAGTTTGAAATGACAGATTTATGGTAAGCCAAGAAGATTCTCGGGATGGAGATAAGCAGACATAGAAAGAGTGGCAAACTTTGTTTGACTCAGAAACAATATTTGAAGAAGGCACTACAACGTTTTGACATGAATGAAAATTCAAAACCTGTAGCTACCTACTTACTTCTCATTTGAAGCTTAGTGCTAAATTATCTCTTAACACTGATGCAAAGCGAGAATATATGGCAAAAGTTATATATGCTAATCGGGTTGGTAGTTTGATGTATGCAATGGTGAGCACACGCCCGAATATTTCACAAATAGTTGGAGTTGTGATAAGATATATGCATGATCCATGCAAAGGTCATTTTCAAGATGCGAAATAGATTCTACGGTATTTTCAAAACACCGTAGATATTGGCTTAGTATTGAGTAGGACAAATCACCTAGTCAATGTGTAGTTGGATATTGTAATTCTGACTATACATGTGATATAGATAAGCGGCGATCTACAATTGGCAACTTGTTTACTTTAACCAAGTTACCAGTTAGTTGAAAATCTACCTTACAGACAACGGTAACTTTGTCTACAACAGAGGCTGAGTACATGGCGATTACAGAGGCTATTAACGAATCAATTTGGCTTCAAGGGTTGCTAGAAGACTTGGGAGTTGGTTAGAAGCACATTATAGTGCATTGTGATAGTCAAAGTGTTACACACTTAGCAGTGAATGAAGTCTATCATGCAAGGACGAAACATATTGATATGTGCTATCATTTTGTGCGGGAGATTCTTGAAAAAGGTGAATTACTTATTCAGAAGATTTCAACAACAGAGAATCCCGCAGATATGTTGACCAAAGTGGTAAGACCAACTAAGTTCAATCATTGTTTGGACTTGGTTAATATCATGCATTGTTGAGTTGGTGCCTAATAGCGCATTTGATGGTTCCACTGAATACTACTTTATTAGATATTGAAGATGGATAATTTAGAAGTTGAGATAATTAGATAAACTTGTCAATGTGGAGATTTGTTAAATTTTTCCAAGTTTAATATTGCAACTATCCCACATCTAAGAATTTGTTAAAGGGTTTTTGGTTCATTCCCTATAAAAGGACCATTGCCCCTTAGTTAAAATTACACCTTCAACATCTACTATTCTACATTTGTGGAAATCCTTTAATTAGGATATCATAATTATAATATTTCGAGCATTAAGTAAAGAGGTCTGGTACTGTGGTAGGGCTCTAAAACGTAGGCAAAATTGACCAAACTCTGTTATCAATTCCGGTTTATTTTTTCCTTTTATATTTTGCTTTAACTATGAAATGGCTTTCTGGTATTCTTTTTATTGTTAGCTAATATTCAATACTTTTGAGTTGAGTTTTATTCCGTTGTGTAGTGTATTGTTTATTTGTATTGTATTATTCTATTATAATGTATTGATAGAGTGATTATACATCAAGTAAGATTCTGGTAAGGATAGACTTGGGAACTCTCCCCTTTTCTTGAGAACTGGTTCTGACTAAGGAAATACTTGGAGTTTAAGTAGTCCATTTGTGATTCTCCTCTCTTTCTTGAAAGCGCAATTGGTGTATCGATTACAGAACTAGCAGTATTTTAGTATAATACTTATTCACAAATATAATACAATTTATTAGAGTATATCTTAGAAGTTAGATATACTTATTTGTTTTACTAACATCTTTTACTGTCTAGGTTGAATTTGCTCCTAAACAACTCCCAACTTTGCTGATCTCTTAAAGGTCTAATGATGTGTATATGTCCGGCAACGTGATTTTCTACCTCCATATTCCGAATAGCAATTAGCACTCTTGATTTGTTATTGTCATCAGGGAAGGCCATGCGCAGGCTAAACCAACCATTAGAAAACCAGATATCGTCCAACACTATAAGATACCGCTATCTTTTTAGACTTTTGTAGAAAAGCTCAACCAATTTTTTTCTTGCATGTACATGGCTTCTCTTCTCTCAAACCATGTTTTATATGTGATGGCCAGTATTTCCCGGAAAACGTGTTTCCTTTCAAAGTCCTAGGATAGACAAGCCTAAACACGAACTTCGAAGTGGCCTTCAATTTGTGGATGTTGAAATAATTTCCGAACAAGAGTTGTTTTGCCTGTCCCAAGAATGCCACATATGCAGAGAAAAAGGGAGGTTCTCTCAATTAAGGCAGACATCAATCTTTCAACGTTTTCCTTAGTTTCAACAGCATATACCTTGACGGTTTCAAGGGGCTGTTGATCATGTTGTTCTTCTGGGGTTGAGCATTTAGAGACCGCCATAAATCAATCTAGCCATTTCTTCAAAGTGTCTATTCACATATCTAAAACCAAGTATTTTTCTCTCTCTATAAGAGTGAGTCTTATTGTTGAAACTAAAAAAACTTATTCAAGAATAAATCAAAAAAAAATCATAAGTATCACACACACACACACTATATATATATATATTAGATAGGGCTATTTGACAGTTGGCTACAAATTATATAATCGATTATAATCCTACTCTATCTCAAATATATATTTCTTGATATTTATGCAACGTGTTAAGATTGCATATTCTAATCCCATTAGGACTAAGACATAGCAAGCTTCCAATAATTTTTTTTTATATCCCTAAAACCTCTTAGTCTTACATGTTATCTCCATCGATTAACATATATTTTGAATGAGATAAAATGACTAAAATACCATTCATTCAATTATTTAATTCTCATATTTACTTTGATTACACCGGTAAACACACTACATATAAATAAAATTCAACTGACACTATATAATTACTTGTTGGTTATAATAATCGAATATATTTATGTGTCTAATTCATTAAAATTCACAAAAACAATGTAAAAGATATACTTTAGTAGATTTCGTCTCCAATAAAACTAAAAGATTTGGCCTTTGACAAGAATTCAAACCTCCAAGCCTTCTCATGTGTAATCTCCAATGATTAAAAACAAATTGCTATTTTTCTCTTTCTATAAGTGTGAGTTTTTTTTAGACTAATTTTTTTTTGCAGAATAAAATATCATATATCTTGTATAGTAGATAAGTATAGTTTGAAATATCCAACTATTTTCCCTTATCATACTTATTTGGATACTATACCAACTATTTCAAATCATAATATATCTTAAAGATACTTATTTTGATATTTCTATAACTTATTAGGATTGTAAAACTCTAATCCCATTAGAGCATGATTGACAGTGTCTTTATTTTTTCATCTCCAATGCACAAAGTCTTGGAATAGTGTGATGCTTACATGCCAAAATTTTTTATTGACACTCTTAGAAAGGCTGCCATATATTGAATTCATGTATAACATGATGTGATGCTGATATGTCAAGAATTTTTATTAACACTCTCACAAAGGCTGCCATATATTGAATGCATGTATAACATGTTGAATCAGTAGAAAAAGAGAAAAAAATGCTGAAAAATTTGGGAAAAAATATTGAACCGTACAATGTTGATTAGGACATGGGCTTTGGACTGTGGGCGCCCCTTTTGGGACATGTTCTTGAAAGCGAAACACATGCAATCTTCACAGATATTGACACTTTTGTGTTGGGGGTGATAATCGCAGACACAAATTGCTTCTGATTTCGTAAGAGGTGAAAAATAAAGAGTAGCAAGCGAAGTATATGGTAACATCATATACAACATATTCTTTGGCTAACATTCTTTTGGCAAGTATATGGTAATGGCATTACCAGATCCGTTGGGCAACCATTGGGGCCACCAATACAGATTTTGATCTATGGGTAATTAATCAATTTTTTTAATAGAAGGAGGGTTATTTGAAGAAGTCAAATTGACAAGTAGTTGTTGGCGTTCATGTATTTAAGACAAATTTTTAAGTTTGACAGTATGATCATTTGGCATTCATATGATGTGAATTGACATTCCACTCATTTAATGCCATTTGGCAATTGTTTTTTGACAGTGATTGTTAGATATGCTCTTTGGAGTCACCAAAAGGACCTGTTTGGCCCTAATTAAACTAAGCTTCTAATGAATTATTTTAGTAATTAAAATAATTTATTAATTACATTCTATTCCACCAAAAGAGCGCAATTACACTCTTAGACTAATTGAAATGATTGGAGCTAATAATCACGTTCTAAGATTTATCGAACTTACATGTTACCCCCGTCGATCAAAGTAATATTCCGAATGAGATAAAATGATCCAAATACCCTTCATTTAATTATTCAATTCTCATATTCACTTTGTCAATACCGTGTGAACACATCACACATAATGAAAATTCAATAGATACAATTGCATTACTAAGCTCATATTTAACTGTTCCTTAGAAGAACTCATGAATGCATGATCATGCATTTTAAATGTGATGGATTCCATATTGAAAAATAATGTTTCATATTTATTTCACTTAAATTCCCAAGATATTGAGATAAAGATTATTAAATTAATCTCATTGACAATCCAAGGAATATCAAGTTAGTAAATATAGTTTATTATTTGCTCAGGATTGAGGTATTATGTACAAAAATCTTGAATGTTAAATTTGTATGGTCAATATACTCAAATAATTAAACATAAGTGGTTCAATCCAATATGTCAAAATATATTATTAATTTTATTACCAAAGTCAAAGACAAACTTTAATAAAATTAAGACGATCACTAAAATAATTTGCCTAAACTTATTTATAGATCACAGATAATTAATTTCGAATTAAATTATAAATTATATATTTATATGTTTAACAAATAAACACTCCATTTATAATATGAAAATAATTTGTGGCCATAAACATGCTCAAACATAAAGAAAGAATATTTTATTTAAATTCATTCAAAAATAAATGTAACAAATACATTTACTCGACGAGTATAACAAACATTACTAAGCTCAGATTTCAATATCTCTCAAAAGGACATGCTCATGCTTGTTAAAAGTGACAAATTCCATATTACGAGATAAATTTTACATGTTTATTTTTCTTTAATTCCCTTAATACCGAGATACAGATTATTAAATTAATCTCACTTATTCATTCATTGGTAACTCAAAGAATATCATTTAATAAACATATTTAATTATTTTTTCATGATTAAGAAGTCATGTACGAAAATTTTGTTATGTATAATTTTTATAGTCAATTACCCAAATTAAACATAAGTGATTTAGTCCAATATATAATAATATATCCTTAATTTTATTACCAAAGTCAACGAAAGACTTCAATAAAATAAAGATGATCTCATAAAAAAATATTTGTTCAAATTTATTTACAGTCCAGATAATTAATTCAGAAATAATATAAATCAAGCCTCTCTCATGTGTTTAATAAATAAACACTTGATTTATAATATCCAAATAATACGTGGATTGAAGTTGGCTCGAAAATAAAAAAATATTTTATTTTAAATTTCAACTATAAACTAAACGTAACCAATACATTTTATTTACTAGATGGACACTAGTAACAACCTCCTCATGCTATTCAAGATTGCATTGCTCATGAGTAGTGTGGTTGGTTACTTCTTAATCCCCAAATTGAGGGAAGCATGCTGGATTAATCATCGCATGACTCGTGAAAGTTTATTTTGACAAACTACTCATGTATGTTCTCAATTGAATCCACAACATATGAATATGACAATCTTGTACAGTTTGGCTAGCTCTTTACCTAAAGGAAGCACGACCCCTGCAAGTACTATGACGCCTAGCCTAGAAATGGCGCCAAACCCATTTTTTTACTCTGTGGATGCCTTGAAAGCTGTATTATAAATAGTCTATTCTAAACATGAGCCTAACCCTTTTGTGGATCAATCCTCTTGAATTGCTAGGAGCATATTATAGTTTTTGACTTGCTTGTAATTTCGAATGATTGTTTTGGTCTTGAGAACCTTGAACATACACATGTAAAGGACATCGTACAACTTTTGCTCACATCTAATACATTTTGATCCCTTCTTTGATATACAAAAAAGAAAGAAAAGTCAATCTTCATTTCTCCAAATCAAACAATTGCACAGCAGCAATACCAACAATTACCCATCCCAACCTCAACCTCTTTTATTGTCATCCATTGGTATTGGTTTTTTGGTTATGGTCTAAAGCAACATTTCCTTATTTTGTTACAAGCTTAATAGCAGAAGGCTTTTAAGGGCAAGTAGGAGGGTGGCTTTCTGTATTTCGATCTCAATGACTATTAGATTCTTGCCATTGTGAAATCAAAGAGAAGAGGCAATAAATTGTTGACCTTTGGAACAAGGAATAGTGGCAACAAACAAGCCAAACACACCATTTTTCATTTAAGAATTATTTATCTGCTAAAGGTTTCATTGCCTATCAGTTTTGAATCTCAATTTGTGCAAAATATAGCTATGAAGAAGATCCCATCAAATCCAAAAAAGTTTGTATCTTTTTCAAAATACAGTAGATGAGGTTTATTAGAATCTTTCCTACATATTCATCCAACGAAACTCGGATATATAGCAAGAAGTAGCCTTTAGTTTCCTAATTTTTATATTGTAATTTTTCATAGAGATTCTAGAGTATATCAAATAAGGTAGTGGCTAGTTTTTTTTTGTACACCAGCAGTTTGTATATAACTTCATTGTAATATTTCATTATCAATGAAAAAATGGAGATAATTTAAGACAATTTAATTTTACTAAAATAGTTTCATTAGCTCCCAAAGTATTATAAAAGGGACCGTGCTATTTTGTATTGGGATAGTTGAAAGAAATAGATTGAATAATAGATTGTATCTCACGCATATACCTTTAATTACTCAAAAAAATTCATAAACAAATAAAAAAAAAAAGCATGTTGATTATATCAAATTTGGAGTCACTAAATATTTTAGTTCATAATGGGTAGGGACACTATTGCTGAGGTAATAACCTCTATACGAAATGCTGATATGGATAAAAAAAAGTGGTTAGAATATTACTCTTAAGAGAGGTTTTCTCGAAAACGTGAGTTTATATTACTGAAAATACTCTCAAAATACTCTTAAGAGAGGGTTTTCTTGAAAACGTGAGTTTATATCATTAACAGACTTCCAACTAAACTCTTAGGAAATAAAATTCCTTTTGAGATGTTGTTTGGGAAGAAGCCAAATTATGATCATATGAAGGCAATTGGGTGTCTTGCTTATGTTCATAATAAAATATTTGTAGGAAAATTTGATGAAAGAGGTAAGGCTGGTATTTTTCTAGGGAATCCCAATAACCAAAAGGGCTATAAGATCTATGAACTGGGAATTGGAAAGGTTACTTGTTCAAGAGATGTTGTCTTTTTGGAGGAAAAATTTCCTTATCTTTGAGAATGAGCGATTGAAGAAAGGAAAATTACGGCAGCAACCAATTTATTCTTATCAAGATGATGATGCTAATGTGAATCCTACAAGGCTTAGTATCAGTGAAGAACAAGAAAGCCTAATGACCGAAAAAAGAGGGAGTTGAGTTAGAAGAATAAAATATACAAGAAAGGAATGCAAGTTATCATGAACATGATGAGCCGCAACAAGTTGATCATGAACAATCGGCAAGACAAAGCCAAAGAAAGAGGACAAGACCAAAGAAGTTTGATGATCTTGTTGATAGTGATCCCTCCACTTGATTTTCTCAAAACCAAAGGAATTAAATCTACCTAGCCTAACATTGTTAGGTGAAAATCCATGAAATAACAAACCATCAATTGGCCTTTTGATTCATTAAACCTATTAACCAATTATGCCTATAAATAGGCATCATTTGTTAGTCTTCAAATCATCCAAATCCAAATACAATTCCAAGCTTCAATATATTCAGAGAAGTTCTCTGAAAAAGCAAGTTTTGTGAGAGTTTATTTTGTGAGCTTTTGGAATTATTTTCAAAAGGGGAAGTGATAAAAATAATGAAGAAAAATCATTTGGGGGAATTTTTGGGAAATACTCGAGTGTCACTATTTTTATCTCACTTTGTATTGCCTCTAAAATTGTTATTTTAGAGAAGACACTCTTTGTATCTACTATTTTATAGTGGAAGGAAATTTGGAGTTTGAGAGGTGGAAGTAGCCCAAAATTAACGGTGAACCACGTTAAATTATTGGTGTCATTTATTTATTGATTATTTTATTCAGCATTTATTCTGGACAATTATTTTCGCTATGCCCAACAAGTGGTATCATAGCTTTGTTTGTTAGTTCCATAAAACTCTTAGTATGCTCTGTGGTTGCAGCTTTGACTAATCTTCCATATCAGAAAAGATTTTATTGGAATTAATGTCTGTCACGATGCAGGCAAAAAATACCAAGATGATCAACTTAAATGGCACAAATTATCACATGTGGAGAAGAAAAATAAAGGATATTCTATTTGTGATGAAAATGCATCTACTAGTATTTGCAATTGCTAAACTTGAAGGAAAGTCAAATCAAGAGTGGGAATTTGAGCATGAACAGGTATGTAGTTTTATCCATCAATATGTTGAAGACAATGTCTACAACCACATCTGTAATGAGACTCATGCCCGGATGCTTTGGAGTAAACTTGAACAATTGTATGCATCAAAGACGGGGAATAATAAATTATTTTACCTGACAAAAATGATGCAATTGAAATACAAGGAAGGAAATACTATAGCAAACCATCTGAACGAGATGCAAGGTATTCTGGACCAGCTGTTCAGATTGGGCATAAAGCTAGATGATGAAGTATTTTCTCTAATAGTACTAGCCTCTCTACCAGAGTAATGGGAAACTTTGAAGATCTTACTCACCAACACTGCACTAGATGGTGTAGTAAATATGGAATTTATTAAAAGTGGAATTTTAAACGAAGAAATGAAAAGGAGATCACAAATTTCATCTTCTTCACAACCAGATGTTTTGGTGGCAGACTCCAGGGGAAGGAGTCAGTCTAGGGAACAGAACCCTAGAGGAAAGAACAGTGGAAAGTCGAACAAATATGCCAATATTGAATGCCATTACTGTAAAAAGAAGGGTCACATAAAAATGTTATGTCAAAAGTTCAAAAGTGAACAGAAGAAGAACAAAAGCAATGAAGTCAACAGTAATGATGAACAAACACATACCATTAACGACGAATTTAATGTCGTTTATGATGAAGATATTGTCAATATTGCATCCCACGATACCAGTTGAGTGATTGACAGCGGTGCTACTATTCATGATACATCTTGAAGAAAATTCTTCTCATCTTATACAGCAGAAGATTTTGGCACAATCAAGATGGGAAATGATAATATATCAAAAATTGTTAGCACAGGAGACGTTTTATTGCAAACAGAAAATGGCACCAAATTAATCCTAAGAGATGTCAGGCATATTCCAGATATTGGCTTGAATTTAATCTCTATAGGAAAGCTTGATGATGCAGGCTTTTGTAATACATTTTTCAATAGCCAGTGGAAGCTTACTAAAGGTTTCATGGTGGTGGCTCGAGGTACAAAGCAAACAACCTTGTATGTAATAAATGCAAAGCTCTCAACTGACATTGTAAATGCTATAGAGAAAGATGGTGTTGTTGAATTATAGCACAAGAGACTCTATCATATGGGTGAAAAAGGATTGGCAAGTCTTGTCAAGAAGAAGATGCTACCTAATATATATAAAGCTCATTTGGAGAAATGTGCTGACTGTCTAGCAGGCAAGCAAAACAAGGTTGCTTTCAAAAGTTTCTCTCCTTCCAGAATAAAGAATGTGCTAGATTTGGTTCATTCAGATCTGTGCAGACCAATGCCTAAGTCACTTGGCAGTGCTCAGTATTTTGTGACTTTCATTGATGACCATTCAAGAAAGACATGGGTATATTGTTTGAAGACAAAAGATCAAGTGTTAGATGTCTTTAAACAATTTCATGCCTCGGTTGAGAGACAAACTGGGAAGAAATTAAAGTGCGTTCGGACAGATAATGGTGGAGAATACATTGGACTATTTCATGCTTACTGCAATGAGCACGGTATTAGACATCAGACAACACCTTCGAAAACACCGCAATTAAATGGCATGGCTGAGAGGATGAATAGAACTTTGATAGAGAGAGTCAGATATTTACTCTCACATGCAAAGTTGTCTAAAACCTTTTGGGGTGAAGCTCTATACACAGTTGCATACGTATTAAATCATTCACCATGTATCGCTCTTGAATTGGATATTCTTGAAAAAGTATGGTAAGGAAATAATGTTTTATATGGTCATCTGCGAGTGTTTGGCTACAAAACATTTGTACATATTCCCAAAGATGAGAAATCCAAACTTGATGTCAAGACACAACAGTGTATTTTTATTGGCTATGGTCAAGATCAATTTGGCTATAGGTTTTATGATCCAATTGACAAGAAACTCATCAGAAGCCGTGATGCCGTGTTTATTGAAAATGAGACCATTGAAGACATTGACAAAATGAAGAAGGATGTTCCTGATTCCAATGATGGCTCATTAGATCTAAAATTAATTCCTCCAACACAGGTGTCAAGACAAGTTGGAGAAGAAGGTCAAGTTAATTTACCTGATGAAGATGATGCTCCCATAGAAGTTTGTTCTGAAGACGAAGAAGATAATATTCATCAGCCAAAACCAATACCTGTGGCTTCCCCAGTTCTTCTAAGAAGAAATGATAGAACAAAACAACATTCTACAAGATATTCAACCATTGATTATGTGTTACTCACTGATGGGGGAGAACTAGAAAGCTTTGAAGAAGCCATGAATTGTGAATCCAAACAGAAGTGGATTGAAGCCATGCAAGAAGAAATAAAATCCTTGCATGAGAATAAGACGTTTGAACTGGTAAAGCTACCAAAAGACAAAAGAGCTTTGAAAAATAAATGGGTGTTCAGAATCAAACACGAAGAACACTATTCCAGTCTAAGATTCAAAGCCAGATTAGTTGTCAAGGGATTTCATCAAAGAAAAGGAATTGACTTTGATGAGATTTTCTCACCAGTTGTGAAGATGACATCCATCAGAACAGTGCTTGGGTTAGCAGCGAGTCTTGACTTGGAAATTGAGCAAATGGATGTCAAAACTGCCTTCCTACATGGTGATTTGGAAGAAGAAATATACATGGAGCAGCAAAAGGAAAAGAGGATTGTGTTTGCAGACTGAAGAAAAGTCTTTATGGCTTGAAACAAGCACCGAGACAATGGTACAAGAAGTTTGAATCTATTATGGGGGAGCAAGGCTACAAAAGGACTACATCAGACCATTGTGTTTTTGTGCATAAATTCTCTGAAGGTGATTTCATTGTTCTTTTACTCTATGTGGATGATATGTTGATTGTTGGCCAGAATGTTTCCAGAATTGAAAATTTGAAAGAACAATTGAGAAAGTCTTTTTCCATGAAAGACTTAGGTCCAACATTCGCATAAATATCATCAGAAACAGAGATGCTAAGAAACTGTGGTTGTCACAGGAAAAGTACATTGAAAAAGTACTTCAAAGATTTCACATAGATAAAACTAAAACGATTAGTTGTCCTCTTGCTAATCATTTTAAGCTAAGTACTAAGCAATGCTTTTCCATAGATAAAAAGAATGAAGATATGAAAAGAATTCCATATGCTTCAGCAGTTAGAAGTTTGATGTATGCTATGGTATGTACACGACCAGATATTGCTTATGCAGTTCGAGTTGTGAGTAGGTTTCTTTCAAATCCTGGAAAAGAACATTGGGCTGCAGTAAAATGGATTTTCAGGTATCTTTAAGGTACTTCCAAAATTTGTTTATCCTTTGGAGATGTCAAACCTATATTGGTTGGTTATACCGATGCAGATATGACTGGTGACATAGACTCAAGAAGGAGTACTTCAGGCTACTTAGTTACATTTGCAGGTAGAGCTGTATCATGGCAGTCAAGATTACAGAAATGTGTTGCTCTTTCTACTACTGAAGCGGAGTTTATTGCAGCAGCGTAAGCGTGTAAAGAGTTGTTGTGGATGAAAAAGTTTTTAAAAGAACTTGGTGTGCAGCAAGACAAATATCAATTATTTTATGATAGCCAGTGTGCTATTCATCTTGGGAAGAATTCTTCATTTCATTCAAGATCCAAACATATTGATGTGAGATATCGTTTGATCAGAGATGTATTGGAGGAGAAGTTACTATATGTTGATAAGATTCATACAGATGAAAATGGATCAGATATGTTAACAAAAGTTTTGCCCAAAAAAAACGTTTGAATTCTGTCGATTAGCTGCCGGAATGGTGAAGCCCTTGATGTAGTCGGGAGGGGGAGGTTTGATAGTGATCCCTCCACTTGATTTTCTCAAAACCAAAGAAATTAAATCTACCTAGCCTAACATTGTTAGGTGAAAATCCATGAAATAACAAATCATCAATTGGCCTTTTGATTCATTAAACCTATGAACCAATTATGCCTATAAATAGGCATCATTTGTTAGTCTTCAAATCATCCAAATCCAAATACAATTCCAAGCTTCAATATATTCAGAGAAGTTCTCTAAAGAAGTAAGTTTTATGAGAGTTTATTTTGTGAGCTTTTGGAATTATTTTCAAAAGGGGGAGTGATAAAAATAGTGAAGAAAAATCATTTGGGGTTTTTTTTGGGAAATACTTGAGTGCCACTATTTTTATCTCACTTTGTATTACTTCTAGAATTGTTATTTTAGAGAAGACTCTCTTTGTACCTATTATTTTATAATATAAGGAAATTTGGAGTTTGAGAGGTGGACGTAGCCCAAAATTAAGGGTGAACCACGTTAAATTATTAGTGTCATTTATTTCTTGATTATTTTATTCAGCATTTATTCTGGGCAATTATTTCCACTGTGCCCAACACTTGTCACATATATGCCTTCAATATTTTCCACGCAACCATCCACTTCATCAGATCTTTCAGTGGTATATCCTCTTAACCATTATCTTAGTTATAATAAGTTTTCTGATAAACATAAAACTTTTCTATCGGTTATAATTAAACATGATGAGCCAAGAAGTTTTTCACAGGCAATAAAAGAAAAAGGTTGGAGAGATGCAATGCAAAAGGAAATAGAGGCTCTTGAAGCAAATGGAACATGGACTCTAGAGTTCTTGCCACCAGGGAAGAAACTTGTAGATTCAAAATGGGTCTACAAAATCAAATACAAACCAAACGGAGAAGTTGAAAGGTACAAGGCAAAACTAGTGGCTCATGGATTTACCTAAAATAAAGGAGAAGACTATCATGAAACACATATGCAAAAAATAAATGGCGAGGACACATGTCACGCGTAAAGGATGACGACGTGACTGAATTTGGACGCATCTCCCCTTTGATAATAGCGAGATACGTGTCATCACGCGCAAAACGGATGGTGATCCATGTGTCAAACTTTAGACCAATCAGATTGCGACACGTGGTATGGACGACGGCTGAAGAAGAGCGCAACCAATCTAATAGCGGCACGTGGTGACTGATGTAACTTTCTCCACTTCATGCATTTTGTCCCAACTTTTCAGAAACTCCACTTTGTCCCCCACTACTTTTATGTTTGTCATATTTTATTTATTTTTATTCCAAATTTGCCCGTGTAAATTTCTATAAATTGGGAACGAAATTTACTATGTTTGTACAACCTTCTACAACAAAAAATTCTGCCAAATTTTTCTTACTAATATTTGGTAATAGATCTTAGGTATTTTTAGGAATTTTTAAAGTTTATTTTGGAACGTTTTTTTATGAGATTTCAAGAATATAAAGGAACTACTACCGAGAGAAATCCAATGAAAGTTATCCTTCTTATTCTTGATTTTAATTCTTAAAATTCTTCATTTGAGTCATGTATTGTGAGTAGTTTATTTACCGTTAGCAATGACATGTATTAAAGTTATTAATTAATGAGATTTTGAGATAATTACCGTTACATAGAACACTGGAGTTTATTTTGGACCAGGACTAAATTAATTTAAACAATGGCCGGTTTTACCGTTCTAACTTCTAACTTTTAACTTTTAACTTTTACTTTTCTGTTATTTAATTTTTGTATTTACTTTTTGTTAATTTATTTTATCGTACTATTAGTGAGTAAAATCACCACATTTACTTTTCGCACTTTAAATTTCGTAAATGTGGAGAGTAATATCTTCATCTTTTATTTTTTTGTACTTTTTATTGTGGGAGGTAAAATCTCCCTATTTTTACTTTTTATGTCCAGTAAAACCGTCAAATTTATGTTTTATTTAATATTTGTAGTTTTGTAAATATATAATTGTGTAACCATTTTCTTTTATTTTGCAGGCTTAATTTTCCAAATTTATTTAATTATTTTAGTCATGTTATTTAATAATTTGAGTATTTATATAATTATAGTTGTTATTATTAAATAATCATGTTTAATTAATTAGAAATTCTTTTTAATTTGCATGATTAATTAGCTACGATTATTAATCTTTGATTGATAATCATAGTAGCATCTATTAGTTTAATTAAGTTGTAGCCCTGGGCTTAATTAATTTAACAGGAAATTATATGATTTAAATTATGTTTAATTGAACTTCATTAATTAAATATTCTATTCACGTTAGTTGATAGTGATATTTAATTAAATTAAAGATTAATCTGTCTGAGCTGATCGGGATTAATCTAATTAGTAAGAATAGGAATCTGTCTAAGCTGATCGAGATTCTAAAATCAACTACTCAATAAGTTCTTTATCAATGATTTATCCCATTAAATAAATAATTTGATACAAGTTCCTTACTAACGTCTTTTATTAATTTATTTTTATTAAAAATCCTTTGTATATATAAAAACACATATATTTCTTTTAAGTTTGTTTAATTTAGTTTTGTCTTTATATAATTTTAAAACTTCCCCAAAATTTAATATTTGATTAATAAATTTAAATTTAAGAATTTTTACAAATCTTCGTGAATACGATCCTTATTTGCTCTATCGATATATGAGTATTAAATGTTATATTTAATAGTCGCACGATAGACTCATGTTGGGTTTTTCCCAACACTCAGAGAAATCACAAACGCAAACGGAAATAGAAATAACACACAGATAATTACGTGGTTCGGTATAAAACCTAATCCACGGTGCTCAGCAAGAACACACAGTCACTCTATATTAAGATTACACCCTCAGGTAGGCAGTTCCAGCCTCTCACTCTCAATCTCACTTTACAATCTATTCCAAATAGATAAGGTATCAGAGAGAACGACAAATATCAGGAGAGGAGACAGAGGAAGAGGAACAACAGACAGAAGACCTAATCGGCTAGGTTACAAAAGAGAGAAACGCAGGATATATATGGGTCCGTCCAGGAGCGGGTCGGAATTCGACCCGCTCGGTTGACCCGTGGAACATTATGGGTTGATCCGAGATTCCATCAGCATTTTACTCTTATCTGGATAAACAGAGATGGCCCAAGTCATGTATAAGCCCATCATCATTGGGTTTAGATATTGGGCTGATCTGGTGGACAATTCCAACAAACTCCACCTTGAACACAAGTATCAGCCAATTAAGAAAGAGTGTGTGTGTTCATTTTGCCTCATAGCACAGTATCTCAGCCAGTTCTAGCCTTGATCAATGTGTAGAAGTTCTCTGCACATAAAAAACTTGTTAGTAGGAACAATTTTAGTACCAAAATCAGCAAGATTATCATGCGTACTAATTTTCCTAACATCAACTATCCCATTTGTAACTTTCTCACGAATGAAATGGTATTTAACATCAATATGTTTAGTTCTTTCATGATAGACAGGATTTTTACACAAGTGCAGAGAACTTTGGCTATCAGTGTAAATAATGGCCTTTGATTTCAGAAAATTCAGTTCATGTAATAAACCTTGAAGCCAAATTGCTTCTTTTATAGCCTCAGTAGTAGCTATATACTCAGCTTCTGTAGTGGATAAGGCAACTACAGATTGCAATTGAGATTTCCATGAAATACAATTATCAGCTAAAGTAAAGAAATAAGAGGTAGTGGACTTTCTACCAGACTTATCACCAGCAAAATCAGAATCTACATATCCAACTAACTCTAAATTATCAGTCCATTTAGAGTAATGCAGACCAAAATCCCAGGTACCATTCAAATATCTAAGAAGCCATTTTAAAGCATGCCAATGATCCTTACCAGGATTAGACATGAATCTACTTAGTAAGCTAATTGCATATGCTAGATCAGGTCTGGTAGAAACCATGGAATACATAACAGAACCAATAGCCATTCTATAAGGAACATGCTTCATTTCAGATTTTTCAGATTCTGTTTTAGAACAGGTTTTGTCAGATAGTTGAAAATGAGAAGCAAGAGGCACATTCACAGATTTGCAGGAATTCATAGAGAATTTAGAGACTATCTTTTTCAGAAAGGGCTTTTGAGAGATGAACATAGAGTTATTACTTCTATTTCTGTTAATGTGCATTCCAAGAATTCTAGATGCAATTCCTAAGTCTTTCATGTCAAATTCAGCTTTCAATAAACATTTAAGTTCAACTATTTTATCAACGTGTTTACTAGATATAAGCATATCATCTACATAAAGAAGCAAGTAAACAGCATTATCAACAGAGTTACCAGAATAGTATAAACAGTTATCAAAATTGCTTCTTTTGAAGCCAACACTTACCATGAAAGTGTCAAACCTTTTGTACCATTGCCTTGGGGATTGTTTAAGTCCATACAGAGACTTCTTTAGCAGACACACAGTGTCATCCTTACCTTTTTCAAAACCAGGAGGTTGATTCATATAGATAGTTTCATCTAATTCACCATGTAAAAAGGCAGTTTTAACATCAAGTTGCTCAAGTTCTAGATTATAAAAAGCAATTAAAGATAACATAATTCTGATAGTCTTGTATTTAACAACAGGAGAGAAAATTTCATTGAAATCAACACCTTCAACCTGAGTAAATCCCTTAGCAACCAATCTTGCTTTGAACCTAGGTGGTTCAGTAGGGATTTCACTTTCCTTTACCTTGAAGACCCATTTGCAGTCTACCACCTTTTTCTTACCAGGTTTGGGTACCAAAATCCAAGTGTTATTCTTTTGCAGAGAAAATAACTCTTCTTTCATAGCACTTAGCCAAGAGTCATAGTTAGGACTCTTCAGTACTTCTTCATAGCAGGTTGGTTCTTTTTCTTCAATAAGTCTCCCTGCAGTAAGGGCATAGGAGATCAAGTATGAATACCCATACTTACTTGGAGCTTTTACATTTCTTCTTACTCTATCTCTTGCCAGTTGATAGTCTTGCAGAGCTTGACCTTGAGCTGCTGAGTGTTGGTCACCATCATTATCAAAATCAGTTTCTGATTCAGGTTCAAGGTTTTCAGGTAGGTTACCTGGCTGTTCTTCATTTAGAACAGCTTCAGGGTCATCTTTTCTTTCACTCCCATCAGTTAATGTAGGTTGGTTCTGAGAACTAGAAGTGTCCTCCACCTCAAGAAGAACTTTCTTACTTGAGGGAAGATGAGTAGGATTAGTAGGATTAGGGTCAGACTTAACACAAGGCATGTCATCTTCATTAAAAATTACATCCCTACTAATTACTACCTTCACTCCTGGTTCTCCTCTCAACCAGACTTTATAACCCTTTACACCCTCTGGGTAGCCTAAGAAGACACCCTTTTTGGACCTAGGGTCTAACTTTCCTTCCTTTTGGTGTGCAAAGGCTGCACACCCAAAAACTCTAAGGTTACTTAGGTCTGGTGGAGAACCAGACCATAATTCCTCAGGTGTTCTAAAGTTTATGGCAGTTGAAGGGGATCTGTTTATCAAATAGACTGCAGTACTGACTGCCTCACCCCAGAAAGGTTTGGGAATACCAGAGGATATCATAAGACATCTCACTTTATCCATTATAGTTCTATTCATTCTCTCAGCAACCCCATTCTGCTGAGGGTTGTATCTAACAGTTTTATGTCTAACAATACCACAAGAAGCACACAGATTATCAAAACTTTGATTACAGAACTCAAGACCATTATCAGTTCTAATGAACTTAATTTTCTTACTAGTTTGATTTTCAACAAGAGTTTTCCAATCTCTGAACTTTTGAAAAGTTTGATCCTTAGACTTTAATAAGAAGATCCACACTTTTCTAGAAAAATCATCAACTATTGACAGAAAATATACATTCCCCCCATATGTAGAGATTCTTTCAGGCCCCCATAAGTCAGAATGAATGTACTCTAATATCTCAGTGGTCTTGTGTGTGCCAGTGGAAAAACTCAACTTATGTTGTTTTCCTAAGATGCAATGCTCACAGAATTCAACAGATTCAACTATATCCCCTTTTAAAAGATTCTGTTTGCTTAAAAACTGTAACCCTTTCTCACTAATGTGGCCTATTCTCTTATGCCACAACATGCCCTTTTCATCAACATGCTTTACAAGAAATGCAGAGTGTTTAGAAACAGTAGAACCAGACAATACATACAAACCATTTATCTTTTCACCCTTTAAGATAATGAGTGAGCCTTTACAAACCTTAAGGCAGCCATTTTCTGCCTTGTATGAATAGCCTGCTGAGTCAAGCATACCAAGAGAAATTAAATTTCTCCTCAAACTAGGTACAAATCTAACATCAGTTAGTTTTCTTACCACTCCATCATGCATTTTGATGCATATAGAACCAATACCTTTAATTTGACAATATTCATTATTGCCCATATACACTTTACCTTCAGAGACTACCTCAAAGGTGTCAAACCAGTCCCTGTTGGGACTCATGTGAAAAGTGCAACCAGAATCAAGAAGCCAGTCAGAAGAAGCACAGTTATCAGTAGCACACAATACTTCAGCATACATAGTATTTGCAGTAATATCAGATTCACTATTGTTGCTATTGCTATGGTAATTACTGCTATTATTCCCTTTCCTGTTAAGTTTCTCATCCTTAATCCTTTTGAAACATCTATTCTTTAAATGACCTTCCTTCCCACAGTAAAAACACTTCCTATTCTCTTTGTCTCTGGACTTAGACCTACCTCTACTTCTAGATTTGTTCCTATTGTAGTGATGTTCCTTTTTCTCAGGTCTACTTCTAACATACAGGTTCTCCCCATTACCCTTATTTTCCATTTTAAGGTCAAGTTCTTTGGACTGTAAAGCTGATTTAACGTCAGCAAGAGACAGGTCTTCCCTACCATATTTAATAGCAGACTTAACATCCTTAAAGGAATCAGGCAAAGAATTCAACAAAATCACAGCTTGATTTTCATCAGAAATAGACTCCTCAATATTAGACAGTTCAACAATAATCTTGTTTAAATCATCTAAGTTATCATCCAAAGACTTTGCAGCAGACATTTTAAAACCAAATAATTTTTCTTTCAAGTAAATTTTATTTGACAAAGATTTCCTCAAATAAAGTTCATCGAGTTTACACCACATTTTATAAGCAGAATCAAGACCAATAAGTTGTCTGAGCACATTATCAGATAGATGTAGTACAAGAATACTGTGTGCTAATTCTAATTTCTCAGATAAAGTTTCATCTTTCCAGGATTCTGGGAAGGACTTTGAATCAGAAATAGCATATTGGACTTTATTCTGAACTAGAATAGCCCTCATTTTCATTTTCCAAATTCCATAGTCACCTTGGCCATTAAAGGCCTCAACATCAGCCTTATTGCTAGACATAATAACTATCAGAGAAATTAAAAAAAAATATATATATATAGAAGCAGGTTTAGACAGTATTCAGAAGTTTCAATCGATGAGATACATTTTCAGAGAAGCAAGTTATTCTAGTCGACAATAAATTCTTATGCAATACTCAAGCCACAGTAGACAGTTTAATTTCAGTACAGAGAGTTGCAAAATTCAGACACAGAGATACGACCACAGAAAGAAATTTTCACTGACAGAGGCAGATAGATTCTAAAGGAATAGATAAATCCCTCAGTGAGAGAGAGAGAGCACAACTTCAAACACAACACAAAATTTCCACAGGACACAGATACGTCATGCCTCAGTGGGGCACACGCCAGGCCTGGTTTTTTGTTTTCAAAAGAAATAGTCTTTAACAATCTATTCCGAGACGGAGTATCAAAACCCCCAACAGAAAAAAAAAAAAAAATCAAAAATTAGGGTTTCTGAGCGCCTTACCTTTTTCTGCTGGAATCTCGAATTAAACCGGTAAATCTTACCGTAGACGGTTTACTGATCTCAAGATCTTGTTCAGACCGAGTAGCAAACCAGCAATACCTTTTTCGGCCTCGGCACAGATCAACGAGCAAACCAGAGCTCTGATACCACTGTTGGGTTTTTCCCAACACTCAGAGAAATCACAAACGCAAACGGAAATAGAAATAACACACAGATAATTACGTGGTTCGGTATAAAACCTAATCCACGGTGCTCAGCAAGAACACACAGTCACTCTATATTAAGATTACACCCTCAGGTAGGCAGTTCCAGCCTCTCACTCTCAATCTCACTTTACAATCTATTCCAAATAGATAAGGTATCAGAGAGAACGACAAATATCAGGAGAGGAGACAGAGGAAGAGGAACAACAGACAGAAGACCTAATCGGCTAGGTTACAAAAGAGAGAAACGCAGGATATATATGGGTCCGTCCAGGAGCGGGTCGGAATTCGACCCGCTCGGTTGACCCGTGGAACATTATGGGTTGATCCGAGATTCCATCAGCATTTTACTCTTATCTGGATAAACAGAGATGGCCCAAGTCATGTATAAGCCCATCATCATTGGGTTTAGATATTGGGCTGATCTGGTGGACAATTCCAACAACTCATCAAATACCTTTCTCTCTCTCTTCATGATCAAATGCCGACCATCAATTTTCACATTTGGTAGCACATTCATCATTTAGATATCTGAAACACTTAATTTTTGTGTTAAACTGTGTAAGGATCATGTTGTAAAAACCAATCAAAATAGAAGAAACATCATTTTTCTGTTTTAAAAGATGTGTCCAAGTAAATCTTGTGTAATTATCAACAATTGTGAGGAAGTAACGTTGATTATGAACAATTGGTTTATGAAAAGCCCCCCCCCCCCCCCACATCTATATGTATTAAATCAAAAGCAGCACTGGTTTTTTATTTTGACAAAGGAAAGAATAATCTTCGTTGCTTAGCCAAAGGTCAAATCCCACATTTACAATCAGAAGATAAGCTCATAAAAGGAGGAGCAGATTGTAATATTTTGAAAAATCAAGTAGATAAATGGCCTAGTCTATAATGTCATAAAAGAGATTCTGGAATACACTCAAAAGAAGAAACGTGAGAAGTAAGAGAAACATTCGGACGATGACTGGAAGAAAGATTCTGTGATGAATTTGTTGTTTGCAAGTAGTATAGGCCATCTCTAAAATCAGCTAATCCAATCGTCCTCTTCAAATGTGGATGATGGATGATGAATTTGGTGGACTGAAAAAGAACAGAACAGGAAAATTGTTGTGTAGTTTAGGGACAGAAATAAGATTAAAAGAAAATTCAGGAACAAATAGAACATCATGCAAAAGCAAGTGTTCATTCACAGCAACAGTTCCTTTATGAGTAACTGGAACAATAGAACCATTTGGTAGCTTAATGGAAATAGAATCAACTTGATGATACTCCTGAAATTTAGATAGAGAGTAACATAGATGATCAGTTGCACCAGAGTCCATAATCCATACGTCTAATTTTGCATAAAGCCTTACCTAAACCATGGCCATGAGCACTGGTTGTTACCGCCATCACTTGTTTTCCAAAATTATCAGTAGCCTCAGTAACATGAGGAGGTGAATCAGACATCTGCTGCTTATTCAACAATGATAAAAGTTCCTGATATTGAGTGGTAGTCAATCCAACAATGGGCTCTTCATTAGATTCGTGTTGTTCATTAGAAATTCAATTCACAGATCGGTTGTTCTTTTGTTTGTATCCAATAGGATACCGTGCTTCTTGTATCACCGATCTATTGCATGGCCTGTCATCCCAGAGTGCATTGAAGTTTGTTGCTCTTAGAAGTTGATGGTTTTCTGGACTTAGAACCTAAATTGATGACTCCCCTTGTCTCTGCATCAGGTGTTTGATGAACAACCATGATAGGTGCTTCCTGAAATGAACCACCAGATTCATTTTCAGGATACTCTTTCTTGATTGCCATAGAGAAAACATCTCGGATTGATGACAAAGGAGACATCAAAAGAACCTTGTCTTTTAATTGAGAGTAATCATCATTTAAACCCTCCAAAAACATCAATACGTAATCCTCCTCCTAATGTTGTTTAACCAACGATGAAAGCTCACACTTGCAGGCTGAAGTTGGTAAAGGTCTAAGGATTGTCATCTCATCCAACAGAGCTTTGAGTCGGGTAAAATATCCATTGACACTCATGGATCCCTGTTTCAATCCATGAATCTGCTTAATGATGTCAGAAAATCAATACAAATTCTTCTGAGCAAATCGCTGCTCTAGATCTTTCCAAATATCAGAGGCCAAATTATATCAGTAGATGCTTTGTGCAATTTCTGGAGAAACTGCATTACTAAGCCATGAAATGACAAGGTGATTGCAGGCATCCCATGCCTGGTAGTCACGGTGATCAGCATGAAGGGGTTTAATGGAACCATCCACAAACCCAAATTTGTGCTGAGATCAGAGTGCAACTCTCATCCCTCGTGCCCATAATTGGTAATTTTGTTCTGTCAAAACTGGTTTGACAAGAACAAGGGTAGCACAATCAGAGGATTGTATAGAAAAAGGGTTAATAGACCAGAAGAAGAGCTGGAAGAAGAAGAAACAGAAGCCATGACAAACTACTGCTCTGATACTATGTTGTGGCATTCACAATTTTGCAGAAGAAAAGAAATCCAGAAGATGAGAGAAAACTGAAAGAACTCAAGATTTTCATTGATGTAAAAGTATTTACATGTATGGATATTTATATACACAACTCTACTGGGAGAGCAAGAAAACATCCTAGCTAATTACATCCTTACATTCTTCATTAATTACCATTCAATTTTAAAATTACATCTAGTTTTAACATAAAGACGGTTATTCCTGCTTTATCATGCAATCACTTATTTATAAATAAATGTTTAATTAATGAATGAAATAAACTAACTTAATACTTTCTAAATTAATAAAAAACTGATTAATGTTAATATTAATTAATAAAATAAATAAGATAAATTTATGTTAGATACTAACTAAATTGATTTGAAAAACAACAATGAATATTAATTATAATAGTAGCCTTTATCATTGGTTGGATGACAATTAGCTTTATACTAAATTTTTTTAAAAAATAAGATTAATAACTTAATAGAATTACTTAAGTTCAATTAGTTATGTTCATTGAATTTTTTTTATTCTTCTTCAAATAGTAATAAACATTTATTTTTATTTTTAATATATTTTGTAGGAATTCTTGTTTTTAGTTACTTTCTACATTCCAAAATATAAAATATTTTGAGCAAATTCTTTGTCTCAAAATATAAGATATTTTATTAATTTTGAGAGTTATTTTATGTATTATTTTTAAATGTATGTGAAATGTACAAAATATTTTATATTTTGAAATAGATGGATTAATTGCCAACATGTGGTTGTCACCAGTACATAATTAATTGTTTTTGAAATTTTGTGACTACATAATAACATATAGCTGTGATAGAAATAATTGTCTATTGAGGTTTATCCACAATAAAATCAGCATTTTGAACCAATTGGACAAGAATTTTTCCTCTAATTCATCCCTACTACCAGTCTACATCCGACCGAGATTGCCCGACCCAACTTGCTTTTAGTTGCGACTATAAATACAATTTAGGGTAAATTTCACCAAACCCCCCTCCATCTTTTATTCAAAAACACTAAACTCACTTCATCTTATAATTGAAGTAATATGTCTCATGATCTATTCAATTTTATCAAAATAGTATAATTAGTAGGCTTAATTTTAGTTAAACATAATTTATATTACAATTTATCATTTTTTTGTCAATTAATCTTTTATATTTTATTAACTCTCATAAATTAAGATAAAATCTTACTAAAAAAGAAAAAAAATTATGAACTTTTATGTGTTTAAACATGTGAAGAGATTTTTTTTTAATTTAATACACTAGAAAATTTAAAACAATTGAAAAAAAAAGAATTTGTCAACGTTTTTTCTTTTCTCTACTGTTTTTTATGTTCTAATGTGTTTAATAAAGAATTTTTTATTCACATGTTCAAGCAAATAAAAAAGCTCATAGAATTTTTTATTTTTTAGTAATGTTTTATTTTAATTTATGAGAATTAATAAAAAATAAAATGTTAATTGACAAAAAAGAAAGAAGATAAATTGTAATAAAAATTATACTTAACTAAAATAATTGAAAAGATGAAAGGGGTATATTGAGATAATTGAAAGATTGAGAGGAAGTATGTTTTTCATGGAAATTTTAAGAGATTTAATGATAAAATTGAATATATATCCAGAGACCATATTGTTACAGATGAAGGGATTTATTATTTTTTTTATAAAAGATAAAGGGCGAAATTTACCCTACAATTTATTTAGATAATAGGGCAACTCCACACGCGCGCGCGAATATCATATACAAATATTGAAATACAATTTATTTTGTTCATTTTTAATGGCTCATGCTGACATTGGGCCCTGTGTTCTTTCGATTGAATTTGCATATGGAGTCTCTTGCTTCTTTCCTGTTTGAGAAACTTAAAGCGTTGAACTGCAATGAGGATCTTGTTTTGCACCTGTATATACTAAAAATTTCAGTTACTCAAGCGTGTTAAATTTGGTGATATGGATCACATGAAATGGAAATGTAAATCAGATTTCATCATATTGTGCGTAAATTACAATACCTTGCTATTTCTCTTTTAGGATCAAATGTTGACCATCTATTTTCACATAGGTTTGCACATACTCAATTTTGTAGAAATCTTCTCCTTCTGTGCCATCTGACATTTGAATTCTGCCTACAAATGCCCCCGGCATAGAGACGATTTCTAGTTTTTGAAGCTGTTGGCAGTATTCCAATCCGTCAGGGAGCATTACCAAATTCTGGCAGTTCTCAATTACTAAAGTGAGCAGTGATGACAATGCACCATCTTCCAACTCCCAGTATTTTAGTGTGTACAACTTGAGGAGTTTAAGATACCTGAGTTTAAGAAAACCAGATGAACTGCACTTCATATTGTCCCCATTATATGCCTCCATTTCTAGGGCAAGGATGGACAGGTTAGGAAGATCCTGAAGTATCTGCATTGGGTCTTCAACAAGTTGAGAACCAGTTAAGATAACCTTAGTTAATTTCGAAGAGGTCCTGTCAAACCCTGGCAATTTTCCCAAGTGTCCCTGTACTTCCAGAACATGAAGAGCACTAGACTTGAACACATTCTCCATGGCAGAGAACCTTTTGCTAGAGTGACAATTGAAGTGTCGAATGTTGAGCGATATTGAACGGAACCGACTCGTGTTATTTTCTAAAGCTTCCAAGATTTTCTCTATCTCTGAGACGTCTCCCTCTGTAGTTACCTTCAACTCTTGAAGGTTGGTCAAGCCACGGAGGTCCTCAATATTGCACAAACTAGTATCAAAGTTGTCAAGTATTTCCAGCTCCTTTAGTTCTCCCAGGTGTAATTTTTCTTTATGGTTAAAGCTCCGATAAGCCAGCGGAAAATACAGATACTTCAATCTTTTGAAACCGTTGAAGACATTTGTTATGGCCATTTCACACTCATTTCTTACCCTCAGATCAAGGGTTTGTAGGTAGCACATATTGCCTACCAAAGAAGACAAATCCTCCAGATAACACTCCCTGAAACCCAAGTACCTCAAATACACTAGTTTCTCTACTCCTTTTGGTAGTTTCCCATCCGTGAAATCAACACCGTACAGATACAGAACTCTAAGCCAGATAAAATAATCCAGCTTAGGTATTTCTCGTGGCCTGATCATTCCTTCTTCAGATTTGTATGAAGTGAAGAATAGAAGAGATCGCAGGTAATTTATATTTCCATAAAGATGAGAACGAGTATATTCATACTTGTCCAAATGTATGGCACGCCTTATAACTGATGAACTCATATTCTGATTTTCATTTCTCAAGTGCAGTACCTCTGAAAATTCACCCTGTTTTCCTTTGGTTTCACAGTATTCACGTATACTGTCATGAATGCTGCAAGACTTGAACCTTCTTTGCCTTGAAAATTTGTCTTGTATGATCACCAAGCTTCGATTAGCCAATTCATCTAAATATCGCTCTGCAACATCCATCATTTTCTCTCCATTTCCTATATTCTCCATTGATATCAGACCTTCAGCTATCCATAATTGGCATATTGTATCCAATTCTATATCTCTATCTTTTGGGAAGTTACCCAAATAGAGTAAGCACGGCCTCAATTGAAGCGGCAAATGCTTGTAACTTAATCCAATAACATCATGAACTCTGCCATCAGTTGGAACCCCGGAAACACTAAGTTGCTCCACTAACTCCTTCCATTCATTGCATGGTTTCTTAGATAATAAACCAGCGATGATATCCACACTTGATGGCAAACCACCACAGAGCCTCGCTATTTTCCCACGAATTAGCTTTAGTTCTGATCTGGAGTTGAACTGTCTCTCTGCAAACAAGGATAGAAAAGTTACTAGAAACCGTTCACAAAATGAAGTGCGCTGCTATTTCCCATTTCTTTATGTATGTATATCCTTAATTCTTTTTATTTTCATATATTTTACATTGCATTATTTTTAATCATGCAAAACTATATTTAAACTTTTATTTTATATATTTCATTTCTCATTTTATTTTATATCATTTATTTCTATTGTTTGATCCTATGTAAAATGATGGTTTTTCAGTTGAAGAAAATCAGCAATCATATATTAAGGTACCTAAAGCAAACACTAATTAAGAATTAACGGGTAAAATTTTATCTTTTTGGTCAATGACTATGTAAATTATTTTTAATCAGTAAGATGGTATATTTTCCTCGAAAAAAAAAGATGGTGTACTATTTAATTAATAAATTTATGGGATTTGAGGATATATAAATGAAGAAAGTCAATAAAACCTTTATTCTCCAGCCTTTTAGTTTTTTACCTCTCATCTGAAAACAATTGTTTTGAATTTTTTATACTCTAAAATAAATGAGTAGTAGTGTGGCAAGTTCTAGTGATAAAAAATATGAAATAAAAGTTTAAATGTGTACTTTAAAAATAAAAAAAATAAAAAAAGGAATAGTTGATGAGTATTTGAGCCACTTGTCCAGTAAAAAAAAAAAAAGAAAAAAACACCTTTTAGTGAGAAAAACAAAATCCGAAAGCAAGGCCCTAATCTAGTACCTTTGTTCGCAAAGCAACGAGTCATGTTTTCATTTTTCTTTTCTCCTATATCAACAAAATGATCCCGAAGAAGTTATAGTAATATTTTGCATTCACAGTTATAATTAGAGCATATGTAGAAATTTGTATGAAAATACGATAGAGTGGATCTAGGTTGTGGAATAAGCAACGGTCGGCATGGAAGGAACAAAGTGGGGAATTGTGGCAAGAGGAAGGCAGGGTGTGCTGTGCTTGTGGAATTGATAATTCTTTTATTCGTCGTCTCTTACCCTAGAATTAATAAGATCCTTGAAATGGAAGGGTAGAATGTGGAAGAAAAATAAAATCATTTTATTTTAATTGTCACATTTGAATAATTCAGCTTCTAATATTAATACTAATAATAATTTTATTATTTTACTCTTATTTAACTTTAAATATATAAATTTGAGTTTTTAGAAATACATCCGACTATTTTGTAACTAATTCCATTATTTTTTATTAATTCAAAATACCAAAAAAGTTCTTATTTTGCTCTCAAAACTTTTGAACACACCTTTAAATTAATAAAAAAAAAGTCAGAATCAACAAAAACTTAGTTGAAAGGACCAATAAAATTTTATAAAAAATAATAGATTGGGACCAAAATGAATCAAAATAGAGATTGTGAACAAAAACTAAGAAAGTAAAATAATTAGAGGACCAAATCCACTTTTTTTTTGTAAACAAATTGTACATTGTTATATATGCAATCCAGACTGAAATACACTAAATTTGAGTCCTTTTACATTTCGTTAATTTCCAAATCCATTTAGACATCTCTAGCCTTCACTACTAATCCATCCATCCATCATTAATCTGTATTGTTCTTAGATTACTTCATTCAAATTGTGAAGATCCCATCGTTAAAGAAAGAATTTTTTTAAAAAAAACAAAAGCAAACGTGGGTGTGGGGAGCAATTAAATTTATTCCAAATGAGAAGAAATTAATTTTACCGTTGAGGTTTAGCTTGAGCCTAACCAAGTCCCAGGTTTCCTGCTCGCTTAAAGGTCTCATGGTGTGAATATGTCCGCCCACTTGATTTGCCACGTCCATAATCCGAGTCGTAATTAGCACTCTTGATCCGTTATTGTCATCACGGAACGCCATCCGCAGACTAAGCCAAGCGTCAACGGTCCAGATATCATCCAACACTATCAGATACCTCCGTTCTTTTAGACTTTTGTAGACCAGTTCAGCCAGATCTACTTCTGACATGTCCACGTCACCTTCTCTTCTCTCAAACCACGTTTCAGATGTGACGGCGAGTATTTCCCGGAAAACGCGTTTACTTTTTAATTCCGGGGATACACAGACCCAAGCCCGAACCTCGAATTGTGCTTTAATGAGTGGCTTTTCATATAATTCTCGTGCAAGAGTTGTTTTGCCTATTCCTGGCATACCACAAACACAGACCATATTAAGATGGGAGGTATCCATGTCGCTTAAAGCTGAGACCAAGCTTTTGACTGTTGTTTCCTCATTTTCGACGGCGACAGTTTCAAGGGGGGCCTGATATTGATGTTGCTGTTGTTGTTCTTCTTCTTCTGGTGGATCAGTAGTGCCGGCCTCCGAGGTCTTAAAGGCCGGCGACGGGATTGATGATATGATTTCAGCCAATTCTTTGATCTGCTGCCAGCTGGACCTTTTGGAAATCATATTCTGTAACCGATTCCTGTTCCTTCTTGATGCAATTTCCCGCGTATATGATTCGATGAAGTCCTCAAGATTGCAACAAATTCTTATGAATGCTCTGAAATTATTGGCCTGATACTCGGTAATGTTGTGATTTGCATCAGCATCTTCCATGAAATGCCTCCACTGTAACAGCAAAGGGTTAAGGAAGTCAATAAATTTGTCTATCACTTGCCTCTCTTAATGATTTGTTTCAAGAGACAAATCCTGAAGCTTTCGTCGAATAGCGGTTACAAGAATTACGTTGCTCATCTTTCTTCCTTTGCAGAATACAATCAATTTTGGGTCCAAAATTGCTGGATTTATCTTCCTATGTCCTCTCCTGGTTCCTCCTTTTTTTTCTTTCTTTTTTTTTTTGAAAGGATAAAATGAAGACAAGATACAAATTATGGTGTATTTCTATTGGAATTTGAAAATAGCTTTTTTGTTTTTTTTATCAAATTACAATAGTCTTTTTGTATTTGCATAAGAATTTTTTATTGGGAATTTAAATGAATTTTTTTTAATTAGAAAATTGAAAGTTTGATATGATAATTTTTTGATTTTATATAAATATAATTAATAAATTGTTTGAGATTGTGTTTTTAGTTTAAAAGTAATAGAAAAAGTATTCTTTATATAAATATGTGTGATTCATATGTATGGTTAGAAGAAAATTTTAAAATTTTGATTTGACAGAAATTTGGAAGTTAAAAAGTAAATTTAAGTTTTTTTTTTTTAGAATGATGATTTTGGATTTAAATGTTTGTTCAAATTGAGCCTCAATTTTAGACATATTCCCTTCGTTCTAAAATATAAGATGTTAAAGAGAAAATTATTTCTCCTAAAATATTAAAAAATTGTTATTTTGTGTATTATTTCTAATATTACCCATACTCAAAAAGAAAATAAATAGTTTAATTTCAAACTTTCAAAAAATAGTAAGACATAATAAATTAGCGTATTTTAGAAACTAAAATACTTTCTTAATACGTGTAAAATGTTCTTAACATCTTATATTTAGAATGGATAGAGTAAATCAAAGCATATTCATTTAAAGAAATTTAAATTGGTGTCAATTTATTTAAATACAAATTATTTATGTCTATTTATAAGTGGTATTGGAATTAAATGTAACATTAAATATCTATGGAAATCTATTTATCCATATATTCTCTTCGTCACATTTCAATTGTCTATTTTGGATTTGCACTAGGATTAAAAAATTTATTAAAAATAATAATTATACAATTAAACTTTCTAAATTGCCCTTATTTAACTAATGTGTAAGTATAATAATTCCAAATTTTGATGTGAAATATCACTCTTCAAGAAATCCATTCCTTAATACTATCATTCTCATTCAAAAATACTTTCTCCTTTCCTTTTTATCAAATGTTAGAAGCAATTTTACACAAACTAAGAAAGTATTTTAGTTTTGATACTAGATTTATTGTTTTATCTTAGGAATAAAAAAGATAAAAGAATTTTTGTTCTTGTGAATAAGAAATAGAATAAGTAAATGAATAAATAATAAAGTTTTTGTGTTGAGAATAAGAAAAAGATGAAGAAAAATTATATTCACTTCTTGAAAATAAGAAAAACTTGGGAAAAGAAACAATGATAAATAAGGAGGAAAATTGTCAAATTTAGTCCATTAACTATTTTTATTTTCAAGTTTGGTCCATTGTCTAATTTTTTAATCTTTTTAGATCCATAAACTATTTTCATTTTTTCAACTTTGATCCTTGATTGTTTTCTTTTTTATCACTAAACTTATCAAAGACGAAAGTTGAAAAAATAAAAATAGTTTATGGTTCTAAAAGATAAAAAATAATAATAATCAAGGACCTAAGTTGGAAAACAAATATAGTTCAAGGATCTAAAAAGACAAAAAAATAATAATGGAACATAGATAAAAATCAAAAATAGTTTATGGACTAAATTTGATAATTTTCCTAAATAAGGATAATAGTAAAAACAAATGTTGAATGCCTCTAAAAATTAGTAAAACATCTAATAATTATGGACAAGTGATAAAAATTTTAACATCTTATGAGGGAGTACTAGTGAGTATTCATCTTTTTGTTGTATTTTTCTTTATTTAAAACATATCAAAATTAATATTTAACATGTTTCTAAAAAGTCTCATTTATATCTTCAAGATTGCATAGGAATAAAGTAGTAAAATTAGTTATAAAATTAGAAAATAGAATATTCAAATATGACAACTTCAAAAAAGAATGATGGACAATTAAAATGGAATGGAAATAGTATAAGTAAATTATTTAGATTTCTACTCAATTAAATTTTATTCTACCTATCTCAAAATAAATATCATTTTAGATATTTATACACTTATTTATAATATTTACAATATTATAAATTTAAGTATTAAGTTCAAAATCTACACTTAATAAATATTAGAAATCAATCATTCAACTCTCATTATTTATCTCTGTTTTCAAATTAATCACTTTCATTTTCTTTTCACTTAAATATTAATTATTGATGGTAAAAAGATGCTTATTTTGAAATTATATTTATTTTTAAAGGAATGGAGTATTATAATTTACACTAATGTCTAGTTAATTAATTAATCATCCTCGCGAAAGTAGTATGCACACTGAAAGCGGCACGCATCTACATCGAACCTATTATTATATATCTTTCCAACTGAATTTACTTTTAAGAATTTAGACAAAATAAGATGAGCATAACTTTTTGTGGCTAATATATATAGTACTTTTATTGTGCAGCCTTTTTCCTAAATAATTTTATTGTCCCTTTTTTTTTGTTGCGTAAAAAATCTGTTTATATTAAACATTTCCCTACTTAGTCTTTAATTAATTAATTCCTCTTCTAACTATATATTTTGTAGTTTTGGCAATATTTTGCAAGAAAAAATGACATAAGAGTGCCTATATCTAAGAACATCTCCGATGCTAAATAACACTAAACAAATTTTGTCACGTGATAATTAATAATTGAAATATCAATTAAAATAATAAAAATGATAAATAAATAGACAATAAAATTTAAACGTGAATTTCAATGAATAATATTAATTAATAATTCATTACATTGTCTATGTGTTATTTGCTAGTTTGTGAATTTATCAAAAGTGAGCCATGTTTATAAGAAATTACATTATTAATGAAATTTAAAACTGTCACTAAAAGCGTTAATTTTTATCACTATTATTAATAATGACTATTTTTTCAATTTGTCATTTGTTGTCATAAGTACCTTTATTACTAATAAAATTGTGATATTTGTTTTTTTTTTAGTGACCAAAGGTGTCAGTCACTAGAAACATAATATTTTTTACGAAAAGATAGCTAGTCATAAAAAATTGCCACTAATTTGAAAATTTTAGGGTAAAAAATGAGAAATTGATAAATTTAAGTCCCAAAACTTAATTTTTCACATTTCAAGTCCTAAATTTTTAATTTTAATATTGAATGTTTTTGTATAACCCAACCAAAAAACCAATCAAGTCAATGCTGAAATTGAACTTTCAGAGGTAGAATTAGAATATCACAAATTTTGAAAATAGAAGTTGTTGATTTTGAAAACATTTAAATTTTTATTTTTGCATTAGGTCAAAACTTTTAGTTTTGATAGTTCGTGGTCCCTAGCATTTAATTGTTTTGGGGGTTTTGTTCCTTTTTTTTTTAGTTAACCTGGACAAAACAATGTTCAACATAAAATTAACTCTAATTCATTTTTGGAATTTTTTAAGACAACGATGATATCAATTATTAATCCAAAATCTATGATAAATAATCCAAGTGATAGAAAATGATCTTATACTTAAATTATGCTAATCCTAATAATTTTCCTAAATCTGAAGACCTCTAATTTGAAAAAATCATATCTCAAAATCTTTGCCACAATTTAATCATTTTAATCTCAAATAACCCTCATAATTTTATCCTTGAAGAGTATAAATTCAACTGATAATTTAAGAAATTAAAACAAAAAGTTTCTAGACAATAAACATATAACAAATCATGGAATAAAAACAATAGATAAACAATTGAATAGAAAGAAAAAATGAAAGAGAGTAAAATTTTGGCAATATTTAGCATTGTGTGGTCCAAATTTGAATTATTTTGTGCCCAAGCATGGCTAATTATGTCTTTTTCTTTCTTTTCCATATATTTTACTCTCTTTTGTGTTATTTATTCAATTGTTTATAATATTTTTTGAGATAAGATTTTTCCAAATTAGAGGGTTTTGGATTCAGAAGAAATTTTTGGATTAACATCATTCAAGTATAAAATCATTTTTTATCATTTGGATTATTTGTCATAGATTTTGGGCTAATGTTTTGTTATCATTGTTGTCTCAAAACATTTGTTAGGACCAAAACTATCAAAATTAAAAGTTTGAGACCTAATGCAAAAAAAATTTAAATATTTGTGGCAAAAATCTACAATTTCTCTTTTCAAAATTATTGATGCTCCAATTTTGGGCTAACTCACGTTGAATTGTCGGTGTTTTTATCGTATTATACAAAAATGGACTTAAACCACAAAATATTAAATGTTATAGATCTAAGCTATCAAAATAAAAGTTTGGGATCTAAAATGCAAAAAAAAGTTTGTGACTAAAATCTACAATTTCTCTTTTCAAAATTATTCATGCTCCAATTTCGCCCATGAAAAGTTGACTCTGGTATTAATTCTCGGTGTTTTTGGTTGGAATATACAAAAATGGGTGAAATAATTGTGATGGACCTAAGCTATCAAAACTACAAAAAAAAAAAAAATTGTGATGGACCTAAGTTATCAAAATTAAAAGTTTTGGATCTAAAATGCCAAAAAATAAAATAAAATTGGAGCTTAATTCACCAATTTCTTAATCAAAAAATTATTATTAACACTAAGGTTAGAGTTTTCCCAAAAAAAAAAAAAAACACACACACTAAGGTTAGAGTCAATACTTAATCAATCTAAATCCATTTAATACTAAACACTTGTGGTAATCCATTCCGCATTGCATGGGTTATTAAGTGGAATCTAGCTGCCTCTGAATATTTTAATTCCAACTTCGGTCATGGCTCAATATTTAATCCAAAAACAGCTCAATTGCATTTCGTGAATTATCTGATTTAGAAATTAGATTCAAACCAGATCCGGCTGTTTCTCAAGTTTCTATCACTTTTCTATGTGGAGTTCAGTACAATTGATTCGCTTAGGGTTCTTAGATGCTTGTTTTTGCAATGGTCAACCTTAATTAATGTTCATATCTTAATGACTTAATTGATTAATTTCCTCTTATTTCAACAAGAAAGGAGATAGAAGAAAAGATAGTCCTATTGAAGTATAATTAAGATTGTAAGAAAATTAAAAAAAGGTTTTAGTTTTTACTGACAAATAGGAGTACCGAATAATTTGACATATTATGCATGATAATATCAATAGAACAAACATTTATATATGTATGGAACATAATAAATTACTCACTCTGTCCCACTAAAATAAATTGGTTTTTGCCAGTCCTAAATATAATATATTTTCTTCCTTGAGAGTGTGCTTATTTTATAACTACCTAAATTATTTATATTTAATACACTTTGTTATTATAAATTTTATTTTTAAAATATTGAAATGTTAAACGTCAAGTTAAGGGAGTATCCCCATAAATTTGAAATAATTTAAAATTGCACAACGTTTCACTTATCTTCATTTAAAATTTTATAAAATTCAAGATCCTCAATATGTATTTTAATTGATTTCAAAGCATTCCAAAAATTTCATAGATTTTAGTAGAATTCTATTATGAATAGAATTTAATGGATTTTGATAGAGTTTGAATTAAAAATGTGAAGGAAATTTTTTTCAAAAATCCAATTATGACCCCTTAGAATATCATGAAATATATTTATTTATTTTCAATAAAAAATAAAAATAACAAATAACAAATAAAAGAAATGAAATATTATATATATATATCGAGACATAGTAGCCTTATCTATCTCCTCTCACAATAAGATTTATTTTACACATACATATGGAATGAGTATAACATAATTAAAAAAAACCCTCCATTCCTATTAAGATATACTTGATTTCTATTTTTATTTGTCCCAAATTATAGTCAAATTTCTATATTTAGATTATAGTTAAATTTTCAATGAACAAAATTACCCTTATTTAACACATTGACTTAACAATTCATTTTCAAGAGTAGTTTTGAAAATCTAAACATAATTAATTATTTTGAATCCTAATATAATTAAAGATTTCATATAAAAAAATTCTATGTGTTTATGATAGGTTACCAAAAAATGTTTAATAAATGTAATTATTATTTTAATGAAAATTAATTGTGGAATCAATTTTAATATAAAGATAAAATACAAAAATTGCATAAAAATTTCATAATTTTAACAACATTAAACATTTCCTCTAAAAAACTGTAATACGTATAGAGTACTAGGATCTAAGCGGCTCTCCACATTTCTAATTCTAGCTATTGGCATGAGTCAATATTTAATTCACAAGCAGCCAATATTATATTTGGTGAATGATCTCAATCAGACGTGCATTAACACTAAATCTGGCTTTCTCATGTTGTCAATTGTCCATTGCCTTTGTACGCAAGATGCTTACTTTTATGGTCAACCTAAAGTAATGTTCAGATGTAAATGTAATTGAATATTTAACTTCAAGCAATTATATAATGCAACAAAAAATAACTTAATTAATGCAATTTGGCTGCCTCTCAATATCATTAATTCTAGCTATAGGAATGGGTAATCCACAAGCAGCCAAAATTGCATTTGGTGAGTTGTCTCATTCAGATCAGATCTAAGCCCTCAGAATTCTTTATTGTTTTTCTAGACTATTTTCAAGTCATCTTTGTCCTAATAATAAGTATAATATTAAAAAAGATAAAAATTTCATAAAATGAATGATAAATAGAATAATTCACAAAAATCATATATCCGAGACAAATATAACTTAATTAATAGTGGAATCTACCTGGCTCTCCAAACACTAATTGAAGCTATGGTAAATGAGTCAATATTTAATTCACAAGCAGCCAAAATTATATTTGGTGAATGATCTCACTCAGCAATGCATTTAAATTAATTCTGGCTTTCCCATGTTGTCATTACTTTTCTACGCGATGTTTAAGGATTTTTTAGACGCTTACTTTTATGGTCCACCGAAATCAATGCCATGATGTTAATGTAACTGAATATTCAATTTGGTTCAAACTCCAAGCAATTGATAGAATGCAATAAATAAATAAAAAATGCACTCTCGATTTTTATTTGATAGAGTTATTTTTGTATTTGTTAATGTATAAACTATAGGTTGATTTCTTTATTAAAATATAATCTATTTTTTATTTAACAAAAATATTTATATTTGAGATTATTTATATTTAAAATATACATTAAATTCACATTGAAATAATAAATTGTAAAAGTATTTTAATAATACTTTATGAAAAATATATATTAATCGGTATAAAAAATTAAACAAGTTGTCTCTCAATATCTTAATTTTAGGTATAGTAATGGGACGATATTTAATCAACAAGTAGCCAAATTGCATTTGGTGAATTATTTCATTCATATCTAATCAAATCTAAGCAAGGTCGATCCTGGCATTTTTTTTATCTTGTGCGACCATTTAAAATGGTGCTCTAGCATCCGTGTCAAATTGGGCAATTGAACAAGTCATCTAATTTCCTCAGGATTTGTTTTATATTGCATTCCCTTACTATCATAATTGTAACAATAGGCATTGAGGGTCAATATTTAATCCACAAGCAGGAAAAATTGCATTAGATGAATTAACTCATTCAGAAATTGCATATGAATCAGATCTAAACCCTCTTTTCTAGGCCGTTCAAGTCAACTAAGGCCCCTCATTTTTTAGATGCCAAAATCGTTGAGTACTGTTTTACCAAAGCATCGACATGGCTCTCTGAGAATCCAATGACCAAGGCCGTGATCAAAAGTTTTTTTCCTGTGCCAGGATCAAACTCTCTATGTCTCTATGTGATTCATAGTTGCATTACTTCCTTGTTCGCAGACAAAGTGGGTTTTCTACAAACTCGGGAAAGATCCGTGATCGAACTCGTCGTTCTGTCGCAAGCAATTGGAGTGTTGAGTCCACCACACCATCCTTCTTATCCTGAATCAAAATTTTAATTAATATTCAAAATCATTCGAATTTTTAGGGTTCAAATAGCCTAAATATATTTAATTGAACGTATATTTAGAACTATAAATTTAAATGAATATTCATCAAATTCAATTATTATTCATTTAAAAAATAAATATCCATTAAACAAATATAAAAAATTCTACTTTCATCTCAATATTTATAAAATTATATTTTGACCATAAAATTTAATTTATTTTGCAAATTTGCACTAAAATAATTTCAAATCAATCCCTGTATTTTTTAATATTTATAATTTGACTCAAAACATTTTACAAATAAGTCATTGAATTTTTTTAGAGGGTGGGAAGATCCCCAAGGGCCTAAAATAGTAGCAAAGTATAGAGTACAAAAGAGAAACAAAAGACTACAAAAAAACATCATAAGGAGCTGCAACCTGCAAACCCAAAAAAGAAAAAAAAAAATCACTTGACTAATCATAGCACCCATCATACCTTCAAACCAAAAAGTCTACCACGATGTTTTATTTTATTTTTGATAATAAGTCTACCACAATCTTTCTTTCTTTCTTATTATTTGTCATCTCTCGCTTGTTTATTTCTAATATAAAATAAATAATAGTATATATATATATATATATATATATATATATTAGATTGGACGCTCAATTATCTTCCAATGACTTACAAGATAGTATTAGATTGGACGGTCAAGTTGTTCCCAGAACTGTTGGTATGCTAAAGTTATTCCTACATTTGTTTCAAAATATAAGATATTTTAGATATTTCACATACATTAATAGTTCTCTAAAATACCTCAATTTATTATGTTATACTATTTTTTGGAAGTTTGAAACTAAACAATTTATTTTATCTTTTTCTTTTTAAAAAATATGAGTAATATTAGAAACAACACATAAAATCACCATAAAAGTAGCATAATATCTTATATTTTGAGACAAAAAATTTGCTCAAAAGATCTTATATTTTGAGACGAAAAAGGTAGTAACTTAATTTTGAGACAAACCGAGGAGAGAGAATCTAGAGCATAATTCTAGACAGAGAAAATGTTTTGAAATAACTCCAAAAAATGTTAAGGAAATTTGGTCTAATAATGATATACTTAGAGCATACATAATGTTTCAACAAGGGTGTTTATCTCTTGACAGCTTATTAATTGTTAATGTGTTGAATCATAACATAGGATAAACACACCTTGCTTTTGAATAAATTTAAAAATTAACAAATGACATGTATGTATTATAATAAACTATTAACATTTTACATTGGAGATAAATTTTATTGTTTATTCATCTTATATGAATTAATATTCCAATTATTAATGGTTAGATAACAAAATTTGTTTAATGTTAAGATTGTAAAAGAAAAGGCAATGTTGTTTTTGATGGAGAAAGAAGAAAGAGAAAACGTTTTTTGCAAAGGAAGAGGCGAACTCGCCTCTGACATAAGTGTATAATGAGAAGTTTTGTTGGGTTTCAACCTATTTTGGGTAAAATCTGTGTCTCGCTGGCTAGTTGCATAGAGAAATTTCTTAAAGATTTATGTTTAAGGATCCTCAAAAAAAAAAAAAAATTATGTTTATGGATTGGGGGAATGTTATCTCTATTTTAAAAGTGAAGTCATTGTGAAATATTTATTTCCAAAATATGAATACATTTTATGGAAATTAATAATTTTCATTCTACTTTTTATATACTTCAATTTTTTACGTAACTTGTTTAAAGCTTTTTAGATAAAAAAAATTTGTAAAAATTCAGAACGATTAAATGTTTTTACAATTTCTAATAACCAATTTCCCTTTATCATTTCTTCTATCCCATTACAAAATATTTTGTCATCAGAGGCTTCGAAATTCAATTAATATAAGGATTAATAAATATCTTTGAATTTTTTTAAAAAAAATTACCATAAAATTCTTATTTATTAATGTGGTTAGCTTTAGAATTACATGGGTTTGTGAAATATAAATCTTAACTTTTTAGTAAAGTTTTAAAAAATATATATATTTATTTGAAAAAAAATTAATTGGGCACATTCTAAAATGAAAACGAATGGAAAAAATATATAATAATATATCCCTTGTTATTCAAAACAGTCACAAATAATTTTTCATTTTAAGTTATTATCACGATTAACTTATACTAATTTTACGTGAGATTTTTTTTTTCGAATTAAATAAGTGATAACAAAAAATGAAGAAAAAGAAAGTGAATAATGTATGAAGGATTACCACTGCATATTTTCTTCCTTTTAATTATAATTATCTTCCGTTATTGGAGACTGGAGAGCTTAGAGCAGTGGGATTCAACAATTGGCTTGCCTTTCATTTCAATCTTCCATCCTTGAACTCTGGTTTTAGCTTTGAGCCAAACCGTAGATGGAGCGACTGACATCGGTAGTGCGACCACGCCACGAATATCAACTCGTAGCCGCCGAGGAGAAGGTAAGAGAGATCGAGGCCATCCCACTGGTTAGAACTAACAAGAAGTCACTGCGCCAGATATGTAAGTGTTTCGGAGAGTTTCCTACTTCGCTCATCAGATTTGGGCCAGTTTATTATGCGGATGACTCAATGGAAAGTGCTAAGGAAGACGCTTGGAAGCAGGTGTTGAGAAATTCCCAGGATGAGGATGAAGAAACAACCGTAGATGTATACTTGTCTGCAATCAGTAGAGTGGAGAAGAAGGCAAGGGCTACATATGCAGATGAAGCATTGGATCCTTTCGCCGAGTATCAATTCCGATGGATGATGATAAAAGATGGCTGTTTCTTCCTCCAATTAGCGCTATACATTCTTGGGGCTTCCAAACAATTGGGATATTCAGAGAATCATGCAATTTTTGGGAAAAATCAGCACAAAAAGGCTGTTTATGGGTGGATAAGATCCATGTTTTATGCTGGAAATCAGATTCCTCTTGTAGTCCTCAACGAGTTCATGAACCAAACCTTCTTCCAAAATGTTATAATCAAACATGCGAAATGGGAGAGACCCACGGATCTGTTGTCCAAGGGTGTCTTGTATGATTTGTTGATTCTGCCTGCAACTAATAATGGAGTATCTAAAGTGACTGGAGGGAGTACCTATTTGTCGGAGGAACAACCTTCTGATTTGCTCCATCACCTCCAAAATTTGCTGCTTGGCCCAAAAGCTTCAAGCAATCACACTAATATAGAAGAAGATGAAGATGATGAGGAAGAACAAGATTTGGAATTTGGACCATCATTGAATAATGATAAAATCGATGGGGACAATGATAGTAAACAACGGTGTGTATCTGTGTTGATGAAAAAAGGAATCAAATTCTGTAAATCAAATGGGTCTGGAATTAGAGGGATTCAATTCAAGAATCGCGTGTTCTACACTAATCTTTACCTGCCTATAATTCCACTAAATCGAGATGCAGAGATGTTGTTCGAAAACTTGAAGTTCTATGAAGAGTCTCAGCAGCAGAAAGAGGTAAGATCCTATTTGGGATTAATGAACCAAATGATTTCAACATATGAAGATATGAATCACCTAGCCTCAAAAAGAATCTTCGAAGCAAGCAAGCCTCACTATAAGGAAAGGTTTCTAAGAATGTTAAAAAAGTTGAATATTAAAGAGGCTTCCATCAATCATGACCATCGATATGTTTTGCAAAAACTTAAAGATTATTCCAGCTTTCCATGGGAATACTTCAAATACGTTGCAATATTTGCTTTCATCTTTACAATTCTACAAACAGTCTTTGGTGTGCTTAGTTATGTAATTGGAGTGAAACAATTGCATCAATCTTAAGCTATAGCATTTTCAGTTCCGCCAAATTGTCATTGGCTCTACAGTCGTTTGGTTTAAGCTAGATGTGATCATTGAATGTATTTTCCATTTTTCTTTTCTTCCCTTTCTAAATAGGGGTTTTGCAATGTTATGAATTGTTAAATCTTGTGCGTTTCAACATTCATGAATTTTAGAATATTAATTGAAATGCGTTTGTTCAAGCAGGACTTATGATTGAGACTCAGTATGTCTGTCCACACACAACACATCCATTTTACCCATGTAATCGTTTGAGATTCTTGAGAACTTTCTATTTGCTTATAACTTCAAAAGCACCAAAGGACAGAATGAAGAACATTGATGCAGAGAAAACGATCACACTGAATCACTTGTGCAGCTTTTTGAATGTTAAAAAATTTAAAAGGGACACCGGGGCAACGCATTTTATTGTCTAGACATATCAAAATCTTAGAGCTTTTACTGATGCAGATTGGGGTAGTAAATTGTGGATTTATGTGTTTAATGAGACTTTTTAAGAAAGTTCTTGACCAGAGTAATAGTGAACTTCAAAAAACAAGCCATTAATTACATTTTCTTACAATAAATAAATATATAGACACACACATATATATATGGGTATATCGATAGAGAACATAAATTGTTACTTAAATTTTAAATCGAGACTTCAATTTTAAACAAGACACCAAAATGAAGCTTCATTTCTTCCCTCACAACAAGAAAACAGCGCATTTGCGAGGGACAATTCCGTCTCTAATCCATAGCTGACTAAGTTTTTAGACAGATTAGAGACGGAACAAATCCGTAGCTATAAATGACCATTCTAATAGCTACGGACGGAAAATCCGTCTCTATCTCCCAGGAATTAGATAGGGATAAAAATAATGAAATTATGGTCAAACGAGGAAAGGTGCATCACAATTCCGTTGCAATTTGACACGAATTGGTGATAGTTTTTTTTTGGAATTATATTTATTCACAAATAATCCCTAGCTAATCCATATCTGATAACGAGGGATTAGAGAGGGAATTTTTTTGAATAAAATATTAGTTTGATGTTCTGTAGCTAATTAGTGTCTGAGTGAGAGGGATTAGAGACGGATATTTTTCAGGTAAAATAATAAGTTAACTATCTGTCTCAAATCCGTAACTACATGGTGGTTAATGGCCAGGGATTTGAGACAGCTATTTCAAACGTAAATAGCTAAATAGTTATATTTGTATCTATTCCGTCTCTATTTTGCCACAGATTTCCTAGTAATTTTTTTATTAATTTATTTTAAACATTGGACGTCTCAAATCCGTCTCTCTCGGAGATGAATTAGAGAGAGATTAGAGACGGATTTTATTCTTTTTTGCCACAGATTTGCTAGTAACTTTTTTTTTTTATTAATTTATTTTAAACATTGGTCGTCTCAAATCCGTCTCTATCTGAGACTAATTAGAGAGAGATTAGAGACGGATTTTATTTTTTTTTGAAAAATAAATAATACAATTAATTCTTATCCCTATAATATCAAACAACACAACACCTGCAATACAAATAGAATTCCACACAATGAATCCAACACAACAATAAGATATTCAAATGCAAAAATATCAAAACAATATCAAATCAAAATATAAATAGTCACAATTAAAAAAATAGTAATAACGCAAAAATCTCGATCAAATATTCAAAATGAAATAACAATACATAATAAAGCTTTATCAAGTAGCTGTGGCAGGAGCGACAGGTGGTGGAGGAGGATCGAAGCTAGGATGGGGCGGTGGTGTATCATCCAGTGGTGAAACAACAAAATCATCATCCGAGTTGTCAGAAGTAGAGTGCAAAGATATCTCATCAGAACATCCAACTTTTCGAACTAACACATTGAGAACGTTGCTTATTCGACTAATCTTCTTTTCATATTTGTTAACTGTCATTCGCAACTTCTCGTCGTACTCAACACGAAGACTAGGGATGTCAATGGGGCGAAGCGGGGCCGGAGTCCCCTACGTCCGACCCTGACCCCGCCTTAGAACACCCGTCCCCGCCCCCGCCCCGCCCCCGTTTTAGAATGTTTGAAGAAACCCCGACTCCGACCCCGACCCCGCTTTAGAACACCCGTCCCCGCCCCCAATTCAGCTTCGTTTTGGCCCCATTTTGGCCCCGTTTTGACCCCTGTTTGACTCCTGTTTAACCCCTATTTGACTCCACTTCAATTTTTAAATTTTTTTTTTAACTATATAATTTATAGTTATATAATTTTTTTTTAATCTTCACATATGATTCATGGTTAATAATATGATTCATAATTACTTAGTCAATAATATAAACTCATTTTAATCTACATAGTTAATAATATAAACTCATTTACTCAATATAGTTAATAATATAATTCATAGTTAGTTAAGTATATATTTAATAATATAAACTCATTTAAATCAATATAGTTAATAATCATAGTTTCATAGTTCTTTTAATGTTCATATATAGTTACATAAATAAAATAATATAACTATTTTAATTTGCATTCTTAATAATATGATTCATAATTACTTAGTCAATAATATAAACTCATTTTAATCTGCATAGTTAATAATATAAACTCATTGAATCAATACAATTAATAATATAATTCATAGTTAGTTAAGTATATATTTAATAATATAAACTCATTTAAATCAATATAGTTAATAATCATAGTTTCATAGTTCTTTTAACGTTCATATATAGTTACATAAATAAAATAATATAACTATTTTAATTTACATTCTTAATAATATGATTTATAATTAATTAGTCAATAATATAAACTCATTTTAATCTACATAGTTAATAATATAAACTCATTGAATCAATACAGTTAATAATATAATTCATAGTTAGTTAAGTATATATTTAATAATATAAACTCATTTAAATCAATATAGTTAATAATCATATTTACATAGTTTTTTTAATGTTCATATATAGTTACATAAATAATAATATAACTATTTTAATTTACATTTTTAATAATATGATTCATAATTAATTAGTCAATAATATAAACTCATTTGAATCCACATAGTTAATAATATAAACTTATAGTTAGTTAGGTATAATAATGTAAACTCCTTTAATAATATAACTCAATTTATTTTAAATTTTTTTTAAAGTAACCAAATGGATAAAATTGTTTTCTTTTTTAAAAAATACTAGGAATAAAATAGTATTTTTATTAGAGATACTGAAGTCGAAGTCGGGGATTTACGAAGGCGAATCCCCGCGGGGATTCAGTGGGGACAAATCAATCCCCGCCCCCGCCCCCACCCCCGCTAATCCCCACATTTTAAAACCCGCCCCCGCCTCCGCCCCCACTGAAGTCGGGGAATGTTGAATCCCAACGGGGCGGGGCGAATCGAATCCCCAATAATCCCCGCTTCATTGACATCCCTAACGAAGACGAGACTCAAGAGCTTGTGTATCCACTGGAGCGGAAGTAAAAGATGGTGTAGACTGCGTCGGATAAGCTGCCTCCTCCAAACGACGTCCAACAATAGATGACTCGGATCCCAAACCAAATACTCGACCTTTCTTCATGCCTTCCCCTGTCTCTAGAAATAAGGTCAAATCGTCAGGCACAATAGATGGATGAGCAGAGTCAGTAGATGATGCCTGAGTATATCGCTCAGCTGACTGCAGAACGTCATCCTGCAATTCAATCATATATGTTAACCAATTACCAAATAAAGTTTTAACAACAAGACATGATTTATCAAATCTAAATATTTATTAGAAACATACCAATCTCTTCTTTGACTTCTCACTAGCGAACTCTCCTTTTTTTGGCCCCGTTTTGGAATGTATGGGTTCGCTTAAATACCTCTCTCCATTTGACATCACCACCCGCATCCTTTCGCTGCAAAGTGAAAATAATATTACAAATATTCCAAATAAATAAATGGTGTACTTTTAAAGATTACAAATATTCCAAATAAAGGAAAATACTTCATAATAAAACTCACCATCCGACATGCGTGCTCAGAATGCGAAATAGACCCTCCAGTGTGGGTGGTTCTTGGAGCTGCAGCCCTATTCCTCTTAGCACCTTCCGACTTACGCTTGAACCCGGGGCTATTCCAATACACCCATAGTGACTTCCAATGTGCTGGATTAATCCACGATGGAATAGTGCTCGGTCCAATAGCTCGTGCCTTGTTCAAGGCATCTGTCAGCCGCTCTTTACACTTCCTCTCCCAGTTCTTTCTAACCTGGGAGTCGTGCATAGGAAGCCATTGAAAACCTTTCTGCAACACCAAATTAGAGCAAGACATCAATAGGAAGAAAAACCACTTGAAAAAAGAAAAGTTACAGAAATTTAGATAAACATACCGCCCACTCCTCAAACCAAAGCACCTGAAGACGTGTCGGAACCTTCCCAAAAGAAGGATAAGGACCGGTGAAATGCCTCTCATATGCATCTGTAATGGAGCTGATAATATTCGTTGCTCCCAGAAACCTATATGGTTCCAAAACGCATGAAATTCTTTTTTATTATAATAAGGTATAAGAACTATATAGAATGATACATATATGAATTAATAAACAACAAAATATCTACTTACGTGTGTCCATGTGGCTGAATCAGAGGCCTAGTATCTGGAATCTGAGATCCTGAATGCAAAGATCCATCTGACAATGGTATGAGGGTGTCAGTATCCATCTGTGGTGCATCCGAGCTAGGCTCTGCACTATAGCGTGGAGTGGTACTGGAGGGTGTAGGCTCCTCAGAACTATCCATAGGATATGGTGTATGATCCATATGTCACCTGCTATGATATAAAATATTATGAGAATAATGAATTCAATACACAAATAACAAATAAACTAATAACAAATAAACTAATTATAAATACTAGAAAATGGTACATGCATATGAAATAATATCTAAACAATTGACACCTATTCACTTAAGTCGTCATCTAATTCATCTCGAATGTCTTCCTTATCAGTGTTATCATCTGTTTCCCAATCTTGTACTTCATCAATGTCATCAACATCTCGATGGGCATCTAATATATCATTATCACCAGACTCATGTGTTAATGGGCCAATGTCAATTGTGATGGTAGTTATAGTAACTGCTTCTCTATGATCTATGTCTTCTTGGTACGGTTTATCGACTATACCAGCGTCAATGACATGTCGGGCCTTAGATTTGCACACAGCCAACCAATCTGACCTAGGTCTCTTACTTCCTGGATACGATGCATAGTACACTTGTGTTGACTGATGCGCTAATACAAAGGGGTCATATTTCATGTACTTCCTCCTGGCATTGATTTCAACGAGTTTATATTGAGGATGTACTTTAACTCCTTTATTTGGTGTGGCATCAAACCAATCACACTTAAACAACATAACTTTCTGTGTTGGAGTCCCTAAATATTCAATCTCAATAACTTCCTTTAAAACTCCATAATAATAATCTAAACCAGAAGACTCGGTTCCGCCGCCCTTAACGCTAACTCCACTATTGATAGTCTTTTTCCCAATTGAGTGCTCTTCGGTATGGAATCTGTAACCATTCACAAAGTAACCTTTGAATGATTTCACCTTCTTCGACGGACCCCATGAAAAATTCTTCAAACATTCATTAGTAACTTTATTTCTTGGATCATGAACCTATAAGAAGTAGATAAGTAATAGTGTCAAACACTTGAGCATGAATTTATTTTGTTTTTTAAAAAATACAAAAAATTGGCAGTGTGTGTTCTCACATATTCTCGAAACCACCTAGCAAAGTCTGTCTCTACCAACTTATCCAAATCAATCTCTGAGATGTTTGGAATGGATGATTCCATTTTTGTCTTGAATAGGCTGTGGAACAAATATATTTTTCATGAAAACAAATTCAGGTATAAAGCTTGAATTTGACTTCGAAACACGTGATAATTCCAAATATTAAATGTACTTACGCGATAAAATGTTGTATTTCTTCGCAATTAAGCAATATGTAATTCTCTGCAGCTTTGAATTCTTCAGCCGAGAGATACCGATTGTGAACCTTTCCCATTGTCCTCCCTTGGACGTTACATATTGACAAAATTGGCAATACTTGTGTGCTTTGCTCATATCCAATCTCATCATTACGAGCTGTTGTCGTGTGTCTTGATTGAACATGTGATTCAAAATAGAATGAGAAATATGTTGAAGCTTCTTCAACTAGATATGCATTACATATCGATCCTTCAACCCTTGCTTTGTTTTTGACTTTTAGTTTCAAGCGATGCAAAAACCTAACATGAATAAATAAAATCGAATGTTAATAAATCATACGAGTTTGATAGCTTACCATTTAATACATGTCTATTTTAGAAACCAAAACAATATTTAGATATTTACCTTTCAAAAGGATACATCCATCTATATTACACCGGACCACAGATTCTTGCTTCGTATGGTAGGTGAATTATTAAGTGTTCCATCACATCAAAAAATCCCGGAGGAAAGATCTTCTCCAACTTACATACTAGAACTGGTATCTCGCCCTCCAATTGTTTCATATGGTTTAGTGACAAGTTAGGAGCACACAAATCCCTAAAAAATAGACTTAGTTCAGTCAATACACTCCACAAATTGGTGGGCAGCATTTCCCTTAAAGCTATTGGCAGCAACCTCTCCATAAAAACATGACAATCATGACTTTTCATCCCGGACATTTTTAGCTCTTTCATATCACAACATCTTCCAAGGTTTGAAGCATAACCATCAGGAAGTCGCAACTCTTTCACCCATTCTAGCAAGATTATCTTTTGTTCTTTTGTTAATGTGTAACATGCATTTGGCATAACGCCCCGAACTCGGTCAACGCAAAGTTCGGGCCTATTGCAATATAGCTCAAGATCATAACGAGCCTTCAAGTTGTCTTTTGTTTTGCCCTTTACGCCCATTAAAGTGTTGAACACATTATCAAAAACATTCTTCTCATTATGCATCACATCTATATTATGACGTATTAAGTTTGTTTTCCAATATGGTATATCCCAAAATATGCTTCTCTTGGCCCAATTGTGATTTACACCTCTCCCATCGCTCCTACTTAGCTCTGTTCCCGTATCTGTGATCTTAGGCAGATGAGAAATAATGTCACACAATTGAAAACCAGAAGGTGGAATAATAGGTGGAGATGTTTCACGACCCCTATCTTTCTTGAATGATCTTGTATCACGTCTATATGGATGATCTAATGGTAAGAACCTACGATGACAATCAAACCAAGATGTCTTGCCACTCAACATACTATAAGCAGGGAAGTCATTTATTGTCCACAAAAGTGCAGCATGCAACTGAAAGTTCTGTTTCTTTGATATATCGTAGGGGTTTCTGCTGCTCTTAACATGTCATAAAACTTTTGAGCATCTGGATTTGGATTCTCCTCAACATCCTCCAATAAGGGAGGTTCTGGAAGAAACTCAGGCCCTGCAGTGTCTAGGATCATATCTCGCATACGGTTGCCCGGGATATGATCAATAGAAGTCATGCGAGAAGATGTGGCATATTCCTGGGAGGTATGAGTTTCACCATGACATATCCACTTATGATAATCTGGTACAAACCCCCATCTGTACAAGTGGATCTCAATGTCGTCCGGAGAATGATGTTTCTTGTTCTTACATTTGGAACAAGGGCATCTAATGTGCATTGGAAATTCTGAATTTGACACAACGTATGCAATGAATGCTTGAACTCCGTGTTCAAATTCAGCTGTAATACCCTTCACACCTTGAACATGTCTCATATACATCCAACTACGGTCATCCATCTGGAGTATAAAAAATACAATATTTTCCTTAGAAATTAATATTTAAAGATAAAATGTATCAATGATCGGGCCTTAATTAGGTACTCGGGTTTAAGAATATATTTTTTTTGTGTTTAAGGCTTATGAAGTAACATTTTTAAAAATAATATTCATATTACTTTAAAAAGAAATAACCATAGATTCCTAATTAATAGTAACAATACCTATTTAGTTCACTGAACTCCATTTGAACATATTTTATTCCCTTGACATCCAAAATTTAAAGCATTTTTCAAAATTTAAGTAGAGTTTCACAAAATAGCTAAATAGCAATAAAATATGTTTCACATTCACTAAATCCACAACTCATATTCAACTCCTCAATTAATAAGTTCAAGCAATTAAACTAAGATTATATGATCCAACTATTAATTCCTAATTAATTAACTAGGACTAAACTATGATAGACATTAAAGATCCATATCGTCATCTCCTTGGTGAATAACAAATTTCATTTCAACATGTATCAAGATAGCTAAATTCTCTCTTATTTTCAACAAAAGAACTCCAACAATTAACATCTAATTTAAAAACATATTCAACTACCAACCAAAAGTAAACAAATCAAATATTGTCTTCTTATACTCTCTTTATGGAGGGGTCTCCTGAATGACCTAGGTTTGTAAAAGACTAGCTATAGTTTTCAAAGTGAACTCATTGATATTTGGGTACAAACTCAGTTTGAGTTAATTTAGATAATTACTTTAACAGTTCCACCAGTTTCTAAGGGCTGAGGGATTTAATAATTGTATGGACTTTAGGTATTTGTAATTTGAGAAAATGGCAATAGCTCCTTATTATATGAGATCACTGTAAGGTAAGGAGGAAATTCAAAGTAAAAATTCTCATCATATAACAATGAAATTTGCAAAGTAAATTTTCTTAGTTTTAACATATTTGAACTGATTTTATTGCTTAACAATATTAACAAATTACAAATACTCAGAAGTATTTTCTTTTCTAAAGGAAGTTAAGTAGTACTTTTGTATCAGCTGTTAAATCTAAATATCTGTTGTGATACTATTAAATCTCTTTTTGTCAATGAGGGAAAACATGGGGGTGAAGTGACTGTAGAAACTGTTAGATCTATAGCTGAAATTGTCAAAGCTCACAATTGTCAGTTGCATCCTGATTCTGTTGAGGTAAGTTATTTGTCTGTACCTGCTTGTGGTTTGGAATGATTATAAAGACATGTAACCTAGAATATTAAACTAGTAAGTGTTTTTTAGCTTAATTTACTATAGACTGTTACACTGATCAATTTCTTGCAACAAGTTATGCAAAGAACTTGACTTTCCACATTGCAGTTTGTTGATAATCATAAAGTATTTATAAGGATGAGTTGTTGCTTGTTTTGATGCCAAGAAGTTGAATCATCATGCAAAATTATAAACCTAGGACATCTCATTCGATTAGTTGAATCATCATGATCATATTTTTCAGGTTTTTATGCAACTGTTGTTTGATGAGGATCTTGGGAAAAAAGAAAGTTCAGAGGTTGATAAGAAAACCAATGCAAATATTTCTAAGAAGAGAAGGAATTTTGAGGAGCCAAATAAGTTGCCAGATAATGAGAAAAAGAGAAGCAAGCAAGAAATGATGTCGAGGACACGAGAAGAGGTACTCATTGTTAACATAAACTGTGATATTTTTTAGTTATCTTCAGTTTATCATATGTATAAGGTCTATATAGGTGAAATCAGATTACAAAGCTGCATCATTTGCCCAAGATGTTGCAGAGCGTAGAAGGATGCAGTCTGAGACTCTATCAGCTGTATTTTAGACATACTTCAGAATTTTAAAGCATGCTGTGCAGCCTAGGTAAGTTTATGCTTCGATAGCCACCTATTGTGGATGCTATTCATCATGATGATATGGTTGTTTGAAGTTGATTTAAATCTTTACTGATATCTCTTTGATTTCCTATGCCCATCTCAGTGTAGTCTCATTTCCTTTCTTCTTTTTTTTTCTGGAGTTAACAAGCTAGAAAGCTTGGATACTCTTGAGGCAGCTGTGTGCCTGTATTCTGAATGTCTAACAATTGGTTTAAGTTTGATCTATATTAAAAGCTAAAATCTAAGTGCTTGCTGGAAACGTATTGTGGGAGATATAATGTCAGGAGAATAGTACACATATATATATATGCAGCTTTGTAGAGACTGAATTAGAAAAGTAAATCAATCACCCACTCCAAGAATCACTCCTATAATAACTCCTACAATCAAGCTAATTCTTATAATCAAGTTGTTCCTAATTTACAGCCTTTAATCACACATTTACAACCTATAATTTCGTAACTGTATTGTCTGCATGCTTTTCTTTTGATTTTTTGGCTGTAACTGGAGGATATGTAATATGCAATGCTATCCATATTGGAAACTAGAACTGATGTGAAATTTGGTTTGTTGGGTTTCTAGGTCTATGACTTCATCCAATGTTGCAATTAATGCGTTTATCTTCTCTTGGTGCTTAGGTCTGAAGCAAATACTATAGAATGTGCATCTGGGAGTCATCCACTGCTCGGACCATGTTTGAATGGAATCGGAAAGTTTTCCCATCTCATTGACCTAGACTTCATGTCTGATCTCCTGAACTATCTGCGAAAGCTTGCTGGGAATGGCAGCAACTTTTCTGGTTCTTCTGAAAATCATTTGCAACATTTAACTGTATCTGAGAGATTGCAGTGCTGTATTGTCGCATTCAAAGTGATGAAGAACAATCTGGATGCACTTAATGTTGACTTGCAACATTTCTTTGTCCAACATTTCTTCTATAAGCACTGTTTGATTTTGAATAGGGTCCTCATTATTAATGATTTCCCTGAATTACATTATATGAAGTATTTGATAAGAATTTCTTAGGCCTCCCAGACACCACCTGATACTTTGGCAGTTTCCAAAATCATGTTTATGTCTTGATCTTGGGGTTCAAATTTTTTGCTACAATGTCATTTGTCTTTTGATCTTCTTGTGTGCTTCTTTTGCTCCACCCTCTCTCTCAAATCCAGTTTCCATTTCCCTTAATTGTCTCAAATGGTTAGCAAGAAACCCCAATGCCATTTTCTCAGAACCTTTTGATATTTTTCTCTTTTTTCTCGTGTCAGACCCTGTTGGCTCAATGTCTTCATACACAAATCCATCATCTCCATCCTCCTTCACCTGGCTACTTTTATTGACTCCATTATAATTCTCCTCTCCATTAGCCCCTCCATCCAATCAAACTCCTCCCCGGTAGCTGAATCCCCAGCAGATTCAGTCTTCTTAATCTTCTGTTTCACTAAAGTATACTGGTGCCTCATATTCAGTACCTTAACAGATACATCTTTCCAAGTCCATTGCCAGGGGAACGTGATTGGGTCACGAACATGGTGAATAGAATTTACAAATAAAGCAATAGGCTTGTACTTTTTCTCCCTACTTTTCATTTTAGCTAAAGTCCCATCACATAGCATCTCACCGTACTTGTCTATCAGTGTCCTCTCTTCCACCTCAGTCCATTTCTTTCTCCTCGGCGGAGGTACCATCGCACCCAACTATCCCTCACCACTCCTCCAAAAAACCTCTATACTGATTCAACAGTTACGGTGAGCCAAAGATAGAGAACTGGGAAAGAAAAGTGGGACTGTGTATTGAAAAGGGATTATCATGAGTGATTGCAGTGAAGCCAAAGATGGAATCGTGACTTTCGTGTCGGAAAGTGGACAGCTTCTGCTGTAGTTTTTATTACTAATTGCTACTTGTGAGTTTCTTCCTGCACCCCCACCCCTCGGACCATCAATATTGCTGGTCTTAGTTTCATTCTTTCAAACTCAAAAAGACATCAATGTTCTTAATAAATAAAGAGATGCTGAATATTTCCAATTCTAGGTGAGCAAAAATAAAACCAAAACAAGACCCAGATAACTCTATTCAATCTTTCAGATTTGCAAAATAATAACAAAAAAAAACACACATAACTAAGAAATGAATAATGAGATTAAGGCAAGAAACACACCTTAGCTTGGATGGAGACAGTGACAACTGGTTTCAGGTGAGCTTCTGGGAACTGGTTTGGGCAAATATCAAAATGGCAAGGAGAGTGGAGGCTCAATTTTGCAAAGGTGGAAAATGGGAAAGTGAGGAAGAAGAATATTTGCCTACGTTAAAGTTAAAGTTTGAGACTGATAGTTTGAGACTGACTTTTGTAGCAAATTCGAAGGGAATGTATCAAAGTCCATTAGTGATGTACAATTATATTAATAATTTGCTGCAGAAAGGAAAATCATATCTAATACCTACCTATCTAATCCCTATGTATTAGCTAGTGATTAGATATGTATTTTAAAATTGCACACCAAATATAATATTTTAAAGCATTTTGAATCATAAATATATCTAAATCACTCTAAATACTAAATATAATATTAATTTTAAATTATATTAGTTCTTCAAAGGTTTCAAAGTTTAAAAATATATATGTGAAATATTTGAACATTTGTTAATGTGCAGCTAAAAAATATATATAGTACATAAATAAAAAAAGACATCATGAAAAACAAGCTCTAAAGCATCACTCCAACTTCCAATTTATATATTGTTTAATCTATGCATAACATGATCATAATATTTTAAAATATTTATATAAAAAAGATATATGAATATATATTTTGTAAAATGATTAGAGCGGTTACATAATTGACCAAACTCTTGAATATAGATTATATGATTATACTAAAATTGTACACATATAAATCTGAATATATAAAACAAATATTTGAAAAATGTTAATTAAGTTATGGATTAAACGAATTGATTAAATATATAAACTTTTATCTAGTTAAACTATTGTCTAGTTAAAATGTGGCATTAAAAATAAATAAAAAATTATAAATGTCCATATGTATATAAACAATTCTTTAAATGTAATGTAATTCTCCTTAAAAAAATGTGTTGTAATAATACAATTGTTTGGTTAAAAAAAAAAACTCCATCTTTAATCCATCTCTAATACCCACATATTAGAGAATGATTTTCTATACATGAATTAAATAAGAAGTCTTTAAATAAGAATACATATGGAGTCTCAAATCCATCTCTAAATTAGAGACGGATTTTCTAGTGATAATTTTTTTTATCTTAAAATTTTGCGGGAGCCAAAATTTTAAAAATATCACCAAAATTTTTGAATTAAAATTTTAAAAAATTATGTTTCATCGGTCTTCCGTTGCAACATTAGCTAGGGATTAGATACAGATAGTCTGTTATTTTAATTCCTAATTTAAATATCTGAAAAATATATACCATAGCAAATCCGTCGCAAATTTTAGCTAGGGATTAGCGAGACAATGGATCACTAGTTAAATTTATTCATTTTTCAAAAAAAAATAATTGTTTATCTCTAATCCGTCTCTAATGTAGAGACGGATTACCTAGTGAAGTTTGTTCTTCACTTTTTCTCATTTTTCATCTTTATTCTGTAGCTAAATCAGCCACGGATTTGAGACGCCTTTCGTTCCATAGCTATTCCGTCGAAAATGTGTGTCAAAATCTTCATTCTCGGTCAACTATCGAGTAAAAGCATTTTCGTCTGAAATCCGTTGGAAAATCCGTCTCTATTTTGAGAGGGATTCATCCGTAGCTAATTCCCTCTTTTCTGGTAGTGCCTATCACTTTCTGCTTATTGTCTTTCCCCATTTTCCCTTTCAACAAGAGTCTCGTTTTTTCATATCTGGAATCTCTAATCTGCTGAGAACGGTTTCCTTTTACTCTTTACCAAAGCATCTTCAGTTGAATCCACTAGTTGCACAGTCAACACTCAACTGGGCATGGGAACATTTCTTTCCCATATAAATCCTATCAATAGATCAGCTTTCAATTGTTAAATACTGCTAAGAAGCTCTTGAATCAAACATCATCAAGCAGGGACTGCATCAATCCGCACCACAATCATCAATTCATCCTGAAACAGATGAGGGTGCAGACAAGTGAGACAGGTGCAAGTGAAAAAATATTAAAATACCAATGATTAAAAATCAACTTTGTAGGAAGTGGGTACTTGGAACAAGTGAATCTGCAAAAATTAATATATAGCATCCGCTACTGAATGGCTATTCCTTCAATAACAACCATAATTGTACAGAATAACTTCCACAATCTAATCCAGAAAAAGATACAATTGAACAATGTACATTAATGGTGCAACCAACAAATTTACCTCCTTAAAGATCTAGAAAAGATACATTTAAACAATGTATATTAAGGGATGCCACCAATACATTTACTCCAAAAAGCATGTCAATTAAGAATCATAGACAGCTAGAAACAATACTTTCAGTATTGCTTGAAGCTGATTGACACATGAAAATGAGAGATAAAATGCATAAATTTGATGACAAGTATTATGCAGATGATAAAAGTAATGCTAGTTATATTTTCTGTAATTTTACCTACTTCAGCTTCTGATGACAAGAATTGTCAAGAAATTTATCCTGGAATCAAATTAATTACCTACTTCCTCTCATCTGAAGTCCTCCTTGCACCAAAAAACCTCCCTCTAGTTATACTGCCAGTGGCAAGCCTTGACACCTTCTGGCTATATATATCCTTGCCAATCTCCAGCAAATCCTGATCAACTTTGTGATCATGTCAAGAAAAATTAAAACAATGATTATTTAATATTAGTGATGGACTTGAAACTTTTCAAAATTGGAGATTTGATTGAGATTTTTTATTTATATATTTCCAAGAACTAATTTACTTTTCACATTTATTTTTTTAACTTGCTATACACCTTTGATGTCAAATAAAGATGATCGGGAGTCAACCAATCAGCTATAATGTTCGAATAATACTCTAATAATACTCATTCAATTCTGAATTGAATATTCACTTTTGACTTTGGTTAAAAAATTAAGAAAGGTAATTAATTTTAATTAACTTACTAAATTATCATTGATATTACTATAATTGATAGTGAGACTCATGAGTTGGTGAGTATCGTGGACGATGAGTTAGTGAGATATAAATTCCTTAAATTAAGGAGGTTATTAATGAAAACTTAGATAAAAAATATGTTTAGTTAAGGAAAATGAAAATTCAATTTCGGACAAATAGAGTATTGAAATGTGAACATTCAATTCTGAGTGAAGGGAGGATTACATTTTATTCTGGTAAGCTTGATGGGTTTTGTGGTAGAAAACTGAGCAAAACTGGCAACTTTTAATTAGAAAATTTTGCTTATTTTAGGAACAATTTTATTCTTGTTATAGAACAGTAAGTCCTAAATATTATTATTAGAAAAATAACTTACGGTTTCGTTTACGGATCTAACTATTTTAAGATAATCTTTAATGCATCAATAAAATGATTAGTTTGATTAATTAAATGATAAGTTTTCATAATCTTCTTCTTCTTTTTTGTCTTTGGTAAGTTTTTGAATAAGAGCAAGAAGTACGGACGAATCTTCCGGTTATCTTCAAGATCCAACCGGTTGAGAGACGAAAGCTGATGAGAATCTGAAACCTGAAAGAAGAAGAATGAAAAGATTATGTTTATGTAGTTTCTGTAAGATACAGGGACTAGTGAAGTGTTGTTTTTCTGTTCATTATGATTTTACGAATATCCGTAAGAAAATTTGAACCTTTATATATACAAAATAGGACAATGGAGAATGAGCATTGACCTCAGTGCTCCACGATGCTACTACTGTGGCATGATGTATTTTTTATAGTTTGCTCAGGTGGATACATAGCGAAGCGAGGTGTAAAAATGGTTCTTCTTTTTTCTTCATTTGATGTGGATTCAGGTTGCTGGGCATCACTATTAGGATTAGGATTATTACTGTGTTTCGTTCAATCTGCAATTGAAATTGAGCTGCCTATGGAGAATCTGTTAAATAAAGTTCATATTTCTTCTTCTGGGTGTCTTCCGCACGCTTCTGCATTTTGTTCGCCGACTCCCACTCTTCATTCAGGATGATCTCGAACTAGGGGGAGGGTTTTCCACGTATCTGACAATCACATGGTCATTTGAAGGGGCATTTTTGTCATTCTATCTTTTCTTCATCTTCCTCCTAGCATCTTTCTTTCCATCTTCATTTATTCTTCTCTTTTTTATTTGAAGAAAAAGTTGTAATTTCATTAAGAATAGAGATCTTCATTTATTCTTTAATAACCCAGAAATTCTACCAAAGAAAAAAAACAAATTAATCATCTCCATCTGTTTGAATTTTTCCACAATCAAGTCTTAATCTTGACAAGTCAGTCGTTTTAGAAACTAAATCGTCCTCTATCGCAATAAGAATTGGTAGAAAGGAAGGTCTGAACACTGTCACAAACCAGAAACTTAGAAAGTAGGTAGACACGGCTTAGTCACTTGGATGCCGATAATGTTGAGCAGTAGATTTCTGATTCAGGTTACTTTTTAGGTGAAGAAGTGAAGGTTAAATCGAATGTTCTGTTGATGGATTTCAGAGGAATGGTCCATTTCATGGAAAGCAAGAGGGCTGAAGTGAGTGTAGGACCTGGGTATGAGGAGAGTATTGCTGAAATTAAAAGGGGCTCTAGCAAATTCAAGGACCACAAAGCAGAGCAAATTCAGGAGGCATCAAATGCCGAACGTCAATTGGCCTTGCAGACCTATTTCCACTTCCCCATGTACTTCTTTTTCTTGGTTCGGTGCTCATAAGCAAAACACTTTCAGATTGCTTCAATGAAGTTTGATTTTCAAATGAGAAAATGATAATCTTGAATTTGCAGAGGTGACGATGATTCCTTGGTTTTGTGGAGGAGAAGTAGCGTGACAAAATTACCCCTGAAATGATCACATGATTGTCACATGTGTCTAGTATGTTAGGAGACGGTCAAAATTGACGGAAGTGTAAAAATCAAACCCAAAAAAAAAGAAGTAGAAATACAAAAATCAAAATTTTTAAAAGTTTAAGTGTTATTTGTGCTTTTTACCTTAAATATAATAATATATAGGGAATTTTTATGTCAGTATGGACTTTTTGAACCACGTACTTAAAAAACTTATACCCTTTTAAAATGTAAAGCATGCAATATATGTTATACAACCCTTAATATTTGTCGTTAAAAAAAAAATTATTTAAGAATTTCTTATTTCAAAAATAACTTTTATTAGACCATGGAATGGACGTAATAAAATCTAAATAACTTAGCCTTTTAAAGTGAGTCTTTTAATGACATTTATAGACTTTTTTATATAAAAGACTTTTATAAATTTTATAGAATTTTAAGTGATTTTCATAAATTAAAAAGATTCTAGTAAATTCAATTGAAGATTTTTTATTCAATATTTTTCTAGAATTGTTGAGAATTTTATATATTTCCATTTTAAAAATAAAATAAATTTTCATGCAAAAATATTATGTGTTAAAATATTATTGTCATGTCAACATAAACAAAATAAGTCTTTTGAATCTCAATAAAAATTCACAAAATAAATAAATGTTCATAAAAGAACTTTTAATGTTCAATATGATTGAAATTCTCAACACCATTCTACCTATTGGTTGCAATATAATCCTTCTTAAAGGAAGCAAAATCTAAACATTTTAAGAGGTTGGGGTAAAATCTTGACACTATCTAACTAAGAGGCAAAAATTGAATTTTAGAATAGCTCAAGAATTAGTTTAATTTTCAAATATTTTAGATTTACAATATGAGGCACCTAACAAAATTTGGGGCAACATCTAGACGTTTTAGCCATTAGAGTGTAAAAGTTGAATTTTTAATATTATGATTGTGGACCAGATATTTTACACATTTGTTTTATCAAAATTCCTTAATTTTGATGTGCACAAACTATATGCAATTTCATAACAAGTGTACTAGTGTTAGTAAATAGTAAAGTGGTGAATCAAAGTTGATCCCACAAAGATTAGTGATTAATTACCAAAATTACTATGAAGATTCTTAGCAACATAACAATGTAAGATCCTATCGGGAAATGATGAATCTAGGGGTGTGCATTCGGTTTTTTGTTTAGTTTTCGGTTCCAAAATTTTATTTTTCGATTTTTTGGATTTTCATGAAAAAAATCAAACCAAACCATATTTGTTATAAAAACAAACAACTAAGAACCGAATTATTTCAATTTGCTCCAATTTGGTTCGGTTCATAACTGAAATTTCACCAAAAACAAAACTACAACTTATTTAATAAAAAAAAACTTGCTAACCCGAAATAAAGCTAAAGGTGAATAGATAAAAAAAATCATATGAACCTGTTCATCTATAGAAGTATATAACTGAGAATTAAAAAAAATAAAATTCCAAATAGCATGGAAAGTTCTTATATCAGTTCATGGAAAGTTGGCATATTATCGTATTTTGTATTAACAAAACATAGATCATTTGATGAAACTCTTATATTGTGCATAGAAATTTCCATATTTTGTCAAGGATTAGGACCTGAAATTGTGAATTTGCAAACTAATTGCTTGATCAAGCGTACTATAAAAAAATAAAAAAATAGAAAGGTAACAATAATTAATAATCTGAAGAACACTCCAAGCACTGATCTAAGGTTACGAAGTTTAATAATGATCTAAACTACAAGGAAGAAATGATCTCAACTTCAGCATGTGTTCATTGGCAATCCAATTGCCTCTCAGGTATGGGCTTACTTTTCTTCTATTTTACAAGTTGGTTTGTCAGCATGACGAGATACGCCATCGCTTCCTTTGCTAGATTGCATCAGGCCAGCACATTTCCATAGGACAAATAAGTATCATCGTGCCTTTGCTCATTTTTTGTTCATATGGACGACACGCAATAATGCGCAGTACATGAGCATTGTTGTGGAGCCTCGGAGGATTATATGGCGGGTTCACAAACATATTTCATTTCTCTATATGGGACGCATGTTCCAGCACACGTACGGGTACGGAGACACAGACTTTACTCCGCTCTTTGGAGTCACATTATTTGAACCTCGTCGCCCCCTGCATATTATTGTTTCTTGGTATAGGCCATCTGTGGGATCCCACAAGGTGAACATCGACGGATGTGTTAAGGAATGGAGGACTAGCGGTGGTAGGTTTATCAAAAATAATTGCGGACCTTTTGTTCGTTTTACGATACTTGCACCATTCTCGAGGCTGAATTGCAAGCTATCTTCGATGGTCTCTTTTTGGCTCGGGATATGGGGTTGACTGCATTATGGATCAAGGAATATTCTGCACTGGCTGTACACCGCATCACATGAGTAGGAGGTTCGTGTAGGGATGTCAATGGGGCGAAGCGGGGCCGGAGTCCCCTACCTCCGACCCCGACCCCGCCTTAGAACACTCGTCCCCGCCCCCGCCCCGTCCCCGCTTTAGAATGTTTGAATAAACCCCGACTCCGACCCCGACCCCGCTTTAGAACACCCGTCCCCGCCTTCAATTCAGCTTCATTTTGACCCCGTTTTGACCCCATTTTGACCCCGTTTTGACCCCGGTTTGACCTCCTGTTTGACCCCTGTTTGACTCCACTTCAATTTTTAAATTTTTCTTTTTAAAAAAAAAAAAAAATTCATCATACCACTAAAATCTAAAATAAACTAAATGCATATTCCATCATAGTAAACTACAAATATTAAGACACAAGCTCATTTAAACATGTTTGTCTCATCCTAAAATTTTTTAAAAGATAAAGCTTCCAAACTAAAAACTTCAAATACAAAATAATGAAATATTTCATATATCAAATACAACCACTAATATAAATATAAATCATTATCCTTAAAAACTATAAATACAACAATCTTCCAAAATTTAGCTTTCAGTCTTTAGCACATGTCCTGCAATGCATTTAGAGATCAACCATAAGCAACTGTTGAAGAAAAATGAAAAAAAATGAAATTCATGAATAATATTCTGCTTTAATTTTAAAAAGAAAGAAAAGAAAACATATTCTTTTAGTTCTTAGGCATCTAGGAATTCTGATAAAAGCCACCAACAATAACAAATAAATCTGTTGGTTACCAAATAAAGTTCAGAAAAACAGAAAAATAGAACTCAAGAAAACAGAAAAACAGAACTCAAGAAAACAGAAACTGTCCAGAAAAACAGAACTCAAGAAAACAGAAAAACAGAATTAGCAAATTGTCCAGAAAATGCTTATTTTATACATCCAAAGCAAACAAATAAAAGTAAAATGCACTCTAAGAAACTGTACTTTAAGGATGAAATCCAGATGTACATGAATACACAAGTCTATATGCTCCAACTAAGTCATCAAATTAGATCACGTGTTTGGCTTACAACATACCTTCTTCTCAGCCACTAACTTCAGTTTCTCCCACAATGCGTCTGTTGGAACTATGGATCATTCCATGACAATAGTGCAAATCTCGGTCACCTAAATAATATAGAAATAATTAATAATACTTTATTTTGAAGTAATTCATATATGAGAACAAAATAATAACATATTAAACTAATGTACAAATTAATAGAGTTTACCACCTCATTATCATCCACATCATCTAAAATATTCATAAGCTCCCCATCAGAAGCTGTAAAAAAAACATAAACATAATTAATTAAAAATTGATAAACTAGTAAAAAAAACAGAAGGACAATAAATGAACTAGTTTTTTTTTATAAATACCTTTCAATTTCCATGATAACCAATTTTGACCACACATTAATGCTTCAAGTGTAGTTGGAAGAAGCCTGCTACGATGTGGATTCACTATCCTACCTCCCGTACTAAAAGCAGACTCAGATGCTACTGTAGAAACTGGAACAGAAAAAATGTCTCTAGCAATCATTTGAAGAACAGGATATTTAGTTCCATTGTTCTTCCACCATGCCAAAATATCAAATTCTGAATTTCTTGGTAAATGTTCTTCTACCAAATATCTATCTAATTCTGATTTTTCTTGCAAAGAACTATCCGTAACTGCTACAAGCTCATCAAATCCAGCAAGAGCATCTTCTTCTTACATTTCTTCACCCCTTGACCGCTTTCCAAGCAAAGTATAACTTTCCTCCTTGTTGGACCTCTTCATTTTAGACTTGTATTCATTATACAAGTCAACACATAAATTCTTAATATGCTCAATTCTAGTTGTAGAGTCACCACCAAATATTTTAGGAAACATAAAAACCACCAAAGTCATCTTATATCTAGGATCCAAAACTGTAGCCACACTCATAATGCCATGAACAACATTCCAATATTTTTCAAATTTAACAATCATTTTTTCAGCCATGATCTTCACCAATTCATTTTCACTACTAACTAACTTATTAAGCTTAACTCTAATTTCACAAATAGTAGTGAAAAATTCATTAACAGTAGGAGACTTGATCTTTGAAAATATATTTGTAGCTTTATAAAACAAACGTAAATGATCACATATTTCTTGTGTCAAAGACCACTCTTCTTCAGTTGGCAAGCAAGTAAATAGACGCTCTCTTTTCAACCTATAGAACACATCTTTGTACAACAAAGCTGTAGAAAGCATCAAGAATGTCGAATTCCATCTAGTTTTGCAATCTAAAGCAAGCTTCTTGGTATGTGGATAATCTAGTTGACGTGCTGCTTCTTCGAATTTTTGTTCTCTTTTCGGTGAGGCTGTCCAAAATTTAACACTTTCACGAATCTTCTCAATCTCTTCACTGATTACTGACATTCCATCTTGAACTATCAAGTTCAAGATGTGTGCACAACATCTCATATGAAATAGACTACCATGCAAAATAAGTGAATTCTTGTCAAGTGTTCCCATAATATCATGAATAATTGCATCATTTGTTGAACAGTTATCAAGAGTTATTGTTGATAATTTTCTATCAATGTTCCAATCAAAAAAAGTATCCTCCAATACTTTACTTAACACCTCACTAGTGTGTGGAAAGGGAACATAAACAAACCTGTTAATAGTATAAAAAAAGAAGAAGAAGTTTAGTTATATTTTAAAATCAATGAAAATCACTAAATAATCATTATAATATAAGTTTCTATTAATTTACCTTAAAATTCTGTGTTGTAGCAGCCATGTATTATCAATAAAGTGTGCAGTAACAGCCATATAAGATCTATTCTGGTGATTAGCAGTCCACATATCACAAGTAATTGCAATCCTCCCAATATTCTTGTTCAGCAAATCAAACATCTTCTTGCCTTGCGCGTCCACTTGGTCTCCCTGCGCGTCCACTTTACTGTCCAACTTCTGAGGGTGGACGCGTGAAATTTGGTGGACGCGTCCACCTTCTTGCCTTGCGCGTCCACTTGGTCTCCCTGCGCGTCCACTTTACTGTCCAACTTCTGAGGGTGGACGCGTGAAATTTGGTGGACGCGTCCACCTCCTGGCCTTGCGCGTCCACTTCTCCCTTCTTCTAAATATCCATCCTCAAATTCCCGATTTCTTCCAATTTCATTCCAACATCTTCTAAATCTTCTAAAGACCTGAAAACAAAAGTAATAGTGTAAAGAATCATTAAAATCACCAAAACACATAATTAGCTAGATTTAAACTTAATAAACATCATAATAACCCATAGAAAACTAAGCTAATTATGGTTCAATCATATAAACTCATTTTAATCTACATAGTTAATAATATAAACTCATTGAATCAATACAGTTAATAATATAATTCATAGTTAGTTAAGTATATATTTAATAATATAAACTCATTTAAATCAATATAGTTAATAATCATAGTTTCATAGTTCTTTTAACGTTCATATATAGTTATATAAATAAAATAATATAACTATTTTAATTTACATTCTTAATAATATGATTCATAATTACTTAGTCAATAATATAAATTCATTTTAATCTACATAGTTAATAATATAAACTCATTGAATCAATACAGTTAATAATATAATTCATAGTTAGTTAAGTATATATTTAATAATATAAATTCATTTTAATCTACATAGTTAATAATATAAACTCATTGAATCAATACAGTTAATAATATAATTCATAGTTAGTTAAGTATATATTTAATAATATAAACTCATTTAAATCAATAAAGTTAATAATCATATTTACATAGTTTTTTTAATGTTCATATATAGTTACATAAATAATAATATAACTATTTTAATTTACATTTTTAATAATATAATTCATAATTAATTAGTCAATAATATAAACTCATTTGAATCCACATAGTTAATAATATAAACTTATAGTTAGTTAGGTATAATAATGTAAACTCCTTTAATAATATAACTCAATTTATTTTAAATTTTTTTTAAAGTAACCAAATGGATAAAATTGTTTTCTTTTTAAAAAAATACTAGGAATAAAATAGTATTTTTATTAGAGATACCGAAGCTGAAGCCGAAGTCGGGGATTTACGAAGGCGAATCCCCGCGGGGATTCAGTGGGGACAAATCAGTCCCCGCCCCCACTAATCCCCGCATTTTAGAACCCGCCCCCGCCTCCGCCCCCACTGAAGTCGGGGAATACTGAATCCCAACGGGACGGGGCGAATCGAATCCCCAATAATCCCCGCTTCATTGCCATCCCTAGGTTCGTGGCACATTCAGATGTTTCTCTGGAGTATTCGATAGCAGCTTTGCTTCGACAAAGACATTATTTCCCACATCTTCAGATAGGGGAATCAGGTTACTGATAACTTGGCTTTTGAGGGATAGAGATATCAGAGTTACACACTATTCACACCTTAGGAGTTGCACTAGAGGACTAGAGCCTTGATACACATAGATAGACCCGGATACCCTTCTGTTCGAGGACTCTAGATTCTTTCATGTATTCATGTATTTTTCACATATTGGAGGTCATGTTTATGTCCCCTTATTTCTTTGTACTTTGTTTTTTATTTATGAGATTGAAGAGGACTTTTTCCCCTTTAAAAGAAAACTACAAGGAAGAATGAAAAGACCAGACTATAGGCTAGAGCAGCGAGAGCAATAGGCAAGAACAGAAAGAAAAAATGTTAGCTCAGATGGGAGTAGCACTGAGGCTCTTCCCTTAGTAGTATATTTTATTTTTTTATTAAAATAAATATATTAATTATTTAATTATATATAAATTTCGATTTTTCTATTCGGTTTAGTTTCATAACCTATTAACCAAAAACCAAACAAAAATTATAAATATCTCTAAGGAACCAAACTGAACCATGGTGTGGTTCAATTCGTTATTTTAGTCCAAACCAAACAGTGAACACTCCTAGATGAACCAAATCATTTGAATATATGAAAATTTCAATCATCTAGCCTAAAAAGGAATCTTCCAAGTAACCAAGCATTCACTATAATGAGAGGTTTTCTAAGAATGTTGAAAAAGGTGTGTGTTAAGGAGACGGCCGCCAATCATGACCATCGATATATTTTGCAACAACTTAGAGATTATTCCATCTTTCCATGAAGTACTTCAAATAGGTAGCAATAGTTGTTTTCATCTTCACAATTCTACAATAAGTCTTTTGTGTGCTTAGTTATGTAATTGGAGTAAAACAATTATATCAATCTTAAGCTTACTTCATTGTCATTTCCACCAAATTTATTTAATCATATTTCTATCAAAAGGCTGAAGTTTAAGGGTATCAATATTTAATTTCTTTCCTTGAGCTCTCATATGTGCCACTTGTCATTTGCTTATAAATTCGGAAAATAGAAACTCATTTTTATATCCAACATTTCACTTATTTAAAGAATTATATACCAAATAATCATAAATGATTATAAATTTAGTTACACAATAATTCTTTAAAAATAATTATAAAGATATATTCTTCACTTATCAATATGAAATCTTTACATGCCTGCGATCCCATTAAATCAACATACGCAGATGTTCGAAAAGTTCTAGAACTATGAAGTGTGTCAGCAACAAAAATGAGGTAAGATACTATATCAGAATGATGAACTAGATCCTTTCCACATATGAGGATCTCAATCACCTAGCATCAAAAGAAATCTTCAAAGTAAAAAAGCCTCACTATGAGGAGAAGTTTCTAAAAATGTTAAGAAAGTCATGTGTCAAAGAGACGGCCACCAATCATGATCATCGATATGTTTTGCACCAACTTAGAGATTATTCTATTTTTCCGTGGGAGTTCTTTTTCAAATACGTAGCAATACTTATAGGAGTACTTCAAATACATAGTAATACTTGTTTTCATCTTCACAGTTTTATAATCAATCTTTTATGTGCTTAGTTATGTAAATGGAGTGGAACAATTACATCAATCTTAAGTTTACTTCATTGTCAGTTCCACCAAATTTATTGTATCACATTTCTATCAAAAAGCTGAATGTTTAGGATATCAAGATTTAATTTCTTTCCTAGAGCTCTCCAATGTACCACTTGCCATTTCCTTATAAATTCGCACTATATAAACTCATTTTCACATCCAACATTTCACTTAATTAATGAATTATATACCAAATAAATCATAAATTATTGTAAATTTAGTTACAAAATAATTATAAATAAATATTTTTCATTTATCAATATGAAATCTTTACCTTCATACGATCCAATTAAATCAAGATACAAAGATGTTTGAAAATTTCAAGTACTATAAAGAGTGTCAGTAACAAAATAAGTTAAGCGAGCCTCATTGTGAGGAAAAGTTTTTAAAAATGTTTTTTTTTAAAAAAAACTGTCTCAAAAAGATGGCTACTAATCATGACCATCAATATGAACATAGAGATTATTCCAGCTTTCCATAGGAGTACTTTAGATAAGTACCAATACTTGTTTTCATCTTCACATGTCTACGAACAGTCATTTATGTGCTTAGTTATGTAATTGGAGTGAAACAGTTACATCAATCTTAAGCTTACTTCATTGTCAGTTCTACCAAGTTTATTGTATCACATTGCTATCAAAAGGATGAATGTTTAGGATATTAAGATTCAATTTCTTTCCTTGAGTTCTCCCATGTGTCACTTGCCATTTACTTATTATTTCGGACAATAGAAACTCATTTTCATATACAACATTTCAATTAATTAATTAATTATATGCCAAATAAATATTAAATGGTCTTAAATTTATTACATAATCCATCTTATCATGTACCTCAATATTATATATATATATATATATATATATATATATATGATTTTTCCTAGTATATGTTAACCAATCTTGCATTTTCTTCAAATTTACTTCATTATTTTTAACGTGTTGGCATGGTTAATTAAGATCACATTCAAAAGCTTCCCTCTGCATATGCTTTTTGATGCAATTGATAATATTTTAATTTTAGAGTGGATATATATTGACTAAAGAGAAAAAATCACATTTTTCTAACTCCTTTTTCTTTTCTTTTTCTATATTGTGTTAATGAATGAGATAATATATATATATATATATATATATATATATATTGTAAAGATTGAACTATGATTTAGACTTAAATAATCCTAATTGTATTACTATATGTTTAGGTTGTCATAAGCAATGGTAATAAGAACATTTTTTTAAAAAAGAAAGAAAATTAAATTATGGTTTGGATCAGACCATATTGGACCAAACTGTATTAATTTATTTTGGTCCAGTCCGGTCTTATATAAAAAAGGGAGCAATTCAATTGTTATAAAAGAAAGGCTGAATATCGTAATTATCACACTTTTAGACCATAGTATCATATGCACCCCTAGTGTTTGGTTCGAGAAGGGAGAGGGAAAGGGAGAGATTTTAATGGAGGGAAGAGAGGAAAAATACCTTGATTGGTTTGTAAGAGAATGAGAGATAAAATATAGTTAAATTGTCTACTAAATACTCATAATACTTATTGCAGTCATGGGTAATTTTTTTATTAAATTAAGGTAATTAATAATTATGTATCTATATTTTTGCTTCCCTCCAAATTCTCTCAATTTTAGAGAGGAACTATAGAAGGGGGAGGGGAGGGAAAATGAGTGAAAATCTTCCTTCCCCTCCTCTCCAACTAATGAAACAAAACAAGGAATTTGAAAATAAATCTTTCACCTACCTTCCCTTTCCTTCCAAATCTCTCTAACCAAACAGACTCTAAAGGAAAAGGTCGACGAAGCGAGGGAGATGCAGTGTGGCAGGAAAAAGCTTTCGGAGATTAATATTTGATTTGTTTTTCATCAAAAAGGCTGAGGTTGGCCTATGGTGCATCTTATTTTGACTGGTGTGGTATGAGATTGACGGCTCCCTCCTCCTTGGTATGGTTTACCGTTCAATATATTAAATTACAACCATTTTTAACATAAAGACATAATCCTGCTCATTATCATTTAATCACTTATTTAAAATAAATTTTAAATTAATATTTGATTATAATAATTATTAAATTAAATAAATAATATAAATTGTGTTAGAAACTAACTAAATTGATTTGAAAATTAATAATGAATATTAATTATAATCATAGACCTTATCATTGGTTGGTACACAATTAGTGTTATATTTTTTTTTAAAAATAAGATTAATAGCTTAATAAAACTACTTATGTTCATTAATTTTTATTACTCCCTCCGACCTAAAATATAAATTATTAAAAGACTTTTTATACAAATCAAAAAAATATTTGCTTCATAAATTATCCTTATTTATTATGTCTTATAAATAAGAAATAGAAAATGCAATTTGTTTTTAGAAGAATAAAATATAAAGACTTTATTTTGGTAATTGAGATGATAAATGAAAATAAATAAGAGTAATATTAAAAGTTAATAATGAAATATCTTTAAAATTGCATATAACGACATATATTTTGAAAAACAAATTATTCAGCAACTTATTTTTTGAGACAAAAATAGTTTTTTTCTTCAAATAATCATAAATTTTTATTTTTATTTTTAACATATTTGTAGACATGCTTGTTTTTAAGTTAATTGTCAACTAGTATTTATCACATAACATAATTAATTGTTTATGACTATATAATAACATATAGCTATGATAGAAATAATTGCCGATTGAGGTTTATCAACAATAGAATCAGCATTTTATTTTATTTTTTTGTGATGAATTTAGAATCAGCATTTTGAACATATTAGATTTGTCACGACTTCATCAAAACAGTGGTATTTATAGTCACATCACATGCCGAAACCACCCTGTTGGGACGAGCTGCAGACTCACATAACCTATCATGGACTGGGGTTCATGTCAAAGGCACAACATCCAGTAGGCTTCCTCCCCTACCACCAATCTACGTCTGACCGAGATTGCCCGATCCGATTTTCATTTCGTTGAGACTTGTAGCGGTGTGATCGAGTCGAATTCGAACTTATTATATTATACCGACTGGAGTTCGATTGAACTTAAAAATTAAATTCCGAACTCAGACTAGTTTTCCCGACATATGCTATGCACTTATCCCTGCAGATGAATATTTAGATAAACTAACCACTACACACAAAATATCATATACAAATATTGAAATACAATTTATCTTTTTCATTTGTGATGAGCTCATGCTGACATTGGACCGTGTGGTCCTTCAGTTGAATATGTGGAGTCTCTTGTTTCTTTCCTGTTAGAGAAACTTAAGGCATTGAACTGAAATGAGGAGGTTCTTTTGCACCTGCAGAAAGAAAAGAATCATATAAATGTAAATGTAAATATAAACGAGATTTCATCATATCGTGTGTTGATTACAATACCTTGTTATTCCTCTTTTAGGATCAAATGTTGACCATCAATTTTCACATTGGTTTGCACATACTCAATTTTGTAGAAATCTTCTCCTTCTGTGCCATCTGACATTTGAATTCTGCCTACAAATGCCCCCGGCATAGAGACGATTTCTAGTTTTTGCAGTTGGCAGTATTCCAATCCGTCAGGGAGCATTTCCAAATTCTGGCAGTTCTCAATTACTAAAGTGAGGAGTGATGACAATGCACCATCATCCAAATCCCAGTATTTTAGTCTGTACAACTTGAGAAGTTTCAGATACCTGAGCTTACGAAAACCAGATGAAGCGCACTTCATATGATCGCCATTGTATGCTTCCGTTTCTAGGGCAAGGATGGCCAGGTTAGGAAGATCCTGAAGTATCTGCATTGGGTCTTCAACAAGTTGAGAACCACTTAAGATAACCTCAGTTAATTTCGAAGAGGCCCTGTCAAACACTGGCAATTTTCCCAAGTGTCCCTGTACTTCCAGAACATGAAGAGCACTAGACTTGAACACATTCTCCATGGTAGAGAACCTTTTGCTAGAGTGACAATTGAAGTGTCGAATGTTGAGCGATATTGAACGGAACCGACTCGTGTTATTTTCTAACGCTTCCAAGATTTTCTCTATCTCTGAGACGTCTCCCTCTGTAGTTACCTTCAACTCTTGAAGGTTGGTCAAGCCACGGAGGTCATCAATACAGCACAAACTAGTATCAAAGTTGTCAAGTATTTCCAGCTCCTTTAGTTCTCCCAGGTGTAATTTTTCTTTATGGTTAAAGCTCCGATAAGCCAGAGGAAAATACAGATACTTCAATCTTTTGAAACCGTTGAAGACATTTGTTATGGCCATTTCACACTCATTTCTTACCCTCAGATCAAGGGTTTGTAGGTAGCACATATTGCCCTACCAAAGAAGACAAATCCTCCAGGTAACACTCCCTGAAACCCAAGTACCTCAAATACACTAGTTTCTCTACTCCTTTTGGTAGTTTCCCATCCGTGAAATCAACACCGTACAGATACAGAACTCTAAGCCAGATAAAATAATCCAGCTTAGGTATTTCTCGTGGCCTGATCATTCCTTCTTCAGATTGGTATGAAGTGAAGAATAGAAGTGATCGGAGGTACTTTATATTTCCATAAAGATGAGAACGAGTATATTCATACTTGTCCAAATGTATGGCACGCCTTATAATTGATGAACTCATATTCTGGTTTTCATTTCTCAAGTGCAGCACCTCTGAAAATTCACCCTGTTTTCCTTTGGTTTCACAGTATTCACGTATACTGTCATGAATGCTGCAAGTCTTGAACCTTCGTTGTCTTGAATATTGGTCTTCTATAATTACCAAGCTTCGGTTAGCCAATTCATCTAAATATCGCTCTGCAACATCCATCATTTTCTCTCCATCTCTTACATCTTCCGATGATATCATACCTTCAGCTATCCATAATTGGCATATTGTGTCCAATTCTATATCTCTATCTTTTGGGAAGTTACCCAAATAGAGTAAGCACGGCCTCAAGTGAAGCGGCAAATGCTTGTAACTTAATCCTATAACATCAAGAACTCTCCCATCAGTTGGAACCCCGGAAACACTAAGTTGCTCCACTAACTCCTTCCATTCATCAAATGGTGTCTTAGATAATAAACCAGCAATGATATCCACACTTGATGGTAAACCACCACAGAGCCTCACTATTTTCCCACGAATAAACTTTAGTTCTGATCTGGAGTTGAACAGTCTCTCTGCAATCAAGAGAATGATGATGGTCAAAAATATATTTAAACTTTTATTTTATAGTTTTCTTTTCTCAATTTATTTTAGATCATTTATTTCTACCATTCAAGAAAATCAGCAATCATATATTAAGGTACTTAAAGCAAACACTAACAATAACAAGTAAAAAACATTAAAATGTTGGTAAAATGACTACGTAAATGTTTTTTACTCCATATGATGCTATATATTTTCACTATTTGATTACTAATGTAAATTTATGGGATATCCAAATGAAGGGTAAAATGTACCAATCGCACCTGAACTCTCTCAAATTTTGATTTTTGCGTTCAAACTTTGTTCACTAATTTGTGCACTTGAACTTACAGGAATTGTTGACCTTTGTTCATTCCTTTTTTTCTTTTTCGTTTTGACATGAATTGTAGCCTCTTCTAGTTTCAAGAAAAGAACCTTAAAAATCACTTATAGCCCAACTAAAATTCATTGTATTTCTGGCAATTAGGCAAGTACAAACCTTTACACTCCTCTGAATTAAAGGTGGAACAAAGAGCGAAGCTGGATCAGGTCACGATTCCGGTGGATCGTACCCAATTTTGGATCTAACAATTCCTGAATTCACGGAAGAGGAGTCGACTGTGTTGAAACATGTTTTGGAGAATTTAATGTTGAAGAAATATCCATCTTAGAAGATTGATTGGGCAGTTCCATAAATTCTTTGTTTTCTTTTGAAACTGTTGGGAAAAAAAATTTGTTGTATTTAGTGGCTATGTGTTTAGTTGAATGTAATGGGGAAAGTGGACAATCTCTGCAATGGAATTTTCAACAATTGCAGGAAGGCTAGTCCTCTTATGAAGTTTTTTAGTGGTAGGAGGTAAATTAGGTGGGATTAGGAGTGTAGGTGTCCAAACACATGTTTAGTTCTTTGCTCTTTCATGGCCAATTTTGCTTTGCCATGTTACTTTTTCTAATGTGTTTTTGCTTTATTTTCTAATGGCCACTATGACCCTCTGTTTCTCTCCTCCTTTGATGCTGATAACTATTAACCACCACCTTCTCTCCTTTTGTCCATTCTTCTTTATCACATCGTCAAAATAATGATTGAGGACCAAAACTCAGAAGATAAAATAATTATCCTTTTGCATTTTGTTAAGTTCCAAATGCATTTAGACATCTCTAGCCTTCACTACTACTCAGCCATCCATTTATCATTACTCTGTATTGTTCATTCAAATTGTGAAGATCCAATCATTAAAGAAAGACTCTACGCATCACTATTCACAACTGACATCAATAGGCGAACCAAACTAAATGAATTAAATCTCATTGTAAAATATATATTTTTTTTTAAAATGAGAAGAATTGTTACCGTACCGTTGAGGTTTAGCTTGCGCCTAACCAAGTCCCAGCTTTCCTGCTCGCTTAAAGGTCTCATGATGTGAATATGTCCGCCCACTTGTTTTGCCACGTCCATAATCCGAGTAGTAATTAACACTCTTGATCCGTTATTATCATCACGGAAGGCCATCCGCAGATTAAGCCAAGCATCAACGGACCAGATATCATCCAACACTATCAGATACCTCCGTTCTTTTAGGACTTTTGTAGACCAGTTCAGCCAGATCTACTTCTGACATGTCCATGGCTTCTTCTCTTCTCTCAAACCATGTTTCAGATGTGACGGCGAGTATTTCCCGGAATAAGCGTTTACTTTTGAATTCCGGGGATACACAAACCCAAGCGCGAACATCGAAATGTTCTTTAATTAGTGGCTTTTTATATAATTCTTGGGCAAGAGTTGTTTTACCTATGCCTGGCATACCACAAACACAGACCATGTTAAGACGGGAGGTATCGTCGTCGATTAAAGCTGAGACCAAGCTTTTGACTGTTATTTCATCATTTTCAACGGCGGGTCCCCCTTGATATTGATGTTGTCCTTCTTCTTCTGGTTGATCAGTAGTGCCGGCCGGCGAGGTTTTAGAGAGCGGCGACGGGAGAGATGATATGATTTCAGCCAATACCTGCTGCCAGCTGGATCTTTTGGAAACCAAGTTCAGTAACCAATTCCAGTAGCATCTTGTTGATGCAATTTCCCGCGTATTTGAATCGATGAGGTCCTCAAGATTGCAACAAACTCTCGTGATTTCTCTGAAAGCATTGGCCTGATCCTCGGTAATATTGTTATGATTTGCATCTACATCTTGCATGAATTGCCTCCACTGAAACAGCACTGAGCTATCAAGAGACAAATCTTGAAGCTTCCGCAGTAAAGCGGTTACAAGAATTACGTTGCTCATCTTTCTTCCTGAGTAGAAAATAATCCAAAATCGCTGGATTTATCTTCCTACTAAGTCCTCTCCTGATTCCTACTTGTAGTAGATAAGCCAGACAGGTGTTGGGGAAAGGATGCGGGCCCAAAATGTTGTCCTAACAATACATTAATTAGGCACATGTACACCTCCCTCGAGATCTAAAGTGGCAATCAATATTCTGAATGAAAGGTGCAGCTCAAGTACTTCGAAGTTTCAACTCAGACTTAAAAGGGACACATTATTACTCAAATTGATCCTCCTCGCGAAAGGGATATGTATCTACACTGATCAGATTATTATATCTTGCCAACAAAATTGAATTTTAAGAATTTAGACAAAACATAAGATGAGCATAACTTTTTGTGGCTGTCCAACCTTTTTCCTCAAATACTTTTTGGCGTAAAAGATTTGCTTATGTTAAACATTTGCATACTTCGTTTTTAATATAAGAGTCCACGTAATAAGTGTTAGAAATTGGAAAGTTTACTAATTTAGAAAGAATTCCACATCCAATTCTCATGCAAATGGGATGTGTTATTACTCAGGTAAAAAGATCCTATCCCTTAATTAGAATTTGTGTAAATCTTTTAATTATGATATTCTACTTATAATATTCGAGTGCTTAGTAAAGATGTATGTAGAAACCTAAATAATATTGGTTGAATTTCGTTATCAATTTCGATATATTTTTTCATTTAATATTTTGTTTTATTTATTTAATTACTTTTTATATTCTTTTTATTATTAGATAATATTCAATACTTTTAACTTGGATTTTATTCTGTTGTATAGTGTACTGTTTATTTGTATTGTATTATTATATTATATTATATTAGTAGATTAATTATACATCAAGAAAAATTCTGACTAATAAAAGACTTAAGTTCTTAAATTGTTTATTTGTTACTCTTTTTTTTTTTTTTAGAACTCCCATTACAAATGTTGTACTATTCATTCAAGTATATATTCAAAATTAGATATACTTGTTTGTTTTCTCACCCAACAATAATACCCACCTGACGATTTGCATACTTGCATGGACTTTTAGTTTTTGCAATATTTTGCGAGTAAAATAACATAAGAGTCCACATAAAAAGTCAGGTGACGATTAATTAATTAATTTCTTTTTCAACTATTAAACATTTTTTTGTCAAATGATAATTAATATTTGAAATATTAATTTAGATAAATAAAACTTAAAAGTAATTTTCGATGCACAATATCAATTAATAATATATTGCACTACTCTTATGCGACCTCAAATCATAAGCAACAACTTAGAAGAGTTTGGACAAACCAACGATACTAAAGATCAACTAAAAATTAGATGCATAACAAGGAGGAGCGATCAAATTTGCTGTAGATACCAATTAATCTTTTAAAAAAATAGATGAAGAAGTCTGATCTAAGAAGATCAAAGAATGAGAATGTCAATGGGTCTCAGAGCAAGACAAAGAAGAACACCTCCCTTTTCATAAGATATTTAAGTAATTTTCAGAAAAAGTCTCATTACATTCTTATTTTAGTTATTCTTGAAAAAATAAGTATTTGATACATTTTATAAAAGTAGGCGGATGGAGTAATAGATATAAAGAAATATAAGGTTTTTGGCATAGAATAAGATTTTTCCAGAGCAAGATTCTCATCCCAAGATCTGCAACTATAGAAACTAAAATTAAAAACAAAAAAGAAGAGAGTGATAGTGAAGTTCCATCCAAAGTTACACATGAAATTAATATTTCTAAAATAGAACATGATTTACATAATTGGAGAATCCCGGAAGGATCCATAAATACTTTTTATAATTATTTTTTTCATAAAAATTTATCAATATCTTTCAGAGTAGGTTGTAATTTTTTAACAGAAATCAGTTAGCTGCAACAGTGTAACTATAGAAAATAAAATTTAAAATAAAGATGAAGCAAGGGATAGTGATTCAGTGAAGTTCCATCCGGGAAGAAAAATGAGAAGAAGGTTGCTGCGCCGATAGTAAAGGAGAAGAACGAGAGACGAGGTAGCGGCGGATCATCAGTCCTACTGATGACTTTTGTAGCATGGGTCAATTTTTTAGTCAACTATATAGTCAAATTTGGATAATTATTGGCATGAGTCCGCAGCCAATATTGAATCAATGTACATGCTCCATCATAAAATATAATTTGTTAGATAATTTTTTTAAAAATATATATATTTCAAAATTTTATAAATATTTTATTATTAATTATTTATTTATTTTGTATCTATTCTTTGACGTCTTTCTTATTTCTAAGGTAAAGCTTTTATATTTTTTCTCAAAACAGTTTTTTTTAAGCTTTTATATAGTACAAGACTCCTTACGTTTCATATTAAGTATGAGTTTAGTTTTATTTCATATTAAGTGTTTTCTAGCATAATTTATCATTATATTCTAATTTTATTTCTATTTAAATAAAGAAATAATGACAGTGATCATTAATATGAAAAGAGACAATCAGAAAGTGATTTATAATACTTATTAAAGGTAGATTTGAAATTTAATATTAGATTTTGTATTATTTTCAACATTCTTAATAAATGTGCAAATGTCTAAAACGACACTAAATATGAAATGAATGGAGTAATAATTAAGGGTATTTTAAATAAAAAAAATAAAGTTCTTTGGTATATATAAAAGTGGATCAAAAGACTTATATTCCTAAACGAAAAGAGTAATTTAATGTAATTATATATTTCGTCTTAAAATATAAGGCTCAATTTGGACAAGTATTTGTTTTCAAATTCATCATTTCACATAAAAACATTAATCAAAACAATTTTTAACTTTCAAAATATCTATCACATCAAAATTATAAATTTTCTCCTAATTTTATAAATGGATACCACATATTTATATAAATTATATTTTTTCATTGTTTTTAATTAAAAACACAATTTCAAACAATTTATTAAGTAAAAATATATAAATTGTACCTAAAACTTTTGAAACATCCATGGTTTGCTCTTGAACTTTTTTTTTTCCACAACTTGTACAAAATTATAATTTTTGTCTTAATATTACACTTCTCATTTTTTGTACATTTTATCACATTTTCTCGAAATGAAAAAAAAAATCTATTAATGAACAACTTATAATCACTTTATCTATTTACTCTTTCGTCCTACAAATATCCATTATTTCTTTTTTTTCTTTTTCCTCTAAAATTATGTCATTTATCTTCTTCTTTTTATAAAATTATATTTCTTTTAAAAAAAGCCAAAAAATTATTTAAAGTGCATTTCAAAGTATTTTAATTATTGATTAAGCCAAAATTTAAAATATGTTTATGGCAAAGACACCTGACGAACACAACAGACAACATATATGTAAAACACATAGGTCACTTACCTTTTCAAAAAGTCAAACGAATGCTCGAAGTTGACATGTGTTAGAGGCATATGATTAAGCAAACTATGGTTCATTCAGGATATGACACGTGACGTCTGATAGCTTTTCTTCTTTCTTACATTCTTGGCCTATATTTTCAAAAGCCCCACTTTGGCCTCCAATATTTTTATATTAGTCAGATTTTATTTATTTTAATTCTTATTTTACCCTTGAGAATTTCTATAAATTGTGCATGAGATTTACTAAATTTGTACACTCTTTTACAACCAAAATTCTTCTCATTATCTAGTAATAGTTTTAGGAACTTTTAGAGTATATTTTAGAAGATTGTTTGATGAGATTTCAAGAATAACGAGGAACTACTACCGAAAAGAATCGAAAGAAAATCTATCATTCTTATTCTTAATTTCAATTATTAAAATTCTTCATTTGAGTTTATATTTGAGTAGTTATTTACTATTAGTAAGGACATGTATTAAAGTTATTAATTAATGAGATTTTGAAATAATTACCGTTACACATAAAAGTAAAATTTATATTGGATCATGACTAAATTAACATAATCAATGACCAATTTTACTGATATAACTTCTAACTACTAATTTCTAATTTTTTACTTCTAACTTTAACTTTTACTTTCTACTTTATAAACTTTTAAATTACGTTATTTACTTTTTGTCATTTATTTTCTACCTTACACTTGGTAAGTAAAAACTACAAAATTTACTTTATGTAATTTAAATTCCACAAATATGGAGAATAATTATGCTCATCATTTACTTTTTTTACTTTTTATTGTGAGAGGTAAAATCTTCTTATTTTTACTTTTTTATGACAGGTAAAACCGTCAAATTCTTGTTTCCCCTTATTTATTGTTTTGTAAATATATAATTGTGTAACTATTTTTTATTTTGCAGGTTTAACCATCCAAATTAATTTAGTTATTTTAGTCTTGTTATTTATTAAATATTTTGAGTATTTATATAATTCATGTTATTATTTTAAAATAATAATATTTAATTAATTATAAAATAATTTTATTTAATTTTCATGATTAATCGATTAAGATTATTTTTTTATTGATAATCATAGTAGAATTTGTTAGTTTAATGAAGTTTCAACTCATGACTTAGTTAATTTACAGAGATTATATATTTTAAATTATGTATAATTGAAACTCATTGTTATATATAGTTTAATATGTTGGTGATGCATGATGCATTATAAACTTAATGCAATTTAATTGAGTATCTTATTCATACTGGTTGGTAGAAGTGTTTAATTGAATTAATAATTAATCTATCTGAGGTCATCGGAATTAATCTAATTAGTAAATATAATAATTTGTTTAAGCTGGTTGGGATTCTAAAATCAATTACTCAATAAGTTATTTATCAATAATTTATCTCATTAAAAATATTAACTTAATACAAGTTCCTTATTAACGTCTTTTATAAATTTGTTTTAAAAATATTTTTTTATAATTATTGTTTTAAAATATAAAAAATATTTCTTTAATTTTTTCTAAAATTAGTATTACTTTTAAAATATTAAAAACCCGGCATAAATAATTTTTTATTAATAAATTTAAATTTATGAATTTTAAAAAGTCTTCGTGAATACGATCCTTATTTTCTCTATCTATATATGAATATTAAAGTTATATTTGATAGTCGTATAATAGGCTCATCAATTATTAATAATTTGATATTGCTTAAAATTTTATATCAATGTTTAAAATAATATTTAAATTCACTTTTTCAATAACTAAAACAAGTTTTAGTAGCAAATAACAAACACTAAATTAATATTATTTTGATCTTAAATCTCTTTAATAATGTTTATCTTAATTTTAAAAGAAATTATGATATATAGTAAACTTAATATTTTACTTTCTCAACATTTGTTTTAATATTTTACTCACTAATGCCCTCTCATCTTTAATTTACAGATGAGATGAATTTTATTAAATAGTTTCCTTTTGCATTTCAAAAAATCTTAATAAAATGTAAAAAAAAAAAACTCTCATTAAATGTCACGTATACTGCACATGAATGACTCGTAGAAGATTAAGGTATAACAAGAGTTAGAGAGCCTAACTCCAACTTTGGATGCAAAATTGTTTCTCTCTAGAAGAACAAGCTAATCCGACTCCACCATAACATATACATAATGCAACAAAAAGCCAACCCAAAAATCAAAACCTCCAGCAGTCTACAAAAAAATATAGCAACAAAAACAAAATGAAAAGGCAAGTTTGACATTCAGAAACTAAAGCAGTAATCAAAATATAAGCAGCAAGACATCTAATGTTTCAACACATTTTTTGCAAAAAAAATCAGCTAAGCCATTTCTTTATCTTGGTAGTGTGTTGTTTCTGCTGCTGAGGTTGAGAGAGATTAATAGCTCTAATTTCGTCTTCTTCAAATTAAAGTCTAGTTCAAAGTGAATACTTTCTTGCTTTTAGCTGTAGAGAAGGGACCAAATTTAACCCTAATTGAGGTGGAAAGCTCATTTTAATTGTTGGGGGTTTTTTTTTTTTCATTTGGTAGTTACAATATAATATCAAAATTGTCACTCATTTTTTTAGTTAGATAAAAGAAAGGCAATGCTCACAAAAAATAAATTAGGTAAAGACTAAATTTGTCAATTTTGCAAGAGAATTTCAAAGAAATACAACAAAAAAATAACTTAATTAATGCAATCTGGATGACTCTCAGTATATATATATATATTGAGACAGGCTCTCAGTATTCTAATTCTAGCAATTTAGTCGACAAGTCCACTGATTCCCTCGTGATTTTTGAGATGCCATACTTGTGGAGTACCCCAATCTCACAAAAGGTGAAGAAATCACACATAGAGAGGGAGGTTTTACCCGTTCAAAAATAAAAAAAAATTTCCTAAAATGTCATTAATTATTATATTTTAAAAATAAGAAATAAAAAAGAAATTTGTTTTAAGAAGAAGAAAATATAAAGAGTCTTGGAAATAAAAAAAGATGTGAGAGGAGAGATGAAATTAATAAGTGTAATATTAAAAGTCAATGATGAAATATTTATAATATTCCGTAAAACGATTTATATGTTGAGACAAGAAAAAAATAATGCAAAAGACTTATATTTCTACAGATGGAATATATTTTTTATATGTTTTATATTAAGTGTCTTTCTAACCTCATTTATTATTTTATTCTAATTTTATCCTTATTTAAATGAAGAAATAATGATTATAATCCAATTTTATTCATATTTAAATTGAGAGAAAATGCAAATAATCATTAATTTGGAGAGATAATGAAAAATTAAATTAGAATCTATTAATAGTAGATTTGAAACATAATATTGTATTAAGTATTGTGTTGTGTTTTCAATATATTTAATAACTATGTAAATATTTAAAATGACACTTAAAGTAAAATTAATAAAATATTATTTAAAAACAAAAAACAAAAAACGGAGCTTATTATATTATTATACACTTGAAACGAATGGATTTCCCAAATAAAGCAGCTCGTCTTTTGCAAAGCAGAGTTTGCATCTATGAAAATAATTTCCTTTTTCTTCTTTCTCCATCAAAAGGGAAGTGATTTTTTACTTTATTATTATTTTTTAACTTTCGCTCCTCTTGATCAAAACTATATTTACCTAGTCATTGTAATACCCCATTCCTGTTTTGAATCTTTTGATCAACAAAGAAAGAGTCTTTATCAAAAAAAAAAAAAACCAAAGAAAGAATCCAGCTATGGAGACAATTCCTCGTGGCAAGTAAGAATATAACAAAGGTGAATAGTTACGAATTGAAATAGATTACCAATGCAGTTCATCTACCTTGTGTACTATGCTGGAGCCTACACTGAGACTGACTGCCGCTGCCTCTTTGAATGCTCTTTGCATGGAAAGTCGGAAAGCATGGCATCATATACATTTTTCTTTTTACATGGCATCATTTTTACTTTGGACCTTCAAGCTTGTTCATCCTTTTCTGAGATGCTACTATTTGTCATTAATTCCAATTCTCCCTCAGATTCTTGAATGCTTCCTTATGGACCACTCAAAACAAAATTGTTTTTGAAGGAACTCCAATTGACATCTCATAAGTCATGCTTTCTCTCTTGCACATAAATACCATTCTGCACAACTTGCAAACAAAATGGCAACACCATGCACTGTACTTCCAGTAAATGGTCCTCCCCACAACATGATACATGATTATGTAAAATCAAACTTTGATGGACGCTCAACTCCAATTCTGCTACTGTGGGAGTCGCCATAAGTGATGATACCTTTCTATCTCTCTATTGAATACGTGGAAGTTATGGATGAGACCGCTCATGCCCTGCAATCAACAACTATTCAAAAGTTGTCTTTCAATGAGATAGCTTGTCTATTATACAACAAAATTGTTTTTTTATCTTAAGGGAGATTTTTCTTGAAGTTATTTCTGAACTTAGTTGTATTTTTAATTATTCTATTATTTCTTTTATTTGAAGAAAAGAAAACAAATTAGGTCACTTTTTTTGTGATCCCTTATTTTCCACTCATCTTTAATGGTATTCAAACTATTCTCGAATGTAATCTCAATTATTATGATTAATATTTTAAATTAATGCAAATTGTATTTTTTTTTAAGTACGAATTGAAATAGATTACCGTTGCATATTCATTTTCTTCCTTTTTAATTTTAATTTTCTTCCATTATTGGTTATCCAATAAAAGAAAAAAAAGAAAGAAATGGAGGACCAGTGTCGTCAGCGGTGAGATTCAACTATTGCCTTCTTTTTCATTTGTATCTTCCATCTTTAGTGTGGTTGTAACTTTTACCTTTGAGTACATACAAGATTTCATTGACCCAAACAGCAGATGGAGCGACTGAAATCAGTAGTGCGACCACGCCACGAATATAAACTCATAGCCGCCGCCGAGAAGGTAAGAGAGATCGAGGCCATTCCACTGGTTAGAACTAACAAGAAGTCACAGCGCAAGATATACAAGTGTTCTAACTCCAGAGAGTTTCCTGCTTCGCTCCTCAGATTTGGGCCAGTTTATTATGCGGATGACTCAATGGAAAGTGCTAAGGAAGACGCTTGGAAGCAGGTGTTGAGAAATTCCCCGGAGGAGGATGAAGAAACTTTAGATATTTACTTGTCTGCAATCAGTAGAGTGGAGAAGAAGGCGAGGGCTACATATGCAGGTGAAGCATTGGATCCTTTCACCGAGTCTCAATTCCGATGGATGATGATAAGAGATGGCTGTTTCTTCCTCCAATTAGCTCTATTCATTCTTGGGACTTCCAAGGAATTGGGGTATTCAGAGAATCACATAATTTTTGGGAAAAAGCAGGACAAAAAGGCGGTTTATGGGTGGATACAATCCATGTTTTATGCGGGAAATCAGATTCCTCTCGTAGTCCTCAACGAGTTCATGAAGCAAACCTTCTTCCAAAATGTCATAATTGACCATGGGAAATGGGAGAGACCGACAGATCGATTGTCCATGGGGGTCTTGTATGATTTGGTGATTCTGCCTGCAATAGATTATGCCAATAATCGAGCATCTAAAGTGCCTGGAGGGAGTACCCGTATACCGGAGGAACAACCTTTTGATTTGCTCCATCACCTCCAAAATTTGCTGCTTGGCCCAAGAGTTTCAAGGAATCACACTAATAAAGAAGAAGATGAGGAGGATGAGGAAGAAGTTCATGATCTGGAAGCTGGAGCAACATTGAATAATGATAAAGTCAGTGGGGACAATGATGGTAAAGAACGCTGTGTCTCCGGCCTTGTGAGGAAAGGAATCCACTTCCGGAAATCAAATGGAACTGGAATTAGAGGGATTCAATTCAAGAATTGGATGTTGTACAGCTGTCTTTACCTGCCTACAATTCCACTGAATCGAGATACAAATATGTTGCTCAAAAACTTGAAACTCTATGAAGAGTCTCAGCAAGAGAAAGAGGTAATATCTTATCTAGGATTGATGAATCAGATAATTTCAACGTATGAAGATGTGCATCACCTAGCCTTAAAAGGAATCTTCAAAGTAAGCGAGGCTCACTATAAGGAGAAGTTTCTAATAATGTTGAGAAAACTTGGTGTCAAAGAGACAGGCACCAATCATGATCATCGATATATTTTGCAGCAAGTTAGAGATTATTCCAGCTTTCCATGGGAGTACTTCAAATACGTAGCAATAATAGCTTTCATCCTTTCTGTTTTGCAAACAGTCTTTGGTGTGCTTAGTTATATTGATGGAAAGAATAGTTAAAATGATGTTAAGCTTAATTCTTCTCTTCAATTCTGCCAAAATATTCTTTGGCCTGTTGAAAGAATCTGAAATGATATCTGCAGCCATTTGGTTGAAGGTTAATTCCTCATATTAAAATGTTATCATTGCATGTATTTCCCGTTTTCTTTTCTTTCCTTTTTCAAACAGGGTTTTGTGATGTTATGAATTGTAAAATCTTTTGAGTTTCAATGTTCATGAATTTTAGAACATCAATTGAAATCTGTTTGCTCATGGGTTGATTATCTGTACACACACAACACATATACTTTACCCATGTAATCCTTTGAGATGCTTGAGAACTTTGTATTTGCTTACAACTTCAAGAACATTGATGCAGAAAAAGGATCAACTGAATCATTGATGCAGCTTTTTGAATGTTAAAGTATTTAAAGGGGGCACCGGGGCAACGCATTTTATTGTCCAGAAATATTTATTAAATTCAGCTTTTACTGATGTAGATTGGGGTAGTAAGATGAAAGTTTATGTTTTTAGTGAGAATTTTTACGAAAGTTCTTGACCAGAGTAATAGTGAACTTCAATAAGCAAGCCATAAAATACATTTTCTTACAATATATATGTATGTAATATGTATACAGAGCAGAAATTGTTACTTCAAACTTAAATTTTAAATAAGACACTTAATGAAGTTATGATTCTTCCTTACTCTTTTCCACTTATTCTCTTTCCCCATTTTCCCTTTCACCAAGCGTCTCGTTTTTGTATATCTAGGACCTCTAATCTGCTAAGTACCCTTTCTTTTTACTCTTTGCCAAAGCATTTTCACTTGTTAAATTCTGATAAAAAGTTCTTCAATCAAACATCATCAAGCAGGCCTTCAGGCTGAAGGTAGGATAAATCCATGTGTCATCTAATGTGATTTGCTGGGATTGCATCAATCCACACTACAATCATCAATTCATCCTGAATCTTATAACTATTGCCCTTCTGAATATTGTCAGTGCAACTCAAGGGAAAAAATCTCTAAGTTACATAAGGGTCAATAGTTATAAGATTATGGTCCAAAACCATCTATTTTGAAAGTCATAAACATTATTATTAGAAAAATAAACTTACTTTTTGGTTTACCTTTTTTTTTTTTGATAAATTACCTTTTGGTTTACAGATCTTACTATTTTAATATAATCTTAACTCTTTCAATAAAATGATTAGTTTGACTAATTAAATAATAATTTTTTATAAACTCTTTTTTGTGTGTCTATGGCAAGTTTTTAAATAAGAGCAGTAAGTTTCAGTTTCGAGTGATATTAGTAGGGGTTTTAGGAGTACTGAAAACGTGACGGTCTTTGAATCCATTGATTCTGCGTTTAACCTTTTTCTTTTGCTTTTTTTGGGATGAAAGGCTAACTTTTAAAAATTTTAATAGTTAAAATGTAAATATAGACAATTACGTGAATTTGATATTTGTTCTTTTTAGAAGAAAAAAAAAATCTTATGGACTAACATATTAAAAAAAATTGTATTTTTTTTTTATCTGAAAGGAGATCATTTTATTAATAAGTCAAAAGACCTATACAAAATCATCCCCGAGCCACAATTTTGGCCCTAAAGTAGGTCTATAACCCGTCTCAAGATTTCCCTAGTTTAATGTATTGAGCTTTTGAAGTAGAAAACTAAACAAAATTGGTAATAAATTTTTTTACTTATTATGTGTACAATTTTGCTAATTTTTTTTTATTTTTTAAAAAAGCAAGCAAGATATATTGAGACGCCAATGTGGTCGAGCAGAGAGCAAATGAGAGACCCTCCAAGAGGGGAGATATGTGTGACTTGAAGCCTCAAAAGCAAACATGACAATGGAGCAGAGCAGAAGAGCTCAAAAGAGCAGGGAGAAGTCACAAAAGAAGAGAGGAGACCAGCACTGCTGGAGAGGAAGCCCCCAAAAGGGGACAGGACTCACAAAAGAACAAAAATTCAAAGAATTCTAGCGAAATCACAAAATACATGCAATAAAAAGAAGAAAAATAAAATGCCATCTTTTACATGAAAATTGTAGATTGATGTTTACCTGAAAATCTGTCCAGCCAACTCATTGTTGTTTGCAAAGAACTTGATAGTATAGCTTTCCATCATCAGCCAAGAGAGATCCAATCTATCTCGACAACAGTTTGCTGTGCTTGAAGTAATTAAGGCAGCAAATCCTTAGAAAACTCAGCAGTTTTCCAGACAATGAACGTTGAACCACGCTTTCATTCCACGCTATTACATCGTCAGTGGTCGGATCATTTACCAGCTGATGAAGTCTTTGTCAGAAATGGCGCCGGAACCTTCCTCTGTGACATCTCTCACCTTCTAATTAATTAATCTGACCCTCTTTTTAAAAAAAAATTTAAAAAATGTTGAATTAGATGGAACAACTAAAGATCAAAAGGGCAGTAAGGAATTCCCAACCCCAGCAGCAAAAGAAGAAATCTTTAATTTTACTACTTCTATAAAACGGTTAGTAATAAGTATTACTATTAGAAGAAAAAAAAATTATTGCTTCCTCTATAAACCTTACCATTTTTAAGATATTTTTTACTAACGGTAAATTTTTAAATAAAAATAATAATTTCAAGAGTTATTAGTATATTAAGAAAATTACTATAAGCCCCCATCCACCTCTACTTCTATCCCTAAAGCTCCTTCCCAGTTCCCAGGGTGCATCCGATTTGAAAATGTCATGGTCTATTAATTGCTTCTTTTCAATAAGGGGTAAAAATGAATGTGAGCTTTCTTACATATATGTCCTCACAAAACCGTGAATTCATTGATTCTGCATTTAACAGTTTTTCTTCCTGAAGAGGTAAAATTTAGACTTTTTAATACTAGTTAATATGTTTTTTCAAAAAAAAAAAAAACACTAGTTAAAGTGTTTAAAAAACCAGTTTTTTTTTAGTGTAAGTGTAAAAATTGAATTTTTAAATAGTTTAAGTATGCATGAATCTTTTTTTTGTTTATATCGCACAAGATAAATTGGTGTATTTAGCTCCTAACTTTTTTCTCTTGGTAATTTTGGTTTCTAACTTTTAATTTTGATAATTTTTATCTCTAACAATTAAATTTTATGGTAGCATTGGTTCTTCATATTTAATTTTGATAGGTTTGATTCCTAACAATTAATTTTTGTAGCAACTTTAGTCCTGACAAAATAAGAGAAATTGGTGTATTTAGACCCTAACAAAGGAACCAAAACTGACACAAAAAATTAATTATTATGGATCAAACCTATCAAAATTAAATATTAGGGACCAAATGTGCCACAAAAATTAATATAGGGACCAAACCTATCAAAATTAATAGTTAGGGACCAAAGTTACCAAACAAAAAAAAGTTAGGGGTTAAATACACTAATCTCTCTATTGCACAAATATCAAATAAATATAATACTTCATCCATCCAAAATTGAATGTACACATTTTATTTTGAATAAAAATTAAAAAAGACCATTGAGTTTAATTAAGTTACAAAATTATCTTTTATATTAATATAATTTATGTTATGACTCATAAGTCAATGGAATGTAAATCCCTAAGTGTGATGCCCTGATTCTTTTACCATTATTAACAACATCCTCCTAAGAAAATATAGAGTTTAATAACATAAAAGCTACGAGAGTTGATTAGATTAGGGTTTCAACGGGGTTTTGATAAAACTATACAAATGATCGAACAAGGAATACATAAACGTACTTATATATTAAGCCAATGATTATTTCACATTAGTTTAATATTGTCTCAAACAAAGGGATCTAATTATAAAAAGGAAAGTAGTATGTATATATATAGACATATGTGTATATGCAAAGGTATGCACTAGGAATAAAAGTATGATACTTATTCGAAGTATTATTGTACATATAGTCATTAGGATAATACATGTATATAAGTAATATATAAAAATGTATGTTAGAAGTATGTATTTATGTATATAACTAGTATGCATATATATATATATATATATATATATATCTTTGCATAAAACAAGGAGGAAACAAAACAAAAAGAGATGAAGAGATTTCTTGATAATGGGGGACAAGGTTGGGAGAAATAGGTGAAAATTTCTGCCATGAAAAACCACTGGTGATTAGGCTACAAAACAATAAAACATCAAAAAAAAAATTCCAAAATCCTATTGGCTAAGAAGAGAGGTTAATCAACTAAATTAGCATCTAAAGACTACAAAATTATTTGGAAGTAATTCATGTGATCAAAACAAATTCTTACCTTTCCATTACATTTCTCTCATTCTCTCCAGCATTTCAGGACTTCACAAACTCTCATTTTCGTCACTTTTTCTTTCCCTCCAAATTTTTGGTTTCTCTTCACTTTTGTTGCCCTCAAATACTTCTCAAAGCCACAAATGACTTCATACCTACTTAGTATAGAGTTCTTAGAACATTTGAGAGTGCATTTTGGGTCATTATTTGAGGAGAAAAAACAAGAAAACTTCAACAACAAAAAAATTGTTCAGCTTTGTTTCAACACTTTGGTAAGCTTCTTTCCACTCAAGCATTAAGTGTAAAGCTTAGGTTTTTTATGAATAAGAATTTCCAACTTTTTACTTCAAATTTGTGTTGAAATTAGAAGGCTTAGGCTTGTTCTAGCAATTAGAAGAGCTTTCATGGAGATAAAGATCAATTTTTTTACAACAAACAAAATTTTATACATTGTTTTGAGTTTTAATGTTTAATCTTTCATCTTGTCAGGTAACAAGTACTTTTGATGGACTAAAGATGATGTTATGAGGTAGGGAAAGATGAGTAATAGCTTAAGGAACTCATGCACAACTATAAAAGGGTAAGGAAAGGCCTAAATCACTTAGCCATTCAAGAAGGACATCTCTGTTCGAGAGATGTTCATCACCTCTGAAAGATCACATTTTCTATACTAACATGGTCACTTTAAAAATAGGAAAAAAAATATTTCCGTGTAAATCTTGAAGCTAGTTTTAAAAATTGACAACTTGTTTAAATGGATTCGTGAAATGAGAGAAATGACTTTTTACCAAAGCCTGCCAAAACAAAACTTCTAGCCACAACAAAGAGAATTTTGGAGACAAAAGTTATATCTACAATTTGACTAAAATTCTAGTCTTTTCCAGAATAGAAGTAGTATTTCCTGAGGTCATTTCAAAATAAGCAATATAGCATTTGGACTTGTGGTTATGGACTTTAGGCCAAAACTCTAACGAGTGTTAGTATTGGAATTTTCAAAACAAGACCTAACTTTAAAGGAATATTTAGGGAATTCTAGACATAACTAAGATCCAAAAGTAGTAAGATGATAAAACATTCTATTGGGAATCCATAGAGATCAATTATGTCTAATTTAGGTTAGTACATTGTGATTTTTACAATTTACAAGATTGGCGGTTTTTTTGAAAAATTTCCAAAAAGCCTAATTAAGTCCTTAAAACTAATTTTAAAGCAAGAATTAGGATTAATGATATAATTAAAGATGCTTTTAGTTATAAAAATATTTTTGAAATAATTGGTGCTAGTAAATAACATTTAGTAAGTCAATCATAGGGTTTTGACTATAAAATAGAGTTATTGTTTACTAAACTAACCGTAATTAACTAAAATAATTTACTTATATGTAAATATTTTAGTATTAGATACGTTCTAAATGGGGTAAACATTTTGTATAGGTATGAGCAAGCAAGATGTCTAAAAGAGCGAGTGCGCAAAGATTGTAAGTTTCAATTTTTCCAAAACTCAAAAAATAGCATGACACCTGTTTTGAAAGAATATGTTTTTTGTGTTTATTGAATTTATTCCTTGGAAATTATTATTATAAATGTTTACTTGCTATAAATTTGGTTTATTACTTGAAAAATGGTTGTCGTGAATATTTACTACGTATACTATCGACTTTATGAGCATATTGTCTTGTGTTGTGTGCCAAATGTTTTGAGTGAAAACGTTTATTATTCAATTCAATGCATGAAAATATATTTCATCATGACACGTAAACTTGTTTAAATGAAGCAATATATTTTAAAACCACATTTTGACATGAACGTCATTTCAAATAATGGAACTAAGGTACCATCGAGCGAAAATGAGTTTTTTTTAAAAATGTAACTAGATTTTTATGCACGTTATTGAAAAATGATTTCAAGAAAAAATTTGTGACTAAACAACTTGATATGCATTTTGGTACTGTATTGGAAGCATCCTGAGCGTAGAGTTAGACTTGATCAAGGCTGAACTTGAACCGGCGACCAGAATTGGAACTGAACAGTGATCAACGGTTCAAAAATCGTTGACTAGATTTACGGTTTATTAAGGTTCATAAACTGACAGTTTTTTATTTTGGTTTAGATTTGTCATTTTGATAAACCGTTTATAAAGAGTTTCAAGAAAGGAAGTTCGATCATCTTTGAGTTATAATTATTTAGAGGCTCAATCTTATCTTGATAATTGGGTTAAAGCTGAAAAATGTTAACAAGAAGAGATGACTTCTACTAGCACTAAAGCTAGATGCCCATAAATAATTGATTGAAATAAGAGATGGTTTATAAGTAAAATAGAATTGTGAGAGCTTTGATTCATTTATAATCTCGGAAGATATGAAGACAATTTAATTTTAGCAAACAAAAATTATATTTTTGCCCATTTTAATAACAAACTTTCATTTATTTAATTAAAAGAAATTACCTTGAAAGTTTGATTTTTTTAAAAATAAAAATCGAAGCCTTATTAAAATCGTAATAATAACCGTCTGAAACCAGCTAGAACCGTGAACTGTCGGTTCATGAACTATTCCAAACCGTTGCTTAAAGATTTTGGTTAGATCTACGTAGGATTCCCGATATTATACTAGAAAGATCGTGAACATAGGAATCCTGATTACCTTAGTACTCATGGGACTGCACCGTACTTAGTTAGTTGTCAATATTGGGGCCTCTTGGATCAGAGATATGTGTGCTCGAAATCGGTATTGGATGGCTAGAATCTCATGGTGATCTACACCCTTGAGTCAGGAAGGTAGCGGACCATCGGCCGCAGGTGATACAACTTTGTTATATGAAGTACTGGTGACCTACTCTCGGAGGTGAAAAGTAGAATGCTACTGGTGTTGTGAGGAGACCCTTGCTCATCAGTCTCTTCAAACAGAATTGATGGATAAGGTTGATAATCGTGCAAGCACTAGTGTAATAAGGCTGGTGATAGTCCACAACTAATGAGTTGAAGGATACTAAAATGGTTTGATGACATCTATTTGTCTATTTATCCTTGAGAAATATTACATTTACGTATGATTTTTCTCTCATGCACAAAGGTATATGTGAAACATACTTATTCAAAATTATTGTTTTATGATAAATTGTGTCTGCCTATATTTTCAAAACTATTTGTGAAATATTAATGGGAAAGTTGTTTTGCTACAAGTGTACACATGGAACTGACTAGGCGTACGCTCATACGTTTTATAACGTGATTTTCAGGAACTAGATGTGACAGAACTCCACAGGTTTAGTGATCATGCTTGAGGAAACGCTCCCTAGTTATTTATTGCATTTGTTTGCATAGTCACCTATGTTGATTATTTTGAGACTTATGTAATTTGTTTTTGGATATTTTTATTTGGGTTGCAATAAGACTAGTATCTGGATATTTTTGGATATTAGCATTGCCTTATGATCCTAAGAAATATGCAATGTAGTGTGGCTTTTATTTTATTTTTTTATAAAAAAAACTCAATATTATGCTATGAAATACTCTTTCCGTCCGAAATTGAATGTCCACTTTTGATTTCGGCTAAAAATTAAGAAAGTTCATTGACTTTAATTAACTTATCAAATTATGCTTGATATTAATATAATGGACTGTGGGACTCATGAGTTAGTAAGATGCAAATTCTTTAAATTAAGGTGGTAAGTGGTGGAAATCATGAATTAGTTGTATATAAATATCTTAACTTAAAGAGGTTATTAATGGAACTTTGGATAAATAATATGTTTATTTAAGGAAAATGGATATTCAATTCCGAACAAACTAAAATAGAAATGTGGACATTCAATTTCGAACGAATGAAGTAATGCATTTACTGTCAATAGGTAGCTTGACACTCATCCGACCTTCCAGTGGTACCTAATGAGGGGTGGATGTCACATTAATGTGGTGAGTAATAGAACTCATAAGTTAGTGAAATATAAATTCCTTAAATTAATGAGATTACTAATGTAACTTGTATAAAAAAATATGTTTATATAAGAAAAGTGAATATTCGATTTCGAACAAATAAAATATGTATATATATATATATATATGTATGTGTGTGTGTATATATATTCAATCGTGGACATGCGGAGTAATATATGGGAATTTTTTGTGTTAGAATGAACTTTTTGAACTACATACTTCAAAGTTATACTCTTCTAGAAAAGTACAATATGAAATATTTGTGATACTAACCCTTAATATTTGTAGTTAACAAAATCAAATTCATTTAAGCATATCTGATATTGAAAAAACCTTTTATTAGACCATGGAGTGGACCTAATAAAATGTATACTATAACAATGAATGATTGGTTACACTATAGTACTATGATTCCATTTTTACTTTGTTGGATCAATCTTTCTCTGTCTATTTTTTTTCACCTAAATTAAAAACTACCTCTTTTTTATGTCCAACTTTGCCATTAAAATATTAAAAAAAAGAGCAAAATATGAACATTTTAAGAGTTTGGGGTAAAATCTTGATATTTTCTAAATGAGAGGCAAAAGTTGAATTTAAAACAAATATTAGTTTAATTTTCAAATATTTTAGAATTACAATACGAGGCACCTAACAAAATTTGGCATAACATCTAGAATTTTTAGCCATTAGGATGCAAGAGTAGAAAAAAAAATAGTTTAAGTGTAAAAGTTGGAGTTTCTAAATATTATGATTGTGGACCAGATATTTTACACATTTTTGTATTTTTTTTATTGAAATTTTCCAGTATTTAGAACCACTTGAGCCCGACTCGTCTAGAATTCGACTCAGGGAGATCCAAAAGAGTCTTACTTAGGGGTGAAGGTTTGACCCATAACTTTTTCAACATGTCGCCTCAAACAAAAGTCGAACTCGTGTTAAGTGTTGTGTTTTATTGATGTGCAATTTATTAAATGCAATTTTCTAGCAACTATACTATTGCTCAACTACCAAAACTATTATTTAAACTTAATCTAGACCGATAAAAATCGAGTGATTTAATTTGATAAAATAAACCTAAGTGACTACAAGTAAAGTATAAAAAATCTATGTAAAAATATTAACTAAAACTTCAATTATCTAATTAGTTTTCTATTGATTTTTAATTATCAAACTCTTGTTTTTATTTACTAATGACATTAATGACGAAATTCCCAAAAATAAACTCCATCCGATTTCTCGGATACAAAGTTCCTATTTTCAATTAATAACCTACTATATTTTTAAGTATATTTAATTAATAAAAATGCATGATTGGAATTTGTGAAATTTCATTAAAACTAACATAATGTCGCGTAAAGAAATTGAATATATTTCTAGTCAATTTTACAAAAAGTTTTTATTACACATGATCCCATTCAATTATTTTACCATTTGGTACTTTATAAAATAATATTTAATCATGCAAAAGTGATCAAGTTTTACATGCATAAAGAAGAAGTAATCAAAATTAATGAAAAAAATTTAATCAAAAGTCATCTAATTAAACCATCAATATACTAACTAATTTTCATATTTTTGTCCTAATTAAAGAAAGTTTAGCCTAACATATCAAAATCCATAATTCAATTAAGTATTAAATTCATGCAAATGAAGCTTGATTAGTTAAGCTAAAAACTAGACAAAAAAATGAAAAATAAGCAGTTAGCAAAGAACTAGTACTAAGTAATTATTAACGTGATTAATCATAGATAATCGAGCAAGTAAACTAAGGGAATACATGGTAGGCAATCAAACGATCAATATAAAATAAAAAGAAAAGATAGGTCGGCAATTTAGCCATATAAAATAAAAAAGGAAAAGATAGGCAAGCATCCTGACCATAAAAAAATAAAAAGAAAAAGGTAGGCGGAAAACACTACCATGTAAAGTAAATTGAATAAAGTAAATATAAAGGGCTTAACCTCCACAAAATAAGAAAAATAAAGATTGAGCGGTAAAATCGGCCATATGTTTCTTTAATTTTGATTAATTTTCGATAATTATCTCATAATCTTATTGATTAACAATTTTAGTACTTGTCCTTGCTAAATAAAACTAGTTAGCCATAAGTCATATTTACAATATCAAAGTGAAGAATTAAAGATTAAAATCAAGAATGAAAAGAGAAACTTTCTTGAAATAATTTCGGCAACACCTCCACTGATTCTTAATTTTTCCTCCAAATTCCTCTAAAAATAACTCTAGGATTATAAGACTAATATATTAGATTTAGAGTGAAAAACTAGAGAGAATTACAATGGAAAGTATGATAAAATGTTAGAAATTCATTGGGCTATTATAGCTAAATTTTAGGGGTAGAAATATGAACATAAAATAATAATAATAATAATAATAAAATGATTGAATTGAAAGAGAATTGAACAGACCTACCCACAACTATTCAAAATTCAGTTGAAAGTTGGATCGTCCACAACTTTCAATCCAATGGCCACAAATCGAGTCTGACTTGTGCATCTTCCAACTCAACACGGCGCAATCTAAGCCATCCAAATGCTTTTATCTGATGGTGGATAATGCAAAGGCGGTAGACGTGACTTTTATATACATGGCAATGGCTAGTTTGGTTATTGTTCGCCCACTTCTCTGCTCCTTGTCTCGACACTTGTCCACGCCTATCCAATGTCGAGGTCGCCACAGGCGATACTGACTGGGCTTTATTCTATCCACATAAGCTGCCCAATGTGGCGTTGTCTTTGGCCATTCTAATTTTTTTTTAACACTTCTATTTTTATTACAACATTTTTCACAATAAACACTTAAAACTCCCCAAAAACAAAATGTTAAGCAAAAAACGAGATAGAATCCATAAAATAACATAATTTAATCAAATTAATATAATTAAATATCATGAAAATATATTAAATTATGGTTATATCATCTATCACTTGGGAGAAGACCATAGGGCTTTGTTATGTCCACATAGGCTACTATGTGGCGTTGTCTATGACCATTCTAATTTGTTTTCAACACTTCTATTTTTATTACAACATTTTTCACAATAAACACTTAAAACTCCCCGAAAACAAAGTGTTAAGCAAAAAACGAGATAAAATCCATAAAATAACATAATTTAATCAAATTAATATGATTAAATATCACAAAAATACATTAAATTATGCTTATATCATCTATCACTTGAGAAAAGACCATAGAGCTAATTCTATGTATATGAATTGCATGGTGAGTTTTCTCTTAGGTTACAATATACTACAGCAGTAGAGTACACTTAGAATAGACTAGAATAACTTATCAAATGCATGGGAAAAATTACCAACGCTCGTGTATTTGCATACCATGAAAGTGGCAAGTTTGATAAGTTTTTTGTGTTTGGCCCAAATTACAAGGCAAAAGAGACCAAGTTCTGGTGGCAAGAAAGGGAGAAAGCTTAGAGGCATGAACTAGGGAACTTAGAATGTTCTTATAATGAGCTAAATAATGCAATAAGATCTATCGAAAGATATACAAAGGTAGCTTATAATGATGATGTGTTGAATAATATGATTGGAGTTTCCTAATATTGTGGATCAAAATACTAGCTGATAGAGCTAGCCATAATTTTTTAGACTATAGCCGATAAGTCCAAATCAACTAATGAATCAAGTTTCGATAAGCACAAAACAGTTCTGAGTCTCAACTAGAATAGACAATTAAGGCCGCTGAGGTAGATAAAATCCATGTTTTATGCAAGAAATCAGGCTATATTTTGATTGAGTTTTAGAAGTGTTTTTTATTTTGTTTTTGAAATAGAGTTATGTTTAGATAATAATTTTTCTTATTGGAATTGAAATCTCATGGATAATAATATAAAATGTATAAAATATAGTTAAATTATTTGATATCATAATTTTAATTTTAAAAAATATTGCTTGTGTGATTGAGGACCAATATGTGGGGATAGAAAAAATATTTTGAGAGATGTTTCTATGGGTAATTGAGAAAGTGAATTTGAAATTCAATCCAAATATAGCTCAGATTCCTCTTTCATTCCTCAACAAATTGATGAAACAAACCGTCTTCCGAAATGTCATAATCGACCATGGGAAATGTGTGAGACCCACATATATGTTGTCCGAGTCTTGTATGATTTGTTAATTATGCTTGCAACAAAGTATGCTAATAATGGAGCATCTAAAATGCCTATAGGGAATACCTATTTATCGAATGAGCAACCTTCTTATTTGTTCTATCACCTCCAAAATTTGCTACTTGGGCCAAAAGTTTCAAGAAATCACACTAAAAAAGAAAACAAAAATGAGAAGGATAAGAAAAAAAGTCATGATCTAGAAGTTGGAACAATATTGAATAATGATAAAGTCAATAGGGACAATGATAGTAAATAACATTGTGTCTTTAGGTTAATGAAAAAATTACTCCACTTCCGAAAATCAAATGGGGATGGAATTAGAGGGATGCAATTCTAGAATCGCATGTTGTACACTTGTCTTTACCTGCCTACGATTCCATTGAATCAAGATATTGATATATTGTTCGAAAACTTGAAGTACTATGAAGAGTGTCACCAATAGAATGAGATAAGGTCCCATTTGGGGTTGATGAACCATATCATTTCAACATATGAAGATGTGAATCACCTATTCTCAAAAGGAATCTTTGTAGTAAGCAAGCCTCAATATAATGAGAGGTTTCTAAGAATGTTGATAAATTGTGCGTTAAAGAGACGAAAGAGAAGGCCACCAATCAAGATCATCGATGTGTTTTGCAGTAGCTTAGAATTATTCTAGCTTTTCATGGGAGTAATTCAAATATGTATCAATATTGGCTTCCATATTTACAGTTCTACAAATAGTCTTTGATGTGTTTAGTAATACAATTGGAGTGAAACAATTGCATCAACCTTAAATTTATTGCATTTTCAGTTCTGTCAAACTGTCATCGGCTTAATGAAAGAATCTGAAATGATGATATCTATAGTCGTTTGTGAAAAATCTAATAGAAGGGCATGCATTAGGTTTTTATTCAATTTTTCAATCTAATTCGACTATGCACTCCTAAGACAATAAATATCAAATATTTGGTGTACAGTTAGTATATGTGATAATGTGCCACTGGAGTCTTTCGGATGACATGTGTTGGTCGTCCAGAAATGGTCCAGTTGATCGGAATGTCATGTTCGGTCGACCGCAACAATCAAGTTGGGTCATCCGAAACTCAACATACATGCATAAGAAAAGGTTCAAGAAACTTGTGTACAATACCTGGGTAACTTTCGGTCAACCGAAAGTCCTCATTTATACAATCATATCATAAACGAAGTTCCCAATCAACAAGACAAGTTGTGATATCATTTTAACAAATATTCTTAAAAACATTTAGACTTTAAAACCACCGATGCATGTGTTTAAAGACTCTTTTGAATACCCAATACAAGTTTTAACAATTAAATATCATTTTGGAAAATGTTTTATGTTCATTGAGCAATATATATTAGCCAATATCCAAACGAGGGTAATTAGAGATATCTAAATGATATCAACATATAAAAACTATACATCTAGTTCTTATCTAACCCAAAAAGTGCTAGTCTTCATTTCTTGAATCCGAATAAACGTACTCTTTAGACTTGAACTCTTGATCTTGCATAAGTTAAATGTTTGAATCCGATGAATACTATCATCACTTGTCAATAAAACAATTAATCGTCATCAATGCTTGTCAATAATCAAAATTAAGACATTAAAATTTTTTAGAGCTTTCAATTTGATTTAAGTTGAATTCTTCAAATAAAAAATGTGATCATTACATGTATTTTTCGTTTTTCTTTTCTCCCCTTTCTAAATAGGCTTTTGCAAGATCATTTGAGTTTCAATGATCATGATAATTAAAATGTGTTTCTTCACATAGCACTTATGATTAAGACTAAGAATGCCTTTGTTCAAACACAACATAGGGTTTTTAACCAAAATAGCTCTATTTTTCACATTTGATCTAAAATGACCTTCAATATATGAGAGTGATCAAAATAACTCAAGACTTAGTAAGAACTACATTTTTATGGGACGTAATTGCCAATTTTGTCTTCCACCAACTATGTTTTCCATAAATACCACTTTTTTGTGGAACGTAGTTGGCAATTATGAATTTTAACGTTACTCCAAGTCCTAGGTAAGACGGAAGAAAAAGAATATGGGCTTCAGAGAAAAAATAAAAACTTTGTGCCTTTTTATTTTCAAATATACCCTTACTAATTTTTGTTTAATATAAAAGTATAAATTTAGATTAAAAAATTAAGAATTATGCTTTTGATAATATTTATTTATTAATATTGAAGTTGAAGTAGATTTTTAATTTTAAAATTATATTTCTGTTAATGTTTATTTATAAATATTTAAAATAGAAAATTTCTTGATTGTATCTTCATTTTTCATTATTTTTATATTAATAATTGAAATATTTATCTACAAATTTTTTCTAATTTTACAATAATTTAAATATTAATATATAAACATTAACCAAATATATTTCTTATTTTTTAATCTAAATATATATTTCATATTAAACAAAAACTACTAATGATGTATTTGAAAATAAAAAGACACAGCAATTTATTCTTTCCCCATGCCCCCTATTTTTTTTCTTTTGTCTTGCCCGCAACTTAGAGTAACATCATTCACTTTTTTTTTCATACCATTTAAAATTCTAGTTGCCAACTACGTTCGACAAAAAAAACTAGTGGTATTTATTAAAAATATAGTTACCAACTACATTTTATGAAATCATGTCTTCCATAACAACGTAGTTCGCAACTACGACTTGGGTTATTTTGGTCACTCCCCCACATTGAAAGGTCATCAAAGGTGAAAAAAATAAAATTATTTTAGTGAAAAACTCCACAACACATCCACTTTAACCATGTAATCCCTTGAGATTCTTGAGAATTTTCCATTTGTTTACAACTTGAAAAGTACCAAAGGACATAATGAGGAACATGATGCAGAAAATGGATCACATTGAATCATTTATGCAGCTTTCTGAATATTAAGAGTACTTAAAAGGGGCACCGAGGCCAGGCATTCTATTATCTAGACATAGTAATCTAATTCCTAGAGCTTTTACGGATAAGGTTGGGTAGTACTATGTGGATTTATGTGTTTAGTGAAAATTTTTAAGTTCCTGACCAGAGTAATAGTGAACTTCAATAACCAAGCAATTAATTACATTTTCATACACTATATGTGTGTTTGTGTAAAGCACCAATTGTTACTTCAAGACTTAGCTTTTAAGAATTATTGGCCCCTAACGCTTGATCACATTGTCAATTAGAATCATATCATGTCAATTGAAATTATTAAAATCTCAACGTTTAAATTATTGATCAAATTGAATATTTTGGTCAAAATCGTATCAATTTCCAGCCAAGTCAATATATCATTCTCACCAAGATCAACTAATGAATAGTATTTTAGGCATTTCAAATTTTTATGAATTTAAAAAATTATTAGTCATTTCTCTCCTTTCTAACGTTTGGTCAGATTGTCAAATAGAACTATATCGTTTTAATTGAAATTATTAGAATCTTAACATTGTCAAATAGAACTATATCGTTTTAATTGAAATTATTAGAATCTTAACATTAAAATTGTTAGTCAAATTGAACTTATGCCCGAAATTAGGTCAATATTTGATCTAGTTAGTATACCATTCTCAAATTGGTCAACGGGTATTTTAGGGCATTTCAAATTTTTATGAATTTAAAAAAGACAAGAAAACCTAAAATTTAACCTATGTCGGTGGTGAAACTTGTATCGTCGATGTAGACTGCCGAACGACAACTGTTTTACTCTCGGCTCTCGTTGCTCATCTATCTCGTAACCTATTCAATAATCGGCCTTTTCAATTGAAGTATCAATTGTCTAATGAAGACCTCGACTCCCTTATTTCTGTCAGGACCGATGAAGATCTTCAGATGTGCTTGAAGAGCATTATTATGTCTCTGCTATGACCTCTCCTACACCTTCCCGTATCCGATTATTCATTTTTCCTGACAAGCCTGAGTCACTTGGATCGGCATTGTTAGACCCAAAAGTTCATTTCTCATCTATCTCGTAACCTATTTAATAATCATTCTTTTAATTGAAGTATCAACTGCCTAATGAAGACCTCGACTCCCTAATTTATGTCATGACCGATGAAGATCTTTAGAATATGCTCAAAGAGCATTATCATGTCTCTACTATGGCGTCTCATACACCTTCTCGTATCCGATTATACATTTTTCTTGTCAAGACAGAGTCACTTTGATTGACGTTGTTAGACCTAAAAATAGAGTTGTGGTTTTCTGATGCTTTGAAGAATACGAGAATTGTTCAGATTGGTCAATATGCGGATTCGGGTCAGGATAGGGAGTTAATGGCTCTGAATATTGGGGGAGGTTCGGATTCTAATGTCACTCTGAAGGCTAAAGTGGAGAGTTTGAATAATAGTGGTGGGGGTGCGGCAACGACAATGGTGGTGAAAGTAAGGAGACTAGTGGGGTGCCGCCAGAATCATTAGTTTTGGACACTAACTCATCATTTGGATCAACCAATTCTTCAACTTCAATGTCTAATTTACCTGCTATTGTGTTCAATGTGAGGATAGTGGTTTGGGTTTGCTGAAGAAGAAGATTACAGTCCTTTCGTCAGCTTCAATTGAAAGGTATTATTTTCCTCTCACTTTTTAAATTGTCTTATGGTTTCTTGGTGAGTATTTGTCTTTATGTTTATATGCACAATCCTTTAGTGCCTAGAACTCCTAATTTTTTAAAAAGTTTTTGGATTTTAGCTTACACTTAGGGTACACAATTACCCTTTTTCATTGCGTTTAAATTTGGGGTTTTCTTGGGTTTCTTTAAATTCATAAAAAAAAAATTGAAATGCCTAAAAACCCTTCATTTGTTGACCATGGTGAGGATGATATACTGACTTGGTCGGAAATTGACCTGATTTTGGCTAAAAGGTTTAATTTAATCAATAATTTAAACATTGAAGTTCTAATAATTCCACCTAAAATGATAGGGTTCTAATTGACAATCTGACCAAACTTTGGGAGAAAGTAGCCAATAATTCTTTGTTTTTTATAATTCATAAAAATTCGAAATGCCTAAAATACCTTTCTCAATTGATCACATTGAGAATGATAAATTGACTTCGATGAAAATTGATCTAATTCCGACCAATATTTGGCCAACAATTTAAATGTCAAGGTTCTAATAATTCTAATTGAAACGATAGAATTATAATTGACAATAAGGGAAAAAGGCAAATAATTCTAACTTTTAAATAAGACATCAAATGAAGCTTCATTTCTTCCTTATCTTTTATCACTTGTTGTCTTTTCCCATTTTCCTTTTCTTTTTTGTATATTAGGACTGATAATTTGAATTCGATTTGCCAATACGTTATGACACGTTTATTAAATCAAATTGAGTCACAAGATGCTATATTTTAACTTGTTTAACTTTTAAAAAAAATTAATCTAAATTTATGCAACTTTAATCATTCGATCCTTACTTATAGCGAACTTTTAAACTAAATTAAAAATATTAAAATTTTATTAAGACTTAATTTTGTTTAATTATAAGAATTATAATGAAAAATTGCCATATTTAATCATGTAAATCTTTGATCATTAAAGTCTCATATTTTTTATATTGATCTACAAACTCTATAAACTTTCAAAATTGGCTAACGAGGTCAATAAACTTTCAAAATTTTGGCCAACAATGTGCTTTAAAAATGACCTTACTGACCATTAAAGAATATGTCTGTTACCAAACTTAGGCTGTATATCCTTGAGCTGAAGGTAGGATAATATCATCAAAGCACCACACACACGCTCTGAATTTAGAACCAGATGTGATCAATATACAGTTTTTTATATTACTTGGTAGAGACTGCATCGAAGTGCACGAATATCATTAACCCCTTTATAAATAATTTTAGTGCAGAAACTGGAGCGAGTGAATAACTGCAAATATTAAAATAGAGCATCTGTTGCTGAATAGCTATTCCTTCAATAACAAACACAAAAGCACAATGCGAAGAATAACTCCCACAATCTAATCTAGAAAATGATACAATTGAACAATGCACATCAATGTATGCAACCAATAAATGTACCTCCTTAAAAAATTTAGAAAAAATACATTTAAACAATGTACATTAAGGGATGCCACCAATAAATTTACTCCATAAAACCTATCAATTAAGCATCACAAATTCCCGCTACTCACAGCCACTAGCAGATAACCAGTAGAAACATCACATTTTCGAAATGATAGAACATGTCATTTCTGACTTCAAGGAAGGTGTACTGCAGACTTCAGTAAAGAAGAAATCTAAATCTTGTTAATCTGAATGATCTTTGATTTTGCACTTGGAAGAACTTTACCGAATGTCATTCCCTACGAAGCAAACGTTGCAGGGGCTGAGACGTGTCTTTTAACAGGTCTGACCATTATGATCATGCTTATTGCATGGTAAAGAAACTAAAAGGCAGAGTTAAGAGACTAAAAGCCAGGCAAGTATGGTATTAAGCAAAAGAAGAAAAAGAGAAAATAGGATCATTTACAAATACCTTAATTACATTGTTTTTCCAATTAAGGTCAATCCTATTTCAACATCAGTCATTTGAATTCTACAAATCTTCTCCTAGTTCATGAATCTTATCATAGAAAGCTAGAGACAATTCTTCAGTATAGCATGAAGCTAATTGACACATAAAAAAGAGAGATAAAATGCATAAATTTGATACACTGGGAAATCTACTAGTATTATGCAGATGACTAAAGTAATGCTAGTTATACTTACTGTGATTAGCTAATTCAGTTCTGATGGTAGTTAACTGACTTTACAAGAACTTTTTCCTTGACAATGAAGCTTACTTTGGAATGATGGAGCCATACACGCGAGTCTCAGTTTTTGCAAATTTGTGTGGGAGCTCAGTCCTCCAGGCTGCTTCATTAGAGGGCACTTTTCAATTGACAAAGTACAAAGCTTAGGCATGCCTCCTTTTTCAACTGTCAAGGTCTCTACCTTCTGCAAATTTGAGAGTGTTAGATGTTTTAGTCTAGGCATACCCGATGATGAACACATCATGTGATTCCCCAGATAGGCATTATTTCGCAAAACAAGGGACCACAAGTTTGGAAGCTCCTCCAATGTTTGGATGGGATCTTCTTCAAGCTTAGAACCAATAAAAGTTATTTTTGTGAGGCTTTGAGAAACATTCTGCGGTAACTTCCCTATATACCCCTCAACATGCAAACCATGAATGTTCAGACTCTCAAAAAGATGAGAACTAATAAAGGTTTCTTCTCTCGAACAACGATGTGGATTTCTGAGAAGAAGGGAAGATAGTCTTAAGTTGCTCAAATTCATGTTTATGCAGTGAATCATTGCTTCCAGGTCTTCCAAATTGTTATCTATGCTTGCTGCCAATTTGTGAAGTTTAGTCAATTTAAAGAGATCTTTCACTTCACATACCCTTGAATCAAAGTTTACAAGTGTCTCTAGATCTCTAAATGTATCCAAATGCAATTTGTGAACTCCATAGACCTTGAAGATCCTAGGCAAATAGAGATATTTTAACTTTCTCAATTTCTGCAGTTCATTGGGTATGATCATCTCAGGACAATCCCGTAGATACAGTGTTTCCAAGTTGAATAAGCTGCAGATGGATAAAGGCAGCTGTGCAATGTTACAATTGCTTAAGCCCAAGTATCTCAAGCGAGATAGCTTTTCTATTCCCTGAGGTAGTTTTGTCACCTTGAAGTTAAAGCCACTTATATCTAATACTCTAAGCCTTCTAAGGTCATTGAGATCAGAGAAGACTTGTGGTAGATCTCTCAAGTTCAGAAACTGCAAAGGAGTCAATTTTCCTCTTGCAGGCAGTAATCTCAAGACCTCAACGTTAAAAGCACTAAAACATAACACTCTAAGCCTCGTCAGATCTCTGTGAGGAGAACATCCAGGCAGCAAATTGAGTTTTGGGAAATGTTGGCACATATTCTTCAGCAACATAGACCAAGAATACTTAGATTTATCTGCATTCCAGTCAATGGGAACAGCACATGCATCTTCAAAATACAAGGCAACCCTAGGTATTTCAAGACTGGAAAAGGGAGCATGTTGATGTATTCCAAAATGATTGGCACGTCTAAAGTATACAACATCAAAAAATTCCTCCTCCTTTTGCTTTAACAAACATAGTTCTCGGATCAGGTCATGAAGACGGCAGGACCTGAACCTCCTTGAATTTGGAAACTTTTCTTCCTGCACTAAAACCATGCTTCTGATTGCTAGTTCATATAGATATCCTTCTGCTATATCCATCATAGTCACTTTGTTTTCTCCGTCTCTATAAGATATCATGCCTTCGGCACACCAAAGTAGGTACAATTTCTCAGCTTCTATCTCTGCACCCTCAGGAAACATGCCCAAATAGAGAATGCACTGCTTCAAGTTATGGGGTAAAGCATTGTAAGCCAACAATGAACTTGATACAATAATGTTAGTTTCTTCAAAACCTTTGCAGTTATTCAGATATAAATCCTCACTTTGATGCGTCATTTTTGTGTCTAGATTTTGAAGCACCTTCTTCCACTCATCTGCAGTCCTCCTTGCTCCTAATAAACCTCCCACTACCTTTACTGCCAGTGGCAAGCCTTGACACCTTCTGGCAATATCCTTGCCAATCTCCAGCAAATCCTGATCAACTTCTAGATCTGCAAGGTGCCAAGTAAATTAAAACAATGACACATTATTTCAAGCTTGAGTTTAAAAATTTGAACTAAACCTCAAATCCTCAAATTTTTAATCAGCTCTCGAATTGATCTTGATTAAAAGATAATTTTAGAACATAACTTTTCGAAGCCAAAGTTTGAATTATTTTTTTAAAAAAAATAAAAATATTTATTTATTTAGTTTGTGAGTGGAGTCAACATCCACGAGGCACTCGAGTTCAACTCAAATTTTTTAAAAACTGTTTGAAAGAATTGGCTAGCTCGAACTCGATTAGTTTTGACTCGCGCAAGCTCGATTTGAACTCGATTAGTTTTGACTCGATTAGTTTTGATTCGAACTCATTTGCACATAAGATTTGCACATTAGATGAAACCAATTAGGCATGTTGCAGCAATGACGCTTACAGTAGTTTATGGAAGAAAGGAAAGGCCTAATATGCTGAAGATGATACAATCAATACAAGTGCAAGGAACATTGAGAACAAATGATATGTACTAACCAAGGTAGTCAGCCCTGAATGCTATTTTCTGGAGCAGTTCACATCCTTCTTCTTGGTTTAGACATCTCATCTGGAGAATGACTCCCTTTTCGACTGCAATCGATTTTGTAGCCTCTCTACACCTAGTAGTCAGCAACACTCTGCTTCCAGTTTGCTTTAATGGAAAGGCAATCCGGAGGCATTCCCAAGCATCATTCCAAATATCATCCAAGACAATCAAGTATTTCCTCGATAGCTGGAATTCAAAAAGCCTCTGTGCCAGATCCAGGTCTGATAAGGGTAACAGCTCTTCCCTGCTTCCGACCACGCAGAGTTGGAGCAGAAGAGACTTCATAATTTCTCTGGGCTTCAAGTCATGGCCCACAGCAGCCCAAGCAAACCCATCAAAATGATCACGAACACGGCAATCTTCATACACTTTCTTGGCCAGTGTAGTTTTCCCTATTCCCCCAATACCAAATACACCGATAATTCGAATATTGTAGTTTTCTTTTTCCTCATTAACCAAAAGAGAAAGCAGTTTCTCTTTCTCATCTTCCATACCAATAAAGAAATCATCAACCAAAGGTGAAGAGGATTCCCTCAGCGTCATCCACAGATCAGTGTTCACAATAAATTTTGATTCTTCCATACATTGCAAAATTGCGTCGCGTCCCACATGGCCTTCTAACCTCGCATTGATTTCTCTAATCCTAGCAGTTAAACTCCCAATCTCACGAGAAAAAGTGAACCTGGCTTGCATTTCCTTGAATTTCGAATCCAAGTAACTCAACAAGCTTTCTCCGCCGTCGCCGGCGTTTTTACTCATGAGTTCATAAATAAGATCATCAGCAAAATCAATAACCTCATAAGCCACTTCTCGGACAAAAAAAAGATCCAACCCTCGTATCTCTCCTGGCTTACCTTCTTGCTCCATAGGAGCCGACAGGAAGATCTTCGTCAGCTTCAATTCTGCCAAGAGAATCTCAATTTCTTGACGGTGAACAAACAAGAAAGCAGATTCTTGCTGCAAACAAAGTGCTAAGGATTCAATGGCCCTCGTCACTACAGGAACGATGGCCGCCATGGATTATAATTCTACTATTGAAGTCGCGAAAAACTCGAATTTTTTTTTGGGTGCTATTTCTGTATTACAGTTACGCAGGTCGCTGAAGCTCTGGCTTTTGAGCTATTTCAGAATTTTTTCACAGCAAGAAAGCGAATAAACGTGTACACGCGCTGGCACCCACTTTTCTTCCCACGCTCCCATGTAGAAGAAAATATAAAAATATGAATATGGATGATTGGCAGATTTAGTCCCTAACTTCTTTTTAGTTTAGGGTAAAAGTTCCTTATTATTTGTTTACTATTAAAATCTTTACCATTTTAATTAATTAGGTCATTTTGACGGATTTCGTCACAATTCAATGTTAGTCAATCGTAGATTTTCATTTGAATAAAATATTAAAGGGTAATTTTGTCATTTGACTTATTTAAGATTGGTGAATTTAGTCTTTACCTTTTTTTTTTTTTTTGTTATGGTAGATAAGGTTTTTACCATTTTTTTTACCTTTAAAACCCTTATCTTTTTTTATTTAGGCTAAGTCAATGTCAGCTTTCTATTTTATTCAAATAATAAGATTCAAAATAAGTACTTCAATTATAAGGAAAAAAAAGAAAAATCAAGAGACTTATCGTCATGCCACTAATACTCATATCAATAGAGAACTAAATTCAATATCATATATAACGTAACTAACCTCCAACATTCTTTATCGAAAGTTCTTAAACAAAAATAATAGTTTATTCAACAAAGTCAGTTTTTTGGAGTCAAAATAAAGAGGGAAAAAAATCACCAAAATATCAATTCTTTTAATCCAAAATAAAAGGGGAAAATCAAGAAACAAAAATTACCAAAATCAGTTGTGCTTCCAAAAAAAATCAAGTAACGGAGGATACCAAGCAAAAGAGCTTAATTGAGGTGAATTTGGTCTCTGTTGACGACGTCATCCCTAGGGGTGGTAAAATGGGCGAGTTGGGCCAGGCTGGCCCAGCCCCATGGGTCAAGCGATGTAATCGGGCCAAATTGGGTCAAGCTGAAATTGTACGGGCCTGAAATATTGAGGCTCAACTTAGCTTCTACATGAGCCACGGGCCAACGGGCCAAAATGATCCGAAAATTTATAATTTTTTTTAAAGTTATGATTTTATGTTAATTGAAAAAATAAATCTATTAAACCATTTACAAACAAACAATACATTTATAGTCTTATTTTGGTTCAAAAAATACTAAAAAAGCAATTATGTCATCTCAATTTCAACAAATTTAAATCATAAAAGATAAAATAGAATGTTATGTAATGTTTATATCTATAGAGTATAGCATGCAATACATTTACAATTTTACACCAAAAACTTCTAAAACAAATCAATCATCTTCAAGCAAACAAAAAAAAACATTTAAATCATCAAATATAATATTTATTCATTTACTATATAAACAAAAAAAATCATTTTAACCATCAAACATAATATAAGAAAGAAGAGTTTAGGGCTAACCATGTAACCAAAAAAATTTTTCTTAAGAACCGGGCTGGCCAGTCATCCCAACACCACCAATGAGAAATAAACATGAATTCAACTTAAATTACATTAGCTTATACATTAGTTTCATCAAATCTTCTAACATATAAATCCTTATTGCAAAACTATATTAGTGAGGGATTGCCCAAGTTGATGCAAAAAATGACATATTAACTATGTTTTTGTTAGATATATTTTTAAAAAATAAATTGCTAAATTAAATTGACTTATTTGTCACTTATTATTTGAATAAACTAGAAGATTGACATTGATTTGACTTAGTTCACCAAAACATAAATAAGGTAACGACAAAAAGGTATAAAAAAAAAGAAAGGGACCTTATCTACCAAAACTAAAAAAGGTAACGATAAAAAAGTGAAAAAACAAAAATAGTGACCTTATCTACCAAAACTAAAAATAGTAAAGGTTAAATCCATCAATCTTAAATAAGTCAAATGATAAAATTACTATTCAATATTTTATTCAAATGAAAATATCTCATTGACTAACGCTGAATTTTGATAAAATTCGTCAAAATTACCTAATTAACTAAAACACAAAAAGATAAGGGCTTTAATAGTCAATAAATAATGATAATAACCTTATGTCTATAAACTAAAAAAAGTAGGGACTAAATCCGTCAATCTTCCATATGAATATTCAATGGATTTTTCAGCTTTCATGCAGTTTCTTTTTCTTCAAATTATTATTTTTTTTAAAGGCAAATGTAATTATTTTGGAAACTTTTTAACTCACGTTTGTGAATTCCCTTCCTCAATTTTCTAATGAAATACATCTATTAGTTTTGGCTGCAACACATATATTAAACAATTATAAAATCTGTGATTTTTAAAGAAATATTTGAATTTGGGAAATAAAAGAATCATTTAATATAAACCTATAATTTTCTACATCAATGAAAAATAAATAATATGAAAAATTAATTAATACATTTTTTAAAAAGATATGCGGCTGCCCCTCAAAAAAAAAGAAAGAAAGATATACAATACTCCTCAAAACAAAACAAATATATATATATATGAAATTTAAAATGAATTTTTCATTTTTTAAAAAAGGATTTTTTTTTGGGGGGAGGGGGTGAGGAGCAGGAAATTATGATGATGCAGGCGAGGAAACAGAGAGTAAAGACTTTGTGTACCTGCCTTCATTTTCATCTCCTTTGCTGAGAAATTTCGAAGAAATCGAAGACCAAAGAAAATGTTTGTTTTTTCATCTTCCTTTCAACTTTCACTGATTTTCATCCGTCATTACATCGCTTCTATGTGGAAATTTCTTGTGAAGTTCCCTACAAAGAGTTTGGGTTTTCTTTGCATTTTCTTTTTTAAAGAGAAAAATATTGAAATGTGTGTCATAGGTCCTCCATTTTCTAGTATTTCTAATAATTTATAATTGCAAAACAATATTTTAATTGATGTAATTTCTAAAATAAAGAATAAAGTTGTTTGTTTTTAGCTTGGTTTCACTTTCATCCATATTTTTCTTCCCTTATTTATTTCAGAGTTTTTAGTTATAGAATGAAAGTTTTTGGCTTTTAGCTTGCTTTCATTTTAAGAAGAAAATTATTGTCCCATTTGATATTTGTTTATATAAGTATTTATAAAAAATAAGAAGAAACAAATATGCAATGATATACCACGAGAAGTTTGGTGAGCCCCTAACATTTTTAGGTTCGATAACTTATCTTCTCACCATTTTCTTTTCTCTTTTTAGGTTATCGTCCTTTTTACGTTTGGTAATTTTGATCTCCATCGTGTTTTTCTCTCTTTTTAGATCACTATCGTTTTTTCAATTTACACAATAGGTCATTCAAACTGAATTTTTATCAAAACCCTATTAATACATCTCGCATGGTCTAAGTTGAAAATTTCACTAAGGATAAAAAAGTAATCTTAAGGACTATTATTTGGTGGATATGGTCCCTATCTTTTTTTCATTTTTTTTCTCTCTCACCATTTTAATTTTGGTGACTTTGGTCCCTAACATATAATTTTTTTTGTCCATGCCTTTTTTAAAAAAATTAGTGACTTGAACCCCTAAAGTTTTTCTTTTTAATTATTTTGGTCCTTATTTTGAATTTTTTTTTCTCAAGACCCATTTTAGAGGAGAAATCTTGGAGGGAAAACTCGATAACTAAAAAAAAAATACAAGTCACAAATGAACTTGAACCCAAACATCAGTGAACCCATTTTCATCTGCAGTTCAATATTAAAACATCATAATGCACTTTTATGAAATCTGTAATTACTTTCACTTGCGAAAATCTTACTATTAAATAAAGGGATTGAATGCTCATCTAAATGCTTTTACTTCGATTGATAGGCAAGTGAATAGGAATGGCAAGAACTCGTGGGAAATGGAAGGGGAATATGATAGATAAAGGTGGTGGATTTACCGTCGATACCCGACTTCAATGTAGTCAAGGCAACAAAAAGACTAGAAAAGGATAGGAATAGGGGGAAGAAAGTAATTAACTTATACCTTAATTTTCTTTACAGCTGGGTAACTTATGGTATTTGTTGCATTTTTCTAATTTATTGATTTTTTCCAACAAGATTTGTCCTTTAAAATGAGTATTGAGAAACAAAATATAAAATAAGGACCAAAATGATTAAAAAGAAAAATTTTGGGGGATCAAAGTCACTATTTTAAAAAAAACACACAAACAAAAAATATTGAAAGCCAAAGTCACAAAAAAAAAAAATGGTTAGGGACCAAAAAAATGAAAAAAAAATATTAGAGACCAAATTCACCAAACATAAAAAGGTTAGATACCAAATTCACAAAACAATAGTCTTTGAGATTACTTTTTCATCTCTAGTGAAATCTCCAACTTAGATGTTAAGATGAACTAATCAGATTTTGGCATAAATGATGTCTAAAAGACATATTGTGTAAATAGTAAAAACATTGGTGACTTAAAAAGAGAAAAAAATATGATGGGATCAAAGTCACTAAACATAAAAAGATAAAAAAATAAAATAAAACAATAAAGATCTAAATTACAAACCTAAAAACATTAGGGCCAAACTCACCAATCATCCTATATTACGTATTCTTTGTCTTTTATAATTTACATATACTATTATTTGCAAAAGAGGTGTGGGGAAAACTTGTAAAGTAAGTCATTCGTCTATTAAACTAATAAAGGGTGTGTGTGCAACAGCGCACGAGTGTGCGTGTGGGGAAAATGTCATACCATCAGCCGGAACTTTCTTACCATTTTCTTAATCTTTTGGGTGAAATGCAAGACAGAATCTCAATCAAATTTTCGATTTTTTATTTTATTTTAAAAAGGGCACGGCAATTGTTTTTGAGTATAATTCAAATCCCATGATACAAAAATTAAAATCTTGATTTGTCATTAAAAATCATCATTTTTCACAATTTTAGTGGAGAAATTTAAATAAAAACTGTAAACAATGTTTTTTTATAGCAAAAAATCACTTAAATCATTATTTTATTGAATAAGTTTTAGTGATAACTTTAGAAAAAAACGAGGATTTTTTTTTAAAGAATTGCTTACATCAACACTCGGCGAACCAAAGGATGGCCGGCAGCTACCTTCATTTTCATGTCTTTCGCAGAGAAATTACATGGCTTCTTCAGTTCTTCATCTTCCTTCGCGGCGCTGCAACTTTTACCTCATTTGCCGATCTCCTTAAGATTTTTCAGACTATTATTAATAATAGTACATTTTTTAAAAATTATATTATTCTCCCAAAATATAATATCTTTTTTAGTATTTCATTACAAGCTAAGAAAGTATTTTAATTCAAAAAATATGTTTTAATCTTTCTTAAAAGTTTGAAATTTAATCATTTATTTTATCTCCTTTTGAAAATAAATAATATTATAAACAATACACGAAATAATTATCAAAAGTAATAAAATATTTTATTAAAACAATCTGAGATAAAGAACATTACAATTTTAATACAAAACATGATTTTAAAATTATTTTATTTTAATTATTACTCCCAACCATTCGTTTGTAATTGATTGTTTAATTATTTAAAACGTTTCACATTTCTAATTATCTATTATTATCATACACCAATAATTCAATCTTCAAACTTAGTATTCAATTATTAGATTTTAGATTTCAAAGATGAATATTTAATTTTTGAAAGGAGAAAATGTTAATTGCTTATATGTATTCATAAATAATAAAAAAAACAAAGTGATAATTGCAATGATGTATCATGTATTTTTTTGTATTTTATAACATTTTCAATATTTTGCTACACAAGTATTTAAAGCTAAAAAGAAAAAAGGTTATTTCTTTCATTTAAAATTAAATATTCAAATTTTTATTTAACTAAACTTCCAAACATAACTTCCACTGTTTAATAATTCTCATTTTAAGTGGAGAAAAATACTATTATAGTGAGCATTTTATGCTTCTCCAAATATAACCAAATAAAAGGAAGAAAAAAAGATAAATCAAATATAGTCAGATTATGATTTCATTTTTCTTGTCTTATAATTCAAAGATTCAAAACAAGTATATGTAATTTGATTGGTAAAATAATTTCATTATGATGTATAAGTCATGAGTTAAAATTATACTACTTATGTAATTCTTTTTTAAAAAATAAAAAATTCAAATATTCAACAACTAGATTAATTTTTTTTTAAAAAAGGTAGATAGAAATCAACACATTCTCATCTTAAGTACGCGTTTTCCGAACTTTCCTACCAATTTCCCATTTCGAGGAGGGGCATACGTCCATCTTTCAGTTCTCACTGCTGCTTATTACCCTATTAGAATAAAACCCCCACAATCAATACATATTCTTTTGCATGATATAGTAGCACCATCCTATCTTTGTCTGCTGAACATTAGAGCCAATCACTTGGTATGATTCTTCTTTTACAGTTTTGGGGTCAATCTTTAAATTTCTCTTTCAGATAGTTTTATTTGTATTCTATCCCTTGATCCAAAGGAGCTAGAAGACCTAACATAACAGGTAACAGCTGACTGTATTTGAACTTTGCAGGTGGGTGAGCCTGGACTGCGCTGTCGTCTTGAAGATGTAGTTATAACTTCTAAAAATGGAGTTTCTTTGATGGTATTCTTTTGTATTTGGTTTCAGGTTTTCAGCTCTTGCAGCCATTGCTGACCTGCAGAGAGCAGCTATGTGGCACTTTTTGTGATTTCAGTTGAGCTATTTCTTTTGGGTAAGTTTTTCCTGTAATCCCCTTCCTTCCCAATAGTTTTCTCCCATTACTTCGCACTTTTCCGAATTAGCCCACAGAGACAGAGTTACTCTGCGAGGGAACTATGGACAGACGAGGCAATTTAGGTCCCCCAACGAGCCGACCAAATGGCCCTAACAAAATCTTTATATATGTCGATCTTAAAAGGTCAAGTCGGGCCAAATTTCGAGTCGAGGCAGCCCAATCTAACAGTCTCCTAAGTTGCCAACTTTAGTTTATTAAAACAATGCTGCTTTGCTTTGAAACAAGGCAGGGTAGAGTCAAATCTCGAGCAGTGTCAGATTAACCTGTCAGTGGTGTCAAATCGGCTTGATTGCTCAAAAGCTGTAATATATTTTGGTGGGTCAATCTCGGTATATCGAGGTTAAAAATTCGAGATCGATAATGACTATCAATGAATTTTAAGTTTGAATAAAAAAAAATTTCGAGTTAAGTTCGAATTTAAGTTTAAGTTTAAATTAATTTTTTTAAAAATTAATTAAAAAATTGAAAAAAATGATAAAAAAATTTATTTATTTAAAAATATAAAAAATTAGCAACTCGACGAGTCACGAGCCAATTAATTTTGAACTTGATTCGATCTCGAGTTTGATCGAACTTGAATCGAGCTTTAATCAAAGCACTCACGAGCTGTTCGACTCATTTGCCATGAACTTCCTGATTGATATACTGACCTGACCTCCATAATCATATAGGCATGCGAAAATTTGAATCGATCCAACACGATTCATCTTTCTCTCTTGGCTTGGTTGGGTCGGCCATTCGAGGCAAATTTCGAGCAAGGTCGAATTGAGTTATTTTTTGAGTTGTTTGACATAAGTTATTATCGCCAAACAAATCATCTGAAAACATAATTAAAAGAGAAAAAAATAAAATATTTTTAAAAAGTATGAATCATGATTTGAACTTTTCTTTTTTTCATACAAACATCTATGTTCGGTATAATATAATATTACTACTAGCTAAATTAAGTCCAAGCTCATTTTTTAATAAAAATTGCATGTTTCTTTGTAAAATTTAAAATTTGAGAATGAGAATTCTTCATAAATTTTTTTAAAAAATTAAATCATATTAAAATCATAACCGGTCGAAACCGATCGAAACAAAACTGTGCATGAATCATGAACCGTTCGTTCATGAATCACCAGAAACCCTTGCTTTTCTATTTTGATTTCCATTTTTCATTTGTATGAACAATAAATCATCAATTTATTAATAAAAAGATTAAACATATTAAAACCCCAACCATTCAAAACTGGTTGGAATCGAATCGTGAATCGTTAGTTCATGAATCACCAAAAACCTTTAATTTTCTATTTTGATTTTAATTTTTCATTGGTGCAAACCATAAATTGTCGATTTATGAACCGTGGTGAAACCTATTTGCCATTCTCCTTAACTTGGAAACTTTAGTTTATTTTGCTTTGAAATATAATTTTGTGAAATTTTGAGCTAGCTTAACTTTTTCCATGACCGGGTGCAACTAAGCCTGGGGACCTTATGGGACGGGTTTTCTGATATGTTTCTTTCGATAGGAGTCATAATAGGAGTAACGTTGCAAATGAGTTGAGCAGCTCGTGAACTAGTCGATCAAAGTTCGACTCGAGTTCGAGATGAGCTTGAGCTAACTCATTAAAAATTCGAGTCGAGTTCAAGCTCAAAATTAGTTAGCTCGTGGCTCGTCAAATCGCTCACAAGCCAAATAAATAAATATTTTTATATTATATATATATATATATTCAATTTTTTAATTATATTTTTTTAAAAAAATTCAAATTTGAGAGCTTAATTCGGAAGTTATCTTTTATTCGAGATCGATCGAGCTAGCAAAACGAGATCGAGCTCGACTCGACTCGTTTACACCTCTAAATAGGAGTCATGCAGTGAAGGAGGCCGTGAAGTTACGGAACCACCCCCTAGATTTACTCTATTTGGACAATCATATATCAAAGATAGAAAATTACAACATGAGTGGTTTTTCTAATCGTATAACCAACTAAAATTATTACTATATAACCTCTATCTTAAATTTTAGAGACTAGTATAACCAACTAAAATTAATATGTGACCTCAAAATAATAATTTTAACTAGAAAATTTTAAACTTTATCTAATTATTAAAGCCTCAAGTATCATGACATTAATTTATTATTTAAATTCATTTGTTTTAATAATCTTTTTAGAAAAAAGAATTAAGTTATTTATTTTTATCAGTAAAATAAATTCTAATGCAACCAACTTAGAATTATATGAAAATTTGGCTTTTACCTCTCAATGAAAGAACAGAAACGTCTTATCCTTCAAATTTTAAAATGTTTAGATTTTGCAATCCCTTTAAGATCTTAACGGGAAATTGAGACATAAGATCAAGCAATTGAAGTGAAGAAGTTAAATAGCTTTTAGTTTAAGAGTAAAAAATTATATTTTGAATAGTTCAAGTATCGACAAGAATAAAGATTAATTCAAAGGATCGCGAGTTTTCTTCTATGGACAATATATAGTGGAAGTCATTAGAGATTTTCGTTGTTTATTGATTCTTGTAATTTTACAAATGTTCGTAAGGTAAAAAATAGCTATGCTCATTGTCTAGCAATAATAGGACTTTCTTTAAACTCATGCATTGAATGGTATTAAATCTGTCTCACTGATGTAATGCTGGCTGCAGAAGCTTTTCCAAAAAAAATAAAAGAAAGCATCGACACAAATTAAATTTCTGAATAGTTGGAAGTATCAACAGGAGATTTTTGTGCATTTTTGTATGATAGTGTTGTATTCTCTCACTTGGGAGAAGAACTTAAGAGCTGATTCTATATATGAATTGCAGGGTGAAATTTTTTCTCTTGGGCGAGTAGGTCTCATACTCTGGCAAACGTACTGATGCAGGGGCAGAGCACACTTAGAATAGACCAGAATAACTCATCCAATGCATTGGCAAAACGACTTATACTCGGGTATGGGGGACATAATGGTGAGAATTTTAATGAACTTTTGGTGTTTGGTCCAAATTACGTGGGAAAAGAGACCGAATTCTGGCGGCAAGAGAAGGAGAAAGCTTTGAGGCATGTACTGGAGAAATCAGAATGTTCTAATGAGGAACTAAAGGCTGCAATGAGATGTATCGAAAGAAATGCAAGAGCAGCTTATGCTGATGATATTCTGAATAATATGATTGAAGATTTCCCAGATATGATGGCAAAAGATGGTTGCTTCTTTCTCCTCCTTGCGTTCTCTATTCTTGGAGCTGGCCCGGAATTGAAGTTTCCAGAGAAACACTTTGTTTTTGGTGTAGGGTGTGCCACTGAAAACATGACTAGGTGGCTCAAGTCCATATTCCTTGTTGGAAACCAAGTGCCCTTCGTAGTGCTTGAGAAGCTGATGGAGTTACGTTTCTTTCAAGAACTAAAAAGGGCTGAAAAGCAATGGAAGCAGCCATCTGAGAAATTGGCAAAAGGAGCCTTGCATAAGTTCCTGATGTCAGGCCAAAATTTATATGTAGTGGACCTAATCCACTGTCTACAATCAATCATGCTTGGGACAGAAATTGGCTCAGTTCAGGCTATCCCAGAAATGCTCCCAGACAGACAGGGCATTCCTTCTGCTCTGCAATTGTCTCAAAGAGGTGTTCAATTTGAAAAATTAGAGGGAGAATTGGGAATTAGAAGTATTCATTACCAACATTCTAATTTCAATTCTGTTCTTTACTTGCCTGTTTTAATGGTAGATAGGCACACAGACTTGATGGTAGAATGCCTTATAAAATACGAGGTTGTTCGATATTGGAGGGCAAAGATAGAACCTGAGACAATCTCCTATCTCGAGCTTTTGAAGGATCTAATTCGCACAACAGATGACCTTGAAATTCTTTCCACCTGTGGAATCATTCAAGGACAACCAAAGAGGCTACGAAAACTTCTAGACGACCTAGAATTTTCAAAAACATCTGCACATCTCTACCAAATAAGGCAACAAATCAACCAACATCGTCCTCTACCATGGTGGAATTCTATAAAACTGATGTTCAAGGTCATCTGGACAGTGCCTGCATGCCTCATGCTAATCTTCACTTATCTCCAAGTACATTATACCATCCTTACTTACTACCACAATGTTCATTAATTGTGCAGTGCACCAATTCTTGGGGCAGAAGCAAGTTTTTTGTGTGGTTTTTTTTTAAGGGATCAAATAGTGGTTCTCCACTCTCACTAATGAAGATTCGATCCTACAACCTGTGTCTTATGCCATTAAACTGCACTCCTATCTTCAGTTTTTTGTGTGGTTCTCGACAATAACATTAGATTTGTGCAGAAGTAATACCATATTACATTATATTAGGAATGACACCACATTTTGGGATGGCAATTCTTCTTAGATTCCCAGAGATTATAAATAAAACTGTTGATAACATAGAGCCATTTTTACTTCTTTTCTTTTTCCCATTTTTGTTTCCCTTATACTGTTCTATTGATTACCTCACATGTTCTTTAGCTAATTGTGCTTTCTATTTAGTCCAATCGTTCAAAATTCAATATTAATATAAAAATTAAGAAGTGTATTTCACGTTCAAAAAATTTCACTGTTTTTATCATTAATAGTTTGACCTTTATATAACAAATACTCCTTCAATCTCAATTTGATAGATTTTTTTTTTTTGATTTGTCTCGATTAGATGACATTTATCTTATTAAAAGTGTAGGTATTTTTTAGTCGATTAAAATATTACTATTTATATATAAAAAATGCATAAAATTAAATTTGGAAGAATAAATAATAAGAGTATTTTAAGAATATTATATAAAAAATATAAATTTATAATAATATTAATTATATTTTTTAAATTGATATAAAAAATAAAATAAATATATCAATTTGACCGGGACTTAAAATAAAAAAGATATAAAAAAATAATAACTAGTTACAAACACAAAAGAAAGAGCCCATGTTCTTTCCTTTGGGCTTTGAAGCAAAAAATCAAGTGAAACTCTATTTCAACTTTTCCTTTAAGGGGCTTGGGCTTTCCCATGAGTGTACCCCAACTACATTCGAGTAAACTAACGAGGATGATTCCGTAATTTTACTGAGGAAAAGGAACTAATCAAAACCCTAGACTTCTTCCCGGCTACACTGATCTATCTATATATACAGATCCCTAAAAACCCTAAAATCTCCATAGTCGACTGAAGAAAATGTCGAAGCGAGGTTTCTGCTTAGTCTCTTTCATGTAGATTACAGGAAAATTTCATATGAACTGTGAAGAGTTTTTATCTAATTGTGCTAATTTTGTTTGAAATGTGATCGATAGGTCGAGGAGGTTCAGCTGGAAACAAGTTCAGAATGTCACTTGGTTTACCGGTGGCGGCGACGGTGAACTGTGCCGACAATACTGGGGCCAAGAATCTTTATATTATTTCAGTGAAGGGTATCAAAGGTCGGTTGAATCGTCTTCCGTCAGCTTGTGTTGGTGATATGGTGATGGCCACTGTGAAAAAGGGGAAGCCTGATTTGAGAAAGAAAGTTATGCCGGCTGTCATTGTTAGGCAGCGCAAGCCATGGCGTCGAAAGGATGGTGTTTACATGTACTTTGAAGGTAGATTCTTTTCTCGATATTTTAATAATTTTCCGTTTATATATATGGTGCTTACATGGAAGGTTTAACGACCTATGAATGTGGTAATTGTTAGGATGCCTTTTGACGTGCAAAAGGCTCTCTGGGAGTTCAAATTCGAAATTCTTGATAATGATTGAGATTTTTGTGATGCCCAGTTTTACATTTTGGTGATTTTATCTGGTTAAGTTGCATCTTGATGCCTGTGTGCGACTTGATGCTTCTGAAAACCAGCTAAAGCATAATGTGGTCAGTGAAAAGATCGAGTGGGTTTTAACCATATTGAACTTCGCTCTGTCAAGGTTGATACATTTCCATTTCTCTTTAATTTTCTGTTATTTCCAAATTCAACTCCATGCTGGTATTGTGGTTTCGAGAATTACACTACTTGTGAGTTCCAACCTTCTCCCACCCCGGATGATAACATTTTTTAAGCCAATATCGCCCCTTTAAGATTGGGATATTGAATTTCTTTTACCACTACTAAATCTTGATCAATTTTGATTCTTACATTATTCTATGCACTTCATTGTATTAAACGCAGAGTCATGATCTGTGGCAGTCTGTCCTTTTTTTAATGAAAAAGGATTCATTCATTAGAATTAAAGTGATCTCTTATAGTCTGTTGAATCCCAGTTAGTTCATTTAGCTACTGCCAGTTATAGCCTTCTGGATATCTATTGTCTTTCTTTCATGCTATTGTCCAGCAATGTCCTGTGTACTGCTTTCGAACCATGAATTCTTTGTCTTTCACTCCTTATTTGTTCTAAAAGAGGTAGGAAACTGGCATCTGGTGGTGAATGCATGTTTTGATGCATTCACAACTATATCATATAGTTTTGTATATCTGATGATGTGATGCTTCCATAATCCAGCCAAATTAGTTTGAATTATGATAGGCATAATTTTATGTCTTGCTTCTTTATGTATTTGTGATCATTTGAATTATGGTAGCTGTGAATGTAGTTCCATTGTGGAACCTGTCCTTTTCTAAAACTGAGTCTGATCAGTACTGTCAGGATTGACTATTGGATTGTTTTTTGATCAGCAAGTGATTTCTTCTAGCTTACAACTAGTGCTTGTACAATAGGAATTCATTTTTGGAAAAATGATTCTTCTATGCTGTATTTGCTGTTAATTGCTAACATAGTTTACCAGACTTTGTCAGGTATTAACAGTTTCCACCATGGTTAATACAGTTACTAGTCTGGAAAATTGATTGTGTCTATCGTTACGAATGTACTAATGCTGTAAAGCACACATCCGCTACATATGGACCCTATATAGATGGCAAATTCATATGCTTCTGAGTGAATAAAAGTAGGGTTTGGCCTCTGTGCTACATGAATCCATGTTGTAGCTCCTGTACTTTACAATGAATAAATTGTTGAGATTTGTTTAGCACATTTATGACTTCTATTCTGCTAAACATTTTCTGTTTCTACAGTTATGTTTTTTTTGTTGCCCGCCTTCTGTCTCCATATTGTCTATTTCTGCTCGTCACTGTACATATACTGCTTTTGTTTTGTGCCTATATACTTATCTGAAATCATCTGTGTTGATTGCTTCCCATCCTGTGTTCTTCATTTTCATTATTGTTTCCTTGAAATGATTAACTAGTTAACACCAGACATTAGTCAGGTATCTACTTTTACATTTTGTGGTTGATACAGTTACACGTCTGGAAGATTTAAAGTGCCCATCGTTACAGATGTGATTGGGCTTTTAAGCTCACATCTGCTCCATTTGGGCTCTACACTGGTTTCTATTTCTGTTAATACACATGAGCGCTTGTATATACTGTCTAGATCACATCTGTTTTTCTAGCATCTTAATGTCCTGTTTCTACAGGAGCATGGTTTAAAATTGGGTCCCCTATCCTGTAGTATATAGCTTTTTGATTTTATTCTGTTTTGGTACCTTAGCTTTGGGAGCAATTCTATTGTCCAAAAATTTCTTCCCACACGTCACATTTCCTGTCTCTTAGCAGTTTGGATTTGCTAAATAGGACTTCCAGTAAATGCACTTCAATTGACAATGAAGTATTTCTTGTTTTGCAGATAATGCTGGTGTGATTGTCAACCCTAAAGGAGAAATGAAAGGTAAGATGAAAGTTTTAGATACTGTCTTACTTTGTTCATGGTCATCTGCTTGGTTGAGCTCCCTGGCTTGCGGGGCCAACGTTATTGGATTTATTCTTTCACCTCGCGTCCTAACTGCTGCTCTTGTTTGGCACTTATAGGTTCTGCTATAACCGGTCCCATTGGTAAGGAATGTGCTGATCTGTGGCCTAGGATTGCCAGTGCAGCAAACGCCATTGTTTAAAGCCTGTTGTCCTCGTGTATTTTTATTTCGGTAGAATTTTTGGCTTATTATTTTGAACAGGTTTCTTTTGAACATTTGTTGGTATAGATTTTTTAGGTAAAACCAGTGAACAGAAATATTGGTGTTAAGCATACCATTTCTAAAATCTTAATTCTGCCTAGTTGATGATCGATCTAAATCTCTGAGGGTTATAGGATGCCTAATAATGTGGCCTGATAATTTAGCGTGCCTAATGATTCCCAGGATATAATACTTATGATGGTGGTTTGAATATGTATATATGGTCACGTAGTTTTCAATGTTGACAGTTATGACGAACGTGATGCTATTTCCATCTGCAGGCAATAGACATTGTCATCTATTCAGGCAATTTTGACAATCAAGAATAATCGAAAGACTAATATTGAAATAGAGGCACAATAATGAGAAAATGAGTTAAACTAATTTTTTTAAAAAAACTAGATGCGACCTTGAGAATGAGCTGGAAATCGCATTCTCTAATTTCATCTTGTGAACGTATTATTTCTATTATTAGAAAAATAGAAGCAACATTTAATGTGTCTATGATTTGCTGTCATTTTAGGAATTTAGCTTGGGAAAACTATCATTTAGCAAAACTATCATTCAAGTACAATTCATATATTAAATCAATTATCATACCTGTTCTCGGTTGATCTGCCGAATAAAAATGCTTTTTGAATAGAATCTGTACAAATTAATAACAAAAAATTGTATCAATTGTATCCTTGACTATCAATAAACCAAAATTGTTTCGATAGTATATCTAGAATCAACATTTTTTTTTTAAAGTTTAAAAGTAAAAGTGAGAAGCTGTTAATAACAATTTAAAACAACTTTTAACTGAAAAAAGTTAATCAAGAAGAAGCCTCATCTTTGTTTCAATAGAGTAAGCGCAGTTTGAAGATAGTGTAATTGTAGAAGTGTATTTAATAGTTATTCAAATATAACTGTCAATTAAAATTATTTTTTATACCCATTTTATTGCTTTTATAAATCGACCTTTCTACTTCATTTGTCCAATTAAAACACCCACAAACGGATCCTATTTGTCCAATTTGGAACAACCTCTTATTAAGTTAATAATTTTGTAATCCTCATCTTCTCATCCCACTAGTGTGACATTAAGATTAAGTTAATTTCGTGTTTGAAAATTTTGGCCATATATAGGTTGAAAGAAGCATGATATGGTGTCTTGGCTGGCTGATTGAATAGTAATGCTTTAATTTAATCCCTTGGCCATTCTGATTGGCATGTGATCTTGAACACAGGCAACAACATGGTGACAACTAATTCCCAATACCCATGTGAAGCGTAGTTTGAATGGCTGACTGTTTCCCATGTTGAACAACTACTTAAAGATGAACTAAATCTGGCAGGTTTCAATCTCTTCCACAGTTCATTGGCCAATCTTTCTTGAGAATGGCAAGAATTCTTGTCCTTTGTATGTCCATCTTTGTCTTCCTCCTAGGACCTGCTGTTGCTTCAGATTGGAACATTTTGAGGCAGAAATCTAAGAATGGCCTGCAAATCACCTTGAAGAATTATTGTGAGGCTTGGAGAATGAATGTTGAGCTTAAAAACATCAGGGATTTTGAAGTTGTGCCTGAAGAATGTGTTTCATACATTGGGAAATACATGACATCAACTCAATATAAGGTGGATTCTGCGAGGACTATTGATGAGATCAATGTTTATTTCAGTACAAACTGCAGGTTGCAGAAAGATGGCACAGATGCTTGGATTTTTGATATTGATGATACTCTTCTTTCCACTGTCCCTTACTACAAGAAGAATGGCTTTGGGTAAGAAATTTAAGTTATTACATTTAGATGCATTAAATAGGCTTTTCTTGCTATTTTTAAAACAAATCAGATGAGTAAACTATATGAACTTCCCAACAAATTTTTTCACTTGAAAGTTCTTTAATTTCTTGTATTTCTGTGGCAAAACAGGGGAAAGAAGTTGAACCTAACCTCTTTGGAAGTGTGGATGAACCAAGGAAAAGCACCAGCATTGGAGCATTCTGTGAAGCTATTCAATACACTAAAAGGACTAGGTATTCAGATTATTTTAGTTTCTTCAAGAAGGGAAACTATCAGAGCTGCAACTATTGATAATCTTGTGGATCAGGGCATTTTTGGATGGAATAGTCTTATTTTAAGGTTTGAGAACGTTTCGTTTTATTTTGTTTGATATATCATATTCTTCATATTTTTGTTTTAACTGTTATTTTGTTGTAGGGGTGTTGATGATGAATGCAAGAACATTCAAAGATTCAAGTCTGATGTGAGAAAGCAATTGATTATCAAAGGGTACAACATTTGGGGCATTCTTGGAGATCAATGGAGCAGCATTGAGGGCCTTCCAAGTGCAAGAAGAGCATTCAAACTTCCAAATCCTTTGTACTACATTGCTTAAAATTTACTACGTCTCACTTTCCTGAAATGAGAAGCATATATTTTTGTACAATAACCTTTGCAACTGCTCTAACAATAAGGCCAGTAGTCTTCATTCTTATTTCAATATTTTCCCACAAGTATACTTGCAAGTTAACTTTTGTGCCATGACATATTCTTTCTTCAAAAAGCTAGCAAAAAATTGCTTTGGCTTTGTTTAGCTTTTCTCTTTATACTTCTTGGCAAGGTTCTTGAATAAACTTCCATCAAAGCAGCCTCTTACAGCTTCTTTGGACAAGAAACCATCTTCATCCTTTGCAAGAAAATACAGAAGTAACCTCTCAAACTTAGCTATTATCCTGCATTTATTCAAATAAAGTTATTGGGGAAAAAATGAATAAAGAGAAAAATATGAAACTACTGTTGGTTCTTGAATCAAACCATCCAGCAAAATCATATGCCTCTTTATTGTCCTCAGTCATCTTCCAAAGTTCTGTTAATGTGATTTTGTTTGGTGATGTATGAGCATATTGGCTGAACATTTTCTCCAAATTTCCCAAGACAAACCTGCCCTTCGCATAAGCAGAGCAATAAAGAACAATCTTCTAAGAAACAATTTGGAAATGATTTAAGTTTATATTGGTCATTACCTCCCACTTTTGTTGTAGATATCACTATCACTCCCATGCTTGCTTTTGTGTATGTTGTCAATGTACACAGGAAATAAAATTGAAGGAATCCATCCCTATGATCAAAGCAAGAACATTTACCATTACATACTCATTTTTGTGATGCTAGATTTAGCCATGCTGCTTCAATTTGGAAATGACAAAAATAAGATTCTATGTAAAGTTAGCACAAGGGAAGACGTGTAAATTCATCATCTACTAAGCAAGCATTGCCCTCAATTTTTTGTGGAAGACAGGAAACACATTCTACTTACGGGAAGGGTTAAGTAGCTGAATAATGCTACATTGAAAAAAATGGCTAGAGCACAAGAAAGTAATTGTCCCATAGCCAATTGAGCGTAATCCTGTTTCATTGTACAGAAGTAAAATAAATTAGTGATCATCCCCATCAATATGCATCATTTAAAAGCAAGAACAGTTAAAATTCAATAATTTTGTTAGCAAGTGTCACTTTACATGCCCCTTTATGTGTGGCTGACTACAAAATTTTCAATAGCAAACTAAGTTTAAACACTGGATCTACCGCTCTTCCTCATCTAAAACTTTAACGTCATAGAGAAAAGATAAATTTAACTATTTAACATGGTATTTATAATACTCAGTGATGACTAGTTTAATCAAAGGAACATCTGCTTGCTCAACTTGAGTTTATTCGATGAGCTAGCGAAATCTGTGAGGATTACCACAATAAGTCTCCCAGGGATAAAGAATTCCATCATTGTTTCTGTTAAAGAACGAGACATGTCGCTGAAGTTCAGTCACATTTCTGCCATCTGGACCTGGATCGGCACCGTGGAAACCTGTTTACAGAAACATAAATGTAAAAAAGTTTAAGGTATTTAATAAATGCATAAACGTTAATGGTTTCAATTAACTTAAATTTTTAGATAAGGCGGAAATTCAAGGGTCGGAGATCCATGTTCATTAGCCGTTAATAGGATATTTTCAAGAAAAACAAAGCAGAATATTGAACCAAGATTTCAGCCATTTGCTCTTGAAGTTACTGCTTCATGACGAACAAGAAAAAAAAACCCAAATTAATATCTACTTACCTTCTATTTGTGCAGGGCAAGCTTCATTGTTCATCCCAATGTTTGCCATCATGTATGTTTGCTCAATCCTTGGGGAAGAATAAGATTATATGATATAGAGATGACCAATAGAGCTAGTATTCAAATTTAAATTTCAGGAAGAAATGTTTGTAGATGGACCAATGCTTCCAGACCAGTCCCCCAAAAGATGACAAAACTGACTTCTAAGCAACTGTTCTGCATAGGGAGACACGATATAATACGAAGAATCTGATGACAATATTTGGAAAACGTATACTAGGTGTACGGATATGTTTGATACTTGTACAGCACGTTTTTGGATAAAAGTCCTGAACAAACTATAAAATTAGATTTTAAGTGGTTTGTGAGACTTCTAATTGATTACTTAATGAAATATAAATATTTTAAATTAAAAATATCAATTAATAAAATTTTGAATCAAAAAAAATTATTTAAAGAAATGTATATTCTATTTCGAATAAATTAAAATATAAATGTATGCATTCAATTTCGAACGAAAAGAATATATATTTTTTATTTAACTTACTAAATGATTTTTTTTTAAACTTTAAAAGGATATTTACATCAACCTTACTCAGATTTTATCATTAAATAAAATTTGTAATATTATGAATTTTGTGTATAAATTATATTTTTGAAAGATTTAAATTATCAACAAATTACTTTCACTTATTAGTCATATTTTATTTAGATTAATATTTTTTAACAAAAAGACTCAAAACACAAGACACGACTCATCCCCACAAAACATGCTTTTTCAATAAAGGTAAAGAGTTAGAGAAAAAGAAGAATAAATGATTGAAGTAGTCATCGGATGAATTTTTTAAAAACATTTCCCAAAATACCATTGAGGGTGGACGTCACACTAAAATGACATGTTTGGTAAATAAAATTTTTATAGATTTTATATGTACTATATAACATTTTCCTTTAGCAATTTTGGCCACTAACTTTTTCTCACTTTCCTTTCAAATAGACTAACTTCGTCTAAATTGATCAAAATTATCAAAAAAATATTAGTGATCAAAATCGCAAAATATAAACGTTTTTAATCTCATAATTTTTCCCTTTGATCAAATAAATATTTTTTAATATATTAAAATTAATTTTAAATTAATTATTATCTATTTTTTGAAATATTTTTTCAGAGAAATCGAAATTGAAACGTATTAAAACTGTAATCATATTAGAATTGGTCGAAACAAAATTAAAAAATTTAAAATATCAATTAATAATTATTTAAAAAATTAATTATGTACCAAACGTGACCAAAATTGACAAAAAAACAATTTTTATCTAAGAATTTTTACGTTTGATCAAATAGATATTTTTTTTGATAAATTAAAATTATTTTCAATTTATTTGTATCTAATTTGAGAAATATGTTTTTAGAGGAACTGAAATTGAAACATATTGAAACTATAATCGTAATCATGTCGAAATCATTTGGAACAAAATTAAAAATTATTTTAAAAAATTAATTATGTATCAAATATGACCAAAATTGACAAAAAAACATTTTTTATCTAATAATTTTTCCCTTTAATCAAATAATTATTTTTTTGATAAATTTAAATTTATTTTTATCTAATTTTTGAATTTTTTTAATAGTAATCGAAATTGAAACATATTAAAACCATAATTTTATAAAAACTGAATCGGAACCGTGTCAGAACACGACACATTATAGATATATTTTGTTTTAAAAATAATTTTTTAAAATAATTTTTATTTTTTATTTTTAAAATTTTAATTTCTACCCGTTCTAGCATAGTTACAATTATTGTTTTAATATGTTTCAATTTGATTCTTCTCAACAAATATTTCAAAAATTAGATAAAAATTTAATTTTAAAATAATTTTTAATTTATCAAAAAATAAATATTTGATCAAAAGGAATTTTTTTTTTCAATTTTGGTCACTAACATGTTGTTTTGGCAATTTTGATAAATTTAGATGAAATTAATCAATTTGGACGAAAATTGTCAAAACAACAAAGGGTAGTGACCAAAATCACAAAAAGAAAAAAATCCTTATGTATATGAACCTCTCATCTTGGTTGGAAAAAAAGTTTTAATGATCAAAATTCAAAATTAGAGCACAAAAAAAGTATTGGACCCTAAAAAATTGAAATAAAAGATAATGACACAAAACTAAAAATAAAAAATAATTAAAGGTTGAAAATCGATAATATTCCTTCATTTCATCTCTCTTTCTCTTTTTTTCTTATTTTCAAGACAAATTCTTTACATTTCATTCTCAAAACAATTTGTTTTCCTTTTTTTTAAGAAATAATAATTAATTACATTTTAGAAATAAAAAAAGTTAATATGTAAAAGTGAATTTTCGTAGAATTGGATAAACAAATTATTTTATCTTATTTTATTTATGTTATAAATAATTATGTCTTATTTTGTTTATGTTATAATTTATATATCTTGTGTAACAATACAACGCAACATTGCACAATAACACTTGATAGCTTATTCTTCTCGTAACGAAACTAACAACACAGCACTGCTAAGAATGAAATTGAATTTTGTGTTACATCACCACTTAATAACTTAATTATTTATTACTAACAAAAACTGATTTTAATTTATCATAATCTTTTATCGTGACCCAATTAAATCATTTTCTTGCATTCACACATACAACTTAAATTGCAAGCTTATGCAGAAACACTGTTGTCTTCAACATGGACAACTAACCAGTCAAAATGAAAAAAGTAAAGACAAAAAGACATGCGCATGTCATCTACACATAGATATCATGGTTAATCTCTTGCTAATTTTTCTTCATCCCATCTTGCTTTGAGCTGCCATGTTCGCCTTTGCACAATACTCGAATAAGCTACCATCATAACAGCGTCTAATTGCTTCTTTAGAGAGGAAGCCTTCCTCGTCCCTAGCCAGCAGATAAAGGATAAACCACTCTCCCTTGCTTGCTATCCTGCCAAGAGCCAAAAAATGGATCAAAATCTCCTCCTTTCTGGATGTAACACTCTGTAATAGCAACATGAATACGAACCATCCAAAGATATCAAAAGCATTCCTGTTGCCTTCAGTCATAGACCAAATTTCTCCCAAAGTAAGCTTGTCGGGCATTGTGCGCCCGTACTTGCTAAAGATGTTCTCAAAGTGCAGAGGTAGAAACCTACAATGATGTTACCATTACATGGTTGCACAAGAAACAGTGATCATCTCAAATCAAATCATATACTAACCTCCCCTCGGGATCATAGGTTCCCGAGTCACTCCCATGCTTGCACTTATGAATGTTGTACAAATATATAGGGAAGAAAGGAGAAGGAAACCATCCCTACCAAGAAAATGTATCAGCTACTTTCTTAATGGAGGGGAAAATGTATCATCTATCATTAAATAGGTAGGCTTGAACTTTCATGTACATTAAAAATCGGAAGTTGTAACTACTCAATACATATCAACACTAGATGTAATCTTCTCCCACAATGGTTAGCAATTGCAGATCCCAAGAACATCTGGCAACCATATTGGAGATTGGTGCTGAAGTCTTCCACCTCAAACAACATTCATTATGGCAATAAGCATTTTCTTCTACAAATGCTTTTCCTTCTAAATGAAGATTCCAGTTAATGATCAACTTACATCTGAGCTCCCAGAATTAAGGTTCACGACATTAAAGTGAAACTTAGGAAACAGCAGTACCTATATACGTATAGTGGATCCTAGTGAGATGAGGAAAGAAAAGGGAAGTGAGAAAGTGGATCTATACCAAAACAAAAGATGATACGTGTTATCATCATTTTATCCCCTTCATTCTCACCAATTGCTGGAACAAAACTTGATTCACATCCTAAAAACTAATCCCTCTTTACAAGTACACCAAAATAACTTACCGGGAGGGTAGGATAGCTCAGACCCACATTAATGAAAATGGCTAATACAAAAGATGCGATCATATTGAAACCTATCTGTCGCAGCCCTGTGGAATACCAATAATTTAGATTAGTCAAGTATACAAATAAACGGAGGCTACTTCCCATACTTGTAAATAAGAGACAGATAAACTCTTGTAGTTAATATGTAAATAATACATAAATTTCGTTTGTATCAACATTTAAAAACTGATTCTTATTTAGACTGATAAGTTTTCCTACAAGGACTTTTCTTTTTTGTTTTTATTTTTAAGAAGGGGAAAAGGAGTGGAGACAGGGGATGGACAGGGCCGGGCTTAGCATGTCAAACCAGAGACTAGAGACTTCAGAGACCCCATCTTGGGAGAGGTTGACTACAACATTCCAACAAGGACTTGGATCAAATTTCACTTAAAGCTATGCATCATTGTAGCTAGACAAGAAACGTGATGGAAATTTAGATCACAACATCATAAACATCCATGTCCACCTGGGAGAGAGGAGTTGCTGTGTATCCAAAAGAGGCTCATTATACCTGAATAAGTTTCCCAAGGGTAAATTATTCCATCATCATCTTGGTCAAAGAATGCCACATGCTGCTGCAGAACACTCAAATTGTCATGTCTATGGCCTAGTGTTCCATGAGGGTGTTCCATATCAGGAGCAGCCAATCCTCTAGCCATATCTGAATTTGGAAATTACAAACAACTAATGTTAACCCTTAATGCTTATTACTAAATTCGAACTTATACGTGACAAAATCGAATGATAAATGTGTCAAAATTAAAGAATTAGACAACTATACTTTTCTTGAAAATGCATATGATGACCAATTTGTCTAACAGACATCAAATTCAAGAACATCATTAATAAATGAATTTAATTAACCCATCGGCCTCAAAATCAAAGGCTGAGTAAGATTCAGCAAGCCTTTTCATGCACCTGGAAAAGTTTGCAGATATTGATGGAATTGCTTCTAAGTTCTGGACAGATTTAGAACAATGCTTTCTCTAGAATGCAATCAAATCATTGATTAAAAACCTCCCCGTGAAAAAGTTGGAAATCTGAACTCACAGTTGTTGATCATAAATAAATCTGTCTCATTTTAAATCTTGAACAAAATTCAATCACACCTACCTTAAATCATAGAGCTTTAGGTGAATTCGAATCAATGTAATCTCTAATACTTCCTCCGTCCACAATATAACCATTAAAGTTATTAAGTGGTTAATGTTGAGACGATGAAAAATATATTTATTTTAATAAATAGTTAATTTAATTTTGGATATTTTAAAATAAAAAATGCGATTCAATTTCATACGGAGGGATTAATCAAAACTCTATAAATAGCGAATGGCATTTTAGAAACTCAAAATTCTATAAAAGAATTTAATCAAGAACCTAAATTCCATAACAAAAACAAGGGTTAATTCAAATTATAATTAGAAAAAAAATCAATTTCGGAGAGAATGAGAGAGTAAGCTTACAGGGCTTTGGAATTGAAGTTTCCAAATCAGTTCTCACCCTACGATCAAGAGTGACTGGAGCCAGAGGAGCCACCGGTGAAAGAGCTGCATTCCTATCCGTTTCTGTACCCATTTTATTCTCTCTCTAACAGCACCAAAATTCAGCAAGTCTCTGGGTTTCCTCGAGGCGAGGTGAGTCAGGGATCATGAGTGCTTGCAATGTACTACTATGACAGAGAAGAAAAGCAGAAGAGACTGAGGATTTTGTGGGAAATCTCAAATCTGCGTGGCGGACATGCAAAACTACCTGCTGACAACTCACCACATCTATCCTAGTCCCTAGACAGATGTCTGCTCTTTCTTGCCACGTATGTCGTATCGGATACTCAGTTACTCACTGTCTGGATGGCTGCAAATACTTTTCAACTTTTAAATGGCTCCGAACAAATTAATCCCTCTATTTGATAATTTTAGAGGATATTAAGATTTATTAAATTAAATAATATTTCTTTACGTCCATATTTTTATTTTAATGATTTCATTTTCCTTAAATAATATATTTTTATTTAAAATTTCATCAATAATTTCTTTAATTTAATAAATATATTTATATACAACTAACTCATAATCTTCATTTATTATTCAATGATAATTTAGTAAATTAATTAAGTCAATAAATTTTTTTAATTTTTAATAAAAATAAAAAATTAACATTCAATTTTAAAAGAATACAATATACAATAATAAAATATTTTATATATCTCTAATTTTTTAAAAATACATAGCTCTTCAATTATTCTTTTTAAAAATGATTGGTTTTAGTGCCAAAGTTAAATAGAGGTAGCATATATGGACAAATTAGTGTATGTAGTCCGTTATCGTTTTCCTCAATCTTTATTGATGTTAAAACTGGATGTAATTTAATAAATTGAGCAGTAACCCAAACCAAGGAGGAAAGGGTTTCGATGCATTCAGTTTTGCATTTCAATTTTTACAATTACGCTTCCCTTTTTCAGTTTTCAATTTTTACTTACATAAATCAAACCAAATAGTATTATCTATATTAGAGTTTTGATTTTTCAAATTCGATTTGGTTTTAAATTTTTTTATAAAAATTTTCAATAAGTTTAAAGAAATATGATGATGTCAAATATAACCACACAATCAGTCAAGAGTCAAAAGAAAGAAAATTTATCTCCTAAGAAATTAAATTATATTATCATATTCTTTACATATTTTCAATTAAAAGAATATCGGCAATGATTCATAATATACCAAAAGATGATTAATGAATTTCTTTTACAACATTTTACATCATCTATATTACAAAAACACATCAAATAGAAAAAAGATAAATAATTAACTAATTTTTTCAATAAATAAAATTTAATTAAACATTAATTAAAAGATTTTAAAAAAAATCAATTTTTTCAGTTTAAATGGAATTTATAAAATTCAAACAAAAAATCAAATCTTATTTTTAAAATTTGAATTCGATTCGATTTTTTAACACATTATTACTTATCTAAAAAAATATAATAAAAAAAAGGAGAAAAGGGTCCGCCAATCTCCCTCCCTTCATCGAACTTTCCCGCACCTGTGTCTCATGCCATGCCCTAGTATTTTCCATCACAAATTCAAAATCCCAAAATGTTGTCATCAATAGATCACAAACAATCTATTTTCCATAATAAAAAAACGGAATGAAATTTGTACAATTTTTCTTTGAAAAAAAATATTCAAAATAACTATATTTAGCACAAATAATAAGATTTATGGAATAAATTAGATGTAGATAATGTGGAGTAACTTTTCTCAATTATTAATGCTGCGAAATCTCCTTCAAATTAGATGAACTTCTATAGAAAATAGAGAAAATAAAAAGTTTAAAATATTTGTGTTTAGAAATCATGTTTCTTTTAATTTGATTATTTGTATTTTGATAAATGAAGATTCTTCTTTATAATTATTGTGTAGCTAAATTTACGATCATTTATGATTCATTAATTAAGTGAAATGCCGAATATGAAAATGAGTTTCTATTGTCCGAAATTATAAGTAAATGGCATGTGGCACATGAGAGAACACAAGGAAAGAAATTGAATCTCAATATCCTAAGCCTTCATCCTTTTATCAGAAATGTGATACAATAAATTGTTCATTTGCTAAATTCTTATGTCAAACTAATTCAAAGGATTACACGGGTGAACAGACATATAATGAGTCTGCAAGTACTGCATAAACAAACACATTTCAATTAATGTTATACAATTCATTATTATTGAAACTTAAAATAAGATATAATAGTTCATAATTCGACCAAAAACGGACAAGACAATGTCAAAGTTGACCTTTCATGGGCAAAATTGAAGCATCACAATTTTTAAGAAGAGAAATTGATGATTTTAGTCCCAAAAATTTATTTTTTAAATGGTTGGGGGAAGATTCCCTTATCTAAACTTGACCGGAATTCATTTCATACCATCCCAAGAAATACAGTCGAATACCCGAAAAGTAAAGCTACATTATCGTCGAAATGACTACGAGTAGCGCTTCACTCATGCCTCTCGCCCAAGCCCGCTGCCCAAACACTTATGTCTCATGTCACACTCCATTTTTTCCTTCCCAAATTCAAAATTCCAAAATGCTACCATCAATAGATCACAAACAATCTATTCTTCATAAAAAAAAAAAACACAAAAAATAGAAGAAAATTTGTGCAATATTAGATTCGAATTTTTTTAAAATAATAACTACATTTAGCACAAATGACAAGATTTATGTAATAAATTATATGTAGATAGTGTGGACTAGCATTTTGATGTACTCATAAATTAAGTGATTTTTATGCTACTTAATAACTATATTTTGTTTAAAAATCGGTTAATTGTGTTATTTAATAGATATATTTCACATTTCATTTTTATTTATTTGTTTATAAGTTTTTCAGTGTATTTTAGTACATTTTGGAGATAAAAAGAAGAAGAAGAAATGAAGATGATGAAGAAAAAGAAGAAAAAAAATCGATGAACCGTAACTCCTGTGAACAGTATCATCGTCGATGATGACATCGCTGTTTACGTCATGAACAGTGTCGTCGGCTGGTCAAAGTCAGCAAGTTAATCCGCTACAACACCAAAAGTCAAAATGATTATTAAACCCCTAAAAATTTCCCTATAAATATATGCTAGCTTTCTTTCTCATTTGAAACATCAATTTAGCTCCACTCTTCTTTATTTCTTTTGTAATTTCTTTCTTTTATTATTATCTTCATATTAATATAATTTCTAGAATTTTTAGAATAGTTTTTCAAGTCTTTTTGTAAAATTTAATAAATAAATTATGTTCGGATAATTTCAATCTTTCCAGGGAGTTTATATTTCAAATTTTATTTATAATGTTTATAAATTTCATCTTATATTTATTAAATATGTATTGTGAGTAATTTCTTTTTGTTAGTAAAGACATGTGTTAAGTTATTAATAAATTGGATTATGAGATAATTTTCTTTATACTTAAAATATTTGGATTTATTTAACTGGATTTATGGTCAGTTTACTCGCCTAGTCTTTATTATTTTTACTTTATGCACTTTAAATATTGCAAATGGATGGTCGAACCACCTAATTAGTTTAATTTCTTTTTATGTCTTTTCTTTTCTTTTTTATGGAAGACCGAATCTCCATACTTTTAGTTTAATTTATTTAAATGGCCGGTTGAACCGCCTAATTTGTTTAGTTAATATAAATCCAATCTTTCTTTATATATATATATATATATATATATTGTATTTATTTAATATACTTATATATATATATATATTAATTGAGTATTTATATAATTCTTGTTTTAATCAATATAATTGTGTGAATTAATTGGATTGACAATCTAGTTAATAAATGTGATTCTATAGGTAAGGTTATTAATTTTGTATTAATGATTCAAGTAGTATCTACTAGTTTAATTGAGTTGCAGCTCTTGGCTTAATTAAATTAGTAGCATAATTATATAATTTAAATTGTATATAATTAAGATAATTGTTATATACAATTTAATATTGGTGATGCCTTATTTACTTAATGCAATTTGATTGAGCATTTTATACACTCTGGTTGGTAGTGGTGTTTAATTAAATTATAGATTAATCTGTCTGAGGTGATCGAAATTAATCTAATTTGTAAGGATAAGAATCTATATGAGCTGATCGGGATTCTAAAATCAATTACTTAATAATGTCTTTATATATGAATAATTCTATGAAAAATATAATTTGATACTAGTTCATTACTAATGCCTTCTTATATCATTTATATTCCAAATTCCTTTTTAATTCTATTATCAAAATACCAAAAATCTCAAAAAATCTTTCCGATTAATTATTTTAATTTAAGAGTTGACAAATCTCTGTGGATTCTATCCCTACTTTCTCTATCTACATATGAATTGTTATGTTTAAATTTGAGAGCCGTATGACAGACTTCGTCAAATTTCTTGATGATTATGTTGTGAAACCTTCTTCAAATTCGGTGATTTTCTTTTAGAGAATAGAGATAATGAAAAGTTTAGACCGTTTTAGAAATCATATTTCTTTTTATTGGATTATTTACGTATTGATAATAATGACTATTTATTTTGTAACTAAATTTACATTCATTTATGATTTATTTGGTATATAATTCATTAATTAAGTAAAATATTGGATATGAAAATGATTTTATATTGTTCATAATTATAAGTAAATAGAAAGTGGCACATAGGAGAGCTCAAGGAAAAAATTTGAATCTCTATAACCTAAAACTTCACCATTTTGATAGAAATGTTATACAATAAATTTGGTGGAACTAACAATGCATTAAGCTTAAGATTGATGTAACTATTTCACCCCAATTACATAACTACACACAAAAAACTGTTTGTAGAATTGTGAAGATGAAAACAAGTATTGCTATGTATTTGACGTGCTCCCATGAAAAGCTGGAAATAATCTCTAAATTGTTGCAAAACATATCGGTAATCATTTTTGGTGGTCATGTCTTTGACACACAACTTTCTTAAAAATCTTATAAACTTATTCTCATAGTAAGGCTTGCTTACTTCGAAGATTCATATTGAGGCAAGGTGATTATATCCTTATACTTTGAAATGATCTAGTTCATCAATCTCAGATAAGATCTTACATTGTTTTTGTTGATGAAACTTTTCATAGTATTTGAAATTTTCAAACATCTTTATATCTTGATTTAGTGGGAACGTAGACAGGTAAAGTTTTTATATTGATAAATGAAGAATATTTCTTTAAAATTATTTTTGAAGTATTATTTTATAACTAAATTTACAATAATTTATGATTTATTTAGTATATAATTCATTAATTAAGTGAAATGTTAGGATATGAAAATGAGTTTCTATCGCCTAAAATTATAAGTAAATGGCAAGTGGCACAAGGAAGAGCATAAAGAAAGAAATAGAATTTTGATATCCTAAAACTTCAGCCTTTTGATAGAAATGTGATACAATAAATTTGGTGGAATTGACAAAGTAGTAAGCTTAAGACTGATATAAATGTTTCTAGTAACAAAGTACTAAGCCTAAACGGCCAGGCCAAAAAGCCCGATAACTATATGGACCTCTATCATGGTATCCTAGCCCGACTCACTATGGATTGCGGGCTTAAACGAAGCAAAAAAAATTAAAAATTAATATAATATATCAATACAATGATTAAATTATTTAAAAAGACAACAAAACTAACAATTTCTCATACCAAATACTAACAAGTCTATAATCTTCATTTTCTTCTTCACTATCAAATTATCAATAATAATATTTGAATTTATATTAGAAAAATGTGCATCCTTAATTAAGTAGTTATTATCGAAAACGAAAATTAAAATAATTTAATAAATATATAAAGAAAATATAAAAAAATTAGCAAATAAACCAATTCAACTCGTATAGTGATTCTAAAGATAAAGTATAAAAACAATTTTAAAAAATAGTATAGGAACAAAACTAACTAATTTTTTTTGAAGAAATTATGTAAGAGGAATAATGTTATTACTAAAATTATTAAAAAGTAGTACAACAATAAAAAATAGAAGTAAGATTTATCAAGAAATTTTTTTTAAAAAAAAACCGGGCCAAAAAACTCGCGGGCCAAGCCCATATAGGCCGTTGGCCAAAACGGGTCAAGACCAAAAAAGCCTGCTTATATACGGATCTAGATTTGAATGGTCTAATCCATATTTTCGGCGGGCCAACCTGTATTCCCACTACTAACTGTTTCAATCTAATTACATAACTAAACAAACAAAAAACTGTTTGAAGAACTATGAAGATGAAAACAAGTATTGCTACGTATTTGAAGTACTTTCATTAAAAGTTAGAATAATCTCTAAATTACAGCAAAACATATAGGTAATCATGATTGGTGGCCACCTAGAACTTATTTGTAGTACTTCCATAAGTATTAAAGTACTCGAATAAGTATTGCTATGTATTTATAGTATTTCCACAAGTATTACTACGTATTTGAAATACTCCCATGGAAATTTGAAATAATCTCTAAGTTGGTGCAAAACATATCGGTGATCATGATTGATGATCGCCTAATGAGGGTAGATGATTGATATCCTCATATGTTGAAATGTTGAAATGATATGGTTCATCAATCCCTGATAGAATTTTACTTGGTTATGTTGCTCACACTCTTCGTATTACTACAAATTTTCGAACAACATTATGCATCTTGATTTAGTGAAATTGTAGGCAGCTTAAGATTAGTGTACAACACACGATTCTTGAATTGAATACTTCTAATTCCAGCCCCATTTGATTTACATAAGTGAATTCTTTTCTTCCTGAACATAGACACAACCTTCCTACTATTATTTTATTCACTGTCTTCAACATTATCCAATAGGAAATTGACAAATTTAGTCTATTATTTGTCACACTTTTGTAACATTAATATTGGTCAATTTCTTATTTTGTCACACTATTAGGTCCCTATTTATTTATTTTTGGAAAATTTGATCATTCCGTCCAATTTAGAGTCATTCAACGAAAGTCGACAGTTGTTAATTTTTTTAATCTTTTGAAGAGTGATAAATTTGTCTATCCATTGTGTCCATTTTCCCCAATGGATCAATGTCACCAAAAAAATAAAAATTAAGGGACTAAATCCAATGTATAATTTGCCAAATTATTTTAATCTCCATTTTTTAAAAAACTTTCTCTTTTATCTTTCTTTTCTTCTTTTCTTTTCTCTTCTTTGTACACCTTAAACTAGACTTGATGTATATTTATTTTTAGTATTTTAATAAGCAAAGTTGATGAATAATACAATAACCTACTTTTAGTTATCGATCATTATAAAATTTGTAAGATCATATTATCGTAGGCATAACAGTAATGAACTTTGTAATCTATATGAAAATAGCTAATATAATTTATAAAAGTATTTTTTTATAAATAAATTGATAACAATATCTACTTATTTTGATCAAATAAAATATAAGAAAATATTCATCCTCAAGAAATTAATGGGAGAAAATATGTCATTAATTTTCTAAAAACAAATCAAATTTGTGATACTATTCTTTTAAAAATTCTATCACAAGAAATTATAAATAGTACAAGAAAAACTATATTAGTTAAAATGTTTATTTAACTATACTAATTATAATTCATTGAACACTATAAATAACTCAACTAAGAAATGTTTAATTAGTTATATAGTTTTCCCATATTACGACGTGTGGTAATAACACATGTATATTACTAATTTTTAACTTACGAAGCATTGTGCAATAATACTTTCTAAGAATTGACTATGAGAATAACCTCATATCATTCTTTTTTTAGAGAAAAATAAAAAATTACTATTTATAATTATTCATTTATAACATAAGTAGTTATTCAAAGGATAACAAATATAGACATGAAAAGTTAATAAATTAATATTACTTTCAATTGATGGGTAGCATAATTTTTTTTTCTGAAAAGGATAATCAATATCACACTAATAAAGTTTTAAGCACATTAAAAAGTGACAAATTCTTTTTATTTTGGATGAATTTTTTTATTACATAAATTCATCTAAAATAGGAACCAATTTTATAAAGTGCACCTTGATGCAATTTTGAATCCTATTTATGATAGATTTTTAGAAATTACAAGAATTATAAATGACACCCCCTACCCACTTAACCATAGAATGTGAGGTACATGTACACATGCAAGATTTGCACTATGAAAGCTAAACAAACCTATAATTGGGATAAATTAAAAAAAATAAAAACATTCATAAGATCATAGTACAAGGTTTAGTACATCCATATGGTACAACAAAAGTGCAAGAAAACATAACAACTAGCACATAATACACATCCATGGCCAAACAAGCTAAGTCCTCCTATTGTTCTGAATTCTTTAATCTGAAAAGATTTTAAAAAACATGGTGAGTTAGAAGGCTCAGTGGGAGTATGAAAAAGTTTTATAAAAATCAATTTTTGTAAAAAGATTTTGAAAACATCTTTTGTCAGAAAACCTTTATGAATTATACAAATCACTATTGGATTCAAGAAACTACTATATTTGGACTGATTCTTAAAACTAGTTTTCCAATTTCCCATAAAAACATATTTCAAAACATTTTTTTCTAACATTACACATGGATCTCACTTAATCACATAAACAATATTTTTTTTATTATTTAATTAAAATTATAATATCAAACAACTTATTAATTATATTTTATATATTTTATAATATTATCAATCACGTGGGACCCAAAACATAACATTAAACTTTCAATTCCCAATAAAAAAAATTTTGTATCCAAACATAACTTCATTTCAAAATAAAACAAAAAAAAAATTTCAAAACTCAATCCAAATATACCTGACTCTTTTATCCATCTCTAATAACTTGGCATCAAGGAATAGTATTCTCTTAACCATTTTTAACAAATTGGATTTAAGCATCAAGTCCTATCATCCATATTTACAAATTGGATTTAAGGAACAAATTTCCATCATCTGTCTTTACCAACCTTATTTCCCTTGGACATTGTGCATGATTTTCTACCTCATCCCTCTTGTTCTTTATTTGTGTATTCCTCCGTACTTAAAGGTCAACGCTCAAAATGTTTTTCTAAGTTAAACCTCATAACTTAAATACATATATTGTCTTTAGTATAGTAGTTCTCTTTCGAAACGTGAGCCCAATGCATTCCCATTCTTAATAAAGAATCTACTAACCTTTGACCAATCTTTAAAATATCAAGATATTAAAAGTATTTATCTTATAAAGTTATTAATAGGCCATAACATTCAAAGTATACATCCATAAAAGAAGGTTCGCATAATAATCTTATAGACTCAAAACTTTTAACCCTGACATAATAGTCACCTAGACCTGGCATAGTCATTCATAATCACAAGTAGGGCACTTTACTTGTGCCAAAAAGATATCTTTCTTTTCATAAAGTTTCTTTCAGAGACTTTTGTGAAAAAGAAGAAAAGTCTTTTCCTTTTACAAAACTCATTTAAAGAATTCTTCTTCTTTTAAAAACAAAAATCTCCTTGGAAAAAGGAAATATTACTTTTGAAAAATTCTTTCCTTCTTGTAATACTCTTTTAGAGGAAAGAAAATACATTTCCCTATCATGTAAATTCCTCATCATATAAATTCTTAGGAAGAGAGTTTTAGGAGAACAATACTCCTATAATAACTCTAGAAATAATTCTTGAAATACTACTCAGAGGAACAAGAGTTATTGCTATTATCCATGTAGGAGGAAAACTTTATTCCTTAAAGAAAAGTTTACTAAATTCATGATGGTTCTAAAACCTAAGGTATAAAATTAGACTTAAATATCTTATGCTTAGAGCATACTTGTATAGCATTCCTTGGGATTAATGCTATACCTTAATTTTAATACTAGTAATATATATTTCATGAAAAATTATATTCTATTCGCCTCAAAATATAAAAGACTTTGATACTTTTGAAAGTTATTTTGTATGCATTTTTTAATATTACCCTTACTAGAGAGAAAATAAAGGGTTTAGTTCCAAATTTCCAAAAAAAGTATGACAAAATACCTCTTTAATATGTGTGAAATATCCAAAGTATTTTATATTTTGGGATGAAAAGAGTAACACTAGTATTATATAATTAAAAAATGTTGTACTTACACCCTCATATATATAGATTACATATATATATATATATATATATATGCAGATACTAGTGCTATTATTTTTCATGAAATATAGATTGGCAGCAAGGCTACCCGGTCCAATAAGCAAACCGGTCAGCACCACTTTTCCTCTTGGATGGACGTTGTATTGAGTAGACTAAACAAAAAATTCCAGCATTGTTTTCACTTTGTTTTTCATTCCAAATCTCATTCTAATCAGTTCAAATTGATTCTACACACGTTCATGACAATTTACATGGATCATAACACCTATTCCTTCTAGAATTTCACAATTGAATTTATGACACCGGAAGGAAAGCTTTAGAAACTAAGAAAATTTGCAGTGAAACAATCAATCTTTCATGAACAAATTTAAACAAATAGATCCATGATATTAATATAAACATACTAGAAACGTGATTTTTTTTTTCATCTAGTATTTCAAGAAAACAAGATTGAAAGCTTGGAAAATGAAAATTGGAACTCACCGGGGCTTTGCAGTATTTTTCTTCCTTCTTCCTTTCTTTACTATATGTTAAAATGTTTTCCTGATACATTCCATGTCTTGTATGGCAAGAAGGAAGTCATCGATACATCTAATGTTTAGCTAAGTGATTAAGCATGTTTGGGTGGTGACAAGGCATATAATAGATTGATGAGTTTTTCCTAAGGTGAGATAAGATGAAGACATGTGGCAAACAAAATAATAAAATGCCAAGTGTGTTCTTTTATTCTTGGGCCCAAAGGAAAGGATAGTTGAGGAGTTGGGGAGGGGGGGGGGGGGGATAATTTCATTTAAGTCCCTACAATTTTCTTGGAAAGGAATAATTATCCTTTAGTCCTTATTTATTCCTATATCCTTTTAAATTTCCTCTCTTTCACTTCGTCCACAAAACTCACATAATGTATTATTTAACCACAAAACTTAATTAAAATATCAAGTTCACAGTTTACATAAATTGTAAAATAGTCACAAAGCCTATAATTTTATTCAAAAAATATATCTTTTCAAACGTAATTGCAAAATTTGCCAAAAATTATATTTATAAAGAAAAAAGAAACAAGATAAAAATCAATAAAGATCTTGAAATACATAACAAATTACATTACACCGATGAAAAAATCAAATATGTAGAAGATTCTTTGAGGAAAATCAAACACTTGTATATTTGCGAAATTGGGGTGAGTTTTCATGATTAATCTTTCTCAAAATGAAATTTCCTCAAATCCCCCCCCCCCCACCATCCAAAAAAAATGAAAATGGGATGTCCTAAAGAAAAAATGTACTTCTCTTCAAAAAAAAAGAAAAGAAAAAGAAAAATTGTACTTCATTCGTATGGACTATCAGAACGAATTGGTCCAAACCCAATACTCTATTAAAAGTTGGGCCTATGACAGGGCTGATGCAGAAAATGGCCGTACGAACTAACTTATCATTACCTTAGCCCCCCAAATTAATCAATTTCTCCAGAGCTTCTCGTCAGCGAAAACGAAGAACAGAGATAATGGCAACGGAAATTGCGGCGACGGCAGAAGCAACCACGGTTGAGGCACCACCGGCTGTGGCAGAAGAAGGGGTAAAGCAGCCGCACAAATTGGAGAGGAAATGGACGTTCTGGCTCGATAATCAATCAAAGCCGAAACAGCAAGGTGCTGCTTGGGGTGCCTCTCTTCGCAATCTCTATACCTTCGAGACAGTCGAGGAGTTTTGGTGGTATGTTTGTGATTTGAAACAACTCCGCATGTGCACGTCTATACCTCTCGTGATTTGTTTGTTTTTTGGTTTTAATAATATTTAGGGCTTTAATTTACTGTTCATCGTGACTGTATTGATTTATTCGTTGTATGTTCAGATTTGTTCCTCTGCTTACTGATTTATGCACGAAATGTAGGTATTAATACATGTATATATTTCTTAAAAGATTTAACTAATATTCTTGCTGTGGCTAGAGAAACAAACAATATAATATATATTATAGAACAATGATATGAGTTTTTTTTCCTTTTTGTTGTCTTATCAGTTAGATGGATATATTTTTTTGCGTAACATGCATTTATGTTTTGTTGCATTTTTTGCGTGATAATCTATGTTTTTTCCTACGTAGATTTGTTACTATTTGTAAATTGAGACATTTATGTTTTGTTGCAGTTTTTATGATCAGATTTTGAAACCTAGCAAGTTGCCGATTAATGCAGACTTCCACTTGTTCAAAGCTGGGATTGAGCCTAAATGGGAAGATCCTGAATGTGCTAATGGCGGCAAGTGGACGGTAACTGGCAACAGAAAGACTAATCTCGACACCATGTGGCTTGAAACTGTAAATATTCTTCTCTTTTTCCATTTCATATTCATATTGACATGTCAACTTGTGCTGAACATTTGGTAGTTGTGATTCATCATTTTCCTTGTTGCCTGACCCCATTCATTTCTGCCTGACAGTTGATGGCTTTAATTGGGGAGCAATTCGATGAGGCTGATGAGATATGTGGAGTTGTTGTCAGTATACGTCAAAGGCAGGATAAACTTTCATTATGGACTAAAGCTGCAGCGAATGAGGCTGCACAGGTTTCATTCTTTTGCCTTTGATTTGTTTTTTGGGGATGGTGGTGGGGAGGGAATGGGTGGTTACTGTGGATTGGTTCTGAATTTTTCTGAAAATATTAGTGTAATATATGATGCTATCCTATTTGGAAACCAAGAAGGATTTCCTATATATAGTATTATCCTTGTATGCAAAGTTTATCAGACACTGATGTTCCTAGTTAGGCCTGAATAGGCACCTTTTATATTTAGACTGAGGATATCCCATGTGCAGCTTTATCATTGAAACAGACTCTCATATTCCTAGTAATCCTAGAACAGGACAATTTATCCTTTTAGAAACAGGTTGCTTTTCTTTCTCTATTTCAACATTTTGCAGTGCTTCTTTTGATTTACATAAACTTGTGTAGTATTTGCATAGCAGTGTTTGTCTCAAAACTTTGTATACTTATCTAGACAAAAGGACAAAGATGTACTCTGAGAAGATTCTTATTCAATTCAAGGAGTCAAATAAAGACCTATTGTATCTGTTTTGTCCTAAGTTACAAATTTTCACACGCTAGTTACTCATCTTGTCTTGAACATTCTTTAATTTTCAAATTCTTTTATCAAAATGGAGAAAAAGAACAAGGGATACTGAGTCATTTATCAGGGGACACGGAGAGGCACAAAGGAAGTATCCAAACTTTGAATATTTGGAATAAGAAAAGAGTTGGAGACCTAAGTAATGATGATAAGAACTATATCAAGCACATTTATAGATCTTAAAATGGAAGCTGTGCATCTAAACCCTCATGTTTTAGATTTAGATACACAAGCAAATTTCCTTGAGCAACTTTTGTATCCAAGACAAGGTTTCATAGAGTATCATCTAAGTTCTATACTGAGGCGAATGCATGCACTTGGAAAATGGACATAATATAACTCGTATTTTGTGTAAGTGTGAACCTTCTGCATTTGTCATTATACCATCTGTTTCTTTTGTACCAATCTATTTCCATGTTATGTGCATAATCTCCTAAGTTCAATAATTGGATCTCTCTCTCCTTAGTGCCTCTGATACTAAAATGTTTGTTTCATTTGGTTTGAGGATAGATCTTATTTACCTTTGACCTTTTCTTGATTGTTTTACTTGGTTATCATGTGCTGTTCTTGAATGGTTTAGAATGGGTTGGAGATTTCTCTGTTAGTGGTGTTGTTCTCATGTGCTAATAAAAAACTCACCAGAAAATTTTTAAGTGAAATTTCCTTGTTTTATTTTCAAACTTATTACACAAAAGAAGAAAGATGAAATATTGACTTGATTTCTGTGATGCAGATGAGCATTGGAAGGAAGTGGAAGGAGATTGTTGACGTCACAGAGAAGATTTCCTACAGTTTTCATGTAAGTTTTATTTCAGGGCTACCACGTTTCTTGTGCTCAAGCATTTTTCTTTTTATTATTTTTGCAAGCTCTGATCTTCTTTTGTTAATGCAGGATGATTCTAGAAGGGAAAGATCAGCAAAAGGTCGATATAATGTGTGATTTGTTCACTGGTCATTGCTCTTTTGCAGCGATGAGGTTGATGTACCCACCAATTCGTATTACTTGGACAACATGCTACAAATTAATATGAAGTTTATTTCTTGAGAGATGTATACTTTTCATGTAATATTTCCGTATGTGAATTTTGATTACAGAACTTTTAGACACTTGCCCATCTTGTTTTTGCCTACTTGTGTCCATTCTGCAGTGAGTTGCTTATTAGCCTCTGACAATAGGGGTCCATTTCATCTTTTGGATTGACTAGTTGATGATTCACTTAGCACAGAAAGAGTTTCCTCTCTCAAAACTCACTTTCTTTAGATGCTCTGTTAGAAGTACCTGAAAGATGAATTGATCTTTTGTTTGCGTTTGTAATGAAATCTTTGCAATGCAGAAGGCATATACCAGTCCTGCAGATATCTCATGCACTATTGAGAGCCTAACATGGAATTAGTTGTTGGAGTGATATATTGGGACTGTTTGGAATTAATAGACTAAGCTGTTAAATATCTGAATGTAGTTGTGTTCTGATTTACATTCATGTGAATGCTTCAGGTTGACTTATTCAGAACCAAGTTTGTAAAAGGAAATAGTTGTTCAATAACAATTATGAACAGAAGCATAGTGAAATTGAAATATAGGTTGAATTTTGCCCTTCTATTGTTTTACATCCTTTTTTTTCTTTCTCTTGGTGAATCTATGCTGTGATATGGGGTCTCATTTTTGCTTCTTTGTTGTAATATAATCTTCTGGCGTGCTTTATTTATTTATTTATATTTTGCCAGAGTCTTAGTGAGAATAGTAATGTTAAAAAGCTATTTGAACTTAGTAATTCTAGGCATTCTAAAGATTCGAAAAAGTTTTTGGGTGTTTTGTTTGACACTAGTGGGTTGTGGTTTTACATTCTTGTTTCTACCATTATCTTTCTTTAGAAAGGAGGCAAACAGTTTTACTTGTCATGATGATTCGCTTTGGTTTCAACCTTTTATAACATGAAGAGCTTTAGAAGTCTTGTTTAGAAAGAGTAGAAAGTTTTGTTCTCTAGTCATGAAATATGGCTTCAGATTGCTGTTATAGTTAGAAAAATGAAGGAAACATAGAGAAATACAAATAAACTAAAATCAAATAGAACATCTATTCCTGAAACGAGGTATATATATGTCATCTGACGTTAAATGAAGAAGACATAAGAACTCTGATAGTTTATACAAGCCCTGAACTGTAGAAACCTTGTTCATTGCAAAGATGAGAGTAAATCCTTCCAGATTAAGCCAGAAATCCAAGTTTTTCTCCGTTCTTCTTTGCTAATCGAATAAGACCTTGTCTCTGTTTTGCATCAGCTCCTATTGTCTTGCAGAATTCAGTTATGACCTGAAGTATTTTATTCAAAATCATCAGTAACAATCTAATTTGTTTGCAATATGAGCCTTGAAATTAGGCAAGTTTCTATGCGTGTTGTGTTGTGTGTGCTTGGTTTGTTTTCTTGGGAAGCAACTGCAGATGGGAAGAAGAGGGTGGGGGCTGTTTTTACCTGTGAGTGCAGAGCTATGGCTTTGCCTCTGAGCTGGTTGAAGCGTTTTTTGCCAATAATGTTGCGTGTAGCAACAACAAGAGGAGCAAAAACGCCCTTTCCTTCATTAACATTCCCCATCATCGGCTGCGATCTGACAGGCCTCGGAACACGAACATGGCCGGTTCCGGTGGCCACTGCCTTGGCTAGCATGGGAAAATCATCACCAGTTATTGATTTTCCCCAACTTCCATGGAAAGAAGAAGATAATCCCCCTTGAAAACCAGTAGCACAGATTGATGTAGCCATTGATATCCCAACTGAGCTGTTCCTTGCAGTTTTTTTTCTTGTGAAAGAAATCTGACTTCTGATCTTAGGACTTTGTGTGTCTTTGGTTTTGATACTTTAACTGTTGTCTTGAAATGATGATTTGGTGTAAAGATGAGAACCTTAGGTTTTTATGATAGAATTGGGAGGAAGATGGGGAGGCGTTGAGAGCCACACATGCTAGCAGCCTAGATTTTTCGTGTTGTGAATTTCCTTGCCGCATATTTTTCTTCAACAGGATCTTCTCTTATGGTCCCCGCACTCCTTGGTTCATGGATCTTTTTCTTCTCTTCTGGTGGTTCTTTCCCACCAAGTGGACCCTGACATCTCCTTAATATATATATATATATATATATATATATATATATATATATATTTATCCCTTTATTAATGTGAGATCCTTAACCAAGATCCTTTCGGTGGATTGGATTCAGTAATCTTGTGCTGTGCATGGAATGATATTCAAAACACGTATATTAATTAATTAAACACACATAAGAATTACAAAAAGAGGGAAAAAAAAAGGTGTGAGTTTATTTCTTGGAAAGTTTGAAACATGATGAAAAGAGTTATTATCATCTAGCACTTTAAACTTTTAAAAAACACACGATAGTGTCAACAATGGAAGATATAAGGTATTGAATTTATTATTCAAGAGTTTGGAGTAAATTGAATATTTATTTTTTATTTAATTTAAGAATTAATAAGGTCTTTTTGACTTTAATAAAGTTACTTTGATATTTTTATTAGTAATATAGTTTGTAGTGAGATTAAATGAGTTATGGAGATGTAAATTTTCATAAGTTCATAAGATTATTAATAAAATTTTAAATAAAAAGTATTTAATTTCAAATATTTAAAAATATAAATATAAATATTCAATTTCGTTGAAAAAAAGTACTCCCTCCATTTGAATTTGAATTTTACATTTCTATTTTAATTTGTTTAGAATTGAATGTACATTTTTTTTAAATAAACATATTTTTTATTTAAAATTTCATTAATAATCTCTTTAATTTAAAATATTTATATACAACTAACTCATAATCTTCGTCACTTATCATCTTAATTTAAAGAATTTATATCATATTAATTTATGAATCTTACTATTTATTATATTAATGTTAAGGATAATTTGGTAAATTAATTAAAATCAATTAACTTTCTTAACTTTTAGTCATATTAAAAAAATAAATATTTAATTTCGAAGAGTTGAAGTATTGGCTTTCTCTTCTTTTCTTTTTCTTTTTTCGAGTTCTCTTTTAATGATAAGGACATTCTTGTAATATGGTCTGTAAAATCCAAAATAGTATGAGGGTAGGAAAGCGCAAAGAAAACCGGCCATAGTGCATAGAAGACCAAATTGAAATTGAACAGAGACTCTGATCAATTAAAACAATACTACATGTGAACCTGAACTTCCCATATGGCAGGTGATTTGCCAAGACTTGATGTTTACATTACGTGGAATGGTTGTGCTTTTGTAGCAGTTAATGTATTATTTCGACGAAAAGAATGTTCATTTTGTCATAACTTGCTTGCCATGTATGCATTAAGTGGTGGAAAAAAATTACGAAAATATCAGTTTTTGTAGTTTAAAATTTTTTATATTTTAAAAAAATTACTTTGAGATATTTTTTTCTATTTCTAAAATTAAATATTGACATTTTTCATATTTTGAGATATTTTTCATTGAATATTTATTGTTTTAAAATAAATATATATTTAATTCAAAATTTTACTAGCATATCAATAATATATTGTGGTATTTTTATTTAGGATAAAAATTTTAAAAAAATTTATTTTTTAAAAAGAATATTATAATATACATACAAATATATATATATATATATATATATGTGTGTGTGTGTATAACACATATAATATAATATTTTAATTAAGATATCCATGAATATCGAGTTTCGAAACTTTTTTTTTTTTTTGCATGAGAGTACATTTTTGAGTTTTTTGACTTCTTAAATTCTATGTAGTGCTAAAACTCTTGTTGGAAAAATAGAGGGGGGAAAAATCACGAGTTGCTTTCATGAAGTAGTCTTGTGGTTCTGGAAATTTCTAAGGGTTGAAGGTCAAACATGAAATGGAACAAAAATGGAAACAAATGGCAAATGAAATTGTCACCTGTACAATTTTTCAGAAGGATTCTGTTTTTTCTCTTTTTCTTAGTGTATGGGAAATGAGTTTCGAACAATCGAAGTACCAAGTCCCAAGTATCGGTTTATGTTTTAACCAAACCACATTATACTCTTCTCTCTCTCTCTCTCCCCAGGGGCAGATTTACCTTATCTAAAGAAGACTCAAGACCCAGTGAGAAAAAAACAATGAGAATTAATTTTTAATAAAGTTTGTAAAATTATTAAAATTTTACACAATTTTCACTTAAAGCCCCCACACTTACCCAAAAAAAGCACCTACATAAATTCTTATAAATTTAAAGTAAGTCTCTACCACAAAAAATATATTGTAAGCCTCTAAGTGGAAGGATGGATCCGTCAAGTTTTTACCAAGAATATAGTACATTTTTTAAATCTTTTCAAGAATCTCATGAAAAATAAGAGTGTTTATGAATAATATCATTTGGTAATTATATTATCAAAATTTTAGTTGGCACTTTTTTAGTTTTTTTTTTGTATTATCTCTTATATTCGAAGTTATTAGTATCAAATTATCTTCTATTCGGAAGTTATGGTACAAAATTATTTTTCATAAGTCAAAGCTCTTTCAAATAACTTATGAGATTCTTGTGAATGACAAAAAAAGACACCATATTCTTCAAGAATATTGGGAAGTAAAATTCGGCATTATCACCACCGAATGCTTCCGTTTGTTTAACCCCCAACCATTCCTTTTTTTTCTCTCAAACTCTTGTTCTTCTTCTTGTTGTTTTTTTTTTTTTAATGAATTGTTGTATGGCTATGAGTAGTGTTATGCATTTTGTGGAGAATTCACCAAAAAAAAGAAGAAGAAAATAAAAGAAATTTGTTAGACTAATACCCACAAAATGCAAAACACTACTCACCTCATAGGCCATGCGGCAATTCATGAAGGAGAAGCATTTTTTTTTATTAAAAAAAAAAAAACAAGAAGATTCGACCCAATGAATTCTCAATCTTATACTGGACTTTTTCATTGGAACTAAAAAAAAGAATAAGTTTGAATTCTTTTGGCTTACTTTAACCACTCGAAATCTCACATCCCTCAAAATCAATTTAAGGATTCTTCTTGCGTTTTCCCTCTTTAAATAAATAAAAGAAAAAGAAAAGTTCCAGCTTCTCTTTAAAAAGTTTGTCCCATATTTTGATTTTTGCTAAGATTTGTGTGTTGCATAGAGGAATGAGAGATCAAAAGGCAAATTATGATTCAAATGATGAATAGGCTATTATTTTTTTTATTATAACTATTTAAAAAGTTGTTAAGTTCTCAAAAAAAAAAAAACATATAAAGGTCGGGTTGCTAATTGGATCATTTGAGACTGATCAAATATGTCAAACTATGGTTGTTGATCCATTTCTTTTGACTTTTGTAGATTCTCAAAGTTGAAATAGATCACCCCACCCCAACTATCCCAATGCTATCGTGGAAGAGTTAAATCAAGAATGTGCACTGCATGACCAGTCCATCCATGTAAGAGTTAAATCAGGAATGTGCACTGCATGACCAATTCAACATGAACTTTTGTAAATTCTCCATCAAAGATAATGAAGGGGAAAGATGGAAATTAGATGATGACTAATGAGTAGGGTAGGAGAGTTTTTGGGTTTAGGGGTAGAACGAAAAATATAAAATTTTATTTCATTTGTCTCTTTTTATAAATAAGATGTTATAAACAATTTTTACATAAATCAAGAAATTATTTTATTTCATATTATACTCTTATTTATTGTACTTGAAATAAGGAGTATTTATTTTCTTTCTCAAAGAGTATTTATTGTACTTGAAACAATGAGAAAATAAGTAAAGATAAAATAATTAATAATAGACAAAATAAACATAAAAAGTAGCAAACCATCTTATATTTAAAGACAATTGATTTTACTTTGTTACATTTTATAACAAATGATGGATGAAGTACAATGTTGTGTTTAAAACTCATGTATGTTGAAATATAACTATAAATTATTTATGATTCTTTAAAATTTCTCACAATCTTCATTTTCCTATTTTAATAACCACAAAAAAAATAAATTCGAACCATAAAAAAAATACGCAAACTACCTTTCACACGATGAGAAATAAAAGCACCAACACGGTTGCCTCCATTCTTAACTTTCAAATAATGGTAGGACTATTTTATTAAACCAAGCTCATGAAGTTGGTGTTTTTATTTTCCACCGAAACCATGGTGTGGAATCTGATTTGAGTTGAGTTGTGGTCATTAAAATCAAAACATAAAGATTATGAGTATTTTAAAAGGATATTAAATAGGCTATGTTTATATTTTTACAAGTTTCTTAATTTATATGCATCGGTGAAGTGTCATTTTAAATTTCTAATGCAATTCGATTGTCCACATTTTGTCTTTATGATGTATTTGTAAATGTATTATTTGTATATGAATGCATTTCCAAAATAAAGTTTCTAACTCAAAAACACAATTATGAACCAAGAACACATTTACAAAACTTTTCCAAAAATCAAAGTTATAGCACTACTATAATTATTTTAAATAGGAACACATTTATAAATGCATTCTTTTGGAAGGGCGTACTCTAATTTGTAAATTTTGATTAAAAATGTATATTTAGGATTGAAGTGTAAGATTGAGAATATATTTAGAACTCGAATGTTACAAGAAAATAAATCGAGGAATATTTTGGAGTTAAAATAGTTCTAAAAATAATTAGGATAATTTATCTTTTTTCTTTTCCTTTTTTTTCTTAGAAAAATGAGTTCCTCTATTTGAGATAATTTTAATAAACTACTTATTCTCTATTTCGGGGATATAAATTCTTATATTGAGAAAAATATTTTCTTTTTAACTTTATAAAATTTTAATTAAAATTTTAACGAGTTCAATCCTTATTCACGCCTCAAACTTAAATAAAAATTGAATTATTACGAATTTTATTAAGATTTAATTTTTATTAAGTGTATAAATTACATTTTGAGTTGTTTAAGTTATATTTAGATTATTTTTACTTATTAATTATTTATTATGTTCTATTTGATTTAACCATTTCATTGTAATTAATTTGTGTTTGACAAATAAATATGTTGAGTTATGCTTTTTTTCACCTTAAAAGTAGAAAATGAGAAAGTAAAAAATGTTGTGAGAATTCCAAGGCTCCTTGGCTAGTTTATCATGATCGATTGAATGCTCATAATTTAATTTAATCTATAATTTAATCTAGAGGGTGTGGAGTAGTGGAATGTAATGAATGGAAATATATCAATAGAGAGAAGCCATCTAAAAGACAAAATGATGAATGGCTAATATATGTATCTACCATCTATATGATTCTTACTTCATTAATCCATTAGATTCGAGACATTTTTCCACTTTTTTAAGTATAAATACTAGATAGGATATCAATATATGTAGACTCAAATAATTTTTATGTATAATTTCAATTATATATTTTAGTAAAATGACTCCTTTTGGACAAAAAAATAAAGCATTATTGGCTCAACCAATAAGTGATAATGTTTCTAAATACTAAAAATAGTGAGTTTGAAAATAATACATATAAAAATTGTAAGGGGACATGATATAATAACGAAAACTTTAGGGGGTTCAAAGTAGAAATAGAGGCTTCTCAAAGTCCACTCTTCCTCTTCCCCATTCCCAAGCTGACCAAGAAAGAACCCATTCATGATCAAGGCTGATCCTCTCTAGAGGAAGCTATATCCTGTTATTCTCCTACCGGCTACCGTGAATTCACTATCTGTTTGAAATTCTCTGAATTCCTCAATCATATACGATAGAATACAGATATATACACTGAGACTCAAACATATAGAAGTAATCTGCGGGCGAAATTACACAGTAGAAGAGAAAAGCACACGACAATGGTATCTGTGGCAACCCATTTCTCAGCATTCGTTTTCCTTTTCTTGATAGGTACTCGCCGCCTTTTTTGTTCATTCTCTCTTTTTCTGAATAATCCATCTCGGTACAGATCAAAACCTTGGTATTTATCAGAGCCCAAATGGAAAAACTTTGATTTTTACTTTCTTCTTGTAGCGCTCCCCATTGCTTCGTTCTGCGACATTTTCTTCTTTCTTTCTGTCTCAGGACACCCAAATTATAGATTCTCGCTTTTGCAACAATCTTTGTTGATTTTCCTCTACTGGGCTCTCTTAGTTTTCATCATTTTAAAGGAAAGTTTGGATCTTTCGTCCGTTCCTGAGAATTTTATGTTTATTTGCGGCGGCATTGCATTTATTTTTGAGTACAAGATGCATGGAAATGGACATACGGGTCTTGGTGCCGTTGGTTATGAAATTTTGGGTGGATTAGCACTTGTTTGTGCTGCTTGTTGCTTATATTTGTCAATTTGGCCATCGGCATTTTTTGCTGAGTTTTTGTTGTCTTCCGGGATTGTTTTAAAGGGGACTTGGGTTTTGCAAGTCGGGTTAACATTTTATACTGGTGCATTTGGTCTGAAAGGGTGTGGCAATATTACTGTAGTTGGAGACCATGGACAGGCTGATGTTAAGTGTGACCTTGAGGAAGACAAATTGAGAGGTATGGCATTGATGAATTTTATATTCATTGGGCACGTGCTTGTGGTCTTAGTCACATGTTTCATGTTGTTTGGAGTGTTGCATCGACATAAGAACATGAGATGTGGGGAAGCAACTGGACCGCTGTTGGCTCAGATTGGATCAGAGGTTATGGTGATGAATCAAATTCCGGAGTTTGAGTTAGAATAATGGTCACCCTCCTCTTTAGCTGTCGAACAGAAAAGAATATGAAAGAGGAGTATTTTTGGGTAGAATGAGCCATGAAGAATGTCATAGAAACTCTGTAGGTTGGTGGCAACAACATTCTTTTTTCTTTCAAAAATTTCATGTCTTTTGAATTTTTCATTATATTTTCTGCAATACAGAAAATTATCAACTCATAATTCAGTGAAGAGGAATTGTTATTAGTCTCTTTCTGTCCATCATATATATATGTGTGTGTGTGTGTGTGTGCAATAGTATTTTTTCTCTGTTTAGTTAATATAGTAGAGGGATAGTATACCGCAAAATTGTTGATTTAAGAAACAATCTCAATTGAAGGTTTTCTGAATCTTGTGTATATACTTGACTGAGTCTGAATATTGTATTTGTCCTTGATTGACTATTACTTAATTGATATTAGTGAAGAGTGATGTAACCTTTCTTTTCTAGATTAAGTGTTTAAGCTTGTAATAACTGTGAGAAAGGGAAGCTTTTCTGCCTCTAAATTAATTTCTTTGAAAAATGTTGTACTGGGTGTTATATAATGTAGCTTCAAATTTATTTTAATGTAGCCTTAAATTTGATGCAATGTAGCTTCAAGACTTAACTCCTATAGTTGTGTTAGTGATGAATAGGCAAGACCATTCATGTTAAAGTTTATATTAGACAAGCAAATGGTATTCAGAGAATAACTGGTAATAGTAAATCTTATGCAGAAGCAAATAGTATTTGATGACCTTTTCTACTTTGGCCCATATATTTGAAGTACACGGGATAAAATATAAATGTTTTTAGGTAGCCATGGACCAATCTTGAAGTAAATAGTTGCATGCAAAAACCTTAGATTGCATATTTGGACATTTGATGCCTTAGTGTAGCTTAGATATCTCCTTATTCCTCTTTTAAGGTTAAATTTGAGATATTGATTTTTTATATCCGATCTATCATGTCAATTTACTGACACTTTACAATGGTTGAAATTATTACCAAACAGGATATTTCATGTCATGTTAGCTAAATAATTCTCAGAAAGACAATAACGAGTTATGGCATCCTTAGAGAGCATATTAATAAGTATTTGCGATGACTGTAATAGACTTTATGGAGGAATAGCTACGGAACAAATTTGGAAAGATGTGGTGATATTACCTCCATGTATTTAATGCATTGGATGGTAGTGTAGCAGTATTACATTAGTGGTCTCAATATAGTTATTGGGATTATAGATTGGTTGCTTTCATCTTTTGCATTTGATGCAAGTTTTTGGTATTGCACTCTAAATAAAAGTTTTATGGCAAGATATTTTTAATACAGTTTTGCTCAAATTTGAAAGGGACCTTTATGTAGATCTCGTGAATCAAGTGAGGAATCATTTTCTAGCCCACTGATAGAATAAGTCTCTTCTAAATTAAAAAGGATGTCATAACCATTTTAGTTAGGGATGTCAATGGGGCGAAGCGGGGCCGGAGTCCCCTACCTCCGACCCCGACCCCGCTTTAGAACACTCGTCCCCGCCCCCATCCCGTCCCCGCTTTAGAATGTTTGAAGAAACCCCGACTCCGACCCCGACCCCGCTTTAGAACACCCGTCCCCGCCCCCAATTCAGCTTTATTTTGACCCCGTTTTGACTCCTGTTTGACCCCTATTTGACCCCTGTTTGACCCCACTTCAATTTTTAAATTTTTTTTTAAAAAAAAAAAAACTATTTCATCATACCACTAAAATCTAAAATAAACTCAATGCATATTTCATCATAGTAAACTACAAATATTAAGGCACAAGCTCATTTAAACATGTTTGTCTCATACTAAAATTTTTTAAAAAATAAAGCTTCCAAACTAAAAACTTCAAATACAAAATAATGAAATATTTCATATATCGAATACAATCACTAATATAAATATAAATCATTATCCTTAAAAACTATAAATTATAAACAATCTTCCAAAATTGAGCTTTCATTCTTCAATTCAACACATGCCATTCCATGCAATGAGGTTCTTATAGTTAGATATATAATTATTATATAATTTATGGTCACATATTTTTTTTATATTCATATATAGTTAATAATGTAACTCATAGTTAGTTAGGTATATAGTTAATATTATAAACTTATTTAAATAAATATAATTAATAATATAATTTATAGTTACATAGTTTTTTTAATCATCACATATATATATATATATAACTATTTTAAGTATATCGTTAATATTATAAACTTATTTAAATTAATATAGTTAACTATATAATTTATAGTTATATAGTTTTTTTTTCATCTTCACATATGATTCATGGTTAATAATATGATTCATAATTACTTAGTCAATAATATAAACTCATTTTAATCTATATAGTTAATAATATAAACTCATTTACTCAATAAAGTTAATAATATAATTCATAGTTAGTTAAGTATATATTTAATAATATAAACTCATTTAAATCAATATAGTTAATAATCATATTTACATAGTTTTTTTAATGTTCATATATAGTTACATAAATAATAATATAACTATTTTAATTTACATTTTTAATAATATGATTCATAATTAATTAGTGAATAATATAAACTCATTTGAATCCACATAGTTAATAATATAAACTTATAGTTAGTTAGGTATAATAATGTAAACTCCTTTAATAATATAACTCAATTTATTTTAAATTTTTTTTAAAGTAACCAAATGGATAAAATTGTTTTCTTTTTTAAAAAATACTAGAAATAAAATAGTATTTTTATTAGAGATACTGAAGCCAAAGTCGGGGATTCGCCTTCGTGAATCCCCGCGGGGATTCAGTGGGGACAAAACAATCTCCGCCCCCGCCCCCGCTAATCCCCACATTTTACAACCCGCCCCCGCCTCCGCCCCCACTGAAGTCGGGGAATTCTGAATCCCAACGGGGCGGGGCGAATCGAATCCCCAATAATCCCCGCTTCATTGACATCCCTAATTTTAGTCAATTTCAGAATGATCTTAAGAGGCTAGGTTATGAATTATAGATCATGGAGTATGTTTCATTTTGCTTGAAACCAGGTCTCACAGGAACTAACTCTTAACCATTGAGCTAAGAAAGAAATGGAAATGTTTTGCCTGAAAACACGCGTTCAATGTAGTTCAATGGAAAGAGGCTGAATTGGACTCTTTTATGTTTTTTGTATCCATGGCATATGGAAAGAGCTAAAATTAGTACTTTATTCTAGATTGTATTGAGTGGATTATGTTACATGGCTATGAGTTTTGGGTGAGGATTTGTCTAAGTGTCAGATTCATCAATTCCCCTCAGAACTAGGGTGCAGGAACTCTGCCATGAGCGTGGTGTGTGCCATGGTTCGTCTCTTGGATTATTGAGACTAACCTTGAGTGCTCATGATTTAGTCGAATTCACACTCTGCCAATGCCAGGTTGTGCTTCACAAAACTGTCTTGAATAGAAAACAACAGCCAAAAGTAAATGGCAGATAGGAATGTCTCCTTGGTGCTCTGTAGGCTTGTTGTGAGTGCTTTAGACTTGACTGAAGTTGTTTAGGGTGGAAATGTGCGCAAAAGTTTGCTTGCTTGTGTAATCGTTATGATCAGATCAATAAACATGGAATGGAAATAAAAAAGTGCACGAAATTACATTTGGGAACTCATTTCGTTGACTGGAAGCATGCACTATGATTTACAAGGTCTATGGTGAAGGGAAACACCTTATTCCTTAGACTTCAATGATACTAGCTAACTACAACCAAAGACTTGCTTGCTTGAATACTTTCACCCCCTAATATAGTCCTATCAAAATTTTACCTTAGTGACAGCAATACAATGTTTTTCCAAGGATGTGGGAAAATTTAGTCTATTTTCTAACTATTTATGTACCACTAGAAAATGCCCAAAACTTGGCATGGAAGTCCGTTGACACTTAAAGAAAATACAAAATAATACAAATTCCTATCTACAAAGTTACAATGACCACAAGGTCTTGGACGTCTCCTTGGCCATCGGGCGCTGGTCACTGGGCATGGGCACTGGTCGCTGGGTGCTGGTGCACAGGCATCGGCCATTGGGCACTGGCACCGGGTGTGGGTGCTGGTGTTGGTGATGTGCACTGGTGCTGGTGCTCGTGTTGGGCGCTAGGCACTGGTGCTGGGTGAAGATGTCATAGCAATGATCACGACCATTCTTCAAGAAAAGGCTGTGACATGCCATATATCTTCCCTCATCTTTTTAATAAAGTTTGATGTTGGGAAGATAGGTACAAATCTAATTTCTTAATGATACTATCAAGGTGTTCTATACCAAGTCTCTTGTTGCATCTTATTGTGCAACTAAGAATGCATGAACCATCTCGTTTTTTTCCCCATTGTCCTAGCAGTTGAGACATTTATGCTTTTCTTTCTTCCTCCTGCCTTTGAATATCTATTTGACCACACCTAATACATGTTCATAGTGAAACGAATCTCGTCCTAATCTGTAGAACGAAACCAAAATCAATAAAGTTTTTCACGAATCGTTTCTAAGTGGTTGCTATAGTGGAAGCGCGGCCCATTGCTTATATGACAAGCAAGAACCTTGGTATAAAAAAAATGTCACAATGAACTCACAAAGTATTGATTGATAAGTTAAAGAACGAATGTTTTTCAAATAACTAAAAGATAAATAATCTCTACATCTTTATTGAAAAACTGATATATTCTTCCTCCTTACAGAGTATTATATGAATGGTATTTATAATAGTAAAATCCTAAATAATTAAAAAAGAAAATTAAAGAAAATCTAGGACTCCTAAATTACTAAGGAAATCATATTACAAATTGTATTTTGGAAGCTACTAAAATTTATTCTATAAAATCTTCCAAATTCTATTTAAGATAGAAAATCTTCAAAGAATCCTTCAATTTTAGTGCATCTTCTATAAGGAATCAAAATTGCCTTTGACTTGGATTACAAAAATCAAACACCGCAAGATAATGACTGTTTGACCTCCAACTTGATTTGAATTCATATTGGACTTTTCTAAGCGCGAAAAATTCTTCAATAATAAGCCATTAAAACATCTTTGAACCTTTTCTCATCACATAGTCACATCAAAACATGTAAGACATGGTGTGATGGGGAAGCAAAGAGTCCATTGTAACGATATGTGGGTAACTTAGGGATCCAAAGCTTCAAATAAGCTAGAATGTGATTTTCAGTTCTTCAAGTCTTCCATTTCACCACTTAAATCTCACCCATGCTTAAGGTTTATCCTTCTCTTCTTTAATTGAAAGAAGAAGAGCCTGTCAAAGGTCAGAATTTCGACAACTTTCAGGCAGCAGAATAAGAGGTAATTCTTCTTCAGACTTCTTGATTGGATTGGTCTTTTGTTTTGGTTATTCCATATGTTAAGATGATCTAAAGAAGATACCTTTCCTAATCTTGTAGTTATGGATTTTAGCTTTTTGTTTTTTTTCTTCTTTTTCCCCATGAATGCTCGTATCATGCTGCAGCTCCCTAGCTCCAGAAATCAACTCTGCCTTTATGTTGTTTTTCTGCTGTAAAAAAAAAAAAAAAATTGTCTCCTGTGAATGAATTCTTGTCTCAACATCCTCACTTTTCATGTCATGCAATACGACCATTTATGGTTCTAATCTCATGACGTGTGAAGATTTTTGTTTCCTGTAGTAGATTTTATGGTTTGAGATGCTTCACTGGGATGAATTTATACGGGGTTCTTGTTCAAATGAGGAAAGGCATAGTAAAGCATACAGCATATTTTTCTTTTCACTGTAGTGGTATCTTAAATTGTTTGAGACATGCAAAGGTGCCTTATCTCAAGTTTAGTCTTTCTCATCCAATCTAAGAGTAAAAATGTAATTCATGTGAGACAGCTCTAGGCATGAGAGCTTTTAATTCGATTCCTTTGTATCAAGATAAATAATAAATTGATATTAGATATTTACATCTCAACATGCACGATAATGATATTCATGTGTTATCAAACTGGCAAAACTGTCAGGAACAGTTCTGTGTGTGTCACATCAGAGAGAGAGGTAAAGGGTACATGAAGAAGTGACTGACTGGCACTGCTTGAGAGACAAATACAGAAGTTAATATTCCAATTTAATATGCTTGAGGTTCACACAGTACTTGTCATTGTCAAGAACAACCAGAGTCCTTCATTGTTCTTTTGATGAGTTTTCAACTTGCAAGCTTGTAGGTGCACACTGTTGACACTTCAGGAATGATTTCAGTGGCATCCTTGTGATGACTTATTGTATGAGGTTTACATCTCCAACAAAAGGAAGGCAAAAAAAAAGAAACAAAAAGAAAAAGAAAAAGAAAATCAACTGGAACAAAAAGTATGTCATTCAAATTGAATATATTGACATGATTAAAAAAGCAATGACTAATCTAGTCTTTCGTATGTTGTCAGAGAAGAAAATTTTGGGAACTTCAACCATCGTTTGTGAAAACGACTGAGCCATTGGATTTTTAGTCTAGAACGAATTCTTTTGATCTTTTTCATGAAATTGTATCTTTGTTTGACTATTTTGGATGTTGATAAGCTTACCAATTTTTTCACTCGTTTATATCCTGCATTAGAATTTAGACATTGGTCAGTCAAAGGTTAGTTTTGGAAGCATGAAAGCAAACTAAAGATTTGTACTGATGCAGGAGAAGGAATTGCAGCAGTAGTCATGTTTTTAGGAGGCATAATAAAAGCAATGAGAAAAGCTTTTCTATAGACTGAATATCTAGATTTTTGCTGCAAATTGATTGCGTTGGAAGGTTGATGGTTTAAGTTTTATTAATGTAACAGTCACCAATTTTATTTGCATTGTTTCATCATGAACCATCCATACCTTGAAGCTTCCTTTTGTTTTGAAGTTCTTTAATGATCTCGATCTCATGCAGAACCTGCAAGTGACAAGCAGGAGGTTTGGACAATAAGATATGCTTGTTTAAAGCCCAAAGGTTATAAAGTACTAAGAATTGGATAGAGTATAAGGAAATTGACTCATTTTCCCTTTCCTTTTTGTTTGGGATATCTAGAACATATCTATCTCTGGATCTACTTACCTCAACTAAGCTCTGCAAGCGATTCCTCATCCTTCTTTGTATGAAACTTCGTGTGCTCTGTCAATACTAGGTCTTAGCCTCATACTAGAAGTCCAAATTTAGCTCAAGAAGGCAGTCTTACCTTTACATGGTACTTCACAAATGCATAAAAGTTAAGCAGGTTCCATACAGTTTTATCTAGCCTCTTGCCTTCAACATGGTGTGAATAGATATCTGTAAATAAAACGAAAGAAGGTTAAGCTAATTATTTTAAACTCCAATTGATAGATGGTAAAGAGATCCTTCAGGTACTTTAGAATGTGAATTCATTCTAATTTATAATGAGAAAAAGAGAGGTCTCTCATATATTTAAATGTAACAACAAATGTCTTTTTGGAAATCAACAACATGTTTGCAGTTTCCCTTCTTTTCTTATTTTTTTTCCTGTCAATTAAAATAGTTTTGGATCCAAGAGATATTACTTATTTACAAGAAAATATGATTCATTATGATTATTTTACTACAAGTTAGTTAATACCAAACGAGATAAATCCTCCATTGGTGCTTAAATCTTCAATGGGCTCTCCTCTCAACTCTGGCGGTGGAATTGGTGACCAGATGCAATGGGGTACTTTAGCAAATGCTTTTGAACTTCCAACATCCATGAGTTCCTATGGAAAAATTTTCAGCTTTTTCAGTCTTGTGGAAAATCTTGATTTCACAATTTGGATGATGGTGTTAATACCTGAAAGAATGCTGTAGCTATAATGACATCTGTATTTTCTTTAAAGCGCATAGGGAATACTGCAGTGATCTTCATTGGCTGTTCAAGGGAATAGTCTCATTAACCATGAGGCACTGTACACAATCTGCAGAATATATTAACAGCAAAACTGAAAAGTTTCCCATTTACCAATTCTGAATCAAACTTGGAATCACTGATAATTGGTTGGTTAAATGAGTATATTGAATTAATTCATTGATAGAGCAAATACAATTGCCCTTGTTCAGTTGCTCTATTTACCATTTAGAGATGAGATAAAGGATTCAGGAACTTACTTTGTTCTTAGGAGGCATCTAGTAAGTACCCCCAGCACCCTGAATTGGCAATTTTGATAGAGTTATGATTTTTGTATCCCAAGTTAACATTCCTTGGATATGTGGAAGCAATTTTACATTCTTAATTCTGATTTCAGTTTCAAATAACATATCCTAGAATGATAATGTAAATAAAAAATAATCAGCAACTCCAACTTGTTGAAGTGTTATAATGGCTTGGAAGCCATTGAGGACCGGCCATATGTCACCTAATATTTATTTAAAATGCTAACTGTATGTTTCGTAGTTCAAGCTACTTAACCTTGTACCTTTGTGAAGCTAGAGCTGTTGCTTATGCAGACTGCAGACTGTTGTTAAGTCTTTTATTGGTTACTCTTGCAACTTATAAATGTGCAGTGTATTTCTTATTTCTCCTATAGGTGTTTGTTGTTCTTAATAATTGTATGTATCAGTAGCCACCTGGCATTAAACTTCTTGGTGAAGAAGATTGAAATTTGTATGTCATTTTAGTAATTCATATGACTTTCTGTACTGTTTATTTCATGTGAGCATGAGATATCATCTCCATTATGCTACTTAACCACATATCTCTACAGCATATCTATAGGTTCTGCCTGTCTTTTCTGTATCTGTGCTGGGCATATTATGAAGCAAAGGGGTAGTCTTCTAGTCTGGGCATCTGTTTAGGCCAAACAGTCTATTTGATTCAGAGAAATAGTTCATATTTTACTTCAATATTCCTCAAACATTCCAAGTCTGTAAATATAATGAGTTTGAACTGTCAAGACATACTATCCCTTGATCATGGCCTTCTTCTGTTTGATAAATGAAAGTCCTTTAGTAACTTTATTGATTACATTAGGCAGGTTCTTTTATTATATATTCTAACTTTTGTTACCTTTATTGCAATGTTTGAGAACTAGCAAACTGGCATTGCATTAACCTACAACCTCAATAGGACTTAAAAACAAGCCTTCAATACTTGTCATTTATCTTTCTTTTTTAAAAAAAACACATTTTCCTCCTTGTCTTGCAAATTTTATTTTCATAAATTTTAAAGGAGTCAAACAATAAAGTTACCTGTTTGATAATAAAGAAAGGCTCCCTTGGGTGATATGTAAGTTTGAGTGGTCGGTACATCCCTTGTGAAACCTCCAGTGAATTGGCATTCATTAACATATCCGTCAGCTGAGAGCTCAGGATAACACCTTGAACTGAGGCGATGCTTGTGATCAGCTTGATTGGGTCTGCATAAAGCTCATGCAATTTTAATTTTTTAGACATTGTAAACAACTTAAGAGTGGCTAGAAATGATGTCTGCTTTTTAGCTAATTTAGCTATGAATAAAATGGATGGATATTTTCATAGTTAATTCCTTATTGTTTATCTTTGTTTTCAGTTTACTTCCTGCAGTGAGGACTGATTATTCTATTGCTTATGCATTCCCAGATAAAGTCTTGAGCCTATTGACTGGGAGGTTTAACCTCTCTGTTCACTCGCAAAACAAAGAAATATGACATCTAGCATACTTGGTAGTAGTGCACCAACTACACTACTTTAGCTTACTACTTGAGTTGGAAATAGAATGCTTAAAGATTGAGTGGGCAAATTAGATAAAAATAAGAGGTATGTTTTTGTTTCTTCTTTTCATTTTACTTGGTCTTCTATGCTTTCCCTTTTAAATGATAAATAAATAGCTGTTCAGACTTAGATGATATCATTTTACATGCGCATAGATATTTATGAATCCATCTTTTTAATCCTGAAGATTGCTTGATGCACCATATTTTGCTTCATCTTCTTTCAGGGAGAAAAGAAAACTGTATAGTAGCTACATTTTTTCCCCTAACATAAACTTTGTTAATTTCCCTCCTAAAGTAAGATATGGGAGATATTGCTATAGAGTGGCTTAGAAGTTTAAGCAATAAAGCAATCTGACCAACAATACAAAGTTGTCTTAACAGATTTTCTTTCAGAAGCACAATTATGTTCAACTATAATGACATCACGTTTCTTTATCTTGCTATGTATTTTTACGTTCATTAATTTGATTAGACACAACCTTAAATTGGTTGTTTTTTGTCAGCAAAACTGCTTTGGTTGCTCATGCTAATCATTCAGGGATCTGATGTAATTAAATTGCAAACACATTCTTGGATATCTAGACATAAGAAATTACTCCTGTAATAACTAAGCAACTTGGGAAGCAAGTCATGATTTGACCTGGATCACTATATGAAGCACTTGTGCACTCTTGGAAGATTATAAAAGCATATGCTCTCCTTGTCAACTTTTTATGTAGGATTAGATCATCACTTTTGAGGCTTAAAAATATTGGGTGGTGTGTTGGCTGGGGGGGAAGAGTTGCAGATAGAATGCTATTGACCTTTATCACGTGGTATCCTTTCATTGTTTAGTCGGAGAGTAAGCCCATATCCTTCTTTTGGAGGTTCAACAATCTCCACAACATCTGGACAAATTCCCTTTACCTTCTCAATTGTATAACGTGGCAGCTCAGATGATAGCAGAAATTCTTGATAAATAAGAGGAGTTGCTATTGATAAGTAAGTGTGATACAGATCTGATGCAGAAGCCTGCATAATGAAAGAGTCAGAAAATCTAATGTGGAACAATTTGTAATCTTGAAAAACTACATATGGACCCTTGCTATTTGGATTTTCACCCCATGTATCTAGTTGTTTAAATGCTTAAATATCCAATTTAAACTAGTCTCAGTGTTATATGGTAGTTCTCTAATGTCCTCCTTTTGATGTCTTTGCCAGTAACCTTTCTTGGTTATGGAGCAGTGGAATGATTGTTATATACACATTGAGGGTGTTACTAGGTGAATCCTTTTAACAAAAGAAATTATATGCATATAATCCAACCAACTTCTAGAAAATGTAAATTTTTTCCTTTCTTCATTTAAGATTATATGAAACAACTTCGTAAACGTTCTCTTTTCTGCAATTGACCTAGCCCTCTTATTCCCTTGTGGGGGTAGGGGGTAAGGGATCTGCTTGTATGCCTGTTTCCGGTTTCTGTTCACAGTTTCTGGCCTAGCCCTAGCCTACTCTAGCGGACTAGACCTATTCTGATTCTTAATTATCCATCAACTAGAATATTTTTAGGTAAATACTTGAAGGAATAAGAATGTTTTGTGTTCTTCAGCTGCTTTTGCATTAACAGATAGAAGTCTCACTAATCATATATTATCCAGCGTCAAATATGCTAACTGTTCAGCAATTATACCTGGATATGATATTTCACAGATCCAAATTCATGCAAGTGATGGTCAAACTCCATGGGTTTATCACCTCTGCCACAAAAGAAGTAAAAGTAATTATTTAATTAATTTTATTTTTCAGTGGCTCTTTTATATGCATCACTTTATTGCTTGAAATAGTTTTGGTTTGTCTATTTAATTCAAAGATTATACTTACTGAGCTTTTATGCTTCACTATTTTCATCTTAGTGTTAAAGCATCGCAAATTTCTTGCTTGAGATAACTATGTTGAAGATCTTGGCTGGGATTTCAAGGGGATGGAAATGAGGGGTGGGTGCAATCCACATATTTCATAAAATAAAATCTATGTTGTTTATGCAGTTGGCTAGCCAAGTAACACTAATCCAATGCGTCTATTGAAATACATTGATCTGGTTTTCCATTTGGCGCATTTTTCATGTTTGTAGTCTTCGTCTTCAGAGGGTTTGGAGGAAAACTGGTCAGTAGTCCTACTACACAAACTTAAAGATGCTTGCTAGGGGGGCTTCCAAGTAAGATTTAAGTAGAAAATGACTTTCAACATTGCATTGTTAAAAGAAGCTCAAGAACTTGTGCAGGAAATCAGTTTGGAGTTGTGCATGTTGGGAGCTAAAATTATATGATAAGGAAGCTGAAGAGCATCATTGTCTGTTTCTATGGTACACGAAATTGCATAAGATTATGGTCTTTATATCCTTCGGGGAAGGACATAGTTTCAAAACTGAAGATAATTCTTAGAAACAGTTACCAAAAAAGGAAATAAAGAAGCTTCCTTAACCTGTATATCCTCAGCAGAATCTCCTTTAGTGCTGGTGATGCCCTTTCAAAGCATGCCATCATCTTTGTGTGTGTGTTTTTTTTGTGTTTTTTGGTATTGAACTGAAGAATGCAAGATGTTGTATTTGTACTTAGTAGTCAACACTTTCGAGTACAATGCAAGTCTTTTTGTTGCAATAATGTTTAGCAACCTTTGAAGCAATTCACCTAACTCCATTCATCCACTTCCCTCACACACCCACACACTTAGAACAGATCTTTTCTCAAAGATCACCAATGACGTGCATCACATCTTCATCATGCTACAGTCTTGTTTAGACAAAAGATAACATCAAATTGTGGATGATATATGTATTTGGATTTGGTTGATGCCTTAACAACCCCTACATCTGATAATGATCAGGAATGATTTTAAAAGGGTAGAGGAAATTAAAAAGACAAACCAATCATATGGTTGCTGAAATCTAAAGTTTGCTTAGGCTTTTGACATTAGTCTCAAGTTTGGTACTTGTTGCATAAAAGCAGATGGGAAATGGGCACCAAACATTCTTGATGTCTTCTCTATCAAGTATTATGGCGTTTTTGCTGAATTTGTATTAAGATTAGGTCGTCTGATAGAATTGAAAGCAGTGCATGATGCAAAAACTTGAGAAATAAGTCCACCTGATTATGCATAAGAAATATTTCGTTAAAACTTAGATTTTGAATAAATGTGGTTTATAAACTATCTCCGTTCGAAATTGAATTAAAAATAAAGGGTTAGGAGTTTTTTCATTAAAAAATGTCATTTAACCATATCTAAACAATTTTGGTTATGGTGTGTTAATTAAGTGTTATGGGTAATTAGTGATTAGCAATAAATTATGAATCAAACTAAACAATTTTGACATTATTCAAATTTGCCCCCAAAATGGTCAAATGTCTCTACAAAAGTTGAAAGAATTATTTTTCCTTTCAGAATAGGAAAAAAAACCATATCTCTATTGTTGAAACGCTATTGCTAATTGCAATTAGGTTTTTGACTTGAGATTATTTCGTTAGATACAAAGGATTGTTTAACTGGCAATGTCAAATTTGAATATGTAATGACTTTTGGGGGAAAATAACTGATCATTTTTATGGCGCATAAGGAATAAATCCCAGAGAAAATATATTCCACAGTTAAGCAATACAAGTTATATATTAGCTTGGGTTTAGTCCCAACAAAATTAACGAAATGACCGCTTTTATAGTTTTTGTGAGTGACAATTCAAAAAAGTACAGAAAAAATTAAGAGTAAATAATACTCTTTTAGTTCGAAATTAAATGTACAATTTTTTATTTTATTTTAAAATTAAATAAAATTTTTTATTTTAATTAATTTATCAAATTATCACTTATATTAATAATTAATATAAAGAATGTGAGATATATAAGTTAGTGGAATGTAAATTATTTATATTAATGTGAATAATTTGGTAAGTATTAAGTAAATATTTTAAATCACATTATTTTATATTAATATCAAGGATAATTTGATAAATATTACGTAAATATTTTATTTCATATTATTTTATATTAATATCAAGAATAATTTCATAAGTTAATTAAAATAAAAAAATTTACTTAATTTTTAAATAAAATGAAATATGTGCATTCAATTTTGGACGAATAAATTATTTATTTCCTCAAAAAGTAATTACAGTTATTTTTACTCTTGCTCGGCACTGGCTGGGTGGAAGGGAGTAAAAAAGCTAGCATGGATGGGAAGGAGAGTCCTCCGTTTTTACTTCTCAATAAATAATGCATTTTCATTTTTAAAAGATAAAATAGTTGGATAATATTTGGTTTCAAAATATCAAAATATAAATTATTTAAAGTAATTTTATAAATATTTCATTATTTACTTTCGGTATTACTTTTATTTATTTTCAAATCTTCTTTATATTTTTAAGATATAATAAATAAAAACAATTTTCTTTTATCATAAGAAGGCGGGTATCAAACATAGTATCTTTTTATCTTGAATGAGATACCATAGCCACTAATCTATAAATTCTTTGATATAAATAAGGATAAATTAGAAAATAAAATATTTTATTGGTTTATCTAAAAACCCTACTTATATTTTGAGGAGAGTGAAAATATATCTAAAAAAGGTAATAAAATTGTATTAGGTAAATATTCAATATTAAATTTTATCGTCGTTTTCAAAACATTCCAAAAACTCATTCAACCTGAAAATTCTCAACTTTTTTCTAAATTAAAGGAACCGAACGAATCAACTAAATTAAATACTGATTATAATATTATCCAAAAAATATTATAATATTAACTATCCTCCAATCTATTAATATTGGACCCATCCAATAGATGGCTGCCACTATTTGTTCATAAAAATGTTTTTTTTTTTTTTTTTTGTGAATCATAAAGAGGTATTCAATTTAAAATCTTACACCACTATCAAAAGTAAACCCACACTTCCACAAAAAAGTAATTCCCGTCTCTGCAATTTGATATTCTTAATTTAGGTTTTTCGTTTAAATTTCACAAAGAGGTGGGTTTGATGGGGATTCAATTTGTCTTTTGTTTTTGAAGAGAGTCTTAAAATTGTAAAATTCAACCATGTTCATGTTTTGTTAGTGGGAAGTAATTATTCATTCGATTGATGTCATGATTTCAAGAACTTTCATTTGAATGAATGAATGTTCTTGAATTTATGAATAGAGTTGATGTGGTGTAAACTTATTGTTTTGTCGGTTTGGAAATGTCCGTTGACTTTGAGATCGTGGAAGTGTTCGTATTGTCATGATTTTATAGATATCGACCAAATCTTGGATTTTTCTGAGAATTGGATTTAGATGGGTTTCTTAGTTACATTAAGTTAGTTGTGTTCTTTAGGTGCTGTGGTGGTTAGCTGTGTAGATATTGGGACAGTGTACTATTTGATATGGATAGAAATGGAAACAGTGGTTTGAAGGAACCTTTAGATGGTGCGGATTCTCAAAGCGGTGCATTGAATGGTAATGGGGTTAGGAAAGATGATGATGAATCACAGTTGTTGTTGCCTTCTAAAGGTGGATTGTCAAAGAAATCTGGGAAGCCTAGAATGAAAGTTCAGTGGACTGATAAAAATGGCGATAAGCTTGCAGAGGTGTTGGAATTTCAACCCAGGTAATATTGAATTTTAGTTTCTGATTTTGTTTTTATTCTAAGTTGTGGTAAATATTAGGACTTGATGCTGTTTGCTTGAATTAGGAGATTGACGTGTTTTGTTATCTGCTCCTTGTGATTTTGATTCGAACCATAGCAGGTAAATCCTCTGGGATTTTTGGACAAAGAATTGTTATTCTTGAATATTTTGACTAATATATAAATTTGCAGAACTGTTGTAATGAAGTTGAACAGAGTGATCTAGTCTCATGGGTTTTCGAGATTGTGATGGTTTGTGCCAATGAGATTGTGTAATTGAGTTATATTGCTGGTTTATGTTGTACCTATGATGTCTTTCCAGAGTTGTTTGATTTGATAGACTGTAAAAGCGCCTTTTGCCACAGCAGCTGCTGAAAATGGTTGGGTTGGGAGGGGGAACCCGTACACAGATGCTAGGTGTTAACTCATTTCCCTTCCAATTAAACATTTCTGCATCTTAACTGACATGGATAGGTAAAAGACCTAAGATGCACTTGATCTAGAGGATGCAAATCCGAGCCTTCACATTCGTTTAATTTTTGCTGCTCTAACTTCATTTCATGACAAGGATAGGGTATGTGATTGTTCAGAATTTTAAGAGTATTCTGGAAATCTGTCTCAAAAACAATTACATTGATTAATTCACACTTGTCTGAAACATAGTGCAGCTAGCATCTCTTCTTTCACTTTGGCATAGTTCTAAGAATGTGTTTTTATTACATTGCTTGGATATAATCAATATCTGGTAGCAATAGTAAGGTCGCAATCCCAAAAACAAGAGCCTGTTTACTTCCCATACTGCAGAACTACTGACCTCCTTTCTATTTTAAGAGCATGATCAAACTCCATTTTTTATCTCTGTACTTCAACTTCTATTGATGTGTGTTTATTGATATGAACTTCATGTGCCCATTTTATCTATGATGATTGCCAGAAATCAAGGCAAGCAGAGATCTTCATTTTTCCACATTTTTGTTTCTTTTCCATTTGCTGTTTTGTTGAAGTCAGAGGGTGATAAGGGTCTCAGGGAGTTAGACCCCATCAATTTGTAAAGAGTGTTGAATTTGGAAACATGAGATTTTAAACAAGCAAGCCATTTTGTTTCCTTGAGCATTTCAGAAGAAAGCAGCTTCCAATTCAATACCTATAGAAGGGTATTCTTCAGACTAGGAAATATGAACCTTTACTTAAGAAAAACTCTTTACTATGATTCTGCGGCTGCTAAGAAATTTATTCTTGGCATATTTGGTGGCTCTCACCATTAATATTGTGCAAACTTCCTCTTAAGTAACAGTATTACAACATAGCATTTCCTATTGACTGAATTGATACAATTATTCTCTCTTTGTAGAAGTACATATTCATATTGAATTTAGAATTATGCAAACATTATTACTCTTGCAAGGTCCCACTGCTTTGTAGGTGCAGCATTTATTCTTTTGAATGTGGCTTTGGTTTCATAGTCAATTGCAGCTGGAATTTCTTTATTTACTTTGTTGTTTTGCTTTTATCTCTTACATTTGTTTCTTGTATTTAGTCACATCCCACTCTGAAAAGAAATTCTTTTCTTCTGAAATTTATACTTAATCAGAAAATTAGTAGATAATGGCTAGTTAACTTCTGATACAATCTATTGCTTGTGTCTGCAGCGATGCAAGTGACTCTGATGATGATGAGGGAGATAGTTGCTTCTGTAGAATAATGTAGATAATTATGTATGGTTTCTAGTTATTTGTACTTGATGAGTATCATTGTTTCTAGGTCTTACTCTCGTGTAAGATCTTTGTTCCTCCACATATAATCAAGTGTTCCACAACTGTGATTGAAACAAAGGAGGTCTATGGATTATGGATTATCTAACAAACAAATTCAAGTATTTGGATATATGGAGCCAATCTGGATCAAATGTCACCTACACATGAAAGCAAATAGAGATGATGATTTTCTTGCTTAATTCATAATTATACAGCCTTCTCAACACATAGTTGATCTTTTACAAGTTTAAGGTTTATATTGTGTTTTACTGTTGTAGATGGCTAAATAAACAGAATAGGAAAAATGTTGTGCGTTTGTCTATTCTTGTCTTGTACTGATAGTTTACTGATGAAGAGGAGTTGCTCATTTTATATGATATATTCCTTTCTTTCATTTCTTAATTTTATTATGCATTGGAGAAGATTATGGTGTATCACTGTTATGCTTGTCGTTCAAATTTGGTAAGATAAGCAGAATCCATAACCATTATATAACAATGGACACCAATCAGTCCACAATCTGATCTACCACATGGCACGTTGGAGAGTTTTGTGGGTGCACACGGATTCGATTTAAAATAAAAAATTGTGTTATTTTGAGATTAAAATTTAAATGTATTCTGATTAAAATTTTAGAATGTTCTATTAAAATATGTGATTTGATTTTAGGTTATGTACTTCCCCTAATTAGTATTGTGATCCCATGAATTAGTAGTATACAAATTTATTAAATTAAAAAATAAATTTTATATCATAATATGTTTATTTTTTAAAAAAAACATTTAATTTAGGAACATATGTTAACATCTGGCTTTAATTGTTGTCAAAACAAACTAAAGCAAATCAACATGGCTGTCAAAAGTTTTGAGGAATTGACAAAGGTACATGATTTTGAAGGTAGCAATTGAGAAGCGGTAGAGACAATTGCGGAGAGACAATTATAATTACTAAGGGAAATTGGCAAATTCAGTCCCTTATTTATTGGTAACATTGATTCTTTTTTATTTTTTTCACTATTAGATCATCTATTTATTTATATTTGACAACTAAACATTAATTCTTTTTTATTTTTTTCACTATTAGATCATCTATTTATTCATATTTGACAACTTTGACCATTCCATTTAATTTGATATCAATTAATATTTGTTGACTTTTTAAATCTTTTGAAGAGAGTCAAATTTGTTGCTTTCATTTTGCAATGAACCCAATGGACTAATGTCATTAAAAAAATAAGAGATCAAACTCGCCAAATATATAATTTTTCAAAATTATTTTTAAATCTCCAAAATTTCCCCAATTTTTTTACTTCCTCTCTTAACTTTCATTTCTTCTTCCTTCTTTTCTTTTTCTCTCACCAAAATTGATGAATAATTATTTTTAGTATTTTAATAAGAAAAGTCTATCAATAATACACTCATCTACTTTTAGTTATTGATAATTATAAAAATTTGTAAATTTATATTAAAATAACCAATATAATTGATAATAGTAAAACAAATACAAATACCCATTAAAGTTAGAGATTCGAACAAAGTTTTACTATGCATTACCCTCTCAAGAATCAAATTGGCTATCATTAATGTTGTTATTGAGTCTTGTGTTACTGGAAAGAAATATAGGGATCCTTTAATTACAATAGAATGTGGTGGAGGTTCTTTGAAGTTTGGAGGTTACTTCGTTTCGTTAAGAAATATTTGCAATTTTACCAATGATTTATGTAAGAGAATATGGATGTTTTCTAGAAAATAAATTTAAACTTATGATGTGTTGAAACGTTTCAATTTTTTTTTTTTGTTTGTGGAAAAAAATAGTTCTATTAAAACTTTGAAAAAATTATAAGGGTATTGAATTTTCTATTCATAGTGATTTTTTGAGAAAATATTGTAATTCTTTCGTCTAAAATAGATTCACATTTAATTTTGTCTAAAAATTAAAAATAACTTAGTTATCACACTATTCTTGCTATTAATTTGACTAGTGATGAAATAATTAGTTAGTGTATATTAATCATTTAAATTAATGATGATCATTAGTAGAATTAAAATAAATATTTATTTTAGAAAATTAATCATTTAATTTCGAACTTCTCAAAATGAAAAAGATAAATATTCAAATCATCGTAAAAAAATGGTTTTTTTTTTATTTTAAATTTCAGCAGAAAACTATGGGGTATGAGGTATATAATACTACAACTAAGAAGGTAGTAAGAATTTCACTTTGATGAGTAAGAAGTTTGAGATTAGTTTATAAAGGAGTCTTCACAGCAAGACTTGTATAATTACAAGCCAAAGAATTATATAATCTCCCTGTTTTGTTGCTTATAATTGTGTATATGACTTCAATTATGGTTAGGTGAGTGCAAAATGATGAGATTGCTGTACTTAATTATCATGGCAATGTTCGTTCATTCTTTATATTTTTATTTTGAAATATTTACAAAAGGATGTTCAATTTAGAAAATAAATAAAATTTTCATATAAAATTCTACAATTAACTGATATTTAATTTGAAACAAAGACAGTATAGAAAAAAACATCTGACATATTAAGATGTAAAATTCACAAAACAGTAATGCAAGTAAGATTCTGTTTGTTTTAAAAGATGGAAACTATATGGATTACATTTTTCTTCTTTTACACTTCAATTTTGCCAACCAAAATCAAGAATGGATAACTAAAATATATGTAGGTTTTACCAAGAGTATATATCAAATATCTGTCTCAAACAATCAAGAACCAAGAAAAAAGAAACACCCAAAACAGTAATGCAAGTAAGATTCTTTGATTTCACAAAAGCATAGTGTAGGGCCATAGGCCAGAGCCACTTGCTTGAGCCCCCTTATTCTGCATCAATCCTGCAACAAACTGAAGAATATATTGTTGATATTGACTTCAAATTCCTGTAATTCTATCTGTTTGGATCAAGACAACCAGTTTGAGAGACTGGCAGTTACTGGATTTTCATGCCTCATAGCTTTGGAATGCTTCAAATTTGGCAGAGTGTTTGAAGATAGAACAAGGCTGGAACTCTTATTCATGTGTGGTAATAGTACATTCTGCTCTTGGTCTGATACAATGTTCTCTTTCTGCAGCTTTGATTGCTGTCTTGATTTGGCTTTGATTGCTTTCCATTGAGTGAGATTTTCAACTGGATTAAGCACAGAATCAACATTTCGATTCCTATTTCGGGCACTTTGATTTGATTCCGTTCTGTTCTTTTCTTGATTAGCTGAATCTTGAAGCTGACCAAGTTTGCATTTTCTTTCTTCAGCTAATTGAGCAGAGGAAACTAGTTCCCCAACTTCCACAGATGCAGAATTCAGCTTCTTGTTATCATCATTTCCACCATCGTCTTCTCCATCGGAGTCAAGAGTATCATCGTCGTCTTCATCAAAATCACTCTCATCAAGTTCTATCTCATCCTCCTCATCGTAGTTATTTCTGCAATGCTGGTATCTGTAATTTGCAGGGTATGAATCTGATCCAATGGAGTCCTCTTCGAATTCTAATGTGCTTGTTCCAGCTCTATCCTCTTGATTAAATTCCCATATAGTCTTCTCCTCACCCTCCGAAAGATAAGTATCATAATCATCCTTAGGCAGTGGCTCATAACTCTTGACATTCAAATTGAAGCTGACTTTCTTTTTTATCTTCGAAGCCGATGATTCTTTAGGCTTATCACTAATCACCAAAGCAGAACCCATCCATGAAAATCTCAACAGATTCAAAATTAGAAGTACATAAAGAACAAATTCAAAATTTAAGTTCAAAACTTACCTAAGTTTTGTAGCTGAGGCTTTTGGATTTGGCATCTCAACAATATCAAGTTTGACGGAAACATGAGAATCCAGAGGTACATACCTTCCATAGCTCTGAGAAAAAAATTCAAGAAATTCATGTGAAAGGTAGACTGATTTGTTCTTCAAGATCTGAACCCAGAAATTAAATTTAAAAGAATAAACAAAAACAGATCTTACTTGGTCCTCAGATATGATTTTTCTGCTATTCTTTGGCCGTTTTCGCTTCTTGGTGAAACCAAAGCAAGCAAGAAAGCAACCCATTTTCCTCTTCTGAAAATTCCTCAAGGGGAGGAAGATTAAGGATTGGTCGTACAGAGTAGTTTTATAGGAAAAAAGAGAAAAAAGATTTGAAAGAATTTGCCTCCAGTGGGTGTTTGAAAATAGGAACGTTAAAGAAAAGGGAAGAAAAGTAATAATGAGACAGGGGAATTTCATGAGTTTATTATTAAATGACTATAGACAAAAACCAGCTTTGTCTCCTGTAAAAATGTGGCTCCCCCAACAACAACTTACCAACGAAGCATTTGAAATCCTGTGACACAAACTTCTAATAACAACCAAAGAAGTAAAAAAAAAAAAAGAATCAAATTGATTCTTTGTAGTCTCATTTTTTAGATTGGTAAAAAGATTGAGGAAACAACTTTTTTTTTTTAATGAGTAGTGGTGCTTTTTTTTTTTATATTAGAACTTAGAGAAATAAAAGAATCAAATAATATAATTGTGTGCATTATTAAAGAATAGGAGGTGATTTAAGAATAATTACTAGTATGAGTTACATGGAAAAAAAAACAATTACTATGCTTTTAATTTCTTAATAAACAATAATTTGAAACTTTTTTTTGGGGGGGGGGGGGAATGAGACTAGATTTAAAACATAAATAGTAATTTGTGTATATATGTGTGTATTTTGATTCTCAAGAGAAATATTTAGTATGTTACAATTTTATCTTGATTGGACATGCATTTCTATTAATGGATTATTAAGCAATCAAAGTCAATTTGCTTTATTAAAAATATATATCAATGAACTTCTACGAAATGATTTCACGAGAATTCAGTTAATTGTTGAAATACTTGAAATCGCATGTGAATTAGCAAAGATCAGTCTCCAAGTAACTTCAAGAAGAGAAAAAAAAAAAGAGTAAACATAATTGAAAATTTCTCCTTTTTCAAAATAATTTTTATTAGGGGAAAAAAGAAAGCTCTACGTCATTTTGTCTCACAGGCAGAGGGAAACAACTGATATGTGTGTGTGTGCTACCTTTTCAAAGATCAATTGGTGTTATTTAGGAAAAATACTGATATCTTTATAAAAAATTCTATAATATAATATCTTAGTTCTTGAACTATTTGTCATAATCTGAGACTATACTCGGCAAATCCTTATTATTCTATGAAATGAATACAAAACTTATTGTGTTTTTATGTCATGTTCAAGATAAATTTGTCTAATCTATTAACAAAGAGATTTTTAAAAACCCTAACTTTTGGTTTAGTACCGTGAAAACTGAAAATTCATGAAGCAAAATTATCTCAATTGAATCTAAAAATGGTATTTCATTAAAAACTTCATATAACATAAAAACTTTTAAGCAAGTTTTCACACATAAAAACTTCAAAATTATATATATACTTCTCCGATAAGACACTAACTTTGAGAATTTCACACGTATTAAGAAATTATTTTAATTTTTTAAAACATCTTCATTTATTATGTCATATTTTTTTTAAAAAAATTAAAATTAAACTATTTTTTCTCTCTATTTAAAAGTAAGCATAATGTTAGAAAAAATATAAAAAATAATTTAAAATTTTTTAAAATATCTTATATTTTTGGACGTAAATAATATATTATAAAACTACTAATTATGTCTTAAATAGTAAGACTTCAGATGGAAATAGTAAGATATTTATTTAATAATAATAATAACATTTAAAATTTATTTACCCTTAAACTTTAGATTCTTTAAATAAATGGTAAACTAACTTAAGATTAAATTAATATTTAAAGTTTGCTAATTTTTTCTTAAAATTACTATGTTTGTTCTTCTCCTAAACATCAATCCGCTAAAATTATCATTCTAATTAAAAAATAACATTATTAAAGAAATAATTAATCAATAAAAAAATATGACTATTGTAGATCTAATTAGTCAATCACCTCACACGTGACAATCTAATACTTGGCCGCATCGCGTCATATACTATGCAAATGACATAATAAATATGTAATCATAAAATAAAGACAATAGAACACTGTACTTAAATTTAAAATATTACGCATAAAAAAACCGATCATTAAAAGCATAATTTTGTGTAATCGTGCGGGATTAGTCACTTTTAGTTATTACTATTATTATTGTTGTTAAAGAGAGAAGATATATGAGTAATAATTTTTTGCACAACTCTTTTAAGTGAACATTTTTAAATTTTTATATATTGATGCTGATTTTTTAAAATAGGAGGCAGAGACTTTTACTAAAGTTGTACATGAATTGAGCTCTCAAACATTAATATTTTCCATTTCAAGTTTGAATTTTAATTTCTAACAGCTTGAATTATTTACTTCGCAAATTCATATATATAATATGTTTAAGGAAAATATCAAATTACATTTCCAAACTATTTTCGATTCTCGGGATTTATCATTTCTCTTTATTTTTTATCCAATTTTGTCCTAAAACTATTTTCGATTCTTATGATTCATCATTTTTTATATTTAATTTTATTTTCAAACTATTTTTGAATGACAATTTTCGTCTTTCATATTAAAATCTTATCAAAATTCTAGGAAATCACTTTTTTATATCATTTTGATGAAAGGCAAAATGATATTTTATGAAAAATTTACTTTTATTGTTTAATTTGAAAATATAAAAAATTTTGAATTTAGAAATAAATACACTGAACATCTGTGTCAATTCTTATATATATATATATATATATATATTCGCCTATTCATTTCTTATCAAAGCTTTGTAAAATTGAGTCAACCATAATTAGAAAAACAATCACGTTGTTATAGTAACAAGATTTCTTTTGCCTCCAACAATTATATACAAATTGTGTTAGTTGATATGAAAATATTGGAGATGTTAACAAAATATCCTTATCATTTTGTCATGTAACAATTCCAAGCTCCATCTATCGAGTAGGAAGAATTAGGGGAAAAATGAGAAAGAATAAATGTGATGAAGAAAATAAGTTTTGTCACTTAAAATTAGTTTTTGAAATACATTTTTTACCTTTAATTAATAAAAAAAAATATGTGATTTTGCAGGATTTCGGTAAGATTTTACTTGGAAGAACAAAAGTTATGATTAAAAATAATTTGAAGATAAAATTAGATTAAAAAAAAAGGATGAACATGAGAATCGAAAATAGTTTTAGGACATAATTGGATAAAAAAATGAAATAGGATGAATTATGAGAATCCAAGTTTGGGGATATAATTTGGTAATTTTCCTATTTTTAATTAGTTAAATAAATTATTTTAGTGCTCCTTCTATCTTTTTTAATATCAATAAACTATTACATTATTTTATTATTAATTAATGTAATTATTATTGATATGATTTGTAATGAATTTTGTTATTGAATCTACATATTCTAAAATTTAAAACAAATACTATATATTTACTTTTTGAACAAAAAGTATTTTAACATATCAAAATAAAAACACAAAAAATAAACCAAAATTTTATAGTTATATAGAATATTTAAACTTAGATGATTTAACTAAACTTTAAATCAAACTTCGGATATAAAAATTTCTTATCAACCTCAAATTGAACTCAGCTTAAAAAGTAAAACCCAATACAAAAATTTATAAAAACAATATTATTGGAACTCAAATCCTTTATTGGAGACACTAGTTGTACTAAATTGTTAAAAATGAATTTTACTTTTTTGTTTAGGAAAATTGTCAAATTCAAGGTATGCAATATTTAATTTTTTAAACTTTGGTAATATATTTTCTATTTTAAATTTTACAGTAATAATACTTTTTTACCTTTTTCAATTCTAGTAACGTATAGTCTATTTTTAATTTTATAATACAAATATATTTTTTATTTTTTCATATTTGATCAATCCGATAAATTTTTTGTCAACATTATGCAAAATTGGTGACTCACATTTTTATGATGGCATATATGTTATTTTCATGAACAAATTTGATAATTTGTTAATTTCACTAATTTCTTTTTTTCTTTTCTTCTCCTTCTTTCATTTTTTTTTCTTCATATTGTAGTTTTTTGCAAATCCATGCTCATTAAAATAACATATATACTCTTACAAAAATGTGAGTTATCAATTTTGTATATTGTTGAAAAAAAATAGTTGAATTGATCAAATATAAAAAAAATAAAAAGTACTATTACTGTAAAATTTAAAATAGAAAATATGTTATCAAAAGTACTAAAATTGTAAAATTTGAAATATAAAATATATTAGTAAAATTGAAAAATAAAAAAGTACTTACACTTTATTGAAAGAAAATGAATTTCACTTTAAAATCCCTAAAAGACAATAAGGGAGTCAAAAGTCACATTTTTGTGATATCAACCTCATTTTGTGCCGTTCCAAAATAAATATCTATGCTAAAAAAAATTGACGTTCGCATCTACTCAATCAATCTCCACCATTCGTTCCTCCGAATCTCCACCCTCCATTCTTTACACCCAAAATAATCCCCTTCCCATCTTTTCTCTCTTCTTCCCCCATCTCAAACCCCAGTAGCCGTCGTCTCCCTTCTTCCCTCCCCTTCCATTTCCCATTTCCATCCTTACCTATACATACAAATTTGTAGAACTGAGTTGTAGTGACTGTTTATTTGTGAAGATTTTGTAATGGATTCAGATCAAGGGAAGCTGTTTATAGGTGGGATATCATGGGAGACTTCGGAGGACAAGCTCAAGGACTATTTTAGTAATTATGGTGAAGTTTTGCAGACTGTGGTGATGAGAGACAAACTGTCTGGAAAGCCCAGAGGTTTTGGGTTTGTTGTTTTTTCAGATCCTAACATTCTTGATAGGATTCTTCAAGATAGGCATGTTATTGATGGCCGCACTGTAAGTCTTCCCTAATTCTTGTTTCTGTTTCTGTTTTCAATTCAACTTGTGGATTTTCTTTGTTAGACGTTTTTGTGTAGTTTTTGCTTTGATGTTTTCATTTGTTGGGATTGTGTTGGGATTATAGAATTGGCTTTAGCTGGATTTGTAAGCTTTCTCTTCACCCAGTGTTCTTGTCTGCTTTTTTCTGGGCCGTGAATGTTTGTGGTCAGTTTTGCCTATGGGAGTACAAGGTTTCTTTCATTTTCTATATATCTGTTCTATATCACATTATAATATGGTTCGTCTAGTGTTGATTGTTTGGATGCTTTACCCCTTCCCAATTTGCCTTTTGTTTTGTGATACGTTGTATGAGGTCTCTTCTCTTTGCTTCAAACTCTTTTTTTTTTCTTTCTTTTTTGTTGTTGTGGGGTTTAGTCGCTGAATTGGGTTTACTCGTGCCATTTTTATGTCTGTTTTGACTTATGATATTTGTATAAGTATGCTCACGTGGCTAAATATCCCAGTCGCCTGCTTTCTTGTTTGAAGTCATGATTTTGATCTTGAATTCAGTAAGGTTTTTTTTTAGTTGCCTATTTTTAGTGATTATTTGTGTTTTCACATGTTCATGTCATGACTGGTAGTGCAGATTTATTTGTCACTTTTTTTTTTGATAATATAGATTTATTTTCCACTTGCTCAAGAGTGGGAATCATATCCTTGACAGTAATGAACTGTTGTTTTTTGAGTTGTTATATGTGGTTTCCTCACATAAGTTTAGTTGCTAAATAGTACAGTTTCTGCTCAGTTTCTAATCAACTATCTACCATCAGAAATGCGTCACATATGGTTTAGCTTACTGCATCTGGGTATTCATCTGAGAGAAACCATTGGGCGGACAAGTTTTGGAGCATGACTTTTTAAATCTGAGGCTTAATTTTGTCTTTTACTCCGTAATTTTCAATTCCATTTCTTGATATGCTGATGTTTAAAGCTTTTAGTTATGTATAATGTTTTTTCTTTGAGCTGCAGCACTTGGTGTATATTTGAATGTTGTGTGCTATTTCCTGCTCTATCTTCAATTCTTAGACATATCCATGAGTTTTTGGTTCATTTAGGTTGAGGCTAAGAAGGCTTTATCAAGAGAGGAGCAACAGGTTTCTAAAGCTGGAAATCCTAGTACTGGTAGGAGCTTTGGCAGTGGTGGAAGTACCAGGACTAAGAAAATTTTTGTTGGGGGATTGCCTGCAACTCTCACTGATGAGGCATTTCGTAACTATTTCGAAGCTTACGGTACAGTAACTGATGTAGTAATCATGTATGACCAGCAGACTAATCGTCCTCGTGGATTTGGATTTATTTCCTTTGATTCTGAGGATGCTGTAGATAGGGTTTTGCACAAGACTTTTCATGATCTAAATGGTAAGCAAGTGGAGGTTAAACGTGCTCTCCCAAAGGATGCTAATCCTGGTGGATCTGGCCGTTCCATGGGTGGTGGTGGAGGCAGCTGGTCCCGGAGGTTACCAGGGATATGGTGCATCTGGCGGCAATTCCAATTCTTATGACAGTCGCATGGATTCCAGCAGGTACATGCAATCTCAAAACGCCAGTGGTGGATATCCACCTTACGGCACTTCTGGGTACAGTGCAGCTGGTTATGGGTATGGTCCGACAAACAATGGAATGGGATATGGTGGCTATGGAAGTTATGGTGGTGCTAATCCTGGCTATGCTGGCCCTGCTAGTGCTGCTTATGGTAACCCCAGTATTGCTAATGCCGCTTATGGAAGTGGTCCTTCTGGTGCTCCAAGAAATTCATGGAGTACCCAGGGTTCCTCTGGATATGGGAATTTGGGTTATGGTAGTACTCCTTGGGGTGCATCTAATGCTAGTGGTACTGGTCATGGGAGTGGTGGATCTGCTACAGGACATTCTCCAAGTGGAGCTGCTGGATATGGAAATCAAGGTTATGGTTATGGTGGATATGGTGGAAATGATGGAGGATATGGTAACCCAGCTGCTTATGGGGCTGCTGGTGGGCGTGCTGGGAGTACCCCAAACAGTAGTGCTTCAGGTGGAAATGCTTCAGGGGATCTCCAAGCAGGTGGTGGGGGTTACATGGGAGGTGGCTATGGTGAGGCGAGTGGCAATTCAGGATATGGAAATGGTGGATGGAGATCTGATCCTTCACAAGCTTCTGGGAACTATGGATCCCTGTCCAATGGGCCTCATGGTGGCCAGGTTGGATATGGGGGAGCTTATGGTGGTGCATCGACTAGACAAACTCAGCAGCAGTAATTGTATGCCTTTATCTTGATTTGAGAGTCAAGCAGCGACTATGAGACTTCATCTTCCCTTCGGAATTCACCCGTCAATGATTTCATAGCTGCTGCAGATGGGCTGGCTCTTGCAAGTTTTCATATGCACTGTAGGACTGGTTGGATTGCTTATATCTAAGTAGCCTGCTGTTACCTATTTTTCTAGTCTATAATAAGTAGTATTTGTGAGGAGTAGAGTAATCTCTTCTTATTATTTGCTTTGAAGTGTAGTTTAATTTCGGCGTGCTTATAGCTATACTTAGCTGTTCTGGAGCTCTTCCTATTGTAGTGTTTAAGATATAGTATTTTTGTTCAACTCTTCGTGGGTTTCTTGGTAATGATTTGAAGTTAGTATGATCTATGTTCTTTCTTGTCAGGACTAAATCATTTAGAATCTGCATTATTTGATGTTGTTGGTAGTAGTTTCTTATCACTTCTAGCACTTTCAACGTATTATCAGAAAAGGATTTCTTTGGCATGAGCTTTAGGAAGAATGATATTAGCTTTAGCTTCTTTAGACTGCAGCTGTAGTCGGTAAGGTAGATCAATACCTAATGGATAGCGATAATCTTAGAGGTATCTTGATTTTCAGAATGGCATAATAATTTCCCCCTGCCCTTGTGTTGTACAGGAGGAGAGAGGCTCGAGGTAAAGTGGGGGTGGATTGAAGTGCCTGCTCAGGTGTAAACATGAATTTGTGCTGGGGATGTGTTTAGTGTGCAATTTTACTGAAAGTGAAGTTTGACTGGGTTGACTTGATGCTTTACCTGAAACTGATTTGTTGAAGCAGGCCAGCTGCTGCTATCAAATTTGCATTCAGTTTGTGGTGGGTGGACAACTCTCGGCCGGCAACATGTGTTATGTTGTCTAGAACAGTTGGAGAAATTTGGCTCATGATATATCCCGGGGGCATCAGTTGTTTAGGCTGCCTGATAGCATTATAACGATCAAAGTCAGTTTTGGTTCTTGAAATTTTAAGAGGGTTTATTCTCTGAATAAAAGTGCTGCTACCTTTTTATGGTAATCCACAAATTGATTTATTAAGGATAGATGAAATCGAATTGGCTTTAGATTGTTTTAGGAAAATGTCATTTTACCAGATTGTGTGCATTTGCTTTTCCCTTTTTTTTTGGCACCACCTTTTGTTCAAGCAAAGTTGGATTGAAAGCTTCCTACTTGTAGAGCCTGCTTGGAGCCCATGTTCAAATATTTGAGGAGTTCACAATTACATTGATAGTGAAGCCTGATTCTTACACCTAGCGTGCATGATCTCTGTTGCCATTTTGTAATGTCTGTGCTTCTAATGCTTGAAAGGATCCTGCCTTTATTGGATGCTTGTGTGTGTTTTATAGGCTAACATGCGCATCTCTCTGCCCAGTGTTTCTTGTGGTTTCAGTAATGCTCGTGGCTTTGTTATTTGCATGACATTTGGGTCCTATCTAAGAAAGCTTTAATAACAGGAAGGCCGTAGGGTGTTTGGCAGTTGGCACTTTGGTTTGTAGGGGTCTGATTTAATTTGAGCCTCACTTGCACTGCGGAAGACAACCCTCTAATCTTTGTGGCAATGGGGATCTCCAGGAACTTTCAAGTGACTGTTGAGAGTCCTTTTCCTGGAGTATTTCTTCATCACTGTGCAACACCAGCCCTGTACAAATGAATAATTTTTTGTAACTAACACTTTTCCGAACAAATTCCATTTTTGGAATCAAGACATATATTGTTAATCCCCTGAAGGGAAGCCTACAAAAGATTTCGGATGTAAACCTCTGGACAATCTGCACTGCATATATGTTTACACGGTAACGCCAGTTAATAATGAATGAATGCATGTGCTGATGATGCACAAGGGGTCCATCATATAAGGATCTGCAGTGGAGCTTTGGACTTTGTCCATCCTTCGGTCTGGTTCCGGAGATTGATGTCCTGTAATCACCCTAAAAATGCATTAATGCGTGCAAAAGTGCTGTCAGACCCCAAGGATCTCAGGAAAAGCCTGAACTCAAACGGAAGCCATGCAATGATGGTATGATCAGCTAAGATTGCTGTATGTTCTGAGTAAAATTTTCAATCCTATTCGAAATGGGATAATCAAGAGACCTTTCAGATGGCTATCAAAGTTCTCTGGGATTCTGCTGGAGATGGAACGCGTTGCAAATTCGAATGATGAAACAGGGCACGGTATCGGAGGGATTACTTTCTAGTTGGCCGGGCTGTTCATACTTCTTCCAGAGGCAACACCTGCAAGAAAAGGAACAAACAAGACTTGCAGGAAATTTTGGATCGAGGAAGAGAGAAGAATTATATGGGATCCTACAAAAGAGGTTAGATTAATTTCGTATCACATGAGTTTGCAGAAGATCTGGAGGACCCTTCCACAAGTTTTTTGTTTCTTGAAGAGCATCTTCTGAGTTTTTGAAAGGTTTTTAATTTGTATACCTAAGTTTTGATAGATAACTTTAAATTTGAATGATCACACATTCATTAGTCGTATTCAAGATACCTTCCACTGAAGAAATTTGATTTATTTATCTTTTTTGAAAATATTGATTGATGTTTTTAATGCGAAATTTTGTTCTCTTCATATAGGAAAGTCATTCATAGAATGCATTCTTCAAAATATTATAGAAAGCCAACGCTATAAAACTTCTATTAATATTAAACAATCCCAAATATACAACATTAGTTAAACTCCAAAGTTACCGTAGCTGATACCAATCGAAATGGATAATAGGAAACTCAAATATAGTTAGAAGCTCTATTTTCAATATTTTATTTCATTTTATTTTAATGCTCTAGAGAGAGAAGAGAGAATTTCAATAAGAAGGAAATAGATAAACTTCTAAGCTAGAGAGAAAAAAGAATGAAAAATGGGAGCTTTAGAGGGATTTTAAATTCTCTGAAGGGTTTTAGTACTGATTACGTATGCTTTACAAGCTTCGATTGATAATGGGCAACCTCGGTTACAAGCAAACATTCAAAGAATTGATGGAAGATTACACTAGAATGGTTTCGGATATGACCGCACGGGAGAGGGGAGAAATGCAGAGTGAGATTGGTGAGAAATTTTGGAAAATGATATGGGTATTCTAGTTTTTTTATAAAAACAAAGCAGTGATACATGTAAAGAGCATCCCATTTCTTGTTACGAAAAATGCATGCACAACGTGTCAACAATGACAAGAGCTTTTCAGGTATTAGAGCTCAAGTTCGATCTTAGAGATGAGGGATTCGATCCCCACATATTGCATAAAAACAATGTCACGGTTCCTAAGGTGAAATCTTTGCAATAAGATCTACTCGTGGGGATAGGGGAAAATAAGTGTATTATGTCATGTGTCTTGTTCCGTTTTTTTTATTATTTATTTTTATTATAAATTGAGTTCAAATTACTCTCGATAAGTGTCGATAAATGTATAAAGTGAATAAACATTTATCGACTGAGTTATCCTATCAATAACTTGTATCACTCTTTCTTTAACAAGCTCTTTTTGCGTGGGGTAACGGTTGAGATTGAGCTTTGATACCAAAATAAGAACTATGTGATTAACTTGTGCATCTTTTGGAAAACTTTTGATGTTGAGGTTAGTGGACTCCCTCATCTGGCCACCCATCCACCAACGTAGAAAGCATGGGTCTCCCGCGTTTTCCTATGAAACTTCTAATTCTTCTCCTATTTTTACTAGTCTGCATGCGGGTCTGTCTTAGAGAATGCATTTGCGAGATGCATTATATTAAAGAGAATGCATTTGTGTAATAAGACAAAATTTCAATTTTGCTATAGTTTTGTCTCTCGTGAACGCATTTTACAGAGGATGCATTTGCACAAGAAGACAAAATTACAGTCTTGCTACAGTTTTACTCGAGAAAATAATAATATAGAAAAATCAGATAAAATTACATGCAATGTTGCCAAGTTGGTTAGAGAATGAGCCAGTCACAAGGTGTCTTGGATTGAATAGTTTGCTAGTGAAATCTATAGTAAACCTCCTTCATAGATAGAACAACTAATAAACCGATGGTAATTCCTTGTACAGATTGCCAAATGCCACAATATTGCCAGGCCTTGAAAACACAACCTAAGAATACACCATCCAAAACCATTTCAGATTTACAGAGCAATAAGGCCTTAGATTAACACGAATATCACGAGTTTTCTTGTGTAATACCACAATTTTAATATAATTTTTTTATTTTCCCTTAATTTTATGTATATATTAAGCATTTGTATTAAATTTCTACATGCTATAAAAGTTTAAGAGTTTAAGGGGCCGGATAGAATTGAGTTAATTCAACTCTTTAACAGATTTCCTCACGTATGAATTGTAAACAAATTTTTAATAATAAATCTAATATCTAAATAATCAACAATAAATGAGAAGAAACACGACTTTGAATACAAGAGTTCTCGCTCTAATATCATGTTAAATTTTCCGTGTTATAAACTTAACATGATAGAAAAGAGTTAATTTATCTCTTTTAGCAATTTGCATACTGTCATTTGCAAAGGTGCTATATATGATATATACCCTTCTCTTAATTTCTTGTCTTTAAATATAAATTATTTTACCGTTACTAATATATAATTATGATACTTTTCTAATATTACATAGACCATTATTTAATATTCTTTCTATCTAGAAAAAGTTAACATTGAGTTATAAATGAGAGAGAGAAGAGTATTTCAAGTAGAATATACTTACCTTTAAATATTTTAAAGATTTTTAATATATATGTGTGTGTGTGTTAAAATATATTTAGGGAAAGATGAGGAGAGAGTAATAGCTCAATGGGTGACATTTTGTTTGTCAGGTTATGTAAAAGTTGCATTAGATATTTGGCTAATATGGCATATTCATTTTTAGATATTTGTTGTCTTTCTTGGATGGAATTATAGATGATACCTGATAGTTTCCGAGTGTACATGTTTTGAATCCAGCAGCACAGTAATTGAAATAGTATTCCCATGTCCGGATGAACTTTTCATCAAATCCCAATGCAAGGATTTTACTGAGCATTAAGATGCAAAATCATTAGAGTGTCGACACAGTCAAGTAATATAATCTCATGAACTTGGAAGAAATTAAGCTAGAATTAATCTTATTCAATACCTCTTGTTTTCCAAGAAGTTGGTTCTCCAGCATCTCAATGTTTGATAGTAATGAATTCCTAAGTTCTCCAGGTGTTCCACACTGCAATTTAAGCAACCTCATATGAGTTTTATTGCACTTTGATCATTTGTTGAATCAATGGAATGATTTCATAATGTGACTTTACCAAAGTCTGGATGCAGCAGCCATAGCAGATGTTACTCGGCTTAGTGAAGGTAGGCATCCTCCTGGGAATATGTATTCTTTTATGAAGTCTGAGCTTTGCCTGTATTCCTCATACCTCTCATCTGGAATCGATATGAACTACAAGTAAAAAGAAATAGGAATCAAGAATTATACGTCGATTTAGAATTTTGAACATTTCTAATTTAAAACTGAACATGAAACTTTGGTTTGATTCGGCAAACTTGCCAGAAAGTGGAGAAATAAAATTAGAAACTGGCTCACTCTATGTAGTACTTCTATATATAATATTACCTGTAGAACAAGGATGCCGTCTTCTGCCAATGCTGACTTCACAACAATTGAAGAACTTTTCCATGAATTCATGACCGACAGCTTCTAACATCTCACTGGAAATGATCATTAACATGTTATTTTTCAAATCTCGAACATAGAGAAATATACCAAAAAGGGGGGGGGGTGAAAATGAATTTACCATGATATGATTCTGTCATATTTGACAGTATCAGGCAATTGGCGATAGTCACATAGTAGCAATCTTATGTGATCCTGAAGTGAAGTTCATGCAAGAAAATAAGGAGCCAATCATTAAGGGACTTTATTTTAAGTTCTTACAAGAATTCTTCATGCATATATAGTTTGATTGGATGCAATATGAAAACAGGATTTTCAATAAAAGAACCTTCTTAATGTATACCTGAAGGCCAGCTTCCTTAACTTTTAATTCTGCATATCTTAGTTGCTCTTCTGATAGGGTGATTCCAGTATATTTGCATCCAGTTCTTTTGACTAGTTCAATAGCTAAAGTTCCCCAACCACATCCTATCTCTAGAACATGGTGCTCCTTACAGACCCTGGCCTAAATTGTCATCGACAAGTCACAAAAGAAATGTTACTGAAGTAAAAGATCGATTTAGGAATGCAAAGGATTCAGTGAATGGAGGAGCATAACCTTTTCAATCAATAGAGAAATTTTCCTCATTTGTGCAATCTTTAAATCTTCACATTCACTCTGCAAAAAGTAGGATGGAAAAAGGGAGTAAATACACTAGGATTTCTACCATGGTCCATGGATGACGACACTACAAAAATCAACCAAAAAACTTGAACTCTTACCTTAAATATGGCAGAAGAGTACGTCATTGTTTCATCCAGAAACAGAGAAAAGAGTTCGTTGCTCTGAAGACGATAAAGAGAAGTCTTAGTTCACCTTGATCTCTTACCAGGGTAACTACTTTTGTCAATGCAATAGTTTCAAGTGTTTTGCGTTGATGGACCAAAAGTTCTCTGAAACAAGTAAAATCCTTGGCTAAGATGATTTAATTTACTCACCAAGTCATAGTGACGAGAGATGTTTCGACGAGCCTGTGTGAGAGTATTCTGCCTTGAGACATGTTGAAAGAAATACTTTGCAGAAGCTAATCCAGATGTGAGAAGCAATGGTGTCCACCAGCCCCTGCATTATGAAACTAAATCGCTTTAAGTGCAACTCTTGGTGCAGCAAGATCAACAAAGATAGATGTTTAGGTCAAAAGCAATTTACCGTTTGTGGCTAGACCTTGAGATACAGGCTTTTAGATCTCTGTTGGCAATGAATATCTGCAGTAGAGAATTCAGAAAGCAATCCTGATGAAAACTTTCAGTTCTTTTCCTAGGATGCATTTTCCTGATTGTTTCCTAGGATGCATTTTACTTACCATGAAAATGTTAAGCAAACCTTCACTTTTATCTACAAAAGATATGTCCCCATTGATATAGGCATCAGCAAGGCCTAAATCTGCTTCAGTGGCAACCTTGCAAAGAAATTGTTTAAACTTCAGCATATGATATTTTAATTCTAGCACATCCATAGTAAAAAAATGTAAAATTTTAGGTTTCTTAGCATTTTAAACCTGAATTAACATACAAATGTAATATTACCTTCCAGTAAAAATGTGGACTGTGAACTCTTATAGTTACTTTGAGGGAAAAACTCTTTTCCATTCCTTGAAAGGTGAAAATGGTACCACCTTCTTCTAGTAAACTGCAGTATCATTAGAGAAGTCCATTAACTTCAAGAAACCATATCAAAAAAAGAAGAAAAAAAACACTGCAGAAAATGTCTTCTTATCTTATATCTAAGTTATACATCTTTGAGAAAGAAATCTCCATTGGAATGATTTACAGTCGATATCTTTACTAATACTGAAACTTAAAAAGTCATCTTTCTTAAGATCCAAGATAAATACATTGTCCATTAGCATACTTCTTCAGTCACTAAAATGGCATTGTTGGTATACTTTGCAACATGTATTGCAGTGTTATTCTGACATAAAGAACAGATGCATTTTCATTCATCACATATCTGAAGATGTCAAGAATCAGAACGAAAATGAATTACTTTTCCTTTTTAACTCACATTAAGCAGCCAGTTACAATGAAACTTTTGAGAAATCTAGTAACAAGAATGCGTGCCCCAGTTTCCGTCCAGGAAGGCACCATGTATTTGGGGTTCTCCAGGACAGTGCAGCTCCGTTTAAGAAGGTTTTCTGCAGCAATTTTTCCAGCCTGAAAGTAGACAAGAACATTTATCCACCTACCTTGATTTCTTAACTGTTTCCAATTAAAATATATGTATTTTGTAACTAAAGCTAGTTTAAATTCAAGAATGTTTCCTTTTTCTTATGTTTTTAGCCCTCTTCGGAGAGTGATAAGATCTGGTTGTTGTGTACTTGATTTAAAAGAAGTACCTTCAGTCCATCTTCATGGAATCCATAACCTGAAAAAGATCACAGCAGTTCAAGATATCAATTACACTATTTTAGGACCCATTATGGAAGTAAAAAGGCTACTTATGCATCTCAATGCATGAAAAGCATAAACTGTTGCTTCACATTTGGTTAGAAAATGTAAAGATACAAAGCAATAACACGTTGGAAAGAAGGTTCAGCCAAATAAGTAGCAATGGATTATCAGGGTAGTCCCATGATCTGTGTTACACTCAAAGAAGCAATTCACCTTGGTATGCTCCACAGAACCATATTCCTCTCTTCCCTTGAATTTGATGAAGTAGAGATGAAGCTTTTGAGGCAGCAACTGATGGCACTGGATGGCCAGTTGACCACTCAAGCAAGGTATGTTGAGGCTTATGAGGCGGATTGAGAGTCACCAGGTAAGGAAGTCCATTATCTTCAATATTCTGCAAGTGAAGAAGTATTACTTCTACAAAGTACAAAAGCAAATGTTTTCTAATCCAATATTTGCTAATCCAATCTCCCGTCTGGACAAATTTTCCCAGACTCGTGCAATGAGTGATATTTTATACAATTAATCTTGTAGTTTGCTGTGTTTCTACTCTCTACCTTGACAAATTTGAGTTAGATTGATACTATTGATGGCCAAAACATGCACAAACCTGGAGGATGTTGAGCCAATATGTCACACAGACTCTATTATCCACAGTTCCAAGAAAATTCCACGCACTCCATGCTGCTGGATTTCGGGGCATTAAATCTTTGTCACAATGAAGGAAAATTTCACTGCCATAAAGGGTTGAACAATGAACATGCATTTTGAACTAGTAAGACACAAGATGCCAGAGAATTTTCCGAAAAATGCAATTAACCTTACATGTCAAATGAAAACACAATCAAGAAGAAATTTCAAAAGTAAATACAACATCTTGAAACAGGAATACAATATAACTGGATATCTATATCCTAGCATAGTATATATGTCAGCATGCATTTGCTAAATACTACACATGTGATACAGTAGTTGAATGGATTCACATTTTGCAAAACAAGAAAATTATATATGCAATCAAAAGATTAACTGATTCAGAACATCAGCCACAGGTCAGGACCATTTTACACAATCCTCAAGCATTATACTCGTATTATTTTAAGCAGTCTTCTTAATTTGGTAATTTAGAACTGAATCTGAATTTCAGATCTTAACATATGCTGTACAAGTCTAGTGTAGGGCTCCAGCAGCTCTCAGTTTAGAGTAGGGCTCTCTTGAAGGTATGACATTAATCAGCCTCGGAGAGGGGAAAAAAAGGAATGGATTCTGATGCAGGAACCATAACAAGAGAAACTTCCAAATATTTGAGTGACTAATGCTTACAGAATAGAACAGCAACCCCAATACTCCCTAGAACAGAAACAAAAGGATATATGCTGAATAGTGATCCTATTATTGTAAGCAGTCTTCTTGATTTGGTAATTTACTACTGGGTCTGAATTCAGTTTTTAATATATGCTGTAGCAACCTCTTTAAGTAATGAAGAATCTCCAACTGCTCTAATTTTAGTGTAGGGCTCTCTAGAAGGTACAGCATTAATTAGTCTCAGAGACGGAACAAATGGAATGGATTCTGATCCAGGAACCTTAACCAATGCTTTGAGTGACTAATGCTTACAAAATAAAAGGTACAGCATTTTGAGTGACTAATGCTTACAAAATAGAATAGCAACTACAATACTCCCTATCTACTTGAAGCATTTCAATTGAAACAAATGCTGTCATCATAGAAACAACATGCAATTAACAATGACATAGCAACAACTTAGCAATACTTCACCTGTAAACATATTGAAAAGCACCAAGTATTCTTAATTCATCATGTGTTGCCTGATTTCCCAACATTTTAAGAGCATCAGGTGCATGTGCAGCCACTATGCAAGCATTGTATATTTCTTCAGAGCCATCTTCACAGGTTAGTGCACAACCTGAAAAAGCCCTTTAATATTTTATGATTAGAATTACAGGACAATTATTTTCAGATAAGCTCAATACAATTACTACAAGAAGATATTTCTTCATTTTTATCAGCATATTTTTGCATCTGATCAGCACATTTACATATCTTACTTAGTGCAAGAAAGCACTGCTTATAGAATGAAAGAACATGTACGCACTCTCATCATTTGTAGAAATAGCAATCACTTCACAACCACTTCTTATTTTGCAGCCTCTCTTTCCCAGATCATCTTTAACCTGCATTCATATCCATTAGACTGATAAAAAAATAGCATTGGATATATCTTTATCATTTTCATGACATCTCATTGTGTAACTCAAAACTTGATTCTGTCTTTAAAATCAAAGTTCTATTTTACCATGCTGACATAAGTATGGGAACGCCCTTTCACCGTCAGCCATTGAGGTCGACCAAAAAGCTAGATATCAGCAAGGAGAGCAACAAATTTAGAGACTCATATAGTATTGGAAAGTTAATGAGGGGTAAATGTAAGGAATTGCACCTGAAGAAGATGATGATTGCGACAAAAGGAAAGAATAGAGTAAGCAGAGAAGTTCTTTACACCTTCTGAAGAGCAGGACCAGATTGAACCACAAATGGGGATCTGATTGAAATGAAAAAACAATGATCAATACAATATTATAGAGCAAATCACAACAACATATATACAATATTAATTCTATTCAGCCTCACAAGATAAGCCTTCTGAAACAACTCTGAATAGCCATGAGATTTCATGAACTGGCCTAATGTTTCACTGCGATCAATGTCTGGATTTCTATCTAGCTCTTCAAGGTAACTGGAAAAGTTATTGACAGCACTCTATCAAGTTAGAAATCACAAATTCTAACACAAGGGCTGTGGAATTTCAAGAAAACTACCTTATAACATCATCCTTGAACTTGACAATTTCTCGAATCATTTGCCAAAAGTATGGATTCAAGACATTCTTCTTCTGTGCAAACAAGCCTGACAAACCATTTCTGCTGCCCCATTCACAGCCATGACCATTGTCTAAGCTCACAGAAAATGACATATCAGAAATCTCCATATCAACTCCAAGAGTCTCAAAGAATTCCATCATGTTTGGATATGTTACCTGTCCAAATGATCTTCCAATTTGTTGGTTAAGAATTCTAGTTTGCTTCTAAAAAACAAATGTAGCAAGCAATAAATCTTTCAAGACCATTCTTGAAAATTTTTCAATTTTAGTTGATTAAGAAACAAATAAGATTTTGTTCTCATAAACTGGCTAATGATGACATCACGAGATTGAGAGTAGAAAATTTTACTTGCTTGGAAATCGAAACAATATCAGTCAAAATCTCTCCTTTTTATTTTTTCTTCTATCTTTTCCAATTTTCTTTCCCTATTTATCAATTTCTAATCTATTTTACCATTATAATTAACAAAATTATTTATCATAGACAAACTCATTACCGAAACTCATGTATTAAATAAATCATGGGCAAAATAAGTGATTGGCGGACTTATTTCGGGTCTGAATCTATTCATTAAATCGCGCAAAACTTTATGTGTTAAATAAATTAAAGGCAAAATCAAGCATAGAGTATCAAATCCGTCCCAGATTTTATCAAATGCTTGAGTTACCCATGACTGGAATTATCAGAGTTCACCGCCAGAATAGTGTGGAAGAAAAACAACCAAAAATGGAAATAATTACAATACATATAAAATTAAAAAATGTTAAAGCTTAAAAAATTTAATGAACTAAATTGACTAATTTATTGAAACCACCTTTTACAGAATTTGGTAACCGCCCCGGATCCAATCTAGATAGATTTTATAAAGTTCAAGACCTTTCTTATGTATTATCAAAAATGGAAAAAACAAAAAAAGACCTTTCTTATGGGTCCCTGGTGTCGTGCCTTTACCTTGGGCCGTCGGTGGCGGGCTAAACTTGCCAATCTTCCTTAAATTTCTTTTTAACTTTAACCAAAACAAAACTTGAAGAGGCCTATATAGTTTAGTTGTATTCATATGTATACAACTCCATATTATGAGGACCACTTAAACAAAGCTCATTTAATCTTGAGACTGTTTGGAGCAAAAATTGTCTCATTTCAGTTTGAATTGTCTCTTCTTCCATTTGTCTTTGGGAATCTTCTTTAATTTTATTGGGAAATTAGATCATTGTAGAGTAAACTAGAGTTGACAAAAAAAAAGAAAAAATAAAAAGAAAATCCTAACTGTGTTTAATAGTGGTTTTATTCTCTAGGGATGGATGATTCGGTGACAAACAAGATTTTTTAGGGTTCGATTATTAAAAGGCTGAGAAGTAATTTCCTCTTTCATTGTCATGTATATGCATGTGGAACTAGAAGACGAACAACCAATGCTTGGAATTCATGCTTTCACCAATTTTAAAATAAATTTAAACATAATTGTTCTAAAATTAAAATTGAACATTAATTTGATCTTGCTTTCTCAAATAATTGAGAGTAAGAAGCATATTACATTGAAAACGCATTCCATTAATATTCTGTGAGAGAAATTTTATTTTGTATTAACGTTTATAAACAAGTAAAAATTCCTAGAAGAGAAAGGAAATTACAAATATTGTCATAATGTAAATTATATCGTTGTATTTGTAAATTTTATCAATCATAATTATATTGGATTTCATACCTATCAAATTTTGTTTCTCAACCACATATTTAAAATTATAAATAACAAACAAAATCCAGAAAATTAGATCAAACAACCCTATCCGAAAGCACATTGTACTATATTGGAGCCTATGTTTCACTCCCAAGTCAAACAAGATACTCTTCTCGTCTAAATTAAATGTTTACGGTGGCTTAAAAAATTGATTATTTACTTTTTTAAATATATATTTTTTATCTGAATTTTTTCTAATTTTTTTTTATAAAATTTACACGTTAATATGAATATAAAAAATAGAATTATTTTAATAACTTATTAAAGTTAAAAAGACTCTTCGATTAAATTAAAAGTGGGTCTTTTTCTGGGCAGAGAGGGAGTATCAAAGTGTAGAAAATGTATTAAATAGAAAGTAAAAACCAAAAAGAAAATGAGGAAAACTTACCCGGTTGAAGACCATGAAACCAAGGTCCAATTCCGTGCCGTTGACGTTGACGGTCTTAGCATGGCCACCTAAGTAGTCCTCCTTCTCATAGAGCACCACTGTGACACCTGCTTTGGCTAACACATGTGCCGCCACCAGCCCGCTTATGCCGCCTCCCACCACCGCCACTCTCATTTTGGACATAATAATAACTCAAAGTCCTTTAAAATCAAAACCATTTCATAATTTGGTCAAATGACTCTGAGTAGTATTATATTAATTCGTTCGTTCATTCCTTTTTTATAATATAAAGAGAATTATAATTATTATTTTAAATTTATTCTATAAAGATACAGTAAAAGATAAAATAAGAAATTACCTAAAAAGTATTAAGTCTTATAAAAAAGAGATGAGAAAGGGGAGTATATATCATCACTTTCGAAATACTATAATTTTCGCCTTTCATCTACACGCAAATTAAAATAAATTTTATACAAAAAAAGTACTCACTATATATGTATATAATTACAATCACTTAAAATACTACAGTATAATTTTACCTTTTTCACACGACAAATTAAAATGAGTTTTATACGACAAAATATAAGTACTATATATATATATATATGTATAAAAAATAATTTTAACAGGATAGAAGAAATTGTATGTAACATATATTTGAATGCATTATAAACACTCGAGCAAGAAATGTGCTGGAAAACAACATAGGCATTTGAAGAAGAAGAAGAAGAATCCCAAGAAATTAACTATTTCCACTGTTTTTGAATGAAAATCTCAAACTTATCCCTGCAATGAGCGCGTAAGCATACCTGGAGAAACTATCTCTATGTAAGAGAGGATTTAGATTGGTTCTCTATACTTTGTTCTTGGCTCTGAGATTGGTGGAGGAAGACAATGCAGATATGGCAGAAACCAAGAAGGGATAATTTAAAATGGAGGTGAAAAAAAGAAAGAAGAAGGCTGCAGTGTAGACGAAAGGAAGGGAAAGCAGAGTGGCCACGACTGCATACCTCTCTTCTGTGAATACATCTAATTAATGTAGATAAAACCCCACCTGCTGATGAGTGCCTTTGGCAGTTGTACATTTTGGAGGCGTATATCTGTCTTACTGTCCCAGTTCATGCTTCCAATTATTCAACATTCCACTTAGGTACTTTTGTTTTACATTTTCTTCCTTGAATGAAAATTTTCCTTTTAATCTTCAACATTCCACTTATGTACTTTTGTTTTAGATTTTTATTTGTCTCGAATTATAGTTTGATTTTTGTTTATTTAAAGTATAGTATAACTTTTTAATGAATTAAAATATCCTTATTTAATACATATTGATATTGACAATATTTATTTTCACGATAACCCTTTGAAATACTAAACATCACATAAATACAAAAATATATTATTAAAATTGTAAAATAATAATGAATTAAAATATCCTTATTTAATACATATTGATATTGACAATATTTATTTTCACGATAACCCTTTGAAATACTAAACATCACATAAATACAAAAATAAAAGTTACAATTTTAATAATATTAAAATTGTCTTCTTAATGTGTGTGTGAAAAATAGTTAATGATTGACTATTTTAATGAACGGAGGAAAGAGTATTTTGGAATAGATTCACACTTTTTTTTTTGAAGTACTTATTTAGTAATCTCTCCTTCCCACTAACATAAGTTAGTTTTTTCTTTTATTGTCCAAGATTATAGTCCATTTTATTTATTGTGAGCATAATTTATTTTCTAAGTAACAAACATATTCTGATTTAATACACTTTGTTATTATAAAATTCATTTTCAAACTATTGAAATTTTAAATATCAATTTAAATATTTCATTTTTCAAAGATAGATATACAAATTCACATAATTTAAATCAAATTGCGCACTTTTTCACATAATTTATTTTGAATTAGATCAAATTTTAAATAAAAAAGGATAAAATAGAAAGGATATATAATTAATTTAAAATACCAACTATATTAAACTATGAAAAAAATAGTGGTTGTATTCTTTCAGAGAGCGGAGGAAATATTGATCATTTTCACTGTTTATTTTTTTTTTGAGGAATTATTTTCACTGTTAGTGAGGTTAATTTTAGATTTGTTTAGGTAAAGTCTGACTTTATTAAGGAAAATATCTGATACAAAGGTTTTAACCTATTTTTATAAGCTTGATTATATTCCATCTCAAACTACTAAATTAGAAAAAAGAAGTTAATATTCTATGATACATTGAATTCTAACGATATACTAAATAATGGAGGTACTGAACCTATTGAGTACAACCCAATTTCATCTACCATCATGTTGTATTCAAGATTTTTCTATATATAAAAAAAAAAAACATGTGATGAAAATGTCGTTGAAGAGAGTGAACTTGAAAGCCCTTATCATCATCTTATCTTGTTGAGATTTACTTTTCCATTTAGGCACAATATTTGATAAAGAACCGAATTTTTTCTGTTTACACTAATTTAGAAGATAATAACTTATTTTGTACTAATTGATAATGCCTAATCAAATGTATAATCTGTATTTCCTTATTTGAACACATGAGATCTGCATCATACATCAAGGTTGAAGAAAGATAATAACAAATATTTTACTTAATTTATATAATACACCGCTTAGACTATTCCAACAGGTCATGCTTGATTTTTCTCTAATTTGATAATTATTGAAGTAGACTTTAAAAAAAAAAAAATGTAAAATGGCATTTGAAGAAAGATAAATGATTTTATATATTTTTATTTCCTGAATTGTTTGTGAGAGTTTGAGCAAAAATATATTCACATTAAAATTAACAAAGTATAATATCAAATAAAATAAAAAATATTTTATGTAATTATTTGTTGTTTAATCATCCACAATTAGTATGTTGCACTAATTAGGTATTATGTTCGTAATACTAATATTTTTTTCATCCTAGGTAGTAGTATTAAAGAGGAATGATAAGAGAAAGTACTATATATATATATATATATATATATATTAAGACAATTAATATAGTTATTAAATACATTATCTCAATATATAAGGTGTAACTAGAGAGATGAAGAATATACGTATGTGAATTAAAATTATAGGAACAAGAAAAAAAAAAACTCAAAGAGTGAGTAGAGAGTAAGCTTTTTAAGAGAAGTTTGAGTTATAATTTAATGTTAAACTCAAATTTAAATTTTTAATAACGCATGTATTCTAAAAATATCATGTATTGTTGAGTACATGTACTATAAATGAATATCATTATTTATAATAAACTAAAAGTACTACCATATCATTAATACTTTTATTGATTATAATTGTATTTATATATATATATATATTTCAAATAATACATGTAAGGAGGACAAAATGAGACAATGGTCCCTTAGTTCATGTCATATATAAGATGCTCATTATTTAAGGATGGATGAGTTCAGAACCACACATTTTTGCAGGATTTTTTGTCTCACTACGTGTTGGATTCTAAACCCATAACTATACTTGGTGCCTAATAAATTGCATTTGCCATTGTTTATTTTGTCCGATTAGAATAGGAAAATTCTTGGCAACGGGTCAAAGGAGAGGAAAATTTAGAAAGGATCTAGTTTTGACTTGGTAATTAGAAATGTTCAAGTTGAAAAGCTTTTGGAAAATCTTTAGTCCCAAATCAGTCTAAATTCTTTTGTTTTGAAATACATGACATTAGATAAGTAAGGTTTGTCGAGTGCTAAAGGCCTCTTCCCATATTGTTATCATGAGTTTGAGTTTCGCTTTCCACCTTTTTGTTGTAATAAAATAATAAAATTAAAAAAATGGACATTTTGTTAAGAATATAATTCGAACGCATAAATTTTTAGATGCATAAATAAGAGTAAGATTGCTTACTAATATACTCGTCAATCAGTCTAAATTCTTGTGATACTTAGTTGTAATGCTTTATATTACTTTTATTTAAGAAACTTATTTTTTTATTTATTTTAGATATAGTTTTATTTAAAGGCATTACTTTAAATAATAATAACTACTCTAAAATGAGAATATTACATAAAATAACTTTGAAGAAGTGTGACAGAGAATTTGATCGACAAATAGTCTATTTATTGATATGATCAAATAGTCTTGTTATTTTATCTTTCTCTAGATTTAGTTTCACGATGGTTCTTAATTCGTTAAGAAATCAACATATTTTAAGCATATACATTCTTATAAGTGAACTCATAGCATTTTATCATAGTTTTGCTCCTTGTATATATATATATATATATATATATATATTCTGCTAAAAAACTCAACTTTAAAACTTCAAGTGATTAGTGTAGTTAGATTGCAGTTTAAAATTATAATTAATTATTGATAAATCTCATTTGTTCTATCTCTTCATATCATTAGTTCATTTGTCACTAATTATTCTATTCACATTGTTATGCATAAATGCATCAAAATAATAATTACGAGATAATAACAAATAAAATAATGAAGATAAAAGGATACAAAATTTATATGGTTCGACAAAATACCTACGTTCACAAAGATAAATCACAAATTTCCATTAATATGGTGAACAAATATGGAATACAAATTTATTTCAATCTCACCTCCCAAATTCCCAAACACACTTGCTCTCAAATATGATCAAGAAAACAAATCTTGAGCATTCCAAACTCCAAATGGTCAAAAGAGCCTAAAAGAAACACTTCACGATTAATTCAATCTAAAGGCTTCAGAGAAGCGAATTAATTGTGTTTCAATTTGGTGTGTTCAAAGGCTTGGAGGAGTTGACTATTTATAGCTTAAAATCTGCACCTCATTTCTACATTTTCGGTTGGAGCAAAAAGCTGTAAAATAAATACAGCTTATGCATTGTGCAAAAGACCAAACTTTATCTTTGGCAGCAACGTTTTCAAATACATGTGACAAGTTTGGTACTACATTTTATCAACCAATAGTTTCTCAAATTGAAGCCACGTGCTTTTCCTTTTTCTGACCTACATGTTCAAGGGGAGTGTTATGAAATTATTAAAATGATGTGGATGTTTATTTTTTTTATGATAAAGTCTTCAGACAGTAGTCCCGGTCTATTATAAACTATTTCCATTTATACAGTAACTAATTGCAGAGTTCCCATTAGGTCTGTACACTGATACGCACAAAAGAACAAATCGATTTGAACCCTCATTTTGTCACTGTCAACAAAACTTTCGTGATTAGCTGTGTCAATTGCTCTATGTCATGTGACTATGTGGATGTTTATTACTAGATAGATGATATGAGTTGGATGATACGATATGTTAGGTAAAGTTTTTTGTAATTGTAGTAATTTTATTAGGTTTGGTATTTTTTTAGTTGGAGCCATTTTATTGGTTTTGGTATTGTAATGATATAAAGATAAGATTATGTTGTATTATAAAAGAGAAGTTGTAAAGAAATTTTTATATGGTTGTGTAGATGTGAGAACATCTCAGGAAGAGAAGAAATGAATGAAAATTAAGAGGAAAAAGATCATTAAAATATATTACTTTGAATTTTATTTTAAGTTCATTTATTAGTTTAGTTTCATTGGTTAATATTAATTTACGATATGTTATCTGTATGGGTCTCTATCACTTGGGTTTTGAAGTTTACAATCAAAAGAAGAAATGTACTTTCCTATTTGATTAAACAAAAAAAAAATGTATTTTTATTTATTTTATTATGTTATTTGTGCTTAATTTCATTTAAGTTATGTTATTTTATAATTATTTTACATTTCCTACTAATATTTTTTGTTTGTAGTGTTTTTAGATATTTATTGTGCTTTTGTAAAAAAAAAGATACAGTGATGACACGTGGCAGTGCCATGTCAGCCTTTGCGTCAGCAAAGGGACCGAACTAGAGAACAACACGTGGAACTTGACTTTCACAGATGCGAGAAACAAATGCGAGGACACGTGTCAAGCGTAGACGTTGGCGACGTGGCTGAATTTGGATGCATCTCGCCTTTGGCAAAGGCGAGACACGTGCCAACACGTGCAAAACGGATGGTGATTCATATGTTAAACTTCGGACCAATAAGAGGGCGACACGTGGCATGAGCGGCGGCTGAAAAAGGGCGCAACCAATCAGATGGCGACACGTGACGGGTGATGCAATTTCTCCACTTCACGTGTTATGCCCCAACTTTTCAGAAACTCTACTTTGTCCCCAAGTACTTTTATTTTTTGTCATATTTTATTTATTTTTATTCTAATTTTGCCCCTGTAAATTTCTATAAATTGGGCACGAAATTTACTATGTTAGTACAATCTTCTACAACCAAAAACTCTGCCAAATTTTCTTACCAATATTTTGTAATAGATCTTAGGTATTTTTAGGAATTTTTAGAGTTTATTTTGGAAGATTTTTGGATGATATTTCAAGAATACCGAGGAACTACTGCCGGGAGAAATCCAAGGAAATTTATCCTTCTTATTCTTGATTTCAATTCTTAAAATTCTTCATTTGAGTCATGTATTGTGAGTAGTTTAATTACCGTTAGCAAGGACATGTATTAAAGTTATTAATTAATGAGATTTTGAGATAATTATCATTGTATAGAACAGTGTAGTTTATTTTGGACCAGGGCTAAATTAATTTAAACAATGGCCGGTTTTACCACTCTAACTTCTAACTTTTAACTACTAACTTTCTAACTTTTAACTTTTACTTTTCATACTTTAAAATCTGTAAATGTGGAGAGTAATATCTTCATATTTTATTCTTTTATACTTTTTATTATGGGAGTTAAAATCTCCCTATTTTTACTTTTTATGGCCGGTAAAACCGTCAAATTTATGTTTTCTTTAATATTTGTAGTTTTGTAAATATATAATTATGTAACCATTTTCTTGTATTTTGCAGGTTTAATTGTCCAAATTTGTTTAATTATTTTAGTCCTGTTATTTAATAATTTGAGTATTTATATAATTTCAGTTGTTATTATTAAATAATCATGTTTAATTAATTATAAATTCTTTTTAATTGCATGATTAATCAACTAGGATTATTAATCTTTGATTGATAATCATAGTAGCATCTGTTAGTTTAATTAAGTTGCAGCTCTTGGCTTAATGAATTTAACAGGGAATTATATGATTTAAATTATGTTTAATTGAAGCTCATTATTATATATAATTTAATGTTGGTGATGCCTTTATAAACTTAATGTAATTTAATTAAATATTCTATTCACGCTGGTTGGTAGTGATATTTAATTGAATTAATGATTAATCTGTATGAGTTGATTGAAATTAATCTAATTAGTAAGGATAGAAATCTGTCTTAGCTGATTGAGATTCTAAAATCAACTACTCAATAAGTTCTATATCAATGATTTATCCCATTAAATAAATAATTTGATACAAATTCCTTGCTAATTAATTTATTAATTTATTTTCATTAAAAATCCTTTGTATAATTAATTATTAAAAAAATATAAAAATAAATTTATTTCTTTTAAGTTTGTTTAATTTAGTTTTGTCTTTATATAATTTTAAAACTCCCCCAAAATTTAATATTTGATTAATAAATTTGAATTTAAGAATTTTTTACAAATCTCCGTGGATACGATCCTTATTTGCCCTATCTATATAGGAGTATTAAAGGTTAAATTTGATAGTCAAACTTACTCGTCACTATTACTTTTATTTTAGAATGGCAAATCTCATCAAACTTGAATTTGTTGAACTTGATATTTCTAAAAAAAATTATTTGTCTTGGACACTTGAGACTAAGATGCACCTAGCTGCAATGGGTGTGGAAAATACAATTGTAGAAAATAATCCATCCTTTTCACAAAATTGATCTAAAACTATGATATTTATCTATCATCATCTTCATGAGGATTTGAAAAATGAGTACCCTATCGTAAAAAATCCACTTATTTTATGGAATCATTTAAAAGATAGATTTGACCACTAGAAGTTGGTCATTCTTCCAACGACACAGTATAATTGGATGCACTTGAGATTGCAAGATTTTAAATCCGTCAGTGAATATTATTTTGCTATATTCAAAATTATTTCACAATTAAACTTATGTGGAGAAAATATCATTGTAAGATGATATGTTAGAAAAAACATTATTTACTCTTCATACTTCAAATATTGTTTTGCAACAACAATAGCGTGAAAAAGGTTTCAAGAAATATTCTAAGTTGAAATCTTGTCTTCTTGTGTCTGAGAAAAATAATGAAGTGTTGATGAAAAATCATGAAATTCGACTAACAGGTTCTACTCCATTCCCTGGAGTGAATGTTATTAGATCTCATGACCCTAGAAGAGGTCATGGCCATGGTTATAGTTATGGTTATGGTTGTGGTCATGGTCGTAACTGTAATTGTACATATATACATTGTCGTGATAGAAATGTCATTTACAATCATGATAATCAAAATAAAGTATCAATCATGAAAAATAATGATAACCACATGAAGTGGTCAAAATATAATGAGAAATGAAAGGAAACAGATATTCAAACAAAAATTGAAAATAAATGTTATTGTTGTGGCATAGAAGGTCATTGGGCTCGTATTTGTAAAACAACAAAGCATCTTGTTGATCTTTATCAAACATCCATTAAAAGGCAAGATAAAAATAGTGAAGTGAATTTTGCTTCCCAGCATTCAACTTGTGACCATGATGACGATGTTGATGTCAATATGACTCATTTGGATGTGACTGACTTCTTTGAACATCCAAAAAGAAGAATTGATAATCCGATCAGCGATGGCAATGTCAAGAATAATAAAATGTTTATTGTAATGTTTTTGTTTAATATTATGCTTTTATTGTTGTAAATTTATTAGTATTTAATTTTAAACTATTGTACAATTTGCATATTTAAATTTATAAATATTTTATGATCAGACTGGATAATGTCTTGCTCATTGGATCTAAAGTGCTATTCATACTAGAACTACACACACTATACTGAAAAATGAGAAATATTTTTCTTATCTAAATATGAGAAAAATTGATATTAACACAATAAATGGTAGTGTAAAATTGATTAAGGGCTTCAAATAAACCAATATATTATTATTTGGAGAGACTATAATTATTTTCCATAAAGCATTATTTTCCTCAAAAACTCGAAGAAATCTTTTGAGTTTTAAGGATATCTGACAAAATAGATATCATATTGAAACGATTGAGGAAAATGGTTTTGAGTATTTATGTATATTCAAATAATCTCGAGTATGAAATATATGTTGGAAAAACTACCATCTCTTTCTTCTGACTTATATTACGCAAAAATTCATGCGATTGAAATGCATCATTTAGCAAACTAGAAGTTTGTTGATTCTGCTACATTTATCATTTGGCATGACCGTTTAGGTCATCCAAGATCTATCATGATGTGAAGGATAATGGAAAATATGCATGATCATATTTTGAAAAGTCAAAGGATCTTGACTTTGGATAAATGTTCATGTGTTGTACGTTCTCAAGAAAAATTGGTCATTAGACCAATCCAACAAAAGTGGAAATTGAATCTCTTTCATTTCTAGAACGGATTCATGGTTATATATGTGGGAAATTCATATATTTGATGGTTTTAATTAATGCATTGACCCAATGGTCACATGTTTGGTTATTATCAACTCGCAATTTGGCATTTACAGATTTCTTATCCAAATAATTCGCTTAAAAATGTAATTTCTACATTATTCTATTAAAGAATATGTTTAAATAATACTGTTGAATTCTCCTTTGATGTTTTTGATACCTACTGCTTGTCAACAAGCATTACTGTTTAGCATTATGTTGCTCATGTTCATACTCAAAATGGTTTGATTGAATCATTTTTTAAACAGTTATAATTAATTGCTAGGCTATTATTAATTAGCATCTCCTTACATTTGCTTGGGGACATGCTATTTTGCATGTTGCAGCACTTGTGTATAAGACCAACTAGTTATCACAAGTTTTGTTATTTACAATTGACTTTTGATTATGAGCCAAGTATTGCACATTTGAGAATTTTTGAGTGTGTTGCATATGTTTTTATGGCACCTAATCAATGTACTAAAATGGCTCATCAAAGAAGATTGGAGATGTATCTTGGATATGATTCTCCCTCCATAATAAGATATCTTGAATCTATAGTAAAAGATGTATTTACAACAAGATTTGCAGTTTGTCATTTTGATGAAAGCTTGTGTCCTAAATTAGGGGATAAAATAAACAACATAAAATTGAGCTTACATGGACAACACCATTATGCCATCTGGATCCGCGCACAAAAACGAGTGAACTTGAAAGTTTAAAAGATAATTCATTTGCAAATAATTGAAAATCAATTGTCAGATTCCTTTGTTGACTCTAAAATGGTAACTAAATCACATATTCCAGTTATAGCTGTTCCAATTCAGATAAAAGTTTATACTAGATAAAATATGATTTCTATGGTTGTTGAATCAAAGACATGCCAAAAGTGTAGCCAACCTCTTGGCTCTGAAAATAAGAATCCTTGAAAGAAAAAATATTCAAATGATCAAGGAAAACCTGTTGAAAATATTAAAGATCAAGTGTCAATTGATGAAAATATTCAAAGTTTTGAAAATGATACTGAGATTTCTATCAATTATAGCAATTCCAACATAACTTGGAATCGAATGGAAACAATTGTTGATAATGTTTTTGCATATAATGGCGTTAATGATGTTTTAAATAACAATAAAGATCTTAAACCAACATCAATTGAAGAATGTCGGCATAGAAATGATTGGTCAAAATGGAAAGATGTGATTCAATCGAAGTTGAACTCACTTGCAAAATGTGAAGTTGTTAGACCAGTAACTTGAACACTAAAATATTTAAAACCTATTAGCTACAAGTAGGTATTTGTGTGAAAATGAAATGAAAATAATGAAATCATGAGATATAAAGTATGACTTGTGGCACCAAGTTTTTCATAAAAATCAAGTGTTGATTATGATGAAACATATTCACTTGTTGTTGATTCAATTACACTTCGATATCTTGTAATCTGGCAATACATGAGAAAGTTGAAATACATCCGATAGATGTAGTGACTGCTTATTTATATGGAAGTCTTGACAATGACATTTATATGAGAATTCCAAAAGAGTTTAACATGCCAAAATTATATAATTCTGGTTCTCATGGGGAATATTCCATCAAGTTACAAAAGTCATTATATGGCCTAAAACAATCTGGACGCATGTGGTACAATCGTCTTAGTGAATATTTATTGAAATCTGAATATAAAAGTGATCCAGTATGTCCAAGTGTTTTTATCAAAAGGACTGAATATGGTTTTGTGATACTTTTTATATAGATATTAATTTTATTGGAATTCCAGAAGAGCTCCGTGAGATAATAGATTATCTTAAACATGAATTTGAGCTTAATGATATTGGGAGAACTAAATTTTGCCTTGGTTTACATATTGAATATGTAGGCAATGATATTTTCATTCATCAATCAACATATACAACAAAGGTTCTAAAACAATTTTACTTGGACAAAGCATATCCATTGAGTATTCTAATTGTTGTTAGGTCACTAGATGCCAATAAAGATCATTTCCGTCCACGGGAATATGATGAAAAACTTCTTGGTCTTGAAGTACCATATCTTAGTGCAATTGATGTACTAATGTATCTTGCTAATAACACACTACCTGATATAGCATTTACTATAAATTTATTAGCAAGATTTAGTTATTCTCAAACACAATGACATTGGAATAAAAGTATACATGTCCTTAGATATCTCCAAGAGATTATTGATCTCGGATTATTTTATTCCAATTAAACAAGACCAATATTGATTGGATATGCAGATGCTAGCTATTTTTCTGATCCACATAAAATACGTTCTCAGACTGCCTATTTATTTACAAATGGTGGTACTGCCATTTCATGGCGCTCTACAAAACATTCTTCAGTTGCTACTTCTTCTAATCATGCTGAAATTATATGCATTCATGAGGTAAGTCGAGAATATGTGTAGTTAAGATCAGTTATTCAATATATCCAAGAAAGATTCTAGTCTAGATTTTGGTTTCAACTTTATTAGTTTAGTTTCTTTGATTAATATTTAAGATTCTAGTCTAGGTTTTGGTTTCAACTTTGTTAAATTTACAATACCTATGATTTTAGTATAAAATGATGGGCTAATTTGTCTATAAATAGGAATGATATGAAAGTTTCAATTGTATTCAAATAACAAGAAGAAGAAAAAAACAAAGAGTACAAGTTATTTGAAAGAGCTTGAGAGAGTTTTTAAAAAGGTTTTTTAAAAGAGTTGTGTGATAAAATAGTTTTTGGGTATTTTTGAGAAATATTTGAGTGTCACTGTTTTATCTCACTTGCATTACTTTTGAAGTTGTTCTAGAGAAGACTATATTTTTTTTGGGTGTAAGAAAATTAATAAGTGTAGTTATAACAATTTTGTACATAGTAAATTTTCTCTGGTTGTTTGTGACAACAAATTGATTTTTTTCCTGTTTTGGAGTTTCCACTATAATTTTTGTATTGTGATTTTTATTCTTGAATTTTATTTCTTTATGTTGTGTGACATTTTTCCCAACAAATGGTATCAGAGCCTAGTTTTAAAACGTCAATAGTTAAATTCAATGTAAAAAAATTTCATAAGAGCAACTTTGGCTTGTGACAAGTATAAGTCAAAAATGTAATAGAATCCGTATTACACTAGGCATTGAAGGAAAAACCGACTACATAAACAAGCAAAGAATGTTTGAAATCCAGAATAAACGATAAGGATTGGGAAGAATTCGATTTGAAAGTTGCTAATTTGATATGGATTATATTTGCCCAAAATGTTTTTACTAATTTGAAAGGAATTTCCTCGGTCAAAGAACTTTGGAATAAGCTTGAAGGCATACATCAAATAAAATGTGTCTCTAATCAAGTATATCTCAATGAGCACTTTCATACTCATAAATGAAGGCTCAATCATTTCTAACAATTTGATTATCTTAATTGGAATCGTTTCTGAATTGGAAGCTATTGGAACGAAGATAGATAACGAGTATGTAGCATTAAGGTTTATATGATCTCTTTCACATTCTTATGAACACACAAAGCCCATTTTGATTAATGGGAAAGAAAATATTGTGTCATCATATGTCATTAGCAAACTTTTCACCGAAGAAAGAAGGCTAAAAGGTGGATATCGTGTTCCACTTGATGACTTAACTTTGATGGTAGCCAGAAGTGGAAAGAAGAACTCCATGAATAAGAAATAAATTTATTGGGGGTGTGGACAATCTGAGCATATCAAAAGAAATTGTCCAAAAGATGGAGTTGATTCAACAAACAACTTAAAGTAAAAAAATAGATGGATAAACTAACATACTATGTCTACCTTTGAATAGGTAGATAATGAACTTTTCTAAAAGAAAGTGTACATTCTCATGGCATGTTGCTACCTACGAAAATGCCATCAAAGTGGATGTGTTAATGTTAGCTGATTTTTTATGTTGATTGTTGATGAATTTCCTAAATAGCTAACATGAAAATTACACCATAATTTTTTGATTTGTTCGATATGTGCCAATATAAAATCTTAGAATATGTCTTTAATTATAAGTGTGTACTCTTTATGGTGGAGTCTTCGATGTAATTGAGAAGTGGAGATTTGATAGTTAAATTCTCATTACTTCTCACTTTGTTAGGTGAATATCATGAAAGAAAGCATTGTGGCTGGCAAGTAATATTTTCAGCCAAGAAAAACGTGCCTATATGATTTTAGCCAAAAATGGTGGCCTATTTTCCTATAAATAGGCATGATATGAAAGTTTCAATTGTATTAAAGCAAGAAGAAAAAAAAAAAAAACAAAGAGTACAAGTTATTCGAAAGAACTTGAGAGAGTTTTTCCTTGATAGAGTTTTTAGAAAGGTTTTTTAAAAGGATTTTGTGATAAAAATAGTTTGAGGATATTTTTGAAAAACACTTGAGTGTCATTATTTTATTTCACTTGTATTACTTTTGAAGTTGTTCTAGAGAAGATTCTTTTTGTTTTGGGTGTGAGAAAATTATTAATTGTTGTTGTAACAATTTTCTATATAGTGAATTTTCTCGGGTTGTTTTTGACAACAATGTGTTTTTTTTCATGTTTTGGAGTTTCCACTAAAATTCTTGTATTGTGAGATTTGTTTTTCTTTATTCTCAAATTTTATTTCTTTACATTGAGTGACATTTTTTCCCAACATCATATGTACCGAATATAGACTTTTTTGTTTTTGAAGAATTGCAAATAACTATCATGTTCAAACATCTTAATATGTACTATTAAGTGTTGTTGTAACAATTTTCTACCGAGAGTTATTATGTTCTATTTTACAAAAAAAAAAAAAGAAAGGATCAATTTTGTTATTAAAAATATCATGGTTTTCAGATAATTTTGACGGTAAATGCTAACATATTGGCTTTAGGTTGTGGATATGAAGAAAGTAAACAGGATAAGAGTAATGTGTCCAATTAGCTTCTCAATATGATGGAGAAATACAACTAATAATTATGATCTGTGCTATAATAACCCTTCACAAACCTAACTAATAGCAGTCCAATTAGTCAAGCAATTACTTAGTATGTTCAAAAGGCCCACTTCACAATTATGGAAAGCTTTGCATTATTTTTACATGTCGAGGTTAAAATTGTAAAATCGGGCCACAAGAAGTATCAAGAAATCATGTTTGTGTTAAATATTTTCATAACTGTTGTAACAAAATTATGATAATCAAATTCTTAAATAATTCAGTAAGTTAATTGTGTCCACCAAGTACTTTTATCCATACACTAATTAAACTAAACTATCAAAACCTATTAATAAAATAATACTCCATCCGTCATAAATTAAATATTCACAATTTTATTTTATTTTGTTTAGAATTGAATGTTCATTTTCTAAAAATAAATATATTTTTTATTCAAAGTTTCACTAATAACTTCTTTAATTTAAAGATTTATATTCCATTAACTCATGCTCTCCACCATTTATCACTTTAATTTAAAGAATTTACATTTCACTAACTCATGGATCTCACAATCCATTTAAGTATAATTTGGCAAGTTAATTAAAATCAAATGTCTTTCTTCATTTTTAAACAAACTCAAAAGTGAACTGACAAATGGAGTAATGATTTAGTGTGACATCCTTTATAACAAACCTTGCAAAATTTTAGGATGCGTCCTTGATTATTTAATTTAAAATAATTTGTAGTGTTTAATTATTACCTGGACTATCGTTTCCTCATTTATAAGAAACCATAAAGAATTGATAGGAAAAAAATATAGACTAACATAATTCCTAGGCTAAAACATTGCCGCCATCCATGACAAAACTCAAGTATCCTATCACATTATGCTTATATTCATTGTTTGTCCAGAACATCCACACAATCATACATATAATTTTATTATGATTTGGATTAATATATATAGGTGTTATATTATCTGTGAATCTATTGCTGGCATCCATAGTAAAACTCAAGTTGTTTATCACATTATTCTTCTGTTCAGGTTGTTATACATTGAAGCATCTATCTTCCTAAATGGATCCATTTTGATTGACTCAAAATTTAAAGCTCAATATCTCTAAAACTCATTGAGGTTTCACACTAAAATATCCACATGAATTTTACACAACAGAACATTCAAAAAATTTAATAGTCAAATTTTTATTGACTATTACTCTTTCTGTCCCAAAATATTAAGAAGGTATTTTAATTCCTAAAATACCCTATCATTTATTATCTCTACTCTTTCTTAAGGACAATATCATTAATATGAGTCCTTAAGAAATACGAGTCATTTATAGTTTTATCAATGATGGCAACAAGGTTTTAGCATAGGAATTATGTTAGTCAATATTTTTTCCTATCAATTCTTTATGGTTTCTTATAAATGAGGAAATAAGAGTCCAGGCAACTATTAAACACTACAAAACTTATTTTAAATTATATAACGAAGCACACATCCTAAAATTTGTGGCATTAAGTATTATCTAAAATATCATTTAAGAACTAAAATCATTTAATATGAGACATAAAATATGTAAGGACAATATTAGAAAGAATTACATAAAATAATCTTAAAAAATAGTAAAACATCTTATATTTTGAGATAAGAGAGTTTTTTTATAACATCTTATATTTTGAAATATGGAGAGTAATAATAATAATAATTACTCCAAATGAATAGTCATCAACAACCACAAAAGGAAATTTTTGGGGTGTGCTAAATGTAACGCCCATAGATTTTTTAGGTCCAAAATACCCTTATCTTTTTTGGAGGCTTAAAAAAATTCTCTTTACTAAAAACTTGGACAAATCTTCAATTTTTACAAAAAATTAATTCAATGGATGATGAAAACACATATAAGGGTTGCAATGTGGAGATAAAAGTCTAACTTTTCAACCAAATATGCTTCATTTTGTAAAAAAAATCGATTTTTTTTAGCACGTGAACGAGCTACCTGCGCCTCCTTCTTGTCTCCGTGGTTGAATCACCTGCGCATCCTTCTTGTCTCCGTGGTTGAGTCACTCGCACCTCCTTCATATCTCCGCTGTTGAGTCACCCGCACCCCTATCCCATCTCCGCGGTTGAGTCACCCGCACCTCCATTCTATTTGCGCGGCCTAGCCGCCCGCATCTCTCTTTTTGTTATTCATGAACACAATATTTTCCAATTTTTAGCCTTAAAATCTAATGGGATGAGGCCAAATTGAGGAAGAAAATATGTATGAGGGAGAATATGGTGGGTGAGAGGGAAGAGAGAGAGATGAGTTTTGAGGGGAGGGGATATTTTGGGAAAATATGTTATTGATGGGGGTATTTTAAGAAATTTAAAGATATGGGGTGTTACATTTAGTAATTTGGGATGTTACATTTAGAAATTATGAAATTTTTCCATGATTAAAATAGTGCAATGACACGATTGGGCAACATTAAATCATAAAGCATATATCTTCCTAACTGGATCCATTTTGATTGTCTCAAAACTTAAAACTCAATGTGTCTAATACACATTGAGGTTTCACACTTAGAGTTCCACATGAATTGTACACAGTAGAACATGAAGTGTAATTACCAAATAAAACCAAATGAAATTTATGATGCAGGATCAAATGACATTTTATGCCAATAAATAAAAAAAATTTAAAAAGTTGGATGTATGTGCATGGAACAAATTAAAAAAAAAAGAAAAAGAAAAGAATTGAACCAAGCATTTCAAATGTAAATTTAAATGAATTGGACCAATCATTTATTGAGTTCTACAGTCAAATTCACTTAAATTTTGATTTCTAAAATATAGCTAAGAAATGTGCAAAATCTGGAAGCATATAAGAACTAATAGTAGTGATTGTCTTGATAATATACCATTGGTTAAATGTTTGTTTTTTGCAGGAAAAAAATAAAGGGTAACATCTAAAAGTGATGGGTCAGTCATTCCCTGCATAAATAAAGGACTCATTTAGCATGATAGCACAAATGCACTGCATACGCATTTCTCAATTATTATATACTTTAATATTTAAATAGTGACTTTTCAAAAAATGCCTAAACATTTGAATAAAAAAGACAAGCAAGCATTAATTTGGTCAAATTTAATAAAAAAAATTAAGAAAATAACCTAGTTCACCAAATAGAAAAAGAAAGAGACTTTTATTTTTTTATTTTTAAAAAGATTAGGTACCCATCTTATCAAGCATCAAAAGATAAGGGACTAAATATGTCTAAGTTACCTAAAAAAATATATAAATAGTGAGTTTTCAAAAATATCATTTACCAAACGTTAATTGAGTCAAAATTAACGGAAGAACCTATTTCACCATAATAAAAAAAAGATTGGGGATTCAAAAATTAAAAAGTAAATATTGAGAACTCAAGTTATAAATCGAAAAAAGTTTTAGGGGTTAAATTCACCAATTTTCCAGATATATTACTAATTAAGTATTATGTTCTTGGAAAAGTAGATAAGCATGAAATAGTATTTGAAAGTAGTGGAATCAAGTATTTTTCTTAATTAGTATTTGAAAGTGGTGGAATCAAGTATTTTTCTTAATTGTAGAATCTAATTAATCGTAGCTTGAGTTTGATTTGTTTTAGACACTTAGGAGTTTTTTGAATTGTTGAATTTAGACATGTCGTCATTAACCATGCCTCTACTCTGGTTGAATATATTAAGTTAGTAACTTGTTTTGAATATGCAAAGGTCAACTATTAAATCCAATATTTTTGTATTTTTAAAAATATTACTTAAATAATGGTATAAAATTATTCAATTAATTACCTGGGTAAGTTTTCTTAAAACATTGTAGGGCAATTACTATAGGCCCCTGTGTAATGTCCTCGACTATCTTCTCTACATGATTCGCGAATTTGCCCCACTATATATAACACGATCTTGTTTCATGATCCAGCAATAAAATATTATCTGCAATGATGTATAACTTTAATAATTAGACTGTTATATCAAGTTTGAGAAATAATAAGATTATACTAATAATTTTAAAGAGACTCACTCCAAATTCTCCAAGGACATCATCAGTCTTTTCTTATTGTAACCACCAATATGATTCGAAAGCAAACAGAGTTATAGATTAACTAGCGAAGGACGGGAAGGTTTTGGTCAGTGCAGGTTCGAATCTTGTCAAAGGTAAATGCTACTTTTATGCATCAGGTTTTGGAATAAAATTAGTGCATTCGCATCAGATATATAATAACTAGCTAGTGCAGCAATTTACATCCTTTTACTCATTGAAAAATCATTCACATGGGTATCCAAGCTCCGAACCTCGACTATATATATATCTATATAAGTACCAAGGGCTGCTAAAACCCTTACTTACAACTTAGCTGGTTTAGCTAATTAAAAACTCATCATTCTAAAATATGGCTTGCTCCTGTACCTCCTCACATAATCTCTTCTTAATTTTAATGAAGTTTTTTAACAATAAAAAGGAAAAATAAACTATAAATTAGTTACATTTATAAGCCTCTTATTGAAGACAAAAATTTGAAACCTTGTACTATTTTAATCTTTTAATCATTATAAAAATAAAGATAAATTTATTTCCAATAAGTCAAATGTAAAAGACATTCAAGTAGATAAAACTAGTTATCATGAATTATGCTCGTAATATTTATTTATTTATTTTTAAAAAAACTAAGTCAAATGTAAAGTGCAAGTCCAAAATTGACATGGCCTGCATACTACCCAATCATGCATGATGAAGTCAGTTGTAAATTACGTGCTTGCATGTCAACTATTGCAGAAGAAACGTCGTCCATGAAGACAAAAACCTAAAAAACTAAAAAACAAAAATCAATCGAAAAAATATTTCAGCAAAATTCGGAGGAAGACGAATGTCATCACCACGTACCTACAGGCCTTTGCCTTTCTCTCGTTTTCTTCGCTCAATTTCCTTCAACACCATCAATCCTCCTTCCACTTCTCTCTTCTCCCTCATTCTTCTCTCTCCGTCCTCAAATCAACAGAAAAAGAACTAAAATTCTATCATGTTTTGCTTCTCTGGCCCGTCAAATCTTCCGCCGGATATATAAAAGCACGGCAGGGATCTGACGCATCCCGTTATCCTCCACCATGGTCCACCTAGCCCGCCTAACAAGTCATCATTCTCCACAGTCCGATCAGGATTTATCCCACCCGGAGGTTGTAACCGACCTGTTATGGCCTTTTGGGAAGCTCGATGGCATCGACCGGGACGACTTTCGTGAGGCTGCCTATGAAATATTCTTCACTTCTTGCCGGTCATCTCCCGGTTTTGGTGGTAGAAGTGCAATAACGTATTATAATCCATCTGATGAGAAGGATGGAAGCGGGTCAGGGGCTGGGGGACATGTTAAGCCACCTGGGGTGGGGATGGCGGTGACTAGTAGGGTGAAGAGGACTTTGGGATTGAAAATGTTGGGAAAGTCACCATCAAGAAGGTTTAGCTCCTGCGGGGGGTCGATGTCACCTTCGTCCCCAATTTCGTTGACTAGGGCCAGCTCTTATGGGAATTCATCGTCGTCCCCGAACTCTAATGGTTCGGTGTCCAGTCCCAGGTCGGCATTTGCAACGGTGCCGACCAGGCCACGACGGCCCTTGACGTCAGCCGAGATTATGAGACAACAGATGAGGGTTACGGAGCAGAGTGATAATCGGCTACGTAAAACTCTTATGAGGACCCTAGTTGGCCAAGTACGTTCCATGGACAAATTTTGTTATAACTAAGGATTATTGGATATTATAATTCAAGAACTTGAAGAAAAATTAAATTTTTTTACAAATGAAACATAATGCTATTGAATCTTTTTGTTCTATGCTGGCTGCTTATGTCCATTCTTAACTTGACGGCCTAAAAGGATTAATACTAATAAATTTTTCTTGTTTTAGAGGTATTTTTTATTCACTATCCGGGAAATGCAAATTTGTTTTATCATATTAGCAATATTCTATTCATCGTGTTATTCTATGATCCTGCAATAATCATTGTGCATTGTTGAGTTTGAATTTGGATAATGCAGCCTTTCTTAGATGGAAATTTGACAAAATAAACAGTATGCGAAAGAAAACATTAATGGATAAGTTTCGTCAATAGCACAATGGAATTAATCAAGTATTGGTTCTTGATAAAATTTTCTTAGTAGCAAAAAGAGATAGAGAAAGTAAAGGAAAATGCATCCAATTCTACGATGAGATTGTAACTTTTCTTCATCAAATTGATTAATTCTTTGGCCCGATTAATTCAACACTGTGAAATTTATAATGGATCAGATGGGAAGGCGTGCAGAGACAATAATCCTTCCATTAGAGCTGTTGCGCCACCTTAAGCCATCTGAGTTCAATGATCCTCATGAGTACCATTTATGGCAGAAGCGTCAGCTTAAAATCCTGGAGGCAGGGCTTCTTCTTCACCCTTCTATTCCACTAGACAAATCAAATGAATTCGCTAGGATTTTTCGCGATATTATTCAGGCTTCTGAGACTAAGGCAATAGACACTGGAAAGAATTCTGAGACCATGAGAGCACTTTGCAATTCTGTGGTTTCTTTATCTTGGAGAAGTATTGATGGTTCCCCTACTGATGTTTGTCACTGGGCTGATGGATACCCCCTTAATGTCCATATCTATATTGCTCTCCTTTATTCAATCTTTGACACCAAGGATGAAACGTTAGTCCTTGACGAGGTTGATGAGCTTCTTGAGCTCATGAAGAAGACATGGTCTACATTAGGCATTAATAGATCTATACACAATTTGTGCTTTACTTGGGTGTTGTTTGAACAGTATGTTTTGACTGGACAAGTTGAGGTAGACCTTCTTGGAGCAACACTTGCTATGCTAGCTGAAGTGGCCAATGATGCTAAGAAGGTTGACAGGGAACCTCTGTATGTCAAGATTTTGGCCTCTGTTTTAATCTCAATGAAAAAGTGGCTAGAGAAAAGATTGGTTGATTACCATCAATATTCCGATAGGGGAACACTTGGACTAATGGAAAATGTTCTACCTATAGTGTTCTCAGTCATGAAAATATTGGAAGAGGATGTTCCTGGATATGTTGCTGCAGTACAGGAAAAAGGAGAAATGACTAAAGATTTTACAGGAAATCGGGTTGATCTATATGTTAGGTCCTCATTGAGGAATGCATTTGCAATGGTATGGACGTCTTTTTTTTTTTCTCTCAATATATTGATCAAATTTTCTAAATCACTGAAAAATATGTTTTGATTTATATTTTTTCTGTGGAAAAAAGATGCTGAAAGAAAAGAATGTAAATGGCACCGTTGTCGAAATGGAAGAAGCCAGTGAGGTGCTTATCAATTTAGCTGATGAGGTTGAAATATTGGCTGCAAAGGAGAAGGAACTATTTAGTTCTGTTCTCAAGAAATGGCACCCTATTGCAGCTGGTGTTGCAGCAGTAACTCTACACACTTGTTATGGAACTTTGTTAAAGCAATATCTTGTAGCAGCATCTACACTAACAAATGAGACAATTGCAGTCCTGCAGAGGGCTGGAAAGTTAGAGAATTTTTTGGTTCAGATGGTAGTTGAGGACTCTGTTGAATGTGAAGATGGAGGCAAAGCTATTGTGAGAGAGATGGTGCCTTATGAAGTTGAGTCGATCATATTACACCGAATGAAACAATGGATTCAAGAAATTCTCAAGAAAGGAAAGGAGTTTCTCCAGAGGGCAAAAGAAACTGAAGTAAGTTTGATCAAGATAAGTATTCATCATAGATGGATTTACAACAATTTGTTTGTCATTAATTCTCACCATTGAACTTTTTTCTTGTAGACATGGAATCCAAAGTCCAAGAATGAGCCCTATCCACATTCAGCGGTTGATCTAGTGAAATTCATCAAGGAATCTGTGGAAAAATTCCTTGAAACTCCAGTGAATATGTGTGAAGATTTAGTACATGATCTTGCTTCTGGACTTGATCATCTCTTTCAAGATTACATCACCTTTGTTGCTTCATGTGGTGAGTACCATTTCTTTGATGCCCCCTATCCCACGTGTAGAGACTATGAAACAATATACGTGAATATGTCTAGGTATCCCGTGTCAACTTGGATATATATTCATTTTGGCATAGTGAAAACAATTGCTAAGTGGTTGGCTGTGAGTACTATCAGCCCATTGCCCCATTACAGGTTCGGAGGCCTGGGGTGACAAATTCAACGAAGCAGAAATCTGCAGATTTGTTCTAGATAGTATTCACAAAGTCTATTCTGACAACCAAATATGTCTAGAACTGAAATTTCATAATGCACTTTTGCTGCCTCCACGAGAACATTATTTTCAAGTATATGCCTTTGTGTCATGCCATTTCCTTATTAGAGAGCTTGTTAAAAGAAAAAAGAAAAAAAAAAGATACTGCTTGGTGATTATGAAGTTATTCATTACAAATTTGGCTGCATTTTCAGGATCTAAACAGACTTACATCCCAGCACTTCCTCCTCTGACAAGATGTAGCCAAGACTCGAAGATTTCCAAGCTGTGGAAAAGAGCTGCCTGTAGTGTTGGCATGGAAGATCCAAGTCAATGTATTGCAGATGATAATCATCCTCGCCCTTCAACAAGTCGTGGAACACAACGCCTATATATCCGGCTTAACACCTTGCATTACCTCAGTTCACAGCTTCATTCTCTTGACAAAACAATGTCCTTCTCCCCAAGGATTGTTTCATCTCGACACAGCCGCCTAGGAAACACGAATAAACAACTCGGGAGCTCGTCTTCCTACTTCGATCACAGCCGTTCATCAATTCAATTAGCCACTCAGCATGTCTCAGAAGTTGCTGCTTACCGTCTGATATTCTTGGATTCAAATTCTGTATTCTATGGAAACCTTTACATTGATGACGTGGTGAATTCACGCATTAGCCCAGCAATAAAAATACTCAAGCAGAATCTCACTCTTTTATGTGCAATCGTTACTGAAAGAGCTCAACCAATTGCTCTAAAAGAGGTGATGAAGGCTTCCTTTGAGGCCTACCTTATGGTTTTACTTGCAGGAGGAAGCCCCAGAATCTTTTCAAGGTCAGATCATCAGATGATTGAGGAGGACTTTGATGCCTTGAAGCGAATTTTCTGTACTTGTGGAGAAGGTTTGATAGTAGAAGATGATGTGGACAGGGAAGCTGAGATTGTTGAAGGGGTGGTGGCATTAATGGGACAATCAACAGAGCAATTAGTGGAAGACTTCAGCATTTTGGCTTGTGAAGCTAGTGGGATAGGTGTACTTGGTGCAGGGCAGAAGCTGCCTATGCCTCCAACAACTGGAATATGGAATAGAACCGATCCCAACACTATCCTTCGAGTATTATGCTATCGGAACGATAGGGCAGCTAATCACTTTTTAAAGAGGACGTTTCAATTAGCAAAGAGAAGGGGTTGATGAAATTTGAACTGTAAATAATGAATTGTAGAGTTTCTTCAAAATTGAAAATGATGTAGGTCTTTCTCCAAGAAATTCTGCCATGAATAGATACAGTCTGTAGAAGAATATATGAGGGAGATAAAATGATCATATTGATAGCGAAATGTTGAGGGCTGGTGGTGAATATCGTTTTTAAAACAATTTGGTGTAATTTCAAACACTATATTATGAAAAATTATGGAGGTGGAGAGAGAATTGTACTTTTTTGTGTCCATTTTTCATAGACTTGTGCAGTAGAGTATTACCCTATTAGTGATTGAAAGGTCCAATGAACCTTTCTTGTTTCATTTTCCTCTCTATGTTCTCTTAGGGTCATACTTGGAACTAGATGTATTCATTTCTGTAGAATGACATATTTGGAGAATATTCGCAATGAAAATCTCCAAAACAATGAACAAACTGATTGATTAAAATCAGTTCAAGAACTAACAATGACCCTTGTAAAAAGACTTCCACAAGAAACGGCAGTGCAAGGCCAACAGTAGGAATACCATAGTAAAATACTTCAGTATTTGATTCCTTTGGGAAAATCTAAAGACTTTAAAAGGCAATCTATGAGTCTAGCTAGCTGGGGAAAAAATATTAATGTGGCACCATATGTGAGTGTACAATCATCTAGAGAGAGAGAAAAAACAAAGAAAAAAAAGGTGAGAGGGAAGCCAAACAGTATATATTAGCTTTGGCCAACTGATCTGCCAATCTATGCCCTTGTTGTTTCTTCTTGAATGGTTCCATTATCCTTTGATCCCTTCAGTTCTTCTGTAAGCACTTGCATTGAATCAGAAACTTCAGCCTTATATACATAAAACTTGCTCATAATCAAGAAGAAAAAATGTTCAAAATGTTTAAGACTGCCAAAAATGCATAATAATAATCCAGATGGGAGACATTAAGGTTGTTCTGAATCCATTCATGTCCATGATTCTTTGTGATGCGAGAAACTGTTGAGAGGAGGAAACTGCTAATGAAATTTCCTGCTCCTAAGGTAGTCATAGAATATGACGTTCCAAGGCTTTTCATGCTTTCAGGTGCTTGATCATAGAAGAACTCAATCTTTGCTACCTCCAAAAATGCATCAGCTGTTCCCATAAGAATGAATTGAGGAAGTATAATGAATATCGATAAGGGTACATCTACATTGTTTCCATTTTTGTCCAGTCCATGATCCTTGGCCACATGAAGTCTGTACCTCTCTGTTAATGATGCAACTGTCATGATAATAATATGTAGAACCATTCCAATGGCCATTCTTTGAAGCAGAGTGATGCCTCTAGGATTTTTAGTCCACTTCCGAATGAAACTAACGAAGAAGCGGTCATATAATACCACAGAAACCAGCATGGATATGGTGACAAATCCAGCTAAACTGGCTGGGGGAATTTCAAAATTATTACCAATTTCTCTCTTAAGAGTTGTGCCTTGCTTGAGAAACAGGGTATTGATTTGAGCAATCATTGTGCTCGGAACGAATGTGGCAATTAAGATTGGGATCATTTTTAGCATCAGTTTTGTTTCCTCCACCTGAGTTACTGAACATAGCATCCATGGACTAGTAGAGTTTGTTTCTGTACAAGCTTTATTTAGAAACCTGCATCAACAATATTATGTGGCATAAAAGCAGGATATCTCATGATAGAAGCTTTTAGATTAGGCAAAAATTTAACAAATGCAAACCTCAGAGAATGTGTAGAATCAATTCTGACTTTTCCTTTTTTGCTGTATTCCCCAAGATCAAGCTCATAGAGTTGTTTGGGATCAGTAGGAGCAGAAACTCTCCATTTTCTCAAGGCAGCCACAATGACTTGAGCCATCTTTGTAAAGGGACTTCCAGTGGGAACTTTATGCCTATAGAAGGGGGTGCCAGCCAAGAAGATGAGTATAGATATTGCAAGACCTACAGTTGGAAGCCCATAGCCAAGAGACCAACCAACATTGTCTTGAATGTACACGAGAACAGTGTTAGCAAAGAGGGTTCCAAGAAATATGCTAAACATCCACCAATTGAAGAAGGAGAGCTTGTGAATCTTCTCCTTTCGATCAAATTCATCAAATTGGTCAGCCCCTATGGTTGAAATGTTGGGCTTTGTTCCACCAGTTCCCACTGCTAGTGTGTAGAGGGCAGCAAAGTATACTCCTAATTGCAGAGTTGAGGCCTTCTTGCAGTTGTGTCCACTTGGATCAGCACAAGAAGGTGGCTTCAGTCCATGAACTGAAACTGATAGTGTCAATAGTGACATACCCTAAAGGCCATGCAAAAAAGACAACATATAATTATAGGTATACCACAGCTATTCTATGATCAGTAATATTTAAGTTAATACTATTAAAGCATCCAATGAGAAAGATAAAAGCACGTCACTTTAAGCCCTTGAGAGTTAAAAGTTCTTTTTGTTTTGTTTAATACATCTGGAGAAAATTATAGATCCAATCCAAAACATCTTGTCTTATAAGGGGTCAGTACGCCTTCTGTCCCAATATATATGTTATGGGATCAAGACCATTAGAATGTTCCTCCGCCCTATATGTAATAGTGAGATGTGTGTTTTATTATAATGTCTTTTCTAGTTTCATGTCAAACATGCATAAACATAGCCATTTTACCTCCAAATTAAGGCATTCATGTCTGTATGGAATTGTATAGAATAATATATTATTGTCTTTCTGCCTCTTATGTATTTATCTTCATTTATTGTCGGAGGGATCAACGATAATATTGTTATTTCCTTTTTCCTAGATATACTTAGCCCTTTTTACCCTCATTTCCTTTCCATTTTGTGTCTTGCCACTAACATCTGTCCTCTTTTTCTAGGAAAAAAAAGTGTGGCAGTTTGATAGAAACGAATGTGTAAAAAACAAAAAAAAAGATACTTCAAATATGATTACTCTGTCCATACACAACATTTGATGAATCTGTCCACATCTAAATATTTAGTTTGGATAATTTAACTAAAAAATACATGGATTTTAATCCTTATTTCATGTGCAATCTTCTATTTTAAAGCAAATCTAGTCTTTAAAAATATTTCAATTTTAAACATTTACTTCTTTGAAATATAGACTTAGAATTCTTATGCAACATGCCCATATTTTCAATATAGACTTAAAAAATTATAAATAAAAAGTTTTACTGATCTATCGAGTTGAAGAATATATATATATCATGCTATCTACTAATATTCAGAAAACCAAGACAACACTACTATACTAGTAGTAATTTATAATATTTTCCTCATACTCCCTATATATATTTTTATAAGATATTTTAAATAAAATTATACATATTAAATTCTTTTAGTTTTGTTATACATTTATTTATTTTAATTTTTTTTTAAAAAAATATTCATTATTTCTTTATCTCTTTTAATAAATTTAAATATATTATATTATACAATAATATTAAAATATAACAAAAATATCTTATAATTAAATATATTATAAAAAATAACGAGAAGAGTATTTTAATTGTATGCATTTCTAGAAGTTAGGACTTATTCAGAGAATATGACAGGCAGTATATATGTTGGACTTAATTTAAGTTTTAAGTCCAAACTCCGAAAGGAATCTTCTTTTTTTTATTATTATTATTGAATCTAATGACCACATAATAATGATTAAGTTGGAAACAACCCCTCAAGTCTTCAACGCCATCACTTTCAATTTAGTCAAACAAAGAGCGCGCTTCCTAGCCTGTGCCTATCCACGCATTTCTTGTTTTTTATTCTTATATGGATCAATCCTATATGAATTGTTCAGCAAAATAAATATGGCTTTATTCTGCAACTTGGATATATATATCTAAATATATAACAACAACTTGTACTCAAGATAATTAATATACTGAATAAATAGATTTTTTTTTCTTCCAATTTATAAAATCATATAAACATGACCTAACATCAAAATTAAATCTGAAAAAATAAAACACACATATGGAAGTATCGAAAATTAAAGGTATTTCAATATCAGTACCGTAAGATATATAGCTGAAGCAATCACGAACGTCCAATAGCGTCCAAGAACAGCATCTGCAAAGTATGCTCCTAAAATTGGAGTAATCCAAATGGTGCCGACCCAGTTGGTGACATTGTTGGCAGAGGTGACTGTGCCTTGATGGAGCTTTTTTGTCAAGTAAATAAATAGGTTCGAGGATATTCCATAGTAGGCCATACGTTCAAACACCTCGTACACTGTAATAAAAATTCTTTTTGTTAATTTTTGTTTTTTTTTTAAAAAAAAAGAAATAAATTAAATAATTGCATAGTAAAAGATTTTTGGAGTTTTCTTGGAAATTATAATTAGTTTGTACTACATCGTGGGTCTAGCTAGGTGTATTATTGACTTTTGTGTAGGATAATATTGCAAAAGCATGATGTCGATTAGAGTTATTGTGGCACGTGTATACAAACTGGATTAAATTATGTAATTAGTCAAAAAAGAGTTTTGGAAAGATACCAATTAGATTTCTCATTAAAAAAATGTGAAAAATAATAAAAATTCATGCAATCTTAATATAAATTAAAATTTCTCTTAAGACATAAGTTGCATGAATGGCAACACTAATCCTAGTGCAATAGAGATGCATAACTCATGAGTCAGCTAATGGTTTGATGAAGGTAGCCAACAGTAAGTAGTAATGAAGAGATTAAGGAAAATGGGGAAAGATGTTTGGAAAAAAAAAGTCACTTTATTTCTAAAATTTTTGACTTCTCCTTTATTATTATTTTAATTTTAATTTTTCTATAAATTTTCCAAATGATTCATTTGACGTGTAACTGCTGAAGAAAAATTTACCACATTTTGTTAAATTTCTTGACCATTTGACAGTCAAAATTAATAGAGATATGACTCACAACTATCATGAGAGAGATGTTGAAGTTGGAGAGTTAATGAGCCGACTAAAAGCATTAATGCGTTTTCCAACAAAATATTTGGCATCTTTGGAGTAATATTTTATGCTGTTCTAAAATATAACTAAAATATAACTAGTTAACACACCTTCATACAGCTCAAAAATTTATTTTACTTCTTATATTTATTGTTCTTATTTATAATATTTTGGAAATAAAAAAAAAGAGAAAATATTATTTTGAAAATAAAAATATATTAAAAAAATTTCTTGAAAATAAGAATAATATTAGAGGAGAGATAGAAAATAAATAAGAGTAATATGAAAATATAGGTTCTCTGACACCCTACTTTTGTCCAATCAATTCCACAGGATGTGGGGAAGACTTTAGCATAATTAAACCTCGAAAGACCTGTGTAATTATCTTACCACACATGCAGGAAACAAACACACCTACCCGCTGAAAACAATGATAGGGTTGTGGTTGCTATTCCTTAATAATTCCAATTAATTATCGTACAATATTTAAGGGTGCTTATATATATAGGTAGTGTGTGTGCATGGTGGGAACTGGGAAAGTACTTCCAATTAGAAAATTCCAATTATAATTAACCGAAAACAACAATGAATGTGACCAAGATGGTTTACCAAACTAGAAACTGGTTTCCTGGCCAAAGGAAGAGGAAAACAAGATTGGAATACTAAGATATAAACTACATGAAGTGGCCAAATCCTTCAAAAGTTTCAGTGGAGAGCTGAAGGTAAGAATGAAGCAAGTGTGTGTTTCAGTGAGAAACACTGATACTAATTATTAATTAAGGAGAGAAAATTAGAAAGTGTACCAACAACAAACCAGCAAGCAGTCCATCCTCCTCTCTTAGATCTAAGGATAGGGTTGCCTCTGAGATCAACAGTCCCATCTTGAGTGTAGCCATCAGAACCTTGTTCTTCTTCATGTGCCATCACAAAATCAAAATTTTTGGTGCTTCAAAACGCTCTGTTTCAGTAGACACTCGTTTTTTTTTGCTGTTGTTGAAAGTTACTAATCTGTATGCAGCATTTTATAGGGAAACTAGGTGGGCGTAAAGTCTTCCCTGCGTTCCGGGCCCCGTTGCAAGGGTTAAACCTGGCCCACTTAAATTAACTACGTTCGTTGAACTGGAACATGGAATTTTAGAAGGGATCCTTTTTTTCTTTTTGTGCTCATGTTTATATATCTTATTTGAAATTAAATATTCATGTTTAATTTAATAATAAAATTTATTTATTTATTTCTATATTTTTTATTTTCTACCATTTAAATTCTTCATGTTTTTTCTTTACTTAGTATTATTTTTATTTGTTGTTGCCAAGAAATATTTTTTCAAATTCATCATTGCACATAAAAATATCTCTTTAAATAATTTTTTATCTTCAAAATTTGTATTACATTAAAATTTTAAATTTTCTTTTAAATTCCATAAATGAATTTCACATATTCATATAAATAATATGTTTCCAATACTTTTTAATTAAAAACACAATATCAAATAATTTATTAGTTATATTTTATACTAGATCCAAAAAATATTCTATCAAACTTTTGATTTCTAACTACAAAAAAATTCTTAAAAGAAACGTATTTTCTTTGTCTCATTTCAATTATTCACTTTGGATTTGTAATATAATTAAAAAAAATTATTGGAATTGACAAAATACAACTAAACTTTTTAAATTGCCCTTATTAATAACTAAGGTGTTACCAAGAAATGTATTCTTAAGAAAAATGAATAATTCATCCAAAAATTATAAACAATGATAAAATTATAAAAGTGTCTATTAAAATTAGAAAACATACAATTGAATTTAGACTAAACCTGAAAAAAGAAAGCAACAATGATAAAAGGTCTCCAGGATGGTGATAATTAAAAAAAAAAAAAAAATTGCCCAACATTATGAGTTATAGTTTTCTCAAAAGTAGAAAAACTCCAGGAGTTGAACCAATGCGAACGTTAGTTTTTATTTGTGAAAATTCATACTGAACCCAACTCTTCCTTTAAATTCTTGCCACCAGTATTTAGGTAACTCAAAACTCAACTATAATTGTGAATTTATTGCACTTTAATTATATTCAACCTATAGTCGCATACTCGAGTAAGATTTATTATAGCTTTGAAATTTAAGTAAAGCCATTTGGAAAATGCTTTTATTATCCAAAAATATCGTCTAATGAAGATGGTAATGGGTACAATACAAATAAATGATAAAAAAAAATATAAAGATAGAAAAGGATGAAATAATTTTTAAAAAAAAAAATAGTAAAAAGACATTTTGTGTTAATTTTTGTAACAGCACACACAAGAATCGAATCTTGATCTTTATCGACTACATAGTTCAAAAGAGAGTAAAAGAAGGGAGGAATTTGGATGGAAAGAACAGGAGGAAGGGGAATTTTATTTTCCCTCCCCGAGCCTTTGAGATGAAGGTGGAATTATTACTTAAAATTTTTCTTTTCTTTTCTTTCCTCCAAATTATGATACAAGAACAGACAAATATAAGACAAATATATGACAGTAGTAGGACGAGGGTTCGAATATCCCGTAATTAATATAGACTTAGTAAAAATCTGTAATCAGTTGCGGCATATACCGTATTTGCAATCAGTTGTTACATATCTCGCGATTAATATAGATTCGGTGAAAATTTGTATTCAGTTCTGCATATATCGCAATTAATATGAGAATAGTTTTTGAGTGCCGGATTACTTGACTCCATCTAAGTAATGAAAAAAACGAAGCGACCATGCGGGCGGTTGACTGATATCCTAGGATCTTCATTCCCGATTCTTCACCATTGATTGCTCCTATTGGCATTCGTGGAGTTCCTTGAAGTCATACACGGTGCAAACTGCTGAACCAGTTGTTTTTCATTGAATATGCTAATTAATTATTAATTATTTAAAACAGCTCTATTTAGTTTGTTGTTACAAAACTCATTTTCAAGTTATATGAATAATAAATGCTTATTTCTTTTAAAATTAAATATCTATTTTTCTATTTTAAAATGTTCATAAATAAATATTTATTTTCTTAAAACAAACTTTTTTTTCATTTAAACTTTCTCTAATAACTTCCTTAATTTAAAAGATTTACATACACCAACTAATGATTCCTATTACTAAATTAATTAATAATAAGATAGATATGTAACTTCATTGAAGTAAAAAACTCTTTATAATTTTAAGGCAAAGTCAAATATGGACATTTAATTTCTAATGAGGAAGTATTAAGTTATATTTTATTTCTAAAAAATAAATGCATAATTTTTCACACACACCAATTTTGTACACATTTGTACACAATTAAAGTTGAATTTGATCAAATTTTAAATGCAAGGTGAAATGACAAAATAAGAAAAACAAAGAAATAATTTGCAATTTCAACAAGGTTAATATGTTTTCTTAATATGTGTAAAAAATTATACTTTCCGACTGAGAATGAGGACTAATTCATTTTGCCACTTTTTAAGGATATTTTATAATGCTTTTATGATATTACTTTTATTTATTATTATCTCTATCCTTTTTTTTTATTCTCAATACAAAAACGTTATTCTCTCTTCATCTATTTCTTATTTTTAAGACAAAATAAATAAAAATATTATTTGAACTAAAATACCTCTTTATTTTAAAGAAATGGGAAGAGTATCTATTTATTAGGGGATGGAAAAACGAGGGACCTACTTATAAAAAAAAGGTATAAAAAAAAGAAAAAGAAAAAAGGGGAACCTACCAAAGGTACAAGACCATAACTTGGAGATATTTTTGCATGTTGTGGTCAAGTTTTAAACTTTTATCCTATTGTTTTGGTCCACTAATTCTATCACCTTATTGTATTTAAGAAATTAGATATCGAAGAAAATTCTTTTCCCCTTCACTCCATCTCTTTCAAATAATCAATTATATTGACTTAATATACTCTTAAATTGGCATCTATTGTGTGACTTTTTGTAGAATGTCTGAATTCAACACTATAACTGTGACAACAAGCTGTCCATAATTTTTTTTTTTTTTTTTTTTTGGCAGAGTAGCTCAACTTGGCAATCTAGTGGGCTTTTATAGAAGAATTCTGGAGAGAGTCTTTGAGTTGCTGCTTTCTGCTCGGGACAAGCACTCGCTTTCTCAAATCTCAAGTGGTTAGTTTTTTCACGTTTTTTTTCTTATTAGCTTATTTTAATTGTTTATTTTTTAATATTAATATATATTTTTATAATTATATCATTATTATTAATGAAGAATTTGAATGAGTTAATAATTATTTATTAGAGAATGTTTTTTTAAAATGATTAATACATATACAATAATTATTAAATGAGAAAAATTTAGAAATTTTAGTTGAATAATTATTATTTATAATATTTATCGCAAGTTTAACGTAAATAATTAAAATAATACGGATGAAATATAAAATTATCTAGGATTTCCATTTAAAATTTAAAAAGAAAAAAGACAACGTTGTGTAGTAATTTTGGGAACAGCACTATTATGTAGCCCACCATTTGTATTTTGTAATCACATGCATTAAGAAAACGTAATATTATAGCGGGACCATTTTGAAGGCATCTTTATACTTTGTTGGGCCAAATTTAGCTAGCATAATCAGATTCCGATTTCAAGCCAATTGGGGGTAATGCATTTGGATTGAATTTCTTTTATAATTTTTTTAAAATTAAAATTATAATAATAGTATTATTTTAATTTTGAGTCTTTATATATATATATATAGAATTGTACTATATTTTTATAAAAAAACAACATATAAAGTCAAAATGGTAAAATTATTATTTGTTTATTCTTCAGTTATCAAATATCTAACTATGTAAGCCCCGAGAAAAAAAAATCATAACTTCAAATTCAAATATTTCAAAGCCTTAACTAATAAAACAACAAAAGTATATTACTTGCAAGTATCCAATATTCGATTTAAGTGGAAAAAACTAAATGAACCCAACAAAGTCATGTAATTTGATTTTTAGTTCAGTTTTATTTTAAAATTTCAAATTTAATTTAATTTTCAAACTATTAATTAAACTAAATTGAGTCAAATTGAAATTTCTATAAAATGAAATTAAGCCAAACAAAATTGAATTTCGATTTAAAGTGAGTAACTAATGCTCTTAGGTGATATATGTGATTTTAATTTATCTCATCAATTGAGGCTATGAAATCTTTGAATTCGATCGTAGAATTATATATTTTTTATTTATAGTGTTTTGTGGAACAAATAATTAACATTTGATAAATTAAGAATAATTTCCTTTAAAAAAATTAATATTACAGTCTTCATATACTTTTTTCCATTAAAGTCTAACGACAATATGATATTTAAATTAAAACAAATCTATTATTGAAGATTTAATTGCAAAAGTTGAATATTTTCAAAGAGAAAAATATTTGATATTTTGAGGAATTATATTAAAAATAATCCTATTATTTTTTGAGAAAAACTCTATGACTTATTGATGAAAATGACTCATAACTATTTTGTTTTTGGTGGATTTGATTCAAATTTTTTAAATTTTTTTTCCTATGTTTTTTTTGGAATTGATCCTTATGTTTTTATTTTTACGTATTTGATCCTTATCTTTTAAATTTTTGATGAGATTGACCCTAATATTTTTATTTTTACATGATTTGGTCCCTAACTCATAGTTGGTTTAAGCACAATGACATTTTTGTATTACCGACCAAATCTTGTGAAAAAATAATATATTAAGACCAATCTTTTAAAAAAACATAAACAAAAAGAAGGTCAAACTAAATCCACACAAAATAAAAGACTTACAGGTCATTTTCACCAATAACTCAAAACTCTATTATTAAAGATTTAATTATGAAAATATCATATTTGTGAAAATTGACTAAGTTGAAATTAACCTTTGGAAAATTAATAAATGTTTTAAATTGGGGCAAATTTAGAAAATAATCATATATATTACCCTTATTTAGAAAAATAACATAAATTTTAAGATGAACTAAAATGACAATTATGATATGTATATTAAGACCATGCGATGTAAATATTTTTCTTAAATATTTATAAACATTTATCCTTTTATTGTTTGGATTGGGTAGGGGTCATTTTATTCTCTACCGACTCCAAATAATAAATAAACCAACTTAGGAAAATTTAATTTATATTATGTCTTTAAATCATTGAAAATAGTGATTATAAATACTCATTACATCTTATCTTATATTATTGAGACTAATTTCATACTATATTATTAATATCAACGTTTAACTTAAGATAATAGTTTTTTTCTTTTCCAAATATGAATACTAGCATCTGTCCGTACGAGAAATTTCCACCAATTCCAATCCAAAAGTATTAGAATCCATTTTTCGCAATCCAATTAAGACTGATTATTAAGTGTATTTGTGTTTAAATTTTGAATTGAGTTTTTTTGTTTTGTTTTTATATAGGAGTATAATATAATTTTTTGTGTTTAAATAATAATTTTTTATTGAAAACTGAAATGAATCTTTTTGAAGTTAAAAGTTGAAAAAATATTTTTGGTGTTAGAGAATTAGACCTGATCACGGTTGAATCTGAACCGGTGAACCGATTCGGAATCGGACCGTGGTCAACGGTTCAAAAACCGTTGACTAGGTTTACGGTTCATAAAGGTTCATGAACTTACGGTTTTTGGTTTCGGTTTAGGTTTTTCATTTTGATGAACCGTGAACTAGCGGTTGATGAACCGGAACCGAATGTTCATGAACCGTTGAACTGGCGGTTCAAACCTTTAAAAAAAATTATATATATAATTTTATTTGATAAATTATATTTATTTTTTATATACATTAATCTTATCATTAATTCTCCAGTTTAACATAATTATGTAAAACAAAAAATAAATTTTTAATCTTTTTAAATTTCAAATTTCAAATAAATCTCAGCCATTTTTCCCTCAAATTAATCATATGACTTATGGCTTTCTTTTATTTTTTCCCTCAAAATAAAAAAAAGGACAAAAAATATAAATAGTGTCTTGTGTCAACTAGCCTATATAAATAGGCATACACCGTTGCTTTATTTTTTGGATCAATGGAATCATTCCCAAGTTGTCTTGTGACTTGTGCACATTATTTATTTATTTTGTCATTTTCTAATTTTTCTCCCCTCAAACCTACGCATAATGCCAACTTTTAATTTCTTTTTAATTTCTTTGGTTAATGCCAAAGAAACAATCCCTATTCCCTAGTATAATATAATATTTTTATATGTGATACATGTCATCTTTAATTTATTTTAATCATTATGTTCTCTAATGGTAGGACAATTTGTGTCTTGTGACTTGTGCACATTATTTTTTTAAATATGCCGTGCCCAAACTGACACGTTGTATTTTTTTTATTTCTGTCCTTTTAAATTCTTTTTTCTCAAAGAAAGAAAAAAATGAAAATAAAATGGTTGAAATTCCAATGCTTTAAAAAAAATCATCTATAAATTCTCTCTTTCAAATCAATTTTATTTACACATTTATCAAATATCAGTCTTATTTTCTCTCTACATTAGCATTCTTCTAAGTTATCTTTCTCAAGTTCTCTACAACCTTCTATTGAATTTTTAGTTTTTCATTTTATATTTTCTCTTCAAACACAAAAAAGAATGTCAGATTCAAGTAAGTCAAGGAACAATGAGAAGACTTCAATGGAATTTCCATTGCGTTTACCTTATCAATATCTTTACACAGATCAATTTACCACCCCAAGTGATTTTCAACCACCAACTCATTTTGAGTATCCACAAACAATTGATTTTTCCATTCCTATCACTAGTACTGGCGCCGGCGTCAGCACTAGCACCGGTAACGACGTATTTGAAGTTGATAAAGATAATGAAGAAAAAAGTATTGGGTAGCCGGAATTAGTATCACACACCCAATAAAGTTGTGTTCCAGGTATAGAGAAAATTAAAGCGCTCAAATATGATATTTTCAAAGAGTACTTTACAAAACAAGAACTCAGTACCGGAGGAGGGCAATATATTGTGCACTGCAATATTATTGTAAGTCTACATACAAATGGAAATCAGGAGGAGGCTATGGGACCCTGCGTGGACATTTGCAACGAAATCACAAAGACAAAATTGGTATGAAATCTTCACAGATACAAATGACCGGGTACACTACTACTACTGATTCTGGTTCTTTATTTAAGTATAGTGATGGGAAAAATAGAGATGAATTAGCTAAATTGGTTGCTGTTGAACACTTAAGTTTTAGTTTTGAGGAAAAATTAAATTTTGTAGATTATTGTCAAACTGCATTAAATCCGGCTGCTAAACGTATTCCACGTACCACATTGACACGTACTATGCATAAATTATATAAAAAAGGTAAAAAAAATTTATTTGAAGTATTTTCAAATTTAGATAATAAAGTTTCTATTTGTAGTGATATTTGGAGTGATCATTGACAAACACATTCTTACATGGCTGTTACTTGTCTTTGGATAGATGATAATTGGATAATACAAAAGAAAATACTTGTATATCGTGTGTTTGATGATTCTCATACAACTGTCAATATTTCAAAATTAATTCTACAAATTTTAGAAGAATATAATCTTGTAAAAAGAGTATTTTTTGTTAGCTTTGATAATGCTAGTTCTAATACTGCTTCGATTCCTGATCTTAAAAAATATTCTGAACAACAATTTGGTGGGGGAAATATATTATCAGAAGATCGATCCTCTTTAAGTCCTGATTCTTTAGAGGTTCAATCTTGTCTTGATGATTGAGTTAAAAGCTAAAGACGTCAACAAGAAAATCTATCCTCCAATAATCCATTGAGGTAAGAGAAGAGTTACATCTAAGAGAAATATGAGTACTTTGATTCCTCTATACTATTGGAGGATACGTAGACAGCTTAATTTTTGGAAACAAAAATTAAGTTCAAGTCCATTTTAATAACAAACTTCCATTTATTTAACTAAAAAAATTATTTTGAATTTTTTATGTTTTTAAAAAATAAAAATTGAAACCGTATTAAAACGGTAACTGTCGGAACCGAACCGAACCTTACCGGAACTGTGAATCGGCGATTCATGAATCGTTTTAAACCGTTACTTAAGGTTTCGGTTTAGATTTTTCATTTTGATAAAACTGAACTGAAACCGCCGGTTCATGAACCGTGGTCAGGTCTATAGAGAATTGTAAGATTGATAATAATATAAAAAATATAAAATATAATTAATAAGTTATTTAAAATTATGTTTTTAATTAAAAATAATAAAAAATATTATTTTGTGATTAGGTGAAACTTATTAATTGAGTTAAGATAAAACTTAAAATTTTTAGACATTTTAGAGAAAAAAATTATTTATTAAAATATTTGATGGGGATGGATAAAATTAATATAAAATCTTAGACCAAACACAAGAGAATTTAAGAGTAATCCAAACCATATACCAGATAGTGGTCTTCTGGGGAAGCAGCAGGATCCAAGAATTGGCAATGGAAGCACAGAGCTCGAAAGCAAGCACAGTAGCGATCCTTCAAACAATGAAGCTCAAATCCGGCAAGAGTTATAATCAGATTGCTGCAGAGACTGGTCTCACCAACGTCTATGTTGCTCAGCTCTTAAAACGCCAGGCTCAGTTGAAGCCTGAGACTGCTCCCAAACTTAAGGCATCCTTGCCCGAGTTGAATGAGGAGATGTTAAAAGAAATGATGCGCCCTCTCTTGAGGTCTTATGATCCCAATTTGATACAAGACCCCACTGTTTATAGGTAAATTGCCCTTTGTCTTTCATGTCGGGTATGGAATTTGTTTTCTGGGTTTTGTTCATTTTGTCGTTTTTCTTTTCGGAGTATTATTTGATGGATATGTTTAGTTTGTAGCGTCAGTGCCGATTGTGTTTATTGATTTTAATGAGAAAATTGAGTTGATCATGTGTCAAGCTAGTTTTGGCTAGATTAGAAATTTGATCAGTTTACATGTGATAGAATTGGTAAAGATACTCTATCTTTGATTTCTGAGACAATTATAAATTGTGGTTCTTACTGAAAGAGTTTATATGATTCTGATACTTGTTTATTTGTGGTAAAGTAACAAGATTTTGTCGAAAATAAACTTTCATTTGTCTTAATTTCCTTCAATTTTGAGTATTCCTCTTAGAATGTTCATATGTGACTTGTCATTGAATGTCCATATTTGACTCTTCAAAAATTGAAAAGAACATTTGACAATGTAAACAATCCACTTATTCTTGATATTAATGTTGTTGATAGTAGTGAGACCAATTATTTAGTCAGATGCAAATCTTTTTATATTGAGGAGGCTGCTAGGGAATTTTACACGAAGAATTATATTATTTATTAAATCCTTTAAACTAAGGAGTCTGTTAGGAAATTTTATGAAAAATTATATGGTTTATTTTGGAAAAGTGAATATTCAATTTCAGACAAATCAAAATATAAATATAAATGTGGACATTCAATTTCGTCGGATGGAAGGAGTATTTCTAAATGAGGTTTTAGTAAAAGTTGCATACTTTTTATTTGTGGAGTGAGTGAAATTGTTGGGACAATGTACTGTATTTGCTATGTATTTTCAGGTTAAGAATTTGGCACTTATGCTCTATAAATATCCAAACACAGTCCACAAAGGTTTGTATGTTCATTTATACAAATAATTACAAGCAGAACTGGGGGTCTGTAAAGGAGATTATAAGAACCAGTGGTAATGCAAAGAATACAAAAAAGATAAGAGTTTCATTATTGATCCGAAATTGAACTCATGAGACTGGTGATGGAATCATGTAGGATTTGTTTTTAGATGTGATTTCCATGTTGTGAAGCTTGAATTTCTGCCTATCACATAATTTATTCCGTGGACTTCCTGTTTGCAGATTGAATGAAGCTGTTATGCATTTTGGGGAAAGCATTAAAGAAATTATAAACGAAGAATTTGGTGATGGCATGTAAGTGACAGTTTCTTCCTCTGAATATTCAAGATGCTGGTGATCTTTCTACTCATATAAATGAAGTATTTGGGTTTCTTATTTCTTGGTCCTATGATTTTATTATTTGATCTGCATTTATTATGTTGGTAATGCTACGTGTAATTTGACTTTCTTAGTACTGTCTGATCGGGTTAGTCCTTCCATTTGTTTTAAGTTTGCTGCTTTTACTAGCATGGTTGAGGATGGAATTGGCTAGTTGAAGAAAGATAGACTTTTTAAATGTCAATAGGGGAAAATAATCAATTTTTTCTTGCATATTACACACTTATCTAAGAAACATACATGCTTAGGAAAATAGTTGTTTCTTTCTCTACTAAATAATTTTCTAAGAATACATGAATGAGAAATTTATGTGTCCTGAGTATCTCTAACAGTATAATCATCAATTCTTTTTTGATTTTTTAAAAATGATAATTTAATTAAAAAAGAATACATTCATGTGAATTAATGTCTCACACAATCAAAACTAGTTTCGGGTTATTAGCAGTGAGAGATTGGACAAAAGAGAGTATCTTTAACTGTCATCTTCATTGTTCATAAAGGAATCTGATATATCAGATATCTCGATTCTTGAGATTTAGATTGTATCTTTAAGCATCCCTAGAGTGTAGTATATTTACAAGATGGACTTGGCATTTGATGTCCAAGTGTCTCATGTCTAGGATAAAATATTTTTACCATTTCAATCAGAATCCTACTGGGACATTTTTAGAACCTTTCTTTGATTATCGTTAGAACTCAGTACTGTGATGTGATGTGACAAAAGTAGGATCCATCTATTGGATAACTTGTCCTGTTTTGCACATGAATTCCACAAGAATATCAACCTCAAAATTAAGTATGTTTTCCTAGGATAAAAAGCAAATCTATGTTCTTTAGATGCACATCTTACTTTCATATGAAATATTGACTTTTTTTTTTCCTGTTTTAAAATCTCAAGCATGTCCGCTATAGATTTCTTCTGCTCTGTTGACAAAGTGAAAGGTGTGGATGGAAAGGATCGTGTTGTTGTGACTTTTGACGGGAAGTACTTGCCATATTCTGAACAGGTCGGTTCTTGTATTTAATTTAATCTTGGTCTAAAATGAAACTACATATTAATGACTAAGGAATTCACTTCTTTTTCCATCTTCTGGTTTTTGTTAAAAGAATACTAATTCCTTGGAAATCCCATGTCATTCCTGGATGCAACATCTACCTTTGGTCCAGGGAATGACTTCTTTTAAGTCTCCCTCCGACCCCAGCCCCTTGCCTCTGGGGGTTCAATTCGTGGATGCTATATTAAAATTTCGTGACTGAAAGTGAAATTTATGTTAATTTGAAGTTGAAATTTCAAATACAAGAAGGGTCCTAATGTATATGACCTGAGCTGGATTATTATTATTATTTCAGTTTCTAAGTGGGGAATAACACTCCCTCTCTTCCTTCTATTTGTCACAACTCCTGAAAAGATAGAACTCATTCTTTCCCTACCAGATCCTCTCTCTCTCTCTGCCCTCCCAAACACATGGTTATGGTTAGAACAATTTGCATTTTGCTTCCAGCCTTTTCCTCATGCTTCCAAGATTTAGATACACATGCCAGGCTTCAGTGTTCAACTTATGGGGAATCTTCTATTGTTTTTCCAAGTATCAATGAAAGGTGAATTTTCTTTCTAAGCGACGCAAAAAATTACTGTAAAGCCAGGATTTGACTGACAATTGCTTCATTTTTCTACTTTGTACATCTGTTCAATATGAACTTTTGACTCTTTGTACTGTATAATAATCACATTTCTGAAACGACTTTCTTAGTTCATAATCAGAACTGTCACTCTATCTTTTCCTTCAATTTCTGTAGTAAAGCCTACCTTCCAAAACTGTTAAATAACCATTCAATATAATTAATTGAAAGTCTTTGTATTCACCTATTTTCTTCAAGAATTACCTCCAGAAAGAAAAATGTGCAGCACTAAGACTGATTAAGTGATAATAATATGCAGATCAGTAGTCATCGGATTGTGTTCCTGATATGATTGTTTGATGAATTTCTCTTGGATATCTTACTGATTTTTTATTCACTTGTTTTTATATGGCAGAAATCTGAGCATATGGTGTCAAGATTGAGATTGGAAGGAAATTGAGATAAGTTGCAACAAAGGATAGCTATTTATGCCATATGTCTTGTAGGCAGTTGTTCACTAGTAATCAGGATGTTATCAGCAGGATTATGCTGCACCTGAAATAGAACTTTAGTGTATTCACAACGACCTGCTGCGAATTTGATTTATTTGTATTCGATCTCTTTTGTGTGCAGAACTTCTTATAAATCTATTAAGGACATTGATTTTGAAATGGCCCTTTGTGGGTCGCAAAGTTCTATTAATAATTGATAAGAGATCTCTTGACACTACAGAATGAGAAAATCATTTTCAAGAGGACTGGAGGGTGTATAATTTGAACCATATTTATTTGAAATGAACTTTTTACCATGTTAAGTCTGCATTCTTATGACAACTAGGGAAGAAAAAGGTTGAAGAAACAAGTGAAAGGATATCAACAGCATAAGAACAAATCTGGCGAGCAAGAAAACTACCTGAAGAAATAATATAACATAGGGCAGGAAACTTTATTGTATAGGTAAAGATACTTTCTGTTTGTCTTGAACTGATTTTCACATATTCTTCAAAAATTGTCCAGCGCTTGACCGAAGAATTTTTCAGAATTTGAACCTTTCTTCCTACTGCCGAGGTAGAACCATAATCTTGGAAGCAGCAGTAATCCAGCATCTATCTATCAGGTAAAACAGTTACCATAATCTTCCAACAATATAGGTCCCATGCCTTTTGGTATTTGGTCCAAGATAACTACTTCAGCATGTGCAAAGCCTTCAGTTGCCAGAGAATCTGCTGCCGCATTTTGTTTTCCAATAGTCCAGAGGTATTCTAAAGACCGTTTAACCAACTTCAGTAGTTCTCTGCAGTCTTCCACAAGCACTGTGTATTGCTTCCATTTGCTCATCCCATTGACTAGTTGGTAAGTTTGTAAGTTGTGAACCTCTACTCTAATGCCAGTTAGCCCTTTATCCCTTGTAATCTTTAAGCCCTCTCTGATGCTCCAAAGATGTGCTTCAACGGTGGTGCTTCTTGCTATCCTCCCCATATATCCATATTGCCATACACCTCGATCATTCCTCAGTAGACCACCAAAACCTGCGCATGCACGAAAACAGATATCATTTTATTGTATTTTCAAATTAGATGGCTCCTATAAAATCTCTAGATTAGCTCTAAAATATTATTGTGTTTCCTTTGCAGAATTTCATCTAGAACTTCTAGCTAGAAATTCTCTCTCATATAGATTGTTTTCTTAATATAAAATTTTCTCAGGATTTCTTCCTGGGCCTAAGACAGTTACAGATTTAACCAGCATTAAGAACAGTACGATTACACAAAAGGGCAGGTGAAGATTGAAGTCATGCTGGAGGTAATATCAGAAACAGTTCAGTATTTCACTTTGGGTATAAACAATTGCTCCTGTTATTCCTAGCACTATCTCATTTTGTACTAAACCTCGAGGTTTATATGTTGATTACTACCTAATCATGAAAAGGGAATGCTTAACTTATTTTGTTGAACATATAAGGAGCAATAGTTATGCAATAAAACCAGAGAGGAAAAATGAAATAAGAGTTTAAAAATGGAGTAATTCTGAGAAGTTTCAGAACCCACAAATCGAACATGACATAGGACTACTTAAGAAATGTAAACAAGATTAGAACTTGATGGCAGACTAATGATAAATGCTTTTGGTAGTTAATCATTGAAACGTTGGTTTTAGGTGTTAGAGAGACTAGAGAAATGCATAGGATCTTGGGAGAATAGGAAGATGATTCATAGTTGAAAGTCTTAAAGTTTTTAATGTCTTAATTTTGATTAATGACAAATATTGATAGTTGAAAGTCTTAAAGTTTTTAATGTCTTAATTTTGATTAATGACAAATATTGATGAGGACTAATGTCTTATTTGTACAAGTGATAGAGTTTTTGGATTTATGATTTAATCCATGTAAGAACAAGATTTCAAGTCATCAAGGAAGTATACAAGTCAAGATTATCAAGATTTGAAAACAACCTTTTATTGGATTAGATAGAAACTAGAGGTATAGTTTTAGAGTTATATATTTTGATATCTCTAATTCTACCTCTAATTGAGTAATGGTTTCTAAATGTTGCTCTATGAACTTAAAACGTTATTTCAAAATGTTTTTAATATCTTCAAATATATTTTGGTATTTCGAAAACCATGCATCGTGATTTCAAAACTTAAATGGTTCATAAACTTTTGATGGATTGATACCATAATTTATATGGTTGATTGAAATAATCATTTGTGTGTTAGAGTATTGTTGATACACAAATGAACATGTTTCAGTCGACCTAAAGTGATTCAGGTATCGTCCATAAGTTAGTTTATCTTGTGGATGTATGTGCTGTCAAATTTGTTTATCTGTCAACCTGTGGACGATCATGAGGTCGACCGCAAGTGAAGTCCGGTCGACTGGAAGATGAAAAATCATCAATCCGGAGGTTGTCCACTGAGCTTGTGGATGATGATGCGGACGACCAGTCTGATATGCGGTCGATCGCACTTCCTGAGTGGGTTTCCAACAACTTCATTTTTTACCGTTGGGAACAAACCTTTAAATACCAAAACCTTTGAAATTCTTTCTAAAAAGATTTTTTGAGCAAAAACATTGTATATCTTAATCCTATAACATCTTGAAAACATTTCAAAACTCTTTCTAAATATCAATCTTGTTAAAATCAATCAAGAAGGGTTTTTACATTCAAAGGTGAATTTTAAGTAATCTTGACAAGCCATTACTCAAGAGGTGATTGTGATTCAAATTTATATATCTTCACATTAAGGTGATATCTATCAAACTTTTTATATCTTATTATTGATTGTAATTGTATCAAGGTTGCAAGTAGTGTAAAACCCTAACCCTAAGTGTTAGGGTGAGCCTTGTGTAGGTTGTTTTGTATTCAAGGTTTGTTTGTAAAACCTTTGGGTGAACCTTGAATTGAATTGTTTTGTTAGGATTCACTAAGGAGAGCGGTGAGATTATTGTATAATCAAGGTTGTGTTGTAAACTCAAGGGTTGAGTGAGCTTTGATTGATTCTGAGGCTATTTGTAAAACCCTAAGGTGAATTGGGTAAATCTCTTTTGTAATCTCATTTATTTGATTAGTGAAGGAATTTGATAAATCCTTGAGTAGGTAACTCAAGGTAGTGGATTAGGTTTTGTTGGATAAATCATTGTGTTCATTGCTCTACTTTTTGCATTTTACTTGAATACATTATTTCTCACACAACTAGCACACCAAGTGTTTGATATTTGTTGTCAAAGAGGTGTTTTATTGAATTAGGTTGAAAAATCGGATAAAAACCTAACTCCCTCTTAGGCTTTTCAATAGTTCAATCAAATGAAAAAGGATGCAGGAGACAGAGGTCCTCTCCTTCTCCATCAACTGCTAGTCATGCCTCTTAGTGGTGCTCTCCACTGATGGTCTAGAATTGTGATGGAAGGAATATGTTGAACTTTATAGAAGTCTTCCCCTTCTTCTCCATCTATCATCACAAGTCTGCATTTAAACGCTATAGGCATGTCTGATACTACCAACTCCTTGATATTGCTCATGAATCTCAATCCATCCGGAACCATTTTTAACTTCCCACATTCAGATATTTTCAAGTGAAGAAGATTAGGCATTGCTCCTGGTTCCAATTTCCACTCCTCTAAGTTGGGCAACTTTTTGAGTGAGAGAGATCGTAGTTGAGGAAAACCTTGAGCAGAGATGCCATAAAAATCCAATGAAGATAATCTAGGTAGCTTCTCAAGAGAAGCCATAGGGTCTTCCTGCAGTCTAGTCCAGGCAAATGCAATTTGTAGATATGAGGCATCCTGACAGTTGCTCCAGAAGGACTTGCTCTTTTTCTGATTCAAAGTTGTATGTTATGCGGAAAGAGGAGTCCCTTATATCGTTTGAACTGATAACCAAGTACGTGATAATTTCCTCTAGATCCTCAAATTTCATTTTAAGAAATGCTCCTAATTTTTGAAGTCTTGATAATTTGAAGTTATCTTGAAAGTCAGAAACTTGATTGTCAAAGTTTTTCAGTATTTCCAACTTAACTAGGCTACCTAGCTGCAAAGTATATGTATTCTTGTGGGAAGGAGGAAGATACAAGTGCCTCAAGTGTTCCAGCTTCCATATAACAACAGGCAATGCCAAGAATGCAAAATAATATACCCGTAAATCAAGTGTCTGTAGGTATTTCAGACTACTTACAGATGATGGCAGCCAACGAAATGCAGAATTTCTGAAGCTGAGGTACCTCAAGTGGACTAAGTTTCCAATATCTTTAGATGGCTTTACTCCGAAATTGAACCCTTCAAGATCCAAAATTCTACGCAACTTAAAGTCGCAGCAAATGGCTTTTAATGTAGACTGAAGGTGATGTCTGCGTGTTCCCCATTTGTTTTTGGAATCTGACATTGGTAACACTGATCTAACTTTTGCAGTTGTCTCGTGTTGCGGAGGAAAATAGCCTTTTATTTCCACAGAGACACAAAATCTTCTTACCGTTGCTTTGGGTGAAGAAGCAGCTCCCAATTGTTTATTTCATGTCCAGAGGGGATTATCTTGAGAAAGTTTTCCTCTTCCCCCTTTCTCAAGCATAGGTCTCTCATAAGATCATGAAGTTGACAAGACTTCAACTTTCCAGTAGATTCCTCTGCTTGCACCTGAACCATGAACTTTCGTGCTAGTTCTCCCAAGTAATGTTCCCCTAAATCCATGACTGATTCTTCTTCTCCATCATAAGATTCCAATGGTAGAAAACCTTCTCCTGCCCACAATTGATTCAATGTCCTGGTTGATATCTTAGAATCTTCTGCAAAGCTACCCAAATGCAAAAAACATGGCCTGTACTGATATGGCAACTCACGGTAACTCAGGGCGAGCACCTCATATACTCTTCCATATTGTCCAAGACTTTTATCCTTTCTAAGATATATGGTAAGCTTTCGATGCACCTTTTTCCAATCAATTAAAGCAGGTTTTGCCATCAAAATCCCACCTAGCGCAATGACTGCTAAGGGCAGTCCTCCACATTGTGCAACCATCTCCCTTCCAACTTCCAAGCTTCTCCCTTTCCACGTCCATTCCTATATCTGCAATGCAGTAAAATTTGGAATAAAGAGTATTTGTAATCTACTTTCAGTTGATGCAATGTAACATGTATTTTCAGTTTCAGATGGTTCGTACATAATGTGAAACATAATGACTTTCTGGTAATTATTGATTTTACAGGAGTAAACCTATTCCTCTAGGCACTACCAGTTCCTTGGTTTGTAAATGTTTACTACAAGTTGCACATATGAAAAGATGAAAAGAGATACTATGAGAGAGATAAATCAAGGAAAAAAAAAAGATAATTGAGCCAGAAATGCTAAACAATAAGTACATGCTGTGGTAAACTAAATCTTAAATCTGTTTCCAGTACATACTAGCTGTTGTATCAGGTAGGTAGGAAAACTTTTAATTTGACCTTATTAAACTAAATTTGACAAATTGTCTGTAAGTATACATTTGTTAATGTAAGTAGTGTGAAAGTATGGTAAGAAAAACTACCTTCACCATTCTTGGGGAATGATTTCTTTTGAAGTAGCTCCCAGCCCTCTTCATCATTCAAAAGACGTGGTTCATGAAGCCAAAAAGTTCGATCCGTTCTCATACCAACTTCTCTGTTGCGTGTAGTAAACAATGCTCTACTGCTTTTGTTTTTGGTTGAGAAGGCTGGTCCTAGACTATCCCAGAAGTCAAAGGACCAAATATCATCCAACACCACCAGACATTTCTTCTTCAGTTGAACTTCATAGAGCTCCTTGATAAGCTCATTATGTCTCATGCCATTAATCTGCTCCCTCCTTTCTGGTAACAGATTAGTTAGGATCCCTTGCAGAGTGTCTTTTGCTTGCCACTGCTGAGATATACAGACCCAAGCAAAAGCTGGAAAGTGACTTCGGACATCACCACGATGGTATATCTTTCTAGCAAGAGTGATCTTTCCAAGGCCCCCCATTCCACAAATGCCAAGAAATTTACAATTACTGTCCTCTTTCACCAAATTTCCCACCAAGTTTTCTATATCTTCCTTCATCCCGACAAAATCCTCTTCGACTAGATGAGAATAGGACCTTCTCAGGTCAGGCCTTCTCCTGCAGGCAGAATCTGAATGTTCTTCTTGGCTTATACCTCTTATGCCATAAGTTTGCATACATCTTGTTAAGTTCAATATTTAGGTCTTGATGTCATGGATTTCTGAATTGATTTGGTGAATGTTCACCATACCAGCATATATTCGAAGAATACCTGCTTCTCTTCTTGATGAAATTCTGAGCAAATATCTCTAGAACATCTTCCACATCATAAGCAATTTCTCTAATTTCTGGCCACCAAAATGCTAACGGTTTCCTCTTCATCTTTCCGTGCATCTGCATCTCTTAAGAAGCACAACATCTGCTTAAATTCTGCTTGAATTTGCTCAACTTGATTCCGTATACCATGCAAGAGTCTTGCTTCGTCAATTAGCAGAATCCGAAGCCTCTGGACAACAGAGAAAACAACAGATTCTGCCATTATTCTTTAGTGGTTTCAGACTAATGAGTTCTTTGGCTGTATGGTTTGCAGGAGACAGGTAAATTGATCATAATATAGAAAGTCTATCACATATAGTCAACCATAACTTGGGCATAAAATATGTCAATGATATCTGTCTAAGCACTTGCCAATTACAGAATTGAGCTGCTGAGAGTAGACTTTGGCTTAAAATAAACTGGATGTGGGTATTGTTTTATGAAAGAATGTTGATTAGGAGTATCAAATTTAAATTAAGTCAAATAAGTATTTTCCATTTTACTTTTCCACCCGGGTGGGGAAGATTTTGGGAGGTGGATGACGTTGGGTAAATGCTACTTGCCAGGATGGCTTCACTTGTTTCAGTAACAAGAACTTTAGGGGACATAATATCTACTATTCTTTCTTCTTCTAATTCTTTTTTTTTTTTGGTTATATTTGATAAAGTCAATGATTGGAAGTCATAACTTTTCCTAATTTTTGTGCAGATTTTCCGCCATCAGATTCATCGCTCGGGCACTCAACTTGCTACAGGTTTGCAGATTCTCCTTACTTTAACAAGTTTGAATCTGTTGAATTGCCATCAGGCTAATTTGCTAGTCAGTTCTATCATGTGATTTGCAGACAGAAGTTCCTTAATGTACTAATAAGTTGCTAAATGTTATGTTAGTCTCTAAATTTCTTCTTCCATTCTTAATGACCCAACCTTCGGGAACAACTTGATAACTGGATGATTATGAAAGTGCGGTACCTCATCACAAATCGATTATTAGTAAACTTCTTGATGGAATGGCTTTTCCCATGAATTCATTGAATCTGAAGAAACATGATTAAGAATAAAAAAACGTCATCGATGCAAATCTGACACAACTCTAAACCGCTTTAGGTTTTGAGATGTCTTCAGACTAAGCCAAACACAGATATAGAACTTGTAACATTGACTTCCCTGAACCATTCAAGAGCTGGGGATCTGATACTTTGGTAGCTTGAGATTTCATTTTTTTTTTCAGCATCACATCATCTAAAAGTACATTACAAAGAAACAGTCTGTTCAGAAGATTCATGAAATCCAATTTATAAGTATGTTCTAACAGATTCTGCTCCCATTCTTTTGTTGGTAAGAAGGGGCAGTCTATCATGTATAAATATGGTACAGCACAAATTACAAAACTTGAGATGCTAAGAGATTGACTTTAGTTGTTTCCTTTATGAACAATGCATAAAAAAGTTCTATTGAATCAGCCAACATATTGGAATTATGTTTGATCTAGATAAAGAACAAGAAAATAATGACAATGACATTGTCAGTAACAAGATGAAAGAATGAAATACAAGAAAATAAAATGCTTTCCAATCAACTCTATAACTACTATGCCTCTTGGGCATATGAAGATCTTTCCCAATCACAAGTAACGCTGATCAACACTTGCGCTTTGGATATCATGTTCAGGAAAGTCTCCCAATCCCAGGACTCTGGTTTCCACTCTCCTTGGTCATTCTTTGTACGGAAATCAACTTTCACCTCTCTCAAATCCCTCTGCCAACACTTAATTTCTTTTGAATCATAATAATTCCACTGTCTTTGAACCATCAGTTTCCATACCAGAAACTGTGTGAATTCATTAGCAGAGCAGTAGTACCACTGTGTGAATTCATTATCATTATCAGAGCAGTAGTGTGTGAATTCATTAGCAGAGCAGTAGTACCAAGGCGGTAACTGTGTGAATTCATTTTCATTATGAGAGTAGTAGTACCCAGACGGGGACGTACCTAGTTTTGACGGGGACGTACTTAGCTTTATTGATGTAGGACGACAGGTCCAAAAGATTGCATCTATAACAGCTGAGAAATCTAAAGATAAAAACGTATGAAATTCTGAACCTATCCCGGTTAAACGAAATGCAGATGATGGCTGACCCAATGATAGTTCACGAACAGGGATGGGTAATTTATGTCCCTCTTCAAACCTGAAACAATCAGTCTCAGAGAACGTAGTTGCATCTATGATTCTATTCATACTCAGTGAAATTCTTGATGGCATGAGAATCCTCAGTAATTTCTTCAATTCCCAGAACTGTCTTGAATCCATAACATCTAAATGGATGTTAGATACAGAGCGTGTAGAGAGATTTGTAAAAGATACAGTAGGTATGAAGTTAATACGAGAATAATAATCAAATTGCGCCATGGTATTCAAACTATCCACTGATAGGTACTGGAGTTCGGAATCAGAACTACCATTCACGTGTAAGTTCCTTAGTGATATCTGACTTGTTACTTTGAGATCACGCAACTTTGGGCAATTCGAACATGTAAAGACTTCCAGATTTGGTGCTTCAATCTCTAACTTATTAAATACACATGAGAGAATATGTATTTCTTTAAGATTTTGCACCAACATCTTTAACTTTCCTACCTGGTAATAAACTTCACAAAGATTCAAGACTTCGATACATTGGCAAATCGAGAGAATCTTCTCCAGAGCCCCTTCTTCATTAAAATATATCCTAGAAAAACTCAATGTCTTGAGACGAATACATGAGATCTTCACCGGAACATGCCGTCTCCTTATGGACCCATTACAAAGAGACAATTCATCGAGCACTTTGAAAACAATTGGAGGTAAAGAATATCCCTTTGGGACGTTCTCCAACTCAAGCTTCTTAAGGCCATTTTTCATGGCTCTTTCAATCCACCTCCTCATAAACAACTTCCATTTATACTCATGATTCTTATCGTAATATAAACCGAGATCCTTATCAAAGATAAGCTTCAACTTCTGAATGCTTATTTTCTTCTCTTCATATCTCAACAAAGAGGTATTGACATAATTCGCAAACTTTTTTCTGCAAGGGAAGTAATTCTCATCGCACTGCAGAATCGGTTGCGTCAGCCATGCGCATAGCCATAGCTTAGACAACACGCTGGTTTTAGCGGCATCTTCGGCTCCGAGGAAAGATAGTACGAGGTGGATAACTTCTTCGGGCAATTTATCTATGGCTTCCATGGCTTCTCTCTTTCTAGGGTTTGAAAATTTTAGTACCTCTTTCAAAGCTTCAATCTTTTTACATTAAATAAACTAATTAAATCATAGGAAGAGCACACCAATGCTTCTTAATTTCCAAGTAATCGCGTTATCTTCTTCTTGTTTATTTTTTTTAATCTATATTAATTAACCAAAGCTAGTTGTGCTTATATATATATATAGTAACTTTCCAATTATTATTTTTCCAAATATTTTTTTAAAAAGGATTATATCTTTTAATATTACTTTTTTTCCTAGAAGTTATTAATTTTTCATATATTAGTAGTTGTTTTTTAATTTCTTATCGCCCTCTTTTTTTTTATTTCTTATTTTGTTAGTGTTATTTAATATATTCTCGATTTAGAGTCTTAATAATAATAATTATTTAGAAATTTATTTTGTTCATAACTTTAATAAAAATAATATCTCATGAAAAAGATTTAAGTAGTTGCCTAAGCCCTGCCTAAAAATAATAAAGCAATCACAAATTTAATAGTTTAAATATTTCTAAATAAATTTTTTATAGTGAAACATTTACTTATTTAAACAATTTTTCAATTTCATCAATCTTTCTTTATTCTTTAAATAATCAAATTACTTTTAGTATTTTAGTACTCAGTCACTCTTTTATCTTTTTCTTGAATTTCTGTAGTAAGAGGCACCTTCCAAACTGTTAAATAATCATTCAATATAATTAATTGAAAATCTTGGTATCACCTATTTTCTTCAAACATTACCTCCCGAAAGGAAAAGGTGAGCCACTTAAGACTGATTTGTGATTATGATATGCAGATCAGTAGTCATCAAATTGTATTGTTAATTGAACAGAGTGAGAAATCCATCTTCAAGAGGACTGGAAGGTGTACAATTTGAATCATATTCATATGAGATGAACTTGTTAACATGTCGTGACTGCATTCTGATGAAAACTAGGGGAGAAAAAACGTTGAAGAAACAAGTGAAAGTCTGAAATATCAATAGCATAAGAACAAATCAGGCAGAGCAAGAAAACTACCTGAAGAAACAATCTAACTTAGAAGGGCATAAATCCTTATTGTACAGATAAAAATTCTTTCTATTTGTCTTTTGCTAATTTTCACATATTCTTCAGAAATTTACCACTGCTTGACCAAAGAATTTTTCCAGAATTTGAACCTTTCTTCCAAAAATCAGCAAAACCCCAAGCCTTTTTGCACAACAGAGAAAACAACATATTCTGCCATTATTCTTTAGAGGTATCAGACTAATGAGTTCTTTGGCAGTATGGTTTTACTAGAGACATGCAAAAACATTAGCTTTAGCTTTCTAAGGGTATATATAAAGTCTATCACATATAGCCAACCACAGCTCAGGACATTAAATATGTCATAGTTATCTGTCTGAACACCCGTCAATTACAGAATTGAGGTGCTGAGAGTTGACTTTGGCTTAAGATAACCTGGATTTGCAGGGTGTTGTTTTGTGAAAGAATGTTGAGTAGGAGTATCAAATTTAAATTATAATTCAAATAATGTTTTCCTTTTTACTTTTCCGCCCGGGTGGGGAAGATTTTGTAAGGTTGATGATGTAGGTGGATAAAGGCTACCTGCCAGGATATCCTTACTTGTCTTACTATCAAGAACTTGGGGACAAGAATATCTTGCACATGTTATTACTAAGGGAAAAACAAGAAGATAAAAGCATCACTGCGTTTTATGCAAGACTATACACACAGCTGCAAATTATATATAGGAGCAATGTGTCTGCAGATGAAAATTTGTTATGAATTATGATTGTTCTTTGGCTGAAAGTTTTCACTGAAATTCAAGAAGCACAGAGTACACATTTTTTTCTGTTTCTGTGTTTGTTCTACTTGATGAAGTCAGTGATTGGCAATCATAGGTTTTCCTAATTCTGTTGCAGATTTTCTGCCATCAGATTCATTGCTCGGGCGCTCACCTTGCTACAGGTTTGCGGATTCTCCTTACTGATAACCTTGTTGAATGACGAATGTCTATCATGTATATGTATATCTATAGAACAACGCATTATAAAATTTTAAGAATTGACTTTAGTTGTTTCCTTAATCAACAATTTATAAGAAAATTTTATTGAATCAGCACATCCATATTGGAATTATGTTGATCTAGATAAGAAACCTGAAAATAATGATAATGACATTGCCATTGAACAAGAAGAAAGAATGAAATATGAAAAAAATGTCCTTTTCTTGCAACTCTATAACTACTGAGCTTCTTGGACACATGAATGTCTTACCCAATCATAAGTAATGCAGATCAACACTTCCACTTTGTATATCATGTTCAGGAAACTCTTCCAATCCTTATTATTAATCTAAAAATTAATAATAATTTATTATTATCTTTGTTATTAAATAGATTAGTAAAGTTGTTAGTGAAACTTTAAATAAAAAATAAATGCTTAGTTTATGAAGATGAACATTCAATCTCTCTAACATTTAATTATATACAGGAGTATGTAACATTTCATTATTTCATTAATAACTTTGATAAAAATAAAACCTCATGAGCAAAACTAGGTAGTTGACTAAGATGACCTAAAAATCAAGTCAACACATATTTATTAGTTTAATATTTTTAAATAATTAATCTTTATAATAAAACATTTTATTTATCTTAAACAACTTTTAGATTTATCGATTTTTGTTATTCATTCGTGCGGTTAGATCCCTAAACTTATGCCCCATATATTGATAGTTAAATCACGTACAGTTGGCTAGTATTTTTTTTTTTTTGAACAGGTTAGTAATTGTTAGATAATTAATTTTTTAAGAAAAATTTTCTTTCTCCAACAAATTTTAGATTTATGTCAATGTATTTCAGCTAAATTAATTAATTTTATTAAGATCAACAAAATGTCACTAGAAGGAAAGACTAAATTAATTAGGTACATTGTCCAGAGAAAAAAAAATTCTTAGAAAAATTAGTTAAAATCTTGAATAGATATAGGGATTTCTAACTTGTGTTCCCGACATATGTTAATATGAATAAAATAATATATTTTTTGGCGAGTACATTCTATCCTAGATAATTATATATTATTTTAGATATTATTGTGCTAATATTTGTTTTCCTAAATAAATTTATATTAAATACTACCATATAAATCTATTCAAATCTCCAAAGATTATCTACACATTTATCTCCCTCAAAAAACCTAACGCGTCCCTCTTTTTGTGCAGATACATTTGGAGGAGGGGAATCGAGTTTGAACCCATGACCAATTGGTATGGGGAAGGGGCTTACACCCACTAGGCTGCCCTTCATTACCCGTTCCTTTTTCCTCATAACTATTTTTCTATTTTATTTTCATGAAAAGTACAAATTAAATTCTCTGGTTTGTAATTCCGTCCTTACCGAATCATGGATATATATATATATATATATATGCACAAAAAAACTTGAAATGTAAGTACAACACATTGCAAAAAACTTGAGATTCTAAGGGATTGATACTTTAGTTGTTTCCTTTATCTATAATTCATAAGAAACCTTTATTGAATCAGCATATCCATAGTGTATCGACATGTTGGAATTTGTTAATCTGGATAAGAAACATGATGTTGCAACAATGTGGAACCGATGTGGAGAAAAAAAAAATTATTGGCTACGAAAATAGTAAATGATAAAGGCAAAAGAGAAACAAGAATTTTACATGGTTCCACTAATTAATTACAAGAATATTTCTAGTTGATGCTCTTATTCATTGAAAAGGTGAATTTATTCCTTGACTTTTACTGGCTTTTATGGCCATCCTCAGACTAAGCTAAGACACTATTCATGAACTTCACTTTCTCGTTTGGCATCTTTAATATAGTTATCCTTCGTTCGTGGCAGGGGATTTTGCTGAGATTTTTAAGACTATCAGAGATGATGCATTTGTCCTAGAAAACAAATGTATGATTTTTAAGCATCCGTTTCTAAATGTAATCTGTTGGAGATGCCACTAAATGGATCATCTTTTACATGGATTAACTGGAGACATATATGGGAATTTGCAAAACTTGATAGGGGATTTGAAAACATACAGTGGCAGCAGCTTTTCCCTAATGCATTTTTAGGAACTTCATCTTTGATATCATCTGATCATATACCCTTTTTTTTATCCCTTCATGGTTTGATCTTAGTAAAAGAATTTTGGATACATCAACTACATGTTCTTTTTCATTGTATTGTTGCTGTTAATGTTTGGAATTCTTGTACAGAAGATTCCATTACATCTAGCAGAAATACTCCTTTACTTGCAGCGAAATATTCAAATGTGACATTATGTTTATTTATTATACTGAATATTTCATTAAATAGATATAATACAATCTTCCAGCAAAAGAGATAGCCACCTGAGGTTATCTGTCACATCCCAAATCCGGATAAGACCTAGGGTCATTTCTAAATTCAAAATGTGACACTGACATAAATGTAAATATTTATTTACAAGTTTTAACCTTTAACAATCATATAAATCTATTATAAAATATCATAAAATACTTCAATAGAATTCCAACAATCTCCAAAATATCCTCAAATAAATTTTTAGAGTAACAAAAGTATCAAATACCCAAAAAATTCTGAAAATAAAAATTCTTCAAAAATTAGATAATGTCTTTCAAAGTTAAATCTTTTATTACTCGTCAGATACCTCTAAACTCTATCCGAAACTTCTGAATCTACAAAAGTAATTATAGAGTGAGCTAGTACGCTCAATGAAAAAATATAATATTTCTTGAAATGATCAGATTTGAAAGATGCAATAAAATATAAATAATGTTAAACAAATATCATAATTTCACTTTTACTTAAAATCGAAGTCCAATCATTTATTATATCACACTGAGTTACATAGATCATATTATTAAATCAAACAATATCTTTTACATGGCTCAATCTTCACGAAAACTTATTGGACATTACTTGAATTAAGCTTATCTCGTTAAAACGGTAAGACTGACATAATATAGTGAGTTTTTTTACCATACTCAATGAGATTCAGACAGAATAAGTGGAACATGTTCTTTCAATAAATAAATATATAGCCTGAGCCATTTAAATATATATATATATATATATATATATTATTATTAATTACATTATAGCAAATCGTTTTCCTTTATCCAAGGAAAGTTGATTTTTGTAAAATTCTACTAATACATACAAGAAGCATTTTGTTTCTCTTAAAAGAATCTTCACCACAATAATATAAATTAATATATGCAAAAGTATTGTGGATTCTATCAAATTTGCACGAAGGAACTTTACAGCTGTATGTTTCCATTTTGTTTTCCCCAAAATATCTCAATATCAGTACTACTGCATGCAATAATTAATGAAAGCAGCTTCCAAATTGTTTTTTTAAAAAAAAACATTTACCAGGTAATAACAAATGGCGCAAGTATTGAAATTATGAACAATAGTGATGTTTAAAATGTTGGCTAATAGAAACAATGTATTCAATTAATAAGAAAATTATATGAATTAAAAAAATAAGACAAATTAAAAGTTGTATCTATTTTCTTATTTATATAACAATATGAAATATTCTGTAAAGGAGGATTCAAAATGGTGAAATTTATCCAACATGAAATTCTGAAATCAAGAAATATTTTAAATTATTTTAGTAATTAAAAGTGCTGTTTCAAAAAGAATTTGATAAAGTAATAATCTTTAACTAAGCAAATGCTGTAAAGAAATGAAAGATGCTATTCAACACTCGAAATCATCCTTATTGTTAAGTCAATTAGAGTTTCAGAACAATAAGCAGTGCATCTCGTTTTCTTTCTTTTTTGTTTTCGAAACATGAGTTAGACATTTCAATACGTACAAATATATATACAAGCATAGGTTGACATTTTCGATACATGGCATATATATATACATACAATCTGGATAGTGATACAATCAAATACTTCATAATTCCTTATAGATATACAAAATTAAGTGAGACATCGAATTTTTAAACAATGTAAACATTTTCAATAAGCATAAATAAATATTCTATTTACTCACTAGAATCCAAGCTTAAATACGATCTAAGTTCATTGACAACACAAAATAGCAACACCTATAACAAAATAAACTTTTTTTAAAAAATAAAAACTCTACTATTTCTAACTCTCAAATAAGCATATCGAAAAAGAATAAATCATTAATCATGTCTTACCTATCCTCAATTGTAAGCCTTAATCGGACTTTCTTCCTTCTTTCTTGACTGATCTTGGTCTCTAACTCTCTACTTCTCTCCTAAAGAACTAGAAAAAAAAACGTAACTCAAGAAACTTATTTAACGTTTCCAATCCCTCTAAAGAAAAATGGTAATTAAATATTGCTAATACTCGCAATGGTAACTTCCTAAATTATCACTCCTAATTTGGCAAGTAGATCAATTACCACTAATCAAATAATAATAATATCAATCAATTTGATTCTCTAAATGGCAACCAAATAAGTCGATGTCTATAATTAAGGGTACAAGAATTACATTATCTATACCAAGCAGTGCACTATACAGATGAATTAAGTCATGTTTCGTATGTTCAAAAGCAAGGAAAGTTGTGCCTGAGCATGATGCATGGGATGGAAATGTCAGTTCTCATTCTAAGAAATGGTCTTTTGGGTTTTCATCAAGCATAGTAAAGGGTAGACAAATGTTTGGGAGGAAAATTTTAATTGATCCAAAAGCAATAAGAGAAACCCCCAGAAGAAGCTGCCAATATATACCGCAGAAACCAAGCAGAACTAATTCTGTCACAAGAATCAAGCAAAATAAAAGGTAAACAGGAACTCAAAACAATCATAGAAAAAGAATGAAACCTATAATAGTCAAGATTCCTTAGAGTAGGGCACCAAAAGACCGAGTATCAACAGCAACAGGGGAGCAAATAACAGAGCCCACAACAAGGAAAACAATAGTAGAGAATATGGTTATCATATATATTGTTCTTCTCTTTTTCAACCCTAGCAAATTGGGGTTTCCTATACTGTTTCTTTCATGAAACTCTGTTTCTTTGCTCTTGTAACATACCCTCTATAGATTACCTGTACAAGTATTTTGAGGGTGCAAAACAATATACTAGTGAGAGAGTGCTCTTGGCTGACCACCGTGTATTAGGTTTTTGCTGAACCATGGAAATATCTAGTGTTTTAATGCTTTCTTTTACTTTGGGCAATTTTGATTGTTGGGTCAAAACCTAAAGTGGTATCAGAGCTTTGGTTTTGCTCACTGATTCGTGTCAAGGCTGAGAAAAAGGTATTAGGGTTCTACAACTCGACCACACAAAGGTTCTGAGCTGATAAACCATATTTCTACACTTGAATCTTGAATTCGAGCTATCAGGTAAAAGATTTCTGAAAACCCTAATTTTGTTCCTTCTTCGATATTTGGGGATTTTCTTATTTTGTATCGAAATAGACCAGAATAGGTCTATTCCTTTTCAAAATCATAAAAACCTAGGTTTGACATGTACCCTATCGAGGCATTACATATCTGTACCTTGAAGATTTCATTGCTGTTTAATTTCACTGTGTGCATTGAGTATTGCTATCCACTATTGAGGGTTTATGTATTTCTATTTTGAAATTTCTGTATTACATAAAATGTACCTTCTAAAATATGGGTAAGAAATATACCCCTCCGTTATTGCAAAACAAGGATCTTAGTTGTGGTGATAGTTTTGTTGTTGGAAAAATGTAGCAATTCGCCAACCAGAAGATCTATGGATCTCAAAAACAGAGTCCACAAAAAATGTATGCAAAGTCAACAACTTTTAATTCAATAAACTAGTAAAGTAGTAGTAATACCTCAAGGATAAATGATCGTCCCATTTTCCAAAACATCACAAAAACTGTGTACTCTTCTTGGCTTCATATAAAACATCACATAAATCGCTATTTATTTCTTTTTGTGTTTTTTAAAAATATAATCATATAATTAATATATATATATAAAATTAATAAATATAATGTAGAATATAATTGTTTAATGTTTATATAATTATATTATACACTATATTTATTAATTATATATATTAATCATATAATTATATTTTGTAAAAAAATCAAAAATCACAAAAAGAAAAAAAAAAAACATTTATGGTATGTTTTATGTGAAGAAAAAAAAAGTACATGAAGTTTTATGTGATGTTTGTGAAAATGGAATGTCATTTATTCTTGAAATTACTACTACTAGTTTATGGAATTAAAAGTTGTTTACTTTTGCTTACATTTTGGTTGAGCTTTGTCTATGTGAACCACAGAGAATCCAGTTGGTGAATAGGTTCATCTTTCTCAACAAGTGAATGTCATTGAAGGTAAAATACGTCTTTCGAAATAAAAGAGGGGTATATATCGGGCGATCTTTCACGTTGGAAGCTATAACGAACCATATATTTAAAAAAATGTACATTTTGTTTAAAAACTCCATTGATGACATGCAATTTGTATAACTTTTTTGGCTAATGATGATATACTCATTCCATTTGAAATTAAATATCCACATTACTATTTTAGTTTGTTCATAATTAAATGTCAATTCATTTTCCTTAATAAATTTTTTTATTCAAAATTATATTTCTAACCTCCTTAAATTTAATAGATTTATATATTATTAAGTAATTATCTCTACCACTCACCGCTCACCATCTTAATTTAAGTAATTTACATTTCAATAACTTATGGGTCCCACAATATATTATATAATGTTAATGATAATTTGATAAGTTAATTAAAAGTCAAAAGTCTTCTTTAATTTTAATCGAACTTGAAAGTGGATATTTAATTTCGAACCGAGTGATTAATACACTAATCTCATTCCAATTAAAAATAAAATAAAATAAACTGGTAAGTCGAGAATGGGAGAATGTTGAGGGTTGCCCAATGAGAAAGGTATACTTTTTTTTTCCTCAGAAGAAAACGGTATTCATAATCTTCAGGTCGTCCATCCTAGTTGCCAATGCCATCGTTAAAAATGACGATCCTATAGAGATAAAATTTTATTTTCTTTCAAAAAAAAATCAACATTAGAAAGAAATACATGCTGCTGCTGCTGGCCTAGCTCGAAGGGCAAAGGTGTACCAAACTGACCTTCTAATCCCACAAAAAGCTCAATCATTTTCATTCTTTTCTTTAAAATTTTAATTTTAATCTATTAATTTTTTTTAAAAAAATTCACCACAATTGTAGAAAGCATGAATCAAACCCATTAACCCATGACCTTCATATCATAGATGGTACCATTTTACCAATTTAACTATATTCACTTGTCCATTAATTAATTAACATATTCATTAAATAAATTTTTGTTCAATTTAATTTATCATTTCCTATTTACAAGACTTACTTGAGTTTAAGAAGTGCCAAAACAATTTTAGGCAATTTGTGTTTTTAGAGAAATACCAAAAATGTCTTAGGCAATTTTTATCTTCAAACAATTACTAAAATAACTTCGGTAATTCATTTATACCAAAATAATTTTGGTAATTAATTTGTCAACTTCTTAAATATTTTAGGTAAATATGCTATACTTATTTTAATGGATTAAATATAAGAAAAATTAAATTTGATGAATCGAGAAAACACTTTTAAATTAATAAATTTTAATTTATTGATTAATTAATACATCTTTAAATTAATAAAATTTCATAGTTCCAACATTATTAATTTATAAATGTTTTACTGTAGTTTTTGTCATTGATTTAACCAGGAAACTATATTTAATTTATAATCTATTAATCTTACTTTCTTGATTTTTATTTTTTAATTAGGAAACTACTTATGTTCAATCTAATTTATAGTTTCTTAACTTGATTATGAAACTATTTTATTATAGTTCAATATTATTTTTTGTCTTGCTCTGTTGATTTAATTTGGAAACTACCTTTTCAGGTATATTTTTATTAAACTAGTCTGTCAATTTAATTAGTCATTATTCATTATGCCAAAAGATACTCTCTTTAAGCAATGACATAATCGTTCTTTAAGGAAAACTGTGACGAGAGAATTATTATGATATTTTGGTGATTACTGATTAAAGGCAAACAATGTTAAAACAACTTCCTTTAATTCTAATTGTAGGAGACTTGTAATTCAAACTTTTCTAATCTTTTTTTAGAACAAACATTATAATACTGTAAATTGGTAAATGTACCGCCTTAAATTTTTTTTTTTTTGGGGGGTGTGGGGGAGGCGGTTCAATGTGGTTGAGAAATCTGGGACGAAATGTTTCAGTATTCATCCTAGTGCTGCTTATTATTTAAATTATTTTTCACTTAAACACAAATTGCAAGACTAAGGAGTTACTTAATTGTTCATCGATCATTGTTTCTTTAGGCAATTAACAAGTATTTCAAAGGATTGGTTAGTTTTGGAAGCTTATTATTCTTTTAATTAGCTTTTATTCTTTAGGAAGTCTTTAGAGGTTTTAAATATGTGATTATTTTAGGGTTTCAATAAGATACTTGTTTTTCTTCTTCCTCTAAACCTCTTCTATCAAGCCACAAGAGTAACCTCTTTTTATTGTTTCATCCAAAACCCATATGGCAACCAATTGGGACATTGAAAAGGTCATCACGCCAGGTGATACGAATAATAATACCTCATGTTATAAAATTTTAATTCTGAAGAGTATAGTGGATCCAAATCTTGTTGAATATTTGAACAAACCTGAAAAAGAAAATTTTGAGAATGGCCTGGAGATTGATGTTGAAGTAATCTTGAAGCATGCCAATAATGCTTGCAAGACAATGAAGCTAAGAAAATATGGAAGCAGCTATTATCTTCGAAGTGATGAGTTTCACAATTTGGTTGCTGGAGATAAAGTCCAAATCAAATTTGATGTTCACAATGCCACGTTACTGATGCAGATTACAAAATCTTAATTAAGCAGACCCTGATCAAGTATGCAAGAGAAGTGGTTCCAAGTCGAAGGATGGAATTATTTTATTATTCTATGATAGTATTCGTTTAATTAGTATTTATAATTAGATAATTGTGTTGCTTCTTCTTTCTTTCTTTACTAGATTAGATATAGTATGGTTGTTAGATTATTAGGATATTCAAGAGTTATGAAAGTTCATATAGAACGTGTTTCGTATTATAATTTAATGACAAGTAATTTTTTAGTTTGAGTCTTTATAATTAAGGTAATCTCTTTCTTTTTACAACTATGTTGTATATATGGAGCAATGCAAGTCTGGGAACATTTGGAGAGCTCAAGTAATTCGCATGCAATTATAAGGTAAAATTAATGAATTTCTTTCTGTTTATATACTACTCTCTCCTCATTTATTTTATTTTTTTACAAAAAAAAAAATCTAGTTCAGGAAAAGGGAAAGGAACTTTCAATATTTATAATAATTTAAGACATTAATTTATATCGGTACCTAAGAATTATGGACTAAAAGTATTACCTGATGAAAGTGTGGTGACCTTTTTTACAATTAGCTGAAAGAAAAGGATAAGCATTATTTTAACAAATTATATGAATAAAAAACTAAAAATTTGGAAAAGATAAAGTTGAAGTAAAAATGTTTATGGTCCTTTTGCAAAGGGCAGGGCGAAAAGGATCAGGATAAATAAAATAAAAAATTAAAGATTTCATTACCAGAATTCGAACCCTGATTGGCAAATCCATTTTAAAAAATATATATTTGTGGGACTTTGATTTTCCATTAATTATCGAGCTATAGCTGATTTATTGAATTCACATTATATTTAACTTGTCCTTCTTCATTTTTTGTGGTAAGAGTAAGATATTAACCATTAAGATCATCAACATCAAGATTACAAGAGTTCAAAAAAGTTCCACCATGATCACACTAAGGTGAAAGTTGGAGAATTGGCACATAGCCAAAGTTAGTTCGAGATTTTTCCCCGTTGGCCATATTATATGCAGCTAGCCATATGCCCATATTACAAATTTTAGGTGTATAATTTAAGGTCTCAGATCTTCCACGTTTCCAAATATTATCTCTAGAAAAACTGGACAAGAAACAGCTTGCCAGCTCTTACAATCCTTGAAACCTTTCACTGCCATGATAACCCCCAACGCACCCTCAAAGTCCACATTCATCAGATTATGATCAGCCGCTAGCTTCAGACCTTGTACCAACGCCATGGTTTCAGCATAGAAAACATCCGCGGCCACGACTAGTATCAGTACAAGTAGAGGTTACATCTCATTTTAGATTAATGCTTATAGGTTACATCTCATTTTAGATTTGCATAAGTATTAAGGTAAGTATTAAAAATGAAAATTATACAACTAAACTTTCTAAATTTCCATCATTTAATAGATAATGTATAAGTATTAATCCTTCTAAAAAAATACATTCTCCAATAAATAGTTGACAACTAATTAAAATTCTCTATTAATAACAAGAGTATAATTGTAAAAGTACGTAATAAAATTTGAAACTTTGACAATTGAAATGGAAAATCTCAAAAAAAAAAAACCTGAACAATTAAAATATGACGGATATATTAAAACTTAGCCCAAACCTAATGATTGGTTTCAGCCCGACTTGTCAAAACAATGTCATTTTGTTTATTGAATGTTCACTTTTGACTTTGACTAAAAATTAAAAAAGTTCATTGACTTTAATTTACTTATCAAATTATTCTTGACATTAATATAATTGATTGTGATACTAATGAGTTAGTAAGATGCAAATTACTTAAATTAAGATAGTAAGTTATGAAGAATATAAGTTAGTTATATATAAATATATTAAATTAAAGAATTTATTAATGGAACTTTGAATAAAAAAATATGTTTATTTAAAAAAAATAAATATTTAATTTTGAACAAATTAAAATATGAAAATTTAATTTCAAACAGTAAAAAATATTATTTATATGTAAAAAATGGCCTGAAATAGTTGGCCCGACAGGCCAAAAAGAAAAGCCATACTGACCTGAATTTTTTAGGTTCTAGGCTACATGAGCCGAGAATACAAGCACTGACCCAAATTGCTACCCTAAATACAAGCATGGATAATATATCTATGCAAGTCTCTAAATAGCAAAGAAGTGAAAAAGGATTACAATAAATAGAAGAAAAAATAAACAATTCTGCTGCCAGGATTTGAACCTGGAATCGCATGTCCATTAGTCATTGATTTTCCATTAGCTAAATGTCAGCACTCCATTCATGAAATGCAACGTACTTAAAAAGTTAAAATTACATAAATAGCCTTGCTTAAAAAATTAAAATGGCATAAATGTCACTAAATCTAATGACATACACACACTAATGGCATAACCTGGACATTAGTGTTATATACTACTAATGGCACATTATTGTTACTTGACATGCAATCAACCATTTAAAGAATAGAAAATGTTAACATCGTCAAAAGATAAATATTTTATTATCATCGTCAAAAAAATAGAAATTGTTTTTAAAAATATAATGGATATTTTATTCTAAAAAATTAAAATATTAATACTCATTTGTGATTTTAATTATTTTCTTATATTTTTTATTCGTACAAAAGATACTTCCGTGCATAGAATGGGTCTTCAAGCCAGTTATTTTTCTTTTCTTTACCGAAAAAAAAATTACTTGTAGAATCACGCATATATATATATATATATATATAGTCCAACCCAATAAGAATTGCACGCAGAATTGTCTTACCTTTCTAAAGAAACAATTTATTTTAGATATTCAAACAAAAAACTTGAGATTCTAATTAAGAACTTATTGCACTGACATATCCACATTGTACCAATGGCATTTATGTTGATTTTGATCAAAATAATGGCAATTAACATAGAACTAATAAAAAATATATGATGAGAAATTTTCATTGTGCTCTTCTTTCCAGCAAGACTAATTCTGCATTTAGATTTGCTTCCAGCATGAACTACTGATCAACTTCTTGGGCAAATGAAGATTTTCCCCAATCACAAGTGATGCAAGTCAACACCCAGTCTTCTTGGTCATTCTTTGTACATGAATCAACTTTCACCTCTTTCAAATCTCTCTGCCAAGCCTTAATTTCATGTGAATCACAATAATTCTGATCTCTTTCGACCGTCAGTTTCCTTACCAGAAATTTTGTGAATTTATTGTACGAAGATCTAGATGTAACTATCTTTATTAAAGTATGACGACATGTCCAAAAGATCACATCAAGAACAATTGAAATATCTGCAGATGCTAAACTTGAAGAATCTGAATATGCTAACCTGGTTAAACTGAAGGGGTATGATGGTTGTCCCAATGACAGTTCATGAACAGGAAAGGGTAATTTATATCCTCTTTCGGACCTGAACCATTCAGCGATCTTAGCTACATTTGCGATTCTATTGATACTCGGTGAAATTCTTGATGACCTGAGATTCCTCAATAATTTCCTTAATCTCAAGAACCGTGTTGAAAGCAGAACATCAAAATGAATGTTAGATACAGAAGATGCTGAGAGATTTGTAAAAGATATTGTAGGCATGGAGTTGAAATAAGAATAATAATGATCAAATGGGGTATATAAACTGTCTATCAAAGCAGATAAGATGTAAATTGGCGTCTGACTTGTTACTTTGAGATCATATAATTCTCGACAATCCTTGATTATCAAATTCTCAAGCTTTGGAAATTGGTTGCAGCTAAACAATTTTGTCCAAGAGAAGTCTGTACGATATAGCTTTACACATTTAAGATTCTGAGTTGTCTCCAAATGGATATATGACTTTAGTGCAGGGCAATTTGAACATGTAAAGACTTCCAGATTTGGTGCTTCAAATTCTAACTTATCAAAAGTTCACGAGAAAACATGTACTTCTTTAAGATTTTGCACCAACACCTTTAACTTTCCTACAGGGTGATAAACTTCACAAAGATTCAAGACTTCGATACATTTGCAAATCGAGAGTATCTTCTCCAGAACCCCTTCTTCATCAAAATATATCCTAGAAAAGCTCAATGTCTTGAGACGAATACATGAGATCTTCACCGGAACATGCAGGCTCCTTATGGACCCATTACAAAGAGACAATTCATCGAGCACATTGAAAACCAGTGGAGGTAAAGAATATCCCTCAGGGACGTTAACCAACTCAAGCTTCTTAAGGCCATTTTTCATGGCTTTTTCAATCCACCTCTCCATATACAAGTTACAGTCATACTCATAATAACAAAATATGAGCTTCAACTTCTCAATGCTAATTTTGTTCTCTTGATATCTCACCAAAGAGCTATTAACATAATTCACAAACTTTTCCCTACAAGGGAAGAAGTAATTCTCATCGCACTGCAGAACCGGTTGTGTCCGCCATAAACTCAGCCATAGCTTAGACAACACGCTGGTTTTGGCAGCTTCTTTGGCTCCAAGGAAAGATAGTATAAGGTGGATAACTTGTTCAGGCAATTTTTCTATGACTTCCAGGGCTTTTGATCTCTTTCTTGGATTTGAAAATTTTGATACCACCTTTTATTAATTAAAAGAGTATCGGGAAAACGATTTCTAATAGAACACTATAACTGTATAAACAAAATAATCCAAAAATAAATAAATAGCAGAACACAAGTAGAAGACAAAGCTTCAATCTTTTTGTAAATTAAATAAAGTAAATCATAGGAAGAGCACACCGAGATTCTTAATTTCCAAGCAATTACGTTATCTTTTTCCTGTTTTTCTTATCTACAAATATTAATTAACCATAGCTAGTTGTAGATTTTTTTTAGTAATTTGACTAATTCTCAAATTCAAGTAATAATAATAATTATTATTATTTTAAAAGTCAGTTTTTAGTAACTTTAATAAAAAGAATATCTCATTAGACAACTTAGGTATTAGCCTAAGGCCCCGCCAAAAGATTAGATTTCACATATTTGTTAGAATATTATTTTAAGCATGATTTTTAAGACATTTAATTCCTTATATTAAAGGACTCTTAAATTTATCAATCTCTATCTATTCTTTTAAATTATTGTTATTAATTAATCCCTAAAGATAAGCCACATATATTTATAGCTTACTTGCAGTTGTTTAGTAATTGTTAAATAATAAATATTTGTAATAAAAAAAACTTCTTTCCACCAACTTTTAAAAGAAAAAAAAAGTTTCCTTTTATTTTTATTTTTATTTTTTCCCTTGCATAAAATTTAGATTTATTGGATGATAGCTCTCAAGACTTGGGATAGAGAAATATGACATTCAGATTTTTATTTTTATTTTTATTTTTTCTTTTGTATGTGAGAGAGTAGAGAAGCAATTGTAAGCCGTAGGGGAGAACAAGAGGAATGCATATATAGTACTAGAATACAAAGTGCACAGAAAATGTGGAAGGAAACCATTTATTTTAATATAAATACAAAATTTGAGATGAATCATCTCCAATGTTAAAATGTCAATAAAAAAAACATGTCTATCTCCTGAAATTGAAGGCATCATTAAAGTTTTCTCTCAAATACACATGTCTTGCAAGTCTTACTTAGGTTGGCATGTCCATAAGAGCATCTCGTACAATGTAAATGTCAACAAAATTTATCTCACATTATTGGTGTGTCCATAAGAACATCTTGTACAATGTAAATGTCAACAAAATTTATCTCAAAGTCAAGAGTGTTATTAAATTTTTCTCAACAATGCAAATGTCACGAGATAATATCAACATGTCATGTTGACGTGTCCTTAACAATATCAAATAAAATGTCAAATCTTGACATCCTCTTTGACAAGCTGACTCAATACATAAATATAAATAATATTATTTTTTAATAAATTCACCAATTAGCTAATGACATGTGGATAATGCAATTGTTCGTTGACATTATGCATTGAAAATTATTTTTAAAGTTGAATGTCTATTCATTTAACATTCATCTCATGTGTATTGACATTCCAATTATTAATTTCCATGTGTCATATTTTTTATTGACATTGTGCATTGAAAATGGTTAACAGTGTCAACAAGAATATTATCTATTGACATTTTATTTAAATGTTGACTCAACAAATAAGGATAAATACTTTTAAATAAATTCACAAATTAGAAAATGACAAGTGGACAGTGCAATTGAAATTTAAAATTATACATTGGAGTTTATCATCAACAACATTCATTGATATGGATTAACCTTCTACTCATTAAATGTCACTTGGCAAAATTTATTTAATGTGAAACATTGCATATAAGTACATTTTATTACATATCTAGACGAGTTAGCTAGATTTAATTAAAGCATCAAAATAATGACAAATAACATTGGCATGGAACTCTTTCTCATAGAAAAAATAAAGGACATGGAACAAGTAAAAAATATGATGAGAGATAGTAATTGTGCTCTAAATCCAACAAGACTAAGACTAAATCTACATTCAGATAGACTTCAAACATGAACTACTGAGCATCTTGCGCATATGAAGATCTTTCCCACTTACAAGTAACGCAGATCAACACTTCACTTTCACCTCTTGCAAATCCCTCTGCCAAGACTTACTTGTTTGTGAATCTCAATAACATTGATTTCTTTTTACCATCAATTTCCTTATCAGAAACTCTGTGAATTCATTAGAGAAGTAGTACCAAGACGGATATGTAACTAGTTTTATCAATCGTAAGACGATATGTCCAAAATATTCCATCAATAATAGTGGGAAGAACTATCCACTCTGCATCAAAGAGTACACAAGCACGACCCAACACTGCAAGCGTGCTAATAATAACAACTTAGCAGCCAAAATTACAAACCCAAACTACACATAAACACACCAGAAAAAGAAACTAAAAGCTACGGTCATGAAAACTGAAAATACTAACCAAGAATATTCTGAATGTGCTGATCCAGTTAAACTAAAGGGACAAGATGGTTGGCCTAATGATAGTTCATAAACAGGAATGGGTAATATATATACCTCTTCAATTAATTGATCCGGTTAAATTAATAGATGGGTTTCGTGGCTTCTTGTTGAGAGATATTGGAGACGACGATGATTGTGACTCCAAGGATCAAAGATTGAATGAAACTCTATATATAATTGTATAATCAAAATAATCCAAAAATAAATTAAAGAACACAAATAGAAATAGAAGACAAACTAAGCTTCAATCTTTAATTGTAACTTTAACAAATATTGCTCCCTCCCTTTTATTAAGATATACTGATTTTTCTTTTTTGTCCGTCTCAAATTATAGTTCATTTTCTATTGAAAGTATAATTTATTTTCTATTTATCTACAATATTTTTACTTCTATTTAATACACTTTATTATTATAAAATTCATTTTCAAATTATTGAAATGCTAAATATTTCTTAAACTATGAGAAAAATCATTGTTGTTCATGTTAGTGGGACGGATAGAATATATATATCATTACTTTTTATGGTAGTACTTTCCCTTTTAAATATGTTTTTATTCAATATCATGATATCTCTTTATTTCCTAAAAAGAACTTTAATAAAAATAATATCTCTCAAGTCTCACCAGATTAAGTTTCTTTTTTTCTTCTAATAATGGACAAAATATAAAATCTTAATTACGATTTTCATATATACATATCCCTTTGAGAATGAGTACGACTTCTGAAGTTTGAACTTTGGAAAATTATCGAATTTTGTTTATGAACTATTTTTATTTTTCAATTTTGGCCCATTGTCTATTTTTTATCTTTTAAAATTCTTGAACTATTTTTGTTTTTAAACTTAGGTCCTTAATAGTTCAAGGATAAAAAAAATTTAAAAATTGATCAAGGACCTAAGTTGAAAAAACAAAAATAGATAAGGAGTCTAAAATTGATCAAAAATAAAAAGACAAGGGATCATAGCTAAAAATCGAAAATAATTCATAGTCTAAATTCGCTAATTTTCCTTTAATTTTATTTTCGCGAATTATTGATCTTTCGTATATAATTACTTTTATCAATATTTTGTTGTTGTGCATTTTCTATATCTCATTATTATTCTCCATATATAAACATATTCCTCAAATAAATTAATTTAATTTAATAAATATCAATTTTTATAAAATTATTATTTCTTAGGACTAAAGTTTATTATACAAATTATTTGAGAGAAGTGTGCAGATTGAATAAGTGTCAAACGAGTAAAATTGTTTACAAAACCTTTTGTTCTTGCAGTTAATGCCAAACTTTCTATAAAAAAAATCTAATTTTTAAAATCCATTTAATTTGTATGTTTTTTTTTTCAGACCCCTTTCGTACTCGTAAGTTTCAGTTTCTATATTAGTTCATTTTATACTACTTTTCCCCAAGAAATCAAAGTTTTAAGAGATGGAAAAAAAAATGTATAGCTTGAGATGCTATAAAAGCTGACTTCATAAGTACATTTTATTGCATTAGCATATATATTCATATACCCAATGGCATTATCAAAAACTCAAAATAATGACAAATAAGAAATATGATGATAACATAGAAATGCATATTAATTGTGCCTTCTTTTTTTTCCAGCATATGAAGATCCCACATGAACTACTGAGCTTCTTGGACGCATGAAGATCTTACCCAATCACAGGTAAAGCAGATCAACACTTCCACTTTGGATATCATGTTAAAGAAAGTCTCCCAATCCCAAGACTCTGGTTTCCACTCTTCTTGGTCATGATTCTTTGTGTAGAAATCAACTTTCACCTCTTTCAATTCCCTTTGCCAACACTTAATTCTTGCAAATCAGAATAATTCTGATCTCTTTCAACCATTAGTTTCCATACTAGAAACTGTGTGAATTCATTGTTAGAGTTGTACCAAGACGGGGACGTGCCGAGCTTTATTAATGTTGGACGACATGTCCAAAAGATATCGAACTAGAATAGTCTGAATATTCTAACCCAGATAATCTAAATCCATATGATGGTTCATCGAGTGATAATTGATGAAGAGGAATGGGTAATTTATCTACCTGTTCAAACCTGGAGCATTCAGCAATTTTGGTTGCACTGATAATTCCATAGATAAGCAGTGAAATTCTTGATGGCATAAGATTCCTCAAAAATTTCTTCAATCTCCACAATTGTGTAGGATCCAAAACAATTAAATGGATGTTTCATATAGAACTTGTTGAGAAATTTGTAAAAGATACAATAGGTCTGAGTTGAAACAAGAAAAATAATCAAATCGAATGGTATTTAAACTGTCCACCGATAGGCACTTGAGTTCAGAAACACCATCCACATATAAGTTCTTAAGTGACGTCTGACTTATTACTTTGAAATCACTTAAGTTTGAGCAACACTTGATTATCCAATTCTCAAGCTTTGGGAAATGGTTGCTCCCAAACAAGCAGTGAGTATACATCAGCTTTAGAAACTTAAGATTCTGAGTTGTCTTCAAATGAAGCCAGCAAGATCTACCTGTTGATCCACGACAACTTAAACATGTAAAGACTTCCAAATTTGGTGCTTCAACTTCTAATGTCTCACATATACATGAGAGAACGTGTAATTCTTTAAGACTTCGCCCTACCACCTTTAAGTTTCCTCCATTCAAAGAAACTCCACAACGATTCCAGAATTCTATACGTTGGCAAATCGAGAGTATCTTCTCTAGTGTCCCTTCATCAAAATGTATCCTAGTACAACTCAGCCTCTTGAGTCGAAAACATAAGATCTTTTCAGGAACATGCAACTCCCTACAGAAGGGGTACATGCTAGCAGCTAAATCTTCAAGAAGTTCAGCTTGGAAAATTAATGGAGGTATAGAAGTTTGACTAGAGACATTGAACAACTCAAGTTTTTAAGACCAATTTCTTTGGCAATTCCTATCCATCTATCCAAATGCGATGTTCAATTGTATCCATAAGGAGGCGGGTGATGCCTCCTAAAGATAAGCTTGAACTTTGCAATGCTTATTTTCTGTTCTTGATATCTCACCACAGAGTTGTTGACATAATTTTCAAACCTTTCTTTGCAGGGGAAGTAATTTTCATCGCATTGCAGAAAGAGTTGTGTCCGCCATGAATGCAGCCATAGCTTAAACAACACGCTTGTTTTGGCAGCATCTTGGGCTCCAAGGAATGATAGTATAAGGTGGACAACATCTTCGGGGATTTTGTCCATGGCTTCTGAGCACCATGTAGGGTCTGAAAAGATCTTCTAAACCACTTTTCATATAGAGAAGTATCTAGGATTTGAAGGAAAACGTACCTATTCAATGTACAGATGTATCTGTATAAGTATTTTTGAAGATGTGCAATAAATGAATAAGCATGTTTTATAATTTACAGTGCGATATTAAGTAATATGAGTGCGGTATATAGCAATATTCCAATAATATTGTGGATATCCACTGTTCTATGAGTAAATCATTCATTAATTACCTTGCTAAATTATTAGTTTATCATTCTTATTTTATTATACTAGTATTTATTCTTTCTATACTTTATTTTATTATACTATAGTTTATAGTTTATTGACAGAAGTATCAATTTAAGGTAAAATGACAATTAATACCTTAAATAGATAAATGACTCATTACAAGTTTAGAAAAATCGAAGCCGAATTTATTTTACTATTTCAAATTCAACCACACAAAATAAACATCAATAAAATCCAACTGAAAATCAAAATCCTGTCCAATTTGATTAACTTTTTCAATTTTAAATGAAACTTTAAAGAATGAATTATTTTTTTAAAAAAAATCCGATGGAATTCCTAAGGGCATATCGCAGAGGTGTACATTATATTAACAAAGAAGTTTTTTTTTTTTTCTGCCTCCAATTTATAAAAACTCCAGTATTTGGGCTTCCATGCTTAATCCATCAGAGGCCCACTATGTACTCAAGCCCAGTTCGATATTCTTCATCCTTTCACCTGATAGTACAAGCCTAAACCCTAGAAATATGTTGTCATATAGGTGGTGATCGCCTGCTAGTCTCTTTAGAACTCTTCAACACCTGCCTACATTTCTTCCCTTTCCCAAATGGCCAAATCTCAAAATTCCAATGGATTCCATTTTTGCAAGCTTGAAAGTTTTTCTTTTTCCTCCCCGTTCTTGTCTCCTGTAGTGGATCTGTTCAAGTTTTTCTTTCTCTCCTCTCTCTGCTATTGGCTCCTTTGGTGGATTTGTTAAATGATTTCTTGGTTTCATTTGCAAGCTTCGATGAGAATTATTTTGTTAAACAGTCCATCTTGGCAAAGCTTAAAAGCAATTTCCTTTGCAATGTTGAGCTTTGAATGCTAATGGACTCAAATTGAGAACGTCTCTCCTCCCTGTTCTGGGCTCCCTTTTCTGCCATGGAGTTAGCAGTCATTGGAGAGGATACATGTTTTTACAAACTAGAAAATCAAAATCAAAAGAATTTGAGGCAATTACATTTTGCTTTCCTTCTTTTGGAGGAAAATCACATTTTGTTATGGGACAAAATTGAAAAACAATTACATTTTGCTTTTCTTCTTTTGGAGGAAAATCACATTTTATTATGGCACAAAATTGAAAAATTTGAAGGGGTTGAAAAGAATCTGAAGCGATTACATTTTGTTTTTCTTCTTTTGGAGGAGAATCACATTTATTTAGGGAACAAAATTGAAAATTTTGAAGGGGTTATCGATGTGAAATATGTTGTCCAGGAGAATAATTTAACAAATGAAGCAATTCCCAAAAGGAAAAAAATGATAAGCTTCCAATTTGATAGCTAAGGAAATCTCAAGGGGTGTAAATGAAACTTTAGGTAACAAGATTTAGTTTGTCGCCAGTCTCAAGAAGAAAAGTCCAAGGTTGAACGCTTAAATGTTGGACTCCAGTTCTCATAGATGGACGGGAGGTTTTTGATCAATTGCTCTGGCACCTCTGTTCACTGCAGATGGAATTTGATTCTTGGCGCGGTTAGCATGATTTTTTAGTTTGGTTTTTTTCCTTTGGATTAAATAAAAAAGTATCAAAACTGTCATATATAAATAAGTATTAGGGACTAAAAGTATCAAAGTGAAAAAGTTTGTGACCTGCAAAGGTCAACTTCAATGCTAACTTCTTGGTGTTTTGGTTATATTATACCCAAAAAAGTCCTAAATTACAATAAAAAATTATTGAGGACTTAAACTATCGAATTAAAAGTTTGAAACCTAAAACACACAAAAAATTAAATGTTTGAAACTAAATTCACCAATTTTTTAAAAAAAGTTTCATTAAGAAGATAAATTAGTTATAACAACCATGAAAACGTTGGAGGAATAGTTTCCTTCGGAGGAATAGTTTCCTTACCTGTTACCACCCTAAAATATGAGACAAAAATTCTATGTGAAATAAAAATAAACACTTGTTTTTCCTTTCTAGTCAGTTAGTACGTTTGTTGTAACTCTTATTAGATGACCAGTAACTAAGATAACTTATTTCAAGTTGATTTGCAAACAAAGTTTAGACAATCATCTCCCAAGTAGAAAAGCCAATGTTAACTTGCCAAGCAAAAGAGTTTTGATCTCAGTCGCATATTCATCTTTTTTCTATTTCTTAGTGATTTCATCCAACTTCAAAACCTTAAATATTTTGCTTCTTGGTATTTCTTTTCCAGCTCTAAGATGCATATGATGTTGCCTTCCGATCTCTATAGATTGATGGTTTTTTTTCTTTCTTGGAAAATCTTGTTTACTCAAATTAGATCTGAGCCCCTTTCCATTTTTTCATATATTCTCTAGACTTTTCTTGAAACATTTGATTCACCAAGTGCTTCTTGAAGGGGTTGTTCATGATTCAAGCTGAAAATTGGTTTTTACCGTGAATGTCGAAGGATATGGCCAAGAATAGAAAGAATAATAAGAAGTTTATGGTTTTGTTTTTAATGTTATTTAATATCCCTAGTTAGATTTTGGGTGATGTATTTTATCTATTATCATGAGATTTTTACTCGTGCATAACTTTGTTCCTTTTTCTCTTTAATGAAATTTGTCTTAATTATCAAATAATAATAATAATAACTTGCCAAGAAAAGTGCATATATGCTTCCATTATTCAATATCGTCATGGAACGAAACATTGAAGTAAAAATCATATAGGATATGGCTATTTTGATCCCTATAATGACTTATATAGCAAAAATATAGGAGATACGAGCATCATCAAAGTTAACCTAAAATGCACAATGAGGACACCACGTTGAGGGGAGAAATTTTGTCTTTTGAAATTTAGGTGTTTTTTTTTACTTTTGCAATAAAACTTCACATTATATCAATTTTCCATTTAAATTTGTATTTAGTTACTTTGCTATATATTTCTAAAATAAATTGCATAAGTTCAAGGTCAACTAAAAGAAAATAGTTTGAGGGTAAAAGTATCAATTGCTATTAAACTTTTCAAGAATTTAATTTTTTCCCTCCAACATTTTTCTCACCAGTTTTGTCCTCCAACTTATAAAATTATAAAAAATATGTCATTCTACTCCATCTATTTGGAATTGAATGTTTACATTTCTATTTTGGAATGTCAATTTTTCTAAAATAAGCATATTTTGCATCTAATGTTCCACTAACAATTAACATTCTTAAATTAAGGGTTCCTGTTATTCACTAAAGGGTAACCAAGAATTCGTTTGCATTCCTAATTGAAAGAGTTAGACAGATACTTAGTGGATGGTCAAGTAAAATCCTATCGAGGGCAGCAAAGTCTATATTAGTACATACTGATACATCTATCATTCATTAATATGATGCTAACAACTAAGCTACCTGAAAGTCTTAAAACTTTTAATATCTTAATTTTGATTAATGACAAATATTGATGATGATTAATGTCTTGTTTGTATAAGTGATAGAATTTTTGGATTCATGATTTAATTCATGCAATGACAAGATTTCAAGTCTTCAAGGAAGTATACAAGTCAAGACTATCTAAGATTTGAAGACAAGTTTTTATTAGATTAGATAGGAATTAAAATTATAGTTATAGAGTTATATATTTTGATATCTCTAGTTTTACCTCTAATTGAGTAATGCTTCTAAATATTGCTCTATGAACTTAAAACGTTATTTCAAAATGTTTTTAATATGTTAAAATATGTTTTGGTATTTCGAAAACCATGCATCGTGATTTCAAAATTTAAATGGTTCATAAACTCTTGTTGGATTGATACCATAACTTATATGGTTGATTGAAATCATCATTTGTGTGTTAGAGTATTGTTGATACACAAATGAACATATTTCAGTTGACTTAAAGTGGTCCAGGTATCATCCACGAGTTAGTTTATCTTGTGGATGCTTGTGTTGTTAAATTTGTTAATCTGTCAACTTGTGGATGGCCATGAGGTCGACCGCACGATGAAAATCATCATCCGAAGGTTGTCCATTGAGCTTGCGGATGATGGTGCGGACAACCCGTCTGATATGCAGTCGACCGCGCTTCTCCTGAGTGGGTTTCCAACAGTTTCATTTTTTATCGTTAGGAACAAACCTTTAAATACCAAAAACTTTGAAATTAGGGTGAGCCTTGTGTAGGTTGTTTTGTATTCAAGATTTGTTTGTAAAACCTTTGGGTGAACCTTTAATTGAATTGTATTGTTATGATTCACTAAAGAGAGTGGTGGGATTATTGTATAATCAAGGTTGTGTTGTAAAACTCAAGGGGTGAGTGAGCCTAGATTTGTTGAAAGGTTATTTGTAAAACCCTAAGGTAAATTGGGTGAGCCTCTTTTGTAATCTCATTTATTTGATTAGTGAAGGAATTTGGTAAATCCTTGAGTAAGTAACTCAAGATAGTGTATTAGATTTTGTTAGATAAACCGAACCACTATAAATCATTGTGTTTATAGCTCTAATTTCTACATTTTATTTGAACACATTATTTCTCAGACAACTAGCACACCAAGTGTTTGGTATTTGTTATCAAAGAGGTGTTTTATTGAATTAGGTTGAAAAATTGGGTAAAAACCTAATTCGCCCCCCTCTTAGGTTTTTCAATTGGTATCAGAGCAGGTCTTCTTGTTTGAGGTTTAATCTCTTAGAAGTAAAGATCTTATGACTCATATAGACAACAATATCATTAGTGAGGGTTACTCTACTAGTATACCACATTTGTTGAATGACTATAACTACAATTTATGAAAAGATAGAATTCATATTTATATTTCATCAATTGATTTTGATTTATGGAATATTGTTATTAATAGTCCTTATGTTCCCACTAAGATTATAAAGGGAATAAGTGTTGAGAAAACTTTTAATGAGTTTGATGAAGAGGATAAAAAGAAAATGACTTGAAACTTTATTGCTATGAATATTCTTTGTTGTGCTCTTGATTTAGATTAATACAATAGAGTAAGTGGTTGTAGTTCGGCATATGAAATGTGGAGATTACTTGAAGTTGCACATGAAGGATTCACTTGCACATCAAATCAAGAAGAAAGAGAAAATAAAGAAAATGATCAATCCAAGTTTGCAAACACTTGTCTTATGGCTCTTGAAGATGAGGTAAGTACTTCTACCTCACAAACTTTGCACGTTAGTGAAAATGATTGCAATGATGATAATTGTGATATATTTGATCAAGATGAATTTGTTGCTAATCTCTATTATAAAATGAAGAAAGTCATCAAGAAGAATAAGTTCTTAAAATGTCAAAATGAAAATTTGCTATTGGAGAATGCTAAATTAGTTGATGAAAATGCTTTATTGCTTTCTTCCAAAGTGACTCTTGATGAAAATATTCTTGATCTATGTGATAAGGAAAAATTTCTTGAAAATTCTAATAATGATCTTGTTATTAGAAACAAGAAATTGAATGACATGATGAGTGACTATAATGCTATGAAGTTGAGAATAGATGATTTAAGTGTTAGCTTACATAAACTCACATGTGCTAGAGAGAATTTGAATAAATTACTTGGTGTTCAAAGACTCTCTAATGATAAAAGAGGTATTGGTTTTATTGATACACATGATGATGCCTTTCATACACACAAAATATATCACACAAGAATATTTTACATGCGCATCATAAAGTACATCATACACATCACACACATACTCATATGTCATCAAGAATATGTTGTACCTATTGAAAAACCTAAGAGGGGGGTGAATTAGGTTTTTATCCAATTTTTCAACCTAATTCATTAAAACACCTCTTTGATAACAAATACCAAACACTTGGTGTGCTAGTTGTGTAAGAAACAATGTGTTCAAATAAAATGCAGAAATTAAAGCAATGAACACAATGATTTATAGTGGTTCGGTTTATCCAACAAAACCTAATCCACTACCTTGAGTTACCTACTCAAGGATTTATCAAATCCCTTCACTAATCAAATAAATGAGATTACAAAAGAGGCTCACCCAATTCACCTTAGGGTTTTACAAATAACCTCTCAACCAATCAAGGCTCACTCAACCCTTGAGTTTTACAACACAACCTTGATTATACAATAATCTCACCACTCTCCTTAGTGAATCCTAACAATACAATTCAATTCAAGGTTCACCCAAAGGTTTTACAAAAAAACCTTAAATACAAAACAACCTACACAAGGCTCACCTTAACACTTAGGGTTTTATGCTACTTGCAACCTTGATACAATTACAATCAATAATAAGAGATAGAGAGTTTGATAAATATCACCTTAATGTGAAGATATATCAATTTGAATCATAATCACCTCTTTGAGTAATGGCTTGTCAAGATTGCTCAAAATTCACCTTTGAATGTAAAAACCCTTCTTGAATGATTTTAACAAGATTGATGTTTAGAAAGGGTTTTGGAATGTTTCTAAGATGTTATAAGATCAAGATATACAATGTTTTTGCTCAAAAATCTTTATAGAAACAATTCCAAAGGTTTTGGTATTTAAAGGTTTGTTCCCAACGGTGAAAAATGAAGTTGTTGGAAACCCACTCAGGAAGTGCAGTCGACCGCATATTAGACTGGTCGTCCGCACCATCATCCGCAAGCTCACTGGACAACCTTCGGATGATGATTTTTCATCTTGCGATCGACCTCACTTCACTGCGGTCGACCTCATGATCATCCCCAGGATGACAGATAAACAAATTTGACAGCACATGCATCCACAAGATAAACTAACTTGTGGATGATACCTAAATCACTTTAGGTCGACTGAAACATGTTCATTTGTGTATCAACAATACTCTAACACACAAATGATGATTTCAATTAACCATATAAGTTATGGTATCAATCCAACAAGAGTTTATGAACCATTTAAGTTTTGAAATCACGATGCATGGTTTTCGAAATACCAAAACATATTTTAACATATTTAAAATATTTTGAAATAACATTTTAAGTTCATAGAACAACCTTTAGAAACCATTACTCAATTAGAGGTAGAACTATAGATATCAAAATATATAACTCTAAAACTATACCTTTAGTTCATATCTAATCCAATAAAAGCTTGTCTTCAAATCTTGATAGTTTTGACTTATATACTTTCTTGAAGACTTGAAATATTGTTCTTGCATGAATTAAATCATGAATCCAAAAACTCTATCACTTGTACAAATAAGACATTAGTCCTCATCAATGTTTGTCATTAATCAAAATTAAGACATTAAAAGCTTTAGGGCTTTCATTCTCCCCCTTTTTTATGATGACAAATATTGATGTAATGTGATAGGTAAAAACAATTAAGTGCAAGGATTCAATGTAAAGAAGAGTTTATAGAATATGTATCAAACATTGTAAAATGCTCCCCCTTACAATATGCTAGGTATTTGTAAGATATCACATATAGCATATAGCCATTTAGTTTGATGATATCAAGAAATATATAGAATGCAACATTTTTCGAACAAATATTGGGTTTCAAAATGAAAGTATTCATGGTAAGTATATGAGATCACTTCCTAGCTTATATAGGCTTAAAGAAGCCTATTTTTCCACCAACCTCCATATCCTCCTTCTTTCCAGTATTAAGAACATATAGTTAGACTATAAAAACATTTATAAAGCTCCCCCTATCAATATGCATCAGTTTTGTAAAAATTGACAGAGTTTCCTTTATAACTCTTATAAAAACCATTTTTACAACACAAGTTTAACAAGCAAACATGAATGAAATGTATCACATAAGGCCAACCCGGCCATCAACACACAATTCTCATTCTCCTTCATTCTCAATAACTTAAAAACTTAGAAATACATAAATTTTAAACTAAAGATAGCCATACTTAACCTTTTAAAGTTATTTCTTCTTCTTCTTGGTTTTGCTGAACGTGATCGTCAAGTGCACTTCAAATACTTCAAGTTCCTCAAACTCTCCCCTTTTGGACATGTCTTCCCTTTTGTACCTATCCTTGATTTTTCTCAAAAATTATTGAACTTCAAGTATCTTTCTTTAGATGGTTTCTCATCTTTGCATTGAATTCTCCCCTTTTGTTGTAAGTGTTCTTGATCTTCATCTTCCTGCAAAATGTTAGTTTCCAAAAGAATACAACACAAATATAACTCCTAAACATTGCTATCAATACTTAGTTTTTCTCCCCCTTTGTCATAATTCAAAAAGAATGTGTATGAATGATTAAAATAAGGTCAAAAGCATATAATAAGATATCTCAATTTACCAATGAGTCATCATGGGGAATAATCAAACCAACAAACTACATTGCTTAAAATGTTACTGTATGAAGAGATCATAATGTAGCAGAAAACATATGAAAATAGTGCATTGTAGATATAAAAAGAAAATGAAAGGTATAAAGATGATCCTCAAGTAACCAAAACTAGAGTCCGAAGCTTAGAGAGCATAGACCTTATGAATTAGTGGTCTCCGAAATGATAATGGCATTAACTGGTAGATCATCAATAGAAGTAGTCACTATAGTAGTATCCTTTAAAATGATGGTAGAGGATGTATCAGCAGTAATAGATGGCTCAATACTACTTGATGACACAACAATATGAGTAATATGATTTTTTTGTCATATATGTGGTCTCCTCATCAAAATGTGAAGAAATATCTATGTGGACTCCATATAATGCCTCAAGATGAGTAGATATATTGTCAACTTTGTGATGAAGAAACTTTACTCTTGATTTAAGTTGAACAACTTCTTCAAACACATCTTGGATTTTAGTATTAAACTTCTCAAGGATAATATCCATCTTGTTTGAGAGATGCTCCAAATCATTCCACAAGACATCTTTTGTAGGAGGAATAAAACCTATATTCCTCTTGCATCAATCATTTTCCTTCACTCAGTTTCTTTCTAATAGAAGTATCAAAAGGAGTTTCCTTTTCCTTTTTCCATTGATGTCTTCCCTTTCTTTATTCTTTCTCTAGTGGAAGTATCAAGTGATTAGCTTTTTCTTGACCAATTCCTTTCTCATGAATGCCCTTTCAAATAATAATGAATACATTTTCACCCATCAATCCTACGATTTCGAAAGTGGCTTGGAGTAAATCTTCTTGAGATATTTTCTTTCTCAACTCTCAATCATCATTGAAACATAAGTCATGCATCCTTTTGTATACAACAAAATCATGTTTATGAAGATATCTCATGTCAACAACCTCAAGTAAAGATAATTCAAAATGTTTGAACACTCTTTAAAGCAACCTTCCAAAAAGTAGGTTATTTCTATTTTCTTAGCCTTCTTATCAATGAACAATATCCATAAGATAATCAAGATCTACTTATTTTCCTTTGAACATAATTAACAGAATAAACATGTGCAAATGAGTAATATATGTCCTATGACTATCTATGAGTACCAATATAGTGGTGCACATATGACAAAGTATATTATTTTCAAGACTAAAAACAATAGATTCTCATTTTTTTTTTTTTTGCAAGATTCACAAAGGACTATTCATTTGTAAAAGAATCTTCAAAATCTTGAATGGAGAATACAAAATAATAGCAAACTTGGTGAGTATATAAAAAAATGTAATCTCATCAACAGGAGTACTCAAAATATCATCCAAGTAATAGTGATTGAAATTTAAATCAATACTATATACTTTAGACATATAATATACAACTTGATATCCTTCAAGAATATTTTTCTTTAGATTAGCATAGCATTGAATCATATAGTCATAGTACATAGGCCTATCATGCACAATAATATCATATCATCATTCATTAGCAAAATACTTCAAAAAAAAGGAAACTTATTGGAATAGATGGTACTTTCAAGAATCACATTTCAGAGCTTGAGATAGTCATAGAATCAAATTTAATTCTTATTACTTATGAATAAAGAAATAGTGTTGATCTTCTTCTTCGGTACCATTTGAGATTTGGTTGAACCACTTTTTGATCCAATATGCTTATCCCTTGTTATTTCTTCTTTCGGACGATAGAATCAGTTTGTGCGGTCGACCTAACAATTTGATTGTGGTCGTTTGCAAGTTCTCTGCTTACTTTGCGGTCAATGAGTAGTAATCTGCGGTCGATCGGAAATTTGATATTGGTCGTCCGCAAGTACTCTGTCTACTTTGCGGTCGATGGCTTGTACCATGCGGTCAACCGAAGATTTTCTCGAGGTCTTCCGCAAGTCCACTGGACATTCTTCAGACGATACTCCTGTAAGATGTGGTCGACCGCACCTTCTTTAGGTGTCATTTGAAATTTCTTCTAAGCAACTTATAATTAACTAAGAATCGTTGTTTTAATAATTAAAAGAGCTATACAATGAAAAACTCATCAGCAATTGTATATAAACACTCAATAGCTTTCTAAAATAAAACATTTTCTCGGTCAATGGATAAACACATCAATTTTAATAACAAAGTTCACTCAAATATAATATCAACATAAATTTGAATAATTAAAATGTCATGCACTTTATTATTTAAAAATAGTGTAGTATCTACAATTCCTCTAGTCAATCATTTTTTCAATGAGGAAGATGTTAAGCCTTTCATATTAAGCTCTTGGAGCTTGTTTCAAACCATATAAAGCTTTTGAAAGTTTGTAAACATGATTTTCAAAAGATTCATGCACAAAATCAAGAGGTTGTTCAACATAAACTACCTATTGGATGTAATAAAATATGCAAATGCAAGTAACATTCTAATGGACTCTAATATAGTAATTGGGGCAAAAATCTCATCATAATCAATGCCCTCTTCTTGACTATATCTTAGAGCAACAAATGTAGCCTTATTTATAGTGACAATACCATGTTCAACAAGTATGTTTCTAAAAACTCATTTTGTACCAATAATGGTGTGATTTGAAGGTTTAGGTACAAGTTCTCAAACTTTGCTCCTTTCAAATTGATTTAATTCATCTTGCATGGCAATAATCCAAAAATCATCACTAAGAGCTTCATCAATGTTCTTAGGTTCTATATATGACAATAATGCAAAATTATCAACAAAGTTTATAAAGTGTCTTCTTGTTCTTACCCCTTCATTTGGATTACTAATGATTTGATCATTTTGATGATTATGGACGTATTTCCACTCCTTTGGAAGATCATGATTTGTCTCTCCTTCATGTGAGGTTGATTATTGAATGTCAATGATATCTTCACTTTCATCCTTAGGTATTGAATGATCTTCATTTGATTGAACAATATCTTTGTTCGTTGACTTAATAGGTAGCTCTTGAAAATCACCTTCATTATCATCTCTTGGCAAGTAAATGTTAGACTCATCAAATACAACATGAATAGTTTCATCAATAACCATAGTTATTTTATTTTAAACACGATAAGCTTTTCTATTTGAAGAGTAGCCAAGGAACATACTTTCATCGAATTTCTTGTCAACCTTACCAAGATTGTCTTTGACATTTATAATAAACCATTTACAACAAAACACTTTAGAGTAGGAAATGGAAGGAGTTTTGTCAAACAAAAGTTCATAAGAGGTTTTATTAACAAAGGATCTAAGAAGCACTCTATTAACAATATAGCAAGAAGTATTCATAAATTCAACCCAAAAATATTTTTGCAAATAATTTTCACATAGTATGGAGCATGCCATTTCTTGTAAAGTAAGATTTTTCCTTTCAACAACAACATTTTGTTGAGGATCTTTTGCAACTAAAAAATTGTGAGATATATCATTCTCATCACATAGTTTTGTAAAAATACTATTGCAAAACTCTCTACCATTATCACTTCCAATGAAGATAATTTTGCAACCAATGGTGTTTTGTACTTATTTAAAGAGCTTGGCAAAAGCTTCAAAAACTTCATATTTACTCAACAAGAATAATATCCAAGTAAATCTAGAAAAATCATCAACAGTCACATAGACATATAGTTTGCCACCAATTCTCATGGTTCTCATATGACCAAATAAATCTATATGTACAAGTTCAAGAGGTTTTGAAGTAGTGACATTTTCTTTGATTTGAAAGAGCTCTTAACTTGTTTACATGCATCACAAATATGATATTTTTCAAAATTAATGTTAGGCAAACCTCAAACATACTAAAGTTTTGAAAAAATATGCAAAGTATTTATACTAACATGTCTTAATTTACGATGCGAAAGATATGTATCATCAACTTTCAAAGAAAGACATATAACATTTTGTTCAACTAAACCATTAAAATAAATATCATACATATTTTCATTTCTTTACACTTGTAGATGATCATTCTTGAGCTTGCGGTCGACCAAAACTTTTTCTTGGGTCGTCCACAACCTTACTGTCCATTTAGTGGATGATATATTTTTCTATGCGGTCGATCGGACCCTCTCAAGGGTCATCCGCAAGTTCACCAGAACTACCAGTCTTCACTTAAAGACAAAATCCACTTATATCATGTGAACAATCGAATGATATTTATAGTATATTAAGTGTTTATGAGAAAAGTTTGTAAAAGAATTATATCAAACAATATGGCAAGACAACTCAATTATCACTATATGCAATTTACATGTTTCATGAGGAAATAATTTTGCATATACAAAAATACAAAATCTAATTAGAGAACTAATCAAATAATTGTATTAAAAATACTTTTCAACCACACGTAACACATATAACAATATGAACAAGGTTTACATAATTTATAACCAAGAAATTCTTACTAATGATTCAAACTCAAAAGAATGAATTTTTTTTATTACCTTCATGAAGAACATTTGTACCTTAGTATATCATATTTGATCATGTGGATTGAGCAAATTCTCTTGATATGTTGTATTGCTCTTTCATGATCATCATATTGAGTTACCTACAAAGAACATGAAACTTTTGGTATCCAAGTGACTTTGGATCAATGAGAATTAGTCAAATTTGTTTTAACAATCAAAATACTTTTTGCACCATTCTCGATTTTCTTCTTGACATAACATATATTTACCTTATGGTCAAACTTACCGTAACGTAAATATGTTAAATCTGATGAACCCCTCCCATTGTCATAGTGTACTAAGAAGATTAATTCCATGACTAGTTTACTTGTAATAACATTTTATAATATGAATAATTACTTTGTTTTGCTTTGTAATTTTCATTTTTTTAAGTGTATTATCGAATACAATTTTATATTTTAATAATGAGAATAAATTTTTTAGAACATTAATTATTATTTTTAAGTAATAATTTAATAACATAAAAATTAATAATAATTATTAAGTAATATGTTAAATTTAGTATTTTATTAAAAATATTAATGAAATATGAGTGTGATATAATATGTGAGTCATAATTGTTATGACCGATATAGTTGTATGATTGGAGTGAAGAGTTGTAAAATATAAGAAAATGATATTGATTGATGAAATCCATTTAAAGTAGGAGAAATGTAATTTTAGACAGTTGCATGACTGGAGTTGGTCTATGTACCTTAGATAAGGATTAAACAAGGATAGTCATGCATGGAGACTAGATAGCAATGACATATTTTCTACTCGGTTTGCTTACTTGGCAGATATAGTACTTGCGTGGAAATTTCTAGGTTTCAATTGGGAACATATTTGAAATTTTCTGAGACCTCTTCAACCATTCTTTAATTTATGGTTTTTGTATCATGGTCGCTTGAAGACTAATTCATTACTCAACAAGTATAGCATTATGGAATCTACGGATTGCCCAAATTGTTGAGTTAATCCATAAACCACCCTTCATGCTATTCAAGATTGTCCAAGGCTACAAGAATGTGACAGGATCTTCTTTTGGCTAATTGTACAATGTTTTGGGGAAGCACCAATGTGTATGAATGAGTTGCTTTTAATCTAATTAAGCAAGCCTCCAAGGAGTTGAACAAAAAACATTAGGGATTAAGTTTTAGACAGGTCGTTGATGTGTTTTGGTACTTCAGCAACATAAAACCCTTTGACTATTGGTGTTTTGTCTATAACTCATATCCTAAGGTGATAGATTTATTTTGTTGTAGGTTTTAGATCTTCTTCAGAGTAGTATCACGAATGTTGATGAGCTATTCTTTCTTGATATAGTTATAAGTTGAACTTTTGTTAGTTTTTTTTATTTTTTATTTTGAGTAATCTACTTTTGATAAAAAAAAAAAAACTCTTCAATTTCATCCATTAGAAAAAAAAGTAGAAAAGAAAGAGAGACATTCAACCCTTCCTTTCTATCCATTATACAATAAATTGCAGTATCAGATTGAGTATTAAAATAAAATTAATTTATGCACTTTGAGGAACAACTACTTAACTAATGGTAATAATATACTTCCTCTATCCCAATTTACATATCATATTTTCTATTTTGATTTGTGCAATTCACGTGCTCAAAATAATATGATTATTTATTATATTTTCTTTAACTTTTTTGCTATTTAATTAAACCTTAAATATTAATGTAGTAATTTTTTAAAGAATATTACTCTCCATACAAAATTTTAGCATTTCCACAAAAATTATTAAAGAAAGAAAAGCATATCGTTAGAGAAAGAAATAATAATAAATGAGTGAAAATTTTAGTTTGTTTTAAGTAAGAGTAATAACTTTTTTTTTAATAAAAGATGGAGTTTATTAAAATAATATAGAAAATTAATGGGGTGACCGGGGTTCAACTCATACATGAGAGAGGAATGCTCCAAGAGCTTGAATGAGCATGACAAGCTGAATTATGGGCTAGAGTATTGACTGTTTGAGCTATAAAACGAACTTAAGTTTAGCATTTTATGTTATGTAAAAAGTATAAATTCTCCATACGTGTGCAATTGTCAAATAAGACATGTATTTATGTAAATTGAGGTGTGCAAAATTACTCATTTTTTCTCAAATAGAGTAAATTATTTTTACTTTATATTTTTCCACACCAAAAATTTAAAAATCCCAAAAAATTCCTCAAAAGTTATTTTACACACACACACACATATATATATAAATAATATTGATAAGCTAGTCATTTCGTTAAAAATATAAGATAAATTACACAAATGCAATAGTAATAAAATATTCATATCTCATAATAAGAGAAAAATAAATTACCATATTTATTTGTAAAATAAATTACAAATAAAACAAATAAACACACTTCAATCTCTTCATTAGTACCTATATGTTTTGAGAATGATTAGTACAATATTTATGACATCGCCCCATAATAAATTTCATCTCATTTGCACTTTTTTCCCCAAATTATGCTCACAAAAAGAAAGAAAAAATATTTCACTGCAAGGGTAAAGTTGACATTTCAGAAGGCGATAATATCTTCAGCCAACTTTAGCTAGGTTTTATTATGAGCTTTATCAATTAAAGCAGTTTTTCCCCTTCAATTGGAAGGCGTTTCTTCTTCTCCGACGAATCTTTCCGGCTACTTCTGCTTTCTTCCGATTCCCCGGCAGGTTCTCTCTCTAAGTTTCCTTTTGCTTTTTGTTTCCCTGGTCACTCTCTGCACATAGTTCCACACATAAACAGGGTCATTCTTGAATTTGAGATTCTTGTATAAGAGGACCCTTTGCTTTGAATGAGTTTAAAGATGGACTAGTTTTTCCCTTAAATTGTACTGGTAAATTAATTAAATGCACCAACTTGAATTTTCCATTGTGTCTCAATGTCATTGGAGAAAGAAATGGTAAGGCTTCTAAGAAGTATTTTTGTCGCCTATTTTTTTTCTTCTACATGTATACGTGCGGAATTCTATTCATCTGAATTAACAATGTGGAATTCTCTTCATTTGAATTAGCAATGTGGAATTCTGTCAAGAATTTTGTTTCTGTCTTCGTTTTTTTGTAAATTCTTGTATTTCAGAAGTTCTACCTTAGATGTATTTGAATGTGATATGTATAACTATGTTTTTTCTATAAGAAGGATTGCCAAAAAGGGAGGAAAAAAAAAAGAATAAAGTTTTAATGGCAAAGGGAAGCTAAATTGGCAGCTATTGCTAATCTTCCACCACGAGACCTTTTGGTTGACACAGTTCCCATACTTGGGTTCAGGATTACTGATACTAGGCGACTAAATAGATAATAAGTTGTAATTTGAATTTGTGTTTCAGAGCTCATTTGGAAGAATAACCTACAGTCCATAGTGTCTTTTAATGAAAAGCTGTTTAATTCTGGACTGTAGCTTTTGTTTTATGTGCATTGGATTATGTCTTTGTTTACCCCATCGGGGTTGCAGATGTGGTATTATTCTCTTGTCTTTGACGGATAGGTGATGATCAATCATTTCAATTTCCATTTTCCCCCTAAAAGAACGTGTTTAAAGTGTAAATTGGAACTGGGTATGTCCTTATTTTGAGGGGTTTCACAATATTATTCCTTCCTCCACCCCTTTTTGAAATTTTATGACTGGTGATAAATGCAGATATCTGTTTATCATAAAATAAAAACTGTTGTGTATAGCACAAATTGATTGGGGTCCCATTTTCATGTATTGGTTTATATGTTTCTGGGCTAGAGTTCTGAATGCTGATGATGGGGACTGAAACTGGTTTCCTTTTTGCAAGAATTATGTTTTTGGCAAACTTTTAGTTGGTTCATACTTAATCAATGAAAGGTACGACAATAGATTCTAAATATCATCTATGTGTTTTAAGCTGTTGCTCAATAAGCTTTTATAATGCACTAAAATAGTGCCTAGATTGCCTTATATTTTGAATCAGCCTTTTCTTTTTGAAATTCACATTTCATGCTTTCTGATGCGGTGCTTTTTTTTATCATTTGAAGAGCAGTACTGAAGATCTAACATTTAAGCTTTGAATTTGTACTGGCGCGTTCCCTTTGTTTGTCTGTCTGATGTCATGGTATTGTACAGAAAAATTGGGTCTTTTTAGTTGAAGAAGTTCTATTCAACAATATGGGCCGATCCACTCGACATAAAGATAGGCATGGAAACAATAGTGAACTTTGTCAGGATAATATCAATGATGGAACTTCGGCACGGACTAGACCATTTACTTTGGAAGAAATAATGCTTAGACGGAAAAACAAGAATGCAGCAGGGGAAATTTACTCTGGGCAGGTCGATGCAGATAATAAGAAAGAAACTGTCGAGAAGGCTGCTGATGGTTTAAAAAGTGATAGATATAGACATGGGAAGTCAATACATGGCAGTTCAAGGCAGGTTTCCGAGGATTCTATAAAAGTAGGTTCAAAAGAGAGAGAAGATAACAACTCGTTGATCAGGGAAAGAAAATTGGCAAAGGATAGAGGTAAAGAAAGTCAAGATGATACTGAAACTAAATCAAAATTAGGACCAGTAGAAAGTCTAACTTATGATAATGGCAGAGGAGGCAAATCTGACAAACGTGTTAACCATAAGAGAAGGGACCGGCCAAATGAAGATTCTAAATATGAATCTGGTGAGAGGCATTCAAGGGATCCTGTCAGAAGGGATATATCTGCAGGAAAAAGTATAAAAAAATCTGAAAGAGAAAGAGAATTTAAAGAAAGTAATGATAATGGTGACAAGACACTTAACAAGAGAAGCACTGTTGCCCAATCAAGGCATGATTATGAAAATGAATCGCATAAGAGACATTCTAAAAGTTTTACTGGGCCAGAGAAAAATGGAGAAGGACATAGAGTACAATCTGAGAAAGAAAGAAAAAAGAAACATCATGATGAAGAAAGAGAAAAAATTGAGGACAGAAGTGGTATTAAGAAACTTGACTCGCGGGCGTCAAAAGTTTCAGAATTTTCAGAAAGGAAGGAAAAAGAGTCATCAAGGATGCATTGTGAAGAATCAAGGCTGAAAAGGAGGAGGTCAAGGAGCAAAGAACGTGATATTGATAGAGGCAGAAGGTCCCGTTCTCCCAAGGTGCATAAGCATACTTCTTTCAGTGAGCAGGAGCATGGTGGTTTCTCCTCTCATTCTTCTAAAGATAAGTCTCAACGATCTCATACTGATGTTGAAAGGAAAAGAACATCTAACAATGGTTCAAATAGTTACAGAAAGAATTCTGGATCTTCAAGTGGGCTTGGTGGCTATTCGCCAAGAAAGAGAAAAACTGAGGCTTCAGCTAAGATTTCTTCTTCATCTAATCATTCTCCATGAAAGGAGAACTGCTGGCTGGGACCTACCCTCCTGTTGGAAAGGATGGTGGCAGTACTGGTACTGTCATTCCTGCCATGCAGTCATCCAGCCAAATTATGTCATCAAATGCACAGGATCCTTTTGCTGTTCCTGAAACTTCATTTGTTGTAAAGCCTGTCATTGTGCCACAGTATAATTCTGAGATGCATACCATTGACTCCATCCAGCTAACACAAGCAACCCGTCCCATGAGAAGGCTTTATGTGGAAAACTTACCAGCCTCATCTTCTGAAAAAGCTCTCATGGAATGCATTAACAATTTCCTGCTATCTTCAGGTGTTAGCCATATCCATGGAGCTCTGCCCTGCATCAGTTGTATGGTGAGTGTATAACCTTTTATTTTTATTTTCTAAATTTCTTATTCAAATATGGAAATTTAGTTATCATGCAAATGCTGATATTGATTTGAGCCTATCTTGATCTCTTTGTACTTCAGATACACAAAGAGAAAGGTCAAGCTCTTCTTGAATTTTTAACTCCAGAGGATGCTTCTGCAGCACTTTGTTTTGATGGCAGTTCCTTCTCTGGGTCTATTGTAAAGATCAGACGTCCTAAAGATTTCATTGAAGTAACTGTAAGAATTGTTTCTATTAAAGTTTTAAGCTTTATGCTAATGGTTTACACTACTATCTCTGTGACTTCCAGTTGTTTTAGCAGTTGTCTAATAAAACATTTGTTAAGAATAAAGATGCATAGGCAAACTTTAGGGCTGTACTTGTTGTCTCACTGTTTTGTCCACTTAATTTGTGCATTTATTAGAATGAATGGTTGTCATAAGTTTTGTCATCATAGGAAAATGGATTTCTCTTTTTTTTCTTTTTTTCCCCTTCTTTCTTGGTAGAAGCTAATTTCAATCATGTAGGAGATGCCATAGGTTTGAGTGATGTCAGAGTAGTTGTTCTAAGGTTTGAGTGAATGGATTTAGCTTTCACATTTCCAACTCTTTTATGGAAGATAACTTCTCAATTTTCTGTTCCTTTAACTATTGCTTTTTTCTTCTTTTTTTCTGTCTTATTAATTTATTTAGTATTGGTGGCCTTAGTTACGTGAAGGGATGAGGAGAGTAAATGAAAAATAGCTATGGCACATTCTGCTGGCTGGCAACTTATTTTTGTAAATTGGAGTGGAGCTCCCCATCACAGAAAGTCAGAAACTAGGAGATTTTCAGTGTCTCATGTCTGATCTTTTGTTAAAAGAAGGCTTAGAGTACATAAAAAGTCATGATGGTTGGAGATGCCAAATTTTAATAACATTGCTTCTTTATTGAACTGCAAACCTGCTGATGCACAATTTTCACTCACTTTGGGGCTTGATTTCTTTGTTGTGATATACTCTAATGCTGTGGAGCTCTCGGTTTTGAGGAGTTTCTATGATTGAAGTTCAAATATGCTTTTTTTCTTCTTTGTTTTTAAAAAAATAATTCAAACATAAGAGACTCTAAAATTATGGAAATCAAGTCCTACCAGTATTAGACTTTCTTAGGAACGCTTCTTGAAGCTGTTCTCAAGTATGCTATAAGGTTGTCTTGTTTCTGAGCAAGGAGAAAATAGAATTATCTTTGTTGATCAAGCCCTTTAGATTTGGAATACCACTTCTTAGATGATTAGATTGGATATGTTTTTGTTCGAACACTGTCTTATCTTAATTCTGTATAGTATATCCACATTTTCAAGGTTCTAGTTTCTTCTATCTAAAAATCTCAGCATAATAGCACATCCATTTCCCTCTAGATTGAGCTGGATGAAAGTTTGGTTTAGGGAAATCTTGTTAACGAAGTTTCTTCAACTTCAGATTTCAGGTGTCAATTACTCAGGAATGGATCATCTTCTTAGGTCTTCTATTTGGGACTATGGAAGGTTTTATTTTATCTATATCTTCTCCTAAGCTGAGCATAACAAAGATGCTTCTGAAGGCCTTATCATCTGTTTTGTAGAGGTGTTACTAGTCCTTTGATGCATTATTGTTTTGGTTTCATGGAGAAGGTTGACCAATGTCTTTATGTAGGCTGAAGAATATTAGTCTTTTCATTCAGCTTTAACCAAACATGCTCTATTATAAAAATAGATCATCTACTTGTTTCTTTGTACATATTGTTAGCATCCACTTGTTTTCTTTGTGCATATTGTTGAAGTTAATTAAAATGAGCCAACTTGGATATCCATTTTGGAGGCAAAAGTGGCTGCATGTATTCTCAGAAAATGTTCAGCTTCTTTGGAGATCATTAGAGTTTGTAATATGGGGTCCTGGCTTTCTCAATATTGACTAAGACCTGATGCTTTGTTTAGTTTTTGTATATGGAATTTAATGAGTTCTAGAATATATAAGCTTCTTGGTTGGTATGTCCAACATTCCTAGCATTGGTTACTACTTCCTCCTCCTGAAGTTGAATGTCCATATTGACTTAGTTAAAAGTTGAAATTAGCTTTGACCTTAAGGAAGTTACCTCATTATTCTTATTATAATAATTAGGTTAGTGATAATTAGGTTAGTGGTGAGACCATCGATTAGTGAGATGTAAATTCCTTTAATAAAGAGGTTGTTAGTGGAAGTTTAAATGAAAAAGGGAATTACTAAATCCAACATTACATCCCACACTTTTATTAAATTTTGACAATATAGTCCTTTTGTTCTAAATCCCACATTGGATTGCATTCCCCCAAAGACCCACTATAATTAGAATCAATCAGGGACGGTAATGATGCTTCAATTAATCATCATTTTAATTACATCACCACATAAATGCTTGTTTTCTGAATTGAATCTGCGGTTTATAGAGCTCTTGGCTTAATGAGCTTTCACTTTATGATAGAAAATAAAAAAATTACAGCACACTCACGAGATCAAATGACCCTTTCTGTGATTCTGGCTGAGAGAGAGAGAGTGTGTGGTGGCGCTAGCACATTCTAAAGTTTCCTTTCTTCATCTTTTTCAATGTTCTATTACTATATTCTTTGAGATTTCGTATCCTAAAAAGTTTCTATTCATACAAGTTTCCGTCCATTGCCACAACTGTTCTTTTCCCAAATATCATTACTTTTGAATTTGTTTCCATCTTTCGGAGAATCCCAACAATTCCTGCACCAATTAGGTGGCCTTCCCGCTTGGCAATTGATCTGTGTTGTGGTGGGGCAAAAGATGGGTTGTCTGCCTTGAGTTTCATGAAACAAATGAGGTGTATTGATGGAATTTGGTTAAACTTATATGGACATTTTGGTCAACATAAATGTGGTATTTAGTAATTTGATGTGAGATTTAACAATTATGATGAAAAATATGCTTATTTTACATTCAATTCCAGAATTCCAAAATGGAAATGTGGACATAGGGAGTATTTTGTAATTATGCTTTGGTTTTCTTAGAGATTTACTTTCCTGGAATTCTAGTCGTTGCATGAAATCTTGCATTATCCAAACTATTTATATCAGCAAGAAATTCCCACATTTACCTCGTTTATTTGTAATCACAGTTTTGTCCTTGAATTGCATTTGGAGTTACACAATTATTTTCCATGAATCTTGCTAATATGCCGTTTCTGAGGTATATTGTGGTTATTATTCATGTAGCAGGTTTTCAGACAGTTGCTATTTTCATGCAGACTGGTGTTCCTGAAAAATTGGTGGATGCAAATACTACAATCAGTTCAACTGTACAGGATTCAATTCACAAGGTATGCTTTTGAAAGATAGGAGAGGAGCTGTATGCCATTTTCTTTAATAGTTATCTGTAACATTGTACACAGTATAATCTGACATTGAATTCGGAATGTGTCTTGATATAAACTTCCATAGATAGTTCATGATATTATGTGAAATTTGATTATGATACCATCTGTGAGCATTTTGACTTCAACAACAGAACTGGTGGGAGCTTGAATTTCACAGATGGATGCTTTAAAATTCATAGTAGCAGCCCTTCTGTTTATTTATTACTGAAGTATTTATTATAGCCATGATGTTTTGTACAGAGTGAACTTTTCTGTGCTTATTGCCTTATGCAAATGGTTTGAAATAATGGGGGACTTATTAATTCTCCATAGAATTCAAATAAAGACTTAGCCATTTCATTTTTACTTAAGAGTATTTCATGTTTATGTTTATTCAATTGCTACAATCTCATCGATTATCTTTGCTGGACTTGTTAACCTATAGATATTTTATTTGGTTTATACCTGTTGATTCATATACCTGTCGGTTTATACTTGCGGATGAGTCACTGCTCATAAGTCAAAAAAGATTTCCTGTCAGTTTATTCGTGGTGGCTATAGATGAAACAATATGGATGTTGACCTTTTTGTTTTTTCTTTTTTTTCCCCCCACATCAACATAAGTCATTTAATTTTTTATTTTATTTTTAGTTATGCTTGCCGGTTTTTTCTTGCTAACAAACTATTATGCTTTGTTAGATATTTATTGGTGGAATTTCAAAACGTTATCTCATCGCAGATGGTAAGATAATTGAACATCTATCTTTACAATGTTGCACCACTTATCATTCTCTCATAATTCCAGAGCGTAAATTCTTTTGCTTTTCTTTCAGCTCATTGATATTGCAAGAGCATTTGGACCTCTGAAGGCATTTCACTTTGAGCACAATGCAGATATTGATGAACCATGTGCTTTTCTTGAGGTATCGATAAGTTGTTGTCATGGATATTTAATGGGGTTATTTATTATTTGCCTCTCATGATTGTCTTTCATGGACTTGTTCTTTTCATTTTAGGATCTAAGGCTGTTGAGATGCTTTTCCAATTTAATTTCCCTCCCCCCTTTTTGGAGCAAGAAAGACTTGTTTTTGTAGGTTTTGAAGTATAAGTGCAAATGTTATGCTCATCATATCATATGGATTGAACATATAATATCTTAGTATTTTGAATGATACCTCCCTTATAAAATTAACTTTGTTTCTGTTTTGTGTATCAATAACATTAAAAATGTACGGAAATATAATTCCTGATCCTATTTATTTGTACTAATGAATTGTCCTTTTGCCTTGGTTTTCATATGTTGAGGAGTCTCTATACATGGTGCAACTATACAAATGACTACCATGCAGTTACTAATACCGCATCATTCTGCTGGAGTACTAGGTTCTGGCAGTAGATGCCCATCTGAATAGTAACTAAGGCTAATTAGACATGCCATCCCGAAGTGCTTTCCAAGTACATATTTAACTAGCCATACCATCTCAGCCAAGAATATCCTTTCAAACCCTGCAAACAGGACCTTATTGAGAAAATGTTTTGAAGAACAATCTCCTTGGAATTGATCAAGCGAATTAACATCACCAACAATAATTCTCTCCTAGTGAAGTTCATCTATGTTCCTTTTCCAATTATTGGAATGAAAGTTAATTTTTGAACTGATCAAGAGATAAAACTAATTTTTTGTTATCTTGTATTTAAATCAGTTTCATATAATTGGTGATTCTTGTTGCTTTCATAATTGTTGCTCTCCTTTGCTAATTCAATCTTTATTGGCTGTAAAAGCCATTGCTGTTGCATCCATTTTTCTTTATTATCTGAACAGATTTAGTTGGTTGTTTCAGTATATTGATCATTTGGTTACTCCGAAAGCTTGTGCTGGCCTTAATGGCATGAGGTTAGGCGGGCAATTGCTAACTGTTGTTCAAGCACTTCCAGATGCTTCATCCTTGGTACATATTTCACCTCTTATTTCCTTATTTTACTATCATGTTTTCTCAGAGATCTTGGTTAAAGCAAGTCTTTTTTTCTAATAGGGAAATGCCAGTGACCAACCTTTTTATGGGATCCCTGAGCACGCAAAGCCACTTTTGGAGAGACCCACAGAAATTTTGAAGATAAAAAATGTGGTATGATGTACTTAGCATAGTAATGGGTTTTCCTTCTCTTCATCTTATTAGCCTATTTCTATTGAATCCTTCCATCTAATTTTCCTTTCTCATTATACAGTTAGATCCAGAAGGAATCTCATCAATGTCTGAGGTAGAACTGGAAGAAATATTGGAAGATATAAGACTTGAGTGTGCCAGGTCCACTAATCTATATAAAGAATTAAATTTTTCTAAATTCTTATTATCCACCCATACCTCTCCCATCCCAACCAATCTTGCCAAGGAGCATTTAAAAAATAATTTTTTACCCAATACTGCAGGTTTGGCACGGTTAAAGCTGTCAATGTTGTCAAGCAATGCAGTAATACGTCTGGCACAGAATCATTTGCATCAATGGATGTAAGTGGTGCTGCACTGGATCGAAAGGGGAATGAAGAAGTAACTGACATAACTACTGCTCATGATTTAGAAATCCTTGATGAATCAAAGCCTTTTAACATTATGATGGAAGCTGTGGAAGATACTGGTAATTCTGCTGATAAGCCAGGCACATCCAACCCTTCAGGCAATTCCAGAGAAACTGATGATATTATCTGGGCTACAGTTAGTAATGGTGATTCTAATGATAAGCTTTTGGCAAACGTTATACCTGATGAAACACGCAAGTCAACTATTAACGATTGGGATATGTCTGTTGAGGATGCAGGCACCCTGGAAAAATCCAGATCTAGTTTTGGAGAACATGCTAAATTACCCAATTTCTCAGAGCAAGTGGTAAGCAATGAAAATATTGTTGATACCAGTGCATCTGCTGCCCATGATACTGAAGGTAAGGTGAACATTGGAAAGGGTTCAATTTTGGAAGGAGATGATAATGCAAGTGCTTCCACACTAAATACTGGAGAGACAAAAGATTCAGATATTCATGAGAAAGTTGAAAATGCTGAAATGGTTGCAATTTCAGGTAATGAATATGAGACTGGTTGTGTTTTAGTTGAGTTTAAAAGGGCAGAGGCTTCTTGCATGGCTGCACATTGTCTACATGGACGACTTTTTGATGACCGTGTTGTGACAGTGGAGTATGTTACTCCACATCTTTATCGCAAGAGGTTTCCTAAATCAACAGGCTCTTAATGTGTTAGATTGATGTTAATTTGTGTTGTACCTGCAAGTTTGGCTGTGAACCGTGGAGTTAAGCTTGGAAAGGTTTGAATGTGGCCTTTTTCATCTCTTATGTGTGTGAGTCCGGAAGCAGCATTTCTTAAATCATCTTAGTTCATCTTACAAGGTTGAGTTTAGAACATTATGTCATCTTGGTAAGTAGAGTTATGCTCATGCAACATAATCTTTAGATTTCCTTGGTACATTGGAGCAAAATTAGCAATCCATTCCATTTTCAGCAGAATGGAAATAGAGCAGGTTTCTTGATTGGGAAAGAGAATCGAAGTATATGTAACTTGATTTCCTATTCAAACTTATTATATAGGAAGTTACTTTTGTTCCTTGACTCTTTGATCTTTTATATGCTGGTTGAAATCTCAGGGACGGTGCTTCTAATGGTCATGCAAAATAACTTCCAATATTTATATTTTGATGGGAGAATGTGGTCTGCTACAAGTCAAGAATTCATCTAATTAAGTTGCATGACTTAGAACTTGTGTGTTTTTCTTTTTCCTTTGGATGGACAAAAATGATCTTTAAAAGGTTATGTAGGTTATTTACTTAATTTACTTTTAATTAAATGTCAAGGTAATAAAATCATAAAATGTAATAATTACACGATTAATTATTTAAAGAATAAATAAAAATGTTGATTTTATACTTTATTTATTTGATTAAGTTATTATCAATGGTCCTTTACTTATTTTAATAATAATAATCATTATTGAATACAAAAATATTTTATTTGATAAAAATAATTATATATACGTTTGGCACAGAGGAGGTTAAGACTAGTTCTGGAACTTACCCATCTTAATGGGGATGAAAATTATCTAATTTAAGATTAAAATATCAAATAATAGAAATAAAAATCATTTTTAATATTAAAATATAAAATATTATATATTTTAATCATTAAAAGTGCATATTACACATTACATATCAATATTAAAGTTCAAATATTACACATCAAATTTAAAATAAATCAAATGCAAAACTTCAAAGAGATATCAAGCTCATTTACAATTTTAGCTCTAAATCAATTTCATTCGAATTTCTATTTTACATGTTTCTATTCAATGTATATTGGAATCGAATTGCGAACAAAAACATTCAATCTATCTAACAGATCCTCTGTTGAATGTTTACTACAACAATAATTTTTTGTCCAATAGAAGATGACAAGCTATATTCAATGGCTAAATAAAAAAAGATAGTAAGCCGTCAAAGAAATTATACACATTCAAATGTCAAACACTTTAGTGTCCAATTTGATATTGAACCAATAAGTAATATTGAATAATTATTCTAACATATCATAACCTGATAAAACTATAAATGCAATCAACTCGTTGCATCATTATAACAATTTATTCATATATAGAGTTTGTATTTCTAACTCAATTGTCTTGCCATAAGCAATATTAAGTGCGGTTGAAATTATACATACTATAAAAATATGACTATTATGAGTTGCTTGAGTAACAACTCTAATTATTATAGAGTTGTCTCATTCATAAACGAGATCAAAATTATAAGTGACTAATAATATTCTTCTCAATTCCAATATGGCAAATATATAGGAAACATTGTTCATAACTGTCACACCTTAAAAAATGCCAATTTTTTTACTCTTTGTACTGGATTTCATTTATTTATTTTTCTTTTTAAGAAGTTGAACCGTCACAGATTTACACACATTTGAATGATATTTTTTCCTAACTACAGAGTAAGTATGTAGTTGTAGAAATTTTGTTGGTTCGTAATTAAAAGGAATGAAGAATAAGAGATTTTTGCAAAATAATAAATTTATATATAAATAGATGAACATATATATATATATATATTTATATACACATATCATTATATATATATATATATATTATCATTAAATTTAAATCCATTTGAATTTAATATTACATCACTTCTTTTACCTTTTGTCTCTTTGTTCAATTTTTTCACATGATTTGAAAAATTGAATAAAAAGACAAAATGAAAAAGAGATAATGTGTCATATTTTCAAATCGGTTTGAAAATATGCACAAAATGTGATGTACCGTACTATTCAAATCTGTGTTGAAAATTTTAACAAAAAGACAAAAGGTAAAAGAAGTGATGAGATATTAAATTCAAACATATTTGAATTTAATGGTAAAATATACAAAAAATAATTAACTTATTAAACAGTATTATTAACTTTTTGTGTTTTACTATTTGTAAAATTCTCTTCTTCTTCAACCTATTCTTTATTTTTATTCCTTCATCTTCTTCTTCTTCTCCATTTAAATAAAAACTTCTTCTTCATTTCTTTACAAAATGAATTATTTAATTCTTAAACTTCAAAATTATTACATTTTACCATCTATTAATGCATTGACAAAAATATATCACATGAGAATGAATATATTGCGATTGTTAATGTGCCTTTGATATTAATCTAGAAATTGAAAAGATAAAATCATTTTCATAAAAAAATAGACTAAGTATAGAATCATCAGATGACATCCAATTGACTTTTGAGACGCATATTTGTGAAAGTGTTCAACGATAACTTATCAAATTGTTGAATAAATTCAAATATGAAGAACAATGTTATATATCAAAAATTTTATTTTAAAAGATCACGTATGCTAATTTGTATAAAAACTTGAAGTTAAGAAATCAAATATGTAATCTAAATGTATTTCATGAAGGTTGTTGATGTAATAATATATTTTTCATTTTATTTATATATTTTATGAACATTTTATATTTTTTAATGCACGGGTGATTTCTTATATGTACATTATGAAGCGGGTGGGACGAGGAATGTTGCATACCTACGGAGACAGTGATGGATGTACCCGTTATAATTTAATTGGGGATGGTGGGTGGTGAAGAGTAAGATATTTTCACGCAATGGACGGAGTTGAAGGTAGAAAATCTATCTCTTTATAATAAAATTGCAATCCCATAGTATGAAAATTATTTCATGTGCAATTACATGTATATAGTTATAGTTCTAGAAAAAATATTAAACACCTAAACAATTTAATTTAATTTTTTTTATGGGACACCTAAACAATTAACTTATTAAACACTTATAATCAAAATACACAAAAAGTGAACATCTATTATTCTGAAGATAAAAAATGGATTAACAATCCCTAATTTAATTCATTTGTATTTAGCCATTAAATAACAAATATTTCCAAAATAATAATAAAAGTTAAAATAAAATAGTTACTTGAATGAACTTTAATAATTTAAAATAGTAAATTGTATTTGGAAATTAATAAAGTCAAAAAATATAATAGCTAAATGATTAATTATTAGTAATATTTTATAAAAAAATATTATCAATGTTTCTATAAGATTTGTAACCACTACATAATATATCATCCGTCATTTTTTATAAGTTGTTAGACATAGACTAATGATGCATTTTAGTTTCTACAATACGCTTATTTATTTTGTTTCAAGAATAAGAAAAAGTGAAGAAATATATGAAGAGGTAAAAAAGTTTTTGTCTTGAGAAAATAAGAACAAAAAAAAAAAAAAGATGAAGAGAGAGAAGTCTTTATCTTAGGAATAAGCGAAAGAGAAGAAATAGATGAAGTGAAAATAACATCTTGTTTTTTAAAATAAGAAAGTTGTGAAGAGATAAAAGTAAATAGGAGTAATATGAGAAAGAAAAAGTAAAATATCTCTAAAAAATAGTATAATTTATAATTAGAGATAAAAGATTGTTTTTAATGACTTATAAAAATGAACGAATTGAATAATTATTAACTCTTACTATATCATTAATAATTGTAAACTTTGTAATTATATAATTACATAAAATAAATACATAATTAATATATATTTGGTTGATTTTTTTTGGAGAGGGGGGTTATGGGTAAGTTGCGATGAAATACTAAGCTTTTTTTTTTTTTTTGGATAAGTAATGAAATACTACCTCGTCACATTTTGGCTTGGCTTCAAATGTGGGTAGGTTTTAGTGAATCTAATTTAGAATCTCATATCCAACCCTTTCAGAAAATCTTTTCTAATCAATTATGCTTTTATATGTTGCTCCAAATCCAATTATCTTGACCAGTTATTGATGGGTCAAACTTGAATTGATGGGAAGTTTGGGCACCCACAACGACTAAGGTCCGTGACAAGCCCAAGGACCCTAAAAAGTCCACAATATCATTTAAGTCCACAATCTAATGGGTATCAGAACACCAACTTAGGACAACTTTTGCATGACCAATAATGGCAAACAATGAGAGTCGACAATCTCAAGAAGGACTCAGACGGCAAAAGGATCAATAAAGGAATCAACACCCATCCTAGGTTCCCTGCATACGTTGGTACACCTATCAGCCACCCAACACTATGAAAAAACCAATGGCCATAGTAGTAATGTTGGGAAGGACTCTAGGTATAAAGTACTACATGAACAAGACTATGATCTTACACACAAATGAGCACATTCATTCTTCTCACATACTAGAGTAACCAAGGAATTAACCAACATCTGTTTGGTGTGAGTGGATCATCACTCTTATCCCTGAACTAGAGATATAGAGTTCGAGCCATAAGAATGGAGACACCTAATTGGACCATGTTTCCATGATATCTTGTGAGGAGAAAAAAAAGAAAAAAGAGTAACCAAGGAACACATTCTTCTTTCAACTTCATACTCCTCTGATTCTCCTAGTTATTCACTAACTTGAACATCGGAGGAAATGTTGAAGTGCCTACTCCGATGTCTTTCCTTTCCTCTCTTTTGTAGGGCACGTTCTGCTAGTTCAATAGCCCTTATCTGAATGAGTAGGCATTTCCTCATTTCATCTCTCATTTTTAGCCAAACATCCCATTTGGCAGACATATGACAACTGGAATTGCTAAATGAAAGTTAGTATTCCGGATCAATTGTCCCAACATCTTGCATGAGATATGACTTCCATTTATTTTTCCTCTACTGATCAACTGAGTACTTATGAGAGCTAATCAAGCTAATTACATGGATGAGAATGACTTATCTATCGAAATCATTGTCTTGACAATTTGTAGTGCCCTAAGGTTATTCTTCGTAGTTGAGTAAAGAAACATAGAAAAAAGTCAATTGTTTTGTATAATTTATTTAAGTGAATACTATGAGAATAAAACAAATTTATTGAACTTTTAATAAAATATTATAAGAATAAAATGATCCAATTAAAATTCTAATAGGAGTATTCCCGTAGTTTAGTCCGACGTCAAGTAGTAAAGTATTTTATACTTTGTTTCTTCTTAAGCTCTTATTAGTCTTGTCTATCTAAAGAAAATTACATAATTATCCGATTATATAATTCATTGTGTACTATTTTTTTATTGTTAGAAAAAGTTCAAAGTTAAAAATTCTTTTTAATTCTTATATTTAAGTATAAACCTTCAAATTTACATGAAAGGATTATTAAATTTTGGATCTGAGTTGAAAAAAATCACAAATTTAGGATTATTATTATATTCATGACAATAAATATTTATATTTAGAGATAATAGGTAAATCGGATCAAGGTTGAACCTGAACTGGAGCTGAATCGTGATCAACAGTTAAAAAATCGTTGCTAAGTTTATGATTCATCAAGGTTCATGAACCAGTGATTTTCGATTTTGATTTATGTTTTTATTTTGATGAATCTTGAATCAGCGGTTCAAATCTTTTAAAATTTATATATATCTATATATGATAAATTATATTTATTTTTTTAATGCATTAATCTTATTATTAACTCTCCAATTTAACATAATTATATAAAACAAAAAATAATTTTTTTTATCATTTTAAATTTCAAATTTCAAATAAATATCAGTCATTTTTCCCCTCAAATTAATCATGACTCATGGCTTTCTTTTTTTTTCCCTCAAAATAAAAAATGACAAAAAATATATATAAATAGTGTTTTGTGTCAACTTGTGTATATAAATAGGCATACTTCGTTCACTTATTTTTGGGTCAATAGAAACATTTTCAAGTTGTGTCTTGTGACTTGTGCACATTATTTATTTATTTATTTTATACTTTTCTAATTTTTCCCCCTCAAACCTAATGCCAACTTTTAATTGCTTTTAAATTTTTTTTGTTAAGGCTAAAGAAATAGTCTCTACTCCCTAGTATAATATAATTTTTTTTATGTAATACATATCATTTTTAATTTATTTTAGTCATTTATGTTCCCTACTAGTATGGACAATTTGTGTCTTGTGATTTGTGTACACTATTTTTTTACCATGGACAACTCATTGGTCATGTGCTTCTTAAATTTATTTTCTTAAACAAGTTGTGCCCAAACCGGTTATATTTTTCTTTTGTCCATTTAAATTATTTTTTATCAAAGAAAGAAAAAAATGAAAATAAAATGGTTGAAATTCCAAGGTTTTTAAAAAAAACTCTTATACATTCTTTCTTTCAGATAAATTTTATTTATACATTTATCAAATATCAGTCTTACTTTCTCTTTACATTAACAATATTCTAACTTATCTTTCTCATATTCTCTCCAGCTTCCTATTGAATTTTTAATTTGTCATTTTATATTTTCTTTTCAAACACGAAAAAAAATATCAGATTCAAATAAGTCAAGGAACAATGAGAAGACTTCAATGAAATTTTCATTGCGTTCACCTTATTAATATATTTACACAGATCAATTTATCACCCTAAGTGATTTTCAACCACCGACTCATTTTGAGCATCCACAAACAATTGATTTTTTCATTTCTATTATTGGCACCGGTAACGACGTATTTAAAGTTAATGAAGAAAAAAGTATTGGGCAATCGGAATTAGTATCACACATCTACGAAAGTTGTGTTTCATGTACAAAAAAAATTAAAGAGCTCAAATATGATATTTTCAATGAGCACTTTACAAAATAAGAACTTAGTATCGAATGAAGGCAATATATTGTGCACTGCAATTATTGCAAATCTATATATAAATGGAAATCAGGAAGAGGGTGTGGACCCTGCGTGGATATTTACAACCGAATCACAAAGAGAAAGTTGGTATAAAATCTTCACATACACAAATAACCGGGTACACTACTACTATTGATTTTGATTCTTTATTGAAGTATAGCTATGAGAAAAATAGAGATAAATTAGCTACATTTGTTGCTGTTGAACACTTAAGTTTTAATTTTGAAAAAAAATTAAAATTTGTAGATTATTGTCAAATTGCATTAAATCTTGCTGCTAAACATATTTCACGTACCACATTGACATGCACTGTGCATAAATTTTATAAAATAGGTAAACAAATTTATTTGAAGTATTTTCAAATTTAGATAATAAAGTTTATATTTCTAGTGATATTTAGAGTGATCATTGACAAACACATTTTTATATGGTTGTTACTTGTCATTTGATAGATGATAATTAGATAATACAAAAAATAATACTTGCATATCGTGTCTTTGATGATTCTCATACGACTGTCAATACTTTAAAATTAATTTACAAATTTTAGAAGAATATAATCTTGTAAAAATAGTATTTTCTGTTAGCTTTGATAATGCTAGTTTTAACACTGTTTCGATTCCTGATATTTAATATTGTGAACCACAATTTGCTGGTAAATATTTTCATGTTAGGTGTGTATGTCATGTTTTGAATTTATGTGTACAAGATGATTTAAGAAATCTTGAAACTTATATTCAATATATCAAAACAATTTTATCTTATCTTTGATCACATCCACAAGTAATGAATGAATGATTTAAATTTTATAGAATAAATAAAATGAGATAAAAAAAAATTACCCATGATATTCCAACTCGTTGGAATTCAACTTATGATTTATTAAATGAATCTTTTCAATATAAAAAACTTTTATGTGAATTTTTCAACTACAATGTGCAAAATATGTGTTTATTTCCTATTACTTGGGATATTTGTGAAAATGTTTTAAAATTATTAAAAGTTTTTAATGATGCTAGTTATACTTTATCTAGTGCTTATTATCCAACTTGTTATTTAATTGTTTATGAATGTCTTAATATTGTTGTAGTTTTAAAAAAGGTTTTTAATGATTATGTTAATGCAATGAAAATAAAGTGGACTAGATATTATTTTGAAATACCTGAAATAAATCTAATTACAACTATTTTTTATCCTCGAATTAAAATAAAAGGTTTACAAGAATATTTAAATATATATTATAATTCTATATGTGATAAAATTATAATAAAACCTGATGTTTCAAGAATAATTAATAATGTTAAAAGAAATATATATAATTTGTATTTGGAATATAGTTCTACTTATGATATACAAATTCAAATTGAGAAGTTATCTTCTATTGTTATGGTAAACAAAAAGATCATGCATATTCATTTCGAAACTCAAAGATTACTTAACAAATTGTTTTAAGTTTGAATATGCAGATGATGAGGTTGAAAACCTTAACATCATCCATTGATGGAGTGGAGTGAACAAAGGAAAAAAATTCATGTATTATCTTTGATTGCTTGGGATATATACTTACAATTTCAATATCAATAGTTGCGGTAGAACAAGTTTTTAGTAGTGAAGAAAATATATTATCAGAAAATCAATTATTTTTTAGTTTTGATTCTTTAGAGGCTCAATTTTATCTTGATAATTGGGTTAAAGTTGAAAAATGTCAATAAAAAATTTTTCGTTCCGATTTCATAAATTTGTTTGATGTTGACACTAAGGTATTTCTACTAGTATTGAAGTTGTGAGTCCATAAATAATCCATTGAGCTAAAAAAAACTTACATGTAAGAAAATTACGATAACTTTGATTCCTCTATACTATCGGAGGATATGTAGATAACTTAATTTTTTAAAATAAAAATTAAGTTCAAATACATTTTAATAATAAATTTTCATTTTAAAAGAAATTATTTTAAAATTTTAATTTAAAAAAAATAAAAATTGAAGCTATATTAAAACTTTAACTTAAATCGTACGGAACATAATTTTGGCGGAAACAATTGGAACCGAATCTTGCCGAATCGGTTCATGAAACCGTAATGAGGTCTTATAATTAGGAGTGTTCATTCGGTTTAATGATTTGATTTTTAAAATTATGGTTTGATTTTTCAATTTTTGGTTTCATCTCTAGACAAACCAAACCTTAATCCTAAAACTAAACAACCAAGTGATCAAAATATTTCGATTTGGTTCGTTTTAAACCAAATTTCTCCATTTTATAAATTACTAATATAATGTTTGATAGTAAATCATTTGAAACAATTCATGACTTAAAAAAACAAAAAGTCCTTATAATAAAAATATATAAAAAATTAAAAGTCTCATGAAAAATTGAAGTTAAATTATTCAATATAATATTCATAACATTTTAATAAAAATAAGACTTGTCATTTGATGAATTTCAAAACTTCTTCGTCAAAGATATCTATCAAGAAAAAGAAGATAAAATTAGAACTTGAATTGTATTAAAAATTTAATTTTTCCCAATAATTAAACTATAGTTGTTGAATTGCAGGGTTAGAATTGAGTTTTGATATTTTTTTCATTAATATCTCAACTTAAATTCGAATTTTCGATTATTCAAAATTTTTAAAATTAAAATCGAACATCAAACTATACTTTTGAAAAAATTTGAATATTCAAACCAAATAAAAAAAACAAACCAATTTAAAATTAGAGAATTATTTTTCGAATCCGGTCGTTTTTTGAAGACCCTACTTATAATGGGTCCAATTGGTTAGGCTCGAAATAAAAGAAGAGGTGGGAAAAGCAAACCTGAGCAGGTCCCCAAAACGTTATCCACCCAAGGGAGAAGAAGCAGTAACAGAGCTCTTTTTCTTCAAAAACCCTGTAAACTTTTTCGAGAATCAGATAAAGGATTGCAGATTGCGAGTGACGGAAAAGGAATATCTTGCAAGAATGGCGGCTACTGTTACTGCAACAATAGGAGCACTTGCAGTGGGCCCACATAGCTGCAAGATAGCTGCAAACAAGCCATTGCTCAAGGCTACCTTGAAACTGAAATCAGAGCTGGGCTTTGTGACATCCCAATTGAGTGGAATCAAGATTTCTTGCAATTCTAGTGGCTTTAAGTTACCCTTCGCAGCCTTTTCTGCTCCATCTAGGCCTTCTCTTCAGCCTGTGGCTCGTAATTTTCTGACTGTCATTTCTCTGTTCTTTATTTGTGCTTTTGTTTTGCAAATAATTTGTGGGTTCCTGATTTCCATGGATGTCATTTCTGACTGATTTGTTATTGCTTTCTTATGGATTATATTCATTTGCGATTTATTTCTTCAAATTTGGAATTTTGAGGCTGATTTGTGTTCCTTTTGAATTTAACAGTAGTTCTGAATTACCATTTTTTATGTCCTTTGGAAAATTGTAGATAGAATTGTTGACCAATACATCTCTATTGCAAATAATATTAGGAGGCATAATCTGGAAGGATTTTTAGTGGCTGTAGATGGGACCATGAATGCAGATAAAGATCTCATTGTATCATCAATTTGGATATACGGAAATCCTGTAAATATAATCAAGAAATACTGAGCAATAGCCTTTGCGTTTCAAATTACCAAATGCACTAGCGCTATATGTGATTCTGGGTGGAAAAATGGTTATTCAATACCTGAAAAATCAAGACCTGTATGGCAAGTGAATTTAAGAAGCAACTGTTAGTAGCTTATGCAAGCTCTAGGGTCGAGAGGAATATTTGACTTTGAACAGTCGTTTCAATTTTAAATTAAAAAAGAATCAATTTTGCATAACTCTTGCATCTAGGCACTTCAATTTATGAACACTGCAACTCTAAGGGTGTCTTCTATAGAATCTCTGTTATCCAGTTACATTCCATTGCAAAGACCTTGATTACATATATGGTTTCTACTGATAGCATAGAATATCATGTTCTTCACTTTTATGTCCAGGAACACCAGGGTCTCATTAGTTAGAGTATGAATTCCTTTCAGAAATTCTTGCACCAAGCAGTTCCCATGCGATTATGTTATGGTGGAAATGTAAGAGCGCTTTATTGTTCACTGAAAATCATGCGACTAATTTCAGTGTTGATGCTGTCATACTATTACCAAATAGCATGGATGGATGGTAATCTGGTTTGAGAAATCCTTCATAGTACTTGGGCAGAACTAGTTATGGCTTAGGTGATATAGAGAATTCCAGAAAGCATCATTCGTTTACATGTATCTACAACTGTATCTTCTTTTATCTTTTCTAATCATAACTGAGAGAACAACATTTCCTCCTCCCCCGCCCCCTAACTGTGAGATAGGACTTATTTCTTGTTTAAATGTGAGTATGAGATAGCTTGTCTACTTGCAATTGTTTTGAGAATGAGTAGAAGCCAATAATGGTCAGTTGTTTGAGTTTCTCCTGGATATATTATGCAGTAACCGTTTAAGATTGCAGACATGTTTCTGCTTGGGAAACTTTGAAAATTGATCAAGCCATGCATTTGATTACCACTTCTATTTAAAACCAGTCCGGATGAAATTGTAGTAGACAAGTCCATTTAGGTGGTTCTAGTATCGATATGCTAAAAAGTCTTCAAATAGTAAATTATAATTTTTCCATATTGTTAGTCGGAGCCTTCTATATTGAGGTTTGATATGCTTCTTTTCCGTCAGCTGAAATCTTTGTTAGAAATGTTCTGATGTTGTTGTTTCTTCAGGGAGGATATGCCCCTTCACAGGAAAGAAATCCAACAGAGCAAACAAGGTTTCCCACTCGAACCACAAGACAAAAAAATTGCAATTTGTCAATCTGCAGTACAAGAGAATCTGGTGGGAAGCTGGAAAACGGTATGTCAAACTTCGTTTATCTACCAAGGCTATAAAGACCATTGAGAAAAATGGTCTAGATGCTGTTGCAAAGAAGGCCGGTATTGATCTTAGCAAAAAGTAATGTAATATACAGTTGCTGCTGATTTGTTAAGAGCTAGACAAAATTTTCTTTCCTCCCTATGCATAATGCATTAGATTCATGCTGTGTAGCATTTTCTTGTGTGCTAAATGAAAATTCTTTTTATTTATTTTTATACTTCCTTATCTGCCTCTGCACATGAACAATTGCAAAGCACTGGCTGTAGCTTGGATACTTAACTGACATCTAACTCTCTGGATAGAGCTACATTTTCAGAAGCTACAATGAAATACTACCTGTGGTCGTTTCAACAGGCAAAGTCATGTTTTATAGTTTTATTACTCATGAAAACGTTGGCCTTATTGCTGCTATGGTTTGTTTTGTATGCTAATTGAGACTCAGTCCATGATTAAAGAGCCTCACGTCAACAACTCGTTAATTTTTTACTTGTTTAAAAAACAAAAAATAAGGGCAGTTGCAAAACCAGATCAGCAAGCCTCACATCAACTACTTCTTGTTATATATTATGAAGTTTTGCATGTGCTTCTGTTGAACAAAACAATGGCGCAAGATTGCCATACACCAGGTCAAGAAGACACTGCTTTGGTAGAATGGCTAAATCTGGACATATAGCTTAAAAGAACAATCATTAGTTTCTGCAAGGGACAAGGCCAATTAGATGGCAATTAGATTGACATGGATCCCTTTTTGACAAGATGGTAGTATTTCAACTTTCAGCGCAAGTTCTTCATTAGTTGATTGGTGAACTAAGATATCTGCCAACTGGAAAACAATGGAATCTCGATTTGGCCTTTGTAAAGACTTCTTTCAGATAAATTTCATTATGGTAGATCAGAAGTGAACTTAATCCCCCACTGCGTCTTGAAACTTTCTATCATCTCTTGTATAGTTCCTTTGATCATATGAAATCATTTTGCTTTTGTTCCTTGCTTCGTATGCTCTACAGTTAGTGCAAAATATTCACATCTACGCTCTCCAATGTCTCATAATTCGGGTGATCATCCACTTCTGAAATACCTGTCAAACTAACAGAACATGTAGTATGAGCAATTCTGGAAAAAACAGACTCTGGGCTAACTGAAATAGAAAGAGATTAGATCAGGTCTTGCTATGAATCCTTCTATTTATATGTATTCATTAGATCTAGAAAACCACCAGATGTTATCAACATTAGACAAGTAGGAGGAGCAGAAATAGTAAACAAATTTTTATTTGTTTTCTGATTAACATATGCGAATAACTGAAGCTGTCGCCAATATTTGGAAACACCCCCATTTCTCATAGTGACGAAGACCAAGCTTGCAGCTTGCTTTCTGGAGATGAAAAAGCACTCATTTCACAAATATAGGGGTAAGTTATGAACTGACCATTAGCAATCTTCCTTCTCAAAACGAAATCTTCACTGTCATAAAAGTCACCAATGAGACGGTACATATATGATGGTTTATGCCCTCCTCTGCAAATGATGAAGGTGATATTAAAACTGAGCCCATCAGGTAACTGGGAAGCTAAAAGAAATCTAAATAAAGCCATTTCCGCATCATCCTACTGGCAACTGTAACTAGTGTATCACAATTCTTAACTAGGTATGTGAATTCTGTCTGTTATCAGAATAAGAATGTGAACATCTATGGAATTGGAATTCAACAGTTACTTATGGAGTATCTTCTTCATAGATATGCAAAAGATTGTTATCTCTAGAATGTCCCTGATTTTCATCTGTATTAAGTATCAAGTTAGTTTAGGTGCACCAACAAGATAAAGCAGAGATGATGGTTCTTTAAAAGAAAAGGAAGAATTTCTAGTAAACTTGATTACAAGATCTGAGAAATCTTATGCAGTCTGAGGGAAGGAACCTTACATGTCAGTAATGAATAGACTGACAAGTTCTGGGGGCACATAATCAAAAGCAGGATTGGCGACATGAACAAGAGGAGCACCATTTAGACATCCAAAATCCATGGAATCAGAGAATTCTCCAAATTCCAGCAATTCAGATGGGGATCTCATCTCATTGAGCAATGTCTCTGGATTATGTGGGTACAATGGGCACAACTATGACATGAAAAGAAGCTGTCATTAGGTTAATGTAATGCTCCTAGAAAATACAAGAAATCATGCTCACTTTTAAAGATGCTTTCATACATAAATATACCTTATGTATACCAGCAACCACAACAAATGGAACAGCATGCTTCTGAGCAGCAAGTGCAACCATGTTCATCCCAATTGGTGCAATCACCCCACCATTCGACATTATTGCATTAACTCCAACTATGACCTTCATTCAAAGTTTTATATGAGAAGTGCTCATATCCCCAAAAATCATTAGCAATATAGAGAAGTAAAGTTTCACCATGTTCACTCGAGAAATCATAGCAAAAACTGCAGAATCTGGAATCATTGTGGTCTGCAAACCTCTTTCAACCAGTTCTTTTGCAAGAGCATGCCCCTGGCATCTGATCAAGAATGTAAGTAGATTGGATTATAAAGACAATAGCTAAGTTGGTTGTATTCACATTACAGCATGTATTGTTTTAGTATTAGAATAAAAAAGAAAAGGAGCTTATACGCAAATACCTTGGAGCACCCTCTGCAACAAAAACCCGAAATGATCGTTTCTTATCCTTTGCAGCACTTAAAAATTCCAATACAGTTCTAGAATGGCCTAGAGTCAATATCACCTCACTGAAAGTACAGTAAAATGGTTAAGATTAAGGCCACTGCTTGGTAATGAAATTAAAGAAATAGTTTAGTTTATTTAACTAACTAAAAACTTTTCAATACTTATTTGAATTGATTGACGGTAATATGTTTTCAAGAAGTTCAATTTAACCACCCTATGCAAAATCTCAGATGGTCTGCACATGAGTCTATACTAAACAAGATGAGTGGCTGTACCAAAAGCAGTAAACTTTAATGTGTAGAATGATTGCTACTTCCTCCATCCCTATTTGATGTCACGATCTTAATACAGCATTTGTAGAATATTTGCAATTCAATGCAGAATGGAGAAGTGTTGAAGCACAACATAGCAAAAGATACAGGAAAATTAAATTATGTTAAGAGTAATTTATAGAACGATAATTACTTTTGGTGAATATGCTCAACTGCGTGTGCTGCAATTTGCTCATGATAAGTGTCGATCTCTTCAATTAGCAGATTGATTGCCTCAATGACTTCATGTTTTAAAGTTTGCCTGGCTGCAAATTTATCAGCTGTTAAACAGCAAAGGAAAGAAAGGGCAAACACTAATGCAAGAATTTTAAACTAAAGGACGTCTGCCTTACATTTCAGTTTCTCATCAGTATCAAGCACAAAAGGGGAGGTATGAAAAGCTGGTATTATGTTAGGATCATTCTCCAGAAGAGTATGCAATAATGGGGGGTGCAAAATATATTTAGCAGGGAAAGAACCAGATTGAGTGTTATAATTAGCATCCGGTTTGCTTGTTTCCATCTTCTCAATGGCTGATTTCAGGTTTTCTGCATTTCCAGTTAACTGATCTTCCTCCCTGATAGAGTGAAGCACACGCCTGACAATATTCCCGACTACAATCTCTGCAATATCATTTGATGGCTTTATTTATGATACTTGTTACGCTAAAAATGCAGAAATCTCATGCAGATAAATGTGCTTAATTACAAAGGGATCAAAAAGGGGGAAAAGGAAGGTTAACAGAGCTCTCTCATTTTCTGCAATTTATTGCTTTGAGTGAACTGCACAGTCATCGGCAAGCACGTTGAAAGGAAGAATACAAATTCATTTGCAATGGCAAGTTCTATTAATCTCAAGTGCTCTGAGTCATACATATCAGGTAGGGGAATATATGCTTGCAAAATCCAGAGTAAACATCCCGCTGCTTGGTGCATACCCTTACATACTGCAGTTGGATTGCATTTTCCTTTTTCATTTTTGTTTACTCAAAAAGTGAACAAATACCGATGCATTCACATATCAACAATAACTAAAGTCATCATTCCTGGACAAGTACAAGTCAAAGCAAAACGATGACTTAACCATTCACCATAAATAAAAATATTTTTTACTCCTAAAACTCTCAAAAAGAAGTAAAGACACTTTATTGTTTTCTTAGGGTCTCTTTTTAATTATGGGAAAGAATAAAGTTTTTATGTGGAGCTTTTGGCCTTTTTGTCATATACAACTATATTATGTGACTCTCAAAAACAGTCATCTTGAAGGATCCATCTTAATCTTATGAGAAAAAAACAGAAAATGCAAAGGAAATTACAATAATCCTACCAACAGGATTTGCAGCAGTCAGTTTCTCTCCAATGTCTCTAACAGCATCAATGAGTGTTGCAGCCTGGTTTATAGGGGGGAGCTTCTGTAAGGAAATTACAGACCTAAGCAACTCTGCTGTTAATCGAGCAACAGCCCGTGATCCTTCCACGTTACTGCTACCATTTCGTTGAATGACAAAGCCAAACACATCCCATCAATCATATTCTGTAGTCAAAGAATTCGATAGCCAAGAACAACAAAAAAGGAAGTTTCTTTGCCCATTGAAAATAGCCTAAACTTGCTCACCGCTTGCTAAGCATTTCAGCAAACTCATTAACAAGCCCTTGATTGTCCGGCATTCTCTTGGATAATTCATACAAGAAAATGAAAAGGAGAAAAGAAACCATCAATTATAACACAAAGAAACATCAGATTTCATTTCAAACCTTCAAGAATTCAGAAAACAATCTATAAAGAAAAAAATCCTTTTGCATCATTTTCTTGTCAGCCAAGGGTATACCACATTACCTAGTACTTAACAATCAGTGATCGGATTCTATGTCAATTTTGCAAGAACGAGATAATTAACAATTGCAAAAGACTGACGAATACTGAAAAGGGTTTTCGGGCTTCAGTCATAAGTCCGGCTAGAAATTTCCTAGTTTCCTTTTATTTAAGAAATTTCCTAAACTCAATTTCGACTTATATATATTGCAGAAGGAATACTCTAATTTTAGTCGTCTACATAGTTGTCAAATTCATATATAAAATGCATCATACTCCACCACAAATTATCACATTTCAAAAATATTTCTCGTCCCGAAAACCTATATCTGAAAAATGGGTGCGTAATTTTGGCTCCTTACAAACGCTTGTGTTCTTTTATCACATTTTACAAAAATGTTCTTTAGTAATGATGCATATGGGAAACATGACACCGATAATTATCACTTAGTTTTAGTTTTGAATTAATTCATGAATTTATTAGGGGAAATCAGAATAAATTATTTTTGATAGTTAGAGTTACTTATCGAAAAATCGCAAACACAAAACTTACTAAATATTGTTCGTTTAATAATGGAATAAATTCGAATAAGAATCTTAATTTATTTATTATTTGAATGGATATGAGTAGGCTAACGAATAATAAAATTAATATTATATATATAATATAATATAAATAATAATTTTTATATTTGTTTGAACTCGAATTAGAGTTAATCGAATTTGATTCATAAAATTAAATGTGTTTAACACTGAATAAAATTCAATCTTTAAGACACTAACAAAAATTTTAATTCAAATTAATAATTCAACTAATTTTAATATTGTCTATACAATAAACGAATAAACTCAAAATTCAAAATTACAAGCATATGATAATCCACCTCAATCTTATCTTATCACACATTTTCAACTTCCCTCTTTCTATTTACCCTCAATGAATTCCCTTTATATTATCTACATATCGCAGTTATTTTTTAAGTTCATATTGTCACCTTTCAAATTAAATCTCAAAATCAAATATATATGAATATTTTGACTCGTGAAATTGGTATAATTGTCTTATTCTTATTTTTTTAGAAAAAAGAGAAATTTATTGGATTAGAGAATCAGTCAAGACAACTGAGCATACATCATGAGGAAAATCCTCAAATCATTCACTATCATAAAGACTATCTAAACCAATCTTATTGCCATTCCGCTTAACAAAAGAGAAATCAACTAACTCAAACAAAGTAAAAGATCATAAATAATGCCTACTAGAAGATGACCAGTAACATAGAAGTTACGGTGCATAACTTGAACCTTTTGTATAATTTTCAAGCAGTCCCCTTCAAATATTTTTAATATTTAATATTTGAATAATTTAATCATGAATTAGTCACAATGTGGCTACCGACAGACACCGATGAGCCTCTAGAAAAATTAAAATTTTCTGAATTTTTTTAAAATAAACTTACAAGTTTATATTATTTTAAATTCACTCAATTTAACATTGTGCTTAGAGAATCAATGAATCATATTTGCCACATAAAACGTTGTGTCTGAAGTTAATATATATATATATATATATAGCATCGTATAATAATTAAAACATAAGATATAAGAATACAATTATTAAAACTTCTCAATATTTCAATATTTTTGCTCTGGAAATAGATATATAGTATTATAATAAAATATATTGTAAATAACCTATTGGTATTTATTTTCCAAACGCTATTGAATATTATTTAATTCTTAGAAAAGAATACTTGTAACACAAACTGCTCTACATAAAAACACTACATATGTTTTTAAGTTCACAAAACTATTCGAAACTAATTAATTAGTACAAAAGAATATAGAAAACCATTATAATTTTAAATTATATGATTAGTCAATGTCATGTAAATAATATTAGAAAACATACTAATATTAGACTTCAATTTTAGTCTAGAGTTATCGTGAAAGTCAACTTTAAATAAAAAAATGTCAATACTTGTAATAAAAACTTTATATCCCAGATTAATAAATATTACTTTGTTCACCTTAAAAATAATAATTAAACATCTAACATAAGGTGATGGTCCTCTTAAATTAAATGCTTGAACAAACTAGAAAGTTCCACATCGAAATGCTATGCAACAGACTAATGTGAATCAAGTACAAGTAGATGGTGAGTTGCTGTTAGGAATTTGTCCCAATTTTGGTAAGCAAAATATAAGTGAAAGTGATAAAAGGAAAGCAACACAATGATTATGTAGTTCTCCATTGTGTTTTATTAGAAGAGTGTCTCTTATTTCGTTTTTATTTTATACCGTCAATATATAACTATTCATAACCATTCAATGGTTTATTTTTTTATTAGAGAGGAAGAAGATGATCGGGTGAGGGAGGAGAGGCAGAAAAACAATTCTAAAATGAACTCAGTCAATCCTAACAAGTAAATGAAAGAAAGAAATATATAATGAGTGTCGAGGTTGGATTAAATCTTAGACTTGTAATTAGGGGTGTCAAAATAAGTTTGATTCGTTAGGCCAGCACGAAAATCCCACAATATAAATTGAGTTTTGTTTTATTTTTCTTGTCTTGAAAAAAATTGGGCCTAAATGGCCTAGTCCGTTGGCCTGCGAGCCAAAGGTTCGAGTCATTTTAGCTCGTAGGTTGATGGGTCGGCCCGATTCCTAAAAAAAAAAATTGTTACATGATTAGCCCTAAACCCTTCTTTCTTGCATTATGTTTGATGGTTTTTTTGTTTATATAGTAAATGAATGAACATTATATTTGATGGTTTAAATATTTTTTTTGTTTGCTTGAAGATGGTTGGTTTGTTTTAGAAGTTTTTGGTGTAAAATTGTAAATGTATTGCATGTTATATTCTATAGATATAAATATTATATAATATTCTATTTTATCTTTTATAATTTAAATTTGCTGAAGTTGAGATGACATAGTTGACTGTTTTAATGTTTTTTTAACTAAAATAAGACTATAAATACATTATTTCTTTGTAAATAATTTAATAGATTTGTTTTTTCAATCAATATAAACTCATAACTTTAAAAAATAAATTATAAATTTTCTGGCTGCCCGTTAGCTCATGACCCATGTAGAGGTTGGATTGAATGTCAATATTTGATGCAATGTATAATTTCAATCCGATTCGGCCCAATACATTGCATCAATTCGATTCGATTTAATATTTCGCTAATCCGGCCATACCATTTTGGCACCCCTACCTTAATCCATCGGAGTAAATGGTACAAGGCTAGGCCCAATTCTTTTTCTTCATATGGATCAGATCCAATAAAGGCCCAGTGAATTATGATCCAATATCATGGGGGCATATTACATTTGGACTGTGTAATTGGGCATAAAAACCAACACTTTGCGTAATGAAATTGTACATAATATGTTGACAATGATAGCAGTGGTCATGCTGGAGCTAATATGTTGACAATTGAGCAATATAATGCATTGATGCAATTGCTAAAGATCAGTACATCTGCTCAGAATTCTGGAGGTGTTAATGCAGCAGAAAAGAATGTTCAACAGTCTACAGCCCTCACAGTCCATGCGGCAAACACAGTTGATGCTTCTAAGATGAGTGGTAAAATTAGAAAACCTACTTTAAAACCTTGGATTATTGATTATGGGGCCACTTATCACATTTGCACATCTCTGAATTTCTTTCATTCTATTCATCTTGTGCATAATGTAGTTGTTCAGCTTCCTGATGGCGCAAAATTATATGTTTCCCATAAGGGAAACGTGATATTAAATGACAATTTATTTCTTTTTGATGCCCTATTTGTTCCTACTTTCCATTTTAACCTGATTTTCTTGAGTAAATTGACAAAATCGATGAAATATCATATTCATTTCTTGCATGATCTATGTCTGATCCAAGATATTGTCAATTTGAAGACGATTGGATCAACTAAAAATCTTGATGGCCTCACCTGAACTTGTTAAAGCCTTCTGTTGTTTCAAACACTTGTTCAATGATTTCAAATAAAATTCCTGATGACCAGATTTGGCATTATATACTTTGTCATCCATCTTCAAATTATTTAAAAGCTCTTCAGAAATGTAATAATGATATTGTATTTTCTAAATCTTCCTTTTGTGATGTTTGTCCTTTGGCTAAGCATAAGAGATCTTTTCCTCTGAGTGTTTCTTGCACTAAATCTTGTTTTGATTTAATCCATATTGACATTTGGGGACCTTTTAAGGTTAATACTACTCATGGTCACAGATTTTTCTTAACCATTGTTGATGACTTTAGTAGATATACTTGGATTTTTCTCATGAAAACCAAAGGAGAAACAAGAACTTTGATACAAAACTTTTATCAATTTGTTAAAACTCAATTTTCTGTGAATATTAAGATAATATCTGATAATGGTTCAGAATTTCTTATGCCTGAATTTTATTCTTCCAAAAGCATTATACATCAAACCTCTTGTGTTTCTACACCTCAGCAAAATGGTATTTCTGAGAGAAAGCACCAACACAACTTGAATATAACCAGGGCACTCAAATTTTAGTTTGCATTATCTTCTTGCTATTATGGGTATTTTGTTTATGCTGTGAAAGTTATAAATGTTCTTCCTACACATTTATTGAATCATAAAACTCCTTATGATCTTCTATATAAAAAGTCTCCTGTCCATACTTCTTTCAAAGTTTTTGGTTGCTTGACTTTTGCTTGTACATTGAATCAAAACAGACACAAACTTGAACCTAGAAGTCAAAAATGTGTGTTTCTTGGTTTTCAGACACCACAAAAGGTTTTCTTTTACTCAACATTCATATTAAACAGGTTTTGTATCAAGAGATTGAATTTTTCATGAAAATATCCTTCCTTGCATATGAGAGGAAAATCCAGAATCTATTTTTGCTGAACATAATAAGGACAATGCTGAATCCTTCAGTTTACCTAGTTCTGATAACTTTACTCCAATATTACCCACTTCTTCATCTCATATTTCATATGTCAATGATATTTTGCATGATATGACTACAAATCCAGTTCTTCCTGTTGTTTTATCATTTTCTATTGATTCTGATAACCTTAATAATCTCTCAAATCCAACGGAATGTTATTGCTCCTGTATCTTTGCCAAATTCCAGTGAAAATATCTCAGCAGAACAAAATTCATCACTTCTTTTAAGAAGATCAACCAGAACCTCAAATCCACCATCCTATCTTAAGGAATTTGTTTGTTCATCTTTACAACCTTCTTCCTCACATAATTCTGTTGTATCCAATACTTCACCACATTCTATTGATAAAGTTCTAGGATATGATCAATTGGGATCTAAACATAAATCATTTGTTTTAAATGTGGATTCTATAGTTGAACCACAAAAGTATGAGGAAGCAGTTGTAGATGCTAATTGGTGTGAGGCTATGGCTAAGGAAATAGCTGCTCTTGAGTCTAATAAGACATGGGATTTAATTGATTTACCATCTGGTAAAGTGGCAATTGGATGCAAGTGGGTGTATAAATTGAAATATAAATCAAATGGTAGCCTAGAAAGATACAAAGCTAGGCTTGTAGCTAAAGGATATACTCAGCAAACATGGGTGGATTTTCTTGAAACATTTTCACCAGTGGAAAAGATGGTAACAATCAGAACAGTGCTTGCTATAGTTGTATCTTCTGGTTGGTTTTTACAACAATTAGACATTAATAATGCATTTCTACATGGCGATTTAGTTGAAGAAGTTTATATGGAGTTGCCAAAGGGGTATGAAACTACTTATAAGAACAAAGTTTGTCATTTGAAAAAGTCTTTGTATGGACTTAAACAGGCTAGTAGACAATGGAAAGCAAAATTGAGACAAGCCCTTTTGCATTGTGGTTTTGTGCAATCACATAGTGACCGTAGTTTGTTTGTCAAGCATTCAGAAACTACATTTCTTGCTCTTCTTGTGTATGTTGATGATGTGATACTTGCTGGAAATGATTCAGAAGAGATTGATGATATGAAGTCTTATTTACATAAGCAATTTCATATCAAAGATTTAGGGGATTTGAAATATTTTCTTGGCTTTGAAGTAGCTAGAAGCAGTTAAGGATTGAATTTGTGCCAAAGGAAATATGTTCTTGATTTATTGGAAGATTTTGGTTTTCTTGGTGCAAAGACGGTTCTTATTCCTATTCAACCTGGAATTGATTTACATAATACAGATTCTTCTCTTATAGAAGACATCAGTGGCTACAGAAAGTTGATTGGAAACCTTCTATATTTGATAAACACAAGACCAGATATAAGGTTTGTTGTTCAACAGTTAAGTCAATTTTTGGGTTGTGCAAGGCAAATACATCTTTCTTCACCAGCATTAGGATTGTTCTATAATGCTAAGTCTTCTTTGCAACTGCAAGCATTCTCAGATTCTGATGGTCAGGTTGTTCACTCACCAGAAGATCAGTTACCGGATTTTTGTATTTTTCTTGGTCATTCTCTCATCTATTGGAAATCAAAGAAGCAGAGTACAATGTCTAGAAGTTCTGCAGAATCAGAATATCAATCCATGGCAGTTACTTCTTGTGAAATTAAGTGGCTTCTTTATTTGCTGCAAGATCTCATCATCCACATCAAGGTGTAGTGCCTTTATTTTGTGACAATATTGCAGCTCTTCACATAGTTGAAAATCCAGTCTTCCATGAAAGAACAAAAAATATAGACATTGATTGTCATTTTGGGAGAGAAATATCAAGCTGGCCTCATCAAACCTATGCTTATTTCAACCAAATTTCAGCTTGCAGACATCTTTACAAAAGCTTTACACAAGAAAATTTTTCTTCCACTTTTGAGAGATTTTTTCCTTTACACTCCATCTGGCCTTCATTCAGCTTGAGGGGGATGTTAAAGTTCAAGCTTCTGATCATCTTCAAGGAGTTCAAGTTGCACGAAGCAACAAGGGTAAAGAAGTCAAATTAGATTATGCTGAGCTGCAGTAGTTAGTTATGTAAATTTGTAACAAATTGGTTAGCTTCTTTATTACTCTAATTATGTGTCAGCTATACAAAGTTGGTATTTGTATATAAATTTGGCGTTTGCCGCTTCTCAGAATTGAATCGGGATTTCAATTTCACAAATTCCCTCTCTATACTTTTCTCTGCAATTTGCAAGCCATCCTGAGTTTTCATTGTTCCTGCACTAAGAGTGAGCAAAATTAACAGAATACATCTCAATTACCATCATAAAGGCTAGCAACACAATCCTTGGAATCTATTTGGTGCATATATTAGAATCATAGCACCTCAAAGAATTACCAAACTTGCATCTGATATTGATGCCTCACCATAATTGGATGATTTTCCATCTGATTCTTCAGTTTCATGTACATATGCAAAACTAAAAACAGGAATTACTTGGTCATTCATGCTTTCTGTTCATGATGTGATGGGCGACAAGACTCCAATATGGTTTCCATTTTGTTATATGTTCTAAAATTACTTTTAACCAATATGACTCATTACTTTAGAAGTCAAATATCAGTTATTCTTCTTTTTTTAAGTTATTAAATCATTAACTTATTATTAAACAACCCTACTTAAAGGGTGTGCTCGTTATAAAATTTCTGTAAAATTTAAAATTTTTTAATATTACATGCATTCTTAATTTAGAATTCTATTAAATCCATTACTATCAAAGGTACTCAATATGTAATTTAATTTTTAATGAAATTTGAAGTAAAAAAATATGAAGAAACAATTATTCCATAAATTTGACCGTAACCTCTCGTAATTTCATGAAATTCGTATTTTTATTGCAAATAAAAAACTAAAAATAACAAATAACAAATATATAAATTAAAATATCATGGATATCTCTCAACTCAATTGCCATAACTTTATATTTCTCCTCATACGACAATAATTTTTTACACAATTTGTTTATATATAATGTTTTATGTACAAATTATTATATTTATTTTATTTTAAAAAGTCCAATAAAAATTTACCAAATTTCACAAAAAATTATGGCATAAAATTTCATATAATCAATCTATTTGATTTGGTATTTTATACTATAACTCACACATAAATTTGGTTTGATGTATAAATATTTGCTCTTTGTTTCCTCTTTAAATTATTATTGTTCAAATTTTATTAGCGATAAAAATAAGATATTGAGTAGAAAAGTTTTATTCAGAATTTTATATGTATACAAATTTCAAAAAAACTATACCAAAAAGATATAAAATCTTAAGATAATAGAAGATCAATTAATAAGTTAATTAAAAAATTAATGAATGATTGAGTCGAATTTAGATATAAATTGCTTCATCTATATGTTATTAATGTACAAATTTTATTCTATCTATTTTATTGAAATTTCAATAAAAATTCACCAAATTATGTGACATAGGAATCCCTCTTTTTAACAATTGCGTTTTTTATTATTTTATTAAGGGATTTGATTTAATTTAGTGCACGGAGGGTTTTGATGGATCCCTCTTTTTGCTGGAGATTTGATTCATTGATTCATATAAGTTCTCTCAGATGTAGCAACACAAAATATATGATGAAATTTGTGTCATTAATAAATAAATAGGATAAGATAAATTAAGGTCGAATATACATAGTTAGCAATAGAAACAATTTTTTTATATACTAATTTTTAGGTACATTATACATTGTTTAATTTTTAAAAGAAAATCTTGATAAATTAATCTTTATCCTTCTTAGTTTTAGTTAGTTTTAATATGAAGTTAAATTTTGTCGATTAAAAAGGAGTCATCATTTATAGTGTAAATCACGTTCCATCTTTTTTATATTTGTAGAACACTGTTATTAATTAAAAATTATATATTAATATGTAATAAATTATTATAAATTACATGTGTAAATTACAAGTGGAAGAATTTTGATACTTTATATTAGTTTATGAAAGCTTACATTTCATTTTTTTTTTTTTGTTCATCTTAAATCTATATAACATAAAAATAGTTTTTTTTTTCTTTTGTAACGATATTCACTTACTAAAAGATGATAGTATATTTTGATCAAATATGTCTTTATTACTTATTTTATATTAATTTCATGTCATAATCTAGATGGAAATTACAAAATTTTATAAATATTGATGATTAAGGATTAATAATCCATTGTTTAGTGGCAACAAACATTACAACTCTGTTTATTAGTAATCATGTAGTTATTGTATTTTAAGATGTGTAACACATTCTATAATTTAGTTGTCAAAGTAAATCAAGAAACTCCCTTTTATAAACTTTCAGATTAGTTAATCAATTTTAGCATAAAAAGTAATTGTGTTCATTAAAAAGTGGAAAAAGAATGTAAACTATCCTACCCCTCATTACCTGCTGAATTTTCATATTGTAAGGTATGTCTAATTTTCCTAGTTTGATCTTCGTTTCTAATACGTATTTGTCCATTTGGAAGGCAAATTAAAAAAAAAAGTTTTTTTTAAGTATATTTAATAATTTGTTTCTAATATTACCTTATTTATCATTATCCCTTTCTTCACTTTTTATTTTCTTATCCCAAGAAGTGAATTTAATTTTTCATATTCTCAAGACAAAAAACTTTACTCTCCCTCTATCTATTTATTCTATTTCTTATTCTCTAAGACAATTCTTTTTCTTTCTTATTCCTAATACAATAAACAAGAGTATTATTGGAATTAAAATACTTCTTTGGTCTACGTTAACATCTTATAAAGAAGAGAAGGGGATTAACCTCCATAATTTAGGTGGGAAAGGAAAATAAGGAGGATAAGATGAGAAAATGAAAAGAGGATGAAGTGAATGAGAAATAAGAGAGTCAGATAAAAATGTAATTATAAAAATATAGCAATGACAAATAAATCATTGCCATAGGTTTTATCTTCCCACTCCTCCAAATCCCCACTTTTTGAGGTGAAGAAAAGAAGGAAGGAGAGGGAAAATTGCCTCAAATTTTCCTTCTCCTCTCCTCCAACTTTTCTAACCAAACAAAGACCAAATCCCTCAAACCAAAGGAAATAAAACAGCAAAGGACTCCTTTTCATGACAAAAAAAATAGGTATTATACAAAATGTCTCATATTGAAAGAGAAAAAAAGACATTCTCAATTTCTTGTAACCCTTTTCAACCATCAGCCTACACAAACTCTATACACAGAACTACTTTACCATATAGAATACCTTGTTAGATATCAACATTAGATTGGCATCATCTGAAAGGCTCCACTGGTGCAGTTTCTTGAAGAAGAGCAGCAGCCTCAAAACATTGAGCAGCTTCCACAGCTGATGTGCCGTTTTCATTTTTGTAGAGCAATCCAAGATTATACCAAGCAGAAGGGTTTGTTCTGTCAAGGCGCAGTGCATCAGACAGAAAACTTTTCACAACTGGAATTGATCGGTTGTCGAGCTCTCTCAAAATAGTAGCAATAGATATCAAACTTGGAACATGGTTAGGATCAATGTCCAGTGCTGCCTCAAAATACTTCAGAGCTTCATTGTGAAGACCCCTAGCTTCAAACATTAAACCTGGTGGGAAAAAATCATCAATAAGGTTTAAAAATCAGGATGAAAGAATCGAAGGAAGTTCAATTACAGCAAAAGGAAAGCTTGAAGAAACATTTAAAAGCATGGAAAGGGGTGATTAATCATTATCCAGACATATTTTACATTCTGAGAAAATAAAAGCAGTCTACATATGATCCCCTCCTTTTGTAATAAACATGGCGTGATTTATTGAGATTACATTTTGGAGAAACCAATTGAAAATTAATAAAATTCTGCAAACACATTAGATATGCTATTGCGGTGACTTAGAAAGACTCTATCTAGAGTCAAATTTTCATTTTAAAAACAAAAACCAACAAAGTGGATGAACTAACAATTCCCCTTGATGGAAAATCAGGAGACTAACATTTCCCCTTAATAGAAAGGAAACAGACTATGGCAAGATATATATTGCCTTCACTTAATAGGGGCAAACTGCAGCTAGAAATATATACATATATTTGAAATTTTTTATTGCTAACCTAAATGTCACATCAATTATCCATTCATTCAACCTATATTTTTTCCCAAATCCATCTAAATATCACCACTAGATGTCCTTGTCCTACCTCAGCATTGAGGGGGGAAAAATATAAAATAAAAAAATTCAAGTGCATTTCTTGGTTCCTTGAGTTGACAAACTTGACTTCAGGACACGAACTCAAAATGTTATTGACTTTGACATTATTTTGAATAGGCTTTTACCCCTAATGCTCCTCCTCCTTGGACATTCTATAATGCATCAAGTACAAGAATTATTTTCACTAAACCCATTCTGCCCTCAAACAGACTTGTACAAATTCAAAGACAAGAAATATTAGTTGGCAGTAGAATGCATGAAAAGTGACAATTTAGTCAAATCTAGAATATGAATTTTCAGTAAGAGAATTATAGAAACAGTTGTGACTAGAACAAGCTAGATTGTGAAGTGCAATCTCAAAGAATAATCAAGAGTCTCCAATTCATTGATAAGGCGAATGACATTCAGCATCTAGAAGCAAACTGTTGGTCCATAAGATTCATAAATGCAGAAATCATAAGTGTAAGGAAGTACATGATTATTGTCATTTTTAAGAAGATAACAAACTCAAATTTGAGGATAAGTCTTCACTGACTGACTGAGGATTGCAGGAAACAATTCATACCTGTGGAATGCAATCGAGAAGCCGAATGGGGATTGATTGCCTCTGATTTTGAAAGACAAGTTTCAGCATCCCGCCATTGTGACAAACTTGTGTATAAATTTGCAAGGTCATGCCATGTTTCCATTTCCAAGCTTTTGTTATTATTACTCCTGTTCTGTGAATCACAAGGATTTGAGTTTAGAAGTGCAGCAGAAACATAAAATCAGCCAGACTCTCCCTTCCACCAACCCTCCCCCCTCCATTCCCAGTAACATGCATTAAAAGAATAAAAAGATTTAAAACAGTAGCCAGTGCCAAGTTAAATTTCAACCATTCTCTTTTGAACTCTCATGTACAAGAAAACACATCCAGCAAGCAAAATCAAACTGTAAACACAGTACCACAAGTTACATTTCATCCAATGTCATTTTGAATTTTTATGTACGGAAACACACACGGGTAAACAACTTCAAGGAATTTCATATGAGAAATACATAATCTGATTTTAAAAAAATGCTAACAGGAAATATGTTCCAAAAGCATCCCCTTGACAAGCATATTAAGATATCTAAACCATAATGAAGAAAAAGTTCACTTGAAGCTTATACCCTTAAAAGCTTTTTGTTTATGCCAAAGCTCTTTCGTTGAACTTGAAGTACTGCAAGAAGATGAGTGTATGTCTCTATGGCATCGCTCAAATGGCCTTGTGCAATCTGCAGTTTTGCCTTTGTTCGTAATATTTCTGCTTGATCCCATTTCCCTGTTTCATCTAAAGCAGCATTGATTACATTCTCTGCATCTGCAAACCGTTTTTGAGCTGAGAGTATGCGAGCAAGAAGAATCCATCCCCTCAGTCCAGATCCAGCCTCAATTTTCAATAGCAGCTTTGCGTAATAAAGAGCAATATCCAACTTTCTCTGTTCAGCATTTTCTAAACTAAGGTAGAATATCACGGTAGGATTTCTCTCACTTGTAGTTCTCCAAGCAGATTCAAGTGCTTTGAGAGCTTCAGAATGTGCGGAGATCTTCTGAGAATCAGAAGCAACCCTTTGTGATTGAGCTGAAAGAGAGATACCAAGCAGGAGGTTAGCTAAACTAAGCATCTGTTCACATTCACTCTCATAGCTGGCAAGCACTTTGCTAGCATATCCAATTCCTTCTTCAAAATAAATAGGATTATGTCCACAGATCTTTGAGGCAAATAATAACTCAAATATGCAATTCTGGTTTTCCCTGTTACTCAATACGTTCCTTAATAGATTCAAAGCTACCACGTCATCCCCTTCCCCACAGTAACAAAGTGCTAGAGTAGTATATTTTCCTTTTTCTTCAATAATTCCAGTAGGCAACTCCTCAATCTGATGAGCAAGGGCACCAAATTCTCCCGATAGAGATAATGCAAAACAGAGGTGATCCAAAATTGATGGATCCCATCCAATTCTTTTAAGTGCAAACTTTCTTAGCAGAACCAGTAGAAGGAGAACAGCCTCTTCTATATTGTTTCTAGGAATGAAAGAACCCTCTGTTTGTGAGCGAAGATTGGGAGGAGCAGCATCAATGCCACTGTAGAGAAGAAAGGTAGCGAATTCCTTTTCTATTTTTGTTCTGGTTTCCATATCAAGATGCCACTGATAAAGGAGGGCTCGCCTGTAGGACAAAATTGCTTCCTGTGGAACATGAGCAAGCTTCCATAACTCTGGAAGTAACTCAACTGCCTTAGTTAAGGTTTCCAGAAGCTTACAATCAGAAGCAAAATTTTCAGGTAAACCATCTGGAGATGCAGCTTCAACAGTATCCAAAATTACTTTGCATGATTGAGCAGCTTCTGCATCATTGTACGATGATAAAGTATCCACTTAATTAGAAGATATATGCAAAATGATATCCTATTAAACAAGCGATGAATTGATCAATACCACATTGGAACCACTACCCACTAACAAATAGACTTCTAGACAAGAGATAAACTGCAAAACTATTGAGGGACTTTATTAGAATAGTTCAGGAGCTCCTGTATGTTCACTCAGACATTTTTACATTCAAAAGCAGGCACCCTTTTACACCCTCCAAGATAAATATGGCCCAGAAAACTTCTTTAGATGGTATGAATGTGAGGAGGTGGCTACAACATCTAATATAGAGGTATAAACTTGTAAATGCCAAAATAAATGTTCATACATTAATTAAGGTGAAGAAAGCACCTGCAAACCTCCCAAGAGCCAGAAGTGATCTTGCTTTCAGAAATATTGCCTCAAAGAGCAAACTAACAGCATGCATTGACATAGGTGGAGGTGCATCACTTGTTGAATGGCGTTTTGGTTGCTCACATCTCCTAGCGATAGAGACTTTTATTTTTGGACTCACTGCAGTAATGTCTATACCTTCAAAAACACGAAGAGCACCCTCAACGTTCCCCTTTTGAAACTCAAGCCTCCCTAATAATGCTCTTGCTTCCTGTACATTGCACAGGTCTTCCAGTCTCACCACCATAGTATGAAATGAACTCATAAATTAAAATAAGACATTTTCCCATGATAACACCCTGAAAATCCAGTATTACAAAATAAAGCTAAAGGTACTGGGAATCTCATCCACATGTAATAACTCTGCGCAGAAACTAAACTCCTGCATTATAAACTAACCCCGAGATGTTTGAAAGCTTATATACAAGAAGAATCAAGCTTCATAATATATGGGTCTAGCTGACTTACATAAGTAGATAATGTAAATTCTGGAGAACTATCTTAATGATAAATGTAGTACTATGATATCATAAAAGTCAAATACAGAAGCATGCAGCCAAGCATAAAGATCTTCATTCATTTCCACTGCAAAATCACAACATCCTCATGCATTTCAATTGTATAGATATTATTTCAGTTGGGGAGGCAGACATTGTTATAATCAGATATCAACATTCTACTCCTGCTTATTTTGGCAACCAAGAGATCCTTTTGAGATTCAGGAGCAATTCTTACAAAGAGTATAGAATCTCTAATGCCCCCATTCTTTCTGGCATTTAACCCTAACCACAAGAAGGTTTGTAGCATATATCGGAAGGTTCTAGCAATAGATAGTAATGCATTTTACCTCTACGGGTGGTTAATCCTAAAAGTCCTTGACAGAGAGAGAGGAAGAACAAACTCAAAATAAATAAATACATCACAAGGTAAAGTTAATTCAAGAAAGCAGACAAAACTCACCTCATAATTTAAATAGCCACTCTCACGAAGTGATGATTCTGCTTCTTCTATATTACTTGTGTCAACCTTCGTATCTGCTTCAACAGCTCGAGAAGAATAACCACTAGCTGAGTAGTCCCTGGTTGCAAGAGAGTCTGAGGAATGAATTATTTCATCAGCTCGCAGCTGCTCCCCAGAACACATGCATTTCATCATCTTCCAAAACCTCCCACTAACACTACCTTTCCTTCTGTGAAGCCAGTATTTAATTCTCATTCCTTATCATTACTTTCTGATCACCAAAAATCATAAAGTTCATTTAGAATCCCAAAACCATACATGTAAAATATCTGCAGTCTCTACTTAATCATCTCAAAATAAAATAGAAGAATTATATGGACACCTTTTGGACACAGGAAATGAAAACACATCAAAAAGAATTTTTTTCCTTCTTTGGGGGAGGAGGGGAGGAAGTTTACGCGCTGATAAAGTCCATGGTCTACAATCAAATACGAATCATGAAGAAAATTCTCAAGAATGCACCTTTCCTTCTGGAATCCAAGCAACTAAGGTTCGGTCTAAATATCGAGAGTTCTAAGCGAAGGCAAATCTTCACAAATTTGTGTAATTCAAGCAATGCATTTACCTAAAATCATGAAATGTACAAGAGAAATTGAAATAAAGTCCCAATTGTGTTCAAGACTTCCAATCTACCTCAAGAGGATATATGAATTCTGTACAATTTGACTTCGAAATCACTCAGTCCAATTATAAACACACCACTGCAGAAAGTAACTTAAAAACCCCAAAAAAACTTCACCTTAATCCAAGATAATTCAGCAGTAAAACACCAACAATGAGCAAAAGAACATATTATACACACAATGAATGCACTCAACAGTCAAAAACAAAAGAGAAACAAAAAAACTACACTATTAGAACAAAAAAGTAACCTTTTTTTAGTTGGTAAAAGGAATTTGATTGAGCCCACAATACAACAAAGCCTCCACTACCCATTATACTCCAGCTAAAAGGATCCTTGATTTTGTGGACTAACAACAAAGAATCCAAAGCTCCATCACAAATCTCTCCTTTTCTTTAAAATTTCAATTTTCCTCCTTTCTTGAAGTTTTTGTCTTCTTGCACTTTCGTCAAATGAAGTGAAAATTCTAAAGTCAAAAAGTTGCTGGGGACTGCATTAATTATGATATCCAGCCCACCTGAATCTTCCTCCTCAGAGGTGTGAACAGAGTTTACATTTTGTTAATGACTATAGGATTAAGTAACATTAAAATACTTATTCTTCTGTACATGGAAGAAAAAAAAATCTTAAAACTTGTTAATTAATAGGAAGAAATTCCTCAAGTACTGTTTCTGTGGTCCCAGTTCTTGAATTTGATTGTTGAGCTTCTTCACCCAACTAAGTTCTGATTTGGTGAGGGGAGTGGACTGAATGACAAATAAAGGTACAACTTTTAATGGCCTAAAAATAAGGTCATCTTAGGCCCAGATAACTGTTCCTCTTAGCCAATATTTATTGTCCTGACATTTCGAGTACAGTTTGTTTTAATGTAGCCCACTTAAATTTTGGGCTTAAACGCATTATGCAATAATTTCAGTTTTCTATATAGTACTTAGTCTTGCACTTTTGCATTAACTTGGGCAATGCACGGGCATAATTTTTAAAAAAAAAATGAAATACATTTTTGTCGGTTGATATGAAATATACATCTATATTTGAAGAATAAATGAAAATAATTGTAAAAAAATTGAAACACAAATCATTCATATCAGAATCAATCTTTCATTCTTAACAAATAAAAGCAATTCCTAATTATTGAAAATGAAATTCCATGTGAAATTGTACGAAGATTATCAATTTTATGCCTTGAACTATTTTCAATTTATAGTTATGTATCTTTATTTTTTATTTCAATTTTTAGTAGTTCAATATTTTTTTTTGATTTTTTGTTATGTACTTTTATATTTTATTTTAATTTTAATAGTCTAAAACTCTTTTTATTTTTAATTATAAGTCTTTCAATGAGTAAAACTTTTCTCCCAATGAAGACAACATCTACTTTTAATTATTTCTGGGGATTTTTGAGAAAAAAATTTAAAAATTCATCCAAATGGCTTTTCCAACCATTTTTTCTTCTTTTTTTTAATTCATTTCTCTTTTTGAACAAGCCATATGAATAGGTTTTAAAAAAAAAAATCTCAAAAATACTCTTGAAATAATTAAGAATAGAGGTTATCTTAATTGAAAAAGAAGTTTTACTCATAAGAAGATACATAACTAAAAATTAAAAAAAATATTGAACTATTAAAAGTTGATCCATAACAAAAAAAATTGGATTATTAAAAATTGAAATAAAATATAATGACTCATAACTATAAATCAAAAATCAAAAATAATTCAGGATTTAAAATCGATAATCTTCCAAAATTATAATAACTAATCCTTAGAAGTTATAATCCCTTAATTGGTAGTATTAAGAGAATCCAAAATATAATATAAAAAAATTCTTAAAATCCATACAATAAGACATTATCAAAAGGGAAAATTCAAATGTAGACCCTCGCAATCAATTTTTTGTGCAACGCATTAACCAAATATGATATGACCGTTGCTAATATGTTTAATTTTTTAAGTTTAAACAGTAAAAGCTTTTATGTAAATGTATTTTGATCTTGTTTCGGACTTCTTTTTTCAAAAGGTTCTTTTGGTTATTTAAATAGACATTTGTTCCTTTCGTACTAAAAGAAATTCAAACGATTCTCTTTATTTTTCACTTTTAGTTTTAATTTTTTTGTTAATGTAAAAGATCATTTCAAAAATTTTATGTGAAATATTCACATTAGAAATGCAAAATATTATGTAAATTTTCAACATAATATAAAAGTATACACTGTATCTTTTTAGCTTAAAATCAACTTTTTTCTTATCTCCATATATTACTATTCCTCCTTTCAAAATTGAATTTATATTTTTTGTTTTTAAAATTTTAAAATTAGATATCAAAGCAAAACGTATGTTTAACTTACAATTATCTTAATAATCTTTTTAATTTAAATTTTTTATATCTCACATGTACATATGATTCATCTCGAAATTTTAATGATATAATATCTTACTCATAATAATAAAAGCTTTTAAACAAAAATTAAGTATAAATTCCAAACGGAAAAAAAATATGAATTACAAAAACGTAATTATAACTGCAGATATTTTACAGGAATCCAACCAGCACGCTGAGAAATGCGAATCAAAAGGCTAATAAAATATATAGTCACTAAAAACAACATAACTCCATTTGATTCAACCTTTAAATCTGAACGGGCCTTTCTATATATGACATCTGATGTTGAGCAAAACGAAAATAATTTTCAAGAATAAATATTAAATAAAATAATTTTTAAAAAATGATATCAATAATTTAATTTAATTTAGCATGGTTTATTTTTAATTTTTGATTACATTCATCTCTCAAGCTCTAAATATCCTATTACTATAAAATAGTAGGTTATAGAGAGAATACAAAGTCAAATACAAAATAGTGGCATTCAAGTATTTTTCAATAATATCTAAAATAAATTTTCTTCATTATTATTATCACTTTCCCTTTTAAAAATAATTCTAAAAACTCACAAAATAAACTCTCGGAAAACTTGCTTCTTCAAATAAATTATCTGAATAACATATTGAAGCTTGAATTGGAATTGAATAATGTGAAAACTTGCAAATGCTGCCTATTTATAGGCATAATTGGTTCATAGGGATAATGAATCAAAAAGCCAATTTGATGGATTGTGTTTATTTTTTTTATTTTTTCTTTCATAAATTTTCACTTAATAATGATGGGCTAAGCAGATTCAATTATCTGATTTTAAGAAAATCGAGTAGAGGGATCACTATCCTATCATACTCTTTGAATTTAGACAATTCAAGAGTACCTAATATATATAGATGGATGGGTGGATAAGATTACTTAATTATTTTTATCTTAAAAAAGTTAAATAAATTGGAAGATTGTTATTAAGATAATGATTTTAAAATTTTGAAGATATAATTGCCTAAAAGTGAATTATTTTTATATGTTTAATTAGAAATTAATTAAATAAATGGAATGATTTTTTTTTTATAAAAAAAGTGTTAAAACTTTTTTAGATATACTTCACTATGTCGTAAAATTTATATCTATAAACATACTTATTAGTTAATAAAGTCAGTTTTTTTTTAAAAAAAATATTGAATTTAGATTTGAAGACAAATTTAAAAATATAAAAATATATAAAAATTACTTTTTATAGATTTTTTTTAAAAAATATTTTAACTAAAAAAAATGTTATGCTGACATGTGTCATTTAATGGGACAACTTTTAATATATTGTCTTTGCCTCCCTTTTGTGATTTCATTTCCTTTAATCTAAGAATTGACCAATTTTGCAGTAATAAGATAACAGGTAGAATTATTTACTACATGTAATTGAAGCAGTTTAGTTGTCAAGAGAACGAATTTCTGACGATGCTTTCTTATCTTATTTTGTTATGGCTAAGGCTAAAGTAATAATACAAATTGTATACATTGTAAGAATGTTTTTTATAAAAAAATGAGTCAGATCCTCACATTAAGTTGACCAATTCAACCAATTTAAAAAATGATTACTATTTTTCATTATATATATATATATATATAATAAATTCACTAATGTGACAAAATAATACTGTTGAGAATTAAATATATATAATTTTATTGTTATATATAACTGAAATTAATATTTCTTATTTTAAAATAAACATATGAATCTAAAATTTCATTAATAATTTATCTCACGTGGTATTATAACTAATAATATTAATGTAGAATATGATTATAGATTATAGCTTATAATTTTGTCTACCAAATTACTTGAGGCAAAAATATTTGTAAACATTTTTGGCCTATTTATTTTGTTTTCTTTTGAAAGTTCTAGTTCTACCGTGCTCACATCCATATAGAGCTGTTGTCAAAAAATTAATCATCAGAGTACATATTATATTTTAGATACTATTTTCTTTTAAAATGTTATAATTGAGTTAATATGGAAAAATCCTCTCATATACCTTATCTTTTCTTTTCTTTTTTTATTTGTCATAATTTGGAGATTTCTATTTTTTTTTTTACTTCATATTATGAAATTAATATAATATTTATTAAGTTTTCCCCTATTATATCTTTCCAACTAAAGCTTATTTAAAATTATATTTAGAGCTTCCAAGTACTCTATAATATTCAATGGAATTTTATTTTATTTTTGGATTTTTTCTTAAAAGTTGATATTTTCTTAAACGGTATAAAAGTGAGTGGAAAAAAAAAAAGGACTTATAGTCAGTTTTAATTCAATGTCACCTGATAATGCCATTCTTAGTTGTTTCAGAACATGAGAGGACCTATTAGACTTTGGCTATATATATATATATATATGAATCAGAGTCCAGAGAGACAGCAGACCTCACTGAAGAATGTTTGAGATATTTTCCGATTTTCTATCATCCCATGTTTTGCTGTTTATTTAAATCAAATTGCAAAGGATAGATGTGATAAAATTTGAAGCTTTGATTGGCAAATTTAGAACAAGTGAGCAGAGAAAGCAACTGAGCAAATTTAAAAGGGACAAAACAAATGAAATATTGAGTTTAGAATTTAAAAGATTCACAAAAGTTTTTGTTTAGAATTCGCATGAAGACAGAAGTTGGTACAGAGACTTAAAAATTCATTCTTAAATTATATGATATACTTGGAAACAGAATACAGTACCCATGCTAGTGGTACGTTAAGAGAATAGTCCATCAAATATAGCGTGATTATGGATACGCTATAGCTTGTATGGAATCCATGCAAGTTTACAAAGAAAGCTAATGGTGTCCGATTCCACCGCCGCCGCCGCCGCCGAATCCTCCACCGAATCCACCTCCAGCACCTCCTCCTATGCCTCCCCCAACTCCACCACCCTTTCCGAAACCACCTCCAATTCCGCCACCTTTACCAAATCCACCACCTCCACCTACACCTCCACCAACCCCGCCACCAGCTCCACCACCAACTCCTCCTCCAACACCACCACCTTTTCCAAATCCTCCTCCTACGCCTCCACCTGCTCCACCACCTTTTCCAATTCCTCCTCCTACCCACTCCCCACTGCCCTCACCACCACCGCCAAATTCCTCCTCCAACCCCCTTTCCCAATTCCCCTCCTACACCTCACCACCACCACCCCAATTCCCCTCTACACCCCCTTCCTCTCCTCACCTCCACTCACACCACCACATCCACCACCATTCCTCCTCCTACTCCACCCCCTTTCCCAATTCCTCCTCCTACTCCACCCCCTTTCCCAATTCCTCCTCCTACACCTCCACCACCACCACCAATTCCTCCTCCTACTCCACCCCCTTTCCCAATTCCTCCTCCTACTCCACCCCCTTTCCCATTCCTCCTCCTACACCTCCACCACCACCAGCACCACCGCCAACTCCACCTCCTACACCACCCCCTTTTCCTATCCCTCCACCTACTCCTCCACCAGCACCACCGCCAACTCCACCTCCACCTCCACCTCCTAGACCACCACCCTTTCCAAACCCACCGCCAGCTCCTCCACCGATACCCCCACCCTTTCCAGCGCCACCACCAACTCCACCACCAGCCCCTCCACCGGCTCCACCTCCTCCTCCTGCTCCTGCACCTCCTCCGATGCCACCACCCTTCCCAATTCCGCCACCTACACCACCTCCAATTCCTCCACCTTTGCCAATCCCACCTCCTAAACCACCACCTTTTCCAATCCCTCCACCAGCACCCCCACCAACTCCACCTCCTCCTCCGGTACCTCCTCCAATGCCACCTCCCTTTCCAATACCACCACCAGCACCTTTTCCAAATCCACCCCCGCCACCGGCGCCACCACCAAATCCTCCACCACCTCCAAGGCCACCTCCACCACCACCACCCCCTCCAAATCCTCCACCACCACCAGCCCCGCCTCCGAATCCGCCACCTGTCCCAAATCCACCACCAAAACCACCTACCTTACCAATTGGCAGAAACTTCTCCTGCTCATCTTTCAAGTCTCTAGCAATAACCACATTCCATAGAAGAACATGAAAACAAACCAATGTTATCACCCCCACCCTCATCGCACCATGTACCATGTTTCAAAAGAATATCTTCAACTTTGTTATCTTTTACTGACTAATTCCCACTGCATGCAAACACTCCGCGTGGGGGTTTTATTTATACTCCTATTTTCAAAACTCCCTTCCTTCCTCTTATACTGTTTGCATTAAATGTTGCCTCAACAACTAACTGCACTCTACCATTTGTATATTACTTTTGTCCACAATTAGTAAAGCGCGGTTTGGTGAAACCCTCTTTAATGGGCGCTGTTGATATTTCCATATAATGAAGAAGAACAAGATCATTTTCGATGAACTGACACCATTTTGCCTTCACATGGAAAGAAAACCATACATAGTTTATGATACCAATAACCCAATTGGAAATTTGATGAAAGTTTTCTTTATTGCAAAACCAACCAGGAGTGGCTGGGAACAACAGATTATTGCTCAATAATGAAGTAAGTGCACACTACAGTATGTGGTTTCAACAGATTTTGTTTTGTTGTTTTAAATTAACTTTGGTCATTATATCATTAAAGAAAAACTCATTGTTTGGAAAATGCAATTATTTGTTTTTTTTCTACTCTTTTTAAGCCCACATTTACGTTACAATTTATTGCGCTTATGTACCTCAGCAATATTTTTAAAAAACTCTACAGCATCATGATGACCAGTCCCATGCCAGCCCATGTGGTTTACGAAAGCTGGTTCAATAGTTATTTTTATTTTTTGGAAAACCAAAGCTGGTTAAATTGAGTACTGGTTTTTGTAACAGAAGACAAACTAATCACTTCAGTCCCTAAATATAAATTATTTTAAGATTTTAATTTAGTGTATTATATCTAAAATATTCTTAAATTATTTTTTCCTTGAATTTATGATTACAATTTTTATTCTTTTTAAAGAGGTAGAGATATTAAATAGAGGAAAATATTGAAGAAAAAATATCATGATTATATATTGATAATTATAACGACTTATATTTAAGTATATATGAAGTAATTTAAGTCTTAAATTTTGATACATAGTGCTCTCTCTATCCCTAAATATAAGTAATTTAATTAAATATGTGCACACATATTAATACTACTTAAACTATAAGCATCTAATATCTAAAATACTTCTTTCTCTTTAACTTATATTTATAAGTAGTTTGACCAAATTTTACACATAGTAAAGAACTCTTCTTTTTTTTTTTAATATGTTCCTATTTATTATATTGTTATTTTTATTGAAACTTTTTTACTATACTTCTCTCTTTAATTATTACTTTTTTTGTCTAAAATATTGAAACAAATCAATAAAATATCTCTAAAAATTTGTAAAACAACTTATAAATATGGACAATATAAAAGTTATCCAATGACATAATGGTGAGAGTATTGAATTTAATTTCTCTCGTATTTGTAATTATAGTTATTTTACTCTCTTAGACATAAAAATTAAATAGAGAGAGCAACATTGAAAAAGAATCATAATTATATATTAATAATTATAAAATGACTTGGACTAAAATGATATAAAATAAAACCTTATATTTAGGCAAAAAAGAGTACTACCATATGGCCGATGAACCTCACGTAACCTGTCCTTGATAGATTAACATAAGTCTGGTTATAATGCCGTTTCTTACAGTGACACTTTTTACTACTACGTACATTGTTTACAAAATGACTTATTTACATCAGCAACAAAAAAAAAAAAAAGACTTAATGGTTGAATATATCTATATATATATATCCGGGGCTGGCCATGAGATTTTGGAGAACCCGAGGCCAATTTTAAGAATGAGGCCTTCGCTTGTTATAACCTTTTATATATTTTATAGGTTGATATATGTACATATAAATTTATTAAAGTATTTTAAAAATTAAGTAACATTAATGTCATAATAAAAATATATAAAAAAACACAATTAAATAATCATATGTTTTTTTAACACAAATGTACTAATTAGATGTGCATAATCTAGTTGTTTTACCAAATATAAATCATTATTATATATCACCATATTTCCACACAAAATCAATAACAAAAAAAAAAACTTTTGACAGCTCATTCCCCCCCCCCCCCCCCAAAAAAAAAAGATTTACCCATCAATACAAAGAAAGAAAGAAAGAAAAAAGCTCCAAACTCAAATCATAAAAAAATAAAAGAACAAAAAAAGGCTTTGGAGTAAGAAAAATGAATTTACCTGATATAGATTTCAATTGCTTTGGAGTAGTTGTTGTTGGCTTTGGCCTAGTTTCACAACACAAAGTAAACAAGTTGGAATGACTTAGGAATTAGGTCCGAATAAGCCTCTGACTTGTAGGCGTTTACTATAAAAAAAAAAAAAAAACTTATTTGCTATTAATTTGTCTGTCGCAGGGACTTGAAAAATTAAAAAATTAAAAAATCTCACATTGAATTTCAAAAATATTCCAAAACATTAATTACTACAAATTTCATAATATCAAAGAAAGAGGCTTCCCTTGAAGTATAAAAAATAATTTGCATTTTAGAGTTGTAGATATATGAACAACTATAAACAGATAATTGCCTTCTTATTGCAAATTAATTAAGGTTTGATGAATGCCTAATTTTCACTATTCATTCATCTATCATTAATAGCTTATCATGCCGAAAATAAAAAATTTCCTGTTTAACTAATTGCTTGTATCAGAATGGTGCTATTCAAGTGAACCTCTTCTCCTCTTTCTCTCACGCTATCTCGTGTCCAGTAGCTCTCTAGTCAAATACCGGTATCTTTATTATGTCTTGGGCACATCAAAGCTATCGTGTGCTCTTTTTTTCTCTAGCTTCAGTGGATTCATTAGTACAAACGATCAGTGAAAATTCCTATAAAATAGTGCAAATTTGAATAAAATAGCTTATGTACTACAAATTTTTTAGTTGCAATCCGCAATCCGACCGCCAAACGACGATTGAAAAGTTTTCAAATATTGTGTATAATGAGATGATTTTAACATCACTAATTTGACCTCTCATTTCAAGTAAAATTTGTCTAAATATAAAAATGAATACTATATTTACTGTAGCTCACCAGAGACTTAGTGCTAACATATTTTGGATGATTTTAATATTTCATTTTGATATAATTCTGATCATTATAGCTAATTTCATCTAAATAGTGAATATTTTCTTTTCTTTTTCAAAAAACAAAAAGAAGGGTGCTATTCAATTTTTTCCCATTTGAGTTTCATTCTTTTTGTTTTTTCTTTCTCCGAGTCATTTCTATTTAGTTCTCTTCTAGAACTTGAAATTTAGTGATTAGATTTTTCTTTTCTTGAATATTTGAAAATTAGTCCCCCCCCCCCCAAAAAAGAAAGAATGTGTTTGATACTCCTAAAAGAAAAATGAAAATTCACATATATATGATCAAAGATATTACACACTCAATTTATTATTATAAGTCATTTGATGACTTTTGTATTATTTCTATTTATAAATAGTTTTATGACTTTCTAATTTTTTTTATTAATTAGTTTCAATATTATCCTATTGATGCTTATCTTTAAAAAAAAAAAAGAAAGTTGAACCGACATAGAGTAATAGGCTACCAAATCCTGTAATCAAGATACACACAATACGGTGAAGTGGGCTAAGTCCAAATTCATTCTGGTCCTATTGATGTAGACTTCCCTTCCCTTAGATTCTTTTTGCGATATGGTTGGCCTTCCCCCTTGACCGTGTAGTGAAGTTTGCTTTAATGGTTGAGTAATTATTCAAATAATAATAATAATAGTTTAAGAGAGATATAGTAATAAATAAGGGCATTTTAAGAAAATAAAAAGAAAGAGTTTTTTAATTTATTTAAAATTTAATTAAACGACTTACAAAAAAATACATATAAAGTAAATAAATCATTAATAATAATCTTTGGCTTGTTGCATTATCTTGAGTAGTGATGAATAGGAAGTATAATATTCACTCAAAATATTTTAAAATAGTGTAAATTTATTAAATCTAGATCATTGATATATATATATTCTTTTTGCTAGTTTATTTTTTTAATATTGTTAAACAGCCTTTGAATTTCCACCACATACACTTGTAATTCAGGACGGAGATGGAGTCGGCAAATGGAGCACCAAAAAGACAAAAAGAAAAAAAATTCCGCATGAAAAAATCACAGAAAATACAAGACTTTTAATCTGTTTGAAGGTCAAAGAAGATGGGGAGTACTATATATAACTTTTCAACAAAGCATTAACTTCGTTTACTCATGCATGTGATGTGAAATTGATAGAGACTGCATGCCCAGCATTTCCATATGGCTTTGTTTGGGACTTCAAGTTTGTTTCTAGAGGAAACACATACGAAATTCTCAAAAGAATTTCCTTTTGTGTTTGGAAGAAAAAATTGAAAAAAAAAAAGCTTGCATAAATATATTGTTTAAAAAGAGAATAATTAATACTTGGATCTAAATGAAAAAAGGAAAAAGAAAAAAAGAAGAAGAAGAAGAAGAAAAGAGGGTTCAAATTTCATTGTGAAATGGGAGAACTGTTAGATTGTTTACTCTACAGAGATGTCGTCCCTTTCTCAAATTTCTCTTCTAAATTCCATTATTCAAAGAAACTAAGAAAGTCATTATATCATTTTCCATTCCATTAACCCTTTGAGTTTGTTGTTTCAAACAGCTCTTTATTTTCTTAGCTTTTTGGTGTTAGTTTCTTGGTTTGCATGCTCTTAAAAGCGATATAAAGTTAAGACTTTTTCTAAATGAAACATGACATTTAATGATGCCAACACACACACACGTTCTCAAGTCCACAACCAACTATTTAGTGATAATTTTGTTTTCTCACCACGAAGCAAATAAATACTTTAGTACCCATGTTTACATTTCTGACAAAAATGGCCATCTTCCAACCTTACCTGCATATTCTCGTCGTCTGATTGAGGCCCTTGTATTCTCTAACTCAAAACATTGTTTCAAGAATGTTAAAGAAAAGAAAAGAAAATAAAATCAAGAATAATACTCCTTATCTCCTTAAACACAAGTCATTTTATCCCTTGAACACATATTAAATACTTCTTCCATTTTGAATTGAATGTTTATATTTTCATTGTATGATGTCCATAATTCAATGTTTACTTTTTAAAAATAAACTTATTTTTCATTAAAAGCTCTACTATCAATTTCCTTTATTTAAACGATTTACATTCCACTAATCAAATTATAAATAACAAAGATAATATCGTAACTTTCTTAAGGTTAATTTTTTATGCTAAATTAAATATAAATACTTAGTTTCAAATGAATATAATATATTTAAATATGAACAACGTCCTAAAATAGTTCTCTATGGAGAATTTTCACACTCTTTAAAAGGGAAAGTGAAAGGGAGTTAATTCATAATAGTAAAATAAGAATGAAAAATGCTATAAAGAGATAGAACAAAATATAACTATAAGGATAATATTAGAATAAAAAATTATCGATAATTATGTATAAATAATCGTAAAATGACTAATATTTTATAACAAAAGGTCAGCGAGGAATATTACTTCACAATATATTGAAAAACCATTTTTCCTTTTGGAAATTGTTGAATTTCTGAACTTGCAGCTTCTAAACATCGCCATCTCTCTATTAATTAGGAAAGATCGAAAGTCATTGACGAGAGGAATATTGTAGGCATTGGACTAAAACTAAAGGTAGACTTAACAACTTTTTGCTGGCCAATTAATTTTGTAGATTGATACTGATTGTTAATTGGGATAGTGATACACATTTATGGTTTTTGTTTAAGCTCGAAAAAGTTCAGTTTACATACTGAAAATTTAACATTAATCAATTCAACTTAGGAAGTAGCAATTAATGTAATCTTTTCCCGCTTTTATCTTAATGTTTACTGCCTCTGTTTTTTCTTTTTCCTTTTTAATGCCTTTAAAGAAAATCCTAATGTCTACATAATTTATAGGGAAATTAATCCCCTAATCATTTCGTAAAAAAATTTAATGGCCCGTTTATCTTAATTAAACCGATATGCCCATTATCTATTTAATTTTGATAAATTAATAGTCTTTTCGTTTGAAATTAAATGTTCATATTTGACTTTGATTAAAAATTAAGAAAGTTTATTGACTTTAATTAACTCACTAAATTATCTTTGATATTAATATAATGAATTGTGAGATCAATAAGTGAGATGCAAATTCATTAAATTAAAGGGATAAATTGTGAGATCATAAGTTAGTTGTATTATAATATCTTAAATTAAAGATTATCAATAGAAATTTAGATAAAAAATATATTTATTTTAAAATTTTAAATATTTAATTTTGAAGAAATTAAAATAAAAAATGTATGAAATTCAATTCCGAAATTAAGAATTCCAATTTTTACAAAAGTCATACCACGTGGATCAACCCCAACATGCTTATCCAGTTAAAGGGCCTAAAGTTACAAGAATAGCCTTACTTTGGCATGAACATTTCTCTCATTTCAACCGCCACGATCACATCTTTCTATAAAATCACGGCCTTCTTTCTTTTCATAAAATTTTACCTTTTTATATAAAATCACACATTTTTCTTTTGAAAGGCAAATCCATGGAAAAATAATCAATTTATTTCCTTTAGTTTGGCATTTATTCCGTTTAATTTCCCTCATTTTTATTAAGTATTAGGTCTCTCATGTTTAACATTTTCATTTTCTTTCCTTTTTGACTTTTCCAAAATAGTAAAAATGTTAAGTTTTGGTCAAATGTTAAATTTAAGAGATCTAAAAAAGTCAATAAAAAACAAAATGAATAAAAATAACAAAAATATCATACTATTGCATTTGGGGAGGGAGTGTCTAACTCTCATCCTCTATTGTTATTGTTTTATTTAATATAATATACTAATTATATATTATAATTTCATCGTTACAATTATAAAAATCTAATAATTTTTCAAATTTTTTAAAAATTTAACATCGTGCAATAGTGCAAAACTAGTTTTATATAAAATCACACCTCTTTGAAAGGAAAATTCATGATGAAATAATCAATTTAATCTCTTAATTTTGACATTTTTCCATTTAAATTTAACATTTTTCATTTTTATCCTTCTGACTTTTCCAAAATAGCAAAAATGTTAAGTTTTGATCGGGAGACCAAAATAACAAAAATGTTAAACTTAAAGAGACCTAAAAAAGTCAATAAAAAACAAAAGGAATAAAAATGACAAAAATATTAATCTTAAGAGACTAAATTAGCTAATTTTCCAAAAAAAAGAAAACAGGATAAAAGGCACTAAAGTTTCTCGAAGGTTGTCTTGCAAGGATTTCTTTTCAAAATTTGGTTGGGCTATGAGAATTGGTTTTTACAAAATTCCAACTCTCTTAGTTTACTCCCAAATTCAGATGGCTTCTAAAACAAGAATTTTCAACCAAAGCCAAAGGAATAAAAGATCAGTATGTGAAGCAACTAATGCCATTTTCTGCACATCAACAGCAGTATGCGTTAAAGAAGTAATATTTACAATAAAATCCATTCCCTGGCTAAGAGAATCTCAAGCCAAGGGATAACCATATTTGATCAAACTCATGAATATACCTCCAAACACTTCTTTACAACCGATTCCTTGTTCCCCTTGTAAACATTCACAGCACTAGTAACTAAACTGAGCCAGACTAGCGAGTACTTTTTAAAATGGTGAACCAAGTTATCTCTGTCACTTAACCGGAAAGCTTTTTGGTCTTCTTCTGGGAATTTCTAGGCAGGGAAACACAAATTTCTCTTTTCCGTTTGTTGTTGTTGTTGCTGTTGTTTTGGTTATTGCCGGTGGTGTTGTTTGCAGCCACACTAGCCGGACTCTTGTTCATCTGGAGAGTATCCTTCACAAATAACTTCAACTTCCATAATGTGGACTCACTCTGCATAAAGACTCAAAACTCAGGTATCTACAGCAGAAATATTGTAAGATGATGAGATTTTGGAAGAATGTAAAAAATGAGAATGTGTAACCTCCGACCTGAGCATCCATGTCAAGATTCACCTCTGCAGCATTTGCTTGGAAACTGGGATTATTTTGAGCAACGATTAACAAGGCCTTGTCAATATCCTCAGAAGATAATTGGGTGAGAGCAGTCCCAAGTCTTCTCTTCTCTTCGGTTGACATCTTTCTGTAGCAAGCAATTGGAACAGGGTATACCATGATAAGAAATTACTTGACCAAAAAGAAAACTTATCCTGAACTGAACGCAGAAACCATTATTAGCACATTAGATATCATGCTAAAAGGTTTCAGTGGACGGCACAAACTGCAATAAAATGGATTTTATTTGAATTGTTATATCAACAATCTAAATGCATACTTCATATTGAAGGAAATATCATTAGCTTTAATTAAATTTTTCCCAAAAAAAATTCCCTGTTAAGCACTTCCAACACTTGATATACAACTTAAGTTTGTAAGGATGATATGTCAATGAGGCCATCTTTTCAACTGACGACATAAGCTCCAACTGGTAGGTAGACACATCAATCTGACCTCAGATAAATCAAGTATATTCTCAGGACAGCCATACAGTGCTCTACACACAACTCCAAAATCCTCAAAAGATGTGCAGTACATCCAAGGATTTCCATACAGAAGTCACTGGTCAGAGACCAAATAAGAATCATAATATCATCAATGAAGGAGGTATTTAAACGAAATTTGCATTAGGAACATTTGTGGAGTCGTTGAAAACCAGGAGTAACATGCTTATAGAAGATACTACACAAAGACACATCTTTAGCAAACATTTAGGGGCTACATTTTTGCTCCTAGGCATTACCTTTACAGAAGCCTCCCTTCTTTTTCTGGATAAGGCGCAAAGAGGAAGCCCAGGAAATGCAAGACATACACTGGACTTGTCATTTGCTTAATCTACACCATTTTTTCTGAAATCCCAGAGCTAGGAAAGGAAAGAAACAGGACAGTAGACCAAAAGAACACAGAGGATGGAAGAGAATGGGAAGGAAAGCAAAAAGCAGGATCCAGAATTCACAGATACTGTTTTGATTTTTTGTAACACTGTATTACCATATTTACTCAATGCAACAAACAAGTGATTGAAATACAGAAATAGCATTACAATAGTGCAAATTGCACAGGTAGCTAGGGAGCTATAAAATACTGCATAAGAACTAGATAATCTTGTAACTAAACACAGGGCTTGATAATATAACCTTCAGAATGCAGGAACTATTTCTCATACTGGGACATTTCCACATCATTTTCCACATTGAAGCATAAATAGCATACCTGCAATTTTGAAGTACCATTTCTCTAAGTTCTTCCAGATGCATATCAAACTCATCAATCTGGGAAACAATATGAATTGTTAACTCATTAATAAAACAACCAAATTTAGTGGACAATAACCAGAAAGTTCTGATCACCCAAAAATGCAATTCACTCATCTTAAGTTTTCTCTCTTATGATGCTTTTCCAGATAAGAAAGTGTTAAGTTTAGGATACCTCAATACTCAGATCTCTAGTCATCTTGCCATGAACAGCTTCTTGAGCAAGTTTAACATCCAATTGAGCCTCTGCCTCTTCCTCTTTGCGCCTTTTTTCCTGCAAGTGCTCATTTCTAAATTAAGCCATGCACCAACTAATAAGCATATGAAACTGTTTAACATATAAACCCTGACAGAGCGAGAATTACATACAAAAATGAGCATATGAAATTGTTCAATATATAAACCTTGAAAAAGGAAGAATCGGCATACAAAGATGATGCTAAAAGTATCTAACTATCTGTGAAATTGTTCAATATATAAACCTTGACAAAGGAAGAATCAACATACAAAGATGATGTTAGAAGTATCTGACTATCAGTAAACACTGAATTATCTCTAACAGAGAATAAAGCCATTTTCTTCTGCAGTACATACCTCTTCATCAACTTTTGGCAAAAGTTGCAGCCATTTCTCCTCAAATTTCGCCAATAAAGTTTTTGCCATCACATGCACATCATCTCTTTCTTTGTTGTATTTAATTGCATTCTTGAATATCAATCTTACATCAGCACACAACTCTCGCACATGCTTGTATCCAGTGCCATCCTTGGCCTCAATTTTGTTTCTAATTGTGCTAAAGTCCATTGGCTTCTCAATCACCTAGCATTTAGATGAAGCAAAATGCTGAAACGCTGATATATGAAAATGACTTTTGAAAAATAAAAATGAAGAGAAGGATGAAAATGAAAGGGTCAATGAAGAGAGACAGAGAGATGGAAATTTTGAAATATCACACTGAAAAAATGGCACAAAGATTGAAAGAATTACCTCATAGTAGTCGTGCAACTCAAGACCCACCACATCCACAGGCTGCATAAAAGGGCCTGCCCACCGATGTTGAATAAGCTGCCAAGGCAAAAAGTGATAAAATTATAGAATTATTTGTAACATATCAAATAGAGAAAAATATGATGTAAGAACCAACAGTCATAAACAATATCAACCTTTGTGAAATATACCACACAAATATCTAACTGGCATTAAAAGCATATAAGTTAGTTTCATAACAATAAGAAAGTCATGAAGATTAGATGTTTTCCTAATGACAGTCTCTATAGAAGAAAATATCTTGGAATGATTGACAGTAGTAGGTAAGCATAATCCAGCTTCTTCTACATGACACTGAAAGAAGCCACAGGCACTGCACTGATCATGTTTATCAACTGACCAGCAATATAGTGGAAGGTCAGCCTTTGTCGCCTGAGGTAATTCAACATATGACTTAACTATCTGAAGCAGCAAAATGTGAAATTATCTTCACTATAGAACAAATTTTACCTAGTTTGACTATGAACATTAATCCAAATTGGTATGACATGCCAATCATTAATCAGTTTCCTCATTTCCTGCAGACCTTTCTTTTCTGCTTGATGGAGAAGATGTTTCATCACGATAAAAAAGAAGGTGCATTGCTTCTAAGTCACGTGTATGCAGTAGTTCTTTCATCAATTTGTCTCAGGGACTCCATCCCATTGATACCAAAATTTTTTTAAAAAACCAAAAGCAAAAGAGAGAGAGAGAGAGTGTTTCAATGCAAAACCTTGCAATCGCTATTCTTGCACAGATTGATAGAACAAACCTACTTTTACCACATGTGAATGACAATGTGTGTGAAAAGTAGGTTCACTTTTCAGCATAAACACCATTAGTATCTGTCCTCATATGTATATTTCCCTACTCAGTTTGTTAATATGATAAAGATCAAGTGGCCATTATCATCTTTATCCCTCTTCTAGTTTTCTCACATTGTCCAGTCATCCAATAGCTATATGCTAAAACATATAAGCCACAGAAAAGTAGACATGGACAGCAAATAAATGTTTTCCAACCATTACAACAATTTATGTGCTCTTACTCGTGTGACCTATTATTCCCCAAAAGTAGACATGAAATTCCACAAAAAGTTGTTTTCTGATAATACACCATGACCTATTATATACTTTCAGATTAGTACATAAAAGCCCCAAAAGTAGACAATAAATTCCACAATAAGTTTCTTTTGATAAATGAAAAAAAACCCTTTCTTCTCTCCCTCCCTCGCACACGTGACCCATTATAAACTTTCAAACTCCCTTCTTCCCTCCCTTCCTCTTGCATGTGTATAACTTTCAAACTATTAATCCTCCAACAAAACAATGAACGGACAATTGTGAAAAGTTTATTTGTGTTCTCTCTCTATCACTATAAAACTATCAATCGTCCAGCCAGGACATAACAGGATTTTTTTTTTCCCAAAGTGTTCCATTCATCACTGGACTGATTTTATGTCCTTTTCCTTTCCTACCATCTCCAAAGCAAAACTTCAGTCCAAATCCAATAAGTTTTCAAGTTTAATGCCATGCAAGTGCTAGTTTCCTCCTCAAAATATGAATTTCATTGATGAATCAATACAACACATGCAGCTCTGCATCATAAGCCCAGGCACTGTTAAAGTGATGCAACTTGACAACTGAAAAAGAATTTATTTTAGGTATCCATTAGTTGTAATCATCAAAAGCAGAAGTATGAATAACTAATTTGGAGGATTTGCAGAAATTGAATATGCAATCTACTAAAGAGGACAAGCATGAAGCAAAAAGAAAAAGATAGGGAGCCAAAAGTAGATAAAGAAAGCGCAACAATTTCCAGGTGTGGAGAATTAATATATTAAAAAAATATATCTTTTCAATTCTTAAAACTAATAGAATTCCTATAGAATACTTGGGTATTCTTAAAATTCACCAACCTTATCAGTTCTAAGTAACCCTATTGGCACTACAGCATCAGTGGGACTTGTCCCAATAGTATGCTATTCTCTTTTAAGAAGTACTTATTACTAATTATACTTAATCCCCCAACATAATGTTTGGCTATCGGAGATCATTCAAGTTCTAATGCCTCAGCATGTTAAACTGTCCAGTTTGCAAAATTCCTATGAGTCTAAAGCCATTGACCTAATGATGATTATGCTCAAATAGATCATTCTGAAGTGTGAACATACTCAAAAAGTTCCTCTCTTCCTTTTGCACACATGCCAAATTAAGTGAAATAAGCAAGTTGATGGGCGCATGTATCCACAAGTGTATTGTTTTATATTCTGAGAATCAAGGGAAATAAAATGGGATGGGGAGCCGGAGGAGGGGAAGAAGTTGGATTTCACAATATACTTGACCAGTGAGTGGATGTAGCAATAGACAATATTTCAAAAAACAAACACAATCAAACCCGAGCCACCTGACTTATTATTTTTTGATTAAATTGGCGTATAAGTTCCTGCATTCTCTTGGCAGCAGCTGCTTCCCTACGTGCTACATCCTGTTGTCGTTTTCTAAAGCCAGAAACTTGTTTCTCCTTGTCTTTGTCCTTTTGAGCTGAATTACCTTTTGGGGTAGTTTGTGGCTTTTTATTTGCATTTAAGTAAAATTGCTCAACTTCATTCAGTCTTTGCTCAAGCTGCAAAATAAACAAAGCAATAAAAAAATTAAAAATACACTAATGGTTAGTTGTAAGAATAAATAAGTGCATCGACAAACATTCAATTATGCACTATCTGGGTCAACCAGTACTAACTCCTGAACTGGTTCTAACTTCTAATTCAGCAATAAAGGCATTTTGAATCAATTACAGCCTTATCAGAAACTCTATATATTACAGGCTTGCATTTATATGTATGTTTGTATGTATGTATATGTATATATCCTACAAGTCGAATTCATAAAGCCTTCTACCTCCAATTAGACAAATGCATTTAGTAATTTGAGTATGAAAGGCACAAAACATAAGAATGGAATCAGGACAGAAACCCTCACAGTTCCAATACAATTCATGATGATAGCAACCTACTGTAGAACTTGATCAAGGAAAACTAGAAACTTTCGAGAGATAAACAATGGTTACAACTTGCCAATATGTTATACCTGATCAACCCTCAAAAACATTTCATCAACTTGTAGCTTAAGGTTCTCCATATTAGATTCATTCCCTTTGATTTCTCTAGGTTCCGGAATTTGTACATCAGCCAGCAAGCCATGATTTATCTCCATCTGTTAATTCATCAAAAGGAAATTATAAATAATAAACAAATATAGCATAAAAACAAACTACCGTCCCTTCAATTGCTCCCACAAAAGATAAAGTATACTTTATCTTCAACCTCTCTCCTTCAACACAAACTTATAAACAGCAGAACATTAACCCAGTCAAAATCTTAACTTAAAAAAAAGAAAAAAAATTCCTACTTTATTTTGAGTAACCGCAAAACCAATTGCAAAATGGAAAACGCATAAATATAATTTTAACAAAAACTCACAACAGGATTACAATTTCAAATAACTCCTACTCTGACTGGAACAGCAAGCATATAGATAACAAGTTGTAATCAAATCTTTCAACAAAAAGGCAACTTCGAAGCTCTATATTATGGAATTTGAGCCTTTTTATACACAACAAATAAATTTAGAACGGAACCCAGTATGGCATTGATTAAAGGTAAGGGAAATTCAACCATGCCTGATGTACACATAAATGTAGATACGTATATACATGTATATCAATTTCTTCTTCCTCTAAAAGAAAACAAAATATCTGGAATCTTGCAGCTTTATTACCTGGTGTTTCCAGCGGCAAAAGAGGCTACAGCAAAAATCCCCACAGAAATCATAAAGCCCTAAATTGGTTGGACTTTTGCAAAAGATGGAATATTATCGATTTTTGGTCGGGTAATATTTTCTATTTTTATTTATGTACGATTCTATTTTATTTTAATTTTAAAGAGATTTTTACTCTTTTTTATTTTTAATCATGAATCATTATTTTTTATTTTAATTTTTTAGAATTTAATTTTTTTTATTTTTAATTATGTATTTTTCAATGATTAAAAATTCGGAATCAATTAAAATGACATTCATCCTTAATCTTTTTATTAAATTTTTAAATTTGTTTTTTAATAAAAAATACTTTTAAAAGAATTGAGAACATATTCTAATAAAATAGTCATGACTCTAAAAAATTGAAATAAAATATAAATACTTATATTTATAAATTAAAAATAATATAATATTTTTAAAAGTTAAAATAAAATATAAGACTTAATAATTTAAAATAAAAAATAATTCAAGATAAAAAATCGATAATAATGAGCAAAAGATTGATGCAATAATAATATTGAAGGTTTTGGATGCAAATCCTTCTTTGTTTTTAGTCCTTTTCTTTTGATTAAATTCAATATAGGCCCTTAAAATTGTGCGACTTTCTCCATTGAGTACCTTAATTGTCAGAGGTAAACCCCACTTTAACTTTGTGTCAGTAAAGTCCACAAGCATAACACAAATTCCAGATAATTGCATTAGTTGGAAAGATTGGTAGCGGAACCAATAGACATTAATATTTCATGAATTGGTGGTTTGGAGAGTAATGTTGATTTAAGAAGATATATGAATTAAAGTTTATTACAAATGTTTAATTACTTTAAAAGCGATTTAAAGTTCTTATATATTATATTTATCAATTTTTATAAGATGTTTTAAGTAATTTCACACAAATCAATAAATTATTTTACTTTCTATTATATCATTATTTATTATATTTGAAATAAGGAGCATTTGTTTTTTATCTCTCAAGTAGTATTTATTGTACTTGAAATAAGAAAAAAATAAATAGGGGTAAAATAGTCTATAATATATAAAATAATTATAAAAAGTAGTAAAATATACTATATTTAAAAACAAATGAATTTGCTCGTTACATCTTATAAAAATGGACGAAAATAATATATAATATCCTTATATTATTATATTTTGCATACTTACAAGAGTTGTGCATTATCTTATGGAACCTACCTAGAGTAATGGCTGAGGGGATATAGGGAGCCACTTTTCCCAAATCCTTATATTCAGTTCAAGAACAACTTAGGATATTGTATGTGAAATTCATCTTTTCTTACTCGGTGATAGTTAGCGGCTATAGTTCAAAATCAGGACTCCAATGCAAAGAATGTTGTAGATTCTCTGCAGAGATTTTGCAAGATAATCAATTTATTCTTTCTAAGAAGAAAAAAGGATTTCTTCTACAGTCAATTAGTGATGTGCAATCAAATTTGTGGTTTGTGGTGCGATATTAATCTACAATATAACACAGACTCAAGAGTTAAAAAGAATTTTCCAAAAGCCATACTTACAGTGGCTCAAACCATTAGAAAGGGAAAAAAGAAACCAAGCTCTACATAGTTCTTATCAAGAGTATCTTGGTACTGGTTATTAAGAATTGCAGTCCTCAACTTTACAGTAGAAAGGTTCATCTATCTTGTTTAAAAAGGGATTTATGAAGGGTTAGACCAAGCTTCATGAGACCAGAAGATTGAAAAACTTCCCATTTTTCCCATCTTTTTTGTAATTGGAAAGCATGAACTTCACGAGGTCATCCGCCAAAGTTATCAAATACTTTGGAAGATTGACTCTGGTGACAGAAATGAGATCTACAAAATATAGAAGTTATTTATGTAAAGAATTTGCAATTATATATTATAAATAAATGAAAAAAAATCTATTATTACTATACATAATACATTTCTTGAGTTCGTCAGTTTATTATATTAAATTTATTATGAAAATGTTGGGATTTTTCCTAAATTTGATTTGGAAGATTGATGCAATTTATTTTGAAGATAAAAAGATATGCTATATCTTTTTAAGATAATATCTTTGGAAATAAATATTTATTGGCTAAAGATTATGAAGTCTACATGAATAAGGAAGATAGAAGATATTGCAAGATATTTTTGATTCATTTCTACAAGGATATGGACTATTTGAAAAAGACTTCCAATTCTATATCAAGAGGACTTTGTGCAGATCAAAGTGTGTGAACCGAATGCATCCAAGTGAATCTAAATAAAGGAGATTATTGTGAGATTCGGTGCAAAGTTTGTGAAGCAATTATCAATCACATAATGCTGAGAAATTGTTAAGCAATTAGTTTGAGTTTATTCAATTTTTATGAGAGCTTATTGGTGATACTCAAAGATGAAGATGTTTATTCATTGTGTTGAATAAGTCCCTTTGGTGTTGAAGGACAATTTCGAGTTGACTACTTAATCAAGTTATTGGTGAGATAAGTAGCACCGATATTATCACACCAAATAATAGGAGAAGAGATAGGCAGCGGTCGGAGCTCCTTAAGCAAAGATAAACACTATTGAACTGCACAAGTAGCATCAACTAAAGATCGATATTCAACTTTAGTAGAAGATCGAGCAATAGTGAGTTGTTTATTTGAAAACCAAGGGATCAAATTTTGACCAAAATAGATTGCATATCCACTAGTACTTTTTGGTCATCAAAATCACCACCCCAGTTAGCATCCATATACACTTGGATCAGAGAAGAAGATGAAGGATTCAATTGAATTTCATGAGTGACAGTTCTTTGCAAGTAGCGGAGAATCCGCTTAACTGTTGTCCAATGTGTTTGAGTTGGCCGATACATATATTGAGCAACTTTGTTGATAAAAAATGATATGTCAGGCAAAGTAATACTAAGGAAGAGGAGAACACCCACAACGCTGCAACACAATAGTAAATATTTTAGACCCAATAGTAGTAGGATAAGTAGAAGAACAGGCTGGTGTAGAAATGGGGTTTTGCAACATGCATCTTAGTTTTGAGGATGAGATTATAAGTGTACTCTGTTTGAGTGAGCAATAAACCGGCATCATTCCAGTGTGCTTCAATACCAAGAAAACATTATAAGTGACCAAGACGTCATAGAGCAAATTATGCTTCAAGTGTTGTGACAATATCATAAATAAGTTGAGAACATGTGTTAGAATTGTCTCTTTTAGAGACTTAATGTGGTCCATATTATTTGATTAATTCAAATATTGAAAATATCTAATTAGATATTTGATCGAATCCTAATTGATTCTAGAATATTTCAATTAAAGATTTGATAGAATTCTAATGGTTTTGTGAGTTAGTCAATTCCTAAATATCTCTATATTAGGTAATCAAATCTTAATTGGTTTTGCAATCCAATTAGATATCTAATTTCTTTGATGGAAGGAAATCCTATTTCGTACGAATTTAGTAATTGTTTCTGAGGGTCCCTAGCCTATCTATATATATATGCCTATGATGAACATCAGTCATGCACCTTGGATTAGACATAAACTAGAAGTTCTCTCAAATTAAAATTTCCTTTCTTGTTCATTAAATTGGAAAAGCTTTGGTGACAAGATCAAAAGTCGGAACAAAGGGGTAATTATTGTACTTGATCAATTATGGCTAAAGATATGATCTTCTAATTTAGTTTTTCACTGTGTAATATGTTATGTGATTTTTAACAACATGTTCTTGTAAGCAAGAGATTATGAACATAGATGAAGAAAAAAAAATATCATTTGGAGTTTTCTTAAAGAAAAGTGAAATCCGTTTGAGAGACATGAAAACCCAATGATTGAAGCTTATTATTAAGCATTTAAACTACTGGCAAGAGGCTTGTTTGAGACCATAAAGTGATTTCTTTAGTTTGCAAATATAATGAGGATAATTTGGATCAGCAAATCCTTCAAGTTGCCACATAAAGACTTGCTCATCAAAAGGACCATGTAGGAATGCATTAGAGACGTCTAATTGTTCCATTGGTCATTGATGTAAAACTACTAAAGAGAGAATCAATCTAATGACAACAGACTTGATGACTGGACTAGAAGTGTCATTATAATCAATACCAGGGGTTGATGAAAACCCTTATCAACTAATCGAGCTTTGTATATGTCAATAGAATCATCTACTTTAGTTTTGATTTGAAAGACCCATTCATTAGTGATGCATTATAGGACTGATGGTAAGGCATAATATCCCAAGTGCGCTTGTTATGCAATGCTCAAATCTCATCAATCATTATTGCACCCGAATAAGTGTAAATGGAAGCTTGCTTAAAGGTAGTTGGGGTAAAATGAGATGATGGAAAAGTCATACAAGCTTGAAAAACATGAGGTTTAAGAGAACCTTGCAAGAGATTGTGTAACCATTGGATGTAGATAAGTGGTTTGATAAGAGATGGATGATAAAGAAAGAGAAATGGATATTGTAGGATAAGGATTAGTGAGATCAACTTGAATATCACGTGATGGGATAATAGGTGTAGTCGATGCAGAATTATGAGGAAGGGAACAAAATAAATCTAAATGAGATGTAGAGAAAGGGAAAATATATGGTAAATAAAGAGATAAAGATACAACATTGATATCTAACTGTTGTGGAGTTAAAGTGTTAGTAGTGGAAGAGGAGAAAGGAAAAATATGCTCATCGAATAGAACATGTCGAGAAACATAAATTTTGTTAGTCTTATAATCATAACAAATATATTTGTAATACCCATTTAATTTTTCTTCTGGACCATTAGTTTGGGAATAAATGAGAATGACAATGTAGGTAAAAGGGTCTAAATACCCCTATATCCAAATCTAGTCCTTATTGAAAATAATGTCATTGTCCCAGTCATCAGCTTCGATTAAACCATAACGGGTACACTATGTGGGTATACAATATTTTTCATCCCCAATCCACTTCAAAATATACATATAAAAATAATAAGTGCATTAAATAAATATAAAATATTCATAAAATACATTAATAAAATTTCAAATAAAATGAAATATTAACAAAACTCAATGAAATACATTCACATTACATATTTAATTTTTTTCTCATTAAGTTTTGTATAAGCTTGCATATATGATAATTTAAATTAAAATTCCCTAGAATATAACATTGTTTTTCATCTTTAATTTATTTCACAATTTAAAAATTCTTTTTGTGCATATCTGCAAAACTACTTTTACCCAAACTAGATAGACGTTTGAGAAAAGTAGGTAGATGATTACCACTTAGTTGGACCATAGCTTCAATTAACTATCTAATGTCATCGGACATTCCTTACGACATTAGAAATCACAATATCTTCATTCTCATGCGATATATTTTTGTTAATGCATTAATTTAATACAGAGTAAATGATAATAATTTTGAATTGTACAGATTGATTTATCCATTTTGTAAAAAAACTAAGAAAAAAAATAACAATAAGAAGTTTTTATTTGAATAAGTGAAAAAAATGATAATTTTCTAGTTGAAGATGAATAGATTATTGCCAAATAACAACTCTTATATATAAAAAGAGAACACATATACACATATGTGTGTGTGTGTATATATATATATATATATATCACATCATATAATCTCTTTTTCCATTTTGTCATTTTGTCCAATTTTTCTAACCAATAAATTAAATTCCGTTGAATATAATATCTTATTAATTTTATCAATTCGTTCTTTTGTGTCATTTTTCAAATCAGTTTGAAAAAATGAAACATCTTCTATTTTCACTTTTGGTTTTTTATGCAATTTTTTCAAACCGTGTTGTAAAAATGATATAAAATGACTAATGTGAAAAAAAGAGTGCTATTTTTTAAATCAATTTGAAAACACGTTACAAAAGACGAATTGGTAAATATGATGAGATATTAAATTCAAACGGAATGTAGTTATTGGTAAAATATACAAATTGAATTATGATCTCTATACTTTTTCTTGTTGTTCTTCTTTCTTTTCTTACATTTAGTTTATATATTCATGGAAAACACATAATCTAAATGTATTTAAACAAATGACCCTTCAATGAACAAAAAAAATCAAACAAAGTTGGGAACGAAGAGTAAAAACAATCAGCCTTTTTGGAGGTATAAAGTTGGGAACCATGTTTCATATGTGTCTACCACACTGGAATTGGAAAGAATATTAGGCACTCGCAATATTGGTCTCATTTATGAATAAGATACTTATGAAATAATAGGAGTAGTTGCTCAAGTAGCTCATAATATGAATGCTCTCACAGTATGTATAATTCCAACAATACTTATTATCGCTTATGGAAAGACAATTGGGTTGAAATACAAACAAATTCTATATATAAACGAATGACTATCATGACGCAACGTATTGATGCATTCATAGCTTTACTGGGAGTTTATGAGATGTTGGAACAATTATTAATATCACTTTTTGCTCCAACATCAAATTGCACACTAAACCAATTGGTATTTTGAATATGGATAATTTATTTGACGCTTTACTATAATTTCTTGATTTAGCCTTTGAACATATATTGCTATATCATATTGGGCGAAGTATTTTTGTTGTAGCAACCTCAATAAAGGATTTGTTAGATAAATTGAAAGATTTTGTCCCGCAATTTAATCTCGAGATACATCTAATCAATTGGAAAGTGAATAGAAACATACAAAATAGAAATCCGAATGAAATTGATTTAGAGATAAAATTGTGAATGAGATTGTTGTCTCTATTGATGTTTTAATGAATACTCTTTAACTTTATGTATCAATCGATTTTTATGGATGTATTGTGTAATGATTGAGTTTATTTAATCTGTTTTTTTTATTTTAATATGTATTTTTTTATAATTTATTTTTCAAAATGTTTAATTAACTTAACATAATAAAAAAATTGTAACACACACACACACATTTAAATCTCATTAAAAATAAGTAATTAATAAAAAATATATAAAAATATATGTTGGTACAAAGCGAGTATGAAGTGGGTATGGGTACGTGTATGGATGAATACTCATTGGATACAACAACATCTATATCCCCATACCAACTAAAACCCATAATATCAACTTCATCACCAATAAAACCGAATATTTTCCTTCCCCTTTATGGGGTATGGCCCGAGACTCATTTCAACCCGTACCCGCATATATTTTTACTTAGTTTTAATTAATTACTTATATTTAATTACATATAAATATATATATAATTTATATGATTAAAATGTCAATAAATACAAATTAAAATAATTTATAATATTAAAATATAAAACATTACATATTTCAATCATTAAAACTCCAACATTACACTTCAAACTTAAAATACATCAAATGTAAATTTTTAAAGAAATAACAATCTCGTTCACGATTTAATTTTAAATCAATTTCATCTGGATTTCTATTTTGCATGTGTCAATTCACGTTCCAATGGATTAGAGATATCTCAGGATGAAATTATGGGATAAAAGCTTTCAATTTATCTAAAAAATCCTCTGTTGATGTTGCTACAACAAGAATATTTCATCAAATATGAGATATCAGCCTGTGTTCAACGACTAAATCAAGAAATAATAGTAAATCGTCAAAGAAATTATCAAAATTCAAAATAACAATTGATTTAATGTGCAATTTGAGGTTGTACCGAGAAGTGATATTAAATAATTGTACCAACATATTATAACCTCCCAGTAAAGGTATGAATGCATCATGATAGCAATTCATTCATATATAGAATTTATTTGTACTTACTGTGAAAACATTCGTATTATGAGCTGCTTGAGCAACTGCTCTTATTATTCCAAAATTGTCTCATCCATAAATGAGACAAATATTGCAAGTAATTAATATTCTTCTCAATTTCAGTGCTGTAGACACATGAAATTTGATTATCAACTATCACACCACCAAAAAGACCAATTGTTTTTCCTTTGTACTAGATTTTGTTTGATTTTTTTTGTTCGTTGAGAAGTTAAAGGGTCATAAGTTTGCACATGTTTGGATGATGTGTCTTTCATAAATATAGACTAAATGTATGGTAAGAAATGATAAAGAAGAAAAAAAGGAACAACAATAAGAATAGAGATCTTGTTGGTTTGTAATAAAGAATAAATAAAGAAGGAATTTTTGTTAGTTGTGTGTTTATGTATATATGTTTCCTTATATATATATATATATATATATATATATATATAATTTGTTAGTTTGCAAAAATTTATCTTTCTTCAAATCGAGATTATACATTTTATTCTTCTTCATTTCTTGTATATAGTTACTTCAAATAAAAACTTCTTTTTCTTCAGTTGTTTAAAATATATACGATTCAATCCATAAACTTCAAATTTATTACCCTTTACTCTTTACTAATTCAATGTCAAAAATATACAACATGAAAACAAAGAGATTGCGATTGTTAATGTCCAAAGTAATGCCTGAGGGCATTAATGGTCAATTGAAGCCAATATCTGATAAAATGGTGAGCATCTATCTACTGTTCCCAAATGTCAATCTAGTTTATGTAAAAATAGTTTTTCCAAGAAAAGGAGAAGTAAAAACATTAGAAGTATGTCACAGATGTACCAAGTGAAATTGCAATAAAAAGATTATTTCCTTAGATATTTATCTAGAAATCGGAAAGATAAAATCACTTTCATAAAAAAATTATTGGATGACATCCAACTGACTCTTAAGATGCATCATTTTGTAAGTGTTTAATAGAAATTTCTTAACTTATGAAATAAATTCAAAGATGAAGAACAACGTTATAGTATTGGAAATTTTATTTTAAAAGATCATGTATGCAAGTTTGTACAAAAACTTGATGATAAGAAAATCAAATATGTAATGTTAATGTATTTCATGAAGTTTGTTAATGTAATATATTTTGTATTTTATTAATATATTTTATGACATTTTATATTTTTTTAATACACTAGTTATTCCTTATATATGTACATTTTGAAGCGGGTAGGAACGGTGGATGGTGAACCCATTATGGTTTAATCGGGGACGAGGATAGGGACAGAGACAATATTTTCACTCATGGACGAAGTTGGAGATAGGGTATCCGACCCTTTTTGCCCACACTGCCATTCATTTAGTCCATTAAGTATTTACTTAATCAAAGCCCATTATGACATACAAATCTTTCCCTTATATATGAACATCTTCCATCTCAAAGGAAAATTGCTGCAACATCTCATCTATTAGTGCAAAAACATAGGTAAGGCTCACTCTCTCCTACTCCAGTACCAGAATCGCCTCATGGCCAACCGTCGACGACGACAAAAATTAAGAAATGATCTCTCATTGCCTTCATTTTCATTTCATACACCATGGCTAAATTTTTTTTCTTAGTTAGTTCTCTATTTTTTTTAATAAGAAAAACAGAAAAGAGGAAGAGGAAGGTTGTCTAAGTATCTATTCCCTTTTCTTCTCTTTCTTTTTTCTTTTTCTTCTCCAATGGCTGAACTTCTCTATTTGTTTTCTTCTCATTGGTTTTGTCACCACTGTGTATGTATGAAATGAAACTAATGACGGCTAGGGTTAAGTAAGGAAGAGAAGAAGGGTAAAATGGTGGCTAGGGTTAAGTAAGGAAGAAGAAAAAGATGAATCTTTAGGATTAGAAATTTGGTAAACAGAGATATTTAGAGAGAAATGGCTAAAACGTAATTTTGCACTCTTCAATATTTACAAAAATTTAGTTCCCAAACCCAACATTCGGATTTTTGTTTACCTTCCAATCCTTACATTTTCATAATTTGTTAGGGATTTTAGTTTGAAACTAAAAATCTCATTTAGTTCTTAAATTTTCAGAAATTTTGAATTAGGGCTTAACTTTTCAAAAATTATATTTTTACCCATAAATTTCCAAAAACATCCATTTTAGTCTTAAACTATTAGAAATATCAATGTTACCTTAAATTCTGATCTAGTTCTTAAATTTCCATAATTTACATTTTGGTACCTAACTTTTAAAAATTACAATTTGGTCCCTATACTTTTTGAAAATTCTATTTTAACACTTATTCTTTCATAAGACTTTTTATACACTATCTAGTTCTTTTAAATTTATATTAACATTTTATCATCAATTTAATTACATACTTAGTCATTTTAAATGTAGGAAATGAGGACTAGAGTGCTAACTTTTTGCCACGTTTATTTAACACGTGATATTTTATCTGCATTTTGAGGTGGAGATTACTAACCATTTTACTCAAAGCTTTTAGTCCTTGTTAAATTATTTAAGGTGCTTATGATATGATTATGTGTTGAATGTTATAAATATTTTATGCCATGATTGTTATGAGTTATATTTATGTTGGAATGTATGACTTTAAAAGTGATATGTCATTTTTCACGATAACATGACATTATGGAAATGGGGATTTATGTCTCAATGAAAAATGTGATTTTAGCTCGTACTATGTAAAGGAGGCTAATCCCATTTTATGAAAAAGGGGGCTTGTGCCCAAATGAAAAGATTCATACATATCTTCTCATCTGCATTTAGATAATTAACTTGGACATAAAGAATTTTCACTGAGTACTTTGTACTCACTCCATGATTTTAAAATTTTTTACAAGTTAATGAGGATGTGTTTGTGAATGATAGCTAATGGGAATTTTTTTAAATGAAAGAATTTTGATTGTTGATTAATTTGAGAACAATTTATTTAATTGTAATATTTGACACTTTGGTTTTCTTTTTTCATTGGTATTTCCTTGAAGTTTTACATTAATTACTTTATGTCAAATATTTGGATTATAATTGATTTTTCAACATTATTTATACTTTTAGGGATTTTGGCTTTGAGTCAAAATTAGGGTTTCGAATTCTAAATTGTTATTTAAAAAGAATTTCTGCCTTTTAAAAAAAATATTGGGTTGCTACAATATATGTTGGAGACTTAGTTGTAACCAAGAAATACACAGGGTGTTGAGCGAGAGGATAGCTTTTTTTGGTGTAAGGCCGAAGCCAAGGATAGCATTGACAACTAAAAATCTTAAGATCATAATAAAAAAGATACTGTTTAAAAAGGATTGTGTATGGTGATTTGTCTTGAAGGTTTGGGATAGGAAGTCAAATAATAAGATAAATGGTCGTATCAAAGGCATAAGTCCAAAAGGAATAAGGTAAATAAGCAAGTGTTAGAAGGGCAAGACTAGTTTCAACAACATGACGATGCTTTCTTCCGGCACAACCATTTTGTTAAGGGGTTTTAGGACAAGATAAGCATTGTTATATGCCATTTTTAGTTAAATATTTATTTAATGCTTGAAATTCATCACCCCAATCAGATTGAAATTGTTTGAAAGAACGACAAAAAAACTAGACAAGAACTAAATGGAGACATCATTATTTTTGGTAAAGTGATGAACAAAAATATGATTACTGGTTGAGTGAGGAACATGAAGAATATTTTGTAGAGAGAAAATTCGATTGTTTTAAAAGAAGAGAACTAGAACCTGTATGAGAGATTGTAATAAAATTACCATCGCTCAATTATACTCTTTTAGTACTAGGGAATTTGTTGTGAACGACAAAATTTTCTAGATTTGAAGTGATGTGATGAGTAGCACTAGAGTCAATAATCCAAGGGTTAGATGAGAAGGACGAGTGAGAGGCAGTAGTGAAATTGGTGGTTGTAGTCGGCAACAATGGCGACAGTTGTGACTGATAAGATTCAGGCATTGATTGACCACCATTTTGTGATTTTGGTGTAAGACATTGATAAGCAAGATGTCCAAAACCATGACAAATGTAAAAAGTAATGTCCTTTCATCCACCCGTATTTGACAAACAATCCTATTCACTAGAAAATCTATTAGTTTCATGAGATCCTTGCTGATTAAATATGGGAAAATATTATTTCAAAAGAAAAAAATGACCATCTCGGCGGCCTCTACCTCGATCTCGATTATTAGTAATGATGTACTCATAAATTTACTGATTTTTATGTTATTTAATAACCATATTTTGTTTAAAAATCGGTTAATTATGTTAGTTAATAGATATATTTCACGTTTCCCTTCTATTTCTTTGTTTGTAAGTTTTCCAGTGTATTTTAATTCATTATGGAGATAAAAAGAAGAAGAAAAAGAAATGTTGGAGAAGTTTAAAAAAAAGTCAATGTCATCTGATGACGTGACGCAATAAGAGATGACACATGACGCAATTAGAAAATGACAAGTGGCGCAATCAGAAGATGCAATTTGGACCAATGAGGATGAGACACGTTGCGAAGTTTGGGAAATTAGGTCACCAACTAAATTTTCAAGACTTTGGGGTGCAAATGACCATTTTGCCATTGATTTTTGTGGCTATAAATAGAAAGCTTATTTTTATGATTTAAATACCAATTTAGCTCCAATCTTCTCTATTTTTTTTTTGCAATTTCTTTCTTTTATTATTTTCTTCATCTTAGCATATTTTCCAAAATTTTTAGAATAATATTTCAAGGCTTTTTGTAATATTTAGTAAAGAAATTATGTCCGGATAATTTTAATATTCTGGGGAGTTTATCTTCAAATTTTCTTTATAATGTTTATAAATTCCATCTTATATTTATTAAATATGTATTGTGAGTAATTTTCTTTTGTTAGTAAGGATATGTATTAAGTTATTAATAAATGAGATTATGAGATAATTTTCTTTGTACTTAATTTTTATTTGGATTTATTTTACTGGACTTATGATAAGTTTACCCGCCTAATTTTTATTTATTTTGCTTTATGCACTTTAAATATCGCAAATGGATAGCCGAGCCACCTAATTAGTTTAATTTACTTTTGTATCTTTAAATTTTTTTTATTATGGAAGGTCAAACTTCTTAACTAGTTTAATTTCTTTTTATATATTTAATTCCGTTTTATGGAAGGCCGAACCTCTATATTTTTAGTTTAATTTATTTAAATAACCGGTTGAACCGCCTAATTTGTTTAGTTAATATAAATCCAATCTTTCTTTATATATATATATATATATCTATATATATTTATGCATTTATTTAATACACTTATATACATATATATATATATTAATTGAGTATTTATATAATTCATGTTTTAACCAATATAATTGTGTAAATTAATTGGATTGACAATCTAGTTAATGAATGTGATTATATAGTTAGGATTATTATTCTTGTATTAATGATTCAAGTAGCATCTACTAGTTTAATTTAGTTACAGCTCTTGGCTTAATTAAATTAGTAGCGGAATTATATAATTTAAATTGTATATAATTAAGTTGATTGTTATATACAATTTAATATTGATGATATCTTATTTGTTTAATGCAATTTGATTGAGCATCCTATAGACGTGGTTGGTAGTGATGTTTAATTAAATTAGACATTAATCTATTTGAGATTATCGAGATTAATCTAATTTGTAATTATAGGAATTTGTCTGAGTTGATCGGGATTTTAAAACCAACTATTTAATAATGTATTTATCTATAATTAATTCCATGAAAAAATAACTTGATACTAATTCCTTACTAACGTCTTTTTATATCATTTATATTCCAAATTATTTTTTAATTCTATTATTAAAATACCAAAAGCTCCTAAAACCCTTTCCAATTAATGATTTTAATTTAAGAGTTGACAAATCTCTGTGGATTCAATCCATACTTTCCCTATCTACATAGGAATTGTTAGCTTCATCAAGTAGCCATATTTGCAGAAAATGGAATGTCACCATCTGAGGATCCTGAGGCAACCTAATAACTCATCATGATCAATTGACTCATGGCGAGTTTGTATAGATCAAACAAAGGGCTTGCAAATAGAGTTAAAGCCATGCAAAATTGCTTCGATTAAGTCTTCTGGAGGGACTGTGGTGCCGAGAGCTAATAGAGTATCAAAACAATGTTTGCCTCATTTGAAAAAATTTGAAACGAACTCACCTAAGTGTTGTGTAAGTCTGTATAAATTTATTTTCAAGTTTTGAATTTGAGAACGATTGCTAGAACCTTAAGCAATTGAAAGTTTTTTCCAAGCTTCCTATATTGTTTGTATATTGACTATCTGATGAAAACATTCAAACTCAATGTACCAACAATCTAGGATAAGACCAACTAATCATTTCGCTCCCAAATATAGAATGCAGGATTAATTTTTCCATCAGGTTGTTTTTCTAATTGTGGTTGAGACCCATCTATATGGTGGATGAGTCCGTAGCTTTTAGAAAATGGTGAAGCTATGTTTTCGACATAAGATAATTATAGGTTGTTAGTTTGATATATGCATTTTGATTTGGAGAGGGTGGTAATGGCATAGACGAATATGAAGTAGAGGAGAAGACGAAAGTTGAAAGACTTTGTACGGCTATATAGTGAGTAGAATGAAAAATGTAAAAGAACTAATGTGTAGCTTTTTATTTTTTATTTTTAAAAGGAACAAATATATATTCATTAAGTAAACAGATTGATTATAGGGGTATAACATGCACAGTAGCACTCGTGTGACTGCTAGCAAGTTTAAAGATTGTGTTAGAATCTCTACTACAATTCTCCTAGTCCTATTCGAACCATGTGTGAAAAAAGTAGAACTAAACAAGTCTCTATTTCTGTACCACAAAAAAACATGAGATATCTATCGGAACATCAAACTCCAATGTTTACACCGAGGAAATTTTCTCACAAGTCTACCCAAATTAAAACTAACCCATTCTTGTTTCATTTTGCTGTCCCAGAAACCTATACAATGTGTATCAGGGTTAAGTTGCAGCCAAATATCTCGAGCATAGGGTAATCTCTCACAGCATGGAGAAAGTCCTCCAAAAAACCACACCTCTTGCAAGTAGGTGAATATGTAGCTTTCATTTCCCATAATAAATTGTTGGTCTTGAGACGACTATTGGTTAGGAACCACAACGCCAATGATGCATAGGATGGACCTGGGAAGGTCTTGTTGGGAAAACAAATAAGTATATCTAATGTCTAAGATATACTCTAATAAATAGTATTATATTTGTGAATAAGTACTATACTAAAATACTGCTGGTTCTGTAATCGATACACCAATTGAGTTCCCATGAAAGAGAGAAGCATCACAAACAGACTACTTAAGTTGCAAGTCTTTCCTTAGCCAGAACCAATTCCCAGGAATGATGGGAGAGTTCTCAAGTCTTTCCTTAGCCAGAACATTACTTTATGTATAATCACTCTACCAATACAGTATAATAAAATAATACAATATAAATAAACAATATGCTACATAATAGAATAAAACTCAACTCCCAAGTATTGAATATTATCTAACATTGAAAAGAATACCAACAATTTAATAGCTAAAACAAAATATAAAGGAAAGAACAAATCGGGCAGGCCACTTTACTGAATACTCGAAGTATTACAATTAGGATATCCTAGTTAAAGGATTTCCACAAATATAGAAGATTTGATGTTGAAGGTGTTTTAGGATGAAATTAAAACTAAGAGACTATGACATTTTTATAGAACTAAGAAACCATATCATTTCATCAAACTTTCAATATGGGATTCATTTCCCAAATAGTAAAACTAGCCATATTTCTAACAAATGGACCTTGACGAATTTTTTTCAATCATCTCAACTTCTAAATCTTCCATCTTCAATATTGAATAAAGTAGTCTTCAGTGGTGCCATCAAATTCTCCATCTGGCGCCAATAAAACAATATAGGATATTGACCAAATCTAAACAATGATTGAACTTGGTTCATGTTACAACTTTGGTCAACATGTCTACGGGATTCTTTGCTATTGAAATCTTTTGAATTAGTAATTCACCTTTTTAAAAAATCTCATGTACAAAATGATAACGCACATCAATATGTTTCGTCATTGCATGATAGACTTGATTATTTGCTAAGTGTATAACACTCGGACTATCACAATGCACTGTAATGTGCTTCTAACCAAATCTCAAGTCTTCTAGCAACCCTTGAAACCAAATTGCTGCATTAACAGCCTCTATAATCGCCATGTATTCAGCCTATATTGTAGACAAAGCTATCGTTGACTGTAAGGTAGATTTCCAACTAACTGGTACCTTGGCTAAGGTAAACAAGTAGTCAGCTGTAGATCGTTGCTTATCCATATCACCTGCATAATTAGAATCATAATATTCAACTATACATTGACTAACTTATTTATCCTGCTCAAATGCTAATCCAATATCTACGGTGTTTTGCAAATACCGTAGAATCTATTTCACAGTTTGCCAATATGGTTTGCCTGGATCATGCATATGTCTGCTTACAACTTCAACTGCTTGTAAAATATCCAAACATGTGCACACCATTGCATACATGAAGCTATCAACCACATTAGTATACGGAACCTTTTGACATGTATTCTCGTTCTGTGTCAGTCTTAGGAGATAACTTAATACTTAACTTTAAATGATGAGCAAGTAGGGTGCTTACAGGTTTTGCATTTTTATTCATGTCAAAACATTGTAGCACCTTCTTCAAATATTATTTATGAGTCAAACAGAGTTTGCCACTCTTTTTGTCTCTGCTTATCTCCATCCCGAGAATCTTTTTGGCTTCTCTTAAATCTGTTATCTCAAACTCTTTGTTCTACTGAGCTTTCAACTTGTCCATTTTTACTTGGCTCTTTGATGCAATCAGCATATGATCGACATATAAGAGTAGGTAAATGTACGAACCATCTTATAGCTTGTGAAAATACACACAATGATCATATTTGCTTCTGGTGTATTTTTGTCTCATCATAAACTTATCAAATTATTTGTACCATTGTCTTAGAGATTTATTCAATCCGTAGAACGATTTGTCTAGTTTGCAAACTCAGTTTTCCTCACCAGCAATCTTCAATCTTTCAACTAAGGGACTATGATAGAACTAAGAAACTATATCCTTTCATCAAACTTTCAATGTGAGATTTATTTCTTAAATAGTAAAACTAGCCATATTTCTAACTGTTCTATAGTTTTTTCCAGTTCTAAGAGTCATCACTTAGACCCCAACTAGTAATCACTTGGTAAGCTGACTTCACAGTAAAAATGCCGTTAGTCGAGGATTTCCAGCGAGCTCGGTCACTACTCTTATTGTCTATCAAATGGATATCATGGAGTTGCTGCAAGATGTGAACTGATAGGTAATCTTGTAACAAATCAAGTTTTCAAACAATATCGCACCAGTATGCAGCTATAGGAGAATTATGCCAAATCAGGTCGGATAAGATTTAAACAAAAGTTTTGAAGAGGCTCTTCACACAGCCAGCAATCCTCCCAAAATCGAGTTCCCCTGCCATCACCAATCACCCACTGTAGGTTTGAACGAATAGACCAGATGCTTTCTTGAATAGTTTTCCAAGTGGCCAAAGTGGAGGATCTTTGTGAGAGACCTTGTAACCCCAGCAACCCATCATATTTTGCTTGCAAATTCTTCCACACAAAGAGGATGGGCTATTGACCAAGTTCCAAGCCCTTTTAGCCAGTAAAGCAGAATTCACATACTTCAAATATCTAATATCGAGACCCCCTGCTTGTTTTGGTCGACAAATCGTATCCCACCTAATTGGATGTATAGAATTTTTATTATACTTATCACCCCAAAAGAACTTCTTTTGGATCTTCTCCATTTCGTCCACAACTCCTATTGGGATTTTTGCGTGCATCGCATGTTGTGGAATAGCTGAGGTAACGGACTAGATTAAAGTTAATTTTACTGCCTGATACAAAAGTTTGGCTTTCCATCCATTCAATTTATTCCTCATTTTAACCAAGAATGGCTCATACACCTTTTTGGTGATACGACTATGGATAAGAGGAACCCCAAAGTAAATTCCAAGATCTTAAGTCTGTTTAACACCAAACTTGGAACTAATAACATTTCCTGTGGGTTTTGAAGTATTTGGTGGCCTGGCCAGATTCAAATCAGAATTGACGCAAGTTCCATAAGGCGTGCTTGCTTTTCAATAGCTTCTCCAAAGAGAATGAGATCATCAGCAAAATATAAGTGTGACAGGCCCATATAACTCCGAGCAGTCTTCACAGGTTTTCAATGCTTTTGTGTAATCGCTCATTGAATCTGACGTCCTAGAACCTCCATACAATGGACAAAAAGGTATGGAGATTATGGATTTCCTTGCCGTAATCCCCGTTCAGGGGTAAAAGGGGGCCAAAGGCTCACCGTTCCATAAGAGAGTTAAGGAAGTGGCTGATATACAAAACATAATCAATTGGATCACAGTGTGTTCCAACCTCACAACTTGTAGTACATGCCTCAAGAACACCCAATCAATGCGGTCATAAGCTTTGGCCAAGTCAATATTCATAATCAAGGCTCCCTTCTTTCCTTTTTTCTGCCTTAAGGAGCGCAGCACTTCCTAAGCACATATAATATTATCCGCTGCAGGCCTACCTGGAATAAAACTTGATTGGAATGAACCAGTTAGGAAAGGCATTAGTTTATTGGTTATAACTTTGCTAATGATTTTAACCAATATATTACAAAGCTATAGGTCGAAACTGAGAAATAGATTCTGGATGCTCTTGCTTGGGGATAAGGCAAATAAGGGTATCATTGTGGTGTTGTGGAAAGCACCCAGTTTGGAAAGCTTGACTGACAAACTCAATTACGGAACTACCTACAATATGCCAAAATTTCTGTAGAAATAAGGCATTAATTACATAGGGGCCTTAATTCCATCGGGGCCTGAAGCCTTGTGTGGGCTCATTTGGAAAATTGCAAGTTGAATTTCATCAAGACAAACATCTCTATCCATCCATCGTTTGTCTGATCTACTGAGTCTTGGAAATGTCCACAAGTCAATAGTGCATGGTTGACAGTGTTCAGCAGTATACAACTCTTTATAGAAATTTCCAGTCATAGTCTTAAGTTTTCCTGGTCACTGCTTCAATCACCATTACCCGTCTTCAGTTGCACAATTCTGTTCTTCTGTCTCCTAACCATGGTTGATATGTGAGAATACTTAATTTGTGTTCCTTTCGCCATCTTTCAAACAAGTGAAGTGTGATTTTTGTTTCCAGTAATTCGATTCTTGCTCCAAAATAATATGATATTCAGCCAACAACTCATGTTCTTTTTTGGTAAGTAAAGAGTTAGGATAAGAGTGAGAGCGCCCGTTGGACTCCATCTATCGTCGCTAAACACCGTTTCTTCCTATGAAAAATATTGCCAAAAACTTGGCGATTCCACCTAGTGGCAATGGCAATGGCAACAAAAGTATTGTAAGCCTGGCTGAAATTATTCCCAGATTGCGCCCCAAGAGTCAAGGACCAAAGGTTCAAAAGTGGGATGTTGGAACCATGCCTCCAAAATGCGAAAAGGCCTTCCATTTGGTTGTGAAGGCTCTGGATTCAACATGATCAGAATCGGATGGTGGTCTGACCATGTTCGTGGAAGATGTTGGACTTGAGTATTTGGGAAACATCTGGGCCATTTACCATTACCCAAAGCTCTATCCAACCTCTCTTTAATATTGCGAGCCCCTCTCCTATTGTTTGTCCAAGTGAATCTAGATTCAGAATAGCCTAAGTCACGAGACTTAACTATTATTTCATGAAATAATATGTACAAGAAGTGTTTTATATACACACAGGAACTTCCCAAAAAGATAACTACGTGCTGATCCTAGCTAATAATAGTTGTTAGTGATAGCTAAAGATAGATACAAAAATTATGTCTACTTTATCTAGTGGACATAGATACAAACAAACAACTATCAAATATATTAGAAAATTTTATATGTTCTATCAAATGTAACACCCACATTTACAAAATCTAACACATTTAGACAAAAACACCCTTAAATTGTTTTCTGAACAAACCCGTGGCTAGGTTGGTTGCAGCACTTGGAAGAGTGAATAGATGGTTCACGACTCATTACACCAAGAATTTCCCATAGCTCACCCCCTGGATCCAATCATGGTTGGGCATGGCTCACACATGACTGGGCCGTGTGCGTGGCTGCTGCACCTGACTTCCTTAATTTTCTCTTATAGAGGTGGTAAAGGCTACCAACCTCCAGGTTTTAGTGAGGAAACGAGTCCATCTCTTGAATTCTAGGTCTTTAGCTCAAGTGTTATCTCTGACAGTCATGGCCATAGTCATCTTCAATGCCCCCAAGTGTTTGAATCTTCAATTTATAGCAGGTGCTTCATTTTTGCCCACTTTAATTGTTAGTCCAAACTTTTTACTGTTTTACAAACATTAAAAAGATATTAATCATGCTACCAGTAGTTGTCCAAAGCCCATGTCCTAAAATTGTTTTTAACCAAGTGCAGCAGCGGTGGGGAAGGAAGGCAAGGGAGAAAAAGGGGAAGGAGACACATGTGAGGAGAAAAAACATGAACAAGATCTGATTTTTTAGAACTTTTTGAAAAAAAACACATTGAAAATAACACAAAAAAAGTGTTACATTTAATAAATATGGTGTTACATTTAAAAATCATGTAATATATGGATGCAATTTTTGCTTTGATTTAAATAGTTGATGTACTTTAAGAACGTATTTGTATATTTTTACTAATTTTATTTTATTTTAGTGGCATAGTGCAGTGCAACAAGAACTTGAAGAAAATAGATCTTTTATTGGGGTCCCCGGATTGGGGGCATTGAAAATCAACTTTTGTTAGTGAGAGACTTGTCAAAGTGTAATGAAAAATGCCTCATTTTCTTTAAAGAAAAACTTACCTAGCCTTTGGTACTAAAAATCCAGCTCACATGTTTAGAATTTTGAATAAATTATTAGAAGCGTTTTTTATATTTTTATTGAAAATGAGAATAAAATTTGGATTTAATAGAAATTATGAGTTAAAAAGTGTGAAAAAAAAATTCTAAAGAGAAAAAAGTGTTAGAAATACTTTTATAGGGAATGAGAAAAATGTTTACCTATTATCTAATCCCCATCCCCGCAGGGATATTGTCATCCCAATCCCCATCCCTATAATTGATTATTCCTGATTTCATCCCCGCTTTTCATATAATTATTTTAAACCTAATAGTTTATCTAAATACACAAATTTTTATATAGTTATATAGATAATAATAAAACTATTTTTATCTACATACTTAATAATGTAACTCATAGTTCATTAGTTATATAATTAATCATAATTAGATAATGATATAGCTACTATAATCTACATAGTTAATATCGTAACTCATAGTTAGTTATATGGTTAATATATACGTTAATTTAAATAAATATGGTTAATAACATACTTATAGATACATAGTTTTTTTTTCACATATAGTTACATAGATAATAATAAAACTATTTTAATCTATATAGTTAATAATGCAACTCATAATTAGTTAGTTATATAGTTAACAATATAAATTAAATTAAATCAATATAATTAATAACATTACTTATAGTTACATAGTTTTTTTCACATCTAGTTACATAGATAATAATATAATTATTTTAATCTACATAGTTACATGTTTTAATATAATATAATTGTTTAAATCAACATAATAACCATTTTAAATATTAAGAAATTTATAACAAGATTATATGTATGATATGAATTATTAGTTGATAAAAATAAGAACTATTTAATTGATAATTTATATATTGATAATAAAAATATTAATGATTTATAAATATATTTATGTATATATAAAAAATATGGGGACAAAGCGGGGACAAGACCCACAGTCCCCTGGGAAAAAATCAAACTTCATCCCCATCAATTCCCATTATTCTATCCTCATACCCATCTCTATCATGATTTTAATTAGGGAATCTCTGTCCCTGTTGAAGCGGGGCCTGAGTTTGAATGAGTATTTTGCCAACCCTAATTTATACGCTAAGAGATCACAAAATAATAAAGTAAGAGTTATAGAATGATGCAAATAACTCCAAGCTTGTGCAATGAGTAAAATCTTAAGATTTTTGAATACATACTTAGTTCTTTTAGGCAACAATATTATTATTGATGCATTTCCTATATAGGCGTCATAATGTATATATACAATTACATTGACGATTAAAAATTCACTAGATTCCTAAGTATTACAAATTCAGAGATGGTCCATTATGTTGATGGTTCAAGATTGCACATTATAACATCATCATCACAACTTGATGATCTTGTAAATTGCTGTCATGATCCAAATAAATGTAAATGAAGCTACATTATTCAAAATACCACTTGCTCTATCTTCTGCATTATCACTTGGAGAGACATCCTTTGTAACCTTACATTTGTATAGTTTGTGCTTAACCGTTTAGAATGTGGATATCATATCATAAAAAGAAAGACTTTGCATCCTAATGTTTGACGATACGGCACATCATTTCCCTAGGGAGGCACCAAAATATTTCTACATTCATTTGTATGATCTCATCATTTTAGTGCATACACTGTTTGATGTGGCATTTATTGGTGATTTTTCCTTTCAATTCACAATCAAGTTGATACTGCATTAAAATGGTTCAATATTTTAAGTTATATATCACCTCAGGAGTCTTCCATTAATTCCATACATACTTGCCATAATTGGTTAAAATCCTAATCTATGGACCCCATTATAATATCCAAAACCAAGTCCATACAATGAGGCATTAATAGGGTTAAAATCCTAATCTATGGACCCAATTATAATATCCAAAACCAAGTCCATACAATGAGGCATTAACAGGGTTTATATGCTTCTTGATAGTAAAATAATTCTTGTGCTGGGTTGAGAACTGAGTGCATTTAGTCCCAGCAAAGAAGTTCTGACATATGGGCTTACACTCCAAGTTAAAGCTGCAAATAAGTCGACTCGCGAGCCATTCGGTCAAAGATTGATTCGAATTCGATCAAATTTGAGTTTGAACTGAGCTCAAGCTCAAAATTAATTAGCTTGTGGCTCATTGAGCTGTTTACAAGCCAAATAAATATATATTTTTTACACTTTTTAATTTTTTTCAATTTTTTAATTAAAATATTTTTTAAAAATAATTCAAAGTCGAATTAAAGTTATCTTTTATTCGAATTCGAACTGATTAAAAATTTGATAAGTTGAGCTCGAGCTCGAATTTGGACTGGCTCGAGCTCTCGGCTCGTTTGCCACTCCAAGTCTCACTATTATTTTGTTTTTTCCCTCCTTCGTTCAGCCATTAGGGCATTTCTAATGATTAGAGAATATTCTATTACTATTTGAAAATACACAGTTGTTGTGCTTTTTGTTTCGTGCAATAATATGTACTAGGAAAATAAGTTATATTAGACAAACTTATATGCCATATTCGTATCTTGAGAAATATTTAAAGCCAAATTGTAGATAAATTTCACCCATTTTGTTCGGATTCGGAATCTTTGGTAGAGTCGTTTTCAATATTTGATAAGCCCTCCACTTAATTATACAAATGAAGTGGCTCTTACTTTTCTTACATACTTGTTAGCCTTAACATATTAATGCACTCCTATGTTCCCCACTCGTATTAAAAGTAAGGTCCACTTAGTTTCTCTCTTTAATTTCTTCGCCTTTTTGTTTTTTTTTCCCTTCTTTTTCCCCTATCATATTCTCGGGTTTCATAAGATAATAAGATGCACTTACTGCAATGCTTCAATTTGGCAGAAAAAATCAATAAACTACATATACTATATTTGACAGGATCCTATGTGTGTATGCATAGAGAACATAGGAACAGTGATTTTGTCATTGCATAAGATAGCACCAGTAACATACACAGCTCTATTCACTCATTGTTGCATAGGGTCCATGCCAAAGCATACTGTCTACCTGATTTTGTAGGTCAAATAGGTTCCTCAATTATTTTCTTTCTGCATTGAGTAATTTTAGTCAAGATTCACAGAAGCATAGAGAGCTTGTTTTTGTGACGTAATTTAGACCTTCGATCACGTTGAGGGTTGACAAATTTTATTGTACTATAGGGTTCACAAGTCAAAAATAAAAATACAGAATATTGATGTGGAACTAGGGAATATCCAAATATTCCTTCTTTTTTTTTCTAAACTTTCTCTTGCGACTTTGGCCTTCTAACTTCTCAACTTGAACGGTAAGAAAAAGTGAAAATAAAAATAATACTCAATAATAATCGGCCCCTTATTCTATTTTTTAGTTTTTCATGTTCTTTCTATTCATATTTTTAGTAAAAATTTTAAAAAATATTAGACCATACACGACGGCTTTATTAGCCTAAAGGTAGCCATGTTTATATCTGGAATGCACAAACATATGTGAAATCAAGTTGATGGTTTTTTTTTTTTTTTTCTTCAAGGATATAACCGAGTTGGTAAGACATGCGATGATGTGGAAGAAATCTTCCGGCAACACAGGTTCGAATCCCGTGTGGAGCAAATTTTCACTGAAATATTGTGAAAGTTTGTTATGAGATTTGAATCATATTAGCTCTCTTCCACATTTCCACACGTGTCTATCATTCGGGCACATCCTTCGATTTATACAGGTGGGGGATGAAAGTTCTCTCTCCCTCATCAAAAGTTGATGGTTTTTAAGTTGAGAAGAAAAGGCACATCTAACCATTATAAAGGATTATATATGCATAGGATAATGACTTTGTGAGTCTTGTATATGTATATAATGTTGTGTGCTTAAAATAGTCGTGTATTTGAAACGATACATTAACAATCCTTTTTGAAAAGAAATAGAAAGTAAAAGAAACACAAGAGTATAAAATGAAATATCTAGTTTTTTTCATAGTTTGAAATAGATTTGATTGGACAAGAAAGGAGGAAGAAATGACAAAACTAAGACTTTTGTTCTCAAGTAGAACAACTTGTCTACTAGAACCATGCATGAAAATGAGGACAGTCAAAAGTGGGATTTTATGTTTCTCTATCAAAGACACGAAAACAATTGATGTACCATTTATCCCATCTCCAAGGATACAAATTTAAATGCTTCATGAATACTATTGATGGTTAGACTTCAAACAATATTTGCCCATCAAGTACTATAGCGGCCCTATAACTCACTTGTTCTTTGTTGTTTGATAGATCATTCACTTCTTCTTTGGAAGGTAAGAGAAACTGCCGATCAACCTTCTACATATACAAAGAGTGCAAAAGGTTCCTCGAGACATAGAATAATTGTCACAGTTAATCATGAAAGTCTTATTGGCATCTGCAAGGAAAGGGTTCGAATCATTTGTTCCCTTTATCCGTACCAATAAACAGGCCTAGTAACATCAATTGCTACATAACGTATAATTTAATATAAGAATAATTTTTGATGGATCAGAACTATTGCCTCCATGATATAGTCGGATGTAAATTCACCTATCGAAATCATAAACAAAAAAAAAAGGTGCAAAAGAAGGGAGCCTCTAGGTCCGGTGCTTCTTGGGCTCAATGAAAAACTGAGATATATGGTGGAATCATACCACCTAGGAGTTGAATTCTAAGGACATAATTAATTAATATTTATTATCACATTAAATTCTTTCAATATTATCAAAATTTTCATGCTGCAAATGATCTTTTTTATAACTAATTTTACAAACATTAATCTTGATGAAAAAGAAAACCAATTTTTAAACATTAGTTTTAGAAATGACAACCAAATTAACGAAGCCTTTTGAAAACATCAAGTATCGAGAAACATCAAGTATTACTTTGAGATGAAGTTATCTTTGGATAAAAAAAAATTATTAAAAATTAAAAGTTAATTGATATATTTTGAGTCTTACAAATGATTAATAATATTATTGATAATATTATAAAATATATAAAATATAATTAATAAATTGTTTGATATTATAATTTTAATTTAAAAATAATAAAAAAATATTATTTATGTGATTAAGTGGAATGTAGAGTTAGAAAAAGTGTTTTGAGATATGTTTTAAAATAAGTCCAAATATAGCTTAGTTTCGCCACTGGACACCACAAGTCTCCTTGTGAACAACTTGATTGGAATCCAATCCAAACTAAGTCCTCGTCCCAAAGAGTACTCAACTATCCTTTTCTTCGAATATGAAAGAGAATTAAAATAATGCACTCGAGAGAAATAACAAATTGCCTGAACAATGAAGCTCCTTCACTACAAGTTACACAATTATAAACCATCATAAGATACATATTTTTTATACCTTTTCGAACTTTGCTACCGCAATGTCGCGTTTTGATAAATTCTATATACATATGATGTCTGTGTTTGGCTATAGTTTCCTAATCCGTTTAGGATTTAAAGTCCATCCAGAGCATTTTTGTCGTTTCCATATCCAATATCTTTTGCTAGTTTTCTAATTTGTGTAAGATTTTTAGTCCAATCTTTATATTACTTTAAGCTGCTACAATTTTAATCTTATTAAAATTAACAACTAATACTATGATTACTAATTTATTAACAACCCTAACATTTTCACATTTTTTAAACTCATAGTATTAGTTGAGCATATATACACGATAAAATTGATTTCATTATGTTCTAGACACAATAAATTACTTTTTAAGCCGGATAATAAAGTTACTAATTAATATAAAATCTCGAAAACTAAAAAGATCTTTCACATGTAGAATTCATACATATAAAATTATGTGTATTTTTTCCCCCCGTAAAAGCGAGGTTGAGTTATATATAGCACAATGGTTTGATCCATATCATTCCACAATGTGTAAGGAGAAAAAGAAAAGAGACATGATACTTAGGAGAATGGTTTGACAAGGAACGTCCTATCCAATCGTAAATATACCTAAATTGATGATGAGATGATGAGAAAAGTCAGCAGATTGGTTCAAATAGTAAATTGTAATAATTTCCTTTATTTTTATTATACTTATGCCATATGACGTGGTTTTCACATTGCAATAGATGTATGATATGACTCATTAATTCAATTCAATTAAGACAATGATTCCCCTCTAAACACCAAATAATGAGAAATATGTATCACTCTTCCCTTATTCATTAAAAGAGTAAAACTATGATTAATGGAGGAGAAAAGAAGAAGGAAGGAAAGCAAGAAAGAAAGCTATCCACAAGATAATGGTATGGTAATAATAGAGTCTAATGTCAATGGAACTTTGGGCATTACCTATTTTGGTATTTTATTCGATTAAAATGGGTATAGTGGCACTATTGCTTTCGCCATGCCTTCCTGTGTCTTTCATTATAATGGGTAGAAAGGTCTAACCTATGAAGATTTTTTTTTAAAAAAAAAAAGTATGGTGTCTAAATTCTTATTCTTTAGTGTCTAAAATCTTATTTACGCACGTATGTCTCCCAACAAAATATTCATTCGGTCTATTTTTATAACATATTTTAGATAATTTTATATAAATCAAGAAATCATTTTTACTCGTTATTATATTCTTATTTATTTTAGTTTTTCTTGAAAAATAAAATATTTGTTATATCTTTCTCTCTCTCGATAAAGTAAGAGTAAATTTGAAAATAACATTTATAATAATCATAAAAAGTAACAAAACATCTTATAATTAAGGATAAAAGAGTTTATTTAATGTATATTATAAAAGGATATGAAGTGAGCAAAATGGAAAATGAGAATACTTAAAACTATAAAAAAACTAAAGTTTAAACTCTTATTTTCCTTGCCTAAAATATAAAAGATAAGTTATATCCTTGAGTTATTCTATCAAAATATTTAGCTAATACTCTAATGATTAAATAGTTAAATAGTTTAGAAATCAAGTAAAAAAATGAAAGAAATATCCTTGAGTTTGGCACACAAAGAAGCTTGTGGAAAAGTAGTTTGGAATAAATATACAACAACGTTTCCATGCTCATCTTCATTCCCGCTCTAATTAGATTTTCATCTCGTTCTCTTCACTTAAATTGGTAATCTCTGTATATATTGGGCGGGTACGGTCCGGAACCCATTTTAATCTACACTAGTTTTATACTAATTTTGTAATTGCATATATGTTTACTTAGTTTTTATTAATTATTTATATTTAATTATATATAAGTGTGTGTATATATATATATATATATGATTAAATGTCAAACAATACATACTAAAATCATTCTTAATATTAAAATTACACATTAGACATCAATATTAAAGCTTCGACATTACACATCAAACTTAAAATACATCAAATGTAAAATCTCAAGGAAACAGAAGATATGATAGTAAACCAAGAAATCCATCTAATAGAAGATATCAACTTATGTTTAAGGGCTAAATCAAGAAATGATAGTAAATCATTAAATAAATTATCCACAATCAAAATGTCAATTGGTTTAGTGTGTAATTTAATGTTTGACCAATAAGTGATATTAAATAATTATTTCAACATATTATAACCTCCAGGTAAAACTATGAATGCATCATTATAACAATTCGTTCATATATAGAATTTGCTTGTATTTCAAACTCAATTGTCTTGTCATAAGCGGTAGTAAGTGCAGTTGAAATTATAACTACTGTGAAAGTATAAGCAAATTGGTTATAAAATTTTGTGTCTACCCTTAAAATTATTGATTCTATTGCTAAGCCTATGACTATACATTGTGATAATTCTGTTGCAATTTATTTTGCTAAAAACAAGTCTTCTAGTAAATCCATGTACATTGAGTTGAAATATCATGTTGTGTACGAGAGGATTCAGCAGCAAAAGGTGTTCATCATGCATCTTAGTATTGAGATGATGCTTGCCGACCCTTTTACAAAATGATTGGCGTCGAAAAAGTTTATGTAACATGTTAGTTCTATGGGACTTCCAAGAGAATTGTAGAATTGGACAGATTAAAAGGCTTGCTGTTATTTTTCTTTCTTTTTTGTGTGCACATTATTTTAAATAACATCATGGACTATTATGCATTTCTTCCTTATTTTATTTATCTACATTAGGTTACTAAAATATGATGCATGAAAGTAAATATATTTTGTATCTAATATATAACACTCATGATCCATTTTAGAAACTTTGGAAAGTAAATATATTTTTATATCTATGGCCATTTAAGAGTAATTTACTTGTAAATTCAACTTTAAGTGGTCATTAGCCCAAGTGAGAGGATGTTAGAATATGATATTCATGACCATTAACATTAATTGATAAAATGACATTTATGAACTTGTTTAAAGGTTTCGTAATTCACTTCAATATTTAGAATGTTACAACCAAAGTTGTAACTTCTAAATTAAGGATCACTATAATGTAACTCCTTTAATCAAATACCACTACCTCCAATAACTTAGAATATGAATGTGAGTTACATGGCTTTCATATGTTATAAGACTTACCAAAATGAAAAATTAAAGAGCTCTACTAAATGATATATAATGGAAAATGACATCCTATTGCCTATAAATAGGGTCATTGGTATCCCTCTCCACTCTATCTAGTTGTGTATTATCCCATCACTATACATAAACATGTAACAGAGTTAGGAGTGGAAAAATAAATAATCATTCTTGTTCATCATATTCTAAGGTACAAGATCTATATTATATCTTATATTATTCATATTTGATTATGACTAATAATTCTATTTTTCTAACATTAACTTTTTATCTTAAAATATTAGTTGTCTTATAATTAATAATAATAATTATGATATATTTTTTTAATATTTTACTATTTATTTAATGTTTTCTCTCTTAAAAAAGTGTAAAAGTTATAGTTATAGATGGGATAGATAAAGTTAAATTCAAGAGTATTTTAGGTATAAAATATTCAAATTTAAGTATATTTAATATGTGAATATGAATATAAGATGATTTATATTTAAGACAAATAAAATATTTACATTCCCTCCTTTATTACTAGATGGAGAAAGAATTGAGATACTCTCTCCGTCCAAAATTAAATATCAATATTTATTTTAGTTTGTCTAAAATTGAATGTTAATTTTCTTTAAATAAATATATTTTCTATTTATGAGGCTTGTTACTCATCACTTTAATTCAAAATATGTATATCTCACTAATTTATGTATCTCATCATTTATTACATTAATGTCAATAATAGTTTGATAATTTAATTAAAGTCAAATGTATTTCTTAATTTGAAATCACAACCAAAAGTGTATTTTAATTCCGGAGGGGGAATATTATTTAGTTCCTGCTTAACGAAGTTGTCTAATTAGATCAAAACAGATAAAAGACTATTGGAGCGGCATTTTCATCGAATATTCTAATGAGGAGACGTGTGGAAGATGATCCTGTCACTAAATCCATAACAGGAATTAGCTATTGCGCACGGTCTTAGAAATTTAGTGGAAAACTAATAAGCAATTTTGGAAAAATACCTAATTATTTGTGATACAAAGCAAAATTTACCCTCAAATATTCTCACAAAGCATGCCTTTCAAAAATAAATAAATATATAAATAAAGGCAGCAAGAAACGTGTTTAGGTGATTATTAACGTTAACGAAACAAAAGTTGTTTGACATAGATGCAATGTATATAACATCTCATTTCAAAGTACTCAAAAATATTTGCTTCTCAAATAATAATTATTATATCTTATTTCTCTGTTTTTTTAAAGAGCAAGGAGGGGAGATAATGATATTCCTCAAAATGTAAGAATACTATGGATTGAATACAATAAGTATCATCGCAATTAGGGGTGTTAAAAAATTGAACTGAACTGAAAAACGAATTGAATCGAACCAAAATTTTAAAAATGATTTGGTATTTCGGTTTTTAGGTCTATTCGGTTCGATTAATCGAAAATTTTCAAAATTACGATTCAATTTTTTGTTTGAATTGTAGAAACTTCGGTTAAATCGAAAAATTGATTTTTATTTTTTAAAAAATATTTTAATTAATGTTTCACCAAATTTATTTATTTCAAAAATTATTTAATTTCTTATCTTTTCCTATTTGAAGTATTTTTTTTATCCACAAGATGATGATTAAGTATTGTAAAAGAAGTTCATTCTGAATCATTTTTGATATTCTTCTCGTTGAAAATGTGTAGAGAATATGATAATATGATTTAATTGTTTAGAAAATAAATTTTCTTTCTTTTACCTATTGTTTGAATGTGTCGGTGTATTTTACATCATCATTTTACTTAATCATATTACTTTAAGCTCATTGAATTTCTTTTGTAAAAAAAAAAAACTGAAATTTGAACTTAAAATTGGACCTAACTAAAAATTGAAAACCAAAATTGAAAAAACGAACCGTAATATAGGTAATACGGTTTAATTCGATTTGTCTAGATAAAAAATCAAAAACTGAAAAACCAAATACACACCCCTAAATTTGCAATAATGTGTTTTTCATCCGTGAATACATGTTTATTTAGTTAGCATTATTTTCTTGCAAAACATATCTCTGTCGTAAAATTTTTGGAAGATCTTAAGATATAAAAAATGTGGATGATTTTCAAGATATAAACCCCTAAAAATTAAGATATGTGATTATGATGGATTCTATCTAAAAAGAAAATCAGCCGAGATGGAGAGTTCTCTAGTTGATATATATTATTTTTTTTGAAAGGCAAATATTAAAATATATTACTAACATAAGGCAGCAAAAACGTGCAGCCAATCGGTCTCTTGTTGATTTATATGATGATGAAGAAGACTGGATGAAGAGGGAATTACGTAGAAATCATTCTTTATCTTTTATCTGAGTAATGTTTCAGAATACGCTGTTCTTCGTGCGGCCAATTTGAAAAGGCATGTTGAATTCTTTTTTCATATACAACTATCACTTTTAATCTCTTATGAGGTAAAAAAGTTGTTGCATTCAATAAGGCTGGATTGTTGTAAGAATAACAAAGCAGTACAATACAACAAAAGGAGCTTGTTGTGATCTCCCATTATCAGGATAAAAATAAGCGATTGCCAAACTAAGAAGTAATTATGGGGCTATAGCCCTATAGAAGTAGGTTGTTGCCCAACTAAGTAAATAATTTCTTGTGTCTTATTTATTACTTTATTATTTTATCTTTAATGTTGTGACTATTTTACGATACAACACAAGTCTATTTAAAGGCATTAATTGAAAAATTAGCCTATTTAGTTCCCAATCTTAAATGAATTGACAATTATGGGAATTTTGACCAGATAAATGATCCGTTGTCATTATAATTTTCCACACGAGTATAGCCTACATTTATTTCAAGGGCGTATTTGAAATTCAAAATTTAATGTTTAAAAAAAACCTCAAATTCCTAAATTTCTCAAATCCACTCTTAATCGGGTCTCCATCTTAAAAAAGACCTAACTTCCCCAAAAATGAAATAGATTGAAGATCCCATATTGAGACTTGCAGATGCTTGCTTGAAGAGTGTTTGATGATTGAGCTTATAGACTTGTCACTGATTCCAGTTGCTCGAAACAAGATGAAGGCAAGAGTCGCCTTTTTCTTCTGCCTGTGTGTGCTTAGTATATGTTGAAGGAAAAAGTTATTTTTTCATTATCTGTTTATCTGTCTTTGTTTCTTGGACTATTTGTAAAAACAATGTGTTCCTATTTGTTTTGTGAGATGTGGGGTTTGAGAAACATGTGCAATTGGGTGATTTTTCAGACCCACCAACTTGTTTTTACTTTTATGTTCATATATGAACCAAGCTATATGTCATAGTTGCTGGTTTTTCCTTAATTTTTGTCCAAAGATAGGTTGGGCTTGTTGTATACTACTTTATTTATCAACTAATGAATTGTATTAGCATTTAATACAAGAAAGAAGATGAACATGAATGATCAATATATTTTCTTTTTTTACATATGAATTTGAAAATTATGCAAAGATGACAATGAGGGGATTACGTGGTCAGGATAGAAAAGCAGGGATGTTGGATTCCGGTGTATTTGATTGTTATTTAGAGTAAGCTCTCTAGCCTTACAATTTATTTCCAATTTATTTAACCACTAATATATGTCCAGTGACAAAGTGCACTATTTCTACAACATAGTATGGGATGGACTACCTGAGGCCAATAGAAATATGTTCAATGCATGGATTCTCTGTGGTTCAATACTTATGCATCTGGATTCAAGGCTAAAGTCATGGGTTTGGTAAAGGAGAATGACATATTCTCAAACTATTATGTATTGGTCCCAATTTTATTGTGGTTAGTGTTAATATCACCCTAATTAGGATTACTTATATGTCTTAAATTAATTGTTTTTTGCCAATGTAATTAGTATTACTCTTAATGATTGTTTAGCTCTCATTGGTGTCTTTTAATTCTAAGCAGATTTGATGACCGAACTGATTATGCTAATCCAAGTATGATCCTACTAGACTCTTTGCATTCTACTAACCATAAATATGAGCTTTTAATAAGGAGGTATGTATATATATAGGCACTGTCTTATTTTTTCACATTAATGGAATAATTTATCCAATGATGGAATCAGGTTATTTATCCAATTATACCTTATTATTTCATTGAATCAAGTATATGATGAACATATTGAATATTATATGGAGGAATACGAGTATGAGCCAAATTAGGAAGATTCTTCTCCGTGTCCCAAAGGTATAATACTCTGTCCAAAGTTAAACATAAAGGCTAAGTTTGGTCAAATTGTGCTAATTCATTTTAGTGATTTATTTATTGGTTAGGTTTCCCAACAAATTGGAGGTGAAGAATGTGGATTTTATGTGCTTTTGTATGCAAAACTATTTGTTAAGTGTGCACCTTCCAGATTCAATATTGCAGACGATACAATTAACTTTGTCAGTTGGAATGCCAATTAAATTTACATCATTTGTTGTTTGGGTATTATTCTTCATGATTTTTATGACTAATCTTATAAATTTTTGTTGTGATATGTAGATGAACTCTTATTGGTTCACATTAGATGTCTTTAATGACTTTAAAGGAAAATTTTTGTCATATGAACTTAAAGGAGATGAGATACATAATAATTTGAGAAGCCAATTGAATACATCAATTTTGAATTCTTAAGTCAATGTAATAATAAAATCCAACATGGAGAATTGGATCCAAATGAAAAAATAAGACAACAAAGTTTGTTGGGGACCAAATCAACAAGTATGGAAAATGACTGAACTAATGATGAAGAGATTTTGATAGATATGTTTTATGATGTTGAAAATGACCCAAGTGATGATGAAGACAACTTGGGCATGTTGAAGAAACCTTGACTGATTTTTTTATAAGAATGTTAATATAGAGGCTAATAGGATGCAAACTCATAGTACTGAAGTGAATGAAACTGATGAAACTGCACAATTTAAAGATAACAGTGAACCTGCTTCCCTAGAATTAGAAGATAAACACCTACCTAGAAGCAGTCAAAGTCAAGAACAACCTAATTTCAAGATGAAGAAGCAACGTAGACAATGGTTATACAAGACTGAGGAAATTGAGGAATATGATTCAACTTGGGATCTTACTGTTGAGAACATCTACTCCTCCAACCATTGTAGTTCATCAGATTTTTATGACGCACATTCAAGTATAGATGATGAGGAGAACAAGATAGAACATGTGTCATTCGGGTTTTAGGGCACACAGAGACATGAAGAATGCAATTTTTGAAGTAGGACTATAGTTTAAAAACAAAGATGATTTGAGATTTGCAGTTACCAATTACAGAATAAACCTTGGCAGACCACTGGAATTTGCCAAGAACAATGATGAAAAGATAATTGTGAAATGTAGAGCCATTGGATGTAAGTGGAGACTGTATGCTCACATTGTCAAAGACACTTATGTTTTTCAATTGAGAACATTTCATCCTATTCACAGTTGTTCTAGGACTTTGTTCCACAAGTTGGTCATTGTAAAATATATAACAATGAGGTATCTTGATGATTTCAGGTCAGATGTTGGTGTTAGTTTGTATGTTCCAAGAAAAATCCACAGGGAATTAAATATGAACTTTACTCCAGATAAGTTCTACAAAGTTCGGAATGAGGCAAAAAGACTTATAATAGATAGCTATAAAAAACAATACAGGATTATTGCGAGGAGATCAAGAAGAGTAACTCAAGAAGCATGATTTATATAGATGCACCATTTGATGTTTGCACTGGGAAACATGTATTTAGAAGGCTATATTTATGCTTACATGCATTGAGACTTAGGTTCTTGGCTAGTTGCAGGAGAATTATAGGCCTTGACGGAACATTCTTCAAGGGTCCTCATCTCGGTATTTTGTTGTCCACTGTTGGAATAAATGCGAACAATGGGATTTTTCCTATTGTGTATGTAGTAATGGAAGGTGAAAATAAGGATTCATGGAGTTGGTTTTTGAATGGTTTAATCAATAACCTTAGGATAGACAATGGGGGAGCAAATTGGTGTTTTATGTCCAATAGACAAAAGGTAATCATTGTTTTTCTACTATAGACAATTATATTATATTATTTGTTAATTCATTTCAATTAATTTTATTACTTAATGATGCAGGGATTAGTTCCAGCTGTGATGGAGTTGTTACCATCTGTTGAGCATAGACACTGTTTCAGACACTTACATAACAATTTTAAGAGTATTTATCTTGGAGAAGACTTGAAGCAAATGCTATGTAAAGCTACCCAAGCAACTTACATGAACAAGTATGAGCTTGAAATGCGACAATTAAAGGAATTCGATGAACAAGCACATGTATGGCTCCTTAAAAAATATTTCTGCTATACATTGGTCCAGAGCTCATTTTGGGATTTCAACAAAGTTTGTTTTGTTACTAAACCATCACTCATAACACTTTAATAGACAAATATTGGTTGCCCGTTCAAAGCCATTGTTGCACATACTAGAAAGGATTCGAAATTACTTGATGTTGAGAAACCAAGCAAAGAGAGATTGAATCAAGAAACATAATGGAATCTTTGCCCAAGAATTGCAATATTAATTGAAGATCTAAAGGAACAATCATCTCGGTGTTTCCCAACATTTATAGGAGGCTCTCAATTTCAAGTAAGAGAAGCCATTATGGATCAATTTGTAGTTGATGCGGTGCAGATGACATGCTCATGTCAGAAATTGGATCTCACTAGTATACCTTGCAAGCACGCCATTGTTGCACTTGGATTGAATGGAAAGGATCATGAGAACTATGTACATGATTACTACTCAAGAGAAGCCTTTATAAGGACATATAAGCTTATAATTTGTCTAACAAATGACCCAAATAATTGGCCAAATACTGGGATATCAGACCTACTTCATCCAAAATGTGTAAAACTTGCAATAAGACCAAAGAAAAAAAGAAGGCGTGAACTAGGAGAAAATAAATCATTTGTTACTGTAAATGGGAAACAAATGCTTCCTAGATCATCATTTATTAGACAAATATGTAAATATTGTAGTAAGAAGGGACATAATAAGAGAAGTTGCAAACAAAAGTTCAAAGAAGAAATGCCAAAAGGGGAGGAAAACTCCAAAGAAGAGGTAGTCAATAAAGGAAAAGAGACTGAAAGCAAGAAAAAATGCAATGTCAATAAGTGTGGCAAGTGTGGAAAGATGGGACACAACAAGAGAACATATTTTGCAAATCCAATATTAGTGCCTTCACATATTTCTCAATCATCTCAAGGTGCTCCAGAAGAAATGAGACCACAACATTTGGATTTGACCCAGAAACCTATTGTAACAGTTTGACTTTGATTTGTGGACATGACCCAATAATCTATATGCTTTAATTTGAAACTAATAAAATATCCAATTGTGTCATTTGACCAAAGTTCTGCTCTTTAAATTAGCAAGGGATCTAAAGTTTTGAAATATGAGGTGAATAAAAAACAACACAATGGATGATGAATGTTTTTCTTTATGTTATATTTGCTATTAGATATGGATGTTGGTTGTATTATGATGAAAACTATGTTGGTTGTCTTATTAGACATGGATGTGGTTTTGATGGATTTTTTGACAAAAGTGTTATATCTAAATTGTTAGGATAATTGTTAGTTGAAGTTTTTACCTTTTTTGACAAAAAGGACTATAGCTATTTTGATGTTAGCACACTTTGTAAATGGTTTTTCTTATTATTATGTTACAGATAGTATTATGTTACGTTGTTATTTTAAATAAGGGAGTTAATTAATTAATCCACACCTTATCTATTGTTTACTTTGATAGGGCCAATTGGCCATTTAAGGAAGTACTAAAAACCAGGAAGAAAACATGTAAAGAAAAATAAAGGCATCAAAAGACATATTAAATAACTACATCCATCCATTGCAGGATTCAACAAAATTAGAATTTTACAAAGCAGAGTTCTGCATTCTTCCTACACAACGATTTTACACAGCAAAACTGTCTTTTCTAAGCAATTAGAAGAAATTAACCAAGTCTAAAACACCTTTCCCACTACCACATAAACCAACAATTGGGGACCCAAGTCCTAAACCAAGTATTATGACATTGGACCTTTGGCAAAGTGGAGAATCAAACCAATTAAAGAATCCACACTTACCTGATAAATAAAAAATTATATTCATATATAAAAAAAATAAAATTAGGGTATTGAAAGCTTCATGAAAAATAAAAATGCTTACCTTATAATTCTCACAACCAAAAAACCTTCTCCTAAGGTTGAAATCAGTCCAAGAAGTCCTCATGACTGTCAGTTTTCCCACATAAACATTTGATTGAATAGATAGATATCATCCTATTGTTGACTCCGTCCAAATGCAGATATTCCATCTCTTCAGCTGAGCTCGAGCTCCTGTACAATAGTGTCCTCATATCTTTCTCCTTGAACATCTGAGGAAGAAGTGTTTCAAATGGTTTTTGAGGAAGATTTTTTAGCCTCAGTTCCTTTGAGAAAGTTGATTGTTTCAACTAAGAAACGTAGGGTATAAAAGGGTTTGGAAAATTTAGGGATTTGAGGTTTTTTAAAAAAATTCATGAAATTTTGAATTTCAAATATGCCCTTGAAAAAAAACATAGGCTATGCTCGCGTGGAAAATTCTGATGACAATCGGTAACTTATCTAGTCAAAATTCCCATAATTGTCAATTCATTTAGGGTTGGGTACCATGTGAGCTAAAAAAACTCAATGAAAACTTTAATGTATAACAATAAAGGATTGGGGACTAAATACACTAATTTTCTGCTGTAATTTTACTTAATGCAAACGCATAAGGACCATACAATAGCCCTTGTAGATAATATCTAATGATGCAACTCAAAAGCTTAAGAAAAGAACAAAAAATGCTTTGCTCTATTAAAACTATACGTACAAAATTTTGCAACTTATGTAAAAGATCTAACGCACTCCCTATTCAAATTCACGCGCAAATCTTCTGAAAAAGAAAAAAAATAAAATATTTGCTTTATGTTAAATGGTAGTGCTTGCCTCTCCAAACACTGTCCAATCTCATTGATGTTTTATGAACCAAAGCAAATGGATTATAACACTGCATGCACCAAATCCATTGTTCTTACTAAAATAGTCTTTTACTTGAATAATAGAATAATCTTTAATTAACTAGTAAAATTTTAGTAGAAGAAAGAGACACGAAAACGTTTGTTTTATCTAAGGGAGATCGCATTAGTGGAAGAAAATTTATATTTTGGTCTGGAAAAGGTATAAATAAAATGGAAAGATGACTAGAAAGGACTCATTGTTCACTTTTCACATTCAAGAAACTAGTGGGGGACTTTTTGGTATATATTGAAATGTCATAATGTCATGAATGCCTTCTTTTACTCTTGATATTATTTCCCATTAGTTTTTAAAAATTTTCTTGTTTTTAAGGTTGTCCTAACTAGGGAAGTTTTAAATACTGGATATATTGTGACCCTTGTTGCTATTTGAGGGGCACATTTCTCAGAAAATTAAAGCAAACCAAGAACAAAGCCAGCATTTGATTTTTGACCTTATTTGAAGGGGCAGAATAATGCCTTATAATCCCTCCATTTTATAGGCTGTTTGCAGTCAAGAATCCCCTGATGTGATGTCCCATAATCACATTACATTTCTTTTTTGTCTTTTATTTTCGAGCTTTGTGTGGTACTTTTTATCCGGGCTGAAATACATTTCTTTTTGACCATTAAGTTGTCTATAGCTCACTTCTATTGGTTTCCACTTTCCATGTTTCAAGATTGTCCCTTTCTTAATTTATAATTAAATTAGAGTATCAAATTTGAATCACATTACTACATGACTTATTTGACATCGTTAAGGAATATATACGGATAGCCCATGTGTTTTGCGGCATGAACCATCAGAATTCAATTTGGTTAGCCCACATGTTGCTATTGGTTGTTTGGCTTGTGATGATTCTTCAAAACTTTTATGTGCTTTTGCTACCAGAATTCCTTTTATCGACAATGTGGAATTCATTGAAGCTTCGGCCTTGCTGCATTGTACACGGTTTGCTCATCATCATAATTTTAAACATGTTGTGTTGGAAGGTGATAGTCTTGAACTCATTCATGCGGTTCCAATTTCTCCCCCATTGGTCATATGGTGTCTTCTATTAAAAGTCTATTATGTTTATTTGATTCTACACAGTTTGTTATGTTCGTCATGTTGGAAATATGCCAGCCCATTTTTTTGCTAAGATAGATCTTTCTATTATGTATTTTCAGATGATGTTTTCTCAGTTGCCTTGGTTGATTATCCTTCTTAATTGAAGTTTGATTTTCTTTTCAAGAAAAAAAAAAAGAAAAGGAGTTGAGGTCTTATTATGGTGCTAGCGTAATATAGGTACTATATGCAATTAACTTCAAATTCCGTGAAATCAAGGTAGGGTTTTGGTAAAAATCTAACTTTAAAATAAAAGTTAAAATGATTATTTCATAAATAAACCGAGCTGTTATCATAATGGGCTTTTTAAAATAAAATAAAAAATTGAAATGAGTTCTTATTTCATAGATTATAAAATTTCACATTTAATTCATCTGGATAAGATAACACATTTATTTTTACTAAATGCATTATCTCTTTTATACAACTACAATGATATGTTGTATATTTGGTGCCAACAGCTCAGTAAGCACCAAATCATCCATAGAACCATAAAATTGTTTAAAAAAAACAATGCCCTATAAACTAAAGGTTTCCCTACCATGTATCTCCCATTTAATTAATTACCTTCTCCCCCTTTCTAAGAGATCTCAGTGGATGATCCAACGTCATACACACTCAAGGGCAAAAGGTATATACATATATTTTTGCTTGCCCCAATTCCCCACTACCACTAATATACCAGTTTTAGTTTTCTTTCTGTCACTACCACCAGCACTGTGTAAAGCCTTTCTACAGTTTCAAAACTCTCTGCAACCCCTCAATTTTGGTTCCTAATTTTGCATGAATGTACTTTTTATCTTTTCTTTTACATACTGGTCATGAATCTATACACGTGCTCCTATGCCCTCCCCCCCCCCCCCCCCCCAATAAAAAAGGAAGCTAATTTTCCAATATGATTAATCTTGTGGTTCCAGAAATGGATATGATTTGTTGCAATATAATATTTTGTTAATATGGGTTAGATAGATGCCACTAGCCTAATTACTATTATCCCATAAACAAATCGCAATACCGCACCTTAATTAGTTGGTAAGTATGCAAATTTTCTATTTTTCATTTTTTTCCTTGTCCATGATCATGAAAAAAAGCATGTAAAATGTTGGAAATGAGGATATCGTTTTTCATTTCTTCACGGCTGAAGGGAGTAGGTGCCCGACGCTAAGGGAAATTAAATTTAGATATAGGGAAAAGCTTTTGACTAAAGCAGTGTGTTTTTCTTAAAAGCTAGGGATGAATGGATAATTAATGAACATGGAGATAGAGAGAGAGAGACCAAACTTGTGGGAAACATTCATACTATTAAAAGCTTTGTATATATATAATATCCAAGCAAACTTACTGACTGAGAATAGATTGGAACTAGGAAAAAAAATGTAATGCATATGCAAGGATCATGGTCGGAGAATAATTTTCTAGGGTTCAGAATTAAAATAAACTAATTAAATTTGTTCACGTAATACAAAAACGTGGCCTATTAGAACATAGTTAAAAGATGCATTATTTCCAAGATAACACATTTTGAAAATACTTATTCTCTTCTTTTTTTTTTTTTTTGAAATCAACAAGAAGACAAAATTGTTGTCATGTTATTATAATATATCATTAATGCATATATATATATATATATAATGATTTTAAAATAAATTAATTGATCTGATAAAGAGTTTTGTCAATACTATTCACTTGGAGCATATCCCTAAACCAATTGAGTTGCCAATTAATACTTATGGAAAAAAAAACAAAAACAGTTGCCAAAAACAGGAGTAGCATATTAAATACTCACTTTATCCGAAATTAAATATTTATATTTATATTTTAATTTGTTTAAAATTCAATATTTATTTTATTTAAATAAGAATATTTTCTCTGTTTAGAATTGAATATCTATATCTATTTTAATTTCTCCAAAATTAAATATCCACTTTCCTTAAATAAACATTTTTTAATTTAAAATTTTATTAATAAAATTCTTAATTTAAATGATTTACCTTTCATTTATTTATGAATCTTACCATTCATTATATTAATATTAATAATAATTTATTAAATTAATTAAAATTAAATACATTTTTAATTTTTTTAAACAAAATAAAAATAGGTAACATTGAATTCGCAAATGACGAACAATTATTCTACTGCTAGAATTTATCAGCTTAATGCCTAGCACTATAAAAGGAAAGAGAGAATATTAATTAAAAAAGGAATATTCTCTGGTCCGAAACTTTACACAAAGGAATGATTCCTCTTTCCCTGAGCGCAGCCGCAGTGGGATTTGTTCTGCTGACATGACCGGAATATTCTAATGGTAGCTAACGATTTGCTTACTGCTATGGCCATATCGTCCTTCTCAGCTTGGCCGGTGAAAATTCAGATGTAAAATTATGGAAGATGATTCAGCTCTTGCTCTACATTTCTCAAACTTTTCCCATAAAGGAAACTCTCGAAATTTGAATGAAACAATTGTATAAAAAAAGGAAAGAAAGATTCTCCTTAGTTCATAATTAAATATTTACTTTTGATTTATGTTAAAAATAAAGAAAAATTTTAAAAATTTTTTATTTATTTTTATTATTAATCAAGTTAATTGTGAGAACTATTAGTTGGTAGGTGTAAATTATTTAAACTAAGAAAATTATTAGTAAAATTTTATATGAAAAAAAAATATTTATTTTTAAAAAATTGACATTCATTTATGAATTCAATCTAAGTCTGACTTCATTGGTGTGATCCTATACATTGTCAATAATATATAATTTATAATATTAATATTTTATCATCTATATACTTTATGTGTGAATATTCAATTTTAAAAGTACGAAGTAATTTTAAAAAAAAATAAAGAACTGCTTCGATTATTTTACATAAAATAAATAAAAAAATAATTCCTAATTATGGGAATAAGAGTTGCCAAATATTCATATGCATATCTAAAGAGAAAAAAAAAAGAGTAAAGTAATAAGAATACTAAATGTACATTCGTTTTGCAACCAGTTAAATCATTTAATGAATTCGTTGGTAGCATTCTACTTATTAGAAATATTAAATGAGAATTAGAAAAGTATTAAGTCATTCTTGTATTTAAATTAGCTGATATTCGAGAGGAGTATATTTGACTGTGACGTATCAATCACCGTTTTGGGATAGAATTCTCCGTTTTGTTTCAGTACTACTCCTTTTGTGTCATTTTATTGAAAAATAAATAAATTATATGCCCTTAACCTCTCATGCTTGGTTCCCCACCCAAAAAAAAAAAAAAAAAAGAACTGAAAAAACAAACTCATTCTGGAAGCATGTCTGAAAACGGATAATCTAGAGCATTAATGTAATTTACAATTTTGAAATTTGCCTAAGTTCAAAATCTTTCTTCTTCTTCTTTTTTCTCTTCTTTTTCCCCTCTTTGCCCTTTTGATATCCTTCATTATTGTTCTGTTTAGTCTTTTCTATTCTCCAGAGACCATCGATCTTCATCTTATTCTGTATTTTTGTCCCATTGGAGGAAAATTAAATTACATCTTGGGGTTCTTATTTGTTTCTTACTCCCTCCATTCCTTTTTTATAATATATTTTAAGTAATTTCATACAGATTAAGAAATTATTTTATTTCTCAGTATATTCTTATTTATTTTAATTTTTCTTAGAAAATTGAATATTTATTATCTCTTTCTCTCTCAATAAAGTAAAAATAATTTTTTTTAAAAAATATGCAATAAAAAATAATAAAACATCTTATAATTAGTAACAAAAGAAATTGATTAAGCGTTTGGAATTTATAAAAAAAGGACATCGTTTCATGCACTCAATAGTCAATATAATAAATTCAAACGCACCTCAAAAGCCACTATTTTTTTTTTTTTGAAAAATAAAAAAATGAAAGTGGCCATGGAAGGGAAAATGATACTGTTTCATCGTTCCACTATTTACTGTCCAAACTTTAGTTTCTAATTTTACTTTTACAAAATAGCACTCATCATTCAACAATCAATACATATACATCCCTATATATGTGACCATTGAAAGCAGCGTTACACTTCTTATAACCTCTTCTCTTCCTCCTTTTTCTTCTTCTTTCCCTTATCCCCTCGTCAGTACTACTGATTCATTTGGTTTCTGATCTCTTCTCTAATAATATTTGCAATAATGGTCAAGTTCTCAAAAGAACTGGAAGCTCAGCTAATTCCAGAGTGGAAAGATGCTTTTGTTAATTATTGGCAACTCAAGAAACATGTCAAGAAAATAAAACTTTCAAGAACTCCAAAGCATGTCCCAGAAGCCTCCTTTGAATTCGGCCAATCCATTTTCGACCCTATTCGTCTTTTCTTGTGCAAAATCTCGGAGAAATTTCATAATGCAAGTGAGAAGTTACCAGAGATTATTCAGGTATATAAATATATAAATATATTCTTGCATGATTGTTCAAGTTCTGGTAAGAAATGTGTATGTTGTTGAAGAATATATAATTTGTGAGTGTAAAGATTTTCTCATAACGTACAAGTTAAAAGGTGGCAAAAAAATATGCAAAGTTCTCTCAGTACATTTTTCACACAAATGGGCTATTGATCTTTCTTGGGGTTCTTTCTTTAATTTTGCATAGTGGCCATGGAAGGGAAAATGAAAGTTGACGTAAATTTCAGGCAAATTAAATGTCTACCTATTAATTATTAAGCACTTTTGATGGGTGTTAATAGTGTTGTCCTGTGTGAATAGTTTCCAATATATTTATCCTTTTTGGGAATCTTTTTTCCGCAGCTTCGTACAATTAATAATATTCATTTACTTTGTGTGTGTCTCAGTATTAATTTTGGAACTTTAAGGTCACCGGAAAATGAAAGCGGCCGGTTAACCAGAATATGTAATTGAATTAATTTTGGTTGAGTCCGCTCCTTCAGTTTCGATTCTACATTTTGACACGACAGTGTAATGTAATGATATGGGTTTTTGTCACTTTGTGTCATGAGAATTTCGTGAGGAAGAGAAACAGATGCAACAACCTGAAAAAGGGATTGATGGAAAAGGACACTAAAAAGGGAAGAAATTGACGTCCATTTAAGTTTTTTATTCTAGGTAAACCGCAAAATCAGACGAGGAGAAGGTGGGGATCATGGAGAAGAAGAAGAATTTTATGAAACTGAGCTGCTTCAGCTGTTTTCTGAAGAAGATGAGGTCACTATATATATCGCATTAGTGATTAATCATGTTCTATTTAATTTGGACTATGATTTTATTTTATTTTTTGCATATTAATGATCCCAATATGTCTTTCTTTTTTTTGCATGTTGTATAGGTCAAATTGTTCTTTGAAACATTGGACGATGAGCTTAACAAAGTGAACAATTTTTACAAGACTAAAGAAACTGAGTTTCTTGAAAGAGGAGAGATTTTGAAAAGGCAGCTTGAAATCTTGAAGGACCTCAAGCAAGTTCTTATTGACCGGCGAAGCCGGAAGAGCTTGGGATCCAGCAGGTCAGGCAGTGGATTCCTCTCTAGGTCAAATTCTTCCTCTGCCCGGAATTCAGACTACTCCGGTGAGTTTCTAAATCGATTATTTGTGGTAACATTTGTTTGTAAAGTGATATTTATGTAATTCACCTTACATGTTCTTTCTACTACTATTGTTTGAGGCTTTTCTAGGTGGGGTTGGGGAGTAATAATATGGGTATGTGAATTACAATATCAATATGTCACCATGTGAAAGATACACTATTGCTACAATCTTTAGCATTCAAATTATATTCGATTCATTATAAGTCAATTCAAGAAGATGAGTACCCCAAGTCAAAAGGCTTTCTTTACCTGATGTTAGACTCGATTGGGAAGTAATTTGATCAGTCTTTGTTAGTTATTGTGAACCATAAATAATCAGTTCGAATATTAGGTAATATATTACATCGTATTTGGTCAATAACCAAATTCAACAAATAAAATACTTTGAACAATTTTGATTGTCCCATATCTAGCCTTTAAGGAAAAACCACGTAGATTATAGTAAAAAGTGCATACATCAAACCCCAAATCAATAGTTCCTCCAATTCTAATTTATGGTCTAGAATACAATCTGTCTTGTGTAAACAACATTTTCTTCTATAGTGATCCACACTGTGTTATAGTGGAGTCCACTTACAGCTCACCTAGCATAAAAGACAAATCATGAGTTACCTTCAAAAAGTATAGTAAAAATCTTGATTAATTACGGGTCGTCTTGGTTCATTCCCTCCGACACGGTTCTACTTTCTGATTGAAAAATGCCCTTGGTGGATGTCAATTTTATATCAAAATCAAGAGGATGTCAAGTAGAGATCAACCACTCTACTTCTGAGAACAGTATTAATTTTTCTTCTAGTAATCAATTGGACTTAATTAATGTTTCTTTTAGGTACAATTCTCTGGACCTATATCTAGAAATCGTATCATGTTATGAAATGGAACTGCGGTTTTTTCCTGAATTAGTATGGATTGTATCGTACGGCAACATATTCATAAGGTCTTGAAGTAGTCTTGATGTGGTAGCACGTGATCATGAGATTTTGCATTAATATGGTTGAATCTTTCATATGAACATAAAAGATTTAGAACTTTCGTAGCAATATGTAGTTTGGACATCAAAGATTCATGTCTTGCTCTTCACTTTCCTACGGTTTTTAGGATTCATTAAATCTTTGGCATAGTTAGATTAGTGGAAGCTCCAGATTCATGACAACTATTATTTCTCTCTTCATTTTATAATTGGCTAGAAATTCAGATAGACCAAATAGTTTTCTTTTTCTTTTTTTTTCTTCTAACATACCCTTATTATATTTTTTTGGGGGGGGGGGAATAATGAAGTGGAGAGGAGAAATGATAATAATAAAAAGTGGATAAGAGAATAAGAAAGAAACAAAGAAGAAAATCTTGAGTATTCTTATTAAAAGAAAAGGAGAAAGGTTATAAGACAAGGATAAATAAGTTTTTTCCATCCCAATTTCATAAGCTTAGTTTTTGGTTTGTTTCAAAATTATAGATCACTTTTTTATTAATTGATCAAAATATCTCTATTTAAAATTGAATTATTTGTATCTAAAAAGTGCATTAAATTTACTTTAAAATGATAGATAATAAATATATTTTATAAAAAATATACATTTCAACTAATATTAATTATGCGTAAAATATTAAATAAGTCTATAAACGAAGTTACGAAATATAATAAGTCTAGTAAAATACCTTGTGATTAAATACGAGGAAAAAAATTCCCATGACTTTCTTTTTGACCGCATATTCCCATGAGTTATAAAGAGAGGGAACGCGTTGAAGAAATATAAAATAGTGTTTGGAGATGTGATGCATGAAGCCTATTGGTCCTCGGTAAAGGAGGGGCTTTTACTAATATATGGTCGGGGGTGGGGGGAGATCAGAAAAGGGTCACTCTCTAGTACCATCCCAAGCAGCACAATTATGTGCTATCTCCGTCTATATTATTAAGGATTTCTTATGAATCTGATAGATTGAAAACCTATCTTTTGCGATACTCGTGTTTTTTTTTCCTTTTTCGTGATACTTAATAGTCATATAAACATAATCAGAAATCTCTAATTTCTCTCCGAAATGCAGAAAACCAGAGTGAATACATTGGCAGTCCCACAAATACATCCCAAACAGATGTAATTGCAGCACTGGAAAAGAATGGAATAAATTTTATTAACTCAGCAACACGAGGAAAGACGAAAAATGGGAAGCCTAAGATGGCTACGAGGATTGATATCCCGGCAACTACCCCTACACGAACAATTGCAGCCGTTACATCAATGCTTTGGGAAGACCTAGTGAACAATCCCAAGAAAGAAGGTGGTGAATACATCAACAGAAAGAAGATACAATGTGCTGAAAAGATGATCAGAGGAGCCTTTGTTGAGCTCTATAGAGGCCTTGGCTTACTAAGGACATACAGGTTTCTTCACACTTCTTTAGCTAGTTTCATTTTCTTTTCTTTCTTTTTTTTATTAAAAATTGAACGTTAAATTCAACCTGCTTAAACTTTTAGAATGCGTGTAAAAGAGTGAGAAGTTGTGGGTTCCAAACCGTTCACATTTCTGCTCATTATTTAATACTTTACTAAATATAATACATGTTGATTGTGTGAAAGAGAAAAATAAAGTGCAAAAAGAAAAAGGCTAAAGGAGTCTGGATGAAAAAGAGAGGAAAAATGAGACCTGTGCTGGCAATCAAAGATTTATAGTTATGGTGTATCTGTCACTTTATAGAAGGCTCTCATCATATTTATTTCATATAAACATTACTTGCAGGCAACGCAACATCTGCTCTAACTTGTAAACCTAGTGTTACTTTTGTGCATATTTCAAGTCTAATTCAAGCATGTTCTGATTAACTCACTGCTTTTGGCAGCTCCTTGAATATGGTTGCTTTTGTGAAGATTCTTAAGAAATTCGACAAGGTAAGGAAAATGAAAGAGAAATTTGCCAAATATTTTGACATGACTCAGATCTTTTTTTTTTGGGTAATTGTAATTGTTAACCAAAGAAGATGAAACCCTTTAAAATTAAGCACATAATTGGCAAAGTTTTTGCCCTTTTTGTATGGAACTTGTGACAGACTCTACAGAAGCAGTACTGGTCACAATCTTGAAATTATTATAAATATCTATGGATGTACCTCCAAATAATTGGTCCTTCTTTAGACTTCAAACTTTCTCAAGCTTCCATCACATGAAGAACACGCAATCCAAAAATTTCCGACTTCAGTCCGAAACTAGATTATTTATATATTTTATTAAAAAAATAACATTTTGTCTTTTATTCAAAGTAGATGAATTAATTCAGTTAAATTTCTATTTTTTTCGTAATTATTTGTTAATCATATATCATTTCCTTCTTTTAATAAACAGGTAGCAAACCAGCAGACATCAGCAAGTTACCTTAAAGAAGTGAAGAATTCCCATTTCATTTGCTCGGATAAGGTAAACTATGGGTTCAAATGAGTATTTGATTACATTCTCAAAATGCACCAAGTGTTGCTTTTCACAGAAACGAAAAGAAAAGCTTATTTGTGAATTTCTAGAGATTATAGTTTCCATTTAGTATCTTTATTTTTGTTGTTAAGATATGAAACTTCCCAAGATTTTCAGTTTTTTTTAATTTTTTCCTTATTCATCCTCTCATATCCTTTGCATGCAGTAAAAAATCTCTCACAAATGAGAATTGAGATTTTCCTTTCCTCCATTCAAAACAATGTTGTTCATAGGTCCCTCCAATTCGTAAGATCTTTTTTGCACTTTATAAAAGTTTTATGCATGTAATATTTTTTGTGCACGAGAACAATATCTACGTTGCCAAATGTCTTATACTAACTATACATAAATATATATATTATTACGTACTCAGTGACCTATCTAATCATTTGTGCACGAATGAAATATTTATGATAAATCATTCATCTTGCAAATTACCGTGGCCTAATGGAAATCTAGCTAGGTTATACACTCACCTCATTCACTAATGTTGTTTATCTTGGCACACGTGCTATAACTATTTCTTATTTTTTTTATCTTTTTCCCCATCGACCAAACACTTTATTAGTGGCTTTCAGTTTTCTAATGGACATAATATATAATTTATGTTTGTAATGGGCAGGTGGTTCGATTAATGGACGAAGTGGAGATCGCATTCACAGAGCACTTCGCAAACAATGACAGAAAAAAGTCTATGAAGTTCTTAAGACCACAACAGCACAAAGATTCTCACATGGTCACCTTTTTTGTTGGTAAAATTTTTTTCCCCTCTCATTATCTCTTATACACCTATATATGAGATACTAAGATATGTAAACTTAACAACATAATCAACATGTGATTCCACATGAAAAGTATGCATGTATTTATGTATAGTATATAAGAATTGGACTAAGTACCTATTTATACAAAGTATTTGTCTTTAAATGTCAGATTCATAGTCAAATCAAAAGTGAGAGTTCGGCCGTGACACAACCCAAACCCATTTTTTTCACTATACGTCAAAATAAATATATTAAACTCAATGAATATCCTTTGAAAAAAAAATAAAATCACCATGAATATACCATTCTTAATTCTTATCTCCTTCCAAATGTGGAATAGAAGGTATTACACAAGAAAAGCTACGCCCATAAAAAAATTTGGGATAAAGAAAAGAGAAATGAAACAATGAAGTCTTACATTTGGAACTATGTTGTCATCATTGCAGGACTCTTCACCGGCTGTTTTGTAACGTTGTTTAGTGTATATGCAATTTTGGCACATTTGAATGGCATGTTTTCGCCTAGGTCAGAAGCAGCTTATGTGGAAACTGTTTACCCTGTTTTCAGGTAGCCTTTTTCGTGTGCTTTTTCTCACTTTATCACATGCTTCATGTATTTATAAACTTCCAAAGCTGAGAAAGTGATTGTTGTTTGTTAGGATATTGTCATCATTTCTGAAAATTGTGCATACTACTTTGTTTAGCTTCTTGAGCAAAACCTAACGAACAACATGAATTTGAGGGAATATTGCCACATAAATTATAAACTCCAAAAGTGCAATACTATCACTTTGTTAAACAAAAAGGACTTATTGTTGTGGCTTCAACCACACAATCTACAATAGTTTTGAGTCCAGGAATCAGCATTATTTGATGAGGATTAGTAATTATAAAACTTGACATTTCACAACATATGTAGAAAATTTCTTATAGTTACACTCAAGGAAGATTGTCATATTGTCCTTGAGGTGTTCAAACAAAGAATATTGGACAATTTTAATGTTGTTTTCAATGTAGAAATAGTGCAATTATGGAAAATCTGCTTATTTTCTCTTTTAGGCTTGTTTATTGATTTCCTCTCCAATATTGTCTAGCAAATAGGGATATAAATACAAGAGGATAGTAAATTTGTAAGGCATGAAAACAACTTCAAGAGAAGTTAACCTCATAGACTCTTTTTTTTATTCATCATATTTTATACTTCAAGAGAAGTGGAATTTAAAGATCTTAAAATATGAGTAAAATATTCGATTTCTGAATTTTTTTTTTAATATTCCCTGTAACAACAAATTAGTGATCAACATGCAATTGTCTTGAATTTTCATGATCTCATGCTCCATTTTTCTTGTACACTACTATATATGATATGGCTGAATTTTATACTTGTGCAAACTTGCAGCATGTTTGCATTGCTAAGCTTGCACTTGTTTATGTATGGATGTAATCTATTCCTTTGGAAGAGCACAAGGATCAACTACAAATTCATCTTTGAATTCCAACCAAACACAGCCCTCAAATACAGAGATGCTTTCCTCATCTGCACCTCTGTGATGACTGCAGTTGTTGGTGCAATGGTTATCCACTTAATCTTAGTCTCCAATGGCTTTACCCCAAGTCAAGTTGATGCTATTCCAGGAATTCTTCTCTTGGTTAGTTATCAATTGCCTTAAATATTTATACACTTCCTTTTTCAGTCGCGTTATTTACATAACTAGAGAAACTCCTATGGTTGGGTCACTAACTCATTTGAAATGCATTTTTCAGTGTTTCCTAATCCTGCTAATATGTCCATTAAACATCTTCTATCGCTCAACCCGCTTCTACTTCATTAAAGTGATACGCAATATTGTATGCTCTCCATTTTATAAGGTACGCAAGATTTGAACACACCTCCTGTTCCGATACCATTTTAAATTTTCACCTCTAAAAACTAAAGCATATATTATAAATACAATTTATGCATTTATCAGTACATCAATGTCAATTATGTCATCTTCAATCATCTGCCTTAATAGATATAAGCTGTACCTGAAATAACTTTTTGCTTGTGGAATTATAATTATCGATGCAGGTTTTGATGGTAGATTTCTTTATGGCTGATCAACTTACTAGCCAGGTAAATCTTCTCTTCCATTGTGCAAATCTTGTCCTTGGAAACTTTTTTAACTTTGTTAGACACTAATTAATTTTGTAATATTATGCTCATCTATAGATTCCAATGCTCAGACACATGGAATCCACAGCCTGCTATTTTCTCGCTGGAAGCTTTAAGACACACAGATACACGACCTGCAAATCTGGAAAGTTGTATAGGGAGCTTGCCTATGTTATCTCTTTTTCACCATATTATTGGCGTGCAATGCAGGTACATCACAACATTAATTAACTTTCACCAAAAAAAAAAAAAAAAACTGCTACTGAAGATTTCTACCAATATGTAAGTTCCAAGTATAACCACAAATTGAAATAAATTCTCTCTAAAAATTAGTGTGCAAGGCGATGGTTCGACGAATGTGATGTAAACCACTTGGCTAACCTGGGGAAGTATGTCTCAGCTATGGTAGCAGCAGGGGCAAGAATTACATATGCTAGGCAGCCAACAGAACTCTGGATGATCATAGCATTGGTAACTTCATTGATAGCCACAATTTATCAATTATACTGGGATTTTGTCAAGGATTGGGGATTTTTCAACCTAAAGTCCAGAAACCCCTGGCTCAGAGATCACCTGATTCTCAAGAATAAATGCATTTATTACATATCCATTGTAAGCTCCCTCCCTTCAAACTCCCCTTTACTAGGCAGCATGGATTAATTTGATTTTCTTGATTTTTCTCCAAATATGTCTAACATCTAGTCATGTTAAAATCCTATTGCAGGCCTTTAATCTTGTGTTAAGGGTAGCTTGGGTGGAGACGGTAATGAGATTCAACAACATTGGAATGTTTGAATCAAGATTGCTTGATTTTTTGCTGGCTTCACTAGAGGTGATCCGTCGTGGGCACTGGAACTTCTATAGGTATGGAATCCAGCACTCATTATTATTATTATTGCTATTTCTATTGCTATTGCTATTTTAAAAATAAAAAAAAATGACATTTTTTACTAGCATAGCTCGAACACTCAATCATAATTGATAATGTTTTATCAACTAAACTGATTAATATTATTTATAAGAACTTTACTCAAGAATTCATCTTACTTGGTCCAAATGATTGCACAGATTGGAGAATGAACATTTGAACAATATTGGAAAGTTCAGGGCTGTGAAGACAGTTCCATTACCGTTCCGTGAGACAGATTCTGATGGGTAAGTTCTCAGATTAAAGATTTGTACATAGCTCCAGAATCAAGCTTACATGAAATCCTCATCCATGCAAAGAGACCAAGAACTAAAATTTGGAGGAATATTTGCACATCCTACTGCCGAACCATCAAAGGATCAACTCTCATTTCATCATTTGAGAAATTGCTTAGTGTATGATGAAATTTATGATATGGGATTTAACACAATATTTTATGATTTGTTTTTTAGTGAATGTTGCTGCATATGTACTATGACATTTCTCAAGAAGGAAATTTGCCTTGTATAGCATTTCCAAGATAATTTTCGCTGTACAATTGCACTCTTTTTTCATTTTTCTTTTATAAGTAATTCACTTCAGTAAACGAAAAATAAAGTACACAAAGAAAATAATAAACAAAATCTCAAATCTTATGATAACATAAAATAAATTACACCCTAAAATTATGTAGATACAATAAACTAAAAACAAAACAAACAAACATTCATTGTACTAGTTGAGAAATTTAAATAGCACACAAATCTTAAGGAAACAAATTTAACTTTTGTCTATTTTTTAATAAAAAAATTTATCTATTTTTCAAGAATAAAATAAAAATAATATATCAATTTTTAAAAAAATGTTCTTAGGTTAGTAACTTTTATTACAAATGATATTAATCTTTGATCTTGATTTAATTTACAAGCTTTTGTTCATGCATAATTATAACTTATTTTTACATAGTTAAAGTATAACTTATTTTAATCTAAAACATTTAAATTTTCTATACAACATTAATTATTTCTCTAAAATTGAATATATATTCTAATGGCAATAATCAAAATCAAATACATAAATACAAAACGAAAAATGAATTCTACAAATTTTATTAGAAAATTCAAGGGAAATGATCTCAAATGGTGAAATTTTGCCCATTAAAGTTCAACATCTTTAATATTGATCTATAAAGTCTTATTTAACATTGGTCAAATAAGTTCCATTTGGTATTTTGGAATTTGACGAATTATGTGACGTTCTAGTCCGGTGATTTTTATTAAATGGTATATTTGGCATTTTAGAAATAAAGCAATGATTTTGTTTTTTTTTTTTAAAAAAATCCCTTTGAGCCGCCACCGCCCTCCTTTGTATTTTCATTCTCATTTCTTTCCTTATCTCTGCCCCCGTTTCCTCCTCTCTTTTCTCTTTCTTTCCCCTTCAATCTCTCTCTCTCTCTCGTCTCCTCTCTACTGAACGGAAATCAAATTATGTCCCAAATCCATTTTTCCTTCACCTTCCATCCTACCTCTCTCCATGTCCTCCTTTTCTTCCTCTCCTCCTTTTCTTTTCTCAAGAACCAGAGCGATGAAAAGGAGGAAAAAAAAAATAAGATGATGGGTTTATATGCTATTTAGTATTTATATATGTCGTGGGTTTTTTGTTTTCAAAAACATACTAGTTGCATTATTATTAATGAAAAAGTTCAATAGGAAATTGTTAAATGATCATTTTTTTTTTTTTTTCTGTTCAGCAAAGAGGAACGAAATAGAGAAAGATGAAGAGATGAGGGAAGAAGGAGAGAAGAAAAAGAAGAAAAAAAAACAGGAAAAAAGCTGCTTAAATGCTTTTATTCTATTTTTATTAAAAAAAATCGCTGTTTTTTCTTAAATGTCAAATATACCATTTTGGAAAAATTGGCATTTCAAGTACTTGGCTGGATATCGAGATGCTAAAAGAACTTATTTGATAAGGGTAAAATATACAAAACTTTATATATTAATATTAAAGATATTGAATTTTAATGATAAAAAATTCAAGCACCCATATTATTTAAATTTATTTTCCAAAATTTTAAATTATAATATTAACTATGTGTGTTTGTAGTAATAACTATTATATAAATATTAAATATTCATCTATACATACACAATTGCGCATCTATGTTTATATATATATATACATGATGATTAATTGATAAAAATTAAGTATATAAGTTTTAAGAAATTATAAAAAGATCATATGCATATATATATTTTATTTGTATTCGTGTGTGTGGTGTATAATTTCGTACCCCGCACGCGCTTTACCGACATTTTTATACTAATTTCCATCATCATCATCGATTAAACTGAATAATCCCTGACCCCTCAGTCAGAGGCAAGCAGATATTCATCAAAACCATATCTTTTATTATCCCTATACCATACTTGGAATGCCAGAATTCTTAAATGAGAATTTGTCCTAAAATATGGTTTAATTTTTACAAAACAATAATTATTGAACCATTACTAAAACATAAATACTTCTTTCATTCTTAAAAATAAATCGTTTAAATTTAATATCTTATCCATATAAATCATTTTAACCTAACATTTTGTCTTTAAAACTAAACTCATTTAAATATAAGACAAAATATTTACATGATTCTTGAACTTTTTAGAAATTCAATTTTTTAAAAGTTCATCTTTTACTTCGTTCAAAATTTCGTTATATTACTATTTTCATCGTTATTAAATATTTTTTATTCAAATTTAACACTCAAACTTTTTAAAAAATTATGAGCTTTTATTTGAACTTTTAAAAAGTTTAAATACTAAAGTTGGATAAAAACAAAATCAATAACAAATGAAAATAGTAACATAACAAAATTTTAAATGAAAATATGAAGTTTAACTTATAGTTCGAGTGGTAAACTTTTTAACAAAAAAACAAAAGTTCAAGTACTAAAGGGTGTATTTTAAAAAAATATTAATATATCACCTAGATACTTTGTTCTTAAATATATTACAACATTTTTTCAAATGTTACTCTCTATTTAAATGTAAAGTTATTTTATCTTGTAATATAGCCTATACTTTTTTTAACCAATAATATACCTTATACTTAAATTTAAAAATTCAAAATCGTATATTTTTCCTGGAGTAGGTACAGTTTTCTTCCGTTGCTTTGATTCTATTGTAATTTTTGCTGGCTAGTTCTCTTGGTTTTGCCGGCTACGAATCTTCTATTTCTGTGATATTTGGAGGACTTTTCCTCTTATTTAATATAATAATGCTTTTCAAAAAAAAAAATCGTATATTTAGGATGAAAAAAATGGATACTAATATTGCGGCTTTGTTGGAGGAAGAATACTTGAGAATTGAATCGGTTCTCTTGAATGAATTACAAGTGATAATAGTGGATTTCTCTAGGCTTAGCATATTCGATACAACTTATACTTAGAGTTTGGCATGGAAGGTTGCTGAAATCTGCTTTTACTTTCAATTTGAGTAGAAATCTAACTCACCATTCCCACTCTTAGGAGGTATCTCATTATGAATTTGATAGAATTTTAAATTCTATAAAATTTCAAGCATTCTCAATTTAGAATTTTATAAAATACATCAAAATTCAAGATTCTCAATATGAAATTTAATAGGTTTTATAAAATTCTAATGTCCTCAAAAGTTCATGAATTTCAATGAAATTCTATTTTTAATGGAATTTAAAGAAATTTGATGGAATTTGAAGTAAAAACTATGAAGAAATAATTCTTCCACAAATCCAAGTGTGACCCTTCAAAAATTTCATGGAATTCATCCTTTTGTTGCCAATAAAAAATAAATAAAAAACAAAATATCATATATATATATCTCCACTTGATTGCCATAACATTATATTTTTCCTTTTACAACAATAATTTTTACATATATTTATTTGTTTACATGTAATTTTTTATGTACAAATTATTATATTTATTTTATTTAAAAATTCACCAAATTTCACAAAACATTATAGAATAAAGTTTCATGTAATTCATCTATTTGGTTTAGTATATTATACTATAACTTACACATGAATTTGATTTGATATAAAACAATTTGTTCTTTGTTTTATTTTCAAATTATTGTTCAACATTTATTAGCAATAAAACTAGGATATTGATAATAAAATTTTTATTAAGAATTTCATATATACAAATGTATTTAATAGCATATATACATATTTCAAACAAAGCAAATAAAAAAATATAAAATTTAAAGTGAATGAAAAATTAATCAAGAAGTCCATTAAAAAATTAATTGATGATTGACTAGACTTTAGACATATATTAGTTAGTCTTTTTTTTTATGTACAAATTTTATTCTATCTATTTTGTTGAAACTCCAATAAAAATTCACCATGATGTGAAATTATATGTAATTCTATTGAATATACTAAATTATATATAATTCTATTAAAATTCATGAAAATACATAAAATTTAAAATTTTCATTAAATTCCATATTGGGGACTAACACCCCATTAGACTTTGAATTATCAACAAAAAAAAAAGAATGAATAAATAATTTTATTTCATATATGTGAAAAGGTGCATTGAATGAAGATTCACTAGAAATAATTAATGAGTTATTTTTTCTCAAAGTTAATAAATTTGATTACTGATTTCTAATAGTAAAATACAATATTTTATTTTTCTTTTAAATGGCATAGTTATAGTTTCGTTTTTTATGATTTTTTTTATAATCAGTACATACATAACTTTGTTCAATATGTCTTTATCTCTCAAAAAAATAACATTAAACAGATAGAGCATATATGCATTATATTTTTTTTATAAATTTGTTTTCCTATTCCTTATAATTATAATAAAAGAATAAATGTCTATCAAATTCTACCAAAATTAATAGTATAGAATTCTATGGAATTCTATTGAATCTATATTCCGAAGAATTCTATTAAAATTCATTAATTTCATAGATCTTAAAAATTCTATTAAATTCTATATTGAGCACACCTTAATTTCTATTTTATTAAATCCTCTTACAGATCAGAGACAATTGAATATTTACCTTTTACTTTAGGACTGGAACTGAGCTGAAACAATTGACTCAATTGAATAATAGACTCATTCATAAGCAGCTGATAATTGAAAGATGTCATTGGCATCACAGTTAGTACTAAGAAATTCTGTTAGCACCACAACAGCGTTACATTCTAATCTTTGTTAAAGAAAAGAGAGTACAACTATGGAGCAGGAAAAACAAAGCTAGAAGGATAATGTAACATTGTGTCACCTCCTGATGGTAAGTTCAGCCCTGAGATGGAGCATGCCATCAATGAAATAAAGTCCATCTTCGGCCATGAAGGAATGCCAAGGTATGCCAAACAAACTATGACTACCAACTGCCTTGCCCCCTGTAAAAGTATAATTTCCCTTGTGTTTGCTTATGAACTCTTCTGAGACATTTGATCTTGCTGAAAATTCATACTTGATTTCAAAAGTCTTTGAATTATTTTCCTTCATCCCCAGAAAGAGACCAAAAGAATGTGAAGCACATTTTTCATTGAAGTTGCAAGAGGCAGATAAAAAGAACACTTTACCTCCTAAGTGAAAAGCCTGAGAATATATTCGCCTGGATGGGTACAGGGTTTCGCATTCCTGCCGTTTAAGATCCAAGTATACTACACATTGCTGGCACGGATGTTCGAACTCAACTATCTTAATAGGTCGATATTTGTAAGCCCGCTCCACAAAACGACGACTTGTTGAGATAGACTCCTTTGCAGATAAGATTTGTTGACGTGAAGGTGACTCAGCCTTGAAAATAAGAGCCTCAAGGACAACTCTTGAAGTAAATTCATCATCAAAGTCATGGCAAGATAGAATCTTTGTAAGCCTCCGAAAGCTCATGTATGGGAAGCGAATGTAACGACCAAGACTTGAAGTGAGGATTTTTCTCCGCTCTTCCAATATGGGATAGTGGATCTTTGCCCACTCCATGACAATATCATACAGTGCATCTTCTGATGAAACCTGGAGGTCATCGCTTGACAAGAATGCCTCAAGCCCTGCAAGGGACAAGCAACAGATTTTGTCTTTATTTCTTCTAATGTCTTTGTAAGATGCAGCTAGGAACCCTTTTGCTGCATCCACTAATGGTTGGATTGCAGCACCAACCTGGACACTGGGAGGGAGATCCAGATAATGTACAGCAGACTCCAGAGTCATGGGCATATTGAACAAGAGGTTGCTGCAATACTCCAAACAAGAACGGAACTCAAATTTGTCAGCAGCCTTCAGAACATCTAGCAAAGCTGACACCGTGGTTGCAGTCAGTGTATTGCTCTCTAGGAAATTCAGGAGATCCATGAAAGCAGCTTCTTCTGAGGCATCAATTCGCAGGGATATATATCTCTGACTCGATTCTCTCATTCCATTAGAGAAAAGCTTGCAAAAGAACGGACTCTTCTTGGCTAAAAGAACAGAACTAACATGTAAAGTTGTAACTTTTAAAATTCCACCACATTCTATAGTCATATCTGGATCATTCCATTCACATATTGTAGGCTCAGTTTCAGGGATGTCATAAAGTAGAATCTGCTCCAAAGAAGAAGCCGTGATACCGGAAGCCATTTCACTCTCTGCAACTCCCTTCCGGGGTCTGTGATTTGTGGAACCATTAGCAAGACACTGGCAACCCTCAGCTCCACATGTGATCTCTACCGAGTCAGCCAAGACCTCAATCCTAAGGATTCGATCAGGTAAGTTGTTCACAGTTGCTCCCATAATTGACTGACTAGTTTTTCTGCAATTCTCAACCTAGAGAAGCACTGTTAATGGATGTCCTATGCCCAGCAGCCTAGGAAGTGTCTTTCTTTCCCACATGAAGCTTGTTTATCCTACATCTCATATCTTGCAATCTCAAGCCAAGTAGGTACAGTTGGTATAAAAGGGAGGATAAGGGATACAAACAAAGGCATGCTGAATCAGATGTTTTTTAACCTATTTCAATGGATGTTTTCGGAGAACCTAAGGTGATCTACTATGTCCAAGAATTCTGTTTTCAATTTGTATGCTGAGTAACCTAAGGTGAACTTTGTTCCAATATTGCCAAAGTCTTTTGTTGTTTTGCTCATTTTGCATAGGAATAATCTTTGAAGAAACGGTTAGCTAATCTAATAGAGAAAGTTAAAAAATGTTACATTGTACTCTGTTTTCTTCCCTCATTATGCAACAGCATCTGGGTGCCTTTTCCTAGCGTCCCTATGGAAACAGTTCAGCAATTTACGACAATTGGACTATCCTCCTCAAACTTCTTTTGCTACGAAATATTCTATAAATTTGAGTAAAAACAGAAATTATGAATATGGATTTGTCCAACCAAACTGTGAAAAGCTGAGATCTGTCATGTCATATATTGCTCACAATATTCTATTTTTTTTAACTTCGAATATTATATTATAATTAACCGACATTGCATATGCAATATCATACATACATCAGAGAAAAAAAGCCTTGACAATGTTAAAGTTCAAAGAAACGGTAGGTAAATAAATCCTTTCTTACAAATCTAGGCAGATTTCTTGTATTATACATGAAACAATTTCTTGTTAATTCAGTTGAATTGATGAACCTGTCTTGAAGCAGAACATTGATAACAATCACCAATTTGAATATTTTCCATTCTTCACCATCTCTGCTATCTGCTTTGAGAGGCAGTATGCAGTTGATTGAATTGTGATCATTGGATTCACACCAACAGCACTTGGCAGAGCACTACCATCACACACAAATAGGCCTTCAGCTTCCCAACTCTCTCCGTTCTCATCCACAGCACCATCCTTTCTATTGGTAGCCATTCTGCAACTCCCCATTTGATGCGCAGAACAATAGGTGGTCCAATTCTCCACCAGAGATTTCGGCCCTTCTGGTGCAGTAACTGAATCAAGAAACTCCTCCACCTCTTTCTCGCTCACACCCTTACATTTGAGCTTATGTCCATCGCTCCGTTGGGTGCCTACCTCAACAGCCCCTGCTGCTATCAAAATCCTTAATGCTTGTCGCAGTCCCGCCTTCATATTTTCTTTATCTATTGCATCCAATTTGTAGTTTATCCTTCCTTCTGCTCTAACTTCCCCTGATCCTCTGTCTCTAATCATGGAAAACACATGAGCAGTTCTAGCATATTTAATTATCCTTTCCTTGATTTGCAGACCAGATTCCCAGGGGCATAGTGCTGCAAATGATCCTGGTCCCATAGTAGGAGTTTCTATAATGGCTCTTACATTAGAGTCATCAGTTTCTACTTTGTGTACTGAGGTGATTATACCTCCTTCATAGACTTTCCCCTTAATGTCTGATTCAGATTCTGGAAAGTATCCCCATGCCATTAGCACTGGATGCAGATGAAGATTCCTGCCAATGTTTCGATTTGTTAACCCACTAGAGATCATCAGAGGGGGTGTCCGGAGAGATCCACAGGCTGAGATTGTGACTTTAGCTTCAATGCACAGTTTCTTTCTGATGTCTTCATTCATACTTTTTGCAAACACTCCCCAGCATTTCTTCCCCTTTGTTGTTCCCTTCTTATTCTTTTCTAGGATGAATTTCTCAGCTTTGCATCCGGATATGATCACTGCACCAGCAGCCACAGCGTCAACCAACCATGTTGTATCTGCTCCCTTCTTATCTCCTGATCTGCAACCATAGTTGCAAGAGCCACAATAATGACCTTCTGATGAGTTCCTTGGTACAGAATCTGCTACAAATCCAAGCTTTTCACACCCTTGACGGAGAATCTGGTTCTGGAACCCTTCTTTAACACATTTCTCTGTGACGCCGATTCTTTTACACACTATATCCATGGCAGAAAGATAATCAGGACTTCCAAAAAACGGAATTTTATGATCTTTCGCCCATTCTTTGATCACAGATGTGGGAGTTTTGATGCAAGCAGACCAATTAATAGCCGAGCCACCGCCTACTGTCGATCCAGCTAGGATCATCATTTTCCCATCCAGGGTTGGAAGAATCCCTCCTGATTCATATAGCTCATTCATAGAAGGACCTTCTAGTGATGAATAGTCTGACTTAGTGAAGTAATTTCCTTTCTCAATGACAACAACTTTCAGCCCAGAATTTGCAAGAACAGCAGCTGCAACACCTCCACCACAACCCGACCCAACAATTACTACATCACATTTGATCAGATATTGGTCCTCTATAGGATCTTCTGTGACTCTTAGGCCCTTCTGTACAAGAGAACTGACAATGGTCGATTCATTTTCATGTATGGTCTCTACTATTCCTTTCTGAAGAGGTTTCTCTTCGGGTGTCCTTGACGAATCCTCACCACTGTCAACATGATAGTCCATGGCTTCCCAAGCAGGATTTTTTCCATTTTCACCCACCTATAAGAGAATAGAAGTTTAGATCAGGTTCATTAATGCAAAAGTTTTGAATCTGACTCTTAAGAGTTGCAACCATTATACAAGATATTAGCCAAGTGTTTGAAACTCCAGGCCAAGAATTATGAAAATTGAACTTCCCACTTTTTGATGCTCTGGTGATAATAAAACTATAAAAGATTTTTGAACTACGAGTTAGATACTTTGACCACCATGTTATTATCTCGGCAGCATAGTTCCATTGTCTTTGTTGGACTTATTTTTATATAGACAAAATAATTTTTTTTTCTTTCTTGAATATAAGAAAAAAAAATTTATTTTGAAAAGAAGAAAATATAAAGTTTTTATCAGACAAAAATAAGAAAGAGTTGAGTATAAATATTGAAAGTTAATGATAAAATATTTATAAAATTTTATAAGATGAAATGTATTTTTAAGATAAAAAAAAAATTTATACAGACAACTGTTCTATTCATAGTACATGCTGCGGTCATCATCCATTAGAGACAGATATCAGATTTTCAAGACAATTTAAAGTGTACAAGAACAGAGCTCCAGATATAGTAGCAGTCACAGTCACAGTCACAGTCACAGCACCGAAAGAGCAGCTAAGTGTTGCTATTCTCACAAGTAGAGCCAAGTGGACCGTTTGAGTTAATAAGAATCATGTGTCTGTTGAAGACGTTGTCCCAAAAGACACCAGAGGTTTTGCTAACATTATTAAACAATGATGGGAAAGGGAAACCCTTTAGCAGTTGCTAAGTTATAGTGAATCATTTATGTCTCATCTCATCCACTATTCTCTTCATGAAAAATTATTAAGCGATTTTTTTTCTAAAACTTTTAAGATATTAAATTAAAAAAAAAAAACTTTTCACAAAAAAATACTTAATGCGTTATTATGAAGAACCTAAAAATGAATGAGACGAGGACAAAGGATCAGGATTCGTCATATCCCACTTATGACCTACTTGATTATGAAAATGACAATTAAACCCTTTTTTACTACTAAAAGGAGAGAAAAATGAGGATTAGATGCAATGTTGAATGACTACTGCCTCCACTGGACAATCCAAGATATGTAGTTAATGAAAGATTATTGGTGTGATGGGGCCTTGAAAATTAGTTGAGAGAATGCAAGCTTTTATGAGATAGAGAACACTATAGAAGTCCCACTACAAGATGACTTAATTGTTGGCCAACTATGCTCAATTATTAATGAATGACAAAGAAAAGAAGAATAGGTTGCATCATAGCATTGGTACTACTAATAATTTTCAATCTTGGGAAAAGTTTTGACACTTGAATGCGTTTTCATCTTTGCCCACCAAAGATTCATATACAAATTACAATACTATCAAAAGTAGACATTATTATATAGAAAGTACAACAAATGTGAAATGAAATCTAGTATGATAATTATTATCATGTGTAGCATATGTTATAACATAAGAAATCTATGGCATATGAGATAGAAGATAAGGACCACAAAGGAAGGAGTCACACCATGTTTTGTCTACCATAAAAATTCATGAAGAATTTCCTATTGTCTATAATCAGTCCTGAGTTTTAATGAAAAACTGTTTTAATCTTTTATATTTAGGAGAAAATTGTTTAATCTTGAAAACAAAAAATAAAATAAAATAAAATTGTATACCATATATTAATAGAGAATCAACTTCTGGGTCACAGCTCACATGTTTTTTTATTTATGACTAAGGGAGAGGGATTGAAACGTAAACATCATTTTCTTCATTTTCCAATTAAGATTGTCAAATTTACCTCTAGCACGTCAAGAGAGAACTAGAGATCTCTTAAAAAATACAATATTTTATTTTATTTATAAAAAAAATAGATCAAAATATCTTTTATAAATCATTTAAATTTATTAATTTCCTTTCTTTCTCTCCTGAAAAGCCGAAAATAGTAACTGAAAGTTTAATTAAACATCTTAGATTCTTGCATTTTTTTTATTGAAAGTAATAAATGAAATATTTTTATAAATAATTATGTAGGATAAAATTAAAAATAGTGAATTGCTAAGTTAAAAAAAATTATAAATCTCTATATAGCGACAAGTAAAAAAACTCAAAGAAATACTAACAACGGATAAGATCTTTAATCATAGATAATATTATAATAAGCCATACATCTATGAACTCTTATATGTGGTCAACTCTCCAGTGAATTAGATGCTAATATTAATTAATATGATTAGCAAATCAAATGGAGAATCTTAAGAAATTTTGGTAGCAAATTATTAACAGTACAGATGCTATGTATGCGTCGCTATATTGACTATTGGATACTAATGTCCTTTTAAAAACTTGACGTGTTCTTTGAAGCCTCCCTTTCATTAATTTCTTTTTAAAGCTAGAAAATGTATTACTTCCGTAATCTCTTTTTAAAATTCGTTTGGAAGATTATTTATACGGATTAATAAGTTTTTTATTTTTTTACAGTACATTTATTTATTTATCTTGAAAATAAAAAATATGAAAAAATGAGAGAGAATAAAAAAGAAATAAGAAACAAAGAAGATAAATTTATTTTGTGAATAAGAAATATTTGAGAGTAGAGATAATATTAAATAAAATAATATTAAGAACAAAGTATAATATCTCTAAAAAAATATTAAATAATTTATTATTATAAACAAAGAAAAATATCTTTCATCACTTATCAATAAGGAGAGAGATAGTAAATATTACTACTGTTATATAGTAAGGGATAAAAAGGGGCCTGGCTCCACTAATGAAGGATTTGGTTGGAAATTGAGATAAATCTTTTATTCATCAAAAAAAGAAAAAGAAAAAAGAAGAGGAGATAAATATTTTTAAAAGACTACTTCAGTAATGGATTTCATTGACTCGTCGCCTTCATTCTAGTCCAATTTATCCTGATTGTCAAATACTCGATGTTTATATACGATATATAATTACAAGGAAATATATAGATGAATTCTTTTCTTCTTCTTTTTTTAAATCCCATCATAACAAGGAAAGATACAGAGGATCCACATGAGAGACGCATCCATTTAAATGATATTTATCCATTTTCTTCTTATATTTATTCATTTTCTTCCTTAAGAGAAAAAGAAAATGAAGAAACACATTTCAACATGCAAGACAAAAGATTTTAAGGGGCAAAAAGAAGGAAATAAAAAAATAAAAAATAAAAAATAAAAATAGTCATGCCAAGAAATGAGAAGTATTGTTTACCAGAGAGAGGAAAACATAGAGGCAGAGGAATTTGAGGAGCACAAATGGAAGCCTGATTGGTGTGAGATATTTGTTCTTGAACCAATACTGGACTACTTTTTCTCTGTTCTGAACTGGGATATCTGAAAACTTGTTGATATAAGGCCATTTTTTACTAAAACAATAAACCCCACAAATCAACAAAGTTCCAAGCCTAGTAGAAAGAATTTTCAGCATCAATTTGACCAAGATCACACCCTCCAAGAACCCTCTTTTGATTGCAGTTTCTGCAACCTGCATTTATATTCCAATTCCAAATTTCAAGAAAAATTGCAATCAGTTAACATGTTTGAGGGATGGTGGTGTTGGGAGAATTTACCTCATCAGGGACAGGATATTGAGATGCAGAGGACTGATAAAAAGATTGAATAGCCATGGTAGATTGTCCATCTTTTGCAGTGATGTCTGGAGAATTCTTGAAGGGTAAAGAAGGCAAGAAAGTCTCACAGATGCTACTCAAAATTTCCAAGTCTGATGAAGAAGTCCCATGACTGTATTTTGTTTCTCTCCTCCCTCCCTTCAGCAAAGGATGACATTTGTTTTCCATTCTGTTTCTCACTATATGATGAAAAATGACTTTGACACAGAATTTCTTTTAAGGAACCAAATCAAAACTGTTCTCTGAGACGGATTGAAAGACACTGAAGAAGTCGTATCTCTACGTATTTATAGCCAATTTGAAGTCTCGAGTCTAACGCTCGCTCAAATGGGTCATTAAAAGATAAAACAAGTGTTACAATTAACAAACAAACTACAGACGTATGCATTGTGGATACCACAATTGCAATTGTAATGCCCTTTCTTTCCTTTTATTTTATTTTATTTTTAAAAGAAAAATCCCACTTGATTTTCTTATTTAATTTGTGATTGAACAACATTACTTGGGATTTTAAGAAACTCTAAATGCATTTAATACAACACATGCATGATACAAGTTCGTTGAATATGATTGTCAATTTAATGGGATGTGTTGGATTATATTTTCTTAATATATTTTTCCCCCCTTTTATTAGAGTATATTTATGGCGGTGTACTAACATGACCCCTTGCTATTATATCATTTTTTATATGTTCATTCAGGAAAATTATTAATGAAAGAGAATCAAACAAGTTAATCACAATGGATACTTTAGCTAGAACTCAACAAATATTTGCATGATTGTGAGAAGTTGAGACAACTCATTAATTAAGGGATAGCACAATAATTGTAATGCTTTTGATAAAATTAGTTAGATATGATACGATAATAATTTTACATTTTTCCAAAAAAACCAATAAAAATTTTAAATTTAATCTATATATTTCAGGGTATGCCAAATCAGATAAAACAAATATCATAATTATATGGTAATAGCAGCTAATAATTTGTACAACGTTTTAAGGAATTTTTCCAGTAATTTGAGGATTGTGATGAAAATTAGAGATAATTGAATAACCAAAAAAACCTTAATAATATTAATCTAATACTTATTAAAAATATGTTATTTCGAGAATCAACCTTTCCGTGTGTGTGTGTATATATATATATATATATATATATATATATATTCATCTCTATACATATTTTTGTGACATTTGTGCATCATCCAGCAGATATAATCAAAATCAAACCCAACTAGTATTTGAATTAATATTTATACGGAAAAATCTGTTGGGATTTACCTTTCCATACATAATTAGCACTTTCTCCAATACTCAAAACAGAAAGAAATAAAACACAGTAAATCCATGCATTTCATCAAAATGTGAAAACAAGTTAGTTAGGACTAGTTAATGATGATTAATTCTAGAAGTAACGTACTTGCAAATACAAGAATTTCTCAATAATGGAAATCCTTCATGAAATTAATAATCCAATTATCCCAAAATATCCTTATTTATTGTTCCTTTGTTTTCTTAAAATTCTCTTTATTTTTTTTCTCAAACTATTACTCCATCTCTCAAGCAAAAGAATATTTATGTTTACCAAGAGTTTTAGAATTATAAAAATAATTTAAAGATATGGGTAATATTAAAAAAATAAATAAAATATTCTAAAAAATTGTAAAACGATTAATATTTATAAACAACATAAAAGTCATTCAAGGGCTTATATTTTGGAATTAATGGAGTACCATTTTCAAGATTTTCAAAAGGATGGTAATGATTGGTATTGTTTATTATCTAGAGTTTTCTAGCAAAAGTAATGATCCCTTGAGATTATTGTGTTGTGGCTTTCTAAGGGTTTGGTTAAGTTTGTTGATTAACTTCCCTCCAATAAAGGGGTGAGGGTTGTAGAAGTGACTTCCATTTCTAATCAAATTTTCAAATTCACTATGTAATTTTCCTTTTTCAATTCACTGCCATCATGAGTAGAGAGAGAGGTATCAACTATCAAGTCCAATGTGAAGGACCCAAAAAAGTTTTGCACATACTGATTTCGGTGAGTGATCAAAGTTGGTGGGATTCATTCTTTGAATTTTGAAGGGGAAAAAGGTATGTTATCTATATGGATACACAATCATGATAAAGACTTGCCAAAATACTATATTAACCAGCAATAATTCTCTTGATTTTGTTATAATATATATACCATTCTTATCACTCTTATCATGTATAGTAAAAATACAAATATCTCCTTATATCACATTTTTTTCAATGTACGTTTCAACATTTTTTCTACTATATATATAATTCCTTTCTTTCCCTCTAAAAAAGACATAATCAAAAAGTTACAAATGTATACTAAGCAACAATGTATGCATAAGAAATTTGAATATCAAAAATACAATGCAAGTGTTATTTTTTACTAGTTGAATTTGTCAGTACAATGTGTGCATATGGTCTAACGAAAAAACACATTTCAAAAATTTATTTTAAGAAATGAATTTTTTTTAAAAAAACTTATAGCCCTACGACATTTTTACTTCCCTATTTAATATATGAGTGACAAACAAGATAGTTTTGGCTCTTTAGGGGTTTGCTGACCTCTTGGAATACATAGGGAGCTCTTAAACTAACTCATACACCATACTTGCTTGAGTTGACTGACCTACTCTTGTAATATTAAATTGCTTTTTAAGTTATTGTAGCCCTAAATGTTCAATCATGTTTATAATTCTTTTGTATAGATTATTTCTTTCTTCTTACTGTCAGAATGCGGCTACAAGTTGGTTTCAAGTGTGATTACCTGAAAATTAAAATATTCATTTTTTATAAAATTTAGGAGTCAAAAGGATCTCTTTTAGAAATGTGAAGTATTAGGGGGGGAAACTTATTCTTGTGGGTCTTTTATGAGATGTTATAAATAATTTTACATAAATTAAATAATTATTGTATTTTTTATTATATTCTTATTTATTTTATTTTTATTAGAAATTGATTATTTGTTATTTCTCTCTCTTTATTTTTCTTAATAAAGTAAAAATATATTTGAAAATAATATACATAATAATCATAAAAAGTAATAAAAAAATCTTATAATTAAAGAGAAGATAGTTTGTTTAAAGAGAAGAGCTAAGGGGAATATAATATATTTAAAGAAGTATTTTTAAAAAAAGTCAAAGCAGACCCTAAAAAAATATATTATTAGCACAAATTACATTCAACTCAATAGAGTTCCTCTCCAATTGTTTGTGTAAATATAAAAAGTCAAGCATGTTTCCTGACATAACTCAAAGAATAAATATGTGATTTTCAATTTAATTTGCGGCTTGGTGAATAAATAAATGTATATAGTTATATGGTTGCTATTGGAGAGCCTATTTTCAATTTTTTTAGGAAATTCTATATTTGAAAGTTAAAAGTGGATAAAATTTTATTTTCTAAAACTCAATTTTTTTATGAAAAACAAGTGTAAATGCGTTGAAAAGTGGATGACCATAAATAATATTCCTTTTATCTGTTAATATATATTAATATTTACTGTATCTCAAATATTGTAAATGACAAGGTTATAACTTAGTGAAAAAGTAATTTTTACTTAAACATGAGTTTAATCACATCACCATTCTACTAAAAAAAAAAAAGAATATCAAGTATTGTAATCTTCCCCATTCTATTAAAAAATTAAATTGTAATATTTGATTTGAAATACCACAAAAGGGCGGTTTGTATCCTTAGTGGGGGGTAAGTGGGTAATATTGAAAAGGTGAATATTTTTTATCAAATTATGTAAAATAACTTACCTTGTTAGATATTATTTCATTCTAAAATAGAAGTAGATTATTACACTTTAACATAGAAGCAGATTAAATTTCATATTTATGTCATTGACAAAGCCTCGAGCAATTTTGATATTTATAGTTCTCGTGCTGCCAACGTTCGGGTACAATTCTTAAATCATATTTCATTCGTACCAAATTGATACATCATTTATTTTTTTACAATGATTAAAATAACATAATTAATGTTGTTAAATTATGTATTTTTTATAAAATATTCCTTTTCACATTGGAAAGCTTGAGTATTAGAAACACTAATTAATTATTAAGAAAATACTTTCTCATTAATTAGATGCATTTTTCTAACTATTTTCTCACAAATTGTTATTCAAAATGTATTTAATACTTTCACTTTGAATAAGAGTATTTTAGCCAATTAAAAAATATATTGTTTTTTTAATAAGAAAACAAGCCTATAATTTGAAACAAATTAAAAATAAAAATAAATCTATCAAATTGAGACGGATGAAGTTATTAAAGTAAAATTAACAAAATTTGTTTATTTTTTAAAATGAATATGGTATATAGGGCTAAAAGTCAAATTCCACGTTAATACTTTATAAAGACCAATGAACTTTTCAAAAAAAAAAAAAGACCAAGTGAACAATGTATCTCCCTTGTCTTATGAATGAATTAAGCATCAATAATAATAATAATAATACAATATAATTTCCCCATCAAATAATTATTATCCTCTTTTAATGTCTACAAATCAAGTTGTGGACTAGCGGATGGTCCATGGGCAGGGCATTGCATGCCCTTGCTTGAATGCCAACTAATCTTACTGTATTTGAGCAAGCAATTCTTGTTTTCTTTATTACCTAACTTATATGTTTCTTTAGATATGGAAGATTTTGATAATTGTTTATTACTTTTTTTTTTACTTTTATCCATCTTTTTAACTCTAATTTCTCAATAATTTGATTAATAACTTTTGAAATAATTTAATTAAAAGTATATTTTTCATTTCAATCCTTAATTCGTGTGAAAATGATTAAACAAAACTTATATCTTGAAATAAAGTATTATTATTTTTGTTTTTATTCTTAAATTACATTTCCAGTAAATTCCAGCAACCCACAACCAAATATATTCGTCGGTGATCCATAAAAACCAGAAACTTGCTATTAATCATGGGACTCATTGATAGCTACAAGCAACCACTACCATTAGTCTATTATCAGTTTTTTAATGAATGAATCAATGAGATTTTGACTTCTGTTTTCAATTTGAAAACAGTACTTAGTACAACAAGCCAACTCTTCTTTTTCTTTTGCCTTTTGGGCTAAAATGCACAGGACACTGGCCTTGGAGGGCAGGTGGAATTGGCTAAAATTTCCAATGCAAAACATTCCTTATCGAGAAAGTGATAATTTGCAGTGTGCTAAGTAGAACGATCTCAATTATTATTATATGGAGTGATAATTATTACGTATTTCATTCGTTTCAAAATAAAAGTTATTGAAGATCTTTTATTTTATTTCGAAATAAGTATTTTTCTAACCTCAATTATTATTATTTTTAATTTTATTTTTATTGAAGTGAAGAGAGAATGAGTGTTATTATTAATTTGAATAGAGATAAAGTGAAATTGATTTAAAATATTTATTAAGGGTAAATTTAGAACTTAATATTAAAATTTCTATTATTTTTAATATTCTTGATAAATATGTAAAAATTTAAAATGACACTTATTTTAAAGTGAATAGAATAATTTTTATCTCACTTGTGGTCTCGTACATTCATTTTATTGTTTATAATTCAAAAATAATTTGTTAAGCACTTTCAGTAATCCCTCTCCAAAAAAGTATTCTTAGTAGTAACTTTTTCACTTCTAAAATATTTTTAAAAAAAATTTATTTTAGGAGGAAATATAAAAATTCTATTATGCTTTTGAAGCTAATTTTATTTATTTATGCTATTAAAAATTAACATGTTATTTCCCTGGTTGTAGTATATAATCATTAATAATAGGATAATACTTTGCAACAGTCGTTAAAGCAGTTACTCAAAAAGAATGACACTATTGCTCGCTCGAGTCCTTTTTATACTTTAGAAAATTTTTATTTTGTTTCTAATTATAAATTGATTTATTATTTTTAAGAATATTTTATCAATTATTTTCAATATTAACTTTATTTATCATTATCTCTCCTCTCGTTACTTTCTTATTTTTAGAAAAAGAATCTATTTTTCCTTCATCTCTCTCTTTTTTCCGCATTCCCTTTTTTACGGGTTTATCTTTTTTATTTTTAATATAGAAACCTCTCTCTTTTTTATTTATAAGATAAAATAAATAAAATTATTGTAAAAACTAAAATACTCATTAATACGTGTGAAAAGTCTTCTAATGATTTCTTAAAGGAAACCGAGGTAACATCTTTTGTAACATCAAGGAAAATAGCGACTAAGCAATGACTGAACCTATATTTATTATATAGAAAAGGGTAATTCAATTACCTATTCATTTTTGCAAAAAGACTTGACATGAAATACTCACTCAGCAATTGGATCGATGTCTATCTTTCTATTTTCAGAAATATTTGAAATTAAATATTCATATTCTTAAAATAAATAGACTTTTTATTTAAAATTCAAATAATAATCTTTTTAATTCAAAAAATTTATCTTTGTTAATCATATTAATAACATAGATATTGTGGTAAATTTATTAAGATTAAAGACTTTTCTTAATTCTTGTACTAAATTGAATATAAATATTTAATTTTAAATAGATGGAGTATTAATATTAGTAATAATACAAAATGGTGTTAAGTTGTATATATTCACAAAACAAAGTTGTCCCCATAAAATATATTTCATTTGTCCCTTTTTATAAAATGTTTTAGGTAATTTCATATAAATTAAGAAATTATTTTACTTTTTACTATATCCTTTTTTATTTTAGTTTATTTTGGAAAATTAAATATTTATTCAATTTTTCTCTATTTCAAAAAAGTAGGGATAAAATTAGAAAGGGTCCTAGGAAATAGAAAAAGAATACATAATAAGGCTTCCAGACGGAAAAGGGTATATTAAATTGAGATCTAATGGTTTGCTTTAAACCTGTAAAATGGACTATTCAAAAACATTCTCATCTATTGTTAAGTAGAATAAAGTAAAGAGTATTGTTTTCTACGAGGGGGAGGATTGCAATCCAAACCTATGACATGGACAATTCAGGATTAAGATGAATAAAGTAAGAGTATTGACTCATTCTACAATGGGAGGATTGCAATTATAATTATGTATATGGACAACAAGGTCTTCATATTGAAACAAATATGGTCAGAATATAAAGATAATGCTATTTTATGTTCAGAAATATAAATTAGTGGATGATTTTTTTCTTATGTCAAAATATAAATTGTTTTATAAAGTTTTATATATATTTTACCGTTGACTTCTATATTACTTTTATTTATTTTTATATATACTCTTACCTTTTTCTTAAGTCCAGAAGAAAACTTTTATATTTTTTTCATCTCAAAATAAACTTTATTATTCTCTTTTTTATTCTAAGAAATAATAATTAAAGGTGTTTTAAGGAATTTTTTTTATCTATGTCAAAATAAGTTCAATGACTTAATGGTATATTTGAATTGAATTTTAAAAGTATTTTTGTTTTATTTTGAAATAAAGTTATGTTTAGATGATAATTTTTTTTATTAAAAATTAAAAGTTAGATTGATATATTTTGGATCTCATATCATTAATACTATTATAAAATGTATAAAATATAATTAATAAATTATTTAATATTATAATTTTAATTAAAAATAATAAAATATTATTATTTTTGTAATCGAACGAAACACATGTGTAAAGTTATAAAATAGTATTCTAAGATAAATTTTTATTAAGAATTAAGAAACTGATTTTAAGAACGGTCCCAAATATAAGATTATATTTCTGGACTGTGGGATTACTTCATTCTCATTACTCACAGTATATATACATGTACAATTAATCTTCTGCTACCATGATTCGTGCCCATCAAGAATAAAGACTTGTAACCAAAACGAAATTATCCTAAGCTGCACATATCTATCAACCTAAATCATAGGAGAAAATATCACAAAATTCCAAACATATGGCGACAATAGATATTGCAAGATAACAAAGAAAAGCTATGATGAATATGACGGTAGTGAAAATCCTGTAAGTGAGCATCTATTTTCCATACATAGGTTATGATTTTGAGGAAATAAAATTAAAAAGAGTCTATGAAATGAGTTTAACCACACAAAAAAATATGGGATCTCTCTAATACTTCTTCGGGTGGGAATTACTAGATCTAAGAAGAGCATAGTAGTGACATCATGAAGTATATATCCTAGATCTTTTAGAAGAAACTGAGATGAATACATGTAAACCATCACATACACCTATAGAATTTAACTAAAAGCTTGGTAGTTAAGGGAGGAGTTCCAGTAGATACAAGCGGAAATCAAAGACTTGTGGGAAAAACTTATTTATTTATATCCCACTACTTGTGGTACCAAAGATATTATCAGAAAGATATTAAGTTGTATACATCACATCTTGTGTTGTAAGCGATGATATCATTAGAAAGCTGCTGCTCTTAATGGGAAAGAGAGATAGGAAACCTGAGAGAAACGTTACAAAGATATTATCTAATGCTTCAACGCAATTTATTCTCTTTCTATTTTTTAAAATGATTCCATAAATAAGTTGTGAATGGTGAAATTTTACATAATCAAAATACCTGAAAGAATTTTTACAATAGATAGAAGCATTGTTCTAGCATATTACACACACCGTTTTGAAAAGGAAAAAAAAAACATAATTTAAGGCTTCCAGGAGGTAGAAAAAGAATACATACTACTCTATGACAAGTACCTCCAGAGAGCAGGACGATCTCTTGACACAAGAAGAACACGAGAAGATAAGTAGTCGAAAGAAGGTGAATACAAGTCATCTGGTCCAATAACCTCTCTAACATTTTGCATGTTACGACAATCCATGGTGCTTGACTGCAATCCATCATCCTTCAAGGCATCAAAGACAAAGAGCCCCATTCCATTAACTCCCATGACAAGTCCTGAATTTCCCCATACTTGTGTTATTGCAGTGAAATGGGAGTGAGCATTTGATTCTGGCAACATATAGGTGCTATGGAGCCTCTGTTTGCGCAAGGAGAATTGTTGAATTTGTGAGAAGTATTGGTTTTTGGCAGCTGACCTTAAATTCGTGCCACCCAAAAATACAGAGTCCCCACGGGAGAAAACAGATTGCACATCAAGACCAACTTTTGGCATCTTAATTCCTATGCCAGTTGGGTGACGGAAATCTAATATATTAATTGAATCCAAGGTGCAGAAAACTCCATCATGTCCTTCTGCTTCAGATGAACTCACTCTGCAGATAACAAAAATTAAGTACATAAATTTTTGAAAATATTATACATTCTTTAAATCACATTGGAAATTTTATGACTTCTTAGAACTGAAAGTAGTAAAAAGATATCCAAGATCGCATAAATCAACCGAATGCCTGCAGTTGCAAAATTTTAGACAAATTTGACAAGATTTTGAACCAAGCACAAAACCGTTCCAGAAAAAGAAAAGGAAAATGAATTAAGAATTCAAAATGCTATAGGAGTACAGTTAGTTGAGTAGTACCTCTGTCGTACACCTCCTCCCAATTCTGCATCAGTGTTGTTCACATGAAGAGCAGCAATTCTGCGAGTTGAGGAAGACACGGATAGCAAAGGTTCAGGATTAAGAGAGCTAACATCCCAAAGGGAAATAGTTTCCAGTTCAGCAACAACTACTTTTCCTCTATTCCTCCACTGCAAAGGGCTCGAGTGATCCATTCCCAACACAGGTTTTTGCAACTCCCATTTCATAATATCCTCTCCATCACGAATATCATAAATTCTTATCTCTCTTTGACAACTAGCTGCAGATGCAATAAGTGGTCCACAAGGTCTATACCACCATTGTTGGTTTTCTGGTAGCATACTAGCTGCAGAAACATTTCTTCTATAAATAGTGCTATTAGGAAGGGGAGCAAGAGCAGTTCTGGTGCTAGGGACTTGATTTTCAGTATGGAAAGCCCGCACATCTTTAGTATAAAAATCCCATGAGCAGAAGCCTGAAACCATGGAATTCCCAGCAGATGCAGCCACTACATATCTTCCAGAGCAACCATCAGCACTGGGAGCACGGATTATCCAGCAATCTCTCCACATATTTGGAGAAACACCATTTGGAGGCTTGTAAAGAGCCTTCTCCTTCAATTCCAAAATAAATAAATAAAAAGAAAGCAAAAAAAAAATGAAAGGAAATCATCATTTGGAAGCATAACTCATGATGGTACTATATTACTATGCAATTCTTGAGCAGCAGCTGCAGAGACATGAAATTCATGGTGCAGGTCTGCAGACCAAAGGTAAGCACATTTATGTCATACAGACAGCTTGTACTCTAAGGCCAAAAGAGAGCTGCAGCAGTTGTATCAAATTTTTTAAAACATCTATATTCCCCATATATATATTGATAAGACTTCACAAGCTAATTCATCACACAATTCTGGTACAGCCATGCAGGTAAAATACATTGAGATGGCCCTTGAGTTAACAGAAAAAGCTACATACAACTATCCCTTCCCTTACCCCCACAAATGCAAAACATTAAGCAATGAAAGTTTGTATCTTTCTCCCATTCAAAGTATTTATAACAATTTGTCCCCCCCCCCCCGGCACCTGAGAACCTCCTTAGTAGGAGGTCCCATTCCTCTTGATTGCATGAAATTACAAAGTGTACCAATAACTACATGGCAAAATGAGTTCCAGAAAAGTATGTATATAAAATTCCTTCGGCAATTTGTTGAAAATATTTACCGAACTATAAAAGCTGACGGTATCATCTTCAGTATGTGCATGCAGATCCATTGCAAAAAAGGTAGACATTTGACTGAGGTGTAAATTGATTTAGGACCATGGATAAGGAGAGGGATAAAAATGGAAGAAAGGCAAACCATTAGGCCTGAGGACCAGATTCTGTATACATGCACATTGAAATTAAGAAAACATATACACACTGGTAATAAATTTGCAACGGAACTCTAACAATTCTCCTCTAATATCTCAATTTCTGGTTTCAAAAATCCAAAAGAACTGAGACAGCTATAGCATTAATCAGGCCGAAACAACAGTTCATATCACTGAAGCTTTGTCGATATCACACATTCAGATATGCATTATATTACACTATAGAGATGTACAAAATATAGCAAGATGTGGTCAGCCAAGACCATTCGGCAGCTGCATATTTCTCTGTAAAAACACTTAAGCAGATGAAGTAAAAGAATGTCTATGTGATGAAGTTTTTTATTAACAATAATTGAATCACATACCTCACAATTAGCAATGTCATAGAAGGAACAAGAACCATCATCATGAGCAAGAAGAACTGATTCTCCCTCGGAAACAAACCATCCTCCTGTAGTGGTCTTACATCCAATCTCATTCAAGTTATATAAACAGCTATCTTCAGATTCTTCATCAATTATCATTTCTGGCTGGTTCTGCTGATCATCAAAGTCCTCAAGCCTCTCATCTGTCATTAGTGTGAGATCCATACCTTTTCCATTGAAAGAATTTGAAACCGAAGCATGTGCTGCTGAAGTTACAGTGTCATCCATTTCTTGAACCTCACAGATCTCTGAAACAACAGTGGCACTTCTCATAATGTCTCCAGATTGCCCCTTACTTAGAGAAGCCAAGAACTCCAAAGCAATAGGATCCTCATCGGTAGGAACATCAGACTCCTCTTCCATTTTTGATTCTCCATTTGCTTGGACAACTTCTGCTTCATGACTATGAGAACTTCCAGAGGATGATTTCCGTGAATTTCTATCCCTTAGCAATTTATGATGTGGAAACAATCTCGCTTCTAATTCGTCTGCTTTTAAACCTTTGACTGAACTTTTCACCTCACCCGCATTGCTCTCTTGTCTATTTTCCAATCGCTTAAGTGTCCCGCCATCATTCTCACCATTTAACATCAAGTTATTCTTTGCATCCCCAGAGTTACTGACGTGTCCCACTGCCTTCTCAAGCCCTGAAATCTTTTCCTGAATATCAGATAATATCAACTTCGAAGAATCAGGATTATTCATATCCAGCAACTCCTTGGTCCTCTTGATGTCTGATGCAATCCTTTTCACCTTTCCTTCCAAAAAGGCAAGCTTCTCATGAAGCTTACTGGGGCATTTAACATTGCTTCTCAGACCACCCTTCCCATCTTCATTTCCACATTTCCCCTTCAAAACCTCCGATTTACTGACCATTTTGGTCTCCTTCACACTGCAGTCACCATCTTTCTCTTTCAAAATCCCTGAAAAACTATTCAATTTACTTGCAGTCAGTGATTCCTTTCCACTAAAGTCACTAACATCTTTCTCTTTTCCTATCCCTGGACAACCCATCTTCCTCTCCATCTTAATGTCCTTGAATCTCAATCCACTAAGATCTCTCTCTTTGGAAATCCCCGAAGAGCTATCTGATTTATCCATCAATCTCAAATCCTTTTCAACCAACACAACATCATTGCCCACAAAAGCCCCAACTTTTATATTCCCCTTCAAATTTGGATTTTCAAGAGAATCCCTCAACTTCAATTCTATCGAATTTGATATCAAATTAACCTCCTTTTTATCACAAATTTCACCACTTTTGCTAGAATTTTTCAAAACTAATTTCCCAAACTTACATTTCTCACTCGCCTTAGTACTGCCCCTCCTTTGATCCAGAGAGGAAACCCTAGATGCTCTAGGATTTGAAGAACCCCTATGGAATTCAGAAGGACTAGGACTCCTACCTCTTTGCGCCGACGCCAATGATGTAGACCATTTGGGACGCGATTCCGCTCTACTCCCAGCCCCATTGAGCTTACAACTTCCATTTGCAGCAGAAACCTTGTCGATTCTGGGCATGACTTTCAAGACTGGCTTTTGAGACGCTGCTGTCGTCATTGCAGCCCGGCCCCTGGATGTAGGCCTGGGATTTTCTTTTCCGGCGGGTTTCTTGAGGCCCTCTCGACCACCACCAAAGCCATTGCTGAAAATGGATTTTTCAGTTTGTGGGGTAAGGGATTTTGGATGCTTCCCTCCAGCAGGGGCGTTAGATATTGCGGCTGCGGCGGTGATCTTGGTTCCACCGCCTCCGCCTCGTTCCTTTAGCCGGCGAACCGATGACATGAGAAATTGATCTGGTGTAGAATCTTGTGTGCTTTGCTTTTCGACAAGGCAAATGATTTGAGGGTTTTGAGTTTTGTTTTTTGTGGATTTTAAGGTAAAGTTAAGGCTAGGGATGGAGGGCGTCTCTTTGGCGGGGATGCATAAGAAATTTGTTATTTTGAATTTTGAAATCTCAATCCGGTCCCTCTTTTTTTTCTTTTCTCTTTTTGTTTTGCTTTTGTTTTTTCTAAAAGAATAATAATAGCACATTGTAAAAATTTATTCTAGATTTGATGAACCCGGCTTAATAAAAATATTTATATAGAAATTAGGAAAGATATGGGTAGTTTTTAGGAAAAAAGGATTTTTTTTTCTCACATATACGGTATCATAAACACATTTTTTGAAATACATACATATTTTAAAATGTTTTTTTAAGAAAAAAACACCATAATTTTTTAGAAAATAGAATAGTATTTTTCATTTTTTTAGTTGTTGCAAAATAAAGTTTGAGGTTCATTAAGAAATCTTAAAACTTATGTGATTTTTAAAGAAAAAGTATCCTTTCCTTAATTTTCTCTTCTTTTTTGATGGGAGTGAAACTAATTTTATTCTCTCAATGGTTGAAAAGTTTTATTAGACTTCTTAAATATTATTTGTACTCCCTCTCTTTTTTTCTTTTCTTTTTTTTTTTATCAAAATGCTCAATATATGAAACCAACTCTCAATTATTTCTTTTACTTATAGAAAAACATACTTTCATATCCCTTAAAAATATAGAAAAATTCATATGATCTTTTTATAGATAAAGAAAAATACTCTTCATAATTTTTCTCAATATTACAATTAATTTTATGTTTCTCTTGCACAAAAAGCCAAAAATAGTAGTTGAAAGTTTAATGTTAAAAAAAAGAGTTAAAAGTTTAATTAGACATGTTAAATACTTGTATTTTTTGTATTGAAAATGATAAATAGAATCTTTTAAAGATTAATTAAGAAGGATAGAATGAAAAACAAGGTAGTAGATACTACAATCTTAATAAGAATCCCCAAATTGGGCAAGCAAATGAAGTATTTTTGTATTGAAAGTAATAAATAAAATAACTTAATGATTAAATAAGAAGAGATATTGTAAGAAAAAAATAATAAAAGTTACATTGATTTTATAAGATGAAACGTAAAAAGAATTTAAAAAATTATTTTGCAACAAGTAAAATATATCTATATAAAAAAAGGAGAAAGATGGGAGGTAGTAAAAACAATATATGTTTTGACACATGTAATCCATTGAACTAGACATAAAACTCCAGTAGTTTTGGGTAAAGTAGTAAGCAGTACATTGATGAGTTATTTTCACAAGTCGAGGTCGACCCTTAATTACTTGAGGCTTGAAAAATTTATGTGCTAGGCATTTGCACTCGAATAAAATTCAAACTATACAAATTCTCCATATGTCAAACTTGAATTAGTCAACCTAAGTTATTCTAAATATTGAGAGATTTCAATTAAGATATAAAAAATCTAAATCGAAACATTTGACTTTAAACATGATCTCTATGAAGATTGGTTGATCCTGTTAGGTTGCCCATAAGGAAAGTCTTGGATGAATTTGGACTTCATGATATAAAAATTTTACATTGATTTGAATGAAATTGAAACCAATCTCAAAAAGAAAGAGGGAGAGAAAAAAAACACTTTGAATAATTTAATTGGAATCTAACAACTAAAGAAGAAGAAACAAAGCACTAGTAGTAGCGGTGGGCAAAATACCCAAGTAAAGTGGGTATTCGTCTCATTGGGGACAAGAATGGGAATGATGATTAAATTGAATGAGGATTAAATTGCAAGTATTTTTGGGATGAGAATTATGTTTCTCTCCGAGGTACCCATATATACTCACCCCCACTTCTGTCCTCGCTTTCCCCTGTTTTTCCCATATAGATTTTTTACATTTATATATATCATACATATAATTTTGTTATAAATTTATTAACACTTAAATACTTATTTGTATTAATTACTCATTATATTTATAGTTATATATAAATGTTCATCAACTACTTATAAATCTTATATATAGATATAGAGAGATGTGTCCATATATGCAACTATTAACTAATAATTATGAATTATATTATTAACCATGTATGATAAAATGAGTTAAATATAACTCTAGTAGTATGGTACTATTAGTTATACATTAATTATGTATATTAAAATTAGTTTATGTTATTAACTATCTAGGTTAAAATAAGTTATATTATTAATAATGTAACTATGTAACAAAAAAATTATAACTATGAGATATATTATTAACTAAATAAATTTATATAATTGACCATAGAACTAACTAACTATGAGTTACATTATTATTAATGTATATTAAAATGAGTTTATATTATTAATTATGCAAAATAAATTAAGTCATATTATTAAATATATAACTATGTAAATAATCACTATATTAGCGATATAACGGAAAAAAATTTATGTAACGATTAGTTAAATTGTTAACTATATAGATTAGAATAAGTTATAGAGTTAATGGCAAAAAATGTCAATTTACTTTCACATTATTCCATAAAAGATCACCTTACTTTTTTGTGTCAAGAAAAGTTATATTACTTGCAAAACATTAGTCAAAATAGTCACAACGTTAATTTTGACCATTTGACCTCCATTAAATGTATTTTTTAAGGATGTTTTAGTCTTTTAAGGTAAATTTGACTTTTATGATATAACTTGATGAAAGTAAAAAATATATTACTCGAAAACAATTATTTCATTTATATTCAAAGCATTTAAATAAAAATTGGTTCAAAGAAACACTTTGAATATTAATGGAATAATTGTTTTAGAGTAATATATTTTTTAATTTCACCAAATTATATTATATTTGCTACTAAATTAATTTGGTGAGCAAATTAATTTTAATATGAAATACTAAAATATTAAAAATACTTTAAACCTTCAATTAAAATACAAACACAATTTTTCTTTAAATGCTTTGAATATGAATGAAATAATTGTTTTTCAGCAATATATTTTTTATTTTCAAATAATTATATTAGAAAATTCAAATATCCTCAAAAAAATTTCATTTAACATAGGTCAAACGGTCAAAATTGATGGAGTGATCATTTTGGTCCCTTTTTTCAAGTAAGGTGACATTTTTCGCCAAAAAAAAAAGTAAGATGGTCTTTTGTGGAATATTGTGAAATTAAGATGATATTTTTTTATTTACCCTAAGTTATATTAATAACTAAGTAATTATGAATTATGTAATTAAATATGTAGATTATTAATAATTACTTTATTATCTATATAACTATATGTGAAAAAAAATTATATAACTATAAATATATTATTCACTATATTAATTTAGATGAGTTTATATTATTATATATATTATGTATTTTATCAATTTCTTATAATTAATGATATTTATAGTTATATATATACATACATCAACTACTTATAAAGAGAGAGTTAAAAAAATATATTATTTAAATATATGAATTAAAAAAACATTACTTGAAACTCAAAAATATTTAAAAGGAAGTAAAGAAAGAAAGACTCAAAGTAAAACAAAAAAAAAAAGAAAGAAAGAAAGGAAAACATGAAAAAGACTATTGCAAGAAAAGAAAACCCTACTACCCCAACAATTCAATATTCATTTCTATTTCCTATCCTCTCTTTGCCTCTTCACTATCACTTGCCTGTCCTTCAAGAAGACAACCTTTAGCCAGCTCCACACTCGTTGTCGTTGAGTTGTCATTGCCACAGATATTCGATCGACTGATTCTATCACCAGGTTCTGTTGCCGAGTCATCGTTGTCTCAGATCATCGATCAACAGAGTCCATCGCCAACTTTTGTCGCATCAAGGTAAGCCTCTTTTAATATATATATATATATATATATTATAGTCAGCTATTTTTTTGGCATCTTATTCTAAGTTTTTTGCCAACATGTTTTTTTGTTTTGTGTATACAATATAATTTTATTATTATTATTATGAGCAGCTCCATCTTGTTGTTTTGAACATGACTTCTAAGATGATGGTTGCATATGTTATTATTAATATTATTATTATTATTATTTTGTTTTTGTTGTGGTTTGCTATGAGATGTTGACTACATCTGCATCTATTGTGAGAAATAAGTATAAATTATTAATATACTTATACGTGTATGTATATATATATATACAAATACAAAAATGACAAAGTGGGCAAATAGTGAAATTTTGTCAATATTACGTTAACTTTTTTACAGAAAAAATGGGAATAAAGCACGAGGTCATTTTTATTTCTACCCCTTTCAAAACTTACTATCTCATCGTTTCTTTTTTTTTTCTTCCATTTCTGGTATCTTATTCTATTTCTATTATATATGTTGGTGGTTGATAAGGAAGAAAAAAAATGACAAGCATCAGTTCTTCTTGTGGTGCTTGTAGATATTTGAAAAACAAATGCGTAAAAGGTTGTATTTTAAAACTTTATCCCTGTCATGAACAAGGAGCAATGAATTTTGATGCTATTCATAAAGTGTTTGGAGCTCGTAATGTCTCAAGACTCCTTGTTCATTTGCAAGAAAGTGTTTGTAGAGAAGCCACTGACATAATATTATATGAAGCTCAAGTAGACTTCAAAACCCCATTTATGGTTGTCTCACAAATTTTGTTCCTCCAATAGCACGTTGTGTATTTACAAGCACAACTTGCTATTCTCAAAGAACAAGCAACTCAATGTCTTTTAATTGGAGAAAATATCTATAATCCTTCCATTAGCTTTGGTGAAGAGGGCATAGAGACTTTTCATCAACTGTTGCCAGATGATGTTGAGGCTTTTCATCAACCTTTGTCGGATGATATGGAGTTGGAGGACCTTTAATTTGTGGTGATGAAAACCTAAGAGACAGGAGTTAATTAGGTTTTTATCTGATATTTCAACCTAATTCAGTAAAACACCTTTTTAACAATAAATATCAAACACTTGGTATGCTAATTGTGTGAGTAAAAATGTGTTCAAATAAATGCAGAAAATAAAGCAATGAACACAATGATTTATAATGATTTGATTTATCTAACAAAACCTAATTCACTACTTTGAGTTACCTACTAAAGGATTTTACCAAATCCCTTCATTAATCAAATAAATGAGATTACAAAAGAGACTCATCCAATTCATTTTAGAGTTTTACAAATAACCTCTCAATCAATCAAGACTTACTTAACCCTTGAGTTTTACAACACAACATTGATTATACAATAATCTCACCACTCTATTTAGTGAATCTTCACAATACAATTCAATTCAAGGTTCACTCAAAGGTTTTACAAACAAACCTTGAATACAAAACAACCTACACAAGGCTCACCCTAACACTTAGGGTTTTATGCTACTTGCAACCTTGATAGAGAGTTTGATTGATATCACTTTAATGTAAAGATATATCAATTTGAAACACAATTATCTATTTGAGTAATGGCTTGCCAAGATTGCTCAAAATTCACCTTTGATTGTAAAAACCCTTATTGAATAATTTTAACAAGATTGATATTTATAAAGGGTTTTGAAATGTTTCTAAGATATTATAGGATCAAGATATATAATGTTTTTGCTAAAAAATTGTTATGAGAAAGACTTCTAAAGGTTTGGTATTTATAAGTTTGTTTCCAATGGTAAAAAATAAAGTTGTTGGAAATCCATTAACAATTTGCGGTCGATCGGTGCATCGTCCGCAACATCATCCACAAGCTCACTGGCCAACCTTTGGATGATTATTTTCATCTTGCGGTCGACCTCACCTCACTTACGGTCAACCACATGATCGTCCACAAGTTGACATATGAACAAATTTGACAACATATGTATTCACAAGATAAACCAACTTGTGAGCGATACCTTGACCACTTTAGGTCGACCGAAACATATTCATTTGTGCATCCACAATACTCTAACACTTAAATGATGATTTTAATCAACCATATAAGTTATGATATCAATCCAACAAGAGTTTATGAAACATTTAAGTTTTGAAATTACGATGCATGGTTTTCGAAATATCAAAACATATTTTAACATATTAAAAATATTTTGAAAGAACGTTTTAAGTTCATAGAGCAAACTTTAGAAACCATTACTCAATTAGAGGTAAAACTAGAGATATCAAAAGATAAACTCTAAAACTATACTTCTAGTTCCTATCTAATCCAACAATTTCTTGTCTTCAAATCTTGATAGTCTTGACTTGTATACTTCCTTGAAGGCTTGAAATATTGTCCTTGCATTGAATCCAAAAACTCTATCACTTGTACAATCAAGATATTAGTCCTTATCAATGTTTGTCATTAATCAAAATTAAGATATTAAAAGCTTTAGGGCTTTTAGGTGAAGATGTTTATATAACTCTATATTGGTTTTAAGTTATATATGTATGTTTTGTATATATTTGTTTTATGTTCCGTAACTTTGGATAGTTTAAATTTATATATATATTTCTTTTTCATAAAAACAAAAATGTACCTGTCAAATTTTGTAACTCTGGATAGCTTGAATGCATGTTTTATGCATAACTTAAAGAAATATATTAATGTAGAATTTACACAAAATCATTAAGTTCTCATTCACTCTACAACCTGCTATTGGAGGGCAGAACATGAATGTACATGAAGCTGGAAAGTTCTCATTCACGAAAGTTAAAACATAGAATCAAAAAACATGGAGTCGAAAGTTAAAACATAAAGCCAATATAATTGATGCCTTTTGGATTCCATCCAAAATGTTTTTTAATATACTCAAAAATAATTCTATGAATTAAAAATACATTACTTGAAATTAAAAATTATTTAAAAACATTACTTGGGATGAGCAGAGAAGCGAGGATAGCTGGTGGAGATGGAGGCAGGGAAGCAAGGATGGCGGATTGGGATGGATAATAAATAACGAATAATTGTGGGGACGAGAATGATATTCTTATGCCGGATGGGGATAGAGGTGAGGGTCCCCGCACCCTTGCCATTCAAAATCCCTTCATATTGTGCAAAAAACCAACTTCAGAAGAGTTTCCCCCATCAATAGAAACAGACACTTGAGTAGCCCCAATGAATTGGCCATGGATTCTATTCTACTAGTACTGTTCAAGACTTGGATAATGATATTCCAACTACCAACGGTTTCACTAAATTTGGAGTACTAAATGCATCGCATTTTGGGCATTGATATGGAGTTCTTGAAAGTTGAAGCTTCCAAATTCCAATGCATGGTACTCGTGGATTTTTTTTATCTATTTAGATTTTTTTCCCTCTTCTTGTTTGTGTGTTTAACTTTAACTTGGGTACTATGGCATTATTATTATTTTATTATTACACTATGCCATTAATGAACTTTAGAAGTTGAATTTTATGTACTTATGGCCCAAAGTTGATTTTGGCGAGAAAATTATTATTAGAATTTTTTTTAAAAGTGATGGCATAGGTTTGAGAGAGAGAGAGAGCTTTAAAAATTAGAAGGGAAATTTGACAAAAGATATGTCGATTTGGGCCTTGGGGGCACATTTGTTGAGTTGAATAGTAATCTATCATCCCTTATTAATACTTCGTAAATAAGAATTAAAAGAGGAGGCCCTTGAACTTTATCTAATGTTTATGCTGCCTAATGTTTATATATATATATATATATATATATATTATTTTCTCTATTCATTTTTATAATATGCTATAAACAAACTCAATTGTTCTTAAATATAAGATATTTGCTAATTTTATGATTATTTTGTTTATTATTAACTATTTTATCCTTACTTAAATTTTTCTTATTCCAAGTACAATAAATACTCTTTGAAAGAGACAAAAAAAACTTATTATTAACTATTTTATCCTTACTTAAATTTTTCTTATTCTAAGTACAATAAATACTCTTTGAAAGAGACAAAAAAACTTATTATTCAAAATATAATAAATAAGGGCCAATAGTAAGTAAAATAATTTTTTGATTTGTGTGAAATTACATATAATATCTTATAAAAATAAACGAATAGAGTACAATCCTTTTAATTTTAATACCTTAGAGAAACTATAATAACTAATAAGGAGTTAGTCTACTAAAAAATACAATGTAAATCAAAATAAAAATAGTCCATGTCGACATAAAGAGAATTTGACAAGTAATTTTAAAGAAATTTACTTGTATTACACAATTATTTATTGGCTCATAATTTAAAGGACAAGGAATCAAATGATTTTAAGATATGTACAAATCATTCACTTACTAAGGTGATATTTTGCAGTTTTTTTTTATAGAATTATTAATCATAACATCCATTTTATTAAATGCAACACATTGATGAAAACGCCCTTTCATTTTCAAAGTTATTTTGCGGCTCCTACGTCTTGCAAAGCCCATTTGAGCCCTCTTACCCTTATAAGGTGCATCCAAGCATCCTCTCATCCTCAACAAAGCCGCCCATGGTTCTAAAAAGTAAAAACCCTTTTCAATCTCAAATTCAACAAAAAAAATTTAATCACAATTAATGATTCCAAAATGAAATTCATTCAATAAATATCAAATTAAATATGATATCATAACAAAAATACAACGTTTCAATCTATATGGGTTCAATCTCAAATTTGCATATAAACACATTCTAAAAAAATTCTAATTGCACTTACAACAATCTAACAAATATTATGAAATGAATTAGTTGTAGTTTATGTTGACTAACTTGTTTTATGTCAATATTTATTCGTATCGGTTTTAGATCAAAATTTCAATTTTTTTTAACAAAAATTTTCAATGAGCTTAAAGAGATATGATGAAATGAAATGATGATATCAAATATACTCACACACTCAAAAAATAGGCAAAAGAAAGAAAATTTATCTTTTAAATAATTAAATTATATTATCCTATTATCTACACATTTTCAACAAGAAAAAGATCGAAAATGATTTATAATATATCAAAAAATATGAATGAACTTTTTTTACAATACTTAATCATCATATTGTGAATAACAAAAATACTTCAAATAGGAAAATATAAAGAATTAATTAATTTTTGAAGTAAATAAGTTTAATTAAACATTAATTAAAATTTTTTAAGAATTTAATTTGTCTTTTTAATCAAAGTTTCTAAAATTAAAACTGAAAATCGAAAATCAAACTGTAATTTTGAAAATTTTCGATTACTCGAAACGAATAAATAAAAAAATTAAATCGTTTTTAAAATTTCGATTCGATTCTATTCGATTTGTTAAACCCTAGATTTTACTTAGATGATTTTAAGGAATTGAGAGAGTTTGTAGGGTGGGTAATGGGTATAGGTGCTAGAGATAGTGGTTGGAAAAAACAAAATATTAGAATGTTGCATTTCATAAATCACATCCACAAAATTTGTATATCATTATGCATAAACTTGCAATCAATGATAATGAAAAGACAAACAATTTCTATACGAAAATTAGGTGAGCCAAAATCCAATGGATTAGACACTCTACATTTAAATAAAAATTATTATAACTTTCACGATGTTAAAGACTTTTTTTTTTCCAGTTTTCACGAAAGGAGTAATTATTTTTTGTTTAATTCTTAAATATCAAATTATGGGCACCATTTCTTTATGGAAAATTCGCACCGTGGCAACGAGGGTGGATGGGGTTCGAGACTTCTACCCTGGCCGTGCTTTTGTATACTATCCCTGTTCCTGCCCATGTGGGGATGTCAACATCCACGTTTTGACCCGCTTTCTCCATTTTCATACCTACCTCACCCCATCCCACTTTCCCTTGCTCTACTGTTTTTTTTTTAAAAAATAGAAACCTAAAATGAAAATATTTCAATGTATAAAATATTTACTATCTTCCCCTTACAAAGATAATTAATTTTTTTTTCACACATGTTAAAAAATGATGATTAGTTTAATTGAAATTTAAATTATATATATATTTTTTCATATATATTCTTATTAATATTTAATTACTTAAATTATTTAAAAGCAAACAAAGTAATAATTTTTTTTTGAAATTACTATCTCAAGCAATTTTGTAGCTGATATTAATGGTTAGTTATAGGGACTTGTTCCTAATTATTTTATGGTTTAGTTTGAAACTGTGAATCTAACATAAAATTAATTTGTGGTTGATAACAAGAACTAGTAATTAGAGGTAAATGTAGAAATTAAAAATTAAATATAAGATTTATATAGAAAATGAATTATTTTTTTAGATGATTAAAAATGAAATAATGAACTATTTTGTGCAAACGAGTAAGTATATAAAATCACTAGTAAAACATATAACAAATCCATAAAATTCATAATAGAATTAGATATTTAAATAACAAACATTTAACTCCTCTAAAAAATAAAGTAAAAGAATTATATATTATATATGTATATTTATATATTTATGTTTATATAAATATATGTAAATAATTAAGATAATCATATGAGTATATATGCATATAATAAATAATATAACATACATATGTATACATTATATATACACACGTATATATACATATATATACACGTGTATATATATATAATGCTGTATAAAGCGATATGGGCCCCAAGGTCTCGTCGAGAAAAAACGCATAATTTGCATTTGCAATCCCCGTTCTCGTCAGAGCGAGGGCAGGTGGAGCCCGGAAAAAACCGGGGTTTTTTTTGCCATCCTATTTGGGAGTCCTAACATGGGATATTATGCCCATTGGTACCACCACATACCCACAACGGATATTGTGCCACAACTCACAAGAAACGATCACAAACCACCACTTGGACGTGGGCTCCAGAAAGCTTCCAGTGAAATCTGCTATATACTGCTTCCCACCCAATGGATCAAAGCGTAGAAAACATCATTTCTCCGATTCTCAGTTGTGATAGCAACCCTCTTAGGTGGTACACACAGCCATGGCATCTTTGTTTCAGTGTACATTTCCACTTCCCCACCATCGTTCTACATCATTTCAATCTTTATCTTCAACACCAAGGTCCTCTATCACATGTTGTTTTCCAAGAATCAGAAGTTCTAATGAGACTGTGTTCAACGGCCTTGCAGTTTTGAGTAATGGAAAATCGTTTACCAGATTTGTCTGCCAGTCAGGTCTTGATGAAGTCTCTACCATATACCCTTCTGAAAATGAACAGTCAAAAGCTAAGGCTACAGCCTCTTTGAAGTTAACGTTGCTGGTATGTGTTGAATTCTTGATTTTTTTATTTAACTACCTTTTCTGGCCTTCTTTTGTGGGGATTAAAATTTGCGTGGCTGATTCTTGACTCTATTATGATTATTTTCCTAATACTTTGGTTTTAGATATTCATTAGTCACTGAAAGGCTTCTTTTTCTTTTTGGAATTGGTGGCAGTAGTTCGCTTACATGTTGCAATGTTGAAATTGGAAATTCATTATCTAATAAAAGAATTTTCTGGACGGCAGGAGATTTTGCGGTGAATTTTTTCATTTTAGTTATATAAAATTTACCTTCTTTACTTGTTTCTGTTGGATGCTCTGAGTTGTAATTTATCTATTTGGCACTATTTTTCACATGTTTGGAGTTTGCCAATAAAATTTGTGCTAAATTTGGGAGGACGAATGTTGGTGTGGAATATTTTTGTGGAGATAGTTTTGGATGGAAGAAGTGTGGAGGAAGAGGGTGTAGCATTAGTTTGGGAATATTCTATATGTATGTAGGAATGTGGATGTTGAACAGTGACCTTCTGGTGAACTTGCTGAGCTTTATGTGACTGACATCCAGGGAAGAATAGGGAATCGGTTCATTCTCAAGGGAAAATGAAAAGAAAGAAAAAAAAGAAAAAAGGACCTGGTTTAGACCTAGAAAAGAACCTGCTATTTGATGCTTCAGATAATTTTTGGGACCTATTTAATAATGCTGATAACAAGGTAGACTTGTTTGATGGATGAAAGAATTAAAATTTGAACTAAAGGTGGTAGCAAAGACATTCCTAGTAGAAGCATGCGGAGGAGCAAGCAAAAAAAAAAAATAATAATAATAATAATAAAGGAGGGAAGGAGTTTATAATCTTACTTCTCTTTGAGCTAGTGGAGCCCATCTGAGGGATATTCAATGTTAGAAGTTCATGAAATTGTAAAGGCTGTTAACTTCTTGAGAGGATCCTATGAGGATCTACTTTCTGCACCCATAAGAAAGATCCAAGTAGTAAATTGGTAAAGCTGATGTCTTGAAAAGATGATCAGGCATGAAATTGGGCTGTGAATCTTCAGCCAGTCACGAAACTTGGGTGTGATTATTGTCAAAAGGGAAATCTCTTAGAGGGAAAAACTGGTAAAGGTCCATTCTGGTTCTTTGCTAACCGTGAATAAACAAATATTTGGTGATATTCAAACAACAATGCTGAGGTAGCTCTGCAAATTGAAGTGGTTTGGTCAAGCGAACAAAAGATGTGGCTCTGCCCACTCAACCAAAGTGGAAAATCTTATAAGGGACCATTCCTTTATGAACCTGTTTATTAATTTGGTTTCCTCTCTATACTAGGAACTTTTGATCATTTCAGATACGAAGTTTGAAACTAACCTCAGCCTGAGGATCTTACTTCTTTTGATTCCAATTTCGTAGATTCAATCAGGGCTTGCACCTCACTGTTCAAAAGTGAAATTTGTCATCTCATTGCCTTGGCTTGTTCAGGAACAAGTCCAAGGGTGATGAAATCAAAACCAGTGCACCTCCCGGAAGTATCACATGATAATGTCATGATATAATTTTTCCTTTTCCCTTTCTTTTTCTCTTTTTGCATTAGTTATTTCCTTTTTGTACTATTGCAGTTATTTGACAATGGATCATTGTGTATTATTGTTCTGAGATATTGGGAGTAACTAAAGTTTAACTCATACTTTTCCAAATGTGGTAACTGAATCGATCAGATGATTCTGTCGAAAAATGCAATCTTCTGGTTCTAATTACCTTCTTTTCAAGGGGTATGTGAGCATTTCTCTTCTCTTCTTCCCTCCACTCTCTTCTTCTTCTGCACAGAAAAGGAAAATGGACAAAAAAAAGTCTTCCTATAGATTTAAGATACAGTACGAATCAAAATCAGATATGCAGAAATATCCTGTAGATGGTATTTGTTCATGGCAACTTAAATCAGGCTGCAGTACGATAATACAATCCCCTTGTGTTAGTCCGACTCAAGTAGTCTGAAAAGTCAATTGGTGAACTAAAGGCTGAATTGATTTTCTTGGAAACAAATTATCGATTTCTCTCTTATGGAATTCCAAGTTCGAGTGCAAAATATCCACATACTTTCCCCAATGCAGATCAGGCTTTATAGCTCATAGATGTTTTTATTTTCATGAACTTTTTCTTTGTTCCAGTTGCTAGAGCATGTAAGCACTTCTATGTCAATCTTTTGCACTTAAGTGTGAGATGGTCTATTGTAGAGTGCTGTTTCTGGGCTAAATAGAGGTCTTGCAGCTAGTGAAGATGATCTACGGAAGGCAGATGCCGCTGCAAAGGATCTTGAATCTGTTAGTGGACCAGTAAATCTCTCAGATAATCTTGATAAGCTGCAGGGAAGGTGGAAGTTAGTCTACAGCAGTGCATTCTCTTCTCGTACTCTAGGTGGAAGTCGTCCTGGGCCCCCTACTGGAAGGCTTCTTCCTATAACACTTGGCCAGGTATGCTAGAAGCATGAAATTATTGGTACATTGCTTGTTGATGCCTGTCATTCAAGTCTGACTGGTCTGTTTATTAGTAATAATTTATAATGGCTGAGAAAAAAAATAAAGGTTCTTGTTTGTTATGAAGGTAGTATAAAGAATTCTTATCTAACTATATAAAGACCAAAGTTGTCCTTTTTCTAGAATTTCCCAATTTCTTGCACTTCTATTTTCAGATTTCTGCCATTTACATTTAAGGCAACTCCATGCACTTCCAATTAATTTCATTGTTTTCTTATTGTCATTAGGTATTCCAACGGATTGATGTCTTTAGCAAAGACTTTGATAACATAGTTGAGCTTGAGTTAGGCGCTCCATGGCCTTTGCCACCTTTTGAAGTGACTGCCACGTTAGCCCACAAATTTGAACTCATAGGTTGTTCTCTTTCCCTAAATCTTTGTTTCTTTCACATTTTCCCTGCTTTCATCAGCCCACAACCATGATTTCTTAAAACTAATATTCTCTACATTGACATGTTAAGGTACTTCTAAAATCAAGATAACATTTGAGAAGACTACAGTAAAAACGACTGGAAACTTAGCACAGTTACCACCACTGGAGGTACCACGAATACCTGATGCACTAAGGCCACCGTCTAATACGGGGACTGGTGAATTTGAAGTTACATACATCGATTCTGATACACGTATCACTCGGGGAGACAGGGAGGAGCTAAGGGTTTTCGTCATTTCATAATTTTGACAGTGCAGCTTCCAACCATGGATGTGTGAAGCAGTGTTTCTTTTACAACATAGATAATGCAGTTTTGTGTCATGGTTTTGACTGACAACAATTTTTTTGTGACACCATAACTATATTATACATATCTATAATTATATTTGTCTGGTGTTATGCAATGTGTTTATCTGCAGGTCTAAATGAGATGTGCAGAATTGGACAAAAGTTGATTAATGTCCTTTTTCCTTGTAAATGAGTGTTTTCTTCTGTAATTTGAAATTTTTTAACTCTGTAAAGTGTGATTAAAGCTTGGCAAAGATCAAGTTTATTGTCAATGAAGGTTTAGGCCTTGCCTTTGAGACTATGGGACGGTCAACATTTAGAGGTAATGGCTCTACTTAAGGGGATTGAATTAGCAAGGGATGTACTTTCTAAATACCACTCTATTACTCAATACCACACTCCCTCTTGACATTACAAGTTTTGACCTGGATGACAAATTTGGGCAACACAATAGGATGCCTGGTTGAAGGATCCCGGCTACACCATCCCTGTGCCCGGTCGAGCTTTTCCGGTCATTCCATCACCAAGCCCGGAAATTTTCATCCTTGTGGCATAAACGGATGGAAACAAAACCTGTTCTGACCATATTCTATACCCACAAAAATTGATTTCCATCTGGGCAAAACAAAAATTGAATATGGACAAAAATGTACCATATGCTTTGCTCCGATCTTTTCAATTCTATTGATATGGTCCGTTCGGGCATACCATCACCTAGCTCAGACCATTTCTGCAATTTTTTTAATATATATATATATATATATATATATATATATATTTTGGGTATAGAATATGGTTTTGTTTTTGTAGTTCCTAATTATTTATATATTAATTTTGCAGTTTCATATGTTCAGTTAGGATGAGAAAGATTTTCTATCTGATAAGCTTCATGAATGCAATCTTTTAACTCTTACTGTAAGACAAGTTTGATTACCATAAAAATGATATATTGTGCTTGTTCATTGCTGCAAATTTGGTTCATGCAGCCAACATCTTTTCACCTTTTAGGAGTTTGATTATGTAATTCCCCTCCTTTATTGAGTTCCATTTTATCCAATTTCAATTTCTTTTCTTGTTACTTTGTACAAGAAACTGCTAGTTCATGTACCTTTAGGTTTTTTTCTTTTTGCAAAGAAAATTTCTTGGTTATTAGGAATATTAATACAGTTGGTGGACCTGCGGCTTCTTGAAAAGATTGCTTCACAAGTCTGAATTTAAGTAATAAAGGCCATGCCTTTAATTGCTTATGGTGGTGAGAGAGAGACCATGGAAGGGATGAAGACAAGAGAGAAAGTGTCAAATTAAAATAGGATTAAAATCATAAATTGAAAGTAATATTTAGACACCATGTTATTAGAATTGTTCATATTATTAAAATTGTTCGAACTATCAAATTAAAATAGAATTAAAATCATAAATTGAGAGTGCAATATTTAGACATCATATTATTAAAATTGTCCATCTTGATTGATGTATACATATATATATATATATATATATATATATATTATATTATATACTACTCTAATAAGTAAGATAGTAATGTATCAATTACTAACTTATTCTTAAAGAACTTCCTATTATAGACCGAGGAAATTGGAAAGCGTCTGCAATCCCAGCCACAATCATGGGGTGATACATAAATTAAAGGACGACATATTTCTCTCATAAAGAATTTCAATATCTACTTTTTTTAAATTTTTTTTGAAATGTTCAAAATTTACTTTACAATTCCAAATTATGGGGGATTTTTGCTATATTAATATTCGAATTTGAAGTTTCCTTTTATTGATTCAATTTGTCATTTTCATTAGAATTCATGTCAAATGTTTTACCAAGTTCTGTTAATTTCAATTTTAATAAATTTTAGTAACAAATTAATGGTCAAGATTGACAGATCTCACAAATTGAAGAATTTTAAAAATTTAAATATCAATAAAGCAAAGTTATAATTCAAATTGCATGTAAAAAATACTCCTCCCTTATTATAAAAAGCTATAAGAAATTGCATATAAGTTAAGAAGATTTTTTAATTCTTAAAATAGTCTAATTTATTCCGTATATTTTTTCTTGAATTAATTCTTTACTATTTACGAGCTATCTCCTTTTAAATGATATTGAGAGTTTTTGGATAAGAAATGATATATATGTGTGTATATATATATATATATATATATAAACAATATTGAAAATAATAAATAATGTATCCTAAAATGTATTAAAATATTTTATATTTAGGGATTCTTTCTAACATCTAATAAGAGAAGGAGGGAGTAATAAATTTGAGATGACAAAATATTTTTTTCTTAGTTCTTTTACAGTCCAAATCGAAAACCATGCGTTGATGCAAAATGCCAATTTTGATACAACAATGGCGATTGCAGTGAATGGCACTACAAAGAAAGTTATGGTTTTACAAAATTATTCAAGATTTGGTGGCAGTCCAGCGGCGTGGTGAGGCAACGGCGGCGCAAACCCTTTCAGGATTTCTATTGAGTAAATCACATATTTGTTATATAAAGTTTTACGAAATGGAAAGTTTAATTTATTTTTTTTACGATTTTGGTAATTAAACTTTTTTTTTGACAATTTCGGTCAATTTCTGTTCAAATTGACAAAAATTGCTAATTTTTTTATCTAATAATTGTTTTTTTGATAATTTTAAAATTATTTTTTAAATTTAATTTTGAAATTTTTTTAATAGGAATTGAAATATGTTAAAACCGTAATCATGTTGGAACATGTCAAAAAATAAAAAATAAAAAATAAAATTTAAAAAATTAATGTTATCTTTTAAACAAAATTTATCTATAGCTTGGCCATTCCGAGATTTTAATATGTTTCAATTTTGATTCTTATAAAAAAATTCAAATATTATATACAAAAATAAGTTTTAATTTATATAAAAAAAACGATGTATACTATATTTACATTTCATAAAACCTTTTGTATTAAACATGGCATTTATTCATCTTATATCATTTCTATAAGAGAAGAAGAAAAGAATAGGAGAAAGAAGAACGAAGAAAAAAAAATTGAATTTCTAAACATTAATTAAGTGACTAAGATGCCCTTTAAAAAGTAACTTAAGGGATAAAACATTAATATAAGGGAGTGCTCTCATTATATAATTAGATAGAATTTTAAATTCTATGATATTCCGAACATCTTCAATTAAGAATTCTATCAAATCTATCAAAATTCAAGATCCTCAATATGAAATTTAATAGATTTTATAAAATTCTAATGTCATCAAAAGTTCATAGATTTCAATGAAATTTGATAGAATTTGAAGTAAAAACTATGAAGAAACAATTTTTCTACAAATTCAATTGTGATCCCTCAAAATTTCGTGGAATTTATTTATTTGTTGCTAATAAAAAAATAAAAAATAAATAACAAATATAAAAATAAAATATCATGTATATCTCTCAATATGATTGTTATAACATTATATTTTTCCTTCTACAACAATAATTTTTACATATATTGATTTGTTTACATGTAACTTTTTATGTACAAATTATTATATTTATTTTATTTAAAAAGTCTAATAAAAATTCACCAAATTCCACAAAAAAATTATAGAATAAAATTCCATGTAATCGATTTACTTGGTTTAGTATATTATACTATAACTTGCACATTAATTTGATTTGATGTAAAACAATTTGTCCTTTTGTTTCATTTTCAAATTATTGTTCAAACTTATATTAGCAATAAAATTAGAATTTTGATAAGAAAAATTTTATATGTTGAAATGTATGTAATAGCATATATATATATATATATATATATATATATATATTTCAAACAAAATAATATAAAATCTAAAGTGAATGAAAAATCAATCAAAAAGACTATTAAAAAATTGATAGACGATTGAGTCGAGTTTAGATATATATTGCTTAGTCTATTTTTTTATGTATCAATTTTATTCTATCTATTTTGTTGAAATTCCAATAAAAATTCACCAAATTCTATGACATGAAATTAAATGTAATTCTATTGAATATACTAAATTATATATAATTCTATTAAAATCCATGAAAATATATCAAGCTTAAAAATTTCATTGAATTTCATGTTTGGGACGGACTACTCCTCAGACTTTGAATTATTCACAAAAAAAAGGATAAATAATTTTATTTTAGATATGTGGAAAGATGCATTTAATGAAGATTCATTAGAAACAATTAATGGATTATTTTTTTTCAAAATTAATAAATTTGATTACCTTATGATTTCTAGTCGTACAAGATTTTATTTTGTTTTTAAATGACATAGTTATAGTTTTTTTAATGATTTTTTTATAATAAATATATTAATAACTTTGTTTAATATATCTCTACCTCTCACCAAAAAAAATCACATTAAAAGAGAGAGCATATATGCATTATATTTTTTTTTAGAAAAGAACTTTCTATTAATTATAATTATAATAAAAGAACAAAAATCTATCAAATTCCATTAAAATCAATAACATAGAATTCTATGGAATTATATTAAAATCTATGAATTCCATAAAATTCTACAAATCTAAAAATTCTATTAATTTCTATACTGAGGACATCTATCTAAGGAAATTTTTGGACAAGACTTCAACTTTTTAAAGAGTATAAGTACTAAATTTGTACCTGAAAAAAATATTGTAAAAACTAAATTCTAAAAAGTTTAAGTGTCACTTATATAATTTTTTCTAAAAATAATACTATATATTCATATAAGTTAAACTTTACTCTTAAATAATTTGTATATTTATATATTTAAACAAATTAACGCATTACATTGGAACATTTCTTTTTATAAAATTTTTATTAATGCCAACAATTTTTTTTTTGATAAAAATAAAATTGTAATAAAAATGAGATGAACAAACACCTCTCAGAAACAGGAAACTAAAAATGTTTTTAAAGAAAATTGCAAAAAGAGAGAATTTAAAGGTTCCGTAATTAAAGTGGGCTGACCCGATTCACAAGCGGCCATTTTCACAAAACTAGCCGTTGGAGTAATGCTCGCTAACGGATACCTCTTTTTCTTATGTAAATTTTTAATTTTTAAACTTCAAAACGACAGAGAAACAAAATTTCCTTTCCTTAATTTCTCAATCAATTCAATCAATTTCTCTCATTTTTCTGTCATTCTCTCTCTTCTCTCTCAACCACCTCAAGATTTGGATCCAGGTATTAAACAATTCAAAATTCTTGAAGTTTCTGTGAGGGTTTTCAAGATAATCAAAGAAAACATTCTGGGTTTTTCTTTTGATCGATTTTTCTGGATGTAATATGGCACCTACACCATCATCAAAGGGGAATCAGTTGTTTGCTACGCCATCATCAAAAGCAAACCAAAGCCATTTCTCAAGGACTCCTCAATCGAAGCAGCGGTTGAATTTCAATGCTTCTAAGCCTTCACCGAACCCCACTTCTGCAGCAGCAACTGCCAAGGAGAGTAATGCACCGGCTGAGCATCCCGTGGAAGTAATTGGTAGAATTCGTGACTACCCAGATCAGAAGAATAAACCCATTTCTTCATCATCCTTGCATATAAACACGGACTCTCAATCTGTGAGGGTAAAGACTGATATAGGGCACAGAGACTTCAGTCTTGATGGGGTTTCTTTGTCTGAAGAGGAGGATCTTGAGGCTTTTTATAAGAAATTTATTGAATCACGCATAAATGGTGTTAAATTAGGGGCGAGATGTACCATAATGATGTATGGCCCAACGGGTTCCGGCAAGAGTCATAACATGTTTGGTTGTGCGAAACAACCAGGGATAGTATATAGGTCACTGAAGGACATTTTGGGGGAAGAGGAGGATTTGCGGGATGAGAATGGTGAGAAGACTGGTGCTGTGACATCCGTACTAGTTACAGTGTTGGAGATTTACAATGAAGAGATTTATGATTTGCTGTCTTCTAATAACAGTGGAGGGTTTAGTCTTGGTTGGCCTAAAGGAGGTAGTGCTTCAAAGGTAAGAATTTGCTATTTTCTTGAACTTATCTGGCTTAGTAATCAAATAAATTTAACTGGATTACATGGATATTTTGTTATTATCATTTGAAGTTGACGGAGATGTAGAAATCATTACAGTTTTCTCTTAGTAGATTCAAATTTTTTGGTATTTGGAATTAGGATTCCAGGAGATATATTTAGAGGTTCATAACATACTTTTCTTGTTCTGCACTTCATGTTTCAGTTTATTTTATGGAATTAAAATGCATTTTCTAACTTGATATATAAAATGCATTTTCTTGTACCTATGTTTCAACAAGCATAGAATTTTGTGTAACCTGGTTGCATATTGGACGTTTCATTTCTATGCCCAGGAATCATCATCATTCAGCATTTATTTGGAGTACTTTGATAAATTGATTTGTAGTCTGAAGATAACCGCATTCAGTAGTTTCCAACAGCTTGTGCATCAGTCATATCTGTAGAAACTTTTATAAAAAATATCCCAACTAAACGTGTTGTTATTATCTATTTGAAAATGGAATAGATATTGCAATTGTCATTATACTCTGGAAAAAATTCAGCTTAAAACTGTCTTCACATCCACAGGTGAAGTTGGAAATTATGGGAAAGAAGGCCAAAAATGCAACTTTTATTGCTGGACATGAGGCTACAAAGATATCAAAAGAAATTGAAAAAGTGGAAAAACGAAGGATCATAAAAAGCACAAACTGCAATGAGAGGAGTTCTCGGAGCCACTGCATGGTTCGCTCTTTTCTGTTCTTGCTAAGTTTTTGCATCATATACTAAATTTTTGCTGTTTACTGTTTTCATAAACTCTCCAGCGTTGGCTAGGGAGTCTACTTTTTCTTCATTCTGCTGCTGTATCTAGAGAGAGATGTTCTCTCCATTGAGCCAAGAGCAATCATATTCTGTTTAGTAGTTTCTTGTTCATTGTTATCGTTTTACTCTCTCAAATCCAGGGATCATCTTGGGATCTTTCCAAACAACTCTAGTTGATTTTCTCCTATTTTTATCTCATGTAGTTGCTTCCAATATTATGTTATAATTCTACTTATATCTTTCTAGCTTTGTCATCCATGATCTTAAAATGATAATTTCAGATCCATTTATTTTACGCATTTGGGGATTCGTTGTAGCCCAACTTTCTATCTTTCCTACTTTTACATGTGTGCAGATAATTCTTGATGTCCCTAAAGTTGGAGGACAGCTTATGCTTGTAGACATGGCAGGTTCTGAAAACATTGAACAGGCTGGTCAAACTGGATTTGAGGCAAAAATGCAGGTAGGATTTTAAGAATCCTGCATCCTCCAGGATGTGCGTTAGTCACACCTCATATACTAAGATTATTTCATCCCTACAATTGCAGACAGCAAAAATTAATCAAGGGAATATAGCATTGAAGCGAGTAGTAGAGTCAATTGCAAATGGTGATTCTCACGTCCCATTTAGAGATAGCAAGTTGACCATGCTTCTACAGGTAGATTTCTTTGTTTCAAAAACTCCACAGAAATTTTTGGTTCTACAGGTAATACTTTGCTTAACCATTTGAATCATTGCTTCCAGGATTCCTTTGAGGATAACAAATCCAAAATTCTAATGATACTATGTGCCAGCCCTGATCCTAAGGAACTGCACAAGACAATAGCTACCCTAGAATATGGGGCTAAGGCAAAGTGCATTGTTCGAGGTCCTAAAACCCCAATCAAGGATAAAATTGGCGAAGATTCTTCCTCTGCACTCATTTTGGGGTCTAGAGTTGCAGCAATGGACCAATTTATTTGCAAGCTGCAGATGGAGAAGAAGCTTAGCGATAAAGAACGCAATCAGGCCCATGAAGAGCTTCGGAAGAAAGAAAAGGAAATTTCTGAACTAAGGAGTAAACTTGCCCTGGTAGAAGGACACGAAGTGGAAACAAGTGAGGAGAAGATAAGTTTAAAGGTAAACGAAAGGACTCAGGAACTAAAATGCAAACTGGAGAAGAAAATACAAGAATGCCAAAGAATAGCAAATGAATTTGCTGAGAAGGAGCGGAAGATGGAGGAAACGACATCTCAACAGCAAAAGGAACTTGATATGCTCAGAAAGCGCTTGGAGGAGATTGAGTCACGGCTATGTAACTCTAGGGTAGGAGGTGGATCAATGGATATGGAAGAAGGAAGCAGTTTTATGAGAAAGTTGTCGGAGAGTTGTTCAGAAGATTCAGGGATGGTAAAATCCATGGATTTGGATAAGTCATTTGACTTGGATTCCGGGAAACGAGAGGTGATGATATATAAAGCAGGAATAACTGATGGGCAAACTATATTAGGACTTGAAAGTAGAAAAAGTTCAAAATGCGAAGATGACTATGATGTTCTGAGTCCAAATTTTCCCAACAAATCATCCTTGAGCACTGTATTTGAAGAGGAAGAGGAAGAAGATAGTGGAGATGAAGAAGTGCAAAAAGAGGTAATAGAAGAAAAGAAAGTGTGTTCAGGCACACTGATGGATATACCTAACAACAGGCACAATTTTCATGGAGGACATTTTGTGACTGAATCTCCCTTGATTTTCCCTTTGAGTTCATCCCAGAATCAGGAGAGCTTTGCAGATACTGCATTGGAAAATGCAAAAGATTCCAGGCAAATGAGAATACAAAACATATTTACTCTCTGTGGAAACTATAGGGAGATTACTCAAAGGTCCATGAACACAAATCCTCCTGAAAATGAGCAGAAACCTGTGGAGACCCAAACCAACATTTCTAAGATTTCTACCGAGAAAGCTATTGATTCAAAGGAAAACTACGACCCATCACATGAAATATTTGGTTACTTGAATGTATATGTGAAATGGGAGGCTTCACAGGAGAATCCCGGGAAGATCATCACCACACTAAAGGTGACAAATGATTCAACTCTTGCTGATTTGCGGAAGCTGATAGAAATTCATCTCGGGGCAGATAATCAAGCATTTACATTCCTTGTTCTTGGGGTATCTTCATATTCTTAATTTCATCTCTTTTACATTTTTCTTGCTTTTATTCTTAAATTTTGTGGGTTGTGGGGGAGGAGTATCTTTATTCAGTCATATTGTGATCATATCTTAGGTATCAGATAATAAACATATACACAAAATATTCATGGATCTAACATGTGTTCTCGTGTGGATAGGATCCTTCTGGTGCTCCAGTACCTAAAGAAAAGGAGGCAACAACATTAACAAGCAAACTTCCCATGTGTAACAACCATATTGGCGGCCACCTTGCATTGTTGCGCCATGTGAAAGGCATCCAGCAGCAGGCTTGTCATGTTCCTTTCAGTCCACTGGAGAACAAGCTGCCAGTGACTCCAACTCCAACGTCCGTGAAGCACAGTGGTTATTTTTCTCCAGAATTACCACAACATCTGAATTCAACGCCTTTCATCACTGTGCGCAGGCATTAGAATGTTTATTATATAGATTACATGTATCAGAGGTATGGTGTTCTGCAATGTATTCTACTGATCAACAAAGGAGAAATTCTTGAGTACATATCCGTATGTACTCTTGTTGTAATGGAGTATGCGTCTTCTTTTTGGGATTTCAGATTGCTCTTGTTGGAATTCTTGCTGCATTTAGTTCCATATATGTTAAAATATGCATTTGCTAATTATAGTTTGGCCAGAATCTTCAAATTTATATCTGGGCAAATCCTTTAGCTTCTTTTAGTGATAAATTCCTGCAGTTGATTCTTTAATGTTGATGTTGGATTCTGCCCTCAAAATCAAGAATGGCATACACCCAATGATGAGCCTATATTGTCTGAACAATAATATTGTGTTTGTTATTATTGTTAATTGGGCTTCTGCTTTGTTTACTTCTGGTCTGAGCTGAAGAAAGGAACCGGATTGGATCATACCCAGTTTTGGCTCGCAGGTCAACCGTGTGGATCGGGCAAAACCGATCCACACCCGGATGTCCTAAGTATATATTGTTCTTTTCTTCATTCTGAAACCTAGCCAGCCGAAGAAAGGTTTTTCCGGCCTCTCTCTGTGTTTCTATCCTCTCATGTACTTATCTCTGTTTCTCTCTGAAACCCTTATTTTCTTGCTCTCTGTATCACGGATTAATCCGTTCCTTTGTACTGCTTGAGCGTAGAGAACTGTCTTAAGACTTTTGTACTTTGTACTGAGGGTGTAATATACTGATTATAGTGAGGGTGTGCTCCGACTGAACACCGTGGATTAGGATATTCCGAACCACGTTAAATCCTGGTGTTTCTTGTTGCTTTCGCTGTTATTAATCTCTCTAATGTGTTAGTCGTTTTATCCTAACAGTGGTATCAGAGCTTTGAGTTGCAGTTCGATCTGTGCCAAGCCAAGACCGGCTAACACCAGGTTCTAAACGTATTCTATAAATCCGAGGCGGATTAAGGTAGGTACCTTGAAACCCTAATTTCACCCTACCCTAAATTTTAGGGCTTTTGTTTTTAAAACTCGGAAGAGACCTTGACAAGTCTCATCCCTTTAAAATATGACAAAACCCAGGCCTGGCGGGTGCCCCCATAGAGGTACTGCGTATCTGTGTCCTGGTGGTTTTTCTTTTTCTTTACAAATTCAGTTGTGGGTGTGAGTGAGTTCTTCTTGTAAGGAGATTACTGCTTATTTATATCTGAAGTGTTCTGGTTTAACAATTCACGTGGGCTGAACGTGACTGATCATTCTGTGATAAATTAGGTATATATATATATATATATATATATATATCTGTTTTTGCTATCTGCTTAATTGGTATAAATTGTGCAGTATATCCCTAGTCATTTCTACTGTTAACTGTGCAGTATATTTTCAGTCATTTTGTTAATCTGTTTGTGCCTTCTGCACCTCTGTTGTGAACACTAATGGGCACTGCAAAAATTGATATTGAGGCCTTCAACGGCCAAGGTGACTTTGGTATCTGGAAAATGAAAATGAAAGCCATATTGATACAGAACAAGGTAGGCCCTGCTATCTGTGATCCTAAGTCCTTTCCTGAGTCATGGAAAGATGAGGTGCTAACTGAAAAACTTGATTTGGCACACAACACACTTATTTTGCATCTATCTGACAATGTGCTTAGACAGTTAACTGATCTTGATACTGCATATAAGATATGGAATAAACTTGATGAACTGTACTTGAGAAAGTCTCTTTCAAACAAGATTTATCTGAAAGAAAAACTATTTGGATTTAAAATGTCTGCTTCAAAGTCTCTTGATGACAATCTTGATGATTTTAATAAAATTATTGTTGATCTGTCTAATATTGGTGAAGTTATTTCTGATGAGAATCAAGGTGTTATTCTGTTAAATTCTTTGCCTGAATCCTTCAAAGATGTGAAATCTGCTATTAAATATGGCAGAGAAGATCTTACCCTTACTGATGTTAAATCTGCTCTGCAATCAAAAGAGTTAGACCTTAGGATGGAAAATAAGGGGAATGGTGAGAACCTTTATGTCAGAGGTAGACCAGAGAAAAATGAATTTAATATTAACAGAATTAAATCTAGGAGTAAGGGTAGATCCAAATCTAGAGATAAAGAAAGAAGGAAATGTTTTTACTGTGGCAGAGAAGACCATCTGAAAAACAAGTGTTTCAAACGAATTAAGGATGAAAAACTGAATAGGAAAGGGAATCACTCTAGCATGCATCATGATAGTAACAGCTTGAATGAATCTGACATTGCTGCCAATACTATGTATGCTGAGCTCTTATGTGCTTCTACTTCTACTAATCGTGTTTCTGATGAATGGCTACTTGATTCTGGGTGTACTTTTCATATGAGTCCTAATAAGGACTGGTTTATTGATTTTGAAAATACTTATGAAGGTAAGATTTATATGGGCAATAATGAACATTGCCAAATTGAAGGAATAGGTTCTGTGTGCATAAAAATGCATGATGGTGTGATCAGGAAATTGACTAATGTAAGGTATGTTCCTGATTTGAGGAGAAATCTAATTTCTCTTGGCATGTTTGATACTAGTGGTTACTCTTATAAAGTTGAGAATGACTGTCTTAAAGTTTGTAAGGGTTCTTTAGTCATTCTGAAATGTGAGAAAAAGAATGGTCTTTATGTCTTGATTGGCTCTATTGAAAACAGGAATACTGCTTTCTTTGGTAAGCACGTATCTGACAAATCTATGTTATGGCATAGAAGGATAGGTCATATTAGTGAGAAAGGTTTACAAATTCTTAGTAAACAGAATTTGTTGAATGGTGACCATGTTGAGTCTATTGAATTTTGTGATCACTGCATCTTAGGAAAACAACGTAAATTAAGTTTTTCAACTGGCACACACAAAACTACTGAAGTTTTAGAATATATTCATTCTGATCTTTGGGGTCCTGAAAGGGTTTGCACTTATGGGGGGAATATGTACTTTCTATCAATTGTAGATGACTTCTCCAGAAAGGTTTGGATCTATCTGTTGAAGTCCAATGATCAAACCTTTGAAAAATTTAAAGAATGGAAAACTCTTGTTGAGAATCAAACTAATAAGAAAGTGAAATTTCTTAGAACTGATAATGGTTTAGAGTTTTGTAATCAGAACTTTAACAACTTATGTGCATCTAGTGGCATTGTTAAACATAAGACTGTTAAATACAACCCCTAACAGAATGGGGTTGCTGAAAGAATGAATAGGACCATTATGGACAAGGTAAGATGTCTCATGATTGGCTCTGGTCTTCCCAAATCTTTCTGGGGAGAGGCAGTCAGCACTGCAGTCTATTTAATAAACAGATCTCCTTCCAGTGCTATTAATTTAAAACTCCTGAAGAATTATGGTCTGGTACTTCACCAGACCTAAGCAATCTCAGGGTCTTTGGGTGTGCAGCCTTTGCACACCAAAGGGAAGGTAAATTAGACCCCAGATCTAAAAAGAGAGTCTTTTTAGGCTATCCTAATGGAGTTAAGGGGTATAAAATCTGGTTGAAAGGTGAATCAGGAGTGAAGGTTGTCATTAGTAGAGATGTCATCTTCAATGAGAGTGACATGCCTTGTCTTAAAACTGTTTTAAATACTGATACAACTGATCTTCCCTCAAGTAGGGAATTTCCTATTGAGGTGGATGACACTTCTGAAACACAAATTCAACCCACAATAGGTGGTGGGAATGAGGTATTAGATGAACAAAATACTGCCCCTACTGCAGAATCTTCAGGTCAGATACCTGAAGTTGTGGAACATAAATCAGAAATCAATTCTGATGATGTTGGTGATGAACATTTTGAAGCTCATGATCTGGCTCTGCAAGATTATCAACTTGCAAGAGACAGAACCAGGAGAAATGTGAAAGCTCCTGAAAGGTATGGATACTCTTATCTTACTCACTATGCACTGGCTGCTGGAAAGTTGGTAGAAGAAAGGGAACCAGTCAACTATGAAGAGGTCCTGAGGAGCCCTAACCATAAGCTATGGCTAGCTGCAATGCAAGAGGAAATGGACTCTTTGCACAGGAACAAGACCTGGATCCTTGTACCAAAATCTACAAAGAAAAAGATTGTTGACTGCAAATGGATCTTTAAGGTAAAAGAATGTGATGATTCAACAGAACAACCTAGATTCAAAGCTAGGTTGGTTGCCAAGGGTTTTACACAGGTAGAAGGCATTGATTACACTGAAATATTTTCTCCTGTAGTTAAGTATAAAACAATCAGAATTATGTTATGTTTGATTGCCTTTTATGATCTTGAGTTGGAACAATTAGATGTTAAAACTGCATTCTTACATGGTGAACTTGAAGAAACCATCTTCATGAGGCAACCACCTGGTTTTGAAACAAAAGGAAAGGAAAATGCTGTATGCTTACTGAAAAAATCCCTCTATGGCTTGAAACAATCTCCTAGACAATGGTATAAGAGATTTGACTCATTTATGATAAATAATGGTTTTGAGAGGAGTCATTATGACAGTTGCTTATATTTTTCTGGAAACTCTATTGACTCTGCCTTGTATCTGCTGTTGTATGTTGATGATATGCTAATTGCATGCAAACAGAAAGAAAAATTGAACAATCTGAAATGCTTGCTTAAGTCTGAGTTTGATATGAAAGATTTAGGTCCTGCATCTAGGATTCTTGGCATGAATATTCATAGAAACAGGAATAAAAATTCCTTATTTATTTCTCAAAAATCTTTTCTGAAAAAGGTTGTTTCTAGATTTTCTATGAGCTCTTGCAAGCCTGTTAACATGCCTTTAGCTGCTCATTTCCAGTTGTCCACTAAATTAAATTTTGTCCTACAACTGAAAATGAGAAATCTGAAATGAAAAAGGTGCCTTATAGGATGGCTATAGGTTCTGTAATGTATTCTATGGTTTCTACTAGACCTGACCTTGCTTATTCTATAAGTTTGTTGAGCAGATTCATGGCTAACCCAGGTAAAGAACACTGGTCTGCTTTGAAATGGTTGTTGAGATATTTAAATGGCACTTGGAATTTTGGTCTACATTATTCAAAATGGTCTAATGATCTTGATCTGGTAGGTTATGTGGATTCTGACTTTGCTGGTGATAAAGATGGTAGAAAATCTACTAATTCTTATTATTTCACTATTGCTGGAAATTGTATTTCTTGGAAATCTCAGTTACAATCTGTTGTTTCTTTATCTACCACTGAGGCAGAATATATTGCTACTACTGAGGCCATTAAAGAAGCCATTTGGCTTCAAGGTTTACTGAAAGAATTGAAATTCATAAAAACTAAGGCTATTATTTTCACTGATAGCCAAAGTTCTTTGTATCTGTGTAAGAACCCTGTCTATCATGAAAGAACCAAGCATATAGATGTCAAATACTATTTTATCAGAGAAAAGGTTACTAATGGTGTTGTTGATGTTGAGAAAATTAGCACTCATGATAATCCTGCTGATTTTGGAACTAAGATTTTGCCTACTGATAAATTCTTTAAATGCAGGGACTTGCTTCACATTGATCAAACTGGAAATTGGCCGAGAAAGGAAGTGCAATGATGTTATTGGAGCTAACTCCCTCACTATAGTTGTATTTTTATTTGATTTTGAGTTCAAGGTGGAGTTTGTTGGATTCTGCCCTCAAAATCAAGAATGGCATACACCCAATGATGAGCCTATATTGTCTGAACAATAATCTTGTGTTTGTTATTATTGTTAATTGGGCTTCTGCTTTGTTTACTTCTGGTCTGGGCTGAAGAAAGGAACCGGATCGGATCATACCCAGTTTTGGCTCGCGGGTCAACCGTGTGGATCGGGCAAAACCGATCCACACCCGGATGTCCTAAGTATATATTGTTCTTTTCTTCATTTTGAAACCTAGCCAGCCGAAGAAAGGTTTTTCCGGCCTCTCTCTGTGTTTCTATCCTCTCATGTACTTATCTCTGTTTCTCTCTGAAACCCTTGTTTTCTTGCTATCTGTATCACGGATTAATCCGTTCCTTTGTACTGCTTGAGCGTAGAGAACTGTCTTAAGGCTTTTGTACTTTGTACTGAGGGTGTAATATACTGATTATAGTGAGGGCGTGCTCCGACTGAGCACCGTGGATTAGGATATTCCGAACCACGTTAAATCCTGGTGTTTCTTGTTGCTTTCGCTGTTATTAATCTCTCTGATGTGTTAGTCGTTTTATCCTAACAGTTGAAACAGAAAATGCTAGTCACACTTCCACCTAAGCAGGCCCTAATCCAATTTGTTAAGGGGAAATTTTCAGGTAAACTTGTTTCTATGAACTATATGCATTAAGTTACCAGTAAGAGAGCATCTCGTTCTTGTAAAAGGCTGTGCCAAAGAAAAGAATTAACATTAGCTTGAAGAATAGACCAAGATGAAAAACACTTAGCTTTAAGACAATGAACAACTAGAGAATTAGGGTTCTGTTAAAATCTTCAAGATTGTATAGCAAGTATTGCGACGTTGAAGCTTTTCATATATCTGAATCCTATTCCACTGCGTTTCTTAGATTGGCAAAGTGAAAACCAATATTTCTATTTCGAATTTATTGGATCAATTTTTATGGAGTTGATTAGCAATTTATTTATTTTCAGTAATTTTATCTAAAAGATTTGCAGAATATCTCTCTTGAAAATTGAAGATAATTGATTGACAATTCCATAAGTCTTGGAGATTATCATCCAATGAATCTTTATAATTATGGCATATAAGATAATGCACAATCTTAGATTAATGGATTCATCTTTATCTAGAAGAAGATTTGGTTCATATAATCAACCATCTATAACAACAATTAGGTGACTATGGAGTACTCATGAATTTACAAAGCTTATTGTTAGGTCGCGACGACTAATATTTCAAAGAAATTAAACCAGCGAAAGCAAATAGAAACACCAAATTTTACGTGGTTTGGAAAATCCTACTCCACGGTGCTCAATTGGAGCACACCCTCACTATAATCGAGTTTGTTATATCCTTAGGAGTTACAAAAACCTTATCAATAGTTCTCCACGCTCATACAATACAAAAAATGGATTTAACCGATATACAAAGAGCAAGAAACCAAAGATTTTAGGGAGAAACAGTAATCAGGTTGGTCGAGAGAGAAAAACACAGAGAGACGGCGAACCCTAACAGCGGTTAGGGTTCAGAAATGAGAAAAGAACAATATATACTAGGACATTCGGGTGTGGATCGGTTTTACCCGATCCACATGGTTGACCCGCAAGCCTAATCTGGGTATGATCCGGTTTGGTTCTTCTCAGCCCTGACCAGAAGTAATATCAACAGAGGCCCAGTGAATAATAATAATACACACAAAATTATTGTTCAGCCCATTGGGTTCATCATTGGTGCAATCCTTTTTGATTTTGAGGGCAGAATCCAACACTTATTATTGCATGCTAAGTGTTTTTTCTTGTACAATGATCAACTATCCTATGATGTGAAATTTCTTAGTCCAAATCATATTTCTTTGGAAAGCTTCATTGTGAGATTCAATCCAGTTTGGTTTTGTTACCCTCATATACTCAAAGTCTCTTTGATGGATAAATGGCACCTGGAGATCTAATCAATCATGCTACCGATTGAGTAGAATATGATGTTGCTAAAGGTTGGCTCTTGGAGTCAAGTGTAGTGTTGGTTTAACTCAAGCCAAGTTAAAAGTGGAGTGTAACTGAATTCACTAAATGCTGTATAGGGAAGTTGTATTGATGTTCTTTTGTATGTTACTAGTGAGTTAATTTGAGAGAGGGTCCTACAACCGTAGGCAATGAGTTGTGCCGAAATGCGTTATTAAAATTTATTTTATGTCATTTTACTGTTTTACCAATTGTTTTAACTTACAAAGAAGTTTTAACTTGCTTAAAACTGACTCAACTTTTTTATCAATTTCCAATTAATCTTATGCTAGTCATCAAAAGCAACACCCTAATGAATATGTTTAGTAATGAGATCGCAAGCACCCTTAGAAGCTTCAAACAACTCATAATGTAGATGGAGATTGATTTAGCAACATATTTAATTAGAACTTTCTTAGTTGCAAGAGAAATGAACTTTTCTTTAAATTCATTGAGCTTTTTCTAAATACGATATTAGATAGTGGAAATTTTGGTTAATTTTTTATTTGCCAAAAAGAAACAACAAGCCCAAATATTTACTTGCAGTATCTCCAAAAAAATGTTAAGAGTAGAACAAATGTGACGGTGGGAATCAAGTGACATACTGAAAGCCCTAAAACTTTTAATATCTTAATTTTGATTAATGATAAATATTGATAATGACTAATAGTTAATTTGTTTAAGCGATAGCATTTTTTGGATTTATTTGTTTAATCCATGCAAGATTGAATATTTAACTCTTCAAGGACATTATTTCAATATCAAAAGCTGAAGACAAGTGTTCTTGGATTAAATATGACTAGAGGTATAGTTTCTAGATTTCGTTATATCTTAGATATATTTAGTTCACATTGATTGAGTATTGGCTTAAGTAAATTTCTCTTTGAACTTAAGCATTTTTCGAAAAGATCTAAATCAACTTTTTCTATCTTAAGTTTTAAAAAGGCTTCTTAAAAGCATAATTCTTGATTTATATGCTAAAATGGTTTACAAGCTTGTGTAAGATTAATGCCATAGCTTGTATGGTTGTTTGGTAACATTACTTTGCATTTAAGTGTCTAAGATGTACAAATGATGTGGTTCGGACGACCTAAAGTTTCCCAAGCATCGTCAACAAGAATTATGAGTCTGATATAGTTTTGGGCAACCTAATCTTATATCCGGTCGATCAGAACAAAACTTGAGGTTGACCAGACCATAGTCTGGACGACTAAAATAGGTTATCCGAAAAGTATCTAATGACCACTTCATGAAACTTGCGGGTGATGATCCGGATGACTATGTAGTCAACCACAAGTATATTGATAGGGAGAGCTTTATAATTGTATGTTTTTAAAACTGGAAGGAATGAAGATACAGAGGTTGATTGAAAAATAGGCTCCTTTGAGCCTATATAAGCTAGGAAGTGATCTCATATACTTACAATGAATCTTTTCATTTTGAGATCCAATATTTGTTTAAAAAATGTTTCATTTCTGATATCATCAAACTAAATGTCTTATATGCTATATATGATATCTTACAAATACCTAGCATGCTGTAAGGGGGAGCGTTTTAAAAGTTTTATTACATTTTCTATAAACCTTTCATTACTTTGAATCATTGCATTTAATTGTTTACCTATCACATTGCATCAATATTTGTCATTATAAAAAAAAGGGAGATTGAAAGCCTTAAAGTTTTAATGTTTTAATTTTGATTAATGACAAACATTGATGATGACTAATGTCTTGTTTGTACAAGTGATAGAGTTTTTGGATCCATGATTTAATCCATGCAAGGACACGATTTCAAGTCTTCAAAAAAGTATATAAGTCAAAACTATCAATATTGGAAGATAAGCTTTTATTGGATTAAATAAGAACTAGATGTATAGTTTTAGAGTTTAATATATTTTGATATCTCTAGTTTTACCTCTAATTGAGTAATGGTTTCTAAAGGTTGCTCTATGAACTTAAAACGTTATTTTAAAATGTTTTTAATATGTTAAAATATGTTTTGGTATTTCGAAAATCATGCATCGTGATTTCAAAACTTAAATGGTTCATAAACTCTTGTTGGATTGATACCATAACTTACATTGTTGATTCAAATCATCATTTGTATGTTAAAGTATTGTTAATACACAAATGAACATGCTTCAGTCGACCTAAAGTGGTCCAAGTATCGTCCACAAGTTAGTTTATCTTGTGAATGCATGTGCTGTCAAATTTGTTTATTTGTCAACTTGTGGATGACCATGCGATCAATTGCAATGAAGTGAGGTCAACCGCAAGTGAGGTGAGGTTGACCGCAAGATGAAAATCATCATACGAATGTTGTCCAGTGAGCTTGCGGATGATGCACCAGTCGACCACAAATTGCTAGTGGGTTTCTAACAAATTTATTTTTAACCGTTAGGAACAAACCTATAAATACCAAAACCTTTGGAAGTCTTTCTTAGAACAAGTTTTGAGCAAAAACATTGTATATCTTGATCCTATAACATCTTAGAAACATTCCAAAACCCTTTCTAAACATCAATCTTGTTAAAATCATTCAAGAAGGGTTTTTACATTCAAAGGTGAATTTTGAGCAATCTTGTCAAGCCATTATTCAAATAGGTGTTTGTGTTTCAAGTTGATATATCTTCACATTAAGGTGATATCTATCAAACTCTTTATCTCTTATTATTGATTGTAATTATATCAATGTTGCAAGTAGCATAAAACCCAAAGTGTTAGGGTGAGTTTATAAAACCTTTGAATTAACCTTGAATTGTATTGTATTATTAAGATTCACTAAGGAGAGTTGTGAGATTATTGTATAATCAAGGTTGTGTTGTAAAACTCAAGGGTTGAGTGAGCCTTGATTGGTTGAGAAGTTATTTGTAAAACCCTAAAGTGAATTGGGTGAACCTCTTTTGTAATCTCATTTATTTGATTAGTGAAGGGAGTAGTGGATTAGGTTTTGTTGGATAAACCGAACCACTATAAATCATTGTGTTCATTGCTCTAATTTCTGCATTTTATTTGAACACATTATTTTTCACACAACTAGCACACAAAGTGTTTGATATTTGTTATCAAAGAGGTGTTTTATTAACTTAGATTGAAAAATTGAGTAAAAACCTAATTCACTCCCTCATCTTAAGTTTTTCGAAGTGTTTGATATTTGTTGTATTAGAAGTGCATAATAGAATTAGGTTGCAAAAATTGGATAAAATCTAATTCACTCCCATCTTAAGTTTTTCACATACCATGAAGAAATAGAAATAATATTTCTCTCCATTAATCATCTGTCAAAAGCAAGCATAATACATATAAAGAATATCTTGAAGTTTAGCTATTGATCATCATTTGTTTTGGCAAACAAAAGAGAGTCAACTGCAAAAACGTAAGTGAGGGATGGATGGACCATTTCGAAACCGATATCCATACAATTGATTATTAAGTTCTACAAGTCTCAAAAGAGATTAAAAACATTCAACACAAAGCACAAAACAAAAACACGTATAAGACAATTGGTAAATTCCTCTAGTGGGAAGAAAATAATTCGAAGGATAGCAATTAATAACCATAGAATAACTAACAAAACGAATACATTTCATGATGAGACCTATAAAACATGTAGGAAATTTCATGCACTTCTTCGTGATGCTTGCAAGCTAAGACCATTCTATACGATCAAATGCTTTGCTCATATAAAGTTTAAGTGCAAAAACATCTTGCATGCTAGGTTTATGATGGTGAAAATCATGGAAAATCTTAAAAGCATCTATAGTATTATCAGTTATGAGTTAGAAAAAAAAGAAGGATCAATAATAAAGTTCAAAATATTCTTTAACTTGTTGTTAGCAAGAACTTTTGAAATAATTTTATAAATCAATTTCAATAATTTTTACTTTTGAAAAAAATTAATTTTGAACTTTTTTGTTGAAGAGAAATTTTGAACGTTTAATTTTGCCGGAATAAAATTTCTAATTTAAATAATTAAAAGAATATAAACATATACATATCTTAATATTTTTGTTAAACAAAATGATAAATGTTAAAATTTTCTTAACTTTAAGTCATAAATAATTATCAATTGAATCATCAAACTTATATTTCAAAATTGAGTGTTAGTATAATTGTTTTTTTTTAAAAAAAAGCCAGATTTATTTTATGTCTATTTTATTAATTTTCGAAAATAAAATTAAACGAATTTCATTTATTTTCATATAAACTACTACTATTTTTTTGTGTGTTTGAAATGCACCACAATCTTTTTTTTTTTTTGACCTGTTACAAAATGCATTTTGTCATCCCTTAAAATAATGTTGAAATTTAAATAAAGCTTAGAAAAAAAAGATGATAATACCCTTCATTTATTAATAAATTAGTATGTATTCATAAATGAGTATTGAATGTTTTAATTAAGACTATCACATGAGGGCACCCTTTATTCAACATTGAATATTTTTTTTTTTACTTTTTCATTTTTTGAATGCTTGATATTGAATGTTTATTTTTTTACAATAAATGTATTCTAATTTTTTAGACAAACAATAAATATATTTTAATCTAAATTTTTTAAACTTTTTATTTCATTAAATCATGTAATTTATGATGTTACAATTAAGGTGATAAATAATAATACCTTCTTTAAAATCAAAGATATTATTTAATTCGTAAATTTAGTCAAAGTGAATATTTTATTTTATAGAAAAGAGTAGTTACCTATTTAAAAAGAAAAGAAAAGAAAAAGAGTAATTATCTCGTGTTCATAAGATAATAATAATTATTTATTTTGAAATTTTCATTTATTTTGTGACAAGAAAAAGAGTAAATAAAAAGTGTTGACTTTAATTGTATTATGGGGCCAGCAGCGTTTACTAGAAGAAGACGCTTACTCAGGAAGTTATTTTGGGATTAGGTAAAATCGTAATAAAATCCATCGATTTGATTGATCTTCCAATTTTTACTCTCATTTTCATTTTCAAAACTTTATTTTCATTCCATTCTGAAATTAAGCTCCAAAATTCTCCGCTGCAATGGAATCACAAGCTGGTATTGAGCCCCGATCATCGCACCAAAACAATGAAGAACCCGACGAAGAGGTTTGCATTTGATTCTTCCCTCTTTCCTGTTTGTGTAAACCTGAATTTCGGGATGAAATGGGCATCACTGTAATATGCCTTTTCTACTTGTTGATTTTCTTGGGGACAAAGGGATGAGATTTCACAGAGTTTAGAAGAATTATGTTGGTAGTTCTGATTATGGGTACAGGGTAGGGGATGAGAAAAATTCTTTTAGGAAATTTACTAGATTTTTTTTTTTTAATAAAAAAAATGGAATTAATTCGGGTGTCATGCCTTGACCTTCTTGATTTTTTCTTTTCTTTTTTTAATATTCCTATTCAAAAGTTTGTCTTTGAATCTTTATGAATATTCTTTTAGTATTTCTTTCTAAATTTCATCTAAAGTTTCAAGAATCAGTTTGTAGATGCTTGATGACTTGTTGAATTGTTTCTCAACCTCCCCCCTTGTCTCTTCTTCCAAATTGTTGATATGGTTAATATGATGAACAAGTTAAATTGTGAATAATTCGAAATAGGAAAGTACTTTGCCCAAAAAAGAAGGAATTAGGAATGTGAAATTGTGGAGAAGAGAAGTTGTAGCATACATCTTAGACAACTTAATGTCTTTCAAATTATGTTAAAAATACGAAGTGCTTAAACTGATGGAGTATTACAGCAAGTGGTGATAATGGTGATCTGAGTATCAGCTCTTGTTAGTTCTGTGCTTAGTTGCTCTGTAATCTCCAGCATCATAACACCTCCATATGAATATTCCAGCAATTCAATATTCTTGTAGCTGGTATTGTCTAAATGCATAAAAATTCTTGCAATTGTGTATGTGGTAATTTTTTCAGTCAGTCTGTATTAATTGTGTAATTGTTGAAATGCGATGCTAACTTCTTAGGTGATAATCCATTTCTAGTTATGGAATTGTGAACAAATTTAATTCGTTCAAGAAAATGCTTGTTGTTTCTTGTTCCATTTCTTGCAGATAAACATATACTTGAAGCTTACCAGAACCATTGCCTTGAAAGTAAAGAAATCAGGGACTGTTAGAAATGTTAAAGAAATGTTGAATGACAAGGAAGGCATATCAGAATGTCTTCAGGAATTATTCTTGGCTGGTGATCAGCTTCGGGATGACAGTAGACTTGTTGATTGTGGCATTCAGCAGAACTCTACTCTTAAAGTTTTTGTGCAAACTTCAGTGCCACTGAGACTGAATATCAAAATACCATCTCAGAAGAAAACCATTGTGCTTGAAGCAAAGAACCAAGACAGTATCCAGAATGTCAAATCTTTGATTGCTGCCAGAGAGGGTATCAATTCAGATAATTTCCATCTGGTTTATGCAGGAAAGCGACTTGAAGATGACATGATATTGGCCTCTCTGATTCAGGAGGAATCAACTCTCTATATGCTTTTTACCCCAAAACATCAGGTGCCAATCTCTGTAACATTACCAACTGGAGAAAGATTGGAAACAGAAGTTAATGTTTTGCAAACTGTTGGTGATGTTAAAACCATAGTTGAGAGCATGACTAGTTCCTCATTAGATGATCTCTGTCTAACTCTCAATGGCAGACGCCTAAAGGATTCACAGACCCTATATTACTACAACATCAGAGAAAAATCTATATTGGAGATGTCATCTCAAACTATTCAGGTATTCCTTAGGGATGTGAATGGCGGAACACAGATTCTTGAGGTTTGCAGCAAGGACTACGTAAAAGATGTAAAGGATAAAATTTTTCAAAAGCTAGGAATACCTGTTCATGCTCAACGCCTAGTGTTTGAGGGAAAATGTCTGGATGATTATCAGAATTTGGCTACTTATAACATTCAAAAGGATTGCACTCTCAATTTGGCTCTTTGGACTCCCGCATTTGTCCAGCGGAAGAAATTATCAGAACTAGGATTTTCTAATAGGCGTATACGAAGTTGCAGAAGGATTTCTGATCTGAAAGCTGCGATTGAGGATGTTTTGCATGTGTCCGTAAAAGAATTGTGCCTAGAAGATGGCAGGGTGTTAGATATGCATTCCTTTCTTTCGGAATATGGTATTAGGAAAGATACATTGATAGTCATCGCCACAGAAACTCTGTGATCATTTTTCATTGTATATGAGGACTCAAATTCTGTTTAAAATGCACTGAGACAGATTTGAGTAGGTAATGCGACAGGAGGAACCAACTATCTGATGTTCTGTCTGCAGTACTTTTGTTTGTTGGGGTCTTTTGGAATTTTTGTCTCAAGCAGTTTAAAACTCGATCAATGAGGATAGTGAGCTATGTTAGGTAACACTCAACATTGTGGAATTCTCAAATGGTTTTATCGCTATCTTTGAAATGATAAGTGGTGTTAAACTAAAAATAGATGTTGGTCTTTTCTCATCTTTCTTAGTCCAGTTTTTGCTTAGTAGAACAACGAAGTGTTTCTACTCTTGACAAGACATTTAGGGATCTGGGCATGACATCCAGGGCAATAATTTGAATCACACAGAGTCTCTGGATTTTCGATTATTTTTTTATAAAGATGGAATATCATTCATCTTCGACTAGTTTAGTTTTACGAAAATAATTCAATTATTGGCTCTGGGTGTGACAATACATCGGTATTGAAATTCAATGCCGATAATTGGATGGTAAGACCTGATGAGAAATGACCGTTTTGTTCTATGGAAGTTTCTATTTGCACGGAGACTGCATGAATTCTCATACATGGCCCTGTGGAAAAGCTTCCAAAATGTGAAGCCAGCATAATTAGTTAAGATGGAGAACGAATATATATTATATATACAAAATCGACTTAATATGCCGATTAAGATGATTTTTGATTGTCCTATGGCAAACGATTAATACTATGAGAGTATAGTTACAAACTAAGTAGGTCAATTAAAGACAGGACAGATACATGGGGAAGGTTGCATTGCCTTCTTTTTGGACAGATTATAAGCTGCAGCCGAAGATTTGTTACGATCTTCCCACCTTGCAGTATCTTCATTCTTGACTAATGCCTCCATGAGACAACTTGCTTTAAGCTTCCATAAACACCTGACTGTAAAGACGGCTGGTATTAATTGAGACAATGGAATCTGGAATTGGATGGAAGTAGAAATTTGGGAAGCATACAATAATGAACATGTATATATATTCACATTTTAAAATGTGTAATTTTTCCACTAGTTGGATATATCTATGTGTAAATTGGGCAGCCACAAGGGTTAATAATATGAAAGAATAAAACAATATTTGTGTTAGGACTTGTGTTTGACGAAGACATGAGAAACAAACTGCTGCCGACAAAAATGGCAAGTGGAGGTGGGGGGGGGGGGGGTAATTTAATCAATATCCAGACTATTCTTGACTTTTGAACTTTGAAGCAAGTATTTAGCTATAGAAATGGACAACTCTGCAAAATAAGATCATCATAAAATTCATGACAACTGTGGTGTACATATATTACAAGTTTTTTCTACAAAAAAGTCTTTCGAAAAAGACATTTGTCTGTTGCATATAATTTGATTGCCACCTAAATCTTCTTTAAGCCATGTTGCAAATTATCTTCCACCATAATTTGTTTTCCTTAAGCCACCTAGAGTTTTTGACCAAATGGAATATAAAAGTTTTCTTCTTCCAAAGTCAAAACATTACCTACTTCAACACCAGACATATGCTTGATGATCATAGAACTCAAAAGAATTTATCCCAAAAAAAGCATCAAAGATTTTGAAGAATAAATTGATCATTATAGGGAAAACAAAATGTTACAAAAGAATTAAAGCATGGAATGGAGATAGAAAAAAAAAGGGCACTTTGACACTTTACCAGAAGGTTAGAACCAGCATGGGAGAAACTGAAGAAGCTGCTTCTCTTTTTAACCCTTGAGATGTTGGCAGAACTTTTATGGCGGGGAATCTTTGAAGAAACACCTGTACAAGTAGAAAAACTAGGACTATGATCACCGGCGCCGGCCATACCACGATTCTCCTTGAAGCTTCCCCATCTCCAAGAACTAAACTTGAGTCTCTGATGACTGATCTCCTTGCTGCTACCAATTTCTTCGTGATCAATTAATAAGTTCCTAAAAGACCCTCTTGGGAGAGAAGAAAATGACCTCGTCTGAGACAGAAAAGGACCGCCATAAGGCCCGTCCAGCACGGTGGTTGGAGATGATGCATTAATAACTTCACTACTAGTAGTAGTAGTAGCATGTAAGAGTCTTGGAGGTAACTCTAAACATCTGGCTACTGAATTCTTATTGTGCAACGACGACGTCGTGTTGGTCGTGGTCGTGATCGTGATGAAATCGGCTCTAGGCTTTCCCGGTACTTCCTCCCATTGAAATGGAATGGAAGCTAATCTGTTGAGTGGTGGTGTTGCCATTATTTGTGGTTCTCTTAGCTTGTTTGGTAGTTTGGATAAGGAAAGCTTTGGAGTTGAGTTTGGTTCATTTTCTGTTCTCTCAGAAGCCATAATAGTCTAAGATAAAGATATGCATGTGCAAGAAATGGAGGAAGGAAGGTTTTCTTATGGTGTTGTGGAGATAGTGGGGAGAAAGGGAAGGTGGAGCGGGTGGACGTGTGAGGAAGAGTGAAGTGAGAAGGTCAACAACGCTCCTGGCGCTTCTTCTTCACGAGTTATTTGAGGAAACGGAAAATGAATGACGAGTTTAATGAAGATTATGGAATTGAGACCAACTGTAGAGATATTGAATTAGTCAGAGCCTTGAAGGATAACGACCTACAACGGTTATTAGGATACCTGGCGGGCACTCAGGTCTAAGGAGCGGCTAATGTATCGTGAGTATTAGGTCACAATATGATTAATGAATATATCAACTCGATGCTATATAATTAATCTAATATGAAAATAAAAATATGTGAGAATTCAACTTTCCAACTCAGTAATTTGTCCAAATTACTTATTTAACCTAATAACACACAAACTATCTTCTCACTAATTAGTGATTATATATACTAAACGTGTAAACTTTTTTCTCCTTAGAGATTATTTTTTCTTAAAGTAAAGAAAGAGCATAAAGAGCCTTATATATTATGTACTAATATTAACTAATGTTATCGTTGTTAGGTTATTTATAAGAATATTTTAAAAGAAAAAGTAGCTAAGCCTTTGTACTAATATTTGGACAGGGGTTTTGCATTCTCTCCATATACGAATGAACGGAATTAAAGAAAGAGGAGATTAGAAGTTAGGTTTAAGCCGATGCAGTAAAAGAACTACTTATCTCAATATTTTTCCCCTCAAATCTAAGCCTATTGATTGATTTATTTTTTTTTTTTTTGTATACCTATTGAATAAGATAAGAGAGTTGTTTTATGAGAATATTATTGATTTTGAGTTCTGAACTATTTTCGATTTTTAATTATAAACTTTTGTTTTTTATTTCAATTTTTTAGAGCTCAATACTTTTTTTGTGCTCTCATTTTGGACATTTCGATTACTAAATCTTATTTTTCAATTAAAATGATATTCACCCTCAATTTTTTCAGAGGTATTTTTGGAATTTTTTATTATTAAAAAACCCATCACATGGCTTCTTCAACCATTTATGCTTCTTTCATAACTCTTTCCCCTTATGGAATAAGCTATATGATGGGTTTTTAATTTTTTTCTTGGAAAATGCTTCTGAAAAAATTGAGGGTAAATGTCATATTGATTGGAAAATAAGTTTTATTAATTGAGAGATTCAAAATGAGGGTACAAAAAAGTACTAAAATATAAGATTCTATAATTAAAAATTGAAAAAAATGTTAAACTTTAAAATTTTGAAATAAAAAATAATGATTCATAATTAAAAATAAAAAATATTTAAGTGTCGAAAATCATTAATATTCCTTTGTTGTTTTATGGTATTAGATGGCCTATTCCCAAGTTTAATGCAAAGAGACAATCCCTCTAAAATGGCAAGTTGCGATAAGCGAAGACTTGATTTTAAGGAATCTTCAATTTTAAGGAGACAGAACCAATGGAAGAGTAAGCCATTTTGAGTTGTTACAATGACCAAATGGAAAGGTTAGAAAATTGTACTAATAATTTAATAGTCGAGCATTTGACTCGAATATGGTAATCATATTTCTCTCAAGTATCACTCAAATTGGGAAAAGACAATTCATCATTGAACACACTAATTCATTAGCCTCCGAATCCATCATTTAAATCGAGAATGAACCTCGTGTGACTTTTTATATTTTATTGTAGCATAAGATTGCTTACAAGTCGTTAAAGAATTCTATAAAACAAAACAGAAACAGCACTAAACGAAACAAAACAATTAAAGCTGTTTTGAGATGTTGGTCTCCATAACATAACAGGAGACATATGAATCTAGTTAAATTGAAATTTGGTTCTTAGAGGGTACAATGTTTAAAAAATTCTCTTTTAGAACAAACACATGAAACCAAAGTTATTTTTCTTTCCTTCACTTCCTTCCTAACACTCTTCAATTTTCTTTCCCCTCGAATGCATCACGTGCTTGTGCAGTTACTGTATTCTTTTCCCTTGTTGGAGGTTAGTTTGGTATCTTTCATTATAGATGTAATGGGCATACCCACCCAGTGAGAACTACCACAAACACAGCAATTAAATTTGTGTACTAAAAAGTGGGAACATAACCAAATAATAAAGTGAATCAAGAATTGAAAGCTCAAAATTCAGCTAACAATTCCTAACCACAAATGATACTCAGCAGTGCACTACTGTTGTTCCTCAAGTCATCACATTTGACTGTTCCTTGAGTTTCTATGCCCACTCTTCATTTATTTCTTGCTCAAGAATTATATACACTGTGGATATTGAAAACACCAAGTCCCTAATTAACATGTGGTGTCAGCCCCTTGTTTGGAGTAACGATTGATCTTACAATTAATGCTTTATTGTTCCTTCATTCTGAACCTTGTCATTTTGTGAAAGTATGCTGAGACTCTATTTTCTTACTGTTAGTTCTTTTCTTCTTCTTTTTTATCTATACATTTTGTTACGGAAAAATTGGGATTGTTCCTAAATCTGATTTGGAAGATTGATGACAATTTATTTCGATAAGCTATATTTTTTTTAAGAACTATATTTGAAAATAAATCTTTGTTGGCTAAAGATTAGGAAGTCTACATGAAGGAAGTTAGAAGATATTGGAAGATATTGCAGTATATCCTTATTGATTCCTACAAGGAGAATGATTGTTTGAAGAGACTTCTAATTCTATATTAAGAGAATTTTGTGCAGATCAAGGGAAGGGAACCGAATGCATTTAAGACTATCAGAGTAAAGGTGATTATTGTGAAAATCGGTTCAAAGTTTGTGAAGCAATAATCAGTTGCACAATGCTGAGAAATTGCTGAGCAATTAGTTTGGGTTTATTTTATGTTCATCTGTACTTATTGGTGATACTCGAACAAGTAAAAGATTATTTTTTGTATTAAACAAGTCCCTTTGCTTGCTGAAGGGCATCTTCGAGTTTGACTACTTAATCAAGTCGTTGGATTAAGTAGTTTGTTGAATTATGTGTGTAACATCCCTAATTTTTCCAACAATACCCAAAATAGAAAAAATAATAAAATAGGCAAGTCAAGGAGTAACCCTAATTTTAAAACAGTCAAAATTCCCAAATGATGAGTCAAAATCCCAAAAGTAACAGATTATAAATTTGAATCCAAAAACAATCCTTGCCAACATAAAATTATTTATACCAAATGAAACTAAAACCATAAACATAAATATTCTTAGTTCTAAAACATGAACATAATTTTAAACCAAATTTGAAATTTATTTAAATACTGGTCATTCTCCATTCCCGCATCGCAATTCATTAGCCTGTAAAAGATATTAGGAAAACGAAAAACATGGGTTAAGTACAAAGTACTTAGTGGGAGCAATGTGTGACATATTATAATGATATACATATTAAAAATATCATATAAACACCAATGGTCATTGCATGTCATCGAGTCAAAGACTCCTGTTGAATCGGGCTAAGGTCCCTGTTTTATCGGACATAAGTCCCTGTTTTATCGGACCTAAACCCCTGTTGTTTGATGACATATGCAATAGACATTTATATATTCAATTATAAAATCATTGCACACATATATCATAAAAGAATTTAAAAGTGCACAATTAATCATAAAATAAAATATCACATATAACATGTAAATATAAATGATTAAATAATTAAAATAAGGTTAGAACTCCCACCTCAAAAGCAGATATAAACGTGTGCTAAGTTGCGTGGAAAATATAGCTCTCTAAGTCCTTATTTCCTACATTGAATGTATTCAATGAATTAGACATCGAAAGACAAAACTAAATATTCTATATAAAAGAAAAAAGAATGTCTTTTTGAAAGGTTAAAGGAAATATTTGGCATTTTGAAAAGGTTTGGGAACACTTTTGGAATATGAAAAAGGTAATTTTCGAGTTTGGAAAAGTTTTGGGCTAAACTGTAATTTTAGAAAAGTTCAGGGGTCAAATCGTAATTTTCGAAAGTTCGAGGACTAAAAACGAATGTTTTTGAAAAATATGGGTTGAAACAGAATTTCAATAAGGTTTGTGGTATAAAAAGGGAATTTCTAAAAGAATTGGGTAAAAATATAATTTTTAAAAAGTTTGGGGTCAAATTGGAAATTCTAGAAAGATTTGGGGACTAATTTGAAAATTCTAAACATTTGTGGGTAAATATGTAAATTTCGTATCTGAATTGGAGTAATCTTAGGGTTTGTAAACTCTAGGGACCACTTTGCAAAAACTGGATAAGTTTTTGAAAGAATTACGAAAATACCCCTCTATCCCCAAAAACCCTAATTTTTTTTTTTTCTCTTCTTCTTCCCCTCTTCCTAACCCTAGCCGCCACCCCCCCTTCCCCTCTGCCAGCCGCCGCTGCTGCTTCCCCTCCTCCTTCTTTCTTCTTCTCCCTTCTTCTTCTCTTCTCTTTCTTTCTTCTTCTCTTCTCCTTTTTTCTTCTTCTCCCTTCTTCATCTCCCCCCCCCCTCTCTGAAACCCCTCTGCCCGCCCCCTTTCTGTTTCTCCCTCCCCTTCTCTTGCCTCCCCCTTTTCCCTCTCCCTCCCTCTCTCGGTTTTCCCTCTGCCGCCACCCCCCCTTCTCGTTTTTTTTTTTTTTTTCCTCCTCCTCTGCCGCCCCCTTCCACTTCCCAAAATAAAAAAAAAAACACTGAAATATGAGAGACTATGGTCGGAAAATAAGAAAAATAAAATTTTTGGCTTATCGCCGCCGCCGGCGGCCAGTCATGTGGCGGCGCCGGTGGTGGCTGCCAATCGGAAAATTAGAGAGAGCGTACCTCGGGATTTGTGATTATGAGGGGAAAAAAATGATTATTAAGTTAATCCCTATCTATTTATAGGTGTAAGATAATAAATATTTAATGGGCCGGGTTAATTAATTAATTAAGCCCATTAGATAAATTTTTTTTTTTGGTATTACAATGTGAAATCGAGGCTGCGATATCAACAAATACTATAGTGAGGAGTTATAGTGAATGAGTGATTAGTTTGTAAGTAGTAGTCATAGTAAAATTGTATTGAATTCCTTTGTACTGTTGAAAGAGCAAACTAATTTGGGTGAGAGTTCCGCAGACTGTAGATAAGAGGATTGTCGAACTGCGTTAACAAACGTTTTTGTGTGATTTACGTTTTGTTAATTTATTTTTCAGGTTGAGTCACAGTTATAACTTCCAACAAGTTATAACCGATTGTTTTTATACTCACCGTTAACATCATTCCTCTTCATTTGTCAGCAAGAAAGGGGATTTTTCCTTGAACTTGAGGATGGAAAATGTCGGGGATAAATCATTGAGATCCAGTTGGGCAAGGCTAAATTAATGTGCGCCATCCAAATTGTCTCATATTAATCTTCATACTTGCAGGATCTTCTTAAGATGTTCTTGAATGATTCTAGATTCCAATTCTAGTGGACTGACTAATCTGAATCACAATAGAGGCCTTGTATGAAGGTTGAGTCCCCTCCTCAACCTCAGTCAGGTTATCATGTAAGGAATTACTTGGTCAAAAATAAAGAGGGTTTACCAGGTTTCATCCGCACAAAAAGGAAATCAGCTAGATAAACAAAATTGGGTATCTTGCTTTCTACCTACAATGATAAGAGCTGCCAACATTCTGTGGAGCTCCTTAATTAGGTAGAATTTGTAGGGGAAAAGAAAGATCTCACGTTCATTACTATGATAAGGGTCTTGAGTACCAGCGTGTAATCTTAGAGAAACACATACATGGAAACAAGACTGTTTTAGAACTTGAAAGGCAGGGGCAAATGATAGGGAAAATGTAATAAAGGAGAAGAAAGGCCACAATGGATTCTTGTTAGTTTTAAAAAGTTTGGAAAAACCATACCCCCCACATTCCTAACAACATAAGAAGCAATTTTAAGATGAGAAATTCTTTCAGCTTTTCCCATGTTAGGGAATAGAGCATGCTAGAGAATGCAAGTAAAGGAGGATGTCTGCACTGCAAATCCTGATGAGAAGATGTAAAACCAACAACAATACACATGTGAAGTTCTAGCATAGTATCCAAGTCTTGTCTCTACTACTTGTTTCTTTATTTGATTGATGATAAAATTTGTATGCTTTTGAGAACAGAAGCTTTATGGCAATTTAGCTAATGAAATAGAGAAGATCCATACTACCAAAAGGATTTGTATTTCATGTAGTGAATTCTGTACATGTTTTCTGTGCTCTAGTAATTATGAAAATAGAAAGAAATGCCTTCAAATCTTTCCATATCCTTGATCATTATTGATGTATTTACTGTAACATAACTACTTTCTGAAATGTATGATACCATCACAAGCTAGAGTCCCCTCAAGATCTCCAATTATTCGAGCTATACGAACTTCAAAACCTCTTTGGACTTCTCTAAAGAGAGTACTAATATTATCAGCAAACTTATTCATGTCAAAGCTAGCAGGAGTGTCAAGCTCATCTGCAATGCTAAGAAATCCTGAAACAATTTTAGGTCGCAATTCCATCCACTTCTGCCCTGTTGCAACTATATATCTCTGAAGTTGAAATGTTTCTTCAAGATAATGCTCCAGCATTCGAGTTTCCTCCTTTGATTTTGCGGTGGTTGAATCTCCGCCTTTCACATCTAGGACCTTCTCTTGCTGCAGAAAAAATAGGAACATGAGAAGTATAAGTAGGTACTGATGCGTATATAAGGACTTTGCTGTGTTTGTTTTCCAGTGAAAGAACTGGTTCAAGGAAGATTAAATGTAGACTACAAAGTTGCTAGAAAACTCTTTGGTGTATTGATGTCAATTGCTATTGAGAATGGAATTATTATTTAAACTTAATGAATTTTAGTATACTGAAGTAGGAACCTACCATCCGTTGGCAAAGTTCATCAGTTTTCCCCTCGAGGGACTGGTACCTGCCAATCTGTTTATTCAACAAAGACATCAGGGCATAAAAACCTTGTACTCCAAGTTCATCTTTGCCATTGCTTTCACGTTTGGCATGATTGTCTTGCTTTCCTGCCAGCTTTTCAAGCATGAATAGTTGTTGCTTTAGCCTCTTAATCTTGTATGAGACTCCAAGAGTATGAACATCCATTTTCCAAGGGGAATCAATCTTCTTGGTCACATACTTGACTACTAATGATGATGTTGAACATTCCTGTTGAATAGTATCTGGATTTAAGAGATTACCATCAACTTCTTCAATTTCCTTCTCTGGAGAATGGAGTGTCAAAACTATATCTTTGTGCTGGTTACCAGCAAAACTTTTGTCCTGATTTACATTTTCCAGTTTTTCACTCTGTTCTTTACTAATTACTTTCATGTCCAGGCCTTTCTCCCCTGGTTTTCTCTTTATGATCTTCAATTTTGACCAAATATCATGCACAAAAGGCAGATCGGGGTAAGAGTTTGAGGATGTCTTTTCACATCTGGGATGATAAACCTGCAATTCCAACTTCTCCCTTTGAGAATGTAAATCTGCTTCACAGTTCAATAATGAAGCTTCTAATTTCAAATTTTCTTGTCTGAGCTGCGTTAGCTCATATTCGAGGCCTTCAACATGGGACTGCGACCTCTTTGACTCTAGTTCCATGCTTAATAGACGCCAATGTAATGCTTCTAATTTCTCATCCTTGAGTCTCAATTGTTCAGTGAAAGCATCTAGCTCAAGATGATGCCTCTGCTCAACAACATTTCTGTACTTTTCAGCCTGACCTCTAACCCAATCCTCCAACTGCTTAAAGTTAGCTGGAAAGAATCAATAATTGGTTATTAGAAAAAGTAAAGCCTTAGCCTTTCACTATGCCAGACACGTATCTTTTCCATTTTCTTTGTTATTTAACATTTTTATTTAACAGAAATTGATAAGCAGACGAAGAATTAGTGCTTACTTGGATCTTGGTTTCCCTGAGATGAATATTGATCTGACACAGGAGAGAACTCATTATGGTCATGTTCGAGATGAAAATTGAACTGGTTTGATCTGAATCTCTCCAAGTTTGATGTTACCAAACCATTTGAACGCCCACCCTTTCCTCCAAAAGGAGCATCTACCTTCGAATTCACATGTCTAGAGAGCATATTCCTGAGGGAATGCCTTCCATGCCTAGACTCAGAATCTGCCTTTAGCCTTTCTGTTTCTAGCTCAGCAGTCTTCTTTTTGGCCTTTGATACTTTCACCTCCTCCAAAAGTATTTGTTGCTCTGCTGTATCCAACGTGGATTTCCTCAGCATGGCTGATAGGATCTGGTCTTTCTGCTCCAATTCCCTTCTCATTTTAACAAGTTCTGCTGATAGCTTTTGAGTCATCAATGCAGACTGCTCCTTCTGGTCCAGAACCAAATCAAGCTCTTTTTTTGCTGATTCAACTTGCCTTAAAACCCGAGCCATCTCTGCTTCAAGTTGTCTCTGATTGGAGACAAGCTCAAAGAAGGCAGTCTTATGTCTCGTAATCTCATTAGAATGACGTTGAACTTCCTGCCTTGAAGTTTCTTTTAATTCTTCAGCACTCTTTTCAGCAATCTTCAGTTTCTCTTCCAGATTGTGCCTCTTATGATCTTCATCCTCAATCAATTTATCCTTGGACTTTAACAGGACGTCATTTTCATGTAGCTTGTCATTCAATTCAGAAATAGCTTTGTTTTTCTCTGCCTCAAGCACTCTCAAGTCACTCATAAGAGCTCCAATTTGCTGTCTAAGCCTCTTTCTCTCCTCAAACCATCTTTGTTCTTGTGCAGCAAATATTCTCACAACTTTCTCATTGGCCTTAGCATCTTCACTTCTTATTTTCTTCAATTCTTCAATCAGTCTTTGTGCACCCTCAAGCTTTTGAAGAAGCTCAGATTTACCAGTGTCAACTCCTCTCTGAACCCTCCATACAAGCAATCCCAGGAGGTGTGCACTTCCAAAAAGCATCCCATTTCTAATTTCTGACAATTTTTCATCAGAAATTTTGGGCTCCGACAGAAGTCTAAGGGCAAAGAAGGCACAAGAGACTCCGAAAGCCATTGGATACAAGCTTTCATTTTTCTCTTCAGATAAAACCAGATATGATCCTGAAACCCCCTTTCCATCCATTAATCAATATTATGACTTTTCTCCTTAGAAAAAATGCCAAGAATGAAAACTTGAGGTCAAAAACAGAGAATACCGGACATATATATTCAAGAATTTGCACAAATAACCAAGAAAAGAGCTAAGAATATAAGGAATTTCAAAGTTAATTACAGAGAACACTGGGCGGACATACATATTCTAGAATTTGCACAAGCATTTCCTAGTCAACCAAGGAAAAGCAAAGAACGAGAGAAATAATGAAAGTCCAAGCCTAAAACTCACACAAATCATTGCAAGAGCCAAAAGAGTAGGAATTTAATCGCAAGAAAAGCTAGAGAACCATGAAACACTGCAACACAAACTATCTACCATGAAAGAACCAAAGCTTCTTCAGCAGAAACATTCATCAAACAGTCATCAGCAAATATTAAAAAATCAAACAGTTATCAGTTACAACTATAAAAAGCAGAAATTTCAGAATTCCAAGCAGGGAAACTTACAAGAAAAAGGATGAAAGGGGATCAAATTCTACAATCCCAGAACATAGAAAGCACCCTTGAGAGTGAATGAGAATGCAACCAGAACCTTCAGTAGAAACTAGGGGCAATCTGAGTTTTTGGGATAACTTTCACAATATAAACTTGTCAGAGAATGCCAAAAGCGTGGACTTTACACGTGTAGAACTGCAAAATCTGTTAAAAAGAAGGCTCTGCTGTTACTGAAATCAAGAAGAAAAGATCAAAGAAATTGTTCCCTGGTTCTAAATAAATGGCAAAAGCTGACCCATCAAACCCCCCCACTTTTTTCCAGCCAATTTTTCCTCATTTTCTTCTTCTTCCTTATTCTTTCAGTTATGGTACTGAATGAAAGAAAAACTGAAGAGCTAGATTCCTGGGATTTTTGTCACTACTACTACTTTGTGCTAAACAGATCCCAAAAACTACAAATTGAAATAAAATATTAAGAAGGAATCTCTTTCAAGTAGTAAGAAAAGAAAAAAATTGCTATCTTTACAGGTTGGCAAGGTTGTAATCTGTACCCTGAATGAGCCCATGATTTAAAACACTTTCTTTGATTTGTCCTTTTTTTCTCTTTTGAAAAAATTCTCTTTGCCATTGTTATCGTTACGGAATTTTAATGTTATTACAATAAAAAAAATTTAAAAAATCTCTTTTTAGACACATTAAGGTCGACAAAAAGCAAGGTAAATATCTAAATCCCCCCTAAAATACCTTCATTTACAATGACCTTCTTGATATTGAAACTCTAAAACTAATTCATTCTCATCTCCTTTCATTAAAAATTTTAAAAAGTGGATCACATAAAAGAGTTTATTTACCATGAATTTTGAAATTCTAAAGAATTGAGGAAAGAAATAATGACAAGTATTTCTTTAAAAAAAAAAGAAAGAAAAGAAATAACGAACAAAGGACAATAATAGAGACAAGTGATAAAAAAATATATAATTTTTAAAGTTATGAATATGAGATATACGAATATTTTTTATTTTTAAAAAATAAAAAGACCATGAAAAAAAATGAATAACATGATAAAAACAGAAGTGAAGGAACTTTTATTGAGGGTGTATTAAATTTGGTTTTATTACATCCCCTATTTACGCAACTTGAAAAAGACTTCTCAGACAATACTTCTACATGATCAATGTAATGTACAAAGACCACAAATTTGGTGTTAATTTTACCGGTATCATAATAGATATGGCTAAGATCAACAGAGCCAAGACAGCATGCCCAATGTATGTAATGCAAATCATTTGCATGCAGGAGATTATTGTTTCCAATGTTATCTTATTAATTAGTTTAAAAGAAAAGGAAAAATGAGATTTTACAATGTCTTCATCTAGCAAGAATAAAATCAAAACATATGGCTTTGATAGATCAAACAATTATGATATGGGGCCGTTCCCTTTGTGTCGAATACCTGTTCATGGTCCAGAGAATGCTGGTATTCTGAGGAACATTTAGTGCGGGAAATGAGATCTTGATTCCAAAAGAAAACATCACTGTTCCTTGAGGATCAGAACCATGATTATGCCACCCAAGAAACCAGGTCACCATGGACCATCCTCAGAGACAAAGACAGATTTATAAGCTTAAACCTATATTGTGGAGTAGACTTATTGGATTTATCTACTCTTTAATTATATCCCTTTGATAGTCGAACATTACACATTTAACTTTATATAAAAATTTAAAAGAATTTTTAACTTTGAAAAAGATACTATAATGTTCTTGTTATTAATGGTAAGATCATAAGTTAGTAGTATGCAAATCTTCTAAATTAAAAAAATTGTTAGTAAATTTTTGGACAAAAATATGTCTATTGTAAGAAATTTGACAGTCAATTTTGGATATAAATAAAAATATGAACACTGAATTCCGATTACAAGAATAATCTAGAGCTGATTTTCATGAACTATATATGTAAATACAATTTTGGTTCCCTGGACCAGGAGGAACCTGTTGAATAAAAGTTATACGAACGAGATTTGTTTATGGTAGAAATAATGAAATATAAAGATATGTGATATTTGTTTCTTAGAAAAAGTCCTTTATTTCAAGATTTGGCCTTGGAACCTGGAATTGGTGACCACATCTTGAATGTCCTCAAAGCACCATAAAACATTAGCCATATGTTTCTTTAGTTGATTAGTTTTTTTTTTTTTTTTAAATTCTTTAGTTAATTAGTTATATCTCTATTTGTATATCTATACTTTGCAATTGAAAGGAGAATCCAGCAAGGGAGGAGAAAAAGAATGGTGGGAATGACTTTAGGGAGGTTGGTTGGCTTTAAAGTTCAATTGCTCATTCATCTAAACTCATGGGTGGAGCCATGACTTTGGGGAGGTTTATGTGGATAATTTTCTTCCTGCCCTATATGTTAGGATGGAAAGCAGTACAGAGAAAGAATGGAATATATAATGCAGTTAACTTATGTGAGATTTTTTTTTCCCCCTTTCGAATTTCAGTAAATATTTTGTTACTAAACAATATGAATCTTGTGATTCTAAATTAGTAAAATAATAATTTCACAATAATATTTAAGAGTTGTTATTTATTATTATAATTATTACTTTTCTAATTCTTGCTTTGTTAAACCATGTGAGGTTTTTGAAATTATATTTTTTGAAATTTTTGTCTTTCTAATAGGTTGAAATTTGACAAACCCTAGCCCTAGTGGGTGATTTCATGATTTGTACTTTCATATTTTTTTAATTACACAAGAATGAGATTTCAAATTTAAAACCTGTAAACTTTGAGTTAGGTGCACAAACTATTAAGTTACGATATATTTGACATAATTTTACTTTTTAATTCATTGTATATATCTTTATTTTTTTTCCTACGTATTCATCTTTTTGGATTATATATAGATTATGAATATTAGTAGATTTTTATTTTTCATAAAGTAATCATTGAAATGATAATTCTTGCAGTAATCAATGGAATAATAATTTAAAATTTTAGGACCTGTCCCTCTTACTTACACGCTGCTAAACCCCTTAATTGAATAAAAAAAAAATTACTAGAATTAAAATTTTCATTTAAAAATAAAAATTTATTATAAATGTTCTTGTTTTCAACATTTCTGTTTCACTTTTAATTTAATATAAAAAGAATTTTAAAAATTATATTTTGGAGGATAATGTTTCAAAATGTACCATTTGAGAATATTTTTTGGGCCCTAATCCTTGAGCGGGCCAAAAGACCCAATAATGTGAACATGAAGTGGATCATAGTCCAATCCGAATATTGCCAGTTTGCCACTGAATTTTCCATTGCTTTTATCCTTAGAGCACATGTAAAGAAATTGTATCTTTAATTTTTGTTCTATGAAAACACAAACAAAAATAGCTTAATACATTTGAAGGATGAAGGTGATGAAAGCATAATTTGAAAATAAAATAAAAAATAAAAGTTTAACTATACATATTTACTACAATTTGCTTGAATTTAATTTTATACCGTAACATCGATTTTGATCTAATTCATGTATGCTAGAATCTCATGATTCTTCACTTGAATTTAATTTTATAACTTAGATTTGTGATGTCTCTTGAAAAGTGATCTTTGTCTCTCTTCTCTTTGAGTCTATAGCCTTTTATACATAGAAGTAAGAGGCTAATGATAGATGCAACTTTAGAATTTTTAGGAATTATCTCTATATTTTATTTAGGAGATAAATTTGATAAAGTATAAAATAATTTGATTGCATAAGCAACATGACAAATTTTTATTGGTCAAATTAATGGCTCATTCAATTTTTAGTTGAAGACCTTCATTTTGGACCTGTGTCAAAATTTGATTCGATAAAGAATTCAAATTAAATGGAAAAATTTATATGCTATTTATTTGATTCAAATAGCCACAAGAAGAGCATTAGATTAAATTAAAATGGAGGTAGAATCACCGACAACATAAGAATTGGTTTTAGGTATATATGTAAAAAGTCCAAGGGAATGCATACTAATGAAAAGAATTTGGACATGATAAAAGGATAGGTTCCAAGACTCACAAACAAGCAATATACAAATCCCAAAGAAAAGAAATTGGACATGATGAAAGGATAGGTTCCAAGACTCACAAACAAGCAATATACATATATTTCCAAACAAAAGAAATGAAACATAAGCTAAACTTGATTTCTCAAGATAATACAATTTTTTTTGTTAATATTACCCCTAATTAAAGAATAATCACCATCTTGTTTAATAAAAGAAAATAAAAAAGTATACTTAACTTATTAATCCTTCCATTTTTTTTTATAACTCAAGTGCCCAAACTTAAAATCTCGCATTATGGTTTCCTTCCAAGCACTACAAATGTAATCATATTAAACAGTTGATGTAATGTTGATGCCCTAGTACTTTACCCTTACACCATTTCACGTTAAGGCAATTCTTCCTATTTAATTGGTCATGATATGTTGCATCCAAATCAATAGACAAAACGTGTATATATAGTGAGCAAATATACTTCTTATCTTCCTCTCCATCAATTAAAACTTACCAAAACACTACAACATATCAAACCGCTCATTCATGGCTGAAGCTGTTGTATCTTTCCTACTACAAAACATTAGTAATTTGTTGATCGAAGAAGATAATGTTATAGGAAATGTTCGAAATGAAGCTCAACCTCTTGAATCAAAGCTAAGGATCAGGCGTGCCAGGCCAAAACAAGATCAGGCTGCTGCTATAGTCAGGGATTGGATTAGATAAAACAAAGAAATTGCTTATGAAGCAGATAACTTGCTAGAGAGATTTTCTTTCAAAATTGGATCCCAGAGAATAGGAGGCATTGCCAATGAGCTTAAGAGGTATGCATATGAATTCTATATACGGCACAAAGTTAGTGTTGAGATTCAAAGTATTAAGACTAGGGTCTCAGCTATCAACAAAAGTTTTTAATATAATAGAATCACAACCATAATAGACAGACAAGGCTCGAGTTCAAGCCAACAACGGTTAATTAGGCGAACATATTCCCACATTGAGAAAGAGGAGGAGGAGGATTTTATGGGTTTTAAAAGTGATGTTCCCATTTTGGTACAAAAGATTCTAAATGAAAATGAAGGAGTTGTTTCCATTTCCGGGATGGGAGGTTTAGGAAATACCACAATTGTCAAACATATATACAATAATTCCAATGTAATACGTTCTTTCAATGAGCACATATGGGTTTGTATACCCCAACAATGGCAGGCAGAAGATATTTTACGAGGGATATTAATCAAACTCATGCCAGAATAGAGGAAAATAATTCAAGAATGGAGATGTGAAGAGCTAGTCAAAGAGCTATTCAAATTCCAACGTGAAAGAAAATGTCTTGTTCTTGATGACATTTGAGAAACAGATGCTTGGGAAGCTATCAAACATGTCTTCTCCCTCAGAGGAAATGGTAGTAAAATACTAATTACTACTCGTAACAAAGATGTAACGGAATACATTGATCGAAATGGTTTCCATCATCAACCGCAATTTTTAACTGATGGTGAAAGTTGGGAGTTGCTTCGAAAGAAGGCATTGAGAACAAGAGAAAATGAAGGTACTTCTTGAAATCATCATTTTTCCCTTTTTTCATCTATTATTCTTGTGGAGTTTTCATAATAATATACAATTTTTCAAAGTAATTTCCACACTTTCACATATGAGACTAAATTTATCAGTTTATGGTTTTCCCCCTAACTATTTAATTTCACTCTTGACAAGAGAATTTCCTTCATTTTGGTGAAGTTGAGCCTACATAGAATGTTACAAGTGTTTTATTTTCGAATGTTACAAGGGTCTTCGTTTGATCCTCCATAGCATCTACAAATAATTTCTATGTCTATTAAAATACATCTGAATAAGTGAGGAACGATTTTATTTTTTTATCATAAACTATTCGAATTAAAAAAACATGTTTGCTATTTTATCAATAGTTTAAGCATTGGTCAAAAGTAGGTATGCTATTGCAACATGATATGTGACAGTATATCTATACAAATTGGGCAAATAAGAAAGGCGTGGAGCTCCAAATGAAAGAATTGGGAAGGAAAATTGGCTGAACAATGTGTTGGTCTTCATTTGGCTTTGATTGTCCTTCGAGGCATTCTTGCCACAATATCTACTCTAAGTGAATGGGAATTAGAGTACCAAAATGTAATATTCTAAATTTCCCAATAATATCCCAAAATAGAAAATATAGTATAATAGTTAACTCAAATAAACAATTTTAATTTAAAACAGTCAAAATTCCTAAATTCCAAATATGTTTCAAATTATAAATTTAAACAAAAAACAAATTTTACCTGAATAAAATATTTATAACCAAGTAAAACTAAACATAAACAATAATATTTTTAGTTCAAAATCGAGAATATAATTTAAACTAAGTTCAAAATCTATAAATGATTGATTATCCTCCATTCCCGCATCGCAATCTCATCAGTCTGTAAACGATTTTAGAAAAACATAATACATGGGTTAAGTACAAAGTATTTAGTCGGAGTAAAGTGTGATATTTTACATGGATATACACATTGAAAAAATATTATGTAAACATAAATGATCAATGTATGTCATCGAGTCAAAAACTCTTGTTTAATTGGACTAAGGTCCCTTTTCAATCGAACATAAATCCCTGTTTTATCAGGTCTAACCCCTTGTTGTTTGATGGCATATGCAATAGAATAGACATTTATATGCACAATTATAAAATCATTGTACACATATCATAATAGAATTTAAAATTGCATAATTAATCATAGAATAAATAGCACATATAACATGTAAATATAAAGATTTAAACAATCAATTATGGTTAGAACTCCCACCTCAAAAGCAGATATAAATGTGTGTTAAGTTGCGTGGAAAAACTAGCTCCCTAAGTCCTTGTTTCCTACATTGAAAGTATTCAATAAATCAGAACCTTGAAAAGAAGTATTTAATTATTGTTTCTTAAATAATTAGTTTTAAATAAATAAATAATATATAAAAGAAAAAGAATGGTTTTTTGAAAAGTTAAAGGAAATATTTGGCATTTTAAAAGGTTTGGGAACACTTTTGGAATATGAAAAAAGTAATTTTCGAGTTTCGAAAAGTTTGGAGCCAAATTGTAATTTTATAAAAGTTTAGGCATCAAATTGTAATTTTCGAAAGATTGGAAACTAAAAACGAAATTTTTTAAAATATGGGTTGAAACATAATTTCAATAAGTCTTGTGGTATAAAAATGGAATTCTTAAAAAAAATTGGGTAGAAATATTATTTTTAAAAAGTTTGATGTCAAATTAAAAATTTTAAAAAGATTTGAGAACTAATTTGAAATTCCTAAAACATTTGTGGGTAATCTGTAAATTTATATAATTTGGAAAAGTTTTAGGGTTTGTAAAATCTAAAGAACTATTTACAAAAAGGACTTTAAAATTATCAAAATACCCTCCTAATAATATCTTTTTTTCCAAAATCCTAACCCTAATTTTTTTTCTCTATCTTCTTCTTCTTCAGCCGCCCCCCCCCCTCTTCCCACTCCCAACCGCTGCCCCCTTTCTTCTTCTTCTCCCTCCTTCTCTTCTATTTCTCTTATCTCCCATGGCCATCCATCTCTCTCTTCTTTTCCTTTTCTCTCTCAACTTTCTTCTTCTCCCTCCCTCTCGGCCTTATTCTCCCTTTCTTCTCCCTCTCTCTTCCTTCTACCCGCCCCCCTCTTCCCTCTCTTCTTACTTATCTCTGCCAAACCAAAAACAAATCCACTGAAAAAATAAATAAAATAGTCGCTAGGGAGTTTTTTTTTCAAAAATACTATGAATATTTGAATATAGGAGGCTTCATGGTGGAGAAAAATGATTTTTAGACTTATTGTCGTTGCCATCGTCCAGCCATATGGCGGCGTTGATGGTGGATGGTGGCTGCCATGTCTAATAGGGTAAAAACAATTGCCATTCGTGCTTAATGGAAAAAAATTATTAAATGTTTTAACGCTCGTATTATTTATATGTGAGAGATAAAATCCTAATGGACTGAGTTAATTAAAACTAATAGAGAAATTAATGAAGCTCATTAAACTATAAAATAGATATTACACAGAACATTCAATCTAGTCTAGGAAAGGGAAAGAGGAGCAAGTTTGAACAAGTACAAAAGATTCTTTGTTTGAGTTATAATGATTTGTCAATCGAGTTGAAGGTTTGCTTCCTTTATTTCGGTTCTTTTCCTGAAGATTCTGAGACAGATGCTGAGGTAATTTATGAACAATGGTTGGCTGAAGGATTTGTACCAAAAATGGAAGATGCTGAGTCTGTGTTGCATGAATTAGTAGAGCGGTGCATGGTTCTGGCCAAACTCTCAAAATTCTCCAAAACTAGAAGAAGATGGTTTGAATCTTGTCGGCTTCATGACCTTATGCGCGATTTATGCATACTCAAAGCAAAAGAGGAGAATTTCATGAACTATCCCAATGATTATTCTGAAAGTACCGAGTCTTTGTCCATTAACAAAGTCCATAGATTATTCGTTAATTTAGATCGGCATTTTATCCTTTCCACTAAACACGCACATCCCGTTCGAGAAAAGGGAATGATGAAGCACACACGAATGCTTAAGTTTGATGGTACTCGAGGTTTTTGGCATGAAATATTCATATACCAGTTCAAGTACTTGCGTGTTCTGGCACTTGACAATGCCTGGATCGGTCTGGCTAAACCATCACATGCGCTAGGGAACTTATCCACTTGAGATATCTGAGTATGGGAACAATTTGGATTCCTTGAAACCATGTACTTCCGCCTTCTTCCTTTTGCAACTTAATACACTTACAGACCCTTGACTTACGCGGATATAATAGTCTGTTGATACCAATTTCCCTAAGAAATTTGAGGGAATTAAAATATCTATACTTGCCAGATTCATCGTGGTCGTTGCTGAAAAGATCACATGATTCTAATTTACGACTAGATGGATTGACCGAGATCTGGTTAAGTTGGCTAATCTTCGAGTATTTACTATAGCTAAAGGACCAAAGTTTGAGATCAATGGCTTTGCAATGGTTGTGGATTTCGTATATGATTAAGACAGCCTACAATACGTATCCATCCACATGGATGGAGGGTTAGCTCAGAGGAACATCCAGTTCATGTGCAAAAGTTGCTATGTGCAAGGAGTGTCAAAGAATTTATACATACAAGGTCCCCTGCGATATTGGTTTCCAAAATATGACGAAGGCCTAAGGACTAGTGCAGCAGGTATCGTAGACCTTAAGGTCAATAATGGCTTATTGGTTAAGACAAATCCCATGGAAACACTTAACAAGCTTCCAAACCTGCGAGAGTTATATCTGAGTTGTGTACCTGTAGAAGAAATGATTAGACATGCCACAGAGTTTCCTCAACTAAGGTCCTTGCATCTCCGTAGTTTCCCAATGTTGAGAAGCTGGATTGTGGAGGAAGCAGCTTTTCCACAACTGAGAACCTTGGTCCTTCAAGAATTCCCCATGATGCAGAGCTGGATTGTGAAAAATGAAACAATGCCAAACCTTTCAAATCTTGATTTGATTGAATTTCATTGTTCGAATGAGCGTCCAGAACGACTGAAAGCACTTCTCAGCCATTAGGAAAGAGAGATGGAGAGAAGTTGAAGAGTTTGGGAAAATATGAAAATGTGACTGAACCAATGACAAAGCAAATTGAATGAGTTAGCTTCCATAATGAAAGACTTGGAGAGGATACTTTCCTCCACAAGGTTTGACCTGGTCAAACCGTGGCAGGTTTCTGAAATTTTATTCTAGTAAATTGCAAAAAAGATTACAACACTTGGTACCAAGTAGCACTTTTGGTAGTAGACAATATTGGATCTGGCTTGGGCTCCAAATAGATCTCTAATGACATCCCAGTGTTGTTACGAGGCTTCATATCCCATGAATTCTGAGGCTACTTCAACATCCATGGAATTATACGACCATCCTAGGAGAGTTTGGTCTTGATCAACTGAGTCTTCATAGTTTGGGCTTATGATCAGGTATGCTTCCTCAGAGCTATCTTCTATGCCTCTCTTGAATTGAAGGACATTTTCTAGTTCTTGTAATGAAACCTTCCATCTTGTTGCCTCTTTATGATTGACAATACCATATGCTTCCACAAAATTTTTTTATCATGTGTCAACTAATTGACAGAACAATATGATCCAAGGGGATTACTTGAAGAATTGTTGATTTTGTTTAGGCCAAAACTTCTATTGTCATTAACTTGCCTTTGTTGAGACTAGAACTTATGTTTGTCATTAACTCTTTGCATTCATTGAGTTCCATCTGATTGATTTAATCCTTGATTGTCATGGATGCAACTTGGCCCTAGCTAATACCAAGTTTGAAGAACATGTTTCTATGTTTGTGCTGGACAGTTCTCAGCTTAATGTGGTGTAGCGTTATGTGTCAAAAAGAAAGCACAGGATAATGTCAGGATCAAGAGATTTCACAAATACATAGTTATAGTAATTCTAACACTTTTATAAAAACACAATAAATAGGTCAAGTCTGATTAATTTATCACTACTTTTTTTGACATCCACAGCTGATGACTTTGTTCCTTTGATCCTTCTACAGGATGTGGAGCTGGATTGTGGAAAAAGAAGCAAAGCCAAATCTTTCAAATCTTCTTTTGCTTAATTTTCCTCGTTTGAGTGAGCTTCCAGAAAGACTGTAAGTTCTCCAATTGAAGCTCACTTGAATGAGCTTCCATGAAAGACTTGGAAATGATACTTACCTACACAAGGGATGAACTCATCTTTGAAATTGACCTTGTCAAACCATGTGAGGTTTTTGGAGTTTTATTTTAAAATTTTTATCTTTCCAATAGTTTGAAATTTGACAAACCCTAGCCGTACTTAGTGATTTCATGATTTGTACTTCTTCGTTTTTATTCATTGTATTAGTCTTTATATTTTTCTATGTATATATCTTTTTGAATTATATACAGATTATGGACATTAGTAGATTTTTATTTTTTCATACAATAGTCATTGAAATGATAATTCTTCACATTACATTCATGCAATAATCAATGAAATAATAATTCAAACATTTAAGATAATAGGACCTTTCCCTCTTTGTCTTACTTACACGCGACTAAACCCCTTAATTAATTACAATCTTCATTTTAAAATAATTATTTATTATAAATGTTAAACTGTATACTTTTGATTTAATATAAAAACTAAAAAAATTATAAAAATAATTAAATAACTATATTACCCTTGTTTTTAATGGGATTAGTCTTTAATGCGATGGTGAAATCACTACTGGCAGTGAAATCAAATATGTCATCATTCAAAGGATCATTACAATTGTCTTGTACAGAAGCCGAATAATGCTTCAAAATGGACCATTTCTGAACCTCCAGAATATTTTTTGGGTCCCTAGTCATTCAATAGGCCAAAAGATCCAATTATGTGAACATGAACACAAAGTGGATCTTAGTACAATCCGAATATTGTTACTGAATTTTCCATCGCTTTTATATAAATTTTCTTATATTTCAGGACTTACTGCAATATGATAACCCGAAAACATTTGCATTTAAAATCTAAAAGAAACTGAATATAAGTAACTTGTTTTCATGGAACCAATGAGAATGCAAAAGACATGAATATGCAAGAAATAAAAAAGGTACCATTACTGCTATTGCAGAAGTGGAGGTATAGAAGGGAAGACATATCTATGGAGTTAGCGTGGCTGACCCTTTCTGCAACCAGGAGCTCTTAGCATATTAGTACTCATCCAAGTATGTGTATAGCGTGTCATCTTTCTTTGATTTTTTTCTGCTGAGCAATGCCTTCAGAAGGCGTTTACTCTTGCTTTGACGATCGATTTCTTTGGGGATGTCTCTATCAGCAGGGAGCCGCATTGATGCTGATTTTCTTGGGTCCAAAGGATGCTAGTGAATGAAAGAAAGAGAAGTTGTAAATGTATATTTAACATTACTAATCCCAATGTTTTGAATGAACAAAATGAATTTGGTAGAAAGATTTTCCTTATTTCTTTCTTTAAGCTAGGAGATCAATGCTAAGGTTCATACTCTCACCTGTCTGCGGTTGGAATGGTTTGGAGTTGTTGGACGACTTGGATTTGGAGTCGTTGGACGGCTTGGATTCGGTGTTGGTTGACAGGATTTCTTGGGGGTTGCTGGACGGGACTTTTTGGGTGTAGTTGACCGACTAGAGAGAGATCCAGTGTGTAGAAGAGGAAGCCGATGTGGTGAAACTGTTCGTTTATCTGCATCAGCATATTGGTCACGAAACAATAAGAAAATAATTTGTGAATGCTTAGGGAAGAAGGGGATAGAAAAGTCTACAAGAGAAAGTAGATGAGCTTTAAGAAGAAAATGTAAGTATATTTTGAAAAAAATTTCAAATAGTTATTACAAACAGACCTAAATTTTTTTGAGGAATGGTGGCCTTGGATGAGAAATTCCCAGGTTGCAGAGAAAGTTGTGGGGAAGGTAATGTAGAGTTCCCTTTGCTGCAAAATATGCAACAAAGCATAAATATGATCTAGTAGCATAGATCTATCATATTGGAAAATTCAATGGAAATTGTACATACCTGATTGTGGGTAATGGAGTTTCTCCAGTTGTTGCTCGAACATCTATTGTAAAATAGTTGTGTTATGATGAAGGCAGTACAGAACATAAGCAGATGGAAAACTGAAGAGCAAAAAGCAGGAGAAAGACATACCTCTTCTAAACTCATGCCAATCATCTTCGTCAAGCAGGCTACACGCCGAGTATCTTGACTTTATATCATTCACAGCATCCTTGCTCTCTCCAACTGAATCAAAAAGATGAGAAAGTTACTAGTGATCATTACCTCTGTGAACAAGACTGACAAAAAAGGTCAGGAATATAAAATTATGAAACGTTATAGAAGAATTTATTTGCCTGGTAGAATGTATCTTTTATGGTACTTAGGGGTATTGATCACCAGTGATTGCTGAGATAGGCCCTCACGATCTATATAGTCCTTGCAAGTCCTAAGTCTCTGAGGAGGAAATACATCAATTTAACAAATATCAAAAGAATTGTTGTTCACTTATAGCTTAGTATTAGAGAAGAGAAAGGTGGGGCAAAGCTTACCCATCTATCGCAAAAATAAATAAAATATAGCAAGTCTAACATAAGATTTCCCTGGTTCCATAAGCGAGGCAAATACAGAAAATGCAGATAAATGGAATATTTATTCCCAATTTTATGTAGTAGGACTATGAGAAAGATACATTTCTCCTATTTCTTTTCACATTATTCTTAATATTGGAGCAAATAAAGATAAACAATCATTGCACACATTATGTCAGAATTCTCAGATAGAGTTTATCACTTGATAAGAACAGAAATTTAGCTCATAGAGTTTTTTAATATCCAGCAGCATCAGCCTCGAGTGGCAGATAATTTTTTTTTTTTAAAATAAAACAGAACCTCTCATAGACCCTGTTATATTGTGGAATCCATCCATTTTCCAACTTTTCAAAAGAAGCTATTTCTCATATACATGCTGATTTATTTATAGGCATTCTTTATTAGCTTGGAACATGAATAAAAGTTTCAAAAGACATTACCTTATCCTAGTTGGACACGTTCAAATTTGAGGAATATCAGCTCTTGTACATAAAAGCAACAAAAATATATGAATATCACAATCAAGAAAAATCAATTCCCAACCCCTTTTAACTCACTGACCAGAAAAAGAATATTATGTATTGTAGTTCATAAGGTGTATCAAATCCTTGAAGTGTTGATTGACCCCACATTCAGCAATTAAAGATATCATGCCTCCAAGCTTATTCTGGATACCGGATTCAGGAAGAGTTGATCACATTCTGACAACAATCTGAGTTAAGGTCCATAAATTCTATTTCAGTATTTAACCCCACTACTTCCAAAACCTCATCTATTTCTTCAAAATATCTACTTACAAATTACATTCTAAAATTAATATCTATGTACAAAATTGGATGTCAATTTTGATTTTGTCTTCAAGAGCTAATATCACTTCGAAAATTTCATTGTGAATGATCCTTACTGTCAGGGGACCTGAGAGGTGGTAGTTCCCTATTCATTTAATTTTGAATTTTAATAAGATTAACCAATACTGAATATGGCTTTAGAAGATATTGAAAGTTTCTATTTCAAGCAGCGAGGAGATGTACTGCACAAGTTTACCTGTTCAATGCAAGATACACGTAGCTCAGTTCCTGAAACTTCATCAACTTTTTCGTCCAGAAGATCACCAACTTTATATGAAACAGAGCCCAAATGGTCCACAGTATTTACAAGGGCTTTGATGGCATAATCTTTCAAAGTATTCACCAATCTGTAGATGCAGGATCTTTCACACCCAATTAAAACAAATTCCATTGAGAAAAAAGATAAGTAAAAAAGAATATTTCATTTTAAAAATAACTCACGTCTGTTTTTGGTCATCATTGGTATATGATAACTCAAAATACTCAGCCGCTGAGTATAATTGCTTTCTCAAATTCTTTAGATCCTACAGAGAAAATTGCAGAAGAAAGAAAAATTCAAAACCATTGGTTTAGAAAGAAAATAGAATCAAATGGCATAGCCCAGGCACGTTAATAAAGAAGAAAATATCCCCATGAACATGTACCGGCAACATGAAGCATGCATATGCACACTCACCATTAATTACCATTTATCTGCATCGTACAGAAGTAAATTGGACTGCTTGCTATTTCTAAAGATCATTTCTTAGTTTGGCACTAGGAAACAGATAAAAGACTGAAGCGCACATGTAAGGTAGACCTGATATAATATGCCTATTCCAAAATATTCAATAAATCCAGTGATGGGTTCTGCAGTTTCAAATACAAAAATGTGGAACTTCAGCACTTCTTTGAACAGAAACATTTACTACTTTTTACTGAAAGAGGAATCTTTTCTTTTTCTGCTCAGCTTCATAACTGAGTAAGTAGGAAATATTGCTCTATCCTCTACAAACAATTGCTTTCTCCAAGGAAACTTTGCAGAAACTCTCTCCTTATCAGAGAAGGACTATCAGAATACCACATTCAAGCAGGTGAACAGGAAAGTACCTTAAGACTATCAGAGAAGAGCAGGCTTTGCTGCATAGAATCCTCATCGTAGTTGGCTGGTTGTCGAGGGAGTGAAAGCGGAGCAATTGAAGTTAATGCCTCCATTAAGGAGTAAATTGTAACTGAAAAGGCCCTTATTCTGCAGCAAAACATTTGACTCCAATATCAGAATAACAATCTAAATTCATTGTAGAAAGCACATTCTTGTAGTTAAATTCAAGCCTAAAGTGGAAAAATCAAATGATGGAAGACAGATAAAGAGAAGTTTCCCCAACAGAAACTAAAGTAGAATCCTTTTCTTTTAGAATTATTTTTCCTATGGTACTTGATTAGGCATTTAGAATCTCATTCCAATCTTGAAAAAACACAGCTTAGACAGAAAAATAAAAAAGAATTAATGTCAGAAGTTTAACTTTCAGAGTCTCTACAATCATTATGACAACTTCATAAACTAAAGAACTGGAATTTCCCAAAGCCATTCTTGTCTCAACCTTGACAATGACGCTCTCAATTCCTAACAAAGAATATTCCTACACAAAGCAAAACTGACACACTTACCTCAGTTCCTTAAAGACATAAAAAAAAGCAGCAATCTTTCCTCAGAAACCTCTAATTCCTAAGTAGAAAAGAAGAAGTGGAGCAAAAAAACAGAAGCTTTTAGAACACAAAATTCACACTCCATTGGTTTTCAATAAGGAGAAAAAAACTAACCCAAATGAATGAATGCCGAATTCTCTGTAATCTTTCAGCAAGCAAATAAACAGCAACCCACAATCACAACCAATGCAGTAAAGAAGAAATTAAGCCTTACCAACCTTTCTCTTCAACATTGATCACAGAATACGAAATTGAAGGAAGGAAAATGGGACATAAATAGGCCCATTTTAACGGACAAATACAAATGTGGTTTGATTTCAAGATTTTGACTAAACACAATTAGTGAAAGAGACAAGTATTGGTCGGGTTCTGGGGATTTTGTGCAAGGAAAAGAAAATCCCAGGAAGTGGAAAACCAAGAAAAGGGGGAGAGGAAGTGAAGAGGAGGGAAAATGAAAGGATTTTTGGAAGGGAAAATGGGGATTAAGCGACAATTTTCTTTTGACAGTGAATTATGGCATTTTCTTTTGCAATGATGCCAGTTTGTTTGGTGCCAACTCCCCAATTAACCTTTGACCTTGTTTTTGTTTTTGTTTTTGTTTTTTTCTTTTTCTTTTTCTTCTTGTTTTATAAGGAAAATAATTGAAGAAGGGTTTGCATTTGACACTAATTGAAGAGTTTTACCCCACCAGTAATAAATTGTTACCTTTTAGTTTTCTAATTGTGAATGTAAATCCTTTTGGTAGAATTATCTTGATTTGTATTACACTGATTGTTAAATGAAAATGAAAGAAAAAATAAATTTATACAAAAATTAAAAATTAAGAGAACAATGTAATGAGAGAAATAATATCTTGATAATATTATTCACCAAAATTACCAGAATAATACACACAAATAAAAGAGTAAAAAAGCATGCTAAAATTATCCTAACATAAGAATTTTTACAATAGACAATTGGAACAAGTCATCTAATTCTAGTATATATGTATAATTTTAATAAATTATATTTACTTAAATTTGGGTCATGTGCAACTTTGCAATTAGTGGTGATAATAATTGAACAAGTATCTAAATTGCATTTTTAATCCAAAAACATTAAAAAAAAATTCTAATAAATTATTATTTTTTCCTCAAAAAAAGTTATATAAAAATTAATAAAATTTGACATCTAGTCAATCCAATTGTGAGTTCAAAATAAGTCAATAAATATTATTTTTAGAGGAAATAAGTGAACCAATTGAAGGAAATTTACTCTCTTAACTGGACCCAGTCAAGAAAATAAATTTGACTTTTTCAGTGGGGCCAAATCTCCACCACCGTTCACGCCACTGATTTCTATTTTTTTTTTTCCCGTAATAATATATTATCGCTAATCTTATTATTTGACGTTTTATAAAATATTTATGTAAAAGTAGTCCTCAAACATCATGGTATAAGTATTGTATATTTTTATCAATATTTGATATAAGTTTTTAATAAAAAATTAAAAAATAAAAGTTATAATATATTAAAAGTGTTATACTAAAATTGTGACTGAGACATGATTTATATTTGTTTTTTCAATAAATCAATAAAATCAACCTTTATATTGAAATTGATTAACTAAAAAGATAAATAGCTAATTTATTAGTTTACCTTTAAGCTTTAACAATTGAATATTAAGGAGAGCTAATACTAATATTTATGGCAACTAAATAATTCTATTAACTCCTATTAATTTATCTACAGTTGTAAATTTAAAACTCCCAACAAGAAAAATGGTAAGTCCGTCAGAAAAAGAAAATGGTAAGAAATATAAAAGGTAAAAATTTATATAATTAGTTAAAATACATGTTTGATTAATTTATTTTATTTTATTTTACAGAAAATCAAATCAAAAAATAATTGTAAGATAAGTATTCAAATAGTAATATGAAGTGTCAAAATTCTTTTCCATGTAATTGCATGTGCAATTTTTCTTTTTCTTTTTCTTTTTTTACCATAGCCATGTGCAATTAGTAGTTTATAATCTACTAATTTTATGATTATTTAACAAGAAGATTCAATCGAAAGCTTATAATGATTAATTAATACATTAATCTACTATTGGTAGTAATAATTATAAATGTAACCAAGATATAATTGTATAGCATAGAAAAATAAATTTATACAGAAAGAGGTAATACAATTGGTGAAGAGATTTATTTGATTCAAATATTACAAGCAATCTTCTTCTTATTTTTACCAATCAAATTACTTTGAGTTAATCATGAAATAATTTATAACCTCATCTATATAAAAAATTCTCAAGTGAACTTGTTATTTATGAACCACAAGCATTAAGGGATTATATTGCATGCTTTGGTATCTATGATTATTTATAACAAAAGCCAAGAGCAATTTTTTAGTAAAATTAAGTAAGCAATAAGAAGTAAGAACATTAACAATAAGATTTAAGATAAGGTACTTGGAAGAAACAATGTTATACAAACTTTGATCGATTGAAACAAATGAGAAAGAATGAAAATACTTACAACACCATCACATTATAAAACTTACATGAAACTTAATTATACCTTTCTCAAAAAAGGTATAATTTAATGCACATTGTATTAGTATTTTCATAAAACATGTTAAGATCACTCAATAATAATTAAAAAAACACTCAATAAAAAATAAAAAGAGTAGAGAGAAAAAAGTAAAACATCATGAGAGAAAGTTCAAAAGATCTATTTGATTATGAAGCTTTCATGCTATCCAAACCACAGCTAGCCTGCAAAAATAAACCACAACATAAGTCAAAATTTAAAATTTGAACAAAATACATATTATTTATAGAAAGCCATAAAAATTATCAGATCTAGTTTTCAAGAAGAGGTAGAGAAAGTGTGCCAGTCCATAGATAAATACAAGTAAAATTGCGAAGAATCAATATAGTTTTGCACAAGTTTCTTAATATTCATTGGCAAATAATTGAAATATTAGAAGGTAGTTTATCAAAAAGAAATATTTTCAAGTAGAACACCGATTATATATCTTACCAGAAATTTATGAATCTCTTTCAGAATGGGTGAAAAAGTTGTACAAAATTTTTCCATATCGTCATATACATGCTCTGAGTTTCCTACCACCTCGATGAACTTTTTCCTATCAGGCACAAGCTTCATAGCAACCTTAATATTCATATTTAAATAGTTAGAGATGACAAAGAGAGACATACTTTGAAAAGTTTAGACAAAAAAATAAAATGCTAGAAAAATATAAGAGAAAATTTATGCCATTTACATTTCAGCATATTATCACTAATACATAACCATGTTTACTTAAAAATGGAAAAGGGAATATAAATCCAGAATCATTTGGTGTAATGGAGAAGCAACAGCACCCAAGCATGATTAAAGGAGTCTCAAATTATTAGACATTAACATGAGCAAAGATCTAAAACAGTTCAAACTCTTTTAGGGATAATTTCTTGAAGCAAAGGACCAAAATTTCTTCCACTCTCAATGGTGGTTTTACAAGGATATGAAGGAGGTCTATGGCAGAAACCTAGCAAATATAAATTGTACAGAAACTTTTGATTCAAAAGATTGATCGTGAAAAAAGACCAAAACTGGAAACTCGATGTGATGCAATGAAGAATCAGGTTATCTATCCCTTAAAGTCTAATGTTATTTAATCATGTAGAAACCAAGAATGTACCATAAAGCTTGAACTTGCCAGCCATCCATGCCACTTTTTCAAAGTCTTGCTGTAGGAATCGTTGCAGGCTTGTGCAGATGTCCAATCTTGATGCTCAGCTAAATTGTGAAAGAGCTCCACTATGAAATCCATTGCTCTGTAGAAATAATGTTGCAGCAGACTTTGAGACTCTCATTGGATAAAAGAAAACAACAAATTCTGGCAGCACAGAGAAGAACTAATAAGATGCAGATTTTGCTTACAACTTCATACTTTGGATACTACTAGAGGCTAAGAATAACAAATCTAAACCCAAATATCATATATACCATTCTTATATTTTCTGTTATTGGATGCTACTTTTCTTGAAGATGTTAAAATGGCATACTGATTAGTAGCAATGAGCCACACAACCATGTGACTAAGGAAAAAATCAGTTGCAATTTGCTATATAGGAAATTTCATAACATAAACGAATTGTAAAGTACATAAAAGCCTCAAAGTCCCCTAAAAATTACAGGCAATGTTGCTATTGTGCTGATGTCTTAGAGAATCAAATATAGTAAAGAGATAGTAGTAGTAGTAGTAGCAACAACCTTGTTAACCAAAGAAGTCCATTGGTGCAGCTAGATGAAGATTTAGTTGTTTTTGTTTCAACTTCTGCTTGTACTATGCTGTACAAGTAGTTGAATCTAGTTGTATTGGAAGAATGTTTTGATTCCAATCTCTGCAGAGAGTAGAAGAGTTCTTATTTTAGTGTCTCATATGAGAATACATAAGAATGAATCAATCAAGCTGATTAAATGTAAATGTTGCATCAACATCCAAAATTGTAACAAGGCAGGAAAATGATCATCCCATTTCTATCCTTTAAGTATCAGAATAAAACCATCTATTTATCTAATGTTTCTTATAGATTGTAACACGCAGATTTCTCCTTGAAATAGAAGAAGACTTCATAGCTAGTTTGTGAGCACAAACTAAAAGATTTCTCACCGATATGTTGCCACTGATGTCAGATTTCACGATAGCCATAGCCGTTCCAAATTTATCTGGCAGCAAAGTGTCAAAGAAGACAAACATAAGGATCAAGAAATGAATTATTTCACCAATAATTGACCAAATAAGAGACACAAAGTCTAGAATTGAAGGAAATTCAACTAATAAAGATGGTTAAAATGAAGGCAAACCTAGAATAGGCAATATGAGTTTGCAAACATCTAAGAAAGGCTTTGTGAGCAAATCCCCTTGTTCACATTTAACATGCTTCATTCCTTCCAAAGCAGGGGTAAATGCACTGCCTTCCATTTTACAATATATATCCAACACCTATGCAAAAAATTCACAATAAATTAGAAAGATAATAGAGGAGAAAATCTATTACAGTACACCAAATGGAAACTACAAATCAGTAAATTTTTAAGATTAATTTGCATTAATCTCCTAATGCCTCAAAATGAACTTTTTCCACTACAGATTTTTTAAAATACAATATATATTTTTGATTCTAGATTATCTTTTTTTAAATAAAAAAACTATAAAAAGAACAGAAAATTAATTCAAATGCTGAATACATCCAAATGTTCCTTTCTCGGTATCCACAAACTAGTATACATACAATGGAATAACAGATCTTTAACTTTAACCCTCCATTATCCAACAAGAAAAAAATTTTAAAAAGAAAAGAAAAGAAGTAATAATCATTCAGACCTTCATTGCATCAAAACAACTATTGATGATCCAATGGCAAAATGTAAGGAATACAACCCATGAATCATTTGTAACCGAAATAGAATATAAATTTCAAAATCAGATTCAGATTATAAACTAAATCCACAGAACAAGAACCCAGAAATTTACAGTCCCAAAGGGAATATTATTTCACATAAATCAACTCTCCTTTTTCAAGAAAGCAATATGAATAGCCAAAAGAATGGAATAAAAACAGACGAGTTGATGACATAAACCTGAGGTTTACAGTCCCAAAGGGAATATTATTTCACATAAATCAACTCTCCTTTTTCAAGAAAGCAATATGAATAGCCAAAAGAATGGAATAAAAACAGACGAGTTGATGACATAAACCTGAGGTAAATGGAATGTGTTGATTGAATTTGATGGGATTCCAGGAAGCTATGAAATTTTTTGGAACAAAAGTAGTGGGATTAGTTTATATTTTGAAAGTGAGAGAAAAATGAATTAATCGTTCTCATGTCTTTAACTGTTTTTCAAAATACCCGCTATTTTTGTGGTTTGATGGAACACCCTTGGATGTGATTACTTACACCAAGTTATGAAAAGTTCAAAACTCTTTTTTTTTTTCTTTTTTTTGTGAATGGACCAGCTGATTAAGTGGACCCCATTTGGTGATTTGGCCAATTGTTTTTATTCTAGGACACTATACATTTTTAAAGGGTTAATGAATTAGTATTAGCATGGAGTCAAACATACTACTTGTAATAAATTATACGTTTTGCACCTTTACAATTGAGTTGCGCGTCTGGGACACTATTTGGAGTTAATTGTAATAAATAAATGTTAAATATTGACTAATAAATTTTATTTTCTAGAAATGAAATTAGCATGATTTAAATTGCTAAAATAGAGGTTAATTCATCGTATGATCTGACCACTCAATTTTGATTTTCTAGCTTTCTCTCTTTTGCTTCTTCTTACTATGATTTAGGTAAAACGATGAGTAAACAATTGAACAAGCAGTTCCCTGATCACAAAAAATGGAATGCTTTGTCTTAGGTTTCATATGATTTTGATTTTTAATAGAGAATATAAGTCATGTTAATTTGTTTGATTATAATTACAAACAATGGGTTAATCACAAGACCCTCTTGGGGCTTGGAACTTCTGCTAAAACATTCATTATAGGCATTCCTGCTGCATTGTTTAAGTGATCAGAAGTTTAGGAGTGATCAGAAGTTTAAACTCATAGGCACTAAGTAAAAAGTAATAAGATTGGTTCTTGTTCATTATCAACCAAGCACATCATGCACCTAGTTTTTCGTTGCTCTTGTTTACTTTTTTTATTTTACTTTTAACTTTTTAAGAAAGTTACCATGAGGATGCTTTTCAAAATAACTTTATTTATTGATGGCGTCAGAAATAAAAATGTTGCTATATTTATTTTTAAAAACAGTGTTTTCATAAGCATTTTTTTCTCCAGATGAGAACAGACACTTGTTAAACAATTGAACACCCTGCTTTTGTGTTAATGCAAACCTCAGGTTGCACCAAGTATTGGAAATGAGGCACACAAATCATATCTTATTTCTGTATTTAGATTGAAGTTCTTCATGCAATGACAATTCTTTCTCAGTTCATGAAAACAAAATTTCTGAGGAAATACATTTCTCAAAAGAACTTGGGTGGATATTTAATGGCATTCTTGACCATCTTCTTGATAGCAGCATCACCAAGATTAATGCCACATACATCAGCCAACCTGATAAGATACATCAGAACATCAGATAACTCTTCTCCAAGATGCTCTTTATCTGATTCATCCCAATTTGTCAAGCCTTTATCAACCTCTCCCTTCCATTGAAAGATCTCTGATAGCTCTCCTACTTCACCAATCTGGTACCAAAATATGAAAGGAAGTGATTGGAATTTTGCAACAAAGAATCACAATTAACTTGATGCTTCTGCTGTCATCTTACTATCACATGTTAGAATAAAGAAGACTGATGCTTTTGTTAAATTTGATTTCATCAGTGCTGGAATAAGCAAAAGGGCATCTTCAAATCTATAGAAATATTAGTAGAAATCATCCACAAAAGTCTTGGCAGGATGGACCATTTCTAGCTAAGCATATTCATCTTTTCAAGTTCTGGCCAAAATTTTCAGTCTTGATCATGGTAATATGCCCACGCTTGTCAAATATCTGAATCAGCCATTATTTCTATATAGTTAATCTCAAATCCTGTAATTCTTTTTACTTGTGCTAGTCATATCTTGTTACACCCGAACCCTCAAGCCCATGACAAGGCTATGAATCTAACAGTACTCAATCAATTATTTGAAAATCGTTTTCGCTATTATACTCATTTCTAGGTGAAGATTACTTCTACCCTGTTCTTGTCCAGTGGGAAGATTGTTTATATCATTGCCCTTGATTATAATAATTTCTTTTAGATTCTCTGATTATTTGAGGAGAAACTCTCAAATTATTCTTATTCCAACTTTGTATAGTCGTTGATCATATGATCCTTCAGTGTTCTTCTGATTGATGTTTAATGACGTCACAACATAAATAGAACTAAACTACAAAATTTTTATGTAAATGTACTCAAAACTCCTTTAAATTATGGTGTAAGTATGAGATCCTTACAAAAATCAAAAGGAGATTATAGAGAACTCGATCAAACATGCAAGATCAAGAACTCAAATGGAAGAGAATCAAGATAAGAACAAGCTAAAATTACCATAGCAAGGAGCAAATTTCTTGGACTATGGTGCTTTTCCCAGTCTCTAGCCTTGTCAAACTCTTCAAGTTTCTTGGAGAGCTCCTTGATACTAATGTCAGTAACTCTCTCTTCTCCCATGACCTTTTCTTCTCCACCCATTATTCAACAAGTTATTCAAAGAACTCTTAGCCTCTACGAAGAGAGAAAACTGCATTCTCATGGGATTTAAATATTTCTTCAAGGTATAAGACAATGAATATTACTACTATTTGCTTATTGGGATTGAAAAAGTGAGAAAAAAATTTCCAAGAATCTTTTAATTTTCAATTTTTTTTAATAACAAGAGAGATTCTTGACAAAGTTCAACTCATGCAAGATTGCCAACTTAACTTGCCTAGCTTATAATCATTTAAAGAGAATATTCTCATGCCTTAAATTTCTCTTTGCACTTTCGGTTTATACTGATTTTGAATGGCAACTTAAAATGGTCAAGTCTATTCACATGGCATTAGTCCAAGAAACTTTCCAACTTCATCTGGGGATGCTTTCTTGCCTCTTCTTTCGATTATGATAGTCACCTTATTTACTTTCAATATTTAATACTCCCTTTATTAAATAAAAAAAATGATAATTTACTTTTATAAATTAAATATAAATTAATGGTTAGATTTGGGGGAGAGTTCCTTCTACGGCTTTAGCCGTAAGATTGCACAAAGTCTTTACTTTCTTAGAATGTTAAGGCCTTAAAAAGTAAAGAAAAAAACCCCATTTATCTCAAAATTGAATATTTATTTTTATTTAATACAAAATTAAGGAGAGTATATGAGGTAATAAGATGTAAAAGTGATTGTTAGTAAAATAAAAAAAATATTTATTTTATAAAAGTGAACATTTAATTCAAAATATCTTGAAAAATGTAAATATTCAATTTCGAAATAAATGAAAAAATTTGACACATGCGTTTAAGTATAAGTATAGTGTTTTTTTCATTTTTCTGATCTAGACTTTTTAACTTTAATGTGACTAAAAATCTCTTATCTCTAGTATAGAGCTCTTTGAAATTTTTTTCCTTGAGGTAGTATTTGAACTATATTAATTGTTTAATCTCCATTATAAAGGGGTGACTTCTTAATCACGGTTTTTTTTTTTTAAAAAAAAAAACCTCGAACGTTTTCACCATAAAAGGTAGTGATGGTATTAAGGAATATGTCTTTTGTCCCAACCATATCTAATCCTATAATTTAATTCAGAATATCTTATCATTGATTCTCAAAAAAAGAATTATGAGAATTCCGTTAAATATTCCAATAATAAAGTTATAAATTAATTAACATATAGGTCCCGTGTTGACATTATGAATATTAAATTGTGATCTGCTGTATCTAATCGCAAAAGAATCCTCACAATTTTTTTAAGAAGAAAATTGCAACATCCCATTATAAGGTGAGAAAATTTTTTTAAAAAAAGTTTCATTTTTTAAAAAATAGAAAAATTTACAATTTTAAAATAAATATTTTTAACATTTCAAATTAAGTTAATTATATCAAAATTTAATCATATAATTGAATTCCAAATCATAGAAAACTTAAGTATTTGATTCCAAATAAATCTCAAATTTAATATACACAACAAACATTATTATAAAATTCATAATATAACAAACAACATAATTCATTAATTTAAACAAATTCAAATATAATTTATTATTATGTCATCATCCACCACCATCTCACAATCCTTCATTCCTAATGTAAAATAATATATCAATGGATATGCACATTTAATATTTTCATAAATTCATATATGAACTATATATATATATATATATATATATATATATTCAAGTCGAAATCTCTATTTAATTAGGTTAAAGTCATTTTTTTTCGACATATATAATAAAACATTTTATATGTAAAAACATATTTATGTCATCAAGTCGTAACTAGAGGTGGCAATACAGGTTATCTTGCTCGAACCGCCTAAGGTAGAAATTCGGGTCGGGTCGAATCAGCTTGAATTGTTATGGGCTTGAAAATTTACAATTCAGCCCATATTCATATATGGGCGGGCCAGTCAACCCGACTCAAAGTGACAAAACAACGTCATTTTTAGACTAAAAATGATATTTTTTCATTTGGCCTCCGGGCTGGCTCGACTGAGCTCGAATTTTGACTCGATCGAGTCAAGGTAGAAATCCGAATTGAGCCGGCCTAGCTCGATTTAAAAAATTGGTCACATAGGCCGGCCCTAGTCGTAACCCTTCTTTAATCAAACAAAAGTTTTTGTTCTTTTTATGACATATAAGAATTTCATGTGCATTTATAAAGTCAATATACAAATTCAAAATCAATATTAACAAATAATCACATAAATCTATAACACATTAAACATGTATTTAAATGAGATAAAAACTCTCACCTCAAAGTAGCAAATAAAAACTTATGTGGTAAATAGTATGAGATTTCTAACTCTCTAAATCATCGTCTCCTACAATTAAAGTACTTAAACAAATTAGTATTTTTTATTTAAAAATACTATTTAATTACTTAAGAGAAATTATGAAATTAAAAAAAAAAATTTGATAAATTGAAGGCATAATATGCTTTTAAAAAGTTTTAAAACTCTTTTAAAATATGTAAAAATGAAATTTTCATATTTTGGAAACTTTGGGCTAAAATATAATTTTGATAAAATACAAGGATAAAAATGTAGTTTTTGAAAATTTTAGGAACTAACACGAATTTTTAGAAAGTTAAGTCCAAAAAAAAGGATCTTTAAAACATTTTTGTGGTTAAAGTTTGAGGTTAAATTGTAATTTCTAAGAAATTTGAGGACCAAAATGTAAATTCTAGAAATTTTGAAGTTTAAACCGAAACTCTGAAAAAAATTGCTTCTAAAACGAAACTCCTAATTAGTTTGAGCAACAATGGACTTTTTTGAAAAGTTTTGGAAACTTTGAGGTCATTTTGGAATTTTTAGAAAAATAGTTAAAACATATATGTAATTTCTCAGAATTATTAAGGCAAATCTAAAACCTTAAAAATATATATTGCACAAATTCTTAATACTCTAGGAATCTATTTGTTATTTGGGAGAAATATCTTTAAAAAATATTTAAAATACCCTTTCGTATTAAAATGTCATAGCAAAACGGTTTGTCATTTTACTTTTCATAGGTTAAGTCACACATCATTTTTTTTTTAACTTCTTAAGTCCCACAAGTTTTTTCGAAGTGTAACTTTGATCCTTTTGTTATTGTTTTTTTTTTAAATCTAATATAAATTAAAAAAATTTAAGAAACATTGGACTTTGTTGATATTGTACAACTTCGATGAAGAATTTGGAAGTGATTCTAGTTATATAATCTTATTGGACTCACTACAGGCAATGGAGCATAAATTAGAATCCATTATAAAAAGGTCTATTTATATATATATATATATATATATATATATATATATACATGCGCACAATTTGATCAATTGAACAATGCATTTCATAATTTATTATATTACCACTTGAGTCATATATGTTTTCCTACTTTGTATAGTTTTGTAGAAGATGCTTTGAATACTAAGGAGAGGGAAACAAACAAGGCAAAAGTTAACAACATTCCCTTATTGGTTCCAAAGTGAATAGTGTGTGTTAATTTCTGCTTGTTGTGTTATTCATTCATTTTGAGTACACATTTGAATATATAAGGGTGGATTTTTATTAGGTCCTATAGCATGCAAATGGTGAAGATTTTGGTTTGTATTTACTATATTATGCAAAGTTGTTTATAGAAAATGCCCTTACAAATTTCAGAGTATATGATGGATATCCCTACTTTGTAAGTTGTTTGTTGTATTTTATTTGTTATTTGTTAATAAAAATTCTAGAATTTTTATTTATTGTTTCACATCTAAACAATTGGGCTTTCTTGGTATGTTGTAGATGGAAAAAGAATGGTTCATTGTTCATGAGGTTGAAAGATTTAAGTTGACATTAGCTACTAATGATGTAAATATTTATCAAAATGTTCCATAGATGACACTATTGAATTGAAATGTTCACCCATTTATGATATTGAAGAAGAATTCAATGGAACTGTGGATGTGAAACAATATGATGATACAAAAGTTATATCATATGATAGGTTGCCAGCTAAACAAATGCCTCCTAATCTTGATGCAAATCAGGATTCAATATTTATCACAGTTGATGCAAATGTTGAATCTACTAGTTCAGATGATGGTGTCCTAGTAGATTCAAAATATGAAATTAGTTCAAACAATTATGATTTAGAAGAATTCATAGATCAAGGACTTGAAGGTTCTAAAGACAACGTATCTAAATAGGTGATAAACCTCAACTTGCAAGAAAGTTCCGAAAGAGCTAAAGAATTTGATGACTTTAGATAAGATAAAAAAAAAAAGGGGCCATAGAATATGTTGAACCTAAAATAGATGAAGAAGAGCAAAAGAATCCGATGAAAGTGTTCAATATGCTGGGGGTGGACTTCATGTTCCTCATGCAAAGTTGACATAAAAAAAGATTAAAAATGTTGAAAAACTTGGAAAAAAGAGTTGTGGACCTTCCAGGAAAAAAAATATAAGTAAAAAGCACCATAGAGCTATGTTGCAAATAATGATGAATTTAATGTATTGCTTGTCCTAGCAAATGTAACTATTCTAGAAGAATCAAGTGTTGAGTCTTCAAATATAAGGCCCAAGCGATTTGCAAGATTTAAGAAAGAGAGAAATTCTTATGACCCAAAGCTAAAGCTAGAAATGATATTCAAGACAAAAGGTGGTTTGTTATCTATTATACATAACTTCTTAATCAAGCATGGTAAAAAGAAGAAAATTGACAAAAATTATCTAAATAGAATGAGGGTTTACTGCAAGACTAAAGGGTGTGGGTTTTGTGTGTATAGGTATAAAATAGGTGACACACCTATATTCCAAATCAAAACAATTCAGCTGAAACATGATTGTGCAAGAATAATAAATCACACAATGTGTTCTTCAAAGTATTAAATGCAATGAACAACTTTTTCACTTTAGCCTGAAGAAAAGCTCTATCGCCCTTGATCTTCCTTAACTTTCTTAATGGTCTTGGAATTACATTCTTCAATCTATCACACATTGGTAGGTCAACCATTTCCAAAAACCACAATTCATTGCATTCTATACACATAAAGACAAATTGTTCTATATTAAACTAAAAAATGTAACACAATTGAATAAGAAAACCCAAGCGTACCCCATATTTGTGCAACAAGCAAAATGCCTTCCAGGGTTGTAATCGGTTTATGAAGGCTTGACTAGGGCTACAATTCCACAGTGGCAAAATACAGTTGCAACAGGAGAGAATTTGTGTTTCTCAAACCACCATGAAACCGTTCCCTCACTAACTTCCTTGCCTTGCACTTTTTCCCATTTTCTCCTATCACAGTAGGATTTTTCTTTGGGTTTGTGATGGGAAGAGGATCATTGGGAGGAGAATAGATAATAAAGGGAAATTTTGAATGATTTGGGAGAAAATGAAGATATAATTAGGCATGAAAACTCAATTTTTCAAAATGCCCCACAATAAAAATATTTTTTTTCCTCTTTCTTTCGAGTTTTGCTTGAATTTACTATATTTCCACCGAAAGGGACAAAAATGGCCTCACGTAATTTCCACATAGATGAATATGGCAAAAACAAAAACAAATCGGGACTACATTGTCTAAACCTAAATACATTAGTTACTATATAGTTTTTCTTTCTCAAAAAAAGTAAGTCTTTAACTTGGTATAATAAATCTATATGAGAAAGGGACATTAATATTTCCACTAAAAATGGACAAAAAAGGCCTCCCGTAATTACCAAAGAGATGAATGTGGCAAAAAAAAAAAATGAATCAGGATTACATTGTTTAAAACTATTTAAGTAAAACCTTTCGGCTTGACAAAAGAAAGAAATGTTTGGTTGATATTCTTCTGGGTAACGATTGGACCAAGTATAAAACTCTTTGTTTGTTCATCAAATGAACCATATTATGATCTTCAGTTAGAGTATCAAAAGAAAAAGTTAACCATATCTGGGTAACGATTGGACCAAGTTAGGGTTTTCCATTATTTGTGTTGGAAAACCCTAGAAAGTCTTTGTTGTAGGGATAGATGAGGTGATGATGATGAGCTTATATATATATTTAATAGTAATGATAAGCAGTTATGTGCCGGAATTTGAAAGGATTAGGGGTTATAAAAAATCATTAACGGTTACTTTTTAAAATTTGAACATAAGCCTTCTAAACTGAAATGATTAAAGTCGACAATCAATTCTCACATTTTTAATCGATAAACGTAAGAATTGAAGGTGTCATGTGTTGACACAAAAAATTGCAAATTGTTGATAAAGGTAGATCAGTCGATTTTTTGCCAAAAAAAAGAACATCAACTTAACAAAGTTATAACTACTTCTCTAAAAAGGTGCTTGATCGGCAGATAAAAAAAGTGTTAATTTTCGGATAAAGGGCCAAGTAAAAACAAGCAAAATATTCCATATGGCGCTCAACAATTGGGTCTTGATTATGTTCCTAATTTTTTTTGTTCAAATCAGTTATTTGGATAAAATCAATTTTGTCGATAGTGGACTAAGTCAAAGACTATCTTCACAATTTTGAACATGGAGAAATGACTTTAGAAAGTGGTTTGGTAATAGAAGTGACGGCATTAGGTCTTGATTTAAGGAGATGTGGCTTCATGGAAATCATGAGTTGAGAAGAAAAATCGAATGAGCATCTATAAATAAAGGCTAGAGATGTCAAAGATGGACACAACAAGCCACAACAACAAATCAGCTTATTCGTTTGTCTTTCACTTCTTATTAAACATATTTGCTTTTCTTAAATCAAAGCTTGTTTAAGTTTTTAGTTGTAGATTTCGTTTCCTCTTGTTTTTTTCCTCTTGTTTTTTTTCATTTCAGTAGTTCAACTTCATGCCTTACTTTTGAGTTTAGTTTGCATTTATGTTTAATCTGTTGAGAGATATTTATTGTAGGAAATTGATTTCTTTCTTTCAATAATAATATAAATTCAATCATTTTCAATTCTAATCTCTATTTTGTTTAAGTTTTTATTTTTGCACTCATTCAATTGGATTTTAAGACTTTTTATAGTTACTCCAAGATCTCATACTTTAAAGAAGTTTTTATGAATTCATCAATGTCAATTAACTGAGATTCGGAATCATTTTGTGATTGTCGATATCTAATTCATCAATTTATTTATTGATTTATGACTTATAAATAGTTAATAAATAATTAAATTTATTGGCTGACTCATCAGTTACTTGCATTTTTATGGACAACACATGTCAAATTGTGTTATGTAGAATTTGATATTTATTAATCGCGAGTTTGGATTGTATATAATTTATCTTACCTTAGCACATTGATTAGTAGCCAAGGGTTATGGTAATTTAGTAGGATATGGGCCCTTTTTGAACCGTGGATGAAGGATCCGCATAGTCTGCAGACTTGTCAGATACTCAGATTAAACCCTAAGATACGAAAAAGGAGAAAAAAATGTCCCCGCGTAAACCTTAGACGCAGTTACACACACACAGCGACTGCTCTGCTCTTAAAAATGGTAAGATTTCTCAATCGAATACTATTGATCAAGATTCCATCGTTTCCACCATTTTGACGTCTTTTTTTAAAAATAATTTGTTGATTTGGTTGTAGCCTTTCAAGAGATTTGTTGAGATCGGGAGGGTAGCTCTCATCAATTATGGCAATGACTATGGCAAGCTTGTTGTTATCGTTGATGTTATCGACCAGAATCGAGTACTCCTTTTAATATATACATATATATATATAAATGTTTTGTTTTTTATTTATACATATAATTTCCTGGACACTGAGGGAGAACTTGTGGAATTTGCGATTTTATCCATCTATTGTTGATATTTGTTTTTTTCTTTGGCTTTATTAAGGAATGCATGTTTGCATGTGAGTCAGGAAAACAGCTGCTTAACCATTTGCAAACTTAATTCTTGTGTAATTGAGAAGTGAATTTGCGGAAGTCGGGCAGTACATTTTTAAAGTATTCTAATTTTTTCTTACATTGGTAATAACTAATGATTATAAAGCTTGGGTTTTATGAGGAAGGTCTACATTCGTTACTCTTGCCTGCTAGGTAATATAAAGTTACTTTTTCTCAGGTAGGATAGGCAGAAAGGTGAGGGAATTCTTTTAATTCCTGAATTCGGTTATTTTATGTTGAAAACGTGTTTTAGGACTTGAAATTTGATTTTTTAATACTTGTGAGCTGAGGGATTGCTCTGTTTGTTTGGTGTGACAATTAGAAGTTGAGTTAGTTTTTATGTAAATAGTAGTTATGCATGTCAAAAAAAAATTCTTCACATTAAGATGGCCTTGTTAAGGTGCTATTAATCATGACAATGATGATACGAACTTCATTGGATGATTGGAAAGTTCTTGGTAATTTCTTCAATAGTTGTCATTAGCTAGATTGGATCTTGACAAAATTATATCTGAGCAGTAATTAAAGCACACAAAATCCTTGTGTTGTAACCAAATGTTAATTTGCTGACTCAATTTTGGTTCATTCCTCAACAAAATTCGGAATGAATTCCTGGAGAGAGGAACCGAATTTGATAGCCCTTGTACTTAATTGTTCTTGAGGAAACAGAAAATCATCCGTATACACTATAAAACGGCGATGTTAGGACTTCCTCTATTTCTTATATTTGTGAACTTGGTAGATTTGGTATTCTTGGGTTAGTTTCTAAATTTATGTTCATATTGTGCAGTTACACACACTTCAATATGGATATGCCTCAACAGCATCTTCAACTGGTTGGCATTTTGTGGATTTGATCTAAACATTAATTTAGTTCTACTCAAAAGGGGCTTTCATTGGGAGGAATTCTCGAAGTAGTTAGAAGGTTTTAAGAACACTCCTTATTAGATAATTGTGCTTTGGAGATTACATAAGAATAATGTAAAGACTGAATGAGTCAAGGGTATATAATGAGAAAAAGTATAGCAAATATAATCTTGATTTTATTATAAAAAATTAAAAAACAAAACCCTTTTTTGTGTCATGTACTGTATGCTTTGTGATAATAGGCAAAGGGAAAAATAACCAAGCAAAGAGAGTAGGGTATATAGCCAAGGGTGGGATCTGTCTCTTGTCAAAGTGGGTGTTTCTTTTCCTTTACCTTTTTTTTTTTTGGGGGGGGGGGGGGCGTGGCGTGTTTGTTTTCTTCCTTTAAATATTATTAGAAATCAAAACAAAAGGTGTCTAGATCACGGTATTGAAAAGCATTCCAAGTAGTTCCTTATCATTGAAATCTAGTTACGAATAATTTCATACCAATAGTGTAGGGTGTATCTGGACTGCAACTTCAGTTAAAATAAAAAACATTTTTAATAGTAGTACAAATATTTTATTCATTTGAATAGTGATTTTGAATGTATGGATTGGGTAAATGATTTGATATGGTGTGTGTCCCATATGTTGGATAAAGTAAAAAGCAATTAAACTATGGTTATTAAGTATGAAATTTTAATGAAAAATATTTAAGAATGTATAGTAAATGTGAAATGTAGAGCCTATGTGTTTTGTGAGATTTTTAGGAAAAAAGAGTTTCTGGAAAATGATGATAAATGAATAAACAATGGACAGAATTATTGTCCAAATACATCCTTAAGTCCACCGTTTCAGTATTGGCATTGATGATCTGATCTCCAGCATACCATGTTTTGACTTATTCTTTCCCAGTTTATGTGCTTATAAATGAACTTGCTCTGCCATTCCTTGGTCTTTCAGACACTTCTAAACTTGTGCCTTTTCAGGCGCTTGTGGATTCCCCTGACATGGTAAGATGCCAAATGAACTTTAAGAGGCTTGCACTGACTGATATCAAAATTGACATCAAAAGGATTCCCAAGAAGAGGAACCTGATTGAGGCAATGGAGGCTGCAGGTTAAGAACAACCTTTTCCTTGTACAGATGTTAAGAACAAGTGGGAAAATAGCTCCTGGGGAAGAAAACTAAATGTTCAGAAAAGAAGGGCTTCTCTAAATGATTTTGACAGATTCAAGCTTATGCTGGCTAAGATCAAGGTTGGTGCCATAACTATTATGCATGTTAGAGTAACACTTTCAAAACTTCTAATCTAACTGTTAATGTGATCTGCAGAGGGCTGGAGTGGCAAGACAAGAACTTGTCAAGTTAAAGAAGCAAAGTGCTGCCTGATCGTAAATTTTGTGTGGCGATTCAGCTTTGTAGCTGACATGATGTGCTTCAGATCAATTCCCTTAGTTACTATTTCTGTATAGAAGATTTAAGTCTTGTATCCTATGCCAGATCATGCTTCTTAGTAGTTCTTTCTATTTAAGTTAAAACTTTTAAGGCAGATCTCATTCTTTAGATTATCTTACTTTTTGAGCCCAGGCTTGTTTGCTGTCGAAGCAAATATACTATTTTCAAATTCACTTTTCTTTGCTCTGCAAGAAGTAACTTAGTTGATTATTACTTAGATCATTTGCCTTTTCCTTTTTCGCATTTCTCTCTTCCCTTATGGTGTGCTACACAATGCCACATGTTCTCGCGGCCTCTGGTTTCTGCTTGTACTTGTAGATTGAACCATGTTGCAGAACATGCGTCACTGCACTTGTTGTATTACCTAAATTTGGTTAGTTTGTGCTATAGCTTTTACGTCTGTTCATGAAGCGGAAGAGCTGGAGAAGGGGTGAAGAATGAGGGAACCAAAGGTGAAATTCAGTGGCATTTTTCATGGTTTTAAGGATGGCAAGGTTGGCCCTTAAGCATGTTAGGTATTAACAGGGCCCAAACACAGTGACCTGCTCCTTTCGCCTATGAAGTAGTCTTCGTGACAACCGAATATTCTGCGCAGGCACATACCAAGAATCTCCCATGAGAAATTTCTACAATTTATTCTCTTTTGGTAAAATGGGTTCTGGATAAATCTGGGTTTGTTCGCAGGTTATGGCGTAAGAATTATATGTTCCTGTCATGAAGGAACATGTCATTCATCCGAGGGAGTAATGTTTTTGGGGCAAGGGAAAGGGAAAGGAAAATATGGCAGATTCCCTGCTTAAAACAGATGAGCAGGCCTCGTCAAATATGACAGAGATTAGAACTTTTATTGTTAAAGATGGTTCAAAAAGAAGTCAATCAGAAAAAAAATGTGCCTACCCACAAGCTTTTGAAAGCTGGCCTAGCAGTAATTTAGTTTATATTACAGATCCAGAGTCAAGGCCAGTGTATCATAAGTCCATCTAAAGTGGACCTCATGATTATATGCTTCCAAGAAGAAAAAGAAATCTCTCCTTAGGGTAACGGCCACTAGAAGCAAGTACTCTACTATTGAACAAGAAAGAAAAATATTCATGAAAATCAGTAGACCTTGCAGTTCTGGAAAGTCAATAGATTCTTCAACTTCATGCACTTCAGCAGAATCTTGGTTGTAGGAACTTGCAAAAACATACTCAAAACACAGAGCAGAGAGTTTAAGATGCATTAAAATTGGAAGTTCAACAGCTAAATTTAGTACAAAATATTTAATTACAATTAGGGATTTATGTGAGATTTAGAAAAAAATATCGTGATGAGACATGGTTCTTTACAACCGATTTAGCTTAATTGTTAAAGCTAATATGACTGTCCTATTCATAATTTATCTCTATAGAAGTTTTCAATAAGATCAAGAAAATCAGCCCTAATAGGAACATTCTCCCCCACTTTGTGCAACAACTTTTGTACCATAGCCTTTACATACTTCCTTTCTTCTGGTTGATGCCACAGAACACGAAGGATTTCAGGCGGAATGACAGTTGCAGGCTGAGCTAGCAATGGCCAACCATCTATCTGAATCCCATTGAGTCTAAGGAAATGCAAACAAGTCAAATAAGAAATAAGGATGATGGGCAATTGATTTGAGTTCAAGGAATAGGATATCATAATTACCTGTTTAAGATGTTTAACATGTTAGGCCATTCAGTAACCCTGTAATGCACATCTACTAGTCCTTTACATCTAATCTTTGTTTCTTTAACTTCACCAGCAGCTTTGCACACTTGAACAATATTCCTCATTTTTATAGAGGGGTGGTGTGAAATCCTTACAACTGTTGTTCTTGGGATGTCAATTTGCGAAATCAACAATTGCTCACCCAGTATGCCAATGGAACGTCTAGCAAGAGCAGTTTCTTTGCCCTCTTCGGTCTACCAAATCACAATTCATGCATAAATTATGGAACAATGACAATTGAAAATTGAAATTTGTTTTTTCTTTTAGTTAGAGCAACCATCAAGGATCTAGCTATCAAGATTTGCTCTCAAATGGTAAAATAGTGACCATGTAAATAATAAGTGCATCTTCAGGGAGAGAAAAGTAATCAGTTTTATTTTAAAATACATTAATTAGCTTAAAATGATACTCCCTCCAGGAAATTTTACTATCTTACTCTCTCATTCCCTATTTATACATTGTTAATTGTTAGAATACTTTTATCTTGTCTCTAATTATAAATCGTATTATGACTCTTTAAGGATATTTTTATTAATTTTTCTAATATTACCTTTATTTATCATTCTCTCCTCTCACTTCTTTTTTATTTCCAAGATCTCGTTCTTATTTTCAAAACAAAAACTTTTTTCTCACTTCATATATTCGTTATCTTTCTTATTTCTAAGACAAATAAATGAGGGTGTTGAAGGAATTAAAATACTTCATTGGTTTGTGTAAAAAGTCTTTTACCGAATTATAAAAAGGGACAGAGGGAGAAAAAAAAATTTCACACATTTTAAGGATTCATTAAATTTTATGGTATAAAATATTAAAATACTCAAAATATCCATCTTTAATAACCTAAAAACACAACAATCATTAAGTATTCTCCTCTCCTCTTTTCTATCAAATAATCTCTCTCTCTCTCTCTATATATATATACCTTTATCCTTTCCATTGTTTATGCTTGAAAAATTAATTATTAATGCAGAAATGTTTGAATAGGGATAGAATTGAAAATGAAAAACAATAAATAAAGAGAACATACAATTTGTGGCAAACAAAAAAGGAAATTAGGACATCAAAAGGGGCAAAGGGAGCACCCTGGAAGGTGCAATGCATGAGAACATTTAGGGGTTGGTAGCTCTATCTATGAGGGAGAGGAATGAAACAAATGCCATCATAGTCAACTACTTTTGTTGAGTAAACACAAGACTATGTCTAAAGAACAACATGCAAAGGATATACACTTCACTAGAAAAGAAGCTATCAGTGAAAAACCATGCAAGACACATGGTGCTGAAAACAGTCTCAAAGTGAATGGGCTAACTAACCTCAAATTCCACATAAGCAACAGAACTTGATGAACCTAAGAAAAATCCAGTTACACTGCTGCCACAGAATGTCAAAGCTGCTTCTATATGGCGTGAGCTAATGTCCTTTGTCAACTTTCTAATCATAACTGTTCGGGTGGGATTCCTGATCAATGCAGCAGGGACATCTGGAGTGCCAATCAAACTGGGTACGGGAATTTTATTAGATATATCTCCAACTGAATCAACAGCTTCCGCAGTCGTATGTGTATTTCTAATATATAAATCAGTCTTCTCCACAGCTTTTCTCAGCCCTGCTCTTGTCTGGAATTACAAGAATAAGGAGAGGTAATCATCTAAAAGAGAGCAAATATACATATATATTGTAAATATACAATAAAACTTATGGTGAATTTACATGCTTCCTTCAGGTTGGTACATATCAAGGCAGAAAATATCATTCTAGATACAAAATGTATATTCCTTTTCAATGTTCTACTTACATTCTATTTTACACTTTTAGTAGTACTACTGTTTATTTGGATAACAGATATGGAACACTCCAGAAACAAAAGCAGGAGAAAAGTTCAAAATTGATAAAATTACATGCCACTCACCCTGAAATACACATAAGCAACTTGATAAAATGCTCCTACAACATTAGACACTTCAACCTTTGAAATATCACCGCAATCCTGAAACGCATCGTATACATCCTTCTCTGTAACATTTTTTAAGAATTTTACCACCACTTTGTTTTGATCTGATTCTTCAGATAGGAAGAATTTGTCCTTCATCTCATTTGATTCTTTTTTGTTTGTCAAAACTGACTTTACCGAGGCAGAGACAACAAGTTTTGGACGCCTTTCTGTATCATCCTCAAGTTTTCCACAAACTCCAGTTCCTTCCATGACCTTCCTTCCTTTCTTTCCGAGACCCTGTGAAATAGCCAGCGACTTAGTTCCCCCACGTAGGCTTTTGTTGCTAATGCCATTATTTTCATGAGTTGAAGTATTCTCCTGAGGTAGGCTTTTGTTGCTAATGCCATTATTTTCATGAGTTAAAGTATTCTCCTGAGGTCTACTAGTGGATGTCACACGTGGTAGCTTCTTGATGCTGTCAATTAAACACTTTATCTCAAAATTTTTGGCTGCGTCCTTCTCTTTATGATCTTCAAGATGCCCCATATATCTCTCCATGAACATATCACTATTTATGTTGTTCTTCACTTTTGAGGCTAGGTTATTTATTGTAAAACCTTCTATCTTCTTTGTAGTAGCAAATGGATCCATCTCTTTAGGGACAAGACTTTGTGTTTCACTGGAAATTGTCATTTCCTCTTCAGTTGGATGGTCTTCATATTCAATAGAAACTGATTTGTTAGGACCAGTAATTTTCATGTTACTGGCTGATTCACTAGAGGAAAAGGATTCATCAGATGAGTTAACTGGTGAAATTCTCTCCCTTTCAAGCGAAAGTGTGTCTAAATGCAACCCCTCCAATTGCAGATGTCCATTCTTGGATTCAGCTACTCCATCCATGTAGTTTCTGAAAAGGTCAGCTAGACTGTGGATCTTTTCCGAACTTCTGCGCAGAGTAGATTTATCAGTCATATCAGAACATAAATTCAAGAACAGCCTGCTAGTGAATTCTTTATTTTCTTGCTGATCTCTGTTTCCAGTATACAATTTTGCAGTATTTAATACTGAATCCCTGACTGATTTTTTGCGCATGATTGAGGGTATTTCATTGTAGAGTGAGCTTCCGTTCTCTAACTGAAGCTGCGAACTATCTGAAACAGCATTTAGTTCCATTGTGTCTTCAGTCTGACTCACAAGAGATGTTACATTTGCTGATGCATCCTTCTCAATTCCAGAAGCTTTTCTTTCAGATTTTACTGAAACAAATGTAGCATGAAGCTCAGATGAACCTGAAGAATCATGTATATTGGTAACATCTGAGGCTGTTGTATCTACTACCATATCCGAAGATGAGTCTGCTGGTGCATTAATTGGACTATGTCTGATATTTTCATCCATACTCTTAGGAATAACTGCAAGGTCTGCATGGGCTCCTGAGTAGTCAGGTTGGTCACTAGGATTGGACTTAGAAGCTGAAGGAGCCAATGCAGGAGCTGAATCAATTAGACTATGAGCATTGTCTGGTTGAGGTGCTCCAAGAATATTTTCTTTAAAGCGTTGAAGAGACTCCTTCACAGTGTACCATGATCCCCCCACTTCATTCCCTTCATGTGTTGCCTTAGAAGAGATCCCTGGGTGCTTCTCCACATACCTAATGATCAAATTTAAAAGAAGAGCGCTTCAAAAAACCAAACGCAAAAGATAATATCAAAGATAAAATTGCATGGAGGCCATAACTTAGTCATGAACAGAAACTTCCCCCACCACCACAACAAAGAATAATAACAATAAACAAATAAATAAGGGCTTATTAAAGTAGGGAAAAGTTTATCCTGCCACATATTTGTACGATGGATTTAGCAGCTGAAGACAATTGTTTGGCAAAGGAGGTAGCCACAAAGGTACAACGAAGTACTAAAATGAAAACAATAATAACAATGATAATATTTGAGGCAATAGGAAACTGAAACCTGTTCTATTATTCATACAAAAGGTAACACTTCTTATGTCATTAGATTTTTAATCATGCATAGCCTTTATTGAAAAGTACATGATAAGGTCCTGGTGTGGGTTCTAGTTATCCCAATAAAATGTGGTTCTTTTATGGTTATAGTGATATCATTAATTTGTATTGACCTCTAGCTTTAGGAAGCGCTCAATCCAAAAATGGCGTCCTCCAACACTATAACATAAAACCCTAAACTATAATGTTTAATGATATCATAATTCACAAGGCATAAATTCAAATGTTTCCTAAGATTAAATTATCTCCTTCAACAAAATAGCAAAGCATTATTAAGATAATAATAACATTTATTGAGTGCATCTTAAATTTCATATATCCATAACACTGTTTTTAATTTACTCACAGGAGGTTATTCCTCTGGACTGACTTCAAAGTCAACATAATGAGAACACAGAAATGTAATGGAAAACACTTACCTAAGGCAGTGGTGTATTGGCTCTATGGGAATATACAACAACAGACCCCAAAAGAAGAAGAAACATGGCTAATTAGGCATACCATGTATCAAAAAGAATTAGAAAAAGTGTGAACTGGCGGAAAAGTTAACCAATCACAACTTCCACGGGTAGCAAAACATCCAGTGACAAACCCTGACCGTCCAACATTTTCCACATGTTCAAATCTTCTTGAATTATACTGCTACATATTGTGTTATTTTTTCTATTTCATTATCACCAACTAGCAACTGATATTCATTACACTAGTTCTTTTAGATGGTTTATCAGATGGTTGTCTCATAAAGATGATTTAATTTCTTTACTAGTTATTAACCATAAGATCTTTTGTCCTAGACCTTCCAGTTTGCCAGGTATCTCTGTATTCAATAACCTTCAGCATCCCCAAAAATTTCAGACTTCCAGTTGCAAGTTGTAACCATGTGAAACAATAAATATATTCTAAAAAGGATCTGTTGTTGTATTCAAGAAATGTACATCTTATAGGCCAAATTTCTTCTAGGCATTCTTCTTATCCGACTCGAAAATGAGGCCATAGCACCATCTCTAATCGTCAAAAATTTTGACACTTAAAACACAACTTGAATTCATGTTACAGCTAATTCCCCATTATTTTTCATCTCTGTTCGTACAGAATGACCAAAAGACCCTGACTCAATAACAGGAAGGCAAAAAAAGAATCCTCTGTGCTAAATCAATACTCCCATGGATTTTCAGAGTTTAAAGTCATAACAACTTGAAGGTAGATTAAGCTACATATCTCACCAACTCAGGATTTCCATCAACACATTTTCAGGTGTAATCATTATTTTAGTTCATTAGAATAAAATACATTGGAAAAAAAAAACAGCCCTTAAACAATTTCTTCTCTCTAAGGGTTTTTGAGAAAAAAGACCTCACTTCTCAACGGATGCCTCCACTATCTCAGCTCTCTGCTGCTTTGCCGTGTCTGATGACTTGTCATTCTCAGAATCCAATGATAGTGATGACAAACACCTCACTGACCTTTGAAATGCTACAAAAACAAGAACCCATCAGAATGGTAAAAATTGGTAATAATACCACCCCACCCCCACTCCTCTTCTGCCCCACCCCCTCCCCCAATAAAAAGAAAACATAAAAAAAGAAAGAAAAAGAAACACAAGCACGACAGTAACAATATTTTGAGAATTATAGGAGGAAATGACAGTGATAGAAAAGAAAAGAACAGATTTTGGCGAATGGGTTCTTGTGTTTTTACCATTTCTGGGTATAAATAAGCCTGATCTTCGTTGTAGAAGCTCAGTAAGTGCCATTCTTGCCCTCTCTGTAAGTGTCGCAGAGTGACAGTAAGTGAGGGTTTTAGGTGGGTTTTAGACTGGCAAAAAAAACAACTAAAAGGAAACTTAGCACATTTAGTCCCCAAACTTTTTTTCACTTTATACTTTTGGTCCATAAACGTTATTTTTATTTCCTAGATCCCTAACATTTTTGGAACGCCCATAGGGGTGTGTACGGTATATGATTTTAAAATTTGATATTTTAGTATTTCGGTTTGAGAATATTGAAAACCGTTTTGTATCGTATTTTTAAAAAAATCGTACCGTATTGTACCGAAATATTTCAGTACGGTATGTACTGAATTTTTTAATTTTTTATTCAAAATTTTTTTTATTATTAAAATACTTGATAATTTATCCAACAAAACACTAAGTAATGACATCTAAAAGCAAAATAATATGCCAATAAAAATTTATTTTGGACATCTAAAACACCTATAAAAAAAGAACATTTCACACTAAAAATTTTAAAATGGAATAGTTAAACTTCAATTGGACAAATATATTGTCGACAATTTCTATTAAAGATACATTTTTATCAAGTAAACTACTTCATCCATCAAATCTTCTAACTCTAAGAAAATACAATATTCAAATTTTATTTATTTATATAAGCAATTATATTTTTTTAATTTTAAAATTAATATTTCGATATTACACTACGGTACGGTTTTAAATTTTGAAAATCGAAATACCGTACCGTAATTTTTAAAATTTTCAAAACCGTATTATATTGTATCGTAATACGGTAAAACTGAACCGAATTTAAAAATACAATACGATACAATACAATATTTTGATTTGTACCGTATAATACACTCCCCTAAACGGCGACACAAGTCACTTCCATCTAAAATTTCTTCAATTTACCGTTAGGCCCAAAAATTCTTGACTGATTGAAAATTAGCTAAATTGTCTTCAAAGTATATCATTTTCTTTGATATAGTCCTTAAATTTTTTTAAAAATATTTTAGATCCTCAAAAAAAATTTAAGATGCAACATAGGTTGTTCTTCCATCTAAAATTTTGTTAGATCATTGTAAAATCTAAATTAGAGCTTTGGTCATTCTCTAAACGCAACCAAAGTCTTAGAAAATCGAAATCACGAGATGTGAAATCAATGATTTTCATAAGTTTTTCCCCTTTTGGAGGGGAGGAAGAAAACATTGTAAAAAATCAACCTGGATTTAAACTTTGGATCAGATCCAAGTACTTCAAGTTTGTCTATTGGAAATATCATGGGCTGGAAACGGATATTTTTCTATTGGGCCAGAATTCCGTATTAGTTATGGAGCAAATTCCTTTATAAAATATTTTTAAAAAAAAAACATGTACACAATTCCTCAAAAACAAAAAAAAAAAAACAGATACACCACTAAAGAGAAAATATAAAATAGATTTGATAATTGAGTTACTTGCACTGATAGTGTTTCGAAATTATAATATAATTTGTATTGAGTTTTTTTTTTTGTTTTTTTTTGTCCTTTGATCTTTTTCTCTCAAGGATTAATGGATTTTGTGGAATAAAAAGTGAACCATAAGTAGGTTCCTTTTAAGCATTTTGACCCCTCTTGGGTTTATTTATTTATTTTGTGGATTATGGAGAGCTTCTATATTGTCTAAAAATATTGAATATGATTTGGAAGAAAAAAAGAAGTAAAGTTATGTTGAAATTTTAGTAGATAGTTATGTTAAACATGTAATTTTTATAGATTGGCAGGTTAAATAGGTAATACGGTATATTAGCGGATTGAACCCTTATACTTTACTTTATTTTCGTGTCAAATTTTATTGTTTCAAGTTGACTCATTTATTAATTGTATCATGTCCAAATAAACATGTTATGTGTAATTTTCTTACCTTAATCTGACATGATATAGCATCACACGAAAACCATCCAAAATCTACGAATAAGCCAAGGAAAAAGCTTCAACAAATGTAGGAATTGAAGGACCAACACATGTATTCCAATTATTAGCCATATTAATAATAATGATAACATATAAATTCCTTAAAATTAAATGTTCTATTAATTGTTGTGTTAAATAAAAAATTGACATTCAAAATTAAATTAAAAATAATATATAGTTTATGTATATAATAGTATTAAATAAATATATTACATCGTAAATTGATTTTTCTTTTTCTTTTTCTTTGCTGCATGTTAAATAAATGTTGTTTCAACAAGCAAAGTGAATGCTTAGTGCAAAATAGGATATGAACTACTTACTGATCAAGAGTAAAGATGACAACTAATGCACCTGCCTGCATGTGAGATGGAAGGTGTAAATAGAATTAAATACTCATTGGTGCTTAGTAAATATGGATTCACAGGATCAACTATGCTTATCATACACTCATTTACATTTTGGATTTGAGTTTTTATCATACTTCTTGATCTTGTTTTGTTATTTTTCCTCTTGCTTGATCCCTTCCCACCCCCTCCAATTTTTTTTTTTTAAGCAAGAATTGAATTTCTGCCAAAATAAATTATGATGTTTGATCTCTAACCTATTACTTCAACAATCAAACCTTTGGAAGAAAAAGTAAGGTCAATCAAACTTATAGCGTGATTAAAAACTCTTTCTTCAGTTTGAAATTAAATATTCATTTTTAACTTAATTCTATTAAAAATAAGAATTAATGAAGTTACTATATCATTGTCATGATTAGTAATCAAGTCACTAGTAGAATATAAATTTATTAATTAAAAAAATTGTTAATAAAAATTTATATTTATTTTTAAAAAAATTTACATTCAATTTCAAGACTAGTAAATTATACTGCATGATTACTAATTCAGCATCAATTCGCTAGCATATTATACTGCATACTAGTAAATTCATTTTTCTTTTGATAAATTTAATTATTGAACGTATCTATTTTATGGTTCATGATTACTTTAATATACTCTCTTGATCTAACTCTTGTGTGCGTGAAAATCATATCCCAACAAAGATTTATAAAGCATAACTCTATCTTGATTGGGGACACCAAGGCAAACAATTTCATGTACTTTTTAAAAAAATTTTAGGAAAACTATTTCATGTACTTGAAAAGGAAATAAGTCAAGCATTCTCCAATAACGCATAAAAAAATTATTAACTTTTTTTTGTAATTTAGACAAGAAGCAATTAAATAAATATACTGACTCCTAACCCCTTGCCTTAAATGGTCCAGTAGGATAATTAAAGATCATAAAATGCATAATTAATATTTTTAAAAATCTTCCTTCCTAAAAGTAAAACAGACATTAAAAGTCCTGCTACCATTGCATCTCTTGTTGACTTCAAAGATCAACACGAGAATAAATAACAACATTTTTCTCACCGTTTTCCAACTCATTCAACATTGTTCCGAAGACTTCATTTGAATTTTTCTACCTTTTTTATCTCATCCATTACCAAACAAACAAGTAGTTTTTCAAAAGAAACAATTCCCATTAACTTTCAGTTACAGAAAAACATGGGATTCAAGAATCTTCGCCTAAGTTACAAGGTAAACTCTCATTTCCTCTCACTGCTAAACCCTTGAAAAGAACATTTTTGGGTTCTTGAATCATCAAAAAATCTTGAAAAAACACAGCTGTAAATCATTGTATATGGGAGTTTCTCTTTCTTGATTCCTTTAGAAGTTGCAAAGGCGTTTGGTTAATTTATCTTCTTTGAACAGATGCTTGGGATGAGGAGATATCTACTTGGAGGTAGTGGGAATGAGAGAAGAAACTCAGTGAATGGGAAGAAGCAATCATGGATGATGCCAGTGTCTCATGGATATCATGTTGTGGAAGATGGTTCATTTGTGGCTGCATCAAAAAGAGATCAATTGGACCCTGATAAGGTTGTGGCTCAGAGGGAACAGATTGAAGAGCATGAGTTTTGGTTCTTTGGAGTTTTTGATTCAAGAACTGGAGATGGAGTTAGCAAATATATGCAGACACATTTGTTTGACAAGAAGAAACTCAAAGAGGTAATATCATAGTTTTGGTTTTGTATTAACCTTAATCATCCATGAATGATCATTGAAACATGCTAGATTAGCATGTGCATCATCAATGCATTCGATGCCTCACAAATGGTAAAAATCCCATGATAATTGAGGAATCTGATCGATTCCATGAAGTCCAAACGGATGCATATGTTTTCATTGATAAGAAATTAAAGAATAATTTTGTTCCTCGTGTATTTATCCAAAAAGAGGAAAAATTGTTCCTCATGTGCACAATTTAGTTGACTTATTGCATTAGATAAAAGTCCACACGCACTTTCTGAACACATAAAAAAAAACGAAGATTCCGCTTGAATATTATATTACTTCCATTTCCAGTCGTATTCAAATTAAGAAGTAAGAAAAAAAATGGTCAAATTACCAAAAACCCCATTAGACAATTTAAGCCTGGAATTGAGAGTAATACATGAAAAAATTAATAGATACTTATGAAACATAATCAAACAAACTTATATTATGTAAAATCGCCAAGTAGCTATCATATCAATATAAACAACGACCTTGCCAATTAAAGTTCAATTACTATATTAGTGTCATTTAGAGATCTCTGCATGTAACTCCATCCCCCTCTTAAAAGGCCTGACCGTAAGAGTGGTCAAACTTAGTACACCTTAAAATAGGGAGGATCACACTTCACTATAATGTTCATGTTCTTAAGTTCAAATTTGTGTGATAAATAAAGTGTTTTATAAAAGTAAATGTTTGCTTGTAACTTTAGTATTCACTTTAACTTTTCTTTAGTAAAAGAAAAGTGATTTGATTATGTATTATATGTAAAGTTCGAATTTGAAAAAAAAATTATATATAAATCAATGTATTCTTCATTTGAAATAGTTGATTGCTCTAGTCCTTATTCATTTGTATGAAATAAAAGACTCAACGTGTTAAATTAACTCTTAGTTATAATCCTTGTTATCTTAGTTTCGTAGTTTTATAGTTCTTAGTCCTTTCTGTTTTATTTGGTATTATATCAGATTGGGTTTACCTTGAACACAAAATTGCATTTTATTATGTGTATAATGTAGACACAGATGAGAAGCAGAAGCAAAGAAACAATGAGAAAGGCACATTTGAATGCAAGAGCAAAGGTGAAGGAAGCAGAGAAGGGCGATGAGACATTGGAATTGGGTTCAGCAACAGCAGTTGTTATCAATGGTGAGAAGATTGTAGTAGCTAATATGGGTGAATATAAAGTGGTTGTTTGCAGAGATGGTAAGGCTTATCAAATCAACAGAAGGCAACAGCAACCTATCAGACGACATTGGTCTCGTAGATTCATCCCAGGTTTTCTTTTCAATGTTTTATCAAACAGATGCAAATCAACTGCATTTTTTAGTTCATGACTACTATTTCTTTAGACTATGAATCGAAATGACTTGATTAACTGACCAAATCTTGAACATATTAGGTGCTTTTCGTAAGGTTAAAGTACGATTGATAGCTCGAGATTCTGGTAATACAAGAGCAGCCAAACCTTGTAAAAATTCAGAAGTAACTGTTGGATCTGAAAGAATAGACTCAGACACAGAATTTGTTATCTTGGCAAGCATTGGCATTTGGGAGGTAAAAGCAGAAACATAAGATACAGAATTACAGTTTATTGTCTTTTTTTCCTTCTTTTTTTTTTATTTCTACTTTCCAAGGGATAAAATATGTAGATTTGATGCAACTGTGATTGAATAGGTCATGAAGCATCAAGAGGCAGTTAACCTCATCAGACACATAGAAGATCCACAAGAAGCTGCTGAATGCTTAGCAAAAGAGGCTTTGATCAGAATGAGCAAGAAAAGCATTTCCTGCTTGATCATTAGATTTGATTGAAAGAAGCTACAATTTGGCGCCAGTCCATCCAATTACCCAAACCCAGAAAGGTGCTGAAAAGACAAAAAGACCCCTACTGCTTTTGGGAAACAAGTTATTTCATGTATCCCTTCATTCGAAATAGTCGTGCAATTCCATTGGACTGTATTCTATTAGGAATTAAGTGAATACCTTAGGATGGCACAAACTCAATGATACAATGATGATTTTTTTGATTTTGGTAAATACAATGTGATGGTTAAAATGACAAATGATGATTGTGCAAGCCAAAGCAGCAAACATAACTGAAAAAGGCACCTCTAAGATAATAAATGGATGATAGTTTAATACGTATAGTCATCTTATAAAAAGGGCGATCAACCTAAAAAGTTGAGTAAAAATATGCTCAATTTACATGATGTAAATAGGCTTCTCCACTAATGAAATCTTTTCTTCTTTTTTTGGAGGAAACTCCACTAACGAAATCTAATCAATCATTTTCTAGTGAAGAAAATTGAGATAAGAAAGTTACTTGTGCCACCTTGAATAGCCAAGGATTAGGTGAGAAATGCTTTCCATTCATGATATTCCACAATAATCATGAATACTTATTTTTTATGTTTGCATATGCAAATACATGGAATACAAAATAAAAGGATCAACAGGGAAGATAATATGCCTTTTATATTTACACAGTAAAGCATATATTCAAACACAGTAAAATAATAAAAAAAACATGGCGAATTTATTTTTACTAAAGATAATAAATGAAGAAAAGGACAATTAAGACCGTTCAACATTTCATTCCATTTTTACATTATTAACCCCAAATCGAATTCAAATAAATCATGTTAAAATTGCAGACCAACTATCTATCTGTATTGAAGACTAGTAATGTACAAGGCTATTTTTACAACACAAGGGATTCTGCTGACAGTGCAAATAGATAAACCAGGAGAATATCAACACTTCAAACAAAAGAAATGGCCCTAATTCAATAAGAGAAGATTCACCTCAACTTCTTCGACTATCTTAGGCTGTCAACTTCTTTTCACTAGTCTTGATGCGAAATGGTGAAAGCAAAGAGAAATGGCGAGAAGCTGCAATGAAACAAATATGTAAACTCTCTATTCCAGCATCGTATATAAATGTACAAAAGGGATGCCTGAGAAAGAGCACTTACATTTTTGTGAAGCATTGCCTGAAATTGGGGTATCATCTTCTGAAATTAGATTCTTCAACGTATAAACTGCAGTGGATGCAATTATTTACAACTGATAATTAGAACACAGTTACATGAGAATGATTGTACAACTGATATTAGGAGCGGCTCTGAGCAAGAATGATAAACCACCGTAACACACATGAATTAAAAAAACAAGTTCCCTGAATGTCTCTAAATGTATGGTCAGTGATCTCTATATGCTGTCCTTTTTTGCAATTACATTGAATTATTTTCTGCTTCAGACACTAGATCACGGTCATATACCATGCTTTTGGTCTCTTAGAGCTTACTCATCAAAGTTGAAATACTAGCTTATTAATGAAAAAAGTCAATCTATAATGAACAAATAAATCAAAATGTAACAGATTCTTTAGTGTTTGGATGCCACACCACCCCTTCTTCAGTATACACGAGTAAGAGTTATTACTTTGGTAAAGCCTTAAGGGCATAAGGGCATTCAGGTAAGGAGATTAATATCTATTCATTCAGGAGAAGCAATATAATAAAAGATAATGTCTTTTTCTTCCGTAAACAGTACCTTCATTGGATGCATCACTTGTCATATCATTGTGCTCAAGACCAGTAGTGGTTGCGCTCTCTGAATCAATGCTTTGATCACCTGCAGCTGAGTTATGGTTCTTCTTTCCAAACTTCAGAAGCCGTCTAAATCCTTTTGATGATTCCTTTCCATGGCTTTTTCCTGAAACTTCTGAAATGCTATCGATTCTATATGTTATATCGTTGACCGAAGCTTTTGGAATGCTATCAACCTTGTATGTTTTTTCATTAACCACATGGGCTTTGGTAGTGGTCATTGTTCCTGATATATTAGGGAATGCTTTACCATAATCTGAGTTTCTAGTACTGGCATCTTCCAACGAGGAGACACGTGCATAAGGAGCATCATAAGGCTTTTCAGCAGTATTGTTTGAAAATTTCTGGGAGTTCATTGAATGATTTGTTCTCTCCTGAATGACGGAAAATCATCAGGGCTACTGTTGGGCAATTCAACAGTGTCCATGTACACAATTTCAATATTATTTGAGACAATCATAACCAAATGCAGCTCAGAGAATCAAAAAGGAAAATTCCATCAATATATGTAATGAGATCATTTATATTGATAACAGATATCTTCTCTTTGAATTACACAAGTCAACATTTACCATGTGCATTTAAGTGTTAAAATGCATAAATTACACTGTAATCAGTTAAACTTAATATGGTGTTGTTCAGGAAGGTTCGCAGCAGGCAAAAGTCCTTGATTCAATTCCTGCCACCACACATTACTTTAAAAAGTGTGTGCATGTCAATGCTATTGAAGAAACCCAAACCCACATTTCCTGCGACATCTTAGAGTGTGCACAAATATAGAGATATCAATCCTTTCTAATAGCTTGAACTTTCAGATGAAGTCATAACCAGTATTTCAGAACTTAACAAATAGGATTTGTAGCGCTAGAACAGTACTTAATGTGTGTGCATAAAGCTGCATGAATACATACGGAGGGAGTTGATTGATTAAACCTCCATTAGTGAAAGTGCAGAAGTACAATTATTTCCTTTTATCAATCAACAAAATTCTCCAAGTGGGTGCAGGTTCATTCATTAAATGTGCCTATTCATCTCTTCATATCACAAGCATTGGAAAACCTGTAAACCAGAGGCGAAGTAAAAATTGAGCTTTTCAAACAACTATATTGTAGAAAAAGACTTGCAATCTAATGAGCACATTCCATGACAAGAAGCCAATTCAGCATAAATTAGAGTTGGATTCTAAACTGCGCATAGAAAAACCCCTTTAGCCTCCTCCTGCTTCCTAATTTCACGAAGATTTTGTCAGGGATAATTTCTTTTGTATGGCTCTAAAATATTTTCAGGATAGACAATTCTAATTTTTTTAATTTTGCAGCATCAAGATAAAATCAAATAATTGAAACTTTCACTGAAAAATACTACCTCAAGGGAACTCGATCGCTCTTGCATTTGTGCAGGCAAAATATCTCTCCCGTCATTGGGTGATGGTGGTGCACGCATAGAAACAATCTCAGACACCACTTCAGGTTCCTCCATTTTTCCATGAATATGAAATTGCAAGTTCTGTGCTCCTTCTTTGTCTTCAGAAGCATGTACAACAGGAATGGAAGGCTTGTCATACTCTAGCATAACAACAGTTTTCTCAACAATTTGATTATCATCTGCTTCAGTCTGATTTGATAATTTAGCATTCTCCATGTAAGGCTTAGAACATTCAGAAGTAACAGAAGGTTTTGCCTCTTCCAATTTCAGTGTCTCCCTCCCAACTGATTTGTTCTGGACCACATCTGAAGGCCCTTTGGGAGTTCTGATCTTCAGTTCAGGAAGAGATGCAGCTTTACTTTTATCAAGATTTATTATAGCAGATATTTTCCTGCTGTCAGGCCCATCAGACTTCTGCTTCGTTACTGGCTCAGAACTACGCCCTTTTGTTGTAGTAGCAGAATGTTGGCCTACTGTCTTGGGCTCTGATAATCTCCTAATCCGTGCTATGGAAGCCTTTGATTCAGGCGTAGAATTGATGCTCTCTTTCTTTTGCTCTGGCAAGGATGATACTGATCGACTTAATCTATTCCCTGGCAAGAGACTGCCTTCACCCGATCTGGTAGTTTTGGAGATGGAGGCTTTGTTAGAGTCATTGGATCCAAGGGAAGTTCTTACTTTTGACCTTTGCAAAGGAGATGATGAACCAGGCTCCAAATCACTAAACTTAGATCCTCTATTAGAGATGGGAGAAAGTTTTGTTGGCAGCTTCTTTGGTTGCTGTAATGGGGTGCCTGAACCAACAGCACCAGAACTTGATTTTGCAGCAATCCTCTTTTGTCGCTCCAACTTTAGAGCTTCACGGCGTCTCAAATCCGCCTCTTCCTGTAAGGAAATATATGTAATTCTTCTTTATAGACTACAAAAGCAGACGTTGTCAAAAATAAAATATCATCCGAAAAGATATTGAACAAGAAAATAATAAAATTTAGTCGCCATCTGCCAAAAAGATTTTAACCCCAATAATTTACCAACCAATCTGGAAGCCATTCTGTTGATTGGTTTTTTAGACTATAGGTCTATAGAGAAGCTATTCTCTGTAACGTAGGAATGGCTGTAGGCAATTGTTAGCAATTTGCTGGTGATAGTACCATGGTACAGCTAATGAGATGTTTTTGTCCCTATTGCCCACCTATTGGATAACTTCATATAATAACTGGAAGTCGAATTCATTACATAAGGCTAAATCAGACCATAACACTATTTCCTAATTGTCTTGCAATGCTTCAGCATGAATTTATCATACCTTCTCTTTTTTCATCTTCTGGATATCGGCTTTGAAGGCTCTTAATTTGTCAGCACGTGCTCGTGCATCTTCTGAAGGACTCATCTTTGATGGTTTCCCCTTCCTTATGGGTCCTCCAGTCCTTTTCTTATCTGCAATATCCGAAGTAACTTTTGCACTTCGGCTTTTCTCAGATTTCTTTGCATTTTCCTTTGCATTAGCCACACTTTCCTTTGTGTCTTTCACTGAAATGGAGCCATCATCATACTTCAGCATTTCATAGTCCAAAGCAGGATCATATCCTGTTGACCTTTCTTCTGTGGCACGTTCTGGCATCATGCTCAGGTCATCTGGCTCATAGTTGACTTGATTCCTTAAATTAACATCTTCTGGCTTCTGATGAGTTGATGGAAACTCAGAATCCATATCAATTGGAGCTCTGTCCTCTGATCCTACTTGATTCAATGCTATTGACCTGAATGGTATTATGAAGGACTCATCAACAATATCACGAGATGAATCTCCATCCGCCTTCTTGTTGGCATGCTCAACTCCATTAACTGCAAGTGGATCAGATGAATTTCGCAAATATGATTGATCTTCTCGACTGTCAATTATAAAATCATCATTTCCATTCCTTGAAACCCTTCTGCCATTTGTCTCTGCAAGATGCATATCCATTTGACCGTTGTGTCCCTTAAAAACATGAGACCCTGATCCAGAAAGCATAATTTCATCATTAGACCCCCTGAGCTTATGAGAGACATTTCCACTTGCTTCTTGGATGGCAGCTGACCTCATGTCTCCTACTTCATAGGAATCTCGTCCACCAAGGGCTAAAGGATCCTCACTGTCATTTTTTCTTCTTCTCACCTTAACAGTATTTTCCATTGCAAACAAGCCTTCCTTGGCAGTATGATTTTCTTCATTAGCACCACTCAATAGAAAACTTTGAAATGCTTGCCAGTGTCCCCCTTCAGTTTCTTTTGCATAACGGTTTTCTTCTATCTCATAGTTTGATTCACCTATGGTCCTTGAATGACTTCCTTTTCTTTTTGATGACTTCATAGTGTTGTTGGAAGTTCTATCATGATCATCGGCCTGAAAATCTTCACCTTCTGTACCAGTCTCATCTGAATCTGATGCAACATCACCAGGTTTCTTTGCTTCAGAAGTAATATAATTAATGTTACGGATAACCACCCTGCCTGACTTTTTACCGGACCGTCCAACTTTCTTTTGTGATGCTCGACAATGTGAAGCTTCCTTATCCAAATCCATACCATCCATTGAAGTGTCAGTGTCCCCTGATTCAGATTCTTGGCCATCTCTGTCACCCACCAACTGCCTTTTCCTTCTTGTCTTTGGAGTTGCATTTGTTCGGGAAACCTCCATTGGTGAATAAGGTGAAGTTGGTTGATAAAAAGGAACATTTCCTGGAAAAGCCTGATAATATGGCATTCCTTGTACAGGATATGCTGGAAACATTGGAACAGCCCCGGGTGGAGTATGAATGGGCCAGGGTGGGTAGACTGGATGAGGAAACTGACCTTGAAAATATTCTTGTTGACCACTTGGGGCTTGGTTATCAGTTGCAGGCCTTTCACCTAGGCACAGAGTGAATGTGAATGAACAACACAGAACTACAACAAATACAATACGAAATACAGTGCATAGATACATGCATACAACAGCAAGCCATAAACATGCACAGAAACTTGTGAGAACATATATATATATATATATATATATGAATAAAGGAAAAAAAAACACAAGAATACATACATATATACATATAGAGAGAGAGTGTGAGAGTGTATGTGTAAACAAAACAATGGCTACTTCGCCATACATAAGCCAGGGAATATCTAGATACATGCATATAACAGCAAACCATAAACATGCACAGAAACTTCTGAGAATACATATATATACATATATAAGGAAAAAAAACACAAGAATACATGTATATATATATATATTTAAATGTAAACATAATACACACACATACATATAGAGAGTGTGTGTGAGTGTGTGTAAACAAAACAATGGCTACTTCGTCATACATAAACCAGGGAATATCTTGGATTGATAATCTGATGTTATCAAAAATCATTGTCATCATATCATGAGCATGTTGTTCAATCATTTCAGCCAACACATACCATTAAACTAAGTAAATCAAAATTTCACATTAAATCAGAAGTGCCTGAATCAGGATAATAGACTACCTGATTACTCAATAAGGACATGAGATGTAGGTGGTTAAAGAGGTCACCAGAAATTGGATGCATTTTCATGCAATTGGGAGACACAAAATTACAAAAGACTAAAAGTAAAAATATCCAGACTTGATCACTACCTGCATTAATGTCTACCTCTGATTTTTCATTATTTCCCAAATCACTATTTAGGTCATTCTGTTTGTTGGCCATGCTAGCTAGCACAATGCCAGAGGCATTCATGGCAGAAAAGTCAGTTCTGCTAGACATTGCGTCAGCTGCTTCAATTTCAACCCACTGCCCAGTTTCATGCTTTTTCTTCCAAAGATCAACAAATCTTAAGCATGCATCCCTGTCACCCAGAAATGTTCAGAAGACCAAAATGCACATATTGAAGCTAATAATTTCACTGCCTACTTTATTGCTGCTTTTTCTTTATGAGTTCCTCAGTAGCTGGTCTTCAGTGATATGGGGAGAATGAAAGCAATGAAGAGGAATGCTGCTTACCTTAAGCGTGAGGCACCAAAGCAATCAGAAAATGACACAAGTGGTGGCATGTGGTCAATGTCAAAACTTGCTGCAACTGCACGAGCAAAAGCCATCCCTTGTTCCTTCCTAAGCACAGTTTTGCGTGTCTCCAGGACTTTGAGGAGTTGGACTCTAGTTGAAGACATAAATTAAATGTTATTAAGGGCAAAACTCCTACCAGAACATTGATTGGCCTCTCTCCTTCTACCTGTCAATCTTGCTACCAAATTAGAAAAGTATGCTTGAATATTGCAAAACCATATGGAGAATGAAGCACACCACAACCATACAGTTAATTCATAGGTTGTAACTAAGCATATAGCCTTTCCTTTTCCTTTTAAGGCCAAGTTCTTTGATTGTGTGCTTCCATCACCATATGGTTCTGCAGCACTTAAGTATAGCTTTACACATATGGCAGAATCATTAACATGTATAAAATATCTATATCTATATTAGGGAAATAATAGTTTCATAAATCTCAAAGAAAACTCTGTATAGACGATGATCTACTGAATTTTCAACTTTGAATTCCCTGAAGTGCTTGAAAAGGATTCTTAATATAACAGACTAAACTTTCTAAATATTTATATTTATCCCTAATTTCTACAAATTGGACAGATAAATGGAACTCAACAAATGTCGTTATGCATAGCATCAGATAGAAGTTTTGCCTTAAATAACTAGCATATATACCTTGAATTTCCTTCCTTTGAGCACTCACCATTTGTTTGTGATTGATGTACCTCAGGCTACAAAAGAATAGAATAAATCACAATGATATCTTTTAATGAAAAATGTATAGGTCAACGTTCCAGTTACCTTGTACAAGACAATTGCTTTCTCTTCACTGGGGTCTGGATTACTTTTGCTACCTGTGCAAAAGTCAGAATTTCAGACATGTGATGCAATGCATTGTTCCAAGACGACCAGCAAACAGAACATTATTTAACGGAAAGAAAACTGTACTCAACAAGAGAAAAGGAATGAATAATTGAAGAGAAGTCCAGAAGATACGAAATCATCCAACTACTGCAATGTATTGAACTTAAAACAACTACTGTAATATAGTAACAATGACTAGTGACCACAATGGGAGAAGACAAACAGAAAAACTTACTAGAATCATTTACATATTTAATGTATGGAGAACAGAATTATTGTCTCAGTGTCATACCTTCAACATTTCCTCCAGGTTTAGACTGATGTTCTTCAATCTATTAAAACATGAAAAACATGAATTAATATTTAATTCCATATTAGTATTAGTATACTATAGAATACCCATAAATTGAAAGGCTTACAATGCTTTGCCCTGTATCATTGTTGCCTTGGATTGCAATTGCCTCCTCGATCTGTAAAATTTCAGATTCTAGAGTAGAAACCCTTTCCAAAATCTCTGGAGTGCTCACAAAACGGACAAACCTATTAGAAGCAACAGACATCAGTACATTTTTATTATTATGGAGTTTACAAAGGAATCAATGATACATAGCATTGTCCCACAGAAGAGAGAAATATTTATCAGTGCTTTATGTCTTTTCAATCTCAGAAAATGTTAACAATGAGCCTCACTTAGAGTGGATATTATCCATCAATCTCTTTTCCAGCTATTGAAAAACATAATGCTGAAAATCTAGTTAGGTGCCTAAGCAGTGTTTATTTCATTGACACTTATGTAGTTTCTAATCCACTGAATTTGAAGACAACCACAGAAGAATAGTGTTTCCCTTAATATGTGAAAAAGGTGATGGGTTTTCCTTTATACTCAAAGAATATGGAAGACATCCAGGAAAATGATATGTATGTCAACATTCATAAAAGAATACTACAGTTGGATCTATTATGCAGTTTTGAACATGTATCAAAGTGTAGTAGATCAGCTGGTAGAGGTACGCTTAAATTATACTCAGTGGAATAGAGAATGGTATATTCACCAGTAGCAATTACAGTGGAACCAAGATCAATTACATGAGGAAAAACTGCACCTTCCCAAGACTTCAACAGATTGTACCAATCATTTAATGCAACATCTATATCAACAGAAGTAAAACTTAAGTCGCCATTAACAAGAAATCAGGATATGTATAGTAACCCGGTAGAGTAGAAAGGATCCTTTTAACATGAGAAAGAGTGAAGCAGAAAAACATGACTGTAGCTGCACATTGATAAGTAGGTAAATACAAACGTGGCCATAGGCATTAGAACTCATACAAACCTCTCCACAGTACCCTTTGTAAACCATGTCGCATCATTGTCAGGGTCTGCCTCAAGCAAAATTGAGTAGCCCCCCTTTGCAATCTGATCTTGAGCAGTCTTCAGGTGTGCAAGAAAAGGATTCAACAAACCAGAAGCAATCTTCTCTTTTTTTCCATTTGCTATGATAATCAAATCACACCTGATAATACAAAGCAATGAAATCTTGCATCAGAAATATTTGAGTAGAGAATGTGGGAATATAGTTACAAATGTAGTTGGAAATTGTCCTAAATTCAACCCATGAAAATTCATCATTCTCTAGTCATATGAAATATGTATAAACTCAATATAAGCAGCATCTACTATTACTTCCTTCCCATTTCCATTAATGGCACAAGAGTCAATTTTCCTTTTTGTTTTTTTTTTTTTTGGTAAGCGAAATGACATTAAGAAGATTGCTAAATTAATCACAAAGATGCTTGACATTGATTTTACTCTTACTTCCTTCCCATCCACAGAAAAGGCAGAATTAGCCTTGATTTTACTCTATCCATTTATTTAATCGTTAAAGTTGTGGCTTACAAGTAACCAAAAATATGGTAGCATATCTCTGCCAATATGTCTTCCATAACATGCAATAAAGCTAAACATTTGAATCTCAGAAAACTCAACTTGTCCACAATACTGAAGAAAACATCGTCATTATTGAAGCATACATAAAGGACAAAATTGATTACATATTGAAATCGTACTCATTCAATTAAATTCTAAACTAATGCAAAAGCAGTCAAAATTCCCCAACCAATAAGAAACAAAATTGAAAATTGCTTGGTCCATGCGGCCTGAATCATCAATCACATGAAAAAATTAAAAAAACAAAAACCTCCGCCAATTAAGTTAGTAATTCTTGTTACCTATGTCCTTTTTATCCAGATTATAATCTTTAAGCAAATTATGTCAAAAAAGGAAAAAAGAAATACCTAGTTCGAGTAGGAGTGAGGTGAAATACAACAGAGTCAAGCAGAGTAGAGGACTTCATCGTTGCTGGAGAACTTCACCACTGACAGATTACTCAGCTTGAATATTGCTTTTAATATTAGAAGACTTCACGATTTTTAGATCTCCAAATTGAGTTCCTAAATCCCCATTCCACAAATTAATCAGTAAATTCATGAATTAACGTTCAAAAAAAAACATAAAAACAAAAACAGAAGTTGAAATGCATTAACTCTTGGATCCACTCACAGCTTTTTACCTTACCGAAAACACCAGAGAAACAAAGCTCAGGAATCAAAAAGATATAGTATAAACAAAGCTCAAACAGCTTTAAGCTTTGCTTTAATGCTTACTTCCATAAACATGCATTCTCTCTCTCTCTCTCTCTCTATCTCTTTCTCTCTCACTCGTGTGTCTGTGTGTAGAGAGAGAAAAGGTTACTTCATCGAACACAGAGTTATAGATACAGCTGTGTGTATATATTTGGAGGGAGACAGTGAGAGAGCGAAAGTGTGTGAGTGAAAAAGAGAGAGAGAAGATTCGGATACCGACGGGAGAGTTATGGAGGTGGTAAGTGTGACTGACAAAAAAAAATCAGGGAGGTTTTAGACGTTGAAAATTCGCCTGAGGTAAAAATTGGAAAAGCCAGGGTTATCATAGGAATTTGGTATGAGAAACGTTGGACTTTTTATTTTTTCTCAAACGTATGGAACTGTTTCACTTGAGGAGAAAAACAAAAAGTAAAAAATATATAGAACGGCTACTTTTGATATTTTCAACGTCTAATCCACTTGGTCTGCGAATGTGAACATAACGTGATCTCTCTGAAGAGTGTGTATTTTTTTTGAGAGAACTGAAGAAGAATATATTTGAAAATGAGTAATTGGTACGTTTACTACCCAATTTTTTTACAAAAAATAGTTTTAGTACCTAATTTTTTTTTTTTACTTTTGGGTATTTAAAAATAAATAAATTGTTTTACAACAATGTGTTTGGTAATTCCATTAAAGCATATATAACAATGGACTTGAAATAAATTTGATTTGATAGCCACCACCACATACTCGACTAACTCGACCATACTCGTGTGAACGCAACTCCTCTATTATGATTGATGTGTGAATGTAATTTCTAGGATTTGAGGCATCAATCCTCCCACCAAAATAATGAATCAGCATTTGAATAAGAAAGCTCATACAACCATCGAAGCTAATTTATTTTTCCTCCAAATTTATGTCTCCTTTCTACATCTTCCCAAAATTGATGTGCTCAAATTGCCCCTAACTATTGTTTCAAAAGTCAACTCATGCATTGACTTAGTCATTTTTTTGTCAAAATTATCAAAGTAAAATAAGATAGAGACTAAATAGTTCAACTAAAAAAAGTTAGATACTAAAACTATATTTTAAAAGGTTAAGTACTAAATATATCAATTACTCTTTGAGAAAAATAATTATCTTTCAATTTTTTCATTTATAATTTTATCAAAAGTCAACTTAGGTGTTGACTCAACTTTTTTTAGTTGAAAAAATCAAAACTATGAAGTAAAATAGTTAGGTACCCAAAAGTACGAGAAAAAAAATTGGGTGCCAAAACTATTATTAGTAAAAAAGTTTGGTACTAAACGTAATGATTATTCATTTGAAAAATACATATCCCTTTTAAAAGTTTTATTTATTTTGTTTAAAAATAAAGTATTGATATTTTCTAATTTTAAGTAAAGAATAAATGAGAATAATTAATTTAAAGAGATATAATAAAATATTTAATTTATAATACTTATTAAGGGTAAATTTAAAATATAATATTAAAATGTTTATTATTTTTAATATTATTAATATATTATGTAAATGTGTAAAATAATGCCTATTTTAAAACAATGATAAGTAGCAATATTCATATAAGTAATTTTGTTCTTACTTGACAAGCATTTTATGTTTTATTACCTAGAAAACATCTGGTTATCGGTCTGAAAATTTAGTATTCAATTTTTTTCTGATGAAGATCGAATCAAACCATAATATATATGATATCAAAATATTTTGATTCGATCAAGATTGAAATTCTACTATATATATTTATCTATTTAAAATAAAATATTAGTTTCTCATTAAAAAATGAAATACTTGTTTATTTTTAACTATTTTGTAATGTTACGTGAAGTTTACATATTATTTATAAAAAAATAAATAAAAGTCCTCTCATTGTATGACTTTTTTGTATCATAAGTAATATTCTTGTCAAGAAAAGAAAAAACATAAAATTAGAAATTTAAATTATTAATTATACTTAATATTATAAAAATAGAAATTCATTATTCTTTCTAGTTCAATCTTTACAATTGAAGATCGAATATCGAACCGAATTAATTTCCTCCCTAAAAAATCAAATTGGATTAAATTATTAGATCGAAAAATCAAACAACATCCAATTTAGTCCAATTCAAACAATCAATTTGGATCAAATAATGTCAAAGGCTACCTAGAGGTCATTAGTAACTTGTTATATTATGAAAAGTTGGATCACCATGCATGATGTAATTCTTAGTGAATTAATATGATTTTAATTTTAAGAAAAGAAAAAAAAAAGAGGTTTGCATAAAATGATAATTTTTTTACTTCGATATAAATTATTAGTCATGTATGTGTCACTTAAATACTTCTAACTTTAGGTTATTAAATAATCACACAATTTAAAAGTCATATATTAATGCAAAATTGAATCCATAATCTGACTGTCTAATACTTATTGAAGAATTAATTGGGTGAAATTGAAAGCGGCCGGTGGTGGTAGTAATATTCACTGACGGTCGATGTGGCATGTGGGGTAATGAAACAGTTGTGTAATTGCTGGGTGAATTATTTAACCAAATAAATTTATAGTAATTAATATGTTTGACTGTAAAAATGACCATTATTAAATGGTTGGTGAGTCATTTTCATAAAACTTTTTGGTTAGTGTATTTAACTTTTCTTTTATAGGATAGGTACTCTTTTATAGGAGAAATAAGTATACACTAAAAAAAAGATTAGGTTAATTTCATTCAATCCCTTAAATTTATTGTGGAAAATAAATTTCTCCTTAATATTTTAATTATTTCAATATGTCTATTTCATTTTTTAAAATTATTTTTTATTACAATTTATTATTTTTTGTTAATTAGCCTTTTATTTTTTATTAATTTTCATGAATTAATATAAAATATTATTAAAAGAGAAAAAATCCTATAAACTTTTTTATTTGTTTAAACATGTGAAGAAATCAAATATTGATTTAAAAAATAAAAAAATTCATAGAATTTATTATATTTTATTTTAATTTATGAGAGTTAACTGATTTTCACTATTATTTGGCATAACTGATTTCATAAAATTGATAAGCTTGTAATTTGATTAGTGAAGATGTAGTTTTTTCTTTCACAAACAAATGTCAAATTCAATTCAAATCCTCTCTTTTAATATACAAAAAAAATATGAATATTTATTTAATAAGAACATTCTATTAAAATCGTGCTGGTAGAATTTGATCATCATATGTCAATAAAAATTTAAAAGAAATTGGTTAAATTGATTGAACTACTCTGAGAGTTTAGATGGTAGTACTAATTAAAGACCATTCTAATGTAAAAAGAGAACTATAAATTATTGAATTCAATGATAAAGTTAATTTATCCTTTCTATTATTAGGATGGGAAAGGTAATTAGGAAAATGAACAAATTGCATTAGATATCACGAATAAGTTTGGCCAATAAATTCTCATATTTCATTTTCAATCATATATTGGAATAATAATTTTTTCTTGAGATTAAACTCTTCCAATGTGATTATTTTTTTTTTGGGGGGTGGGTGGGGAATAATGCTATTTTGTTTTCTTTTCATATCACCCATATATTGAAACTTTGGGTGGAACGTCACGTTATGATTTCTTAGCCTTTATCACTGAATATGAATATATTAGCTCTCAACCAAGTCATAGTGATCCAACCAAACCACATTATTTTAGGGACAAAGTAAGAAGATGCACATGAGGGAATAAATACTTTTGTTCTTGGAAATATATAATACTGTAGTTTTTTAGAAAACATGAAGAGGTACTTGCAAGGGAAAAGAATAGTGGCCAAAAAGTGGACAAGAAAGAAAATAAACAATTATTAATGGCAATTAATAATTAAACGTCCAGCATCGGATGCTAGACAAACGAAGCCATATACTGATATACACTATTAGGATGCTACCTGGGTTTTTTTGACATTTTGCTCAATTCTAAACTTGTCCTATTCTTCTTTGTGCCTTGGGATTCTCCATTTCTATGAAACCAGATTTCTTTGTGTAGAAATTTTATATGTTCAAATATCTAGGGGTTGTTGGTAGGAAAAGAAAAAAAAGAGGGAAGGAAGATGCTTGTATAGATTACGTATCAAAATGTTATAATCTTCTGTTTAAAATAAACTATTCACTTTTCACATAATATTATAATTAAAGAAAATTTATGACCATAAATAAATACATTATTGTTAATATCATTAGTGACAAATATAGCATATGTATTAATGAGATACAATTTTTTTAAAATTAAAAATATTATTAATAAAATTTTAAAATTCAAAAATATTTATTTTAAAAACTTATACATTCAACTTTTAAAGAATATAATATTGTCCAAGGAGATTTTTGACCTTGTAAAAGGGGTTGGATAGACAATAATTAAACTGGCTATCTTACCTTAATTTGGTGTATTATCTTGAAAGCAGCAAAAGATTCAGCATCACAAAAGAAGATTAAATCATACTTTTGATATAGTACCATATATGCATATATAAATAATATTTTTTTCAGGAAAAAGAAGTAAAAAGGGGTTTTAGCTAGCTGTAATGTGGCAGACTATATATATTATACTACTAGAAGGTTTAGAATAAAATCATTCAACCATCTTCTTTTATTGATTCAATTATTGCAATGTTGGGGGATTGGGGATATAATATACTAATTTATTGGCCCTTATGTTGCCGTGGTTTGGTATTCACTGGATTTGGAGGAATTGTATTGTATATGACGACTTTGCTATGCAATGATATTATAACAGCTTGATTGGTGTACTTAGGATGGTTGCTTTGATATAATAGTAGAATCGAACTAAATTCCATGTATGGTCCATTTTATTTTCAATCACCACCTACTTCAATCTCACGACTCACGAGGGGTGCAGCTGATTACTAAGAACATAAAACACAGGACGATCTCAATGTAAAAAATAAAATTATGATATATTATACAGTAAAAGATATTAAATTTTTTTTAATATAAATGTCATAAAGAAATATCATGTTTACACAATATTATGGAGAATGACATCTATTAATATCATTTTTGATAGGATGACTTAATATATATATATATAAATAATATATTTTAAAATAAATTTATTAATTAACAAATGATACTGGCTAATATTATGTATTGAAAATAAATTTTAAAATTAATTATCAATTCTTTTTGCATTCATTTTATATGAATTAACATTTTAATTATTAATTATTAAGTGACAGAATTTTTTTTTAATATTGATATTAATACATTGAAAATGATCTAAGCAAATGCATACACAATAGTCAATAGTTATAAACTGTTCACAACCTCCACAAAGCTCTAGGTTGTGGTGTAGGAGGCCAATGATGGGATTCAATCCTTTTTTTTTTTTTTTTTGAGGAATTTATAAACTAATTTGGATGAGAATTCTTTTTTATGTGGATCATATCAAACAATGTTGCATGAATTTCTTCTGACTTTTGGCATTGGAGGACAATTTTGGAAGAACTTCAAAAAGTAAACCTTTATATATATATATATATATATATATTTAAACAAACATATAAATTAAATGTATTATGTCCAAGAACCTCTAATTGAGTAATTTCGGTTCCCTTCACATATAATTTCAAGTTTGTCTTGTATCAATGGTATTCTTGGCCCTTCCAAGAATTCCAAAAATCCATTAGTAGATTGCACACTATCCTATCCAACTACTACTTTTGTCCACCGCCCATAAAAATGGCATATTCTCTGCTGCCCCTATCCATTTTCAATCTCAAAGGAAAGAATAATTATAGTAAAATACTCAATTGACATGGGGCCAATAGGATTACTTTTCAAAAGGAGAAGCTTTGAAGGAGGGTGAGGAGGGCACACTAGTTTCTGATAAGAGTTAAAAAATTGAAAAAGAGAAAAGTACCATTTCATTTCTTAGTCTAGACTCTAGACTCTAGCTACTCATATCCCTTAATTAGGATTTAAATATGTAATAGTCCTTATGTGGATATTGACTTACTTGATGCTATAGTTCATTTCTCATGATGTCCTCCCTCCTTGATACGATTTAATAATAATATTTCATATTTTTTCCTAAGAAAATAACGAATCACTTAATAATTTCACCCGGTTTACAAAATTATTTAGATAGTAATTAATTACTGTGAAATAGCTTTCCCACAAGAAATCTGCCCCCTTGAGTTGAGCAATCAAGTGTAATATTTTTTTTTTTTGAAACAAAAAGGAATCATGGAAAAGTTAAGTTTAACTCCTTGTTTTCTTTTAATTATATATAATAAGTCTTCAAAATAAATTTTTTTTTTCAAAATTAAAGATTGTTTAAAAATTAGAAAGAATCTTTAATTTCAAGTAAGTTACATATTTATTCTTATCATTAATTAATCTAATGAAATTTTAAATAACAAATATTTATTTTTTAAAAAATGAATATTTAATTTTAAATAAAAATAATATATAATAAGATATTTTTGTATATTTCCTCAAATAAAGATATTCTATGATAATTATGTACGACTTAATTATTAAAGCTAAGCACACTTATAATTATAAAATGAATTTGAATATGCTTTTTATAATTATTATGTATTAAAAATTTTTGATATATTATTTTGAGATAAATACTCTTAACTGAAATTTAATATCAAGAAGAAAGAATGGGTCCGATGAACAGTGGTTGATAAATGGGACAATCAAGTTTTTGTGGTACTTTGCAGACAGACAGAAGTGGGTAAATTGAGGAATGTTTGGTGCATTCTGGCTCCTCAAACTCCAATAGATAAAATACTATGTGTTAATCCTTGAATTATTGCAACTTTTGATGTTGCATTAGAAATTGTCTCTTTCAAATTTTGAATTAGTACCTAAAGAATTTATGTATATCTCCATTATATGTGGCGTGGGGTGGGGTTTGGGGTTGATAGGGGTAAAAAGGGTCTTTCAGGAAGAAAGTGTTAAAGGGAAGGGTATTTCATAAAGAGAATTACTAAATGTACACTTGATTTAATAAACTCACACTATTTCTTTTAATTTTACTTTTTGATATTTTTCTTTTTACTTTATCGCTTTAAAAAAATTCTTTCAATACATTAAAAAAAATGGAAAATGTATAAGGTGATTTTTATTTCAATCCATATATAGATGATAATAAGATATTTTATGTATGTTATCTTCAATTTATATAAATTTTTAGAGATTTATGAATTTTTTCATGAATTGAAAAAAAAGGGTTTGTCCGAATAATTGATCCGAACAAATGCATTTTATCCAAATGATCAATCTGGACGAGCCACGTCGGGCCTTGTCAAAATTAACCAATTTTCATGTTGTTTTTATTTATTTTAATATGCATTTAACTAATTAATTATATATGTTATCTTTTTTATATTTTCTAGCTTTATTATGTGACTATTATTTTATAATAGATAGATCGAAGCAAAAAAAAAAAATGTATATGAGTTGTGAGCGTTCAAGATGCTATAGGAATAGTGATACACATATTACACCTTATAATAATAGTATAAAATGAATTGAGATGAAAAAAGATTGATTGTCCATTTGATCTGAAGACATCAATGATAATATATGAACATTGGATATAAATAATAAAATTATTATTATAATTAAATTTAACACTATTTCAAAATAAACTAATTAAAAATAAATGATTCCAAATTAAAATATAATAAATTAATATTTTTATAATTCAAGTTAACTAATTCAAACTAAATAATCAAATTTAACAATTAAACACAAATATTAAAAAAGGAAAAACCCAACTCGTTATTAACCTAATTAAACAAAATTATTCTGAATAAAATAAAATAAAATCATATTTATTTAAATTAAAGTTAACTGATTAAAAGAAAGCAATATAATATAACATATCAAACTAAAATATAATTTTTTTTACTACATTACTAAACTTAATTAAGTTATTCACATTATTTTGTTTTAATTAAAATAAACTAAACTTAAAACAAATATTAAACTAATAAAAATTCAAAAAATAGAAATTATGATATGTTCCTATACTAATTAAAGTAAATTAAACTCATATTTTTTTGCATTAAACTTAAATATATTAATTTATAATTTGTTCAACTAAATTATTGTTAACTAAATAAAGTAAATTAAACTTAACTAATTAACAGTAAGTAATTTAATTTAAGAAATCAAATACAAGTATTAAAAGTGAAAAAAAAAAATTAAGTGAAGATATATGCATTTATTAAATTAATTAAAGTAATAAAAAAGAAGTGTATGGTCCATCCGCGATCCATTCGGATGGATCAAGACCGTTTGAGTGGGTCGCCCGCACAAACCAAGCTCAGCTAGTTGGACCGTCGAACAACCTTATCTAGTTCTGATTTTTTTTTCAAATTTCATCAATTTTACACTAAAATATATCCATATAAATATAAATACATCATATATAAACAATATCATTCATTAAAACAAACTTTTTAGGTATTTATTTCATTGAAAACGACTTCAATTTGATAAGTTTTTATAGAGATTTGACAAAGTTTATTGAAGATAGAAAAAATAAAAAGATAGTACAGAAAGATAAAAATAAAATTTTGAAGTATGAATTTAGTAATAAAAATGTGCGTTTAATAAATATTGAAGAAAATAATCTGAATCTAATTTTTCACTTTTTTTTTTCTCCATCTTTTTGTAGGCTTTCTTTTCTTTGTCTACACTTGACACGCTTTAATAGCCTCATTGACTTTCAGACATTTTAGGGACATTGCAATTCATGGGCTAGACCTGTTGGTAGAGTATATAAGGTCATTAATTAATTTTTATTGTAGTTGATTAAATTAATCTTCTTGTAGTTAGCATGATTAAAATGTATGGTTATTTTAATTGGATTCAAATTAAACATTTCATAATAAGAAATACTTATTTATTTATTAATTTATTATTCTAATACTAATTATCGCTCACACAAAACAATCTATGGAAGCCCTGAGAAGGGGGGTTAAAAAACCAAGCTGGCCTAATGATTTTATAGTGAAGCATCAAACAGGGTGATTGTTATACCCTTTTTTTTTTTTTTTTTGAGGGATCAAAGAAAGATTGTTATACTTCTCATTACTCTTAACTTTTACTTTCTCACTCAATATCTTGAATTTAATCATACAATCCGACTTGACATTGTTTCAATTTGTTAAGTATTTTTAACAAAAAAGAAAAAGAAAAATATTTTTCTAGTTGTAGGATAAGATAGTATACCTAGATGAAACCATAAATTGTCTCTTTAATTTTTAAATTCATCCATTTATTAATCTTATTAATACATATCAGGCGACATACTACAAACATTATTCATCCAACATAAAACTAGTAATTAATCTTCTTCATTTCTGCATCAGTTGAAACATTCATGAATCCAAACTTCTTGCCATTTCCTCTTGGACTAATTCCAAGCTTGGAACATAATCCACCCATGAAACTGCTCGAGAATTTCCCCTTCTCTTTCCTTTCTTCATCTTCAACTTCAATTAAAGTATCAGTTTCTTGAACAAATGAAGAATTCCAGCTATGAGGTCGATCCACATCCTCCTCAACATTGCTCCTCAAAGGAACATCTCTGCTTTCACTTCTAGTGCAAGAATCCTTTCCGGTGACTTCTTCAACCCAAGGGGATATGTCATCTTCAGTTTGAACATCTGTTTCACTCCATGCTGAAGTGCTGGATCCAGAACTCAAACTTGTGGCTGAATCCAAGATGCTAAAAAAGGAGGATCCTGAAGATGATGGTGATGAAGAAATGGATATATTCCCAAATCCCTGGATTTCTTTCGAAATCTTAAGAGCCTTTAACCTTGCTTGTATGAGTGTTTCCCCTCCCTTTAATAGCTCTAGCACCCTCTCCGATCTCTTTTGCATATTCAGCCCCCAATCAAACCTGAAAATATCACAAAAGAATGAGATAAAAATGCATTTCCTGCCTTGTAAATTGAGGTGGACAAACAAGAAGTATGCGAAATTACCCGTTTTCATCTATGTGTTTGAATGATCCAAGCTCTTCAATAACATCAATGTCTTCATCAAATTCTATAGAAATGTTTTCAGGGCCATGAGTTAGTAGAAAATCAAGAAGCACCAAAGATTTGTAGGACTGTCTCCAACATTTCCAATCAACTCGATGCAACCTGCATTATGTTGAAAGAATGAAAATGTTTATGGCAATTGAGATCGTGAATCTTAACCATGTTTAACTCAAATTACCTTCTATGAAGAACATCTACAATTCTCCAGTAATCATCAATATCAAATGATGCCTCAGCTATTCTGGTCATTGTTCTTGCATCAGCACTGCATGGCTCATTGTTTGTAACCTTTTCAGCCAACCTTAATTGAAAAAACAATAGTGAGAATTAAAAGCAGAACAAAGTGATCATCCAAGGCGAAAATGAACAGGAAAGAACAGGACACATCATGTCAAGAAAATCAAGGTTACTTAAGAAAATTGCACAGAATTTTCTTAAGTCTGGTCATGGGTAATTCAATTATTTCACGACCAAAACAGAGATCAGTGACAAGATTTATGAAAATCCCATTGGGCACCTTAAAAGACTTCAAATTCATGATCAAGAAAAAGGGTCTTGACACTTGGAGAAAAATATCTAAGATTTACTTACATTTCAGCTTCAGTAATATCGGTCAAGAACAATCTTGCATCCTTGTACCTCTTATGCATGAATGAAGCTGCATTTTTTTTCAACTGACTAAAGTAGGGACTCCCCATAACTAAGGGAAAAAACTCCTTAAGATAATGAATTAATAAAATGATAAAGAGATCAAGATTGTGAGATTTTATGGCAAATGCAGAAAGAAATTGATCAAGAAAATCTTTTAGCAAACAATCCAACTTAAGTAGTAGGAAAAACTATTGGCTAAAACTTATAAAGAAGTCCCTTTTCTTGACAATGTCTTCCTAGTACATGGGATCAATATTTTTGCAACAAAAGTGTTGAGGGAGGATCTTCCTCTAACTGCTCTATTTTGGCCACAAAAAAGAGGTGTATTATCTGATCCATGAATTTTTCCCAAGTTTCAGCACTCTCTTAAACAAAGTCAGATGATTCAAGAAAATTGGAAGTTATTTTTTCCCTTTTTCTTTTTAATACATCTGAACCCAATACCTGTCACATCTAGGAGTTTTCCCTTAAATTACAAAGAGACCAAACTTTTCACTCAAAAACATACCTTTAAAATATGTAAATAAAAAGTGAATTAAATATCACGCCACCTTGATTAAGCTTAAAATAAAGATATTACTCAAATCTTCTATTACATTATCTAGTACACTCTATATACTCTGTATGTTAGATTTTTTTAACTCTCGTTCAACTTGTATCGGGTTAAATGAATTATTTAAGCCTCGTTAGACGACTATATTATTCTTTTCATTTTGAACTAATTGATGGAAGTAGGCATCCCTGTAAAGATAAGAGGTACATGAATGCAGTTTCCTTTCTTTCCCTCTCACAGTTCAAAGGTCAATCCAGTATTTTTTATCTAAATAACTAGTTAGGTGCCAGACCAGCATTATAAATTCATTGTTAAATGATATGATGGCATACGGCATACCCCATTATCAAAATGAGCTTCCCATTTGCAGCAATGTCAAAACTGTGCAATGGATCCAAAATTCCACCCCTCGAGATGCGGGGGAACAAAGATGTACATTTACTACTAAAGTCATCAAGTATAAGAACAAATTCCATTAGCCAGTTGTTTTTTCTCTTTGCTTGGCAGGTTTACAAGGAAATTTTAGAGCAGCAATCAGTAGAAGAATGTTGGGAGAATACATTTTCAGAACGTTTAGCTATGAATACAATACGGTAATAGGAACTCTTTCTACAATAATTGAACCAGAAACATAGGTGGACAAGATTTATGCTCAACACAAAAAAGGAAGGTTTATGCATTAGCAGCTCTGCAGGAGAGACTAACTTTTGTTCTTCGTGATGAATAGACAACAAATACTACTGTGAGATTCTCATTTCCTTTTCCCTGAGCCAATTGTCAGCAATTCAAAGCTTCGAAGGGTTTCATCACGGTTGCCTCTTGTGCCAGCAACCCGGGTGAAAGATGACGACTTGGATTCAAATCCAGGCTGAGTTCTTTGAGTTGTTGACAGACGGCCGGCGCCAGAGCCTAGTCGGCTAGTACGATTTTCACTAGGTTCACCTGATGAACTTGGTCTGCTGCTTGACATAACAGCCCTCTTTGAACTACTACCAGTCCGGGTCAGACGTCTTTCAGAATCCGCTTGCTGAAATGTACAAAATGACAGAAGGAAAGGAGGTGGGGCCAACAACGAAATTAGAAGAAAACATTTCTATGCGGCGTGTATATCAAATTTAACAACAAAATCTTATTAATAATTAGAAAAATTATCGATTTTACGTCATGAACATTTCTATTATTTTTATTTCAACTTTTAATAGTCCAAAACTTTTTTTAATATTTAGTTACGAGCCTTCCAAGTAAAATTTATTTTCAAAACCAAGATGACCTTTACACTTAATTATTTCAGGAGTATTTTTGAATTTTTTTTTAAAAATCCATTCCCATGGCTTGTTGAAGAAGAGAAATGAGTTAGGAAAAAAGAGTTGAAAAAGGCATGGGGATAGGTTTTTAAATTTTCTCACTAAAATTTAAAATTTCCTGAAATAATTAAAGGTAATGTTGTCTATTGGAAGAGAAGTTTTACACTGGACGACCCATAACTAAAAATTAAAAAAAGTATTGAGCTATTAAAAGTTAAAATAAAAGATAATAATGACCCATGAAAAAAAATAAAAGAAAGTATTGACTACTAAAAGTTGAAATAAAAAATTAAAAGATAATGACCTAAAACTACAAATCGAAAATAGCTTAGGATCTAAAATCGATAATCTTCCTAATAATTGGCAAAAGAAACAACAATTTCCAAAGTGATTCTCACCACATCCTTGGATGATGGACCATCATCTGAAGATCTGTGCCTCAAGGGATCCCCATGTAAGCCAACACCAGAACCACTCCTTCGAGTGAATGACTCAACTGCACCAGAGAATCTATCTCGAGTTTCCGGTCTCACTAGAAGCACATCATGCAAACAAAAAATCATCAGCATTAGATCCTTTCTAAGAACAAATGTTATATATCCAAAGGATTTAAGAACCCAATGATACAATCATTTCACAATCAACCCAGGTGATAAGCATTTTAATTCATGTGAAAATAAGACTGATGTTGACACTAATCACAACATTCATTTTCCATCATATACTTAATTCAAATTCAAGTTGGTTATCTACAATTACCTCCTGAAGTATGATTTTGGCAAATCCTCTAAGGTGCTTAAAAGTTTTAGAAAAGTGGGGAATCATGTGTCAATCTTCAGAAGGCCAGAGGCACAAAAGAATCTACAGTTGTGGTTTGTATTTCTTCAATTATGAGCATTAAACCCAAATATTATGAAAACTTATAACTTGGAAAATCAAGTCAGACAATGTTCTCAAACAGTTGTAACAAACCCAGAAAAGAGTGAATCACGTACTCAAATGTGCAAATTGAGGATGATGTAGCATTAGTCAATCTCCAATCCAAGATGCAAAGAATCAAGTTTTTCCTTACATCTTATTTAAAAGCCTCACTTGATGGCTGTATGTGTTAATTGTTAAATTGTGAGTTAAATCAAACTAAGCAAATGTTAGCAATAGAGAAATCCCTTCTTTTTTACATGCTTATGGGATTCTTTATATTGTCTCTCAAAGCACATGCTCCAGGGAGGGACGGAGTCAGGGATTGGCACATGATTTAAGTAATAGTAGGGAAAAAGTAACAATATTTTTTAGAGCATTATCATAAAAACTAGCATGTGATTAATCAACATTAAAAAATCTACAAATGGTCCAAAGTATTTGAAAGCCAAAACAAACCTGGGTTCTTCTCTACTCTTTCCACAGGTGGTCCTCCATTCGAAGGCAATCTCCCCATTGGCTGCTGAACAGGGATAAACAATATAAGATACACAAACTATACCGAATAAAAAACAGAAATAAATAAACAAAATATAGATACCCGTCCTCTTGAACTTGAGGCAATCTGAGGGTACTTTAATATGGTCCAGTCAAATACATAGTCAAACTGATAACCTGCAAAAGTTACAATTGTGATCACCCTATCAAACAGAAACAAGCATGAAACTAATGAACTAGTAGGAGAAGAACTTAATATTCAATAGTAACAAATGGGAAAGAGATACTTGGAAACATGACAATCCATTTACCTTCCCGAATAAATAAGTCTCGGAAAAGTCTTTTCAGGTAAGAATAATCTGGCTTGTCATCAAACCGCAGCGATCGACAATAATGAAAGTAGGATATGAATTCAGATGGATAAGATTTGCAGAGCACCTACCAGCAATATAACAAAGTTCCCAATTACATTAATGCACCATCCATGAAACTACGAAGATTGTTTGACAAGTCATGATATTGGTGTAGTTGAAGACAGAACCATGTTCAATTTTGCCTCAACATGCTCAAAGGAAAAAAATATGCATAACAGCATGCAAAAAGGATGCTGAAAAATACATGAACTGAAAGGGTCATTCTTCTTGTTATGTATGAAACCCATAATTCAATGTGCATCAACATTTTCTTAGTAACATCCAAATCAGTCATGGAATTTCAAGTACCTCAATTGGTGTTAACATCTTCTTCTCACTAATTTTGTCATATTTCTGCTTTTTAGTTCCAGCTTTCAACCCCTGCCATGGAAGGCTAAAATAGAGAAATCAGATATTACGAATCAGATCCACAATGGTTGGCTGTGGGATAAAAAGAGATGAGAATCAAGGCATCTCTAACACACCTTCCTCTAAGAAAGTACATAAGGACATAACCAAGAGACTCCAAATCATCCCTTCTACTCTGCTCTGAAAGCAATTAAGGGGAAACATTAATAGGAAAGTAATATTTAAGTAATTAAAATTCCTCCAAATACAAGTATCAGGCTGATATACTCACCAACTCCAAGATGTGTATTCACACTTGCATAACGAGCTGTGCCTGTGAGATTTTTGTTCTCCCTGTAAAAGATAAATGGGTACAAGCGAGAGAAAGAAATGGGAGGTTGTCAGCCAATGCAAGACAAATGCAGAAAACGACTGAGCCATTATTCCAGGAAAGAATTATCTAATTGGCACGAAAAATAAACTCAACACACAGAGAGAATCAGTGAGAAGAGATCTATTCCTTGTTAATAGATAAATAAATTGGCAATTTAATATCACTGAAAACTAGTTTCATTGATAAACATCTCATACAACAGTAGCTCATTTGTAAAACACTGCCAAGAGGATGTTGACCAGGAGTAGATAGACATGTAATAGATAAAATAGAATCTAAACAGCAACCGATGGTCCAAGCAATCATACAAAGGAAGTTTTTGCAACTTGCTGAGAATATCGGACCACTCATTTTTTTCTCTTTCCCTTTTTTTCTACCCTTTGGGGCATGGGGGTTAAGGAAATAATAGCCCACCAATTCTAACTTTTAATGCACCTTCACTTATCATGGAAAATTAGTTTCTGGCAAAATGTTCACACCTTGATAAGTAAAATGTACCCTCCAAGAGTAGAATTTTGATACAATCATAACAAGACAAAGGTCTCCTAGCTAATACAGGAGAAAACCACATCTCAAGAATAAATAAATTCCCATCAAGTACCTGTAAGCTATGTGTTTGTGTGTTTGGAGATCTCTATACTTTTTGGCCAGACCATAGTCAATGATGTATACCTGTTAGAAAACATAATGAACAAATAAACTGAGATATGCCTTGCAAAAGACTTATAAAAGTATTGCATTTAAACATCAACCAGAAAAAAGAAAACGTGTTATGGGAAGCACAGAGAATAGGAGATTATGAAGTGCACGGGCTTGTAGGTTGTGACCATCGCCAGCAGGAAAAGAGGAAAATTTGTTAAACAGATAGAAGATCATATCTGTATGCAACTACCATTAGCCTGGTGAGTTTACAATATTCCGGACAAGGCAAAGTAATATATCTTTTTTTATAATTAAGATACTTTCATTAAAGAAAAAGGAAAAAGGACATATTACACATGAGAAAAAAATTCATGATAACAGGAAAACTAAATCAGCCAAAGGGATACAAGAACAATAAAAATAAAATAACACAAAACCCTAATTATCTTCTTCTTCTTGTTATCCTCAGCCATGTCCTTCAAGATCCACTGCAAGAACCAATTTCCAACTTGAACCATGATAAACTCTTCAAAAAACACTGGGCGTATCAAATATTTCAAGAAAAATCTAGGAGGAAGATGGAAAATTGAAAAGGGGTTCAAATTTAGTATGAGTAAACAAGATTCTCCAAGATAGGAGAAAGGAAACCAACGATCTATGAAGATCAAGAGGCAAGACAGCAAATCCACCAAAATTTGGAAAAGAAATACAAAGAAGGAAGATATCTAAAATTTGTAGTGACAAAAACTTGGTGAAAATAAGGAAACTGAAAAGGAGAAGAAACCGACCAAGATCCAAGCTCCGGCTTTCGCCGGAGCCTAGATCTGGCCGGAAGATGCAGAGACAAGCTGGGTTTGCAGAGAGTTTGAAAGGAAAATATGAAAGGGGGGCTGTCATAAAAACAAAAAACTCTACAATTTCAAGGCAAAGTAATATAAAGACACACCTAACAGGACTATATGTTGTAATTGTTCTACCAGTCAACCACAAACCAAATGATACACTGCACTAAAGGCAATGTTGTACACTAAAAAACCCAGAGGCAGAGGACTTTAAATTTATAAGAATCCATAAAGTTACTAATACATCACAAATCAACAAAAAATTAAATCTAGACTATCCAGCCCCCATTTCATGAGACCCTACATGCTTTATGATTTATTATAAGAAACCTTGATAATTAAGAATCACCATATCATCAACCCATACTGTAGCATACACTTATCACCTTTACATAACCATTTCGTGAGGAAGCATGAATCTACTTCTGGAGGAACATAACATTTATCTCGTGAACATGAAAACTCAGTAATGGCTTGAAGTTCAAATGGCTCATATATGAGTTCTGTTAGTGTCACAGAAAAAGAGCACACCTAGGGGTTCCGTGAGTAGAAGAAATCTTCTTGTCAAATTGAATATGTTAGTTACCAGTAGTAAATAACTAAAAATAAAAAATGTAAGTTTCAATAATGATAGAAACTACTTAGTCACATCTATCAAACAAGGGTTAGAATTACTTCCAAAACAATGCTAGGGGTAAGCAGAAGAAAACTTCTTGTCAAATTAAATGTCTTTATTTTGTTCCATTTACTTGATGGTCATAAAAAACTTTAAAATGGAAAATGTACACTTCAAGAATCATAGAAACTAATTAGTTAGATCTAGAAAACAAGGGTTCAATTACTTCCACAAAAGCTCTGGGGGGAAATTTATGCCTCAAAATCTGATTCACAATCTATTGTCGTAACAGATTGAAGTTTTTAAGTACTTTCTCTTCAAGTTTTTAACAGAATGTAACAGCTACTATTCATGATATGCCTCGCCTTGTGTACCAACGGAACTTCTCTTGGCAATAAATACGGTTTATATCCTAGCAAACATTGTTTGATTATTAAATGCATTGAAATTTCTTAGTCAAACTACATGGATGCTCCAATTTACAGAAGCAATAACCATAAAATCTAGGTAACCTCCCCCCCCCCTTGCAGGTCAACAGACAAAAGAAGGGCAGTATAGAAATGTTGATTATATCCTCTACTCTAGACCAGATAAAGCAAGCATCATAAAGAACTTTAAAAGAACAGATAGTAACACTTATTGAATAAGTCCAAATGCCAATAAGCAATGAAGCATCATGGACATACCGAGCTGCATAAGAACAACAAAACAAACCTGATTTGCTTTGCGCCCTAAACCCATTAGGAAGTTGTCTGGCTTGATATCACGGTGAAGAAACCCTCTAGAGTGCATGTATTCAACTCTGTTAATCTGCAGAGGAAAATATTTTAAGTATAGCAGCTAAAAGCAAAATAATGATAATAATAGAATACTAATAAAAACTATAATAACACTTCTCTATGCAGTAAGTTACTTACTAATTGATCTGCAAGCATTAGAACTGTTTTCAAAGTGAACTTTCTATTGCAGTAATTAAACAAATCTTCTAAGCTGGGTCCGAGAAGGTCAATAACCATTGCACTGTATTCTCCTTCAACTCCAAACCATTTAAGGTGGGGAACGCCAGCTTCATGAAACAAAAAGAGAATTGGCTAACATAAATAACAACTTAACAACTAAGGAAAGAGAAAACTATAATACTCACTTCCTCCCTGAAGAAGCATATACAACTTTGATTCATAGTGAAGCTGTGGATGCTTAGTTTTAAGTGGTTCCTGGAGGACAAGAAATTAACAAATGTCAAGTATAAACAAAAAGAACACTAAGTGGCAAAATTGTGAAATATGGTAAATTAACAATAGCTAGAAACGTAATGAAAAGACAACCTGCAAGCAAAATTCAATGTGACACTTGAGGCAAATAGCCTAGAAAGTCCATCAGAAAACCTTAAGCTAAAATTCTGTAACTTAGGGCCTATTCTTGGTTGCTATAGCTTAGTTTTTATCCGCTAAAAAATGTGGAAAACACCAAAATAACTCTCTAAAACATCTTTTTTTCCCAGCTTATTTTAAGCTATAATTAGAAGTGAAAAAGCAACTCATAACAGCTCCAGAAAGCTTCTAACTGATAAAAAGAGCTGCTTATTTCAAGCCACCAAAAAAGGGCCTTAGTCAGGTCAAATATCAACTTTCCGATGTCTAACTCGAAGAATTAAACAAAGTAAAATAATCAACACATAAGCTACAGCAGAACCAAAAGAAAAAGTCGAGAAACCTAGATACAAAAAGCATATTGTTGTTTTATTCCCTAGGTAACCAAAAACTTCACTACTCAGACAATATATTATCTTGTTCAGAAGTATCTAAAGAATCCAAAACTAATTTTTGTGAAAATAATATACTCACAAGCTTCACAGCAACTTCTTCTCCCGTTTGCACATTTACTCCTGAAACACAATTGAATTTTCATTAGAGTCACCGAAACAACATCAAATCTCATACTATTAAATTAAAAGTACTAAACTGCCCTCAGGCATAGACAAAGAAAAGAGCCTAAACTAAATACTCGGGCATCACATCTCATAAACAAAGACAAAAGCCAGAACTACATACTGTAAGACCAGAATTACCCAGATAGAGCTCTCCAAAGGATCCGCTACCAATCTTTCTCCCAAGTTTAAACTTGCCACCAATTACATGATCCATAATTAAATCTTCCGTTAAATATTACCTTCGCTGCCAACCTTTTTCCTTGTTTTCCGATGAAAAAGAAAACCCAAATGTTCACTATATCTTGATTTCACAGTTCAAACTGAAATCCAATTCACCATTCTTCACATAGACAAACTTTCTTTGACCATCATCCAAAGCTCAAATCTTTAGATAAGCCTCAGATCCACCAAAAGCTTTCCAAAAGAAGATCCCAAATATCCCTCAAGAAAGACCCTTTCCGTAGCTAGACAACAAAAGAACCTCAAATCCAGAAGTCCCAAAATCCACTCTTGACATAGGAAGTTTGGAATTCAAGAATTCATAAAATTTTGCATATATATATATAATACCTTTACACGTAGGATTTCCTTTATATATGCAAGAAAAAGATGCTAGTTTTTCAATCAAAAAAAAAAAAAAAGGAATAAATCAATGAATTAAAAAGTCAGCCTTCACAACCTACATCGTGGGAGGGAGCCACAATTTATCAAATCTAGGAAACTAAGCAAAGAAACAAAAAACAAAGAAAAGCCTCAGTTTGGTTATGCATTAGGAAACCAAAAAAAAACACTGGATGATTAGAACAAAGAATTTTATCTATATGCAATACAAATATATGGAAAATTAAAGGAAAAATTTGGAGAGCCAGAGATAGAGAAAAAGGAGAGGAATCTAAGCAAACGAAATACGCGGGGAAATTTTAGGGAGTAGATTCTCAGAGGGATCTGTGTAAGAATGGAAAACACAGAAGTTGATGATGACAAGGGAGGAGGAAATATGTAATGTGCCAATACAAGGAAATATAGCTGTAATGATATTATCCTATTTAACAATTATATTTCTTTTCTATTTCCTCCGTACAAAACGATTTGTTTATTAAGTTATTATATTTTTTATCATCATTAGATATTCATTTAAGTGTTAAATTTCGTTTTAAGTATATCCAAGTTTTCATTTTAATCATGTTTAAAAATTATGAAAAAAGAAGTTATACGCGTTTATCTTTTATATTAGACAATGATCAGAAGAAAAGTAGAAAAAATATTATTAAAATCAAGACATTACTTTTCAATTAACTATTTATTTATAGATGAAAATTAGGCTGGATATAATTGTTTTACTGATTCTGAACTTTGTTTTTTTTTTTCCATTTACAAAAATTAGTTCAAATACCTAAAATATGTTATGTGTTTTTTCCTTTCTTTCTATTCAAACATAGTGTTAGGACAACATTAAACATCAATTAGGTCACATGGGTTTTATACATAAAATTCTCTTTCAAGTTTCTTGCCTTTAGATGAAAATCTAAAATTTGTCAAAATTTACTCTATATTTAATGCATAATGAAAACTCCTATGATGAAGTAAAGGGTAACAAAATGACAAATCATGTTAGATCATATAATAGTTACAAAGGAAGTAAAACTAAGAAGAGATCTAATGGCAATCATGCTATCTATATGCAATCAAATTGGTCAATAGTAGCTCCTATATAATAGTTACAAAGAAAGTAAAACTAAGAAGAGATCTAATTGACAATCATGCTATCTATATGAAATCAAATTGGTCAATAGTAGCTCCTAAGTATCCATCCCATCCAAGGCTGGATAGATGGCCCTTAAAGTGAACAAAGAAACCTAAAAGAAGAGAAATAATACTTGAAATAACAGCTACAATCATGTTGTGGGGTATTTGCTTTTAAACAACTTTTAATGGCTTTTTTTATTCTTCCCAATAAATTCTAATTAATACATACTTCACAAATTATGGAATTGTGAATGTTTAATTTTGCTAAATACATATTCTCCTGAATATCGAATGACATTTCTTAAAATAATAATAAAAAATAATTGTTAAAGAATTGATTTGTTTTGATTTAATTTTTATCGTTCTTCTCTAAACTGATTTTAATATTACATTTTATTCATTCTTCTTTCAAAAAAATTTCCTTTTTTTTTATGAAGCTATTCGATTTCTTTTGAAGTGAAGACTTCATATTTTTAAATGAATCTTCTTTTCAAGTCAAGAAAACTTATTATAAATTAAAATGGTCAAAATATTTTGGATCTTGGGTATTAGGATTATCCTTCTTGGTTTATTTCTTGACTTTTCCTCAACCTTCCCTTTAAGTTGAACGCGATTTCAGTTTCTGGTTTCCGACAATCTTATTGATTAAGGTTTTAATATCATTTTGATTTTGATTTCGGAAAAAAAATTAAAATTTTAGGATAAATTTTTATAATTAAAAAAATGAAAGTGTGTTATTAAAATATGTTACTTTTTTATTTTTTAAAAAAGAAGTTATAATTTGAGAGTATAGAGGAATAAAAGATCTTGTAGTTCTCTTACGCGTAAACATTCTTTTACCTTAATTGATTATTTATGCGCTTCTGATTTCATTGTTAGTAGAAGTTTCATCATTGCCAAATTTATTCTCATCAATCATGACATTTTTCTTTACAAATAATAGTAGAATATGACTTCTCAATTTGAATTTGTATATTATAAATAAAACTATACTACAAATACAAATCATATATATTCCTCATAACATTACTAATTATTCTTGAAACATAATATTTTATCATAATTTAATCAAAAATATAATAATTATATATATATATATATTTAAGTATTCTTGTAAACCTTATATTTTAATTTGATGATAAAAAACAGTTGTAATTATATTTATTATAAATATTTCCTCCGTTCTTTTTATAAAAATAAAAAATTAAAACATTTCAAAAGTTTGAAATTTGAAAAAATAAAAAATTATTTATTTTATTTTACATAATATATGGTAAATTATGACAAGACTAATGCATAAAAAAAATAAACTTGACATGCTAAATAAAATTATATTTAAGATATTTTTAAGGTTTGAACTGTCGATTCAACGGTTCATGAACCTTCAGTTCCGTTTGATGAATTGTCGATTCATAGTTCATCAAAATGAAAATTTTAAATTGAACCCGAAAATCGCTGATTTATGAAACTTTATAAAACGTAAACATAGTTAACAATTTTTGACCAATTGACCATGATTTGATACACTTATTCAAGTTCAATCTTGACCGGATCTACTTTTAAGTTATTTTGGCAAGCCTAAAATCCAAGGAATTACTTGAATTATGAAGGAACATAAGTTGTATATCAACCTAGGTATTTCTTTTCCATTTTTCAAGGTCAAACAAAGATCAATAACATTTTCATAGTAGAAACTAAATATTCAATAATCAAATTATTATATCAATGGGGTATGTAAAAATATTTCTTATCTCTTAATTATAGAACTTTAGAAAAATAACTTAAGTCTTACCAATGATCTTACTGTGAGACACTAGGATGCATCAAAATTGAACAATGCTGTTTTTTTCTTGTAAAGTGATCATCAAACCATAGAACATGACAATGCTTGTGGACCAAACCCTTTTAAAATTGCAATTGGTAAAGGGATCAAATAATAATGTAAGCAATATTAAAATCAAGATGATCACTGACTTGCCCGGAGCAAAATTTGTCTCACCTTCATAACCTGCCTACACCACCTATGAGGAGACCACTCGTAATATAAACATGACACTTCTCTATAGATCTACTAAAGTCCAGGCAATGTTTTGAGATAATAATGATGACTTTCTTTACTTTGTCCACCCACAAACTATAATGGGATTTCTTTTTTATTTATTATTTATTTTCTGGAAAAAGAATACAAAATTTGATATCTTAAAATCTTACATCTTATATAGATTAACGTCTCTTAATTTTTTTTTTCATGATAAAATGTTTGGTTTAAGTCATGATTTATTTATTGATGAAGTTTGATAATACAATCTCACAAAAATATTAGAGGTTTAAGACACATTAACAAAAAATTTTAATTCAAACACTGCTATCATAAATGAGTTTAACACTGCTGCCACAGAATATTTTCCATATTCCATTAAGCAGTAATATAGCAGTATATGGGGGGGTTTAGAAGTTAAAAATTCAACATGCAAATGAAATTCCTAGGCAAGGCAACTTTTGTGTGTGTCCATATCTGTGACGTTACTTTCAGATGCCACCAAACAAGAAACAATAGAAGAGTTGGTGACCCATATGAGCAAAGGATTGTCAATTTTCCTCTGCTCATGACAAACATATTTAATTGAATCCTGTTGTCCAGTACTATTGTATTTTTTGTTTTTTCATTGGCACTTCAGTCTTCACTGGAATATGACCTAACACTGATATACAACAGGAACATGTTTCTTTCTTGCTCTTTAGTTTCTATAATCTTTAAATTTTATCTAGATGAAAACTGACCAAAACCAGAACTGGGTTAGAATATGAAGAGTTTGTAAAATATAAAACTAACCCAGAATCATATACTATTGGGACAAAAGTACTTTTGGCTTCTGCTTGAAGACTAGAGCATGTTTCACTCCTTTTCTTTATATGGTATATAAAAACAACAAAGCAGACACCATACAAGACCCTTGCGTAAATATGGAGCTACATAGAGATAACATTATAAAGAATTTAACAATTTAACAAAAAAATTGATATCTTTCAAAGACAGAAATATATTCAGACATCAAAAGCAACGAGCATTGAGTCTTTTCACCAGACAGCTAGTGCATGCTAGTCAGTATTACTTCCATGCTTGCAGAATTATCAACAGCATCATCGGAGATTGTTTTTTTTAAAAAACTAAATTACAGCTCCATCTGGGGAAGGAACCTTTTCAGCAGTTGACCACAATTCTTCTCTCTCAGTTTCCTTCTTGGATAAATTACGGCTTGGTTAAAGGCTGTTTAAAATAATCAGGGAACAGAGAATTTTAATGCTCAGTCACGGAAATATATGAAATTCATATGATAGTAGAGGCATATGTGAACTATGAATCAGGATCTCACTTACCGAGCTGTGTGAGTTATACTGGTGCAGCATTAAGTTTATGCTAACCAGCTTGATGATGATTGCCCTGGATGATCAACTAGGGAGCCATCATAGCCAATCTGTAGCATATCCCACGAGTAACATTTCAGCTGTCACAGAGTGAGACAATAGACAACCAAACGAGTTACTGACACAAGAAGGTCAGTATATGTAGAAATACAGGCATAATTCGTTCTCCTTTGGAAGATCAGTAAATGTCTGGTACGTTTGCATGTATCTTTCTTTTCCACTTTTAATGTCATTCTTTTGGAGTAGACCATATAATGTATCAGGTATGAACTACTTTTTTCAAAATATCCCAGTATAAACTAAAAGCTAATCATGTTAGTTAAGCTAAACCATGATCATCAAAGACACACTCTGATGCAATATACAAAGCTATGAAGAGAAGATGAGAGTCATTGGCATCGGCATTGGCAAAATCAAGAGACCCATCTTAATTAACTATTAGTAGTAGTTAACGAGCTAAACAACTAACAGAATACAAAGAGTTTGTACTATTCTCAACCTCCCTTCTATCCATTAGCGGAACAAGGGAAAAACATGAAAAATTCTTGAAACCAAAAAACAAAAGAATAGGATAAGGAATCAAGAACCACCTTAAGGAGAACAAATTATTAGAAATAAAAATTCTTGCCTACCAACAAGTCAACCAATATATGACGAGATAATTGAAAATTGGTTCAACTGTGCATTTAATGGATTGTCAATATCTAGTAAAGACGAAAATGAAGTTCTACAAAATTCCCAAACTACAAATATACTTCGTGACTAAACATCGCAATGACTACTAAACTCCAAATAAACACACAGAACAAAGAATTAAGAGAAAGTAAGCAAGTAAGAACATATGATTACATACCCAGAGGGGTTCTGGTGAAATACTCCTCCCAACAGTATAATATAGTTGAATGTTTGCTACTGTCATCACACTGCCATCATGTTCAAAGGGAATAACCAAGGGATCCTGTACAGGAGCCTCAACGCCAACTTGCACCCAATTCAGTGGTGGCAGAATGCAACAAATCCTTCCAACTATCTGAGGCTGAAATTTTAACGAGGTTGTGTCTTTCTTATAAATAAAATTGACTGATTGCACACATTTTTAGACACCAAAATTGACTTTACCATTTCTTTGTGGTCTATCCTAATAAACTAAGACCACCAGTGAAATTTTGAAGCATGATTTAAACCTACACATTTTCTAAACAAACTCATTCCTGGAATTCACAGTTATACAAGATGAAACAAAGACCGGTAAACTTTTCTCAGCTTGCAAATGGTTAACAATCCCTGAGGATGATTGGCTAGACATGGCTAGACAGTAGCTCTGCAGATACAACTTTCTTTTTTAGGGTAAATGATATTGGCTTCAGAATATCAAGGTCATTGGCTCCATAGATATCTAATATACACCAGAAGCAACAAATGGTAGTTTAAGAGGGAAGCTTGGAAAAATTACCTTTGACCTCGATTTGCTGCCAAATTAGAGGCCCAAATTTGCTGAAAACATTCAACCTCGAAGCGGAACTTTTCACATCCTCGGTATCTGGTAGAAACAGTAATGTTCCAGATCTTTAACTCTTGATTGTCAATCATCCAGAAACAAACTTACTCCTCTATATATGCCCAGTTCTACTGAAGCTGAGGCCTGAGCATATAAAAATGGCAAATTTCTTGTACCTATATCATTCATTCACAGCTCTCACCAGTAATCTCCACATGAGCAATTGCCATCCTTGAAATGATGAAAACGAGCATTATCTCTGACAATTATCTCCCTACCCACAACTTTTGATATGAACTTTGTGGCAGTATGACAATCCACACATACACGAAGATTCTTTGTCACGCGAATTGTTGTGCCAGCAGGAGTGCTTATAATACCAAATGCTATTGCAAGCCTTTCACTATGAGCACACAACAGATATTGCTTTTGTTCTTCATCAACATCGTGCAGAACCTCACCTGTGTCAGGAGCATAACCTTCACGTTCTATTCGTTTTATGATATCTTTCAGAGCCTCATGTATCTGATCGTAAAGTGGATGGGACGTGTCTCCTGCCACAAAAGCATGCAACTTGTTCTTGACTTCAACCCAGCTGCAGGCTGGTTTCTTTCTCATGGTTTTCTTCTTCATGGTTTTTCTTAGTTTCGCTGCCTCTTTCCACCTTCCAGCTGCACTATACATATTTGACAAGAGAGTATAAGCACCTGTATTCTCAGGATCAACTGTAAATATTTCTCTGGCAACCTTTTCAGCCAGTTCAACATTCTTGTGAACTCGACAAGACGATAATAGCGTGGACCAAACACTCTCTGTTGGTTTTATATGCATGCCAGAGATAAATTGGTAAGCTTCCTCTAATCTTCCTGCTCGACTAAGAAGGTCTGCAAGAGCAGCATAATGTTCCAATGCAGGAACAATTCCGTAATCTTGTGTCATACTATTAAAATATTTCCAACCTTCATTAAGCCATCCAGCATGGCTACAAGCAGTCAAAAGTGCTACCATGACCACAGTGTTGGGTTTTTCTCCTGCTACCGTCATGTTCTCAAATAATGAGATGGCCTCACGAGCATGTCCATGCATTGCATACCCCATAATCATGGCTGTCCATGAAACTGAATCAAGTTCTTCCATATTGTCAAAAATGAGCCGAGCAATCTTTAGGTTCCCACATTTGGCATACATGTCCATCAGTGAGCTAGCAATATACAAATTGTCATAAAACCCTGCTCTAGTGATGTATCCATGAAGCTGTTTCCCCAAATGTAGAGTGGTTAAATGAGCACAGGCCGGTATTATACTTGAAAATGTATGTTCCACAGGCTTAATAGGAGTCCTTAACATCTCCCTGAACAATTTCAGACCTTCATCAAACATGCCATTCTGCACACACGCTGCAATGACTGAGTTCCATGAAACGTCATCATGTCGAGGTAAGAAACAAAACAACTTGTATGAATCCTCAACACGATTACAATTGGCATACATATCGATCAAACTACTCCCGATAAAGACATCTCCATCAAACCCATGTCTGATGGCAAACCCATGAATCTCCTTTCCTTTCAACACATCAACATATTTGGCAAACATAGGAAGCAGTGTGGACAATGTAAAAGAATCTGGCTTCAGATCAGTATTTCCCATTTCCCTCAACATGTCTAGAGCTTCCTCAAGCCTCCCATTTTGTAAATTTCCTGAAATAACTGTATTCCAAGAGACAACGTCTCTCGTAGGCATTTCTTCGAAAACCTTCCTCACAGCTTCTATTCCCAAAGGTCCCATCTTTTTCCTTCTTTGCATGTTACCAAAAACGTCCATTTCTTTCTTGTTATCATTGGAACCGACTACTAAAATAGTGAAATTCTGCTTCCATTCACTTGAATAATCAGATCGTATTAGGTCACCTGTAGAAGAGTTAATCTGCATCTTTGATTCAGTAATTCTATCAATCACCTGAGAACTACCAAAATGTTGCAATTTCGCGTACAAATTCATTAGTGCATTGCCGGTATAGAGATCACGAGCAAAACCAATTCTAATGACACAGCCATGAACACTCTCACCAAGCCTTAAATCTCTCAAAGAGGCACAAGCTTTCAACACAGAAGGGAATACATTCCTATCCGGGATCTTCCCCAAAACCCTCATTTCATTGAAAGAAATCAAGGAATTGACAAAGAGACCAGAAGAAGAGTAACATTTGATGACGGATTTCCATGCCTTGGTGGGTTGTGGTGAATCAAGAGTGTTGAAAAGAGTTAAACACTCCTTCAAAAGGTTCAAGTTAGAGTAAATAGAGATTATCAAAGAATTAACAGTTGCTGATATTGGCACTACAGTTCTAATAATCTGGGCATGGAGTTCTTTGGCATGGGATGTTGTTCTGATTAAACCTTGATTGTCTAGGTAGGTTCTGAACCGAACCTGATGATGATTGTTCATGGGTTCGTCCTGGCTTTCTCTTGAGCGTGTTGAAAGTTCCCGTTTGAAGGAACAATGGCAAAAGATTAATGTCTTTCAATCCGTTTCCGTTGGTTTCGGCACCATTGCCACGGTGAATGGATATGGAGGCAGCACTTGCTGCTCAGCACTCTCCTATGCTCTTGATTGGGCTTCAAATCGAAATATGAATTGGAGGGTCTTAGAGAAATTATCAAACAGTTAGCGAACGCAGAAGGGCAACGCGTTGCATGGAATGCGTTATTGCCTTTGTCCCAAAGTGTGGAAATATAAGGCTGGAGACCAATGGAATCCTTTGCACAATGTATTTTTTCGTTTTGATATCTTTTTTTGTTCTTTTAAAAAAATTGAACTCAATCTCAAAATACTAATACCTTTGAAGCCTACTGTTAGCAAAGTACCAAAATCTGTTCCTGCCTGCATTGGTGATCATTCATTCATGTATGAAAACCTCTTTCCCATATCGCATTAAATTAAATACTAATTGTGTTGAGTTACGTTCAATTTTAAGCGATAGTTTTGAATTACGAAATGCTTATGGTAAAACTTCGAAGTAATTAAATTGGGAGTTCTCACTTCTCCCTTGCATGCTGAACTTCAAGCATTAATTGAAAACATTCGTTTTACTCGAATTTATGTTTTTTCAAAGATTATTCTTGTGTGTGATAATTTAGAATTAATCAATGAAATTAATGAAAATTTCACGTTTTTATTATTTTTAGAATATTTTTTTCAAATTATTATTGATTAGTTAGGATCATTGATCTCTTATATTTTGAGATAACAATAAATTAACCGATCAAATAACAAAACATGCTAATAGTTCAAGTTCTATCGCATGACTTGATTCCATAATTTTTCATGTAAATTTTTACTAAATTAATGAGGTGTCTTTTAAAAAAACAAAATCAAATTTTAAATTGATATAAACTATAATATTTTATATTGAATTGAATTAAATTTTAAAATAAAAACTCGAATTAACTGTCAGAGAAATTATGTGGACAATAAAATATAACTGTGCCTACCAACCGAAAGTGTCATCCTACCACCATCGAAAGTAAAACAAGCCTCAAGGCTCAAAGTCTTTTGGCACCGAAAGAAGTTTTGGAATTTGTCTCAAGGAATGAGGCTCAATCCGTGAAGCATCCCATTCTTCCAACAAGAAATCAATTCTTCATAGCAAAAGAAATAGTACAATCCCGCGAGTGAGAAAAATAGAGAGTTTATAGATAAATACTTTATTCGTCATATGAAATTGATAGACTTATTTAATTTTTTATTTTAATTAAAAAAACATAATTAATATTATAGAAAATGTATTTTTATAAAAATGTATATTTTTCTTAAAATATTCATAAAATACCATCGTCATTTATTATTTCAAAATGAAACTAATGCACTTTTAATATATAAATAATTTCACTTCAAATAAATATATTTTGATTAACTAACAAGTACTTATACTTTTAATAAAAAAATTGACCTATAATTTGGAATAAAATAAAAAATAAAATGAATTTATTAAATTGAGACAAATGAAGTATTTTTCTTATTCTAAAAGAGATTATCATTGTCATCTCCTTGAAATATAACCAGTAGCAAGTCCTATTATTTTTCTTGTAGTAAGATTCTTCATTGTCCACATTGTTTTTTACCCTGATTTGAGTTTTTCCACATAAACCTGTGTCCAAAATTATCTTTGTTATTTTACTTCAAATTATTAGGTACAATTTTGTGTTAATCTGGTGTCAATTTCTCAACATTAACTCTAATCAATATCAAATAATCAAATTTATTTAACTCATGCACGTTGTTAGTAAGATATTCAAAATGATATTTCTGTCATGTTGTAATAAAACTAAATAAAGAATTGTTAACTATGGTGTTTTATATCTACTCATTGGCCAAGTTTAGAAGATTCTGTACCAGTGTATTTAGCTGGAATTGAATGTGATATTTCATTGCAAGGGCAAGAGATTGTAATATGTTGTGGAACTCTTCATTCGTGTAAAAGAAGATTCTGATTTACCGATTAAGCAAGCCTATGACACAAGGAAAAGATTATTTAGCATTACTTTCTGGCTGAATAGTACGCTGCAATGGAGTTATTGTTCAACAATTGGTGCGCTTCTTCCATCAGAAATGACAGACACAAGGAGAAATGAGAGGAAGAATGTTGCCAAAGAAATGGGTTCCTTTTGAGTTCTACCTTATGGAAATAAGGGATTCACTTCAATCAACAACCTCAGAATGAACACAAAAGGAATAAATAATATTTCATATCATACCTTCAACCTAGTAGTTAGAAATTGCTAGTCAGATTTCTGATTTAATCTTGTTGTTGATTTCTATTTACCTCGGGCTTGGCTCACCTTGAAGGATCAGATTAAAAGTCACCTTCTGCAATGAATCATTGTCTAGAAGCACAACAGCAAAAGCGTAGGAACTATCATAAATTCATAACCAGAATTCTCGTACACAAGCCGTAAAGAGACGAGGGTGGATGGAGTTAAATATTATGTCCAACATATTAGCAGTTAAATAACATTCACAATACACATAACATCCCAATCCATACTTCCTTGTTTTACTTGTTCTTAGCATATAGATTTGAAGGCTTGAAAACATCCATGGGATTCTCAGTCATCCTCTCTCTCGGGTGGAAGACCACAGGGCAAAAGCATTTTCTGTACACACGGAGAAACAAGAGCAAAATCATTTAGTAATCAGATTACCAAATTGTAGCTCAGAAAAGCTACAGATTATTGAAGGTTGTTAAAGATCCCTAATCCAAAAACTTGTGATAAAAGCATTCACTGGAGTAATTCTGAGTCTCACTCATTAGCATAACAGCTGGAAGCATATAAAGTATAAACAGAATAGAAAATATCAGAGATGCAATTAGAGATTAGTCACCAACTGCACATGTCCTATTTCAGCACATAACTACAATCATTATGTCACCAGAATTTGTAACCCAATGCAAATGCCACACATGACGTGTTTCATCTCATTCTTTCGAGCCACCAAGCGATACAGTGAGAATTATCTTTTCAACAGATCAATTTGGTATCAACACTTGAATAGCTTACATGTGGCTGTTGCTAGAAGAGAGTTATGGAGGAAAAGCTTTAATACTCTGGAAAACCAATAAGGGAGGAAGAATCATGAATGTCCACAGAAACTAAACTTGTAAATGCAGCACCTCCAACTCATTATGCTGCCTCAAATAATCAGAAAAAAGAACAATTTTGTTGCTACAACAATAAGAAAAAATACCAAATATTGAAAGAAAAAAATAAAAATAAATTGGGTAACCACTCAAACTGATACCACATATAGAACAAGCAACAGACAAAATTCAAAAGCAAGAGCTTAACACTTCCTTGAACACAAGCAACCAACAAACCTTAACAAAGCAATCCCTGGAAATCCTTAATATTACACAGCACAGTAAATTTTCATATAAACACAAATATCTTAAGAGGCAAACTACTTAGAAGTCTACTAAAACTAAAAAGAAGAGAAAAATAAGGAAAAATGAAAAGAAAAAAAAAACTTTGTCCAAAACATATAAAAAAGAAATTAATCACAGCAGTTTCAAGTTTAAAGCCCGCACAGAAAGCTAAAACAAGCTCAAAGTCTTTTCTGTTTTATAAACAAAGCACAATTATCTTCTTAAGAAAAGAGACTAAGCCAATAGTTAATCTAAATAAAGCTTAATCGGCCAAAAATGAGAAAGCAAGATCTCTGAAATACCAAGGCTATATAGAGAACATTAGAGAATGTCAAGGATTAGAAACAATTTAGTAATGTAATCTCATTATCAGAGTGCCATAGGAGCAATTTGAACATCAACATAAATGCATCATACAAGCAAAATTACAGTACAGGAATAGCTTGCTTGCAACAAAAACAAAAATTACGTTTCCACAGGAAACCATTGTGAAAATTGATATCTTTTTAGCATAGATCTTTTTCACTAAGAGTTAAACACCTTGACACAATTTTCTACTTTAAATACAAAAATAATTGAGAAATCTTCAGCCCAAACGATATTAGACCTGAAAAGGAACGAGCTTTTCAAATCAAAACTCAAGAAAAACAATTTACCTGCATGAAATTATATCGTTCCCTCCCAATTGATTCATTTTCAGCAAGTGCAAAATATGCCAACATAGGATAATGCCCAATATACGAAGCATAGCTGTCCCGCTGAATGTTCACAGCCCATTCACTAAACCGCGAAAACAAGATACCAAAATTAATAAAAACACATATAAAAAGAAAAAGAGCAAATAAAATCTTCATCAGAATCAAGAAAAAGAGTACAAAATTTCAAACCCTAAAACAATAGAAATGAATAAATAAATAACTTACAATCTGTTCAAATCAGCATGTCCAGTGCCCACATATTTTGCTTGCAAATGCTCAAGTTGTGAGTTTATATTAAACCTATCACTCGCCTGAACCCAAAAGCAATCATAATTAGTTGATCACATACATATATTAAGGGTTTAGGGAAGTTGAGGAAATTTAAGCAATCAAGATCGAACTTTTCTCCATGAACTCAAAAATCTGAACAGAGAAATTGCAAATGAAGAACTAATTCAATGGATGAAATGACTTTGGTCTATAATTAATCTCATAAATTTCTTAATTTGCTTACCTGCATTTTTGAGTTTGCGGAGCTGAGGGAGAAGAAGTATGGACCACAATCGAGACTCGGGATTTCTTGACCCTGTGTGGTCGGCTTGGCCGGAACTTTATAGCTGGGAGCCAAACAAGGCGTAATCTTTATTATTAAAATAACAGGTAAAAACTATTTTTTGTTGTTTGTTAATTTGATAAAACATAATCTTAAATATAAGTTAGAAATTATAGAATACAAATTTACAAATAATTTATAAGTTATTTTCTATGTATATCAATGCTTCTATGGAATTGAGATAAAGTATATCGACCTAAAATTTTTAAATTATCATATAGTATCCTGAAAGGATCTTTATTATTATTTTTATTTTATCAAAGAGTAAACACATTAAAATTATCAATTTTTACTAAAAATATATCATTTTTTAATAATAAAGTTCATCATGCACCTTGTAATACGTGTAAGTATGATATAGACCATTTGTTTTGTAAAACATAAATCTTAACGGTAATTTATAACTTCGTCAACCAGAAAAATAGAACAAAAAAATTATTAAGTGAGTTATGCAAATAAGAACAACATAACAAAAAAATTCTAGCGAGATCCATCCTTGATGATCTCAAAGCTGAGAAAAAAAAATCCAAACCCCAAAGAAAAACGAAAATGAAAAGAAAAAGAAAAATAATGGAATGCTTGGTGGCTTCCATGAGAGAGTAAGAATTCCAATTTTCTTGAATGGAAATGATTAGTGATTGAAGCAAACAAAAAAGGTCATCCAAAGGCAAGACCATTCTTGAATTTTTTTCCTTTTAAAAGAAATAGTTTTGCCATTGGCAAGATCAATTCTTAAAATCTAATGTTTTTAAAAAAGAATTGGTTTGACATTGACAAGATCGATTGCTAATTTTTTTTTAAACAAAAAATTAGTACATCGTTCTCAACATCAGACTCTCATTTCATACCAGATTTGTCTTCACCAATGACGAAAAGGTATATGGTGGGCTACAATTTTCAAATGGGGTATACTACGAAGTAAACAATTAGAAAATTGTATATTTATGATAAAACCTTCTAAATTCTCTTTAACAACTTTTTTTTTCTTTTGTGATAGTTAAATAACAATATGATATTCTGAATGTTTAATTTGTAAGCAAATACAAAACATGATTTTTCCTTGATTTTTTATCTTAAATTCTTGTTTCAAATACTCAATTACTTTGTGATAAATTTGAATTAGTTTATGATATCTTCAAGTTGGATAATAGTTTGTTTTGTATAATCATTGTATTTATCATTGTATAGTTGATAAAGTAACTCATAGAGGATAGAATTGTTTTCGGTAGTTGTGATAAGTTAGGATATTTCCTTATTGTTATTATGTATTCTATATATTCAAGTGTATGCAATAGAACAAGTGTGCTTTGCATCAAGTTTTCATGATATCAGAGCAGTGACAAAAATCCTGTTTTTTTCATTCATTATATTCTTTTATTTCTTGACAAATGGTTGCATCTTCACAAGAAAGGTTTGTCATTATAAATGCAAAATTTGAAGTAATGGATGTTACTTCTCCATATTACATCCATGCTTCAAATCACCTATGTCAAATTTATGTGAGTGAGCTTCTTCATTAAACAAATTATGAAAAATGCAAGAATGACATGAGTAATGTCTTGTTTGCTAAAAACAAGATTGGTTTTGTTGATGGTTCAATTACCATACCAGATACAAATTCAACAGATTTAGGGAATTGGCAAATGTGCAATGCCATAGTGAAGGGATGGCTTACTTGTGTCATGAAGAAAGACATGCGGAATAGTGTGCGGTTTGCTAAGACACCAAGGGAAGTGTGGTTTGATGTACATGAAATACTTGAAAAGGGTAATGCACTTAGAATTTATGAATTGAAAAGGGCTCTTGCATTATTATAGCAAGAGAAATTAACCGTGGTTGCATACTACACCAAGCTAAAGGGAATTTGGGATGAAATCACTGCAATTTCACCTATGCCTCAATACTTCCATGGTGGCTGTTCTTGTGATCTAAGCAAACGAGCCCAGGCACTTAGAGAAGCAAATCAATTACTTGATTTACTTATGGGATTAGGAGAAGACTTTAATTCCATTCGGTCGCAAATTCTTGGCACTTAGCCTACAACGTCATTAGGAAGTGTTTATCACCGAATTGTACAAGACGAGCAGCAACGTCTTGTTGCAACCAATCGACGAATTTCAGTAGATAATGCATCAGCCTTTCAAGTTTAAGGGAAAATGATGCAATTTTCTTTAACGAAGTCAATTTCAGAAAGGGAAAAACAATGCTATAAAACGAAGGTTAGTTGGAAAAAGAGAAAAACCTATATGCTCACATTATCACAAAATTGGGCATTTAGAAGAAATTTTTTATGAATTGATTGGGTATCCTGCTGACTGGAAGCGATCAGCACTTAAGAAAGATAAACGACCCGTAGGAAGAGTGACCAATATGACCTCAAAGTCCAGTCCGATTCTATGTTTGAATGCGGCACAATTTGACAAGCTTGTTCAATACTTTAGTAGTGAACTAGAGGTAGTTGTTGGAGACACATCTTTGCATGGCAATCAGGTTTTACTACACAAAGTTCAACTGCTTCAGCAAACATGACATGTATATTTCTTGATAAGGAATGGGTAATAGATACAGGGGCAAGTGATGCTTGTATGAGAGCTAAACAAACTCGAAATTCTTTTTCTTCTAGTGAAATAAAGAGTTTGAGCCATTTGGAACTTGTTCATTGTGACATTTGGGGACCTTGTCAAATTCCTTCTTCTTCTGGTGCTTTATATTTTCTCACTTTGGTAAATGACTTTAGTAGAAGTACTTGAGTCTATCTGATCGAATCTAAAGGTCAAATTGCTGATCATATGATTTCTTTCTATAACATGATAGAAACTCAATTTGGAAAGAGAATTAAAATTTCAGAGCAGACAATGGGGGAGAATTTCAGTCCACTCGTATGTATGGTTTTTATAAAGAAAAATGTATTATTTTACAGATTTCCTATGTTTATACTCAACAAAACGGAGTAGTTGAACAAAAACACATATATATCCTTGAAATAGCAAGAGCCCTTAGGTTTCAAGCAAATCTTCCAATGTTTTTTTGGGGAGAATGTCTTTTGACTGTTGTCTATATTATCAACCGATTACTTTCCACAACAATAGCCAACCAAACTCTCTATGAAAAACTCTTCAACAAGAAACCATCATATGACATTTAAAAAGTTTTTGGATGTCTTGTCTATGCCCATAATCCGAAAAACAAAGGGAAGTTTGATGAGAGGAGGAGAAAGAGCATATTCGTTGGATACCCACAAAACCAAAAGGGATACAAACTTTTTGAGTTGAATTCTAAACTTTTTTTGTTTCGAGGGATGTTAAGTTTTTTGAAACTAAGTTTTCTTATTTTTCTTCATCCAAATAGCAAAATACCTCAATTTTATTTGATCATTAAATATCTTCAAACACCTATGATGAAAAGTATGAAATTATCAAATCTGGAGAAGATAATCATAGTAATAACTTTTTGCAGAAAAATAGTCAGCATTCTATTTCTTCTCAATCAATTACTTTGTCTGAAAATAAAAATAATTTCCAAGAACCTGGTGTTGAAAGGATATTGAGTAGAGAACGAAAAAAACCTACATATTTAGAGGCTTATGAGACTGATTTGCCTCCTTCCCTAGCACATTCGCAAAGCTCAACCATTCTGTTTACTAAATTTGTTAAGTATCCTTTAACATATTTTATTTCTCTTGAACATTGTACTCCTAATTACAAAGCTTTCCTAATAGCAATTGATTCGAATACGGAGCCCAAAAGTTTTGCAAAAGCTAGGCAACATCCTCACTGGATTGAAGCTATGAAAAATGAAATAACAACTTTAGAAGAGAATGAGACTTAGGAGTTGAAAACGCTACCTGAAGGAAAAAGAGTAATTGACTCAAAGTGAGTATACAAAATCAAATTCTGGCCAAATGGAGAAATAGAAAGATATAAAGCTCGTCTCGTTGCAAAGGGTGTTTATGCAAATTGAAGGGATAGACTACCATGAAACATTTGCTCCAGTTGCAAAGTTGGTCACAATAAGATGTTTATTATCTGTTGCAGCTGCAAAAGGTTGGATAATACATCAATTAGACGTAAACAACGTCTTTCTTCATGGAGAACTAGAAGACGAGTTGTATATGAGGATTCCTGATGGATTTGCAACAAAGGGAGAAAACTATGTGTGCAAGTTAAGAAAGTCTATCTATGGTCTTAAGTAAGCCTCGCGAAATTGGAACATTAAATTCACAAAGGCTTTTATCAGTATTGGATTCACAAAGTCAGTGGCAGACAACTCATTGTTTTTGTACAAAAATGGAGAAATTTTTGTAGCAGCCTTAATCTATGTTGATGATGTCATTTTTACAGGGAATGATGCGAAAATGATTGATGTTGTAAAGGTGTATTTAAACAAAAATTTCAGCATTAAAGATTTAGGGGAATTGAACTATTTCTTAGACATTGAAATTATGAGAAATAAAAAAGGGCTTGTACTTACTTAAAGAAAATATGTTCAAGATATTCTATAATAGTGTGGTTTATTGGGAAGCAAACCACCCGACACTCCTTTGGAGCAAAATTATCAACTCGCAAATGATGATGGAAAGGATTTTGATAATGTTAACAGATACAGACAACTTATTAGAAGGTTATTGTACTTAACAATCACGAGACCATATATCACTTATATAGTTAATCTTTTGAGTAGATTTGTTCAAAATTTCAAACGAAAACACATGCAGGCAACTATTAGAGTCATGAGGTATTTGAAAGGTACAATTGGGTATGGTTTGTTGTTAAGCAATTGTTGCTCATTAAAGTTAGAAGCCTACACAAATGCTAACTGGGGTGGTTGTCGAACTACTCGACGATCAACTTAGGATTTGTCATCCAACTAGGAAATACTGCTATATCATGGAAGACAAAAAAAAAAACAAAATGTAGTGGCCCGATCATCTGCAGAAGCAGAATATCGGACAATGGCAGCTGCAATAAGTGAAATTATATGGCTTAAATGGTTGTTGAAGGAGTTGTAGATTGAAAAAAATGGTCAAAGAGATTCAGATATGCAAGATACATACAAAGATTTGTTCACAAAAACTGTAGGACAAGAACAATTTTGTTATCTTACTGGCAAACTGCAGCTTCAAAATCCTTACTGTCATCTTGAGGGGGAGTGATAAATTTAAATTAGTTTATGATATCTTCAAGTTGGATAATAATTTGTTTTGTATAATTATTGTATTTATCATTGTATAGTTGATAAAATAGTTGATAGAGGATAGAGTTGTGATCGGTAGTTGTGATAAGTTAGGATATTTCCTTATTGTTATTATGTATTCTATATATTCAAGTGTATGCAATAGAATAAGTGTGCATTGTATAAGTTTTCACTTTGAATAAATAAAAGCATCAAATAACCTATTTGATATTATTTGAAAATACTTTTTATGTTCCAAAATATAAATTATTAGAAGACTTTTTAAACATATTAAAAAAACAATATGCTTCATAAGTTGTCTTTTTTTTATTGTTTTGAAAATAAAAAAATAAAAGAAAATCTATTTTGCTAAGAAAAAAATATAAAGACTTTGTTTTGAAAATAAAAAAAGATAAGAAGACAAATGAAAATAAATAAAAATAATATCATAAGTTATTGATAAAATATCTATAAAATTTCATAAAATAATTTATATTTTAATATTAAAAAGATAAATCCGGACAAATTAAATTTTGATACAAAAGGAATAGGTATTATTTTGTGAACTTTCAGCTCACAAGCACGTGAGAGCCTATCATGACGTACAATCTTCTAAATATAATTCCTAACAAGTGCAAATGATCTCAAATTATATAACGATTAATTATAGTCATTTACACAAACAAGTGATTAATTACAAAAAAAAATGCTATTAATACTTATTTTAGGCCTAATCTATCAATTTTAATTTAATCTTTTATAATATTAACAATTATCAAGCAATTTTTATATCTATGAATTAATCTATCTATCACCATCCACACTGATTTTCAACCATGTCTTCTTCCGTAATTTAAAGTAGATAATATATTTGGACTGAATTTTAAAATTAATTTTCTATTTTTTCATAAAAACATATTTCAAAACACTTTTTTCTAACCCTACATATAAATCTCATTTAATTACATAAATAATATATTTTTAAATTATAATTACAATATCAAACAATTTATTAAATATATTTTATATATTTTATAATATTATCAATGTAAAACTCAAATCATATCAAACTTTCAAAATGATATAGAAAATAGCAGAGAGTAACAGAAGAACTAACTATGAGAACCAAAAATTTTAGAGATCAGTATCTAGACTGAGAATTGGTATTTTGCTATAACTACCCTGTATTAGTGAAGGTAATTACACGAACTGACTATTACAATGTCTCTACAGCTTGACATATAAAAAAAAATTACAATATTTTGATTATCAAAAAAGAATTGAAATATATACTAAATCCAAAGAACTAATTTACAAGACCAAGATCAAAGCCGAGCCAAGCCAAGTACAAACCAAAAGGAGAGAAAAAAAATGGCCTTACTCATAATACTTACACTCCGGGTGCACAGAGATTAAAGAAGCTGAACGGATGCTATTCAACAGGGAAGAAATTAATCCTGCTTAGTTCATTTGCTAAGAGGGTCATTTCGATGCGTTATGCACAAAATTAGTAAGGTTATGGTTTTCTTGGTTCCGAGACTTCGAACCGTGAAGGCAATAGATTGAGAAAGCTTCCCTGAGCTGGTTGTTCAGGAGCAGACTCTGATTCCTCATCTGTGACATTAGAAACCGAAGGATGAATTACTGACGCGCTCATTTTACTTATTCTATGCTTCTTCCACACTCATTGCACAGTCTAATAGTATTGCAGGTGAGAGTTGAATTGACAAATTGTAAAGCAACTGGACTGAATAGGCAAACAAAACAGCAGCAGTGATAACTTTTGATGACACTGTTGTTCTAGCAGCAAAATTTTAGCTATGAGTAACAGCAAGCAGCAATATCAAACAAACACGATAAAACATTTAGTCCTTACCAGTCTTGTAAATGGATTGCCAGGCAAAACTATTTTATGGGCTTGTTTTTCCTATTCTTATAACCCCGCCCCCCCCAAAAAAAAAAATTCCAATTGTTTGTATGATAAAAACTTATTCGGATTATTGAGGTGCAGTGAATGATCCAGTGAATAAAAAAGCTACATTAATCACAGAAAGATATATGCACCCACAAGAGAATAGATAATAACGCTGAGAGAAAAAGAAATCATACTGAAGAGAGATTTCACAGTGGGTCTCTTCGGTTTGTTGCTTTTCTTCTTTAATTCAGCTGAAAACAAAGCCAATTGAACATTCAATCATCAGCATGAAATTGTGCAGCAATGGTGAAACAAAAAAAAAAGTCCAATATTGATTTAAATTTTTTATAGAAGCAATTGCTGAAAAATAATGAAACTGAAAAACATAAGGAAACAAGCCAAATTACCAATTCCAGGAACTTCGTGATCATTCACAATTTCAAAGTTCTTATATGTATAGCCCATGAAGTTGACGTCCTTTGATGAGAGCATCTGTAGCAAGAAGAGAAAATAGAAAATGAAACAACAAGACTATACATATAATATATTATCAAATGATAAGGAAAATATACTTTGCACATCATCAATTAACAGCCAAAGTTAATCTTTTCAGATTGCCTCTATCATATGTACAGAAGACTTCCATTAATAAACTGCTCCAGAAAAATCTTAAGAGTATTGATCAAAGCAAATGAAAACAAAATTTTCCACAAATTGCTTTGCCACTTAAGCAGAAACTCCGCATAAAAGGAGTCTACTAGTATGAATTTTCCCTATTTCTTTACAGGCCTCCTTGGCATGATCATTTTGCTTCATTTTCTCCGATATGACTTTTATCCACTGTAGGGCTTCACCTAATAAAGCAAAATCTGTAGAGATCTGAATGTCAAGCTCATACCTAATCACATGCATTAGTATAACTCGTTTATTTCTTGTTCATCACATCATTTTCCCTTAAAAAACTTCACATGACCAAGTTGAAAACCGCTTCCTAGAACAGCCATACATTTCAGCTAGTGGTCATGTCCCAAATCCAAACATAGTGCATGCACAGATCAAATTAAGAAAAACTATAAATGAAGGCTGACAGAAAGAGCAGAAACAAGTAACATTTCCCAATGACAGCAAATACAGATGGACAACAACATTCAAAGACATCAAGGGAAAGGGAGCCTCAAAGACAAACCTTCCTCCATGGACCAGATTTTGATGCTGTTGAGGCTTGATTGTCAGTCTACAACAACAAAATAATGAATATGAGCAAATTTTAAAGAAAACCTGGGAAGGGGTGGAGCGCCAGAAGACTGAAATGGTAACCACAATATCAGGTGGGAGAAGATTGTGCAAACCTCTTCAAACTTCTCGAAATTTTGGGTATCCAACTCATCATTAACTTCAGGAATAAATGCAGCTTTCATTTGATACAACTTATCCCACTCGATGCCTCTAAACCATGGGTGGGCCTAAAAAGAATGAAACAAACAAGGGTCACTCTGCACTCTGACAAAGCACATTTGAAATTTTATATTAGAAAAAAGCAACACCTTTATTTCATCAGCGCCTTTTGTTCCAAGCCTTTGTTCCACATTACATAATAGTTTCTGGATAAGATCTTTTGCTTCTGGGGATAGCTTTGCCTCTTCTGGAAATTTAAGATGCGTTCTCCAGTTTACTATCTACAACAAAGAGAAAAACTAAACTACTGTCATGCAAAAAGGATATGTTCAAAGCAGAAAGCTACTGGAAAAAAATGAGAAAGCTATGCATATAAACAAAGATTATAAAATGTTATAATGCACACCAAAAACCCTTGATTCTTATAATCTATTTGCTAATGTCTGTCTTCATGGAGTAATCAGTATACATCATCCATACATGTCCTGATTATAAAAATTGCCTACTTAATTCAGCAAGAGCTGGTTTTAACAGGTGATAATACTGACAATAAGTAGCCTGTGGTAATTGATTAGACAATCCTTTACAGTACCTCAGATAAACTTGAGTCCATAAATTACTTTTGGAGCTTCTGAAACCAGACTGCAGTTTAGGGGGTGTTTTTAGCTCCTAGATATGGAACTAAAAATCTCAAATGACAATGCAAACAACACTAGCTACATACTGACTGGAAATCTCAAGAATAAACAGTAGGAAAAATCATGAAATCCAATATCAACCTTTTTATTCTGTTATCAAGAGAAACGACACCGTCAGATTGTGAATCAAGAACTTCACTAGACGAAAATAGCAAATGCAAAAGCAGTGCCAAGTTACAGCCAAAGAAACCAAAAGAAAAGAGAAAGCGCATTCCCTGAGAACTGTATTAATTATTGCAACCATTGATTATTACCTTCCTACAGGTCGACATGGGTTCATCTGAGTAGAAGGGAGGATATCCAACAAGCATCTCATACATGATAGCACCAAGAGACCACCTGTGGGGAACCATATAAAGAGTCAAGATAATCTGATTAGCATTGATAGATCTTATTCCAAAAGGAAAAAGGTGAAATGCATATATAAAAAATACAAACCAGTCACATTCCATTCCATATCCCTTCTTCAGCAAAACTTCTGGAGCAATATAATCAGGTGTTCCAACGGTTGAATAGGCCTACAGCATTAAAATTTGGATAAAGAGAACCCAAACACAATTCAGCATAATCCTCAAAATCCAGGATGACAAAGAAGAAGAATAAAAATCTCAGACTCACTCCTCTAGGATAGAAGAGATAGCAACTGATAATTTAGCTCAGTATTAGTGTTTATAAACTGTTTGAGAATTTTCCAAAGAATAGCACAAGGCATACTCATGGATGCAGTTGCCAACTATAGGTTGCACAAGATATGGGAATCCACAGGGACCCTTTCAACTACATTGATGATATAAGACCAGAAATCAGAAGCCAAAGGGCCAAACAGGTAAATGGTGTGCCCTAGAGACAACTCAACATTTCAAATGCATAAGACAAAACTGAGATTAAAATCAGAAATTGGAAAATTCTAAAAGAAGCTCAGAATGACTGCCTGTTTGAAATAGAAACTTGGTCAAACCCCATTGCATTTACCAGCACTTGAAGCTAACAAATACTTGCGAAGCCACATTAACAGATGTACCCATCTATATAAACCGACAGGAAAAAAAAGGAATAGAAGAAAAATGCCAATAGAGATAGCCTGTTCATGAAGCCATTTATTAATCATTATTTATCACTTCATTTTTGGGGTGGGGGGTGGGAGGCGTGGTCCAAGTTTCAGGGTGTTTAGGATTCACAATCATTGGAAAGATACAGCAGAATTTTAGCAATCACCAGAAAGTTACAGCAGAAATCTTACAAGCATCCTCCTGTTCCTCTGCCAATGCTGTAGCTGTTCTTGTTGAGTACGCTTGGGTGCTGCAGGACGCCCATCACTTTGAAGAGCACCACTAAGATTATTTGTGACTGAAAAATCCTTTTCATGAAGGTTGCTGCAGTCTAGTGGTTTACATAGTCCAAAATCTGACAATTTCATATGCCCATTTCTGTCAAGGAGCAAGTTATCAGGCTTGATATCTCTGCAGAATGTCAGAGAACAAGTTAGTCCTATGTAAGAGTAACTTTCAACTTTGGATGTGAAAATCATTTTCAAACAAGAATTGAGAAACCTGTGGATGTAATTGTGTTTATGGATGGATTCAATTGCAAGAACTGTTTCCCCAACATAAAACCGAGCCTCATCTTCAGTCAATGTATCCTTCCTCATCAGCAAAGTCATCATATCTCCACCAGGTAAATATTCCATGATAAGATACAGATACTCCTCATCTTGGAAAGAACAATAAAGTTTAACAATGCAATTGCTATCAACCTCAGCAAGGAGGTTTCTTTCTGCTTTAACATGTTCAACCTGAAAAAATAGAACATCAGGGGTAAAGCCCTATGAGCAACAAACAAGAAGCTTCTAATGAAAGTTAATGGCTTCCAACCTGGCCCCTGCGAAGCATTTCTGATTTCTTAAGCTTTTTCATGGCATATACATGACCAGTTGTCTTTTCTCTACAAATCCTGACCTATATACACCAAAAGACAATGCACCAATTCAGTAAATTGTTCATCACAAATTCATCACCACTAAAGAATTTCATTTTGGTGGATCAGAAAAAAAACGAGAAAGAAAAGATAATATGAAATTGTCCAGATCAGAAGTACATGGTAACAATTAAAAGGAAAATATCTAGTCAATGCAGGGCACTTTTAGTCGTGCACCAGACTAGGGTAGCATTTTCCCAGTGAAGAAACCACAGAACTTGTGCCAAAAAGAATTCTGTTATTAAGGTGTTGTTGGTTGGAAAGAGAGGGGGGGGGGGTTGAGATTTCAATCCACAGTGGACAACATTATCAGCGAATCTCTTTCCTCTATGGAAACCAAGTCTGAGCTTCAGCAACCTCACCAGAAACCATACAAAGTATTCACCTTGGTGGTAATTTTGCGCTCCCTCAATATAAGACATACTCCATCAGTTCCAAATTTTCATATTTCTAGATGGAGATGTCTAAAAAATAATTTCCATTGTTCTAAAATATTCATATTTTACGCTAAAATTTCTAGAAGTAACCTCCTTAATTTGAGGGATATATTCTACTAACACATGGGTTTTACCAATGATGACTTTAATAAGGATAATTTAGTAACTATACCTACCATCAGAATCTTTGCTTTATTTTTGTAAAGGAGACACTCAATTTGGAGGGAGGGAGTAATAAATGGCATGTCCCCAACAAACATAATGAGAAAAAAATTGTCCCTTTTGCGAACTAAAAAATAGAAACAGAATCTTGCCTTTAGCAATCTCTTGCACTGATCCTAATCTAAATTTTAAGGGACCAAAATTTCACTGATTCATGATCATCCCTTGCCTACCTCATTTAGTTCCCCAAGGTCAAAAGAACCAGAGTTGTCTGTGCTACACAGAGAGAAAGAGAGAGAGAGTAAAAAACTGATACCTCGCCAAATGCACCCTTTCCTATCATTGTCAATGGCTCAAAATCATCTGAGCCCATCTTATGCCTCTGAAGGCGCATATATTCTGTTTCCTTCTTCTCCAGGTACTTTAGTATGTTACTCTGCTCTTCTTCAGTTACATCTGCATCAGCTAATTTCTTTTCCAGCATATGACGGCTGTATTAGCAAAGAAAAAATAATTTCATCTTTCTCCAAACTATAGATTAAGAACTTCATTTACAAAAGAAAACTAGAAAAGCAGACTGCTGAAAAGATTAAAATGGAAATGAGATCATGGTGTCACAAGGAAAATTCTATCAAGTATTCCTCACTCTACCAAAACAACCAGAACGTAAACCCACAAGCCAAGAATAGATGACAAACTATAAATACTCTCTGTACTGATTATACAAGAAACTTTTAATTATATTCTCTTTTATTTTTTGAGTACACTATTTAACATCAATCAAAATGGTCAGTTTGCAGTCATGAATTCCAGCCAGTCCTCAGCAGCATAAAACTGGTGATAGCTCCACTTTGGCCAGCTCTAACCACTGTCATAGTTTCCAACGTATTGCATTGTGCTAAAGCACATGGCAATTCATCATAGTTCAAGAAGGACTAATGCTAGCATACAACTTATGTAATCAACAAGATAAATCAACGTGGAGCAACCAGATAGAGGGCAAACTCTTTAGCTTATTGAAGAAAATACCAAGACAGTTTTTTTTTTTTTTACGTATTAAAGATAAAGAGGCAGTAAGTGTATGGTAGGTTATCCATCACGTGCTTCAAGTGCATGCTTGAAGTCTTCAACTAAGAGTGCAAAAGTCCACAGCATTTAGTACAACATCAAATGGGGCCCATTGTAGCAGCAAACCTGGCTACTTTGTAATAAGAAAATAAAGCGTTTGGAACTAAAGGAAATATTCGGAAGACAAATTTCTTGAAGCTGGAGTGAACAGAAAGATCTTAAATAGCAAAAACACAGACAAGGTTTCTGATAGAGAAATGGTACCTTAAAGAGATATAAAGAACATTGTTTACAAATTTGTTTTTCACAAAATAGGATTCAACGTCACAAAAACATCCCCTAGCTGACCTTCCCTTCCTTTCTATTTATCTGGTGAAAATGAGTTATACGAAAGACCTACACAAAATAAAATGCATGCATAATACAAATTCATTTATTCGTCTCACAGATAGATTTTATACTATTCTTCGATACAAACAAAGAATATATCCATGTTGTCAATATAAATGCAACAGATATAAGAAAATGGAATAATATTAGTCAAGACAATCCATCACTGATTATGCTCCCAACAAATTTTAATCATTTACTATATTTTCCTCAAGATGATACATTTAAAAACAAAACCATAAATTGGCTAATTGAAATATCCAGATTTTTCTTTTAAAGATGTAATTCTCTTTACAGTAGGAAGATTTTGAACTCTGTAATTTATAGACGTGTGCATCTTGTTAATTTCCCAACTATGTTTGAAAACACAAAGCATAATTTAAATAACTTATTAGCAGAAATATACACCACCTTTCACAAAATTTTATAAACACATTATTTCAGTTTGACTATTTCACACTTTTCTTAATGATTATCCCTTATACCATTGACATGTTCATCACTCAAGGAGCCATATTATTTTATGGTCAGGGGTGTCAATTGAAAGACTCTGAAGATAACTAATGTTAGTGCACATTTTTCATTATTGGAGATAAGTATATTCCAACCAAAAAAAAAAAGACTCTGAAGGACACAATTTTCTCCAATTTCTATTAGAAATAAAAATGAAAAACTACTATCCATGATCATAGTAAATCTTATCTTCTCTCTTGCATATAAGTAAATATCGAAAGAGTCTCATTTTACGGTGCCTTATATCTGTTATTATAGCTAAAGGAATCTTTTGGATCTAGTTCAGTTGCACAAGTTAAGCCTAGTATAACTAACATTATACAAGTTCTAGTTTCAAGATAGCTTGGTCAAGCACAGTATCAGGGGATTTGGGGGGAGGGGGGTTACTGCCAGAGCACGAGAAAAGAAGAGAAAAAGTTTTGGAAAAGGATTTTGGATAGTGGACATTGCTTGCCACCTCAGATTATTCTTGATTTCAGTAGTCTTTTCCTATGCTTTCAAGATTTTCAATTTGATTCTCTTTTTGCTATAATTTTGATCTCGAGGAAAGCCGAACTAGATTTTATTCATGTCCCACAAAATCTGAATCAAAAGACCAAAAGAAACTGAACTCCAATACCTAGAAAATCCTTGACCAAACCCAGTTCATGACCCACATAATTTTTACCAACTTAAAAGTGATAGATACAGATACCAAGACTGAATATGCCCTTGATTATTAGCTTGCTTGTGATAACAAAGTACGAAAAGATATGTAAAAGGAAAAGGATTCAGTGCAAGATAGGATGGTAGTGCCAACATTTTGTAGGGCAACTACAGAACAAGCCAACACATATGATAAGATACTGCAATACACAGATTAAGTATTATAAAGTTGTCACAGTAACATGCTTATATGATCCTTGAATGGCTAGAAAAGCTTGCCACAAGCCCAGAAAGGACACAGCATGATACAGGAAGACTTGCTTCAGGACCAGAATTTTGCATTGTCAAATTTTAACCATCATTTTAAGTAACTTTCTTGTCATTTTAAGAACTTCAAAAAGAGATGTCTGATCCACTATCCCTCTTGGTTTAACTTCAAACAACCAAATTCGAGTAGAAAGATGGTAAATGCGTATCATGCCAGATCTCAAGTAATTAGAGTGTGTATCATGTCTCACAATAGTTTGCTTTTAGTTTTCTTTACAACTGTAAAAAAAAAAAAATTATTTCTCCTTTAAATAGTGAGACATATTTTCACTTTAAAGGGTTAAATAAGCCAAGTTATTTACAGAGAGCACTCCATGATTGTTTTTCAAAAATAGTCTAGGAAACTTATTTACTAAAACCCAGGAAGGAAGGGGAAGAAGAAGAAGTTAGATGGAATTCCCAGCTTATCTTAAGCGAAGGGAAAAAGAGCCTTATATTTGGGTATTTCACCGCACATGTGCCAATGGCACTGGTAAAGAGCCTAAAGTGAATATTGAAATGTCATATGCTTCTCGCCAACACCAAGATCCAAGCTTTCCAATGAATGATGTATCTGAACTATAACTGAAACATATTTCATTCTAGCATATGTTGGCAATCCAATTCATTTTCAGGGGCACTCATAAAACAATTAAGATATACAAACCTAAATAGTCTTCAAAAAAACACAAACCTAGAATATTCCTTTTCTTTTAAATAGAAATATCTTTATTGTGTTGTTAAAAACCTATTTCCAGCAGCCAATTAAGAAAGATTTTTCGGCACAGAAACTTTTTAGAACACATATAATTGGAACACATATAGGAAAGAGGCAATTCATAGAAACAGAAAAGGATCATTCTACACTAATAAAGCACAAATTATATAAATAATTAAAGGAATATCAAATATATAAAGCAGTTAACTTGTCATCAAGAACCCAAGGAGAAGAAAACTGTCTAAATTTCTTCACTCACACAAAAAACATGTCAAAAAAAAAAAAAAAAGGAGAGGGAGAGAGAGAGGAAGTGAAAAATGAAAACCACGTTCTCCTACTTACCAGCATTTTTTCAACTAAAAGAATTGTCAAAAATAAATGATTGCAAATTATAAAGGACAGTTTGCAACTAATTTCAAGAAACATATGCCCATACCGCTCCCTTCGCTCTTGAAGACTCTTCATTTGCTCCTTGTAATGCTTTTCAATATACTGCTTAGCAGCAGCAACCTTCTGCTTGGTAGCATTTGAAGGCGCCTCTTCATTTGACAACACTTTTGCTCCTTCTTTTCCATTAGTTGTTGATTCCTTCTTCTTTGATGGCTTGGCCTTATCCTTTGGTCGCGATTTACCAAATAAACGCCTCAAGGCCTCCATCTACTTAACTAAACCAACACTTCTTTTAGATCAGGATTAACCAAGGACTTTAACCACTATAAATCCACACTCCGAAATATTTGTCCTTCTTCAACAATAAGCCAATACATCAAGTCCAAAAACAATCCCCAGTGCACCTTAAACAAATGAATATTCTGCATTAAGAAACAAATAAAGACAATAAATCACAAAATATATCAATCTCTCCTGAAAAGTAAGCAAAGGATTAGTTGGAGATGACAATTTAAACTCGCACAATTTTGAGTTTTTGCAGTTTCTTATTTCATTTTTTTTCCTCATAACTCAGCAATATCTCAATTAAACAACATCTGCGTACACAAAATTCTTGAACAGAAATTATTCTATAATAGTGCTTTCCTCCATTTAAAAGTTTTCAACATCTACTTCAATGATTTTACAAATGAAATAATAAAAAATTAGCTGATCACCTCAACTGATATGGTGATAAATCCTTTTTCTATCCAAAATTGGGGATCGGTTAACATGTAAAGCAGTAAGATTTTAAAAAGGAAGAAATAAAAAGATTCAGTTTCAAATATCACAAGATAACAAAAGAACTCATTCAATGTGCATCGATTAAAACGGATAACTCAATTCGCTTGTTCTCTAAATTCTCATTAAGGGGGGTAGAAAAATTCAACCTTTACACCAATTAAACTCCCTCATAGGAAAAGAAATGACTGCAACATTGACCTCAAACGCTAAAGTCAACATTTTATTAAAGAAAATCCCACTTTTCACCAAAATCCACATATCAAAACGAATAGAAATGTAAGGAAACAAATCACCTGATCCAAAACAACCCAAGATGCATTTCCATCACCCTTAAAAAACAACCTCTCATACAAAAAAAAGAAGAAAAGAAAATGAATTTCAAAAAGGACCCAATATTCACCCCACAAAAACCAGCAAGAACCCGATATCCTACTAATTCTTGACCTTCATTCTTCTATGACGCTTTGTATTTACGCATATAAATACAAACAACCATATAGAGAGAGAGAGAGAGAGAGATTGATTGAGAAATATAATAAAGCATACCAAGTCAATTATCCAGAGTATGATTGGTAAAGCAAGAATTAGCAGAGGGAATTTACAAAACCCTAGAGAGAAACAGGAGGGAGGGAAAGAGAGAGAAAAGGAAGATAAAGAAGGTGAGCAGTTTAGGTGGAGAAGAAGACTGATGTTGTTGGTGAAGCAGTGATGACCACTTTGTGCTGTGGTGGTATCATTCACCATTCACACTTTCAACTTTCAAGAGAGAGAAACAGAAGAAGATGAGAGAGAGAAGAGAAGGGAAAGACCACTACTCTTTTTTTTTTTTTTAATACTTTTTCTTTATTTATGAGAAAGTTAAAAAGTAAAAATCATTACTATAATTTTTTTTAAAATAATAGTACTCCATAAAATTTGTTTTTTATTAGGTACGTGTCTATTTCTATACAATTTGTTTTTATTATTAGTATTTCTTAAAAAGCGCTAAGTTTATCAATGGTAATAATAGCTTAAAAATATATTCAGATCTTTGAACATTTTTTTGTTTTTTTTTTTAAAGACTGAGCTATTTTCAAAACCAAAAAAAAAAAGAGTCAACTATTTGAACTTAAAAATGGGTTGATTAAGTTTTTGGTCTATAATTTAATTTTAAATTTAAAACATATTCATCCAAATTTACCTTGACCTATTAAAATTTTATTTCTGTCATGACATGATATATACCAAATTTGATTTATGTGAAAAAAATGAGCTAGAATATATCTATTAATGCATTAGAATTAATACAAAAATATATAAAAATTAATCATATATATTTTTATATATAATGCTAACCTTCCTAAACAATAAAACAATAGCTTCATTTTCATTTGTTTATAATAAAAAAACATAAATAATAACTTTATTGATTTTGTGTTTCTTATGATATGAATTTTAAAGCTTTTAGTTAATATACCATAATAAAATAGATAAAGAAAAATCATAATTTAGGCTAAACTTGAAATTCGCATTTCATAACTTGATATTTTAAAGTTTACTAAACCAAACTCATTTTGAACTTTCACATTTTAAATTAGACAAAGTTAATATAGTAAAACATTATTATTAAGACTTGAAGTATCATCAATCTGAATAACACACCAATTATGTAGGTAAACATACAAATCCTACATAATCTATAAATCGCAATAGGCAAATCGTGTGTAATAGGTTTAATATTGAAAATATTTTAAAGTATTGAGTTCGCTGTTTAAATCAAATCAATCACTCGATATTGATACGTATTATTAATGATTCAAAATATAAGTTAATAGTTATATTTTTTTATAACAAATAAGTTAATTAATATAATCAAAAAAATTGTTAATGTGCTTCTCGCCCCAAAGTTAATAGTTATATCAGGTCAACATAAAATATCAAAACTGGAAATGGCGAATCCTACCATGAGACATTCTATCACTATTCAGACTCCTAATGGGGTAAGAGCTGACTCTTTAACCAAAATAATCCCTCCTTTTTATATTTGATCCAAAATAATCTTAATTGTGGGAGGCATACCAAAATAACCTAAAACGTAAATCGCATTCACGTCGTCATTATTTTAATTTTTTTTTTCATTTCTTACTAAGAACGTGAATGGCATTCACGTTGTTGGATAAAAAAAAAAAAGAAAAGGCAAGGATGTGAATGTCATTCACGTCCTTAGAATTAAAAAAAAACAAAAAAGAGGTCATGCACGTCTCTGTGAGGAGTCCTCTTATTCTTCCTCTTTTCTTCTATATTTTTCTATTTCATCATTATTTTTTTCTTCTTGCTTTCTCTTTTTTTTGTTGAGTTAATTAGTTTATAAAAATAATAAATAGAAATTAATATTGTGTAGTTTTTTTTAGCTATTAGTTTTATATTAAAAAAAGTACTATTGATTTTTTTTATTTGTTAAAGCTAATTATCTCTTTTAAAAAAAAAAGAGGAGGAAAGCAAGAAGTAGAAAAAATAATGATGGAAATGGAAAAAAAATAAAAGAAAAAGAGGATATAAGAAGAGGACGTTCATGAGAGACATGAACTTTTTTTTTTTTTAATTCTAAGGACGTGAATGGCCTTTCTTTTTTTTTTTTACCCAAGGACGTGAATGTCATTTACGTCCTAGTAAGAAATGAAAAAAAAATTAAATAATGACGACGTGAATGCGCATTTACGTTTTGGGTTAGTTTGATAGGCCTCCCACAAATTAAATGTGATTTTGGATCAATATAAAAAAGAGGGGTTATTTTGGTTAAAAACTCGGTAAGAGCTGCTCCTATATGTATTATTTATTATGGTTTAAACTGAGCATTCTACTACTACTACTACTATGGAGAGTTAATGAGAAATGAAGAAATAGTTAGTGGAATTATTATTTGTTAATGACGGGGCATAGATGTCTGGGACCAGCAGCTCTTGAAGAAAGAGGGGATCCCACAAACAAATATTTCCCAACAAAATCTAATAAATATGGGTTCTTGGAATGCATAAAATATAAATGGAGATGGCGAAATTGCCAATATATGTATTCAAAGAGTTGTCTTTTTTGAGGGATATCCCATATTTGAAATTAATATTTTCTTAATCTTTGGCAAAATACTAGTCATGGAAAGATCCTTTTTCGTCTCCAATTATTTTTGTTTAGTTGTCTAAATCTTGGACGACAATATACAATAATGGTAAGTTTAGTGTATGTCTTTTAAATTTCAAAATAATTCATAGTACTATCTATATTTCTCATAAACCTTTTTTTTTATATAAAAAAGAATGACAACTTAAAATTCATAATTATTTGTATTTTGTAAACATGGTTTTTCATGTGTAATTTACTTTAACAAATGAAATAGTAACTTCTTCTTCTTCTTTTTCATAATATGGATTTCATAGAAACTTTTGCTAATTTCCCAATTTTATAGGAGATTTTTAAAGGCATGGAGAAAATTGGCTGATAATAATTTCCTTCTCTTGTGTTACAATGAAAATTGCTATTTACATTTGTTTTTATGTTAAGAAATAAGAATGAGTTTGCAATTAAAAAATTTTATTTTCCAAATTAATTGTATCTCTTTTGTATTAAATAATAAGATTATAAAAAAAAATTATGAAAGTGACATCATGTTGATCTTAAAATAAATAGAAAATAATTCAAAAAACTTTGACTTGAGTATGCACTAGATAACAATAATCTAAATTTATATATTATCAATTTTGACCAAATTTGTTTCAAATATGATCATACTTTTTTTTTTTGTTTTGGCTTACAATGTTGACTACAAATTATAATAATTTCATTGTCAAAACAAAACCTTCTTAATTTAGAAACACAAAAATATGCCCAAAAAAAAGCACATTGACTTTGAGGTGAATGCAAATTTGGCAAGTGGCATGAAAAAAAATAAAAAAAGTCTTTAAAACCCTCAAAGGGAAGACTTCAAAATTGTTTGGTTATGAGGTTTTAAGGGGCTAGGAATTAAGAATAAACATACATGAAATTGTACAAGCTAGTGTTTGGGGGCCTATCCATTTTGGGAAGAACTTTTGTTCTTTTTGTACATCAAATTTATCGGAATTGTACATATTTTGACCTTGTAAAATGAATATGCTTTTGTAATATATATATATATATATATATATATATATATGCACGTGCAAATTTTTTAATAAAACACGATTATGTATGCCTTCATTTGCAAGGATGAATCGCTCTATGATTCTTTATATCATTATATTTATTTCTCTTTGAAATTGAATTAATATTTATAATTTAATTCTAAAAGTAATATTTGTACATCAGTGGTATATAAATTTATTAAGTTAAGAAACTGTTAATTGAATTTTAAATAAAAAATAGATTTATTTTAAGGAAGATGGTTCAATTATAGACATCTGAAAATAAAAATATATGCATTTAATTTAGAAGATATATTTTAAAATGACTTTAAAAAATGGCTACTTTAGATAATACTATCACATTTTTATTTGCTGAAACATAATTAAGTAAAAAATATTTTTGGAAATATTATCTAAATAGCTTATCTAAAATAGTCCTTCTTTCAATCAAAATTAAAAAAGCAATCAAGAACAACTGAAGAGATTATTTTACTGAAGAAAAAAAAAAATAGTTAAAAATTGCTTAAATAACCAAGACCAAGACCCTAGTAGTCTAGTACTGCCCTCCTCCAAAAATCCTTTTTTTTATTATTATTATTTTCCTTTCTTTTTAATCATTCTGAAGCAAAGAAGTATCTGAAACAGTTTTTTTTTTATGAAATGGATCCTCCTCTTGTCTTTTTTCTGCTTGGGTTTTTTTCTTTTTTTTGTATATTATGGGATTATAAAAACCCAACTTAATTTCAACTCCAAATTTTTCTTATTATTATACTCTAAATTTATTCATTTTTGTTATTTGTTGACTTTTGAGGTAAAGAAAGAAAGAGGTTGAAGGGAGAAGGACTTTTGTTTGGTTCCTAAGACTTTAAGGGAAAAAAAGACAAAAGAAAAAGAATAAAAAAATTATATATATATATATATATATATATATAATTTTTTTTAAAAAGGTGAAGAAAGTGATATCACAAAACGCGGTTGTTAAAGCTGGACCATTAAATAACACATCCTTCCAAGTACCATCCTAGACAACACAATGCCATTCCAAAAAGGTCACACTTAAGCCATAAGCAACCATGCTGTGACGTTTGAGCTCCAAATGTTCTTTATTTTTTTTTTTTTTTTGGGATAAAAATGTTATTTATTGACTATTATTTGATAAACTAAAATAATTCGAAAACAAATTTATTATTCATCATAAAAGTATATTTTAAAATAATTTTTTTACCTTTAAATTTTAAATTTTCTTCAAACCATACGTATAAATCACGTGAATAATAATTTTATCATTACTTTTTAATTAAAATATAATTACAAATAATTTATTAATTATATTTTTTATATATTACTATTATTAATAATGTATGATACAAAAAACACCATGCCAAACTATCAAGTCCCAATAAAATTTTTATCCGAACATAAAAAAAATTATACTCATTTAAAAAATAAAAGAAAATGACAACATTTTTCAAATTCAAATACACATAGTTTTGAGAGTGAGTTTTTACTGATTCAAAAAGTTGATTTTTTTTTCTTCTGGAAAATGGGAAATTCATGGAGAGGAAGAGTCAGCTATTGCAAAGAAACGTCCGTTCTAGTTTGATATGCTTATTTTCTTTTCTTATTTGTCTTAAATTATAAATTATAATTCTCATTAAAAGTATATGTATTTGTTAATTGATGAAAATATTTTTATTTAAATTGTGTTATTTGTATTTAAAAAATACATTAAATTTAATTTGAAATGATAAATGATATTTTAAAAATAATTTGTGAAAAATATACATTTTTAATAACATTAATTATATTTTTTTAATCGACGTAAAAAATCAAACAAGCCTACTAATTATTTATTAATTTTGGAGGAATGGTGTGCTATCCAACTGAACTAGATAATAAAACAACTTATCTTTTTATCTACATTGTAATTTTAAAAAAAAATCAAACTTGTCAAAGAGAATAAGGAGATTCTAGATCAAAATTAGAATATGACAGCCGTTATATTCAAAAGAAAATACAATTAAGTCAGATTAATTGGTTAAATTAGAATATTATTTCCTATTCTAAGTCAACTTAGAATGTTACTTAGACATATTCAATTATTTGAATTTTAACTTTTAACAAATGTTTAATTCAATATATTTGGACAAAAACAAGGTAATTAAATGATAAAACATTTTTATATACAGTCGAGAAATCACGAGTTGTTTCTCCGTTATGTCATATGTAATAATAAATAAATAAAAAGAATAGAAGTACATTTAATTTAATGATTTTTCTAATTCTGGATAACAATGATGTATTAAATATTATTTTCCCTTTAGTAAAATAAAACACATTTTTCTCCCTTTATTTTGTAAGCATAGATTTTTCTTCTTCTTCCCATTATCAATTATTCAATAATAAAAATGTAATATATACAAATTTAGAATTAAGTCTAAAAATTTGTGAATTGGAAGTTAATCATGATTTTTTCACGTAATTAAATATTATAATTGTTTCTAATATTTTACATTTTATCTAAATTAAAATGACTAAATATATAAGTTTTCACGTTCTAATTTTGATTTTCTATAATTAAAATTATTTTAAAATATGATTGCTATAAGCTTATCAACATGGTGTGTACCAAAAAAAAGAGACAGTGCTCAACGTGACATTATCAAACCTCTCATTACCATTATAGAACTAAGGATCTGAGATTGTATTAAAAAAAAAACAGAAGAAAAAAAAGGTATCGAGATTGTTAAAAAATGCTTGATGTTTCATGTTTCTTAATCGAGTGCTTGATTTACCTTTGAGTATATATTCATTTTTTAAAATTCCACTCCAATAAATTTAATGAAAAATAATTATTCTGAATATAATTAAAGATTGTTTCAAAAAAAAAAAGTCACTAAAGATACTTATTGACAAATATATGCAACTTAACTGATTAGGTGTTATTACTTATTATTCTAAAAATTATAGATTTGAATCATATTATACACATACATGTATGTATGATTGAATTGTAAAAAGCACAACAAAAACTAAATTTGTATCTTTTATAGTTTATTTCTTTTTTATAGGAATTCAACCTTTTGTGGTTAAGAAAATAGTTAGGGAGACCCAATTTTCAAATACCACTATATTGAAATTTTTATATAATATTGACACTTATTTTTTCTCCTATTATCACTTCTTGATATATTTTCTTCTTCCTCTTTCAAACTTATTTCAATTATTCACTTTGAACTTGTACAATAATTAAAATAAATATTGAAAATGATAATTATACAATTAAAGTTCATAAGTTGTCATCATTTAATAATTATTATATATATTAAGTATGTTTAAAAATTACATTATTCACTAAATAATTGACAATTCATCAAAATTATTAACTAATAATAAGAGTATAACTATAAAAATATGTATTAAAATTAAAAACTGATTAATTGAAATGAGAAATTTAAAATATAAATATGTACAAAGAAAAATGTAATATTATATTTTTAAAAGTGTAAAATTATAATTTCATAATTTTAAATTTGAGTTAGGAGAACGAACCCCACTGAAGTAGATAGATTACCCTTGATGTCCGGCTGAAAACTGCAATATAATTGGCACGTGGCAAGAACCCAAGTGAGTGCCAGCCATAGTCCAGGAGTTCTTTTTCTCCAAAATTGGGGCCTTTTGAAGAATTTTTGCTCTTTTCATTCTGCTTTGCTGTGAAGTCTTCTTATTATAATTATATCAGAAATAAATAAAGCCAACAACAGACATGCATTTTGTACTCCCCCCACTACTTTCTTTCTTTCTTTCTTTTTGGCAAGTTGGCAAACCCCTAATTAGTTGTTAATCCATCATTCATGTTGATGTAAACATGATTTTGTTAGTTTAAATATGGTAATAAATCAACATTACTTGTGTCCCTTTCACAATCTTCCATTAGATTACCCCACTTTTCTTTTTTTCTAATCTTTGAACTTATGAAGTTCAAAAAAATATTTATGTTAACTTAGGTATAAAAGAGTAATTCCTACAAAATTATGTGGACCTTTGCATTAGGGACTCCATAACTCATTATTGAAAAACTTCTAAGTATCTTTATTTGTCTGACTCTATATGTCACAATCCATTAACCAAATTTCACGATCCTTGTAATTAATAAAATTTTGTTTTCTCTTTATACTTTAAAGGATTGGACTTGGATCTTCTTAAGGTACTTAGGGATTTAAAGAACTTTTAAATTGCCAATCGTAATAACTAATTGGTAATATTTTAGTTTTGGTGGGTTCGGTCCCTAATTTTTTTAAAGATTATTTGATCCCTAACTCTCTCTCTTCTTTTTTTTTTTTCCTTTCTGTAAGTGGAATTGGTCCTCACTTTGTCTTTTTAATATATTTGGTCCTTTAACAGTTTTCTTTTTTGTATGTATGGCTCCAACCTTCACGATTTGATCCCATTTTGTCTAGCTATAGTAAAAAACTTCGGCCAAATATATATATATATATATATATATGTATATAGCCAACTCAATAATCTCTTTTAAGAAATAAAGGGCAAATCAGAAAACCACTTTTTTGCAATAAAAAAAATCATTTTGGTCAAAAAAAATATTTGGACCATATCTTGACCATATAAATGACAACAAGAACCTTTCAAAAAAAAAAACCCCACAATAAGAACAAGGATATTGTGGTAATTTTTCATTGTCATTGTCTCTTCTTTATTATTGTATAAAGTAAAATCTATACATTTAATTTCGAATATAATGGATATCAAATTAAAATTTTTTATTTTTATTTTCAAGAGACATGCAACATATTAACATTATTAATGGAAAAAATATAAAATATCCATAAAGTTATAAATTGAATTATCATTTCAAATATAAATTATTAAAAATTAAGCAAACATTCCTAACTAATATATATATATATATATATATATATATTTGGAATTAAGGCATGAGTCATATTATATCTTTATTTAGAAAATATACAATAAATTATAGATCAAATAAGATCAGTATTTCATAAAAAGCTGCAACAATCAAATTATGAAAAGTTTAAACTAATGAAGTGGCCAAATCTCTGAATAATCACATTTACATTTTTTATATAAAAATGTGTTCTTACATAATTTTTCACAGACTTTCTTTATAACTATTTGGGGATAGAAGACTCCAAATCACTTGTCCCTTTGGCATCAATGAATTTTTCTTTCAATAATAATGAGATCATAGTGTATACGCAACTTGACCTTCCATCCTCTATTTACAAGTGGACCAAAATCTTATGTGAGAACAAAAAAACAAAAACAAAATCCCTAATGTAAAAGTAAAACTATTTCTTCAACCATTTGAAGTTGTCAAATTCCCTCTACTTCAAAATTTCTTCCCCTAATAACTTTAACCATTGAAATTATTGTATAGATGTCAATTGCTATTATTTCAAATTTCAACAAAATTGTACTCTAGTACTTTATTTGGACCAATTCAGATGAACTACAACACAATTTGTTTGATATGAAATAAATTGATTCGTGTATATACGATAATGATTTACAATAAAAAAAAATTTAAAGAAACAGATTTTTTTAGTTAGGATAGTAATTATATTTTCAAACCTCTTGAAATAGCTTCTTTATTACTCCTATTATTCATAATTTATATTCATATCAAGATCGTTTCATTTATCTCCCTCTTGCTTTTGATCTTTCATCTCCCTTTTTTTTAAAAATAAATAAATAAGTAAAAGGATTCACGACCTCAAATCTCCATTTTGAATATTTCTTCTCTAGTCCTAACTAACTCCTAACTGCATTTTGAACTTTAGATTTGAAATGTTTGTGCAATTGGCAAATTTGACTTGAAAAAAGATTCTAAAACTATGAGAGAAGAAAGATGAGATATATATGGAGTGGTTGAGCCCACAGGGATAGGCAACTTGAGTACTGTGGGGATGCCCTTAAATTAAGGGTATCATTGGGGACCATTGTGAAAGCATTTTGGTTGACAAGAAAGCAAAAGGTAGGGTTTGAAGTTTTGCTTTTAACATTTTCTCACCTTTGATAATTTGTCCCTCATTTTATTTAATATTCATCCTAATCCTACCAAATTTCTAGATAGTCAAGGTGAAAGTTCATATTTAATCTTGATTAACAACAATTAAGGGAACAATCATTGATAGCACCCTCTTGGCCATTCAAATTCATCATCTTAGTAATTGAATGCTATGAAACTTGAAAGTTGGGAGTTAACAATTAGCTAAAAATTAATTTGTTTGTTTTTATTTATATAAAATATATATCGATAGCATTACACTGAGATGAGATCGCTTAACCAACTACTTATAAAAAAATAATAATAAAGTTTGTTAGTTTGAGAAATAAAAGAAGATTGGAAGTGAGCAAAATTTTGAACTAGAAGCAATTCTTCTTGTTTGAAACCAACCACATATTTTTTACTTCATTTGTATTTCCCACTTAAGGAAAGTTCAAAGATTCCATTGATGACAAGGTAGATATCGGTTCAATCTTCAACTTGATGTACATAGATATCTAACATGTTAAGAAATTGAAAAACAAAAAACAAAGGATCTCTTAGAAAATTTAAACCAATTAATAAGAGAAGTTTTGAGGGTTTTTGGCTCCAGCCTCTTGTACAGATTTTTGGGATGGTACCTTGGCACAAGAATGGATACATTTTAATTTCAATGGGGTTGTGGGAATTTTTTCATTGCACCAGTCATTGACATATTTTGTTTAGACAAATCGTTTGTGTGTATTTTTGATACTATCGTAATAAAAAGTTTTATGGATCATGTATGTTTTTGATACTATCGTAATAAGAAATTTTATGTATCGTTTTCATTTTCTAATAAGTCTTTTTAAATTGCTAGGAATATTTTAATTGAGATTATAGATCTTTGTGTTGCTTGGGGTTCTGATGACTCCCAACGGTAGTAGTCAACACACTTTTTTACATTTTGAGTAATATACTTTTGATCCCTTTTCATTTAAAAAACAAAAGAAAAAGAAAACTCCCAACGGTAGTAGTCAACACACTTTTTTACATTTTGAGTAATATACTTTTGATCCCTTTTCATTTAAAAAACAAAAGAAAAAGAAAAATCACCCTTTCTTTAGAACACCTTACTCAATTATCCAATCCCAAGTTTTTAAAAAGTAAAATATTTATATTTATCTCACAAAAATCAAATTCTAAATTTCTAAATTACAAGAAAGATATTCCATCACTGCTAAATTACACACACGCAAATAATTTTGGGATACATATCTTGAAAATTTGTCTCACAAAAAGTTATGGAGAGGAGGTCTAGGTTGAACATGACATACAATATCTAAGATTTGAATCGCAAGAGGAGTTCCACATGTTCCATTTGATGGGAACATTCAAGAGAATATTATAATCCATTGTTTAGATTAGGTGTTTCTTCTTGCTTCTTCTTTTTTCCTTCCAAAAAAGGAAGGAAAAAAATAAGAAAAGAAGAAAAAAAATAAAGAAATTTAATGGACAAGATTGTGGGAACAAAATCACAAATGGAACCCATGCAGAAGATGTCCAAGCATGTTACTGATGATGGCAAAACAGGTACCCACTTGACTCATTTGAGAAGGCCCCCTCCTAGACATTCCATGTGCCCTATAATTTCAATATTAGTTCCTACAAACTTCATCACTATATATATTATTCCAAAATGCATGCTAGCTTTGCTCATTACACATGGCAAGTTGACCCACCACTCTGTGTTTATGGCTATGTAATTGACAGAATGGCCCTCCGTTTTTCTATGCAATAGGGCTATGAGAGCTACAACAATCTAAAGTTCTTCGGGCTTTGAATGCATATATTTGAATTAATACCGAATAATTTTTAACTTCAAGAAAATCATCACATCATTTTTACTATTATTGCATATGTTGATCCCGTAAACATATAAGTTGATAATATATAAATATATTAAATTTAAAAGTTCGATATTTCAAAATTAAAATATAAATATTCAATTTTAAAATATGAATGAATGAACGATGATTTAGAATTCTTTGAATATTTCGTTAGGACTATAAGAATAAAACTATAGTGTTTTCTCTTATTTACGATATTGTGTATATTAATTTAGACTATTCAACATCAAAAACATTACTGCTTGATTTTGCAAGGGTTGAAACTTGAAATGAATGATTAGTAAATTGGGCTCGGGTAATTGAGAACTGGGCTACATTTTGCAATAGAAGTGTTTAAACCATAAGCCTTTCTTCTCTTTATAGTGTTTTTAGTCTCGTTTAGATCTCTGACATAAAAAAAAAATCATGTCCGAGACAAATGATATAGACTACCTTAGAACTGATTTACAGAGAATCCATACGATATATTCTCTTTTATTCTGCAGTATTCAAAAGATATCATTTAAAGAACATGATAAATGACTTCCAAGATTTCAGTTCTACGCTTAAATTCGTTATGAAGTGCTGAAGCTATTTCCACATTCATTTTTTTTAATATACTCGAAATCATCAGGCCTTGTCAGCACCGGTTACAACAGTCAAAATTGTTCTAGCTTCACATAATCACCACCCAGACTTGGTAAAAAGTGAAAGTGCAAAGCAAATAGATCAACAGTTAAATGCCCTGCAGGATGTACAAATTATTTCATAAAACTTCTATGTAGTGTTTTCACAAGAAAGAACACTAGTAGAATATTGAGGATCCAACCTTACAGATTAATTGAAAACATTTTCATGATACGAGAGCATATAGGAATTATGACTTACAATTATAAGGAATAGGCAGTAGTTATCTGACTCAAAAATTATAATTATGAATCAATGAAGAATTGCCTAGAGTTGCAAATTTCTATAATTTTTCAGGCTACAAAATCAAAATCATAAGGGATGTATAACTGAATAAAGATCAAGAAAGATAAATATCACATAATGCTACAAAATAAAGCTGATCCACTATGCTCTCCCCGGAATGTTTCTTGAATCCGTAGAGATAGGAGAGATGTGTCAGTCTGGAGAAGTGCAAAGAAAGCAGCAGCGAAATCCATTTGGCTTAATCTGTATCTCTGAAACTTTCACTCGTCAGCCACAGCTTCTTTTGGACAACAAATACGATTTCTTCAGTGTCCTGCTCTCCATCTGAAGAGGAATCAGCTGTTCCAACTGCTTCCCAGTGCAAAGCACCCAAGTACTTCTTTACAAAGTCAATAACCGGCTGCTTATCCCGGATGATGACAAACCCAGTAGGCCTGAGCATTCGATCCATCTCAATTAGCAGATCCTCACCACTGCAACCCTTCTTCTCAATGTCAGAAAATACAGTCCAAGCATGAATCAAATCGTATGTCCTGGGGTATGTGGAGAAGGCTTCACACCTGCAGGGGAATCAAAATCCCGATTTTATTGGAAATTAACCAATCAATGCAATATGATTTAGTATGTGATCATATCGACTAAAATAACACAAGCTAATCTACCTATAAGCCCTAACACTCATCACTCTTCAATTCCTAAACTCTACACCTCAAATTCACAAGGTACAAGAGCAGCAGAAGGTAAAATTTCAAGACCATAAACTATAAAGGGAAATGGTGGGCAGAGCCCCCAAGGGGGGACCTCCATCACCAGCATACCAGTTCATAACTGTGCCAATCAGGCCTCTGTCATATATGAGCTTAAGTGTGTTGGGACCATCTTCAGGAACAACATTCATCACCCACACGTCCTTATCCTTTAAAGCAGCTGCAAATGAGCCAAAGTTTGCCTTCATGTCCATCACATTCCTCAAGGTATTGGATGAAATCTTTGGACTCAAGAGATTGAAATAATTTTCAACTCTTCGCCGCCAAAGTTGCTGAACGTAAGACAAGAAGCACAAAGCCATATTTCATAATTTCATCTTTTTCAAAGACACACAGATTAACGCATTAATGTAGATTACTCTTAAATTACCGTGTCCTTTTCCCACATATCATTTGAATAGCCAAAATCAGCAAGGCGCGGTGGTGGAGAGGTTAGTCGGGCTGGCCAGGGAGCAAGTCCACTACCCTGAGTCTTGTGGTCATCTGATATTAAAAACAGAAAAAATAAAAATTAATTATGTGTTCAGATCAAAACCTTCAGATTTTAATGTCATTGGCCATGTTAGCAGAGTTAAAATTCAGTTGTGCACAGATCTTAGATGATCTAATAACATGATACAAAATGTTTACATAATAGAATATGATGCAGCCAAAAAACAGGGACAAATTAGAACAGTTTTAAAATTCAAAATGAGATGCTAGGAATGCCAAATGTGGATCTCAAGGTGCTAAACAAATATGAGGAATGCACCATGTTCAACTTAAAGCAAGGAAACCACAAATCCAAATATTAATTAATAGCCTTTGATCAAGGCGCTAGTTTTATGGGTCCTGCTAATCAATAAGCCAATAGCATCACCTCTTCATTTTAACACAATATTGTCCCTTTCTTCCTCTATTAAACTGCTAGGGGGACAAGAAAATTGTCATCCTGACATAAAAACAAGTGTTTAGGGGAACTGGCACAAGATGGCATGGCTTCAGACAACGTCACTATCTCAAAATAAACGTAATCCTTTAACATAAAGCCCCTTTGTATATTCATCACTAGATCTGCACAACCCAGAAAATGCAATTCCATTTTATTATAACCACTAACGGTGGCAACCAGAAGACAAGGAAGATTATGCCAACTCCATCACTGTCAGACTCTTTAACCAACCCATACAAGCAATGAAAACTAGAACATTATCTAGAATCAGTTTAAAAATAAGCGACCTGTTTTGGTTTTTCCCTCCTATTAAACATAAGCGACATGTTTTGGCTAAGTTGCATATCCAGAGCATAAGCTCCTAAAAGTTCCAGAAGAGGCAAAAGTACCTAGTTTAAACATCTTCAAATTCCTTTGCAGAAGCTGCTTACTAGTGAAGAAAAAAGTTATAGAAGAAAATGCAATTTTCAAATCTTATCATATACTTACGGTCAGAATAAGGTGTAATGCAAGCTTCCATATTCACACCCCATACTGCATCTGGATCATCATCAGATCGGCACAGAGGTGGTTGAGTACCAGGTTCTCTTTGCAGGTAACAGTCATTTGTTAAAGGCTTAACCCAGACGACAGTTTGATTCCTTTTGGCAGCTATTTTCCAGCACATACGTTCCACAAGTGCACTCATCTGTCTCCATATTCTTAGATCCTCCGCATCTTGTGCATATGCTTCAGGAGACGAGTATGCAAAATAACCTCCAGGTCTGAGTAGCCTGTCCAACTCGAGAAGAAGGATCCCATCCCTCTGCAGCCAATCAATCCTACACCGAGAACAGTGGGCAAATTCAAATGATCTGCTTGGATATGGAAGCCTCTTAGTCCCAAGAACACCAAGATATGCAGGAATTCCTCTTTCTAAGGCAAACTGTATCTGATTCTGATGCACATCATTAGGTGCTAGTGACATAGCAATAATGTCAGATGACAGGAGATAAGCTCCAAAACTAGCAACTCCACAACCAACATCAAGAACAGTGCGTAGTCTTCCCTCATCGTTTAAGTTATTGTTTGAAAAGTTGAGCATCTGTTGTCAAATCAAAAGTACAAGAACAATAAGTGAATCTTCTTATTTGTGCATTTGAGCATGCTATACTCAAAATTCAATTTCTTCTAGCTTAAAAGCCAAGAAAACCTACATTTGCGATTGAAGATATATACTTAGAAGCTCCATAATGAAAATGTGTGCCTCCTCCAGGAAAATTTATTTTCTCGCCCTTAACAACCATCCAGTTTTGGTCAGACTTTTCATGTGCAAGATGAGTATGAGGTATGTTTGCTTTCCAAACTTCGTCTCTACTTTTTGGCCACTTAATTGGGATCTGCATCAGTTAAAAAAAGAAGCATAATTACATCTTGACCAAATCCACATATTGCATAATGAAAATTTCGACACATTTAACTATTTCTTGGACATGCTCTCACCTTATAACCTGCAGGAGGAGGAATCAAGCAATTGTACCGTCTTTCAGGCAAAGGGCAGTGTCTCTCATAGTGCTCCATTACAGACAGATCCAATTTTAATCTCATTTGGTATATGAGATTTCTATCAAGGCAAGGAATTAACTCTGAGTGTCGATCGTCGCAAACCTATAGTACAAAAGCCAAAAATAATGAGTCAGCAATCAAACAAATAGAATGGAAACATGGTTGGGTAATTTCTTTACAATCTCTAGATTGCATCTGAAATGAAGAAAGCTAGGCTTGCCATTCATTTACTTTAAATTATAAACACTCACAGGGAAACTCTTTGGCATAATTCCATCCTCTCCATCGTCTAGCCCAAACTTAGAACTATCATCATGCTTGCTGCCAAGATCCCCATCTTCATCTCCACCTAGATAAGTAGACCCAAGTCTCTTCAAGGATCTGCTGCCATACTCCAAAGCAGACTCCCCGCTGCCCTTAGAGCCAAAATATAGGTAGAGGAAAATAAGGACAATGGCCACTATTCCCACAGAAGTGAACAAGCGCTTCTTTTGCGCTCCATTTGGTCTCCCTCTCATCATTTATGCAACTTCAGTGTCCTTAAAACCAACTTATACAGCTTCTCCCTTCCAATCAAGTCTAATAGATATTACAAAGTTGATCTCATAGCTGGACCAGTTACTTGCGTGCCTCCACAATACACTGTTGAACAATTCTAAGCACTATGTAAATCAATTGGAACTCTGCTTAAAGAAACCTGGTATAGTAAAGAGATAACCAGGATTAATGAAGTAGCCTATTGAAGAGAATACACAAGTAACATAACAAAGTCCAGAGAACTTCAGGGAAGGTTAATTTTTTCATTTTTTTTCGTGATTATGATGCATACTGTCTTAAAGCATTTAGGGTAAGTACAGAGTTTTCCTGAAGGCAGATTCCAGCATAATATCACTGAATATTACCATATGAAGTTTTAAAAAGATCATAGGTGGTAGTATGGCTATGGCCATAGAGTTGAGAATTACTAAGCCAGAAAACCTCACAAAGATTACGTATATATTTAATAAATATTAGCATCTATGCATTCATATTAGTTCACCTGATCATAAAACTAACCCTATAGATAAAGATTAAATAAATAATAGTTAATTCTTCACCAATCCCTATGGTTGAATAAAATGAAGTCAAGGGATACGAATCAAAGCAAATACACACCAAAGGCACCATGAATCTAAGCTGATGGAACATGCAAATCCCACAGCCAAAGAGAAATACAAACTCTGTCAGCAGATCGTAGGCATTCAAAGACATCAACATACCACAATTCTATCTGGACAAGAAAATAACATTCGTACGTGGATGAGTGCCAAACGGCAGGATATGTCCCCCGGAGGAAAAGCAGGAAAATTACATATTGTTTACTCAAAATGAACTACGAAACTCGAATATGAAATTTATGCGCAATTTAATCATGACCGACAAAATGATCTCTTTAAAATTTTAATTACAACAACACAAACCAACTACATGATACAATTAAAAACCCATCTCTAAATCACCATAAATATGTGATCTTTACGGCAAATTAAGTAATAAGATGGAAAAAAAAGGAACAGAAACACACAGATCTAAAGTAACCCCACTTTGCCAAACACCAAGTAAAGCACTACAAATGCAGTGAATAACAACAACACCCAATCGAGCTTAATTCTTGATTCTTGACACAAAGCAAGCTGAAATTCAGAAACGAATTCCTTTCAGGGGTCAAGGGGGGAATCAAATCTTTCATTAATGGTTACTAAATTCAATCAGATCCAGATGAATTTCAACAATAAAAAAAAATGTAAGAAAAGTACTTACTGAGAAATACAAGTGTGATGGATTTTGTGTTAGATCTGAATAGGGATTAAAGAAGTAAACACAATTGATAATTAACGGAAACACAAATGACAATGGAACGAAAGCAACAGAAGTAGCTGGTTTGATTGAGAATGTGATGTTTACGTGAAAGGGGTAGGGATGTATATGCTGAGAAAAGAGAGAATAGTATGGTATATATGGGAGTTTGGTGAAAAATGGGATTTTATGGGTTAGATCTCACTCATGTCCTAACTCAGAGTAATTCTTTTGGGAATCAATTTATTCATTAACTAGTTTTTATTTCTTTAAATATATTTTTAAAATTTATGAAAAATATTTAGATTTTTATTTCATTTTTAAAAATCTTGAAATATTTTGAGGTAGAAAATATTAGGAGAGGTACTAACATATTTGGAAGACTATAGCCTTATTTGATCATTTAGTATTTGAATTGTAAAATATTTTCATGATTTTGAGAAGTTGCAGTACCCAAAATTTGGGAAATGTTTATTTTAATTGTGATTTCTAATTATATTATACTACTAATAGAGATTAAATATTAAGTAAATCATCACTCTTTAATAAATCAAATATTTATTCTAAATTTTAATGTTTCTTTTTTATTTTATTAGTATAGATAAATGTTTTTTTCCTTAAAAAATAAAAATAAAAATTGTTTGCTATTATTCAAATTCTCATAAGATAAATGTTATGAATACACACATAAATATATAAGATCTAACAGAATTTCAAATATATTGCTGGGGAAAAGTTAGTTATAATTATTTTAGTAAATAAATATAATGATTTGAATATTTTAATCCTAAAATTATGTTTAAATTAAAATGTTAAAAGATAAAAACATCATGTTCTAATTGTAATTTTGTTTTCTACAATCACGTTAGAAAACAAATTATATAATCATATTTAACAACTACTAAAGAAACCTATATTAGACAAAAGTAATACTATTAGAGACCAAGTCTATCTCCTCAAAATCTAATCTATGGTAATTATTCGATAAGTAATACTTACTTATTACACATTATGTTTTCACCGTCAGATTCAATTGTTTGGTAATTGGATATGGACTTAGGCTTTGGATAAGATTTTTCCTAAACTTTTTTTTTTTCTTCTCATTTCTAATGTAACGTACCAAAAAAAAAACAGAAAAATTAGGTATAATATATGGAGGATAAAATATTTATTTTTTGCACATAATATTTGTAAGGATTAATTACTCGTGCACAATATATTATTATAATTTTTTTTAAAAAATTACTATTACAAGGCACAAATAAGAATATATGTTGGAAAATTATGAAAGAAAAAAATATATCTTTTAGTAAAATCCTTAGTATGTTATAGTACATAAATAATAGTAACAGTTTGTTTTGCTAATAATAATTTAAATCGTTTTGCAGTGAGTCTTTTTATTCACTTTTATTAGTTTATGGGAATGAGTCTAATTGTCTAATAGTTGGTCCTAATTGGAAGGTTATTGGCATCATTGATTCAAAAGAAAAAACCTTCATAAATATACAAAATAATGTTATTGTTAGTATCACAATCTATCAAAAATAAATTGCTTAAACAAATTTAAAGAAACTATATTTTAGTTCTAAAAGATTTCACAAAAGTTTTAAAACATTAATTAATGTTAAAATCGATTATAAGAATGATATAATATCATTTACACCGTTATAATAAATCATACGTTTTATAAAATCTAATATTTTCTTTTCACACAATCAAAAGATTTTATTTATAATTATAAATTAAAGTTATACTTTTAATAATTATCATTTATTTAATAAAAAAATATTGACTCCACTATTGTCTTCACGTTAATGTCCATACTCCATGTCATAAAAGAATGAAGGTGACCCTATGGGCATATTCGAGTGATAACATGTGATGTTAGAAAAAAAATTTCGATATCACATATTCAAATTTCGTATGAAATAAATTTTTAATGAAATATTGTAGTGGTTTGTCCTGAGATTTAAATTTTGATTACTTTCTTTTATACGTGCGTATATTATTCAAGCACATTCATCCATCCGTCTGATTAAATAATCTTTAATACAAGTTAAGAATTTTATTATATAAAAAAAAAGAAAAAGAATGAAGGATCCAACTATGGTCCTGCTAGGCAAGAAAAGGTGGATACAAGCCGCAAATTATCAATCAAAGCTAGGTCAAGAAGTCTTTCTCATTCTATGAGCTGGCTTCCTTTTGCTTCATATATTGATGATTTTGACAAATACCCATAAATTTTTAATCATATCTAATCTAGTGTATAATGTATTTACATTTATTGTCCAAAGAGTAACAACATTTCCTATAAGGAAAAAAAGGGAATACTCCATAAATTTACTACTTTCTACAGTGAATTAAATTTTATTGGGATCTCATAATCAAGATTAATGCAGATATGGTGCATACCAGATTTTTATTTTAATTTTTTAGTGAATAATATTTATTTTGTTTAAAATTGAATGTTTACATTTATATTTTAATATATCTGAAATTGAATATTCACTTTATTACAATAAATATATTTTTTATTTAAAATTTTACTAATAATCTCTTTAATTTAATAAATATTTGACCTCACTAATTAATTATCACACCAATAATTAAATTAATTATAAGTATAATGGAATAACTTTGATGAATGGAGTAATACATAAACTATTTCATTCGAAAAGTTGTTGCATGCGAAAAAAATCAAACATCAAGATAATAAAGAGAGAAAAATAATGATTCTTTTTAGTAGGATTTTTTTAAAAAAAATTTCTTAATAAACATTATTCTTACTTCAAATTTAAAAAATTATGCAGTCATTAATGTAAATTTTTAAACATTGTTTGGAATATATATATATATAGCCTGTAGGAAAGCTTACGCGGAGTGGGCCAAAGGCTTGACCCTACGATTTTTACAGTCTTCCAATCAACTTGTCTTCTGTCGGTGACAGCAACACTTATTGGGTCGGTCAGATTTTATCATTTTGTAGCCAAATAGTTTATATGGCCTCAATTTACAAAAAAATCCTTAGTGTCCACTATACAAATTAAATGTTTATTTTTTAAAAATAAAAATATTTTACTTAAATATGTAATAATAATATTTGTGATTTTTAAAAAATTACATCATATTAATTCATATAATTTGTGATTAATCACATTTATAACAAAGATAATGTGATAATTTTATTTAGGTTAGAAATTATCTTTAATTCTTGTGTTGAGTTAAAATAAAATATTCAATTTTGAATGAGTAAGTAAAAAATTAAAATTAAACAAAAAAAACATAATATCGATTAGGTAAAATTCAAAAGGCGTGTAAGTATATTTGGAGAATGCATCTATATGTATTAGATATTTCTAAGTATAAATTAATTAGTAATAATTGTCAATTTATGGCTTGAACTTATGATTTTTCCATTATAAATATTGTTTTATCGATTAGGGGCACATCTTTATTTTTCCCTTGTCTTTCAAATATTGTGATCACCTTGTACACTATAAACTATAATAAAAATGTACATAATGCACTTTATATTATAAACACATTGTTCACTTGATTTGGTATGTCTTGCATATAATAAGTGTTTTTTAATATAGATGTACAATTAATACTACATACATATATGAATTTATTTGGCATTTCTAAACTAATAAGTGGTATGATGAAATAAATAGCTAGTCATAATTGAGAAAAATTAAGTTAATCATTAAGCATAATTTTGGAGACTTTTTTTAATTGTAAGTCGTTTTATAATTTTTTGAAATATTTTTTTACTTGTTATTATCTACTTTCTCGCTTCATCTTTATTCTCAAGATATCAGCAAAACTAGACTCTCCATTAATCTCAAGAAGAAATAGATGGGAATAAGTTGGTTTTAGAATTCTAAATACAAAAGGATAAAAAGAATAAGGATATTTTAATTAAAAAAATATACTTATTTATCTTAACTTTACCAACCTTAATATGGGTGATAAGCTTCCAACAACTTTTATATGTGTGAAAAAGATTACAAAATATGTTGATTTTTTAATTACAAATTTTACTCTTCTCATATTAAATTGAATGTATATTAAAAATTAAATATTTACTTTCTTAAAATAAATATATTTTTTAAAGTACACCATCTTAATTTTAAAAAATTACATCTCATTAATTTATATGGTCCAACTATTAAACACATTAATAACATATATAATTTGATATATTCATTAAGGTCAAATACTCTCTTTTAAAAAAAATTATAGGACATTAACTTCTAATCGAAAAGAGTATTGTACTAATTTTTCTATCTAAATTAATTGTCAAGAATGTATTCGCCGTTTCTTATTGTAAATTTCACTTATTATTTATTATATTAAACAATTACGTCAATAGAATCTCAAATTCTAATACAAGCAATTTAGTTATTTTCACTTAAAATTTTGAGGTTATTGAAAAACTTGGGTAATCTATATGGAGAGGGGAAAAAATGACACTGAAATGAGTAAAATACACATGCTTGCTTGCTGCGGATCTGGATTCTGGAATGCACATTGTTCCAGGTTTTTGGGCCATATTGATTGGGTTGTGAAGGAAGAGATCATTGAAGCCCAAACATTTAAGTTTGTCCAGTGCAACATTGACCCATAACATGAACCTTGTTGGGAGTACATATTAAGTATAATTTATCTATGTTATACATCGAGATATTTTTTTTATATTTAAAATTAAATATTAATTTTTTTTCTTATAATAAAAATTGTCGTGATAAATTTTTCGTCTATGTAGTTAATATATTTTATTATATGGAGTATGCACTTTCTATACAATATTTAAAAATGGAAAATCAAACATTCCAATGCTAACTTTTTCTTGCTCAAGAAGAGAGGAGAAAAAAAAAAAAATTGTAGGTCACTAATTAGCACGCATTTAAAATATTGAGCTCGACATATCTCACCTCTATATAATAAAAAAAGAATGATGTGCCACATTTCATTTAATTATGGATACGGGGTGGGATGATAATTAAAATAACTAATTTTCACTGAATTTGGTATGAATTAAATATACTTTATATGAGTGTTGTATCTAGTATTAATATTGTACTTGAAATAATTTTAACATTTTATTAACGTAAATAGAATATACTTTATTCGTTCGAAATTAAAAGTTCATATTTAATCGTCTAAAATTTTTAAAAAGTTTTTTTTATAAAAAAAAAACTCATTTATCATTGTTATTGTAACTCAACACGTAGATAAAAATTAGTAATTATAAGCTGAAGTTGGATTTATTTGAAACAAAACTAGTTGCATATTAACTATTATATGTGCAGAACTGCAAAAACAGGCTTGCAATTAAGATCTCTCATTCTAATATCATTCTAATATCCTTTTAAGATTTCAAATACTTTAAAAGTTTACCTTGATAGTGAGTGATTGAATTTAGTTATCTAACAATTATTAATATGGTTAGTAATGTGATGTAAATATCTTAATTAAATATGTTATTAATGAAGATTTAGATAAAAAATATTTATTTTAAAAAATTAAACATTTAATTTCAAACATATTAAAATACAAATGTGAACATTTAACTTCGTAAGAAGGAATTATAATGTAAATGTTGTGTGTATATATATATATATATAATATAATGAGAATATACTAAAAATGCCAAGACTAATTCAGTTGCCAATAGATCGTGCCTCTACTCATTAACTATACTAATGTTCTCAAGGTAACTAAGAATGATTTCAATTGAATTTCCAAAGGGAAAATTAGTTTTACCTAAATTTGATTGACAACATTGGAAATAAAAGAAATGTTTTTGAAGGCCCAAGTATAAGTGGACCTTTTCTTTCATGGCATGAACCTTAAAAATAGTAACTGAGAAATATGTATTGATGGGGGTTTTATTAGAAAATGACAATGGTACATTTTCCTTTTTAAAAATAATGTACAAAAAGAAATGGTAATTTGGCTACTAAAAAATTGTTAATTTAGTCGAAATGGATATTGTATTATTTGTATAGACTTAATCATGCAAACTAGTTACACTTTCAAAGTAAAGCCCATTAACACAACTCTTGTTAATCAATAATCACAAAGGAAAATAAACTCTCTCTCTCCTCTCACGCTCTATGGTTAGCTTCATTGGATACTTCATCATTTACATCGAGATCAAACATTTTATTAAGTTTTTTGTATTTATATTGTACTGTTTGTTTTTTTTTTTTTTCTATTTCTCATGAAAAATAGTGATTTTGCTGATTTTGTTTTGACGAATTTATTGGTACATGTGATCGGCAAAAATTATAGCAAGAATAGTACAAATATGAAAAAAATAGTTCATGTACCACATACATTTTTGTCCCAAAATCTGACCACCAAATGGCGATCCGAAGTACAAAAAAGATTGCCACGATGAGATAATTTATCATCTTAATCTCGCCCTCATTCAGTCGATTTAAAATATTTTTAAAAATAAGTGTCCTGCTTAGTATTATACGACACTATAACTTGATGTTTAGTTTGTTTTGGATATTCAATCACTTTATAACGCAATTATGATATTATAGTCAATTTCATATAATTAATTAATATTTTCTTTCTTTCTTTTTTATTTAAAAACTCTCTCACACACACACAATTTATCTTATTGCCAATAAAGAGTCAACTTTATCTAAAGTAATGCAAACTAGCACAAATTTTAGACTAGGCATAAATCATATTCTATAGTCCTCCAAAATGTCATAAATTTGCATGCTAAATAGTTAATTAATTGAGGCGTTTCTACTACCCTCTTTACAATTGGTTTCATGACTTATTTTTTCTTCACATATTCCATGAATTTTTTAAAATAAAAAAAGAAACTAAAGACATAGAATAACATGATCACAACTTTGATTGAAAGGTGAGAGAGGAATTTAAGGTAATTCACCCATTTAGTCCCGAAAGTCTTTTGCTATGATGTAAAATCTTACCCACCAAGCACGTATCAAATGAAGGACTGGGGCGTCTTGAACGCACCTACAAAAAAGGAGGAGGATATTTATACCATACTAAGTTAGTTTTCTTGTTATGAATTTGAGGAGAGTTCAGGAGAGAAAATTCAAACAGCTAATTTAGATTCAAAGTCTCCTTACTAAATCCAATAAGGAATCTTGTGTTGAAGTTTAGACCCTTCCCATTGGAAGACTTTTTTAATGATTTCTTTGAGGTGAACGATTCATCTAGGGGTCTAATATTCGCTTAGACTTGGGAATTAGAGTCACTGCCGTTAATGGATTTCATATATATATATATATATATAGACTTGGGGGGATTGGAGAAGGGTTTCCACTTGACTAAGCCATGCTTGCATTAAAAATACTCGTTATAGGCAATGATCTTTTGTTTTTGGGATTTCAATATGAAGCACAGGCTCTCATAGTCCAAGTTAACGAGGGATGAAGTATAAGAGGCGACCTCAATCAATTCGATGATCATCTTGGAACAGTCCAGCTTGGTGCATTAGAATTTGCCTCGAGGTGCCCAAAAGAGATTCTCGCATGACCTGTTCTAACTGTTTGATTCTTAATGAATTTTTTTCAGCATTTTTTTTTATCTCTTATCTTATCAATTGTTTAACTTGTTTTTTTTTTAACCTTAGATTTTCTATCTTTCCGATAACATTTCAGTTGCAATTTTCACCGGAAGGATTAAAAAAATAAGTGAAATAATTGATAAAGAATTTTAAAAATTGAACAATGCATTAAGAATTAAAACAGATAAGATAATAAACTTTAAGGACTAAATAGACAAATTATCATATGAACGAAAAAGAAAGAAAAATCATTTATGAGCAAGAAAGAAACACAGTTATAAGGAAGAGTTAGTATATAAGGAAGGGTAAAGTAAGAGGAAGTGGGAAAGACTGAGCAAAGACAAGACAAGGCATATTCGTATGGTCTACATCAAATCAGACAACACGAACTCAGAGTCAAGATCTGACCTCGTCGCATTTTAGCTCATTTGCCAACAACACCACCACCACCACAACCGCCACAGCCACCACCACTTTCGGCTAGCAATCCATATATATTATAATAATACCCACTACTTGAGTGTTACTAAGTCAGAGTTCGACAGGAAACGAGCTTACAATGTCTGATTATTATTTAAAATAAATGTCTAATAAATAAATAGTTTTTCAATATAAGACATTATTTATACTAACAATCCTCTTAACACTTACTTAAAACTATTGTATTAAAAGTTAATTAATAACAAACTTAATTAATTCTAGGGGTCTTGTGTGCTTTGACGCAGTTTTATAATTTTATTTTTTAAATTGTTATATATGTTTTGAGCGATTTAGTTAAGAAAGAAAGATAGTAAAACACACATTCTACAATAAAAGAGATGACAGCATGATTTCTATTTAATAATGAATTGCTTAAGAATGCATTAAGGATAAAATTAAACTGTCAAATACTATATAAAGATGTTTATTTTGAATGTATTTGTTGATTTGAAGCAAATAATTCATGATAGACGGAAATATTAAAACACTGTATATTGAAATTCACTATATTATTTATGTTGCATTGCTCTATGCACAAAAGTTGGTAATAAGACAGTAGCTCGATATGTTATATTTGATTCATATCATTGAGATTGATTTTAAAAATAATACTATATACGTATAATTGAGGGAAATTCTAATATAAATGAAGAAATTGAATTTAAGTTTTCTTAGAAATGATAACTTTCTAACCATTTTAAGGACAAGAAGAATTATGGATAATTTCCCTATTTAGTTTCTGATTTTTTTAAAACCATTTTAGTTCTCAATGATATTTTGAATATGAATTAAGATTATTTTATTACAAATTTTGTTTTTCTATTTAAATTAATCAAAATACTTTAAAATCAACAAATATTGAATTTTTCCATAAAAAGCTCATTGAATTCAAAGTATTGATTGACTTGGCCAGTGTAGGCGAGAGATATGCAACGTAAAGATCTAATACTGAACAAAATATAAAAAATAAAAGTTCAAAATAGTTATCAAAATAATAAAACAATATTAGAGACTAAATAGAAAATTTGTCCAAAGAAATATCTATTTTGATAAGATGTTTTTCCTATTTTTATTGGGATACTTATATCATTCAAGTCTTACATGTATGGTGGTAGATTATAATTATAATAATATATATTTTAAAAATGTAGTGAGTGCACCTCATTTTCAATTTATATTACTTTTTTTAATGAAAACAAAAATCTGTAAAGACGATTCAAGTTGAAAAAAAAAACTTTAGATTCAAATTAAGGGTAAAAATTTTTTTACTTCCTTTTGTCCTTCAATCATAACTGACTTGATAAAGAAGATGAGAGATAAAATTATATAAGTAGATATATCGAAATTCAATTTCTGCCAAATATATGAAAGGATTTCGATGAAATTCATTCAAAATATACATAAACTGATCAATTAAAAAATAATAATAAAAAAAAAATATATCTCTCTCAATTTAACATTATTCAGGCTTAGAGGTGAGGAAGATGGAGCGTAGTTAAAAAAATAGAATAAAATAATAGAAAAAGAGTCAAGGGTTGGAGCCAAAGAGGGGCGACAAAAGAGACAGAGAAGCACGTGCGGTGGGACTGAAGAAAAGGACTTTATGTCAAATCCAAAGGGGTCAGCTGTGAGCAGAGACTAACAGCAAGTTAAGTTAAATATTGACTGACTGTGAGTGATTGCAGAGAAGAGGGATTCTCGTACCCTTTTTTCTTTTTATACAACAATTTTTTTTTTCCCTTTTTCTTTTTGGGGTTTCTTTTTATTTTTATTTAATTTTATGTGTGTTCTTGTCATGAGAGAAAATGAGATCACAGGATAGAAAACGTCGGTGAAAATGTCTGCTTTCAGTGGCCTCACTGCTACATACAATAGTTGTACTTATGATGTGTGAATTTGTTAATAATTTTTTTTTTTGTATTTGAGAAATATGTTTTTAATAAATGAAATTTTTTATAAATGCATTTTTTTAAAATGTGTTATTTTGACGATTATAGTATATAAATTTAGATGATCTAATCTTTTTGTCCATGACTCCATGCTAATTGTTTCTCCAATTGTCAAGCATGAGTTAAATAAAAATGTTTTCCATAAATAATTTCTCAATTTAACAAAAGATTTAAGCAACAGATATAAACAAATTACACAAACTATTCCAATTTACATGAACATAATCGATTTGTCAAGAAACTGATCAATTTGAGAAAATGAATTTGATAATAAAATAAAAAAAAGTGCCTCAAAATGGGCATGCATGATCAAGAAAACATTCTGTACTTCCAGGATACTCTTACTCTTTCATCTTGCTAATTGAGAATGATCATATGGGAATAAAAATCACCTTCTACATATAATTTTTTGTGCGTTTCTTAGGTGCTAATGCTATTTTTCCTATATCATTTTTACTTAATTTTGTAATAAATCGATCATGCTTGTGCCAAAAATAAATAAAATTATGACGGTTATTTTATGATTTCAATGGATTTTCACTTTTTTGTGCATAAAATAGCATATTTGAGTAGAAAAAGAAGAAATTCAGAAAATTCTGATTAACACGCCTTGAGGCAACGATGGTATTAGGTGGCGACATCAAGGTTCTAAATGATATCCATGATTTGTTCAACATAAACATTTCCAGACCATTTTTGAAGGCCGTGTATATTTATTATTATTTTGTTTATAAGTAATGATTCTCTGTTTAAGGAAGAAAAAAAAGTAATGGTTTAATCATTAAGATTAACATATGTACAAGTCCCTCCACAATCACATCAAAGATTCGGGGGAATGCAACCAAAAAGAAGAAAATCGAGAAAGAGTGCTAGTGATGTTATGGGCCAGCAAAATTATAATGTCTGGGTATATAACTTTTTTTTTTTTTTGAAATGTAAAAGGTAGTTTACAATTAAGTAGATGAATTGGTTATACTAGACATAATTACATTAGAGAGGAGAATACGATGCCATTCAAAATGAGAGCATGAAAGCCCTAATTCCTAATCTAGGCAGGTGGTGAACATGGTTATAATTCTCCCAACAAATAAACACCGCATAGTTGATCAACCTATGAGGTTCTTCCCTATCATATTGCAATATAGTAGAAAAGATTTCAAACATTGCACTACTATCTAGACCTAATTACTGTTGAACTTGAATAGTCAAATCAGATTGGAGCCAAATCGTGGTTAATGGTTTAAAAAATGTTGACTAAATTTATTATTCATAAAGGTTCATATATCGAAAGTTTTCGATTTCAATTTTTTATTTTGATGAAATGTTAACCGACGATTCAAATCTTAAAAAAAAAAAATAGTTGACATATCATTCTTATTTTTTTTATACATTTGTCTTGTTACCATTTTACCATAATTATGTAAAATAAAATAAAATAATTTTTATCTTTTCAAATTTCAAACTTTTAAAATGTTTTACAAAACTTTTTTTTAAAAGTTCTAAGAAACTATTGTCTATTGTTTAATAGTCATGCTACTTTTCATCATTTTTATGAAAATAACGGAGAAAATACATGTAATAAATCTAATTGTAATTTTTTTATCATCGAATTAAAATATAAGATTTACAAGAATACTTATATATATTATGTTTTTTTATGACGAAATTATGGTAAATCTTTATATTTCAAGAATAATTAATAATGTTAGGAGAAATATATTTGATTTTTATTTGGAGTATAGTTCTACCTATGGTATACAAATTCAAATTGAGAAGTCATCTTTTGTTATTACTTGTAAACAAAATGATCATGATTAATGAGAATATATTTGTCACTAAGAGATCTCCTACTAGCATTGAAGCCAGAAGCCCATAAATAATCGATTGGGGTAAGAAAATATTTACAAGTAAGACTGTAAGAGAATTATGAGAGTTTTGATTAATATATATTCTCAAATGATAGCTTAATTTTTTAAAACAAAAAGTAACCAATTTTAACAACAAACTTCCATTTATTTACCTTACCCACTCCTCATCGCCTTATGTGGGATCCTATAAAGTGAATACAAATGGATACAGATGGATGTGTTAAGGATGATAGGGCTAGTAGTGATTAGATTATTAGAGAGAGTAGTGGATGGTACGTTCATGTTTTTTTTTTTCATTTTACAGTTCTTAATCTATTATTCAGGCTAAGTTGCGGACTATCTTGGATGGTCTTATTTTGGTTTGGGATTTGAGACTTACTGCATGATGGATTGAGAAAGACTCGGCACTTGTCTTATATTGCATTATACGAGGATGAGGGCATTAGCATATCCAGATGCTACTCTGGTGTATTAGGCAGTTGATATGCTTCGACATAGATAGAGTTTTCCACATCTTCAGTGAGGGGAACTAGGTGGCTGACTTTGCTTTTGAAGGATGAAGACGACAGAGTTACATATTATTCACACATCAGGAACTGCACCACAAGACTATAGTCTTGATATACTTAGATAAATTTGGCTTCCCTTATAATTCGAGAACTCTAGGTTTTTTTTCATGTACTCATGTTTTTTTTTACATATACTAGAGGTCAAGTTTATGCCCTTCATTTCTTTGTATTCCATTTTTTGTTTATGAGATTTAATGGGTCATTTTCTCTTTTAAAAAAACTTCAATTTATTTAATTAAAAACAATTACCCTGAAATTTTGATTTTTTTCCAGAAATTAAAATCGAAATCGTATTAAAACGTAATTGCAATTGTTTGAAACCTTAATCTTGTCGGAATCGGCTGAATCCGTAAACCATTACTTTAAGGTTTTGATTTAGATTTTTCATTTTGATGAACTGTGAACCGACGGTTCATGAACCGTGATCAAATCCATAAAGAAATTCATGTGTCTATGCAATAACATCAAAGATTCAAGGTGAAATCCAAGAGTTTTCCCATGCCTCAATTCCCTATCTAGTATTCTTCTTGTTGTTTTTTTTTAGGAATGTTGTTGTTGTTCTTAGTTTTTCTTATTTTGTATTATAGAACTACGATGATGGATTATAAATTTTATTTATTTAGACTATATTTTGATGGATTGGTTATGTAATTTTTCTACTTCAATTTAAATTCTTCTAATCTGTCATTGTTTCCTTGACTTTTAGATTTAGGCATTTTTTAATTGAGTATAGTTGATCATTTAATGTCTTCAATTGTGTTTTGACTTATTGACATGACCTGGTTGAGCGAGTAATTGGTGATTTGTACTTGTTAAATGTTTACTTGATGATGATGAATGAATCTCTATTGTTACTTTTAAGTCTTCCTATTGTGTTCACTTAGTTGCTTGAATTGAATGGTTAACTACTCAAAAATAGGTTGAGGGTCATTCAAAATAGGTTGTGAACATATTTAATAAAATGGGTATAGATAATTAAGTATTTTGATATAATTGTATTAGATTAAGTTTAGGCATTAACTTATGGATTGCGAACTTATGCAAACAGAAGGAGGGATGAGTGAATTTACAACATGATTGTGGTTACAAATTTGGACAAGTTTTGCTAAATGTCATATGGAAGTTGATCATTAATCCCTTTGTACTTTACTAATAGGATTAATTTGGGTGAGAGTTCTGCAAATGTAAGTAAGGCGTCAAATTGCATTACCAAATGTACTTATGTCATTTTTACTTTTTTATAGATCTAGTTATACATTCCAACAAGTTATAACCAAACAATGCATAACAGGTTTGACATTCCTAACATATATCTCTCTCGTTATATTAAAATAATTCAGGTAGATTTTCATTCATTAATACTTATTTCTCTTTAGTTTTGGATTGGCTAGACAATATATAGTATGATTAGTAGTAGTATACAACCACTAAGTCTTTTGGGTACAAATCATACTATGCTACTATACTATTTCATGATGTGTGTACTTGTAGAGATGATTATGTGGTTGATGGGATCCCAAACGAGCTTAAAAAAATAGGTTTCGGTAACAATAAATAATCACTTGTTATTGTTAACAAACATATAAATTACAAAATATTACAATATATCAAACAATAAATTTTAAAACAAACAAAAAACAAAAAAGAAACATATTCTAAGAAATTAATATATTATTGAAAATTCTATTTAAACACCACACACTTTGCAATTTTGGAGGCATAACACTAATTAAATGCTAACGATCTAATAATTCAACAATTTGTTTTTTAATAAAACATTACCAAACAATTTAGACTTTCGAAAATGGACTCTAATGGCCTTAAAAAAATAAAAAAAGAATTTAATTGACTTAAATTTGGTATAACCCACAACGTTAGGCCCCAAATTTCCTGGATTTGAGGCGTTGGCCTCAGAAGAATCGACCATGCGTATTTGCCTACAAAAGTTATGCTAAGGGTTAACATTGTATTTAAAGTTTTGTGAGAAAGATTTTGTTAATTTGTATTATTTATATTCTACCTTATTCGAAATCTTTATAGTGTATTCTTTAAAACTCTTTTTATGACATTTTCTTTTTAAAAAACTTTCCTATGCTGTTGGAGCGTATTTTTTTTTAAAGCACAAGTTAAAAACTTGGAGAGGAAAAGAAAGCATCCTGTACTTCCATAAGTACTCGTTTGTATTCAATTCAGATTTGTTAAATATCTTAACAATTTAGTTTAGTATCAAATTAGAGTATAGTTATAAGGATAAAACTTGCCTTTTCCATGTTTTTTTTTGTACTTTTAAAAACTTTTCCTTTAACATTTTTTTCATTATTATTATTATTATTATTATTATTGTTTGTTACAACATTCTTGAATTTTGTAAAACATGTGTTTTATTGCCTTTGTTTGTCTCATGAAAATAGAGAAAAGTAAAATGAAAACTTTTGTATTATTATTTCCAAGATGATAAACATGATAATTATTTTAAAAAGGAGCATGGTCATTATTCTCAAGGCTCATGCCGAAGTTGTTTTCTTCCTTGTTATTGATAGAGTTGTTGAAGACTCATTAACCTTATTTTCTTGGCTATATTGAAAGCTCAAGAAAAACGAAATGTAATGGAAGAGGAAGAGAGGAATACATGTGAGACATCTGAAAAAAATATATCTTTCAAATAGTTTATGCAATATAAACATTATTTCACTTGTAATTATCTTTCAAGCACATTGCTATTATAACGATCGATGTTAAAGCTCATTCCATATTGATTTTTCATTTGAACAACGCAACTTGAACTTGGACTCAACTTGGTTGATGACTGAAGGGATTTAAGGAACACAACAACTTCAACATTGAAGGGAGGACCTGATAGTGTTACCATCAACATGTGGTATTGGTATTATGGCAACTCATGGAGATGTCAACAAATATGCAAGTTAAATTCGCATTCAATATGGTTGATGATTGATGGAAGTTTAGGAAAGTGACTGCTTCAATATTGAGGGGAGAACTTGTCAGTATTACTCAACAAGTGATGTTGGCGTTAAAACGACAAGTAGTGTTGTCAAATTTATTTACTAGTTAGAGTATATTACTATATTAAGATAAGTATGACCCTTTGTGCTTTTGTGAAATTCATAACTAATGTATTGGGTTTAGGGAATCATCTCCAATATTAGGAATGTTATTTGTATTGGGTTCATTTAGTTTATGTTTTTTCAATGTTATTGTTGTTTTAACTTTTAAGTTAAGTATAACCAATCTGTCCAACACTATATACATTGTTGTTTGTTGTTGTTGAAAGATTTTCAACTACAAATATAACAATTCATACTTCACAAAAGAAATCACATAGATTGTTAAGGTACGAATGAATTCCAAACTCTAGGAAACCCTCAAGTGCAAGGTTATTCTTTTGAAGAAGATCAATCTTCCAAATATAATTCACTTTCAAGACACGATTGATGTCAGTATAGATTTTCTTTCTACCTTCAAAGCTTCATTTCTTAGTTTTAACAAATAATGTGGTTTAGTTTTTATAAATGAGGAAATTTATTTAATATATATACAAAATTAACCAAAAAATTAATGTAAATATTAATTTCTGTTTTGTATGTTTATACCAGTGATTAAAATTCAAAAGCAAAAAATATGAATATTGGGGGACCCATAATTATAACATTTGAAACATTTACATGAAAACTTTTTGTTGTAAAAATATTCTATTTCTTAGTTATAAAAGGGTATTTATACTTAAATTTATTCCCACATAACTTAATTATGATATTTTGTTATCAAACGTTTATTATACATAGATATGCAAAAGAATGAGATGTCCAAAATCTAAGTTTACATATTTTTGTATGTAGAATGTTAGGAAACCTTTGTAACATATGTGTATATATGTAGAATTCATCCTTAATAATTTTATATGTATACATATGTTAATATTTTGTACAAATTTTATAAAAAATATTTATTCAAGCTAAGAAACATAACATAACATTGTTTTTTGTTATTTTAGAAAGCTTTATAGTATTAAGCAATTATTTAAATGCTTGCATAAGATCTTATGTGTACCTATATATATATATATATATATATATATATATCTCACGGGTTCTATCTTTATTAATTTATTTTTTTCCTTTTTTTGAAATAATATCTAAATTATCTTTAACATCTCATTTTGATTACGAAACTAAATAAATACTCCTACAATCCACTTTCTCACCACAAGGAAAAGAGAAAAGAAAAACGTGGGATTTTTTTTCCAGAATGTTTCTATTATTTAAAATTTTATAACTTAAGGGATTGAAACTCAATACCTCTTTTACAAAAACTTTAATGGATAGAGAACGTCAAATTAACTGTTTTACACTCATGATAAATCAAAGAACATTTATCACTGAAGGTTATTCCACCATTTTTTCCTTGTAACAAGTGTCACGATGAGATGTTTTTTAATTCAATTAAATAAACACTTTGAACATTAATTATCATTAATGATTCAATTTTTTTCCCCTTTTTAATTAATAACACTAATTTCACATGTAATTAATTAGTCAATTGGTCCCTTTTTATAAGATATATTAAATAAATTCTCTTATCCCTAATTATATAACTTTTTTGTCACTTTTTTCAATTATTGTGTATGCTATTTTTAAATCTACCCCAACTTCATTGAGAGATAGAGAGAAAGAATAAACAAACACTCTATTTTCTAAAAAAGAGTAAAATAAATAAAGGTATAATGAGAAGTAAAATACTCATTTCGTTGCATTCCAATTGTACACATTTCTCTTTTGTAATATCTTATTCCAATTGTCTAGTTTCTAATTTTAGTACGTACGCACGTTTACAATGATACTCTTGTTATTAATGAAGAATTTGAATGTGTTGTCAACTATTTATTGAATAATGCATTTTTTGAGAAAGATTAATACATGTACATTAATTATTAAATGATGACAACTTATGAAGTTTAGTTGCATAATTATCATTTTCAATACTTGTTTTAATTTTTGTGCAAGTCCAAAATGGACAATTGGAATGAGATGGAATAAGTAATTCCTCGGTCTATGTGAAATTACTTATAATATCTTATAAAAATGGATAAATGTAGTATTTTTTATGAAATAAGAATTTACCCACTTATATATATATATATATATATATAATTATATATAATCTCACGGGTTCTATCTTTATTAATTTATTTTTTTCCTTTTTTTGAAATAATATCTAAATTATCTTTAACATCTCATTTTGATTACGAAAACTAAATAAATACTCCTACAATCCACTTTCTCACCACAAGGAAAAGAGAAAAGAAAAACGTGGGATTTTTTTTTCAGAATGTTTCTATTATTTAAAATTTTATAACTTAAGGGATTGAAACTCAATACCTCTTTTCCAAAAACTTTAATGGATAGAGAACGTCAAATTAACTGTTTTACACTCATGATAAATCAAAGAACATTTATCACTGAAGGTTATTCCACCATTTTTTCCTTGTAACAAGTGTCACGATGAGATGTTTTTTAATTCAATTAATAAACACTTTGAACATTAATTATCATTAATGATTCAATTTTTTCCCCTTTTTAATTAATAACACTAATTTCACATGTAATTAATTAGTCAATTGGTCCCTTTTTATAAGATATATTAAATAAATTCTCTTATCCCTAATTATATAACTTTTTTGTCACTTTTTTCAATTATTGTGTATGCTATTTTAAATCTACCCCAACTTCATTGAGAGATAGAGAGAAAGAATAAACAAACACTCTATTTTCTAAAAAAGAGTAAAATAAATAAAGGTATAATGAGAAGTAAAATACTCATTTCGTTGCATTCCAATTGTACACATTTCTCTTTTGTAATATCTTATTCCAATTGTCTAGTTTCTAATTTTAGTACGTACGCACGTTTACAATGATACTCTTGTTATTAATGAAGAATTTGAATGTGTTGTCAACTATTTATTGAATAATGCATTTTTGAGAAAGATTAATACATGTACATTAATTATTAAATGATGACAACTTATGAAGTTTAGTTGCATAATTATCATTTTCAATACTTGTTTTAATTTTTGTGCAAGTCCAAAATGGACAATTGGAATGAGATGGAATAAGTAATTCCTCGGTCTATGTGAAATTACTTATAATATCTTATAAAAATGGATAAATGTAGTATTTTTTATGAAATAAGAATTTACCCACTTATATATATATATATATATATATATATATATCAACCCAAAGTCATGATAGAAAAATATAAATTTAATTCATATTAGGCAATTATATTTTTGGAATTTTAAAATTAATAATCTTAAATAATTTTTTCTCATTTATTTAGTTAATTAATAAAACATAAAATCAATCCACATAATCTTCATTTTATAAAAAATTGTATATTAGAAATATTAAAATATCAATTTTTTAAATTTGTTTTTGTATAGAATTTTTTTTCTTACGATGAAGACAAGTATATATAAAAAGTTTAAAGTCTCAATCTTTATAAAAAGAATTTAATTAATTTCCAATAAAATGTATAAAAAATATTTAAATTAATTTTTAAAATTTGTATCTAAAAAATATTTAAATTTCAACATTAAAAAATATTTCAATTTAATGTCTAAATTTTTAATAAAATATATGAAGTTATTTCCACTATCTTTGAATTCTACACAATGATGTACATCATATTCCAATCATATTTTATCACTGAATTAAATTTTAATTTTAAAACATTTAAAAGATTTTAACTTCTAAAACTAAGTGTTATATTTGTGCATGAAATTTCATTTTCAGAAATCAAGATTGTTTCTTTTTATTTAAAAATGAAAGGTCAATTCTCATTTGAACGGATTTTGATTCAGAAAATGACAAAACTATTAAAGTCTCAATTTTGTTAAAAAAGTCTTTCAATTTATTTTCTTAATTTGTAATAAAGAATATAAAGTTAATTCACATTATTTTTGAAGTCTTTGCAACAATTCACTATCATATTCAAATTATAATTTTCTCTCTGTTAAATTTGAATTTTAATTTATAACATTTTAAAAAATTTAACTTCTAAAAATTAGTATTTATATTTGTGCATGAAATTTTATTTTTAGAAACTAAGATCACTTCTTATTGCTAAAAAAGAAATGCTGCTTTTTATTTGAATAAATTTAGATTCCAGAATCGACAAAATTATATTTCAATCTTAGTTAAAATACTAACTTCAATGCAATGCTAAAAGACTAGATGAAATAGGACATAATTCATTTTGTATTCTTTTAATTATTATTACATAGATTATATATTGTTTTATTTGTTTGCAATTGAATATCTATATTTTTATTTTGATATGTGTAAAATTAGATGTACACTTTCATAAAATAATAATTTTATCATTTAAAATTTCACTAACAACCTGCTTAATTTAAGAAATTTACATTTTATTAATTAATAGTCTCATCGCTATTTAATAAATTAATAAAAAAATAAAGTAGTAATTTTATTAAAATAATTTAGTTTAAGTCAAGTGAACATTCATATCCAGATAGAATGAGTATTATTTTATTATGAAAATTATATAATATTAATTATATGTTAATCATAACTATAATGTTTTATTTATGACAAATCTCTTAAAAATAAAATTATCGTACATTGCACGAATGAATAACTATATTAAAACTTGCTCTTACATTTGCACATAAAATATCATTTTCAAAAATTCAGATTGTTTCCCATTGTTCAAAAAGAAAAGTTGATTCTTATCTGAATGAATTTTTATTCGAAATGTGAGAAAATTATATTTCAATATTCGTTAGAAAACCAACTTTCATTCATTGCAAATGTGTAAGACTAAATTGAAAAGAAATCATTTATTTTTTATTCTCTTATTTATTATATATTATAATTATAAAATTTTAATTATATGAAAATTATAATTATATTTATTTATATATCAAACTCCTTAAAAAAATATCAAACTGCGTACATAGGGTGAATAACTAGTTCTTTTCTATTACTTTAAAATTCTATATTAATTTTGTATAATGCATTGCGTGACTCTTGAAGAGTTTTGAGTGGTGTGCAGCATGAGTCTTAAAGAGCTTCATGCAACATTGTACTTGCCTTTTAAAAGACTTTTTTTTCTTTCTGGAAAGACACAGAGCAGATACTGTCATACTGACTAATATTAATTAACGAAGCCTTCAAAAAAAAAAATTAAAGGAAAAAGAAAACTGTGAGGGTTGCTACTCATTAAGATGGCTTTCAAAAGAAGAAAATTAAACAAAAGAGAGAGGAGAAAAACTAACATTTAAATGTTCACTGCCTCACTGTAAATTCAAATAGAATACAACTAAATATAACTTATTTTTAAAATACCTAATTATTTTGAGAGTTGTAATTCAAAAAGAAAAATACAATCTTCTTGCAAAAGCGTAAACAACAAAAAATGAATAAGTCTACATTTTTCTTTGTTTAGTATAAATCTATAAATTATAAGTATATTTAAAGAGAAATAGGCAGCCAAAGAAAAATAAAATAATTTATTATTTTATCCATATCATAGATTATCATAAAGAGAAGCTAGAGATATGAAAACTCTACGTGGCAACATGTTATACATAGAACAAAAGGTACAAGTCAAAATATGGTCAATAGTATCACTGTTTTGACACATTACAAGGTGATGGAAATTTCCTCAAAAAAAGAAAAGAAAGTGATGGATATGCAAATGGCTTTTGTTCTAAATAATTTATGAGGATCGAGTGTCATGGAGGATTTTGTTTCATAATGACGAGGAGTCTTAATAATTCAATTAATTAAGTGATTTTAAGTTATTATTTTATTTGTTGAGTTTTATAGTATGGCCATTTTTTCTTGTTTATAAATACAAAGTTTTCAAAAAAAAAAAAAAACTAAATCCTTGTTATCATTTGTATTTGCATATCCGTTTTTAGAAAAACTACTTGTAAAGCATTTGCAGAATTTAAATTAACATTTAAATTTTAAACCTTGTTTCTCAAATTTGACAACAAAAAAAAGCGTAATATTAAAATAAATATAGAGCTATCTGACCTTTTTTTTTTTATATAACTGGAATGCTTTAATTACAAATTTACTACTTAATCATTCATCGACTTTTCATGGTACATCTATTTTTATATTTTTTATATAAAAAATCGATTTAAATTATATCTTTCATCTATTAATATAATTTGTCGGACATATTTTCACACATATTAAAGAGTTTTTTATGTTCTTAAAATATCTTAATTATTAGCTCTTTATTTTTATTAGAACTCTACTGTTCATTCTTTACAAAACTCATGTCTCCTTTTTCTAAGAGAACAATTTTACTTTTTTTGCCTAAAATTTTAATAAATTTAGAAAGAAAAAATATAAATAAATAATGACAATATGAAAAAGAATATATTCCCTCTGACATTTTTTATATGATGCTATAAATAATTTCACACAAATCAATAAATTATTTTATTTCGTATTGTACTATTGTTTATTATACTTGAAACAAATATTATTTATTTTCTATCTCGCAATAAGTATTTATTATACTTAGAATAATGAAAAAATAAATAGGAATAAAATAATCAAGAATAGACACAGTAATCATATAAAAAAAGTAATAAAAATATCATATATTTAGAAATAAGTAAATTTGATTATTGCATTGGATTAAAATGGACGAAAATAGTATAAAGTTTGCCTATAAAATTGTAAAGTGAACGTATATTTAAAAATAAACATAAATTACTTTTTGTTATTATTATTATTACATGATGAAATGTCGAAAATAAGATTGGAATCCCAATTTAGTAAGTGAAGCGCTCAACTACTTAACCTGCTTTGTCGATTTATATTAATTAGAAACAGTACAAAGCAAATCTTCTTCAAATCTTTCTTTTGATGATGATATGATGCAAACGGCATGACCAACATTTTGGACCTAGCAAATTAAAGACAAGACAAGCAAAGGCGGAAAAAAACCCATGGGCACTGTCAAATCAAAGGTAGGCAGTGATTTAAGAAAGGGGGGGATGAATCCAAGCCAAACTGCCAAATTTTCAGTTTGTTTTCTGACTTTTATGGGAACAACAAAGAGGGGTCAAGAGATTCCACTGCCTACAGGGCAATAATTTACAAGTTGGAGAGTTTCAGAATATTTTTATTCCAGAATTTTATGAAAAAAAGATCATCAGACTTCAAAATCAAACTATTTTTTTCCCTTTTTGCATGAAATAAAACCAGATCAAACATTATTGATTGAAAAATCTTTGACTGTTCAGAAGAATTTGAGAAAAGTAAAATTTATGTTTAAAGAAAAGATATTCTTGTACTCTTGTGTAATGGTAATAGTGTTTTTCCGTGTTTTTTTGTTTTGTTTTAAAATGGTAATGTAGTTTTACTTTACATGTGATATTAATATTGTTTTAATTTTTTCTGAAAGTAAAATGCTCATTTGATTAAAATGATATTTAATAAATTTCCTCCTGAATGCCCCGAGTGCCCACTTTATGATGTTTGATTAAGTAATTACGATTTGTACAGGTTAATAAAAGATCGTACCAGTGCAGATTTTATGGGGTTATATATGAATAAGGAAAAATTATAAACGTTTTTCCTGTCAAAAAGAAAAAGAATTCATATAAATGAATTTAGCTTTATTTTTTATAAAAAAAAAAGTGTATTTGTTGATGGTTGTAAATTTTGGACTAGCAATTGAAATTAAAACATGTAATTTTTTTCCTGATTAGTTTCTTTTAATTTAAATTATGCAAAGTGAACTCTGGAATAGTGATTTCAAATTAAAGCTTGCTTATTTAGATTAAATGCTATCATCTCTTGCAGAGTAGAGATTTTCTCTCTACAGCTATCAATAAACTGCCTTTAAAAAAAGGGAAAAAAAAGCTTGTAAAAAATGAACGAACACATTTGATCTTAAACCACTTAGTTAAGCTATAAATTTTTATTTCCTTTATTAGCATTTCTCTCATTTTTTTTGACAGTTGCTTTTTTCTCTTTGTTTTTTTTTGGTTCAAGTGTAAAATGGATGTGGTTCTAGTTCCAGTTTTTCTCCAACAATTTTGGTAGGATATAAAATAAATAAATTATGATTTTCTTCTTTATAACAAAAGGAAAAAAGATAGAAGGAAGATGGCTGGCACATTTGGTTCCACATGAGGAGGATTCTCTATGAATTTATGTTTGTTCTGATATCTTGAAACCAAATGCACAATCACACTCCTCATGATTCCAAAATCCATCGCTCCATATATATAATGCTTGCTCGACAAAAGAGAGCAAAATTTCCAAGTTCGAACCAAAGTATAAAAAGAAAAGAAAAACTCACAATTCTTTAAAAGAGCCAATGCTTATTGTAGAAAATGCTAGCTCAAAACATCCAACATTTTCCTCTGCCAGATCGATAGGTTTCGATTTGAAGAGGCAATAATTTTTGTTTTAACTTCATCAAGGATGAGGAGTTGATAACTCCTTTGAAATTAGAGTGAAATTATTAAACTTTATATACAAAGTAGACTAAAAGCAAAGCTATTCAGCCCTTTACTTATACACTAATTCTTCGCAACATTCATAACATACATGATGACATCGTCATAGAACTAATCAAATCAAATACCTACGAAAACCCATGAAATCCTGTCTGGGTTTTGTTTGGATAGGGTTCTTAAAAATAGTTCTCTTTTTTTCTTTTCTTTCTTTCTGAAAACATATCTAATATCCTTAACAAATTTTTGCAGGGAAATTCACAGAGAAAAAACCCTTTTTTCACAGTTTTTTTTTTTTGGCTCGGGTGATACCAACTGTTCTAGGGTTGGTATACTCCACCAAATGTAAAATGTATGATGCATCTTTTTTTTTGGAAAACATGTATGATGCATCATGATAACCAAAATGTTAAAGTATTTTTTAAGAGAAGAGGTGCATATCTTGTTGATAGATACAGTAAGCCCACTGTAAATAATTGGTTTAAAAATTCTTAGCTTCAAAAGAAAAATGATTTAGCCTGGCCTTCTATCTTCTATTTTCTTCCAATTATGGGTCCCTTCATTTATAAAAATTCTAAAATCCTTACCCTACAACTAAATTTAGATCTATAAAATTTTTCTTAGTGGGAGTGGATTTTTTCTTTGGCATCTAGTGTGATACAGCAATTAATATAGATAGCCCTTCCAAGACATCCATTTCAACCCAAGACAAGCATTGATCAAGATTGTCAAACAACAGAATACGCACATTTGAGACGAAAGTTTTCCTCTTTAAGCCATTCTCCAAGATGGAATTTACAAGGAGAACAAGAAAAATGAAGAAATTCAATGCTCAAGTTTTGGTACAATATGGCCCTTTTGCAGACCAGCAAAACATGTATAATTGGTTTATGAGAGGAAGATTTTGTCTTTATTTCTAAAAATGGATCAAAGTTGAATATATAAGCTAGTAATGAAAAAAAAGAAAAGAAAAGCTATAACTATAAATCACTGTTAGCAAGAATTCATGTGATTGTAGTACTTGACTAATTTAATGTTATCCCCCATTTGGGGAACACGTCCAAGATTGACATGACAGAAATGGTGAAATAGGTGATGGATTTCCATATATTAAATGTGGTCATACTCCTAGCTAGACTCTTCTCTATATCTCCATTCTCCACCCCTTTGGGTATTGGAGGAGTAGTTTGTTGTCGGAGAAGCCAAGTCAAAAAAATTTGGACTTATTGATCACAAAAAAAGGAAAAAAAAAACTTCAAATCACTTAGAAACAAGAACCCACCAACCAAATATCCAATCCAATCCAATCATCAAAAGCTTGAAGATAGTAAAGCATATGCAATTTCTGAGCTGAAACAGATGTTAAAACTAATGTGGGTTTTCTAGTATAAGTAGCTACAAAATGGAGTTTGTGGGTTTTGGGGGTTGTTTCTGTGAGTACTAATACTACTACTACATTGAAAACCATGCTACTACTACTATATATGTCTGAGTGTCTGGCTAGAAAATAGTAAGCAAAATAGAGCAAAAGGTATACAAAAGAGGAAAAAAAAAAAGGAAAATCAAATAAAGAAACGCACTTCTCTATTTTGCGCTACCAAAGACAGACCAGTTTTAGACAAAGCTGACATGTGATGATCCTTTGCAAAGTCACCCATCCTATATATATATATAAAAGGATTTGCCAATTCCCATAAAAAAAACACAACATAGCAGATCTGATATATATATATAAAAATGGCTCCCATCATCAGATACATAATAACATTTTGGATCATCCAATTCTTGCTTTCAACTAATCCCATAATTTACTACCACTTCTTCTATTACTACTACTTATACCACTACCCATAATTGCTTAACTCAAATATAGAAACAAAGAAAAGAGAATTTAAGACGGTACTTTGGAATTTCATAATAATAATAATAAATATTTTGTGAGTGTGGCTCACTTAATTAGGTTGTTGAATCTGATGGTGGCAATGCTTGTTGCTGCTGCTGTTGTGGGGGACGTTTTCTTTTCTTCTTCTCATAGCTAATCCCTCTTGCCTTAGCCTGAGAATCACGAACTTCACGTAGATAAAGTCTGACAGCACGTGCCCCAAAAGGGTTTGTTTCAGGCTTTCCTCCATTTTCTTCATAGGCAGCTCTAAGACGTCCAATGAGTGCATCAAGGCTACCCCAAGCTTGTCTGAGAGGACAAGGGCAAGGAGCAGGAGGGTTAGGATGACCAAAGAAAGGGCAAAGTTGGGTATGAACTTTGGTTTTACCAAATTGATCAAGGTATCTGAGGAACTCAAGAACATGGGCTCCGCTACAACGAGAGAGGGAAAGTGGTGGCCTGTGGTTTTTGAGGTATTGGCCAAAAGTGTTCCAATCTCTGCGCTTTTGGTTCTCGTAACGACTTAGGGTTGTTGTGGATGATGATGTAGGGGAAGGTACTGATGAAGAAGAACCAGATGGGGAAGTTATCATCATCATCAAAGAGTTGTTGGTTCCAGTACTGGTAATGCTGGTGCTGCCTGTTGTGTTACCAGAATCAACTTCTTGGGTGGAATCCATGGAGGAAGTTTACAAGGAGTTTAGTTTTTTTTTTTCTTTGGGGGGGGGGGGATTTGGATGGGAATAGGGGGAATGATGAATTGATATTCTACTTGGGTTTTTTCAGGTTAGACATGATGGATGAGATTTTGGGGTAAGGGGGTGGGAGCAGAGAGGAAGAAAAGAGAGAGAGAGAGAGAGAGAGAGAGAGAGAGAGAGAGAGAGAGGGTGGGGGGTAGGGTGCAGGGAAGAGGGGCAAGGAATGAAATGAAATGAATCCTTTTTTTTTCTTTCTTTGATTTTGGCTATCTTTGGGGACCTTTGTTTGAGTTTTTGATCAATCCTAGAAAACTTGAAAGGTTTTTGATGATGTTTGGGCTGCTTTTATGGCTTTGTTTCCTGAAAATGTTTGAAGAGATTGGCTGATATTTTCCTAGAAAAGTGGGGAGTAACTGTAGTTTCTTTCTTTCTCCTGTGTTTGTGTGTGTGTATCAGAGAGAGAGAGAGAGAGAGAGAGAGAGAGAGGAGGGAGGATTAATGAATGAATGGTAAAATGGTAAGTATGAAGGGACCTGGTTAGGGCTTTTGTGGAAATGTAAAGAGGTTGACAGTAAGGTGGAAATGATAGATTGAGACAGGAAAAAGCTATGGAGTTAAAAAATATGAGGGAATAATATGATTTTGTTTCTTCACCAATCAACCTTTTGCATTGATTGACAACACCTTTCATAATGACCATAATATCCTCCATTTTTCTACATTTCCACTGTTAGGATTTGCTTTTTCTTCAGGTATGATGCAGTGGTATTACTAGCCACCACACCCAGTCAGGTATGGTAAAAGCCTCTTTAATTATTACTCCTAAGTTCCTGCTATTCTCTGTTTTATTTTTTGGTTGGCTTTAGATAGATTAAACAGATATAAGATCTTCCTTTTTGTTCTTGCAAATATTAATAATATATATGACATTTTTCTTTGGTAAAGATTTTCTAACCTTTGTATCATGTAATTGATCCACATGTTAATTGATGAATACATTGAACATATATTTTTTTAAAAATAATGTATAATATATGATAAATTTTTTGATCGATCAAGTTCACAGGTTTTTCTTTTATCATTTTCAAGAATTTGATGGTGCATCCACTTAGTGTGAACAGTTAAGTGGCTTGAACTTAAAGCTGGAAAAGGGAGTCTACTTCTTTGTGACTAAGGGAATAAGTAGAAAAAACACCGTAGGAAAGAAATTGATGGAACGCACCATAGCTGAATATATATAGGAAATTAATAAAAGCAACAGAAGTTTAGAATTAGATGATTTCCCAACTTGCATTTGTCTTTTCCACTAAGACTATTCTCACTAATAGTGCTTTTTGGCTTAACAATAATGCAAATTTTGACAATGATTTGTTCATCAATGCTGTTAGGATTTCCAATGCAAGGACAATCTAAAGACCCTTTTTCATTTTCCTTTTTTCACATTGTTTTAAATTAGTATCTATAGAGTTACTATTACTTACTATAGAGTTGATGAGATCAATCTGAAAGTGTGACAATTCACCAATCAAGTCTGAAATGAAAGGTGAAATACCCAAAATAATTATGTCTCTTTTGTTGCTTTCACAGGTGAGTGGATGAAGGCTATCCTTCACTCTGAGAAAGAGACCTTTTAGATCTAAATGTTCAAGATTGTAGTATAAGAAACTTTTTTTATTTTTAAAACACCTAAGTTTGATTGATTACTAGAATGTTAAATATTTAAATTTAAGTCACTGATAAATAAGCGCAATTTAATTAGTAAATGACATTATTTATGTATATAAAATATCATGGTTCAAATTATATTCTCGAAAACATACATGTATTTTTTTTAAAAAAAATTTCAAGCCCGCTTGCCTGGAAAAAAGAAAGAAAGGAAGGAAGGAAACCCTACTGCAAATCATTGAGGGATCAACATATATAAGAAGAGAAGGGAATTTAAAGAAAAGGAGAGTAAAAAAACAGTGGATTTCGACTAGTCACTCTTTACCAGCTCTAACATATGTTTGAGAGTTGAAAGTACTTAAAAAGGTTTGATGGTACGGTTGTTGTTGGCTCGAGAAAAAGTTTTCTTTGCAGCCTTGTTTCATGGATGGTCTGATCATCACCAGTTTGGCTTTGGCCTCCAAGGTAGTTTGTGCATGCTGTCAATTCCCGAACCCAGCTGCTTAGAATACAAATGGAATCCATGTATTTTGGTGCAAATTTCTAATAATTATATGAGTTTTTTTTTTGGGCGAGGGGACGGGGGCTTGGTTGCTCCTCCTCATTTGAGTAGCAAGATGACAAGAATATCTATATAATATGAATTTGTGAGGAACTAGTTTTGTTAGCACACAAATTTTCTTGGATGCTTCCATGTTTTACATAGAATATGCAAGAATGTAGACCATAGGCGAGGACATGATGTGAATTAATAGCATAATCTATCTTGATAGTTTCGAAGAAATATAATGACTTTAAAACACTAGTTGGGGTACTTAATAAGCAAATTTTAATGTTAAAATGAAAATTTTGTTCAATCACTACTTCTTGTGTTAGGGTGAAAAAGTTTCATGCTAGACCTTAATTTTCCCCAAGTAAGATCTTGTAAATACAATCTAAACATCTCTTTTTTTTTCTCACTAATGTAATTTAAATTTCATTCTATATTATCTAAAATTCAATAAAATAATCAAGATTCAATTGTCAATAATCCCATAATTTTATATTTCTTAAGTTTGAAATTGAATATTCACTTTTGATTTAATTAAAAAATTAAAGAGGATATTTGACTTTAGTAAACTTATCACATTATCCTTATTATTAATGTGGTTAGTGATATATCCAATGAATTAGTGAAATATAAATCACTAAATTTAAAAGGTTGTTAATTAAGATAAAAAATATATATTTATTTTTTAAAAAATTATATTAAAAAATAAAATTATGAATATTCAATTATGAGCGAAGAAAAATAATATATGACAACTAAAACATCATATAACATAAATATTCAAAATGGATTAATTTTTTTAACTACATATACACATATCATATGTCCTATGTAGAAGTGACTATTGTCTAAACTTATTGTCTCTATGTCAACCCGTTTATATTATGACAAAATTATCAATTCAAATAACATACAATTAATAAGTGAAAACCATTCAAATATTAATATTTAATATTTAAACACTCAAATTATAATTTTTACAATTAAAAAAAATTAAATATTAATAAAATTTTAATATTTTTAAATTAAATTTAAAAGTTCAGTGTAATTAAGGATTGAATATTTAAAGTTACGATTCAAATTTTATAAAGTTAAAAGGAAATTTTGTTTTCTTTTGATAAGATGAAAACAAAAATCTTTTTCAGATGCAATCTAATCTTCTAATACTCAATTTGATTTGAATCAAAATTGTTTATGAATCACGTTTTGTGTCGTTTCAATCATATTTCGATTGTGTAGTATTGACTAACCAGGTTCAAATAGGCATCCATAGTCCTACGTTTGTTTGTAGCTCATCATTTATCCAACAACAGTCATTCCAATTACTTCACTTACAAATAATATTTTCTATTAAAATGTGGAAGAAGTGCTAATTTGGGGACCAAATTATTGGAATATAGCAGTGCTAGTTGACATTCTGATAATGGAGCATTTGTATGATTAGCAATACCACTCATGAATAACAAAGGAAAAGGAAAAAACAAAAAAAAAAATGAAGAAAAAAAAAAATCCAATCCTTGACCCAAACAGAAACTAAATTATATATTTAACTTTTTAAAGATAATTCTTTTGGTTGTCCTATATTCATTAGCTTATTCTGATTAGTTTAATTTCGTAACTTTTAAACTTTTAAGTAGTATTTGTATTGAAATTTGAAAAGTCTTTTTTTCAAATGAGAATATATATTTTTATTTAAATAATATTTTTTATTGGGAATTGAAAATATAAAATATAATTAGATAAGAAAAGTTCCACACTTTTGATAATAATATAAAATATAATTAATAAATTATTTGAGATTGTATTTTTAATTATAAAGTAATAAAAATATTGTTTATATGAATATGTGAGATCTATTTATGGGATTAGAAAAAAAAATTAAAATTTTAATATGAGAGAAATTTTACACTTGGAAATATTGAATTTGAGAAACAAAATATTGTCCAAATTAAACCTAAACTATTGTAATCCCAAAATCTCAAATCTTTAATAACATGTTTATTGAGTGGACTAAACGTCATATGTGACTCAAATCAAAGATTATGCTTAATTGGATAATATAGATTTAGGAGAGCTTGCTAGTCTGCTAGACCTTGTAATGGATAATGTTTATATAGTATCTGAATTTTAATATTTGTTTTGTGCACTAAGAAAATTTTCCCACTCTGCAAGTGTATGCCTAGCTATATATATAATAGGCAGTGACAAGGTTGCCACTAATAGTTTGATTGATACAAATGATTTTTATTGGGTGCATGCATTTTGAATCTAATTAAATTTACTTCCAATATATATAAGCATAGTTGTTTTTCTTTTTTAAAAAATAGTTTGGTGGAATTAATTAAACATTCTTTTCCCTAGGGTCTAGACTCTAAGTTGGGAGTTCAATTTTCATACAAGTGTAACATACTAAACTATTACTTACATCCAAAAATAAATATTTAGATTTGACAGTAATAAAAAAACATAAAGAAAGTTTTTTATTTTAATAAATTTATCGCATTATCTTTATATTAATATTGTTAGTGATACGTACAATATTAGCTATTGAGATTTAAATTTCTCAAAATGAGAAGGTATTAAGGAATTTAGATGGTAATATTAACATGTTCATTTAGGGAATTTTTTTTTTCAATTTCGGGCATTCAACATAGAAATGTGGACTTGAACCATAATTAGAGCCGCTCTTGACATTTTTGGTGCCATGCTCAGAGATTTAAAATGGTGCCCTCTTTCGTTAGTAAAAATAAATAAATTTATTTAAATAATCAATATTGAATATGCACAAAGAAAAATGTGAATGAACACTATTTTATTCCCAAGAGTACCACATTTCAATATCTAAATATTATTGACATGCTATAAAAAAGTACAAGTAAAAAGAAAATCAAGACCTCTTAAAAAAATAACTAAAACATGTCCATTGAATTTCAATAAGGCTTATTCATCACCATTTTAAAATGAATCTTTCAATAGTGCCTTTTTTTAAATCCCATCATCTCATCATTTTTTTCATTTTTAGCCTTTTTTATTTATTAAAATCTATATGCTTGTTTTATCGATAGAGTTGGTTAAAAATTCTGATGAATTCTTCCAAAATATCATAACTAATGGCTGTTGTCTGAAATCACATCAATATTGGATTGGAATTTTAATACAAATAGGTCTAAAGGTATAAAAATTGTAGAGGAATTGAGAATTTTAAAAATTTTGTACTCAAAAGGTTAAAAGCCAAAAACTCTTTGTCAAACGCCACAGGGACTAACAGTCTCTCAAGCACCGCAGATGAAGAAAAAGAGAATGCAGACCCAACTAATCTCCACAAACGAATGATAAGTGTCTACTGCGTAATGACTAATATTTTTGGACCCTTAAAAATTGACATTTTTATTAATGGATAGTGTTTTTGGATTATGCTTAATCTTTTTATTTTGGGCCCTTAATAATTAACATTTTTATTTGGAATTTAAAATCAATGTTTCAAATATGGACTTTTCAATAATACGAGGAATATGAAATTGTATTTGTTAGTCTATCCATTAATATGGTACCTTATATAATAACTTTTTTTATCATAAATAATATATATATATATATATATATCAATGTAAATTTATTTTTTTTGTCTCTATAAATCGTGGGACCCTATACCACACCCTTAGGTCGCCCCTGGCCCTGACCAAACGTACTTTGAGATTGTCCCTTACCAAATATATATATATATATATATATATCTAATATGAGTTGTCACCGGAAGAGGAAAAAAAAAAAGAAAAACAGGAATAGTTTTAAATTAGATCGCATTCACTCTCTCCATTTCATTATTTTTCTTTCCCTACCCAAATCGGGGCATGCACTTGTAAGGTCTACCCATACAATCTTGTCAGTGTGGTTTAGAATTACATATAATAATCTATATATCAATAGTTCCTTAAGCCTCGCTCTCCCTTGATTCATTTGAAATTGGATCTTTATATTTTTATTATTAAAATTTCAATCAATAACATTCTTTATTTAAAAAATTTATATTTCACTAACTCGATCCCTACCATTTATTATACTAATTAATAAATTTACATATAACTAACTTATACGTCTCACTATTCATTATATTAATATCAATGATAATTTGATAAGTTAATTAAATTATATTCATTATATTCCTTAAGTTAATTAATATAATAATCTATATATTACTTCATTCATTTGAAATTGGATCTTTATATTTTTATTATTAAAATTTCTATTAATAACATTCTTTATTTAAAAAATTTATATTTCACTAACTCATGATCCCTACCATTTATTATACTAATTAATAAATTTACATATCACTAACTTATATGTCTCACTATTCATTATATTAATATCAATGATAATTTGATAAGTTAATTAAAATCAAAGACATTCATTAATTTTTAATTAAAGTAAAAAATGAATATTTAATTTCGAAAAAAAAGGTATTATTGTTATTATTATTATTAAAATGACATTGTAAGGAGAAAGACTATTTGTCTTCCAAAATATTGTTTTGATTAGATGTTTATACAAGCAAAGGATCTCATAAAAAAAAAAAAAGTTACCTTGGCGTAAATGGCGTTCAGTTATAGAGGTACCTTGCTTAATGACAATGTACCAAAGTAAAAATCTTAAGCTTCAATCAGATCCTTCTCTCCGATCATGAAAAATTAGAACTTGAAATCTAATTTTAAAATAATTGATAACACGCACAGGAAGACATATTTCTTAGCCTCTTTTATTTATTTAATTTTTATTAATACTTCTCTTTTGTAAAATCCAACATCCAAATTCATCAGATCGATCCAAAATATATTGATTTGAAAATTAGACCGAATAAGTTGATCAATTGGAATAGCTAGACCATGAATTGGTGTTTTAAAGGGTTCGATTCAATCTCAAAAAATGGTTTTCTAAAAAATTATTATTGAATATTAAAGTAAATTTAGACTAATTATTTGAGTCAATCAAACTATGAACTAGTCGGTCTAATATTGAATTGAGTGATTTGATCATATGATAATAATTTAAGGCAAAATTAGTCAAAATTCATATTTTTCTTCTTTCCTAATTCGGTAATTCCTTACCCACTAAATCACTCCAACCATCTGAAGTATGAAATTTGGTGGTAAGTGTATTATTTATAACAAATTTTACTTATTTCTTGTTGCCATTGATGAATTAGTCTGAATTTGATCATGAAATATGTTATTTTAATTAAGTATTTATGATTACAATATCACTAGTTTAATTACGATTGGACAACCAATTAATTTTTCAATTCAATGTCCAATCTAGTTCCTAAAAAAATAAAAAAAATATAGTCACTCTTTTCGAATTTGATAGACTTATTTTCCTTTTTTATTTGTCTTAAATTATAAGTCACTTTCCTTATTAAAAATATAAGTATTTTTTAGTCGACCAAAATATTCATATTTAAAGTGAGGTTGTTTGTATTTAAAAAATGTATTAAATTCATTTTGGAATGATAAATAATTAGAGTATTTTAGAAATACTTTATGAAAAATATACATTTTCAATAAGATTAATTATAGTTTCTTAATTGATGTGAAAAATCAAACAAGTTTATCAATTTGAGACGAAAGGAGTAATAAAAACAAACATTTCTCCTAAATTACAAGATTAAAATAAAATACTTCATTTGTCCGAAATTGAATGTTCACGTTCCTTAAATAAACATACTTCTTCCGTCCGAAACTGAATCTTCACATTTCTAATTTAATTTATCTATAATTGAATGTCTATTTTATTTAAATAAAAAATTTTTTTAATCCAAAGTTCCATCAATAACCTATTTAATTTAAGATATTTATATACAACTAATTCATGATCCCATCTCTTACCTACTTAATTTAAGAAATTTGCATCTCACTAACTCACGAGTCTCACAATCTATTATATTAATGTCAATGATAATTTTATAAATTATTAAAATTAATGAACTTTCTTAATTTTTAATCAAAATAAGAAGTGAACATTAAATTCTAGAAGAAGAAAGTATTTTTTATTCAAAATTATATTAATAACCTATTTAATTTAAATAATTTATATCAAGCTCATTCCTGATCTCTATTAAAATAAAAATCTTACAGTTAAGTTCTTGATTGACGGAGAACAATGTAGTTCTTCTATAAAGAGAAATCTTGTTAATAACACTAATAACCTACGTAGATTACTAAACCAAGTGAATCTTATGTTATCAACTTTTTGTACAATTTATCAAGAGACAGACACATGTAAGACATGTCTGTATCCTAATATCAACTACTGGTTAATAAAGGTGTTTATTCTTCCATTAGTACATAACAAATCGAATAATTTAGGATAGCATTGCTTTAAGCAAAGCTCTCTAAGGCCATATTAATACTACATTAAAGTAAGAGCTTATGATGTTTATCTCTGAATTTTACACCATAAAGTCAACAAAGAAATCATGGTTAAATTTTGTAGGGCCTAATTCATATATGAATTTACCTCACTTTTTTCTTTCTTTCTTTTTTTGCCCTTGAAAGAAAATTGCTTTCATTATCAGAATAATATATTTTGAACAATTTTTGGGACTATATTTTGGCCTAGTATGTGGTATTTCACTTTCAAATAATGGCTATTTTCCTCATCAAATAGATAGGGGAGGCCCCCCCCCCCTTCAAAGAAACAAAAACTGATGGGGGAGGTAGCTGTGTAGTTTCCTTCTTCATTGTTCTGATAATGATTTTGAGGTGATTTTGAAGTCATATAAACTATTCTCTTGAAAAATATCCAATAGTGGTAATCATGGCTAGGTGCAAAATAGAATCCCAAAAGATGTACAATGTTGGTGAATTTAAGGTTGATGAGAGTTCTCCTAAATATAAAATGACATGCATGATGCTTACTCATGAACATAGCTGTATTTGTTGAGAGCTATGAGGTAAAAATTCCATAACCAAAAGTAACTCCGTTCCAAAATACAAATTGTATAGTCTCATCCCAAAATATTAATCATTTTTATATTTTGGAACAAAAAGAGTAAGAAATTTTAAATTAACCCATTTTTCTTTTTCTAACCTGCTAAAGAAATAATTATATTTTGATAAAAGTGATACAATTAATACTTGTCTTCTAATTAAAGGGGAGTAAGAATGAAGATCCATATTTAAGAATCCCCCTTCATTTGCTTGGGTAAAGATTTCACTCTGTTAAGGGAAACAATTTCCATAAAGATAAAGAATGAGCCAGCTATGAAGAATCACACAAATAATAGGACAGCTAGTATCTTGATTCATTTCCATGTTGATGGAATCTTTGTTCTGTGCAAAATATTCCACACCACAAGAAATTAATTTCAAAAATAAAAATTTAAAATTATAGAAGTTAAAAATAGTAGCTAACCATTGATACCATCCCACCTCATTTACTCCGTCCATAGAAAAGAAGGTAAAAAATTACTTTTATTGTTTAATATTTTATCTTCTTTAGGTGTATTTGAAATATAGTGAATAACATAAATATCTTCCTCTCGAATTAGATGTATATATTTAAATTAATATATAAATATTATTATTAATGTCATTAATAGTGAGATTATATGAATTGATGATATATAATTTTTTAAAATTAAAAAGATTGTTAGTATTTTCTTTAAAAAATATATTTAATTTTAGATATCTAAAAAAAAGGACAATCTGAAATAAAAACTTACATATTCAATTTGAACTGAGAGGAATATTTAATTAATAAAAAAGGCTCAAATATAAAAAATGTCTATGTCTTTTCCTTTTGTGATTATTTTCTTGAATCTCATTATTAAATGCTATAACTATGCCACGTGATGATATCACAATCAACTTTGCTTGGGTATTGGATTTTTGCTTCTAAAATCTGAACTCTTTGAAACGGATACCCCAATCTTGAAAGGGACAAGCAAATCAAATCGGCTACAACTAATTTAATGAATGTGAATAATGTAAAAGAGAGAAGATAGGGGAAAGTGAGACTGATACTGTGCCCTCATTTATTTAACTTATAGAGGAAACCTTACTACTGACAAGAACCTGGTACTAGGCTACGGACATTGAGGTCCTTTTATTCATTTTGTTTTGTCTTTTTGTTTTTTTTTTTCTTCTTCTTCCAATTATCTTTGGCTAGGTTTGGAGATTGGCTTCCCAATGAGTGTAATCAACTAGAATAATGCAGTCTGCTGAGTTCATAATGAGTAATGCAAATTCTGTAATTTTAGATAGTTGATGATAAGTCGATTGTAAATGTTAAAATGAAGTTATGTATATGCTTCATCTATGAGTATAATTCGAACTGAGTCCAAATTAGTCTGATCAATATTGTAAGCAACCAAAACAAAAAAGAAATGCAGGATTTGGTGAATTTGATTAGTTGTAATGACAGGATTTTAGTTAATTATAGCTTATTATCCTCACAGATTACAGAATTCTTGTACAATGCATATGCAATAATAATGCTTGCATTCTTGATTTTTGTTGAATAGAGAAAAGCAAATGATACATGAGTTGATTGTTACGGATGCCATGAACAGCAATCATCAATTATTTTTACCGCTCATTGTCCTCAACCGAGGTAAAACTTATGACGAAAGCAAAAGTTTAATACAGAAGCTTTTATAGGAACCCTGAGTTCTCTCTCATTATATTTCTAGTTAATTCATTACATTTTAATTTCTAAATCCATATTCAAAGTAATAACTTTGTCAAATTCAAGCTTTTAGATCATATTCTTGCCTTGATTTCTCCCAAATTCACAACATGACCATATAATTCTGGTATTTTTCAGACTAAAATTTCAATATATTTTTAAGTGAGACACAGTTGGAGTGCTGATTTTCTCCACAGCTTGCGTTTCTGATTTCATTTCCTTTTCACAAGGGAGCAAACATGGGCACCTGGTGCATAGAAACATGGGATAGGAAGCAAAGAAACCAAATATTTCATCTACAGTAAGCAAAAACATGGTTGTGTAATCATAATCAAGGTCATAAGCTTCAAACACGCCTGTACGAAGCAAGGAAAGGAGAGACAAAATAATACTGAGGACCTGCATAAAGGGAAAAAATTCCTGATCGAATTTGTCCAATTCATCTAAAAGGGAGTCAAAAGATTCAATAAGCAACAAAAAGATGGCTGCATGTGTCCCAAGTCCAATATTTGCCAGCCATGTTTGCTACACAATATCTTCCTTTCAGTTTAACTGATGGGCCAAGGCATGTTCAGAAGCCACATCAGTGATCAAAACATATGGCAACTTCAGTTGTACCTCTACAATTTTATTGCAGTAGAGAATCCAGGAAAGAGGGAAGAAAAAGAATAATACATCTTATGTACACAATACTGATAATTGTCCACGCATACAGATTTCGTTTAATCACTGCATCTGTACAGGAAAATTTTAGTGTCTCTATATAACACACATGCAAATCAAGGATAGAGAAAAGTTAATGAGCAAAAGAAGCTTTACTAAGTCATTATAGAGGAGAATAATATAATTCCACAAGTACATTACCACAAGCCCAATTGATATTTTATCTCACGTAGCACAACCCTCCATAAGCAAGCAAATAACTGTTGCTCTTGCCTTATCTCATGCTTTGGATCTGCAAAAAATTACAATAACTTTTTAGAGTATTTACATGCCGCTCAATTTCTGTTTCTTGCATATAGAAGATAAATGTGATGATCAATGGGTGCATGTTCTGTAAACAAAGTTTTGTCTCCAGATGTTGCAGTTATGCTGTGATTCTAATACCATTCGATGCAAATTTAGAGTATCCAGTAGCAGTTGAATGCTTTAATAATTTCTTCATTATATGTCCACACAACAATTTCAGTTTAAGTATGTCAGCTAAACACACACACCATGGGAACATTAAGCCACAAAAGTTTGTTCAAGCATAGCATCAAGCCTCCATGGAACTGTGTAGATATGCTAGAGAATATTATCATTCGGCAAAGTACACTATCAAACAGTTGTGCAAAGAGATGGAAACTCACCATTTATATAATGTTTTATCTCCCATGTACATTCAAACAGCATAAAGCCGGACCACTTGATCTATCTTGGCACGGCAGACTGGGCAACCCCATTTTTTTGCCTTGATTTCATTGAGGCAAGACATGCATCCAGCCATGTGGCCACAGGGAATACATGCTCCCTCTACGGGAGCATCCAAGCATATAACACAGGAAGAAGTGCCTGTATCCATCTTTTCATCTGCTCTAGCATCTGACGTCTCCAAAGGGCGTTGAGATGGATCAAGAGGTGCAGTATCAATTTGTGGATAGTGAATTGGGCCATCATTATCTATAACTGCATCTGCAACAGGAGCTGATGGCATGGAGGCTGGGGCCATGTTCTCAATTGTTGTTTGAATAACAGAAGAGCCACTCTCTGCCTCGATGTGGGGATCAGCAACAGCACTAGAACTCACTTCCTGGATATTACATCCTCTATAATTCTCTTGCTTGGGAAAAGATGCCTCAGGAACATGGCTGCTTGGATCCATGGTGACATCTACAAAGTTTGTGATACTAGTGGATGCACCAGCTCCAGATCCAGGTACTGGTTGAACGTCAAGATAAAGTGGTACAGCAGTCTGAAGGGAGGCATTGACTGCCATAGCTAATTCTATATCTTCTTGAGTTGGTGGAGCAGTTGGTGGAGCAGTTTGTGGAGCAACAGGGACTTGGGGATTGAAAGGAAATGTTGGATGCACAGCCTGAAATTATAGGACAACTCAGAAATGTACCGTAATGAGCAAAAGCTAAATACTTGTGCATCTTCTTTTCAGAAGTTAAATTACCCATCCGAAGGATTCTCAGTGTTTAAAGGTCAACTAGCAACCTAGTATAACAGTCAATTCTTCCTGGACTAAGTGAATCATCCATAGAGAGGAACACACTGAGGGAGAGAGAAAGTATGAATAGAATGCCTAGTTGGCAACAATAGGACATCCTAATCCAGGGACATATGTGCATACGGAGAGGATGAAGATAGTCAATAATCTATTCTCCTCATGTCACAGTTGTACATCTTCTGAGTCCACAAGAAAAACAAAAAAATAAAGCTCACACTGACCTGAGGGATTCCTTTGCATGCATTGCAGAACCACTGTAACTGTTGTTTGTTGCTCTCACTAGCAGCTGCAAGTTTGATACGTGTCCCTGCATTGGAGAAAGGGTAATCCATAAGGAAATCCATTTGCAGATTGTCTACTTATATGTTCAATGTTTTTATCCCCTCTGGCCCCTATTAGAAGATATCTTTTAGAACTTAGAGATCATTAATAATCAACTTACCATTTTAATAAAAAAATTATCAGGTTTGGAATTGATGTTCACATTAGATTTTCCAGGCAAAGTACATGGCTAAGCCTAGAATCATACCAAGGACAAGTATGTATAACATTCAATAGCGCACACTCCTGGAGGCTCAAAATTCAGGAAAAGTTTCATTAAACATAATGAGAGGACTAGTTGACAGGAGAATTTGATTGAATTATCTTGAAAAATAGATTAATATATCATTGCAGTTTCTTAGCTAAAAAACCTGTCATTGCTCCTATTGAATAACTTAATTTAGGCCTGAAAATAAAATACAGCACCGCCTACATTTCCAATATGGCAAAGCTAAAGGAGTCCTAGTTCCCAGAAATTCCCTATACTTATAAATGTCTATTTGGTTCTGGACCAAAATTTGGATATACTTACGCCTAGTCACTTGGGAGCTCACAATACCTCGCCTCCTCCTCCAGCGTCTTGGGACTAATCACAAGATAGAAATAAATCATCTACATTCTGTAATTAGCAATTTCATCTAATTCAAGTATATAAAAAATTACTTGAGGAAGTCTCCGATATGATAACTGCAGGATCAGGTTGTTTAAAGTTTGGTTCATCCATGTTGGCCTTCCACAGTGCAATAATTGTATGAGGTTGAGCATCCTGATCATAAAGCACATTGCAGTACCAATTAAACAAAGAAAGCATATACTTATTAGTTGTTAGCAACTGAAAGCAATTTAAATCTAAATAATGGCTCCAAGCAACACAAAGGCCAAACCACTACTGAGTGCCTATGTAAATCTTGGTATATACAGCCTCAGTCTACCAGCAAAGATGCTGTTGTATATGTCAAATTCTTGATTGTGAAGCGGAATGAACATACAGAATATTTGCACAGTTAATGCACCTAAGGGAGCAATAAAATGCTGATATTTCCCCAAGCCCCTAATAATCTGAAAGCTCTAAAGCTTTTAATGCCTTAATTTTGATTAATGACAAACATTGATAAGGACTAATGATTCATTTGTTTAATTGATAACATTTTTGAATTCATTTGTCTAATTCAATCCATGCAAGATCGAAGTCTCAAAGTATTCAAAGGACATTATTTCAATATAAAGAGTTGAAGACAATCATTTTTTGAATCAGATAGAACTAGAGATATAATTTTTAGATTTTGCTATATTTTAAATACCTTTAGTTTACCTTAATTGAATATTGACCTAAGTAAATTGTTCTTTGAACTTAAAACATTTTTTGAAAAGATTTAAATTGACTTTTTCAATCTTAAGTTTTGAATAAGACTTCTTAAAAGCGTTCTTCTTGATTTCTATGTTAAAATGGATTACAAACTCGTGTAAGATTAATGTCATAGCTTGCATGGTAACATTATTAACTGTTTAAAATGCGCAAATGATGTTGTTCAGACGACCTAAAGTTTTTCAGGCATCGTCCACAAATTATCAAAACAAAAAGTATGTCTCTGTTGTTGTTTCGGATGACCTAACTTGATCCGCGATCGACCAAAACAAGACTTGCTATCAATCGGCCCATAGTCCGAACGATCAAAGTAGATCATCCAAAAGGTATGCAGTGACTGGCTCATGAAACTTGCGAACGATGGTCCGGTCGACCATGAAGTCGACCGCAAGTCTCTGAGTAGAATGAACTCTATAAGAGCTCAAATCTTTGAAACATGAAGCATCAATGTTTTTTAAGCTATAATTTCATATACCTACATTATATAACATTTTTAAAACATTTCTTAACATTTTCTAAACAATGTCATTGAGAAAATCATTCAAAAATTCAAAGAAGTCATAGTTCTACAAATTGACATATCTTCACAATTAAGATGATATCTATATCAAACCAACTTTATCTATCTTGTAAACATATTCAATGTTGCAAATAGTTTAAAATCTTAAAAAGTGAGCTTTGAATTGAAGATATTGTGATTATCTTGTTTGTTTCTATTTCATTAATTGTTGTATTGAGAATTGTTGTAAAATCAAGAACGTGATGTAAAACTCAAAGTGTTGAGTAAATCTTGATTAATTGAGAGGTTTTGTGTAAAACTCTAAAGTGAATTGGACGAGCCTTTTTATAATCTCTTATACTTAATTAGTGAAAAGTTTTATGAAATCATTGAGTAGATAACTTAAGGTAGTGGATTATGTTTTGTTGGACAAATTGAACCATTAAAAATATTTGTGTTCATCGTTTTAATTTTACAATTTACTTGAACATATTATTATACACATGAATTGTATATCAAATGTTTGATATTTGTTATTTTAAAAGTGTATAATCGAATTAGGTTGTAAAAATCGGATAAAACCTAATTCACCCCCTCCTTTCTTAGGTTTTTCACCGTCGATATGGAATTAAAAAGGCCACTATTTAAGATAGGAAAAAGTGGATTGCCCTTTTATTCTCCAATACTTTCATGGCTAACCTAAAGAATGGTTAGAGAATGAGTGAGGCTGGAGTTTAAAAAAATTTGGGGAGTAGGGGGATAGAGAACACATATCTTCCCATTCTTTCAAAGGGAAAAGAAGGGGGAACTAAAAAAGAAAAGAAAAGACAATTCAACAATTGAGATTACTTATGAAATCAGGTCTTCCTAGGAATCTACCAAGATAACTTTTCATCAGGGAAAAATATATTACAAGTAAGATGAAACAATGTTCTGTAAATGGTCAGATGGATATGCATGTCACATTCAAAACAAAAGCTAAAATATCCAAGATAGAGATGACAAAATACGTCCATGTATTATCAAATTAACGATAATCTCAGGGTCAGCAATAAGAGATGCATTATGAGCTTTTTTTATAGAATCTATCAAGAAATAGCTATCTCAAAGGGTGCATTGACAATTGACCAAAAAAGGCCAGACTTAGTGAAGTTAAAAATCCCAGGACGTTGAATAAACTAAAATCAACTAGAAATTTCATAGGGAGCATACCACACAGAGAATAAGGCTTACATACTCTACTCCCTTATACATCAAAAACTTAAACATTCACCAAGCAGATAGGGCAGTGTAACAGGATATTTATAGAAAGGAAAAATAAAATCAAATCCAACTCCTTCACTAACTATGAAGTAACAAAAGTGAAACACAATATTCTGAAATTAAATAATAATAATAATAACAATTAAAAGCCTACATGAGCTTCAAGAAGAAAGGAATATCATTTAGGGGTGCTTGGGGTCTGGAGAATAATGTTTAGACCTCCTATTCAACTACTCCCTTTCTCAAAGTGCTTCCAACTTTGAACAAAGATGACAAGAAAGAGTGCTTAACATTCACACACAGAAACAAACAAAGGTGAGACTTGTTGCATTGCACTTGGAGCTTTCCGTTTGGAAGTCTGAAATGTGTTCCACTGCCTTTTCCAATGTCCAATTAAAAAGAATTACAAAAGTAGAAATATTAAAGTCTAAATTCCTATCAAAGAAATGGAATAATTCTGATATGCAGTGAAAAGTAAAGTACCAATCCAGATTAGAGGGATTAACATCCAAACTATATATTCCAAAATTACTATACCATAGAGCCAAAGCCAATTCCTGAAAAGGCCAAAATGATGCAAAAAGAATATTAACTTTCACTAGAAAGATGCTGTTGGATATAATGGTACCTGCACACTTGTATATATGGCAAGCTCCAACTTGAAAGGCTTCCTGAGATTCCTTGAACCACAGGGCAGAACAACCACCCATCTATAAAGTTATTAAACAGAAGGTTACTTTTTTGAAGCTGCACTTTATAAAAATTCTGAGGGCAAAAGCATACTTAAAATCCATGATAAGAACTCTTGAACTATAGGATATAAGCACTTGCAGGAATATAATAATATCAACTGTATACACAGTATATAAGGAAACATATTCTTTTTTCTTTTTTTTTCCTTGAGAAAATGTAAGGATGCGTATACACCACATTGGAATTTTGACTAAACTTTAGGTGGATTGATTGAAGTAAGAATCTCATTGAAATAACAAACTCAATCAATCTGAAGAGAACCTAATTGTCAATATCTTCATTCCAACCCATCATTCCACAATAACCATTGCCTTCTGATTAGACAACCAACTATCATCTTAACCCTCACTGGAATGGTTAACTGTCCACACTATGGATATCACAGATCGTTGAGTCTCAAGCCACCACAAACACAGCCTCCTAAGCAACTTATCACCAGATTCTTCCCTGGAATTTCACTGCAGATGCAAAGCACTAACAAGCACCAAATCTTTCGCTATTGACATGGTCAATCACTAATAATCTAGAATCTGCACCAACAGAATGGTTATTCTGCTTGATAAGCCACCATATCTCCCATCTCTAGTACAAATCACCAGCTCTATTTCCATACTCCAATTACATTAGGGTTAAACTCCCCACAGCATCTACCAATATATGCGGATTTCACCAAGGCCCCTTACTTCAAAATCCAAAATAACCTACACACTACCACCTTTTTGAAGATACACTTGATCCAAGAAACTCCATTGAGAAACATCTGACAAAACTGGCCAATCAAGTTACATTTTCAAACAATACGAGAATAGTTCAAGTAGGATTAAATAGTCTGTTCAAGACAGTATTCTAACAAAGTTCAGGAGTAGCCAAAATATGATCTTGCGTTGTGCCAAAACTAGATTAATAGAAGATTCTTTTTCCCTTTTGCAATTGAACCCTCAGTTTTATCTTTTACACTTCTATCCATATCCTAGGAGAAAAGTGTTTAAATTGCAATAAGGCAAATGGTATAATCCCCTTTATTTCTTCAACTGCCTTACTGCAAACTACATATGTATCAGGTAGATTTCATAGGAATTGCCATGCGAATATCAATATGCATATTTCTTGCATTAAGATGACATAAATTACAATTTACTTTTTTTTTCATTCAAATGATTGAATTGAGATTGCGTATGTTTGATGTTACCCTTTTTATCGTAATTAGATGATCGAATTAAAATGAACGTCAAACTCACACTTTTCTTGAAAGCAGTTGTCGTGCAAGTAGTTCCAGAAAGCCTGGCCCATAAAGTTCTCGCAGCCAACCAGAGAATAAGCAGAGATGGGACTGCACAGCGTTTAAGAAACAAAACATGACATAAGGAAAACACAAACTTAAAAGTAGGTATAGATAACATTTTTATTTTTATTACGTGGATAAATAAAAAAAAAGTTAATCTAATGTCAGACGGCACTGAGAGCAGCAGGAGTACCTCTATTGCACGGACGACATTGCTGTATCCTTTAACTCTAGCAACATCAAGAGGAGTTTGACAGTCATCATTTATCACTAGTGCATTTGCTGGAAAGTAAGAAAAATCAAATTGTCAAAAAAAGAGAGAAGGTGGGGGGGGTGGCGGGAGGACATTGATATCATTTCTAACACTCAGTGTCCTCTGTGTTATTTCAGTAAAGTAATCAATAAAAGAAAAAATCTACACACCTCCATGTGATAGAAGTAACTTAACAGTTTGTTCAAGGCCTCTTTTTGCAGCATGATGCAATGGAGTTCCAGCATGACGACCTAAAGAAGTTAATTTGATGAGTTAAAGAGGTTTTCTTTCACAACTATAACAAAATTGGCAATTTCATATTTGAAATCAGATTAATGACAATGCTTGAATTTAAAAAGGACAGAGGAGCATGCTGTGCCAGATGCATACAGCTCGTGATAGCTCAAAATACAACTCAAAAGTGTAAACTATGTTTAGCTCAAGAGAGAAAAAGAAGCTCAATCTCATGAGAAACAAACAGTTAGCTAGAACTGGCAGATGCATTACCTGGACGATAAGCATTGACATTGGCACCCAATTCAATCAAAGTTTTTGCAACATTATAAAGCTCAGGGTTCATGCAAGCTGCAATCAGCGGAGTCTTCATTTCCTTATCAATCCACTGCAACCAAAAGCATACATTAAAGTCACAAATTCTAATTTAAGGAAGGTAAATTCACCATCCTTCAACAAGTATTTCCTTTTCCAAAACAATATTAATTTATTATGCCAAAACATAACCATATAGGCAAAGCTCTTCTTCTTTTTTCAATTAAACACATTTTTTTGGAAAAAACAAAAGGCATCTTTTTTCACAATGATGACTTCGCAGGAATAAAAATGCAATCTTATTTAATATAACCAAAACCAGCACAAGAATCAATTCCGAGAAATAAAAATTCAACTCAAACCAGAGTATCAATCCTCACCTTTAACACGGAAACATACAAAACAAAGGGAGAAAAGCTTAAAATCTTGAACAATTACCTCAAGGCCAGCCCCATCTCGATGAAGATCTTTGATACCCTCAACATTACCATAATTCACTTGCTGATACAGCAGCTCATCTTTCGATTGCTGTAGACCCATCTGATTATATCCCTTCTTTTTTTTTCCAAATTCTTGCAACAAAATTCACAAAATCAAAGAGAAAGAACCCCTTCAAAATTCTCAAAATTCCCCAATCTGGGCAAACTTTTGAGAAAAAGGGGAAAAAGAAAGAGTCCTAATCCGTGTGGGGGGGCCTAGAGAAGGTGAAGTAAGAAAAAGGGTGACTGACTTTTCAGTTTTCTAGGAAAGAGTTGAAAAACCAATGTGTGGATCAAAGAGTAGAAATAGCAAAACACAGGTGATTGCTTAAGAAAGAAGAAATAAAAATGGTTAAGTTTGGGTCTGGAAATTAATGCAATTAAATTTTGCTGAGAAAGTTCGTTCATCGCTCTGGTGGGCAAGTGTTTTTTAATACGAAATCCAAATAATTGCAAAGCTGAAAGCGATTTGGACGCGGTGGATGACGGTTTAGGACGCGGTGGATGACGGTTTTTGCCCAAACTTCAGTCAAGGGGTCCGCCCTACATGGGTAGTTCTAGTTCCCCCAAGTCCATAAAATGTTAGGTCTAATATATTGATTATTATCATTATATATTTTCTTATTTTTAAATTCTGAATTTTAATTTTTGACTATTAAGATAGTATTGTTTGTCATTTCTATACGTATGCTGAAGCAAAAGTTCACAATTGGTTTAATTGCACTTTTTCTAGTCCATCTAATTAATCAATCTTTATTAGGTATTGATTCATCTAAGTAAATCTAACACTTTTAATTTTATAGTTTGATACATTTTTTACTTGCTTTTGAAGAATCCATATGAGACAAACACACCAAATTATGATTCAATTTCTTTATTTAGAGTAGTTTAATTTTAATGGACTAGAATATCCTTATTCAACACAACTTGATGTCAACAATATTCATTTTGAAGATAACTCTTTGAAATACTAACCAATAACCATCACATATGTACAAGGCAAAATAGGAAAAATGTAGAACAATTTTACAATTTCAATTGTTTTTAATTTGGCAAAAAATGATGGCTACCTATCTCAATAGGGCAGAAGGAGTATAATCTTAAATAACTTTTAAATATATTATTTAAATAGATGTTATTAAATTCTAAAAAATAAAGTATAGTTTAATTGTAATTGGTTAGTAATTGTTAAATAATTAATTTCTATAATACAAAATTTCATTATCCAACAACTTTAATATTTATCTATTTAAAATCAGTTTGATATCGTCAAAGTTTGAAACACAATACTACAGTTCATGAGTTTGTGAAATTCAATATGAGAAAATATTCACAGAAAGATCATATTTTGTCAAGCAATAGATACCATTTGGTACTATTTTAATAAGGAGAGAAGCAACTCTCGTCCTTTTAGTGATTAACTTTCTTTGTTGTTAGGAATATCTTAGAACTCAAGTCCCAAGTACTAGACTTGATTTTCACTTGTAACCACAACTGTGGCCTAGAAGAATATGGACAATTATATATGTAAAGTGGATTCTTGATTACTCGTGAATAATATGTACTTTGGTCCTTTCTTGATTAAAAAAAAAAAAATCTTCACTAATTTTGCAACTACTATCAATTATATATTACTTATTTTCCCTTCTCCATAAGTGACAAGTCTTCAAAATTCTCATTTAGATTTTCACGAATTTTTCAATTTTTTTAAAAAGAATGAAAATTAATTAAGAATTTAAAATCACCCACATTTCTTAATTTTAAGCCATTAACACTCCACAAACTCTATTTTATTCATCTTTCTATGTCCAAAAGCTAAAGCAATTTGTACTCCTTTTTTTTTTTTTTAATGGTACAATTTGTACCATTTTTTGTGTTCTCTATCTTTTCTTTTCAGGCTCTTTATAAGAAAAAAAATGTGAAAAACAAATAAATACCGCAAATTTAGCTTCAATCATATAAAGATCATTTTATTTTTATTATTATTTTTCTTTCACGAGCCTCTTATCCATTTTCATTGAATCGCAGCAAGAAGCAAGGCCAAATTCTCTATCTTTCCTTTTAATTTTTTGTGTTTTTTCCATTTTTTCTTTTTTGAATTCTTTTGATCTCCTATTTCAAAGTTCTTTAGAGGTAGATCTCTTAATTCTTTTTTTTTTTAAATTATTGGACACACTATAATTTTTTTACTTTGGCCCTAATTTGCTAGTCTCATGTTTATATCTCCGTTAGTGTATCACTACATTTAGTTTCTGAAGTTAATTTGAGAGAAACAAATAAATAGAGCAAGCATTTAATGTCAAATTTTACAAAATAAAAATGGGTACATTGAATTTCAATAACTATTTCATGTGAAGCCTATGAGAAAATGTGTCTACCATTACAAAAATTAAGCAATGTTCTCAAAATATTTTGGGCAATCTTAGCACGTTTAAAGTGTTGAGATGTCAATTCAAGTCTCATATTAAAAAAATAAAAAAAAAGAGTGTGATTTATAAATGTGGATAAAAACTCAATTAGTACGAGATCTTAGATCTTTGTACAAACTTCGACTCAAAGCGAATAATATAAGTAAAACCAAATGTTCACCATGGCAATTTTTTTGTCACATCCAAAGTAATCAGCAGTGCTACCATTATGCAACTCCATATCATTTGTTTTTTGTTTCTTTTTCCCTCTATTTGCATACATGTATCTGCACTGCCCTGCAATGTTTATGTCAATGTTGTATTGCACGTGTAGGGTAGGTAAGGACAAAGACTTTTGCTTTGGTGCAAAAATTTGAGTATATATTTTGAGTTGTATCTATTGGGACAATTACTCAAAATTAGAGTGCCTCCAGAAAAAAGAAAAAGAAAACCAACAGATCCACTAGTTTCGTTGGCAGTAGGCCAAAGAGATCGATAGTTATTACTTATTAGGTAAGATTTCCAGAGTTATTGGTATTGCAGCCTCACTCTTCCTTAAGAATTGTATGAAAAACATCTTAAGAAATGTTAATTTGATGAACCTTAAGAAAGGTTGAATTCTGGATTCTGCTTTGAATGTTTTAGTATATTATCTAGCATGTTCTTTGCTATATCAATGATATTATTCCCGTGTATATGCTTATTTAACTCTCATTAAACACGACTACTACAATAATAAACAGACATGTGGAATAATATCATTGATGTAGTAGAGAGTGTACTAATGTATTAGAAAAATCTTTAGTGTTCTTGATTGTTAGCAGTAATTTCTTTGCTAAACATTTTCTAGGAAATTAAATTTAATTTAGGTTCCGTTACTGCTATTATGTATCTTCAATACTAGCTATTCTGATATTATATGCTATCAAATTTGTCTTCTATTTTACAGCTGTAATGATCATTCTAAGTATTCTTAAAATGTTAAAGCATGCAAAAGAATAAACATAATTCAAAAGGTAAGCTTCATAACAACATTTCTCTGCATTCTAATGTGTTATCTTTCTGCAAAAATAAATGGTACATAAAAGCATTTCCATGTCAAACTACCATGAAAATGTAAGAATTTCCTGAACTCTGAAGGAATTGAATGCACAGACCTACGAGATTGAATCTGCAACGACACAACTCTGAATGTTTTCTACCTAATCCTGCATTTAATTACTAAGCAACTACACTATAATGAATACTATGAAGATTCTTCATTGTCTTCTTCAGGCGGTGCAGGTGGAGTTTCTGATGATTCAGCTGGCGTTGAATTTACTTTTGCCGGGGCGTACTTCCTCTGCAACCTGTCTTTGTTTTCCTTCCACCATTCTTCTGCTTGCTGCTCGACAAACCTTCGTTTACTGCAAAAGAAAAGATTGTAGCAGGAACATGTGAAAAAAGCACAGCAAGACGAAAACCTTGTTAACATGAATTTTTCTTTTTGTAATTTCCTGCAGATACTAGGTTATTCAATTTGCATAATGAAGTAAGGTCAATCCCAGGAGGCCTTTCAGTTATGTTGTATACATCTTAAGCCCATCTGATTTATTTGGCAGTAGGATTGGACACCTCTAATCCTACCTATTGTTTTTCAATTCTAGCGTAAATTTTAGCATTTTCAATTGTTTTATTCCTACCAACATGTTTTTGGAGCACCAGACTATGAATACAGGATTGATTAGTATAAGAAAAAAAATGCATTTAATGAGAGTGAGAAGAATGGGAACTCGGAGGTTGGATGACAGATGCCATCAAAGAGAGGTGAGGCCTAGCCTCGTGTTAAGCCACCTGCTATAATAACACTATTTGCTTGAATATTCTTTCACTCTTGTTAGAAAGAAGAGAATAAAGCCCAAGACTAGTGAAGATCTGGAAATTTTGGGGGACAAGAATTTTGATCTAAACTATTTTACACGATCCTTTTTTCTTTATTCTTCAGCAAAGTAATCGAAAGCACCTATTATTTACTGATACTAAAAGCATGCAATTGGTAATTCTTCAGATAGCACACTAACTTATACTACCTAGTGGTTGGACATAACATAGTTACGCAACAAGCACAGGCAAATGACACAGATATTGCAAGCAAAAGAAAACTGTCAGTGCTGTAACTTGTATAAACATTACAGCATAATGTTGATCATCACAAGTAGAAAATACATATAGTATTCAGCACCATAGAATAAAAAAAATTACATTAAGACACTTTGCCAATGCCATCTTAATCTTCCATGTATACGCTGGAGGAGCTGGGAGAGCACAAGTAATCCTAATCCTAAGAAAACTATAATAAGCTATTCAAAATCAGGTTCTCTTCTTTAATACATCAAACAATGCTTTGACTCATAGGAAAAGCCCATTATATATTGGTTCTGTAACAAAAGTAATAAAGAAACTCTAATGATAAAAGTCTAAATATTTAGAAATTTTAACATTGAATAACTAATTCAAACAAGTAAATAGACCTAAATAACATTGAAGCATGATGAGTCTGTATGCATTTAGACAACTTGTAACATTTCAACAAAGAGGGGAAAGATAAATTTTTGCGGTACCTGAATTTAACTCGCTCGAAGATCTTGGTTCCATTTGGCAGTTCAGTGAGTGTTACATAAACACCTGGTTCAAACTGTTCGATAACCTTACGTGCAGCATTAGATGGACCCGGTACACATTCTGCTCTTTCTCTTGTATCAGTAACAGATGGCAGATTATATGCTTTTGGAGTTTCATCTACATTAGAATGTACACTGTCCTCAACAATGTTGTCTTGCCTCCCGGCAGATTCATTGGCTAAGGAAGTTTGATGATGCAAGTTATTCTGGTCAGGCACCACTTCAGGTTGGAAGGATGAGTTATCTTCAGTTTCTTGAGGCCCAAGTTTATCCAAAAGGGATTGAACTTCTGTATTCATGGATTTGAAGGCTTCCAAGTCCGAGATTTCAGATGGTAACTTCTCCGTCACTTCTTTCAACTAAGCAAAATAAGGAAACATGAAGATACACTCGTGCGGCGATATGATTCTTTGACATCTGACGTAGTTGTGAATAAATTTTTCATAGAAAAGAAAATGTAGGGGAGTCTATCACAGTAATATATCAGAGAGTAATAAAGTCAATACAATTCATTTTGGCTTTAGAATTTAATTATTTAGGAACTATAATGCAGCAACAGAAGTCAAAATCATTTCAGATGACATATACTTCAAGAATATCAATACAAAACCCAACTAAAGAATACTGTAAAATCTTGAGTCAACTACTTGTGCCCTTTTTCTCCATTTTGTTCCTAAGCCACATTATTCATCAATGCTAAAGAATAAATAGAATCCAGTTACTTTTTTGTCCCCTTTCTTCACTTTTTCTTTCATCAAAGTATATATATATATATATATATAGATATAGTGAAAGAAACGGCATACCTCAAGGTGTTATTTTCTGTTAATATGAATACGAGACAGAAAAGGAAAATTCAAAGAAAAGGAAAAAAAAACTAAATGATAGTAAAGAGAGAAGACAGAAATAGATTTAATGAAGATGAAGCATAAGACTAACCTGATCTGTGATACACTTCATGGTGTTAATTGCCATTGTACACTTCGATGATCTGTCTGCAGCCAATGAAGCAGCTTCTTGGGCTTTCTTCTTTAGTTTCTGCATTTCTTCTTCTTGAAATTCACTCTTCTGCTTTAAACTTCTAATCTAAAGGCATTTATAAAAGGAAACACACTTACCACTTAAAATCTTTCCTTGCTCTGATTTTCGTTTAGAGAGGGAAAAAGGATGAACTTTGTTTCTTTTGGAAAAGGGAAATTATACCTGGTTCTGTAGTTTGGATACTTCTTGATTCAAAAGTCCATTTGTCTTTTTTAGACTATCAATGACACCCCTTGAAAATACAGGAGTAACAGCACGTGGGGGACTTGGTCTTCGTGAATATGGTGAAACAGATCTAGAGTTGGGTTGAGATGCTGGGTGTGACTGCTGAGTTTGAGGTGTACCCGTTATAACAGGCTTAAGAGCATATTGAAGAGCGCTAAGAGAACTTGGAAAAGAAATATCTTTTAGTTGTAAAAGTGATGGAACTTGAGAAGCTCTTACTATAGAATAAGAGTCAGATTGTGTCCCAGGCTTTGCTGACTTCACCTCAAGGTACTTAACTGGTTCCATTGTGGAAGAAAGTAGAACTCTTGAAGTCCTTGTCTCTCCCCTATCTAACCTGGTACTACCATCAATTGGACGATGAGAGGCAGTCCCCCTTCTACTTAAAGTGGACGAAGTTCCAGCTTCTGCAGCCTTTTTAAGTTTCACATAGCAATTGTCACAGACTCTATGTGGTTTCCCAGGAGTAGGAGCCAACGCTGCTCTTAAAGCCTTTTTGGAACTGCAAGCATGGCAGTGTACAAGACCACAGTTATAGCAGTTATGTCTCTTTCGAGTAAAACCGAATGCTTGCCTACAACCACTGCAAAGAGATTGATCTGCTCCAGAGACCCATTTATGGATGCATATACTCGCTGTATAATTTGATCCGCATGATATATTCTTAACATGCTTATCTTTCAGTGCTTCAACCAATGTAGGAGTGTTACGATCTTCATAATCTCCATGTCCTAGTCTTCCATTGGCACCTTTTCCCCAGGTGAATACTTCATTTCTGGATGTCAGGACTGCAACATGAAATGCACCACAGGCGATTTCTTCAACAAACTCTCCAACCAATCTATCTTGTACTAGGCAAGGCAACTTTCCATCAGATTGTGGATTCCCCAACTGACCACATGAATTACTTCCCATAGTGAAGATGTGACCCGATGTTGTAAGGCCAAGGGTAGTATGATGTCCACAATCTATCTGGTAGAAGTTGTAGTCAATAAGTGAAGAGACACAGGTTGGACGCAGATGAGTCTCTTTGTTTCCATGACCCAACCTATACTTGTCACCATCACCCCAAGTGAATAACTTTCTAGAAGAAATACTTGCACCAGACTGGTTTGTGACTTCTACGATTGCAGCAGTATGCCATACTCCACATGCAACCTTGATAGTCTTTAGTCCACTCAATGATCGAACTTCCTTTGGATATGGAACACTTTCACAGTTTCCATGCCCTAAAACTCCAAATGATCCATCACCAAATGTAAATAGTTTCCCATTTGAAGTTGCTAATGCTGAATGCCATGCACCACATGCAACTGATAAAACCTGAAGTCCTTCAAGAGGACCAGAAAGTCTTTTAGGCATCCAATGGCTAACATCATTCCCATGTCCAAGAAGTCCAGCATTATGAATACCATCACCCCATGTGTATAAATCCCCAGATGTAGATACAGCACATGTGTGAAACTCACCACAAGCAACAAAATCAATATTTGTAATGGCTAGATATTCAACAAGGCGAGGACGACTGAAGTCTTTTTCAATCCCATGACCAAGCCTCCCTCCGGCTTCCTCCCCCCATGAGAAAACCTCACCTTGCCTTGTAACCAGAGCAACATGTCGAGCACCACATGCAATTTGGTGAACATCAAGAACTACATTAGACTCCAAAGGTTTAGGAGTCAGTACATCATTCTTTACAGGAATTGGATTCCCATATCTGTCGGTTGATAACCCGTCAGACCAAATTTCCCCCCAGACATAAACATCACCAAGTGATTCTATGTCATCTGGTCCGGATCCTCCACTTGAACAACTAGGAGTGCTTGAGACACTAATGCGAAAACCATCCCCACCACCTGTCCTTGCTTGCATATTTGCACTTTCATAACCCTCATCTGAGCATGAAGAATTCAGATCAATAGAAACTCTGCCTCTACAGATATTTGCAGCGTAATCTAGATTTGAACCAAATGGACGGCCATTCTGAATGATATCAGTAGCATCTTGTAGCTGGAAAGACAATGGTTCAATTACATAGATGACAAACAATTTAAGAAAACCACAATATTCATAAAGCAAATGAATTTCATACTGTGTTGATTAAGGGGGCTATATTATGTTTTAGTATATCAAAAGATAATCATTTGGATGTAATCATTAACTAGAAATTGATAGGCATTAGAGAAGAAGCATGCAATTGCAAACTGTATGTTGGTATTTTAAGCTTTTAGAGAGCTTCTATTTAATTTCACACTCAGTTTCCAACATTTACTGAAATTGAAGATGAGTGGGACCTTCATATTGAGAAACAAGAAATGCTATTGAAGTTCACCAAAAATTGAAAGATGGCATTTGTCACACGCAAGACAACAATGGGAATGCAAAACCTGTTGTGCATAGGCCTAGTTTTGATTAATAATTAATAAGTCGTTTGGCAGACAGATCAGAGTTCCATGATAAAGCTTTGGTTCTGGCATCGGAACTTTAGTAAGATGAATGAGAAAAGCATTACAGACAATATTATCATCAAACTGCAGGATGAAAACTTTTACTTTTTCTGAATAGTTTTAGCCATTTGATTTCCTAACAATGCACGATGAAAAGGTACTCCCATTTGTTTCCTTGAATTCATCTGTCACAATTTGGTTCAGTTATGGCAATACGAGAAAGAATCAGAAAGTTAAATTGGTTAACATTTAGAGAGAGAGCTCAGTAACTGCTTAGCAAGGACACTTATTTGTACACTCAGAACATAGTGGATATTCTTCCAAGAAGAATGGAAACATTGAGATCAACAAATTGAATGCATATTGCTCAATAGAAAAGCACATTTGAAGGAATTACCAGTTTTACTTGCTACCCATGTTGCAAACTAGAAAAGGAGAAAAGAACACACTATTCAGACAAAAGATCAGTAAATGAAATTACATCAGATATATCACTTCGGCTTCGTCTACTTCGGTTTTGGCCACTCGAAGTTAAAGCCTTCAGGCCAGCAATCCACACCTCGGCTTCAGCTTTATCTTTGCAAATCTGTGAAGTATGGAAAGATCAATTCAACATTATTCCTAACAGATTTCACATTTTGTTGAAGTCAATATAACATAACAAAACTTAAGAGAAGAATGCACACATTATTATTACTTACCAGATCTAGAGATCTTTCGCCGTTGTTATATAAGAGTGAAAATGATAAGTACTCTTTTTCTGGGCGCAAATATCTTCTAAACACAGGCTGTATAAACAAATTGGGAACAAAAAGGGTTTATTCTCATTTCATATTTCCCACTCATTATGTACCATTATGGTAGAATTATAAGAAAAAGCAGGTTACATGAACTCTAAAAATATAATCATCAATCCACCGCAGAAAGATGTTCTAACTCACGGTTCTCTGTCCAGGGACAAGACGTTGGACAGCAGATAACTTCAGATTCCTTTCTGATCCATGTGAGTACCAGATTAGAGTTGTTTCATCCTGAAAATATCATCAACATCCTAAGATCTCATATACCTAAATAATGGGTGTCTCTCATTTAGGCAGGAAATGTTAAGATCTCCCACAACCCATATCATACAATTTCTAAATGTACTGAAATAAATATCTTGATCTCAAACTCGAAAAAATGAATCATGTACCGGAGAAACTCTGAATGGGCAAAATTTAGGTTTCCCCTGCCGGCTGTACTTGATTAACTGAGTACCTTTCTTCAAAGCAATGAGTGCCTTCAAAGCAAAAAGCAAAGAAAGTAAGGACGACAACCATATTCATCAATCTTTGACTAAATAGTGGTGACATTATCGAACATGGAAGATGGAGAACCTCAGAATTATCCTAAACATGAAGCAGCAGCATAAAGCACAGAATGATCAAGAGTCCTTCTAACACAAATAACAGGCCTTTATGTGTTGGTAGAAGTCATTTTAGTGACTACAGAAAAGATTTTACTGAAAGTTGATGAATATGTCCTTTATGCAGAGACCTCTTCTCTTCGAGCATGGAAAGTATGGTCCTTTAAAGAGTCTAAGGTCCGCCTTAAGATCTACTTCATGCTTTAAACAGAATAATAAAGATATTTTGTCAAGAATGCTAAAATTTCACTTAAACCTTCTGCACAGTTTTTTGAACTTGATTGCATTACCAAATCATCAGGCGGGCAGTGTTAGTGTACAGAAAGCAGAACAGATTTTGAGTATAGAGGTTAATAAGCTTCTTTTTTCTCCTATCAACAGAATTTGCATATCTTAATCTTCCATGTCTAAAAAATGCAGATCTATTATGATTGTCATTGTCAAAAATATATTTCTTGAATACTCTTTTAACTAAACTCATCTAATTTCTCTAACTTCCAAATGACAAATAGCTCCAGCAAACATCATATATTTGCCTCAGCTGCTTATTGTGCGAAAGTCTTGTCTAAGACATGAGCCAGAAATTTGTGTAATCAAGCTTCAAAATGTTTTCTCATTAATTTTTCTACATTGGCTCTAGCCTTTAGGTGTTTGCTAGAAACTATTGTAAATGTCCTCTCGCCTAAGCATAACATTACGGAACCCAAAACACAATGCGCCTTATGATACGTGTGGTCAAGAATGCATTAGGTTGAAGGAAAGTGAAAATACCTGCTCAATGTCACGGTCAGGATTGCCATAACTAGCAGGATCTGCCATTCCATCTGAAACAATTCTTGGGCAGCCACCACAGAACCCTTTTTGTCCCAACCATCCGCATAGTCTTCATAGATGCCAATGCCAATGCAGTTTCCTAGTTTGGCCTATCATCAACTTCCTGAATATCTTCTAATGCCCAACAAAACTTTCCTCCAAATCTCAAGTATCACCAAGATACTTATTTCTGATTAACTGCAAAATGTTACTTTTCATGAAATTCAAGAAAACTAATGATCCATGTATAAAATTCTACCAAATCAGCTCAGAGTTTCTGAATTTCACGTGGGATTCTTCAAATGATTTAGAGGGTTTCGAGTTTAGGTGATCAGAATATTTCAGAATTGAAAAGGAGAAAGAGAGAATTGCAGAAGAAGAGAGAGAATGAAGAAAGAGAAAATGACCGGACATTAGGAGAATGTTTGCAGAACAACAGAAAATGGAGCGAATTTGGCGCGCTTATTTGGACTTCATAACCACCTTTGTTTTTTAGGAATCTTTATAACCACCTTGTAAATTAAAAAAATGCCTTCTAAAATTATTGAAAATGATTTAATTATTATAATATAGAACATGTGGAGAAAATAAAATAGACACCATTGGACTTATTTGATTTTTTTTTTTGCATAATATAAATTTTTTTGACCAGAAATCTTTACTGATAAATAATTTTTATTTTAGAGAAAATGAGAATTTACAAGTGCATGAATTATTGAAAATTTGTAAGTTCTTAGTTCTGCTAAAAACAAGTTGCTTCCCTATTATGTTAGTTATAAGATAATTCTAATAAATAATGCTAACTTACTGAAAAGGGGAAATTTCATTACATTGTCATTGAACGATTTTCCTGTATATAAATAATCTTAAAAGGAGAGAAAAAAAAGTATATGAATAACTTTTCCGTCGAAAATGGATATTCAAATAAGTTGCTTAAAAAAAATAAGAAATTCCAATTGTGTACCATTATGTGAAAGATTTGAGAGTTCAAAACTTTGAATTTCACTAACATAAAATGAAATTAAAAAAAGAAAAGAAACATTATTCTTGATTGGCGAAAAAAGAGCAATAGATTGGACACCATAAATATGATGAACTCAATCTCAAGACATTCTAGTACATAAAGAATTTCCATAAGGTTTTAGGAAAATGCATACAATTAGAAGTTTGAACACCTGCAACATCAGCATCGACACCCCCCCCCCCCCCGCAGGGGCCACCTTGGGGGGGGGGGGAAGGGGGTTGTCCTATTTCACCTGTCTAAAGTGTCCATAGGTCATTCATTACTTTTCTGAGGGGAAAGGATGCAAGTGCAATCTGGTTTCAATCAGAGACCACCATACATGGAGGGGGATCTACAATAATTTAGCCTGAGAAACACACTATTCCTAAAGGATAGCTGGGTCTTTGTATCTCTTGAAAACATTCTCAACGTCAACCATAACTTCCGGTGGCAAAGGTCGCTCAACAGACAAAACTGCATCAATATCTTCTTTTAGTTGATCAACTGAAGTTGCACCTATAATTGAACTTGTCATAAATGGTCGGTCTCGCACAAATGCAAGAGCTAATTCTACAACGGTTAGCCCATGTTTCTTGGCTACTTCAACATATTTTACAGTTGCTTCCTGGAATTCACACAAATGAAGGCATCAGTTTTGAATCTCAAATGACACTCTATTCATCTAATGTCCAAAGAGATACATCGTTGACAATGAAAGTGAGCAAAATGTAATAAAGAAAATAGGTAACGACAGAACTTTTCCAAATGATTGGGAACAAAGAAAGGATAAACCTTAAAGAACAAAATGAACTTTCAATCAAAAAGATGCATGAATACAAGGTTAAATCATATTCGGGTTATAGTGACTATTTACACACGGAAATATTGAATAGCAAATTCTGCCCAAGGCATGACAAAATCACAGCCTACTGCTGACTGCTGAGCAAGTTTGACCATGTTTAAATATAAACATGTGAAATATAAAAGTTAAAGTTACCAATTTTTTATGTCCCAACAATGGTAAATTCATCATCCGGCATGGTTTCAATTAATATTACCCAGATTAAAGATGTCAGAGATTATGTATTGGTAGCATTCCCTTTTTTTTTTGAGAAAAGTATTGGCAGCATTCTATTTCACACAATATGCTTCTGTCTACACCCATCTTTTCATTAGTTATGATATAATGCGAATACATTAGAGTGAAACTCTCTTTATTTTCAGGAAAGCTAAACTATACATACTCTAGCAATGGATTGGTTGAATCTATCCATGTAGCCTGGAAAAATGTTCAGCCTTCCTTTTCTTGCAGCTTCAGAATCAGCATCCAAGTACTTTCCACTCAGTACTCCCCCAGCCAGAGGGGAATAAGCAAGCAAGCCTATGTTACAGTTGTTTGGGTGGCATACTTCAAGAAGATCAACTGCAAGCACCAATTTAGAACTTATAAGCTTTATAATAAAACATCATAAAACAGAACTAGTTTGGTTATCTTTCAGGGATGCTAAACATGTGAAATTAATACAACAATGGCAGTTACCAGAAGAACCTTTTTCTTAAGTACCAAATTCAAAAGGAACCTCTCGTTAAGTTCAGTAGTAACAGAAGAATAAAATCTGTCTGGTAAATATGCTCCAACAGATTCTTTCATACTAAACTGCAGTCAGCATGTCTTAAATACCTTTCATCATTAACTCTGATGTTCACAAGAGTGCTCAGTTGAATACACAAGCTCCTTGATTACTAAATCTTGTTTCATCTTTAAACACCCAAGTTTTGATTATGCAAGTAGAAAGCATATTAAATTTTCTAGGTCTTTCTTTCAAGCAAGTTTTAGTTTGAAGCTCTGAGAAATGCTATCAGAGTCCTTTTGCAGCTATTTAAAACAACTAAGAAGAGCACAACACATATCAGTTTAGCTCAACTTAAGAAATAGTCATTCCATTGACTAAAAGGAGTCCTTGTAAAATTAAGATATTACAGGAAAATTATTACTCTTGCCCTAACAAAAAATATGAATATGTCAGACATTACAGTGGGAAAGAAATAATAGGCAGAAGAAAAATGGATGATGTGTTGCCAACTTTGAACTTGATGATAGATAGAAGAACTGACATACTTCTTTTGAAAGTTAAATGTATAAAAGCATTGCTATATCCATAGTAAGGCCCCTAACTCGAAAAACCAAAACCAGTATCAAACATAGATTTCAAAAATTAATTCCATGCTAAAACATCCAAATCAAAGATAAGTTCTCTGTATTTAATTCTTGGGCGAATGATAGACAGAGAGCTTACTTTCAAATTTACATCTAACTAACATGCTGTAGCTGTTTTGGATACTGACAATCTTAGGTAGTCCTTGATCTTTAGCAGCATGAACAAATTCCATCACTCCATATGAAGTTTCATTTGAAACGCCAATGTAACGTACCTGGAAAGATTTTTGAGATCCAACCTTCAACAGACAGTTGGAAAAGATACTAGCAAAAGAGGACAAATCAAAGTTTAGCATACTATGCCATCTAACTACCTATAATCTATTTGAAGTTTAGCATACTATGTCATCTAAAATTAGATTCTGAGCTCAACCTAAAATCTATTTGAAGTTTTTAGTGATGCTGGAAATCATGGCATTAGGTTATAATCCTTAAAAGAGAAAGATTTTCTGTGCAATCTGTTTTTCTGTAAGAAGGCTTGTTAGATCAGCACCTGAGCACTTGCGAACAAAAACAATCATTCAGCACTGTTATTGTTTGAAAAGTGGCATGCTAAATTTGCCTAAGACACTTGTAAAACTGAACAATCAATCAGCACAGTGCCAAGATTTTCAAAGCCGATGATGCACAAATCTTTTAGTCTCCAAACAACTCAAAAATAGTAAATAGCTAGGACTTGGAACTTCAAAAAGCATAACTCCAACTTCTACAGTAATATGATTCTTCACTCTAAAAGCTATACAAGTGAGATATATTGATAAGGAGATCTCATGCACAAATAGGAATTCCAGATATGTTCCTCCTTGAGTTATTCATGCAGCAAAGACAACATTGCGGGTGGAGACAAAAGAAGAAAAAAGCATTGGACACTTGTGCTACCTTTCCTTCATCAATGAGTTCCTTAAAGGCCCTAAGTTGTTCAGCAAATGGAATGCTCGGTCTCCATTTAGAAGGATCATAGAAGAACTCACCAAACAATGAAACATAGCGGTCTGGCCTGAAACAAAAGAATACCAACACTGTGGGAGAAGTAATAAGCCAATAGTAGTTGTAGGATAACAAGGACAATAATTCAGGATAAATATAATACCTCAGGATAATAAAAGCTTTGAGTGAAATTATGGACGGCATTATTATGATCAGAATTGATTTAAAGAGATGAATCTATTTCTATAGCCTTTCTAATCTTTCATCTCAGTTTTTTTTCCCCAAAAGTTTTGTCTAGGAATCACACATTCAAAATAAAATGAAATAAAGGAAAAATATAGCATATCTTATTCTCTAATAAAAAAATATTGTCAATTTAGCTCTAGGAACAGAATATAAAACAGACACAAGGATATTCTTCAAAGATCCCATACACCATCAAATACGAAGGATTATAGATAAATCAGAAAATTGTAGCCATCACAACTTTTAACCTTATTGAGAAGTCTTGATGGATATTTTAAAAGGGGGAGGATGGACTAATAATGGCATGAATTTTATCAGACCCAACATATTTCCTTCATGATGGCATAAGGATTCTAAAGACCATGCAGGAACTGTTTCTCCCACAGAAGAGTAAAGCAGCAGATTAAGGATGCATTTCTGCAATTAAATTGCATAATGCTGTTCCAAGTCACAAAAGACAGCACCAGGCATGTTTAAGAAAGGCCCTAAAACTGACAACATAAAAAAAAGCAGATTTGTCCTTCCACTAAAAGCATGTGTAATTCCATATATATAAGAGCTCACCAATGTATTTGGAGTAAATCAATGTAATCGGTATTGAGACGTTTAAGACTTTTTTCCACACTTTCCTTTATATTAGCAGCATCAACCCTCAGAACATTTGCATTATCACGGATATAACTTGAGCGCTCAGAGTAACCACAGACTTTTGTAGCCAAAATGACCTGATCATGGATTACATTGACAATGACATCAGCGTTCATCGTGTTGTTTCCAGTCAAAGGTCAATTTATCACTATGTTGAACATGGCTAATCAAATTCTAAAAAGATTCAGTAGCTAAGAGAAAGAAAGAACAAATGCTTGTCGAGGCTCGGTAAAGGAATCAGTAATAACTCTCAATGATAAAATACATCTAAAAGTTTACATAAATGACAAAAGAGTTACTTGAAAACAAAAGGCAGATATGAGGAGAAAACAGCCATAATATATGTGTATGCATGGATCTCCAAACTATTTGCAGATGGATAGCAATAATATGTTGCAGCACTTCATTAAGACTGTTATCTCTAATACCTAAAACAGTTTATTTTGATATGTATCAAAATCCCATAAAAGAATCTGTTATATGAATTGACTACCAATGAAGAAAATATAAATAGACCAGAATCTCAAGAGGTATTTCGGTGAGATCTCCAGCGTTCTGAGACGTTGGACAAGAAAAATCCTAGAGCCACTATACAATAAAAATGATCAGTAAGGACATAGCAAACTGGAATGGAGCAACCATAGAATCCTGTGATCATGATCATGGATTAATCCTGAAGATAGACATATTCATTAAAAATTTCCCCAAAAGTGAAGGAATCTTAATGGATGAGAAGCATATACATAAAAAAATTGTGATGTCATTCTCACGGATATTTCAATGAGAGGTTCAATATATCCCTAGGACAAAAAATGAGCAAAACAAAAGAGCCACAAGCTCCTCACGTGATATAATATTCTCCTCCCAACAGTATGCATTTAGGTATTGCAAGTAAACATGATAATTTCCAAAAAAATCATGGAATGAGATTTTGAGTAGCAAGACCAGTCAGTGATATGAGAACCCTTCAAAAGAAAATCTTACTAGAAAAGGGGAAGCGGATGGGGGCTCCCAGGAATAAAATAAAATCAATGGCTCCTCCCTAAATGGGCAAAGTACCTTGTCACGAGGTTGGGATTTCAGCCAGCTGGAAATGTAGAGATCTGTACGTCCTTGTGTCTCCTTTTTCATAGGAATTGGGTACTGCAAGGAAGAAGAACAAAAAGGACAAGCAGAGAGTTTTACAGAAATGTTGATGTATAGCTGGATAATAAAAAAGGCGGGACAAAGTAGATAAGAAATTGTTCAGTTTTACTACTTCAGAAATAATAGATATGAGCTTAATCAACTTTTTAAAACACAGGTTGTATTCAACTTCCTTTTTTCTTTTAATTTCTTTCTTTTTTAAGATAATGATTTCTGAATTTTAAGGGGGAAACAAGACTCTCCGCTGAATTTCTTAAAAGCTTCTTTCACCGAAGAGTAATGAAACTCACACAAAAAAAACTTCAATATTAACGGACTCGTGTTCATAGCAAAAGAAAAAGGGCTTATAGAGTGGGAAATGGGAAATTAGCAAAATAATTGAAAGTTCCATATTTATAAAAACCATAGTGAGTGGACAAACACAGATGATTAACAACTACAATAAATGCTATAGGCCATATAGAGTAACAGAGTGAAATACCAGATATTCTTGAACAATTCAATGTATATTTTTTAATTTAATTTACTTGCACAAATAGTGTAATACACTTGTACATGGACATCTGCAGATTGAATCTATTTGTACCAAAGAAGTGTAATCTTAAACATCGTTCATGGCGCAAATTTTTAAATCTTTTTTTTTTTTTGTGAATTAGCATAAATAAGTTTCATCTTTACTGAGGGTAAAGAAAGTACCAAGATGTTGAAATTAGAAGGGAGCTTACAGCTTCTGCAGTATCTAATATGTTAATCCCTTGCTCGAATGCATAACTTAGAATCTCATGAGCCTCTTTTTCTGTGTTCTGCTCTCCAAATGTCATCTGTAACGTGGACGAATGGATTCTTGTCATCATCATCATCATCATCATTCAAATAAATAATAACTCTTTCATCATTCTTAGGAAAAACAACTAATTTCAACTTTATAGTAACTTTGTACTCAAGAGATTACAGAAAATATGGAATCCTCGAGGCCTCATATACCTAATTTAAAAATTATTATAAGTATACAAATAAATTTTTTTAAGGGAAAAAGAAAACTTGTGAATTTGAGAGAACTACAAAATTACAAATTGAGGCAGCATTCTACATTTCCTTCGAAATAGAGAAGAACCAAAAGTACTTACTGTACCGATAGTAATTTCGCTAATATTAAGGTCCGAATCGCCTAGTTTCCGATACTGCAACTCGGTTTTCTGTGCGAGTTTCGCATTGACGATCGCACATGACTTCTTATTCTTCTTCTTCTTCTTCTTCTGATGCGTAAACAAATTGAAATTCGACGGTGAACTTCGCGATGAAGATGAATGGCGAGAAGAGAGACCACGAAAGGTGATCGTGTTGGAAGGAACTGTGTAACCGCTCCACGAAGATGATGACGCCATTGTTGCTTGCACACAATCTGGTCTGGTCCTCTCTCTGGCGTAGGAATGGGGAGGGATGAATGGAGAAAGATAACGGTTTACGTCCACACAGCACACTACACCAGTCGTATGGGATTTGGGCCCAATTGATTGGAAAATTTATTATGAAATGGGATAATTTCAATTAATTCCTCTAGCCTTTTTCTTCAACAAAAAATAAAATAAAAATTATCCCATGAAATTTCAATTTGTGGAAATGTGCTTTCAATCTTTACAATTTTTTTTAATTAAGTAAACTATTTACCACTATTCATCGCTTTTGTCAATTAACTTAACATTTTGTTTTGAATGTTAAAGAACTTTCTAAATTTGTTTAATTTTTTTTGAGAAATAAATACGTTTAATTACAATAAAAAAAAATTTGGTATAGAGAAGCCATGTTTATATAAGCAATTTCATTAGAATTCCATTTTTTATATAAGTAATTTCATTCGAATTTATGTTGAAATAGAAGATTTTATTCATTCACCAACTTGATAATAAGTAAAATTACATTATTGAATACAAAGACTAAATTAAAATCTCTTCAAGTATCATAGTATGAAACATGCAAGAAATTCAAGACTTGAATTTGTGAATTAATTAACCACGATTTAGAGAAGCTTTCCGGGCAGCAATTTCTTTGCTTCGTTTCTGAAAATATATGAACATCTTTTCCTTTGATGGCAAGTCGTCCTTAATCAAAGGATAGTTGAGAAAATTATTGATCCACTGAGTGATGGCTGGAAATTTTGAGGAGTCAAGAAGCTTCATGGATGCAATTTCCTCAAAAACGGGTAATTGATAAGAAATAAATCCAGCAGCAAGATCTGCCATTCCAATTGTGTCTCCTCCAAAGAACTTCTTTCCTTTCAGTTCTTCTTCTACCTTTTCCAGTGCCTCTATTGTTAACTTCAAAGCTCTTTCGTGTTCATCTCCAGTAGAACATAAAGCTTCCCACATGGATTGTCGAACCTGCATATATCACAGTCAAAATTAGCAGATAAATATATAAATTGTATAGTTTTTTTCATTAAATAGTTATTTGTTCGTGTATTGAAAATTTATGATCTACCCAAATGCACCTGGGGGGCATATTAAGCAAAGGTGAACATTTAAGACACTTTATTTTCTAATACTACTGGCTATAGGTTGATTAAGCATGAAATATTATAAATATTGCCAATCAATTAGGGTATCAAGCGAGATAATTTAATTACCTTTTCTTCAGCAAATTTAGCCCAGAAGCGTGCTTGAGCTCTTTCATAAGGATCTTGAGGCAACAATGGAGTCTGTTTCCAAACTTCTTCAATATATTCCAAGATGATCAATGATTCAGATATGGGTTTTCCATCATGAACAAGCACAGGCACCAGTCCATAAACAGGATTCAACTCCAAGAGCAAAGGGCTCTTGTTGAAGATATCTTCTTCAATGTACACATACTCAATACCCTTCAGCTTCAATGCCCATTTCACCCTTTGAACAAATGGACTCACCCAGAACCCCAAAACCTTCACCTCTTTGCTCTCCATCTTCTTGAGTTTCACCAATTTCCTAGTTTGCTAATGAACATGTTCTATAGTAGGACGTTTCTAAGAAACTATGAAGACACCAAATTCTAGACAAAACCTGAAATCTTTGACTATATAAAGTGGTAGGTGAATGTTTTTGTCAGCATTATTAAAATCTAAAATTGATATGTCTAATTTCAACTTATTAAGTCATTAATTATTAGTAAATTACTATATTATTTCATTGGTTGTGGGAATAAATATTTTAAATCAATAAGATGATTTTGTGAAATTTTAGATGAAAGATAAGACTTTGTCTTCCTTTTTTTATTTTTTATTTTTAAAAAAACCTTTTTAAAGTAATTAAGATAATAGTTCAATTAGTATAAGTTTATGAAAATTGATCTGAGCCAACCTCACGCCCAAATTGTTTGCCCTCAAAAATATTTAGACCAAATTTGAGATAAAGCATAAGCGTGTCATGCTCCGGCCTAAATTTTTATTATGAATTTGAAGTGAGTTATGTTTGAGTTACTTAATCTAGGCATAGATAAGATATATTTGGTAAATTAAAATAATTATAAAAATACATAAATATGATAAAAAAATAATATATATTTCTCAATATTAACACTTGTAAATAATTTTAAAAGTCTTTATTTTTTATTATGAAATTAATTTATGTATGTTAAAGTGTAACTATTATTTCTTAAAGCAAGGTTATTGTTCCTCAAAAAAAAAAAAAAAAAGGTAAAAATTGTTAGAGTCTGTTCAAACTTGATTCAAAATTCAAATTTTGATTCATATTGAACTTCAACCTAATTGAGTGACTTTTTATTATCCGTGATCATCTGGAGTTTCAACTTTCTCAGCTCACAAAATGCCATTTGACAGTCTCTTACTTTCAAAAAAATGTTGGATTTTGTATTCATTAATGAGGGGTTCAATCTTGCTTCTGGCCTTCAATAGTACAAGATTTGGTAGTAGAAATTTGGGCCTTAATACAGTAATATCCAAGCCAAACCAGTTCTTGTTCCCAATTGAACTTGGAACAACTTGTGATATAAAACCTTTGTGATTGTGATTTGTGATTCGTGATTTTTTATTCGTATGAGCATAATGTTGTCACCCCTCACGAAACAGAAGTGTTGAAATGTATTGTTATAAAATTGGGAAAAAACAAAATGTGACATTAATTTTACCAAAGTAGAATTCAACTTCAAATTTTACACATTATTATAATGTATCAAGGCCATTCAAGTCACTAAGAGCGCAACACCTTTCAATCTCACTTCATTTATATTTGAATATTTACATTTAATTTAATTTAAAAATTAAAAATATTATTTTACTTTTAAGAAGAATTTCATTATCCTAGTTTGTTATGAATTAGACTAGTGGCAGAAATTATTAATTAATAAAATGTAAATTTAAGTTATTAGTATAATTGATAAATTAGACAGATTCACACGGATCAAAAGTCAATGTCAAGTAAGATCCGTTTGACTCGACACTTACGTGAGTTCATTATTCACAATTCATTTCAACCTTTATAATTAGATTAACCTAATTCAAAATGTTAAAACAATATCATTTTAGCTTAAAATTGCTAGTGACCCACCAATTTAGTCGGACTCCGACCAAAAATTTAGCCCAAAATAGGCACAACTCTGGCAAGATAGACCAAGATAATTATACCTGATTTTTTTGGGGGCCAACATTCAATAAACCTAGCCCACCCTTAACTTTGGATTGCTCGGGTTAGCCCATCAGATCGGGCCAATTTGTATAATTTTAAATAAAATAGATATTTAATATCGGATTAAATATATTTATTTAGTAATTTTTATTCAAGATTGAATGTTAATTTTGACTTAATTAAATAATTAAGAAGGACTATTAACCTCAATAAAGTTAATGTATTATCGTTGTTATTATTGTGGTTAGAGGTAAAATCACATAAATTAGTAGGATATAATTTTTAAAAATTAATAAGGTTTTTTTTAGATAAAATTAAGGAGGTTGTTAGTGAAACTTTTATATAATAAATATGTTTATTTCAAGAAATTAAATATTTGAATTCGGACATTCAAAAAATAAAAATATGTACATTCAATCATAAACATAGGGAGAATTATATTACTTGATCATTCATTTGTATATTGCATGACAAATAATATTGTATGTAATAATTATTAAATATTACATCTCTCTTACTAAAATGAAATCCTAAAATTTAATATATTTCTCCTTAATTTCACTTGTATAGATAATAGTAGATAAATGTATCTTCTTATTGTCTAAAATTATTAATATACGGGCAATAAATAATATATAAGCCTAAAAACATATAGAACTATTAATAGAGAAGGTTAATTGGTTTTTGTGTTAAATAGGGTTTATTTCCTCTTTCCTTTTCTTTTCTTTTTGTTTTTGACAAAGTATTAAAAGAATTACACTCTACATAAATTAAAGTGTGACTTGAAAATCGATCTGTAAAGTAAAGCTAAAATGGAAGACCATTCCTTCCTCTGAAGGAAATTTGATAATATCACACTAATAAATAGCTTTACAAGTTGGAAAGCTTTAAAGATTTTGCTGGCCGCATATAGTGCCCAACTTTGGGATTTAGTCGGTCTAATTATCAGCTTTTTTCCTCAAAAAATAAAAATAAAAATTTATCAGCTTTTGTACGAGTAAAATTTATGTAAAATCAGCTACTCAAAAGCGAAGTGTGTATTAAATAAATTTAATTTAGTATCATAAGGTTGTAAACTATATAAAAAAAGTAAGTTACACTAAATAAATCTTGCGTAATAAATTTATATTTCAAGAAAAAATTGAACTCAAATTTAGAATATGTCTGCCTCAAAAAAATATATATAAAATGTCAGTTTTTTTTAAAAAAAAAATGTAGAATTGTGTCAACTTAATGAAAGTTTTTTACCTACCACTATTGGTAGAAAAAGTTATGTTTATTTTGGAGCAGAACTAATTCAAATCAATTATAGAGTGAACCACACATTTAAATGCTCCTAAAAATCTGTCATTCTATTCTCTAGTTTAAAAATTTATTTAAAGTGAAAACATGAAAGAACTTTAAACTAATACTCCTTTTATTCGGAATTGAATGTCTACATTTATATTTTTATTTGTCCGGAATTGAATGTTTATTTTCTTTAAATAAATATTTTTTATTCAAAATTTTATTAATAACCTTCTTAATTTAATGGATTTATATACTATTAACTCATAATCTCTACTACTCACCACATTAATTTAATATCCCACTAAATTATGAGTGTCAAAATCTATTATATAATGTGAAGAATAATTTTGTAAATTAATTGAAAATAATGATATTTTTTAATTTTTAATCAAAGTAAAATTTAAATATTCAATTCAGAACGAAGAAACTATTAAATCTCGTGGTAATACGTGCACCAAATTAAAACGTAGATATAAACATTATTATTAGTAATTAAACTATCAAATATGTAGCTGACTTAATAATGATTACAGAAAATAAGATTTATAATTTAATTTCACCTTCCACATAGTATCCCAAAGAAAATTTCTAACCTCTTTTGTGGCTTTGCTTACTGAAAAAGAAATTTGTGGGGCATTCCATTAATGAAAGTTTGGAAAGCATCTGAGAAAAAGTTCACTTTTGTAGAACTTGGGACCCAAGGTTGCTCCACCAGTATGCAATGTTTGGAGACTTTGTTTGGCCAAGAAAAGGCATCATTTTTCATTTTTGGTTTTGTTTAATATACGAGTAATTATTCTTCTCTCTTATAAAAGTAAAATAATATTCTGAATTTAAAGTTTGGCATTGCAATTATGAGATAGGGATTTGTTACTTCCGACTTAATCTAAATTAATGAGTCACATTGGGAAGATATTACTATTTGGAAAAGTGAAATTAAGAAATAATGGAAAGAGAAGAGAATTCAATATTGACTTAAATTTTAAGATTTTATATATCCTCAGTTCATGTCAATCATTTAATTTATTTTTATAAAAACAATGATTTAATGAGATTATGTTAATCTGGACTAAATATATACAGTCACCCTATGTAGTTTGTTTACTTCAACTTAATCAAGATTTTTTTTTTTTATCTCAACCACACCTAAAAAAGACTTTCTAAATCTATCGATTAATCTTTTCTTTCCTTTTCTTTTGTAGTAACTAAACAAGATATTTTAATTTAGAGAATGAGATTTTCTTATAAAAAATGTGCGACGATTTAATGTTTATAATAAAGAGTTGAGTTCATCGAATTATGAAAATAACCCATCAAATATTTTATCATAAAATTTTCTTACAAAACTTGTACACCTCCTCTCTGATCACTCTCAATATTTGTTGGCCTCCTCTGTTACCCTTTTCTCTTTGTTTAAGTAGTACCAAACATAACATATGCATTCTAGTAATTCAATAAGAGCAAGCTGTTGGAATTTTTGTCCCCACACTCAAACCAAAGGTTATGAAGGAAGAAAGGAATTATCACATGACCAAACCTTAGTTCCAAACCATATCCAGCCTAGCATTTATGTACATAGATCAAGCTGCAAAAATCAACCCATATTATTATCCTTCCTCTTCTCTCCATCCTCTTCATTCCCTCCTCAAGAAACATTCTTGAATAATTTTTATCAATCAAATCTTGAATGTTTTCCAAATCCTCCAAGAAGCTCCTCCCCACTAAGAAGGGGTGGAAGAGCTTCAAAGCCACATTTCAAACCAAACTTGCCAACTTCAACATCTCAACAACCATAAAAAGAACCAAGAAATTTTGCATATCTGCTTACTGTTTCATTCATCGTCTCATTCCTCGTAAACTATATGCTCTTACTTCCCGTTCCTCTTCGAGTTCCGGCCAGCACCATTTCCGGTACTATCGCCAACAAAATTACCGGTACAAACCAAGCTTTTCAGCCATATATATTGATGAACTTTTTCCATGGCGAAAAGGGTCATTTTCTCAGCCTATTATAAAGTCCAAAGAAATAGTTGCATCAAGTAGTAGTTATGAGAATAGAGATAATATGGAGAAAATACATGATCAAATTGTTGGATCATCAGGGTTAAAGATCGATGAGAAGAAAAAGGCCAAGAAAGGAAAAACCGAGACTGGTGAAACTAGCAGGATTGCTTGTGGTGATAATGCTTGGAAACTTCCACAGTTTCGTGGAGTAGATGAAAGAGCTGAGGAGTTTATCTCCAAGTTTCGTGAAGAAAGGAAGCTTGAAAGAGAGAAATCAATTATTGATTTCCAAGAGATGTTGGCTCGTAGTTCTTGATTTCAAGGTAAAGGAGAAGAAGATTGATATTGAGAACCAAGAATGCATGATTTTTTCTCTTTTAGGCATTTATTTTGTTTTTGTTTTGTTTTGTTTTTTTGTTCCCCGCCTTTTCAAGGGGATCAAAAAAAAACTTTTTTGGACAAATTGATGGGATTAATTACACATGTATACAATGGAGAAAAGTTAGGTTGTTTGGATTGTTTGTGCAATAAATATTGTGGGTTGAAAACTTGAAATTTGAAGGTTGTATAGAATGAGTGAAATGAATTTCCATTTTTAATGGTGAAAGATATTGTTTATTACTATTTTAATTACAAAAGTTGCTGTAAATATTTATCATAATTAGTTGGATATTCTTAATCCTTGGTTCTAAGATGTGAAGCCTTGCAAGATTCAAGTAAAAGAGAAATCAAATTTGAGTATGCTAGAGTAGAAGCAAGCATTGGCAATTGGCTTAACGAAAAGGATGAGAAATTGCTCTCTAATTCCAATTATGAATATCAAATTGCACGTTTTAAGATAGTAGTTTTAATTATTTCAAGCAAAGATTGAAAATTACAATAGTCTAATTAATTGGAAAAAAATCTTTTTTTGTTAGAAAAAGATATTTCAAATTTGATACGAGTCGCTTGTTTGTATATATATAAATTACCCTCACTATAGTGGTAGGTCATGGAGAAGATAACCTTCACCTCCACAGACACATGCATATATAATAGCTTTTGTGGAATTCCTTTTCCTTTCTTTTTCGCAAGAGTGTGCTTAAAAAGAAAACAAAAGGCAAAGAACCAAAAGGTCCCTTCATCAAACAAACATTTAATGGAAAATATCATTATATGCATAAAATTTCTCTCTTTTTTTTTTTTTACTTATGATTTTTGTTTGGGAAAGATTTGTAAACATCAAAAGAGTATTTTCACACAGTGGTGAATTTATTTTACAAAATGCAATATTTTGAATATTTAACATTGTAAATCATAGATTTTTCTTGATTAGCATGCCAAATACTATATTTAATTTAAAATTTTAATTATTGATTTCCCATAATTGATATTGAATACTAATTAAATTTATAATCTTATTTTTATTTTTTGGAAAACAATTTTATAATCTTATTGAAATCTAAATATTAGGCTTTACATTTGTGCATTGCAAGATTTTGTTGATAATACTTTTTTTCTTAACATGAAAAAATTATACACAATAGAATATTACAATATATGTTACTCTCTCAATCATTGACTTTAATTAACTTACAAAATTAGCATTAACATTAATATAATAGATTGTGGAATCCATGAGTTAGTAAAATGTAAATTTCTTAAATTAAAGTGATGAGAAACCATGAGTTAGTGAAATATAAATTATTTAAATTAATAAAGTTATTAATGAAATTTTAAATATAAAAAATATTTATTTAATAAAATTGAAAATTTAATTTCGAACAAATTAAAATAAATATATTGATATTCAATTTTAAGAGGAGGGAATATAACATTTTAATTTATATATGTCTAACATGAATTCCATGTAATTGAGAGACTCTATGTGATACCAAGCGAGTAGCAACATATTCTTGGGCCAAAAGTTCATCATAGGTGCAATCTTGGCAGTTAGAAATTTGATTATCGGCTGAAAGGCCTGGACCACAACATAACTTGGTCTTTGGTAACAGGATAAATTTTTTTTTGCATGGAGTCGTAGATTTTTTTTGTTCTTATACTAGTCACAACAACAAAAACCAGAGTGAACTTACAAAAAAGAGTATTTTTTGTTTGGGAAACATTTGCAAACATCAAAAGTTTATTTTTTTTACAGTGGTGAAATTATATTTTAACTTCATCGTTTATTTTATAACTTTTTTTTATTATATAAAGGGACGAATATATTGAATATATCATAACTCAGACATTTATGTATGAGTAAAATGACTATTTCACTTAATTACGTGACTCATTTAAAACAATAAGACCCATAAAGTTTCAGTTTCAACAAAAATTCACTTTCCTTTTCTCTTTAATGTGCTTCCTGATATTAAAAAACAAAATGCATTTAATTAAGTTGTAATATTATGTTGATCATGCGCCAGGTGATAACTGACCAAATGAGAAGACTAAATTTGGGTGTCTACTTTAAAGAACTTCGATTTCTAGCACGTTAGGAGAGGTACATAAATAACAAATTTTAGAGATTTTTTCAGAGAGTAATGACTTGTATTCACAAAGCAAAAGGTCTTGGCATACCGCATATGCCCTTGTAGATGCATACACTTAAAGCAATTACCTTATCATGATTTACAACTAACGAATTGAGAACATATAATAAATAAAACATCATTTCATTTCTTTACCAATTGCACACTCACTCTTTCTTTTAAAAAAGGATTACTTTGTATACATCATAAAAATAATTTGGTTAAAAAATTTCACATTTTATGATTAAATTTTTTTTTAAAAGAAAAAGTTATTTTCTTATTTGGTATCACAATTGATTAAAATGCATGTGTTACCGAAAGAAAGTTTTCATATGATCTATATCTTATAAATATATTTTAAAAAATCTCTTCATTTTCATTGCATTTATTTTTCATTTTTAGATTTTTCCTTGCAAGTCCATGATCTCTCTTTCTTTCTTTCTATCTTTTTTTTTTTTTTTGGGGAGGGGGTACTTTAGAAATAAAACAGAAGATCAAACGTCACTTCAAATTATTTTTGTTTTTACAACTCATTTAGAAGGGGGGTTCGTCATTCCACGCCCTCTATGAGTTATCAAAAGTCAATCCTTCAAAATAAGTTTAGAAAAAATAAATGTTAGGGGGAAATAATTTTGGCTAAATAGGTTTTTGCCCACTACTTAATTTTAAAGAGTTGAAAAAAAGCCGTTGCATTCTACATTATTTTATATGTTGCATTATAAATTATTTGATATTATGCTTTACATGTTTAACTGGGTTAAATTTTTTTAATAATATAATAAATAAATAACACTTTCATTCAAATAGTGTCTCTACCTAGTAACTAAGTAACTCATTTACTCAAAAAATTAATTAAAGTAATTTGATAACTTCATATTACCTTCTTACAATACCGAAATGTAGCAATGGTACTAGGTAGCCATTTTCTTCCTATCTTCATTTTTTCTAGGTTGGAATTATATATATATATATATATATATATATATACATATATTATGATACAACAATTAAGGACTGTTTTTTATCTTAAAAAATGTCTCATTATTTTTTTTATAAATATAATTAATAGTGTGATTATATTAATTAATTGAAAATTATTCATAGAATTTTGTGTAATAAATATTTATTTTAAAAAATTGATCATTTCAAATAAAATTTTCATGATTGGAGGGAGTATTTTAGAGATCTATTAAAGTTTTGATCTATATTTAGACAAATAAAACCACTTATATCAAGGGAAATGGGTTTTCTTGATGATTCCCTCCCCCCCTAATTAGCTTAGACTAAAGAATTTGGATGAAAGTTATTAGATTTCGAAGACTTTTAAAAAAAGAATTAAAGGACTAAATTCTAAAAGAGAAATACATTAAGGACCATTTAGTAAATTTACCAATGAAGAAAATATCCAAGACGCAAATAAATTGACACCACTTATCAAAGACAGGAAAAAAAACTGACAGTCATGACAGAGCTGACTTTTGCCTCGATAGAAGTGTAGACTTTTTTATCTACACCACAACGACGTCGTCAATTTAGCTCAAACATTAAAACGACTTCGTTCTTATCCATTTCCAACTATATTTAAAGAAGCTTCTTCCCTTGGCTCACCTCACTCGTCACTCTTCACTATTTCTCTCTCTAAAATCTTCAGCACTCTGTAAACTCCGTTCGAATCACCACCAGTAGAAATGGCAAAGGATCCTGTTCGCGTCCTCGTCACCGGTGCTGCAGGTATTTTAATCTCTATTTTATGTGGAAATTTTGCGATTTTTTTGGGTCTACTGTAATCTCTATAGATCTGTGTGTTAGTTTCTGGTTTTTCGAATTCTATTTTTGGATTGAGAACTCTTTTCAATTATATATTCAGTTTGATTTAGAATTTCTTTTACTTGCGTGGACTTTTTTTTTTTGTATTGTTAGATTTGATTGTAGATCTATTGATTCGTTAATCCGACTTTGATAATATGTTATGTGTTCTCTTTGATATACGCAATCTGTTTCGTGATCTGATTGACTGTTGATAGTGATTGATTTGTGTTCTGATTGAGTTTTGGAAGCTGAGATTTAAGTAGGGTTTATATAATAGGGGAGAGATTTGGGCGAGGTATATGTTTATGGAAATTGATGATCTTCATTGCCAGAAGAGACAAATAATGGCGTGGGTCTCTCCACTTGATTTTTTCTCCCATCTTTGCTTTAGCCAATGATGGTGAACTCTTGCTGTTTCTAAATAAACTTTTTTTTTTCCGTATAGTGGTGTGTTGCAATTTATTTGAGATATATAGATATGTTGTGCCTGTCTTGGTGGATCATTTTGGATTGATTCGTTGTGTAAATTGTGGATCATCTTGGACACATTCTTCACTAAAATACTCATTTATTTCGGAATAGAACATGAAATTAGGCTTTCTAATATTATATACGTTGTTGTGGAATACAGGAGGAGTTTGAGACTAATTTTTTGTGTCATATTTATGCTTATGTTAACCTTAGCAATGTATTGACGGAAACTTGTCTTTTCTGTTTCAGGGCAAATTGGATATGCCCTAGTCCCCATGATTGCGAGGGGAGTGATGCTGGGTCCTGACCAACCTGTGATCCTCCACATGCTTGATATTCCCCCAGCAGCAGAGGCATTGAACGGAGTTAAGATGGAGCTGATTGATGCTGCTTTTCCTCTACTTAAAGGTTTGCTTATCATTCTTAGTGATGTTTTAATCTTTTTTTTTTTGGAAAAACTGGTTATTTATTTATTTATTTATCCTGTCTCTGTTTTACTTTAAAAATGTTAGTTGGGATTGACTGGAAAGAAAAGGATTTATAATCTAGATAATATATTTTCTGGCTAGGTGTTGTTGCTACAACTGATGTTGCTGAGGCATGTGCTGGTGTCAATGTTGCTGTGATGGTTGGTGGGTTCCCAAGGAAAGAGGGAATGGAGAGGAAAGATGTAATGTCAAAGAATGTATCCATCTACAAGTCCCAAGCTTCTGCACTAGAGCAATATGCTGCACCTAATTGCAAGGTGACTGGACTTTCATTGTCTTCTACATGGGAGTCTTTGTAGATATTTCTTTCTTTAAACTTATGGAACGAAAAGAGTTTCTGTGACCTTTGAATTATGACACCGATGTTCTAGTTTAAGAATTATCAAAGAACATGAATTTAAGAATATGTTAAATTCAGTGCATTCACTTTACCCTTGCTGAGTTAACACCAAAGCAAAAGCTGAAAGTTTAGATTTTTCTCATAGTTTCTAATGTCTGTGAATTATTTCTCTGATCAACCCTCTTTTGCATTTTTCTCAGGTCTTGGTTGTTGCTAACCCTGCCAACACCAACGCATTAATATTGAAGGAATTTGCACCATCTTTCCCCCCAAGTAATGTTACTTGTTTGACAAGATTGGACCACAACAGGGCCCTTGGTCAAATCTCAGAGAGGTTGAGCGTTCCAGTTAGTGATGTTAAAAATGTCATAATTTGGGGAAATCACTCCTCAACACAGTATCCTGATGTCAACCATGCCACTGTTAAAACTGCAGCTGGAGAAAAGCCTGTGCGCGAGCTAGTTAAAGATGATGAATGGTATGATACTTATCTTTTTAAAATTCCTGTTATTTGTTTGAGCTGTTCTCACCTTAGAAGCCATTCCTATTTTCAGGTTGAATGGTGAGTTCATAACTACAGTCCAGCAACGTGGTGCTGCAATTATCAAAGCCAGGAAGCTTTCCAGTGCGCTTTCTGCTGCTAGTGCTGCATGTGATCACATTCGTGACTGGGTCCTGGGAACTCCTGAGGTAAAGCTTGTCCGCCTAAGCTCATAAAATTTGCAGATCAAAATATTAATTGTGACCTAAAACTTGTTTATGCTTCAATGTACATTCCAGGGCACTTGGGTTTCCATGGGTGTGTTTTCAGATGGCTCCTACAATGTCCCAGCTGGTCTTATTTACTCTTTCCCTGTTACATGTATAAATGGAGAATGGACCATTGTTCAAGGTGAGCATGTTTATTTTATCATTACACCCTTTTTTCCCCCCTCAAATTATATTGTAAAATAGATGTCCTGTCTTATTTTTTGTGTACTAGAGATGCTGAACAGCATCTGTATGATATTGGCCAGTAGCATTATTGTCTATTTTGGTCACAAAGAAGAAATCTCACAAGAAGTTTGCCTTATTGTAAAGATTTTTGCCCCAAACTGGTGTTGCATGTCTTAATGCATGTGTATATGCATTTAAGCAGTCAAATAGTTTCTAGTTTTGTACTTTAGATTCGCAGGCGCACTGTTTCTTTACCACATTCTTCGTTCAATCATGAAGGTCATATATTTCTTTTCTTCTGACCGAACTGCAAGGAACTTATATTAGTCTATATTAATCACTGTATTACTTATCATGTGCCAGGACTTCCAATTGACGAGTTCTCAAGAAAGAAGATGGACTCTACGGCTGAAGAGCTATCTGAGGAAAAGGCTTTGGCATACTCTTGTCTCTCTTAGAGTTTTTTGTTTACATTCCCGAGCCATGTTAACCTTGCCTTTGTGTGTTCAAAGTATTAGTTACAGTTCTGAATAATGTCATTGTTAATTGAGGACAAAATGAAGATAGATGTTTGCTTCTATCTTACTCTTGATGTACTCGTATTTCCTTCCAGGGTAATTTTAGACACATTCAATACTCAGGAAAATGTATCCTTTTTTGGATCTTTAAATCCTAAACGATATTCTGAACGCAATTTCTGATCGAGAATTGATTTTGTTGTCTCAAGTATTTGCCTTGAGTTCCTTGTTTTAGTTTAGACTCTTCATTGTGCTCCCTTTGATTGAGAAAAAAATTATTGGTTCTTGGTATGAATTACGGAATCATCTCTGCCAATTGGGCTCATCGGCTCTGGAGGCAGATTGTGAGACCAAAATTCTGCAAACGAAAGTAAAATATAAGCAAATTGGCCATTTATTACTAAAAGAAAATTTCGTTTGGAGAGTTTGAGTCTTAAATGGTTTTTTTTTGTAATTTTTAATATTCTCAAACTTTTTTTATTTGGAGGGTTATAACTGAAAAAGTGGGTTAAATTAGCCAAAATTATCAAAATCAACTAATTTTCATGTCAAATTGAAAGTACAATCATTTCTGCCCATCAATTCACAGTTAAAAACATAGTTTGATAGTTTATTCGGCCTTAAAACTATTGAAAAACTCAGTTTTTTTTAACGTTTTTGGATAGCTTTAAGGTGGAAAAAACTATCCAAAAATATGTTGAAGTATGAATTGATGAGGAAAAATAATGGTGCTTTCAATATGAAATGAAATTGATTGAATTTGATAACTTTTGCAAATTTTGGGTAATCTGGCATATTCTTCCGACTACTTTGCCACTTGGGAACTAAGCTCTCAAAACGAAAAAAGTTTACAGAGGTTAGAAACTTTAAAAAAATATTAGGGTGGGAACTAAGCTCTCAAAACAAAAAAAGTTTACAGAGGTTAGAAACTTTAAAAAAATATTAGGGAATTCTTCAAACGGAAAAAATTTGGGAATGCTGTAAGTTTTAAAAAAATAAATAGAGACTCAGCTCTCCAATCCAATCGAAAAAAGTTTGGGAATGTTTGAAGTTAAAAAAAAGAATAGGATCCAGCTCTTCAATTGAAAAAAGGTTGAATACTAAATTGATCAATTTATCTAAAATATATCATGCGAATTTTCAAGGTTCAATTCTCTTGCATGATTATATAAATATGTGTGTTTGTGTGTGTATTGGAAAATAAAAGGTTGTTCGCTAGGCCTTGTCTCTCTCTCACAACAATTCAAACAGCCCATTATAAGACCAGAAACATCCCCACATATGCATGTTTGTGCTCCTGTGCGTTAATCAGCGCTCTTAGTAGCCAGTGACTCATTGTTTCCATATGTTAGGGAGCCCTCATATTATGAGTCTAACAAATGCCAAATTGTATTGTAATTCTGACACCAGGAGTACGTATGTATACATGCATTTTTTAAATGCGTTCTCCCCTTAAAAAATGCATCAATGTGACTAATTATTAACTCATTGCTGTTCAAGAATTAATTTTGATTCATAATTTAAAAGAATGAAAAGAAGACCCATAATCATATCAGTGAATGCATTCCTCCATAATATTCAAATAAATATACCTTTCTGTGCGGACAATATATCTAAATAGGCTATATACTATATTTTTATGTTTATATTATAAATATATAATATAATATATGTTTAATACTATTTATTATATAGTATTTACAAATATTTTAAAATCAGTTCATTAAAATAGGATGGGAGAAGATGAACAAAATTTAAATGTCACAAAACAATAATCGAAGGAGCTTAAACTTTTTTTGAATAAAAAATGAATAAGTTTAAAATTTTATCTGACTCGACTTATAATTCTAGTCGAAGGAAAGTGTCTTATTTTAGCCATTGAGAAGCTTCTTTTAAAAAAAATTAATATAATAAATTTATTTTTAAATACATTAATGAGGTAAAACTAAAATTATTTCGAAGTTCTTCTAATAAATTGGTTGTCATATATTTCTTTTTAAATTTTTTATTTGATTGGGCCAGGAAAATGTGGGCTGGCATATGTGTAGGAAATTTGGAATATTAATTGGGCTTACCTGTCTGTGCATATTAAAAACCCAATTCCAAATTTTATTCAGATTTCAAGAGATTAATGTGAAATAAGAGCATCTCTCTTGAGAAGCATCTGTGTCCATAAGATATTTAACCAAAAGTGTATTAGATAATATATTAAAAGATTCAAAATAATTTATAATGTCATTTGGTAAAAATTCTTTAAAACAAAACTATGATCTAAAAAAATAAAAGTCTAAATCAGGTTAATTGCTGGGATTATATTAATTAACTTCTCAAGAGTTATTTTTTATTCCTAATTTAAAATGATGAAAAGAAAAAGGAGCAAATGAAAGTAGATCATACTTATCATACCTCACTTGGGCTATCATGATAGTGAAAGCATTCCTCCAATTGAAAAAATCACCTTTATCTTTGATCAAAAGCCGACGTATATTATTAGCCAAACGTGTTTAGTAGAACTTTTGTAAACATTGCTTAATTATGTACCTATTGAGACGACAAATGATAAATATTGTAAACTCAATTATTATTATTTTTTAAAAAATTTTTGAATTTGTATATCTATTAAGTTACTATCTTATTCATCTATTGATATAACATGTTATAGTAATCAATCATCCCATGATACTAAATGCCACTGTTTCCTTTCTTTATTTTGATGATGGGATATTAAATTCACTGGTTAATTGTGTGTAGTATATATTGTGATCCTTTTGTCAAAAGTTTGTGATGATTTTCAACAATCAGGCACAGGCAGAGGCAGAAGAAGGTTCCCTTTCATGAGAGTCACGACAGAAATCAATGCAAATAAAGTCCAGCTAGCTTTTGGACTAAAATTGAATTTTGTTTACCTATTTTTTTATATGATTTCTATGTTATGATTTGATTTGATATGTAGAAGTATTAAGAATATGCATGTTTCTCGTGAAAGATAAATGGGATTTACTATGTTTATATATCATTTTTTAGGTTGGGTAATGGTGAGCTTTTCTACATATTAGAAAACTAATAATACTCTCTCCGTCTCCGTAATTGAATGTTTACATTTTTATTTTAATTTTTCTAGAATTAAATATCTATTTTCTTTAAATAAATTTATTTTTTATTTAAAGTTTCATTAATTTAATAGATTTATATCACACTGATTCATGATCTCCACCATTAAACACTTTAATTTAAAGGAATTAATTACATTACGCTAACTCACTCGTGAGTTTCACGATCCATTATAATCTATGTCAAGGATAATTTTGTAAGTTAATTAAAGTCAATGATATTCCTTAATTTTTATTTAAAGTCAAAAGTGAACATTCAATTTCGAAAAGAGAGAGTAATAGAATATTAAAATGTTGATGTTATTATTTTTCTCTTTTTCATATAAATTAAGAACATGATTAAATAGTCACAATTCTAAAGACTGATTATCTTATTAAGGCTAAATAAATTAATTAACTAATATACATATTTAATAGAAATTTCAGAAAATGGATAATTATTATTATAATAAAAACATTAAAAAGACGTGATAATTACTTCGAATCCATAGAATTAATGCATGCGAATGTGGTAAGATATTCACATCATAAGTGAGTTTCATATTTTAAAAGTCTCACATGAATCAGATCTCAAACATGTAATTACTTATGCATGTAATGTATCCATTAAAGTTCATTTCATTATCAAAAACCAGAAGAAATTCAAAGATATCACTGTAGGCCGAGGGAGAATTATATCTTTGTGGTATCTTGTTTTCCTTTCTTTGGAAACTTTAAGAAATTACAAAATTAAAATTAAAATAAATTTAAAAGAAACATAGAATTTAAAGAGCGCAAAAACATTTTTTTAAAAAAAGAACATCTTAATTTAGGTGTTAAATAAAATATCTATTTATTTCGAAACTGTTTATGGAAGAACAAAAAAAAAAAAAAAGGCAAGAGGAACGAAGTTGCATTGGACCAAAAGAACCCATCTGACAAATCACGAAAATTTAGCCAGTGAAAGAAGAAAGGGAACGAAGAAAAACATGAAGTCCAATATTTATGCATTCAAAAGAAAGAAATTCTCCCAACAGATTGACAACTGATTGACACATACAAATAAACATGTAGAAAATCAAGGTGAAATGGATCTTGTAAAGGCGGTGATTTATGAAGCAAACTGCTAGAGAATGACCAGAAAAGAAAAGTATAAGAGGACTTGGGGAGGACTCCACCATAGGGACTTCATAAGACTATATCCAGTGAATTCATAATTAATCATATAGTTCTTTTTTGACTAATTTGAGTGGGACTGATTCATTCTAAGACTATATTTTCTATCCACGTTGTATACATTATATTATTATTTATTAAATTAATAAAAAAATCTTTGATATGAAAAAGAAAATCTATCTCAATAATTATTAGCGCGCAATTACTTTCTATTCACATGTTATACATTATATTATTGTTTATTAAGTTAGTAAAAAATCTTTGATATGGAAAAGAAAATCATTTCAATAATTATTAGTATGCAAGATTATGAGAGATATTAAAATATAAATATCTTTTTTAATAAAATTTTAAATAAAAAATATTTATTTTTTAAAAATGAACATTTAATCTTATGGGAGAGAATAGTATCATTTTCATTTTTACACTTAGGGAAGAATGGGGGTGAAATTATATCCAAGTGTAAGAAGAGAGGAAACACTGAAAAATCCTTTTGGTAAGAATGGAAACCCAATAAAAATGTGTGTAAGAATAAAAAGCCAATGTACAATGAAAGTGCTAACTTAATTGCATCAACTCAAGAACTTTCATGTATAGATAACATTTTTGTTCTTTCAAAAAAAAAGAATTAAGAAATGAAATATATAAATATCAATAAATGAATCTCAATCCACTCTATCTTTTAACAGATTTTTTGCTTCGTCTAAGAGAGTTAATGTGCTTGAAGAGTCAAATTAAGCTAGTCTACTTCTAGCAAGAATATTCATGTTCATGTATTTTCATTTTTATTTTTATGTTTGGATTGCTTAATTTTCTCGAAGATTTTTCTTAAAGCATTTAACGTTTTCCTTCTTTTGTTTCAAGATTGAAAGAAGGGTTGTGCTGTTTATTGTCTAAAATTCATTGAGATAGACACATACCCCCATCAACATCAGACACAATTTTTAAAAGTATTAGACTAGAAAATTCTATAAAGAATGAAGATTAATAATGACCCTCTTTTTTTCTTTCTTTTTTTTTTTAAAGATAATAATGATGAAGTAAACTCAATATGCAGCAGAAATATATCATGTACAAGAAGAGGATTATATATATTATTCGTGCTAGAGACATCAGTTCTGCAAACATATTTGCCATAGTATGGAACCTTGGTCTTTAGAGCATGTAATGGTATATGAGTGCAATGTAAATTGGTCCTTTAAAATGTAAATAATAATAATAATAATAAATCTTAATCAAGTCCCTATTGTAGAAAACCCATCATTGTTTTTTTTAAGATAAAAGACTAAAATAATGTTTTCTTTTTTGCAAAAATGAAAGATCCTTGATTGGTACTTTTTAAAAATAATTAAGGACTCGATTGAGAATTTGTTACATTCAATGATATATAACAGAAAAATGAAAATTAAAGACATATTTAGGGGGAAAAGTTAATTCCATAAAAAAATTTTAAAAACAAATTATATATGTATTGTTGTCCTATATGTGTTGTGTTTCTATTGATAAAAAATAAAAAAAAAAGGGCAATGTGATTTTCCCATTTTTTCCCTTCAACTTCTTATCTTCATCGTAAAACACAAATTAACGTTCTCGGTCATGTTCAGAATTAAGGTCATACTTTAGTTAGTGCTTCACAATTAATCCGAGTTTTAAATTTAATGTTTGATTTTGACTTGATATACAAATATTAATGTAGTCATTAATCATAATAATGAGTGGTAAATTATGGTAAGACTATGTATTAAATTAGCACTCTTGTGAATTTTTTAAATCGGTGAAGTTAGTTTCCTTAAATTTAAATAAAAAATATCATTTTAGAAAATAAATATTTAATTTTTAATATTTTAAAATATAAATAGAGACATTCAACTCATATATTGAAAAAATGAGAAAAGACACTATGGTTGAATTATTAATTGAATCATCTCACAAAAAATAAAAGGTAAGTTAAATTAAACCGCCAAACAGGTCATGTACAAATGCATTTTGAGGTAAAAAAATATTGAACTGAAATAATTATAAATAATTTCAAATATCTTTCAACTTGACTAACTCTTTCAACGAATCTCCCATATCTCAAGTTACAAACAAAGCACCTTGGCTATTGAATAATTGAAGAAATGAAAAAAATGGATTGTTGCTATTATTATTATTTTCAACCATGCATCCTTGGCAAGGTATACTGTTGTTATTCATATGAATAACACACACACACATAAATAAATATATATATATATATATATATATAGAGAGAGAGAGAGAGAGGAAATATACATACATAACAAAAGACACAAATTTCATTTCTCATTATCATCAACATTCATTTTTAGAAAATTACACAAGGGGAGGGGGGGGGGGGGAGAGAAAAAGGAAAGACTTGGCTAAAGAAGCTATGTTAGATGGACACTTATATATGAATTAGCCAAGATTTTTCTCTTAGCTAATCCATATTTTTGTTTCTCATCCTAATGCATGCAATATATTACAAAACAATTTCCTAGGTCAATGATTTATTTTCTCCTCTCTGCCTTTTCAACCCTCATCCCCATTCCAAATTCTTTTCTTCATCCAAAAATATGAATAATCCTCACCACTCCCACTTTTGGTATTTGTATTTTTTCCTTTGTGTTAAAGGTCAAGAACATCAAATTCTAAAAATTTCAATTTTTATCTAATTATATAATACAAACAAAATAAGCCCTCAAAACTGTGGTAATTCTGGTAAATCCCCTGCTCTGATAAATAAATTATACCAAAAGTCCATCCCATCATCTAGTCTTGAACTGTATGGAAATTGGAATTCAATTTCACCACTGGCCATCCCATGAATTTCTCCTCCAGATAGGATATTCCCATTTTCATGAGAAAATATTTCCTCCGGCCAATAAATTTCATCAATTTCAGGGAAATACTCTAATGAGTCCATTTCTTCATTCTTGATTTCCACAGTGATCCTTCACAACTGTAGCCATAGTCATTGATGAATCTGCAGTTACTGATGATAATTCACCAGAGGAATGTTGTGGTGAAACCGGGCAATTAACATCTTCTTGATTAATGAAGTTTGGATTCTTCACAGCCTCATCAATTTCTGATTCCATAATTGTAGTTTTGGAATCAGATTTTGCAACAGTGCTTGATTGCCTCTTGGTATCTTGAGAAGTCTGATTATAATTCTTTAGTTTTTTCTTCAAATGTGTGTGCCAAACATTTTTAATTTCATTGTCTGTTCTTCCCGGTAGTCTCGCTGCAATAGTAGACCATCTGAAAATAGACAAAAGTTACATGCATTAAAAAATTTGCACGAGCAGAGCAATTGGGGTATAGTTATAGTATATCCATAAGTGGACAACCACAAAGCTAGAGCCGAAGTATAAACTATATACACACAAAATCTAAGGAGATATGAATCATATACTATATAAAGATACCATCAATTTTAGGAATTTTCTTATGTATTTAATTTGATGCAATCTATGGACCAAATATACAAGTGTAAGATTAGCATACAAGTGCACCTCATTCTCACTCTCATTTATAAAAAAAAAATGTCGTTTTGTGATAATTTCTGAAGAAAATAAAACAGACACAGTGATAATTTTTGAGTAAGAAATATGTGATCTCTGGACAGTACGAGGCATATATTGTAGAGGAGAATCTTTTAATTTGAGTGATTGGATTATTCTTAATTATAAATCCAACATGCAAATACAAGAAATAGTCTGTGTATTCGTGCAGTCGTGACTCCTACAAATGCAAAGACAAAAGAAAAAAAGAAAAAAAAGTATCTGTAGACCTTTCTATTGTCTTATTTAGCAAATGGTGGCTGTCACCATCGGCTTCATTGTATTTGTAAAGGAATCTACTGATGTTAATGCATTTTTTCTGTTTATAAACATGAAATTACCTATAATGCAAAGGGGCTTGTGATGCATGTGAATAAATTATAGAGATAAAAATGACTTCAAGAAAGAAATTACATTAATGATCATCCGTTGCTTTCATGCCTCCTGAAACTTTTGCAGTTTCTGAAGAATTCAAGTCAATAATTTGCACAGAAATGGAACAAAAGTTTGAGGAAAACAAGAAAAATTGATAAAAGATGTAAAAAACAAATTGAGATCACTAATACACACCTGTTGCCAAGCTTTTCATGTAGCTGAATAATGGTATCTTCTTCTTCCTCGCTGAAATTTCCCCTCTTAATATCAGGTCTCAAGTAGTTTGTCCATCTAAGTCTGCAACTCTTCCCACATCTTAGAAGACCTATAAAAATTAACAAAAAAAAAAAAAGAAGAGAAATTTAGCAAAATCCCTCCATTTTGTTTCAAGAATTCATATGAAAAAGACACGCAGAAATGTGTGTAATTTGAGAAAGTTGATGAAACTGCTCATCAAGTTCTGACAAAAGTTCAAGAATTTCAAGGAAGCTCTAAAAAATCAAGAAATGCAGAACCCATCTGCAACTTCACCAGAAATTACCAAAAACTACAAATTCATTGAAGGGATAGCAGCAGATTGAGGTGAGGACTAATTTGTAATTTTTACCAGCTTGTTTAGGAAGTGCCCTCCAATTCCCATGGCCATTTTTCTGAATATAAGAAACCAAAATCTGATCTTCTTCTGGTGTCCATGGCCCTTTCTTGAGTCCCATTTTCTCACAGCATGGAGCTCTCACCATCTTTTTTCACAAATCTTTTGCCTTCTTTGTGAGGAAAAAAGAAAAAAAAAAAATGATTTGTGTTCTCCTTTCTTCTGCTCTTTGCTATGGCTCTCCTGTTCTCTCAAAGGCAATCCCAGAGCTAGGAGTGAGTAAAAGGCCACAGGGGCTATTTATCTTGGAAAAATTTCACACTTTTAAAAGCACTAAAATGGAATAGTCTATTTCAACGAGTCTTTACCCTGAAATTTCGAGGAAATTGATCCATCTTTTTTTCACTTTCTATCCCCATTAAATAAATCTTTGATTTTTGGCTGTTTCTAGACGAGTGAAAATAAAATATTACCTCATATCTCTTTTTTGTTTGAAACATGACCAATTGATATGGGGAAGGGGCGAAGGGCCTTACAAGTTACAATCACTAGACTGCCCTTCATTACCCTTCCCCTTATCTCAAGAGTAAGAGCTCGTCATTAACATTTTTTGTTTTTCCTTTTTAGACATTAAAGAATACAAGGAAGGCCCACATCTCTTGAATTAGCCTATCAATATCATCATGCATGCATCTTTTAAAAGCCTAACCTGTTTGATTCATGTCGACATCTCCGACTCGTCTCCGCAGCCGTTCTTTCACGGTTGTTTTTGGCTCCACAAATTTGGTTAGTGATTTTTAGGTAAATTCAACCATTCTGTTTGGTTTTTGTCGTCTTCTTCTTCTTCTTTTAATACTCTCTATTTATATTTTCATAAGAATTTAATATCCACTTTATTAAAATAAAAGAAGCATAGTTATCTAAAAGATTCACTATTTTCTCCATCACAAAATATAAGTCATTTAACTAAAATTTATTAAAGACCAATAAATTTTCTTTTCCCTAAAGTATTCATATTTATTGCTACTTTGTTTTCTTAAAATTCTATATATTAGTCTTTCTTCTATCATTATTACTCTTCTATCAATATGAGTAATATTAAAAATAAAAATAAAATATCTTTAAAAAATTATAAAATATCATCATTTATTTTGTTTATTTTTTAAAAACTAATTATTTACCATTTACGAAGTTATCTTTCTTCTTCAAAAGAGCTTTGGAGTAATATTAAAAATAATTTAAAAAATATTTCTAAAAAATAATAAAACATCTCTTATATTTATGAACAAACTTTAAAGTTACATAAGATACATATGTTATATAATATACATATTATGCAAAGAATAGTGAAACAAAATAGAAAGAAAAAAAAAAAACAAAGAAGTTTGCTTTATGCTTGTGGAGTGTGGGATGTTGGTTGTCTATAAGGGGTCAACGAGTGAGCTTGTAGTAGTCGTTATAGATTTGCCCCATGAAGGTTCACATGGCTTTCTTGTTTTGTTTTTGCTAATTTTTATTTATTTGTATGAATTTTCTATTTTCTAGTTTTTCACAAAGTTTACTCTTAGTTAAATTGGAACAGCACCAACTTATTTTGTAATACCTGTATATTTATTTACTTAAAATGCGATTTACTTTCTGCCCAATATTGTCCTTCTATTCATTAGTCTTATTTTTTAATTATTTTGTATGTATTAATTAAAAATATTATCTTCCTATTAGATAAAAAAAGAGTTCCCTAAAAATAAAAAATAAAAAAGTTGTCTTGCTTGATTCGTGTATGTTCGGTTATATGATGTCAAATAATTTTAGAAGTTGGAGGTTTTTTGGATACTTTAAAAATGGAGAATCTTATACAGCGTGTTTAGATTATGTATTTCTAAACTTTTAAGGTATTTGAAAATGAAATAATTCAAAATTTTAGAATATTACTTGTATAAAAATTTTATAATAAAAACTGAGAGAGTAAAAGTTGTAGATTTGTGAGAAAAGTGAAATTCTAATAATTAGAGTATTTGTGAAACGGTGGAACTTGCATAATATGATAAAAACAATAAATAAAAAGAAAAGGGAAGGAGAAAGTTTATGCAGTTACAATATTGAAATTTGGAAGAAAAAAAAATACTAATTAGGTTGTTTTAATCGGGTATTTGAGGTCTAAAATCCCTTTTCAAAATGTCAAAAATTTTAGAAAACATATCTATTAAATTATTCATATAAGAATTTTGTTATTTAGAATTTTCAAAACTTAAATTAAAATAAAAGCTCTTTTAAAAAGATAAGTAAGGGTAGTTTAGATAATAAAACAATTTCACATATAATTTTATTGATTGTGATTTCGAGTTATATTGTCAACAAATATCGTGTAACTAAGAAAAATGGTTTGAAAAAAAAAACTTCATTCAACCACACACTTAAAGATTTTTCTTCTTCTCCTCGTTTATTCAATTTCTTATTTATTTTTGCCATTCTAACCATTTGAACTCAAAACTTGGAGTAAAGCTCATGGGTTATATATCCTCATGGCAAACTCTTCTCATTTTGATCCCAAAATATATTATCTTAGTTGTATATTTATAACTAATCACTTTGCGAACATGAATTATTAAATATATTTTATTATTTATAATAAATATATTTTTAATTATATATGGACTGAAAAGAAATTAAGTCCTGCAAAAGCTATAATTGACTTGAAAGCAAAGTAGCGAACGCCATCGATTTTCTACAGAAAGAAATAAAAAATTTAAAAAATCCACAGCTTGGGATCCACGTGATGCTGGTTTTATTTGTAGAATACTTCGATGGATCCCTCCTCATCTGCACCAAATAGGACAAATATATGTGAGGCCTTTAATTAATTTAAGAATTTAAAAACAAAAAAAAGAGAAGGAAAAACCACCTGAAAAAAGTAAGAACCCCTTTGAATCTCATTTCTCTTATTCAAATATTTCTGTAAACAGCCATGTTAGACTCCTCATAGGAGAGACCGAAGGAGAAGATAAGAAACGAGAATAGATAGAGAAACTAGATAAGTCTTAGTTTGATATAGAAAATAAATTTATTCCATTAAATAACTTATAAATCACGTAAAAAAAAGTAAATTCTATGAAACAAACTCGTGTCTATAATCTATTTGTTGTTGAATTGCTAATTAAAATTAATAAATTCATATATGCATATATTTTTTATAATTATATATGTTTATATTGTACACCAATTCAGAATTTTTAATTATCAAGTATATGTAGTGCCATGCTTCCAAAAAGAAAGGAAAAAAAATGTATTTTTTTTATGAATAAAAAAATGCATATGTTGCGTACCCGATAAATAGTCAACAATAGCCAAATCCACGTGCATGAAATTATGATATTCAACATGATTATCCATTTTTTTTATTCCTTTTATTACTTTGATATTTTCAAGTGGCTCTCTTTTTATTCCTTTTTCTTCGTTTTTTTTTTTAGTTGCCACTCTGGATAATATTATTATTATTATTATTATTAAAGAAAACAAAGCGGTTCTCTTTTTAATTTTTATGTATCATGATAGCTGGTTACGAACTTGCATATCATGCCAAAATTGTAGATTTTTTAAGGAAATAGGAGGCGCACACAATTCTGGAATTTTGGGCAATGTTTTGTACTCTTCATACGCAATTAAAAAATTTAATATTTACTTTCTTTAAAATAAATATATCTTTTATTCAAAATTTCATTAATAATATTTTTAATTTAAGATATTTATATTTCAGTAACTCATAGCATTCACTACTTATCATATTAATTTAAGATATTTATATCACATTAACTCATGAGTCCACAATCAATTACGTTAATATCAAATATAATTTGATAAATTAATTAAAATAAAAAATATTTATTAATTTTTAATTATAATAAAAATACATTAATTCGTATCGAAGAGAGTATTACTTATTGGAAAAGCAAGCACCTATTTGGCTTGCCAACAAAAGTTGATGCTGAATAGTTTCAACTTGCATCATACTATGCATAGGTTGATTGAATTATGAGGAGAGGTTTAATTGTTAATTTGAAAATAAAAATATATGTCCTAATAAATTTTATAAGGTATACTGTGATATTTGTATTAGATTAATATGTGTTAAGATAGTAAATTTGACTGAAACTATATCCAAACTCTAGACATTTCAATCAATAAAGAAATATTTTTTATGTTCAAAGTTGAACGTTAATATTTTATTTAGTTTTAAATTAATAAGAGTCTTTGACTTTAAAAAATTATTACAGTAACTTGATTAGTTGTGAGATTATTAATTAGTAGAATTTAAAATTTTAGACAATTATACATTTAATCTAGACACTCAAAATAAAAATATAAATATTTAATTTCAAATTGATGAAAACATTTCCCTTTTGAATTACTGTTATATGGGAATGGGAATGGGAATTCACCTGTCATTATCTACCGAAGAAGAAGAAGACTAGGAGGAGGTAATCAAAGTCATATTTGTATAAATACATGCATTTACTAGTAATTTTTGTTGCTTGCTTCTTTTGGGTCCAAATCACTGCCAAACTCTTAAGAAGATTTTACTAGGAATAATCATTATTATAGTATTAATGATTTCAATCAAGTTTTTTTTTTTTATCTCTTTTATTTTTTATCACCCCATAAGGTCCAAATCACTGCGACTTTCAATTATGGGCGGAAAAATTAAAGATTTGGTTAATAATAATAATAATAATTACATATAGTATATTTTATTCTATTTATCTCATTTTAATTGTTCAGTTTTAAATTTTAATAAGTATTTTTACAATTATACATTTATTTTTAATAAATAATTTTGATGATTTGCTAACTATTTAGTGCAAAATGTAAATTTTTAATTGAATTAATATATATATATATATATATAGATACATACAGTAGTTATTAAATTATGTCAAATTAAATCTTTACTTATATAAGTATAAATTTAAAGTGAAACATTGCAATGAAATAAAGAGATTAATTAATTATCTCATTCCACGCATAATAGTCCAAAATCCACCCACCAGTTTTTAACTTTTTCCATTGAAATAGACAATCTTCAAATTCAAACACATAATTGTTGATTGATTTCAATCGATTATTTTAACATTAATTTCTTTGAATTAATCTCAAAATGCATGCCAAATCCAGACTAGGTTCCCAAGAGAGAGAGAGAGAAACTCCTTAAGGCTTCTTTACACGTTCAAAAAGTTAAGCAGAAATATTTGTTGCCACAATCATGTATTGCCATGTATAATATTAATTTTTTTTAAAATAGTTGTCGTCAATTGATTTTCATCTATGATTGTAATTTATTTTTTAAAAGATGGTAGCTTAAATTGACATTTTCATTTTATTGAACAGACTCAAACAATTCATTTTTAGATTATGTTTCATAGCTAATTGTTCAAGATTATCCTTCATTGATCTTTTAAGTCATTAAAAAAAATGAAAAGCTTTCATGAGAAGACCTCAACTTTTGTTGAGGAGACAAACTTTGTTCGAGGAGAATGGAGTTCTAGGTTAATATAAACAATTGTAATATTTTACAATTATATTGGTGAGTTTCGCTAGCTTTTGTTTATTGAGTATTAATTGTAATACATTTACTTTTTACTAGTGAAATTAATTTACTTTTTACAAGGAATTTATTGTTTATTCTAATGCATTTATGTTGTATTTACTATTTTTATTGTTATAATTATAATTTTCTAACTAGTTATAACTAAGCAAGTACATTTATCAATGCCTCTTGTTTAACATTTTCAAAAAGCTATAACAATTGTTTTAGAAAAGCATCAAAACAACTTTTACTTATTAATGTTCCCTTAAAGAAATGATTTACTTATTAATGTACTTAAAAATAAAAATAATTGTATAAATTTTTAAAACAATTCCCCCCCCCCCCTGAACTTTCTCTTGCAATGGAGAACAGGCCCTATGATTTAGAGACGATTGTTTTTTTTAAAAAAAAATCTCAATTAATCTTTGTACTCCTACTGTCCTACACCGTGTTCTTGTTTGCTTTAAAAATCAGCTTTTAGCTTCTTATTTTTTTAAGTTAAATTAGTGTTAACTGGTTCTTGATTGATTTTATATTTTATTTTAGCTTGAAAGAAGTTGAAAAATGCTAGTTTAGAAAAGATAACATTGAAGATTTTTTAGAAAATAAAAATATTATGTTAATTTCTAAAATATTTTTTCTCAAAAGCAATTTTATGTTTCCACCAATTTCAGAAAAAAAACTCCAATAACTAAAAGCAAACTCTAATTAGAAAGTATTCAATTAATGATTAATCTCTAATTAGTTTTTCAAATGATTTCTTGTTTGACCTCTTTGATTTTTCACATATTGTTCTGTAATTCAATGAATGACAAATTTATGATATATATAATTTAAGATATAAATTAAAAAAGTGGTATAGTAATAAAGTATCGAACATCAATCGAGAATAAATGTTCGAACCCTTAATAACTTAATAAGGTTCAACCCATAGGGAGGGTTACTTCCTCCCTTCTAGATTCAGATGGTCACAAGTTTGAATATCTAGAGCATAAAAGAAAAAAATATATATGAATTCAACCATAAATTCATCTCAACGGACAACAGTACATATTTTGATTGGTAAAACTCCTCTTTCGCACACCCAGAAAAATAAAACATAAAAGAAAAGAAAAACTCTTCAAAAAGTGTCAAAAACAAAAGTTAGAAATAGTTTCTAGCATTCCTCCCCCCCCCCCCCCAAAGAAAAAAGGAAGATTTTTTTTTTAATGAATAAAAGAAAAGATATTTTTACTGATTTTAAGTCAAAAATTGTCAACAGCGCCTGTGTAAGGAAAGAATCATCCCTTACGACACACTTGTTTCTTTCTTCTTTTTTATTGTCCCCTCACCCCCCCCCCCCCCCCCGACCTTTTCATATTCATCCACATGTTGCAAATAAATAATTTATAAAAAATTAAAATAACAAATAAATATAAGGCAGCCCTTTTTGGTGCTTCATCATTTGTTGGTTTTTTTCACTTTTTATGACGGAAAGTATAAAAGAGAAAACAGGCTAGAAAAGGATTATTTTTTCCTCCTTTCTTTGCTTTGGGGACTAGGGTTAATCTTTTGTTTAATAACAGCTCACCATCTTTGACTTCTTTAACCTCCTAAAATTAATTAAATGACATCCCTAAACAATATATATATGGACAAAATTTCCTTTATATTCTTTTTGTTAGATTAAAATTTTGTGAGTGGCTCAACATGTAATTAATATATCAACATCTCTATAATAATTATGACAATTTTGTATTGTACTCCATTCTACTTAAAGACATCTCCAGGAGAAAAGATTGCTCTCATACGTTTACAACAAACATTTTCCCAATCTAAATATAGCCAGATTCAAGACTCCAATTGCACCACATGTTCGAAGGAAAAAAATTCAAGCTCCACCCTATCAAAGCAATAATTGATGCTGTCACAAGTCCACTTCAGATTTGAAGTACCAGTCTTTCTTGGAAGTAATATCCGTACCCACAATAGTCTAATATCAAAGACTTTTTAACTATGAATAATATGTTACACAGTTGATTGAGTTTGGCAGACTTTGGATTATACTTAGACAATTTCACACTTGCTCCTGAAATTAATGGCTATAAATATTTCCCAATGACAATTGTTGTCCATGTCTACAATTGAGGCTTTGAAGTCTAAAGTATTGATTTATGCCGTACATCCAAGCTTGTTTTGGTTATGGGATCATTCACTTCAACCAATTATATTGGGCACCACGAGAGTGTGTGCCTTCACGATTAAGATCCAGCAAGAAAATTTAGGAAAGGGTCTTTGTATTTTACTCACATTAGTGAAAGCAAGCCTAGCTAGAACTTGTCACGTTGTGATTTTAATGGTGCAAACGATCTATTCAAAGTAAGCAGAATGCTGAAAAGTTTGTTCAAAGACTGGAGGGTCGGAGCGCTTTTTATAAATAATTGGTGATGCCTCCAATGTAGTTGATTTGAAGCATCACTATCCTTCAGTGAACATATAAGGTCTGTGAAATATTTTCACCGAAATGTCTGCATTTTTAGTTTTTTATTTTAAAATATTTAAAATTGAATATTCATTCTCTTAAAATAAATATATATAATTAACTAAATATTCACTAATAACTTTATCCTTAATTAATTAAGAGATTTACATATCACTAACTTATATAGTCTCACCATAATTAACATTAATAATAATAAATATATTTTGGTAAATTTTGCAAGGTCAAATGCTATAGACATTCAATTCTAGAGAAAAAAAATATTACACAAACTTTTATAAATAAAAAAAAATCCTAAATTTCCAACATATTACATAAACTGTAAGCAAAACTTTGATTAATTTAGAGTGGCAAATATAGATATGATAGTTACTCAAGACTCAATTATAAAAATAAAATAAAATAAAAAAAGGTTCCTCAAGACTCATGCAAGCATGCTGCCGGTAGCCATGCGGGTTAATGAATAGGAGGAGTCCCCATCTCTGCAAATATGTTACCATTTGTCGACTGAAAAAGAATGGGAAGCAGCAGGATCCTTTTGGAGTTCTAATGAAATTCCACTTAGTTCAAAGTCACTTTCTTGAATTTTTCAAAGTGAATCGATTTCTAAATGCAAAAGGGGGATTTGATGAGGATTTCCTTTTGAATATTTTGCTTCTCATAATCTGATCCAATTAAATGGTTCCGTGAGACATCCAAACAATGATTAGATTTTGGTCACTTGAGTGCTTCACTCCAATAGGACAACCTCTTGACTTTTGAAACACACTGCTCGCATTTGGAGCACTGTTGAAAAATCAGCTCAAAATAAATTAAATAATACTGCCTTTTCTCTTCTCTTCTTTTTTATTATATAATGATTACAAATTTTAGAATATATTTTAATCTTTACGGAATTTAAATGTATACATTTTACTTAATACAAAAAATAAATAAAAAATTTGAACTTGAGGAAGATAGTACAATATCTTTATTATTAATGTGATTAATGAAGTAAATATATGAATATAAATTAGTGAATATAAATTATTTAAATTAAATAATTTATTTGTGAAACTTTAAATACAAATATACTTATTTTTTAATAATAAACATTTAACTTCAAATATTTTAAAATGAAAATGTAAAATATTTAATTCTGAAATATTAAAGCAATAATATATATATATATATATATATTATATATATACATATACTAGTGAAATTTGAACAAACATTTTGTAATATATACATATAGGCATACATTCTTAGCACATATAGTAGTGAATTTTGAACAAACATTTTGTTCATTTTAAGACGTCTTAATCTTTTCCTGTGTCATATGCGAAGGTTTTACCCGACCTTTGTGTTAATAAAGGAAAACTCTATTAACACATATAAAATTGCAAATCATCTTTTACATAACTTAATCAATTGTTGATAAAATTGAAAATCCAATTTTACTCAATTCATGTCCTGGTAAATGCACATCTAATCCTAACGATAAAATTTAATTACTTACTTATATCATGTTTTCATGCCTTTTAATCTTTATTTTCCTTTCGAGAAATTTACAATATATACTCATTATATATTTTTAATCTATCAAAATGCATATAATCTTTGTTTTCTTTTTTTATACTCGTAAACTATTTTCGATTAATGAAAAATACTCATAATCTTTTTTATATATATATTTGTGAATTATTTTTTAAATAATTAAAATTACCCAAACAATCCTTATACATGGCAACTCTGGTAGAAAATGAAAACAACAATTCATTAGCATCGATTTTGATTTTGATGAGCAAAAACTTCAAAGCACTATTTTTTCTCTATTCAAACAACCACAAACTCCTTTCATAAATTTTTTTCCCCTCCCAAATGTACAATTACTTGTGTTTGACTTTTTGAAATGACTAATAGGACTTTGTGATATTTTTTCTTAATAAAAAGAAAAACTCTTTTTGGTGGAGTTCACCGGGTAGATGTACATTTGATAGGGGAAAACTTGGGTGATAAGTTTTTGGAAAATAGTGTTGGGATAGTTTTACCTTTCAAAACCAGTGTTGATGAGTTGCCCATATATAGAAGTGGTATTGCTTGAAAAAAAAATTACGGATATAAAAAATAAATATTATGAGTATTTTTTTTTATGAATTGGAAAACAGTTTACAGATATAGAAAAAGAAAAATAAAGTTTACAGGTGTTCTCAATGAAACAAAAAAATAGTTTATGTGTACATTTTGCGAATTTTCTTTTCTTTGATATTCCCTCGGTCCATATTTCATTGTTGAATATTCATATTTGACTTAATCCAATAATTAAAAAGAGTCTTTAATTTTATAAAAGTTATGGATAATAGTTATTACTCCGTTCGTCCTTTATTATATGTCGATTGATGATTTTTGTGTTGTCACTATTTATAAGTCATTTTATGACTTTGTAAGGATTTTTTAAAATTTTTCTCTCATATTAACCCTATTAATATAAGAGTAATAATTAGATAAAGAAGTCTAGTAAAGAGTGTTTCAATAAAAATAAAAACATAATAAATAAGAGCATTTAAAAGAAAGAAAATGAATTTCTTGATTTATGTAAACTAAAATTTTAGTTAAACGACTTATAATAAAAGATAAATGTAATAATTTGGTTAATTATTAGATTATTAGTTAATATGATGTATATGCATTAAATTAAGGAAATGATTAATGAAATTTTAAAAAATATATATTATTTTATGAAATGTGACATTCAATATTAAATATTTTAAAATAAAAATGTTTAAATTCAAATCTTTAAAGAACGACTACTTTGAACGTGAGATATTTCATATTGGTAACTATTGGCCTTACCGGCGAGAGTCTGAACTTATGCTTGAAACTTGAGAGTAAGAGTAGTATATATTTGAAAAGTATCCAAAAGAATGATAAAGAATTATGATTGGCTGACATGTAATGAAATATAAGTCAAAGCACTTCAACTTATTCTGCATACATACGGAGCCAGCCAACATAAAGATAGTGCATTTTGAGGAAGAACTTGTTGACTCAGGCCAGGTGTTTTCATGTATCTATATACATACTACGGTCAAAGTCAATCTTTTGGGCTCTAACTTTTCAATTACACGCTTTTTCATTGGCTTCAACTTCTCTTCCCGACGTCATATACTTCTTCCCATCCATTTTAATTATACATGTTTTTTTTTACTCTCTTATTTTAAATGTTCATTTTTTATTTTTTTTTATAATTTTATCATTATTATTAATGAAGAATTTATATGAATTGTTAATTATTTATTGATGAATACATATTTTTAAAATAATTAATACTTTTATACTAATTATTAAATTAGAGCAATTTAAAAATTTTAATTATGTAATTATCATTTCTAATACTTATTTATCTTAATCTTTATATAATTTTAAAGTGGACAATTGAAATGGAACGGATGAATTGTATACATATATGTATGTGTGTATATATATAGGATATAAAGAAGAACGAAGGGCTAGTGCTGTAATCATTGGTAATATGCATTATATATATACTTTTTATGATTTTTTAGGAAATGCATTGAATCGAATTTTGAATTTAAAATCAAGATAATTTAGCTTTTCGAATTCAGTTAACAATTAAAATAAGTATGAGTATGAATGAAATTAGAATATTATAAATAAATAATTAAATCAATTTGACTAATAAATTTATCTCGAAATGATAAACAAATGAACTCCAATATTGTTTGAGAGTACTAAATAAATTAGACTCGAAATCTCGATTACAACTCTAAAAGAGGGAATGATGAATGTAAATGAAGCATTGAATATATTGCTTGACGACATTAAGAAGGATGAAGAGATGAATAAAAACTTTAAAATTCACGAGGTCTTTCGTTTTGATATTAAACCAAGTTTCTTCTTCTTAATTTTCATGAACATGTACGTTCATACATAATGTATTTGCATGTTAATATGTGTACTGTTATATATTTATTTCCCACTTTATTTTCCAAATTAAGAAACATTTAAAAGAGAAAATAAGAAACATTTTCATAATAACTTAGGGGTGTATACAATTAAGAGTTTTAATATCTTTTTGGGATTTTTAAACCTTAGATGTATTCAATTGAGATTTTTAAAATTCTTTAAAAGTCTTGAAGTAGTCCATTAGTCCATTTTTATAAAAATGAATGAAGAGAGTATTAATAAAAACTTTTTAAGATTTTTTAAAAAGTTTATAAAAATCATGAGGTATTCAATTAAAAATTTTTAGAATTCTTAATAAGTCATGGGATATTCAATTTGAAAATGATTTTTATTGATTTCTAAAAAATTAAGATTTTAATGACTTTATATGTAAATATGAAGAAAATAATGTTCCATCCAAATATCATCTATTTATGTGAGATTTATCGAGATTTCTAAACTGGTAATTCGAGTTATACTAATTCAATCCAAAATTTTAAAGTTTTAACTCAGCCTAATGATTAAGTCACATTTAGGGCTTGCGAAACAAGTCACCAGACTCGACTTTGCCCCAATCCGATTATCATAAACCTATAATGATTAAGCCGAGTCCAATTCTATGACTGGTTCGTGGTTTTAGTCTAGTACTAGGAAACGGGTCGGGTCAAAATGCCTGAAAGTTATATGAATCTCTATTATAGTAGGTCAACTCAGTCAATTACGGGCCGCGGGCTTAAATGAGAGTAAATTTTTTAAAAAAATTAATGGATATATCAAGACAATGATTAAATTATTTTAAACGATAACAAAACTAATAATTTATCATACCAAATATTAACAAGTCTATAATATATTTTTTCTTGTTTACTATCAAATTATCAATAACAAATATCTAAATCTATATTAGAAAAATGTACATCCTTAATTAATTAATTATCATCTAAAATGAAAATTAAAATAAGTTAATAATATATAAATAAAATATAAAAATAAACAAATAAATAAATCAATTCAACTCGTATAATGATTATAAAGATAAAATATAAAAGATATTTTAAAAAATAGTTTATGAACAAAACTAACTAATTTTTCTTGAAGAAATTATGTAAGAGGAATAATTTTATTATTAAAATTTATTTAAAAAGTAGTACAACAATAACAAAATAGAGGTAAAATTTATCAAGAAAACTTTAGAAATTTTGCATGTTTTTTTTTATAAAAAAAACAAGCCAAGCGCACATGAGTTGCGGACCAAAAAGTCCAGTTCTATGCAAGCCTAGATTTTAAAAGTTCAACCCATATTTTGACACCTCAAAATTGCCCGATCGATATTCCCACTACTATGTTGGTCCGACTCATCTCGACCTAACAAAGTAGTCTAAGCGGTGCTGGCCAACTCGAATTTTGATTCGTATTTTGAAATTCAAGAACAATAAATGGAAAGTGCATTATATCACAATCAAGATGTAGAATGATGCTGAGAATTTTGAATATTAAAAATTTATTTATGAACATTATATTATTATCGTCAATTTATATTATTTTATGAATTTTATTGAATCTAAAAGTCTTTCTTTTGCATTAACATGACAAGAATTATTTTAAGAATATATAACTTTTTGTGTGATTTTTTTTTAATTTTTAAAATAAAATTCTATAAAAGTCTCAACAAATCCAAAATAGTTTTAAGTGAAAATCTAAGTAGAATTTCCTGAAATCCTAATAAATCTATAAAAGTTACTTAAAATTCTATAAAATATATAAAAATATTATACTTGAAAAAGTCATTAAAAGTCTCAATTGAATACACCTCCCTTAGATTTACTCATTCCATATGAAATTCAAATAATTTTGACCAAAGTTAACAAGGAAACAAAATAGTAAAATTTTAACAACAAGAAGGGATTAATATAATAATAATAATAATAACAAAAATTTGGGAGAGGACTCATTTCTTCAAGGAGGAATCCTATAGATATTTTATTCTTTTTGCATACAAACAAAGTTTCGTGTGATACCTATTTCATATTCTTTGCCATTGAATACGTAAACAAAACAAACTCAGTGAGATGGTCTTTTTAACTTCAGCAAAAGAGTAACAGCCGAAATAGTCGAAATAATTTAAAATTATTACAATCCGATAATTAGAAGAAACACTACTAAAAACAATTTAATATAGGCCGACATAGTCTTGAGGTTCAAGTCATAATATATATATATATATATATATATATATATATATATCTCCAAAAGGATGAGAGAGAAGGAAATAAATAAGTCTTATATCTCTATCTAAAAATAATAAAGAAATTTATAGTTAATCAAGTTATATTGATCATATCCAGGTACCAAAGCTATTTGAACTAAGGTTGAGAGTGAAAATATACGTTTTTTTATTATATAAACAGTTTCTTCTTGGACTCTTATTTTTATTTTTTATATACTTAGTATTCGAATAATTTTTTATCCAATTAATCTAGTCGAAATCTTGAGAGGAAGAACTTCAACTATAGTTATCATTGTCATAACTTAAAGTTATAACTCTCCAATCTTAAAGTTTTAACAATATTTGTAGTTCGTAATTGAACTCTTTGAAAACCACAAAATGGTATCTATAAACTTCATTATCTTTGACTAATCCATGTTTAGTTAGTCCAAATTCACTTTCTTTAGTATCTTATAAGCATATATATATATATATATATATATATATATAGTAGCCTTCATTAGTCGTACCCAAGTAATCGGTCCACAATAGCTACATTTTTTTATAAAAAAAAAAGTAAAAAATTGTAGTGGTAATTGTTTTCGGTGGCTGATGACTTCTACGATTTTTACTAGGTTGTAATGATTTAATCAATCTTTATCGGTTAGGAAAAATCCTATATTGCTTCATGCTTGCCACCAAATTGGAAAATTTAGTGTATTTGGTCATTCCTCATAAAAGTAGATAAATTTGCACTAACTAATTTTATTCATATGTATTATAAAATGAGTACCTTACCATTAAAGTGAAAATTATTACAGTAAAAGGAAGTCCATATTGAACATTTGCAGCAGTAAAATAGTACTTTTGATGATACACAAAATAGTAAAATACTCCCTATTTACTTTTTGTGTATTTCCGGGATAAGGGTTACCATCGTTTATAAGTCAACAACTAAAATCTGTTAAAAAAAAGAAAAAGAAGATACATTAGGATTGTCAATCGAATTAAGTTAGTTCAAACTTAATATACAGAAGCAAATATGTTCTGATTAGTGATTAAATTTAAGAGAAAAATTTTACCGAGTCAAGTTAGGGGTAAATTCTGAGCCCAGCATGACTGTGAAAAAACAATGATAGAGAATGTCTGAAAAAGTAAAATAGATTTAGTCTTCAAATAATTTCTCGTTCTAAATTTAAATATCCGTATTTCAATTCAACAGTAATTATCATATAAGTGTTTATTAACATCAGCTACATTTATTGATTCATCAAACCGTAAAAAACAATAATGGAGAATGTTGGAAGAGTAAAATAGACTTAGTCTCCAAATATCCTCACCATCCAAATTTAAATATTCACATTTAATTTAATCTAAAAATTAATAACAAATTTTGAATATAAAGAAGTTAATTCATTGTCTTTGTTATTAAGCAAGTTATAATGTGAACAATTAGTTAGTGATATATAAATATCTTAAATTAATAAAGTTGTTTATCAAACTTTATTAGATGAAAATATGTTTATTTTAAGAAAATGGACATTCAATTATGAATATTCTCAAATAGACATATTAATCAGAGATATATGCATGATGAAAACCTATTCATCAATATGTTTTTAGCAGGTAAGAATTGATCTGTACGCATGATAAAAATCTATTTGTTATTCATAACGATAATTGTATAAATAATCTTCATTAGGTAAAAACACGTTAATTAAGTACATAGTAGCATGAACAAGTAATACCTTCCTTACTATATTGCAATTTATTGGTCGTAAGTTTCATTTAAAAGAAAATTAGTGGACTATATTTCTTAAATTACGATTGTTCCCTTTATAAATTCGTGTAAATCTTGAATTTTTCTCATATTTATGAGTAATAGTTTGAATGAGAAAAATCTCCAATTCTTTACTGACGCCATAGCCCATACTTTAATCTATTCGTAAATTTTCCGGATTTGGCAACTAGGCAGTCAAAATGCATAAATCTAAGCCTTTAAAAGTTTTGTGTTCTATTTTATTTATTTATTTTTAAGTAGAAGAAGAAAGTAGACAACGAACAGCTCGATTTTCAAACTGAAATCTCAAGCTAGAATTGTTGATTCATATGTAATATGAATTTATCATTTTTGGCAAGAATATAACAATATTGCTGATTAGGTATAAGATCACGATTAGGTAATTGGCATGTCATGGTCTGTTATGTAAAACTGAAAAGCAAGAAAAGATCAAAGTCAAAATCATTGAAGCAGGAGAGAGAGAGAGAGAGAGAGAGTCTATTTGCAAATCTACTAGTTTTACCATATGGGCCCTTTAGCTAGGTATTACAATTAAATGAGAATTAGGTGGATCCATTTCAGCTTCAATTGAAGCGGGATTCTTTAAATTTAATGGAGTCGAAAACTGGAAATGAATTTAAAAAACGGTGATTAGAATGGATAGGGACGGAAGTAAAGATTGATTTTTCTCCACTGAAACCCTGCGGGAATCCGTCTCAGCAAATTTTCGATTTCGACTTCAGTCTTACCTCTAGTAAAAATACTATTTTATTCATAGTTTTTTTTAAAGAAACCATTTTATCCATTTGATTACTTAAAAAATTAAATAAAATAATTTTATATTATTGACTAAGTAAAATAACTTAAATTATATTATTAAATATATTGATTAAATTGAGCTTATATTATTAACTCAGTAATCATTAATCATATTATTAACTATATTAATATATTATTATTTATATAAATATATATGAACATTTTTTTTAAAAATGTAACTATAAGTTATATTATTAAATATATTAATTTAAATGAATTTATATTATTAACTATGTACGTAGTTAATTATGAATCTATATTATTATTTTTTATAAATTACAATAAATTTATATTATTAATTAAGTATTTATTGACATCACGAATCAAACGAGCTTTAAACAGAATCAATAAGAGTCAGAGATAATGAATGCGAATGATGTAAAATTAGGGACGGGACAGGCCAAGATGGGGGATTAGCATTTAGAGTTGGCTGGAGAATCCGGCCCCAATTTGCCTATTGCCATCCCTACCTTTAGTGTGTGCAGATTTCCAATAACGACTCACACCGAAACAATTTATAGAAAGGCAACAAAAGAAAATTTACAAGATGATGGGAAAAGTGATGGGAAGGAATGTACATATGTGTTAATGATATTTTATTCAATGTTGATGTATGATTATCAGAAATACACATTGATTACAAGTTACAAGACTGAAGGGCAAATCAAATCATACAAGAAAAATCATTTGTGATTAATTTAGCCTAGGATGGTGATAGATTAACAATACATTACAATCAACAATATGGACCATTTGAAGCTACAAAAGTAGGACAGTAATTAGCTATCTTAAACTTAAGTCCTGATCATCTTCGTCATCCAGGTCTGCATCACCTGACAGCCTCATTTTCTTTCCATCTCTTTGTCCAGTTCTTCCCTTCTTTGGTTTTCCCCTAAAAGAAATTTTTGTTTGTACATTTGCAGTATAAGATACAGAGTGAAAAGGTAGCAAAAATGCATTGGAAATCCAGCGCAGATAACAGAAAAGATTGGCCACATGTTGAAAATTACTTTAAACTTTCATCAAAATCAAAATGATAAAAGGCTCCCTAAGCATTGTTATGACACAGATGAACTTACTGTCCATTGATTGTTATACTTCCAGCCTTGAGCCGACCTTGACCGAGATCTGGTTTTCCATCTATGATCAACAGAGAGTAGACAGATTAGGAAAAAAAAATAGAATCTGATTTTTTTTCTTTTTAGTTTGTGTGGGAAGATGGAGTGTAATGTATGGGTCATGGGAAAAGAATTGACCTTCTCGTCCAATTCCAAGCTCTTCTGTCTAAAGTAAAACAAATTAAACAAAAAAGTTATAAAGTCAGATCATGAAATTCCAATGAACATGTATTTGTCTTAATTAAAGAGGCTGTAGAGAAAACAAGAGTATAGCAGAAGAAAAAGGGAAACTTTCTCAATTATTAGAAGCAAATGAGAGAGATACTCCGATAATATTTCTCTAACATTTCATACTGATTCTGGGTCGATAATAAATCACACGATCATTTCGGCACAAAATTCTCCTCTTTGGACATCACTTCCAGCTACAACCTTCTGAACATAAAGCCCACACCCTATAACCTGATATGGGATTGACTCAGCAGATCTAACATCTTCACAGTACATTAACCATTAGAATGATGATCTCGTATCTAGATATACTCAGACCAAGTGTACCTTAGATGAAGTAATCAGATACATACAAGGAAAGACCTGCCAAATTCTAGCCTACGAGACTTACAAGGAAAAAGTGTTGTTTTTTGCATGATCTTGATATATTCTTCTAAAAGTATTGATTTTTTTTTTTTGCATTATATCAAATAATGTGTTTTAAGTTCCACACCAATTAAATGCCAAGTTCATCAGTTGCCAGATATTCAGGACTGACAATTGTTTTAAATCAATGTAACGGGTAATAAAGATATGCAACAAATAAATAGTCTTAAATTGATGAGTTATTTTTTCTTATTCTGTATTCCTTTTGGAAGTTGAATGAGGTCTACAAAGGTGCTGCTGTAGGATGTCCAATAAAGATTTTGGAGTTTCCAACCGAAAATTAATATGAAGGATGCTCACTAAGTCTACTGACCACAACTGACGCAATCCTTATACAATAATTCCCTATTAAGGGTTGATATCACCAATTATACGAAAGCATTTCATTCAAACTGCAGTAAATAGTGACACAATGCGTCAAAGCCTAACTTGTGAGCAGTACCAAAACTTTCATCTTGCCACATACAAATCACCAAGATTGTCAAACAGAGTTTGAGTACATATCCACACCCAATAATTAAACATACCGCTGGTGAAGTAACTGAGGACAATGAGAACACTCTATCTTCAAGCTGGAACTTCTTCGATCTTTTTAGGCTGTCATGAAATATAGGAATCAATCACAGCTACAGGATCCAATTGATAATGCATGTAAAAAGTGAATAGCACTTCAAATATGAGCAACAAAAAGCAGCAGAATTATGCCTCACATTTTGACAAATAACAGTTGTACACATTGGGATAAAATTCATCTCTCAATCAGGAACAAAAATGGTCAACCCTGTGTAAGCACTTATTAAGATGATATCTACTTGGTGACAAAATGTAAGCACCAGTAAAATATCCCAGTGAAACCTATCAAGAAAACAACATTAGAGAAAAGGAAAACAAACCTAATGAATTCGTGATTCAGATAAAAGAGTATAACTATTTACTATAACGCAAGTGGGAATGCTTTTGTCTGTCCATCATTGATCCTTGAGACAAAATTGACCTAAAAGGAGGAAATAATAAGAAACCAGTTTTCATGTTCCCCTGACCTCTAAAGTATGCTCCTCAGCAGTTAAGACTTCTGAGTTTTATTCCAGCAACGATAATGCTTCTTTCCTATGGTGTTAGATTATCAAGTCCTGCTTATGCACTGCCATATGAAACATCATACTTTCTTATTTTCACTATAATCTCTGGTCAACTTCTCAAAAATTTCATTTTTTTCGATAGAACCATCTGTTCTTAGGTCCACTCAGCATATATTTTTTTTATGATACGTGGTCCACTCAGCATCAATCACCATATTCATCGTGCATCTTTGGTGGATATTCTGTACTTGCATAAGCAGAGGAAGAAAAAGAAAAGAAAAAAAAAACTTCACTAGAAGGTATTGTACCTTTGATGCACATATGAAAACCTATATACCTTTCCAAAGATAAGAGTTTCCTATCTTTACTGAATAAAATACTAAGAGGCAAAAAAGAAAACCTCACTACATCAGCTTATAACACAAAAGTCATAACAAAAAATAAACATGAAAAAGAAATATCAGTAACTTAACATTGTAACTTAAAATGTCCACTATTCTGTAATAACAATTCATCCACAGTAAGATAACATACTAAAAGAAAATCAACATACTCAAGGAAAACCAACATGGGGTGGTAGAGAAAAAATTTTAGGTCAGGGAGCACAGCAAAAGGATGTATTCATTAACAGAGTAAAATATACAGGAGTTATCTGCCTATTTCTCACCAGCTGCATCCAGAACCAACACAGCAAGAGACTCAACAGATGAAATTATCCCAAAAGCATATATCACAATTCTTTAACCTGAACCTATACCATTCATCGTTTGGACACCTGATAAATGCTATTGACAATATTTAAACAAATAAATACATGAAGTAACATATCCCCAGTCATATTGCACTGTATCTGAAATTACTGAAAATTTAAAAATTGAGTTCTGATATCCGGGACCAAAAGGCTGATCAAACATAGTTTGATAACTCAAAAGCTGTAATAGGATTTATGATTTGGGCACATAAGGGCAATGATAATACAGGAGCCTGATGGGGGATGCATTTCTCGTCCCTATTCATTGAGTAGAAACAAAATTACCCAAAAGGTCTTTTCTATAGTCATACCAACTTTTTGCTTCTAATATATGCTCATTTTTATTGCTTTACCCTTATCTTTCCTAATAAGAATAGGAAGCTGAAGAGAGTGTATAAGAACTAGATTATCGGAACAAAAAAGAGACCGAGAGAGATCATAATATCCAGAATTTCATACAATAATTTTCTTGATTGAAAGTGCCAGAGAACATTGAGCCCTAGATCGTGCTTTCGGCAATTACTGTGCAAAGAGAAACTAACCTTCAGAACTCTATGTATCTTTCCCTTCACTCGAAGATTTACTAACTCCAGCTCAGTCCATTCTCAGAAAAGGAGATTAAAAGGGAATGTATGGTTTTGTCTCCAAGGATACCACTTATTATCTTCTCCTCTCAATTCCTTCTAGTTTCAAGCCAATCACCAAATGTAGGTTTAAATGCACCATTAGTTTAATAATGTACCACATGCATCTATTACACTAAAGACAAAGAAGTTCTGAGAAAAAGCTAGAAATTATAAGAAGAAAAAATTTTAAATGCAGAGGAATTAAGAAGAAGGATCTTCTTAATAACAACCATGAGTTAATGATTGAATCAAATACAGAAAGACTTTAGTTTGTGTTCACGTCTTTCCCTGCCTCCCCGGTCAACAACTATACAGGTCATACAAATCAACAATAACTGGGGGAAAAAATCAGATATATTGTGGAGACAGTCTCGATCACCTAGTCTTCAAAAAGCATAAAATGCTAACTCAACAAAAGCCTTATTCATTGGTATTTGAGGAAGTTTGTTTTAGCAAACACATGAATATGGATCACAAATTTGAGGCATGGGACATCAATAAAAGAGTGTAATCATCAACCACAAGTCAACACTAGATTTAAGTTGCATACTTGGACGTATTTTTCGACGAAGAAAGGAAACCTTCAAACCCCTTGAAAGCATTGCCAAAATTGCTTGTTTCTTGTAAATAACTCGTCTCTAATTCATAAACCTACAATCATCAATGCCTATGAGCTATCATATACAAATCAAAAATTTCTTAACCAAAAACAACCAAATGAAAAATTAAACACTAGTTAACAATTAAAACATCAAACCACATCTAAAAACTTGAGTAATCATCCAAATTCACTGCTTGATGCAACTAACCAAGAGGCATAAATTCTACCAAAATGAACAATCTTTAGTTACCAGTTGGCAGTATACATACCCATGCACGATTCTATCCTATAACACAAAGACACAAACTCACACTGTTTCACATACACACTATATTTTCGTAACAAACAAAATAAACCCATTTCCACCGGAAAAAGGGGAAAATAAAACTGAAAAACAACATATTACCTGTTTTTCAACATTTCGGAGCTCTTCTTGAAGCTTCTGTCTCTTGCTCAAGAGAGAGTTAAGCATGGCTCTAGGGTTATGTGAACCTCTATGCCCTAAATTGTACATATTTGAACAAATCCAATTAACTAGACAGAATTCAAATACCTGAATTCAAGAATTGTGAATAAAGTTCAAACATCAATGGGGGATACCAAAAACAAAATCATGACTGCAATCAATAGGGTTTTTCTTTAGAATTAATCAAATAATTACCTTGAAATGCCATGCTCACGTTTGAATTATACTCGAGTGAAGTGGAGAAAGCAACTGCAATTCAAATTAGGGCACAAAATATTCAAGGTTATCCTCTGTCCGAAATTCTCTTTTTCTTTTTATTTTGTACAAAAGTATCTTATTGTTTTTTTTTTTTGGGCCAATCAAGAGAGAGAGAAATCCAAGAAGATTGATTCTGTATTAATGATAGATAAATGCACCAGCAAAATTTCTTTTAAAAAATATTTTAAATAAATAAATTTAGTCCATTACAATAAGGAAAATAAAGTGCAAGAATAATTAATGAATTAATTCAATATTTTTTTTATTTGTATGGCGTTAAGCGAAAAATGTGTGTCAATTAAATATCGCATACTTACATTCTAAATAAATATATAATATAATATTATGTGTCTCATTTTGTCAAAATTCCTTTAGAAAAAATTAAACATAAATCCAAATTATAGTTCTAATTTTTAAGTGATTCCTACAATTTAATTACGAATAAGTTTCATAAATAGAAGAATAATTTATTTATAAGATTTGAATATCAAGAAAGAAAATTTCACAATCCAAATCTAGAGAAACAAAAAAAAAATGCTAAATTCGACACTTTGATATCAAAATACTTTTTTGTTAAAAAAACAAATATCACAATTATGAATATGAATGTTTGAACTCATTCATTTCGAATTATAGATTAAGACATTTGTTACATCATAATAGCTCAACTTTTTAAAAATTTCCTCCAACCATATCCATATGCAGGTTTCTCTCTCTCCTATCTATCTTCTCTCCACCAAAATCTTGATTTTATCACTTTTAACATGAAATGAAAAATTGAAAGACAATCAAATTTTGATGTAAAATTTGTGGCAATCTAAATAAAACATTTTTATTTATTTTTTTGCCTTAACGTGTTCCATGAAGATTATGTAAACACGAGAAAAGCTATTTTCATTTTTTTTTCTTTTTGAGGAACCTAAGAAAAGCTTCAATAATAGACTAAAAGAGATAAAGAAAATAAAATGTTTGACTCTTTGTATCAGCACATTTTTTTTTTCTAAGTGGCCATCATTTTCATTATCAACGTACAATTCCCCACCCTACAATAGAATTTTTATCAAGAAAACAATATTATTGAGAATTTAATTCCCCAATTTGAAATTATATATATATATATATATATATATATTGAAATGTTTGTATTTGATTTGATTGTTAAATTTTTAAAAAATAAATAATATTTTATTTAAAATTACACTAACAATCTCTTTAATTTAATATAAAGGATTCACATCTTATTTACTCATATAATCTTACCATTAACTATATTAATAATAAATATTTTATGTTAATTTATTTAATATAAAAAGTTCTTAATTTTTATATTAAATCAAATATAACCATTAAATTTTGGACGAAAATAATACTATACTAACTAATTTGGCAATAGAGTAATTATGGTACCAAAAAATAGTTTTAGTTTCCAACATTTTTTTTCGTACTTTTTGATCCATAACTTTTTTTTATTTCAATAGTTTTAGTTTTTTCCAGCCAAAAAAAATCGAGCCCACATTGTAGTTAACTTTTGATAAAATTATAAATGGCAAAATTGGAAGAGAACTATTTTTCTCAATGAGTAATTAATATATTTAGTACTTAACATAGTTTTGGTATCCAATTTTTTATTGGAACTATTTGGTCCTTAAATTTTTTTTACTTCGATAGTTTTTGTCCTTTTGATAAAATTATTTTCTCAACTTACAAAAATAAAACAAGACATCAAATTGAAAAGGTCAAATAATGTTTTTGAATTATTGTTTTTAAATATAATTCATTCGTTCATATCTCTATCATCCTTATCCAAAGATTGAATATATCTAAACAACACTTGTCTTTCTTAACCATTAACATCCTCATTGTACTAAAATTCATAGCCTCAATTCTACTTTGTCCATCTCCAACTTTTTATTGTGTCCGAGTAGCTACCTAATTTTTATTTTATGTAAACTCTGGTGTTAGTACTCAGTTTTCAAGCAACGGTGAGAAAGATCATTTTTCTCAAAACAAAAATCCTCTTGGGTCCAAGCCATAATATCGTTTCTATCATTGGCTTTGGGTGTTGATTATTTCAACCGTGGTCAGATCTATCCATACAACTATTTCAAGTAACTTATTTTCCCCCCAAATTTTTGTCCCATCTCTACATCTCCCCAAATTTGATGTGCTCAAATTGCCCCTAGTTGTGGTTTCAAAAGTCAACTATTTCCTTGACTTGATCGTTTTTCATTTGGAATCTTGCCAAAAAGACCAAAACTATCAAAGTTCGAATAAAAAAGTTACCAAAACTATAGTTAAAAAATATTAAGTACTAAATATATCAATTAATTGTTTAGAAAATAAGTTTATTCCAATTTTACTATTTATAATTTTACCAAAAGTCAATTTTAACGTTGACTGTATCGTTTTTTTTATAGAAAAGAACCAAAACTATAAAAGTAAAAAAAGGTTAGAAGTACAAAAAAAAAAAAAAAAGAAGAAGAAGTAAAGTACTAAAACTATTTTTATTGAAAAAGTTGAGTACTAAATGTACCACTTACTTTTTGACAATAATTCCTTTAAACTTATAGCTAGCTAATCCTTAAAAAGAAGAAAAAAGATCTCATAACTTAAAAGATTTCAATTTCATTGTTCACTAAGAACTATTCAATTCACTTCCATTCTCCTTCATAATAATATATAAGTGACATAGTTCAAAGCTTTCATCATCCTTCAATGTCCCATAAAAAAGGGGAAAAAATGTTGTATAGAAAAGATAAGAACAAGTTCATTATTAGCATAGAAAAAGAAAACAAAAAGGTTGTCTAGAGAAGATAAGAACATGTTCATTGTTAGTGTAGAAAAACATGTCTAACATGTATGGATACAATGTTTTCTTTGAAATTAATAATGAAGATAAAAAGTTAATTCATATGATGAAACAAGTTAGGTAAACTGTAAATTCTACCTCATCTCATAATTCCTTGTTTGTATTACCAAATTAATTTATATTGTTCTGTACTTCTAAATTGTAAATCTTTTTTTACTGAGCATGTCCACACAATGTACGGACAATGCTAACAATGTATAGACTAATGCTAACAATGTACAGCATTCTTATACTTATACGCATCATTCTAATATTTTATTTTTCCAACACTACCCATATCCTCACTTCAAACTTTCTCTAATTAACATACCTCACAACTTCTATTAATCTATATCTAAGACCAAATTATTTACAATTTATTAACAAATTAATATAGTAAATTAGTGCAAATTATTATTTTTTGAGAAACATAACATTCCATTAAATGTCATATAAATTAAGTTACACAGAATATCTTACAAATAAAATAACATTTAAAAATAAAGCATATATTATTAAAAAATTATAAAATAAAAGAATTTTAAAAATGGACTGGGCTAGTGCTAATGAGCCTATAAGCCCCCTTACCCCAGCCCAGCGAGCGAAGAAGAAGCCTCATTAGCTCCTTAGGAGAAGCTTTAAAGGGACTCATTAGCACTAATAAGGATTAGGACGGCTAGTTTCAATTTAAATTTGATTTGTTAATACGAGCAAGATTATAATGGATTATAATGGATTAGAGTAAACATAATACGATACGCTTATTAATTATTGATTTTTGTTCAAATCAAATTAAGAATTAAAAAATTAAATTTCAACTTATTTAATTTATGAAAAAGTTTATTTGTTTTAACTTACCAAAAGAAAATTTTCTTTTCACTTTATAAAGTTTGAATAGTGAATTTAATCATTTAGTCATTAACTTTTAAGTTAAATTTAAAAATAATAGAATTTTATTAAGATTTAATTATGTGTAATTGTAAAAATTATAATTTGAGTGTTTAAAATATTTTTAAATAATTTTCACTTATTAATTGTATTTTATTTGAATTGATAATTTTTTCGTAATATAAAGAAGTTGACACTAATATAAATTGAAAAAATTGAAACAAGTCAATCGGAACATGATAGCTACCCCATTGAGGACTAAGGGCTCATTAGCATCAAATAAAGACCTTTTAAGAGCTTCCCCAATGGGAGGGATGCAAGCAAAGGATGCAACCCATAATAGGATAATATCAAACCACTCTTGACATGGGATACACAGTATATGTGGATGCACCGGTATCGTAGTAGTGCAACACCTATTTGGTATTGAAATTGGATTCTATCAAATATTTTAAAGAGGCACTATTCGCTAGAATACAAAAAATGTGAGCCTAGCATTTGCTTATAAAAATAAAACTAGTTGTGATTTTAATTGAAATCAAGCAAACTTCTTTTTTTCCAAAGTGACGCTCAGTTCATGAACATTTTTTTTTTAGAAAAATATATTCCAAGGAAAAAATTTGGCCATCAATTTGGAGGCCAAACTTGAAAATTTTATTTATTTGTATTGTTTTATGTATTTTTCATTTTCAATCTCGTTGTATTTTTTTAGTTAGTTATTGAATAAATTTTCATATTCTAGAAAAAATTAGTAATTTTTTCCATAAAATGAATTATCAATTAAAATTCACAATTTAATACTGTCAAGATGAATTAATATGTTAAATTTAGAATTGTATAAAAGTATTAGTAAAATAGATATGTGATGTAATATATGTGTCTCATTTATTATAATATATAGAATTGTATGATTATAATTAAGATGTGTAAAATGGTGCAGTAGAACCCACCAAGGATCATCAGGAGATGCTCTAAGGCCTCATTAGCCTCGGCTGCACTCTCCAATGACCCTGTTTGGAAATTTTGCAAATTTAATAGACATTTTGATATATAAAATGAGTTTTTACCTATTCTATGTAGTAATTCATTTTTGCACTTGAAGCTCAAATCTTTAAGAAAGTTTGGATTTTTAAGAATTTTTTTAGAGAGAGAAATGGGCTAATAAATGACATGGGCATTTCCGTTGATTGATGCTATTTTTAGTAAAATAGATGTAAGGGTACATTAAGAAATATTAGTAACACACAAGTAAGGTTACATTAAAAATATTAGTTATTAATGTCTTATTGATTTATTTGATTGACAAAATTTTTGATACAACAAAGATAGCAAAAATTGACAATTTTTTTTTGAATGAGGAAATACTAAATATAAGTACCTTCTTGTATTAAATACTAATTTATAAATATATACTTCTAAAAATATACTATGCATATTTATGTTTTGTATTTTTTTTAAAGTGTCAACTTGTTTAATTCTTTTGATTCTAATATTCAAAATGAAAATAAAAAAATCCTTGTGGTAATTGTGGTAATGAAAGAAGGGCTATTAGACCCATTAACTATATGGTTCAAACTAATTTAATACATCTAACCCATTAATTGGGTATTATAGTCAATTTTACTCTTATCTTTATGTATCTTAGCTTGTGTTTGAATGAGACATTTTAAAAATTTTAAGATTTTTTTTTAAAAACACAATTTGGAAAGACATTTCTTAAGAATTTTGAAATTTGAAATTAAATGTTTGATTTTATTTTTTAAAAAAAATTCAAAGTTTCATATGTTTGGAAAAGTGAAATTTGAGTAATTACAAATTTGTGAACTAGTGAAATTCTCATTGATAATACAAAAAAAAAAAACACTGAAAAAAATGAGAGGTAGATTTTAAATAAGATATTTGAAGAGTCTAAAATCCCTAATTATAAAAGGCTAAGCATTTTGAAAACTCTAGCTATTAAATTACTCAAAAAAGAATTTTACTCAATGAATGAATTTGGCCTTGTATCGGTTGAGATTCCTGGGGCGATTATCTCATTTTAGTTATGGCTTTCTTTGGGTCTCTTATTCATTCTCAAACAAATCATCGAAGAGTCAACTAAACCAAGAACTCTCATTTCGTTCATTGTTGGATAAGTTCTTATTATGAATCTAGATAATATAATATATAAAAAATTAGAGTAATATTGTTCAAAAGTAAATTTTTCGTTCTACACTTATTTAAAAACGTTTATAATATTCGCTAGTTATTGTATACATTTAATTATGAATATTATAAAATAAAAATAAAAATATTTAATTTTGAATTGAATTTTTTTATAAGGGAATAAATATTATTTAGATCTTTAAAAATTATAATTAAAATAAAAATCCTTTCTAATTTTTCAGTGATCAAGAGACAAAAAGGGTACTAAAGAATGAATCTATAGGGGGAGATGGTGACTATCCTTTTTAAAAAAAGATTAAAAAAAAGGGTAATAAAGAAGATGGAACTTAATCTAACACAAAGTACTCATTAATAATTGAACTACATTGGATTCGATTTTCATAATTTTTATTAAAAATAAATATAGTTGTCTTCAATTCAATCTAGTCTTTTCTTTTGGTAATACATTACCACTAATATAATTCTTTCAACTCTGTTTTCTTTTCTATTTGTTGGGTGGCAGCCTTTTGTTCTCTCCTCTCTCTGTTGTTTCTTTATTCTTTTGTCCAAAAGCAAACAGCCCACTTACACACATCTCTCTCCGGCAGCCAGCCATGTCTTTCAGAGGAGTAAGATTTCAAGAATATCAGTTTTTTGCATTATTTTATTAGTTTGGTCGCTTCAATTTTGGACTTAGATCTTGCATTCCTACTTGTTCCATGATACAAAATCTATATTTATCTGATGTATCTAAAGAAGTTTTGTGATTTTCCTTTTTCTACTTTTGATATAGTCTTATTAGCTTTTTGATTGCGAAGAGGTGCAGAAAGTAATGAAACTTGTAATTTTCGTGCTTGATCATGTAATTCTTTTATTTTATTGAACTGGGTTTCTACAAAGTCTTGATTCCCCCCCCCCCCCAACTAAAGATATAATCTTTTTTATTCTTAGCATATCTTTTAATTATCACATCTCTGTGTCTATGTGTCTGGGTTTACTAGCATGCCTTTTAATAGAAGCATACTAGTACTTTTGTCACATATTTGATATTTAATAGAAGCATTTGATCTGATGTAAATTATTACTCCTTTCTGTGATTTAAGAAGTGTACTTTTGTTTTCATAAGTGTATTGAAGGGTGCTTATCAGGGCCCAATGCTCAGGATAAAACCTGGTGGGTTTTAATAATTTCTAGACTTTTCGTGTTAGTTTGTTATGATATTTTGATCTTTATGATATGAGAAATTGCATTTTACATGATTTGCTGCTTCTATGTATAAAATGCCATTGAGTTGAGGCTTAAGTCTTAAATTGCTGAAGATACTAAAAATTACAGAACTTGGGTGCTTGTTTTGTTATTGGTTTTTTATAGTCCCTTTGTCAGTTGAATTCAAAGGTTCAGATTGTTTTGTTCTAAGGCATTGAGCCTGAGTGTATTCTTCCTGGCATTTGCGTTTCTGATTTAGTGATTTTACATCTATCAGGATTTAGGCGATTACTATGGTATGGTTCTTGGACTAATGATAGGAAAGGGAAAAGGAGTGAGAATGTAAAATAACTTTCTCTCGTTCTCTCACAAAGTACCCACAGAATTTGACTTAAAGGATTTCAGTAATCAAAAGAATTATACATTTGAATGATGAATGGTTTTTTCAAGTTCAGAGCATTCATCCATTTACTTTTGCTCATAACTCTAGTTTCCTTCTTATGTGAAAACCAAACACTAGGAATGGCACCTATATGCTTCTGAGTTCCAAATGATTAAGCTTGTTGAAGATTCAGTGAATTCTACTAATTTACTGTTTGATGGCTTTTAAACATATTTTCTGGTAACATCTAATAATTAGATATGTTTGTTTTCTGGCAAGGTTTTGTTTTTACTTTGAGCAAGAACTTAACCATTTTCTTTGTTCCAGACAAATGCATCATCCGGCATGGGTGTTGCTGAGCACTGCAAAAGCACATATATGGAACTGCAAAGGAAGAAGGTGCATCGCTATGTGATCTTTAAGATCGATGAGAAGAAAAAAGAGGTGGTTGTTGAAAAGACTGGAAGCCCATCCGAGAGCTATGAAGATTTTACTGCATCTCTGCCTGAGAATGATTGTCGATATGCAGTTTATGACTATGATTTTGTAACTTCTGAGAACTGTCAAAAGAGCAAAATCTTTTTCATGGCATGGTTAGTTTTCTTTACTTTTTGGTATTCTTATCATTTAATTTGTATGATTTTATGTGCCTCCTTAGTGAGCAAAAATCCATGTCATTGCTTTCCTTTTCCTCCTTATCTACTGTACTGGTTGGGAATTTGCTGCAATTGACATCTGTATTAGCATGACCTAAAACTGAAGATGTTACAACCAGTCTCAAAAATAGACAGGCAGATGTGGTGTTGGATCTCTGTGCATTTGCCTGTCTATCTATATGCTAGTAGCATTCAGAACAAGGGTAAATTTTGTCTTTCTTAGAGAATTTTATCTCTATACTGGTGCCTGAGTGATTATACTGTTTTATTGATTTCACCAAATAGTTGTGTTCAAGACGATTAGTTTCTTTGCTTGTTTTACATTATCCTTTGTCTATTAGTGTCTTTCGCAGAATGGAACTAAAGTGCTTGTGAGAACTTTAGTACAACACGAAGTTCGTTCACACTAGGTTTTGTCTACCTGTTTAACAGAATGATCCTTTTGAGTTGCAGTTCCTCTTTGTCAGTTACTATTTGTATACTTGTAGCTTAGTCCTAAAACACCTGTCACAAGCTATTGATTATTTAACGCCATATATAGATTGATTACTTATTTTATTTCAATATAATTTGCTTACTCACTGTTATGTTGGCACAAATTGTCTGATGAACAAGGCAATTGCTGTGATTCTGATTTCTTTGTCTTAATCAGGTCTCCTTCTGTCTCCCGCATTCGATCAAAAATGCTGTATGCCACATCCAAGGATAGGTTCAGAAGGGAGTTGGAGGGAATCCATTATGAGATACAGGCTACTGATTCAACTGAAATGGAGCTTGATGTTCTCAGAGAGCGGGCTAATTAAAGTATTAGCTATTGATCTTGCAATGTTCTATTATCTCCTAAAGATTGACACCTATGTAATCTTAACCGGAAAAAAAAAAGTGCATCTTGCTTCAAATGTTAAGGCCGTGCAGAACCTGTTTCTAGCACAAATTATTTGGCTTAGTCATAAATAATTTTGTTCCTGGGAAGGCTGATCTGGAGCTTTTGCCATAAATCTCTTACTGTTGGGGTTATGGGGTCTCCTCTTTTGATGATGCTTCCCAGATGTAAAAGGATATGGTTATGGTATGAGTGCTGAATATATATATCATATCAATTACAATCTATGCTATGGTATCATTGACTATATTCTGCTTATTCCATTTAGTGATAACAATGACATGCCAACTACTGCCACCAGTTAAATCAGTGTTTTGTATGTTTTCATGGAAGCAGAATCTTCTTGTATTTGTCAGCTCAAAATTCTTCTGAGATCTATCCAAAATTTTCTTCTTCTAGTTGTATTCACACCTTGTTGTCAAAGCATATGGTTTCCAGTCCACAGGTCTTTGGCCTCATTCCATCTCTTACTGGTCACTATAAGCTGTTGGCCACTCTATAGAGTTAGTGATGTATTTCGTTCAAACTTAAATATTTATATTTTTATTATTTATATGTTCAAAAATAAATTTTTTCTTTGATCAATTTTTTTTCTCCTTAAAATATATTTATTTATTATTTTTATATATTTTTTGAAATTCTCTATATTAGTCTTATTACTACAATTATTATTATTTGTTATTAATAGGAGCAATCTTAGAAATAAAAAATTAAATTAAAAAATCATAAAATGAATTATATTTTGAAACAACTTATAAGTTACTCAAGGATTTGTATTTTGGAATGGATAAAGTATTTATTTTTAAAATAAATATATTTTTTATATAAAAATTATATACAAACTTTTAGATTTAAGAGAATTGTATTTTAATAATATAGAAATTTTATTTATTCAATAACATGAAAAAGGTTTTTTTTTTTTTTTGTTTCTTTTAACTTATCAAGTAAAGTAAAACACGTTATTGTGGAAAGATTAAATTCAAATAAAAGACTTGTTTGCATTGAATAAAATCACAGGCACTGCGGCTTGAACAGTGAGACAAGGTGATAACCACATACATGAAATGGAGACAATAATTTTGGATAGACCCTACAACTTTATTGATAAGATGTAATATGTGTACTGGATATTGTCTCATCCCTCCATAGAATCAAAATTATGTTTGTCCTGGAAAAATAAATTTTATGATTTCTCTATAAATATATAATGAATTTTATAAAAAGGAGAAATAATTTTCCAAATTATAGTTGTTTTATTTTAAAAGTAAGAGATCAATCATTAATATCATCTTCATTCAAATACAAATTTGAATGATTGTATCACATCAAGATTTAGGAAAAGTAAGGGCACAAAAATATAGTCAAAATTACATTTTGTTTTCGTCTATCTAACCCAACTCCCAAATGGTGGTTGTTACTATAATAGTTTCAATTACATCTTCCTGTATGCATTTATGTATTAAAAAGATAAGAGTAAGAAAAAAAAGAAGACATTTGTTGGTTGGAAACTTTGTTAAAAACTGCTGAAAAGGTCAATCTCTAACTTCGAGTTACTTGTAAAAAGAAAAGGACAATGAGATACAAGAGGCTTCTAATATATGCCCCCTTTTTTTTTTTCTAGGAAAAGATATATATGATATGCCCAGTTATTAGTTGTTTAGAAAAAACAATTCATAAAAAAGTAGCTTATAGTTTTTTTTAGGGAAAAAGTAGTTTATAGTTGAAAAATTAAAAGTTGTTTTAAATTGTTATGAGGAATTTTCACATTGTAATGAAATGACAATATTGACATTGCTGAGACGTTTCGATGCAAAAGAATAGGATTGACACAATTTAGGAGTCTTCTCATTATAAAATTTCATAAAATTTAAAATTCTATTATATTTCAGGCATGCTAAATTTAGAGTTTTATAAAATCCATCATAATTCAAGGTCCTCCATATGAAACTTAATAGATTTTATAGATTTTAGTGTCATCAAATGTTCATAAATTTTAATGAAATTCTATTTTTAATGAAATTTAAATGAATTTGACGAAATTTGAAGTAAAAACTATGAAATAAATAATTCTTCTACAAATTCGACCGTTACCCATCGAAATTTTGTCGAATTCATTTTTTTGTTGTCAATAAAAAATAAAAATAATAAATGACAAATATAAAAAATAAAATATCATGTATATCTCTCAACTTTGTTATCATAACATTATTTTTTTTCTTCTACAACAATAATTTTTACACATATATTGCTTTGTTTACGTGTAAATTTTTTATGTACAAATTATTATATTTATTTTACTTAAAAAGTCTAATAAAATTCACCAAATTCCATGTAATCTATCTACTTGGTTTGGTATCTTATACTATAACTCACACATTAATTTAATTTGATGTAAAAAGAATTTGTTTTGTGTTTCCTTTTCAAATTATTGTTCAAAATTTATTAGGGATAAAACTAGAATATTGATAAGAAAAGTTTATTAAGAATTTCATATGTATAAATGTATGTAATAGCATATATACATATTTCAAGCAAAGCATATAAAAAAAATATAAAATCTAAATTGAATGGAAAATCAATAAAGAATTCCATTAAAAAATTTATGGACGATTGATTTGAGTTTAGTATATTAGTTAGTCTATATTTTTTATGTACAAATTTTTTTATATCTATTTTATTGAAAATCCAATAAAAATTCATCAAGTTCTGTAACATGGAATTACATATAATTCTATAGAATCTATTAAATTAAATATAATTCTATTAAAATCCAAAAAATCCATGAAAGTACATAAGACTTAAAAATTTCATGTTGGGAACAACTCTTAAACTTTGAATTATCCACACAAAAAAAGAATGAAGAAATAATTTTGTTTCAAATATGTGAAAAGATGCATTGAATAAATATTTATTAGAAACAATTAATGAGTCATTATTTTCCAAAATTAATAAATTTGGTACATTATGATTTCTAATAGTAAAGTACAAGATTTTATTTTGTTTTTAAATGACATAATTATAGTTTCTTTTTTTATGATTTTTTATAATTGGTACGTACATAACTTTGGTCAATATATCTCTATTTATCACAAAAAAATCTCATTAAAGAGAGAGAACATATATGTATTATATTTTTTATAAAAAATAATTTTCTATTTATTTTGATGAACCGTGAATCGGAACCGTTGAACCGACAGTTCAAACTTCTTAAAAAAATTATATATATAAATATAATTATATTTAATAAGTTATATTTTTTTATATATTAATCTTATCATTAACTCTCCAGTTTAACATAATTATGTAAAATAAAAAATAAATTTTTAATCTTTTTAAATTTCAAATTTCAAATAAATCTCAACCATTTTTCCCCTCAAATTAATCATATGACTTATGGCTTTCTTTTATTTTTTTTTTCTTTAAAATTTTTTTGTCTTGTGTCAACTAACCTATATAAATAGACATACATTGCTGCCTTATTTTTTGGATAAATAGAATCATTCCCAAGTTGTGTCTTGTGACTTGTGCACATTATTTATTTATTTTGTCATTTTTTTTCTAATTTTCCCCCTCAATCCTACGCATAATGCCAACTTTTTATTTTTTTTAAATTTTTTTGGTTAATGCCAAATAAACAATCCCTATTCCCTAATATAATATAATATATTTTTATGTGATACATGTTATCTTTAATTTATTTTAATAATTTATGTTTTCTAATGGTGTGACAATTTGTGTCTTGTGACTTGTACACATTGTTTTCTTAAACAAGCCATTCCCAAACTGACACGTTGTATTTTTTTCTTTTTGTCCTTTTAAATGATTTTTTCTCAAAGAAAGAAAGAAAAAACAAAAATAAAATGGTTGAAATTCCAACGGTTTAAAAAAAAATCTCTTATAAATTATTTCTTTCAGATCAATTTTATTTACACATTTATTAAATATCAGTCTTATTTTTTCTCTACATTAACATATTCTAAGTTATATTTCTCAAGTTCTCTCTAACCTCCTATTGAATTTTTAGTTTGTCAATTTATATTTTCTCTTTAAACACGAAAAAAAAGTCAGATTCAAGTAAGTCAAAGAACAATGAGAAGACTTCAACGGAATTTTCATTGCGTTCAATTTATCAATATATTTACACAAATCAATTTACCACCCAAAGTGATTTTCAACCACCGATTCATTTTGAGTATTCACAAACAATTGATATTTCCATTCCTATCATTGGCACCGGCACCGGCGTCGACACTAACACCGATAATGACGTATTTGAAGTTGATGAAAATAATGGAGAAAAAAGTATTGGACAACTGAAATTAGTATCACACACCCAAGAAAGTTGTGTTTCAAATATAAAGAAAATTAAAGCGCTCAAATATGATATTTTCAAAGAGCAATAACAAAACAAGAACTCAGTACTGGAGGAGGGTAATATATTGTGCACTGCAATTATTGTAAGTCTACATACAAATGGAAATCAGGATGAGGGTATGGGACCCTGCGTGGACATTTGTAACGGAACCACAAAGACAAAATTGGTATGAAATCTTCACAGACACAAATAACCGGGTACATTACTACTAGTGATTCTGGTTCTTTATTTAAGTATAGTGATGAGAAAAATAGAGATGAATTAGCTAAATTGATCGCTGTTGAACACTTAAGTTTTAGTTTTGAGAAAAAATTAAATTTTGTAGATTATTGTCAAATTGCATTAAATACTGCTGCTAAACGTATTCCATTTACCATATTGACATTTACTATGCACAAATTATATAAAAAAGGTAAAAAAATTGAAGTATTTTCAAATTTAGATAATAAAATTTCTATTTGTAGTTATATTTGGAGTAATCATTGGCAAATACATTCTTACATGGCTGTTACTTGTTATTGAATAGATGATAATTGAATAATACAAAAGAGAATACTTGCATATCGTGTCTTTGATAATTCTCATATGCCTATCAATATTTCAAAATTAATTTTACAAATTTTAGAAGAATATAATATTGTAAAAAGAGTATTTTCTGTTAGCTTTGATAATGCTAGTTCTAACACTGCTTTGATTCCTGATCTTCAAAAAAAAGTGAACTACAATTTAGTGATAAATATTTTCATGCTAGGTGTGCATGTCATGTTTTGAATTTATGTGTACAAGATGGCTTAAGAAATCTTGAAACTTATATTCAATATATCAAAACAACTTTATCTTATCTTTGGTCACATCCACAAGTAATGAATGAATAATTTAAATTTTGCAGAGAAAATAAAATGATACAAAAAAAATTTCTCCGTGATGTTCCAATTCGTTGGAATTCAACTTATGATTTATTAAATGAATCTTTTCGATATAAAGAACTTTTATGTGATTTTTTCAATTACAATGTGCAAAACATGTGTTTATTTGTGAAAATGTTTTGAAATTGTTAAAAGTTTTTAATGATGTTAGTTATACTTTGTCCGGTGTTTCTTATCCAACTTGTCATTTAATTGTTTATGAATATCTTAATATTGTTGTAGTTTTAAAAGAGTGAGCTGATACAGATGCTTTTAATGATTGTGTTAATGCAATGAAAATAAAGTGGATTAAATATTATTTTGAAATACTTAAAATAAATCTAATTGCAACTGTTTTTTATCATCGAATTAAAATAGAAGGTTTACAAGAATATTTAGATATATATTATGATTCTATATGTGATGAAATTATGATAAAACCTGATATTTCAAGAATAATTAATAATGTTAAGAGAAATATATATGATTTGTATTTGGAATATAGTTCTACTTATGATATACAAATTCAAATTAAGTAGTCATATTTTGTTGTTACTAATAAACAAAAATGTCATGCATATTTATTAATGCGATAACGGAACAAAAAATTAAGACTCTCATCTTCATCATCCGAATCAAGTTCCATTCCGAAACTCGAAGATAATCTAAAAACTTGTTTTGAGTTTGAAGATGGAGGTGATGATGTTGAAAACCTTAATATCATTTATTGGTGGAGTGAAAAAAAGAAAAAATTTCCAGTCTTATCTTTGATTGCTAGGTATATACTTGCAATTCCAATATCAACAGTTGCAGTAGAACAAACTTTTAGTGGTGGAAAAATATATTATCAGAAAATTGATACTCTTTGAATCTTGATTCTTTAGAGGCTCAATTTGTATTGATGATTGTGTTAAAGTTGAAAGATGTCTACAAGAAAATCTTCGTCCCAACTTCATAAATTTGTTTGTTGTTGACACTGAGTCATGAATAATCCATTGAGGTAAGAGAAGACTTACAGCTGAGAGAATTACGAGGATTTTGATTCATTTATTTTATTGGAAGATACGTAGTCAATTTAATTTTTTGAAACAAAAATTAAATTCAAGTCAATTTTAATAATAAATTTTCATTTATTTAATTATAAGAAATTATTTTGAATTTTTTTATTTAAAATAAAAATAAAAAACATATTAAAATCGTAATTGAAATTGTCTGAAACTCGCCAGAATCGAATCTTATCCAAAATCGAATCTTATCAATCGACTGTTCAAAGAACCATTCTAAAAGTTACTTTAAAATTTTGATTTTAATTTTTCTTTATAATAAAGCGACATATTTAGTGCTGCTTGTTTATCATATCATAGTGAACAATGTGTGCGCGTCACAACCTAAATAGCCCAAAAGAGAAATAGTAGGCATATTCTCATGGGGACAGCACACAAAGTTGCACTAAATCTGGATACAGTTAAAACTCTTGATTGATTCCTTCTCTCTCTCTATATATCTAACTGTACATACCTCAATAGTTAATATACATTGTATATTTTCCCTTCCTCTTTATTGGAGGTATAGTTGTAGTGGTCCTGTGGATAACTTTGTTTAATATAGTTTCTCAAGTATTCTTGGTAGTTTGTCTTGATTTCAGCACACTTGATGCCTTTTCACATGAAGGTCTGATCTTTTGCTGACATAACTCTTCCCGAATAAGAATCAATGCATCAAGATTGTATCAGTAGCCTTTGAATCTTGTCAATCTATTTGGTAGTTTTTCTTGATTTTGGTTTTCAAGTTATTACCTGATTTTCATGTGCAGATTTTACCTTTTATGGGTGATTTTTTTTGTTAATCTTGCACTTGCATGATTATAGGGGAATTTTGTTTCTTTTTTCCTGTTTCTTTTTTTGGTTATTTGAAGTGATTTGAGCTGGCAGTGTCTGATTATATTGAGGTTTGAAGTGAGCATTAGAGGGCTAACTTCACTGGGTTTTCAGTGGTTTTGGTGTTTATGTTTCTTGATCTGAAGTGAGACTTCTGTGGAAGGTGAATTTCATTGAATCTTGAATTCGACTTGGGAAGAATTGGGATTTTGATGTGATTGAACCGTTCAGTGGGATTATTTAATTTAAGGAATCTGGATAGAGATGGATAGCAAGTGTAAGACCATTGTGTGGTTTAGAAGGGATTTGAGGATTGATGACAATCCTGCTTTAGCTGCTGCTGCTAGAGATGGGAGTGTATTTCCTGTGTACATATGGTGTCCTAAAGAAGAAGGGCAGTATTACCCGGGTCGAGTTTCGAGGTGGTGGTTGAAACAGTCTCTCATCCAGTTGAAACAGTCATTGAAATCTCTTGGAGCTGAATTGGTGCTGATCAAAACTCAGAGCACTCTGGATACTCTCTTGAATTGCATTAGTGCTATTGGAGCAACTAAAGTTGTTTACAATCATCTTTATGGTTAGTTTCCGCTCTTTGCTTGTTTACACACGTACTGATGGGTTATGAATATCTCAGGAAATACATGCTAAATAACGATCTAAAGTGAAAACAATAAAGAATTCTTCTGAAATCTGTGTTGACTGCGAGATACACTTCTGTGATCTTTCTCAAATTGCAAAATTTGATTATCTAAATAAGGATTTTGGAGTAGCTGCAAATTTATCATAGAGATCCTAATTTACCAATAACAGGATTTTAGATAAAGAATTTCACTACCATAACTGTGAGAAGGAAGACACTACAAGAAATATTGATGTTAAAATCATTGCGAGAGTGTAATTTAACAATTGCCACCATACAATTGTAACTAATACTCTTGGCACTTACGGCCAAAACATAAGAACCGGGGGGGGGGGTTCTTTCTACAATGGATTAAAAGATAGTTTGGTAATATTGATTTACTACTTTCGGTGGAGAGTAGTGGAGTGAGTTTGAATAGAAGGTTTAGAGCATCTTTAGTGCTCAGACCATCAAAAGCTCAAGTGCCTGGTTTGAATGTGACAGCTGGTCTAGAAATGTTTTTTAACTATTGAAGTGGGAGGATTTACAATGTAATAAACACATGGATAGTCTTGAGAGATGCTAAGTGAGGGTTTAGCAGCCATGATGCAGATATTACTATATTTCTAAAGACTATGGATTCTTTTACATAGAGACTTTAGGATTTATGGATTTCATGATTTCTGGGTTGACAGTTTAGCTTTAATCTGTTCATTCTACTTTATGCCCATACATCATTGCTTTTCATTTAGAGAAGTAGATAAGCGAATTCGTTCAATTCTCTTTGGGATATTAAGGACATTTATAGAAAGAAAGATCATCAGAATAATTCCACTTACATATTTGTTTTGGAGTGTGAGAATGCAGTTAGTGAAATTTGTAAGCATTCTTTTCCCACACCATACATCATGGGTTTAGTTCTCATCTCCAGCATCTGTCGGATTTCCCCTTCTGTCACATCACCCCCCCACTCCACAAAAAAAGAAAAGAAAAGAAAAAGAAATCCAAAATAAGAAAAATAAATGCTTTGGAGTGTATGTCAGAATCACTTTCCTTCTCAAGGTGTTTCACTTCCTCAAGTTCTCTGATTGATGATGTATCAATATGCCATTAGGATTGCTTTTGAAGGGGCTTCAGTATTTACACACTACAGACTAAACATAACAATGTTAGCCTTTATCACCCACTGTTCAGTCTCAGAAGTGTAAACTTTACAAATTACTCTTCAAACCTCCTGAGATTACATGTGAGATATTGAATGCTTAATATGATTTCTGTTACAGCTTCATTTTTTTCCTATGGCTGCAAAGGTCTTTGTTCAAGGTAGCATGTAGCTCAAAGTTCAGTGCTGCTGTCCAACATTTTTCTGCTTAAAATGAAAAATAGTTGACTAAACTTTTTCTTGAACAATTTTAGCAATCTTGCAAGAGGCCTAAGAAGAAGAATAATCAAAGTAGATGATCCATTTCCAATTCTTTCCTTCATTTGCATCCTTTCCTCCATGGATTACCAAATTTAACTGTGGCAGAAGACGTCAGTTGAATACATCACCTACCTAAGGCATTTGCATTTGGCTGTCTGTTTTTCAGATCCTGTTTCGCTGGTTCGTGATCACAATATTAAACAGAAGCTGTGCGAGCATGGTATTTCTGTACAAAGTTATAATGGAGAATTGTTGTATGAACCATGGGAAGCTTATGATGACAAAGGACGCGCTTTTACAACTTTTGATGCATTTTGGGACAAATGCTTGCACTTGCAAACAGAACCTGCTTCAGATCTTCCTCCATGGAGATTGGTTCCAGCTGCAGGTATGTTTAGCTATCTTCAATATATTTAATCCTTTTTCATTGAATTAGCCAACCTCTTCATTTCATTTTTCACTGATCATAAACTCCATCCGACAAAATTTGGACAGACTAGTTGAACCATTCTGTGGAAGTAAAGTATGCTGATGGAACTTACATTTGTATAATCAGATTACTTCAAGGTGAAGAAAAGAAAATCTAAATGAGAAATAATGAGCATAAAACAGCGATTATAAGGCCAAAAAAACAAATGGAAAACTGAACATAATTGTTTCATCCTTGGTAATGGCAGGATCAGTTGATAAATGTTCAGTTGATGAATTGGGCCTTGAAAATGAATCAGAGAAGTCAAGTAATGCTTTACTAGGACGAGGATGGTCACCAGGTTGGTGCAATGCTGATAATGCTTTTACTGAATTTCTAGAACACCATCTGCTTGGTTATTCGAAGGACAGACACAGGGTTACCGGGAACTCCACATCTCTCCTATCCCCATACCTTCATTTTGGTGAATTAAGCATTAGGAAGGTTTTCCATTCAGTCCATATGAAGCGTATATTGTGGGCTCAGGAAAGGAACTCTGTTGGTGAAGAGAGTGCTACACTATTTCTACGGGCTATTGGGCTTAGAGAATACTCTCGCTACATGTGTTTTAACTTCCCATTTACTCACGAGAGATCATTGCTGAGCAACTTCAAATTTTTCCCCTGGAGTGTTGACCAAGCTCATTTTAAGGCATGGCGACAGGGTCGAACTGGTTATCCATTAGTTGATGCTGGAATGAGAGAACTCTGGGCTACTGGATGGATTCATAATAGAATCAGAGTTATTGTTTCAAGTTTCTGTGTGAAATTTCTGCTTCTTCCATGGCAGTGGGGAATGAAATATTTTTGGGATACTCTCTTGGATGCAGACCTTGAAAGTGATATTCTTGGTTGGCAATATATCTCAGGGAGCTTGCCAGACGGACAAGAGCTTGAGCGCTTGGATAGCCCAGAGGTATAGTTCTGTTTAAAAATTTAATTTAGTTCTTCAAATTTATTTGACAATTCATCTGTCAAAGTTGATAAAAGAACCATTTCTGTCAGAATGTTTGTCACTCTATTTCAACATTTTCCTGGTCTGAGCGAGAATTTTGTGTCTTTTACTCTTTTTGTCAGAAATGAGACCATTCTGTTGTTCAGTCACCTGCTCAACTATTTGTCATGACACTCTGAATTAATTATAGGGAAGAGTTGGAATAATGATGTTCCTGACTTCCTTAGTACAATGGATGTAAGAACATGATCATGCGCTAAAGTACTTCTGAAGAGTTATATACTATAAGAACAATCTGGTTGTTAACATGAATTGATTAGAAATTGTGTTGATTTTCTGTTTAGTTATTTCTTAACACGTCCATTTTCTCTAAGAAGTAAGAACTGACATGATCCACGTATATTTACCATCACTATGATTTGCTAAGAGTAGTTATTAATGAACCAGTAAGGAATATATAATTTTAATACCTGTATCCACGTGCTATCTTATATTAAAATTCTTTTTGGCATATGTTACTTTGTAAAATCTGTGGCAGTACAATGACAAAATTTGGAATCCTCTTATGGCAATGTAAATCCCAGATTTCAGTACTTTATCAGGATCTGGTTTTCTGCACTCCTCTAGCTAAATATTTCATATTTTTTATCCTGTTTTATCTGAATTTATAATGCAGGCCCAAGGATTTAAATTTGATCCTGAAGGTGAATATGTTAGGCATTGGCTACCTGAGCTTGCAAGACTGCCAGTTGAATGGATCCACCATCCATGGGATGCACCTCCCACTGTGCTTAAAGCTGCTGGAGTGGAACTGGGGTTGAACTATCCAAAGCCAATTATCGATATAGATGTAGCAAGGGATCGCCTAACTGATGCTGTTTTTGCCATGCGAGAAAAGGAAGCAATTACAAGACCTACCGATGCTGATGAAACCGATGAAGTTGTTTTTGATAACTCTCAGACTAATCAAAATGTCAGCAATCCAGTGGCTGTTTCACATGAAAAGGTTCCCTGTCCTACTACTTCATCTCTTGATCAGAGGGTTCCATCGATGCAAAATTTAGGGAACAGTATATTGAATAAAAAGAGACCAAAGCCTGCAGAAGATGAACAGCCTCTGAAAAATAACTGGCATAAGGGCAATGACAAAGGTGAAATCTCAAAAGTGGATGATGACCTGTGCTCAACTGCTGAATCCTCCTCATTGAAAAAGCAGAACACCAGCAGCAGGACTGCATTTTCTGTCCCACAAGCCATTTCCATATCTTCCAAAGTTATATCATTTCAGGAACACGAATCTTCTGATCTCAAGGTTCAACTGGAAGATGAGATTGGCACAGAAGGAACTTCAAGACAAATTGGTTAGTAAGATGCATGAATGTTTCTGTCAAAAGATATTTGTTTGTTTGTCCCATTAAGGTTTAGTCCTAGTGATTTTATGTATATTCTATTTTTTTGTGGATGCTATGGCACAATATATTAGATCTAAATACCTGATTAAATAAGAGAGTAGAGACTAGGTGTCTACTGCTTGTATGTGCAGTACTTTGGGAATTATTTCTTTCAATTAAAATATGCATACTACTTAGTGTCCCAAGTGTTTTCCTCTTGGAGAGAAAATCCTAAATGCTTATTCATCTGAATGGCTATCCTAATCTGCTTGCATTCTTTGATTTACAAACACTTGATGTCAGATTAAAAAAAATGATATTTCAAATGGAACATGCTCTTTATGTCTTTATGAATCAGCCACGAGATATTTTTTCCGTTGCCTAATCTCAATTGGGTCTTTGACAATGCTAATACTTATTTGCTAAAGTCCGGTAGTTGTTATACTATGGAGTAGGGAATGTGGCTTTTATTGTTGCCTTGTAAATAAAAAATAGAAAAGCTAAGGATTTTTCTCTAATAAGTAAATCATCTTAAGGAAAATGAAATGTGTTGTACATTTAGATAGAGTTTAGCTAGGGAGCCGGAAATCAAGAGATAAGTTTTAAGTAGAGAAAGGAAGAACAAATGATGACAAAAGGAGATAGGCATTTGCCTAATCAGAGTCTCTTGAAGCAAAAGGCAGCTTGTGGATTTGAATCTTGTTGTCTTAAGCAGCAAATAATATATCCATCGAAATCTGAAGAGACTGGATTCTATCTCATACGTATGTCTTCCACGCAGTCTAAGAAGTGGAGAATGGGATTTTATTGCAAGAATTTAAGGATTGCAAATAGGGAAAAATAACTGGTGTTATCTCGGAAAGCACAAACATAAAATGGATGGGTTATCAAATGTTGGGTCTTCTTGCTTGTTTGTCCTAGTAATGTCCACATCCTGATGATCCAATGTCTAGTTAATGAGGTTTTGTGAGATTTATTGCAATTAAGTAGAACTCAAGATGAAATATCAAGCCATTTAACTTCACATTTTAGTAAGAGACTATGACATATGTTATTTTTTACTCTTCTACAAAGGGATCAGTTATAAAATTGTTCCTTTCTTTTTCTTTCTTATGCAGGATTTCTAGAAGCTTAATCTCCTAAACAGTGAACAGCTCAGCAGATACTTTGTTCTTGAGTAAAGGAATGTGAACTAATAAACCAAATGACACGGAGTAATGTTTCTCAATGTCTTGATCAGCTTAGATGAATTATCCTGTATATATTTGTGTTGAGTATGGAAATTGGAGTTGTTGAGAAATCCTAGACCCTTACAGTAAAATCATGGTCTATATAGAGTGTCTCCTTTTTGTTCTCGTACACAATTCATGCTGCATCTATGTGTAAGGAGTAATAAATGTTGCTTCTCTGCAGAAAAAACCCAAGCAGGGGAAGGGATGATCAGCTTAGCTACCACCTGGTCATAACTATAGGACTTTCCCTGCTCTGGAGCATCCCATTATTGTTGTCATAAACTGAATGACATAGTTATTTGCCGTTCATTTTTTCCCTTATGAAAGCACATATTTCTGGAACACTTCATTTAGATAGATGCAAGCATGAACTTCTGGATGGCTGTGGCACACTTAAGTTAGAGCTGAAATGAATTGGAATATTGACTTGTTCTTTTTAACGTCAAGATGAACATTCCTTTACAAGAATGTGATACTTGTACTAGTTAGGTGGGATTGACCAGATTCATTAGGCTAGCTGTAAGTAGGATGAAACTGCAGGAGACTTTTATATATCTAATGACTTCTTGTTTAGTTTGAAACGGCTATTGTATGCATTTTTCACATGGTATATTAAACACAGTCATCATGATCACTGTCGTCTATAGAAGCTAGTTCCTTATTCACTTCCTTGTGCACAATCTTCAAAACATCAGTACTACTTTTCTGTTATCACCTGCTAATGAAGTTATGAAGATATCTAAAACTGTATATTTTGGTAAGCTTGTAGAATTCAAGAAATCAACATCTCCCGGGTTCTCGTCTCCTCCTTGGGCATCATGTCTTTAATCAGCCACAATAGCAAAACAATGGCTCATCATAATCTATACTATTGTGATTGATTATTGACCACAAAGTAGATATGGACCTGATTTATATCAGAATTTTCCTTCACGGAGAATTAATAAGTTTTTATTAGGAAATGGTTGACAGCAGCCCTAAGTCAAGCTTATATGAACAACTGTAATGCCATTAACTCAATTAAAAAAAAAAAGAGTTACAATGTAAAAAGTAAACTTCATAAAGTTCTTATATTGCTTCCTATAATTACCTGGAGTGAGTGAAATGTTTAAGAATGTCTTTGATATCTTCTGAGTTCAATTATTTGGTAAATTACACTTGATAATGTCCAAGGTATGGCATTGTTATTATTGTTGTATTTTGTTATTCTAATACTACAAAGTGTGTTGCGTGTATACAAAGACAGCCTAGAAAAACAAGTTGGAATGACAACTACACTTAAATTTGTTGATGTTTTCAACAAATATTTTGTTGTTCATTGGTATTGAACTTTTCCTGGAAAAGACTCCACGATATTTTACTGCAGAATTTTATTGGAATTGACCATTTCTTTAAGTTAGATAGGATGTATTTTGCATGTATATGGATAAAATAATGCATGCATAAGAGACAATTATCATAATCAGTATCTCAATTTTGTTTTATTTTGAAAATTCACATAGATTTTAGTTCTATCTTCCAGATACAGGAAAATCAATCAGCACATTCCCCTGCCACCCATGCACTAAAATTTTGTCATTCTTGTACCATGGTCCATGCCTGATTGTCTAACTCCTTTTCTACTTGCTGATTTGGGGGCTAATGAAAATGTTTTCATTTTCTTCCAAAAAAAAAAAAAAAAAACTCCATGACTATGCATGGAACCAAATAGTTTCCAAACGACGAACATTCTTTACTATATTCATCAATTTTATGCAATATTTCTCCCTATATGGTTTGTCTTTATGAGATAAAAAAGAAGAAAATTCTTGAGCAGCCTTATTCTTTTTTTTTTTTTATATTATTTTGAAATAAGTTAATTTATTTCCATTTTCGTTGTCATTTTCTTCTTTTCAAAGGAGGGATCGATTGGTATTTTTCCTTCGGAAATAAATTTCAAGGAGGGACAACGTTGTTTGGTCACATTCAAGAGAGATCAGGTGCAAGACGGCTGGCTTTATATGTTGTTTATTCTTATGGTGGCATAAAATGACAATTTCTTTTACGTGTTAACATAATGCATCCTTGTCAAACCCAACTAAACATCAATGAATTCAACTGTATTTGTCATTTGGAATTTACCTGTAAATTTTGTTGTCAAATCACTATAATTACAAGCTACGTTAGCTTCGATATAATTTCCAAGAAATTGCAATATTTTTTTTCCCGTTTTTTTGGATGATATCCATCTGAAAAAACTAAGAATAGGGTGGGGTGAACCAGGTTTTCAGAAAGTTTTGAAAAAAAAAAAAAACAAAAACTTGCTTATAAAAGCTTTGAAGAAATGATAGGATTGAAATGAATTTTCTAAGAAAGGGCATAATAAAAAAAATTTCAACTACCAAATGAGAGAAAAAGGAAATTAAATGCACGCAAACAAAAAAACAATGAAAACAAAATAAAGAATAAAACACAAAAAATTATAATAGTTCGATTTAATTTGTGAATGTATTCTACTATCTTTAGTTAACTATTCAAAGATTTTACAAATATTCTATATATATAAAAAAATGAGATTATGAAAGATGATCCACTAAATCACACAAGCGTTTTACTCTAATTTTTATTTTTATTTTTATAGTATAAGGGGAAATAGGGGGACGAACTCGACCTTTCAACCTATCACACGTAAGTGAAGCAAGCAGACCAACTGATCCTCGCTCAGATCCATTTACTCAACTTCTTAGAAAACAAGATTAAGACAACTCAAACTTTGTATGCTGTTGATGAATAAGACCATGTATATAATCTAAACAAAATACTCAATTAATATCTCAAGAATACTTAATTCACAAGATAAAAAATTCGAACCAACAAACAAAATGAATCTTATTCCTAAACTAATAATTTATGAGATGATATGTAACTCAAAGATTAAACAATTTAGTAATATAAAAATATATTCTTTTAATTTTGTACTAAATTTTTCACTTTGAATTTAATCTAAGAATTAAGGATAACTTTAAGACCTTTAAAATATACCATCACATTATCTTTGCTACTAATTTATTTTTATTTTTCAAAAAATTAAACATTTAATATTGATCGCGTAATAATTGAAATGTAATTATTCAATTATGGACACAGAATAATAATGAGAAAAAATCATTGTCTTACCCCTAACATACATGGGAACTAGGAAGTGAAAATCAAACTCACTCATCACTAATCCACAAACAAGATGAAGATGGACAATGAAGTCATGCTACAATTGGTAAAACCCTACTTCACCCATCAAATGGTGATGAGTTTGAGTATGTGGTAGCTCAACTAACCCTCCATCCCTTATGTACTAACAAAAAAAAAAAACAATAACAAAGAAAGATGAATATCAAATCAACTTTGAATTCCAATTACAACCATTCAAAAGTTCTAGAAAAAAAGCAAAACATCAAATCAAATTTGCTAAAAATATCTCTATAACCATTGGCTATAGCTAAGAGGTACGGATATCTCATATTCTACCTTTACAATGTTACTAAGGGGTTCATAAAAAAATTGGTAGGCCATCTCTTGTTCATTAGTTGGGAAACAATATATTGATCCTCATAGATCACATCTACTCTAAGTCTCTAACCAAACCCTCCCACACATTCGGCCAGTGGCCTTTTTGTTATAATAGAGAGATATAATGACCAAATCCGGGTTTTTCATACCAACGTGAAGATGGACGTACCATACATCCTCTCAATCCGTACCGAATTTCAAAGCTTCTTGTATTTATTTTTCTTTTATTAACTAACTAACGTTGACTGTTGTTGGTCAACATATTCTAGATATATACTTACTATTTTTTTTTTCATGTTAAATTAATTTTTATTTATTTTTGCTTACAACCATTGACTCCTTTAACTAAGGTAAAATAACTGAACATTTTTTTTTTTTTAAGCATCACTAACTAAACTTGTTCTATTAGCCCTAGACATGTCTAATTTAGTATCACAAGTTATATAATATACTAAATGGAGAATAAAAGAATTTCAAAATATCTTAGCTGCCCTAATTATATGGGCGACAAGTATCAAGAAATTCTAATAAGACTAGGTATGCAGGACAACTTAACAAAAACCACATAAATCCTTATTCTAAGGGAACAAAAGTTTCATAAAGATATTAGAGAGTATACATATTTCTTTTCTTTTTTGTTTTAAAATCCAATTAGACTATCTCCTACAATTGTAGAGGTAAAGAATTTAACATGAACCTTCATTTAGCTGGATAAATGATTAAATTAAAGTTAGACAATCAACATAGAGATATGTATTATTATGCATTATTATGCGAATGCTGTAATTTTTACACATGGAAGTATACCTAAATAAGTTTTTAAATCCAAATTCCTCTTGAAATAGGAAATATAGACATTAACTAATCCTTACACAAAACTGTTATAATCCCTCAATCATTATACAACCAAAATGTAAGACAACCTAACAAAATCTATTAATTTCTTCGAGATGAGAAGTTCCTCTATCAAATAAATGTGATAAGTGAATAAAGAATGTTGAAATTGAAAAAGTTAGAATAATCAAACAATATATATATTTTTATTTTTGTTACACGTAATTAAACTACGTAGTAATATATACTGAAATAAATTAGTTAACTAGTTAATTTGAATCTATTTTATTAATCAAACTTAATTGTATGAGATACAATTTTATTAATTGAATCTCTATATCACATTCTATATCACATGAGTATCTTAGATATCCCGAAATAAGCTCCTAAATTTGAAAATTACATTTAAACTAACAACTACCTTCCTAATCCTAGTCTCACTCAAACTAACACCGTTTGCCTGTATATTCATACGTCTACGTGGCTCCTCTTGGAATATTAGTCCAACTAAATTCCAGCCCTATTTTTTTGTCTATAAAACACTCCAAATTGTGACAGAAACAAAGCGCAAAATCGATAGAAAGAAAAGGAGAGTTCAATGAGCGAGGCATTGAAGAGAGACTACAGATTGTGTGAGGAAATTGGAAGGGGAAGATTTGGGGTTGTTTACAAGTGTTTTTCTTGGAGTTCTGGCGAGGCCTTTGCTGTGAAATCCATAGATAAAAAGCCCATTGCCGATGATCCTCTGGATAGACAATGTTTGTACAATGAGGCTAAGGTCTTGTTCATGTTGTCCCCAGACCCACGCATTTTAAGAATTTTTGCTGTCTACGAGGATGATGATTTCTTGCACGTAGTTCTTGAACTGTGTAATTCTGATTTGTTCCAAAGACTCAATTCTATACCAGTATTTTCAGAAGCTGATGCCATTGCTGTCATGGTATGTTATTTTTCCTGCAGAATTTCTTTTTTTTTAATAGATTTCTTGTGGGTATGACGAATTTGATTTAAACATTACTTCTTGATCCAAAATTTAACTAGATCTTTTAGATAAGACCAATCCCCTAAATCCCGGCGAACTATCTGATTAAACGTTTTTGGACTTTGATTGGAAGAGGCCGTTTATGGCAGAATGAGCATGTTTGGGGTGAATGGTTCACAAGTTAACAGTTCTTGAAAAGCATTTAGGCAAAGATAGCATTTTAAAAAAAACAAAAAAAAAAACCTTTTATCTATTTCCTTTTGGAGTAACAGAACATCAGTTTGAAGATGTGCCTAATTAATTAATCAGATTCTGTGAATCTGCTAGCATAGGAATTATGCAATTGCATTATTATAGTTGACCCTTTTCATTAAAACAATCAAACTATCTGAACAGCACTTTCAAGATTCTTCCGTTGTAACCAATAAACATTGCTTAGTAAATCTAACAAGAAAAATGTTGATTCCATGTAGAAGCTTTTATCTGCAATCTTTACTGATTCCATAATTTATTTGCTGTAGAGACCATTAATGGAGGCTATAGCACATTGTCACCGTTTAGGAATAGCTCATCGCGATATCAAGCCCGATAACATATTATTTAATGACCGGAATGAGCTAAAACTTGCAGATTTTGGCTCAGCAGAGTATTTCCGTGATGATCAGCTAATGACTGGAGTGGTGGGAACTCCTTATTATGTGGCTCCTGAGGTTGTAGCAGGAAGAAATTATGATGATAAAGTTGATATTTGGAGTGCTGGGGTAGTTTTGTATATAATGCTGGCTGGATTCCCACCATTTGATGGTGGCTCCGCATCAGAGATTTTTGAGGCTGTTCTCAGGGCCAATCTGAGATTTCCTACAAGGGTTTTCAGCTCCGTATCGCCTGCAGCCAAGGATTTACTTAGAAAAATGCTGTGTAAAGATGTTACTAGAAGATTTTCTGCTGATCAAGTCCTCAGTAAGTACTAGCTGAAGATATACATCATTCTACACAATTGTATCTTTTAATTCTTGTTGTTTATGCATATTTCTTGATTGCTTTATGTTCTGTTTTAGCTTTTTTGATACTCTCACTCGCTTTTGCTTCTAACAATTTTAGCAACATAGATTGGATAACAAAATGGTTTTTTGGGGAAGGTGGGGGTGTTATGTTGGATTTTTTGTTCATAGTGGAGTCTGATTTGTGTTCTAATGTGGTTGAATTGGACCACCTTTAGTCCCACTAATTGTGTGGGAATTCTTTCTGTATTTGTTCTATTTTTCTCTTTGTCAGAAATAATCTTTCCTCTGAGACTTTTGTAGCATAGCACTAATGCAGTTTACTCCTATTGTAGGGCATCCATGGATGACAAGTGGTGGAGAAACCAGACCAATGTCTGTTGGAGAGACCAGACCAGTTGCTGTCCTTACATGAGGCCCATCTATGCCAAAGATCACCCCATAAATATAACCTGTATAGGAAACTATTGTCCATATGGCATATCTCTGCTTCCCTAATCCCCCACCTATTAGTCTGCTTTCTGCAAGAACCTTTGTAGGAATTCTTCAGATGGCTGAGTCAAGGTTATTTTAAAAAGAGAATTAGCTTTGGCTTTTGTAGTTTAGAGCATGCGAGAAAGGGAGTTTCTTAAAGTCCTTTTCACTGCACTTCTCAACTTGTATTGTGCAGGGATCGGAACATTTTCTTGGTTTATTTATACAATGATGTTTTCTTTGTTTTTATCCATTCTTTTTATGTTTTGGTGGGATGGATATATAATTGGATATATTCTAAGTAAGGCATCTTATAAAAGATAATGAATTTTAATTTTGGTCCAAGTTTAAGATTATACTGTGACGATCTGATCTTATGAGTATAGTTGGATCTGATCCATTTAACTTAGTGTCATGATTAAATTGTTGCTATTTTAATCAGATGGAGTTTAAACAAAATTCTAAATCTATCTTTACCAATTTTATGGATTTGCGGGTTAGAATCTGTCGGAAAGAGTTCAATTCTTGTGGGAGTACGACTCCTTTTATTTTTTACTTTTATCTTCAAAATACATAAAATTATTTCTGTACATAATTCTTTTTTTTTTCCTAAAAAGAAAACAATAAATTTGATGGAGTATAGTATCAATTTAGCATTATTTTCCCTTCCCAGTCACCTTACAAACTAAACAAGGAGATTTTGCCATTCCTTTTCTCAAATCCTATCTAACCTAACCAAACAACTATATATATCGCCAATATGATGCAAATCCTTCCATTAACCATGAAGCTGGTCTACTATAGAAAGAAAATCCAACTCCAAGTAAAATTTTGGTAAGGCAATCACACGAGCTAGAAAATACAAACATATAATACAATTTGCATATCATGGTTCATGAGAGCTGTCCATCTTATGATGGTTCATTTGTTAAAAATTTGAATGCAAAGTATTTATCATCAATTTCCTTAGTGTGATTGTAGATTATTCAATGTGTTTATTGTAAGCAGTTTATATATGAATATGTTGGCGGCTTATTCTTTTGAGCATTTTTTTTAACAATAGTAAGCTTAAATTTTTTGGATATCTATTTTAGAAATCGAGAAGGGTTGTGCAGCCAATCAAGTCTTGCCATTTCATCATCCTATACTTCTTCCCTATCCAAAGTTTATTGTTAAAATCCAAGGGATATATTTTGAAAGGGTTGTATTGCCATTTCTATTTTTGTTGGATGATTTAGGTTTATTAGGTTCCTTAATTAATTTCTGTCTAGATTTATTTAGTTTTTATTTTGCTGTTCCAGTATGAAAACAATATGTAACATGAATGATGCCAATATTTATATATGAAGAAGTGTATTTGCTAAACTTTTGCAGCTTTACATTAGTCCACATAGCCTTTGATCCTGTGATGCCATAATACTTTAAAAGCAAATATCTGGACAACAAAACTATAGAAAGGAAAAGGTTTCCTACTTTATCTCTAACACATCAGTTACTGGAGCTATTGCTTAAGAATGATATCTGAGAAATTCGAGAGAGCAATGAACCAATAACTGAACCATGGCCTGGTTTCTTTAACATTTTTGCTTCATCTGTCTCCACTTCAGGATCTCACCAAAATTTGATAATGTGGAGGCTTCTTCCTCTGTCAATCTCTGCAACATGATACTAGAACAATAACCCTTCTTTCTCATATCCAGGCATATCTCAGAATGCTCATTTGCAGTAAGAGTAACCATGTACAACCAGCCCCCATCTGATAAAAGCTTGTCTGCAATAGGCAAGATTTTATCAATTACATTCTTCCATTTTCACCACCAGCACAAGCTGAACTAATCCCATTACATCTCACTTCTTCTTCAGGTGTTGGCACATAGGTTGGGTTAACAACCAGCACATTAACAGATCTTGATAGCTGCCTTTCAAGCCCTGCCAGTTATAACCAACTCGGCAAGAACTCCATGTGCTTAAGTGTTTTGTGAATCAATATAACAGCATGAGGGGTTAATATCTGTTGCAACTAAAGTATGCCCCAGAAACCTCCTTTGCAAATTTGGACGGTTCTATATGGCGTAGTGATAAAAGTTCTGCCAAAAAACACATAAAAACTTCTTAAAGCTTTAAAGCATTCTGTGATAAACATTTTAACAAATTAATGTCTGTTCTGCACTCATGAGTTTGACATATCAACAAAAACAACCTATGATTGTCATTTACACAATGAAGGAGAAAAATGCATCATTCATATAACAAAGTAACACAATCAGATAATCAATATGGCCATTTAAATCCAATAAGGAATCCTTCCTAATAATTCATATAATAATACAAGTCTTTCAGCAGTCCTAACTTGTTGCCGCTGGGAACACAATGGTCTGCTCAAACAAGGGACTAATAGCATCATCCTATTGGTAAAGTCATTCAAACTGACAGTAGTAATCAACATAAAGATTCTCTTAGTAAGTCAAGTAATCATGAACCTGCACATGATCCAAAGAACTGCTTGATTAATATCTTAGAAATTTAGCATGTACTCTTTGTCTCCATGCAGGCCATGAATGCCTAGCCAGGAGATTAACGAAACTTGAATAGCTTAATACCCAGTAGCGTAATTTTTTAATGATTAACTACTTGAGTGGGTCTTCGTACAGTGGGATATATTGATTAAAACAATGACCATGCGCAGAATTAACTCTGTTTGAGTAAAAGTTCAGATCAAATCAATATGCTTAAGGCGCAGTAGATTAAACGTTTAATCCTCCTCCTCCTATCCTAAATTAAATGTTTTATTGAAATGTGAAGATATAAATGTTAACATTTTTAAAAAATAAATGAAGTATATTTTGTTTATAAAATTCGACAAATGACCTAAAAACTATTCACAGATCCCACATTATAACAATTAATCACATAAGCACAAATAATACATCTGGCTATCTTAATTTGGAAACAGGGAAAAATTCATTTGCATTAGATACCTAAGAAAGTCATCAAATTTTCAAAATTTGCTTACTTTCATATATGTAGACAACATAGAATCCCTTCAAAACAAAAAAAAGAAAATTGTTTTGTTTTGTTTTATTTAGAGAAAGAAAACTCAAAAACAGAAAGAAAGAGAGAGAAAGATATTTAATTTTTAGGAAAGATCTTTATAAGAAAAAACTTTGGTAATTTTCTTTAATAAGAAACTTTGGATATTATTGTATGAATACTAATCTCTCTATTTGTTTTCAGAAAAAATATAAAATAGACTAAACTATAAGATAAGTAAACAAAGAAAAAAAAGGATGAGATAGGGACAAAAATGATCTCATCTTGTAAGGAAAAGTATAGAGATCCTGATAATTTTAAAGCAAAGAATATATAGAGCGGAGACAAGAAAAGATTGGAATTCCAGCCTCTTTGCACCCTTGTTGGCATCCCTAATTACAAGGTGTCATTAGCCGCGGAAATATTTTGGGAAGGAGTATAAAACTAAGCATATTGTGGAAAGATCCAATGTTAATTTCTGAGAAAGATTGTCTTTACCTTGTTTATTTTCCAGGAGAAGATGAATTGTTCAGATAACTTTTTTGGAAGAATTTTTTTATATGTTTATAAAATATATTATACATTTTGTCGAAAGTATAATTCGAACTTCATGATCGCACTTACTAATTAATTTTTTATATGTTTACATATGGTTTTCTCTTTTCTTTTTCTTTTTTTAAGGAAGTATATCATTTTTTTACCTTATCAAATAATTTTAAACTTGCAAATTCTCCTATCTAAAATTTGTGAACTACGGCGAGTTTCCTTTCGAAGTTGTTACCATTTTACCGTGTAATAGAACAAGAAATCACCACAGGCACGATTGTTTCATCCCAGCAAAGTTCATATTCTGATCCACAGAAAAGAACATAATCAAATGCTCAAAAAACCATCACAATTCTAATAATAAGATTTATTTTCAATCATTTTTTTACTCATTAGTCTAATCACAGGAACTCTATAGAATAGTTTCTTTTGGTTATATCTTTTGGAACTTTCCAACCAAACTAAATAATTATTGAGCAGACATGACAAGAATATAAATACACTGACAAAGAGACGGAAGAAAATTAACAAGGTCTCATTAGCATCATTATCATCCTTCAAAGACCCTTGAAGAATTTCTTTGCATTCACACTTTTATAGATAAGATTTGCTAATTGAGTACAAAATATCTCTTTTCACATTGATTTCTTTGATTTTGCAAACTTCAAACGTTGTTCATATTATTACAGCAGAAAGTAATTACCACATGCCAAGAAAAAAAAAAAAAAAGACCTTTTGTTATCCACCTTAAGGTGTATTCTCAAGAACATAGACAGGAAATCAAGGTTCTCCTGTTGTAGTTAAAGAAACTGTCTTAATGATCATCATTAAACAGGAACGGTTCTTGTTTCTTGACTGACTTGTTGCCTCATCTCTGTTGCATTTTCATCTTCTTCCTCATTTTCTCTAGAGGCTTCCTCCAGCGATTTTCCGTTAGCTTCTGGGACCAAGAATGTGAAAACCATGCCAAGGAAGTTAACGCAGCCTAGAACAATAAGGGCATTCTTCACACCAATACCAGGAGGGTAGCCAGCATCAGTCTTGCTTCTATCTGTGGGTTGAGCAGCATATAAAAATCCGAATGCTCCAATCATTGCTCCGGCCTTGCCAGAAGCAGCCGATATACCATGGCATGTAGACCTTAATCTTGCTGGGAAAATTTCGGCTGGCACAACAAAGGTTGTAGCATTTGGACCAAAATTTGCAAAGAAGAAAGTGAGTGAGTACATGATGACAAAGCCAATCCTGTTGTCCTTCAGAGTCCAGTGATGGTAAGGAATGGCCAGGGCAAACATGAAAACAGTCATGAAGAAAAATCCCATCAGCTGAATAATGAATCTTCCAATTTTATCGATGAAGAATACAGTAAACCAATATCCAGGAACGGTACTGCAAAGAGCAATAAGAGTTTGAGCTCTTGAAATCCTGAAAACCTCTTCAATTGCATTCATGCTTTGGGCTGCGGGAATCCATCCAATTGCACTGAAGATATCCTTCTGGAAAAGATTTTGACTATAGAAGGCAATGTCTAGTAAGAACCATGTGGTACAAGTTCCCAGTAGGTGAAGTCCATGGCGCTTAAGAAACTGTTTGCTAAATAAACCAAAACCACTTCCTGTCTCCTCAACAAACTTCTGTACTTTATCTTGTTCTGCTTCTATTTCAACGTGCAACACTTTGGACATGTCATTTGCAGCCTGTTTGGCATTCTTGGCCACTAAAGCTGTGTAACGGGCTGTTTCGGGCATCTTCATACGCCAATAATAGGTTAGTGCAGCTGGAATTGCACCAAACATCAAAATGATCCGCCAAATGTAATCAGCTTGGGGAACTGTTGATGCAAGAGCATTTTCACTGTATGCAGGTGCAGGATATGCAGCCTTGAATGCTGAAGAAACAATAATTGCAACCATTCCACCAGCTAGAATTCCAAAACCTTGCATGGCAAACACGGCAGCAATGAAGGCTCCACGAGTCTTTTTGTTTGCATACTCGGACATGATCGTGGCAGATAACGGATAGTCACCACCAATGCCAAATCCAAGCCAAAAGCGGAAGAAGCAAAGAGTAGCCATAACAGCCTTTGGTTTATCACCAAAGGAAAGACCAGATGCAATTGATGCAATCACCATGAGCATAAGGGTCATTCCATAGACTCTTTTCCTTCCCATCTTATCTCCAAGCCACCCAAAGAATAGCTGACCAGCAAGGGTGCCACAAAATGCAACACCATTAACTGCAGCTGCAACATTTGGAGGCAAAGTTCCAGGCTTAAGTGCACCATCTTTGTGGTAGTATAACCGCCCGAGCAATTTCGTAACTAAAGAGATGCAGAATAGATCATAGGCATCAGTAAAGAAGCCCATGCCAGCAATCACAATAGCAGTGAAGTGATACAATTGTGTCTTGGCCACATCAAGTGCATTAAGCACCTGCAGTTGTTCCTTAGCCATGACTACTCAACCTTACAATACACACTTTCGTTAATGATCCCACTCCCAACTCTTATATCCTGAAAGACAGCCAAAGACGACAAGAACTAGAATATTTAGCACTCTTAAACAAGAAAAACCTTGGAAATTGCCAAAACTTAGATTAAACCGATCAATAATAGATGGCTTTAGTGTAACAAGTGGGTAAGAGATTGATTTATTATGGGAAAAAAACAAAATTAGCATGGTTTTTTCCTCCCCACCTAGTTTTGGCACTCCCTATGCAAGTGTTTGAATTTTCAAGTTTGGTGACCTATGATTGTGACCATATATTGAATGTGGCAACTAGAATAAGACTGCGTGAGAGTAACAATTTGCTAAGCTTTTCCACAGTCAAACAAAGAAATAGTATTCAAATTGTGCAAATTCATATTTTAAAATTGATTTTTTTTCCAAGTTTATATCTAACCTTAATTGCACAATTAGAAACTAACAGCTGTTAGATTTATAGATATTCCCTTTGACAGTAGGTAGAATTATATATATATATATATATAATTGTTGGAGCAGTTAATTTCTTTCTGCCATGAGTTTCAACAAGAAACTTCTACCCCAGTGGAAATTACGTGCAAAGTAGCTAAACTTTGCATCTCACTACTCTGTTTTCATCCTTTTCTCTGCTTTTACAAGTCATGCAGAATTGTTTTGAGGAAAAAGCTTCTTTCATACTTTGATAAAAAAATGGAGGCCAATGACATCAAAAGATCTCCAAAAGCAGCGGAAAAAAAATAAAATCTTTAGAAAATAAAGAAAAAACTTTTCAACGGAAGCCGACAGCAGCATGTGAACCATAGGACTATGTAGACAACATAGTACCACAAAATGAGCATAGAATTCTAAAAACTACATAATCAAAACAGTAGTGAAGTCAGAAGTGACTTCTTTGCCATGGACTTTTCCGAAATGATGAAAACCAGAAAAAATATCAATCGCTATATGATGCTGAGCAGATTGTATTTTGCAAATTACCAAAAAATATACAACTCAAGGCGAGTATAGTGTCATCACCTTCTATGTACAGTGAATCTTATATGGTAAGTGAAAATTTACCTTCCAATTTCCTCCAAAAAGATTTTTTTAAAAAGGGAAAATGCATTGAATTTGAATATAACATGTTTTCTAAGAGCTGGGCTTTGGTTGGAGAACGCTGAATGACAAATTTACAGACTTGCAAATTTGCATTGATGTTTCCATAAATATCTTGGGAGTGTTGAAGAAATATGCTCTCGGTTGTTTTAATTGACAAAATTATGATGGATTAAACAAGAAAATGGCACCATAACCAGGGATCTTTATACCTGATTTCCCTAGTCAATTTTCACACCGAAAGAATGACATGGGTATCAAGGTCCTGTGAAGAACCCATTTCCACAAATCAATTGCATATGCAGAACAAATTGCAAGTTATATTTTATTTTTTACTAAATCAGGTAAACTCTAATCCTTTTTAAAGATAAATCTGATCGCTTTTGTAGGTACCCTTCTTCTTTATTATATCCATTTTCACTCTGATATGCACACAAAAATCAAAGAGAAACAACAAACAAGTGTCTGAAACTTTTTCTTTTCCATTTTCATGTTGTCTCCTCTAAAACACAGATTCTTTGTTTTTCTTTTGGAAACAATTAAAAAACACGAAATCCCTTCATGCATGACAATTGGCAAACACTCCATCTCCGAGTAATTAATTACCAAAACATATAACATAAAGATTGATGATCGTTTCAATTCTCACCTTGAAATTATTTCTGCAGAGTTCAAAATGTTGCACCGTCAAGGGTTCTCAAATGTCACGTAAGGAACAAAAAGGGATGAGGGTTTCTGAAGACAAGGAGAGCACGGCAACTCCTTGGATCAGTAAATGAGGATGGCACAGGGTTATATAGACGAAGGGGTGATATTGGCAGTTGACACTGGCACTGGCAAGAAGGGAAGGGTCAAGGGACTTCTGGGGCTAAGGGACTATGGAGTGGGGAATGGGAAATGGCTTCCGTGTAAAACTGCAGTGGACTCTCTTGGTCAAAGAATCTACATGGCATGTTCTTTACTTAGAACATCAGATACTCTTAATGTTTGCATTTTCTTTATTTATTGTGGATTAGATGACTCCACATTATTTTCTTATCTTTTACATCTATATAATCTAATCATTTAACTCTACAAATTTAAATAATTACGAATCACATACTACATTACACTTATATTTCATTCAATTTTTTAATATAATATTACATTACATTACTTATTTTAATAATAAACTCACATTTGCAATTCAATTTTTGAATTGTTTCTAATAGCAACCATTGCTTACACTTGTTTGTTTACACTTATCTCTCTCTAATGATTGAAAATGCTTTGGACTAATTTGCAACTAGGTTGAAGTTGCTCTTAGGCCCACAATTTTAATATATTTTTTTGAAGTATCTACTACATCTATACAATTCTCTAAGAGTTGCATTTTTTTACTCTTTGTGAGCCTTATTCCTCCATATTATTTTAAAACTTTGCACTACAATAATATAACTCTATAAATTATAACAAATAAAATCCGCATATTACATCATATTCCTATTTTATAACTAATATTTATAATACAAAATTAAATAAAATCACAATTTTCGAGTCTCATATAAATTTTAAAAAGTTTGTGTGACACATTGGAATTAAAAATAAGAATTGTTCTTCCAAATAGCTTCAAATCCCACATAGAGCAAACCAAATATTCTACAATGAGGTGAAGACCTTGTCGGAGTCATTTTTGTCCATTTACAACTCACACCGGAGATGTTCTTATAGCATCTTTAACCATGCACCTCCCAAGATTTATATTTTTTTCACTTTTTGTGGACCCTGTTAATTTATATAATTTTTTCATCTTTTATAATTCTTCACTCTAATTATACAACTCTATAAAATTTTAATACACCATTCTATAGCAAATGCACCATACACATTACCTACAAATGATTCCCTCCAACTATAGTATTGACACTCTCCAGTTGCATTCTCTAATTTGCAACTTGGGATGAAGATACCATTAGCCACTAGGATTTTGCCAAGTCATTTTATGGATTTTAAGTTTATGAGTGTCAAGTTCTAGGTTAATCACAAAATTGTTTGGGTTGGGGGAGGGGTTCTTTTCTTTCTTTTTTCTTTTGTTTTTGGGGAGGCTGATATTATTATATTACTATCTACTCTACAATGTAGGGATGGCCACAGTTTATAAACCAGCAATTCTAGTTCACAAATCATCAGTTTAAGGTTTCATGTAAATGATAAATTAAATTGAAATCTTAAAGCAATGTTTAACAGCGGATCATGAACCAACGATTTACGGTTTTGGTTTTGATTGGTTCCAAACAAATATAGTTACTCTTTAATATAGTTCAATTTTGATTCCAACTATAGTTTTTTTCGAAAAATTTAAAGAATTAAATTTGATATGTTTTTAATGAAACATAACACAAATAAATGAATATCCATTAGCATTGAGAGTGTATTATTTTGATATCAAACTTTGGAGAATTTACTCAAAATGACTCTATTTTCATTAACAAGATCTTACGTGGACCATAACAAGGATGGAGGTTCCAAATGGACTCAATCGCCTTTGAAAGTCACGAAAGTTGCCAAGATGAATGATCCTCCGTTGTGAAGAACAAACCTCACAAAATTTAAATAGTGGACCTCAACTTGAAAATTGTGATTCGTCATTCATAATTAGGGATGGCTGAAATAGAGATTAGCCGGGATTCGGTTCAATTCGCCCCGTTGAAGTTGATAATTTCCCAAATTTAATGAGGTCGGGGTCGGGGATGGGTTCTAAAAAGCAGGGATTAGCGGGGATTGGGGCGGAGATTGATTTTTCCCTATTGAAGCCCTGCGGGGATTCGCCCCACAAATTTCCGACTTTGGCTTCAGTTCTATCTTTAATAAAAATACTATTTTATCTCTAATATTTTTTTTAAAGAAAATCATCTTATCCATTTGATTACTTAAAAAATTAAATAAAATGAGTTTATATTATTGAGTAGGTAATCGTTAGTCATATTATTAACTATATTAATATATTATTATTTATATAAATATATGTGAACATTTTTTTAAAAATATAACTATAATTTGTATTATTAAATATATTGATTTAAATAATTTTATATTATTAACTATATACTTAACTAATTATGAATTTATATTATGAATTTTTATATTAATTATATTATATAACTATAATTTATATATTAAATTATATTATTGACTAAGTATTTATTAATATTATGAATTAAATAGGGTCAAAGTTGAGTCAAACATATTGGGATGGGTCGAAGGTGTACCTTATTTAAATTTTGTAAAACATGTTTTTGACAATTATGGATCATTCTTCTCGGCAACTTTTGTTACTTCCAAACCTGATTGGATCCATTTTGATCCTCCTACCACACTGCAATGACGTATGTTGCCTAGTTGAGAATTTATTTTATGTAATGGCTAATTTATGCATTAAACTATAGCATGATATGTAGTGGATATCATATCTTCTTAAAGATAAAAAACTTTTCTTGAAGTATTAATTCATGAAGATTAACTCTATGTAAACTTGTAAATGGGTTTACATGGTCCCATAATAATTTATCATTTATTCAAACTCGTTAAGAATTAATACAAAGAGTTAAACTGAATCAATACTCTTCAGATCTAGCAAATTTCTACCCGATCTTAAATGGGTTGACTCTTGAAGCGATTGAAGAGCTAACTTTTTTTGGTATATATATATATATATATATATATATATATATATAACATGCAGTTTTTGAATTTCTAAACTTTATATTATAGAGGAAATTTGAGAGGAATGTGACTTTTTAAATTTATTAATTGGTAAATCAAATTCTCTCAATACAATTCTCTTAGGGAAATTCTTACGTGGAGATGGTATATATATGGACAACGACCTCAAATAATTCAACAATTCTAGAATGTACTACATATATTACATATGGTATAAATGGTTTGCATAGATTAGGTATATCTAAGAATTTTTTGTCTCATTTATCATGAGAAAAATTATATCTATACATATAAATAATAAATAAAATATATTAATTTAATTTAATTTTTTAAGTTGAAATCTAACTATCCAAAATTATATATATTGGATTTAGACTTTTTTATTTAAAAATAAATTAGATTTGGGTTTAAAATAAAAGGTACTAAAACTTGATATAAACATATCCAAATTAATTAGATCCGTAACCAAGACAGGCTAGCTCAATGTAAGAATTTCCTTTCCTGATTTGCATATTTGCCTTAAGTTGACTCTCATACATATACGTATATATATATATATATATATATATATTCTTGAAAGTTCTTGTTAAAGAAAATCTGTTTCATATAATAATTTATAATTCATATTATTATAAGTTAAATTACAAATAGGAGGTTTAATTTTATTTTATTATTTTTTGACAAATACGAGAGCCGAAATTTGACATTAGAAAAATCCTTTCGCGATGTACAGCTAACTTTGGCAGTGACAAATACCAAACTTTTCTCTTTATTTATTTATTTATTTATTTTTGGGTTCCTTCCTATGGGAGGGGGAAAAAAACAAATACCACCAAATTTGTTTCCTTTTAGGACCAGAAAATCTTTTATCAATTAATGTGTCAATTAATTAATGACTGCCTTTTACATTTTCATGCCTCTAATTGCACTTTTGAAAAAAAAAATGCCCATTCCCTTCTTTAGTTCTTATGCAAAATGCGTGGCTTTAGCATTTGCTCCATCCGCTTTAATTTACTGGTAAATTAGAACACAATATGGGATCCTCAAAATTAATTATAAAGTATGGAAGTGCGACAAGTCAATCAACATTTATGATTGAATTTACTATCAACAAATTCTCAGGACAATAAATTTGATCGAATACTTTATATAAAAAAAATGATACATCAAGGGCTGAAATGAAATCCCATTTATAAAAATAAAATAAAAACGAACTAAAATCGTTAAATTTTAATGGAATCAAAAGCATAGGAGATAATTTTTAACAAATTTTAAATTATACTTCATTTTGTTTCGAATTAAATTTTCATATTTCTATTTTGAAATATAAACTTTATTAAAATAAATATTTTTCATCTAAAGATTCACTAATAATATTCTTAATTAAATCTCACTATCTTATTTATTATATTAAATCAATTAATAATAAAGACATTATAATCATTTTATTATAGTCGAATTTTTTGTTACTTTTTGTATAAAGTTAAAATTGGATATTTAGTTTCAAAGGGAAGATGTAATAGATTATGTAAATATTTTTTTTACTATGATGAATATTTTTTATCAATATATTGAGCTATAAGAATATTACTCTAATAATAAGTAGAAGCATGAAATTATTTTATTAATATAGTAAAAATGATCTTTAAATATTTTACGTGTTTTATCGTTTGGAAACACCATAAAAAATTGGTGTATTAAAATCCATAATCAAGAGAACAATTCATCAATCATTAAATCCGAATGATTAAGGATGAAAATGTGAACGTAATCTTAACCTAAACATTTTTTAAGTTCCCAATTACGTACGGGAATAAACAAGGATCAAAGATTAACAAATTAAATAATCCCGAATATTTCTTTAAACAAAGTAAAACTTTCAAATGCTCAGTTTAATTGTTTTCTACTTCCGAAGCATTTGCTCTCTCTGACTCTCTGTCATTAGGAGCATGAACGATGGAATAATTAATCCTTTTTTAGGAAAGTAATTAATCATGATTAATAGAAAATTATTGGGTCATTATCTGAAGAAATTGATGGAATTTTTTTTTTAATATATAAATATATAGATCAGATAAATTTGTTAGCCGAGTGGAGAGTTCTGAGCCGGTGTGATTAATGAATCGTTAATAAAGCGGGGCCCATGAATTCCTTGATTTGCTGGATGAAAGTCTAAGTCAACTGAAACTTCAAGTTGGCGTTACTTACGTGAGAGCCTACGTGTTACCAGTAGTATTATATAATAAGATACATAATCTTATATAATTATTCTGATTATTAATTTAATTATTTGTGAGATCATTAGTTAGGAAGATATTAAATTTTTAAATAAGGCCAAATGATCAAATCTCTTTGGTTTTTAATAAAATAAATTTATCATTAAACCCGTTCTGTTCATGTAGATCTCACATTATGGTTGCATTACAAACTGTTGACAACAAATTCAATAAAAGTGAATATCCACCCGCACCCGCATCCGCCCTAATTGGAAAGGAAATTACTAGTATAAGTGAAGTGGACAAACATGAAGATGTAATTATGGATTTTAATGTGAATAAGGATGATGATAAATTTGTTATTGTACTTAGATGGATATGCATTTGTACTCGAACTCACTTTGTCCCCACATATAAATAATTTTTAAAATTAAAATCATAAATATTCAACATTACACATTTGTAATAAATTACATCAAATATAAAACATACGACATTAGATAAAAGTCAATCTTCAATAGTGCTAATGATCCTGCTCACAATCTTAGTTCTAATCAAGCTTATTCGAGTTTCTATTGTGAATGTTTTTATTAACAAACCAATTGATTTGAGGTATTTTAAGATCAAATTTTGGAACAAAAGTTTCTAATTAGTTTAACAACTCATATGTTAAGGGTGCTATAACAAGAAGTTTTTGTCCAATAAGAGACATCAATCTATGTTTTATAACTTTATTAAGAAATAATAGTAAACCGTTAAAAAAATTATTAATATTCAAAATGTCAATTGATTTATTATGCAATTTCAAATTAGATCGAGAAGTGATATTGAATAATTGTTATAACATGTGTAACGTCCTAGCACAACAATGAATGTATCAAAATGTTTTATGATTATATTAATTTGTTCATAGATAAAGTTTGCTTGTATTTAAAAAGACCAGTATCCTGCCATAAGCTCTATTAAGAGTAGTTGTAATGATATCTATTGTGAAAACATGATTATTATGTGTTGTTTGAGCAACAACTCCAATTAATCCATGGTTGCATCCTCCATACATTAGACTAATATTTCAACTATTTAATGTTTTTCCTAATTCCAGTGCAGCTAACATATATGAAATTTTGTTTTCAATTACCGTTCCTCCAAAAAGACTAATTGTTTTAACTCTTTGTACCGGAGGTCCTTCAATGTATTTCACATGCTTTGCAAATGTTCCTTCCATAATTTTTACTTGGAGATGTAAATGAAAATAAAGAAGAATAAAAAGCAAAAAAGAAGAATATTATAACAATATCGTATTGAAGAAGAAGATATTTTTGTCAAATAACTATATATATATATATATATATACATATCTTAAAATCCGTTTGAATTTAATATCTCATCATTTCTTTTTTATTTGTCTTTTATCATTATTTTCAAATTCATTTAAATTTAATATCTCATCACAACTTTCTCCTTTTATTTTGTATTTTACCATTATTTTCAAATCCGTTTGAATTTAATAGCTCATTCCAATTTTTCTCTTTTATCTTTTATAATTATTTCAAATCTGTTTAAATTCAATATCTTATCATCTATTTTTCCTTTTGTCTTTTATTATTGTTTTCAAATCCATTTAAATTTGACATTTCATCACTCTTTTATCTTTTACCATGAACAAATCATGATCATAAATCGTATATAGCAGCAAAAATCACTTTATCTTCATGGAAGACTACTTTTATCATGGTTATGTTGTTAATCTGAATGGTCTTCTCATTATCATAATCACTCACTTAGAATAAAATTTGTCATTTCACTTGAATGAGAAATTATACAGCTATTTTCATCTCAAGAAATTTAAACCCCAAAACAAGAAAATATGATACCAACATAAAAAAACAAACTTTCACATATCATTCACTGAGGTAGCAGAGTTCCATGCTGATAATCTGTTATGCAGTTTGAAGGCACATGATTATGATTATAAAATAACAATAATAATACTCTAAAGAATAACTAAATAATAGATAGAGAAATAAGAAAATATGAGAGAACTTGTACTTCTAAAGAACTTGTAGTTGATTAGACCTGTAAAATACTCTAAAGTTGACTATAATAATCACTCACTTGAATAAAATTATACATCTATTTCATCTCAAAAAATTTAAATTCCAAAACAAGAAAATATAATACCAACTTAAAACAAACTTTCTCATATCGTTCACCATGGTAGTAGAGTTTCGTACTGATAATGTGTTATAAAATTTGTAGGAATAAGACTTTAATCATAAAATAACAATAATAATACTCTAAAGAATAACTCAATAAAATATAGAGAAATAAGAAAATATGAGAGAAGTTGCAATTTCTTTCTTTCTTTCTTGTATATATTCAAATAATCACAATAGCCTATATTTACACGTCTAAATTTTATTATGTTATGAGTGACTTAATATTTAATTGTAATATCATGGCCTACATTGGTAAAATGCCCTTTGGAATTTGGGAAATTATTTTGGCCAAACGTATGATCGAATCTTGCAAAAATAATAGAATTATGGATGTTAAAGTAAGATTATCAGGGTTGATAAATTGACAGCTCTAGGTTGTCATATGATATGCATCGGCAACATAAGAGAAATATATAAATTTAATGTATCATTTTTTTTTTTTTTTTTTTTTTGTTAAGGTTATTCATATTTTCTATCACTTTTACTCAATTAACACCTATGCACCTTTGAATTTCTATACTTTATACTCAATTAACACCTTTTTAATTTCTTCTTGACTCCAAAATCAATTCTCTAGTTACTTTTTGCTTGATGGCTTCCTTTTCGATTAGGAAAATTCTTATATTGACTTAGTGTGAACCACAAACTTAAAGATATTAAATCATTCTAAAATGCGCAATATGTAATGCATGTAATATAATTCTTTAATACTCGTAGTTCATAAAGATTAGGTTCACTTAATAATTTTTTTCTCAATTATTATAAGGAAATTCTAAAGTAATACTCTATTATATAATGAGGAAATTTTATATATACATATAAAAAACATATAAAATGTATTATATTTATTTTAAATTTTTAGGCTCCGATTTGACGATACAAAACTATATATACTGAATCTAGACTTTTTTATTTAAAAATTAATCGGATTTAAGTTTAAATAAAGGGTACTAGACTTGTTATAAATAAATCCAAACTAAGAACCGAAACCAATACAGGCTAACTCTACTAAGAATTCTCCTTTCTGATTTGGATATTTTGCCTTGAGTTGACTCTCCTATGTATTCTTGAAACTACACATTAAAAAGATATCTTATTTTATATAGTAATCTAGAAACTATATTATAATTTAAATTACACAATAAGTTCAATATTGAATTAGAGATTTGTATAGTATGAAGCAAGAAAATGCTGTACTACTTTCTCGATGTACAGCTAACTTTGGCACATGGTTTTTATCTTAAGCAAATGACAGCGAAAAAAATATTCCATTCAAATGACAATACCAAGCTTTTCTTTTTCTTTTTTAAATGGGAGGAAAAAAACAAATGCCACCAAATTTATTTCCTTTTAGGAGCAGGAAATATTTTATCATATGTATCTTTTACTTTCTCAAAATTTCCATGTGTCAACTAATTAATGACTGTCTTTTCCATTTCCAATATGCCCCTAATTTGCACTTTTGAAAAAGAATATGCCATTTTCTAGTTCGAGTAATTGACCACTTTGGTATCGAACCATAAACATGATTATGGTGGATGCACAAAAAAAAAAAAAAAAAATCTGAATTGATAATTATTAGAGGGGCAAATTGGAAATTTCACATTTCCCCCTCAATTAACCCTTCCAAAGCCACCCCATTTCTCCCAAAATCATCTCTCTGTCTCTCTCTCCCAGCCTCAAACCCAGTTTCTTGTTTTATACATCAGTTCATATCCAGAAAGCTCTAGGAATTTACAAAGAAGAAAAGAGGAAGAAAATCCCAGGAAAAAACAAATCAAACAATATAAACATACTAACTGTTCTTATTTCTCCTGACTAATTGATCATAATATTAATAAGCCAACAAAACAGCATGATCAAATTAGAATCTTTTACCATACAGTAAAAAGAGGTAAGCGCACAGTAAGAGAACAAAAATGCAAATTTGAAAACAGAAACAGAACACACAAAAAGAAATGCGTTGCAAACTCTCTTCGTTTTCTGCTGAGTTGAACTCTTTTTAATTTCCACACCTATAGTAGTAGCTATTATTGTTAGAAAATAAAAGGATCATTAGTCATACTCAAACATGAAATTCATAAGATATAATATATCCCTTGTACCTTGAGACATGATGAACAAGGATGGTTCTTGATCTTCCCTCTCCTAACTCTCTTTTATGTTTGTGTATAGTGATGGGATAACACACAATTTGATCAAGTGGAGAGAGGGACCAAGGACCCTATTTATAGGCAATAGTATGACACTTCCCATCATATGTCATTTAGTAGGGCTCCTTAATTCTTCCTCTTGTAACTCTTGTAACATATGAAACTCATGTAACTCATGTAACTCATGTAACTCACCTCCATGTTCTAAGTTAGTGGAGGTAGTGGTATTTAATCAAAATAGAGTTACACTAAGGACTAAGGAGTTACTAGTGGTCCTTAATTTAGGAGTTACAACTTTGGTTATAACATCCTAATTACAACTTGTTATAATTGAAGTGTAGGTTACATTAATTGATGTTAGTGGTCATGAAGACCATATTCTAACATTCTCCCACTTGGACAAATGACCACTTAAAGTTGAAGTTACAAGTAGATCACTCTTAAATGGCCATAGACATAAAATATATTTACTCTACAAAGTTTCTAAAAAATGGATCATGGCGGTTATATATTATATAACAATATATTTCCTTCCATGTATCACATTTTAGTAATCCAATGTAGATAAATAAAATAAGGAAGAAATGCATAATGGTCCATGATGTTATTTACAATAATGTGCACAAAAATAAATAAATAACATCAAACCTTTTAATGTGTCCAATTCCTCAATTCTCTTGCAAGTCCCATAGAACTAACATGTTCCATAAACTTTTTCGGCGCCAATCCTTTTGTAAATGGGTCCGCAAGCATCATCTCAGTACTAAGATGTATGATGGACACTTTTTGCTGTTGAATCCTCTCGCGCACTATATAATATTTCAACTCAATGTGCTTGGATTTACTAGAGGATTTGTTGTTTTTAGCAAAATAAACTGCAGCAGAATTATCACAATATATGGTCATAGGCTTTGCAATAAAATCAATAATCTTAAGCCCAGACGCAAAATTCTGTAACCAAATTGCTTGAGATGTAGCCTCATGACATGCTATAAATTCCGCTTCCATTGTAGAAGATGCAATAATAGATTGCTTTACACTCTTCCATGAAATGGCTCCTCCAGCTAACATAAAAATATATCCTGAGGTAGACTTCATAGACTTTTGACAACCCATAAAGTCAGAATCTGAGTATCCAACAATTTCAAGAAGATCACTGTGTTTATAGGTGAGCATATAATCTTTAGTACCTTGAAGATACCGCATCACCTTTTTGACTGCTTTCCAGTGATCTAAATTTGGATTACTCTGGAACCTCCCAAGCATACCAACTGCAAAACAAATATCTGGTCGTGTGCAAGTTTGTAGATACATTAGACTTCCCACGGCAGATGCATATGGAATTTTTTCCATCTGATTTTTCTCAAAAATATTTTGAGGAGATCGACTTTCAAATTTATCACCTTTGACTACAGGGGCTGGACTTGGAGAACAACTTTGCATTTGAAATCTTTCAAGAATTTTGTTTATAAAAGATTTTTGAGATAATCCAAGAATACCTTTAGATCTATCTCTAAAAATCTCAATCCATAGTACGAAGGATGCTTCTCCCATATCCTTCATGTCAAAATTCTTTGAAAGATAATTTTTAGTGTTTTGCAATAAACTCAAATCACTAGTTGTAAGTAAAATATCATCTACATATAAAATCAAAAATATGAAATTACTCCCACTGACCTTTAGATATACACAATCATCAAGTGTATTTGCTTGAAAACCAAAGGTAGTAATGGTATCATGAAACTTAAGATACCACTGACGAGAAGCTTGTTTAAGACCATATATAGACTTTTTAAACTTGCAAACTAGCTGTCCTTTTCCATATTCCTCAAAACCTTCGGGTTGCTTCATATAAATTTCTTCATTTAGATTCCCATTTAAAAAAGCTGTTTTCACATCCATTTGATGCAACTCTAAGTCAAAATGTGCTACTAATGCCATGAGAATTCTAAATGAGTCTTTCTTTGAAACAGGAGAGAAAGTCTCATTATAGTCAATACCTTCTCTTTGAGTGAATCCTTTTGCAACCAACCTAGCCTTATAACGGTCAATATTACCTTTTGAATCCCTCTTGGTCTTAAAGATCCATTTGCACTTAATGGGGACAAAATCATTAGATAATTCAACCAATTCCCAAACTTTGTTAGTTTTCATAGATGTCATTTCATTTTTCATAGCATCCATCCATTTATTAGATTCACTACTACTCATGGCTTGTGAAAACGTCAATGGATCTTCACAAATACCAGTTTCATCTAGTTCTTGCAAGAACACTAAGTAATCATCCGAAATTGCAGATTTCTTTTGCCTTTCAGATCTGCGCAAATTTTGAGGATTACTTTGTGTACTTAAATTCTTGGATTGATCAATAGAAATAGAATTTTCTTTATGAAGTGATGAAAAATCCTGAATATTTTCCCCTTGAGTATCTAAAATGGGAGAATCATTAGAGTCATTTTGTTCAGGATTCATGCTCACTTCTCTTTTTCTATTACTCCCACTATTATTTTCATGTTCCAAGAATTTTGCATTATTGGTTTCAATAATTCTCGTAGAATGATTAGGACAATAAAATCGATAACCTTTTGATCTTTCTGGATAACCAATAAAGAAAGAACTAATGGTTCTCGGATCTAATTTCTTTTCATGTGGATTGTAAAGTCTAGCTTCAGCCGGACAACCCCAAATATGTATATGATTTAAACTAGGTTTCCTACCAACCCATAATTCAAATGGTGTTTTAGAAACAACCTTTGTAGGAACTCTATTTAATATATACATGGCTGTCTTAATAGCTTCATTCCACAAAAATATTGGAAGAGTTGAGCCACTAATCATACTACGAGCCATATCCAACAATGTTCGATTACGCCTTTCAGCAACACCATTCTGCTGAGGCGTTCCTGGCATTGTATATTGTGCAATAATTCCATTTTCTTGAAGGAATCTAGCAAATGGCCCTAAATTACGACCACATTCGTCGTATTTGCCATAATATTCACCACCTCTATCAGATCTCACAACTTTAATTTTCTTATCTAACTGATTTTCCACTTCTGCCTTGAAAATTTTAAATATAGTCAAGGCATCAGATTTTTCTTTAATCAGATAGATATAACCATAACGTGAAAAATCATCAATAAAGGTGATAAAATATTTTTCTCCACTTATGCAAGAAAGAAAAGGTCCACAAATATCAGTATGAATAACTTCAAGAAGTCCAGAACTTCTAGTGGCAGTTTTCTTTGTACTTTTAGTTTGTTTACCTTTAATGCAATCTATACAAGTACTAAAATCCATAAAGTCTAGAGTTTGTAAAACTCCATCCTTTACAAGTCGCTCAAGTCGGTCTTTAGAAATATGACCCAAGCGTTTGTGCCACAACATAGATGAAGTTTCAGAATTATGACTTCTTTTGGTGCCAACATTAACATTCACATGCAGGGTAAGAAGGGAGTTAGAAAAAGAAGAATCAAGATTTAATTTATATAAACCATCAAATAGAACTCCACAACCAATCTCAACATTTTTATTGAAAATAACAAGTGATTTATTCTTAAAATGAAATGCATAACCAATTAAGTCTAAACGAGACAAAGAAACCAAATTTCTAGAAAACGAAGGTACATAAAAGGTATCATGAAGGTCAAGAAAGTAGCCAGAATCAAGAATAAGTCTATAGGTTCCAATGGCTTCAACTTTTGACAATTTTTTGTTCCCCATCATTATGGTCTTTTCCTTTGTCATTGGTTGACGGGTTGTAAGAAATCCCTGCAAGTTATTAGATACGTGAATGGTTGCACCAGAATCTAACCACCAAGTATTGGAAGGAACATTAATCAAATTGGTTTCAAAACACATAAATGAAAGGAAATTACCTTTCTTTGAAAACCAATTCTTTCGTTTCAAGCAATCTATTTGCTTATGTCCCTTCTTTTTGCAAAAATAGCATCTTATGTTCGCATCACCATCAACAGATGCAGTTTCACCTTTACCTTTATATGGTGGTTTAAAACCCTTTTTCTTGGTCTTTTTAAGTCTATCACCTTTATGACTTTGAGAGACCATATGGACCGCATGCAATCCTTCTCTTTTCAATCTCTCCTCTTCTTGCACACACATTGAAATGAGTTCATTCATAGTCCACTTGTCCTTTTGTGTATTATAAGTGATCTTGAATGGACCATACTCATGAGGAAGAGAATTGAGCACAAATTGCACCAAAAATGACTCAGAAATAGTCATTTCCAAAGTTCTAAGTTGTTCTGCCAAGTTATTCATTTCCAAAATGTGTTCTCGCACACCATTAGTCCCATCATATTTCTTAGTAGTCAAAGTAGCCATAAGCGTACCTGCCAATGCTTTGTCCGAAGTTTTAAATTGTTTTTCAATGGAAGCCATGAATTCTTTTGCCTTTGTGGATTCCGGAATTGATTTGCGAATATGTTTTGCAATTTTGCTTCTAATAATCATCAAGCTTAGGCGGTTGGAACGCTCCCATGTCTCAAAGATTGCCTTGTCTACCTCAGAACTTTCTAAAGTGAGTAGTGGTGGCTCATCAATCCTTAAGCATAAGTCCAAGTCTAAGCACCCTAAGGTGATAAGAACTTGGTCTTTCCAATCTGAATAGTTGGTCCCATTCAACTCTGGAATGTTAGCTAAACCACCTGAAAATGATGCTGGAGTAATTGCTGAAAATTTACACAAGAAACATCATAAGATTACATATTAAGAGTAATCTAGTGCATCACCAAGCTTTTCTACCTTTGGGTTGAAAAGTTGACATACTAGGGATTAACTCTAAAATAAGTGAGTAACCATTATTCACTTATAATCCACAATTTATAAGATCCATATGTTATATACCTTTGGGTAAATAACAAATCTATCATAAAAAAAAATAACTATAGAAAATATATCACCTTTGGGTAATACATAATCTATAATTAATATAACCATAATGCTTATACAACCATCAATATTAGTTGATATATATATATATATATATATATATATATATATATATATTAATTGAGTCACTTTGGTGACACAACCTCATCAACCAAAACTCCATAAATAATGGTTGTATTAAACTTTTCATAGCCAAACAATACATTAATGTGGCTGGAAATATTTTACTTCAATCTTGAAATAAAAAAATATGATGCTTGAAGAAAGATATGTTAGTAGATCAAAAAACAAGACATCATATTAAAATGTAAGATAATAAAGCACATCATAATATAATATACTTCTTAAAGTGATTAACAAAACTAATAAGAATCACCTTGAATGTAACTTAGAAGTATATCTATGAATGCAAACATAAAATTCATAAATCAAATGATTTAAGAGTATGACTTCAACCATGGCTCTTGATACCACATGTTAGAAAATAAAAGGATCATTAGTCATACTCAAACAAGAAATTCATAAGATATAATATATCCCTTGTACCTTGAGACATGATGAACAAGGATGGTTCTTGATCTTCCCTCTCCTAACTCTCTTTTATGTTTGTGTATAGTGATGGGATAACACACAACTTGATCAAGTGGAGAGAGGGACCAAGGACCCTATTTATAGGCAATAGTATGACACTTCCCATCATATGTCATTTAGTAGGGCTCCTTAATTCTTCCTCTTGTAACTCTTGTAACATATGAAACTCATGTAACTCATGTAACTCACCTCCATGTTCTAAGTTAGTGGAGGTAGTGGTATTTAATCAAAAATAGAGTTACACTAAGGACTAAGAAGTTACTAGTGGTCCTTAATTTAGGAGTTACAACTTTGGTTATAACATCCTAATTACAACTTGTTATAATTGAAGTGTAGGTTACATTAATTGATGTTAGTGGTCATGAAGACCATATTCTAACAATTATTCCATCCATTCATATCATAAATATATGTAATTGATTTTTTTTCTTATTTTAAAATAAATAATTTTATTAAATTTTATGAATAATTTAACATTGACTTTCAATATTATCTTTATTTATTTTCACTTTTCATTTCACATTTTTCTTATTTTAAAGATAAAATGTTTATATTTTCTTATTCTAAAATTTTTTTTTCCTCTTTCGTATTTTCAAAATATAATAATTAAGAATATTTTAGAAATGAAAAAAAAGTTTTTTTATCCATATAAAAATGGACTCACCTACTTAAAAGTGGAGTATGATAATATAATGTAATACCTACTACATTTCACGTCTTGCACTCAATATAATTAATATTAATTCTTTCTGTCTCTCATGTAGCATTAAATGAGTCTCTGAAGAAAAAAGTTATGAACAGAAAGGCATTAGCTTGCCGATGATGTTTGACTCTGATATCTTACGTGCAAACACTATGGATTTCCTTGAATGATTTTATGGTGATTTTCTTAAATATGCAAGCAAATTCAAATGATCGGTGTTAAAGAAAATAAAAAATAATCATTTCTATTTCTTCTTCTTCTTCTTCTTCTTTTTAATTTTTTTTTAATAAAAAGTGTTAAATTGATAGATGAGGCAAACGGTGGGCACTGTAATTTACTGGCATTATGAATCAACAACTTGCTTCATCTCAAAATCATCCGGCATGGATTGTGACAAGTTAAGAAACAGCCTTATATTTGTGATAGAATCTACTCTTCTTCTTTTCTTTTTCTTTTCTTTTTAATTTAAAAAACCATAATTGTTGAACTCATTTGGATCTAAATATACATGTTTAAGTTAATATAAGAACAAGGGACTCTTTGACATCGAAGAAATTATCATAAGATAAACATTCAAATATTGACAAAAAGAGTATTTCTTTATACATTATCCTTGGCAAAGACCATACAAAATCCAAGTAATACAAACCATAAATCAAGAAACAAGTCAATCATTAACTCGGAACGACGATTAAGGCTAAAAATATGAACTTGACCATAGTATTAAACATTTTCAAGTTCCCAACTTCCCAATTACGTACGAAATATACAATAATCAAAGACTAGCAAATTAAATAATCTCAAATATTTATTCCGAAAAATTTAAAAAAAGGAGTAAAAAACTTCAAATGTTCAGTTTAAATGTTTCCTAATCTCCGAAACTTTTGGTTTCTCGATACCGACTTTAAAAAAAGAAATGATTATTAGAAACTTATTGGGTCATTATCCAAAGAAATTGATGGGAATTTTCCTTTTTTTTTTAATAAAAAATAATACTTAAGGTGGAGAGTTCTGAGCCGGTGATTACTGATAGTCGTTAATAAGGTGGACCCATATATCCTTAACTTGTATGATCAAAACTCAAAAGTCTATGTCAACGGAGACTCAAGGACATTGTCGTCACTTTACATGGGCCCATGTCTTTTATTACACTAATTGTAGTAAATAGACCATTTTTTAGTTTTTTTTAATTTATATTGGGGCAAATTCTATCGTGCATGTAGTGTCACGTACTCATATCGTTATAATAATAAATAAAACAACATTTTTTTTGGCTAATTGCTAATAATACAAAACACAATTCTCACAATAATACAATCTGTAATAATATTGTATTTAAAATTTTAATATATGATCTGTAAAGATTATAAAATAATTCTTGTACTTGATTATTTATATTTAACTTAATTTAAAAATTAAGATAATATTTGACATTAAATAAATTATCTCGTCATTATTTTAGTTATTAATTATGTTAGTAGTAAGGATCATTAGATAGTAAAATAATAAATGAAAAATATTTTTATTTTAGTAAAATAGATATTTTAAAATAAAAATTTAGACAACCAATTTTAAACGGATTAATTATAATTTTTCCTTTTTCTCTTTTGATCAACCAACTGATGATGGAAAGGGGTCTATGCTGTTACACTGAGTTAGTTATGAAACAATTTTGTAGCAAGAGTAACTATGAGATCATTAGATGTATAACTACTATATTAGGTTTTTTTCTATTTAAAATTAAATATTCACATATCTATTTAAAGATGATCAGGAGTGAATGTATACCTTTTTTTTAAAAAAAAAAATAAACAAAATTTTCTTTAAATTTTCACTAATAAGATTTTAGATTTCATTAGCTCATGTGGTACTACCACTAATCACATTACAAAAGTATTGTAGTAACTTAATTTAAATTAAAAGTTTTTCTTCATTTTTATATTAATTTAAAAGTAAACATTCAGAATTCAAATTAAGAAAATATTAGTTTTAATGTAATTAAAAAACTAAATTATTTATGATGGTAGTTTTTTTCTTATATCAAATTTATGATAGTAGTTTTTGAATCAACATGTATATAAGTTATTAAACCCTTTTATAATGGTGAGTAGAGAATATAGGAAATTCAACCCGTAAAGATAGATCTCCTATTATAAGAGACAAGTTCAACGATACCAATATAAAGATATATTTGTAATGTTAGTCGATTATCTTATTATTTTTTTCTCTTTTCTATTTCTAAACAAATCTAATGAAAATAAGATTTATGAGAACATGAGACAAGAATCAAATCAACGAGCTGTGATATTTTGGGTTTGATAATTTCTAATCTTAAGTCGTCTTGGATCACATTATAGAATTGATTTCCGTTTATTGATTCAAAAGATTAGAAGTTAGAAGATAAAACAAGTCTGGGTGCAACAAACGGCCGGTAGATACTTTCTCCAAATAGTGTTGGAAAGCTTTAAACGAATCAATACTATGCCTCTAACTTCGTGTTAATCAAGTACATGGACTAAGTCGTGTATGGGTCAAATTTTTTATTTTTTTTTATTTTTTATGACAACGAAATTTGTATCTATTTACCAAAAACGAGAACACAAAAGTACACTAATTAAGCGATAACTGTATAACAAGCTCATGGTTTAAAAATATTTAAACTCAAGTTGAAACTAAGAAACTTGAGGATTTACTCAAAATGGTTCATGTGGATGAAAAATGTTCTGACATGGACCTATGAGAGATGATCCAAAATGGCCTCTACTTCTTTTAGCAGTGATGAACCTCTCTAGTAGGCTCACCTCAGGAGGAAAATGTTGGTTTGCATTTGTCAAGTATGGACTAATTTTTTTCTAGATGTGAGATTCGCACTTAAAAGATCTTACACTCTTAAAAGACGATATGACCAATTTAGATGGTAATTTTTTTAAGAGTTCGCTACAAATAATAACTAGTTTAAGTAAATCGTTAATAAACTTTATTCATACTAAACTGATCAGAATCGTTAATAAACTTTATTCATAATAAATCGTAAATCGATTTATTCATACTAAACTTATCAGACCAATTGATCAGGAACACAATATTGTTTTTCTCAGTCATTTTCCTCATTTCTTTCTTCTAGAACTAGAATTGTACGTTTACAAAACTTCAGTGGAGTTCATAATGAACATAAAAGATATTATCCTTTGCTCCACGTGCCCTCCCAAATAGATATTGATTCAAAATCAAATGATGCTGCCCCAACCCATTCATAAGAATTAAGAAGCTCTTTGCACATCACTTCGAAGTCCTACCCCCACAACTTTGAAATAGGTAGTTAAACTACCAGCCTAACAAGGTATAAAATATCATCATATATCCAATATTTATGAAGGATTTCAAGAAAAAATAAAAAAATGATATGTAATAGTATTGGTTTCTAGAAACACAACAGAATGTAAAGACACTTGAAAAATTCTTTAACTTAAAAGATTCACAGACACAAAGTAGTTTTATTATGTGAGATAGAAAAATGTTGTCTTGAGAACAAGTTGAAACCTATTCGAGATATAAATGATCAAGAAGTTCTTTATACCATCCATGTTTAGGTAAAACATTCTCATCATACAACCCATATTGGAGGGTCAGGAACCAACATAAGTGTCCCAATACAACTCTTCCTGAAAATGATTTCTCACAAAATGGTACCTCTATATTCTCCCCTAACGATGTAGACAGAAGCACAACTGCTTTCCGTAATTGTGTGTATCATTCTTTGTTGGTAACAAACAGTTGCATATGATCCTATCAAGATTTAGGTCTGGTTCGATGGTGATTTTTTTAAAAAGTAAATGGTTTGGTGGTAATTAATTCTTTTAAAAACTACATTACATGTAGAATTTTTTAAAATCAATTCAGTTTTGATAATTGACCGGTGAATTCTATATTATATACTCTCTATCTTCAAAATGGAATAAATAGATATTTATTTGGTATATATATATATATATATATATATATATATATATAAAGAGATAGCGTTTTCGATTTTCTTATAGTCAAAGAGGAAATGATAGAATTGTAATATTGTATGCATGCCATGCCAAGCAAAACGATGCTTATCCGCCTCGCTCTACAATCTACGTTAAGTGGTCAGTATTAGAAAATTTCTAAGTGCAACATCAAATTCTCATCAAAATTTTGTTCCTATTCCTTTGAAATTATGATTCATTGATTTGGGATAAAAAGTGAAAGGAATTGAAGGAGACAATGGCCTCAAGCTGAACTTGATCATCAAGTCCACTCGGTCAAATCACTTTTTTTTTTATTTATAAAAAAACATTTATCATTAGACCAGTTGTGTTCATGTAAATCTCACGTTATTGGCTTAGTACAAGTAGTTTTGGACTGAAGATGAACCTAATACCCTATGTCTATCCATGGCTTGGCTAATGCTAAAGTGCCCCAAACCCACACAGTGGATTTTATCTCACTCCACTTTGTAAGAATTAATATCAAAGAAAAGACCATCAAATCATTAGTGCAAAAGTGCTTCAATGCATATAATTGAGTAGATAAAAAGATCATAATGATAATTAGGAAGAACCATTTCTATCTTCAGAGTTGCACGAGGGTTATATATTACTGGCCAAATCAATTTTCAAAAATGTATTTTTATCATGTGCAAGACTCAAATGATTTGAGGATAAGCCTATCATAAAGTTTGTCTTTGGATAAGAATCCTGGAGTTACTTAAGCTGCATTCCGAAGTTTGTAAAAGCCATAGCAACCGATCAAACTAAAAAGGAAAAGGAGCATCTATATTATCCTAAACTTTGGCTATTGCAATACAATTCATTCCTGCATAATTAAATATTCACATTTTTTATTTTGAAATTTTCATAATATTTAATTAACAACTTCATCAATTTAAAAGATTTACATAACACTATAAAACTCACGTGATCTTATTATTGATCTTATTATTAACTATATAATTAGTAACAAAGATGCTATGATAACTCTTTCAAAGTTGAGAACTCTTATTAAATTTTTTTAAAAAAGTTAAATATAGACATCAAATTTCAAAAGACTAAAGATGGAACTATATGAAAATGATTAATGTTTTCCTCAAGGGAAAAATGTCAAAAAGGAACCATGACTTTGGAGAAATATTCTATCCCAGGATTGTAAAATAGTTGTTAGAATCAAAGAAAAGAAACAACAGATTCCTCACGGTTTTTCTAAAAGCAAGAAGAGATAGGTTCAAGGGACAGCGGTAGTTAACATATTTTGTTAAAGATGATTTACAAATTCTTTGTAGGCTTTTTCTACTAGAAAATCAAAGACAAATTGAATGCATAATCTTTTCGAATAACGTTTTCTATAAATTCGATTTATTTGAATAATATGTTACATAGTCGAGTTATTTGAAAGACTAACCATTAAGGAGTCAATTATTTGACTCCTTTCTCTCCCTTGTCCCCCCTTTGATCAAATTTCTAAGTCAACTTATACAACGATTGACTTGAGCTAAATGCCATAAAAATTAACCAATTGGGTACAATGCCCTAAAGACTGGCATTCAGCAGCTGGTTGCCTTTTGGTCTAATATAAAACACAAGCAATTGAAAAATAAGGCTTAAGTGTGTAATGAAAGAGACGTCTGCCTAGAAAAAGAAAAATATCCAGGTTTGTACATCACATCAACTAGAAGAAAAAAAATTAATAATTCTGATTAATAGTAGGAAAAAGACTAATTTTTCTTGTCGTGGACCTTTCAAAATGAAAAGCCATTTAATGTAATTGAGTAATAAATGAAAAATATATATGAGGTATTAAAATTAGAAAAAGAAGAATACCTTCTTTGATTTTTTTTTTTTAGACTAAAAGATAAGTTGTATTTCCTCAAAAAAAGATAAGTTGTGGAAGAAATTTCTCTAATAAGAATATTGTTAATAATCCATAACCAATACCCAATACTCTATATAAACTTTAAAACAGGAGTCGACTATGGCGGCTTCGAAATTCCCTTACAAATTGACCTTTTTGTTTGTTTTTGTTTTTGTAAAAGAAAGTGAAAAAAAAAATAACCGAAAAGACATACTAAACTTTTGGTTACAGGAAAATCCTGACAAAAGAAATTCAGTCAGAAATTGTAATTCATCATTCATGGAGTGAAGTATAGGTCCTCTGGAAGTCAACTTTCTCAAACTCTGGCCAACGGCTTCATCTTTGCTTTCTCGGTTTCTGCTACTCTAGTCTTAGATGATGGCTGAGGCAACTGCCTACCACGCCCAAAATTGTACAGTTTTTATTTTTATTTTTGGACATATCAATATATTTTATCTGATTCAGACCGAGGCTAAGGGGATGATATTGTTTGTGTGAGAAGACAGTTATGTATATGAAGTTTTTTAAAAGTATTTGGATATGGATCAATTTGATTCCTAAATTCTTGTCTAAAAGTTATTTACGTTATTAATTATTTTTTTTACGATGATCAAATTTTTTGCAGGTTGTAAAAATTGATTGAGGATGTAAATAGTAGAAACAAGTGCCTTTTTGAGGATTCAAATGATTTTTAGGTAATATATTAACGATGAAAATGACAATTTTTTTTAAAGATATAAATAACTTTTGATATTTTAATATATAAATAACGAAAAAAAATATTTTGAGAGTGTAAATAATTTTTAGATAATAATTTAGGATAAATTAGTTAGTTTTTGTATAATTTTTTATATATATAATCCACTCCGGCCTCTTAATTTCTAATTTAGAAAAGAAAATGGAAAAAAGAAAAAAAACTTGGTTGACCATAAAGTTGCTCCAAAGTCTGAAAGTTAAAGTGTTAAAGGGTGATTGACCACATAAACGAGTGATCCCCACACGGTGTTTAGAATATCGCCATGCTCATATTTTCCAACTCAATTTGATTATTGATGAGACGTACTTTGATGTATAAAAATAATTTCCACGAGGAATTTTTTTTATATAATTTTTTTTTCTTATAGAAATAAGTTTTTATTTTCTTAACTTAATAAATAAAATTGGACAATGAAGCGCAGTATAATATCGTTGCCATGGTTCGATGAGTGATTGGCATAATTTTGATATGAAATCTAGTTTACATGTATAGGTAAAGTATTGTTTGAAGATTTGGTGGATATGTTGAAGATTCTTTTTCTTTTTTTTGGGGGGGGGGGGGTAGTTTAAAGGGATTCCTGTGAGATCGAAGGAAACTCTCTCTATGAGCTCAAGTATAAATACCGTCACATGTAATCTTGAATAGTGCATTATAGTCTTAAAGGCAAAAAAAAAAAAAAAAAAAGGATGGCGGAAACACTCTTAGAATGTCAAAGTGGCCGTTGCTTGAAGCACAATTTGAAAGGTTGAAAATGAAACCATTGAAATTTTGCAACCGTAAGCTACGTGATATAGCCAATCGATCTTCTCAACTGTCAAAGTTATTCCGAGAAAGAGGTAGTGATGAAGGCCCTAAACATATCACTGCCTTCAAGGCTTGACATAATGGTGATAGCTAGAGTAATACAAGAATGTAGAGACTGGACAAACATGAAACTTGATCAACTTATGGAATCCTTGCAAACTCATATGAATCATAACATTACGATCCAAGCAAATCACTTTAATTCAAGGCTTTCTTTTTAATTTTTTATTCGTCAAATGGAGTTGGCTCATTTGGTATGATGAGCGAATTCCCATATAGTCAATGATAAATTTCCAAGAAACGTTATAGCATATCATAAAGCGTGTGTATGCGATAGGAATCTTAAGCTAGCGCTGGAATTCCTTAAGCTGCAATCTTCCAAATTTTGTATAAGCCATACATATAGCTATTTTAGTTGTGGGCCATAATTGAAAATGAAAAAGGAATATATATTGAACTTGCTATGTATTTATGAAAAACATTTTGTTTTCCACAGGGTGGAATATTCTTTACCAATATATCCCATGGTTGTTAAATACTTAGTTGTCGAAGTCAAAGGAAAGCAACATCAAATTCTTCAAGGATTTCCTAAACGTAACTTTTGTGCTATAAGAAGAATAAATACAACTTCTCTTGTCTATCTCTTTAGATGAGTAAAAAATCTCTCTAACCACTAAAACAAGCATTAGAAAATAATGTAATATACTTACACACACTTAATTGTATATGTATAGATATATTTTGTTTATGAAGTAATCATTTATATTATAAATATATAATTAAGTTTTGCATACTGAGATTATGAATTTATGATCCCCACATAGAATTTAAAACTAATTTTTTAAGAAACTTTGTACATAAAAAGAAAAGATTCCAATGTTATTAGTTTCACACCCAAAAGAGGTTCAAGTATGAAAGGTATAATACTATAAGAGCTTCAAAGTCAAAAGAGAAAACACAAGAGCGTTTACTCATAGATTGGTAGGAAAACAAGCAAATCATATTGGAAAAATAATATTTGTAGTCAAAATGTTTTATTATTGTTGTTAATGTAATAGGTTAATGTTGGTCAAATATTTTTTTTTTAAAAAAATATCTAAAATCAAATCTCGATTTGTTAGAAATAACATGTGTCCATATGGAGGATATCTATGGGCTATATACAAGTGGGCCGACATCTTGGTGTTCGGTTAGCAAATACTCAAATTTTCAGCCCAAATCATAATTTTGAATTCTTTATGTGAAAATGCTTGGCAGGAGGAAAATTCCTTTTAATAGTTTCTTATATTTTATTTAATCTGATCTGTTACCTTTCTTAGGAAAAATAAATTTAATTATATCAGAATAAAAATTTGACTTAAATGTATTTTGAAAATGAGAAATACCGGGAATGATGATCATGAAAAAGTAGACTAAAAGATCAATATCCCATAATTAAATTGCTGAATGTGACAAAAATGAAGTGAGAAATCATCTTAAGAAAAAGGTATGATGAAATTTGACTTTTAAAAAATCCATTTGGCAACTTGAACCATTTTATTTGAAATCTTTTATAATTTATAAATAAATTTGACAAAGCTATTGAAATAAATATTAATATTCTAAGCTAGAACTTGAGTATCTTATTCGTATTATAGGAGTTAGAAGTCCACCTATATAAAGACTAATGTAGTATTCCAACCCTATATTGTGATATCAGGGCAAATTGCTTTAAGTACTTTTTAGCTTTTTTTTTTCAAGAAAATATTTTATATTTTCAATTTGAAAGGATATCGATTTTGGACTCTGAATTATTTTAATTTTTTTAGTTATAAACCCTTATATTTTATTTTAACTTTTAGAGTTCAATAATTTTTCATATTTTTATTTTGAACCTTTCCATCGGTAAATTTTTTTTTTCCGATCGAGATGACATCCGATCTCAATTTTTTCAAGAGTGTTTTCAAAGAAAAAAAAATGAATAATCATTTACATGGGTTCTTCAACCATTTTTTCTACTTCCATATCTCTTTTCCCTTCTTAGCCTCTCTCTTCATCTTTTTTTGGTATAACATTTGTTGACTACATACAGATTGGAACCTCTTGTATTAAAATATTAGTCTTTTTTAACAATTGTTAATATATAATTATAATTCTTTTCTCAATCTTACATTTATTTAATATTTCTTTTCTTTAAAAAGTGTGAAATTATAATAATAAATGAAATAAAATAAAATATATTTTAAATATAAGATACTTAGGCTAATATTCTTACAATTACTGTAATTTATATTTTGATTAGAGAAATAGTAACAAGGCGATCGAATATTTTCGGATTCTACTAGATTAAAAATACAAAAAAAAACAAAAGAAAAAGAGAGGCTACTATTGAATAGAAGAATGGGCTTTCTTATCTTGAGAGTTTGGGCTTCAGACTTTACCCTCGTCTTAAATCTTCAATCTACTATTTGAATTCATCTTCCAGAGAGGGTTTATGGCCCAGATAGAAATTTCAAGATTTAGAATAAAAAGATTTATAACAAATATCTTGTGCATCTCAGTTTCAACTATTTTCGATTTGGTCAATTTCGCCAAATCATGAGGTATTTTTTAATAAGGGTTAGATCATCTTCTGAGTCAATTTCATTTCATCACAGTAGTCAATGTAGTTTTGCAAGAAAATGTCCTTTGTTTTTATTCATTTATTTTAAGTAAAAGGAAGATGTTTTCTTTCTCGTAGGGGCGTTATTTAAGTTCGGTTCGATTCGAGTGATTCAATTTTTAGATTAAATTGAATTTTATATTAATAGGTCCATCAAAATTCATATTGATCTAATCTGACTTGAATTTCTATTTGGCTAAAATTCGGACTATGTTCAGGTCGATTCATGAAACGATATTGTTTTTTATTTTTGAGCCGGATTAGCTCCTATATAAAATCGGTCTGTATTATAAAATTTTAGATTCATGAAAATTTGGATTGATTCGGTTCGATCCGAATGTTTACTTTAATCCTATCAGATCGGGTCAGGTCGGAATTCCCGATTTGTCACCCCTACCCATATATATAAAAAAAGACACTCATGTTTTTCCTTTTTTTTTTTTTCCGGAGAGATTTCTTTTGAAGAATTAAGAGGAAATATTTCTGTTTGGAACTTGGAATATAATATATTTTACCTCTAACACATGCCAAATTTCACTATAAATTCTGATATTTTATATACAATAAATATAATATTGTATTTACTTTCCTTCTTGGGTGTTTTTTGAACTTTGACCAGGAACCTCGCTTACTGTTTGAAGGGAGCAATAGATAGTAAAAAATAAAAGATAAAATTAAAATTGTTTTTTTTATGACAAAATTATAAATATTATTACTTATGTCCGAATTTAAAAGTTTATATTTGAATTAATTTAATAATTCAAAATATTAATTAGATTTGTAATATAATTATTAGATAATGTGATGTAAATTTTTTAATTTAAAAAATTAAATTAAAGAATTTGGTAGTAAAGATTAAAATGAAAATTATATTTATTTTATGAAGATGAATATTTAATTTAAAATATTTTATAAAATAAAATAAAAAATTTATATAAATACGAATATATATATATATATATATACTTGTAGATATTTTTGGGGATTAAATATATACTTATTTAAATACCCGAAATAATGGTTACATTATTGCGCATAGTAAAGTCCCCGACTGGGAGCAATAAACTAGAAAATTTGATCAGTATGCTGAGGATTGTAAAAATGGATTTCAACAAGACAATTGATGTCATCTTCAATCATTGGATATACCATTGATGGATCACAGAAGCGGCTGCCAAAACAAATGAATCCTTAAATTGAAGTAAGAAGTTTCTCATATATTTATCATCTTAAATTGAAACAAGGGAATACATATTTTTGTTTCCTCTGGGTTTTAACAGCTTCTCTCTTTTCGTCTCCCTGTCCCTTTCTAAAAGAAAAAAATTTCACAGAAAAATTGTAGAATCCATGGTTGAGCACTCGGATGATTTGGACCAACTGTTGGACTGTAAGCAATTTCACAGGAAAAATTATGGGCATAGCTTTTTTCCCTTGTTTATGTAGTTGTTTGGGTATGAATATTTGTTTAAAGATTTGATTTTGAATAATTTCAGGTGCTTTAGATGATTTTCAGAGCCTCAATCTTACTTCCTCTTGTCAAAGGTTTAATCTTCTTTCACTATTAGTCTTGAGACATACCGACTTGCACAATGATGGGATTCTGTGTGTAGGTTGATTTTTTTTTTTTTTTTGGAATTAAAAGGGTTATTATTTTGTTTGAGTTATAGGAGTGGGGATAATGGAGAAAACAAACAAGAGAATTCTTCTATGCCCAGTGAGGTACAAGGGCTCGGAATGGGTTTACCAGATTTGAGAAGTAAGAAAAAGGGGAAACGAAAGGTTGCAAAGGAATCTCACGCTTTAGAGGCTCTTGGTAAGCTAAGAGAGCAGACTAGAGAGGCGGTTAAAGTGTTGGAATCTGTGCCGAGACCAAAATCTGGTGGAGAGAATCTTGGAAATGATGCAATGATGGAGGAATGGGTGAAGCAATTTGAAGAGCTTGCTGGCTCCCAGGTATACTCTTATGCAGTTCTTCAACTTCTAGGTTTTTTGGATAATCTGATTATCCGGTTAATGTTTATATTTTTGTATCTAGTGAACTGGAATGTTGAAACTTGATCCTAATTTGTTTCTTCTGCTTTCTGGATTCCCCCCCCCCCCTCCCCCGTTTTTGTTGATGTTACTATGGCATAATGAATGTGCAATTTGATTACATTAGCAGTTTAATTTGAAAGTATCAGGTAAAGTTTACCTTAAGATGATAGTGGATGTTAAAAAGTTGATGGAAGGAACCTAGTTCTCACGTCTTATTTGAGCTTCCAGGACACTTTGATGATACGTCCTGAGCCTCAAGTTATTGCTGTACTTGTTGGTTGCAGAACAATTTATTTCTTCATCTTGAAATATGTGTAATGAAACTAGAATGTGAAATATGTTACTAGTTAAATAAAGGTAGGAGTCCTTAACTTCCAAACCACGAACCTGCATGCTGTATTCAAATTCCAACCTCACATGAGGAGGCATACAAGTTCCAGTTTCTCAAAATGGCCTCTCAGAAAATTGTTGTACTGTACTAGATTTTACTACAAACTTTTGCTGCTGCCACTTTAATCATGCCCTCATCAACTATATGAATAATATCTAGATGGTTGATTTCAATGGAATTTGTCTTTGCAAAACATTGGATAGCAGCCTTGTCTTAAGGAATGTATAACTGTTGTTATGATGGTTGCTTTTTGTTTTGTTGGTCTGCTACTCTCTGGCATAGAAGACATGGGAATAAAATTAGACTATTTGGCCACTTAAAGTTCACGCTTTTACAACATTATAACATTTGATTGTGTGAATTCGTATATGTGTATTTTTGCCTTTTTGAGGTCATATATCAGTAATTTGTATTAACATCCTGCGTGTTTGTATTATTGTCTTAATGAAGTCGTGCGTAAAACATTAGGCACGCTAAGTAGCTAATCTGTTTCCCAGCTTCATATGGAAGTTGATGTTCCTTTGTTTTTTCAGTAGCTTTAAATGTTAACGTGACTGAGAGGTCAAGTATTGCAGTTGCTTACTAGCATGATTTGATGTGGTCATATCATTTTATTAGTTGATGAGATTGCATGCATATCTGATCAATCCTGTAACCATAAACTTCAGAAAGGCTCAATCTTTTGGAGATATCCCATATGATGATGAGTTTCTGTCATTTCCCCAGCTAAATGTGTATATCAATCTTTGTAGTTGGATTTTCTTATTTAGTGCACCTTCTAAATGAGAATGGAGTTAGTTGCTTGGTACAAGAATAAAGTCTGGAGAATAGGATTTCATTATGGTTTTGAGGTGACTGGTTCATGCCTGGTGTGCAATTACTGGCTATAATTTGTACACAATCTGCTATTGAATATTTGACCTCAAAGTATTGACATAATGCCTTCTTCATTTTCGTTTGAAATTTACCACAATTTAATATTTTCTATCGTGTGTTGGCTGTTTCAGGATATGGAATCCATTGTGGAGACTATGATGCAGCATCTTTTATCTAAAGAAATACTTCACGAACCTATGAAAGAAATTGGTGAAAGATATCCAAAATGTTTGAAAGACAATAAAGGCAAACTCAGCAGTGAAGAATATGAACGGTTTTTGCACCAGTATCAACTTATTAAAGACCTAATTGAAGTTTATGAAGCAGAGCCTGAAAACTTCAACAAGATTTTTGAGCTCATGCAGAAAATGCAAGAATGCGGGCAACCCCCTAGTGATATCATGCAAGAGCTAGCTCCAGGTCTCGAGTTGTCAAGCCTTGGACAATTGTAAGTACCTTGACGTCCTATGGGTGGTGAAATAATAATATCTATTTCTTCTTGAGTTACTTGTTAGCAGATGCATATTTTCTTTATGCATTCTTGCCAGTTGAGCATAAGGGGATGAGATTACTTTGAGAAAAGCATTTTATTACTATTTTTTTTTTTGGGGGGGGGGGGGGGGGCGCATCTATGTGCTTAAATGTGCAGACAACCAGAGACAAATTCTTGTCTTTCTTCAACCTAAATGCTTGAGAATGATTAGTTATCTTATTACTTTCACCAATCTATAGCTGCTGCTAATAAAGGGTTTCAATTGCTTTTGCAGATCTCCAGAGATGCTTGAGTCGCAATGCTCTATCATGTGAGATGCCTACTGGATTGCTTTTTGTCATTAAACACAATTTTTGTACTGTTACTTCCAGAGGAGATATCTATATTTTGAAAAGGATATGGTATTCGGGAATGTATGGCGTCTGGGGAAGTCTAGGCATCTGTAGGGGCAATCCAATGCCTTCTATTGGAAAAACTCTTCACAAGAAATAGATGGGCCAACTCAAAATCCGGCTCTAGGGCCCAAGAAACTCCACGGACTGCTGCAGCACCTGGGCCCAAACATTTATACAGTCCAAAAAACACAGTCCTGCAAACGCAATAAATAGAAAAAGCCTCAATAGAAAATTCTATTAGTAATAATCATTGTATGCATGCCATAGCTAGGCGAATAATTTCCCAGAAATACATTTTCATCATTAGTTAAGTAAGAGAAATTAAAAATTATTACTACCTAATAATCACTTTGATTTCATAAGCTTATTATGAAAGCTTTAATTTAGCTCTCTCTCTCTCTGTATATATATATATATATATATATGTGTGTGTGTGTGTGTGTATTTTTTCTTTTCTGGAGATAATTTTTATATCATCAACTGAAGTGAAATTTGCTTAAACTCTTATCCTTTGGAGAAATTCTTGCATAAACCAAATTTTGTAAATCATATACTTAAATAATTTGTATCTTTCTAAAATGTACAAATGAATATGCATATGCATATAATATAGTAAATTTTTAAAGCATGAATCAATTGGTTATTCTGATGAGTGATGGCTCTATAGTTTCCTCTTGAAGAATGGGGAGGAAAAATTTCTGTTTGGAACTCGGGATATAATAGTATACTTTACCTCTAACACATGTCAAATTTCATGACGCACACTATAAAAAAGATAATGAAAAATGATTTCGTCAAAAAAAAAGAAAAAAAAATTAAGAGAAGGAAGTTGATTTACAATATCAAATGTACTTGAATTTTAGGCAATTCTTAGTCTTTAAAATTTACTGACTTTAGTAGTGTATGTGCCAAGGAAAAGCTTCCAATTCCTTTTCCCTCATTTAATGCATAATCCAAATTGAGCAATATATTTTCATTGCAAAATCATAAATTAGTATTCCATTTGTCTCATTTCAATCGTCGATTGAGGATTAAGACAAATATTAGAAAGGATCAATATGCAACTAAATTTCTCATTTAATAGTTAGTGTATATGTATTAATTCTTCTAAAAAATACATTTTTCAATAAATAGTTGACAACCCGTCTAAATCCTTCATTAATAACAAGTATATAATTATAAAAGTACCTACTAAAATTAGAAACTGAACAATTGAAATGAAACATTCAAAAATAGAAATGTGAACAGATGAAGTGAGAGGGATGTATTTAAATTGGGCTATTGGAGACAATCCAAATGTTACAACTTAAAATGCATATTCATGAAATGCCAAAGAAGTTACAAATTTTTCAGACAAATCCAGCACATTGCACCCTGAAATATCAGAAAATACAGTCACACACACACAAAATATATATTGTAAAAAGTTTATAACAAAACTTAATTAAATATGAAAATATATCACGGAAATTATATAATGAGAGCAAGCACTGTCTAAACAGCTGGATCAGTTTCGCCTCCTTCTCCCATTGTTTCCTTTGATGCTTCTTCAAGTGATTTTCCTTTGGACTCAGGTACACACAGAGTACAAATCATCCCAAGAGCATTTATGGCTCCAAGAACATATAGAGAATTCTTCACACCAATACCAGGAGGATATCCAGGATCTGCCTTGCTACGGTCTTGGTTTTGTGCTGCATAGAGAAATCCATATGCACCAACAATGGCACCTGCCTTTCCAGCTGCCGCCGATATACCGTGGCACGTTGACCGAAGACGTGCTGGGAAAATTTCGGCTGGAACAACAAATGTTGTAGCATTAGGTCCAAAATTGGCAAAGAAAAATGTTAATGAGTATATGACAATAAATCCGATTCGGTTGGATTTTTCGGTCCAGTGGTCGTAGGGTATTGCAATGGCGAACATGAAAACCGTCATGAAGAAGAATCCCATTAATTGGATAGCAAACCTTCCAATTATATCAATAAAAGCCACGGTGAACCAATACCCTGGAACAGTACTACAAAGTGCAATTAGGGTTTGTGCCCTTGCAATTTTCCACACTTCATTTATTGCATTCATTGTTTTGCCTGGCGGGATCCATCCAACGGCTGTAAAGACATCTTTTTGGAAAAGATTTTGGCTGTAGAAAGCAATATCCAATAAGAACCAAGTAGAACATGTTCCAAATAAATGAACACCATGGCGACTAACAAATTCCCATGAAAATAAGCCAAAATTATTGGCTTTGTCTCGAGCTAGGCTTTGCACCTTTTCTTCTTCAGCCTCAATTTCAACTTGTAGGACCATTGCCATGTCTTGAGCTGCTTGCTTAGCGTTTTTCGCAACCAGGGCTGTGTAACGAGCTGTTTCGGGCATCTTCATACGCCAATAGTAAGTAAGAGCAGCTGGTAATGCACCAAACATTAAAATTATTCGCCAAATATAGTCAGCTTGTGGCACTGTTGAGGCCACAGGATCTTGCTCATAGGTTGGAGAATTGTAATGATGATCAAATCCTCCAGAAACAGTTAATGCAACAATACCACTAAATAGAATCCCAAGTCCTTGCATAGCAAAGACTGCAGCAATGAAAGCACCACGAGTTTTCTTGTTGGCATATTCAGACATGATTGTGGCAGAAAGTGGATAGTCTCCACCAATGCCAAACCCTAACCAAAACCTAAAAAAACAAAGCGTGGTCATAACACCCTTAGGGCTTGATCCAAAGGAAAGCCCCGATGCAACTGAACATACAATCATGAGAATCAAGGTGATTCCGTACACTTTTTTCCTCCCCATTTTGTCCCCTAGCCAACCGAAGAAGAGTTGGCCCACCAGTGTGCCAACTAGGGCAACACCTGTAACAGAAGAAGACACGCTGGGAGGTAACGAGCCAGGTCGTGGTGAACCTGGTTTGTAATAGTACAACCTCCCAAGCAGTTTTGTCACAAGGGAAATACTAAATAGATCATATGCATCTGTGAAGAATCCCATCCCTGCAATCACAATTGCAGTGAAGTGATAGAGTTGAGTCTTGGCCAAATCAAGTGCCTTAAGCACTTGAAGTTGTTCCCCTGCCATGCCTTAATTACACTTTTGCAATGTGTTGCTGCAAAACTATTTGATCTGAGCGACTTTCTTGAACGTTTATTTAGGTAGGGATAAATTTGTGGTTTTTGCATTGCTAACTTATAAGCAGTGGCCTGCCAGAATCAACTCCGGTATATGTTAGGAATATGCTCCTTTTGAGAAGTCAACTCTAATCTGAAACTGTTGCCTATTTGCAAGACCATATATACATTTATAGAATTTTTTCAATAAAATATGATCAAAATAAGTCTGCATCCTTTAAAATTTTCAAATATTGGCTGTCAGGTAAGGCAAAAATGCTTTCCTCCTCTATATATATTCATTGGTCATCATCACATCTGAAAATTACAGCATCATAGAATTTAAATATTTCCGTAAATGTTCAACTACTTTCATAAGTGAGCTTAAAGTTTTGTTTAAACAAATTTGGAAATAGAAAGCTTCTGCCAATACTGCGAACTGTCCTAAGCGGTGAATATGCTTAATTACCATATGCGTCTGCTAAATGTAACACCCTTAGATTTTTTAGGACCAAAATAGCCTTGCTTTTTTTGGAGGCTTAAAAAAAATTCTCTTTACCATGAACTTGGACAAATCTTCAATTTTTGCAAAAAATCAATTCAATAAATGATGAAAACACATCTAAAGATTGCAATGTGGAGATAAAAGCCTAATTTTTAAACCAAATATGCTTTATTTTGTTAAAAAATTGATTTTTTTTAGCACATGGACGAGCTATCCGCATCCCCTTTCTGTCTCTGCGCTTAAGTCACCCGCACCTACCTGCACTCCTCTTCCATCTATGCGGCCCAACTACCCGCACCCCTCATTTTTTTATTCATTAACACGACATTTTCCAATTTTTAACCTTAAAATCTAATAGGATATGGCCAAAATTGGGAAGGAAAATATGTAAGAGGGATAATAGGGTGGGTGAGGAGAAAGAGAGAGAGAGAGAGATGAGTTTTGAGGGGGAGGGGATATTTTGGGAAAATATATTATTAATGGGGGTATTTTAAAAAATTAAAAAATACGAAGGGTTACATTTAGTAATTTGGGGTGTTACATTTAGAAATAATTTTTTTTGATAAGTAAGAAGTGCTTATGCAACAAAAAGACGAAACTAAACTGCATGCATGCAGAATGTCAACTAATATATTTATTTGTTTTTTGATTTTTCGGCTGGGAAAATATAAAGTCGATCAGGAAGTCGAAACTTCTTTTTTTTTTTTTATTTAAAAAAAGAGCCAGTGGCAACTTAAACCCTAAAGCAGCTTTTCGAGATATGAACATCCATCAAATTGCATGATCTCGTCATCTTTGATACTGACTAGGGAAATTCCTAGGTGAATGCGGTTCATAGGCCTACTTGTGGACCAGAATCAACTAAAATAAACCACGTATCGCTTTTCCCTGATAAAATAATTTTTTTTTAATGTAACCGTATCAATGATTTTTTTTTGTTTTGTTTTTCTCTCTTTCTTTCTCTTTTCATTCTATCAAAGGAATTTTTTTGCTTGTTAAATGCACACCTCTGTTCCTATATGAAGAATCATGTCTAATGCTTTTGCTTCAAATTTTCTTTCCAAATTCTATTATAAAGGTTGAAGAACATGAGTGTAGATTTTTAAGATTAAGATCAATTCCATAAAAACATTTCCCATACATACAATAAAGATAATATAACGGTTGTTACACTACAATGGTACTTTCGTAGTACCTGTCCTTCATATTTATATCGTGGTTTTAATAAAGCAACTCCATTTGCCGCCGAATAATAAATTAAACTATATTTCTCAAAGTTCTTTTTTCCCCCCCCTAAAAACGAATAATTAATAGAATAAACATTTTGTATCTCTCCAATAATGATAATCACGATGATGCCTTTTGTTTGTCAACTATGCTTACAGTAAATGGAAATGTTTTAATTGGAAAAATTGAGTAAAACAATATCGATTACTCCTATTTGAGGAATGTCAAACCTTTTAAAATAGTGAAAGCACTGATTAAAAAGAATAAAAAAGGAGGTGGTCAAACCGATGAACACATAAGAATTAGTAAGAAACATCTCAATCACTCCCAATTGAAAATTATATACACCTTCAGTTCAATTTGCTTGCACGACCGCCACACGTTAAATTTTTTATTAGTTGTACGAATTCAACTCTACCTTCTTCTATTTTGGAGTCAATCAAAGATACTTTCTTCAGAAAATGGCATATTTCCATATTTGGAATCGAGTTCGAAACATTTTTTTATACATCTCTCAAAACATTTTTTTTAACCCTAAAATCTCATTCAATCACATAAATAATATTTTTTTATTACTTTTTAATTAAAATTGTAAATTCAAATAATTATTAATTATATTTTATAATATTATCAATTATGTGGGGCTCAAAATATATTAATCAGCTTTCAATTCTCAATAAAAAAAATTCATCCAAACATAATTTCATTTCAAAACAAAACAAAAAATAATTCCAAAACCCAATCTAAATATACTGATATAAAGTGCTGCCTTCTTTTTGAGATATACTCATCCACTGTGTAAAGCATCACTTAAAAATTAATTTACATATAATTATTTGTTTAATATTTTTAAATAATTAATCCTTATCATTAAACATTTTTTTAATCTTAAATCATTTTAAATTTATTCATCTTTATTTATTTTAAAATATAATTTAATGGTAATTGACTAGTTAGCAATTGCTAAACAATTTACTTCTATAATGCAAATATATATTTTTTATTAATAAATTTTAAATTTATATCTTTCTTTATATATTATTTAATTTACAAGGAAATGAACCCTAAGAAATAAGAACTATATTTACAAAAAAATAATTCTGAAGGAACTATATTTACATTTTAATGCTTACTCCTCGTAGTTAAGATATAATTTAAATTGAGTTTTCACTTTTCAATGTGTTTGGTTATAAGTTCCAACATTTGTTTACCTTAACATCACACCTTTGAGGTTCTATGATTCCAATCTTTATTATTTATATTTTTATATCATTAAAATATATTATTTTTTCAACTTATTACTAATTTCACTATAGAAAAAAGTAGCACTCACAACACCTTTTCATGCTATGACACAAAAACTATCACAAATATACGCTGTCAATGGTGACCCAAACAACCGTCGTATAAAGTGTTACTTTAAACAAAGGCCTATTGTTTATAATTAATTATTAATGATCGACCGTCGCATATGATATCTATTTACGATGACCCGTCATAAGCCACCTTTTATAGTTGAATCTTTTGTGATGCTTTTGTGGACTGCCGCATATAGTAGTAATATATACAATAGTCTTCTATGTATTTACGACACCTTATTTTTGGGACATATAATTGTAATATTTAATAGGACGCCTAAAATGGGCCGCCATATATAATAAGTATTTGTGGAGGACAATCAACGCCGCTTTTAATTTGGTATTAAATATGGCGGTTGAGAAACCGCCGTACATAAGCCATTTGCCTACTAAAGACAACGGTTAAGGAATCGTTTTATATAAGCCAAATTGAGTTTTACCTTATATTTTACTGATATAGTAAGTCTTAATTTTTTTTCTTCGAATGATGCTATTTTTTACGGTTTTATATAAGTTATTTTTTATATATATTACACACTCAAAATTTTATAAAATATATATATTTTAAAAATATCATATTGTGTTTACATTATTTTATATATTTATAGAACACATTTGTCTTTAATAATATTTAATATAATTGAATCATGTTTGACTTTTTAATGAATATGATGCTTTTATTATCAATTTGTAATAAATATTATTCAAATATTATCCACATATATAATGAGTATATATATTATGGTTAAAAATTATTATTGTTACTATGTGACTCATGTTTGGCTTTCTCATGAATATGAGACTTTTATTGAGTATTAGTAATTTATACTAGTTAAATATTGTCTACTTATATAATGAGTATATATATAATGCTTAAAAATTATTTAACTAACTAATTGCATAATCAAACTAATTAAGTTTTAATTACATGACCATAGAATAATAAATATATGAAAATTTATTTTTTCCTAGACAAATAATTTGTATTATCTATCTAAAATAAATATATATATATATATATCTATATCTATATATATATTTGAATATGTTTATGTACTCATTTATTATTTTTTAAAATTATGTAGATCATGTAATATCTATACCTATAAATTCATATTTTTTTACTTGAATTTGGAGTTAACTACAAAATTATTGAATAAATTAATAATTATAAAATTTGGCAATTGGGGGGAGGTAATACAGGCTCCTTGATTTTTTACACTTAGTAAAAATTTTAAACTTTTAACTTTAATTTTTCAGTTTCCTTTTTAGAAACCCACTACTCTTTCTTCTCATCTCTTAATCACATCAACCCTTTTCCCTTCCCTTTCTTCTCCGTTACCGTCATTGGTGCCTCCATCCCCGGTACCTCCATCATCATCAATGACGACACATTCTTCACTTTCAGAAAGAGTGTTCATATATGCTTAGGAATAGCTGAAAGTTTTAACTTGGTTGCAAGAAAGAGGCAAAAATGAAATAGAAAGTCGAAAATGGGTAGAATCTAAGCTATCAAATTCTTTTTGAGCATTTTCTTCTTGTTTGGCGAAGCCTGTCGTATGATTATCAAATTTAAGCCTAATAATTCCTATGTAGATAAGGAAAGTAGAGATCAAATTCACATCGATTTGTCAACTCTTAAATTAAAACAATTAATTAGAAAAGGTTTTGGTATTTTGAGAACAAGAAAATAACAATAATTAGAATAAATATTTTTGGAGTTTTTGGATTTGTAATCAAAATTAAAAAGGAATTTGGAATACAAATGGTATAAAAAATGTTAGCAAGGAACTAGTATCAAGTTATATTTTTCATGGAATTAATCATAGATAAAGACATTATTAAGTAGTTGATTTTAGAATCCCGATCAGTTTAGACAAATTCATATCCTTACAAATTAGATTAATCCAGATCAGCTCATACAAATTAATCTATAATTTAATTAAACTCAACTACCAACCAACGTGTATAGGATGCTCAATCAAATTGCACTAAGTAAATAAGACATCGCTAACATTAAATTATATATAACAATCAGCTTAATTATATACAATTTAAATTATATAATTTCATTTTAATTAAGCCAAGAGTTGCAACTCAATTAAACTAGTAGATGCTACTTGAATCATTAATACAAGATTAATAATCCAACCTATATAATTTCATTTATTAACTAGATTGTAAATCCAATTAATTCACATAATTATGTTTATTAAAATAGGAATTATATAAATACTCAATTGCTATATATATATATAAGTATATTAAATAAATACACAAATATATATATATTTCTATAAAGAAATATTGGATTTATATTAACTAAACAACTTATGTGGTTCAACCGACTATTTAAATAGATTAAGCTAAAAGTATGGAGGCTCGGCCTTCCATAAAAAGAAATTAAGCTAGTTAAGAGACCCGATATTCCAAAAAAATAAAATAAAATAAAAGACATAAAAGTAAATTAAACTAATTACGTGGCTCGGTCTTCCAATTGTGATATTTAAGTGCATAAAGTAAAAATAATAAAGACTAGGCGAGTAAACCAACTATAAGTCCATTTAAATAAATCCAAATAGAAATTAAATACAAAGAAAATTATCTCATAATCCCATTTATTAATAACTTAACACATATCATTGCTAACAAAAAACAATTTACTCACAATACATATTTAATAAATATAAGATGAAATTTATAAACATTGGAAAGATAAATTAAAAGATAAAACTCTCAGGAAATATTGAAATATTCGGACAAATTTTTTTTTCTAAATCTTACAAAGACTTAAAAAATTATTATAAAAGTTCTAGAAACTATATTAATATGATGATAATAATAAAAGAAAGAAATTGCAAAAGAAATGGAGAAGATTGTACCTAAATTGATGTTGAAATGATAAAAATAAGTTTGCTATTTAGAGGCACAAAAATCAGGGCTAAAATGGTAATTTCATACCACAAAATCTTGCAAATTCGATTGGTGGCCTAATTTTCCCATGCGGTGCCATGCGTTGCGGTTTCTAGAAGTGTCATTTGGCGTGTCTATCTTTAATTGAGAACGCATTATGTAAATGCGTTCTCAGGCTTTGATTTTTCTTTTGTTTTATTCGGCCCACGTGTCATCTTCTGTTTGCGCCACGCCATTAGTTGATGTGGATTTCTTTTTTACTTCTCCAACATTTTTTCTTTTTCTTTTTATCTTCAAAATGAACTAAAATACACTGAAAAACTTACAAACAAAGAAATAGAAAGAAAATGTGAAATATATACATTAAATAACATAATTAACCAATTTTTAAACAAAATATAGTCATTAAATAACATAAAAATCAGTTAATTTATAATTATATTAAATTTCACCACACTATTCCTTTGCTTGCCCTCAAACAAAATATAAAGACAAAATATAAGTATAAATAACATAAACAAGATTAATAAGGTAACAAAGTGTTACATTTTCAATTCAACTTTCACAATTAACCCTTTTTTATTTGAAAAACAATTGTGCTCGTGTGCTTAAATATCATTTACAAGTTTAACATTAATATTGAAAGTTAACAAAATGTGACTGTGAAAAACATAAAACTCTTAATAAAAATTTTATTTTTTTAAAACATGCTATCAGTATAATGAAAAGATAACAACAAAGTCACTATGTAAATAAAAATACATTCTTAGTTTCTCAACACAACTTATAAGTTTGTAAACTCACATACTCTCCACTATTGATGAAGATTTTGGTTGATCTGGGTCAAATAGGATTTTTAAGCTTGTAATGTTAAACTTAGGATTTTGCTATAATCCAACTACAAGAATATACAAAATATTTCAAGAGTTTAAATTGAGAATGAATTATAAACAATACTACTTGAATAAAACATTAGCCATGATATCTCTTATTATTTTTTTTAAGAGATCATATCTATAAGCTTTTTACTTTGCGATTTAATGACAATAACTCATAATCCTTATTCAGCATTGTTCATAACTTTTCAATACAAATTAACACATGTTAAAATATTATCAATAAAGTATATGGATGGAAAAGTAATAAATGATGCGATTTATCAAAGAAATTAAATGGTAATGAAACCATTCGTACATGTTGGCTCAAAATAGAACCGAGGAATATATATAAGTATGGTTCGTTTAGAAAGACTCCTTGGCCGTGAGTGCAAATACAATTATTCTTCATGCCATTGAAGATAGGAGTTTATGTGTAACATCTATGTCAAGAAATGCTAATAAACCATCAAAGTAGATATCAACATTTAAAAGACAAATTGATTTAGTGTGCAGTTTCATGTTAAACCAGAATGTTAAATTGAACAAGTATTCTAATACTTTGTATCCTCCTGGTATTACTATGAAAGCATCAAAATTATGCAACATGAGTGTCATGTATTCATAAAAAGATTTTGTTTGTACCTTATGTCCAATTGTTCTGCCATATACTTCTTTCAGAGGAGTATGAATTGCATTTACTACGAGACATTGTTTGGTTGATTTGTTTCAATCTGAACAAGTGTTTGGTATGACTTGGTGTGCTCGAACAACATCTCCAATTAATCCAACATTTCCTCATCTGTATACTAGACCAATTTTTAGATGAGCTAGTATGCTTGCCAATTGGATAACAACAATTAGACAAGAAACATTAACACCCACAGAACAACAGTTAATTTTTTTGGTTCTATGCCTCATCTTCTGGTTGTGCCACGGCAGAAGTTGATGTGGATTTTTTTTTTTACTTCTCCAACATTTCTTCTTATTTTTATCTCCAAAATGAACTAAAATACGTTGAAAAACTTACAAACAATAAAATAGAAAGGAAATGCAAAATATATCTATTAAATAATATAATTAAACAATTTTTGAATAAAATATACTTATTAAATAGCATAAAAAACAGATAATTTATGATTACCTCACTGTCTTACACTTAGCAACAAGATCTCCACTATTTGTTGGTTCTGCACTTCTACTGTCTCCCACATCTTCATTTCCTCTTCAAATTCTTTTGGACAGGCAACGCTATAAATTAGGGTTTTTTCCTGATTTTATTTTGGTAAGTCTGATAACTGTCTTTGCTGAAGTTCTTTTGGTTGGCATGGCTATTGATGTACTCATAAATTAACTGATTTTTATGTTATTTAATGACTATATTTTGTTTGAAAATCGATTAATTATGTTATTTAATGGATATATTTCACGTTTCCTTTCTATTTCTTTGTTTGTAAGTTTTTCAGTGTATTTTAGTTTATTATGGAGATAAAAAGAAGAAGATGAAGAAATGTTGGAGAAGATAAAAAAAAATAAATCTATGTCATCCGATGACGTGGCGCAATGAGAAGATGACACGTGGCGCAATCAGAAGATGACAAGTGACGCAATCAGAAGGTGACAACTTGGGCCAATGAGGACGCGACATGTGGCGAAGTTGGGAAAATTAGGCCACCAACTACATTTTCAAGACTTTGGGGTGCAAAATGACCATTTTGCCCCTGATTTTTGTGGCTATAAATAGGGAGATTATTTTTATGATTTAGACACCAATTTAGCTCCAATCTTCTCCATTTCTTTTGCAATTTATTTCTTTTATTATTGTCTTCATCTTAGTATATTTTCCAGATTTTTTAGAATAACATTTCAAGGCTTTTTGTAATATTTAGTAAAGAAATTCTGTCCGGATAATTTCAATATTTCCGAGGAGTTTATCTTTCAAATTTTCTTTCTAATGTTTATAAATTTCATCTATATTTATTAAATATGTATTGTGAGTAATTTTATTTTGTTAGCAAGGATATGTGTTAAGTTATTAATAAATGGAATTATGAGATAATTTTCTTTGTACTTAATTTCTATTTGGATTTATTTAATTGGACTTATGGTCGGTTTACCCGCCTAGTCTTTATTTATTTTGTTTTATGCACTTTAAATATCGCAAATGGATGGCCAAGCCACCTATTAGTTTAATTTACTTTTATGTCTTTTATTTTATGTATTATGGAAGGCCGAACCTCCATACTTTTAGTTTAATTTATTTAAATGACCGCTTGAACCGCCTAATTTCTTTAGTTAATATAAATCCAATCTTTCTCTCTCTCTCTCTCTCTATATATATATATATATGTCTGTATTTATTTAATATACTTATATATATATTAATTAAGTATTTATATAATTCATGTTTTAACCAATATAATTGTGTGAATTAATTGGATTGACAATCTAGTTAATGAATGTGATTATATAGCTAGGATTATTAATCTTGTATTAATGAATCAAGTAGCATCTACTAGTTTAATTGAGTTGCAGCTCTTGGCTTAATTAAATTAGTAGTGGAATTATATAATTTAAATTGTATATAATTAAGCTGATTGTTATATACAATTTAATGTTGGTGATGCCTTATTTGTTTAATGCAATTTGATTGAGCATTCTATACACGCTGGTTGGTAGTGGTGTTTAATTAAATTAGTGATTAATCTGTCTGAGCTGATTGAGATTAATCTATTTTGTAAGGATAGGAATCTGTCTGAGCTGATTGGGATTCTAAAACCAACTACTTAATAATATATCTATCTATGATTAATCCCATGAAAAATATAACTTGATATTAGTTCTAACGCTTTTTATATCATTTGTATTCCAAATTCCGTTTTAATTCTTTTTACAAAATCCAAAACCTAAAAAATATTTATTTTAATTGTTGTCATTACCTTATTCTCAAAATACTAAAAAAACCCCAAAAACCTTTTCCGATTAACGATTTTAATTTAAGAGTTGACAAATATCTATGGATTCGATCCTTACTTTCCCTATCTACGTAGGAATTGTTAGGTTTAAATTTGAGAGCCGTACGACAGGCTTCGTCAGCTATCAATCAATATTTGTTTGCTTATGTTGATGCTTTTGATTGAAGTATTTTTGCAATCAAAATTTGATTTGTTTTTGGAGAGGGAGGGGGTGGTATTCAACGAGAAGGTTGGACATTTATTTGCTTTGAATGATTAATCAAGGAGATTTCTTCCTTAATTTGAAATCACTCTGTTTCTGAATATATTTTTCAGATATAGATGAATTTAAGGGAAATAAAATTAGATTTACGTATCCTTTTATGTGCCAGAGGTTCATCATATCATTTCAGAAGATAATTGTGAACCTAAGTTTCAATGCCAACAAATTTGGGTTCGTCTATCTGCTCAGAATCAGTATGTATTAAGTTTCAAATGTCTATTTGAACGGATATAAGAAGATTTGTGTTTTACTATTACATAATCCACTTCTATAAATAAAATTCAAATGAATGAAGGTATGATTTTCAAGTTACTATGTTGATAAAATTCATTCTGGGACCATGAAACTTTTGACAAATTTCTCTCATTTATTTGAATAACTAACTTACTGCTATTCTTCCAGAATAATGTGTTTATCCCGACTTAGCAGTTGGTCAGCTTTGCAATTTTGCATCAGGCTTATTCTTCTCAACCACCTTCTTCCAATCCATTTGTTTCTTTGCTTGTGAATGTAAGTATTTTAATCATATGCTCTCAGTAAATTTCCTTTCCGCAAGCACATAATGCTGTGTTGAAATTAATATCCTGCAATTGCATAATTGTGTGCATTACTTTTAATTGAGCCTTAAATTGGAGCCCTGTCTTGGATATCTATTGGGTTACAATTAAGTCCTTTTTTGTTGGGTGTTTCTTTCCCTAATTTTGGCATGATCTTCCTTGTATCTTTCACTTCTTTGCTTTATTTTTTATAGTATTTTATTCTTGGAGTTTGGCATGAAAAGATTGTCGCATTGCTATGTTGAGCTCAGAGTATCTGATCTGGGATGACATGATGTAATTTGTATATATGTGATTCGTTTGTGTTTTGGAGATATACGCCCTGTCTACTGAGTGTTAACACATTTTGCCTTTTAAAAATCTTAATGTCAATTGAAGGAATATATCTTATATGGAAAGTCGGATGATAAATGAAGTTAATAATCAGCTGACACCTGGAATTAACATTTGGTGGGATGGACAGTCTTTCGGCTGGGGTAGCCATCTGCACTGAATGTTAAAGTACTTTCACTACGCAGTAGTATCACAGTCAATGTAGTTACAGAATGCATGTGGCTTTTTTAAGGAATTTGGTGAATATGTTGTCTTTTCTAGATAAAACATTTCATCAATGCATTCTGTTTAGATTTAAGTTGTTTATCCCTTGTATTAATGGTACTTGACCAACTAAATAATAAGAACCTTTTCCAATAAATTGAAGCTTGAGATAGTAGAGAATGCCAGAAATTGAAAGAATGCAAAAGTCCCTGGAATACATCAAGTACTTCTTCCAAAAAGACTTCTAAACCATGTTATTCATTTCAATTTCAGAAGTTTTACTTAAAAAAAGAGCTGCAAAACTATCAGTTATAATAAATCATGACATTTTGTAAGAACTAGAAAAGAGCATAGGCCTGAAAAAAATATACACAATTGTTAATGCCTTGTATTTCTATTTGGCTCATGAAACATTAACTAAGAACCCAAAATTAATATTCCTTCTTCATTTTTTATGTTCATTTGATTTGTCAATAATGTAACCTCAACATGATAACCTAGATTAGTTCAGATATAGAATCATTGATGACTAAGAGTTAGTTAACCTCAACATGTTGGAAGTCCCATTAACTACTAATCAACACTAAGAAGCTTCTGAATAAATTTGAAATTAAATTCCTAGTAGTTTTCTTTCAAATGAAAAGTCAAAAGTAGTATCCAAATATTAATGTCATTAAACTTATGGATAAATAGCTTTCTTTTTTCTTCCAAAAACTCTTAAACTGGATATTTCAATACTTCTCATCTCAACCTTGAATCCTATTCTAGTTCTAGAAAGAATCTACAAGAACTATTTAACACTCAGTTAGGACAATCAAACAAATTGAAGAACAATTATAATCTTATTTTTCGCGAAAAAAGGCTAATATGAGCACCCGAAGAATGAGGTAGGAATAAGAGGTCAAATTAAATCTCATAACTTGTTTGAAGCAATTGATTGGATATTTTAACTACCACAGTTATGCAGTTGTATTGGTGGTTGGATTAATATGATCCTCTGAGTAGTGTATAGATGTATTTGTGATCAAAATGCAGTATTGACATTCAGTCATATAAAAGCTACTTGTGGTGTTTGGACACACTTGCACCGGCTATGTTTTTTGGTAACTTAGCTCATTGCGGAGAAATATTATTAAATCTTCCCACTATGACACAAAAGCCACATAGTAATGTTTGAAATGTACGGTAATTCATGCATATGAAGAAAACATAACAAATTCTCATTTTTAATTTGTTATGTGAACTTGACTATATTATTATTAACTGACCTTTTTTTATTTTTTGCAGATTTTTATTCTGATCTTTTCGAGGAAGAGATTAGAGAATTTGAGAAGATACAGGTGAATAAATTCAGATGTCTAAATATTTTATTCTTCACTGCATTAAATCTTGTTGCATAAATTTCTGATTTCTTTTGTTAGTTTTTATGCTTCATTATCAATCTCTAGCGTTTGGTGATTGAATGTTTATTGTGAGCATATTTAACTTATGTTCGTGCATAATCTCATTTAAATTCTTTGAAATAGATAGTTGTTATTGTCATTTATTTAGATCATTGAAGAATATAAGCTATGTTCTTGGCATGCACGTGTTTATTTGACTGAATATGAAATTAAGCTTCATTATAGCATTTGAACATAATTAAATTATACTAATTAGAAAGCTATGTTAGCGCATATGATTGTTTATTTTTGAAATTTAAAGAACATAAACCTTATTCTTGCATTTAGTTTGTTTTGAAGAATTTATTAATCTTCTGCATTTGAACATTTACTTGTTTAGTTTTATTCAATGTCATTTGAACCAACATGTTATTTCGGCTAATTTTTCTTTAAAAAAATTAAGTATTGATCGAAATTAAGTGTTAAAAAAACAATTGCATGTTATATAAGGGGGATGATGAGGGACTTAATGAGTGTGATGTGTGTAAAGCTCCAAGATACACTGAAAAAGGTGACAAAATTGCATTAAAACGTGTTAGGTACTGTCCATTGAAGCTGTAGTTTTATGTCCACTAAGACAATTATCACTTATGTGTTGGCATGAGGAAGAACGGGTTAAGGATGGTGTCTATAGGATCCCAGCTGATTCTAGAGCATGGAATTTTTTTTATTTGAAGCATCCAAAATTTGCCAGTGATTGTTGTAATGTTTTGATGGGTTTTGTCCTTTCTCTAGCATGTATATACCTCACAACACTTGGCCTGTTATTTTTGTTCCTTATAACTTTCCACCATGGCTTTGCATTAAACAATCTTATTTCATGTTGTCAACTCTTATAGATGGTCCAAGTCTCTGGGGAATAAGATCGATGTTTATTTGCAGCCACTCATAGAGAAGTTGAATGAATTGTGAAATGATGGTGTAACAGTATACGATTCATTTGTCAAAGAAGTGTTTTGTCTTCATGCAACACTCATGTGGACCATAAGCGATATTCTAGGTTATGGTAATCTCTCAGGTTACTGCGTGGGCAATGACAAAGCTTGTCCAATATGTGGTATGATTTGTCTAAAGTACCGTTTGCCAAATGGTGATAAATTTTGCTTCCTTCACAATCAACGTTTCTTGCAACCAAGTCATAGGTTATGTAGAGATAAAATATCATTTTATGGAGGAACAAAATCACGTGCTACGCCAACAAGGCTTGACGGTAGGCAGATTTTACATCAACTTGAAGGTTATCTCACTGAATATAGGGGGGATGATGTGAAGAAAAGATCCAGGGCTGATTATGAGAAAAAGTTTGGAATAAACTGCTTCAATTGGAAAAAAGAGAGTATATTTTAGGAGTTACCATATTTAGTACAAATTTGATGAGGCATAATCTTGATCCCAATGCACATTGAATTTTTTTTTGCGACAATTTATTGTATACAATTTTGGATGACAGTAATGAGACAAAAGATTCATTGAAAGCGCGAAAAGATTTGGAGGTTATGAATTTGAAAAAAATCCTTGCATTCGGTTATGAAGACTTCCAGTTTTGGTTACACTTTACCTCATGCTCCTTACACAATAAGCAAATCAGAGGTCGAGAGGCTTCTGAAATTGTTGAAAGACTTGCATGTTCTTGATGGTTATTGTACTAATATCTCACATCGAGTCAACTTGAAGAGAATGACACTTGGGGGTTTGAAATCTCACATAGTTCTCTTGGCTGCTCGAACTACGCTGCCTAAAAATGTTGTCCAAATATTAATTGAAATAGGTACATGCTTTAGGCAACTATGTTCTAAGGTAAATAGGGATGTGAATCTTGAGATGCTCCAAGACCGATTTTGCAATTATTTTGTGCCATTTAGAGAAGACATTCATACTTAACTTTTTTGACATAGTGGAACATCTCCCAATGCACTTAGTTGAAGATGCTCTTATTGTGGCCTCGTCATGCACCCATTTGAGAAGTATAATCTAAAATAGTAATTTATAATTATCTATAATATGCGCTATTTAGTCTTTTCTTTTATTAATAGATATCTCATGAATTAATTATAATGTATCAACTCATGATTATTATTTATAGGTATCTAATGACTTTGAAAAAATGCGTACACAATCGTGGTCACCTTGAAGGTTCAATTGCAAGAATGCAAGACATTTGTTTCAAAATACTTGAATGACGTTGAGAGTAAAGAAAATAAATAACCAAGATACAATGATGAAGGCTTTGAAATGGGAAAGCCACTTGGAAAAGGAATTGAAGTTGTGTTTGATCAAGTTACTCTAATTGAATTACATAAGTGGGTCTTGACAAATTGTGATGAATTGAAACCATTTCTCAAGTAAGTCACTTCCCAATTGGGAAATATTTTTTTCCAATATTGAAAATTATTTTCATGGCTCTTATTCAATTTGAAATATATTTTGTTTGTATGCTCCATAGGAGATCTATTTATAAGGAACATCCAAAGGCTAAGTTGCATGAGAGACAACACATATTCATTCCTCCACATTACATGCTTGGCTCGTAAAATATGTATGTCCTACCAATATTGGTCTTGGAAATACCTAATTTTGCAGATTGAGAAATTAGATTCAAGTTCAATAACCACCACTGTTTTTGAATTTTCTCTATGCTAGGTTGATGAAAATAGCCAAACTGGTACTATTTCTAAGGCGGTGAAGTGCTTAGCAAGTGGTTCTTTTAATAAAGGCTTGTGCTATAACGTGATGTGAATGACTTCCGATTTCTTACAAAGAGCCATGAATCAAAAAGGTCTACACAAAATAGTAGTATTATTTGTAGGGCAGACACTACAAGTTTACCTTGTAGCAAAGATATGAATCCCGTAACAAATAATTTGTTACCTTGGTGAATTTCAATCGCTTATTGTATCGAGAAAACAAATAGACTAATGAACCATTTATATTAGCCAACCAAGCTGAACAAGTATAGTATTCACAGTGCCCTCTCGAAACTCAGTGGCATGTGGTTATGCAATGCAGAAGACAGACAATTTTGATAGTGGTCAGCTTGGTTTAGATGTGAGATAGTGGCTTTTCCAAAGCAGGATTTAGATGTGAGACCAATCATTTGAGAAATGGACAATTCTTGGGTGAGAGAGGAAGTCTAGGGGAGGAAGCTGACCTAACAAGGCGACATATGCAACCAACAACATGACCATAAAAAAATAACTCTATCAACATGTACATATTTCAATAAATTTTAAGTATAAAATGATGGAATATCTAAAAATATAAATTTGTTGGTAAAACAACATATTTTTGGCATATGCCTATCCTATCAATTGTGTTTCGCATGCTGTGTGCTATTTGCATAGTTTTATGTGTTTATAATCTAATTTTGCAATGCTATTATTTATTATCATTTGATTTGCATAGTAATTTAAAGTGTAGATATGTATTTTTAAGGTTGCAGCAAGTTTCTCATTATTGTTTTATAATTTTTTTTTATCTGTTCTAATTAAATTTGAAATTTGATCGCTTATGCGGTTTTCCCCCATTAATCTACACACTTGCTGGAAGGCAACCAACTTGGAGCTTTCTGTGTTCATGTTTGATTTATTGTAAATGATGGCTTTTTTTTTTTTTTTTGTTTAATGAATGTCAAAATGACTTCTTCATAGTTATAACTATTCTATGAAGTTTGACATTATTGTAAGCTACTTTTGTGGTTAGGTATATGATAATAGGAAGAAATAATGGAGTAATTATGAAATTTGTTGATAAGGAACATACATTCAGCCTACTTGTTGTGAAAGCTATAGTGGTGTCAAAGTATAGTATTTCTTGTGCTTTATAGTAGTATGTGATTTGCATATTTGTGATTATTTTCTTTGTTAATTAAAACATAATTCCATACCAACAACTTTGCAATTTCACTCTTATCAAACGTTCTCGGTAAATGGACCAAAAAGTCTTTTGAATAATAGGTGAGGCTTTTTCTAAAACGTATCAACTGATTGTGAAATATCAAATTTTTGCAAACTTAAATTTTTTCTTTTATATTTTTCTTTCATTTTTTCTCTCCACTGTTATGTTATCATAACTATTTTGGTCAACACAATGGAGTGAGTGTATAATAGTACAATTTCTTGGAGGGCTAAGTAAAACAATGCCATATATATGGCATATGAAGGGGCAAAGATGACAAGGAAACATACTATTGTGAAGACACCTGCTAGAAATGATAAATGAAAAAGAACATATCGAACATGTGGTAAGACAAATCATCATTCACATAGCATCTTGCATGGAAAGTTGGACTCAAGAATGTTAGGGCATTACATGGGGTAAGTTGTGAATTGTGTTTACATAGTTTCCTTTTTCCAAATTTATTAACAATCCCTCTCTTGATAACTAACATGTATGTTTTCTTGTTTTCTTTTTGTAGTAATATTTGGAATGAAATCCTAGAATATAAGATGAAGTCTGTCATTATCTTAGATTCATTATGGTTTGAAGGATATGTGATGAAAAATCATAAGATATTATTAAATAGATCGTGAGAGAAGAAATTTTTAACAAATATGATGTCCTTATCTCTATCGTTTTATGGTATGTTTTAATCACAATCAATTCAATAATGTCTTTTTAATATCCATTGGTTTCTCATTTTTAATATCACTTTATGTCTCACATTATGATTAGGTCCCACTGGTTTCTCATAATCTTATGCAGCTTCAATAAAGAATCAGAGTCAACGGATAAATGTATTTTGTTGCTAGGTTCACTTCATTCCCCAAATCAGATTGACCTCGAAAAGTTAATAAGGAAGTATGTCAAATTTGCATATTAAGATTATTTCAGTCCTTTTGTTAAACATTATGAGTTGTCTTTTGTGCTTATTGTTGAGTGCTTTATACCTAGGCTCATTCATGAGGTTCATGAAACCGCAAGATTGCCTTGCCAATTCCTTAGTCAGATACCATTGTTGATACCAAATGCAAGTAATATTGTTTCAAATACTGTTTTTTATACCAAAATACAATAATAATTTTGTCACATTTGTAGTAAGTTCAATTCAGTAATTTAGGCTATTGTGATTCACAAGTTTCTCCAACAGTTCGGTGGAGAAGAATGCGGAGTTTTGTTCTATTCTACGCATATTTGTTCATTCAAAGTGCGCATGAAAGATTTAGCATCCAAAAAAGAGGATACCCATACTTTGTAAGTAAAAATGGTTTTAAAAATATTCTTTTATGTATAATATATGTCTTCAAGTTTCTAACATTTCAGAATGTTTTTGGTAAATTGCAGATGGCGCAAGATTGGTTCACAATTGACAACACATTTAGACAATATCTAAGTTTTTAGTGGACTTTTCATTGATAGATGAAGAAGATGATGGAATAGAATGCTTTGGAGAGTCATTTATCCCTAAAAAGGATAAACTAGTTTAATCAATGACAGATGATATAAATATTGATCAAACTAAAGTATGTGCACAAGATGTTAGCTAGGCTTGAGGAAATGATTAAATGGTGCCTTATGGAATAACTATACCTATTGTGATTGACCAAAAAAGTTTTGATTAATACGGTTTTCTTTCTTGTTTATTTATAGTGAATGTGGTTTTTTTTGGGTTGGAGTATGATAAATGGTGTCTATGACTACAGGTGATGGTCCAATGTGGAAGGAAGTGCATGATAGTACTCCAATGACACGTTCAAGGGCATGTTTACCAGTCAATGAACTTTTCGTCATTCAAGTGGTTCATCAAAAAAGACTACAATAACACCACCTAGGCGAGCCACTCGTTCCACGGTAGAGCTTGTAGCCTTATCAAACAAAGAAATGGAATCAAAGGAAGTAATAGAAGCCAGCTTTGAGACTGCATTACTTCCACCATCAAATGATGAAGTTCCTGGACAACAAGGGTTTTAGAAAGCCCCACAAACACAAATTGAAAGTGGATTAGGTAAATGTATACTCTATGTGATTGCGTTCATCAAAGAATTGGTTTGCAATATACAATGATAAGGTATATTTGAATTGTTTCCTTGAACAAGAATCAATCAGGGATTGCAGTATAATTTCAATTTACAAGCATAATTTTATCAAATGTATCTACTGACACAGTTTTTATATAAACCTTTAGTGTTATATAGTCAACAAAATAAGGTAATTTACAGGTACAAAAAATGTCATTGCAATGGAAAAAACAACATAATTTATATATAGGATTGCTTAGGTGTAATTGAAAATATAGAATAATTATGCACCTAATATAATGATTAAGTGGTATTCCCTACACACACAAGAAACGTAGTCATACAAATACTGAGATATAGTAACTTTAAATGCAAACATATAATGAAGGATAAACTATGAAGGCAATTAACTTTGATTAAATGCATTTTGTATGGTAATTAGGCTTGCAGATTTTCTTCTCTTTTCTTTATCATTACCCCAACTAATTTTTAGTATAAAATTAGGAATGCCCTCAGTCTTTTTTTTTCATGCATAAGCATCATGCTCAAAGAGCAAACATGGAAGGGGTAATGCAAAATTTGCCAGAAAATGGGGGACTGGTAAATGCTTGAATGTAAGCATTACTGATTTAAGGGAGATTAATGGCACCCAGGGCAGTAAGAAAGATGGTTTTACAAATGATATCAAAATTGTGGAGAGATTTCAAGTTCATGCTTAAAAGGGATCACTACGATCCATTGAAGGACATTGATGAAATTCCAATGTGTCATGACACAAGAGTAGATTCTTCATAGTGGAAAACAATATGTGAATATGTGAATATTGGAAATTATCACAAGTCCAGGTAATGTTCCCTAATTTTAGATGAAGGATGATAATATTTTTGTTATGCACATGTCAATTTCGTACAACATTTTTATATCTTTCACCAAAATTCTACCAATAGATCTTTCCAACTGTATTCACATGCGACAGATAGATGGTCATTAAGTTCGTTTCAAGAAAATGTTAGACTATTTCATACCACAACTATCAAATGAAGGTAGATGTTGCACGCAATACGATGTATCTGTTGCAACTAGAAAGAGGAAAGATGAGTTCGTGCTTGATGAAGGCACCTTAGAACTCCTTGTGAGTTTTATGGTTTTGTAGCATGATTTCACAAATAAGATATTTTAGATTAGGTTTATAATTTTTATGTTTTTGTTTCATTGAGTTTGTCTACTTAGTGCTTCAATTTGTTATAAAGAGTGCACTTATATACTTTGCCTAAATATGCTGATTTTTTACAAATAATTATCTATGTGGACGTGTATTAAAGAATTCCTATACATGTGAAGATAATATGTTTCAACACATGTTTTCTTGTATAATTTCATTACAAGAAGAGATTGTGGGGCTTGTGCAAATTTTGCTTTATTAGCAAAGCCCCTAAAGGGCTAATCTCAGTCCACTATACCTTACCATTGGAGTTGCTACTATTTTCACTATACCTTACCATTGTTTTAACTTACCACTATGTAAAAGGATTTTATTGGCCTTTTTAATATATGATGATTTTGTGGTCAAGTTTTATTATTTTTTGGAGAACTATGTTTGGTTTATTTTTTGGATGAACTCGGGTAGTCATTGAGCGTTTTAATCTATGATGATTTTGTGGTTATGTTTTATTTTTTTTTGGATCAACCCCTATCATTGGGTGTTTTAATATATGATGATTTTGTGGTTATGTTTGGTATTATTTTTTGGATGAACTAGGATGTCATTGGGCTTTTTAATATATGATATTTTTTGTCTATGTTTGGTATTAGTTTTTGGATGAACAATAAATAGTGTTTTTTTTTTGATAAACTAGGTTGTTATTGTAATATTGTAGATATTGTTTAGATAGTAATTTTGTAATGCATAAAATAGGTTATTATAATTTTGCTTAGCAGGTGATTTTAGTTCCTCAATAGGTCATTATAAAATGTGTATGTTGAATAAATCACATTGTAAGAACGAGTAAATGCACCAAAAATAAATAAATTTACGTCGATAGCTATAGCACTGCCATTTATGTTCCACCGTTAAAATATTTACTATATACGGCAGCCCTATAGCCACCATTAATATTTACTATAAATGGTGGTCCATAGCAACTGATAAAAGATTTACTATATATATATATAGAGGTCCTATAGCCCTCATTAAAAGATTTACTATATGCGGCGGTATAGTTAAAATATTTATTATATATGGTGGTTAACAAGCTTTTTGGTACGACTCTCAAATTTAAACCTAACAATTCATATGTAGATAGGGAAAATAGGAATCGAATACATATAAATTTGTCAACTCTTAAATTAAAATAATTAATCAGAAAAGGTTTTGGTATTTTGAGAATAAAAAAATAACAACAATTAAAATAAATGTTTTTGGGGTTTTTGGATTTGTGAATAGAATTAAAAAGGAATTTAGAATATAAATAATATAAAAAGGCGTTAGTAATGAACTAGTATCAAGTTATATTTTTCATGGGATTAATCATATATAAATACATTATTAAGTAGCTGGTTTTAGAATCTCAATCAATTTAGACAAATTAATCTTTAATTTAATTAAACACCACTACCAACCAACGTGTATAGGATGTTCAATCAAATTACATTAAACAAATAAGACTTCACCAACATTAAATTGTATATAACAATCAACTTAATTATATAAAATTTAAATTATATAATTCCGCTACTAATTTAATTAAGTCAAGAGCTGCAACTCAATTAAACTAGTAGATGTTACTTGAATAATTAATACAATATTAAAAATACTAACTATATAATCACATTCATTAACTAGATTGTCAATCCAATTAATTCACACAATTATATTTGTTAAAACAGAAATTATATAAATACTGAATTAATATATATAAGTATATTAAATAAATACACACACACACACACACACACATATATATATATATATATATATATATAAAGAAAGATTGGATTTATATTAACTAAACAAATTAGGCGGTTCAGCCTTAAAGACTAGGCGGGTAAACCGACCATAAGTCCAGTTAAATAAATCCAAATAGAAATTAAGTACAAAGAAAATTATCTCATAATCTCATTTATTAATAACTTAACATATATCCTTGCTAACAAAAGGAAATTACTCATAATACATAGTTAATAAATATAATATGAAATTTATAAACATTGAAAAGAAAATTTGAAAGATAAACTCCCCGAAAATATTGAAATTATCCGGACATAATTTCTTTACTAAATATTACAAAAAGCCTTGAAATATTATTCTAAAAATTTTGGAAAATATACTAAGATGAAGACAATAATTAAAGAAGGAAATGCAAAAGAAATGGAGAAGATTTAAGCTAAATTGTTGTTGAAATGATAAAACTAAGCTTCCTAAAATCAATGGTAAAATAGTCATTTCGCACCCCAAAGTCTTAAAAATTCAGTTGGTGGCCTAATTTCCCTAAACTTCACCATGTGTCACATCCTCATTGGTCCAAATTGCGGATTCTAGAAGCGACACTTGTCATATTCCCATTGCTCCACGTATCATCTTTTTATTACACCACGTCATCGGATGACATGGATTTTTTTTTTAAACTTATCCAACATTTATTCTTCTTCTTTTTATCTCCATAATGAACTAAAATACACCGGAAAACTTACAAAAACAAAGAGATAGAAGGGAAATGTGAAATATATCTATTAAATAACATAATTAATCAATTTTTAAACAAAATATAGTCATTAAATAACATAAAAATTAGTTAATTTATGAGCATATCAGCGGCTATATAACTACCATTAAAATATTTACTATATACGGCGGTCACATAGCCACTGTAAATACATTTACCTTTAACATCGAGTAATAGCTGCGGTAAAAAGATATACCATATATGGTAGGTCAATGACCATCGTAACAAGCGCCACATTAAAATAGTAAAAAAACACACTTTTTACCCCTTTTTTGTGATGGTTTACCAAAACTGTCATTTCTATATAAACTACAGTTGTTTTCACGGTAGTCCAAAAATCGTTGTTGGACAACCATTTTTTACTATAAATGGCAGTTTTGGAGTAAAAATGTTGATCTTGGAGCCTCCGTAAATGTGATATTTTCATGTTGTGTTTCTTTTTGTTTAGTTTGAAAAATTACACTATCTATTGAAGAAAATATATATGTTAGATAAATTAGAATATAAACATTTAATCAACATTTTTCCTTCCTTTATAACAAGATAAAATATTTAATTAAAATATGTATCATTATAATACTATATAAATATATAATATAAAGGCCTCATTTAAATTTTTGACTAAAGTTTTTCTCAAAAAAAAAAGACTAAATTCTTTGGGCCATTGGGCAGCTCTGACCATGAAAGATGAGATGATTTTGTTTGATTGGGCTATACCTAAGGATCCATAGGGTCATGGAGGCCTAAATATGTCAACAAAATTTCCATAGTCCCATGTAGGTCAATTGAAACTGAAAAATTGAACCAGAACTAAATTGTGGTCAATGGTTAGTTAACTTGGTTTCGGTTCATATTGGTTCATAAATCGGCAATTTTCGATTTATATTTCTATTTATTAGTTTTGAGGAATCATAACCGTCAATTTATGAACAGCTAAACTATCGGTTCAAATCGTTTTTGTAATATATATAATTATGTTCTCGTACGTTTCAAGCAATTAATATATATTTTGTACAAAATTGCTATTGATGGATTGAAAGATTTGAGAAAAAAAGGTAATAGTTGAAGGCGGAAATGGACATAGGGTACTGAGGTTCAATTGTCCTCGAAGACAGAAGCGCCAAACCATGACTCTTTTTTTCTTTTTGGAAAGCCACCCAACCATGACCAAGTTATCTTTTAAGTTGTTTATACTCTAAAGATATCAGTCATCATCACCAAAACAAAAAATTTCAAAACATAGCTAAAAAATTAAAAAACAAAATATTAAAAAAGAAACATTGATCATGACTTGAACTTTTCTTTTTTTCCAAACAAGCTAACTTAACTCCCAACTTATTTTGTTTTTATAAAAATACTTATTTCTCTAGTAAAATTTAAAATTTGAGAATTCTTTATACTTTTTTTTTTTTAAAGAAAAAGAAGAAGTTAATATTGTAACTGTAATTGTAAACAATCTATTCATGAATTGTAGTCAAGCCTAGTCCTATCCAATCTTGTTGTGGCTCTACCTAGTCTCCTTGTGAAAACAAAGCATAGTCTGACCCATTGGCCCATGTTTTTACAAATTAAGGTGAAACGATTTTGAGCTTTCTTGATCTTGGATTCAGAACCACATATCGGACCTCAGGGTTTTATAGTGACCAAATTAGGGTATCAATTGTAAATCTGCAGGCGGGTGTTACTTGCGAATCTTATCCCACGGGTTAATTGTCAAGATGTCTTTATATAAGATTGTTAAAAAATGCCTTTGAAAAAACAAAAAGATTGTTAAATAATAATGTAGGGGTAGTTTAATATTTTATTCTCTACTTAGGGCAAGATATATATTCTTTCTTTTTTGTTGTATTCCAATCTATTACATTGCAATGAAACCATAGCATATTTTCTCCTCTCTCTTGTTCTTCTTCCTTATCTCTTCCTCTTCTCAATTTTGCATATACAATTGGTAAGATTAACAAAGATAATGTTAAAAAATTTGTCTCAAAGTTATGTTATATATAAGTTAATTTGTCAGAATGGTCGTGCTCTAATTTATCAAAAATCAAAATTATATTGTTCATGAGTATCTATAAATACTTAGAGTGAAAAAATATCAAGAAGTATATTAGTATGAAATCACTCAATAATCTCAATGGCCTAGAAGCAGGTATTGAGAAGTGTTGCACTTCAAAGCTCATTTAGTACACAATATTTCTAGCATACAAAATCAGAAGGGAAAAATTCCTAGTTATCTCTCCTAGGTTCTTGAGCTAAGAATTTTTCAGCTTCCTAGAATATAGACCAAACAGAAACTTATGAATTAGACGCCATAAGTGAGTTTCATCACAATATACACATCCAAACAGAAACTTATGAATTATTATGATTGGCCACTGTATCTACATGTTTTAACACAATACTTTACCTCCGATTCCAAAATAAAGGCTTCTAAATTTGAACTTGAATCTAAAATTACACAGGGGCAGTCCTGTAGGTAGTTGCTGCAGTTGGCTCATCTTCATTTTCACCTGATAACTCCTCGAGTGATTTACCCTTAGGCTCTGGCACTAAGAAGGTGAAAACCATGCCCAATGCATTGACACAGCCAAGAACAATTAGTGAATTCTTCACTCCAATACCAGTTGGGTAGCCAGCATCAGTTTTGTTTGGATCTTGGCTTTGTGAAGCATACAAGAACCCGAACGCCCCGACTATAGCTCCTGCCTTCCCTGCTGCTGCAGAGATACCATGGCATGTTGATCTTAGCCTAGCTGGAAAAATTTCTGCTGGCACAACAAATGTTGTCGCATTAGGCCCAAAATTTGCAAAGAAAAATGTTAATGAGTACATGACAACAAATCCAATTCGGTTAGCCTCCAAAGTCCAGTGATGGTATGGGATAGCTAGAGCAAACATGAACACTGTCATGAAGAAGAATCCCATGAATTGGATTGCAAATCTTCCAATTATGTCAATGAAAGCCACTGTAAACCAGTATCCAGGGACAGTACTGAATAGAGCAATGAGAGTTTGTGCCTTAGCAATCCGATAGACCTCGTAGACTGCATTCATTTTTTGAGCAGGAGGAATCCATCCAATGGCAGCATAAACATCCTTCTGGAAAAGATTCTGGCTATAAAAGGCTATATCAAGTAAAAACCATGTTGAAGTTGTTCCCAATAGGGGAAGGCCATGGCGACGAAGGAATTCCCTTGAAAACAACCCAAAGGTATTGGATTGTTTCTCAACAATTTTCTCCACCTTTTCCTCTTCAGGATCAAGCTCAACTTGTAACACCTGGGCCATATCCTTAGCAGCCTTTTGGGCGTTCTTGGCAACAAGGGCTGTGTAACGAGCGGTTTCAGGCATCTTCATACGCCAGTAGTAGGTAAGAGCAGCTGGAAATGCTCCAAACATCAAAATAATTCGCCAAATATAGTCTGCTTGTGGCACTGTGGAGCCTATGGGATCTTTTTCATAGGGAAGAGCATTGTATGCATGATCAAAAGAAGCAGAAACTATAAGAGCCACAATTCCACTAGTCAATATTCCAAATCCTTGCATAGCAAAAACTGCAGAAATGAATGAGCCACGAGTCTTCTTGTTGGCATATTCAGACATAATTGTAGCACTGAGTGGATAATCACCTAATTATGAACAAAATTGATAATTTGAGAATTCTGATTTAGAAACTTCTACACAAGTATAATTATAATGGAATTTTAGGACTTTCAATTCTTTACCTCCAATGCCAAATCCAAGCCAAAACCTGAAGAAGCAAAGAGTAACAATGACACCTTTTGCACTACTTCCAAAGGAGAGCCCTGAGGCAAGGGAACATGCAACCATGAGGACTAATGTTACACCATAAACCTTTTTCCGTCCCATTTTGTCACCAAGCCAGCCGAAGAAGAGTTGGCCAACCAAAGTACCAATAAGGGCAACACCAGTTACGGCTGATGAGGCACTGGGAGGTAAGTTTCCGGGGCTTTGGTTGCCGTCATGGTAGTAGTATATGCGTCCCATTAGCTTTGTGCAAAGGGAAATACTGAAGAGATCATAAGCATCCGTGAAAAACCCCATTCCAGCAATCACAATTGCTGTGAAATGGTAGAGTTGAGTCTTGGCAACATCTAGTGCATTAAGCACTTCCAGTTGCTGTCCAGGCATTTTTGAATATGTTGCTTAGCCCTTTCCACCCCTGACACTCAATTTTCAGAACTAATTATCTGGATCAGATAAACAAAAAATTAGCTTAATTATCTAGTTCATAACTGAATGAGAAAGCTTCAAAAATCAGAAAATAATGAATTACCTACAGAAAATACAGCAGGATGGAGAAAGCAGAAGGAGCCAAAGTAGTCTTGACAAAAATAATGATAATATAATATTAGGAGGGCCATTAGCCATGTATGCCTAACTATGGAATGACAGCAAAAGTCATTTTCATTAAAACTTATATAGTACAAAAGTTCTGTAAAGACCGTTTCAGTGTATTTATGACAGATGTTCTCTATGACTTTCATGCACAAAAAACTAAATGGGATCCCCAACACCTGTGCAAAGTTCATCTCCTCCCCCCTCCCTATCCCTGACCCTGGTTATGGTGCAGGGGATCAAATGTTGATCAAACTGAAAACAAAATGAACATCACACCAACTAATGGTAAAAGTTGAAAAATCAATGCAACTCAAAACAAAAGGATGAAATTATGTTAAATGCCAAGTTCTCAAAGTACACAGAAATTAGCAAAAAATCAAGAAAAAGCTCATGAAATCTTCATCTCTAACTGGAGGGAGGCAGAGGAAAAATACCTGCTACCAAGAACAAGAATCAGCAGAATGGGAATTGAGGAATGAACATAGATGTCTGCTAAGAGCGGGCTATTTAAAGTAAAAAACTCAGCCTTTGAATTCACATAAACAGCTAGAATATATTGTGGACCGAATTAGAATATATTATATTCATCAGATTCTTTATATGTATTTATTTAATTCTTTTTAAAACTTAACGATACAATCTTCTATAAATCTTTACACAGAAAAATATTATTTATTGGCAGAGAGAATATTAAATAATGTATTAAATTTTTATTTATTTTTAAACAGATGCAGTGCTAAAAGATCTCCAATTGTATATACATGCATTTGTATGGAAAAGTTTAAGCAAATGATGATGTTTCGCTACTTCATTGGTCTATTATCACATGAACCTTAAGCATTCAATTTGTCAAGAAAAGTTGTGTATTCAAGAAAGTTGAATAATTCATCCACGTAATTACTAATTCCTAACATCTAATCCCCGTCCGGTTGTATAAAAAATAAAAGAAAAGGAGGTAGAATAAGGATATATATATACAATTAGAGACATTTGAATTAATTGAAGTAGGCCATCCCCCAAATACTGACTTGAATCAAGTCAATACATGCCTCTGCACTATTTAGTGATCAGATTATATTTGCCAACAACACAAGCAACCATCTTATTAAAATTATCATTTATTTATATGATTGTAATTATATCTGCTTGTGTATGTAGGACCATGGTTGTCGACAAGTATAGGATGGATATTGTCATATTGATAATTAGGTAACAAAAGATTTCATCCCTTTTTTAACTATCTTACTCTGGTGATATTAGAATGTACAAATTCGTGTATAATAATAATTTGTTAAAAATATTTTTAATTCAATAAATTTTAAGTCCAGATCTCTTATTATTTACTCAGAGAAATCTAAAAGGACCCTTTTTGCTTTTCTCAAGATTTGCTACAATGATTGTGTAACTGGATTTTGGGATCAAAGTTGAGTTCCCTTAGGAGACAAAGGAAAATCTAGAGAAGCAGCCAGGAATATATGGGATATTCTTTAGATGCGTCACGAGAAGTACGTCTTTCTTAACTATGAAGAGCATGGGACCCTTGAAAGCCCTTCTTGTAGGAAATTCACTAGCAAGTCCATATGTTGTCACATACATATGTCGTATTTCTCCTAATGATTGAGACCTTTTTGCCATGGTAGCTTAAAGGGAAGACAATGAGATACCATCAGACGGCAAAGATTATTAATATGTTGTGGGAAGTTGCCCAACAATTTATGAAGATGTACGTGATATGCTAAGCTATATAAAAATTTCTTTGACTTAACTTTGCGTTTTAACTAGTGACAATTGCTAAAGTACAAATTTGTTATCTTCAAACACAGTCCGTAATGTGGGCCAGAGGCATAAGACGAATTTTGAAAAATAGACCTTCATATTTTTTTTGTAAAGAAACATATAAAATGTCTCAATATAATGAAGCAAGATACTAATCTAAAGCTCACAATCTAAAGTGTGTGTGATGGTCTAGACTCCAATATCCCCTCATTATATTAAATATTACAATATTAAAACAAATAATAATATATTGGGCCCTAAAAATAAATAAAATTAATTATGATTTAAAAAAATATTAGGCCTCTAAAATTTCGGGACTGATGTGGTCGGTTCGAGGGAGAACCAACGCTAGAGGTGTCAAAATGAATGTAAAATCAATAAACATTCAAATCCATCTATAATTAAATGGATTTGATTAACTCATATAAGTTAAATGGTTTTAAATCAACATCCATTTAAATTCATTTATCTCAATGGATTTCAATAGATATCCATCAAATTCAATTAACATCCATTTAAAAAGTCAACACTTGTTCAATTTCATTAATCAAATATATTAATTATCCTTCTAACAAAAAAATAAATTTATAATTTATTATTAATTGTAATTTCATTTCTTTTTTAGTATCATGATTCAAGGGTAAGAAAATTGTATTTTGGTAATACAATGAACAATAACTATTCGAGAACAAGTGCTTACCTCTTTTCATCCAATTTATCTTCTTTTTTTCATGTTTATGCTCACATATTACCTTTGGATCTCTACTCAGAATTTCACATAATGAATTTAAATGAAATTGGGCATCTAGGTTAGTAGTACTTAAATCGAGTGGGGCTTCTTGAATTTTGAATGTTTTTTCAGTTAAGGTTTTAGTATTAATTGGCGGCAACAAATTTGAATTGTTGTGATTAATCTTCTTATAAGTTATAACTGTTCTTTTTTCTTCATTTTTTAGGTTTGTGTTTTGCACATGTGCAATTTCCTTGTAATCAAATACCATAGTCGAGTATGATTATTGATTATGACCCGACTATGACTGCTACTTCAACTTGTAGTTTTTTCCTTTTGGTTTTTTTTTATAATACACTATCTAACTCTTCAAATTTTAGTTTGATCAAGTAATCTATTGCTTTGCATGTAATTATGTGTTCTACATTTTATAGAAGTTTAAATTCTACTTCGAATTGATTGGAGGAAAATATGCTTCTAATTTTTAATGGCTTGACCCAGATGTTTAATAAATTTTGTTATCATGCATGTTATTTTATATTTTCTTTTTGAGGGAGTTTAAATTCACTTTCGTATTCGTTGGTGACAAGTCTACTTCAATTTCATACTCTGTTTTGTTCTATTTGTTGAGTCTTATTTGATATATGTTTATTTGATACCACTTGTTTGATCTCTTGAACACCCTTGGTATTACTAGATGCTTTCAAAGACACTTTTCGGAGCACTGTGGCTAACACAAAGGGAATCAAGCACATTTTTTATAGTCAAGACAATAGTTTGATGGCATAGTCGACTATAAGGTGAGAAACTGAGATTTTATTGTATTCAAATATCATAGTTGAGTGTGGATATCAATTATAACTGGTCTCCTTTAATTTTTTGGGTTTGTATTTCCTGCTCAATTTTAGTATAATCTTGCAAAGAGATAGTACTCTCCAACTTGGCAGGTATAGTTTATAATTGTTTCTATAATCATATTTTCTATAAATCTTCAAGTTAATGTTTTTTGAGATCAAAGTTGTAATATTACCGAATGTCATAGTCAATTATGGTTGTTGGCTCATAGTCGATTATACCATGGTTGAGCATGATCATATGATTATATCTATAGTCAATTATACTACTTAATTATTAAGTTATATCAATTACACTAAATCATTGTTTGTGTTGAGTATTTGTATGTCTAAAATTCCTTTGTATGATGCAAAACGTAAAAGAAGTCTTGGTTCACGAATGGCCAATGAGAATGAAAATGAAACTAGAGAAACTATTGTTTTATTATAGTCGAGTATCATAATTGACGACGACCGTGAATGTCAATTTTGATTTCAATTGTAATTGTAATCCGACAATAGTAGCTTGTTTTATATTAGGACTAATTGTAATTTAACTAATATGACAATGTTATTTTCATGTTATAAAATATTTACTTAATACATATTTAATTTAGTTCAATTTTAAAAATAATAATTCAACATTACTTTAAAATAATGTAGAATTATTATTTTTAAAATTTTTTTAATATATATCCCGACATTTTAAAAATCATAATAAATGTCAAGATATATAGTATAATGACTGTAATTAAATGTTTGCTAAATTAATATATATTGATAGTTTGCAAATGTCGCAATAGTAACTATTACGACATTTGTACATATCACTTGTCCAACAAGTTAATTATAACATATGCACAAGTGTCTGTGTAAGACCACTCGTACGACATTTGCAAAATGTCAACTAAAAACACTTGTGTAGACATTATAAATTGATTTCTTATATTACACACAAATATTACTCTAGTCATAAATGGTACCAACGTTTGTCACAAACATCGTGACAACACCAAACGACTGTAAATATAACGATTCATTGTTGATATTTGATCAAAACGTCATGATAACCCTAAGATGACGTTTTTAAGAGTTTTGACTATATACGTCAAATGTCGTTGTAGCCATTTTTTTATGCCATTTTTTTGACGTAGTGTTCAAAGGGTTGTACATCACATCAAGCACAGATTCTTTCACCTTTCAACTTTTGGTTTGGTACCATATTTAAGGCTTTGGACAAAATGGAAACCTAAATTTTTATTTTCCCACAAGACTAGCACTCTGGCCTTTTTACATATTCCCATGGATAGCAAGAAACAGCCTTTGCAGAATGTCAAAATAAAATTTATGCCAAGAGATAAAACAATATGCAAATCAAAGTTCAAGCATCCCCAGCAAACCCAACATTTATGTTAAGGATTCACAAGCATACCAAGTTTAGTTGGAAATAGGTACAATAATAAAAGACAAAATGATCAAAAAATGAGCAATCAAAGCAGAAATTTACAAAATCTAGACATGTGCAACAAGATTTGAGTCAAGTATGATGCGAAATCCTCAAGGAATCAAAATTTTCGTACATACATATACTAAACTTTTCACCCAAAAGACCATTGCAGTTAAAAAGGGTGAATTGTGCTTGCAATGGAAAAAAAAAAGAGATTGGCAAAATTTTCCAATGCAATCCTTGTCGCACATTGGACCATCAATTCTACCCAATATTTTACTGTTTAGATTGTGAAAGTCTTGTAACTAGATTAACACAATAGAAAATGATCAAACCAAACATGTAAACAAGAATCCCACCACCTAAATCACACCATATTACCCCTTACACTTGCATTGCTTTGAGAGACCACATATGCATGTCTTTAAGTAACATACTGAAAAAAAAATTCAAAACAAATAGAAGCAAAATACCCGATAGGGTGTTATGAACATTTTGAGATGTCAATTTTTACATCGTCATTGACAAAGATATAGGAAAATTGATCATGGGCAGGTTGCTAACATCATCAAAGCTTGAAATGATACTTAATATGAACAAAAACATGAGACAATCAGCGATCTCGATATCTACTACCTGTTTACATTTTTTGTCCCCAAACATATTATTTACTTATTTAAATGATTAAAAGAATAAAAAAAACCTAATTCTAATATACCCAACAACAATAAAATTTTACATTTTAATTTTGATTTTAAAATGTAAAATTATTGTTTTAAAAAAAAGTATTGTCGAGTTGGAATCGTGTCAAATGATTTTAATTCGAACGAGATAATAGCTTATCAAGTTGATATGATTTCAACTCGAACACACAAACCCCCAATCCTAATCCATTATTAACATGACAAATTCATGTTGTGTTGATGAATCGTATTTAATATTAACACTCGTAGTTTGACCCCACCTAAATTTTCGTATCATAGAAATAATTTCACCACATAAACCCTTAAGGAGAATAAAGCACTGCATTATGTAAGTAGGTATAGCTTGGATAATATAATTTATCAAAATTCTTTCCCTACAGATGAAAATAGCTTTTCTTTTCAACCAGATAATTTCTTCCATATTCTTTCCTTGACAAAACTAAAAATGGAAGACTTATATCTACCAATGAAGAAGGGTAAACTTAAGTATTTACAATCAGTACCCCAAGTGCTACTCTAAGTTCCAACTAAAAATGCCTTTTAAATAATGATCAACACTTTTACTAAAAACCAATGATGATTTATGGAAATTCACCAATTGTCCAAAAACATTTTCATATCGATCCAAAACTTGTTTAATTGCAGCAACATTTGTAGCATTAGCTTTAGTAAATAATAAGCTATCATTTGCAAAAAATAAATGGGAAATAGTTAGTCCAAAACTTCCAAAAGCCATACATTCCAAATTACCAAGAGTTCTTCCTTTAGAATCATATAATAAAAGCCTTCAAAACCAATATAAACAAGAAGGGAGACAAAAGGTCCCCTTGCCTAATGCCACTAGAAGGTGAAAATGAAGCAAAAGGGATGCTATTGATCAGAACTTAATAAGAAACTGATGAGATGCATGACATAATAAGGCTAATGACATGAGCTGGAAGCTGCATTAAAGTCATAATTTGTTCCACAAACTACCACTCAGCTCTATGAAAAGCCTTTTACATGTCTAATTTCAACCCCAAGTATTCACCGAGACAGTGAGAGAAAGAGTTCATGTTGTGAAATGCCTCAAAATCGACAATAGAGTTATATGTAATTAGTCTTCTAGGAACAAAGGCAGACTGAGACTCATGTATAACAAAAGAGAGAACTTGTTTCATTCCATTCGCTAGAATTTGACTAATAAGTTTGTAAACAATGTTACACTAACTTATAGGTCGAAAGTCTTGCATCCTAGTAACATTAGAAATTTTTGGAACCAAGACAATATAAGTATGGTTCAAACCTTGAATACCCACATCACCAAAGAGGAATTTAAACACAAAAGATGAGACATCAAATTTCATAATCAGCCAAAACTTCTTGAGAAACGCACATTGTATATCTTCATGATCGGGAGCTTTAGTATTTGGTAATTGAAAAAACAGTTGTATCAATCTCCTCTTGTAAATATATCTGAAGGAGTAAATTCCTGCTGATTACTAGGAAGAGATTTGAGATGAAGATCTAAATAGAATCAAAGTGAGTACTGATAGTGATCCCTCTACTTGATTTTCTCAAAATCAAAGGAATTAAATATACCTAGCCTAACATTGTTAGGTGAAAATCCATGAAATAACAAGTCATCAATTGGCCTTTTGATTCATTAAATCTATGAACCAGTTATGTCTACTTGTTAGTCTTGAAATCATCCAAATCCAAATACAATTCCAAGCTTCAATATATTCAGAGAAGTTCTCTGAAGAAGCAAGTTTTGTGAGAGTTTATTTTGTGAGCTTTTGAAATTATTTTCAAAAGGGAGAGTGATTAAAATAGTGAAGAAAAATCATTTGGGGGTATTTTTGGGAAATACTTGAGTGCCACTATTTTTATCTCACTTTGTATTGCCTCTAAAATTGTTATTTTAGAGAAGATTTTCTTTGTACCTACTATTTTATAGTGGAAGGAAATTTGGAGTTTGAGAGGTGGACGTAGCCCAAAATTAAGGGTGAACCACGTAAATTATTTGTGTCATTTATTTCTTGATTATTTTATTCAGCATTTATTCTGGACAATTATTTATGATTTGCCCAACAAGTGGTATCAGAGCTTTGTTTGTTAGTTCCATAAAACTCTTAGTATGCTCTGTGGTTGCAGCTTTGACTAATTCCACATCAGAAAAGATTTTATTGGAATTAATGTCTGTCACAATGGAGGCAAAGAATACCAAGATGATCAACTTAAATGGCAAAAATTATCACATGTGGAGAAGTAAAATGAAGGATCTATTTGTGATGAAAATGTATCTACCAGTATTTGCAATTGCTAAACCTGAAGGAAAGTCAGATGAAGAGTGGGAATTTGAACATGAACGGGTATGTAGTTTTATCCGTCAATATGTTGAAAACAATGTCTACAACTACATCTATAATGAGACTCATGCCCGGACACTTTGAAGTAAACTTGAACAATTGTATGCATCAAAGACGGGAAATAATAAATTATTTTACCTGAAAAAAATGATGCAATTGAAATACAAGGAAATAACTACTGTAGTAGACCATCTTAACAAGATGCAAGGTATTATGGACCAGCTGTCCAGATTGGGCATAAAGTTGGATGATGAAGTATTTGCTCTAATGGTACTAGCCTCTCTATCAGAGTTATGGGAAACTTTAAAGATCTCACTCACCAACACTGCATCAGATGATGTAGTAAATATGAAATTTGTTAAAAGTGGAATCTTAAACAAAGAAATGAAAAGGAGATCTCAAATTTCATCTTCTTCACAACCAGATGTTTTGGTGGCAGACTCCAGGGGAAAGAGCCAGTCTAGGGAACAGAACCTTAGAGGAAAGAACAGACGAAAGTCTAACAAATATGTCAATATTGAATGCCATTACTGTAAAAAGAAGAGTTACATAAAAATTCTGTCGAAAGTTCAAAAGTGAACAGAAGAAAAACAAAAGCAATGAAGTCAACAGTAATGATGAACAAACACATACCATTAACGACGAATTTCATGTCATTTATGATGAATATATTGTCAATATTGCATCCTACGAGACCAGTTGGGTGATTGACAGTGGTGCTACTATTCATGCAACATCTCAAAGAGAATTCTTCTCATCTTATACAACAGGAGATTTGGGCACAGTCAAGATGGGAAATGATAATATATCAAAAATTGTTGGCACAGGAGACGTTTTCTTGCAAATAGAAAATGGCACCAAATTAGTCCTAAGAGATGTCAGACATATTCCAGATATTCGCCTGAATTTAATCTCTACAGGAAAGCTTGATGATGCAGGCTTTTGTAATACATTTTTCAATAGCCAGTGGAAGCTTGCTAAAGGTTCCATGGTGGTGGCTCGAGGTACAAAGCAAACAACCTTGTATGTAATGAATGAAAAGCTCTCAACTGACATTGTAAGTGCTGTAAAGAAAGATGTTGTTGTTGAATTATAGCACAAGAGACTCTGCCATATGGGTGAAAAAGGATTGGCAAGTCTTTTCAAGAAGAAGATGCTACATAATATATATAAATCGCATTTGAAGAAATGTGCTGACTGTCTAGCAGGCAAGCAAAACAGGGTTGCTTTCAAAAGTTTCTCTCCTTTCAGAATGAAGAATGTGCTAGATTTGGTTCATTCAGATTTGTGCGGACCAATGCCTAAGTCACTTGACGGTGCTCAGTATTTTGTGACTTTCATTGATGACCATTCAAAAAAGATATGGGTATATTGTTTGAAAAAAAAAGATCAAGTGTTAGATGTCTTTAAACAATTTCATGTCTTAGTTGAGAGACAAACTGGGAATAAATTAAAGGGCATTCGGACAAATAATGGTGGAGAATACATTAGACCATTTCATGCTTACTGCAAAGAGCATGATATTCAACATCAGACAACACCTTCGAAAACACCGCAGTTAAATGGCATAGCTGAGATGATGAATAGAACTTTGATGGAGAGAATCAAATGTTTACTCTCACATGCAAAGTTGTCTAAGACCTTTTGGGGTGAAGCTCTATACACAGTTACATACATATTGAATATTTCACCATGTATCCCTCTTGAATTGGATGTTCCTGAAAAAGTATGGTCAGAAAATAATGTTTCATATGGTCATCTGCGGGTGTTTGGCTGCAAAGCATTTGTACATATCCCCAAAAATGAGAGATCCAAACTTGATGTCAAGACACGACAGTGTATTTTTATTAGCTATGGTCAAGATCAATTTGGCTATAGGTTTTATGATCCAATTGACAAGAAACTCATCAGAAGCCTTGATGCCGTGTTTATTGAAAATAAGACCATTGAAGACATTGACAAAATGAAGAAGGATGTTCCTGATTCCAATGATGGCTCATTAGATCTAAAATTAATTCCTCCAACACCAGTGCAAAGACAAGTTGGAGAAGAAGGTCAAGTTAATTTACCTGATGAAGATGATGCTCCCATAGAAGTTGATTCTGAAGACAAAGAAGATAATATTCATTAGTCAAAACCAATACATGTGACCTCCCCAGTTCTTCTAAGAAGAAGCGATAGAACAAAACAACATTCTACAAAATATTCAACCAGTGATTATGTGTTACTCACTGATGAGGGGAGAACCAGAAAGCTTTGAAGAAGCCATGAACTGTGAATCCAAACATAAGTGGATTGAAGCCATGCAAGATGAAATAAAATCCTTGCATGAGAATAAGACTTGAACTGGTAAAGCTACCAAAAGGCAAAAGAGTTTTGAAAAATAAATGGGTGTTTAGAATCAAACACGAAGAACACTGTTCCAGTCCAAGATTCAAAGCCAGACTAGTTGTCAAGGGATTTCATCAAAGAAAAGGAATTAACTTTGATGAGATTTTCTCACCAGTTGTGAAGATGACATCCATCAGAACAGTGATTGGATTAGCAGCGAGTCTTGACTTGGAAATTGAGCAAATGTATGTCAAAACTGCCTTCCTACATGGTGATTTGAAAGAAGAAATATACATGGACCAGCCATAGGGTTTCAAGCAAAAAGAAAAAGAGGATTGTGTTTGCAGATTGAAGAAAAATCTTTATGGCTTGAAACAAGCACCGAGACAATTGTACAAGAAGTTTGAATCTATTATGGATGAGCAAGGCTACAAAAAGACTACTTCAGACCATTGTGTTTTTGTGCAGAAATTCTCTGAAGGTGATTTCATTGTTCTTTTACTCTATGTGGATGACATGTTGATTGTTGGCCAGAATGTTTCCAGAATTGAAAATTTGAAATAACAATTGAGAAAGTCTTTTGCCATGAAAGACTTAGGTCCAGCAAAACAGATTCTTGGCATAAATATCATCAGAAACAGATGTACCAAGAAACTGTGGTTGTGTCACAGGAAAAATACATTGAAAAAATACTTTAAAGATTTAACAAGGATAAAGCTAAAGCGATTAGTTGTCTTCTTGCTAATCACTTTAAGCTAAGTACTAAGCAGTGCCCTTACACAAATAAAGAGAATGAAGATATAAAAATGATTCCATATGCTTCGGCAGTTGGAAGTTTGATGTATGTTATGGTATGTACAGGACCAGATAATATTTATGCAATTGGAGTTGTGAGTAGGTTTCTTTCAAATCCTGGAAAAGAACATTAGGTTACAGTAAAATGGATTTTCAAGTATTTTCGAGGTAATTCCAAAATTTGTTTATCCTTTGGAGATGTCAAACCTGTATTGGTTGGTTATACCGATGCAGATATGGCTGGTGACATAGACTTAAGAAGAAGTACTTTAGGCTACTTAGTTACATTTGCAGGTGGAGCCGTATCATGGCACTCAAGATTACAGAAATGTATTGCTCTTTCTACTACTGAAGTGGAGTTTATTGCATCAACGGAAGCGTATAAAGAGTTGTTGTTGATGAAAAAGTTTTTAAAAGAACTTGGTGTGCAGCAAAACAAGTATCAATTATTTTGTGATAGCCAGAGTGCTATTCATCTCGGGAAGAATTCTTCATTTCATTCAAAATCCAAGCATATTGATATGAGATATCATTGGATCAGAGGATCAGAGAGATGTATTGGATGAGAAGTTACTACAGATTGACAAGATTCATACAGATGAAAATGGATCAGATATGTTAACAAAAGTTCTGCCCAAAGAAAAGTTTGAATTCTGTCAATCAGTTGCCGAAATTGTGAAGCCCTTAATGTAGTCGCGGGGGGAGATTTGATAGTGATCCCTCTATTTGATTTTCTCAAAATCAAAGGAATTAAATATACCTAGCCTAACATTGTTAGGTGAAAATCCATGAAATAACAAACCATCAATTGGCATTTTGATTCATTAAACCTATGAACCAATTATGCCTATAAATAGGCATCATTTGTTAGTCTTCAAATCATTCAAATCCAAATACAATTCCAAGCTTCAATATATTCAGAGAAGTTCTATGAAAAAACAAGTTTTGTGAGAATTTATTTTGTGAGCTTTTGAAATTATTTTCAAAAGAGGGAGTGATAAAAATAGTGAAGAAAAATCATTTGGAGGTATTTTTGGAAAATAATTGAGTGTCACTATTTTTATCTCACTTTGTATTGCCTCTAAAATTGTTATTTTAGAGAAGACTCTCTTTGTACTTAATATTTTATAATGGAAGAAAATTTGGAGTTTGAGAGGTGAACGTAACCTAAAATTAAGGGTGAACCACGGTAAATTATTTGTGTCATTTATTTCTTAATTATTTTATTCAGTATTTATTCTGTGCAATTATTTCCACTGCGCCCAACAAGTACCAGTAAAAGTAAAAAGCTCAATAAAATAAGTTAAAGCTATTTGATGAAAATCTTTAAGTTTAGTACAAAGTTCCTCAGATGGCGCCTATAGTTTTGACACAGTATTCTTGCTACGACATTGACTAGTTTTTTTATGAAAATAGACACTATTACAATCTCCGGACTTCAACCAGTCTTTTATACTTTGTTGTTTCCAATAAACTTCTTCTAAGTAGAAGTTCTTCCAAACTAATAACCAGTGAACGGTCCAAAACACGATCAAAGGCTAAACTAGACCAAAGTGCATAAAGTTCTACTTGCAATTGAGAAACTTTCCTACCCAAATGACAATGTTTATTTTTACTCTAGAACCTTAAAGATTCTCGAGTAGAAACAATCATGTTAAACAAATGTTCAGCCGAGACTAAACACTATGCGCTTTGAAACTGCTGTGAGACTTCATCATCTTGCAACCAAAAAGTATCATAACAGGGACACTATGCCACTTTTGAACGTGCCCTTTCTAAATTTGATGATCAGTTAAAATGATTGGGAGATGATTTGAATCATCATTACTCATTGATCACAGCGAGGCTGCATCTCAGCCTCCACCGATTTATATAAAGAATCATAAAAAAATTTAGCCTTCTTCATAGTACGAGAAGGCAAACCATCATCTTGATTCAGTTGTGTACCAACACTAGAAAACAAAGTTCGTGCCAGGGAAGCCAGTGGAGAAGAATTTGGAGTGGGTGAATTCTTTGGCCTTCTATCTCGACATTTTGCAACTTTAGCTGGGGGAACAGTGTTAAGAGCAGAAGAGTTGGTATTGCATACAAAGAAGTGACAAATAATGATATCGAAATTGCCAAACAGAACTTCAGACAATAATGGTATGAGGAGTTCCAAGTTAATTGGCTAGACAGGCACAGTCATTACAGTGGAAACAGGGAAAGAGTTTCAGTCTCCCCCAATACAACAATATCTTGGACAGAAGAATCATAATTAGAATTATGAGCATTCAAAATCAACCAAAAAATAGGAAGCCATTGGAGGATTGAAAGTAGCAGTTGGCACTGACGATAAGTCAAGGACCATTTTCGAAAGACGGGGGTCATCATGTTTTGGTTCAGATTCAAGCACATCAACAGAGATATCTACTAAAGATATTAGAAAATTCTTCAACAAAAGGGCATGTAAAAATGGGCCATAAGAGAAGTCCTCAATTTGCGACTGAGGAACTTCATTAGAGAGTTTCAAACAAAATTTGACAGTGTGATTTATACGGCCACAACAAAAGAAAATATTACATAGAAGTTCATATTGAATCGCAGCAGGGATGACACCATAAAAAAGTTCTAGCAAAAATCCTCTGTCAAGAGCAATTAAGATATCAAGACAGACACAGAGCCGAAAATATCTTTCATGTGAGTCTTGGAGCTCACGGATCTGTGCAGAAGTACAATTCTGAAATCGAATAATAATCCTACAACAAACTTTGACAGTAACATATTCTCTCGGAAGCCCACAAACAATAACCCAAAATGAAGCAAATTTAAAGGTAGAATCATATGAAATTATAGTTCTATTCCAACGTTGGAGGACAAGTAAAACATTATCAAAATACCAGGGACCCTCAGTAAGAACACGGGAAAGATCAGTTTCAGATTGGAAGAAAAACTTATAGATATTCGGCCGAATACTAGTAAAATTGAAATTCTTACACTTCCAAGATTTCTCCATAACAAGCCATAAGCTTCGAATCTGAACTTCTTTGACACGCCAAAACTTTCCAACAAGAAATTGATAACGTGTCAGGAAAATAAACAAGTATATATAATGTCTAACTTATACTCTAATAAATAGAACTGTATTTATTCCACGTTTAAAGAGTTTTAATATCAGGAATAATCTCACATCTAAAGATTTGTAAATAGAACTCTAATAAATTACATTATCTATTGGAGAAAAATATATATGTTAGAAAAATTAGAATATAAACATTTAATCAACATTTTTTCTTCCTAGAAAACAAGATAAAATATTTAATTAAAATACGTATCATTATAATACTATTTAAATATAAAATATAAAGGCCTAATTTAATTCTTTTACTAAAGTCTTTGGACCATTGAGCGGCTCTCACCATGAAAGATGAGATGATTTCGTTTTATTGGGCCATACCTGAGGATCCATAGGGTCATGGAGGCCGAAGTACGTCAACAAAATTTCCATAGTACACTGGCGGTCAGCATGATTCCATCTAAACTAGAAAATCGAATCATGATCAATAATTCAAAAATTGTTACCTTAGATTTCAATTCATAAATTGATAGTTTTTGTTTTCAATTCATTAGTTATGAGTAATCAAAACTAACCGTAACAGTTAAAATGATAGTTTATTAATTATTCAAATCATTTTTTTAATATATATATATATATAATTATGTTCTTATACGTTACAAGCAATTAATATATATTTTGTACAAAATCGTCATTGATGGATTGAAATATATGAGGAAAAAAATAAAAAAATTGAAGGCGAAAGTGAAAATAGGATATTGGGATTCAATTGTACTCGAAAAGAGCAAAGAGCAGTACCAAACCATGACTTTTTTTCTTTTTTGGAAAATCACCAACCATAATCTGAGTTATCTTTTGAGTTGTTTGAACTCTAAAGACATCAATCATCATTGCCAAACAAACAAGCTGATAACATAACTAAAAAATGAAAAAGCAAAATATTATTAAAAAAAAAAAAAGCATTGATCATGACTTGAACATTTCTTTTTTCCAAACAAGCAACTACCATCTCTCTACTATAATACTACTACTTAAATTAAGTCTCAACTCATTTTTTATAAAAATTACTTATTCTTTAGTAAAATGAAAAATTTGAGAATTCTTTATAATTTTTTTTAAAAAAAAAATTAAAACTGTATTAAAACTATAATTGTGATCATAATTGTAATCTTTCAAAATCGTGAATCGTTACTTTTCAATTTCAATTTCAATTTATCATTTTCATTAATTATAAACTATCAATTCATAAATCGTAATTTATAAACAATCGATTCATAAATCGTAGTCAAACCTAGTTTCATTCAGTCTTGTTGTGGCTCTACCTAGTCTCCCTCTGAAAACAAATCATAGTTTGACCCATTGGCCAATGTTTTTTCATACAAATTAAGGTGAAACAATTTTGAGCTTTATGGATCTTGGATTAGGAACCAAAATCCAAAAAGCTCAAAATCTGCAGGCGGGTGTTACTTGGGAATCTTCTCCCACGGATAAATCATCAAGATGTCCTTATATGAGATTGTTAAATAATAATAATGTAGGGGTAGTTTAGTCTTTTATTCTCTACTTAGGGCAAGATATATATTCTTTCTTTTCTTGTTGTTTTGTAATGAAACCCTAGCTCATTTTCTCCTCTCTCTTGTTCTTCTTCCTTATCTCTTCCTCTTCTCAATTTTGCATATACAATTGTTAAGATTAACAAAAGTAATGTTAGAAAAGTTATGTCTAAGGTTATGCTATATATAAGTTAATTCGTCAAAAGGTTGTGCTCTAATTTATCAAAAATCAAAATTATATTGTTCATGAATATCTATAAATACTTAGTGAAAAAATATCTAGTATATTAGTATGAAATCACTCTATAATCTCAATGACCTAGCAGCAGGTATGAGAAGTGTTGCACTTCAAAGTTCATATAGTACAAACAATTTTTCTAGCATACAAAGTCGGAAAAATTCCTAGTTATCTTTCCAAGGTTCTTGTGCTAAGAATTTTTCAGCTTCCTAGTAACAACACCAAAACTTTGAAAGCTTAGACACCATAAGTGAGTTTCATCACAATATAGACATTCAAACAGAAACTTATGAATTATTATGATTGGCCACTATATCTATATGTTTCAACACAATACTTTACCTCCGAATCCAATATAAAGACTTCTAAATTTGAACTTGAATCTAGAATTACACAGGGGCAGTCCTGTAGGTAGTTGCTGCAGTTGGCTCATCTTCATTCTCACCTGATAACTCCTCGAGTGATTTACCCTTAGGCTCTGGCACTAAGAAGGTGAAAACCATGCCCAATGCATTGACACAGCCAAGAACAATTAGTGAATTCTTCACTCCAATACCAGTTGGGTAGCCAGCATCAGTTTTGTTTGGATCTTGGCTTTGTGAAGCATACAAGAACCCGAACGCCCCGACTATAGCTCCTGCCTTCCCTGCTGCTGCAGAGATACCATGGCATGTTGATCTTAGCCTAGCTGGAAAAATTTCTGCTGGCACAACAAATGTTGTCGCATTAGGCCCAAAATTTGCAAAGAAAAATGTTAGTGAGTACATGGCAACAAATCCAATTCGGTTAGCCTCCAAAGTCCAGTGATGGTATGGGATAGCTAGAGCAAACATGAACACTGTCATGAAGAAGAATCCCATCAATTGGATTGCAAATCTTCCAATTATGTCAATGAAAGCCACAGTAAACCAGTATCCAGGGACAGTACTGCATAGAGCAATGAGAGTTTGTGCCTTAGCAATCCGATAGACCTCATGAACTGCATTCATTGTTTGAGCAGGAGGAATCCATCCAATGGCAACAAAAACATCCTTCTGGAAAAGATTTTGGCTATAAAAGGCTATATCAAGTAAAAACCATGTTGAAGTAGTTCCCAATAGGTGAAGACCATGGCGACGAAGGAAGTCCCTTGAAAACAACCCAAAGGTATTGGATTGTTTCTCAACAATTTTCTCCACCTTTTCCTCTTCAGGATCAAGCTCAACATGTAACACCTGAGCCATATCCTTAGCAGCCTTTTGGGCGTCCTTGGCAACAAGGGCTGTGTAACGAGCGGTTTCAGGCATCTTCATACGCCAGTAGTAGGTAAGAGCAGCTGGAAATGCTCCAAACATCAAAATAATTCGCCAAATATAGTCTGCTTGTGGCACTGTGGAGCCTTTGGGATCTTTTTCATAGGGCAGAGCATTGTATGCATGATCAAAAGAAGCAGAAACTATAAGAGCCACAATTCCACTAGTCAATATTCCAAATCCTTGCATAGCAAAAACTGCAGAAATGAATGAGCCACGAGTCTTCTTGTTGGCATATTCAGACATAATTGTAGCACTGAGTGGATAATCACCTAATTATGAACAAAATTGATAATTTGAGAATTCTGATTTAGAAACTTCTACACAAGTATAAGTATAATGGAATTTTAGGACTTTCAATTCTTTACCTCCAATGCCAAATCCAAGCCAAAACCTGAAGAAGCAAAGAGTAACAATGACACCTTTTGCACTACTTCCAAAGGAGAGCCCTGAGGCAAGGGAACATACAACCATGAGGACTAATGTTACACCATAAACTTTTTTCCGTCCCATTTTGTCACCAAGCCAGCCGAAGAAGAGTTGGCCAGCCAAAGTACCAATAAGAGCAACACCAGTTACAGCTGATGAGGCACCGGGAGGTAAGTTTCCGGGCTTTTTGTTGCCCTCATGGTAGTAGTATATGCGTCCCAATAGCTTTGTGCAAAGGGAAATACTGAAGAGATCATAAGCATCCGTGAAAAACCCCATTCCAGCAATCACAATTGCTGTGAAATGGTAGAGTTGAGTCTTGGCAACATCTAGTGCATTAAGCACTTCCAGTTGCTGTCCAGGCATTTTTGAATATGCTCCTTAGCCCTTTCCTCCCCTGACAGTCAAATTTCAGAACTAATTATCTGCTTCAGATAAATAGAAAATTAGCACTGGCTATGACTAATTCAAGAACAACTTTCTTCTGCCATACACCAACACTAAGTCCAATTAGCAGTAGGATTAGTCACCCCAAGTAAACTACAAAAGTTCTGCTAAGACTGTTTCATTGTATTTATCCCACAAAAAACTAAATGGAACACCCCCCCCCCCCCAACACGTGCCCAAAGTACAACTTCCTCCCCCCTCCCTGTCCCTGCCCCCTGTTATGGTGCAGGGGATCAAATGTTGATCAAACTGAAAACAAAATAATCATCAAACCAACTAATGGTAAAAGTTGAAAAATCAATGCAACTCAAAACAAAATGATGAAATTATGTTAAATGCCAAGTTCTCAAAGTACAAAGAAAGTTGCAAAAAATCAAGAAAACGCTGATGAAATCTTTTATCTCTAAACAGAGGGAGGCAGAGGAAAAGTACCTGCTACCAAGAACTAGAATCAGCAAAATGGGAATTGATTACTGAACATAGATGTCTGCTAAGAGCGGGCTATTTAAGGCAAAAGAACTCAGCCTTTGAATTCACACAAACAGTTAGGATTATGCGGCATATTAAAGTATATACCCTTCTTTGAAGTCAACGATTATTACAACCTTGCTTCTTGTGAACTCTCCATGTTTATACAAAACTTCCTATTCTTAAAATATCACATTAAAGCTAAAATCGCTTTTCTAGAAAGCTTGTGACACTAATAAGAGTTGTTAATTTTGATTTTGCAACATTGTATTTCAGCAATACACATATACAAACTGTGGGATCTTTTAAACATTTAATACAGTACTTTCGTTTTATAATATTAGTCTAGTATAAGAATTAATGAAATGATTAAATAATCATAATTAGTCATTAAAAAGACTAATTACCATATCTTGATTCTTTAAATAGAATTGATATTGTGGACCGAATTAGAATCTATTATATTCATCAAATTCTTTATTACGTATTTATTTAATTTTTTAAAAAACTTAAAGATATAATTTTCTATAAATCTTTATACACAGAAAAATATTATTTGTTGGTAGAGAGTATATATAAAAAAAAAGAAGAAAACATATGAAATGCTAAAAGATCTCCAATTGTCTATACATGCATTTGTATGGAAAAGTTTAAGCAAATGATGATGTTTCGCTACTTCATTGGTCAGTTATCACATGAACCTTAAGCATTCATTTTGTCAAGAAAAGTTATGTATTCAAGAAAGTTGAATAATTCATCCACGTAATTACTAATTCCTAACATCTAATCCCCTCCCGGATGTATAAAAAATAAAATAAAAAGGTAGAATAAGGATATATATATATATATATATATATATATTATACAATTAGAGACATTTGAATTAATTCAAGTAGGCCATCCCCCAAATACTGACATGAATCAACAGTTTATTAGTCTCAACTCCAAGTCAATACATGCCTCTGCACTATTTAGTAATCAGATTATATTTGCCAACAACACAAGCAACCATCTTATTAAACTTATCATTTATTTATATGATTGTAATTATATCTGCTTGTGTATGTAGGAACATGGTTGTCGACAAGTATAGGATGGATATTGTCATATTGATAATTAGGTAACAAAAGATTTCATCCCTTTTTTTTACTTTCTTACTCTGGTGATAATTATTCTATGTATAAAGTGGAGCAGGTATATTAGAATGTACAAATTCGTGTATAATAATAATTTGTTAAAAATATTTTTAATTCAATAAATTTTAAGATCAGATCTCTTATTATTTACTCAGAGAAATCTAAAAGGACCCTTTTTGCTTTTCTCAAGATTTGCTACAGTGATTGCGTAACTGGATTTTGGGATGGAAAGTCTAGAGAAGCAGCTAGGAATATATGGGATATTCTTTAGATGCTTCACGAGAAGTATGTCTTTCTTAACTACCAGTTCATGAATCTTCCTAACAGATTCATTCTTTTGGAGAAAGGAAAGGCAGAAAAACAAGATCACAAAAGTACCTTTATTATTATTATTATTATTATTATTATTTAATATAATCATTAACTGCATCTTAGCCCAAAAATGACTTGAATGAGATGTCCAAAGCCTTTGCAAGCTCGCAATGGCACATTATGTGTCATACTGTTTACATCATTATTATCGATCACTTTTTCTTTTCTTTTTTTTTCCTTTTTCCCATTTCAAACTGAAGTTTGTGTGGATTTGAGGGCGAAGAGAGAACCACAACTTTTTTTCAAGTAATTGTATGTAAAATTACTGTTAATTATATATGTATATTTAGTTGCTATCTCTTAGTCGAAATGGAAGAAGGCATTATGAATTAACATTTAATACGCATAAGGTAACTTTGCTTTGTTGTTTTATTCACAATAGGACATGACATATAATATAATATATAATTTTATGTGTTCAAAGTATGAAACTCTAAAAGCTTGTGTTCAAAGTAAGAAGTTCAAATATTAATTTGATACAATTAATCATGAAATAAGACATTTACATATAAAATTTTTATATCTCTTAAATTGAACGTTTTATCATGAATTTTTATTATGAGATTCATCTATTAGCTTCACGTTTTTTTTAGTTTCTTGATCCATTAAGACTCAAATGGTAGAATCAGAAGTAATATATATATATATATAAAAAGAAGAAACTTTATCCGATGGAAACTTAGGGACAGATTAATTGACATTGCACAAGACAGTTTGACATTTTCGTGTGAATGTGAAATTGCGAATCCAGATTCGGGTGCTTTTCCTATGAAGAGCATGGGGACCCTTGAAAGGCCTTCTTGTAGGAAATTCACTAGCAAGTCCATATGTTGTCACATACATATGTTGTATTTCTCCTAATGATTGCGACCTTTTCGCCATGGTAGCTTAAAGGGCTAGACAATGAGATCCCATAAAAAAACGCATATTGCTTTCAAATGGATATTCTGCAGACGGCAAAGATTATTAATATATTGTGGGAAGCTGCCCAGAAATTTATGAAGACGTACGTGATATGCTAAGCTATATAAAAATTCCTTTGAGTTAACTTTGTGCCTTAACTAGTGACAATTGCTAAAGTATAAATTTGTAGATACCAAACACAGGTCGGTTATGTGGTCAAGAGGCATGAGATGAATTTAAAAATAGACCTTCATATATTGAATAATAAATTTAATACAATCAAACAAAAAAGAAAACAAAATCTGAAAAATTACTATATTATCAAAAAAATTCCTTAAACACTATACATCTTGCAATTTTGGAAGCAAAAATACTAATCAATATGCTCACAGTCTAAAGTGTGATGGTCTAGACTCTAATATCCCCTCATTATAGTAAATATTACAATATTAATATTATTTTTTTGGCCCTAAAAATTTTAAAAAACTAATTATGATTTAGAAAAATATTGAGCCTCTAAATCTTCGAGGCAGAGGTGGTCGCCTCAAGGGAGAACCAGCCTTGTCTTCATAATGACTTTTGTTTTTAATAATGAGCTCTTATAAACTAATTGTTTGAGGTCTTTCATTATAAATAAATTTGTAATCGATCAAATTATTATTTTTAAAATTTATACTTTTTATGTCGAGAATTGAATGTCAATTTTTAAATTTTATTAAAAATTAAGGAAGACTTTTGAGTGTAATTAAGTTATCAAATTATATTTGATATTAATATAATAGATAGCGAAGTCCATAAATTGTGGGATATAAATCTTTCAAATTAAAGTAGCGAGTGATAACACCATAAGTTAATGATATTTAAATCCCTCAAATTCATCGGGTTATTAATGAAATTTTAGATAAAAATATATTTATTTAAAAAAATATGCATTCAATTCTTAAAAAACTAAATTAAAAATGTGAACATTCGCAATTGAATGGAATATTATCATTTCTATTGTTGTTGCTATTGTAGTTGTCATCATCTCGAAGTAATATGGAATTTTGGCAAGTTTTGTCCCTACTTTATTTATTTTTAGTGAACAAGACCCTTATATTTGTTTTTCGACTATTAAAGTCCTTACTATTTTTATATTTAATGAAGGCATTTTTTACCATTTTCCAACCAAGTCAACACAAAGCGTCTTTAAATTTTGATATGATGTTGTAGCAAGTATGATGTTGACTCATGGCTGACCTGTTGGAAAACGGAAAAAATGTCTTGTTTACTAAATATAAAAAATTAAAAAAAATATGGGTTTTAGAGTCAAAAGATAAATGTAAGAACCATATTCATCAAAAATAAAAAAGGTAAGGGATAAACTTGCCAATTTTCCTCATAATATAATAGAAATTATATAACTAATGACGTAAGACTGGAAATTAATATCTCTCCCAATGTACCGAACAAGTTTATGATTTATTCAAAATATTGATTAGTGTCCCTCAACAAAAAGAACATTAAGAAAAATTAACAATTTTGAGGGTAATAGATGTTTAACTACCTTATTTCCATGAAAAATCTCATTTGCTTGCCACAAGTAATTTTCTTCCCATCTAAAATTGATTATATTAGTTTGACTTAGTATATTAATCTATCCTTAATATGGTTATAGTAATGATATACGAACTCATCGGATATAAATCATTAAGCTAAAGAAGTTATTTTTGAAATGTTATTTTTGAATTTCAAAAGAAAAACATGTTTACTGTTAGAAAACATTTTAAAAAAAGTCAAAAAAGAAATATTTAATTTTAAATAGAAAGGATTTCTTTTATGAGGCCATCATAGAAATTGATTCTTATTATCGTGTTGGCGTAAGCTAAGGATAGAAAGTCAAAACTTAAATCAATTACGAAAAGATATTCACTGTAGTATTTAGCGAATGAATTCTAAAGTCTTTAATATAAAATTTTGGTGTCTCTCAAAAAAGAAAAAGAAAAAAAACATTTTGGTAGATTTGATTTTAGCAATCTTAAGTGTGCAAAATGCTAAAACTGCTTTAAAAAAAATTATATCATAAAAAACAATATACATTATCTTAAATTGAATATTTTTTAATATAAACACATATTCTTTTCATAGAATATCATGAGTAATCTTCTTTATAATGTCATTTTCAACAAATTATTATCTACCTCATGTGTGATGTGAATATAAGGAAAGGAAGTGTACCCTTCACAGAAAAGACATTATTAAATAATCCAAACACCCTAGAACAAAGTCAGGTCTTTATTATTCCCCAAAAAATGAAAAAGTCTGAGATCTTTAAACGTTTTCATATAGAAACTTTGTTATATTCCGGTCCATATTAATTATAAAATTATTTCACACGCTACTCATTAAATTCTAAACATTTCAAAAGTTATAAATGCAATATTTGTTTAAAATGAGATTCACAAACGTTTTAAATTGTACACTAAATCAATTCAAAGTCATTACAGTGAAATCTTACCATGCAAATATATAACAAAAATCTTACACCCTGATTCTAAAGATTTGGCTTATGTAAATGTATTTTCCTTGCATTTGATTGATTGGATATGGATAACTCTATTATCAAACTCAGTCCAAAGTCCTTCTCTAGCCAGGAAGAATGGAGAGGATGTGAAGATCTCCTCCGCCTTAAAATTCTTTCAATTAGACTCCAATTTACTCTTTTTCCAGAGTAAATATACTTAATTTAAGTATTCTTTCACACTGAGACATAGGTATATACATAGTAACTATATTAATAATCCTTCTATGCTAATAGTATCAGTCCCAATTTCCATTTTTAATTGATTTGTTTTAAAAGTCCTATTTATTTTCAGTTATATTTTTTTCCCAATGATGTCCTTGTTTAAACCATTTACAACGTACACTAATGACTTAGTTGCTTAATAACATTAATACCAAAATCTAGCTAACTAAAATTGATTTTGCTTCTATTGAAAAAAAATCAATGACATTGAGTTGACTAATTCATCTAGAAAGTGAGGAGAGAAGGGGAAAAAAAAATACATTTTGAGTATTTTGTTATTTTTTTATATCACATAATTTAACAAATCCTTAATATGCTTAATAAATGGCAATTGAAACAAATATTTTTTGGACAAAGGGATAAAGATGGCTAATGGATGATGAAAAGAGGCAAATTTGTCCATCAAATGTGCCCACTTGACAAATTGGTGAATTTAGTCCCTTATTTTTCATTTTTTTTTAATGACATTGGTCTCTTTCTTTCTTTTCCTTTTTTTTTTTTTTTTGCACTATTAGGTAGTGAATTTTGAGTTAACTATTAGGTTCATTAATTGGATTTTTGATAATATTATGAGAGATAGTCCATCTACTTTATGAGTGAAAATTGGTTTCTAATTGGCCTTTTGTTTTCTTTTCTGTAAAGGCATTCTTTATTCATAGAGGCCAAGGAGAACAGTAGCAAACATCCTTCAGAACATAAGCCACAATTAAATAGATTAGGAGGAAATCCTTAGGCAACCCTTCACTCTACTGGCAAAGCCCTGGTGTCTAATGTTTCCACCCTCAGCCCTAGCGGCAAAGCCCATGTCTATTCCATCTGCCATATATCTTTCCCTACCTATCAAGCTTGCGGTCACAAGTGGCTACGACACACATATCAGCGGCCACAACGCAGAAGGCAGAGCAGTCATCCATAGATATGATTTGAATTTGCAGAAGTCATTTCTTGCTTCAATGGACTTCCCCTAATTTTTTTTTTAATCTTAGAAAGAGACTCAATCACACATTGTCTAAAGATTTCTCAAATCATTCTAAATCGATTCAATGCTTCTTTATCGACGAAAAAACTCAAAACATAATTTCTTTTATTCTTAATATTCAAATTCGAGCCATTTGCTAAAACAACTTTCTTTCAATTGCCCCAACTGTTGTGAATTACTTCCACTAATTTTGAATGAGATTTTTATAGAAAAATTGGGGAAATTTTGACCCCTTTTATTTTTAAAAAAATGGAGAAAATAGGTGTACAGTAGATGGACAAAATACCATCCATATTATTGTTAAAAATCCTAACATTGACTTTGGTTGATTAACTAGAATGATTGATGGAATGACATAATAGTTAACTTGAAATTATAGAGAACCTAAAAGTAGGAAGAAAATAAGAAATGGATCAATGCCACCAAAAAATGAAAAATAAGAGACTAAATTCACCAATTTGCCAGTAGGCATGTGTGAACAAATTTGCCCCTCTCCAAACGTTGACTTGTTACCGCATCCAAATTTGCAAACCGATATTAATAAAGGGATCTGATAATCAAGGGGAAAAAAAAGAAAAGAAAGAAAATGGACCAATATCAAGATTGATAAATAAGAGACTAAATTCACCAATTTCCCTTCCAAGGATAATGGGTTCAAGCACTCTCCACAAATGTATTGTATTTCAAAGAAAAAAAAGGACCAAAGAATTATGAGCATAATAATATAGAAATCTGAATCTCAGTAGGTCTGTATCTGCACAGCTCCATCTAGCAGGTTCTTCTTGCAGCTGAAATTCCCATAATAACTAGAATTCAGTCAGACAAGTTCTTATGGGAATTTCAGTGTAGAGTTGATAATAAGGGAACTGATTGGTTTAAATTAAAGAACTGGTAACATTCACTCAATTCACAAAAATTTACAACAAATCAAGGCTACCTAGTTCCCAATATATCTCACAACAGCAAGAGTTCCCCATAGAGAGGGATCAGCAGATTACTTCCCCCAAACAGCCCCCCTCCCCCCCAAAAGAAAAATGCCCTCACTGTATTGGACAAGGAGGCTCAGCAAATGTATTTGGTTCACAAAGAATCCAACTCCCACAAGATCCGCTTACATAAAGTAGAGGATGTTATTACAGCTTCCCAATTAGTATAACTGGAAGAAAATTTCAATATTCTTTCCCTGCTATAGTGCTTCCCATCTACGAATGTTACATGTTATTTATAGAAGTTCTACGTCATCTTCTCTCAGCATGGAAAAGACGTCTATAGTAAGTTTTCAAGGATGTACTCACCAACTGAATCAAGTTATCCTACTTTACCAAGAAATGACTGCAAAATCAAATCAAAGATATTGTTAGAACTTTAGCAAGAAAACGAAAGGGAGAACCTTCTGAAATACATGCCAGATTCCCTGACACAACCAGGCAAATGTAATAATATGCAGACACAGAGACATGCAAGTAATTAAGATTTTAGGTGAGAGTTAGGACCATAGTCAATTCTCCTTGAACTAGAGAAATTACCAGCAAATGGAGTCTAAGCATGCAATTGTGAAGTTTGGCCTAGTCCTATAAGATGGAGCCACATTGCCTAGTCCAACTGCCCGTTTATAAAACAAGCACAAAACCAATTTCATAGAATGAATTGTTTTTGTAGAATTAATTGACCTATGGTATGAATGGAGAATGGAGCCTTGAGAAGGAATTCCCCACAGGATTATAGAAATTAATTGATCTATGTTATGCCATACATTAGCAGTTGCATGTCACCAAGCAAATATGCATGTGTTTTTTCTTTTCCCCATATGTATGTATATATGAACCAATTTTATGATGTTTGGTTCTGAGCTTAGTTTCAACCTGAAACAAAGATCCCTTTGTCACCAACTAGAGACAAGTTATATAATGGAACAAGATTTTGTGCCAAATTGGAAGGTGGGTTTTTGGGTTCAGTGGTCATGGAATCATACAAAATGCTCAGATGATGATCTGTCTCGATAGTAATGAAATATCATTTTATGTTTTATTCATAAAATTCTAAAATACATTGTACGTGTGAGAGAGAGAAGAAAAAAACACTATCTAGTGGCCCATCAAGAAGCATTGGAGAAATTGAGTAATCGCTATCTTTTTCACTGAATTTTAGTAATGTTCAATTATAACCAGATCAAGTTAACAAGATAAATTAGGATTAAAATACAGCATGTACTTTTTAGTAGGCAATGCAGTGCAACCTATAATACAATGTCAAAAAATAACTACATTTTAAGTTGATCCCTTCTTTGCATCATCAAGGAAAAAGGTGAATTTTTAAGTCAAAGTGTATGAACTTGGCAGAAAGGAAAAAGAAGTGGTCTGTACCTTTGCTTTTGCAGGAGGGGTTCCTGTTTTAACTGTAGTAGTGCTCCCAAATCCAAACTTCGGTTTCTTCTCAGCGGGCTTCAGTATTTGGAAAGAGCACATTAAAGTCTCATCCACGCTCATCATAGCACCAGCATTGTCAAATTCTCCACAGTAGTTAGGAGCAGAAAATATTGTTACCAGTTGTCTATCAGCAAAAAATTCATATCCATCTTCTACAACCTGAAGCAAACAAACAATCAACAACAACAAAGTTCTGAGTTTCAAGGGAAACAATAATATTCAACTCAAACCTGGTGGGCACGGCAAATAAGATCAAGATCATGCTTCTGAAGAAATTCTGTCACCTTATCAGGGCCAAATGTATATGAAACTCCCCTGTCATTCATTCCCCACCCTTTAACATCTTTACTTGGATCTGACCACAGTAAATCACAAAGTAAACCAGTTTCGGGGACATCAGTTGGGCGCGGTAGGTTCCTTATTTGATCCAAACCATGCAAGTCGGGAGAAAGTCCCCCATGCATACACAATATCTTCTCATCAATCAGAGCTGCTACAGGCAGGAAGTTAAAACAATCTGTAAATACTTTCCATAATCTGACATTGAATCTTCGCTTACACTCATCATAGAATCCATAAATGCGGTTAACAGAGGCACATTCATGGTTGCCCCTGAGAAGGAAGAAGTTTTCCGGATACTTGATCTTGTATGCCAGTAGAAGACATATTGTTTCAAGACTTTGCTTTCCACGATCCACATAGTCCCCTAAGAATAAGAAATTGGACCTTGGAGGTAATCCGCCATATTCAAAAAGCCTTAGTAGATCAGAATACTGGCCGTGAATATCCCCTGGAAAAATATCTCAGAGATCAAGAAAAGTGATAAAATTGTGTGAAAAAAATAATAAACCATTGTAGTAACTTTTGTAAATTGGATCTGCCGTAAAGAGTCACTAAAAATTTTGATTCGTCCGCCAAGCAGAAGAGCAGATATGTTGCGGGAATACATTCAAACAAAACCAAAGGATGTATTCCAATTGTCAACACAACAAAATTGAAACCCAATTCATATCTTTTAGAGGGTTGTACATCACATCAAGCACAGATTCTTTAAGTAACACACTGATAAAAAGAATCAAAACAAAGTGAAACAAAACACCCAGTGGAGTGTCGGGGACTCTTTGAGAAGTCAATTTTTACATTGTCATTGACAAAGATATAGGAAATTTGACCATTGGCCAGTTGCTAACCTCATCAAAGCTTCAAATGATACTTCATATGAACAAAAACATGAGACAATCAACGAATCACTACAAAGTTCTTAATCATTTATCACGAAGAAGAGATACCTAGATCTGCACATCATATATTATCAGAACAAGTCCGTGATGTAATTGAAGTTGATTATCTTTCCACTAGCTAGGATCAAATGGCATATTGATATGAAAAGTGAAAACTCCCTACACCTCTTTTTCCAGCAGAGACGGGGAGGAAAAAGATAAGGTAATAAAGGAACTGAAGAAAAAGTAAACATGCATAGATAAATCCCATCTGAATCCTCATGCTGTGGGATTAGATGAGAAAACAAAGCGGATGGTTCACTCCCTTAGTATCACATCTAAGTTTGGAAGTTCAGGATTTGAATCCAGAATTGCATAACCTACAATTTATCTACTTCCCTCGTAGCCCATTCATTGAATAGGAGGATTGTCCTACGTAGTTTCCACCTACCAAACTAGACACATACTTTCATTTTGGTTGAAATCTGCAAGTTGGAAAAATGTATCAAAACTTGATTGCATCAAACTTTACAAAGTAAGGCGCCATGTTGATATGATGTTTGCACAATTACTCTAGCCTTTCCAGCAAAGCTTTGAACTGAATAACGGTTTATGCTTGATGCAGGTTATTCTGCGAGTATGAACTATCAAGTGATACAGAACAGTGTAAAATAGAACGCAATTATACACTTTTCCCCAGTATGGGTTGCTATACTAGTGTGTTTTTTTAATAAATGTCACATTTAGTAATTTAAACATCATTCATACACATTACTGCAGTTAAAGGGATGGAAAGAAGAAAGCCAATTAAGTCTAGCTGAATGCTGTCACTGTATTTAGCTTTAGAAGCTGCTAAATTTTTTATGATGCCACAAAACTTGCAAAAAACTGTATAAGTATCTATTAATAACCAAAAAACCAGTGACGTGGTTACTAAAGTTCCCACCAGCACACGTTGATACAAATAACAGTTCCATATATCCCGCTATGCTTCACACATCACAGCCCAAACAGATTTAATACTGCAAACTTCCAATTGAAGATTTGCAAAAGAAATGAAGGATTATCATCAAATCAAGCTTAGACTCCATTAAGGGCAGTATAAACAACCAAATTAAAACTAACGCACATCGAAGAATTCAATGGAGTATGGCTTATCAAATTCCTAGCACATTCCAGATATCAAAGGGTGCACGCCTTTTGTTCGTCTCATGACGTCTCTAAGTCAATCTCAACAGCCATTTTGGACATGTAACATGAGAAGGAATCAACACTGACTTTCTTTCATTTGTCTTTCATGAACAGAAAAATGTTGATTTCCTTCAATGGAGAACCATTTGCTACATGAAATTGCTTAAAGTGAAATGATTGGAAGATAGAACTATCTTCATCATCCTCTATACTTGTAACCAATAATAGCCATTGCAGCCCCCTGACATAAACGACCTAACAAAGTTGGGAAAGTAAGTATGTTGGCCCTTTCGTTGGAGCAGGCGCAAATTCCAACCCTTGTTAGGCAAGGGCCGATGCATTAGGCATCTTCTTTAAATTCCTGACTGTATCGCGTGATTTATAAACTCCTTAATAAACCGCTATCCATTGAGAGGCTGATTGTAGCGGTCCAGGAATAGTTGAGCTTAGCTCAGATATATAAAATATATATATAATAATAATAATAATAGTCATTGCAATGTTAAATTATTATCAACGTCAAACTTATCATTCAATGGACCCAAACTCGTACAATGAGAGCAGACCACGTGAAGTCAACCCCGAACGGGGACAAATAATAAATAGGAGGGCGTGGGATGGCGGTGGCAACCCTGAACCAACTTCTCCTAAATATCAAGATTAATTAAAGCCCACCGAAGCACACATTAGTTTAAAAACCTGGAGTTATTCAATCCGTGCTTGGAGTCCAGGTCTAGTCAATCACAACAGAGGAGAAACAAAAATTACTCAAAACCCAGGTAAATTGGCTCAATTTCAAAAAAATTCCATTTCCAAGAATATGAAGACCAAAAGAAAACCAAAACCAGGTTTCCAAAAGAAAATAAAAAATGCAAGAAGACCCAGAAAAGAGAAAAAAGAAAAAACTGGACATCAAACAGAACCATACCACAGATCTTGATGGGAGCCTCTAGCTCAAGAAGATTGGGTTGTTCCAAGAAAATTTCTTTAGACTTCAAACAAAGCTGTCGGATCTCTGACTCCGAAAGCTGCACTTGTTTCCCTGGTCTGCCTCTAACCTCAAGCAAACGGTTGATTATGCCATCAAGAGTCAAAGAATTCATCTTTCTTTACTATTACAACTACAAATTATTGTCTTTAGAAAATCTTGCATACACTATAAGAAAGAAAGTAAAAAACAAAATTACACACAACCGAGAGACAAACTTCAGTTACAGTAAAGTTGGACTAGAAGAATTCATCAGAATTGATCATTTTCATCAAGAAAATGAAGAGAGGAAAAGTAGCAGCAAAGAATAAAGTGAAGTTCATGGAATCGTTGTGTAAGATAGCATTTGAAAGCAAAAAAGAGGGTGAATTTTGATTCTGAAGTTAAAAAGAGGGAGCATAAGAACAAGTCTGATTTTGGGAATGACCAAATCAGACATGAGGGATTGGATGATTTACGTGCTCTTCTCTTTCATAAAGAATAAAGAACATTCGCGTCGATCTCTCTGCGTTTGTGTGCGTGTGCGTATGTGTCAGATGAGTGGAAAAGCAAAGCAATGTGGAAGAAGAGAGAGAAAGGAATCAAGGATGAAGGTTGGGTGGGCGTGGGGTGGCTTCAAAAGTGGAAGTCGTATTAAAGAGTCAAGAGATTTTTCATTTTATTTGTGAAAAAATATTCCCAATTTTTGTTATTATTATTTTTAAACATATAACATGAATGAAATTCAAAACTTATCATGATGATGGAGTTTTTGAGATATTGATGGTTTGTTATGGTTAAATTAGAGAGGCAAATATTGATAAATTTTTAATTCTAGTTATGAGAGTTACATTCAACCATTAGACAATTAAAAAAATTACCTAATAGCATCTCCACTTTCATTATAGTAATATTAAATAAATTTTGTCATATATTAATTAATAATTGAAATATTAAATTGATATAAGATGAATGTGAATGTCAAATGAATAAAAGAGGTGTGTCTTACATGTCATTGATTAGTTGGTGAATTCTTTCAAAAGTAAATCATGTTTATTTTAATTTGTTAAATCTAATGTAATAAATAAGTTGTCAAGAGAAGATAATCTTATTGTCATTATCATGAATATGCTAGCATAAAATAACTCTAATACTGGAAAATTTGAAGAGACTTTTAATTTGGTGATATATCATATTGTTTTTTATATTTACCGTGAAGATTGGAAATGCTTTCCATTTATAATTATTCTTCATTTAAAAGATTGGAGTCCTATCTATTTCTTTTTTATATATAACTAAATTTTCAAATTTACGTCTGCTTATAAATAGATATAAAAATTTGGATCATTCAATATTACTTTCATGTAAATTATGATAAAAACGTATGAAATAGATAGTTTATGTAAATAGATATACTAATTTGATCTAACTACATAAGAAAACAAATTTCATAAAAAATTAAACCCACCGAGTATGTTTGCATCCATCTCGACACTCACTATTTCTTTATTTGAAAGAAGTATACTAGGTCAAATCAATGAGCAATTCTCCTAGCTTCTGCAAGATAGTAAAAATCAACTTTTCCTTATTGCAAAGGAGATCTCATAATTCTTTACATTTTTTTTTTTTGGCTTTCAGTAATTTTGAAGACCTAGGAAAATCCCCAAAAAAGATACTTTTTTCAAGGAAAAGAAAAAAAAAACTGAAGACTGATGTCTGCCCTTATCTGAGTGCATGAAATTTTTTGTTATCATAGAAATGGCTGTCTCTCCTTCTTTTCAAAAAAAAAAAAAAAGAAGAAAAGAAAAAAGAAATGGCTGTCTCTTGTCACATTCCAATCACAACAGTAATCATGAGTAGTTGTGCTTTTCAGGATCAAAATCAAAATTTAGGTTAGAAAATCCAACCAAGGATGGGGACTCGATTCACAGTTCACCTGAGAAGTCAGATGTTGATGATGTCCACATTCATAGATGAATAAAATACACACAAAAAAAAAAAGGAAAAAAGAAAAAGGAATTGAAGTTTCTTGTGGCACCTCTACAATATTCTTCAAGTTGACTCCATTTTTCCTTTTTCCAAAAAGAAAAAACAAATGAAAATCACTATAAGGATAAGATTTCGCCTTAAGCTAGAATCTCATGCTTTACCTCAAAAATATTATTTTCTTTGGATGGTTTCCAGCTAGCAAAGAGAACTAGAGAAGTGGAAAATAAAAAGGAAAATGTAATTGGCCAAAGCTTTACCCAAAGAATCTTTATAGAATGTTGTTGCCTTGCAATCAAGCCAGCCCAGCCAGGTTTCCTTTTCATTCTTTCTTCTATCCCCAGAGAAAAATGATTCTTTGGACCCTTTTGAGGAGCCTAATTTTTCGAATAATTTGACAATGAAAATAATTTTTGCTCATTCATTTCTATTGGAGAACTAGGGATAGAGCTATTAATGAATCTAATAATTTGCACACAAAACTAATTAAGATCATTTGTGTTCGTCTATAACTCATTCTTTTATGAATGAACTTGAACTCAAATAAGAATTTTAGCTCAGATTAATATTCAAAAGAATACAAATTTATTCATTAATATAAAATTGAATTTATTACTCAATTTTGAGTTAATTGAATAAGCTTGAATTCATTTAGTTAAGGTTAAACTAAAACTCAATAAGTCAAATTGAAACAAAAATTTTAGCTCAAAATTAGTAATCAAAAGAATTGTTCGAAATTTCAAATCTTGATTGGGCTAGGTTTGATGGTGAGAAGAGGGTATGGAGCCCATTTTTTATAAAATGAAAGCAAAGCTAAAGTTGAATTTGTTCAACTTGGTTTCCAATAATTTTTTAATATTTATTCTCTAACGTAAAATGTTTTCTACGTTGACTTGAGGAGAAAAAAGAAAGAAAAGTCTTAATTCAAAACTAAACACTACAGGATGACTATGCATTTGGTTGATGTACTATATGCATAATCAACATTTATTTTGTTCCTTATGAAGTACTTCACAATAACTAATTCACTAAAACATTAAAACTATTTTAAAACTTTTTTAAGTGATTAAGAAAACAAATTTAAAGATATTCAAACCCCCAAAAATCTATGGACATTAGTGATATAACATGTTTATTAAGGAAATTAAAACAACACAAAACCAGTTGAAGAAACAATACATGAGCCAAAACTTGTCATCAATTGATGCTAATTTCTCTCTATGAACCTTAATTAAGAGCCTTCCTCAGTTCCTATTTTGACCCAAGAGCAGTTGAGCCTTCGACAATGGTAAATTAATAAATATATGGACCTTATTTTAAGGGATTTAGTAACATTTATTTAAAGAGGGATAATTGATCATTTATGTTTTCTTTTTTAGTCAAAAATAATCTTTGATATTTATTTTCATTCATAGTAGTTCATGTACTTTATTTTTAATATGTCAATATGGTCATTTTTTCAGTCATAGAAGAATTAATTTGGCATATTAAAAATAAAATAGAGGAACTACTAGGGCTAAAAATAAACATGAAGTAAGACTTTAGCTAAAAAATTATATAGTACATGGACTAAAATGACCAATTATCCTTTAAAGAATGAATAATAAATTGATAAATCTAAAAGTTATAAAGATAATAAAATATTTTTTTTAAAAATAAATTATTTAAAATATTTAACTAATAAATATGTGAAGCCTAATTTTAATTCAGGCCTTAATTAACTATTTAAGTTGTGGTTGAGTCTGATTTAGTTTGAACTCCTCATTCGTATATAAGAACTTGGTATAGTGGCTATGCTTTTGCATGTACTTTGGGGTTAACATCATATTTGAATATTTGGTTGGAGTGAAAATGTAATATGAAAGTACGTAAATGATATTTGTTTGGTTTTCCAGAGTTCTTCTCTTATTTTTTTTTTTTCGAGGAAAAAAAAGGAGGGAAAATAAATTAAAAAGAAGTATTACTCCTCCACATTATTAATTATTTCTCTCCTTCCTAGATCAAGGCGGCCTTAGTCAAAATGAGGCTCTAGATACAATTTTTTTATTTTATTGTAACAATAAACAAATTACCTTTTGAAAAATAAAATAATCTTATCGATTTTATATGTCTCAATTGGAGTAAGAAGTAAAAAAAAGTTATATTATTTTAAAATATCAAAGATAAAAAATATTGTGATACAAGCACACCTACACTATCTTCTGCAAATAAAATGACATGAATCATACGTGTTTTTATTTATTTAATTTTATTTAGTTCATGGAATCCAAACTAAATTATGAGTACGAGAATAAGCAAAATAGTACTCGACTACTTTTTTTAAAGTAAAATGAATAATATTAATAAGGTAAAAATCAAATGTTAGTAGGATAGTAAAGAAGGACATCGCTAGTTTTTCTTTACGAGATTACAACTAAAGTTGTCATAAAAAAAAAAAGAGATTCCTTTCATTTTTCTTACTAAAGCTGTCATAAAAAAAAAAGAGATTCCTTTCATTTTCTTACTAAATCTCATAATTTTTTTTTTGTTAAAACTGGTATAAAAATTGAATGAAATATATATACAAGAATAGAGTATAAAAATTGGGATCCTATGCAGGTGAGGCTCTAGTTAGCTCCTTCTATCGCCTACGCCAAAGGCCGAGCCTGCTTAGATCGAAGAGATTGAGCGAGAAATCAAAGTTGGAGTCATTGAGGATAAGAATAACCTTACTTTTTAATAATGTTAGTAACTTCAGAGGATAGAAAATGAGTGATAAAAATAAATGTTTTTCTCTCTTCTTCACGTTTTGTCTCTTCATGAAAAAGGAAAAGTAAAAATAAATATTTTCATGAGGTAAAGCATTGGCATCATCTCCTTCCGTGAACCAAACATTTTGTAAGAAAATAAAATTCTGAGACCAAATCTTTGAGATAGTGTCTTGTTTATGCATCATATTCATATCTCTTAATGCTTCACTAAGAATGCCTTCAACAGACAACAAGTGCTATTGTCTCAGGAAGAGAATTTGGATCAATGATATTCATAAATTGTATGCATCACTCTTTTGGAAAACTCCATGTACTTTTCATAAATCATATGAAGAGGTGGCCAGACTTAAGAATTTCAAATGAATACAGAACTATATGGAAAAATTTGAATATTTATTAATTAGTTAGGACATGAGCACTAAAATTTATTCATATCTCACACGGTCATTATAATTTTTTTCGTTAAAAAAAATGCACATTAAATTAAAAAAAAAAGCCTCCTTACCTGATTAATCTAATATACAATAAAGTGAAAAAATTATGATTATCCACTTCATCATTATGTAAACTTAAATATTTAGTACACACTGAAAAATTTCATTTTTCTTTTTTCAAAAAAAGAAAAGAAAAAGAACACATTGACAATTGATTTAATAATTAAAGTAGATAAAATACAAACAATTGGGTAAAAAAAATCAATTCATAATGTTATGTAACCACCAGTATTATACTACTACTATTTTTCTACTCATTTTTTTGCAGTTCCCAAAATAGAATGGTATGTGATGTACCAATATTCTTAATAAAAAGAGGAAAACAGTTATATAAAACTAATATTGGGGCAAAATTGAGATATGCCTATATTTAGGAGAAATTGTTGTAATTTGACAAAGAAATTTTTTCCCAAAATTCGGGCTGGGAGCCTGGGATGATCATTATCAGTTGAATCACATCTTTTGTTCCTCAAAAAGCCCTTGGGCAGTAGGGGCTGGACTGCAAGTCTGCAACTCTCAGTCATTTTTTGGCTCTTAAAAGAAAGATTCTTGACTCTTGAGTTAGATTTCCCTAAAGTACATCAACTACTATTTACAATAAGTATATCTTTGTCTGAAAGTTTAGATGGGAAGTAGGAGTAGCAATAATGTCAACTACAGAAACCCTTGTCTGACAATGCATCAGCCATGGGCTTCTTTGCTAGTTCATGGTATCAAGCGCATTGAAGGAAGGTCTTGGCCTGCCCCTATAAGAGGTAGTTCAATTCGGCCATTCGTTTTCTTGTGATTTTTATTTATTGCTTTTCTTGGGGATTATGTAAAGTTCAATTACTTCTGATCTCTTATTTGGGTTTTAGAAGTTGTAAAGTTTGTTTCTTTTTTCCTTTCTTTGTCCACGTCGTGGTTTTGGCCCTGAGAAATTTCCCATTTTCTGTTATTTGGCGGATTTTCAATGGTAATGTATTGTTTCTATAATTCATAATTTATTGTAATCTAAAGCTTCAAATTCAGATTTTGATATACGTCCTGTTTTACTAAAGTATTTATATAATTTGATTAGGATTACTTCTGTGTTAATGTTATGCTTTGCCTTTTATCTGTTTTTTTTGGACTATCATGTATGTGGCAAACATCTTCAAATTCAGCAATTGATGTAGGAAACTTCTGGAAATTAAACTCAGGCAGTGCATGATTTGGTTTATACTGAGTTTGTCCGGAATTGAGCTCAAAATTTGATTCCCTGAGGTAAAGAGGAAAGGTTATGCATGAAGAGCAGTTGCTGCCGGCAGGTTTAGGAGCTTCTGTCACAGATGTGCGATACCGTCCAACTGAAGTTGATGGATTGAATTGTTAGGCCTTCTTAGAGAACTAGAGAACAAAAAATGGCCTATGGATGTGGGACATAAGATAACTTGGTAGAAAGGGAAGCAAAAGATAAAAGAAAAAGGTGGACAGCATCGAAATCTATTATCGTCCTTTTCTTATGATTCTTGTTTATATCTTGGATTTCTTTAGCCGCCTGGCAATTGAAATAATACTATTATCAGATTCTTCCATATAACTAATTCATCCCTGTAGATTTGAGTATGTCCACTTTTTCTAAATTTTTTGGACAATCACTACTCCAGCAATACAAATCCTATGAGTTTTCCAAAACATTTGAAAATGCAATTATTTGTTACCATGTCTTTATTAACTTTATAATATCTTCACTAATTACAGTAATCTGCTATCCATGAATATCTTTCTACGTTTCTTGTTAAAACTACCTATCAAGATTGGAACTTTTTTTTTTAGATCTTTAGAGTAAAATATTAAATTGAGTATTTTTAGCTTACCATTTCATCATGATCCTTTATACGTATCAGTTTTTGACATCATTAAACTCACACGTTGATTGCCTGTTGGCTGTAATCTACCCATTTGTTACCTTTCCAGCTGCATAATGTCTCATCGCCTCAGCAGAATTTGGCTCTTAACAGTGGCCCACATTTTTGCATTTATTAGCGTATCTGTTACACATCCCACCACCTCTTTACTAACGAATTTCCCACATTTATAGCAAATCTTGGTAGGTACACTTCATCAACCAAGCCCCGTCAACCCTTATGCTGTTGGAGTGGGTGTTGGGTGGGAGGAGATAAATGATGGATCAGAAGGTACCCTAGAAGTGACATTCTTTTTGTATCTTGCACAAATTATACCACAATAGTAGGATTCAGACTAATAATTATACGGTGTAATACAACAAACATAATAAACTATGTTATGGTACACCACAAAAGCAGGGAATTAAAAGTTTAAGAAATTTTACATGAAACAGCATTAGAGTGAAAGTTTTAATCTAATTGAAAAGTAAGGGAGTTTTTAAGGTAAGCAGAGTATTGACTGGATGAGTTCTAGATTCTGTTACTAATAAGCCAAAGTCGGTCACTATTAGATCATTGCATCTGTACAGTTCCTCTAATTTTTATTTAGTAGATTTCTGTCATTTAATTTCATTGTAAATGTGTAATGCTATCAAAGTTATTCCTTTCATCTCTATGCAGTGCTCTGTCCACCTTTCTGTTCTGTTCTTCTGTGTGAACAAACATGCCTTTCCTTTCTTATGCTTTTCAGTGATTTTGGATTATGTTGTAATGCTTTTCCTTTGGATACTTATCATTTTAAAGGACGTCTTTGGATTCATGCTGCTAGTAAGGTTCCAGAACCCAATACAATCAAAGCAATGGAGGATTTATACCGAGAAATATATGCAGTGAATGGGATAACTGATATCAAATTTCCTGAGCATTATCCTGTTTCAAGATTACTAGGTTTCAAATCCTTCCTTATGTATCATACCATCTGTTTTAGTTTCTTGTTTTGGGAAAATAAAAGGATTTCTGTAAGCTTGTTTCAGTTTCTTAGTAATAGAGTTGTATGCTTTATTTGTCATTTCAAACTGAAATAGAAATATGTTCTTTTAGATTTCTATCTGTAAAATTTACTCATGGGCCCCTTAGATTATTTATATACCATTTTATTGGCTTGATCCAAAGAGAAAGTTTGTCATTCATTTTGTGTCACTCTGTCAACGAATCTCTCTCTCTCTCTGTTTTTTTTTTCTTTTTCCTGGCTTGTGTTGCTTGTATGTTGTTATTGAGTTAACGGAAGAGAAAGAAGTTTGCCTTGTGTCGTATGTATGAGCAGAGATACTGAAACCTTTATCCTGAAAGGAAAATGACCTTTGCATCTCTTGCACTAGGCCTCCTATGGTTTGCAAGAAGGAAAAAGGACTCATCCGTTATTACACCTGGCATGAGATGATAAAGAAATACCTCGATTTTTTTATGGACAGTGGATTGATGGAGCTCTTGTCGTTACTTTGTTTCTTTTCTTTTATATGAATGAGTTCCAACCTTTTGTTTGAATTATCTTCATTTGTATAGAACCACTAGCAGACTCAGTCCTGTTCAATATTGCCACTGCTATGTGCATTGGCTAATATGGATAAAAAATGATGAATGAGATTGTGGTCCTTTGCTCACCACCATTGCAGAAGAATTATAATGTAACATTCAGGTTCAGTTTCTGCTTCCTTTAGTTAGTTTTTATGTTTGAGGGACCCCATTAGAAGTTGGGGTGGGGTTGGTGGTGGGAATAGAGAGAGAGTGAGAGATAGGAAGCTAGTGTTCCATTGTACTTCAGTGAACTATTGAAATCATCAAATATAAAATTTTTATTGGCATCCATTTGATTGACTTTCTCTTGTACCAGAGCATTCATCACACCCGTGTGTCTTTTACATGAGCTTGAGCAGCATAATCCATGTGTTCATACATCATTAATCTGTTATGTATTTTAACTTGATGTAAAAGGCTAAACTTCTCTGATTTATGGTATACCATAGGTTGCCATTGAAGTATGCCCAGTTGGTGAGTAAAGTACTGACCCCTCTCTTGAGATTTAATGAATTATTCTTGTTTGTTTTCTTCTCATGAAGTGGACACTATCTTCTTGTTCTTGTTAGTCTTCATAATTGTACGTCTTGTATAAGAATTTAATCAGATGGTGCCATAGAAATTATTCTTTGTATCCTGTAATCTTTGGTTAAACCTTTTCTGGAACTAATCAAGTTTTGACATACCTGTTGAAGGTTATGAAACTGCAAATGCTGACTTTGGATACTTCATCTTTGCACAGGTTGTGTTGAAGTTGTTGGATGTATTAAATGTGATGAGCTAGTATCCTGGGAGGAGGTTCCTGAAGGGGTGAACACTTTTTGACAAATTATTTCTCACACTTCCACGTATATTATTATGATTGTGAGCTCCTGCAGTTATTCAATTTGCTATTTTTGGTGGTTTATTTTGTTAATGTGAATTGTGAACTGATGTTTTACAGGTCAGGCTAGAAGGGCAAACAGAGTTTTGCTGGCTTTGTGAGCAACCACAGGTCTCTATTGTCCACTCAGGCTATTCAGCTATTGATTTGCAGATTCTCCTCTTTAGAATTTTATCCCCAATATTGATGTGAAAACTGACATCTTGAGTAATACAGAAGCTTATAGTTCCTTTTGAGATGCGAGGCTACCAAGGAGTTTACAACTTGGAGCGGAAGGTATATGAACAACTAACAAAGGACATGGAATAATGAATACTCTTCATTCATCTTGTTTTATATAGCTTACTAATTCAATTTTGCCCCCCTGCTTTACTGATGTATGGTATTTTTTCTCTGGCAACTTTTGCCTGATTCTGTTACTTTTTATTTTTGAAGATATACGAAGCTGCCATTAGAGGGCTTTCCCCTGTCACATCTCCATTGCCAGTAAAATTCCCTCTTCCAGATCCACAAGATCCTTCTTCTCTGAAGCCAGGGTCACTTGTTCGTGCTCCATCAAATGCCTCCTGTACGTCTGGGCTAAAGAAATCAGCTAGTCTGACCGCAGCCATTTCTGGTGCACGTGCAGCTGCTACACAATTCTCAAAGAGCAACAATCTTCAGCCTTCTGCAATTGTAAACAATAATCCAGTTTCCTCAAGAACGAGGAATAAATCAAAGGAGGGTGTTGACTTTGCGGGGAGCTCCAGTGTATAGCTAACAGCAACCAATACCAGAAGTAAGTCTGTGTCTGAATTTAACTAAGAGTTAATCAGTTTAGCAACTTAGATATCCAGTGAGCCTTTGTACTTCAGTTGCTAGAATGATTAACTGCAATGCTTGACAGTATGTGCATGGATTATTTGGTGTAACATATACAATGGACTTGAGGTTTGTTAGGTAATAAGGAGGATTTACCATGTTGTAATGATATAACTGGTAGGTTCCCTTTGTGCTACAAATAAAAACATGGTGTCTTCATATGTGGTTGATTCAATGAATTAGATGTTCAATTGCATAATATAGTGTGATGATGAACTGTCTTGATGCTATGGAAGAAAGGTTGCACCATTTTTTACTATACTTGATCTATTCTACATTTGTAGCCCAATATCATATGACATATGAGATTGCCAAGGTCATCCTAGGCCTTGAGTCCCAACTATTACCTTCGCAGGATCAGCCTAGCTCATTTGTTTCTTTTTATTTTTATTTTTATAAATACACAAGAGATTATGACATTAAATTTAGAATCATAAGTGATATTGCTTTATCAAATAAATAGTAACTACTTGTGAAGTTCATTTGTTTTAAAAAAAAAAAAATTTATTCCAAGAAAATATGGGTTTTTTACACATTTTTGTGATTCACTCTTGATATGGACCAACTTTTGATGTTCAATATACATTGCTTAATGTATTAATTTTAAAAGATGGCATGATTAGGATGCGATTATTGTGCTTTATGCGTTCAATGTGAACAAATTTAATTATTGAAAAATTTAAAAGAAAAATATATTTTACACTTCAAATTCGGGTAAAAAATCATAATTCATCTATTTTCAATCATGAAAAAATTTGATTTGAAAGTTAAAAACCTAAGGTTATATTTGGATTGGTTCTTAAAATCGTTTTCAATTTTACATAAAAATATATTTCAAAATACTTTTTTCTAACATTACACATCCATTTAATCACATAAATAATATATTTTTATTATTATTTAATTAAAATTACAATATCAAACAACTTATTAATTATATTTTATATATTTTATAATATTATCAATCATGTAGGACCCAAAATATATCATTAAACTTTCAATTTCTAATAAATTTTTTTTTTACTCAAATATAACTTCATTTCAAAACAAAACAAAAAACAATTTCAAAACCTAGTCCAAATAAAGTTTATTTCTATCTCAAAAAAGAAAAAAAACTCCTATTTCGAAAAACAGAATTCCGATTCGAGCCTTGTAAAACCCTTTGCCCTGTACATGAAACGGGGCAATTATTGTTTCTTTTCCCTTGCTAATTAGGAAAAATGGGATATTCTTTAGTGTATAGTATAGAGATTGTCGGATCCCAAGGCGATAACGACTAAAAAATATCAAGAGTTGATATTTATCTTTAGTGAAACATGTTTCATTCACACTTTCTATAAATATATAAATACCACAAGATCCTAGTTACTTCTACGACCTCCAATCATTTGATCTATTGATATTTATTTTTTGTGGAAGATGTTTCGCTCACACTTTCTATAAATACCACAAGATCCTAGTTACTTCTACAACCTCCAATAATTTGATCTATACAGACAGTTCTTCTCCTTGTTTCTACCAAGGTTAATTAATTATTAACATGGGTATCACAACCTATGTTCAAGATTATGAATCTCAAGTCCCTCCTCCCAAGCTGTTCAAGGCTCTAGTTACTGATGCCGAGACCATCATACCACAGTTGATGCCTGATACCATCAAAAGCATCGAAAAAGAGGCTGGAAGTATCATAATCACACAACTTACTAATGGTCAGTTATGTAGAAAAAAATTATGTCCACTTCCAGTCCATGTTTCGAGATAAAGAGACTTTTATGTATCTTAATCTTGTTAGATTTTAACCCATCTAAAAAGTTTAATAAGATAGATCGGTATCGATCATAAATTTTTAGTAATAAGTTCAATACGTGAACATAAGATATTCTGTTATGATACTATATTGAATTTTCATTTTTTTACAATTGAGAGAGAGGGATATAGTTTATATACATTTCTCAAATTTAAGCTAATCTAATTGCCTTCCGTTCTTTTTTCACATATCCCAAATGATAGGTTCGGTTCTGAAGCACAAGATTGATGCTATTGACCATGAGGAACTCACCTTCAAGTATACTTTACTAGAAGGGGAGATAATAAATGGGAAATGTGATTCAATTTCTTACCAGGTAAGATTTGAACATTCAAGCAGTGAAGGATGCATTATCAGAATCAAGGGTGGGTGTTGCACTCAGGGTACCAATCCATGTGAGGCAGACCTCGATTCAGACAAGGCCTGTTATTTGAAACTTTGCAAGGTTGTCGAGACATATCTTCTCTCAAACCCTGTCACTGCAAGTGCTTGAAGAATTTGAAGGTGATCTTTTTTAATAGGCATCATTAATTAGACCATCATCTTCTATCAGTGTGTAAAAATAGCAGGATGAGAAGTGACGAAAATATGTTGTATTCTACAACCTACTCTTTGTACTATATATGTTTTGCAAGGCTGATGCACTCTATGCCCAGAGGAGGATGAGAAGAGGTATATGTCCTCTTCAGATATGTTTATACAAGTACAAATTAAAAATAATGGATATCTAAATTTTAAAAAAACGTTTCATCTAGGGTGTTTAAATGTACTTTCGGCCTGTAATTTTCTTATTATAGCATAAATTTAGTACCTAAACTATTTTCTTTTAAGTTATTTTGGTCTTTAATCTTTATTTTTATTTTTTTAGTCCTTGATATTTTTAGTCAAATTTGTTGTGGTTTTCGACGAGTTGATGCACCTGTGATGCGTGTGATGCTTTTTTAAGAGCAAAATGGGTATTTATGCAAGTTCTTCAAATAAAATGGATCATTCATGCAAGGTTGGAGAGTAAACTATGATTCATATTCCTCTATTTTAGTGGACAAAATCATGTCAATTACTTAGTTTTATCCTTAAAAGGATCATATCTGACAAAAACGTTGAGTATAAAAATAGTCAGTTTTAACTCATTGAAAGTTATAACATGAACGTTTGTTAATGCATTTCAACAATCCTTTTGTTTACGTTTGCGGGGCCCTCACCTAGATTAGTTTGCTCTTTCAATAGTACAAAGGGATTCAATACAATTTTCCCTATGACTACTCCTTGTAAACTAGTCACTCGTTCATTATAACTCCTTACTATAGTATTTGTTGATATCACAACTTCGATTTCACACCGTTCAATACAAAGAATAATATTCTACTTGTTCGAGTATCACCAATAAGAACATAGAATAAACTCGAACTAATTGCTCAACAATTTCTCAGTATTGTGCAACTGATAATTGTTTCACAAACATTGAACTGATTCTCACAATAATCACCTTTATCTTCTAACTTTCTTATTCATGTACACTTCTTAATATTTAACCAATAAAAATTTATTTCCAAAGATAGCTTTTAAAAAGATATAACTTATCTTTTTGTAATCAAAATAAATTATCATCTATCTTCCAAATCAGATTTAGGAACAATTCTAATTTTTCCGTAACAATATCAACTCATCATAAACCACTACAAATTTGGTTGGAGGGATTGAAAAAGGTAGTTCAAAAATAGCTTAGGAAAAAAAAGTTAAAAATGAAAATTAAGGACGTAAAGTAAGTTGAATAAAGTATTTTAAGGACTAAAATAACCAATTTTCCTGGCAAATATGTCACAAGATAAATATCAAGTAGGCATTGACCCATTGGGTTACTTAAGTCCATAGTCCGTTGCTAATTTGCAATGGGCATCTCACTTCGTTACTAATGGATGTTGGTGACAGTGATAGTTTGCAAACCACGAGAAAAGTTATAGAACAGGATAGATCTTGTGATAAAGATTAGTTATATGTCTGAAGAGGTGTAAACCCAAATTGAAAGTTCAAAGTTTTTCTTATTTATCAATTGGATAATTGTCCTTTTCTCTCTCTATTCTTTGGATGTTTACCCATTATTATTCTTTTTTTTATGGCAATTTGAATTGCACAACTCGATCCACTGGCCGAGGGTTTAAGGTCAAGTTAGGCCAGTTTAGCCTGACCATTCCTCAAGCTAGGTCACAATCGTGTTCAATCCGATGCTTGAGTTGAGGGAGGCTAGTTCGGTTAGTGTTTTAACGACGTCATTTTTGGATAAAAAAGTATTTTTCTATTGATTAGTCAAATTAGTCAGATTCAACTCGAAATTTGACCCGAATCACCACAGCCCAATCAGATCAATAAGCCAAATGAATTGGGCCAATTAGGCCTTAATTTTTTTTTTTGTGTCAGCATTTAATAAATCCAATACAGCCCAATCCTTGGATTGCTCGGGCCAGCCCATCAGGCAAAGCACATTTTACTAGCACCACTTATTTTGTCCATATTTTTTTATATATCATCCATTGCCGTCTTTTTGTCAAATTAAAGAACGGGAATTTGGCTAAGTCGTTTAAAGTTTTTAGAAATTTGTTTAGGGGATTGTTAACCTACATTACTGTGCTACTGCACCACTCTTCCCCCAATCAAAACACAATCGAAAATAAAAAAAAATTCAAAATTCAGTCACCATTAGCTGAGAACAGCCCAAACTCCTCTTTGCTCACTTCCGGTAATCCCCACTTTGATTCTTTCTACCCATTCACTCTTAATTTCATGGCTTAACAATCCCCTAAACTATTTTTTTAAAACTTCAAACGATTTGGATAGATTCTGTCCCTTAATTTGACGATTTGACGAAAGGATGATATTGGACGATGTATCAAATAATAAGAACAAAATAAGATACTAAAAAGAATAAAGATAATATCGAACAAATAAGCAAATAATATGGACAAAAAAGGGCAATTATCCTTATCAATTTGACTAACTGCTTTTGAGTTTACATACTTATTTTAATCATTAAATATATTATAAAGCTATTGAATATATTGTTGATGCAATAATAAGTTAGTGAGATATTGACATCCTCAAATAAGCTCCAATTCCCGTGTCCTCTCCGAATAGAAGTAATTCCTTCATATTAATTATCACTTTCAAATGTAATACGTACATATTTTGTTGATTTTATTTGCAAAATATTCTATTGATTGCATAAATTAAAGAGGCTTCTCTCTCTGTGTGTTAAGTTGTTACATATTTCTCTAACTAAACTTTGAGCATGAGCATTTCTGTGGGAAATAATTTATTAAGCAGTTAGAGTCTAAAGAAGCGTATTTAATACTTGTTACAAAATAATGTACTCAATCTAATATAAAACAGTTTTCCAAAAAAAAAAAAATCTAATATGAAAAGGGAATCAATAGATACACACTGAGTAAATCCATACTAAAATAACTTGTAAATCACATTTGAAAGTAAATTATAACAAATAAATTATTTGTAACAAAATCTTGTCTCACGAAGAGGTATGAACTCAAATTGAAAATTTTTAATCATTTATCAACTTGACCAACTCCTTCAATTGAATGATATATATATATATATATATATTAATAGTTACAATATATTTTAAAGCTATTTAATATTTTTTATGCAACAATAAGTTGGTGAGATATTTACACCCTCATGTTCCAATCCTTCTGTCCCTCCTTGGATACTTGTAATCCTTTCTTATTATTACTTTCAAATTTAATAATACATAAAAATTTTCTTGATTTTGTTTGCAAAATCTGCTGTTGATTACATAAATCCAAAAGGCCTTTGTGTGGTTACATATTTCTGTAACGAAACTTTGCTTGCAAAACTTGGCTTTGGCTTCTTGTGAATTTCTACGGAAAACAATCAATGAAGGCAGTTACAGTCTAAAGAACCATATAAAGATAACACCTGTCATGGCCTAATGTAATTAATTTGCTAATAATCACTATTCAACAATATGCATTAGATAAATCATGTCTTGTATAATAGTCTACAAGCTACATTAGAAGGTTACTGAACAACTTTTGTAGAATAGATTCATGTCTTAAGATAAAATAAAAGACCAGATCGGAAATGTAAATTATAACACACATTTCATGGCCAACTCCCTAATCATTCATTATATTTTATAGCTATTACTTTTTTTTTAATGTAATAATACATCAATTTGTGAGTAGAATTAAATTTTAAATTTTAGATTTTGTCCAACATACTCCAATCCTGAATCCTCCTCAGATGCCAGTAGTATTAATTACCAGTTTCATTATTGTAACGCTTACATATTTTCTTGATTTTATTTGCAAAATATGCCATTGGTTATATAGATCCAAGAGGCCTCCCTCTATATGTTAAGTTGTTACATATTTCTGTTTCAAAACTTTGACTACAATAAGCCAAAAGAACACTCTCGAAACTCAAATGGCAAAGGCATTTGAACCTAGCTTAATTTGTCCTCTTGTCCATGGCTATGGAAAATAATCAATGAAGGTTGTTACAGTCTATTATAAAGCATGAACCATATATATGTAACACTTGTCACCAAATTACGTGCTTAATTTGCTATATAAACAGCCCTTTTCTCCACTCTTTTCATCACCAAAACATTTCATCAATAAATTCTACTTAAGGGGGAAAAAAAAAGGTATTATTGGCTCATGTCTCCTCAGTCTTTCTTAGTCTTGTTATTCCTTGCAATTGTGGTTCTTACCACTCCTTCAATTGCAAGTGATCAGCAAAAGCTAATAATATCTGAAGAACTTGAGAACACTAATTTCAATTTTGAGTATTCTCATAAGCCCAAGCCACCAGTACCAACTGGAGCACCATCCCCATTTTCCTGGGATGAAGCTAAGATAGAGGAAAATGTACTTGACAACAACATGGAAGCAAAGTCATCGAAATATCCCGGGCCGAAGCCACCAACTAAAGCCCCGGCACCATCCCCCTCCGAGGCCGGCGAACACAAGCCACATATAGTAGTTCCAACACCAATGATCCCGGACCAGCTTATAATTCGCAACCGGAAAGTTTCTCCATCTCCAGCACCATCACCATCACCATCTGAAGATTCAGATAAATCAACCATCAACTCTGATCATGAGTAGAGATGATGAACTTCTTTTATTTCTATAGAAATTGAGATGAGTTGAAAAATAATGTAACGTTTTCTGCTTGATGTTAGAAACAAAATTAATATTCCATATGGATCACCTGATTGAATATTAGAAAATTTATTCAGGTTTGGAAATTACTTTGTCATGTTTGGGCACTAACATCTCAACCAAGAAATATACCCGCAACAAAATTACATGGTTAAATATAACTCATCATTCTTATAGTCCTCCCTATTTAGAATTAAACGTCCACTTTTCACTTAATAAATAAAGATAGTAGATGGAGTCATTAATCTTAAAAATGCTATCGTATTATTAATGCGGTTAAGAGTGGAATCATATAAATGCAATATATTTAATTCCGATAAATTATTTGAGTAGAACTTTTGAGAATTTTTTTTGATATTATCGATAATATCATTTTTAAAATTCTGTATATTTCCAAAAGGAATTGTGAATATTTTTTAATTACCAAAAAAAAAAAGATTACAGGTGGTTGTAAACGAAGATATACCGAGGACAGACAAAAAAACTCTTTCAAACGCAACACACACCTCACACAATTTAAAAATTGCCCCCATACGGATTCACCGTGTTGCCAGATGTTTCTTCCACATCACACCTACGTTACCAACTCGTTCATGTGGGACGATTGGTAAGATCTAAGATGTACTGCTTCTTGTACTCTATGATTAAACAGTTCAATATTCACAGAAAAACATGTCTCTTTAAAATTAAAAGAAGAAATAGTAAAGATAAATTAAATCACCTTCTATGGGAAATCTTTCCTATTACCTCCATCAGGGATAGAGAAGTTTTGGATGTATTTAGATTTGGCTTTAAATTAATTTTTTACAGAAAGAAGTACTTTTTTTTCGAGTTATATATATATATATATATGTAGTTTTTTATTTGAAAGTTCGATTTGATTTTAATTGATTGATGGCGATTGAGTACTGTTTTTTTCCCCATGGTTGAATGGGTTAATTGAGTTTTTAAATATGTAATTTGATTTAAATTTTTTTAAAAGATATTTAATGTAAATTTATGAGACCTAGGGGTTTGAAAATTTTTAAATTTGATTTGAAGTAGAAAAAAGTTTTCAATTAAATATTTTTTTCGAAAATAAACTTTAAAGTATTAATAATAGAAAATTTTTAGACATTTTATAATGAAATAATCTTTAAAAAGTTGAGTTGTTTCATGAAATGTGTACGTAAGTATATTAAATTTTTACCTATGTTAATTAGCTCTGTTAATCCAACTAGTTAGATTGGTTGAGAGAGAGAGAGAGAGACAGACAGACAGAGAGAGAGAGAGATTGTACTCGTTACATTTTACTCACAAAAAGAAGAAGAAAAAAAAAAAGAACAAAAAACACTTGTTACAAAGCTAATGGGTTTAGCTCTGATATAAAAGAATCATAGATCTTTCAGCCCTTTCACAAACCCTCAAATTCACAAATATTCAAGAACAACAACATGTCCACTAAATCTTTGCTATTGTTCATGCTTCTGGTGATGTTTCTCACCATTAATTTTTCAATTGCTGCAAATGAAGCTGAAACATTGTCAGAGAAAGGGCATGAATCTCTAGAAATTACACCACCACCTGAGGAACCAGCTCTGAATCCGATGGAGTACATCTATTGCCACCCATGGTGGGATCACGATTGCCACCACAAGAATAGACCGACGACAAAACCACCGACAGCACCGCCCAAGGAGGCACCAAACCACAACCGCCGCCACCGCAAGCTTGTTTTATTAGGTGTTCCATCAAAACCGCCAGTGGAACCCTAGGAGTACTCATCCAATGCCTTTATGCTGAGCTATATGTAATGTTTGAATTTGACTGTCAAAAAATTTGATCAATAACATAAATTTCATGGATCTTCTCTGCTGAACCATGTGTTCTTCAATCTAGAAATTGGCAAAGAACAAGAAAATTACACATTATTTCCCAAGAAAATAAAATAATCATGAATTGTGACAAGTCTAATGTAACATCCCATATTTCCCAAAAATTCTCAAAATAGAAAATATAATACAATAGTCAAGTCAAAGAAAATTCCAAATTTAAAACAGTTAAAATTCCTAAATAGTGAATCAAAATCTCAAATTTCAAATAAGTTTCAAATTATTAATTTTAAACAAAAACAAACTTATCAGAATAAAATATTTATAATCCAAATGAAACTAAACACAAATAATAATATTATTAGTTCGAAACGAGAACATAATTTAAACTAAACCAAATTCAAAATTCTCAAATGATTGGTCATCCTCCGTCTCCACTTCATAATCCCATAAACCTGTAAACGATTTTAGAAAAAACATAATACATGGGGGTAAGTACAAAGTACTTAGTGGGAGTGAAGTGTGATATTTTACAAGGAAAATACACATTGCAAATATCATATAAATATAAATAGTTGATGTATGTCATCGAATCAAAGACTCCTATTTAATTGAGCTAAAACCCCTGTTCAATTGGACATAAGTCCTTGTTTTATCGGGCCAAAGCCTCTGTCGTTTGATGGCATATGAAATAGACATTTATATGTGCATTTATAAAATTATTGTATACATATCATAATAAAATTTAAAAGTACACAATTAATCATAGAATAAATAGCACATATAACATGTAAATATAAAGATTTAAATAATCAAATAAGGTTAGAACTCCCACCTCAAATGCAGATATAAATGCGTGCTAAGTTGCATGGAAAACTAGCTCCCTAAGTCTTTGTTTCCTACATTGGAAGTATTCAATAAATTAGAACCTTGAAAAGCTAAACTAAATAATTGATTTTTAATAAAAATAAATAAGTAATCTAATAAAAAGAATAAGAAGTGGCTTTTTGAAATGTTAAAGGAAATATTAGGCATTTTGAAAAGGTTTGGGAACACTTTTGGAATATGAAAAAGGTAATTTTCAAGTTTGAAAAGTTTGGGGCCAAACTATAAAGAAAAGTTAAAGGGTCAAATCATAATTTTTGAAAGTTTGGGGACTAAAAATAAAATTTTTGAAAATATGGGTTGAAACAGAATTTCAATAAGTATTGTGGTATAAAAATGGAATTTCCAAAAGAATTGGGTAAAAATATAATTTTTAAAAAGTTTGGGGTCAAATTAAAAATTCTAGAAAAATTTGGGGACTAATTTAAAAATCCTTAAACATTTGTGGGTAAATCTGTAAATTCTTATATGAAATTAGGGGATTTTTAAACTCTAAGGACCTATTTGTTAAAAAATGGATAAATTTTTTAAGAAAAATTCTAAAATGCCCCTTTATCTCCAAACTTAATCCTAATTTTCTTCTTCTCCTAACCTAGCCGCCGCCCTCTTTCTTCCCACTCCAACCGCCGGTGCTGCCCCTTCTCTTCCCCTCAATCGCCGCCCCTTCTTCTTGTCTTCTCCTTTTCTTCTCTCCTATCTCCCCCCTCCCTCTGCCGCCCCTTTCCCCCTTTCTTCCTCCCCTTCCTTGGCCTCCCTCTGCCCGTCCCTCCCCTTTCTTTTACCCTTCTTCTCTTGGCCTCCTCTCTGTCGCCCCTCCTCTTATCTAGGCCTTCTTCCTCTCGGTCTCTGTCTTTTTTTTTTTTTTCGAAAAAAAATGCTATGGTTTGTGGAGGCTAGGAAAAATGGATGTTTTTAGGCTTATTGACGCCGTCAACAGCTAGCCATATGGAGGCACCGGCAGGGGTGTTCATTCGGTTTTTCGATTTTCGGTTTTTTTACTTGGATAAACCGAATCAAACCGTATTAGCTATACTACGGTTCGATTTTTAAATTTCGGTTTTCGGTTCGATTCGGTTTTAAACCGAAATTTCACTTCTTTTTTTTTTTTAAAAATTCAATGAGCTTAAATAAATATGATTAAATGAAATGATGATGTCAAATACACAAGCACATTCAAACAATAGGCCAAAGAAAGAAAATTTATCAATTAAATCATATTATTATATTATTTACACATTTTCAATGAGAAAAATATCAAAAATGATTCATTATATACCAAAATATGATGAATGAACTTCTTTTACAATACTTAATCATCATCTTGTGGATACAAAATCACTTCAAATAGAAAAAGATATAAATAATTTTTGAAGTAAATAAAATTGGTTAAACATTAATTACAATTTTTTTTAAAAAAATTCAATGAGCTTAAATAAATATGATTAAATGAAATGATGATGTCAAATACACAAGCACATTCAAACAATAGGCCAAAGAAAGAAAATTTATCAATTAAATCATATTATTATATTATTTACACATTTTCAATGAGAAAAATATCAAAAATGATTCATTATATACCAAAATATGATGATGAACTTCTTTTACAATACTTAATCATCATCTTGTGGATACAAAATCACTTCAAATAGAAAAAGATATAAATAATTTTTGAAGTAAATAAAATTGGTTAAACATTAATTACAATTTTTTAAAAAAACTTCGGTTTTTCGGTTTAACCGAAGTTTCTAAAATTGAAACCGAAAACCAAACCGTAATTTTAAAAAATTTCGGTTAACCGAACCGAATAAACTGAAAAACCAAAATACCAAACCATTTTAAAATTTCGGTTCGGTTCGGTTCGGTTTTTCGGTTTGGTTCGGTTTTTGAACACCCCTAGGCACCGGTAGTACGTGCCATGCCTGAGAAGGTAGAGGAATTTACCTACCTCGGGATTTCATGATTAAGGGGAAAATATGACTAATTGTTTTAACCTTTTTTATTTATATGAGAAATATTAAATTCTAATGGGTCAGGTTAATTAATTAATTAAGCTCATTAAATTATAATTTGAGTATTACATCTAATGAATCAAGTTCAGGGGTATTTACGGGACCGAAATATTCACCATTTTTAACTTGATACAAAAATTAAATAGAATATTTAATTTAAGTAAGTTATTTCAATATCTTTGAGAAGTTTTTAATATGTGTGACAACTATCAAAATATTATTCACTTTTTAATTTAAAAATTTTACATTTCATTAACTCAAATAACTTAATGATTGCCATGATGCCAAATAAAAAATTACCTTAGTACTTTTCTATTGAAAAAATATAAATTCCTAAAAAAAAAAATATCCTTCATAAATTCATACAATTATTTGAATTAGTCGGCTTTGATAGAAAAGATTTATAGATGGAGTTAATCGCTTAGATAATTTATCAATGTGAACCATTTCTTTTGATTTTAAAAAGTAAAACGAAAAAACCTCTTATAGAATAAATCTAACAACGTTTCAAAAAAAGAATGGATCTGAAAAACAAAACAAAAAGGTTTTATATTATATAAATATATAAGTTGAGAAAATAAAATAATATAGCCTGATTTGAAGGAAAAGAATCAAGCCCTTCTTATTCTCAAAACAAGCAGTTTCATTGTGGTAGAAACTGATCAACAATTTGATTTATTAGTTTTGAAAAAAGAAATTGAATAATTATCATTATTAGTCATTACCACGATCAAATTGTTTGACGAACTTACATCAAATGCGATTATATGTTAAATTGTCTTGGGTTAAAAATGAGTAGGGCAAAAAATCCGGTTTTCGTAGGAACGAGGATCACCTGATTTAAGCGGGAATAGGAATCAAAATTTGGGTGAAGCGTGCGTGGTTATGAGGTTTTCCCTGATACTTTCTCCATTTCATACGTGCATATATGTTTTCAACATTTTTATATAGATACATTTCTATATTTTTTATTTTTTATGTATACATACACATTATATTTTATACTCTCTTCATTCGGAATTGAATATTTACATTTCTATTTGAGCTTCGTCCAGAATTAAATCTTCATTTTTCTTATATCCAAAGTTATACTTTCCTTAAATGATTTATATCCCACTAACTCATGAGTTCTACCATATATTATATTAATATCAATGATAATTTGATAAGTTAATTAAAGTCAAATACATTCCTTAATTTTTAATCAAACTCAAAAGTGGATATTAAATTTCAGATTCAGCGAGTAATATATATATATATATATATATGTACAAAAATACATATAATATTCTTATAATTTCTTAGCACTTCTATAGCTATTTATATTTATTTTATTAATTTCTCATATATTTATATTTGTATATATGTATTTTAAGTATAACATATATACTGACATTTAAGGACATATGTTAAAGTGACCTATATTTAGAGGCAAAATAGAATATAAAATTAGTAAATTATAAATAATAATATTTTTATTCATAAAATAGCAAAATAAAGGGTATTATTATAAATATCTGATCCTCCATCATCTGTGGGCCTGATCTTCCATTATGTCCATTACTTACGCCACATAAGTAATTTTTATTATTATTATTATTATTATTTATAATCAATAATAATTTTATTCTTTAATATTTCAGGTGATAAAATTTTTTCTTTAAGGCTCAAAAGGTCATTACTCAAATTGGTGAGGCATTTCGAACACATTACATAGGCCCGTACCCTACATTCTCACGTGTCCCTTTGGGTCGCAGGACATGTGGATTGAGGAGTGAAGCATTAGTTCTTTTGTTAAATATTTATATATTTTATTATTTTTCACATCATTATTTATATATTTATATTTTATAATTTTGATACAAAAATCATATAGATGTGACCTATTGTACAAAGCCTAGGTTCGACGAATCTGGAAAGAAAAGTGCAAAAAGTCCTTTAGATCGGAACTTTATTGGACATGATGCGTTGAACAACTTTAAATCTATTTTACATTCGTCCTAACTCCGTCCTAACTCGAGACAAATTTGAGACAAAAATTTTAATATTAAAAATTAAACCTTGCAAATGATGTCTCAAATCTGTCCCAAGTTATGAAGATTTGAGACAAAATGTTTAATATTAAAAATATATTCCGTCTCAAATCGGTCACAACTTATAATGGATTTGGGACGATGTTGAGACGAATTGGTTTACATTAACCTGCAAATGGTCTCCATGATGCCGTAGTGATAGCTGTCTCAAAAGTATGTTTGGGATGGATTTAAGACGGGAATAGCTGTCTCAAATGCCACATATTCTTGTAGTGATATAGTTAATTCTAATTAAGGATCATATAATCTTTACATTTTAAGTAACTTGAGTGCATTTTATAACAAGAAGCAAAGAAATATGGTAAACTTTACTATAAAAATAGTAAATTATAAAGATGACCACTATTCCAAAATCATCTTACTATTTTTTTTTATGAAAATCTTACTATTTCCTTAAGAATATTACAATTTTAACATTTTAGTGCTTTTCATATATTTTATAGTAAGAAGTATAAGAAATATAGTAACTTTTACTATAAAATGATAAATTATAAAGATTACCATTATTACAACTATATATTGCTTCATTTGTCTATAAATACAATCGTTTTTAACCTTTTGTTTATGTAATAAGAATTTTCAAATGTGAATATTTTATATCTAAATTAAATAACCTTAAATTTAATTTTTAGATACAATTTTAATTCCTTTTGAAGAGGGAAAGGTACGTAGGAATTAAATACTATCTCTGTCCTACGTAGGAATTTACTCAACTTATTTTTTGGAAATGCAATAGTCCCAATTTTCTTCTTTAACACCTCAGCTTTAAACGGTCACATAATTAATTCTTGTTTGAACTTATGATGATTTGTATGGTAAGTAGGAAAAGCCAAGTCAGGGAGCTCTCCTGAAAATTAATGAGGACTAAATATTGTTACAAATACAATGAGTACTTTCAGCTATAAAAAGGGATCCTTCTTTCATCACTCATCTCACAAAAATCACAAACCTTAGAATTGCTTCACAAAGCCATGGCCATGCCTAGGAAATACTTAGTCCTTATTCTCCTTTGCCTTGTGGTGGCTCTAACCACTTCTAAGATTGCTAATGCTTCCAGAAACCTTCTTGAAGATGATGCTGATGGTGAAGAAGCTTCTGAATGGCTTCAAGAACCACTAGACGTGGTCAATGGACACCGCCATCGCCACCACCATTCACCCGCCGGAGCACCCTTGGCCCACCATCCACATAAACACCATGGCCACCGGGGCCACCATCCACATAAATCACCATCTCCATCACCAGCTAGCCATGAATATTATCCTAATTATTAAGTGATTCATATATAGCAGCATTGTATTTTTCGAGCATCAAGCAAAATAAATCTTATTATGATAAAAGAGTTTTGATCTTGAATCTTGATTTCTTTTCCTTTTCCTTTTTTTTTAAAATTCTTTCTCTGTCTTCACGTTATACAATTAATGGACAAGGAACCACCCTCCTCCCTAGGGAAAAAAACAAATACGCACACACACACACACATATATACACATATGTGTATATACATGTCCAGAGGCTAGCGATTTCACCTCGTGTGAAATTTGGTTGAGTAAATAAGGAGATCTTGTTCACAAAAAAGGAAAAAAAAAAAGGAGATCTTTTCCAACTTGTCCACATAATGATTACATAAAAATATAAGAAAGTTTGAGCGAAGGGTTACGATCAAATGTGAAAAATAGAGGAAATTACTCACATGGTGAACAAGAAATTTCAAGGACATAATAGTACATGATTTTTTGATCGACTAATTTTATTATTATTATTATTTTAAATTGCTGTTTTAATGTTATTATTTCATAAGATTTTCTTTAACTCATACATTCGATGGGGATGTGGAGGAAGAAGGTGGAGGAGGAGGGGCGGTGCTCGAGAACTTCTACAAGCAGGGTGCCATAATATTTGTCTATTTGTCATTTATTCCATATTATTCTACGAGGCAGTTAGTACCACAGTATTCATTATTTTGTCATATACTCGGATCCATTATAAATCAAGCAAACGTTTACAATTATTTTTCTATTTTTCATTTCCACACATGTTAAGATTTTATTAAATTAAGCAGCAAAAAAAAAAATTCCCTTATTTAATTTTCTCAAGTCCTTCAATCATTTTAAATTTTTAGAGAAAAATAGACAAAAATAAATGAATTACATAGAATGTAAATTAAGGGAATTATTCAATTAAAGTTAATTTTTTTTATAGACCCCGAGCAGTTCAGAGCAAAGTCAACTTTAGTTAATGAAATTTTAATATAGGTTCTTGTGTTTTAAAAAACTTAAGCCATTAATGTACAGGGTTTAAATAAGGTATTTTTTTTAAAAAAAAATTTCAAATGGTTCTTTAATATAAAGAAAGATGACAAATGAGTTAAGATAAATTAAAGGAAAAAATTAGAAAAATAATTATAAGATTGAGAAAGTAATTTTAAGTGGAAAAATGATGTGGCACTTCTTTCTTTCATATTCCTCTTGTTGTCATGGCATGTAAATTGGTTACAATCTCACTTTTTCAAATATAAAAAATCGTATTTACCCCTAGAAAAAGAAAGAAAATAAAACATAGCATAATATATAATTACAATTTTCATTCAAAATTTTTGAAGAGAGAGAACATTAAGTAGATGGTAATATTGAAAAAAGTATCATAATTATGTATTGGTAATTATAAAATGACTAATGTTTTTGGACAAGAGCTTGAGACTAAAATGACATATATTTTGGTATAGAGGTAGTATTAATTATGAATTTAAGAATAAAAGTGTCAATTATTCCAAAATTTAATATAAGTTGAAATACATATTAAAGTATTAATTACTGTATTGGTTTACAAAAGTAAGATATAAATTGAGACTATAAAGATTTTCCAAATGGAGGGAGTAGGACACTCCAAAAAATAAATGAGGACTAAATCTATAATTTAGAAAGTAAATACTTATTTTGGGGCAATTCAATATGGAACTAACAATTCAATCTTGTCATTTGTGTTACTGATGCTTCTGTTCGTTTTCTCCTTGGTGATTGTTTTGTACCTTTGCTTGCTGGGTAGTTTTATCTAGTATGTAATTTCTGGCTGTGTACTTTTGGGGCAAAAAGGTTTTTTCCATTTGCTTTGATTAATCTATTTGCAGTTAAAAAACAAAATTAGTTTAGGGAAAATAGTAGTAAATTTTCAAACTATTCAATCTAAGTCTTTTAGTTTACAATGGAAAAAAAAAGATAAAAAATACAAAAGAGTGCACATAAGAAAAATTTTCAAAAAAGAGAGGAGAAATTCAATTTGAACAAATAGAAAGTGAAAACCCTTTCAAAAACAAGAAGAATTGCAAACATAAACACAGCATCAAATTGCATTTTTCTTTCTTTACCTCATTCATAGCATAAATAGTACATATCATTTAGATTAACTTTGTCTATAGAATACACGAAACATCAAAGCTGTCATCTCATTCATATTGAATTAACTTCTTTCTTCATTTATCGTCATGGAACTATATAACCTGCAAAACAACAGAAAATAAGGTGGATACGCATTAACGAATTACAATTTCTATTCTATAATAAAAAAGAGGTTTATGCATATATGATTACTATATATGTAATGTTTTAATAACCTCCATATCTTAATCCTTTATTACTCCCCAATTATGCGTATTTGGTTAATTAATTATGTTAGGGGAAAAAAATAAACAGAGAAGGGGGGGGGGGGATTTTGATGGCAACTTGATATGTATAATCTCAAATAAAACTTGATATGTTATTTCAAATAAAAAACTAGCATCTTATTGTTTGAAAAACAAATTGGAAAAAAAAAAATTATATGCGTATGTTTTATGTGGAATAGATAGACTTACTGCCACATTTGGTCCCATGGGGTATGGGTTTTCCACAGAAGTTGGCAACATAAACAGCTTTGTCAATGCTAATAATTTGCTCCACATCTTGATTGATGTAATGGCATATACAAGAAAGGTCAACATTCTTCAAAACATTGCAGCAGGATTGAGATGGAGTGATCTTTGGTCCAGATTTTTGAACAAATTGTGAACATTGTTTTATGAGACCTTGAAAATCACCTTGACATTGTGCAGAAGCTATTTTGAGATTGAAATTCAAAATGCTGATACTTGTGAAGAGAAGAAGCACTAGCAAATTGATACAACGAAATCCCATTATTGATGTTTCTTTACTTGTTTACTTGGAGAACAATAATAGCATGTATATACCTATATATACAAAACATACCTGTATTTTTCACGCACATCTTTAGAGGGACTTCAAGTTTCACGAGCAATAGAGTATTGTTACATGTGAAGATAGACATGAGGTACTTGTGAATTTTTTGTCATCTTACTTGCATGGACTTCATGTATAACAGCATCTCCAAACTTTCCAACGTACGGTTACTTTTTTTTTTCTTTCACTTTTTATTGGTAAAACAATTTTCACTTTAACGTTCTTATTACTTCAACGGTTTTAATTGTTGGAGGATGAAACAACATGAAAGAGGGAAAAAAAAGGGCAAAATAGCCAATTTAATCATTTATCTTAGTGATTTTGGCAACTTTGGTTCCATATATTCTTTTTTAGGTATTTAAATTCTTTATGTATTGTTTTCAACCATTTTGGTTATGTTTTACTCATGACTTAACATTTTCTCATTTCGATCAATTCATCAATGAAAGAGACCAAAGTAACTAAAAAAAGAATAATAAGAGATTTAAATGACTAAAATCCCAAATATATGGGATTGAAATACCATTTTTCTAAAAAAACAGATAAAAAAATTGCAAGTAGCTAGCCATGAAAAGGAAGAATCATATGACTGTGGACCTCACACAACCCAAATGAAACGGTTGCTTCACCATGGAAGCAACACCTCCGCACTGCCGTTACTCAGATGCTGATTACTCAAAATGCATTGCAAATTGCATTCCACTTCCAAATTGCATTTGAAAATATGCAACTACTAAAATAAGAGTGGCGTTACAGATGCTCTAAATGCTTTTGCATGTGTACATATCTGTAAAGATTTTTCATGTGTATAGTACTTTTCATGTTTACCTATATTTGGAGGTTTTCAAGTTTTATGCAACTATGGAGACTTACATATATGAAGGTAGATATGAGTATTGATGAGTAAAAACCGGCCTCTCACAAATTTGGCGTCCTTTTAAACTTAAACTTTTGTAAATCTTTTGAGTTATTTTGCCTAGTTCGATTTTTTTTAAAATTTTTTATGGAACCCATTTGTAGATTAATCAACATTTGATGGTTCATGGTTGTTTTTAAAATGATTTAACATAAATTGATGTAAAATGGCAAAAGACCTAGACACTAGAAGCCTAGAAGAACATGTTAATGCAGGCTTAAGCGTTCAACAGTAGGCTCATGTAAATACCTGACTCAAGTTAGGACCAATTATTTATGTAACCCATTTTACTTATTCCAATTGGGTTTAGTTATTACCAAACCATTTAATTTATCTCAATGTTTACTCAACCCATTCCATTCATTTTGATTGGATTTAATAATAGTTACCTAATTCATTCTCTTCATTCTATTGGGCCACATATATATTTAACTCATTTTGTTTACTTCAATTATGCTTAATCATTATCCAACCCACTTCAATTTATTATATTGGATCAATTCATTCTTCAACTCACTTTAAGTCTTTAAGATATGTACTGTGTGTTTGTTTTTGTAAGAAGATAGATATTTAGAAGTTTTTGTAGGAATTAAAACAATGAAACTGTAGTTGAGGATGTGGAGTTTACAATTTATTTAGAAGACTTTAATAACATCCCTGTTCTTACGAAATTCAAGGAATAAAGAAGAGTTTCGAGCTTCATCAATCGCTTATCGCCAAGAAATAGACTTGATATCTTTTATTGTTCATTATTGTGAATGCTATTTTGACAAATTAAGTTAGACAATAGATTATTATTCATTAAAGGTCTATATGTGAATATTAGTTTTTACACACACACACACATATATATATATATATATATTATATATATGGTTAATTAATTTGATTTTCTATACCACTGGTTTTTTATTGGTTATGTGCCAGAAAGATGGACAAAGATAAATTACTAATAGTGTACCACAACAATACTAGGAAAATAAACGGTATTAAAAAATTCGATATGAAGGGTGTATTGCAAATTCAAGGGAATATTTTGGGCGCTTATACGTTTTATTTTATTTCCTAATTTTTTAAATATGGTTTTGAATTTTCAAACTCAACAATGAATCGAAAATCATTTATATAATGATAAATTAATTGAGTGTTCGACTCGTAATTCTAGACAACCATCAAACATTTATATAATGATCAATTATTCCCACTCAGCGAGGGTAATGGCTGCACTAATCGAGAGAATTCTCATATGCTCGTTTGATTGGCAGAAAAGAAAAGTTATTCAGAACTATGATTCTTTGGATTATGAGTGTGGAGAAAATAAATCCATATATATTACTTATCCAATGTTTGTAAAGATAAAAAATATTGTCATGGAAATTGTTAATATTTTTATTCTTATTGTCAAGATTTTTATTCATATATTTATTTTAAGTGAATGAATTAAGAAATGTATTCAATTTATTACTAAAATATCTAAATACTCTTATAAATATTAGGTTTATAAAGAACCAATTCATAAAGAAGCAATTCATGTTACCCAACTTGTAATAGAGACTGCTACTATTATCTTTGCATTCGGAGTCTCTCTCTTGGTTGCTGGGTTTGATGACAAGGGTCCACAACTATATCAAGTGGATCCTTCAGGTTCATATTTCTCTTGGAAGGCATCAGCTATGGGGAGGAATGTATTCTTCCAAAACAAATAAAAATAAATATTAGGTTAATAATAATTATGTTTTAACTTGTTTAAATGTATATAAAATCAAATATTTATGTTTACAATTTAAAAATTCTATAAAAATATATTAAATAAATTTTAAAGGACCTACACTTCTTAATTCTTAAGTATTATGAATATTAAAAAAAATCATAAACATTTTCAAATGATTCAAATACATAATGGTGCAATAGATGAATTCAAATAGTTTTTTTTTCTTTTTTCTTTTTTGAAACGCAAGTATTATTAGGCATAAAGCCAAAAGAGAGGTAGAACCTCTCAGAAAACAAGAAAACAGAGGAACTATTGTTCCTGAAGATAAGACAGCTAAGAAAAAAAAAAAAAAATTCAAACACGAGGACTAGCTAATAACAATAAAATAGCAAAAAAAAAAAAATCTAGCAAAACATCCTTTGCAAATAACATAACATAACATACTAATTAACATTCGAATAGTTCTTAATTATTAAATTTTACAAATATAAAAAAAACATTCTCAAATAATTCAAATAAATAACAATGAAATAGATGAATTTACACTACAAATTTTCCTAAACTAATTTTCTCACAACTTCTACTTTTCTCCCAACAAAATAAGAAGAAAAAGAAGGAGAGAGAGAGAGAGAGAGAGTTAAAAATTCATTTTTAAAAATGATAGATTTTCAAGATAATAAAAAAGAATAAAAAGAAAATATTTTTAAGAATGTATACTATAAATATTGAACGAGCCAACAAGAAAAAAAAACACATTAAAAATAATAAGTTTTATGATTAAATTTTCGAGACAAGTAATCATAATACCAGATCTGAAAATAAAAATTCAAGAAAATTGTACTATTTTGTTTGATTTAAAGATTCTTTTACTTTCTTAGACGTCTTAAAATTGAATAAGTATATGGATTTAAATATTTTTAAAAAAGAGAATATTTTCGCTTAAGATTCTTTTTCAATCAAATGGGACGGTAGCCCGTATTGTTATTAGCAGGTCCACAACAAGGAAAATTTTAAAATATTTTAAATCTGAATAGGGACTAAGAAGTAATTGGCATGATTTATGTGGTTATCAATTAATCTTAGACCCATATACAAGTTTCCCGAAAGTAATTGGGAATCGTACATGTCTTATTTAGTAATTGATAAATTTATTAAAATATATTATTGTTTATATATATATATATATATATATATATATTGAATTAGCCTGTCAAAGAAAATGTCAAAAGATGACATCGTTATTATTGGCATGTCATCATGAAATTACTTCATAATATTTGCATTGAAAATAAAAATTTAATGACATAATTGATTTTGATGATATTGTGTATTGAAGATATATTTCGTTCGAATTTATTATTTATGAACTTATTTGGAGGAATTATTGCCAAATGATTTTCACAAAATCCACCTTGATACTCTTGAAAAATGTTCAAGGTTTATTTGGATAATCCCTGTTTTCTTGTAGTGTTTAAAATTCCATTTACATGTCAAAATAAAAAAATTGTCTAAGACTTAAAAAAAATGAAATTGAGACTGAGGCATAAAATTAGTTTACTTTAATTAAATAAGAGAGTAATGAAATTTAAATTTGTGTATAAGTCACAAAAAAAAATAGTTGTGTTCATTTGTTCATATTGGTTGATCAATATAATTATCTTTCAAAAAAAAAAAAAAAACTTGTGTATCAGTCACTAGACAATAACATTCCCATAATTGTAAGATGATTCACAATAAGAATTATGCATTAAATTTTTCTTTTTGTGTGAACTTAGTCTTCATGAATTTTCTTTTTAAAAGAAGTGTTTAAAATGTCTGTACATTTCATAAACCATAATATATAATATACAAGTACAATGTGTCACTGCATATTTATATAAAGGCAACGCTTATCTAACACTTTCCGAAACTAAAGTGGGATTTCGTAGACACTTTTTAAGTAAAAATTTACAAATGCCAATATATAAAATAATTGCAGACATTTGTTGTTTGTTTTTTCAATGAAATTTAGATATATTTGAATTTCATCTTTAATTTTTCTCATCACATCAAAGAGCTTCAATGTAATGTTTTCGAATTGCTAACAAAAAATTGTGAAGAGTTGTTGCTATTCTGAGAGCTTGGTTTCATGTGATTGGTTCCAAAGGTATTGAATCATTTTCAGCTTCATCATGATTCCTTAATGACAATAGTCACAAGTGATTGAAATTTATTTTATTGCGATAATTAAAATTATTAATAATTTTCTTAAGTTCACGAATGCCTCATTCAGAACTATCTTCGCTAAAGCGTTACTCTTTTTTGGATTAGATTGTCTCAATATCTCATTGTAAAATCTTCTGCGTTAATGTATCTTAAAAGTTGTTATTATCCCAACATCATATGGTTGGATCGAGAAAAAGAGCTTGTAAGATTAATTTGATTATTTGATTAAAGAGCTGTTATTGGATTATTTTGGTTTATTCTTCAATTTCAAAATTATTTTAGATCATAGTTGAAAAAGTAAGATTAATTTGATTAAAAGATCTGAAAAAAACTCTTTAAATTAAAAAAATTGTTAATTAATTGATTTGTTAATACCTTTTTAAATTAATAAAAAATTATTGTCTCAATATTATTAATTTATAGACGTTTTAATCTATATTGACGCAATATTAATTTGTATATCTCATAAATTTTATTTTTCCACATATGGAAGATCCCCGTTATGGCCCTGTTAAAGGGGTGAGATTAAAAAGCAATATCATGTGCTGTGGGCATTGGACAAGGACTTGTCCTCTGCCTTTGACACTCCTATTAATCCTCATTTTCCAATATTTTCAACTCAAGGCCTCAATACCTTTGCATTTAGACCATTGGGCAAAGTAATGGAGTAAGTCCTTTGAAAAGGAAAACATACCATGAAGTACAGGCAGTGCAGAAACTATATATATATGAAGCTTTTAGTGTACATACCTATCTTACAATGCATACTTTAAGGACAGGCAATGCTTCAAGTAGGGTTATCAATTCGCCATCCATCCGTAAATTGTAGAGTACAGGTGATATTCACGAGGCTTTCTTCTTTTTTCTTTTTGCATTTAATTTTTTTAAGAAGGCGAATTAAATTAAAGGGAATTTTTAAATTCTGCAAATGAATTGTTGAAATTCATTAAGTACGAAAACTGTCATGATATATTTAGTTTTATCTTTCTTATATATGGGTTTTTTTTAAAATTTCTTATAAAAATTAGAGCAACATCTTCCATGAGTTTTTTTTTTAAAGAAAAATTTTAAGAAGACTATTGATTTTTTAAAATTTGAAATCCTATTTTGATTATCGCTGCCTAAAATTGGATACTCGTATCTCTACTATAGAATAAATATTCACATTCCTATCATATAGTTGATCCAAGTAGAAAAGAAAAAAAAAAAAAATTGTCATCTCTAGTTTCAAATTCAAATTTTAGAGAGTAATATTTTGTCAAATTATTTTGTTGAAATTTCTACCCGTGGCGCTAAAGGTCCTCCCAAAAGCACAAATTGAATTAGTTCTAAATTGTCAAACGAAGATGAATACCGATTGACACATTCCACCTATAAAAAGGGACGATATAATTATTAATTTTAGATGCAGTAAACTATATAATATGTAGTTTTGTATTAAATGTTAATGTCGATTTTGATTAAATTAAGAAAAATCAGATTCAACCAAAATAAATTAGAAATATCACTCCCAAAACCATTATAAAAGGCCAATGAGTTCTTGCAAAATAATTAGCCAAAAACATGTCTCTTGCACACCTCCTAGCTTTTTTGCTCGGAGTTGTGGTGGTTCTTACCACTCCCTCTCTTGCTGACTACCCCAAACCACCCTCATCAGATGTTGGTAGCCATGTCTCTTCCCCTCATAGTGGTGGCTCTAAGCCTTCACCGACCAAGAAGCCCCTAGTGCCAAAGCCAATTCACAAACCAAAACCCCTACAAAAGCCTCCTCTAAAGAACAACAAACCCCTAACATTGCAACCACAACACAAACAACCAACTTTGCAATCTGAAAATGCAAATAAGAAGCCCTTATCACCAAAACCAAAACCAAAACCACAACACATACCACCAACTTTACAATCCGAAGCTGCAACTAAGAAACCCTTACCACCAAAGCCAAAACAAAAACCACCAACTTTACAATCTGAAATTACAACTAAGAAACCCTTACCACCAAAGCCAAAACAAAAACCACAAGTACAAAAGCCTCCTCAAAAGATAAAGCCCTCAAAACCACCACAACAAAAACCAAAACCTCAAGCATTTCATTCTGAAACTCTCAAGTCACCAACAAAGAAGCCTCTACCACCAAAGCCAATAGAAAAACTACAAGGAGGGAAGAAGTCTCCTACAAAAGTCAAGCCACCGGCGTTGCATTCAGAAACTCCGAAATCACCTTCGAAGACACCAACTAAGAAGCCCTTATCACCGAAGCCAATAAACAAACCAGCACCAGTTCAGAAGCCTCCTCAAAAAATTGTAAAGTCACCACAACAAAAGCCACCATCTAAAAAATCTCCAAGTCAGCCACCAAAGGTCGTGAAATCAGCACCATCATCAAAGGGTTACAATCCAGGGCATGCTATTTTCAAGAAATTTGAAGGATTACAAAACTATATTCTGAAGAAGAAGCTTTATCAAGTTTTGTAAGCTGCATTTCGTACTTGGATTAACCAGTAGAAATAAGGGTTGTTGTTGATGATGAAAATGGATTATGATGTTTTGTTGTACAAGTATAGCTAGGATCGATCCTTATTGCATGATGCTGTTTGTATTGTTCTTGTTGTAATTCATGAATAATGTTGTATGTTACATTTGTAATCATAATGTACGAATTGCATGGCAGAGTCATGGATGCTAAGAAGGAAAACTTTAAGGTATTATAGCTTCTTAGACTACATGAATTTTCTCTGAAGGACTAACACTACAATAATAATAATAATAATAATTTGAAATTGATGTATAATTTCTCGGAAGAAACTTCACAATATAAATCAAGTCTTTTTTTTATTAAATTCTACTACATGTTGTTATTACTATGTTCTAATTCAACCTATATTCTCTTTAGATGTATGGATTGTATTTTAGACCATGCAATTAGTGAACATATAATATAATGTTTTGAAAGTATGTAAAAATAATATTAATTCAGGATTTGAAAAAAGTTAATTAACTAAAATTCACAAACGTTTCGACCATCACAAAAGCCTCAATTATAGAAGATTTAAATACTCATAACATTCATAAATCAAATCACTAATTTATTTATTTTTTTTGAAAGGCTAAAGAAGTTTATTGAATAAGCCATGGAAGGTAGTGCGAATACAGGTCCAACAACACGGAAATGCCTACTTGAAATACAAACAAACAAAAATAAAGTGCAAAAGAAATAGCAACCATGACCTATAGACGCAAGAAGACATGAAATTCTTCAATCCAGCCGACCATCTGGACAAATTGTAAACATATCATGTAATCTATCCACTTAGTCTTTCGCCAGTGAGTCAGCTATGCAGTTCCATTTCCTTGGGATTTGTTAACAATTAATCTCTCAATCTTTCCTTTGAACATTGTTATCTGAAGGATATATTTCCTTAGTCTCCACGGGGCCTCTTTTGGATTTTCCAACCACTTACATACGTTTGAAGAATCCGACTCAATAATTAGTCCATATTTCAGAGCTCAATTTGCAGCAACAAAAATCTGAAGCGCCTCTTTCGCAGCCCTTAACTCAGCTTCGTTTGACTCCGCTATACCGATAGACTTTGAGAATGTAGCCATCACAGCCCCCTCGGAATTCCTCAAGACGCCTCCAACTCCGGCTAGACCAGGCTTGCCCTTTGAGGATCCATCCACGTTGAACTTCAGGAAGCCTGGTAAAGGAGGAGACCATTCCCCATCATATACCTTACGCCTTTTTGCATTAGAATTTGCTGTTAATGATGAAGGAACCTGAAAAAGATCAATGAAAGCATGGGGTTGATCTGGCCACTTAGCCACTATCCAAGTGATGAATCTCAATTTGGTTAGCTCAATTAGTTCTATGCAGCCATACTGTCCAAACGATAGAGAAGAAGATCATTCGCCATATCGAAATTTCAACAGTTCTTTGAAACAAAGTGCTCCAAGCCAAAATAAAACTGACCGAATCACCTGGCATGACCCAATTTATTCCCCACATGTGGCAGAAGTAAGACCAAAGGCGCCAAGTAACTGTACAACGGAAGAAAAGATGGAAGGTCGATTCAGTTTCTTTAAGGCAGAGAGCACAAACTGCATTTCTATGATCAATAATGTGCCTACGAGCCAATTCCTCTTTGATAGAAGCACGGTTCTTTGCAATTTTCCAGACCAAGATCTCAACTTTTGGGGGTGCAATCCCCTCCCAAACCAAACTCCACACACTAGATTGTCCACCACTATTGCCCTTGGCCACTTTATAGTAAGAGGAAGCTGTGAATTTTCCACTAGTTGTGTGTTTCCAAATAAGTTGATCAATGAAGTTTGCATTAGGATAAAAATCTGAAATGAGTACTAATAGGTTATCCCATTGTTCATTTTCCCAATCAAAAAGTCTCCTTCGTAGTTCTATTTTCCAAGTCCAGCTCCCCTCAATCCACTGACCAAAATCAGATATTGCACCATTTTTGTTCTTAGCCAAAGCATAAATTTTGGGAAAAATGATTTTTAGAACCAAATCATCTATCCAATTATCATCCCAAAAGTGGATATCTTTACCATTGCCGAGGCATGTAGCAAAACCGTCAATTAGGATACTTTCACTATTATTAACATCCACAAAAGGTTGGAATATGATATATAAAATTTCTTGGAAAGTATGTATGAATAATTGAATATGATATGATATATAAAAGTGAGTCTAAGTACCTATTGTACCTTAGAATATCTATTTTGACATAATAAGTACAATTGTTAAATAATTGATTGTGAATATTACGATATGTATAGTGTGTCAGAAACTCACCGAGTCTAGGACATTACAGTTAGTATCAAATACTGAAAGTATGGAAGCTAAATACCACACATGACCAGCTATTTGGGCTGATTTTTATCCAGTTTTTACTTGATTTTTCCCATTTCCAGCTCAAAACCTTCACAATTCCATGCATCCTCAAAGATCTACAAAGTAAAGTAAAAGGAAAAAAGTTGGGAATAAAATGGCTCTCAAAGTACATAAACTGGCATATTTACTTGAGATCCCAATAAGTAAATCAGAAATCAAATTTGAATTTTCATATTTAAATAGCTTATTCGAGTGATAGAAAAACTCTTGCTTGAAACTTAAGTATGCTACACGTTTTTATTATCTCTATTGATGTTAGTACTATTCCCTACTATCTATCATAATTGTACCAAAAACAAAAAATTGTATGGATAAAAGGCATTGATTATATATGTGATAACTCATTCTAGAGAGTGCTCTGAATATCGATCGTCAGAATCACAAATTTTGGAGTACCAAACAATTTAGTACTAGAAAATCCATCAAACCTATAATAATTAAATAGTGCTCGTTGAAAGAGCTATGAATGAGTAGTATGGATATTGATTTCATGAGACTCAGATTCTCATTCATCTCACAGCAAGATTAAATTATGACAGCAATTGTGAGTCTCTAATCTGCACATGCCACATGATATAGGCCACCTAAGTTTACATAGTGAGTTGCCGTTCCAAAAAAAAAAAAGCATTTTACATAGTGAATCTCTCATATAAATCATTAGCAAGATCTTCTCACAAGATGCAGATCAAACCTCAATCTTTGGTCCTATTGTTACTGTTATTCACTTTTATTTGTATTTTTTGTTTTATTTATTTACTTCCATTAAATCGAGATGAATAAATTTTGGGATATCAAAACAGGTACATCACTTATTTTATTTTTAGGAAAGTGCATATAATGTATATTATTTGTTACGGAAAATATGGGATTTTTTCTAAATCCGATTTTGTAGATTGATGTCAATTTATTTTGAAGATAAAAGATATGCTATATTTTTGTATGAGCTATATTTGGAAATAAATCTTTATTGGCTAAATATTAGAAAGTCTACATGAATAAAGAAGATATAAGATATTGAAAGATATTGTGAGATATCCTTGATTGATTTTTACAAGGATATGGACTCTTTAAAGAGACTTCCAATTTTATATCAATAGGACTTTGTGCAGAACAAGGTGTGAGAACCGAATGCATCCAAGAGAATCTCAGTGAAGGCGATTATTGCGAGATTCGGTGTAAAGATTGTGAAGCAATGATCAGAAAATGCTGAGAAATTGCTAAGCAATTAGTTCAAGTTTATTCAATTTCCATGAGAGGTTATTGGTGATATTCAAGTAAGAAGAAGTTTATTAATTGTATTGACTAAGCTGTTGAAGGGCATTCTCGAGTTGACTACTTAATCAAGTTGTTGGATTAAGTAAGTTGTTGAATGGATTGAAATAGATGATATAATATCAGCATATACTATAGTGATGAGTTATAGTGAATGAGTGATTAGTTTGCAATGAGTAGTCATAGGGAAAAGTTGTATTAAATCCCTTTGTACTTTGAAGCAAACTAATTTGGGTAAGGGCCTCGCAAACGTAGACAAAAGGATTGTCGAACTACATTAACAAACGTTCTTGTGTTATTATTTTATGTTGGTTTGTTTCTAGTTGAGTCACAGTTATAACTTCCAACAAATTATAATTAATTGTCTTAATACTCAGTGTTTCCATCAAGTGGTATCAAAACAGAGTCACCAACGTTGCAGTTCTTGCCAATTGGTGAGATCGTGGAAGAAACAGACGTTGAGTTTCCAACATTAATACACAAGGACCACCTTCATTCAGACCTCATATCTTGACAAGTACAAATTATCCTTTTTGGAAATCTTGTATGTATGCTTACATTATTAATGCACATGACAATTATGCATGGAGAACAGTTGCGAATGGATGGACAGAACTACTAGAGACTGAATCTAATGCTTCAAGAGCCATTGTAATTAAAGAAAAAACTCTAGATAAGTGGACTGTACTTGAGCATGGCATGTGTCATGAAAATTTCAAAGCATTGAAGGCCATATTTGGAGCGGTTGATCAAGATCAGTTCAGACATATTTAAGGATGTAAACTTGCAAATGATGCATGGGAAAAACTAGAAATTATACATGAAGGTACTAAGTTGGTCCGTGTTGCCAAACTTCAACAGTTAAATGTTGGCTTTGAAGAACTGAAGATGAAAAAAGATAAAACTATCGATGAGTTCGCACTAAAACTCAGAGATGTGTCAAATTAAGCATGTGGATTGGGACAAAGTTGGGATGAATCTAAGCTTGTCAAGAAATTGCTTAGATCTTTACCCAAGAGGTTTATTCCAAAGATTGCTACTTTGCAAGAAATCAAGAAGACTGATGATATTAAGTGGGATAATGTGGTTGGTTCTTTACAACAATTTGAGACTAAATTTTACAATTGTAAAGAATCAAATGGAATTGCATTAGTTGTTGAAGTTATGAAAGGACTTGATGAATAAGATATGGATGATGATGAGAAGATTGCTATGATCACCAAGAATATCTCAAAATTTTTGAAAAGAAGGAATCCAACGAAGAAGGGTGATAAAGTCAAGTGAAATCGGAAGGAAGAAAAACATCAAAACCTAAGGAAAATAAACGCAATTACCCAAAGGATGATAAATATGGAGTGAAGAAGAAAAATTTGTCAAAAATTAAGTGCCATGAATGTCATGGTTATGGGCATGCTCAAGTTTTTTCTGAAAATAAATTTATGAACCAGCAAAAAGAGAAGTCTTTGAATACATTTCGGAGTGATGGTAGCGAAAATGAAAGCAATGATGATGAGTAGCAAGATGATGCTGTTAGCAATTTTATTGCTTTCACTGCTGCAGTTGTAATTAAGGATACAATTGAAACTGTAAAAAACAAGCATTGAAATTGACAACTTGTGTGTTACTGATGAAACAGAAGCTGATACTGATGATGAAGTTCGTGATGCTAGCATTGATGAATTGGAATTTGCTTATGAGAAGCGAGATGTTGAACTGAGTAAGAAATGCACCTTGCTTAGAGAATGCTATATGAAGTAGAAACTGGAGAAGAATGCACTGGAAAATGAGCTACTTCAACAAAATAAGTAGTACAAAGTCATTGAGTTGCAACTCAAAGAAATAGAAACTTGTATCAATCGTTTGAATACTAGAAAGGCAAAATTGGATAAAGTTATGTCGTTTGGGAGGTCACTGCACAATAAAGCTGGATTGGAGTATCAATCTGATCAAGGACAAAGTACTATAGCTGTTCAGAAAGGAAATTAAAGTGTTGTTTAAAAAGGAAATCAAAGAGCCGTCCATACTTGATTTGCAGTTCAAAATATGGATGGTGCAAAACATAAGGTAATCAATAAATCTATATGTTTTTATTTCTCAAGAATTGGTCATATTCAATATACTTGCAAAATTAGATAATTTGATTTGCTAAATGGAGTAAGCTTGATATATTCTAAAAGGAATCAGAAATCATTCAAACCCTTAATGAAAAAGATGTGGATTAAAAAGCAAGACTATCAAATATTTATCGCACATGTTGCTTTTACAGTTTGTACTGATGATGTCTGATATTTGGATAGTGGATATTCTCATCATATGGCTGGTAGTAGACACTTTCTTACAAATTATAAAGCATGTTTATCTGAACATGTTACTTTTGGTAATGGTGTTAAAATAAGAGTTGTTGGTAAAAAAATTCTCAATGTTGATGATTTGCTTCTATTGGAAATTGTTTTGCATATTGATAACTTGAAAGTAAATCTAATTAGCATAAGTTAACTCTCTAATCAAAATTATTTGGTAAGTTTCAACAAAAATAAGTGTATTGTTAATAATGAAAGTGACGACTGCATATTAATTGGAAGTAAAACAATCAACAATTGTTATAAGGCATATAGTACTCGAAAATGTTTGTTAAGCATTTTAGATGTGTTTAGCTGGTAGTTAATTTCAAATACTTCAGAATCTGAGACATCTTAATGCTATACGAGGAATTCCACAAGTCATAAATGCTGTAAAAACTCCTTGTGGTCCATGTCAGTTGGGGAAACAGTTGAGAACCTCACACAATAAAGTAACAACAGTTGCAACTAGTCGATTGTTAGAACTGCTTCATATGAATCTTTTTGGTCCAATACAAGTGGAAAGTTGCAGTAGAAAGAAGTATGTTTATGTGCTAGTAAATGACTTCTCAAGATACACATGAATTGATTTTCTAAGAGAAAAGTCAGATGTTTTTTATTCATTCAAACGACTTTGTATTCAGTTGCAAATAAAAAAGAATTTGAGCATTGATCGAGTTCGAAGTAATCATGGACGAGAGTTTGAAAACAAATTCTTCATTGAATTTTGTGAAGGACTTGTAATTAAGCATGAATTCTCAGCTCCAAAAACACCACAACAAAATGATGTAGTGGAGGGGAAGAACAAAACAATTCAAGAGATGACTACAACTATGTTGCATGGAAAGAAAGTTGCACAACACTTCTGGGCAGAGGCAGTAAACACAGCTATACACATCATCAATCGCATTTATCTGAGGTCTAATACAAACAAAATTGCATATGAAATTTGAAAAGGTAAGAAACCTAATCTTTACTATTTTCACATTTTTTGTAGTACTTGTTATATATTGAATGATCGTGACTATCATGGCAAATTTGATTCAAAAGGTGATGAAGGAATATTTTTGAAATATTTATCAAATAGTCGTGTTTATAGAGTCTTCAATAAAAGGACTAGAGTAGTTCAAGAATTTGCAAATGTGATAGTTGAAGAATATGAAAAAGAAAAGATACTTGAATATGATAGAGATGATGCCCAATATACAAAGAAAAAGCTGACAATTGAAGTTGTGTCATATCTATATGAAACGAAGGAATCTAAATGTCATGAAAAACATAAAAAAAACTTGTTTTCAAATAATATGGGCTAAGGATGTTAAAAAATAATGTAAAAAGAAAGTTCCAAGATAAAGAAAAGCCATAAAAAAGAAGAAAAAGAAAAGTCACCAACCAAGTATAGAAAGTCATGAAATTGGCCCAACAAAACAAACAAAGAAAGAAAGAAAAAAAAACACGATATAAATTTGAGTCTGTAATAATTGCACCCGGGCAATTGACAAGAATGCAAAAGAAACAAAAAAAAAAGAATAAAACAGTTGCTAAGAGTGCAAACGAAACTGGAACGCAGATCACAGCGGTTGAAAATAAAAAAGTGGCCAAGAAAAATTGGTGAAAGCTTCGATTTTTAGAGTATATTTAATGCTTCAATATTCATATTTGTTAGAGATATATATTAGAAATCTTGTTCTATAAGGATTTTATGTATATTATGACTAGGGTTAATTATGCATTCCTTATTACTTAGGATTCCTTATTACTTAGGGTTCCTTATTACTTAGGATTCCTTATTACTTAGGGTTTTTGTATCTCATGTATATATATGTAACACTATTATCTTCATAAATGAGATAATCGTTTTCTCCCACATCTTTAATATTCATAACATGGTTACCAGGGATATCACCTTCCATGAGTACATTTTTCCGTCACATAATCCAAAGTCAAACTTGCATGCTCTTGTTCGCCCACTCATTGCTCCTATTGAATCTCCTGAACCACTATCTACCTCTATCGATTCTCAGCCTCTTCATGCCATTCATGCTCCTTGGCCTACTATATCTACAGATGTCCCTAATTCCTCTCCACCTTCTATATCTACCCCTCTAGCTGACTATATTTCTCCATCTATTGCCCCAAACCAACCTCAGCATCCAAGTCATAGGCGTAGCACACGACCGAGAGCTCCTCTACGGTGGTTATCTGGCTATGATACTCCCTCCTCATCTGCTCTTTCTTCATCCACGGTCTCAGGTACTTCACTTACTTATGCTCAATCTTTTACTTCTTCCTATCATTTTTTTCTTTCTTCTATTGACCATCACAGTGAACCTCATAATTACCACATTGCTGTCCGGTCCCCTGAATGGCGGAAAGCTATTTGCGAGGAACTTGCTGCTCTTAAAGCGAATAAGACTTGTAATATTACTTCTCTTCCACCAGGTAAAAAAACCCGTCTCTTGTAAATGGATTTTCAAAATTAAAAGGAAGTCTGATGGTTCCATTGAGCGTTATAAAGCTCGCTTGGTCGCTCGTGGTTATTCTCAGATCGAGGGCATTGACTACCATGATACCTTTGCCCCTGTGGCCAAGCTTGTTACCCTTCGAGTCTTGTTAAGTCTTGCTTGCTCTCAGAATTGGTAATTACATCAGTTGGATGTTCACAATGCCTACTTAAATGGACATTTGTGTGAAGAAGTGTACATGGACATACCTTTAGGCCATGCTCAGCATGGCATCCCTTCTCTTGTTTGCCAACTTCGAAAATCCATATGTGGCCTCAAGCAAGCCGATAGAACTTGGTTTTACACCTTGGCGGCAACATTGCTCAAAATTGGTTTTCAACAATCTCATGCAGACAATTGCCTATTCAGTCTTCATCATGGTCAATCTCATGTTTATTTACTTATCTACGTCGATGACATTATAGTTGCTGGAAATAATGTTGATCTCATTGCTCGTGTCAAGGCCTCTTTGCTTCGCCATTTTAAAATGAAAGATCTTGGTAGCTTACAATATTTTCTTGGCATTGAAGTAGTTCGCACCCCTTCTAGATTATATCTTAATCAACGAAAATACACCATTGATCTCCTACGAGAGGCACACTTGTTCAACGCCTTCCCTGCAGAAACGCCCATGGAGCTAACTTAAAATTAAATGCTACCACTGGTCCTCTTCTGACTGATCCAAATACTTATCGGAGATTGATAGGTAAACTTATTTACCTCAGAGTTACCCAACTTGACATCACTTTTGCAGTTCATATTTTGAGTCAATTTACTCAAAATCCACGGGCACCTCATTGACATGCTGCCGAAAGGCTTCTCAGATATTTGAAGGGCACCATTGGGCAAGGTCTTCATTATTCTTCTTCTAGTTCACTTCAACTAGTTGCTTATTCTGATTGGGCAAGTTGTCCAATGACTCGAAGATCTACTACTGGATATTGCGTTAATCTTGGTTCTAATTTGATTTCTTGGAAGAGCAAGAAACAAGCTACTGTTTCTCATTCCTCCGTCGAAGCTGAATATCGTGCCATGTCCATGGTCACGCGTGAATTACTATAGATTAAACAACTCCTTGTTGATTTTGGGATTCTTCAAGGACCTATTTTGTTATACTGTGATAATCAGGCCGCACGTTACATCGCCGCCAACTCCATTTTCCATGAATGCATCAAACATATTGAACTGGATTGTCATATTGTTCGTGACCAATTTCATCGCGGTGTTATTATTCCCACTGCTATTTCTTCATAGTGTCAACTTGCAGATAGTTTCACTAAAGCTCTCACTCGAGATCGCACTATGTTTTTATATTCCAAGTTGGGCATTCGTCAATTACATGCGCCAGCTTGAAGGGGTGTGTTAAAGATATATATTAGAAGTCCTGTTCTATAAGGAGTTTATGTACATTATAATTAGGGTTAATTATGTATTCCTTATTACTTATGGTTCCTTATTACTTAGATCTATTATTAGGTTGGTATCTCATGTATATATATATATGTAACACTATTGTTTTCATGAATGAGATAATCGTTTTCTCCATCTTTAATATTCATAACAATATTGAACAAATTTTGACAGATAATTAATAATTAGAATATAATTACACATAATATAAATATCAAATAAATAGATAATGATCTCAATAACTCATGGCACTTTATGTGAGTGAGATCGAATTTTCATGGGGAAGTGGGAACCATTATTGATCCATTTTTTTTAAAAAAGAGGAAAATAAAAAGTCTATGTGTTATTTTTTAGTTGAAACATTTATTCAAAATTAAAATATATTTATGCCCACTTGAGGATGCCATTTGAGTCAAGATGTTAAAAAGTATGTCAAAAGGGTAATAGTTTTATTGACACTTTTTTCATGAACGTATCAACATAATATATTCTAAAAAATATATGTGTATTAGATAGAAAAATTTAAAGACCATTAACTTTGATAGTATAAGTTACTTTTTTTCACTTAGACATTGAAATATTGAATGATCTTATCTAAAATCCAACTCTCATGGGCCAAGTAAAAATTTCTTGCGGCCTTGCAAAAGGCTAGGCCAGAGGTATGAAAAAATTACTAGAAGAGAAGTAATCAAGCATTGTGACAAGGGGGTCTGCATTTTGCATTCAAATGAGTTTTTAAATGATTGCTTTCATCAACAGTTTTTAGCGCAATTATATTATGAGCTTATAGAGCACGTATACTTTTTAAATGAGCTATTTATGTATGATTTTTATGAATAAATTCCTTTGATAAAAATTGAATGTTTGCATTTACTCTAGAATGTTTATTTTTTTTAAATAAACATATTTTTTATTTAAAATTTCACAAATAATCTCTTTAATTTAAGAACTTACACTCCACTAACTATACCTAATTGTCACACGATTAACCAAATTAATAATAAGAATAATATAATAACTTTATTAAGTCAAAATATCTTATTAATTTTTAAACTAAATCAAATATGAACATTCAATTTCAAACTATGTGAGTAGTATATATTATCAATATGTAAATAAATAATTTTAATTCTACCTAAACTTACTTAGAAGTAAATAATTTTAAAAAATTATATTTTGTTATGAATTCATTGAATTTTGGATGCCCATCAATTGGTTCATCATCCCCAAATAAGTTCATCCTCTAGAAGAAGGATGATCTCATATTGAAATAATGAATATTTATGCCCTTATTTATGATGATATTTATGACAATATATTCTTATCTTGAAATTGTGATGTATTAGAACACAAATAAATGGTGAAATATGTAACATAATTAGTAGAGATGAAAGAAGAAGTTTAGTTCAAATATTTTTCACCCATATCTCTATTCTATCTATGAGCCATTAAGGAATAGTTTTGTGGCTATATGCGGCGTTGAATTGCTTAGGGCAGAAGCTCACTTGGGTATTTGCCATAATTTCTGTTTTCTTAGATTTTTGGGCTCTTTAAGGGTATTTGAGCCTGATTTTTATTAACAAATATATGTGACTCATTGTCTCATTGTGAACAAAGTATTTTAGAAGTAAATCAGAAATCAAAAACTTGAAATTTCATGCCAGACTCTGATGGATTGCCATATTCTAATATGCAGAAATTGCATATGATGGAATTTTTACCATCAATATATAAGGTTTATTCATAAAATATATACATACATACATAAATATATAATATTCGAAGTACACAATCTACAAAGATAAACTCATCATAATAGTTTATCAATAGCAAATTACATGTATTAATTATGAATTTATAAGCTGTAGCAGACCTACTTTTTAAAAAGGGAACATATCTAAGTGCTATAGTATAGCCCCTTTATCAAGTGTTTGTTACACGTGTTTTTTTCTCTATTGATTTGAACACTATTCCCTACTAGCTAACATAATTGTACCGAAAAATAAATAAATAAATAATGTATGGATAAAAGATATTGATTATGCATGTGAGAACTCTTTCTTGAGAGTGCTCTAAAGGCCAGTCGTTAGAATTACAAATTTTGGAGTACCAATCAATTTAGTACTAGAAAATCAATGATTCCATGAGGTTCAGAGTCTCATTCCATCTCACAGCTAGATTACACTATGACAGCAATTGAGTCTCATCTCATTCATCTCAATTTCTTTACCTCATAATGCAAAATTTGACTTTGACAGCAATTGAGAGTCTTTGATTTGCACAAGTTCGATTATATAGGCAGCCTAATTTAACCTACTAATTATTAACAAGATCTTTTGACAATATGTAGATCAAATCTCAATCTTTGGTCCTGCCGTACTATTGTTACTGTTATTCGCTGTTAATTAGTTGTAATTTTTCTTTCATTTCTAGCTTTCATTAAATTGAGATTACTAAGTTAAATAACTTGAAGCTCAATAATTACTACACCTCACACAATATATGTAAATTTTACATTCGACATCATCTGTCACATCATTCGCCACTCAATATATGTAGATATTAAAAATAAGACTAATAAATTTTGGAATATCAAAAAGGGTTCGTCCTTTTTCCATTTTTTTTCAGAAAAACATCATTTTAAATCTTTTATCTAAATTTTCCACTAAATTAAACTTGTCAGCCCAAAATATTACCCTGTATTACTTTCTTTCTTTTTTTTTAAAGGCAATATTATTGACAGAAGGGTAGCCCCGGCCACAAAAAACAGCGTCCCAAGAAGGCTGGCCAAGGAAACAAAGCCAGAAAGGAAAAAGAAAGCAAAACCAAAATCCGAAAAATACAGAAAACAATGGGCCGAAAGACGAGCAAAAAGCGAAATGCCATACAAGTTCTTAGGGAAAGCTACTGATCTTTGTGTCGGTAGGTGCTTTTTAAAAGTAAGCTAATGGTCCTTAAATGAAACATCAAGTGTCATCAACCATTCTCATTATTAATATGAAATGTTTAATATCCCCAAACTAATTAATCAAATAAAAAATAAGTAAGATATATTTCTGTTAAGAATGCCCTTAATTTATGCAAAATAAAACCCTGATTCTTCTTTATTTTTTAAATTCTCAGAAAATTGTTCCAAACCTTACTAGCTATTACTCAATATTGTTATTATTCTTTTTTTATCGTCTTTGTTTGTCTCTATTCTTTGATATATTTATTTAATGTTATCTTTTCATCTGAAATTTGATAAATTCTTTCTAGAGGCAAATATAATTAAGGATAATATTTGAAAGATTAAAGACTAAAAAAAGTTAATAAAAAATATAGATAAAAATGGATAAAATTTCAAAGAATAAAGATTAAAATGGAAAAATTCTCCTAAAATTTATCCATCTTTTGTAATTTTTTTTGATTTAATACAAATGTAAATTACTAATTATTTATATTTACTAATTTTTTTTTGTTAATTAGTCAATAATACACAAAAATTTCTCTAAATTATTATAATAAAATCAACAATCTATCATAAAATATAATTAATCGTAAATTATATTGGATCAAATGTTTTTCTTGTTTATTTTCATGAATGTTTTATTCAAATTTAATGAACTTAAAACGTTCAAAAGTAGCTCAGTACTAATTGTTAATTTATCTATTTACAATATTTGTATTATTGTTTTATTTTGTTTACTTATTGTCAAGTTATATATGAATTTGTATATAAATAATTTAACAAGTCAACATCCAAAATAATAAAATGAATAAGAAAATAAATTTTAGAATAATTTTCATTTTACACCTTATTCTTTATATTTTTATCTATTTTCGTCCATATTTTTTATTGATTTTTTTAGTATGTAATATTTTAAATATTACCTAATGTTATTCTTTTTCAGATTTGTTCTTAAAAAAAATATTCGATCACATTTTAGTCAGAATGATAACATTTAACAAACATGTCAAATAATAGAAACAAGAAAGATGATAACAAGAGAATATAGATAAGATTGAATAATATGTCACTACTTGAAAAGGATAATTTAAGGCAATTTTCCTTAATTCTATTACTAATCTCTTCCCCACCTTCGTACACTGTACACACCACAACATCACCATCACACACTAAACAAGAAGCCCTCGTTTCTCCCCTTCCACAGCCACTTCTCAAGTGCCATCACTAATCAATTTGCCTGACTTTCATCCCCTTAGCCACCATTTTTTACTTTTCTCAAAAGTGGCCACATCACGGTGTGCACATAGACTCAATATCGGCCCAATTACTTTTATTTTTTTTTGAGGGAAAACTTTATTCAGAGGAACTTTATTACTTTATTTCTAAGAAAAAAGCACATTTTACTGTTGATGTATGGCTAATTTGTTATTTTTATTTTTAATAAATGGTATTTAGTGTAAGCTATATCTGCCCTAACTTCCAGTTGTCTCATATTCGGCTCAAGCTCCAGTTTATCAACGAAATTATTAACTCCCCATTTGGACCTAAAAGCAACATCAACACTGCCACCCAAAAGAAAAAAAAAAAAATTTTTTTTTTATCACACTTTATCCCTTATGCTCCAACTTTTAATCAGCTAAAGATTTATAACTAAGGATATAGATTTACTACGTTAAGCCCATAAAAATCAAATTACTAATGCATTCTAAAGTTCAAACGGGGAGTCGTTTTTTCTTAACTACTAAGGGATATATTCCTTTTGAGTTTTGACTTCCATGGCATAGCCTCCCTTTGTGACATTCATTAGATTCATCTAGCTTCTGCTATCTTCGAACAAAGTGTGTGGGAACGGTCTTGCCATTACCAGTAGCAAAGAAAGTAGCGAGGGAGACTTCTGAGCAACGTTTTTGAGGAGTCATTATAAGTTGACGAAAGGTTTTTGTTAATAAAAAGAAATTCTAAAGGGCAAAGAAAAATTTTAATATATTTTTTATTTCTAAATTTACAGTTCATTTTGATATCACTATATATCACTTCAACGTTTTACCAATTTTCACATCTAATTTTAATTTCTATCACTTAAACATTTTACTGATCAACTTTTTCAGTCTACATTAAAATCTTTATACCCGAACCCCATATGCCCTATTTTGTTTTTCTAAAAAAAAAAATCCCAGTACCTACCTTATATGTAGAGGTGGCTTTTTTTTTTCTTTATTTGGGGGAGATGCAGTGGTTGTTGTTATCAGATTTATCAAAAAAGATAGTTATAATCAGAAGATTTTGAGGGTGTCCTTATTTTGAAATTTGGTAAAATTTAAAATTCTATAACATTTAAGATATCCTCAATTTAGAATTCTATACAATCCATCAAAATCCAAAATTTTCAATATGAAATTTAATAAATTCCATAAAATTTTAGTGTCCTCGAAAGTTGGTAAATTTTAATGGAATTCTAATTTTAATGGAATTTAAATGAATTTGAAGTAAAATCTATGAAGAAATAATTCTTTCACAAATCTGACCATAACTCTTTAGAAGTTCGTGGAATTCGTCTATTTATTGTCAATAAAAAAATAACAAATATAAAAAATAAAATATCATGTATATCTCTCAAATTTATTGTTATAACATTATATTTCTCATTCTAAAACAACAATTTTTACACACATATTGATTTGTTTACATGTAATTTTTTATGTACAAATTATTATATTGATTTTATTTTAAAAGTCTAATAAAAATTCACCAAATTCCATGTAATCCATCTACTTGGTTTGGTATCTTATATTATAACTCACACATAAATTTGATTTGATGTAAAAAAAAAAATTTGTTCTTTGTTTCCTTTCCTATGACATGGAATTATATGTAATTCTATTGAATTTATTAAATTATATATAATTCTATTAAAATCCAAAAATTCTATGAAAATATACAAGACTTAAAATTCTTTTAAATTCCATGTTGGGGACATCCCTTAAACTTTGAATTATCCACACAAAAAAAGAATGGAGAAATAAGTTTGTTTCGGATATGTGGAAAGATGCACTAAATGAATATCGATTAGAAACAATTAATGAGTCATTTCCCAAAATTAATAAATTTGGTACCTTATGGTTTCTAGTAATAAATTACAAGATTTTATTTGGCTTTTAAATGACAAAGTTATAGTTTATTTTTTATAATTTGTTTTATAATCAGTACATATATAACTTTATTCAATATTTCTTTATCTCTCACAAGAAAAAAATCAGATTAAAAAAAGAGAGCATATATGCATTATATTTTTTTATATAAAAAAATAACTCTCTATTTATTATAATTATAATAAAAAACAAAAATCCTTCAAATTCTATTAAAATCAATAACATAGAATTCTATTGAATCTGACGGGTTTTATGAAATTGTATTAAAATTCATAAATTCCATAAAATTTCATATATTTTAAAAATTTCATTGAATTTTATATTGATAATACTCCTTAAGTTTTCGGAAAAAAAAAAAGAATATGAAGATTTAATTGAGAGGGACTCATTTAATTTTTTGACAAAAAAGAAGAAGTGTATTTGACTTTAATGTCCATGAAACACTCTCTATTGACGATTGCTGTCTGCTATGGTCCCATGCATAGTCCGCTTTCCGTCCGCGGTTTCCGACTTCAGAGTTGAAAATTAAGATAATTCCAAATGTGAATACCAGAATGATACTTTGTTTAGGACCATGGTTTTAGTTTTACACTTTAAGTCAGTCCTAGAATTTTAATGTTGTTTTTATACATGCTTTAAAAAGCTGTGTCTTTTTTAAAAGTATAACATGTATATAATATAAATTTTTAATATTTATAGCTATAAAGACTAAATTTATATAAGAATTTTGTTTAGTGGACGAATGAACATTTGTGGAATTGTTTAGTTTCAATTTAAATTTGAATTTCATGCTTGAAAGTTCGAGCTTTGTAGTCTCCATATCTAATCACATTCGATCTTAAGATCAAACTTTGAACTTCTAATCACATTTGATTTCTAAACCTTATTTAATATTTTAATACTTTTAACTCAAATTAATAGTGTTTTCAATATTTTATTGATAATATTTTGATTATATTTAAATAAGTGAGAATCACCTCAAACAAATTAAACAATCAAATTTCAAATTTTCACTCTCAAACTCATATAATATTTGATAAGTATGTGCAACTTAGTAAATTAATTGAATTTAACAATTATTTCAATTTTAACATTATGTTTCGAATTATCCTCACAATAATTAATTGCCGTGTATTTTTTTTAAAAGGAGAAAACTCAAATGATCCTTACCGACACAGCAATACATTTTTAAATCACATAGTACAACCTACGTGTTGATGAAATTTAATGTTGATGTTGATTTAGATTTTGGAAACATTAGCAAAAGAGCCACTATAAAAAGCCCCTGATAAGTTCGATTGCAGCATCACAGCAACTTAAACATGTCTCACACATACCTCCTAGCTTTGTTACTTGGAGTGGTGCTTCTCATCACCACTCCCTCTCTCGCTGATCATCATAAACCACCGTCCGGTCGCCATAAGCCGCCAACTGGCCCTGGTGGTGGCCATAAGCCTCCATCAATGCTTGTGGATGAGGAAGAAACTACCGACACTTATCCTCCAAAGTACAAGCCTCTTCCAAAGTATCAGCCTCCAAAATTGCCTCCAATAATGGTCAGACCACCACCAAAGCCACCAGTTTTACCACCAAGAGTTGTGAAGCCACCAGTCCACCCCAAGCCACCAACTTTGCCACCCAAAATCAAGCCACCACTCCACCCCAAGCCACCAACTTTGCCACCCGTAATCAAGCCACCATTCCACCCCAAGCCACCAACTTTGCCACCCGTAATCAAGCCACCGCCAATCAAGCCACCACTAATTAAGCCACCACCAAAAGGTCACTATCCAGGGCACCCTCCCACGGAAAAGCCTCATTAATCATTATCCACCACCCCACAACTAAGAACATCACACAGCTAGCTGCCGTAATAACTGTAGTAGGAGGATGAATAATTTGTGATGTTTCATCATGATCCGCTAGCTATAGCTTCCTAGTACAATATGCTCATGGAATTATGAGGTTCATTGTATTACATATGTTGTAATTCGTGAGCTTATTTTATCATGATATATGAGTCCTACGAACTTTAGTGCATATACATGTTGCAGACTTTATGGTACTATGCATTACATCTTGTTCCCTTGAAATATATTTACTAACTGTTTTTAAACTTATCTACGAATAAGCAGATCCACATAAGAATTCTTTTGTTACATAAGCTAGTAAATATATACATTATGGCAACAAAACACTCACACACAGACACACACACATATATATATATACCTTAATAGCACATCATCATCGTTTTGATAAGTAATTAAGGACCTACTTTTAATTTTCAACCGTTAAAAAACTGTTTTCGTTTTTTAATTTTGAGTCATGAACTAAACCCCCATTTCTTTGGATTCGAGAGAGATTATGCCATGAGGATTTGGAGAATACTGAAACAAAAGAGAAACTAATGGGAAAATTATTATACCGGTTGAATACTTGAATGCACTAAAATTACCCTTGATTGGATTCTCTCTCCCTCTCGATCTTCTTTCCTGTCTCCCAGATGGAGATATGACAATTAGAGAATTTAGTCTCTAAATTATTTCATTTTTTCAATTTTGATCCTTAAATCTTGATTTTTAATTTCTTCCCCAAAATATTTTTGGGCAACTGATTTTAGTACTTCCAACTATTGAGGCAGTTTCTAGTTACTTTTTACCATTCTAAATTTATTTATCAGATTATTTTCCTTTCTTTTCTTCGATAATAATAGTCATCAGTCCTCAAAGCTTAATTATCTCAAAGTTAACATATACTAAATCGAAATTATATTGTAAATTGGAGAACAAATAAGACAAAAGTGGAGACAAACATTGACAATATTATGTGCTGTAATATATAGTGTGTTGAAAATTAAAGAAAAATAAAGCTAGGGAAATGATAGAATGTTATGTGACGTAAAAGTTTTTGGGTTTAGTAGTAATCACACTTCACACCTGTCCCTATTATCATTTGACAAAATTATAACAATGATAGAAGACGTTAGCATACCATGTGAGAATTCAAGAAATGAAGTTGTAAATTCCGTGGCCTTCATAAATAAATAAACAAAATATCTCAGTCTGATAATGTTTTTCAAGAAATGACAGTCAGATTAATTTTATATTCATTTTTTCATATATATATCCTTACTAATCATTAATTACTTAATTTAATTTAAAATAAATTAATAGTTTTTAAAAAAATATAATTTTAAGTAACTTTATCACTTAGATATTAATGGTTAGCTTTTAGGAACTTGTTTTTCAATTATTTTGTAAATTAAATATAAAATTAATTTATGATTGATAACAAGTATAGTAATTAGAGATAAATGTAGAAATAAAAAATTAAATATAAAATTTATATACAAGATAGACTAAAATTGGAGCAATGGACTATCTTTGTGAGAAAACATGAGTAAAGTGATTACTAAAAATACTACATATTAACTTTAACAACTTTTGACTTTTCAGTGTGAATGAATGTTTCCTTTTGAATAAAAAAATTTATTCATTCTGGACTTTTTATAATATATTATAAATAATTATATATATATAAATAAATTATTTTACTTAATAAAAAGATAAATTATTGTACTTTGAATAAGAAACAAATAGATAAAAATAAAATAATTAATAATGAATAAAATAATCATAAAAAGTACTCATTTCGTTTGGAATTAAATGTATTTCGTTCGAAATTAAATTTACGCTTTTTATTTTAGTTAAATTATCAAATTATCTTTAATATTAATATAATATAGTGTGTGACCTATAAATTAGTAAAATGTAAATATCTTAAATTAAGTTAGTAAGTGATGCAGTGAGTTAGTGAAATATAAAATATTAAATTATAGTTGTTATTAATAAAAATTTAAATAAAAAATATATTTATTTAAAGAAATTAAATATTTAATTTCAAATAAATTAAATTAAAAATATGAAAATTTAATTCTAAAGACAATTGAGTTTATTTATTACATCTTATAAAATCAGAACGGTAGAATAGACCTATAGATATTGTTTACTATTTTCTCTTTCTTGAAGTAAATGATGTGTTGAAAACTGTTTATATATATATATATATATATATTTGAAACCTAATAGTGCTACATTTGTCTTTTGCATACTTTATGTAATCCTTTATCAAGTTGACACATAAACATCTTTACGTACCTTACTGTCTACTTTGGACTAAAATCAAAGGTAAATTCAGTTCCATCTATGCTATAATGTCAATCTAAGTCTAATTTTTTTAAAGTTCTAAAAGTGATCCCCTTCATCTGTAAATTGAAGTGTGAATTCTGATGTATAGTCTATAAACTTATTGAAAATTTTAAATTTTAATAAAGTAACTCGGTCTTTTCAGTTAAAGAAAATGAGTTAATTTAAGTTATATTGGGTTTAATTTGAAATAATATATATAAAGAAACAATAAAGAGATATGCATATGTGTGAAATATGATTTATAATACTCCCTTCATCCCAGTAGGATATGCATATGTGTGAAATACGATGAATGTCTATCTTAGTGAGATGAAGAGAGTATAATTTTTCACAAATGTTAAGAAAACATATTTAATATTGTTGAAATTGTAAATTATTTCATTTTTCTTTCTATTTTGTCTTTTCACCTTTCATTTAAAATTTAGTCAAATTCAAATTTAATTATATGAAAACATTTACAAATTTGATTTGAAGTGTGAAGAACTATGCATTTATCTTTGAAAAATGAAATCCTTAATTTATTAATATTTATTACTCATCGATCCCTTTTTATATGATGTATTAAACAACTTTCTTATCCATAAGTATAAGATTATTGCCTATGCGATTTTTCAAATTCATTCTTACTTTATTGAGAGAGAGACAAAAATAAATAATGATATAATGTGAAGTAAATTAATTTTTATTTGTGTAAAATTACTTAAAATATCTTATAAAAAGAGATGAATAAAGTATTTTAATAGTTTGAAAATGAGTGTTATAATAACAAAATATGTTAAATAGAGATATTTTAAATAGCTAAAATTAAATAATATGATAAATGAGAAAATTGAGTATAATTTGGAGTTACACAACATATATGACACTTATCACGCCAACTGTTCGACGCGAGTCTTTTGATGATGTTATGGTAGGCCATTGTTTGAACTGCTATTTTGACAAATCCTTAATTGTTTTAAGGGACGTAAAAATTGCATTAATGGGAAAATAAATCATAGAATAAGTTGATAAGAAAAACCATCTAGTACGGTGGTAAAATAGGATGTAAAATCAATAAATATTCAAAATTATACATAATTAAATGGATTTGGTTAACTCATATAACTTAAATGTTTTAAAATGGATTTTCATCAAATCCAATAAACATTCATTTAAAAAGTAACCACTTGATTAATTTTATTAATTAAATATAACTAATTACCCTCCTAATAAAAAATTTAAGTTATAATTTATTACTAATATATGTTGTAATTTCAAGTTTCTTATGACAACATATAATTTTATTTTTTTACATTTGCTAATTAAATTTATGTTGAAACATATATATTAATTTTTTTATGTTCGAAAAAACTATTGTTTTTGAAGTGTCGACCTCTCTAATATCACCAGTAAGTAGTAAGCACCCCAAATATTAAATGAGTGAACTTGACTTCTGATTAACTTGAAAGATTCTCCAAAGCTATGAACCATTTTCCTATGTATTCAAAGGCCTAAAAATTTATTTTATTTTATTTTTTACTTTTATCAAATACTTATTGAGAAAATCCAAAGATTTAGGAAAAGCAATTCTATTAGGAGGTCCTATTTTTCAATTTCTTTTATTACCATTTAATTTATCGTTTTTAACTTTTATTACAAAGTTCTTTTTTTCAAAAAAAGGGAAATACAAAGTTATTTTAAAGTGAAAATTATCAAGATATATATGAATTAATTTTGATAATTTTTTAAATATATTTACAATTTCTTTTATACTTTAATTTTCTAAGTAGTTTAGAAAATTTGACTAAATAAGGATTTTACCAATGATGTTTAAATTAACTAAGATTATTTTCACTAATGTTGTTTACTATTGATAAATTTTTTATTTTAAAAATTTATTTACAATTCACTTTTACTTTAATTTTCTAAGTTGTTTAGATAATTATATAAAATAATGACTTTACCAGTAAAAGAACTATTCCATGCACTTTGTTCTAAAATAAATTAAGAAAATTCATTGTAATTATTTTTTACTCCTATTATATATATAAGTTCAAGTAAAATTGTTAATCTTCTCCAATTATTTTGAAATGTTTATTACATGAAGAGAAGTCTCCGTAATTATGGTACTTGAGAAGAAGAACAATGGTAATTGTTACATATAAAGTTATATAGAAAAAACAAGAATTTAAGTTTCATGTAAAGAAAGGTAAAAAAAAGAAAGTAAGGAAAATAATAAAAAGAGGATAGATCACATAATTTTTGCTTTTCCAATTCAAATTGAATATTTTCATATTTATTTTATGATTTTTAGAATTAAATGTTCAATATTAATATATATAATTTTTATTTGAAGTTATTTTAGTACCTAAAATTAAAAAAAATTGATTGAATATAAGTGTAGATAATAAAAATTACACTAAAAAACTTAATGAATATAATTACAAATATATTATAATTATATGAATAAATGGGTGTCAATGGATATTCATAAACTATTTAGATTTAAACAATTTATAAGTGAATCATAAATGGATTAATATCCATTTAAATTTATCCAAATGGATTTCAACATCCACCTTGCTAACTATAGCATCCCACCATGGTAACAAAAAAAAGAAAAAAATACGGCCTAAGAAAATTAGGTAGGTAACAAAAAGTATTTAAAACCAAATAAACGCATCTAACTTTCTTTTCTGTAACATTTTCACCTTCTGCACACATCATCTCTGCAAAGAAGTCTCAACTTCATTTCGATTCTAGGTGTATCATGAGAACAGCCTAATAAAGAAATGAAAACCAAGACAAAAAAGGAGATGAAATCCAAGAAAAGAGTTAAAATATGCTCTGAATAACAAGATATTTTCAAAGAACTAAAAAAACACTAATATGTGAAATTAGAACCAATTCTTAAAGGGTGAGCTTAAAATTGCGTTAACAAGAGCCAAAGGAAAAGATCAAACGTTGTTTGCAAACAAAAAGCAGAGAAAAAGAAGAAAACTAAACCAAGCTTATTGTCACGCTCCAAAACTAGAATTCAACGTACCATAACTATAAAGTTTTAAGATTACAAAAAACTTTCAAAAATACTATAATCCCATAAATAAATAATATTCATTCAAAAAATAAAAATATTATTACATCAACCAAAATCGTCCAATAAATAACTAAAATTTAAAACAAAGCCCAAAAGAAAATCTAATAAAATGTGTAAAAATAAATAAATAATTATCAAATTCTTTAATAACAAAAATTTAAAAGTCAATAATGTATTAGCAAAATCATTGTTTTAATATATCAACTGCCTTCATCATCTTCACCGAATTTAATCTCATTATCTGAAAAAGAAAAAGGGATAATAATACACGCGCTTAGTAAGTAGTATTAATACATCTATGGGATGAGTTGATAAATAATATTCAAAGTTTTAACATCTAATAAATAATCTACCAAATATTTATCAAAAGTTCTTAACAATAAATTCATAATAGATACCCAAATAAATTATAAGTGAAGTTTGATTTCAAAACATTTCTCAGAAATTTTCCAAATCAATATATTATAATATTAATAAAATCTAAAAACAAATTTCAGAAGTTCAATCAGAAAAGAAAATCAAAATAGGGAAAAATAAGAAATGAAAATAAAAGGAAAGAAGAATGTAAAAAAATAATATATTGTATGCCAAAAGTGTAGGTTTAGCTGCGAGGATCGAAAATAAAACTATGCTTCTGGACTGTTGAAAAGAAGAAATAAGGAAAACAAAATTCCTCACTATTTTAAAGACTCGCACCTGATAAGACAAGCAATCTGTTTAGAAGAAATATATTTAAAAGAAGAAGAAGAAAAGAATACATTTGTGGCAAAAAATCATGGCGTCGGAGACTTTGTAAAGAAAGGATAATATCCTGACATGAATTTTAAAAGCATAAAAGACAAACTTTATTATTTAATTCATATAGCTAAAAGTAAGCATAATAAACTTTGAAAATTGTACTAGAATTTATGAAAATTGTGAATCCTTGAGTGATTCACGTATGGCATTCTCTTTATTTTATAAATATTTATAAGACATCACACCAAAGATCTTTTCATGAGTTTTTTTCGAAATTTTTAAATACTACACAGAAGACCATGTCCTTTGTTAAAATTAACAGTGACTTTCGTAAATAAGAAATAAATAACTAGTATGACAAATAAAAATTTCAGTACTCGTGTAGCTTAATCAAAATTATTACTTTCTTTTTTTTATTTTAAACAAACTCATAGGATAATAATCTTTTAATGATTCCAAACTTTAACCTTATATTCAGTTGTACTCCATGATGACCAAACAAATCAAATCATAATCAAATTTTTTCGAATAGACGGAATTAGATATGAAATTGGAACATGGTCCCCAACATTAAATTACACCATATGAGTTTTGTATAAATCTTTAACCACATAAATATTTTCAAATATGTCAAATATTTAACGTATAAAAATACTCAGATAGACAAAACACAATTTTTGGAAAACAAAGTTTTAAGAAAACAAGATATGTCAAAACTACTTATGTTACGTAAAAGTTGGGATTTTTCCTAAATCAGATTTGAAAGATTGATGTCAATTTATTTTAAAGATAAAAAGATATAGCATGTTTTTTTAAAAGCTATCTTCGAAAATAAATATTTATTGGCTAAAGATTAAGAAGATAGAAAATATTGCAAGATATCCTTAATTGATTCCTACAATGATATGGACTCTTTGAAGAAGACTTCTAATTCTATATCAAGAGGACTTCGTGCAAATCAAAATGATAGAAGCTAATGCATCTAAGAGAATCTGAGTAAATGTGATTATTGTGAGATTCAGTGCAAAGTTTGTGATGCAATTATCAGTCATATAATGCTAAGAAATTGCTGAGTAAGTAATTTGAGTTTATTCAATTTTTATGAGAACTTATTGGTGATACTCAAACATGAAGACGTTTATTCATTATATTGAATAAGTCACTTTGCTATTTAAGGGCAATTTCGAGTTGATTACTTCATCAAGTTGTTGGATTAACTAGATTGTTGAATTGATTGAAATCGATACTGTAATATCAGCAAATACTATAGTGATAAGCTATAATGAACGTGTGATTAGTTTGCAAGGAGTAGTCATAGGGAAAAATTGTATTGAATCCCTTTGTACTTTTGAAAAAGCAAACTAATCCAGATGAAGACCCCGCAGACATAGACAAGAGGATTGTCGAACTACGTTAACAAACGTTCTTGTGATGATTTAACTTTTGTTGATTTGTTTTTAGGTTGAGTCACAGTTATAACTTTCAACGAGTTATAATTGACTGTCTTAATACTCAGTATTTCTATCAAGCGGTATCAGAGCAAAGTCATCGACGTTGCAGTTGTTGCCAATTTATGAGATTGTGGGAGAAACAGACGTTGAGTTTTGAACATGAATACACTAGAACCGCCTTTATCCAACCCTCATATCTTGACAAGTATGAATTATCCCTTCTGGAAATCTCGTATGTACAACTTACATCAGTGCGCTGGACAATTATGCATGGAGAGTAGTTGTGAGTGGTTGGATAGAACCAGTGGAGACTGAATCTACCGCTTCAAGAGCCATTGTAACCAAATAAAAAGCTCCAGATAAATGAACTGAACTTGAACATGGCATGTGTCATGGAAATTTCAAAGCATTGAATGCCAAATCTCTTGCTGAAATGATACAAAAGATGTGGAGTTGACAAAACCTTGTTTATCAAAAGGTCTGAAAAAGAAATTATGATTGCACAAATCTATGTGGATGATATAGTATTTTGTTCAACATCGAATGAACGTGTTGTTGAATTTGTTGATTTGATGCAAAAAGAGTTTGAAATGAGTATGGTTGGAGAGCTGAACTTCTTTCTTAGTCTTCATATTAAACAATTAAATGATGGTATATTTGTGTCTTAAGCAAAGTATGCTACAGATTTGGTGAAGAAATTTGGATTACAACTGAGTAAAACAGTTAGAACTCTTATGTCCAAAAATGAAAAGTTAACTATAGATGAAAAGAGAAAGTCAGTAGATCAACATCAATATAGAAACATGATTGGAGGATTTTTATATCTGATAGTAAGCAGATCGGATATTCAATTCAGTGTGAGAATTTGTGCAAGGTATCAGTCTAATTCAAAGGAGTCTCATCTGAAAGTAGTAAAGCGAATTTTGAGGTATGTAAATTCTGCTTTCAATTATGAAATTTATTTTAGTAAAGATACAAGTTCTGTTTTGGTAGGATCCAATGATACGAATTAAACTGGTAATGGTGATGATAGAAAAAGTACTTATGGTGGAAGTTTCTATCTAGGGAACAATTTTGTCTCATGGTTTAGCAAAAAAAAATAGATTTGTATTTCTCTATCCACTGCTGAAGCAGAGTATATGACAACTGGAAGTTGTTGTATTTCTCTATTAGAGCCAGTTGTTGCTTGTCGATCTGCCTTCGAAGTCTCTTGAGATAGAGACTGATGTCCGATTTGCTTTTATTTTATTTTTAGCCAACACTGGTAAGTTATGATAATATACTGCGATCAAGGTTTTTCGAAATGTTTGGTATATCTAATAAACACTACACCTTGTGTTTAAATCCAAGGCTGAGATTGGTAATCCAACAGGTGGCCGACAAGTTGTTGGGACTTTATTATTTCAAAATCGGAATAAGCTAATCAGGGCTATTCCCTTTCAAATCGAACAAAACTCAAGCCTGGTGCGTGCCCCATAAAGGCATTCATATATGTGTCATAGTATTTTCATGCGTGTGTGAGTGTTTTTCCCTTGGATAGGGCTATTGTTGTAGTTTACTGTGATTTGAATTATCTATGGGTGTTAATATGTGTTTTGTGTTGAACTTGTTGTGTCTTCTGAAACTGTATTTAATTGTTTGTTCTCTACTATTGAGGAATTATATTCCTCTATGATGCGTTGGAACACCAGGTTAGTCCTACTCATGAAACTACTTCTATTTATCTGATTCTTTGCTACTTGGAGTCTAGTTGATTGTAACTTTTATAGTCAATATATCAATCATCTGATTCAATTTATATCTGAATCATATCAGTGTACAATTATGTCTTGTGCTAAGGCTGATGTTGAGGCCTTTAACAGCCAAGGTGACTATGAAATTTTGAAAATGAAAATGAAAGTCATTTTAGTTCAAAATAAAATTCAGTATGTTGCTTTTTATCCTAAGTCTTTTCCAGAATCTTAGAAGGATGAAATTTTATCTGAAAATTTATAGCTTGCAAATAGTATTCTTGTGTTGCATTTATCTGATAATATGCTTAGACAACCTATTGGCCTTAATTCTGCTAATAAAATGTGGAGTAAACTTGATGAATTTTATGTACTTGAAAGAAAAATTATTTGGTTTCAAAATGTCTGCTGCAAAGTCCTTAGATGATAATTTGAATTGTCTAATATTGATGAGTCTATTTCTGATGAAAATCAAGTTGTGATTTTATTGAATTCCTTGCCTGAGTCTTTTAAGGATATTAAGTTTGCTATTAAATATGGTAGAAAAAGTCTGACAGTTGTTGATGTTAAGTCTGCTCTTCAGTTCAAAGAACTAGGTCTTATAATGAAAAATAAGGGTAATGGGGAGAATTTGTATGTTAGAGGTAGATCTGAGAAGAAGAAGCACAATTTCAATAGGAATAAATCTAGAAGTAAAAGTGGGTCAAAGTCTATAGATAATGAGAAGAAAAAGTGTTTTTACTATGGTAGAGAAAATCATTTGAAAAACAAGTGTTTTAAGAGAATTAGAGATGAAAAACATAACAAGAAAGTAAATAGTAGTAGTAATTATCATGATAGCAATAGTAATAGTGAATCTAATATTTCTGCTAGCACTATGTATTCTGAAGTTTTGTGTATATCTAATAATTATATCTCTGATGATTAGATTCTTGACTTTGATTGTACCTTTCATATGTGTCTCAATAGGGGCTGGTTTGTTTTTTTTTTAATCTATTGGAGGTAAGGTTTATATGAGAAACAATGAATTCTGTAAAGTTGAAGGTATTGATTCTATATGTATTAAAATGCATGATGATGTTGTTAGAAAATTAATAGAAGCTAGGTATGTTCCTGGTCTCAAAAGAAATATGATTTCTTTAGAAATGTTTGATACTTCTAGTTATTCTTACAAACCTAAAAATGGTTGTTTGAAAGTTTGTAATGGTTTTTTAGTTATTTTAAAGGGGAAGAAGAAAAATGGTTTATATATTTTGAATGGCTCTACATTATGCAATTATTCTGCTTTTTATGGTAAATATTATGATAATAAGTCATGTTATGGTATAGAAAAACTGGACATATCAGTGAAAAAGACTTACATTACTTGAGTAAACAAAATTTGTTGAATGGTGATAAAGCATATGTGATTGATTTTTGTGATTTTTGCATTTTGGGAAAACAACATAAACTCAATTTTGCCATAGGCACACACAAATCCACTGATATACTTGAATATGTGCAGTGTGATCTATGGGGACCTGAAAGGGTCCCAACCTATGGTGGTAATGTGTATTTTCTGTTTATTGTGGATGATTTTTTTAGAAAGCTTTGGGTTTTTCTCTTGAAATCTAAGGATCAAACTAGGGGTGGCTATCGTGTCGTGTTCGGGTTGATTCGTGTCAGCTTATCGTGTTCGTGTCAACTCGCGTGTCACTCGCGTGTCAACCCGTTTATATTACGGGAAAATTATCAATTCAAATAAAACACAATTAATAAGTGAAAAACATAAAAAATAATTTAAACACTCAATTATAATTTTTACAATTAAACATAACTAAATCTTAATAAATTCTAATATTTTTAAATTTAATTTAAAAGTTCAGTGTAAGTAAGGATGGAATGGTTAAATTTACGATTCAAATTTTATAAGTTAAAAGAAAATTTTGTTTTCTTTTGGAAAGTTAAATACAAAAACACTTTTTCATAAGTTAAACAAGTTGAAATTTAGTCTTTAAATGCTCAATTTGATTTGAACGAAAATCGTTGCCAATAACGTGTCTTGTCAGTGTCGTGTCGTGTCATATCTGTCAACCCTAACCCGTTATAATCGTGTCGTGTTCGTGTCGTGTTGGCGAATCGGGTTCAAACTGCCGACCCTAGATCAAACCTTTGAGACTTTTGGGAATAGAAAAATACTTGTTGAAAATCAAACAGGTAATAAATTTAAGTTTATTAGGACTGACAATGGTCTAAAATTTTGCAATCACAATTTTACAAATTTGTGTTCTTCTTGTGGTATAGTGAAACACAATACTATAAAATATAATCCTCAGCAAAATGGTGTTGCTGAAAAGATGAATAGAACAATTATGGATAAAGTTAGATGTCTTATGATCTCTTCTGATATTTCAAAACCTTTTTGGGGTGAAGCACTTAGTAATGTAGTGTATCTGATCAATAGATCCCCTCAAGTGCCATCAGTTTTAAAACTCCTGAAGAACTATGGTTTTGTTTACCAGCAGATCCCAATAACCTTAGAATTTTTTGTTGTGTTGTTTTTGTACCTCATAGGAAAGGTAAATTAGATGCTAAATCCAAAAAGGGAGTCTTTCTAGGTTATTCTAATGGTGTTAAGGGTTATAAAATATGGTTGAGAGATAAACCAAGTGTGAAGATAGTAGTCAGTAGAGATGTTATTTTTAATGAACAAGATATGCCCTATTTCAATCCTGCAATCAGTCCATCAAATACTACTGATCTTCCCTAAGATAGGAGTGTTCCTATTGAGGTGGAAGACACCTATGGTTTACTCTCACAACCTACATTGCATGCTGAAACCAATCTTAAGTTATAACTTGAACATGCAGGATCAGATGCTATACTTAATCAAGAAAACTCAGGTTAGATACCTGAGGAAATTGAGCATGAATTTGAAACTAATTCAGATAACAATGTTGAATAGTTAGAATCCCAAACTCAGGCTTTGGAAGATTACAAACTTGTTAGGGATAGAACCAAAAGAAGCATCAGATCGCCTGAAAGGTATAATTATTGATACCTTGTATCCTATGCTCTAGCTACTGAAAATTTGATTGAAGAAACAGAACCAACCTGCTTTGAGAAGGTTCTGAAGAGTCCCAATTACAACCTGTGGATGAATGCTATGAAAGAAGAAATGTCTTCTTTATACAATAATAAGACTTGGACACTGGTATCCAAGCCTGCCAAACAGAGAATAGTAGACTGCAAATGGGTATTCAATATCAAAGAAGGTGAAACTGAAAATGAGATGCCTAGATTCAAGGCAAGACTTGTTGTAAAAGGTTTCACTCAAGTAGAAAATGTAGAGTTTAATAAAAAAAATTATCCTATTATTAAATACAAAACAATTAGAATTATGCTTACTTTAGTTGTTTTCTATGACTTAGAATTAGAACAACTTGATATAAAAACTGCTTTCTTACATAGTGAGGTGGAAGAAACCATTTACATGTCTCAACCTGCTGGTTTTGAAGTTAAAGGGAAATAACATTTAGTTTGCCTTCTCAAGAAATCTTTCTATGAACTCAAGCAATCACCTAGACAATGGTATAAAATGTTTGACTCTTTTATGGTTAAAATTGGTTTTGCTAGAAGCAACTTTGATAGTTGTTTATACATATATGGTAATTCCATCAATAATGTTATCTATCTGATTTTATATGTTGATGACATGCTTATTGCTTACAAAGATAAATAAAGATTATATAAACTGAAAAATGTGTTGAAATATGAGTTTGACATGAAAGATTTATGACCAACATCTAGAATTCTAGGAATGCATATAAGTAGAAACAGAAATGAGAATTATTTGGTTATCTTTCAAAAATATTTTCTGACAATGCTTATTTCTAAATTTGCTATGAATCTTTCTAAACCTATTAATCTTCCTCTTGCTGCACATTTTCAATTGTCCACCAAGACTTGTCCTGAAACTGATAAAGAAACATCCGAAATGGCTAATGTTTCTTACAGGATGGCCATTGGATTAGTAATGTACTCCATGGTCTCCACTAGACCTGACCTTGCTTATTTCATCAGTTTATTAAGCAGATTCATGTCAAATCCAAGTAAGAATCACTAGTAAGCTTTGAAATGGCTATTAAGGTACTTAAATGGTACTTGCAATTATGGTTTGCATTACTCAAAATGGACTGACTCTCTTATTTTGATTGGTTATGTTGATTCTGTTTATGTTGGTGACAAAGATGGTAGAAAATCCACTTTTTCATATTTCTTTACTTTTGCTGGTCATCTCTTGGAAGTCACAATTTCAATATGTTGTTGCCCTATTTATTACTAAGTCTAAATACATTGCAGCCACTGAGGCAATTAAATAAGCAATTTGGCTTCAAGGTTTATTAAAAGAACTGAATATCTTTAAAAAAAAAGCATTGATTTTCACAGATAGTCAAAGTTCATTACAATTGTGTAAAAATCATGTATATCATGAAAGAACTAAGCGCATTAATGTTAAATTTCATTTCATTAGAGAAAAGATAACAAATAGAATTGTTGATATCAGAAAGATTAATAGTGATGATAATTCTTCTGATTTTGGTACTAAAATTGTTGGAACTGACAAGTTCTTGAAATGTAGGAACTTGCTACACATTGATCAAAGTTGAAATTGGCTGAAAAGTGCAATGATATCATTGAAGTAGTCTCTCTATGTTTCCATGAACATTTCTAAATGTTATTGAAGTATTCAATGTGGAGTTTGTTGAATTTATGTACACTTTCACAGCCCAATCTTTTATCCAATGATATTAGACCATGTTGTTGGGACTCAGTTGAGTCTGATCCACTTAGAAGAAGAAAATTGAGCCAAGTTCTATGTTTAACGGGTTACCAGCCAGGTCAAACTTGACCCGAACTTAGCAACCACTATATATGCTTTCTTTTCTTTTTTTGTAAATCTAAGGGCTGAGAATTGTTTAGGGTTGCCCCTTTTCTGCCGTTTCTTCTTTTCTACCCTTGACTGTTTTTCTTCCTTCTCCGAACCATTGAGTTCTTGTTATCTTGTACATAGGTCTGTATGCATTTAATCTGTACTTGAGAACTTGAGAAGATATGCCATAAAATGGCCATGTACTGAAGGTGTAAAACTTAGAGAAATAAGATAGACTACTCTGATAGAGCATCGTGAAGTAGGCATAGCCGAACCACGTAAATCTTGTGTTGTGTTTTTCGATTTTATCATTTTTTCTTTATTTTGTTTACCAGTAATCTAGGTAAAATTCCTAACACTTTGAGGTACCAAAACACAACGTCTGGAACACATTTGTAACCATTCTCATTGAATTTCCTTTTAATGGCTTGGTAATCTATCTCTCATGGATTTGCTGATGCTTGATTGAATTCCATATATCTGAAGACAAACACATTCTTAATCAATTGTTCCTCTCTCAGTTTCCTTTCAATAGCTGCCTCTAAAATCCTATCAAACACACTTGGAAATTTGTGCTCCCACCCCAATCCATATCTCTCAAAATGCCTCTATTTAATTCCCTCATATTCGGGATATTTGTCCCTTGAAACATTTTTCTTGCAATGCTTTCGCAAATCAATGTGGCCTTATCATACGAGGAATCAACTTTTAGACACCATTTTGCAGCCAAACTAATCTTACTATGATTCCTAGCCTTTATATTTTCAGCATCCGCTCCTCAATAGCTCCATAATGAAATTCAATATCGCATCATCCAGGGACCTAAAATTTTGATCAAAATTGTACCTCTGCAACACTTTTTTTGCTTTGTTTAGTTTCGTATCCTTTCTCATAGCCCTTGCCTTCTCTTGTTCCAACTTCATTATCCAAAAAAAAATAATATGATTAAGAAGTCAACTAAAAAATGTCATTCAACAACAAACAGGTTAGTTCAATACAATGAACAAGTATTTACTAAATCGAGTATCACAACTCGAATGAATATTGATTAAACTCGAACTTATTATTCAGAAATTTTTCAGTCTCTTATAACTGAATATTGGTTCACAATATCTGTTCAAGATCTCACAATAATTGTTTTAACTCTTATGTAATCGAATGATTGAAGTTTTGCACAAAGTCTTCTCTTTATAGAATTGAAATTCACTTCATAAAATTCATATTCTTGTAGGAATCAATCAATAATATGCTACAATATCTTTTATATCTCTTATCATTCTCCCTTATCACATAGACTTCATTATCTTTAGTTAATAAATATTTTTTCCAAAGATAACTCATACAAATATATAGCATCTCTATCTTCAAATTAAATTGACATCAATCTATAAAAACATATTTAGAAAAATCTCAATTTTTTTGTAACAATCTCCCCCTTGAATTTTTATTTTGAATAAAAACACTATCAAAAACAAACTTATCCATATCACCGATTAAAGCTCCCTCTAAGTTGTATCTTTATAAATATTCAACACATAATAATTATAATATTATTATAATATCACTAATAATTATAATATTAACTAGGAAATAGTTAATATATCATCCAAAATAACAAATAATCAACAAAACTTAAAAAAATAGCCAAAAATATGAATCTTCACTACTGTTATCCAATAAATATTTGTTCCCATTTGTGAAAAACTCATTTAAGCTTATTAATATTATAATTGTCAAAACTAAGCGAAAAATAGCAAATAATTATGAGAAATTTAGACTTAGCACTATTATATATATACATATAAGTGTGAGTGTGTCTCACATATATACACAATATATAATTACTATAACTGTATATAAGTGTATATTACATATATAATACGTTGTGCTGATCAAAGCTCTTCTATTGATAGCTTTATGGTAAATTCGGACTAATTTTATTTTTCAAACATTATTTTCTTTAATTCAAATTCCGTTTCCTCTAAAATTCATGTTCACTTAAAATTATACTTTTTCCCAAATTCTATATTATTGATTAATTTCTAAACATTTACATTTAATTAATCTGAAAAAACAAGGTAATTTTTTCTTTTATATTTGGTCTTTGTAGACAAGATGTATAAAAAATTATATATTTTTAAAAAATGATAGAAACGTTGAATAGTAAGATAGACAGTTTTAAATCATTGGAAGTTATAAATTGAACTCAACTTAAAACAAAATAAACAAAAAATAAATAATACATGAACATTTCTTACGCTTTTCAACAATCCTCTTGTCTACATTTATATGTTCTAATCAAATTAGTTTACTTCTGCAAAGTACAAATGATAACTTTTTCCTATAACTATTCTTTACAAACTAATCACTCGTTCGCTATAACTTATTACTATATTATATGTTGATATCATAGTCTTGATTTCCAACTAATCAACAGGCTACTTAATCTAAGTACATAATTAAATAGTTAATTCGAGAATGTACTTCAACAACAAAGAGATTTATTCAATATAATAAATAAACTTCTTCTTATCCGAATATCACAAATAAAATTTCATGAAAATTTGAATAAACTCGAACATACTCAATATTTAGTGATTGACCATTGCTTCACCATCTCTACACCGAATCTCACGATGATAGCCTTCACTTTGATTTTCTTAGATGTATTCCACTCACTTTTATTTTGCATAAAGTTCCCTTAATATAAAATTAGAAGTCTCTTTAAAAAATCTATATTCTTATTGGAATGAATCAAGGATATCTATAATATCTTTCATCTTTCTTATTTACATAGACTTTCATAATTTTTAATCATTAAAGATTTATTTTAAAAAATAGCTGATACAAAGATATAATATATATTTTATCTTCTTCAAAATAAATTACCATCAATCTATAAAATTAAATTTTAAAAAATCTGATATTGTCAGTAACAAAAAGTATTATAAAATCTAATGTAGAAGATATAACCTCTTAATGTGATTGTCAACATCAAGATCACTTATCAGTTTCTATCTTTCAATACTTTAAGCATAAATTAAATATAAAAATACATCTTTATTAATAATATTTTAATTATATTTAATACACAAAACTCACTTCAAAATAAATTAAATATTCAAATACAATTTTTCACACTCAAAAGAAATCACCATCCACCACCATCTCATGGGATGCTCCTAAGCCTCCAACATCGACTCCCGTAATTTGTCAAACCACCACCACAACCCAATCCAACTTGGCCACCATTCTACCACAAGCCAAACCACACCTGTACCAACTCAGCCACCCATATTGAAGCCATCACCATGAGGTGGCCTACCAACGGTGTCCACTACCGCACAAGTAGGAACCACACCGCTGTAGTTGGAAGGCACATTAATAAAATATTGTAGTAAGAGAAAGAATACTTTTGCTACTTGTGATTCATAGCTTCCTAGTAGTGGGAATTATTTTCTTATATATATGTTGTAATTCGTGAGTAGATCATACTACTGTTAATAAATTATCGATTTGGATTATGAAGAATCAATTTATGGGTTTTAAGAGTTCATAAATCGACCATTTCGATAGGGTTCGATCTCAACAATGTTACAACTACGATTTTAATATGATTTCAATTTTAATTTTAAAAAAAAATCAATTTTTAGGATAATTTTTTAAAATTAAATAAATGAAAATTTATTATTAAAATGAGTTAATTTTTGTTTTAAAAATTAAGCTATTATTAGAAATTATAGAGAATTCAAAACTCTCGAAGTTCTATTACATGTAAATGCTTTCTTACTTCCATTGATTATTCACGAATTTTTTACTTTGGTGCTAATAGAAATTCCATCAATGTCAAATATGTTCTCATCCAATTATGACTTTATTGTTTACAAGTAACAAAAAAAATGTGACTTCTCAATTTCAATTTTTATACAATAAATAGAACTATACTTTAAATACAAATCAAATATATATATTTCTCCTAACATTATTAATTATTATTGAAGCATAAGATTATATCATAATTTCATCAAAAATAGAATCATAATAAATATATATATATATATATATATATTTAAATATTGTTGCAAACTTTCTATTTTAATTGGATGATAATAAACAGTTACAGTTAGATTTATTACAAGTATTTTTTCTATTCTTTTCATAAAAATGATAAAAAATAACATGAATATTGGACAACATATAATACTTGTTTAAAATTTACAATAAAAATTTTGCAAAACATTTCAAACCTTTGAAATTTGAAAAGATAAAAATTAATATATTTTATTTTACATAATTATGATAAAATGGTGACAAAACTAATATATAAATAAATAAACATGATATGCCAAATAAAATTATATTTAAGATTTTTTTTAAAGATTTGAATTGCCAATTCAATTGTTTTTAAATATTTGATTCCAATGTATGAATTACTGGTTCATAATTTATTAAAATGAAAAAATTAAAATAAAAAATTACTATTTCAACAATAAATCTAATCAACTGTTATTGAATAATTGATCGCGATTTGATTTCGATTAAGTTAGTCCGTTTAAATTCAACTTTTGTCAGTTGTATTCCTGATCTTATATACGAGTATTATAAGCTAGAGTACAAGTTCCAGGATAAAGAAAAAGCCAAAAAAAGAAAAAGAAGAAGTGACCAAGCAAGTGTTTAGAAAGTCACGAACTTGGCACAACAAAACAAAACAAAGAAAGGAAAAAAAATAGTACGGTAATATTTCGGACAGACGAAGGGAGTATTCAAATTATGAATTATAGCTTAGTTAGTTTTTGAGGAATAAATTTTAAAAGCAGTATAATTATATGTACATTTTGAAACATTCATTTTAAAATATCTAAATTTTTATATATATTTATCATTTAAAATTATAGTAATTTTTGGAATTGATAACTATCTATTAGTTCTAATATAGTTTTGAGGACTTTCGTTGGTTTTCTTATGCTCCGGTAGAGTGGTCAATGGTCCTTATATAATCCGCTTTCCATCCACCGGTTTTCATCCACCGTTTCCCAGTTTTGAGTTGAAAATTCCAAAGGTTAATACCGGAATTAGGACAAATATGGTTTTACACTTTTACTCGCCGGAGAAATTTAATGTGATTTTGATTTTTATACACTACTTGTTTTAAAAGATTATATCATACAATACATATAATATAACCTTTTAAGACTTGTTGACTGACTACTTGTGAAAGAATCAATTTTTATCGAATTATTTAATTTAATTTAAAATTCGAATGTTTTGCTTAAATTTGATTTTGCATATCAATTCATTTAGCACTTTTTATAACTCCAATTGTGAAAGATTGTTTTTCCCGAATTCTTTGGGAAAAATGCGTAAAATATATTTAATTTTGAACTGAAAACTGTGGAAAAATTCTTAATTTACATTTTAGAAAATTTAAAGTAAGAATCGTAAATTATCTGGAAAATTTTAAAAATCCTCGTGCTTGACATCCTAACTAGAGAATGTTTGTTCTCAGAAGTGTTAGCTTATTAATGTTTAATAAATAACCAAATCTTGTTCCTTTCCTTTATGAATTCTTTTGATAAGGGATAGAGAACTTTCTCACATGTATTAGAGGTCCCTTAATCAGACGGATTATAAATCGTGGGATGTATCTGAGTGACAGACACGTGTGGGGGAGAGCCAACATAATTCAAATCACAGGACAAATCTTCACAATATTTCAGTAAAAATTTGCCCTACACGGGATTCGAACCTGCGTTGCCGAAGGATTTCTCCCCAAATCACCACTACATGCCTTATCAACTCGGTTATACCCTTGAAAACTCCTTTTTGAATTCTTGAGTTCGGGCTTGCGAGCTCTCAATACTCTTTCAACTTCGAAATTAGTTCAAATTTAAATTTTTTTAATATCTCGAACTAAAACTTGAACTCAAATTTTCTTTTCTATCAAACTAAATTCCAATGCAGTTCTTCAAGCTTTCGACTTCTAAATAGTCTTCTCGGTTTCTAAACATTATTTAATCTTTTAATACTCTTAACTCAAATTAATATTATTTTCAATATTTCATTAATAATATGCTGATTATATTTAAATAAGCAAAAATCACTTCACACGAATTAAATATTTAAATACAAATTTTTCACTCTCACGTTTAAATAATATTCCATAAATATGTGTAACTTAGTCAACAAATCAACTTTAATAATAATTTTAATATTATAATTCAAATTATACTCAGTATAAGTGTTCTCAATTTAAAAAGAAAAAAAAAACTCAAACGAATCTTTACGGACACAGCAATACATTTTTCATGAAATTTAATGATGTTGATTTAGATTTTGGAAGCATTAGCAAAAGAGTCGCTTATAAAATGCCCCTAAGTTCTAATGCAGCATCACAACAACTTAAACATGTCTCATACATACCTCCTATTAGCTTTCTTACTTGGAGTGGTGCTTCTCATCACCACTCCCTCTCTCGCTGATCATCATAAGCCACCAACTGGCCCTGGCGGTGGCGGCCATAAGCCTCCATCAACCCTTGTGGACGAGGAAGAATCTACTGATGCTCGTCTTCCAAAATTTCCAAAATTTCCATTTCCAAAACCTCGTCCACCAAATTTTCCATTTCCAAAACCTCGCCCACGAAAATTTCCACCACCAAAACGCCACTATCCACGTCATTCTCCACCACCACCAAAACGTCACTATCCAGGGCACCCTCCCATAGAGAAGCCTTTTTATCCATCCCACAACTAAGAATATCACACAGCTGGCTGCCGCAATAACAACTGTAGTAGGAGGATGAATAATTTGTGATGTTTCATCATGATTCGCTAGCTATAGCTTCCTAGTATAATATGCTCATGGAATTATGAAGTTTTTTTTTGATAAGTATGGAATTATGAAGATCGTTGTATTACATATGTTGTAATTCGTGAGCTTGTGTTATCTTGATATATATGAGTATTATGAAGTTTAGTACATATACATGTTGCAGACTTTCTTGGATTTTTGGGCTCTTTAAGGGTATTTGAGCCTGATTTTTATTAACAAATATATGTGACTCATTGTCTTATTGTGAACAAAGTATTTTAGAAGTAAATCAGAAATCAAAAGCTTGCAAGACTCCAATGGATTGGCGTAATCTTGAACAAGTTTAAGAAGTTTAATTAGAAAAGAAAATCCAAACCGGGAAAAATAAGAAAGGAAAATAAAAGGAAAGAAGAATGTAAAAAAATAATATATTGTATGCCAAAAGTGTAGGTTTAGCTGCGAAGATCGAAAATGAAACTATACTTTTGGACTGTTGAAAAGAAGACAAACAATCTGTTTAGAAGAAATATACTTAAAAGAAGAAGAAAAAAAAAATACATCGGAGACTTTGGAAAGAAAGGATAATATCTTGACATGAATTTTAAAAGCATAAAAGATAAACTTTATTATTTAATTCATATAGCTAAAAGTAAGTATAATAAACCTTGAAAATTGTACTAGAATTCATGAAAATTGTGAATCCTTCAGTGATTCACGAATGGCATTCCCTTTATTTTATAAATATTTATAAGACATCACACCAAAGATCTTTTCATGAGTTTTTTTCGAAATTTTTAAATACTACACAGAAGAACACGTCCTTTATTAAAATGAACAGTGACTTTGGTAAATAAGAAATAAATAACTAGTATCACAAATAAAAATTCCAGTACTCATGTGGCTTAATCAAAACTATTACTTTCTCTTTTTTTAAAAAACAAACTCATAGCAAAATAATCTGTCAGTGATTCCAAAACCTAATATTAGATTCAGTTGTACTCTCCTTAGGACGATTAAACAAAGTACATCATAATTAATTATTTTCGAACAGCTAGAATCAGATATGAAATTGGAACATATTCCCCCAACATTAAATTACACCATATGAGTTTTGTATAAATCTTTAACCACATAAATATTTTCAAAGGTATTTAAAACACAAAGTACTCAAATATTTCAAATATTTAATGTATAAAAATACTCAAATAGACAAAACACAATTTTGGAAAACAAAGTTTTAACAAAACAAGATATATCAAAACTACTTACATCAAGGAGATAGATTTTTCTTAACTTAGATAGTCCCCAAAAGAATCACTCTTACTTATTCAAAAAATTCTCAAATTAAAATCATAATATAATTGTATTAAATGATTAAAGTCATAAAACTACTTTATATTGATCTTACTTAAGATTGGGCGATTCTAAGAAGAAACACTTTGCCTAGCCATGTTCTCTTTAGAGAAAATAACGTAAAACATAATGGTGAAATAGATTTAATTTCATAACTATTTATTTATATCATAATCTCGACAAAATAAAAACAATCTTAATTAAATAATTATGGGCCAAATTAATAAAATAAGTTCATACTAATAAAATAACTCATCTGAGTCGGATATTTACACCTACTCTTGGCCGAAAGTAGTAGAGTTTTAATGGAGAAGACTATGGACAAACAGCCTCTAAATCATGGAAATTAGTCATCAAATTACTAGCTATAAATCATGCTCAAGACAGAATCAATGACTGCATTAAAATGGAGTTTTGATGGAGAAGACTCTGGACAAAATTAGTCGAGTTTTAATGGTAATTATTCATCAAATTACTAGCTATAAACCATGCTCGAGACAGAATCAATGGCTGCATTAAAATAAACAAACTTCTTTTGATGATAACGTGGGCATTTGAACTAAGCTGCACTGGAAAATCTGTATGTCAGAAAATTATTTCAGCTAAAATATCTTTTGACTAATTAATAAACAAACTTGCTTACTAGCTCTTCATCGGTAAAAGAATATATCATGCAGATTAAGGAAAACATATGCTACAAAAACCAAAATACTCTAAAGACAAGATCAGAGAGGCCAAATGACAAGAGAAAAAAGAGAAAAACTCTTGCTATAATAATTACTCCTGGAAAGCAATAAAAATGTCAATCAATCAAAAACAGCAAGTCTCTGGTACTCTTCACTAGCAATGGCAAGCTCCATTACCTGCTCACGGTTAACTATGCCACCATCCTCCAAGAAAATAGTCAAAAGGTTCTTAGAAAAGCCACTACCCAGTGCCACTCCACTCTGTTTTCCATAATTGGGGTGGACCTTGAATCTCTGAGGTACCAAAACACAACTTCTGGAACAAGTTTGCAACCATTCTCATTGAATTTCCTCTGAATGGCTTGGTAATCTGTCTCCCATGGATTTACTGATGCTTGATTGAATTCCATATCTCTGAAGACAAACACCTTCTTAAGCAATTGTTCCTCCCTCAGTTTCCCCTCAACAGCTACCTCTAAAATCGTATCAACCACGCCTTGGAAATTTGTGCTCCCACCCCAATCCATATCTCTCACAAACTCAGTCTTTTATTTAAGAGTTTCACCCTTAACCATTTGAATCTCAGGATCCTCACTAAATGTGATCAATTTGCCTTTCCATGGTTCCTCACTCAATTCAGAAACTAATACACCGAGACCTACAGATACTTCCATTGGTATCCCATACATACTACCTGAAACATCACCGACTGCAATGCAATTGCTCAATCGCCCCTTCTTAACCATATCATCAACCATTCTTTTCAACTGAACCTCTGCAACTTCTCCGCTATCATCATCGTTCAGTGACTTAATAATCTCGTGGGACAGCAATGCCCCAGCGGCAATTTAAGGTTTCCCACAATTCAGATCTTTAAGATACTGCTCAAACCTTTCCTTGTCATGTTTCAGGATGTGCTCCTTGTAATTCTTCATTGCCACAGAGGCAACCCTGTTGTAGGGAAGTAAATCCTATTTGTTTGCACTCACTGCAATGCCTCTCGTAAAGGTACAAGAATTTCTGTCCACAACCTATTTCTTAGCCTATAAACAAAATGCCTCTCTTTAATTCCCTCATATTCGGGATATCTGTCCCTTGAAGCATTTTTCTTGCAATGCTTTCGCAAATCAATGTGGCCTTATCATAAGAGGAATCAACTTTTGGACACCATTTTGCAGCCAAACTAATCTTACTATGATTCCCAGCCTTTAAATTTTCAACATCCGCCCTCAATAGGTGTATAATGAAATACAATATCGCATCATCCGGGGACCTAAAATTTTGATCAAAATTGTACCTATGCAAAGCTTTTTTCGCTTTGTTTAGTTCCGTTTCCTTCCTTAGAGCCCTTGCCTTCTCTTGTTCCAACTTCATTATACAAAAAAATAATATGATTAAGCATCAACTCAAAAATGTCATTCAACAACAAAGAATTTGTTCAATGCTAAGTATTTACTAAACCGAGTATGGCAGTTCAAATGAATATTGATTAGACTCGAACTTATTACTTGAAGAATAACGGATCTTATGAGATTCTTTGTAATCTTTTATGTAATTACTTTTCTTATGTTTGTATATCATTAAGATATTTTTTGTTTTATTAGTTGCTATAGACAACTTAGAATCCTAATTAAAAAGCAAGAAGAATAGGGATTCTGTATTTTTTGTTTTATTAGTTGCTATAGACAATTTAGAGTCCTAATTAGAAAGGAAGAATGTTACGGAAAAATTAGGATTATTCCTAAATCTAAATTGGAAGATTGATGGCAATTTATTTTGAAGATAAAAAGATATGCTATATCTTTTTATGAGCTATCTTTGGAGATAAATCTTTATTGGTTAAAGATTAGGAAGTCTACATGGACAAGAATATTGGAAGATATTGGAAGATATTGAAGTATATCCTTGATTGATTCCTATTAGGAGAAGAACAAGAATATTGGAAGATATTGGAAGATATTGAAGTATATCCTTGATTGATTCCTATTAGGAGAAGGATTGTTTGGAAGAGACTTCTAACTCTATATAAAGAAGATGTTCGTGCAGATTTATGTAGAACCGAATGCAAGCAGAGAAAAGGTGAATATTGAGATAATCGGTTCAAAGGTTGTGAAGCAATGATCAGTTGCACAATGCTGAGAAATTGCTGAGCAATAGTTCGAGTTTATTCTATGTCTATGAGTGCTTATTGGTGATACTCGAACAAGTAGAAGATTATTATTTGTATTGAACAAGTCCCTTAGTTGTTGAAGGGCATTTTCGAGTTGACTACTTAATCAAGTTGTTGGATTAAGTAGTTTATTGAATGGTGTGAAATCGAGGCTGTTTTATCAGCAATACTATAGTGAGGAGCTATAGTGATCGAGTGATTAGTTTGCAAGGAGTAGTCATAGGGAAAATTGTATTGAATCCCTTTGTACTTTTGAAGAGCAAACTAATCTGGGTGAGGGCCCCGCAGACGTAGACAAGAGGATTGTCGAACTGCGTTAACAAACGTTTTTGTGTGATTTACGTTTTGTTGAGTTGTTTATCAGGTTAAGTCCTAGTTATAACTTCCAACGAGTTATAACTGACTGTTTGTATACTCAGCGTTTCTTTCAAGTGGTATCAGAGCAGAGTCACCGACGTTGCAGTTGCTGCCAATTGGTGAGATCGTGGGATAAACAGACGTTGAGTTATCAACATGAATACACAAGGACCGCCTTCATCCAAGCCTCCTATTTTGACAAGTACGAATTATCCTTTCTGGAAATCTCGTATGTATGCTTACATCAGTGCACAGGATAACTACGCTTGGAGAGCAGTTGTTAGTGGATGAACAGAACCAGTGGAGACTGAAACTACTGCTTCAGGTGTCATTGTTACTATGGCAAAAACTCCAGATAAGTGGACTGAACTTGAGCACAGCATGTGTCATGGAAATTTCAAAGCATTGAATGCCATATTTGGAGCTGTTGATCAAGACCAATTCAGACATATTCAAGGATGTAAACTTGCAAAGGATGCATGGGAAAAACTAGAGATCATACATGAAGGTATTGAGTTGGTTCGTGATGCAAAACTTCAACAATTAAATGCTGCTTTTGAAGATCTAAAGATGAAAGAAGATGAAACTATCGATGAGTTCACACTCAAACTCAGAGATATGTCAAATCAAGCGTGTGGATTGGGACAAAGTTGGGATGAATCTAAGCTTGTCAAGAAATTGCTTAGATCCTTACCCAAGAGGTTTATTCCAAAAATTGCTGTTTTGCAAGAGATCAAGAAGACCGATGACATCAAGTGGGATAATTTGGTTGGCTCTTTACAACAGTTTGAGACTCAATTTTACAGTCGTAAAGAATCAAAGGGAATTGCATTAGTTGCTGAAGCTATGAAAGGACTTAATGAATCAGATTTGGATGATGATGAGAAGATTGCATTGATTACCAAGAATATCTCAAAATTTCTGAAAAGAAGGAATCCAACAAAGAAGGGTGATAAAGGCAAGTCAAATTGGAAGGAAGAGAGATCATCAAAACCCAGAGAAGATAAACGCAACTACCCAAATGAGGATAAGTCTGGAGAGAAGAAGAAGAATTTGTCAAAAATTCAGTGCCATGAATGTCATGGTTATGGGCATGTTCAAGCTTTTTGTGGAAATAAATTTATGAACCAACAAAAAGAAAAGTCTTTGAATACTTCTTGGAGTGATGATAGTGGGAATGAAAGTAATAATGATGAGCAGCAAGATGATGATGTGAGCAATTTTGTTGCGTTCACTGCTGCAGTTGTAACTGAGGGTACAGTTGAAACTGGTAGAACAAGCATTGAAACTGACAACTTGTGTGTCACTGATGAAGCAGAAGCTGACACTGATGATGAAGTTAGTGATGCTAATATTGATGAATTGGAATTTGCCTATGAGAAGCTTGGTAAGGAATATGTTGAACTGAGTAATAAATACACCTTGCTCAGAGAAGGCTATATGAAGTTGAAACTGGAGAAGAATGCACTGGAAAAGGAGCTATTTCAGCAGAATGAGGAGTACAAAGTCACAGAATCAAAACTTAGAGAAGCAGAAACTTGTATCAACCGTTTGAATACTGGAAAGGCAAAATTGGATGAAGTTATGTCATTTGGGAAGTCACCACATAATAAAGCTGGATTGGGATATCAATCAGATCAAGGACAAGGTACTGTAGCTGTTCAGAAAAGAAATCAAAGAGCTGTTCATACTCGGGTTGCAGTTCAAACTACGGATGGTGCAAAACATAAGGTATTCAATAAACCTATATGTTTTTATTGTTCAAGAACTGGTCATATCCAATATACTTGCAAAGTTAGATATTCTGATTTGTTGAGTGGAGTAAGCTTGATATATCCTAAACAGAATCAGAAATCTTTAAAACCCTTGATGAAAAAGATGTGGGTTAAAAAATAAGATTATCTAGTCTTTGCTGCACATGTTGCTTTTTCAGTTTGTACTGATGATGTATGGTATCTAGACAGTGGATGTTCTTGTCATATGACTGGTAGTAGACATCTGCTTACAAATTATAAAGCTTGCTCATCTGGTCATGTTACTTTTGGTAATGGTGCTAAAAAGAAAGTTGTTGGTAAAGGAACTCTCAATGTTGATGGTTTGCCTCCGTTGGAAGGGGTGTTGCATATTGATGACATGAAAGCAAATCTGATTAGCATAAGTCAGCTTTGTGATGAAAATTATTTGGTGAGTTTTAACAAAAACAAATGTATTGTTAATAATGAGAGTGATGATTGCATATTAACTGGAAGTAGAACAATCAACAACTGTTATAAGGCAGATGGTACTCGGAGATGTTTGTTAAGCACTTCAGATGAGTTTGATTTATGGCATCAACGATTAGGGCATGTTAACTTCAAACACTTGAGAAATCTGAGACATCTTAATGCTGTACGAGGAATTCCACAAGTCAGAAATGCTGTCAAAACTGTTTGTGGTCCATGTCAGTTGGGGAAGCAGTTGAGAACCTCGCACCAGAAGGGAACCGCAGTTTCAACTAGCCGCCTGTTAGAACAAATGCATATGGATCTTTTTGGTCCAATGCAAGTGGAAAGTTGCAGTGGAAAGAAGTATGTATATGTAATTGTAGATGATTTCTCAAGGTACACATGGGTTGATTTTCTAAGAGAAAAGTCAGATGTTTTTGGTTCATTCAAACGACTTTGTGTTCGGCTGCAAATTGAGAAGAGTTTGACCATTGATCGAGTTCGAAGTGATCATGGACGGGAGTTTGAAATGAGTATGGTTGGTGAACTGAATTTCTTTCTAGGTCTTCAGATTAAACAGTTGAAGGATGGAATTTTTGTGTCTCAAGCAAAATATGCTACAAATTTGGTGAAGAAATTTGGGTTACAACTAAGTAAAGCAGTTAGATCTCCCATGTCCAGAAATAAAAAGTTAACTAAAGATGAAAAGGGGAAGTCAGTAGATCAACATCAATACAGAAGCATGATCGGAGGTTTATTATATCTGACAGCAAGTAGACCGGATATTCAATTCAGTGTGGGAATTTGTGCAAGATATCAGTCAAACCCAAAGGAGTCTCATGTGAAAGCAGTAAAGAGAATATTGAGGTATGTAAATTCCACTCTCAATTATGGAATTTATTTGACTAAAGATACAAGTTCTGTTTTGGTAGGATACAGTGATGCAGATTGGGCAGGAAATGGTGATGATAGAAAAAGTACTTCTGGTGGAAGTTTCTTTCTGGGCAACAATTTGGTCTCATGGTTTAGCAAAAAACAGAGTTGTATCTCTCTGTCCACTGCTGAAGCAGAGTATATAGCTGCAGGAAGTTGTTGTACTCAACTTCTTTGGATGAAACAAATGTTGGAGGATTATGGTATTAAGCAGAAAGAATTGATCATGTATTGTGATAATCAAAGTGCTATCAACATCAGTAAGAATCCGGTTCAGCATTCTAGAACGAAGCACATTGACATTCGTCATCACTTTATCAGAGACTTGGTGGAACAGGGAGTTGTAACTGTGGAGTATGTTGAAACTGGGAAACAGTTAGCAGATATATTTACAAAGCCACTTGAACCAAACCGTTTTGAAGAATTGCGGAATTCTTTGGGCGTGTGTCAGATGTAGATTGAGAATTTTGTAAACCGTGTAAATAGTTGTATCAGTTGGTTGAATGAGTTTGATTTATTTGTTTTTGAATTTTAAAAAAAAAAAAAAGGGAAAGAAAGAGGGGTTATAACGGTTGGATTTTATTGGGAGGAAATCTTTCAATTAAGAGGTGCGAAAATTAAGGAGTTTGTTCGGTGTGTTTAAATTGATTGGGCATTCACAATTGTTCTATCAATTGCATCTTGCAGTCAAAGTTCAGAATCTCTTTCTCTCTTATAGCAAGCATATTATTTCGGTTTTCTTTCTCTCTGAAAAAACCCTAGTTGCTGTTTCTTTCTTCTACATCAATGGCGAAAACCAGAGGATCTTCACAATCTCAATCTTCCGAAGTTCAAGCAAAGAAGAAATCCCCTGCAAAGAAAACAAGGACTTCTAAGAAACAACAGGAAGAAGTTGTCCCTCTTCAAGATCAAGAAATTCTGGTATCGATTACTCAACCATCACAAGTTGAAGAAACTGGCACTCACAAAGTTTCGAATAAGAAGGAGAAGATTAGTCATGCCAAGAAGTCATCTTCTCTGTCCACTCCTCCGAAACCCTCAGGTTCCTCTTCGTCCACCACAAAGACGAAGAAAACCAAGAAGAAGAAGAGCTCTCTACCTACGATTGCGGAGTCCTTGGAAGATGCAACTGAAGCTGAGGCTGAACTTTATCATTCTGATGCGGAATCCCCTGCAAAAGATGACTCCAGTGACAAAGATTTCTCGGATGGTGGCAATGGTGGATGGTTGCAATGGCAATGCACCAAGAGTGTATCAACTGTAGCAATCAATCTCGCTGCTATGACAAGTACGACAGCCTGTATCTGTCTACTACTCAAAACTAAAAGGGTTGTGGGATGAGTTAGAAGCAATCAATCCTCAACCAAATTGTACCTCTGACGTAGCCAAGCGTTTTTTTGAATTAAAACAATAGGAAAAATTATATCAATTTCTTATGGGTCTTGATGAAGAGTTCGAGACGATCAAAACACAGATATTTGGCACAAAACCACTGCCTACGATGAGTCAAGCATATCATCATGTTGCCGAGGATGAGCAACATAGAATAATTGCTAGCCATCGCAAACCAGTGATTGAGGGAGCTGCTTTGTAGACTTAAGGTCATACGCATATTCGTTTTAGGCAGATGGAGGAAAAATGACAGCAAGATGTCAAACGATGTACCCATTGTAATAAAATGGGACATGTAAAGGAAGGATGTTTTGAAATCATAAGATATCCATCTGGTTGGAAGAAACCATATTCAACATGAAGTGGTAGATAAAAAGAGCAAAGAAATGTCCCAAAGCTGCACGAGTTACTCATGTAGACAGTCCAATACCAGGACTCACGACTAAGAAATTTAATAGCCTTAAGGAATTTATTGGCAATGTTCAAGGAGGCATGGTCTCTAGCAAATTCAATATATCAAATCCCATTGCCAATTTTGCTGCTAAGGAGATGACAAATGATACTTGGATTATTGATTCAGGAGCAACTGAAAATATCATTTATAATGGTGATTGGTTGCAAAAACAAAGAACAAATGTTTTTGTACCACCAGTAAAGGTTCCAAATGGGCAATGTGTTGAAGAAAGGGAGTTCGAGAGACCATGAAAAATGGGTTTTTTTCTCAAAAATGTTCTTGAAATCCCAAGCTTCCATTATAATTTGATTTCTGTTTCTAGACTTACAAATGATTTAAATTGTACAATAACTTTCTTTCTTGGTTTTTTTGTGATTTAGGACCTACGGACGAGGACCTTGATTGGACTGGGGAAGGAATGTGATGGCTTATATCATCTTGCGCCAATGATGGGAGGAATGGCTATGATGGTGCAAAAAGGAGATTTATGGCACTCCAAATTGGGTCTTGCTTCAAAAGAAAAAATTCAGCTGATTAATTCCAAAGAGGTCGTTGCAAGAAATTATTTTTGTGATTCATGTTTTAAAGCAAAGCAAGTTAGAATGCTATTTAATAAAAGTTCTATTCAAACAAATCTTGTTTTGATCTTATACATTGTGATATTTGAGGGAAATATAATACTTCTTCATTTACTGTAGCCAATTATTTTGTAACCTTGGTTGATGATTATAGTAGGGCTGCTTAGGTCTACCTTATTAAGTCCAATGAAGAGGTAAAACATTTTTTTGTATTGTTTTACAATATGGTGGGAACTCAATTTGGAGTGAAAATCAAACAAATTAGAGCAAATAATGGTTTGGAATTCAAATCAAATTATCTTATGGAATTTTATAAAGAGAAAGGTGTACAATTGCAAACAAGTTGTGTCTACACTCCTCAACAAAATGGAGTTGTAGAGAGTAAACAGACATTTTTCTGGAAATGGCTAGGGCCTCGAGATTTGAAGCTAATATGCCTATACAATTTTGGGGAGAATGTGTCTTAACTTTTGCATATATAATAAACAGGCTTCCTTCCAAAGTCATCAAAAATAAAACTCCCTCTGAAATTCTTTTTAAAAAGAAACCATCTTATGAACCTTCGAGTTTTTGGATGTTTAGCCTATGTTAAAAATAATCATCAATTAGATAAATTTTGGGAGAGGGGAGAACCTCATATATTCATCAGATATTCACATGAGCAAAAAGGATACAAGCTTTATGACTTGAAAAGAAAACAATTTGTGGTTTCTAGAGATGTAATATTTGTTGAAAATAATTTTCCTTTTAAGGAAATGGGAGGTCTCAAAGAAAAAAGGGAAATTATTTATGATCCAACTAGTATGCATTTTGTCTACTTCTCTTCTTCATAATTTGGATAGTGGTAATTTTTCGAAAGGCCTAAGAGATGAGTAATTGTCACAATAGAAGTAGACCTGAAACTATACAGGATGCTACTATTGATGAATAAGGGGTATCAATTGATTCAACAAGTCTTATGGAATTTCCATGAGGACAACTCTTAGAGAATACACAAGAGACTCCTCAGGTTACAGAATAACTTGGAAAAAGAGCATGAAGCAATCTAAGAAATTGGAAGGTTTTGAAGTTGATTTACCACCATAATTGAAGCCATCACATCCAACCACAGAGCCATCAAGGAACTTGGTATCGTATCCTCTATCGCATAATCTATCTTATAAAGGTTTCCATCCCACTCACAAAGCTTTTATGTCGGGCATCATGCAAGATGAGCCAAAATATATTCATGAAACAACTAAACACGAAAATTGGAGAATGACAATGTAGAATAAAATCAAAGCTTTGGAGAAAAATGGAACATGGAGTTTGGAAGAATTACCAGAATGAAAGAAAGCAATTGACTCCAAATGGGTTTACAAAATCAAATATAAATATAATGGAGAGGTAGAGTACTACAAGGCGAGACTAGTAGCTAAGGGTTTTACACAAATGAAAGAGATGGACTTTCATGAAACTTTTGCGCCAGTTGCGAAAATAGTCATAGTAAGGTGTGCATTGGCAATGGTCGTTAGTAAATCATAAAATATGTTTCAATTGGATGTTAATAACGCTTTGTTACATAGAGATTTGGAGGAAGACATACATATGAAAGCTCCTCAAGATTTTCAAAAGAAATGAGATACAAGAGTTTGTAAATTACGCAGGTCTTTATATGGACTTCGACAAGCTTCCAGAAATTGGTATGAGAAATTGTCTGGTTCACTCTTGCAAATTGGTTTTAAAAACTACAAGGCATATCACTCAATGTTCCTTTGGCAGCATCAACATAAAATAGTAGTTTTATTGGTTTATGTAGATGATATTATCATCACAGGTAATTGTCTTGCAAAGATGGAGGTAAGATTCATTTAGACTAAGAATTTAGCATTAAAGATTTAGGTGGCTTGAAGTTTTTTCTTGGTATTGAAGTCACGATAACTGTAACATGGTTGGTCTTGAATCAATGCTAGTATGCCTTGGATATCATAGATGAATGTGGTTTACTAGCAGCCAAGCCTAGTGTTACTCCATTGGAATGACATAAATTTCCGCCTAGTATACCTCTTGCACAAAATGATATGGTGCGGTTTAGAAGAATTATTGGCAGACTGTTGTACCTTACCATTACTCGTCCAGAAACTTCATTTCGTCAATTTCTTCAAAGTCTAGAAGAATGTCATTTATATGCAGCTTATAAGGTCGTACTTTACTTGAAAGGAGCATTAGGACAAGGAATTTTGCTAAGGAAGGATGATGAACTTATGCTTAGCGCATTTTCATATGCTGATTGGGGGAGCTGCAAGAAGACACGAAGGTCTACCACTGGTTATGTTGTGTTTCTTAGTCGATCACCTATATCTTGGAGAAATAGCAAACAAGCTATGGTAGATCGCTCTTCAACTGAAGCTGAATATCGCAATCTTGCAATTACAGTATGTGAGGTTCTCTGGCTTTGCTTCTTGTTAAATGAACTTGGAGTTGCTAAGAATGCTGCCACTAAGATTCATTGCGATAATCAAGCTATTGTACACATTGCAATGAATCCCGTTTTTCACGAAAGAACCAAACAGGTAGAAATGGATTGTTATTTAGTCTGAGAGAGAGTTCAAGCTCATCAGGTTCAACCATTGAAAGTTTCTGCAACACATCAACTGGCCCACATCTTCACTAAATCTCTTGATAAGAAAAAATTCTCTTCAATCATTGGCAAACGGGGCATTGTGAATCTCTATGTGCCAATTTGAGCAGGCATGAAAAAGAACGAATGTTATGAGATTCTTTGTAATCTTTTCTGTAATTACTTTTCTTCTTTTTGTATATCATTAGGATATTTTTTGTTTTAGTAGTTGCTATAGACAACTTAGAGTCTTAATTATAATGGAAGAATAATAGGGATTCTGTATTTTTTGTTTTAGTAGTTGCTATAGACAACTTAGAGTCCTAATTAGAAAGGAAGAAGAATAGGGATTCTATATGAAGCTATATATATACTTCTTATGCAATAAAAATATAATTCATCCGACCATTTTGTTTTACAATACACAGCAATTTCTCAACATTTGATTGCATTTAATGACTGATTATTGGTTCACAATATCTACTAAAGATCTCACAATAATTTTCTTAGCTCTTATGTAATCAAATGATTGAAGTTTTGCACAAAGTCTTCTCTTTATAGAATTTCAAGTCATTTCATAAAATTCATATTCTTGTGAGAATCAATCAAAAATATGTTACAATTTATTCGATATCTCTTATCATTCTCCCTTATCACATAGATTTCATAATCTTTAGCGAATAAATATTTGTTCTCAAAGATAGTTCATACAAATATATAGCATTTCTATCTTCAAAATAAATTGACATCAATCTACAAAAACATATTTAGGAAAATCTCAAAATTTTCCTAACAATCTACCCTTGACTTAAAATACCACTAAAAACAAACTTATGCATATCACTGATTAAAAGCTCCTCCTAAGTTGTATCTTACGTAAATATTCAACACAATCAACAGAAAAACATAAAACACCATATAGAACCGATAATGATAATATTAACTACGAAATAGTTTATATATCATCCAGAATAACAAATAATCAACAGAAATTAAAAAATAGCCAAATATATGAATATTCAGTACTGTTATCCAATAAAGATTTGTTCCCATTTATGAAAAACTCATTTAAGCTTATTAATATAATAAAATGGATAAATAATATGTCAAAACTAAGCGGAAAATAGCAAAATAATTATGAGAAATTTAGACTTAGGAGTACATATACAACTAATATATATATATATATATATATATATAAGTGTGAGTGTGTCGCACATATATACACAATATATAATTACTATAACTGTATACAAGTGTATATATAACATATATAATACGTTGTGCTGATCAAAGTTCTTCTATTGATAGCTTTTTGGTAAATTCGGACTAATTTTATTCTTCAAAAATTCTTTTCTTTAATGCAAATTTTGTTTCCTCTAAAATTCATGTTCACTTCAAATTATACTTTTTCCAAAATTCTATATTATTGATTAATTTCTAAACATTTACATTAAATTAATATAAAAAAGCAAGGTAATTTTTTCTTTTACATTTGGTCGTTGTGGACAAGATGTATAAAAAATTATATCTTTTTGAAACCTATTTTAAAATTTAATGTATAAGATAAAGCCTCAAGATCACTTAAAAGTTTCTATCTTTCAATGCTTTAAACATAAATTAAATATTTAAATACATCTTTATTAATAATATTTGAAATATATTTAATACACAAAACTCACTTCAAAATAAATTAAATATTCAAATACAAATTTTCACACTCAAAAGAAATCACCATCCACCACCATCTCATGAGAAGCAGCCTAAGCCTCCAACATTGACTCCCGTAATCGTCATACCACCACCACAACTCAACCCAACTTGGCCATCATTCTACGACAAGCCAAAGCACACCCTCTATACCAACTCAGCCACCCATATTTGAAGCCATCACCTTGAGCTGGCCTACCAACGGTGTCCACTACCGCACAAGTAGGAACCACACCGCTGTCGTTGGCAGGCACATTAATAGAATATTCTTGTGATTCATTGCTTCCTATAGTACAATATCATCATGGCAGCATGAGAATTATTTTATTATATATATGTTGTAATTCGTGAGTAGACCTTACTATGATTAATAAACCCTAAAATCATCAATTAATAAATTTTCGATTTCGATTTGATGAATAGTCAATTTACGAGTTTATTTTATGAATTGATGATTTTAATAAGATTTGATCTAGATAATGTTACAATTACGATTTTAATATAATTTTAATTTTAAAAAATTAAATTAAATTTTTAAGATAATTTTTTAAAATTAAAAAAATAAAAATTTATTATTAAAATGAGTTAATTTTTGTTTTAAAAATTAAGCTATCCTTCGAAAGTATATAAAATTCAAACTCTCGTAGTTCTACCACATGTAAATGTTTCTCTTATTTATATCGATTATTCATGCATTTTTTACTTTGGTGCTAGTAGAAATTCCATCACTGTCAAATATATTTTCATCAATTATGTAACAACAAAATATGACTTCTCAATTTGAATTTGTCTATCATAAATAAAACTGTACTTCAAATATAAATCAAATATATATTTCTCCTATAGAATCATACTATATATATATATATAAGTATTGTTGTAAACTTTCTATTTTAATTGGATGATAAAAAAAATTGCAATTTGATTTATTACAAGTATTTTCTTCATTTTTTCTATAAAAATAATGAAAAATAAATTGAGTATTGAACAACAGGCAATACTCTGTTTAAAATTTACAATAAAATTTTTGTAAAACATTTCAAACATTTGAAATTTCAAAAGATAATAATTAATATATTTTATTTTACATAATTATGATAAAATGGTGACAATATTAATGTATAAAAAAATAAATATAACATGTCAAAGAAAATTATATTTAAAATTTTTAAAAAAATTTGAATTGATGGTTCAATGGTTCTTGAACATTTGATTCCGATTCATGAATTGTCGATTTACACTTAATCAAAATAAAAAATCACTGTTTAATGAACCTTTATAAACTTTAAATCTAATTAAACGTTTTTGAACCGTTAATTACGATTTAATTCCAATTCAATTTAATTTCTAACCTTTGTCAAATCTATTCTTGATCTTATATTCGAGTATTATAAACTAGAGTACATATAATTTTATAGATTTATGGAATAAATTGAATTGATATTTTTTATTCATTTCTTTTTTTGAATTATATTACATTTTTTTATTTCATATTTCTGTAGGAAATTAGAAAGTCATAGTTAAAGTGGGCGAAGGACGTTCAAAAATAATGTAAACAGAAAGTTCCAAGATAAAGAAAAAGCCAAAAAAATAAAATGAAGTGACCAAGCAAGTTTATAGAAAGTCACGAACTTGGCACAACAAAACAAAAGAAAGAAAGAAAAAAATAGCACGGTTGAGGAACTTGGCAAACCCAAACAAATTTAAGTCGGTAATAATTGACCAGAAAGCAAAAGAAACAAAAAAAGAATAAAAACAGTTGCTATGATTGCAAACGAAATTGGAACACCGAGCACAGCGGCTGAACATAAAGCATGGCCAAACTATATATATATATATATATATATATATATCTGTCTCTGTGTGTGTAATTGAACTAAATCAAAATATTTATAAAAGGACGAATAATATGAATTCAGTTTAGCTCATAAAAATCTATAAAATCGTATAATAGATTTTATACTCACTTCAAATTATATTTTTCCCCAAATTCTATATTATTGATTAATTTCTAAACATTTACATTAAATTAATCTAAAAAAGCAAGGTAATTTTTTCTTTTGCATTCGGTCTTGAGGACAAGATGTATAAAAAATTATATATTTCTAAAAAGTATTATAAAATCTAATGTATAAAATATTCACTTTTGAATAGTTTAAAAATTTTAAAAATATCATTAATTTTAATTACCTTACAAAATTATCCTTAACATTATATATTAATGGATTGTGGAACCCATGAATTCAGTGCAATATAAATTGCTTAAATTAATGTGGTGAGTTTTGAGAACTAATAGTTTGTTGGATGTTAATTATCTTAAATAAACATGTTATTAATGTAATTTTGAAAAAAAAAATATTTATTTAAAAAATGTATATTTAATTTCAAAAAAACTAAAATAGAAATTATGTAAGTTCAATTTTAAACAAAGAGAGTATTAAAATTATGAATTATAGCTTAGTTAGTTTTTGAAGAATAAATTTTAAAAGCAGTATAATTATATGTACATTTTGAAACATTCATGTTAAAATATCTAAATTTTTATATATATTTATGATCTAAAATTATAGTAATGTTTGTAATTGATAACTATCTATTAGTTCTAATATAGTTTTGAGGACTTTCGTTGGTTTTCTCATGCTCCGGTAGAGTTGTCAGTGGTCCCTTATATAATCCGCTTTCCATCCACCGGTTTTCATCCACCGTTTCCCAGTTTTGAGTTGAAAATTCCAAAGGTTAATACCGGAATTAGGACAAATATGGTTTTACACTTTTACTCGTCGGAGAAATTTAATGTGATTTTGATTTTTATGCACTACTTGTTTTAAAAAATTATATCATACAATACATATAATATAACCTTTTAAGACTTGTTGACTGACTACTTGTGAAAGAATCAATTTTTATCGAATTATTTAATTTAATTTAAAAGTTGAATGTTTTGCTTAAATTTGATTTTGCATATCAATTCATTTAACACTTTTTATAACTCCAATTGTGAAAGATTGTTTTTCCCGAACTCTTTGGGAAAAATGCGTAAAATATATTTAATTTTGAACTGAAAACTGTGGAAAAATTCTTAATTTACATTTTAGAAAATTTAAAGTAAGAATCGTAAATTATCTGGAAAAATTAAAAAAAAAATCCTCTACGTGCTTGACATCCTAACTAGAGAATGTTTGTTCTCAGAAGTGTTAGCTTATTAATGTTTAATAAATAACCAAATCTTGTTCCTTTCCTTTATGAATTCTTGAGTTCGGGCTTGCGAGTTCTCAATACTCTTTGAACTTCGAAATTAGATTGAATTTTAATTTTTTTTATTTTCTCGAACGAAAACTTGAACTCAAGTTTTGTTTTCTATCAAACTAAATTCCAATACACTTCTTCAAGCTTTCGACTTCTAAATAGTCTTTTCGGTTTCTAAACATTATTTAATCTTTTAATACTCTTAACTCAAATTAATATTATTTTCAATATTTCATTAATAATATGTTTATTATATTTAAATAAGCAAAATTCACTTCACACGAATTAAATATTTAAATACAAATTTTTCACTCTCACGTTTAAATAATATTCGATAAATATGTGTAACTTAGTCAACAAATCAACTTTAATAATAATTTTAATATTATAATTCAAATTATACTCAGTATAAGTGTTCTCAATTTAAAAAGAAAAAAAAACTCAAACGAATCTTTACGGACACAGCAATACATTTTTCATGAAATTTAATGTTGATGTTGATTTAGATTTTGGAAGCATTAGCAAAAGAGTCGCTTATAAAATGCCCCTAAGTTCTAATGCAGCATCACAACAACTTAAACATGTCTCATACATACCTCCTATTAGCTTTCTTACTTGGAGTGGTGCTTCTCATCGCCACTCCCTCTCTTGCTGATCATCATAAGCCACCAACTGGCCCTGGCGGTGGCGGCCATAAGCCTCCATCAACCCTTGTGGACGAAGAAGAATCTACTGACGCTCTTCCAAAATTTCGAATTCCAATACCAAATTGGCGTCGTCCACCAAATTTTCCTCCACTACGAAAATGGCGTCCGCCACCAAAACGCCACTATCCACGTCATTCTCCACCACCACCAAAACGTCAGTATCCAAGGAACTCTCCCACAGAGAAGCCTTTTTATCCATCGCATTACTAAGAACATCACACAGCTAGCTGCCGCAATAACAACTGTATTAGGAGGATGAATAATTCGTGATGTTTCATCATGATCCGCTAGCTATAGCTTCCTAGTATTATATGCTCTTGGAATTATGAAGTTTTTTTTTTGATAAGTATGGAATTATGAAGTTCATTGTATTACATATGTTGTAATTCGTGAGCTTGTGTTATCTTGATATATATGAGTATTATGAAGTTTAGTACATATACATGTTGCAGACTTTCTTGGATTTTTGGGCTCTTTAAGGGTATTGAGCCTGATTTTTATTAACAAATATATGTGACTCATTGTGAACAAAGTATTTTAGAAGTAGATCAGAAATCAAAAGCTTGCAAGACTCTAATGGATTGGCGTAATCTTATATGCAGAAATTACATATGATGGAATTTTTAACATCAATATATTAGGTTTATTCATAAATATATAATATTTTAAGTACGCAATCTACAAAGATAAACTCATCATAATAGTTTATCAATAAAAAATTACATGTATTATGAATTTATAATCTGTAGCGGACCTTTTTTAAAAGGGAACAAATCTAAGTGCTATAGTATAGTCCCTTTATCAAGTGTATGTTACACGTTTTTTTTTTTCTCTGTTGACTTGAACACTATTCCCTACTAGCTAACATAATTGTACCGAAAAATAAATAAATAATGTATGGATAAAAGATATTGATTATGCATGTGAGAACTCTTTCTTGAGAGTGCTCTAAAGGCCAATCGTTAGAATTACAAATTTTGGAGTTACCAACCAATTTAGTACTAGAAAATCAATGAACCTATGTTGAAAGAGTTATATGGATATTGATTCTCTTACGGAAAATATGAAATTTTTCTAAATTTGATTTTATAGATTGATGGCAATTTATTTTGAAGATAAAAAATATGTTATATATTTGTATGAGTTATCTTTGAAAATAAATCTTTATTGGCTAAAGACTAGGAAATTTACATGAATAAGAAAGATGAAAGATATTGTAAGATATCCTTGATTGATTCCTACAAGGATATGAACTCTTTAAATAGACTTTCAATTCTATATTAAGAGGACTTTGTGCAGAACACATTGATGTCATGATGGCATGTAGAGAAATTGAGATCGAATACATTCAAGAAAAAGACAGCTGAAATGTAGAGACAAATTGATGTCATGATGGCATGCATCAAGAACCTTCCTATTGGAATTTCTCCGGTTCTGCCCATTAATCCTGTGTCTAGCCCATCTCCCGGTGTTGGCTCGACAAGCATGCGACCTTGAGAAGAAGTAGATGGAGATGGCAATGCGTCTATGCCTTCTGGAGATCGAGTGGGAACTTGAAATGGAGGTGGAGTAACATAACTTAATTTGTTGGTTTATTGAAGAAAATTTTATTTGGTGTTGTAAGTTGGGGAACTTTGTTCTCTATTTTCTTGGGTAATTTAATATAGTGGTGTTTCATACATTGGTTATTTGCATATTATTGTGTATTTGCTTTGCAGTAGTGATCACTTTAAATCCAAAAGGCTACTGAATGTGCTTCCTACTGCATTACCTCTTTTTATCATTTTCCTCTGCATTGTTTGCATGCTAAAACTGATATCTGCACTACTACAAAATGTTGTGATTGGATTGAAGAACTATGCAAACTCTATATGTTCATTTGATCAATTTATATTTGCTTCTCCTTCTCTTATTTTATATGTTTGGTTCTATCTTAAAACATACACACTGATTTGTAATAACGTTGAGATGAGAATGGATGATTTGTAATAAAGGTTGTGCTAGGTTAGACTTATATTTAGCAAGGAAATTAACTTCATTATTTCCTTAATAAACTTCATCTTTTGCTAGGTTTGAGGGGCTGCAGAATATGAACGTGGCAGAGAGACGTCATAAGTGTTACCATTGGTTTGATGGAGAATTCATTGAAATTTCAAATGATGTACAATGTGGAGATATTGCAAGATTTACTACTAGAACTTTTTTGTTAATGGAGATATCATTTTTTGGTGATCAAGGCATTGTTGATGGAGATATGACAATGTTAAATATTTAGTCCTTGGATACTACTTGTTTTTATGTAAATATGGGGTCTTTAGACCACCATTTAAGTTGTGTTTTCTTGTAGTGTTAGTAATGCTTTACATGCTGGGCTCTTTGAAAATTATATATAATTGTTTTGAAACTTATCTACGAATAGATAAGAAGATGAATATAAGATATGAGACGTAATTTAATCGATCTCACCTACTTTCGTCTTGAATTTGAATCTATAAAGGAGATGAGAAACTATTTACCATCCTAATAATTCGTACATTATGGTAGCAATTGTATGCACGACAACACCCACACGCACTCACGTGGATGTGTATATATATATGAACACACCTTAATAGCACATCATCATTTTGAAAAGTAATTAATGAAACCTACTTTTAATTTTCAACTGTTAAATTGTTTTCTTTTTAACAAAAAGTGAAGTTGTGAATTCCGTTGTCTAATAACGTGAGGAATATTTTTCTGCTCTTTCATTTTCTTCAAAACATTCTATCCCATTATCACTTCCCAACACTTCTTGGTCTTGCCCGCATGCTTCTTATGTCAAGGTTAACTTTGATGGTGCTCTTCAACAATCCAAGGCTGCTGTTGGCATTGTCATTCGGGACCACACTGATTCAATTTTATGTGCCTTTGCTTCCCCCATTCCTCATTGTGACTTTGTGGATTACGTTGAAGCTATGGCCTTACTTCATGCTCCAAGATTTTCTGCCAACAATACTTTCCGAAAAGTTAAATTTTGAAGGTGATTTATCCCATGTAATCAACCAAGTTAAGCATTCTGGTATTGACTGTTCATCTATTGGCCATATTGTGGACGTAATGAAAGAACTTCACTGCCCTTTTTATTCTTTTTCTTTCTCTTTTATTAGTAAGGAAGACAATCAGGTTGCTCATTATCTTGCAAAATTAGGCCTTTCTATAATCTCTTCCACAGAGTGGTGCTCTGAATTTCATCCTCATGTAATCTCACTTACTTTAGCTTTATCTCATTAATGATAATTTCTCTTTTTTCTCAAAAAAATTAAAAATAAAAACTTGATTACCCAAAGATACAAAAGATTGAATGTAGCAACTTTTGACTTTTCAATTGGAATTAATGTTTTCTGTTGGAATATAGACCCAACAATCAGAATATTGCAACGTAAGAGAAAAAAAGTAAGAACATCAGTATTTACGTGGTTCAGCAATAGCCTAATTCACGGTGCTCAGCCAAGAACACTTTCTCTCTATTATAGTGATATTGCACCCTCAAGAACAGCCTCTATTAGCTTCTCTCAAGCTTTCTTGTACAGGTTAACTGTTATAGAGATATAAGTGCGATGAAACAAGGTTTCACATAAGAGAGTTCAAGAGACGGGGAACAGAGAAGGGAAGAAGAACAAAAAACCTAAGTTTGCTGCGCACAGAGAAGAATAAACATAACAATATATATGGCAGTCATCCGGGTGCGGGTCATCACTGATATCAGAATAAACCCTAACCCATTAGTATTCTTTTCTTCTTGTTTAATTAAGAAGCCCAAATATCAGTCCATGAGAATAGACCATCATCATTGAGTGTGCCTGCTGGTTGAAGGCAAAGTCCAACAAACTCCACCTTGAACTCAACATCAGCAAGCAAGTATAATTAATAGAGAGAAAATAGCTTCAATTGGCTTCCCGGCACATTCCTCAGCCAATTCTAGCCTCGATCAATGTGTAGCAAATCCCTACACATATAGAACTTATCAGTTGTCACAACCTTGGTACCAAAATCAGCAGGATTTTCATGAGTGCTGATTTTTCTGACATCAACAATACCATCAATAACTTTCTCTCTGATAAAATAAAATTTGACATCAATGTGTTTAGTTCTTTCATGATAGACAGGATTTTTACATAAGTGTAAAGAACTCTGACTATCAGTATAGATGACAGCCTTAGATTTTAGAAACTTTAGTTCATTCAACAGGCCTTGGAGCCAAATGACTACTTTAATAGCCTTAGTAGCAGCAATGTACTCGGCTTCAGTGGTTGACAAGGCAACAGTGGACTGAAGCTGAGTTTTCCAAGAAACACAATTTCCAGCAATAGTAAAGAAATAAGAGGAAGTAGATTTCCTTCCATCCTTATCACCAACATAGTCAGAATCAACAAAACCAACAAGATCAATTTCATCAGTCCATTTAGCATAATGTAAACCAAAATCACAAGTTCCATTAAGGTATCTTAACAGATATTTTAAAGCATGCCAATGATCTTTACCAGGATTGGACATTAACCTACTTAAAAGACTTATAGAATAAGCAAGGTCAGGCCTTCTTGAAACCATAGCATACATAACCGAGCCAATCCCTACTCTATAAGGTACATGTTTCATCTCTGATTTTTCAATTTCAGATTCAGGACATGGTTTTACAAACAATTGAAAATGAGATGCAAGAGGGACACTGACTGACTTGCATGAATTCATAGCAAATTTGGAAACCATTTTCTTCAAGAATGTCTTTTGAGAAATAAACAGAGAATTATCATTCATATTTCTGTCAATATGCATACCAAGGATTCTAGATACAGCACCTAGGTCTTTCATGTCAAACTCAGCCTTCAAAAGATGTTTTAAATCATTTATCCTATACATGTGTTTACTAGCTATAAGCATATCATCCACATAAAGTAATAGGTACACTGTATTCTCAACAGATTCACCAGAAAAATATAGACAACTATCAAAGTTGCTTTTCATAAAACCAGTTTTTACCATAAAAGAGTCAAACCTTTTGTATCACTGCCTTGGGGACTGTTTGAGTCCATAAAGAGATCTCTTCAAAAGGCAAACTTCATTTTCCTTACCTTTTTGCTTGAAACCAGGAGGTTGATGCATGTAAATGGTTTCTTCTAACTTACCATGCAGAAAAGTAGTTTTGACATCTAATTGTTCAAGTTCTAAATCATGGATAGCAATTAAAGAAAGCATTATTCTAATAGTTTTGTACTTAACTACAGGAAAAAAGATTTCAGTAAAATCAATGCCTTCAACCTGAGTGAATCCCTTAGCAACCAACCTTGCTTTGAACCTAGGTGGCTCAGAAGGAATTTCACTGTGTTTTACCTTAAATACCCATTTGCAATCCACAATTCTTTTCTTACCAGGTTTAGGTACTAAGACTCAAGTTTCATTTTTGTGCAGAGAATTGATTTCCTTTTCCATGGCATTTAGCCAGGAACTGCAATTAGGGCTTTGTAAAGCCTCTTCATAACAGACAGGTTCTCTTTCTTCTATCAATTTGTCAGCTGTCAAAGCATAAGAGGTTAGATAAGAATAACCATATCTTGCTGGTGGCCTTACATTTCTTCTTTCTCTATTCATTGCAAGTTGGTAATCTTGCAAGGCCTGATTTTGAGCATCATATTGCTCATTACCATCATCATCAGAATTAATTTCTGATTCAGGCTCAAAACCCTCAAGTATATTACTTGGTATCCCTTGATCAAGGGCAATATCTGTTTCATTTTCCCCACCATTCAATGTGGGTTGGGATTGTGAACCATGAGCATTCTCCACCTCAATGGAAATGTTTCATTTTGAGGGAAAATCAGTAGTGTCAAGAGGGTTTACAACAAATTTTAAACAAGGCATCTCTTTCTCATTGAAGACAACATCCCTGCTGATAACTACCTTAACTCCTAGTTCACTTCTCAACCAGATTTTATACCCTTTTACACCATAAGTATAGCCTATAAAGACTCCATTTTTTGATCTAGGATCTAATTTCCCTTCATTGTGGTGTGCAAAGGCTGCACACCCAAAAATCCTAAGGTTACTTAAGTTTGGTGGATTACCAGACCACAATTCCTAAGGGGTTTTAAAATTTATTGCTGTGGAAGGGGATCTGTTTATCAGATAAACAGTAGTGCTGACTGCTTCTCCCCAGAAAGGTTTAGGTAAACCAGAAGCTATCATGAGACACCTTACTTTGTCCATGATAGTTCTGTTCATCCTTTCAGTAACCCCATTCTGTTGGGGGTTGAATTTGACAGTCTTATGTTTTACAATAACATTAGAAACACATGTTATTGAAGTTCTGATTACAAAACTTTAAGTCATTATCAGTTCTAAGAAACTTTACCTTCTTGTTTGTTTGATTTTCAACAAGGGTTTTCCATTCCTTAAATTTCTCAAAGGTTTGATTCTTTGACTTAAGCAGATAAACTCATACCTTCCTAGAAAAAATCATCAACAATAGATAAGAAATACATATTGCCACCATGTGAACAAACTCTTTCAGGACCCCACAAATCAGAGTGAATATATTCTAGAATATTAGTGGATTTGTGTGTGCTAGGTGAGAAATTGAGTTTATGTTGTTTCCCTAAAATGCAGCAATCACAGAAATCAATTGGCTCAATAGTATCACTATTTAAAAGATTTTGTTTACTTAAAATTTGTAAACCTTTCTCACTAATGTGACTTATTCTCTTATGCCATAACATAGACTTATCACTATCGTGCTTACCAAACAGAGCAGAGTTGTTGCAAACAGTAGAACCAATTAAAACATACAGGTCATTCACTTTCTTACCTTTCAGAGTGACTAATGAGCCTTTACACACTTTAAGGCAACCATTTTCAGCCTTATAAGAGTAACCAGCAGTGTCAAACATGCCAAGAGATACCAGGTTTCTTCTCAAACCAGGAACATATCTAACATTGGTCAGTTTTCTAATTATGCCATTATGCATTTTTTTGCAAATAGACCCAATGCCCTCAACAGAGCAGTGTTCATTGTTTCCCATATATACCTTACCATCAGAGACAGTTTCAAGAGAATCAAACCAGTCCTTATTTGGACTCATGTGAAATGTGCAACCAAAATCAAGCAACTATTCATCAGAAATGCATGAATTTGAATCAGAAGCACATAACACCTCAGCATACATAGTATTTGCAACAATATCAGATTCAGACACATTGCTATTATCATTGGAATTACTAAAGTGGTTTCCTTTTCTACCCTTTTCATATTTGATTCTTTTGAAACACTTGTTTTTCAAGTGGCCTTCTTTGCCACAATAAAAACATTTCCTCATTTCCTTATCTCTGGATTTTGATATACCCTTACTTCTAGATTTGCTCCTGTTATAAGTAAAATATTTCCTTTCCTGTCTACCCCTGACATACAAATTCTCTCCATTCCCTTTGTTTTCTATCTTAAGATCCAATTCCTTAGATTGCAAGGCGGATTTAACATCTGCTAAAGTCAAATCTTTTCTACTATACTTAATAGCAGATTTAACATCTTTGAAAGAATCAGACAAGGAATTCAGTAAAATAACAACTTGGTTTTCATCAGAAACTTCCTCACTAATATTAAACAAATCAACCACTATCCTGTTAAAATCATCTAGGTTATCATCAAGAGACTTTGAAGAAATCATTTTAAAACCAAAAAGTTTTTCCTTCAGATAAATTTTGTGAGATAAAGATTTTCTCAAATAAATCTCATCAAGTTTATTCCAAATCCAAATCTTGAAAGCAGTATCAAGACCAGTCAATTGCCTTAGCACATTGTCAGATAAATGCAATATAATAGTACTGTGTGCTAAATCGAGTTTTTCAAATAACACTTCATCTTTCCAAGATTTAGGGAAAAATTTAGAATCACATATTGCAGGTCCTACCTTGTGTTGAATGAGAACAGCTCTCATTTTCATCTTCCAAATACCAAAATCACCTTGGCCATTAAAGGCCTCCATGTCAGTTTTTGCAGTACCCATATAAATCTCAGACAAAGTTCAAATATTGTATGTAATAAATAACAGATATACTAACAGTGTGCAGTGTTCAGAAAAATTAGGTCAACTAATGATCATAGCTTCCAACAATATGAAACACAAAGTCTCAGAGAAACAGATTATCAAACCTAAGTGAACACAGATCAGTATATCGATGTTAAGATACAAAGGGTGCTGTGAATAAATGTTCAAATTTGGACAGACAACAGTTGAAGTTTCCAGGTAATAAGACAAAAATCTCAAAGAAACATATGTGTCATATCAATTTAACACTAGACAGCAATTAGACAAGTCAGAGATATTAACCAATAGGTAGTATAATTCCAGTACGAATAAGTAAAGTCCCTCAAGTAACAGAGAGAAATGTAATTCAGAATAGAAACATAGTTTCCCTCAATAGTGAATAGCAACACTCAATGCACACCATGTAATTAATCAATAACTACAAAATCTCCAGGACACAGATACGTCATACCTCGATAGGGCAAACGCTAGGCCTGGGTTTTTGTGATTTTGAAAAGGGATTAGACCTGTTCTGGTCTATTCCGGTACAATAGAAGAAAACTCCCCAATATTGGAGAGGAAGCATAATTAGGGTTTCCAAAAAACTCTTACCTGATGGCTCGATTTAGAATTCAAAAAGCACGAAAATGGTTTACCGACTTAGACCTTTGTTGTGGTAGAGATGCAAAACCAAATACCTTTATTTTTCTCGACCCCGACACAAACCAATAAGCAAACCAAATTGCTCTAATACCACTGTTGGAATATAGACCCAACAATCAGAATATTGCAACGTAAGAGAAAAACAGTAAGAACACCAGTATTTACGTGGTTCAGCAATAGCTAATCCACGGTGCTCAGCCAAGAGCACTCTCTCTCTATTATAGCGATATTACACCCTCAAGAACAGCCTCTATTAGCTTCTCTCAAGCTTTCTTGTACAGGTTAACTGTAATAGAGATACAAGTGCGATGAAACAAGGTTTCACAGAAGACAGTTCAAGAGACAGGGAACAAAGAAGGGAAGAAGAACGAAAAACCTAAGTCTGCTGCGCACAGAGGAGAAGAAACATAACATTATATATGGCAGCCATCCGGGTGCGGATCATCACTGACCCGCACGGTTGGTCCATCACAAAACCAGAATAAACCTTGGCCCAATAGTATTCTTTTCTTCTTGTTTAATTAAGAAGCTCAAATATCAGTCCATGAGAATAGGACATCATTATTGAGTTTGCCTGCTGGTTGAGGGCAAAGTCCAACATTTTCTTTTGGATTAAAAAAAAAATTTGTTACTATTTTATCTTTCTTGAAGTAAATGATATATTGAATATTTCCATTTTTTTAGTACAAACATAAATGAAAAAATTACAAGAATTCGAACTCACGCCAATTAAGATAGGTACTCATACCAATTAAGGTTCTTATTTTTAAACTTTTAAAAGCAGTCCCCTTCATCTGCAAATTTAAGTGTGAATTATAATTTATAGTCTATAACTTATTGAAATTTTAAATTTTAATAAAGTAACTTGGTCTTTTCAATTAAATAAAGCATGATTTTTAAATCCATAATGCTATTTAGTTTTTATAGCACAATGTTTAATTGAACTATCCAAAATACCTCTGCCCACAAAATGGATTGTATACACAAGTACCAATGCATGGCTCCGAAAGCCAGGAACCCAGGCACAGCCGTGCGTTGTGCCTTGGTCTGCCTTGGTCCGTGGCTTCTGGAGCCACGTGCTATGCTTGTGTTTGTGGCTTTCGAAGCCGTGCTTTTTTTTCTCTTTACAATCATACACAATCATTTACTAAAATTTTTGTATGATCCATTGGAAGTTATTCAAAACGATCTCATTGATTTACAATATGTTTTTACTACCGATAATATTTTCAATTGTCGAGCTGAGCTTATTAATTGGACTCAAGAGATAGGACGTTATGTAATAGTTCGTTACAATATTATTTTTATTTTTAGTCTTATGTATCATTGTATTTTCAAACTTATGTATTAATTTTTTCAAACTTCCGTATTATTTTTTTCATCTTAAATGACATTTTTAAATATCAATACGTAATAGAAAATACAATAGTAATATATAAATAATATCAATTCAACCATAACATCAATCCAAATAAAACATAACACGACCACATCATCCACCTCAACATTGGGATTGTCCTAACATGGCCACATCAGCTAAATCTCCATACAAATGACATGCAGAATGATAAAACAAAATTCATAATTAGAAATTATTTATGTCAAAATCAAGTCACATTCAAGGGTTTTGAATCTCAAAAAGTCTCGGAGGTGCTATGCCTTATACACTATTTCTTCTAAACTACTCGTCAAAAGATCGTAAATTATTAAAAAAATTTAAGACGTACCTCCAAAAATGGTATAATCCACAATAAAAAAGTATACATAATTTGAAAAATAAAAACAAACAAATATAAGACATATTTCCAATAATGACGGGTCTCAAAGTCCTCCAGGTGCAGCATATGTCAACTGTCAGACATTGAGATCTCGAGGACCAACAGTGCTGTCACTGACAAACTCAGTAGCTTCTGATGCACTAGCTTTATTCTCATGATCGGGTTTGGAAGCATCAGCATCATGATATGGTGTTTAGTCATCCTCATCATCAACAATGCGAGAAGGCCTACTCGAATACTTGACCATAGGAATATGTGTATTCTCTAACAATCTATTATTAATGTTAAAATAATATTATTAAATGACAATATTTAAAAAACAATAATACTATAATATGATATTAATAATACTAATATTATTAAATAATAATCTTATAATACTAATAATATATCATTTTATAATAATACAGATTATATTATATTCGTAATACTAAAATTATATTATAGTAAAAATGATACGTAGGCCTGAAGAAAAATGATACATAAATCTGAAAATAAAATGATACATAAGATTGAAAATAAAAATGATACTATAACGAACAACTACGTAATGTCTTATATCTTGGACCCAATTAATAAGCTTATTTGGACTATTAAAAATATTATCAGTAGTAAAGACATATTTCAAATCAACGACTTCAAATAGATCTTTGAAACAATTTTAACAAATGATTGTATACGATTGTAAAAAAAAAAAAAGTGTGGCTTCGGAAGTCACGGGCCAAGGTTCAACACGCGGCTCTGGAAGCTGCAAACACAAGCACAACTTATGACTTCAGGAGCCATGCATCGTTACTTGTGTGTAGAATCCATTTTAGGAGTAGGGGTATTTTGGGTAATTCATTTAAGATTGTGCTATAAAAAACTAATTAGCATGCTGGATTTAACAAATCTCAAAGAAAATGAGTTAATTAAGTTATATTTGGTTTAATTCTAAATGGAAGGATGAAACTAAAGGTATATATGGTTTCAGGGCTGGCCTTGATATTTTTGGTATCCTGTGTGGTGATTCAAGATGGTGTCCTATTTATTAGTCGATAAATAACACTTTTATTAAAAACAAATAATATTAAATATTACAAAAAACGTGCAAAAAAGTACATCATTTATTGATAATAGAAATTAAAGGTCTATATGAAAAAGCACAAAACAAGGAAATACATAGGCAAATTGCCTACCAATCTAGGCAAAAGAAATAGATTACACAATAAAAAGCCAAGAAAAGAAACAAAACAAAACAAGAAACATGAAAACATCTTAGTATTTTTGGACCCTTAAAATAACACTATTAATATAAATTACTATATTTTTGAATATGGTACCCCATATATACCTATAAATTTGTTGTGTGCCTCTGTTATATATGGTGCTCTGAGCGGTTTCGCAAGCTTGTATGGTTTAATAGCGAATTAGAGTTTATAAAATAGTGGCCATAAAGTCCAACCCCTGTTTTTTATTAATTCGATCGCCCTTCATTTGCAATTTTAAATAAAGAAAAATAAAATAATAAATTTATATAACTAAAGTTTGCAAAAACATTTTTATGAACATAATTTTTATATATAAATTAATTATATATAATCATTAATGAATATATAGATATATGAAGCATAATTCACTAAAACCACCAATTAAAGGCGGATTATAAAAATTTGAAAGCAAACCACTGGTGAAATGGCAATATCTGTGATGTAAAATGCATCTAATCTCAGTGTGCTAGCATAAGATATAGAGAGTTTTAGAATATCTCTGGCTATCTCTAATTTTATGTGATATTTTAACTATATCACAATTATCTAGTTATAAAACCCTTTTATGAACATCTCTGACACTTCTGCATTACACAAACTGTTCGACACGAGAGTCCTTTAAGGATTTTTCATTAGGGTAGGCCATTGTTTGAATGGAAATTTTAACAAATCCTTAATTTTTTTTAAGGTATGTAAATATTTCATTAATAAGAAAATAAATTATAGAATAAGTTGATAAGCAAAAGCTTGTCGCCATGGTAACCAAAAAAACAAAAAAAAAAACGCCCTAAGAAGATTAGGTAGGTAACAAAAAATACATAAAGTACATCAAACTAAAAGAACACATCAACTTTCTCTTCAATAGCATTTTCACATTCTGCAAACATCATCTGCAAAGACGGCTTATAAATAAATGGAAACCAAGGTCTTAGGTGATGATATAGGAAGTAATTCTGATAATGCAAGTTTAAAATGAAGTAAATTTTCACTGAAATATTATGAAGATTTATCTTGAAATTTGAATCATGTTGACTTTACACAATGTGTCTATCACTCAAGCACATCACTCGATTTACAATCTCATTTGATTAAAAGACGTCTAATACACGTTGGAGTTCTCGTGAAAAAAAATATTATATCCAAGAAAGGAGTTCAGATATGCTCGGTGTAACAAGAGATCTTCAAAGAAGTAAAAAAACACTAATAATGTGAAATTAGAACCCATTCTTAAAGGGATGAGCTTACCCTTGGCCAAGAGTAGTGTGGAGTTATAATGGAGAAGACTCTGGACAAACAACCAGAGATAAATTTAAGATATTACATATCTTATTCGTACTTAGAAAAGAAATCTTCAATTCCCAAGTGACCAGCATAAAAAATCAAAATGCTCAATCGTGGGCATATTCTATTACTAGACCTTTATTGTGAAGTCAAGAATGACGGTCAGCCACATGTGCATTATTAGTGATCAAATTACAAGCTATAAATCATGCTCAAAACAGAATCAATGACTACATTAAAATAAACAAACTTCTTTTGATGATAACGTGGGCATTTGAACTAACCTGCACTGGTCAATCTGTATTATCTGATTCGTGTTTCAGAAAATATTTCAGCTATAATATCTTTTGACGAATTAATAAACTTGTTTACTAGCTCTTCATCGGTAAAAGCATAGATCATCCAGATTCAAGGAAAACATATACTCCAAAGACAAGATCAGAGCGGCCAAATGACTAGAGAAAAAAGAAAAAAACACAGCTATAGTAATTGAAAAAGTAACAAAAATGCCAATCAATCAAAAACAGCAAGCTTCTGGTACTCTTCACCAGCAATGGCAAGCTCCATGACCTGCTCAGGGTTCACTATGCCACCTTCTTCCAAGAAAATGGTCAAAAGGTTCTTAGAAAAGCCACTAACCAGTGCCACTCCACTCTGTTTTCCCATAACTGGGGTGGACCTTGAATGTCTGAGGTTCCAGAACACAACTTCTGGAACACGTTTGTAACCATTCTCATTGAATTTCCTCTGAATGGCTTGGTAATCTGTCTCCCATGGATTCGTTGATGCTTGATTAAATTCCATATCACTGAAGACAAACACCCTCTTAATCAATTGCTCCTCCCTCAGTTTCCCCTCAACAGCTACCTCTAAAATTCTATCAAACACACCTTGGAAATTTGTGCTCCCACCCCAATCCATATCTCTCACAAACTCAGTCTTTTCCTTCAGAGTTTCGCCCTCAACCATTTGAAGCTCAGGATTCTCACTAAATGTGATCAACTTTCCTTTCCAGGGTTCCTCACTCAATTCAGAAACTAATACACCAAGAGCTACAGATACTTCCATTGGTATCCCATACATACTACCTGAAACATCAGAGACTGCAATGCAATTGCTCAATTTCCCCTTCTTAACCATATCATCAACCATTCTTTTCCACTGCAGCTCTGCAACTTCCCCGCCATCTTCATCGTTCAGTGACAAAATAATCTCGTGGGGCAGCAATGCCCCAGCGGCAATTTTAGCCTTCCCACTCTTCACATCTTTAAGATACTGCTCAAACCTTTCCTTATCATGTTTCAGAAAGTGCTTCTTGTAATTCTTCATCGCCACAGAGGCAACCCTGTTGTAGGGGAGTGAATCCCATTTGTTTGCACTCATATAAACCTCAGGCAACTGCAATGCCTCACGTAAAGGTACAAGAATTTCTTTCCTCAACCTATCTCTCACCCTATAAACGAAATGCCTCTCTTCAACTCCCTCATATTCGGGATATCTGTCCCTTGGAAACATTTTTCTTGCAATGCTTTCGCAAATCAAAGTGGCCTTATCATAAGAGGAATCAACTTTTGGACACCATTTTGCAGCCAAACTAATCTTACTAAGATTTCTAGCCTTCAAATTTTCAACATCCACCCTCAATAGCTCCATAAAGAAATCCGAAATCGCATCATGCAGGGACCTAAAATTTTGATCAAAATTGTACCTCTGCAACGCTTTTTTCGCTTTATTTAATTCCTTTTCCTTCCTCAGAGCCCTTGCCTTCTCTTGCTCCAACTTCATTTTCTCCAAATTCTTCACTATGTTCTCCTTTTTCACTTCCTCATCCTTCCCCTGCCTCCTTGATTTCTTGCTTCCCTTCACAGTTCCGCCGCTACGTATCATCCCTTCCCTCGGTGAAATACCCAGCCATTCCTGTTTCTCAGTTTCTCTTATCAGGGGCCCCTCAAGAATCCTATAAAGAATTTCAAGAAAATCTTTGAAATACCCAAATTCAGCAAGGGCCTTAACATTACAGGCTAAAGTTTTCGGGTGGCGAAGGTGTAGCCATAGCGCCGCCGTGTAGAACCCCTCTTTGTCAGTCTTTCCAGTACCTCTTACACCCCTCAAATTGCAAATTAATTTTAACGCCATCAAAGGGTTTTGTGTCCATGCTAACTCGACCCGCTCGATCAAAATTTCTCGTGGGGTATCCGGGACCACATGAAAGAAAAAGTCAAGGCATGGATTTCCCGTCGAGAGAAAAGTAGGCGACAAATTCTCAGTGACGCCCCTCAGGGGACGATCATCAGAAGATTCAAGTTTTAATTCCTTGTCGTGGCTGATTATCAGCAAATTTTGGAGCCTACATAGATCATCCACGTAAGGCCGATTATCAGTGGGGCTTGTGTTTGAGTCTCCTAGAACAGCCACGGTTGATGCGCCACGGCCTAGGGCGGTAGTCGGCGGCGGCGCATAGAGCTCCGGCGGACCAAGAAGGTGGCTAGTGGTGCCCATGATTCGTATTGGACTTTGGGATCAGCGTTTGGGTCTATGGAGAAGAGGAAACAGATTTACTCTACTGAATACTACTACATTATATAAGGTACCGAGACATTATAGATAATCAAAGCAAATTTTGTATTAGTTGGGCCGTTTCTCAATTTCTTTCAACTATATTATTGTATTTTTGCTCCTAATCATGGAGTAACTCGTATTTTAGATAATGATAACCTCAAAAAACTTTATATAATGTAAATGTTAGCCACAATTAACCGGATGACAATTTTATTATACTAGGTTGCATATCTCTGCGTCCAACTCTATTAACTATTGAAAACATTTACTTGTCTCTGTCACCATCCTCAATTGTAAGTGTCCTTATGTACATATAAAAAATATTCAATACATTAAAAAAAAACATAAAATGTGTATAAATTACAAAATATATTGCATCAATAAATTTCATGAAATACATTTACATTACATATTCAATTTTCTTTCTCCTCAAAATTTTGTATAAACTTGTATCATTGAACATTTTCATAATAATACGTCTTAAGAGTTAATTGAATTGAATTTCATCCAATGATTTCTTACCCAATTCATTTTTTATAAAGCGATCATTTTGTATTGGAGTTCTATTCAGTACATTTGTAACGTACTTTTAATATTTTATGTTTTTTTTAACAAAACTACTTTTATTCAAATCGGATAAATAAATTTAATTTCATTTGAATTTAATATCTCTATCACTTCTTTTTCGTTTTGTCTTTTTATTCAATTTTTGAACAGGTGTTTGAATTTTATAACAGGTCAATTTCTTTTTTATTTTCTGGAAAGAGATGAAGAACGAAATGAAGAAAAAGGTAGAAAGGAAAAAATTATATGATGCGTGTAATCTTTTTATTTATTATGTAAAACCCCCCTTAATTTAGGATTAGATGGTGGGCTTAGTTGATTTACATTTTTGCTTCTCATTTTGACTATACAAGCCAAGACACATGACATGCCATACCAGGTTATGTCCACAATTTTAATATAAAAACTTAATTGGTTGATTGAGAATAGTAAAGAGATAAAAAATAAAAAAATAAAAAAATCAATTTGATTAAAAGATAAATCGGCTAATTATCCAATAGATAAAGGCATTAAAGATTAATTGTAACCAACTTCTGACTTTTCAGTTTGAACTAATGTTTTCTTCGGATAACAAATCTTTTTTTTTTTTTTTTCTATTTTCTGTTTCTTGAAGTAAATGAAGTGTTGATTTTCGAAACCGAATACAACTACATTTATCTTTGCATACTTTACGTTGTTAATTTAAGTTGACACAAATATCCACTTACCCAAGTTTCATTACTGTCTGCTTCGAAAACACACATTTGAAGGCCTTTTTTTTTTTTTCTTAAAGGACAAATTCAAGTTGCCCTTGATCTTTTAGAATGAATGGCACATCTCTCTCTTTATACACACACATGCATATACTCTATGAATCATTATTTTCGAAGAAATAAAAATGAAATTTATAATGTTGCTAAATAGCACGACATTTCTTTTATTCATTTAATTGGTATTACGTGAAACTATTTTATTTTAATTTTGAAAGGAAAAAGATGACATAATATTTTATTCTGGGCCGATGCTCAATTTCTAGTTCTTGTAGAGTTGTGGGCTCAAAATCAAGTTAAAATTGGGCCCAATATTCATACGTTATTATGAGTGTCCACTTAACCAATAGCTAAGTCTTATATATATATTTTTATTACTCTTTCCGATTCTCAATAAATTCACCAAATAATAATTAGCCGGCTTATATTTTCACTTTTTATCAAATTGATTCATTATATTTTTTATTGATATTTTTTCAATTTATTATATTTATACTTTTGACTAAATTGACCCATTATATTTTTTAACGACATTTTGAGTTTCTTAATTATTCTAAATCGATCAATTAAATCATTATATCAAAATCATAGATTAGGGTCAATATATAAAAAAAAATTTCTTCATTTCCCCCCTTCCTTTTGTTCTTGGTATCTTCCGGGCAAAAATTACCTTTGGCGGATGCACCTGTAATTATTATGGAAAAAGATGTAAAAAATGTGCTATCATGGATTGTTTCTTTTAGTTGGATCCACAATTTTTACTTGAAATTATTATAAGTGAAATGTTGGGATTTGATTTTGCCCCTTATAATAAATGATTTGCATAAGTGAAATACAATGTACTACCCATTCGAACTCTAAATTTAGAACAATGGCTTTACCACGAACCATAATGGTAGAAGGATAAGATAAGAAAACATCGATAATACGAAAATAACGATGATGAATTTGCAGCCGATGCATGATGTGTTATGTTTATCAACCTCAAGTATCATTTCCTCACCAGAGGCGTGATTACGATCCAACTTTTACTTCCAACAACCCCATTTACGCACTCTGTGCAACGATCCATATATATATATAAGTCTGGGGTTTATAATCAAGAGAAAGGAGGAGGTTTCTGATCTTTCATGGTTTCTTTCTTCTTATCATTGCCCCAAGCGCCAAGAACTGCTTTTAATACGTGAATATAAGCATTCAGATAAAACAAGTGTCAAGAACTCAACTTAATTATTACTCCCTCCCTTTTTTTATAGTTTCTATCATTATAGAAGTTTAATTTTGTTTGATATTAAGTATCTTTCTTGTTTCATTTATTATTATATTTCAAATCTATTCCTATTTAAATGGAAAGAGAATGAGAGTTTTCGTGAAATCGTGAAGTAATATATTTAAGAAGTCAACTAAATTATTCTAGAAATTCTGCTATGTATAAGTTTTCGTGAAATCGTGATTTTTATTTAGTCACAAGTAGCTATAACAACAATATATACAAATATGGACATAGATCATATAAAAATATTTCAAATATTATTGTACTTTAATTGTTTTATAATTTCTTGCAAATGAAATATTTTAAATAAGTAGATACAGTTTAATTAGTAAAAAATACCACTTATGTATTTAAAGATCATGGTTTGATTTATATTTTCAACAATTATCATTATTTTTAAATAAAATATTTTGTGCAAGAATATTGTTTGGTTTTAAACCGAATTGTATTTACAAATTTACTTTGGCTTTTTAGTTATACGATTGGGTTTGGTTCTTGGAGAAATAAATTTAATTCATACTTTTTAAATACATCATATGAATTTGTAATTACAACACCTATAATTATTAAAATACCCTTAGTCCAAAAATTACAAATCCAAAATTACCCATCCTTTCTTCCCCACCCCAAGCTCTCATCTTCCCTTCCTCCCTCTCCCGGACCCTCACCAGCTCTCGGCTCTCGCATCACTCTCCTCTCCCCCTTGATTTTGACTTGCAAAGCCGCAAGGTAAGTTTTGGTTCCTTAATCTATCTTTCCTCCTCCCCTCAGTGCTGGTCCATCTCTCTCTCGGCTTCATCAAGGAAAAGCTACAAAACAAGGTAAGTTTTGAGCTTGATTTCTTATAAACTCTGATTTTTTTTTCCAGTTAAAAAGCATGAATTTGTAAATGTAGTTACGTTATTCGTGAATACCGTGAATCCCATAATTTGGATGGTTTTTTTCGGCTTCAATACCATGAATTTTTATTGTAATTGTACTTGGGTAAGTTTGCAATTGTTTGAATTGAGTATTGATTTGGGATGTATAATTCGAGTGAGGCTGTGGTGGGTTGAGTCGTTGAGAGAACTCCGTGTTTTGGGCATAGTTGAGCGTGGAGAAGCTCGGAACTCGGAAGGATGAGCCGAGCTGGATGCATGCCAGATCGAAAATTATGGGGAGACGATTTTCTTCTGGCTCGGATTTCTAGGCCGATGACATTCATTGGGCCCTCCTTTCTGGGGCCGAGAAATTTGGCACTGAGCTCGGCGTTTTGGGACCAGAGGTTTTCGAGTGGGCTCAGTATTTTGGACCGAGAATCTTGGGTCTGGCCTCGACTATGGGCAGAGGATTTTCTTAACAGGCTCAGAGTTTTGGGCCACGTATTTTCGAGCTGGGCTTATTCAGTTGGGGCTTGATTCGAACATATTATAAATAATTTTGAAACTCTAATTAATTAATATAATTATATATTTCATAATATAACATATTTAATTTAATATAATTACTTAATATAATGCATAGTTAAATGTATATATAAAATTCATATATGTAATTAATAATTGATAATATATAATAATGAATACGAAAATATTAGAATTATTAATAATGTATATTATTATTAATTTATAAATTCTAATTTTGATAATATAAATTATGAATAAATTTGAAATTATAATTAATTATAGAGTAAATGTATATAACATATAATTATACATTTATATATAAATGTTATAATTGATAATATATAATTATGAATAGGATAATATTATAATTTATATTATTATTAATTTTTATATTTTGATTCTAATTTAATTAATAAAATATAATTAATTCATATAATGCAATATTAATATGATACATAGTAATTATGAAATAGAATGCAATAGTTCAATAAAAATTATTATAAACATAATTGATAATATATAATGATGAATAAAGTAACATAATTACGAAATTCTAATTACAATATTTAGTAAATAATTGAAAATTTATAATTATTAATAAATTTTCAAATTCTAGTTATAATATATTTTAAATAATTAATTAATATAATATAATAGTTATATATATAATTAATATTTGATAATGTAGAATTTATTAATTTAATTATATTATATATATAATTATTAATGATAAAATTAATAATAATTAAATGGTAAATAAGTTTTAAAATTCTAATTATAATATAATAAGATATTCTAATTATTCGGAACCCTTAGCACATGTCGTAGGGTCTTGAGTCACTGTTCAGGTTATTCCTAAGTTTGACTATTATATTATAAATGTTTATGAAGTATAGTATGTCATTATTATAGGTTATTACACTAGCGTTTACAGAGATGTGGCTTTGTCGTGCAGGTGTCGATGCTCTATTGTCTGAGAATAAGTATAAGGTGCGGACTCATCATATTCTGAGCATTCTGATCAGCCGTCTTCCAGTAGAGGAGATAGAGGTCGTACAAGAAGATTTGGGAGGGGTACTAGTGGTCTTACCCGAGCTTCCAGGCAATAGGACGAATGTTTTCTACTTATGTATTTGATATTTTTCATTCTTTTATATTCATATATTATGTATTTAATATTTTTATTTTCTATTCCTTATTTGTATTATTGTAGTAGTTTATTGATGATGTTTTATTTATATTTTTTGACAATGTAACATAATAAATTTGAAATAATAAAAAAAATGTAACATAAGATAATATGCCAATGCATATAAATGAAACAAAAGTAAAAAAAAAACAGTCGCCTTGGCAATGTGTCTTGTACATAGGATGTGAATAGAATCTGAAAAAAGAGTATTAATTGCTTTCATAATGTCCAACTCCCTATATGTTACAATAACCTCTGGACTCGTCCCATGTGGTAGCATATCCAGAAACGATTACAAGACCCATGCATATACCTTTTTCATCTCACAATTCAAGAAAATAATGGTTGCAACTTAATTCATAACGGTGGATCACATCTTTACAATCTCTAAGATTGACCAATGTTGAACCAATACTATATTGTTGACCAATTCCCTTGGCCCAATCAATTAATTCATTCAATTTTGAAATTCCCTATTTGTAGTGAAAACGTCTCATAAATGGATCATGCATTACATAATGGATTAAACTCATTCAAATAAAAGGACATGCTTGGCCTATAATTGTGAGCTAAACAATGCTTGAGCTCGGTTATAATATATGAGATGACTATAAATAGGTTTGCCTATAATTTGTGAGCTATGTGAATGTAACTCGATCTAGAATTGTTAGCTACCCATGATTCAATTCGATTATAATTTGTGGGCTATATGACATGTAGCTCGGCCCATAATTGTGAGCTATTTACGATTGAGCTCGGCTACAATTTGTGAGGTAATTATAAATCGGCTACAATTTATTTAGTTATTTGACCTAACTATAATTAGACTCAACTATGATTGGTGAGTTATATAACCTATAGCTCGGCTCAAAATTGTGAGCTAATTGTCATGTTGCTTAGCTCAGAATATTGAGCTTGCTGCAAAATTTCTCAGCCCAGATTTATATGGGCATATCACGACATAATTTAAAATGGATAATATTGAACGATATATTAAGTTTTTGAAGCGAAAAATAGTACCTTACCGGCATATTGGTATCCCAATCATCATTTCCGTCATACGTTGCTTGAACAAATGCACGTAATATGTTGTTTTCATAAGAAATTGTGTCTATTTTTAGAGAGATATAAAGTTTAGAGAGAGAATATAGTTGAGAATAAGGAGTGCTATTTGTTTAAATTTTGTCTAGTTTTATAGAAATGACATTTATGTCTTTTTTACTTTTTTAAGTAAGGGTAGATATGATTTTTTTTATTTTTAAGTTGTGTTGTATTTATTGAATAGGGTGTTGAATTTATTAATACCCATTTAATTTGGTTCAGTTCTCGATTATTTAATTTTGAAGACATCATAATTTCTCTTATGGCATAGACAAATGTTGTTCTTTTATTGCAATTAGTTCAAAATGGCATTGAACTATGAATGGGAATCAAGATAGGGAAACATATGCATATGTCAAATTATAGGTAGCTCGTCAATGCCTATTGATTAGTGTTTGTACTTGTAAAACCCATACCAGACTTTAAAAAAAAATTAAAATAGGCTTATTTAATTAATGAGTTTAGCATAAGTCTATTAGAGATTTATTTACCCTACCTACATATATATCACAAGACATAATTAAACATCATTTACTAAATATTTTCTATGCACACAATTCAAGATGAGAAAAACCTCTCTTCCTTCTTTAAAGTGGCAGTCGTCACCGGTGTCGCCTCATGCTCAGTTCCCAGCGACGGCAACAAGCCCAATAATCTCTCCTTTTCTTTTAATTCTCTATTGTTCCTACTCTAGAAATCCTCTTAGAGTTTTCCATGTCTTTGTTAAAAAAAAACAAAAACTAGTTAGAAGAGGGAGAAGAATGGAGAAGGAGGGGACGATGAAAGGAGATGAAGAAGGGGGAAAGTGGGGGCGGCATGAGAAAGGGGAGAAGAGAGGGGTGCGGTGGCATGAGGGGTTAAGAAAAGGGTGGCAATGATGGCTAAGGGAAAGGGGAGAATGAGTAGTAACGGTGGTTAAGAGGGAGGAGTAGTGGTGGTGGTGCTAAGGTTGGGGAGGAAAAGAGGAAGAGAGGTGCTAGGGTTTGGATAGTAAGAGATTGGATGATGGCTAAGGTTTAGAGAAAGATAAGAAGAATGTGAAAAATTAGGGATAGTGTTTTGGAAAAAAGAGGTTATATAAGAAATGAGTATTTTTGTAATTCAAACTTTTATTTATTTTTGCAATTAGGTCATTAGGATTAATAAATGCTAAATTTCCTATATCTAAATACCAACTTTACATATTTACCACAAATATTTTTTTAGGTTTTCAAATTAGTTCTAAATTTTTTTAGAGTTTTTAATTTGGCTCCAAACTTCTTAGAAATTCTATTTTGACCCAATAAAACCTTATAGGAATTTTGTTTCAACCCAAATTTATAGAAATTTCGTTTAGTCCCTAAACTCGAAAAATTACCTTTTCATAGGTCAAAAAGTGTCCATAAACCTTTCAAAATGCCAAATACTCTCTTCAACGTTTCAAAAAGTCATTTTTGCTATATAAATTATCTTTTTAAACATCTAAATAGTATCTCCATTTCAATGTACTAATCCAATTGAATACTTTCATTATAAAAAATGATAGACTTAGAGAGTTAGTTTTTTCACACAACTTAAAACACAATCTTATTTGCTTTTGACTCGATAACATACATTGACCATTTATAATTATAATATTTTAACATGTATATCATTGTATAATGTCACATTTTACTCTTACTAAGTACTTTATATTTAACCCATGTATTTTTTATATAACAATTTTTACTGGTTGACGGGTTGCGATGCAGGAGATGGAAGATGATCATTTATTTATAATTTTTTAACGTGGTTTAAATAATATTCTTGATTTAAAGTAAGAATATCTATGTTTAGTTTTACTTAGTTATGAATTTTATTCCGATAAAGTTGGTTTGTTGGTTTTAAATTTATAATTTGAGAATTATTTGAAGTTAGGGATTTTGACTATTTTAAATTAAGATTTGTTCATTTGACTCGATTATTATATTATATTTTCTATTTTGAGTATTTTGGGAAATATGGGATGTTAGAGTACTATTGGTAAAGAACTGGTCCTTATAATTCACTGTACTAAGGTTCAAAATTTCTTGGTACCAAATCAATTTTGTACAATGGAATAATTGTTTTTCTCATTGGCACAGAATGTTAAGCTTTTTTAGGCCAGAGGAATGAGGATCTATTGTTTCATTATAAAGGGTACAGGTAGCTTATAAGCCAGATAAATTTTCCTGGAGCCTTTTCTTGGAACTGGCAATGCACAACCAACTTTTTACCTCCCTCAAGAATGTTTTCAAGGCCAGAGCAGGGATTTATCATTCCAGACTTCCAGTGCAAGAAGCAATTCACTGAAATGTAATTGTTGAAAAGTTTACTCGGAAAATCCCCATTGATGCTAATAGAAATAGTGTTAGATTTTGTCCTGAGGTGAATTTTACAAAAAAAAAAAAAAAAAATGGAGCAAGAAATAGCGTTCTAGTGACCTTTCAGATAGTAGATGTGGCTGTTGCAGATGCAGAGAGCCTCAATTTTTTCATCTCTGCTGAATTGTCTTGACCTTAGTCTTTTGGTTGTTTTTCAAGTAAATTGTCAAGGGATGGCATCCGAGCAGCCCTTTTTCTAGATTTATTTGAAAATCTGATGTTTGAATTTGCTGAAAGAAACTGGCATCGAATTTTTCCTCCAATATGATGTTCCCTTGTCTTAACGGTTAAAGTATAGATCCAGAAGATGAAATATTAGGAAACTTCTTGATGACATTCAAGAATTTAACCAAGAAAGTAAATCTTCTAGTGTAGAATTATTAATCAGGAGAGAACTAGATCAGTTTCTTGACTTCAGAGGCTGTATGTAATACTAGCAATAAAATGAAATCTAGTGATTTCTCATTTGCAAAATATTCAAGAAACTCCTGCAGAAACTGCAAAGATGAACTTGTACATTTCCACTTATGAGAAAAATTAGCTTTATTTTGCTTGATTTAGTTCAGTATTCTGTACCCCACCGTAATTTTTTTATACTAATACAGAGTATTTTGGTTAAGGACAATGTATCAAACACAGAAAATAGACTAAAACCAAAATCAAGACTTAGTTGTAGGAATTAGGACATTTATTCAAATGTTACAATGCATTCAGGAACATAGTGCTATGATTCAGAATATATCATAATGAATGGAAACTTTTGAATTTTCTTACAAATCATTGTTTAATATATATTCCTAGGACAATCATGATGAATTTAGACTACTGGACTGGAATATGGAAAAAGCTGCTTGAATGCTGCGTCTATATTCAAACAGAAATTCTCTTCTTCAACACAGATTTACTATTCTGAGAATCTGAGGGAAATGATTTAACTCAGAAACATGACTTTTGTTTATCTTTGGTGAAATTTGCAGGATCCTGAAGTAGCTCAGTCTCCTTGGATCAGTCCTGCATCTTAACATCCAATATCGGACGGTCAGGGTTTAAGGTCATTATTGCAGGTTGAGCCAGCTGCTTTAAAAACTTCTGAAACTGTACGATTTCAACCCTTAAGAATATATTTGGATTGAATCTCAAAATCATTTTTCAATTCTCCATAAAATTAATCTCAAAATACTAACTCCACGGTCTCGCTCAATCAAGAAATAATTTTTTTCATTACTTTTTAATTAAAATTATAATCTCAAATAATTTATTAATTATATTTTATATTATTATAAATAATGTGAGAATCAAAACATATCAATTAACTTTTAATTCTTAATAAAAAAAATTATTCCAATATAATTTTATTTCAAAAATAAAACAAAAATCACTCTCAATTTGAATATAGGACATTACAAATATCATATTTCTTCAATAAAATATATAAAGAACTGAAGCATCAGTTTTACCAATAAAAATATATTCCCTGAGATTATGATTCAATATCCACATTTAACTTAATATAAAAATTAAAGAAAGCTTTTGATATTAAGAGTGGATATTAAATTTTAAACATTCTAAAATAAAAAATATAAATATTTAATTTTAAACAAAGATACTATAAAAAAATATCATATGCTCACAAATTCCAGTACCATGGTAGTTTCTTTAATATTAGTGATATTTTAGTTTAGTAGCCTGATCCAAACTAACACCTGATACATAAAAGCATATGTAGAAGAACTTCTTCCAACTCATAAATCTTGTATTGTGAAACTTTGAATGTGCCAAGAGTATTACCAAATAATTGAAGCCTGAAGGGCATCTATGTTGTTCAAAGCATGCTTTAACTGTAGAGGGAAATTAAGGATCAATTAGGCAATAACAAAAAGGACCACCTCAGCACTCGAGTGTTCAGTTCTTTAAGCCATAAAAGTGACTGGGTTCACTTAACCATTTGCAAGTAATTAGTGATGATAATATTATTTTTAGTGGAAAACGACTGTGTTTGATTACTTTAAATTTATGCATAGAAGAAAAATTAAATGCAAATGCTCTTTATGTACTCCAGAAAGTAACTCTTGAGACTACTGAATTTGAATGTAATTTTGACCGAAAAAACATTTTGTATAATTTTACTACCTCAAACTTGATCTATTCATTGCACAGTGGAAATCAGGTTATACAAAGCAGTCACGGGAACTCCCCTGGTTTCCTTGACCATGCATTTTTTTGACACTTGTAAAAATTATTTAGCAAAACACTATTCTTGTCTGCTTCTGTCTGCAACAGTTTCTGTATGTTTTTACATTTTGTATACAGTCAAAAAATTGACAAAAATTCTAGGTAAGCAAGTGAATTTGCAAGAGTTTAGAATGTTTTATTATGATGGTCAATGACCAAAACATCTGTTCTGTAAAAAGTAATACAGTATTTACTGCTTTGATGATGAAGATATGCAATCTGTCTCTTGTTGTATAAAGAATGACACAATTTAGACAGAGACTCATGGCAATTGGCAAGAGCAATTTACTTGCATAATACACAAAAAATTATGTGCTGCTCTACCTAATACCATGGCTCTCCTAGAAAAGCAAATTTTATCCTATAAATTATAGATGAGGCTATACCTAATACCAAAGACCCTACTTCAATAGAAGATTCTTTGATGCCCTCTTTGACATTAGACTAAAACAGTAACCATGAAGATATATTGGTACATTCCTGATCCAAAACAGGCAACCACCAATAGTCTGTATAACTCTGTGTATCTTTTTATCAATAATTTATTTCTGCCCCCCCCCCCCCCAGACACACACAGAGAGTTTAGACTGAACTGTGTTAAATACTAATAATGTCGACGAGGAAGGGATCTTGTCAAAATCATATATTTTTCTCATTTAAACCAGAACTTCTACACTGCAAGAGGAGAATGGAATATTAAGGGGGCTCTAATGTTTTCCTTCTTTATTTTTCATTTATCATTTTCTTTTTCCTGTTTATAAAAGGGATTTTGTGCACATCACAATAATCACATTGGTTTTTCAATGTAGGAATAAGAATAGAAACCAACAGAGCGAAGATAAGAATTAGAAATCAAATACTCATTCATCTAATTCAAGAGTCAAAGCCTACATAGCAAAATTGAATATAATAATAAGCATTTGGATTAAACTTCTCCTTTACCTCCCTGAAGTGCAAAAATATTATAAGTAAAGAGATCACTGGATATTTTTCTTTTTGGATGCATAGAATGGCCCACATGCAATCTGACTCTAGGCTTGGATTCATTCCTAGCCTAAGGCGAAAAAAGAAAGAAAAAACATCTTCAAAGGTCATGTCAAAGACATGTAAGCAGTAATTCAAATATTTTTATTTCTAACAACTTGTAAACAAACAATTTGTTTAGTTGTCTTTTTCATTTCCTTAAAGTAGCTAAGTACTATAACACTATAGTCTCTGCTTTTTTTCTTTCTATTTCTTATTTGATAGAGTACTGCTTGTTTTTAACTTTACCTGGCTGCAAGCTAGATTACAAGAGCTAATCATGGTCATCTTCACACGTTAAAAATTAACATACAAACAACCCTTAAAAAAAAAAAGGAGTCTTCAAATGATAATTCTACAATGAGTAGAATCTAAAGAAAGAGGATCCTTTCACTTTTTACAATGATACCCAATCCAAAGAAGCTAAAGAGATAAAAACAAAGATGGTTAAAAATGATCAGGGCTGGCTAGGATTCTCCAGAGACTATCCTTCTAACTTGTACTCAAAAGCTCTTCCAAATAATCCTTGCCTAAATCTTCAAACACCACTAAGTTCTCTACTTTGACGTCTCTTGTTTTACTTTTTCTGTTCACACTTCTCTTCCTCATCGAATGTTTTCTCTTTAGTGCAATTACAGGGGAGCATCCATCTTCCAGAGTACACTTCATTTCAAGAAGTGATTCACGAACTGTATCCACTGGAAAATTGAGAATTGCTGCTGGACCTCGCATTGAAAAGGCTGCTTGATCATAAGCTAAAGCAGCAGCTTCTGCACTATCAAATGTGCCTAACCAAACTCTTATTCCATTCCTAGTTGAATCCCTTATCTCTGCTGCAAATTTTCCCCATGGCCGCTTTCTTACACCTCTATATGTCTTTTCCTTGGAGGGTTTTTCCTCGGACTTCGAATTAACCTCATCTTCCTTCATCATTTGATCAGAGGAATTGGTTTCAGATGTTTCTTGACCAGCTTGTGCTATTATACCATAGAGAAGCATCTCTTCAGAATCATTTTCATTAAAAGGAAGTGAATTGTGGAAACTTTGGCCTTCCCATGGAAAAGATTCCACCGATCCGAACGATGAATCAGAGGAGAATTCAGAATTCAAAGAAGAAAAGAAAACAGAGGAATCCGTCTCTAGTTTCAAAGAAGAAAAGAAAACAGAGGAATCCATCTCTAGTTTCAAAAATGTTTTCAAAAGTTTTGCTTTTGCAGGAGCCTTGACTCCTATGGTTTTAGTAGTCCAGAGTTGGGTGAACACAATAAGGCCTAGCAACCTTTATATACCGAAGGGAGATAGGGCGAGATTGAATTTAAAACCAACTATGAGATAAATATTGGATATAAAAATCCACTAAGAAAAAAACTAAAAGAAAAAAGAACTCTTGGATATAGAAATTGGACATATTTGGAAGGAGAATGATGTTGTGGCTTGATTTTGTGTCCAAGGAGGATGTCTTGTTTTTCTGGGATTATTTATTTAAGGGCTACACCTATTAAAGATTTCTTACACGTGGGTCAAATGAAACTAGGCGGCCAGGTAAGACAGGCAGTTGGGATGATGTCATTTGATAAGATTTTGTTACCTTAGTTTTCCTTAGCCATTGTCTGCATGTAGCAGATCCCTGCTGTCCATACTCAGCAGCAGATTTTAGTTTTCATCTTCTTTTATTCCAAAATAAGAAACTAATGCCATCTTGCAACTGATGTTTCTTGCAGAGTAATACTATTTTTTTTTAGAAATTAGAAATCTTGTTTCAAAAATAATTGACAGTGTTATTTTTGAAATAAGATTTTTGCAAATTTAGGTTAGAATTGATCATTGATATTGTTTCTTCCATCTTTTGATGCTTTGAGATATTTCCAGGTGCTGAGTGCAAATGTTTCAGTTGTTTCACTCCGCCAAGCATAATAAGTTTGACAAATCAGTTAAATTAGGATGTCCACAAAATTGCCATATGTTCTTGAAAACGAAGTGCAACTAGGTAATGCTCAGCCAAAAATGCAGCAGCTTCCTAGAACTTTTCTGCAAAATCCCTTCGAGGGTTGATTCAAATTGGACCATCTAATGTAATTAAAAGATTTTTGTCATATTTTAGCTAGAAAATTGGAATGAATTTTAGTTATCATAGCTTCTACAAGTGTCTACTAAAGCATGTTTGAAAAACCTTTATCTCTTAGCCTATGATTCTCCATATTTCCTTTTCTTCATCAACTTGTTAGTGATATGTAAGAATCAAAGAACATTCAAACATTATTATTACTTCAAAAGTAGTCTATGAAATATTTAATTCTGAGCAATCTTCTTGTAATAGGACCAGACTAAACAAAATGTGACAAAATTCCGCTGTTGAATTTCTATTTTATTATCAACGGTCACTTCTCTCTGCATTTCCTGGAAATGGACCAGCTTTGTTTAGATTTCTTTTTTTTCTTTTTTGGAAACAAGCTTTGTCTAAATTATTGTTGGCAGAGTTACATGAAATTAATACCAAAACCATTTATGGTAGTTTGAATCTATCATAAATTTTAGTCAAAACTAAACTAAGTGCCCTAAAAATTCTTGTTTCAATATTTTATTGTAGTTCTAGTTTGAAATTTGAAGCTCTTTAGGGCTTCACCTCTAAATACTTTTGACCATTTCTGGACAGAGGATTTTTCTTCTTGAAAAGTTCTAAAATGGCCAATCCAACACTCCAACCCCTCATAAAATAGGAAATAAGGAATTGAAATGAAAACGCCACGAAAAAAAAAACTAGAAAACTTAAAATCTTCAAGTCATTCTATTTAAAATTTTAAAGCAATAATATCAAAAGATGGCAATGTTAACATATTCAAATTAAGCATTTACCCGAAGATCAATTGATTTGCGGTAATTTGGTGCAATTACAATTGAATCGCAATTAAACCGTAATTAAATTAATAATGTTACAATTATAATAACAAAATTTATCAATAACTAAGTATAATCTATATCCAAAAGTGTTAAATGTTTTTGTTCAAAATTGACGGTCTCACAATTGCTTGGTTTGATCTACTAGTTTTAATCAAGTTCAACATTCTACCACAAATTTTAAGATTAAGCCGAGCCATTTTTTAGTCACCAATTTCAATTCAACCAATTTCATCTAATTTTGGAAATATTTGCCACACTATATGATTAAGAAATTTCATCTGTAAACTTGTTATTATACCTTGAATTTAGCCAAAAAAAAAAAAAAAGTGCAAGCCCCAAAGGGAATAAATTGTCAAAATTAGACATTGAAAAAATGGTATTTTTTCGCAGCTGGTTTGAGCTATCAAGAAATCAAAATCACTAGGTTTATAGGGAATGATTTCATAGGAGTATTATCTGGAATGAGTTACGTGTTTCATTACAACTTTAGATCTGATGACCTTTTTGAAGCTACTGAGATTCATGTGAACCTATGAATAAACTATAATCATACATTGCTACCAATTTCAATTACGTAACTCTACTCTCACTATACATGAACAAGCCCCGATAGTAACATTTTTAGCGAAAGCCAAGGTTTGTTTTTAATGTGAATCTGGATATTCTTAATGGGAAAAAAAAAAAAAAGAAGTGAAAACGGTTTGTTTTGGTCAATTGAAACTTGAATTAGCTGTCTCAACACGAGAAAAAAACTTTTCTTTTTTGGTGGAGCAAAAGTATATCGTTCATTGCTTCAATGCCTAGGAATTTGGGAGTTGATTAGATTAGGATCATTAGTGAAAAGGTTTTTTTTTTTTTTTTCTGGTAATTTGATGGCAAAGGGCCGGATCGTCATTTTCGTTATATTGAAGTTAATCAGATGATGGATTCCATAGTTTTTTTCTTTTTTATTTATAAGTAAATCGTTTTTATTCTAGAATTGAATTGGTGCAAGATAAATTTGAAGATTTTGCTTTAACTTTACCTCTAAACATGCATTCCCTGAACGAGTAAAATAGAAGCCACAATAATCTTTTATACAATTAATATATATGGGGTGTGAAATTTTGAATTGGATCGAATTTAATTTGTTAATCTGGTTTGAGTTTTTGTTTTTTGTTTTCAATTCGGTCCATAAGCTTAAAAAAAATTATAATTCGGTCTTCTGCTTTCATAATTAAAAACCGAATTGAACTAAAAACTCGAAATTTCTAATATTAAAATAAAAAGTATAATACATATATATAATAATATAAACCGCATCCTTGATCCAAGTATTTTTTATTGGATTGACAATTTTTTCTTTTTAGATTGGAAATTTTTAAAAATAAGAATAACTTTTTTTAAAATAAAGAAATGGATAATGAAATTATAGCTTAGAACTGAACGAAATTTGATCAAACTTAATTAATTTGGTTCTGCCCAATCCGATTTTATATGAAAAATAATCTAGTTCGGTCTTTAGTAGAAAATAAAATAAAAGATGATCAAAATTCTAAATTGTAAATCAAACTATGATCGATACACACCCTTAATAATAAATTTTTATTCATATTAGAAGAATTTACATTACTCATACACATTAGTATGAAAATATTATAGTAATTTTCTTCCGTTCGAAATTGAATATTCACAATTGATTTAGTCTAAATATTTAAAATAGGTTTTGACCTTATGAATAGTTCAGTTCTAAATCGTAATAACCAAAATTTAAAATCATAAATCAAATTGTGACCGAATACACATCGGTAATAATAAAATTTTTATTCATATTATAAGAATTTACATTACGCATACACATTAGTATGAAAATATTAGAGTAATACTTATTCGTTCTAAGTTGAATATTCATATTTGATTTAATCTATAAATTAATAGTATTTTTTTACCTTAATAAAGTTACATTTATTAATTATATTAGTGATGATGACCATTATTATTATTATTTATTTAATAAGAATGAAAATCATTAGTTAGTGAGGTGTAAATCTCTTAAATTAAAATTAAAGAGGTTGTTAATATAATTTTAGATGAAAAATATGCTTATTTTTAAAAAATAGATATTCATATGAATATTTAATTGTATGCAAGAGAGTATTATTGTGTGTATATCATAGAAAAATTATATATTATGATAGGTAAAAAATAAGTGGACTGTCAATTTGACCTATTAAAAACATGAAGTCTATTATCCTTAACTAAAGAGCAATTGATGGACAATTTGAAACTACTGATTAAAATGTCTAGGTGCAGATCCCTTTGCTCTAGTTATGAAGTCATCAAGACTGAGATAGATTGTTTTGGAGCACTGAAAGTCCCTCCATTCATTCAAGAGTCTCTCCTCCACCTGTGTGGTATCTTTTGATCTTCAAAATTCCACAGAAATTTCGAGGAAACTAATTAGCTACTTTGCTTTGCGTCTCTAATATTATAATGAATAATAATGCTCCAATATTTCTATTTATTAAGAAAATAAATAGCTAGAAATTCCTATTTTTTAATATTTAAAATAGATAATCTTTAAAATAAATGTCTTCAACAATTAAAATTTTATAAATAATTTTCATAATTTAAGAGATTCATATTATATTATTAACACATAAGTTTTACGTTTGAAATAAAAATAACGTTTTAATTTTAACTTAGAATAAAAAACTGTTTTTAAATTTCTTCTTTCATCACAAGAATCTACAAATACCATTTGAAATGAATAAAATATGCTTAACAGCTTGCATATTAGGTTTAACCGAAATGATTAGGGATGAAAAAATCACCTAATTCAATTAATTCTTTTCACCAAATTACATAAATTTCTTTAATATATTAATATACCAAGCCATTGAATCTCAAGGACGGTGCATCTAGAATTAAAATAAAATATAATTTCACAATTGAGACAATAAAATAAAATAAAAAATCACTCATGGGAGCTTACTTATAAAACTAGACAAAGACATGTAAAAAGAGTATTGTTTCCTCTTCTTGACCTTCTTCTACCAAGTTCTTAGTCAAGGAGAAAAGTCTTGGAAGCCTACAACAAAGGCCTACTCTTCTCTTTCTCTCTCTTTGCCCCCACCTCTATCTCCTCCATATATATTTTTATTTAATTTTAAATTGAAAAGTATATTATAAATTTTAATTGTTAGATGTGGGTATAATGGTCTAGAACTATTTATGTTGTATTCAACCTGTTTATTTAAAAACTAATGAATCCGAGCTTAATTAGAATTTAAGTCTAAATAAAGTATACCAAATTAATTATAAATGATTTAAAATCATATCTAAATACCCAATTCATTAATAGCTTTGACTAAGTGCAATTACTTATAAATCTATGATACTAATGAGTCCGAACTGAATTAGAGTTTAAGTCTAAATAAAGTATACCAAATTAATTATAAATGATTTAAAATCATATCTAAATACCAATTCATTAATAGTTTTGACTAAATGCAATTATTTATAAATATATGATAATCGAACGTAAATCAATTGATTATTCATTTAATTTGTTAAATGAAAATTACGTATTCAAATGATTATGTCACAATCTTATATGTCATTGATTATAATCAATGTGATTGCTATTGATGAGATGTTTTCACCGAATTTATATTGGATTTTAGTGAGGTATATATATACACTTAGAAATCTAACACATGGAATTGTAGAGCCGTTATGCTTTTGTACTTTTCAATTGGGTTGCATTGCGGACCAACCTGATTCATATTACTTTTTACTTTTTACTTGTTACTAGTGTCATCATCTTTTACACTAGTTTTATGTAATATAATATGAAACCATAGAAATACTGTGATTGGAATTAATTATGATAAGACATGATTTTTTTTTTTTGTGTGTGTGTGTGTGTGTGGGGGACATGGGGTGGCGGGGTGCTAAAAAATGATTATATACTTATTGAACACCCAGAAGAGGCCTCATGTTTGAAGATATATATTATGGGAAGAGGTATTCTTCTTCTAATTATTATTTTTTAAAACTTGAGCATAGTAGCTAGTTTTCAGAAATAATCAGTTGGAAAATATTGCTATAACCGATTTATTATAATAGAAAGAAATTAAATTAATACAACATTTTAATTCTTCATTTTGTGTTTCGTATAAAGTCCACTGCATACTATAATGTACTTGATCATGTAAAAGAGCCCCTATAACTATCCATCAAAAAAGATATCAAAATAAAGACCACATCATAAAATTTAAGCCACTCAACATAAACTCTTATGTTTTTGGAAAATTTCTTAATTAGTCGAAATTACTATTTGAAATATTCAAATACATAAATGTAGTTTGTTTTTTCTTTTCTTTTTGAGAGGTAAGTGTAGCTAGTGTTGGTCACTATGAGCACAGTAGATTAATTTCTAAAGAAGAAAAAAAAAACCTATTTACACCAGCACCAAAGAACACCTAGAGCTTAAAAGAGTACAATTGCATGACTTCAAAAAAAAAAAAAAAAAAGAAAAGGAAAAAGATAAAGATAAAATGTTGAGTCTAATAATTTTTGGGTTTAGATGTTAATATTATCTTTTAATTCGTTCAATTCCCATCAATCTTGATTGGAAAAAGTTTTTTTGCATCTACATTGTAAGTAGAATACATGTATAGAATATTGAAATTTACATAATTAATCAAAAAAATAACTTAATTTTATAATTCAATTGTCCGCTTCATGTATTATACACGTTCAAAAATAGATTATATGTATAAAATATTAAAATTTACACAATTAATTTTAAAAAAAAAAACTTTATAATCGAATTGATCACCTTATATACGTACACACGATGAATTTTAATATTGGAATAAACATGCCAATCTTGACACTATCATTCAAAAGTTTCCCCAACTTCATGGGAAGAAATGGGAGAGGGAATTGGATGTTTCTTTGATATCTCTTTGCTTATCAAAATCATTCCTTGTGCTTAATTTAGTTGCTTAATTAAATTAAAACCAATCCAAAATTATGTCAAACTTTACCTAAACCATCACAGAATGTGGATATATCTTTCCATGGGTTCAATTAAATTAAAATCAAAACTGGTCCAACACTAGCAAAATAATTATTTTGTCCCAACACTATTTTCCCAGATAGGAAGCTCACTAGCAACTTCAGTTAACTTAGCCTCCAAAGAACCTCAGCCTCCAGAAGCAGCTAAAATATACAATTTCTTTATCCAAAAATGGCCACGTTTTCATAATCATTTTGTGGTTTTCTGGAGTTGCCCTTTTGTGTTTACAGCTAATCATAATAACATGCCTAATGCAAATAGTTGATAAGGCTCTAAACATTTTTTTTTTTTGCCCCCTTTGGAAACGCTGAAACTAGCGAAAAATGTGAATCCGCAGCCACAAAACGATAACAAAAGACAAATAAAAAAATAAATTTTAATTCACCCAAAATTTTTGAGTCCAAAAGCTCATGAAGAGCAAGTAGTCAATATCATATAGTTTACTGGTTAGGCAGGCTATGATGCCAACAGATTCATGGTACATGGTCTAGTTTTTCCAATATTTCACGTTCTAATTTTTTTTTTCCTTTTTTTTCAAAGGGTTTTTCAAAATCTTCCAGTTCCAGATTCTTTTTCTTTTTTCCTTTTTCATTTTCTTTTTGGGGTCAATTTTTTGCTTTCATTTTGCAGCAGCTTATTTTTAACAGTCAACTTCATCGTCTGAGCTGATCTGGACATGCTGATATTACTTACTGTGGTCACACTCAACCCATTTTTCTCCACATATTGATCAGTCTCTTCATGTCATATTCCCTAATTTAAACTTCCTATCAAAACGGTAATTATATAGATATAGAGTCCAGTACATAAAAAGAGTGCAGCAAGTTGGTGAAGAGATAATCAGCAATCCATGTGTCATGTATATTAATATTAGATACTTAGGTGTATTGTCTCATATTTAATTAGTCATTAATTAGGTCTATATTGATAAGCGTTTCGATATGTATATGCACACTAATTTTATTATTACTGATCATCACATAAATGAATATGCATCCTCATGTCAAATTTTAAAAAATAAAATCTCACTCATCGGCTCTACGCTGTAAGAAAAATACATCAACCGAGATGTAAATTACATAAAGTGAAAGTACAACAAAACTTATTTTAAATCTATGGTAAATTCAACAGCTTGCTATTTATTAGTCATTAATCAAATCAATATAGTGTTAAAGAGTTAAATTGGACCCATTTTTATTAGTTTTAAGCTTTTAAAGCAAGTGAAATAAATTTAATATATATTGTATTAGAGCAAGAGATCATGCTTTCAATTTCTGTTTCCTCCCATTGATTGATAATTGTTCACATGTTGACTTATGATTGACAATTTATGTTCGACTTATACATAAAAGGGTCTTAAAGAGTAATTGAATCTCCGTTCTGAGTATATCTTTTTTACCATACAAGACATCTAAAGGATAAAACATTTTTCTCAGCATTTCACATGAAGACTCCACTTGCTTTTATTTGTAACACCTAATCGATTCCTTCCTCCTAAATTGGGAAATTGTCATTATCTATGAGCAACTACAGTTGCAAATGGTTATAATTCAGCCACGACTCAAATTAAAGTTGCTGTTATTCGACTCCCTCTTGGGAGGAAAAGACCATATTGCTCACGAGAAGTGTAGAAATTAATGTTCTAAGACAATTTCAAAGAGATAATAATTCTCTTTGGAACTCTTTAAAACGATGAGCATGACCTCAATTAAATTAAGCTAATAAGAACGTGAATTACTTTAAAAAGTGCAGCAAGTTGGCTAGGATAAATTGAAGGAAAGAACAAAGAAAAACCCATACCAGAGCTAGATGCATTGGATTCGAAGCCTCTGTATACTTCAATTGTGACGTGTCATTTTAGATGCATATATATATATACACACATATATACTTTGATTATATTTATGTAGTAAATTGAATCCTTCATTAATATTGAGCATTGATATTGAATTTTATTATTGTTATTATAATAATAATAATTATTATTATTATTATATTTATCTACCTATGATATGATTTAAACAAGTCACGCATGTCTCAGAATACATATTTACGTTGTAAGTATCCCTGAAGAGTTGGATATTTTGTGATATTTCTGTCATATATATATATATATATATATATATATATATAATAGAATAGTTTTAAGGAGACCTATCCAAAAACACATTCCTTCCTTCCTTCCTTCCTTCCTTTCCTTTAATCTTTGATCAGGTGACAATATGAGATAAGAGGGACATTTCAACAACATTACTTGGCCTAAGATGAATAGAGAAATGTATATAATATTATATGTTATATATATATATATATATATAATAGAATAGTTTTAAGGAGACCTATCCAAAAACACATTCCTTCCTTCCTTTCCATTTATCTTTGATCAGGTGACAAGATGAGATCAAGCGAGGACATTTCAACAACACTTGGTCCTTGGTCTAAGATGAATAGAGAAATGTATATAATATTATATGTTTTTGAGCTAAAAACATATGGCTACAAAACTTCTTTCTTTTTTTTCTTGAAAAAATATCTAAAAGACCCTATCATCTAGCTTCGAAATTATGAATCAAATTGCATGCGAATTATTATTAAAATGGAAAATGGACCAAGTAGGTTTATATTATATCCCGTCAGAGAGAGGTCCCCCCCAGCATTAGCATCTATAGATTCTTTTATTCTCTTTAATTTTAGATTTCCGTTCACCTCTTTTTGATTATGAGGTTTAACAATCTGAAGTAAACGGGTGTTTCCTACAGCCTTTTCCTTCACCTCGAATGGAATTGCAATGAGCGGGGCTGGCATAGGTCACGGGTCGTATCCGTCTCAGTGAAGATAGAATTATTTAGCTTTATTGAGGGAAAGAGACAGAAATGAAATTAAAATTACAAGTATTAATGGTGATGGAGATGAGATAGACTTGAACTTATGAGTATTGCATTATGCAAATTATTATTATTATTGAAATTTTATTCAAAGCAACTTATTTCTTCTTTCTTTTCTTGGTTAACAAGGTTTTGCCATTGATTTTTTTGAAGTATGAATCAGATTAGCCAGACTATAATCCTTGATCACATTCATTAGAAATACATGAGTTCAAATCCATACATATACCATATGATTCCTATAACTTCATATTTTTAGAGAGTAAAAAACTATACCATTGTATGTAATAATCAATTTTAAAGTTTAGAACAACATTTTAAAAGTTTTCTTCTTCTTTTTTTTCAGAAAAGGAGGGAAAAAAGACAAGGACAAGGGTTGGGGGTGAGTGAGAAAAAAGGTATTAACCCAATGTTGAATCTAAATTTTAAGTCTCGCCTAAAGTTTTCTTACCACTAAAATAAGTTATTTTGACATTTTAAAGTTACTTATCTTTTACCTTTTTTTTTTTTTGTTTTTCCTCAAAACTGCAGAAAAAATTAAGTGAATGTCTAGGGAACCTCATTTGATTCCAAGATACCCCATGACTTATCGAAAAGAAGAAGAAAAAAAATCTAATTGACCTAAACAAAATTCCCCCTCCTGCTCCTGCTTTAACTCTCTTTCATGGTTATTTTCTGCACATCATCAAATGAAATTTGAATAAAATAACTTACTATCCAATTATAAATATTTAACCAAAGAGGTTGCACCTCAATTATTAGCGCACCTCACCCAAAACATAAATATTTTTTAATTCGACACCCTCACTCCATGTAATAAAAATAAAATTATAAATATTTAAGTTAAATCATTTAGTAGATGCGATTTGAGTCCAATTAATATCTCATGTTAAGTATGCTACACAAGACTTTATCTTTTAACCTAGTTTATAAAATACTACTCTATTACAGATCAAGTTCTCTTGCCCTAAAAATTAATTAAACAAATCATATAAAAAAATTAACAAAATAAAGTATCAATCACTCTACCCAATAAAGTCATTGTCTCTGTTTTCGAGATTTCCAGCTTCTTTGTCCAAAATACATTGCAGGCCAGAGAATGGGATTTCTAAAATAAAGCCCCAAATTATTATGGGTTATATTTCAGTTGTCCTTCTAGGTAGGGTTGACGAGTTAGCCCGATGACTTCATATATTTTCGAATCTACTAGAAAATGATTCTAAGTTTTTCCCTATAGTAAAGCCCAAAACTTGGACCAGTTTAAACTAAATGGATTTTTGCATTATGTGTATATATATATATATATATATATATATAAAGTAGTTTCCCATTTTTCCTCCTTCTAACACGTGTCCTTAGTAGTTTTTTTTAGAAATAGCAAAAACATTTAATAAATAATAAAGCCCACAAATAAGGAAACTAACTGTTTTTTTTAATAAAAATTACAGTCAAACCAATATATATTTCCCAAAAGAAAAATAGAGCACCCCGAGGCAGGATATATTTCTATAAAAAACATCTAGAGACACAACAAAAATCATAATTGGGCCAAACTTAAGAATCCACATCAATTTTATTTTAATACGAAGACAGAGCAAAAAAAGGGTATGAAGTAATTGGGTGCATACAAGGCTGAGAGAGAACCCCTACACTATGATGAATTCCGATAGAAGTTAGAGACATACAGGATGATATATGCAAGTATCACTGCATACTGCAAACTGCAACTTAAACGTTTAGGGACTTGGATTAAAAAAATTTCATAGCAATTAGTTTATGAGGTTGTAAACATTTGTTTTGAGTACAAAGATACGTTTTTCTTTCCATTTTCTATGGCGAGCAATTTGTGATTCAATTTCCAAATTGACGCCTTTAAGGTCTATCTGGAAGAAATTCGTTTTGTTAATTTTTTATGTTCAATTGAAATAAAGGTTATTATTTATTGATATATATATATATATATATATATATAAAGTAGTTTCCCATTTTTCCTCCTTCTAACACGTGTCCTTAGTAGTTTTTTTTAGAAATAGCAAAAACATTTAATAAATAATAAAGCCCACAAATAAGGAAACTAACTGTTTTTTTTAATAAAAATTACAGTCAAACCAATATATATTTCCCAAAAGAAAAATAGAGCACCCCGAGGCAGGATATATTTCTATAAAAAACATCTAGAGACACAACAAAAATCATAATTGGGCCAAACTTAAGAATCCACATCAATTTTATTTTAATCGAGACAAGCAAAAAAAGGGTATGTAAGTAATGGTGCATACAAGGTGATAGAGAAACCCTACACTATGATGATTCAGATAGAAGCTTAGAGACACAGGATGATGATATGCAAGTATCACTGCAACTGCAACTGCAACTTAAACGTTTAGGGACTTGGATTAAAAAAATTTCATAGCAATTAGTTTATGAGGTTTAACCCAATTTCCAAAGTTGGCCTTTAAGGTCTACTGGAGAAATTCGTTTGTTAATTTTTTATTGTTCAATTGAAATTAAAGGTTAATATCTTATTTTTACGAGAGACGATAACTGAAAATGAATAAGGAGGAAAATGGTGGCAATACCTGCTTGGATAAAATGGAGATGCACATTTTCATTAACGTGATTACTGCATTTTATTTATTTATTGATATATATATATATATATATATATATGTATAGTTCATTGTATTTATAATCTACTTTTATTTATTTATTCAGTTTGTTCACTAGAATGAACTTAGACAGTAAATATCATTTTCATTTGATGGGTGTTCTTTTTAACACTTCTCACTTCATCCTTGTAAGTTCGTAAACCTAAGAATTTATGTGTTCAAAAGGAATTTTTTGTTCCAAATTGTAGGATTGTAAGAGATAAATATGCATAAATGATTATGAATAGTCACCTGCCTTCAACATAATCAGCTTCAATAGTCTGTTAACATTGGAGTAAGCTTTAAAAATAACGTTGGTGTTAAACATTTACTTGCATGATTTTTTTATATCAAGCTGTTAGTTTAAAGTGTTTCATTTGTTTGTCAAAAACAAATTTAAAGAAGACAAAATTTAAATGACAAGCTCTCTGTTTTACTTTGGAAACAAATCAACATTCATGGCTGCCATTTAGAAGGTAAAATTACTATTAGTTAAAATGATTATTGTAGAATTAACATGTCAGAGAATTTAACCAAAACATATGACCATCTGAAATGATTATTGTGGAGACATATTCTATAACTTAATAAATAAATATCTAAGCATTACATCATTAGTTCCAACTTCTAACAATTCTGATCAAAATTTTACTATACTTGTAGTATAAGGGAAATATATACAAATTTTTCCACTCAATGAAAATTAACCGAGTTTAAAATTTTGTCATTATGTGGACATCATTGTTATAAATCTTGAATATAAGAAAAATAAAATTAGATTTATATAGTTGCCGCGCGAAAGGGATAAAAGGAAGATAGCAATGACTCCATATAGCCTTAATGTCAAATTATCCTAATTATTCCTTTTAAATTATGCTTATTGGCCTGTCTAAGATGTTTCAAAATTATGCTTATTGGCAAATAGTTTAGATTTGTGGCAGGTTTATTCCTGATTCATTCCAAACTTTCAGTTTCAAAATATCTCATAGGTTAGCCTAGACACAACTTTAATTCCTTGAAAAAGATAACTAAGTAGTGCATACATAATTTAAGCAAGGTAATGATATTGAGCTTAACAAGTCCTTTAGTATTTAATATTTCTAATACTTTTTTGAAGGAATTATTGTTGTTAGAAGACTATATTACACCCATGAAAAATTATTCAACTATTAATTAATAGGGGAATACGTATCACGGTTTAGTGATTGATAAAGAGAAAATTATAAGATATGATAATCATTCCCTCACCTACGAAATTGTTGATAGAATATTTTCTCAAGTTTGTTTTCTTTTACAGCTTTAGTTACCATGCCTAGGTGTTCTTTGTTGTTTGAATGTGTTTTTTCCGATTTTTAGAGGTTCAGTGTTCTTTGTTGTTTGAATGTGTTTTTTCCGATTTTTAGAGGTTCATAGAGAGCTCACTAGTAATATGGAAGGAACTATGAGATAAAGATTTTGTTTATTTCATATTGTCGGATAGGGATAAATCATCTCAACTAGTCATTCAAGATTTCTACTAATATCACAACATATCAAGAAAATAGTCTATTGTGATTATCTAAATGTTTCGGGCCTCAAAAAGAGGTTACTCTTTGCTATGTCTCGGCCAGTAATTTTTTCTCCAAAAATGCTATCCCATTTATCCTGGATATTTATAGTAGTTATTTTCTATAGTAGGGTGAGCATGATAAAACACTAACCTTTTGTTTCAACAGTGGAAGATGTGCTAAAAAATGAATTTTGGTCTAATCTAGCTATGGTTTGAAAGAATCACTCTTTGTGCCTAACAAATTATGCTTCCATCTATAGTGTAACTTTGGTTCATCAATATTTGCTTCTTTATGTAGGTTAATCATCACCTCACCTTAATGCTCCGCCTTGAATGTTAAAGGTAAGCTATTCGAAGCTACTAAGACTAAACCTCTATTAGCCAGCAAGGTATTGGAACAATTTCTTCTATTCCACGAAGAATTTCTTCAAAATAAATATGATCATATATAGTTCTCATTACAGATATTACTAATTTTAATATATCACAATCTACTCGATTTAGAAATTATTGTGAACATGAAAGCATAAAATGGAGAGGATAGCAACCCACTGCTTATTAAGTTAAAGTTGTTTTAAGAGGTAAATGGTTAATATTCCTTTTGTAAAAAGGGTAAATTGTTAATATTGATTTTTTAAATCTTTATTATCTTATTTATCATAGATTATAATTTTATTATTAAATTATATAAAATTAATTGTATATCAAATTCGATGAAAAGTCTAATTCACCTGCATAAAAAGAGTGCAAAATTAGTATATATATCTATATATATTAAGTGAGAAATAACCGTTCTGCCTTTAAAATACTACGCCAAAGATAACTCGGATTACTTCCTAAATTAGCAGAGAAATAATCTCCTGAAGCATAGTATTTAGCTTTCAAAACTGATGCCACGATACTTGAAGGGTTCTGAAGAATTCTCCATCATTGCTTTCCTAATAAAGCTAAATTGAAGCCATTTAAATCCCTGAAATCAATACCACCTCTAGACTTATGAACAGTAAGATCATACCAACGGTTCCAGCGAAGTTTCCTTCTATTATTCTTAGCACCCAATCAAAAAGAACGAACCATTGAAAAAAATTGATCACAAAAGGAATTTGGAAGCAAGAAATACTGCATTGCATACGATGGAATTGCTTGAATAACAGACTTTTATCAAAATCTCTTTACCAGCTTTGGAAAGTAATTTCCCCTTCCATCCATTTTATTTTTTCCAAACCCTTTCCTTAAGATAGGCAAAGATATCAGCTTTTGACCTACCAATAAGGAAAGGTAAACCTAAATGTTAGCCTTCAGATTTCCCCATAGTCATACCAAATCTTTGTTGAATGAAGATTCTTTGTCGATCATCAACTTTTTTACTGAAAAAAATAGAAGGCTTGGAGAAGTTAACGGATTGTCCTGAAATCAATTCATAAGTGTTTAAAACCCGTCTAATTGATTCCACACAAGTAGAATTAGCCTTTGCAAAGAGCAAACAATCATCTACAAAGAAAATGTGAGAAATACAAAGTCCACTCCTACCAAAACTCAAACCATGTACATATTTTTATTTTAGTTTGTTCGGAATTAAATATTCATTTTTTTTAAATAAATATTTTTTTTATTTAAAGTTTGATTAATAATCTTATTAATTTAAGACATTTATATCATATTAATTCACCATCCCCACCATTCAATCTCTTAATTTAAGAGAATACATACCACTAACTCATGTGTTCATGATTCATTATACTAATGTCAAAAATAATTTTATAAGTTAATTAAAGTCAATGATCTTCCTTAATTTTTATATAAAGTCAAAAGTAAACGATCAATATGTATGAAAAATGTATTTTCCTCCTCAAGCCGAAGCATCACGTACGGAAAACCTGATGTTGGAGTAAATAAACAAAAGCAAATAATAAACAAGAAAGGAGAAAGAGGGTCACGCTGATGTTGGAGTAATTGATGGAAATGTACAGAATTGGATCGTTTTAGTCCAAAAGTAATTGATCATATGTGAACACAAAATTAAATGACCAGAAAGAACCAAAAATGTTCAATGCGATCCAAAAAATTCCAGTTGCTATTTAGGTTCTTCCGGCTTAAAACATTTTTAATTTATGAGAAGTCGCTTTCTTGATCCATAAGGAAGTAAAATTCAAAGAAAAGGCTCATTTCAATGCAAACACCAACATGAGTACGTCAGAGAAAAAAAATAATACTTAAGATCGTAAAGATACAGAGATTAATTGAGTTAGGGAAAAAAAAATACTTTCCACTGTAGTGGATATATAAGAAACGACTTTCCCAAACTAAAATAAGAAGTGAAAATCAATTTAAAATATCTAAAAATAATTTTCAACTACTAAAAAAGCTTAAATAACTTTATTTTGAATAATCTTCTCGAACAAATATATCTAAACAAATGTAAACACAAGGCCAAAAGAAGCCAAAGGTCTCACTAATATTTCAGCACGTGCCGTTTTCGTAACTAAAATAAGAAAAAGGAAAACAATGTGAATTGATAAACGTTGGTCAATTACAAATCTTCAAAGCTCTTCAACATTTTTTAAATAATTAATTTTATTTGATATATTCTTATTATTTTTCTTTGGCAGTCGTTTTGTCAAGGAACTTTTTATCATTATTTTTAATTATTTGGCAGTCGTTTTATTTACTTTTGATACTATAGATTAAAAATGAGAATTATTTAAGTTGGAACTTTTGAAAATTCAAGGAACATTGTGTTGATTTAACTAAATTTCTCGACAATAGTTCTAAATTTGGAAGAGAATTTAAAGTTTGACTTGATCTTTTATGAAGTTTATACTATTATCAATAATGTGAAACTTAAAAAATATCATATCTTTAAATTCTTTTTCAAGAAATCTTATTCAAACACAACAATTTCCCTCTACAAAAAAAAAAAAAAACTTTTCAAAATTCAATCCAAATACATAACTTTAATTATTTTGTTTTCCGAACATCACAAGAAATAACCTTTCGAATTCAAATTTTCATTTGAACTTTACAAACTTGTCCTAAAAAAGATGCCAGTAGCTTGATAGAAGATATTGGCAAGAGCCAAATTTATTTCTCTAAAAGTAAAGATCTGGGTGTTTTTAAAAGAATTTTAAAAAGAAAATCTCACTCTATTAATTATGTGGCTTGTAGGCTTGAGCTTTTGCTACTCCAAGAAAAGGGCCACTCTTCCTCATTATTCAGGACATGAGCTTTGCATTCGGAATTGATGGCAGCCATAGAAGCTCTCTGCATTGCCAGGTCTAATGGCTTTCACAACGTTCTCTTGGAATTTGATTGCTTGCAATTGGTTCAAGGAGTCCGAAACAAGAATAAGGATCTTTCTCCATTGGGTCCTTTCTTTCCTTTCTTATTCAAAGCATGGTTTGAGTTTTAAATCTATTCATCATGTATCACGTCCAGAAAATTCTTTTGCTCACAATTTAACTAAGCATACTTAAAATAGTCAAGATTCTCATTTATGGACTACTCATATTAACCAGCGACGTCGAGATAACTCTTTTATTCACAATTTAGCTAAGTATGGTTAAAATAGTCTTAGATTCATATATGGACTACTCATATTCATCTTCATATTCCTATATAATGAATGAATATTGTTTTTTCCCTCAAAATGTATACATGCATACATATATGTGTATATATATATATATATATATATTAGTCAACTGTTACAGTAAGAAAGGTGATTTCCATTACAACATCGCCACTAACGTCATTAATTCGTTGATTGAACCGAGTCAAATTTGAATAGTACTATTTGAAGTTAGTTTTTTTCACGTAGGTACAAAGTTCATTGAGTTAGCCGTCGAGTTTAATTTTAAAAACCCTGAATTTGTTTGAATTATGTTCATTTAATTTGAAAAGTAAAATTCAATTAGCTTAAATACTATTTAAACTCATTTGTTGTTCGCTAATTGACACTTAAATCAAAAACATCAATGGCGAATAAAATTTAAGATTTAAAGTTAAAATATACCCAAAACTTTCATACGCATAATTCATGAAAAACAGTTAAAATGATAAAAAAACAATTAAGGACCTAATTGAAAAATAAAAATAGTTCAATGATTAAAAAATAGATCATAGACCAAACTTTGAAAAAAAAAATAGTTCATTGACTAAAATTGACAACTTTACATGCTAATCAAATATAAACGAATTCGTTTGCATGTTCATGATAATTTTTATTCTGGCTTCTAGTTCCAAGTTATTCTAAAACACTTTAGAATAATAATTTATTCATTCTATCAAATAAATATATTCTCAAATAGTATAATAATATATTTATGATGAAATGCTCTATTAAATCAAATTTCCCAATTAAATAAGAACATCTGATTTTGAAAATAAAGTGAATTTTTATTTTTGGATTACATTTTGGAGGCAACGTAAATTAGAACATAACTCGTTTACTATGAAGCATTTTCACCAATTAAAGTATCTTAAAAAGAAATTTGAAAAACTTGACAAGGTAATGTAGCTTGGTTGATAAGTAATTTCAATTATATATCTAAAAGATCATGAGTTCAAGTCATATTTTTTACAAAATGTGGTGTATTTTAAAATTAAAAAAAAATATGATTGTTAAAGAAAAATATAGTATTATCTCGAAAGTAAGTAAATTCTATATATTCCTGTCGAATCATTTGCAGATATTCATAGGAGCCCACAAAGATTTACTACAGAGTTAATCAATATCTTGGCATAATAAGTCTAGATTATGGCACTCCTAAAGAAAAAAGTTTCACTATGCAAATCTAGAAAGCTCTATGAAACATAGACAATTTTTTATAGCCTCAAGTTTCATAATTTTATAAGTCTTGTAGAATGACCAACAATCATTGCATATAATATAATTTTTTTCTTTTTTTGAGTGGAAATAATATAAGTTTTTAATACACTAATTTGTGAAGACTTAGCCTACTAATTTTGTCTATTCTTTAAGATTGGTTTTTTAGAAGGGAATAAAGGGAAATTGGAGAAAGACGAGAAGCGGGGTGGTAATACAAGAAAAAAAAAAAAGATCATAACTTGATATTGAACACAAAATACTAAATTTCAAACAATAATTCTCCAACCTGTTAATAATATTAGTTGATGTAATAAGCTGCTTTGACTAGCTGTATGAAATTTTTTAAGAAATTAATTTTTCAAAATTTAAATAAATTGCACATAAATTTTTTTATCTAATTTTAGTTATCCTATTCAACCAAGTTTCAACACATGATCATGGTTGTCAAGTTCTAGCTAATGAAAATCAAATAGCGCCATGCCACCATCGATCTTTGAAGAGGTGCATTGATAAATTAAATTATTTTTTTATTTATGAAATTTACTTTTCAAAATATTTAAAATAAGGAAATCATTTATTAAATTATTTTTTTTTTTTTCTTATCCATAATCTATTTTGTGGTCTTCTTCTTGGACGAACTCGCATGAGAAAGTTCTGCAAACAAATATAGGATCAAGCTGCTAAAGCCTCCGATCAAATTTAAAGGGAGTTGGGGAACAAGCTCTAAATTTTTTTAGTTCATAGAAATCAATTAATTTACTATTTAAAAACAATGAGGATTCTTTTTAAAAAGTTTTTGAAGTACTTAGAAGCGTTATTTTTTAAATAATAATTTATATAAAATTTAAAAAATATATACTTTTCCATGTTATGATTTATAATAATTTATTCAAATAGAAAAATACTTATTAAATTTGCGACTAACATTTCTAGATTTCAATGTTAAGTAATTTTCATTTAATATATGATTCCAATTAAATCTAGAACAATTAAAAAGATATAAAATTTATCAAATGCACTACAATAGTGAAGGAAGTACAATTTGTGCTATCAAATACTCTTAATTTATTAGTTACTTTATTAATTAGTTTTAAGCATTCAACCCAATCATTAAGTTAGGGAAATACGTTAAAAATTTAGAATGATAAAATACTTTATTATACAAAATTGAATGTATATATTTTCATTTTAGTATTTTTGGAATAGAATTTTTATTTTCCAAACATGAATATATTTATCTTCGAAAGTTTTATTAATAACCTCTTAATTAAGTTAAAAAATTTATATCTTACTAATTCATATTATCTTTCGACTAACTATAATAAAAATAATGGCAATGAGGTACTTCCCTAAAGCCAAAGCTCTCTTATTAATTTTTTTATTAATTTATATATTCAATTTCGAAATTAATTTAAGAAATTTTTATTTTACATATTATCTTTCGACTAACTATAATAAAAATAATGACAATGTGATACTTCCCTAAAGTCAAAGCTCTTTTATTAATTTTTTGTATTAATTTATATATTTAATTTGGGATGGAAAAAGTAAATAAAATAGAATAAATATCTTTTAAAAAAGGAGGATTTCAAGGATTAAGTTTTCACTCTATGAAAGACCGATGGAATAAATTCATTGGTAAACGATAAAAAGATAGAATGCCCGTGGAGTGATATCAGAAATGACTCATCATGGGTTCCCATTAATGATTGTAATATTTGATATTAGTAAAAAAGAAAAAGAAAAGAAAAAAAGATTCTATTAGAAATGACTAAAAACATTACAATCATTTTATTTTATTTTATTGAAAGGAATTACAATCATTTGTTGTCTTTCTAAATAACTCGTGGAAAGAAATTTTACGGGGTTTCTGTTAAAATTGTCTTATTCATGTCCTTTTTGAAGCCTCCAATTCTCAATCAAACTTGAAGCAATCATTCAAAAACCCCTTAAAATTCCAATGCATGCTTGACTAAAGGGCATGCACACACACACATATTTTGTCCTTTCTTTATTTTTTTGCAACATAATATATTCTGTTATCTATAAAAAAGAAAAAGAAACTAAACTATTTGGATGTGATGCTTGTAAAATACGGATTCATTTGTCTCTTTGAATAATATATAATATACTAACTAGATTTGCTCGAACAATCGAATTTTATTACAACTTTGAATTTTATCAAATAATATATATATATATATAAAAGAAAAAAAAAAGTTCCTAAACTTTTCCTTCCGTACGTCATCGAACCTCTATAAATATGGTATATGCCAATACCAAAATCATTCAAAATTATAAATCAAAAAATAACGTTAAAACTTGAGAGAGGATCTCATCAAAAAAAAAAAAAACTTGAGAGAGGAATACACAGAGAGAATGGAAGGTTCATCTAGGGGCAAGGCCATGCAAGAGAAGAAGGACGACAGAGAGAAAGATGAGGTTAAATACCGTGGCGTCCGTAGGCGGCCATGGGGAAAGTACGCGGCGGAGATACGTGATCCGACTAGGCAAGGTGCAAGACTATGGCTAGGTACGTTTGATTCTGCGGAGGAGGCTGCTCGAGCTTATGATAAATCCGCATTTAACCTAAGAGGTCATTTGGCTGTATTGAATTTTCCAAATGAGTATTATTCTAAGCTTTCCAACCCTCCATATTACCCTTATTCATCATTCTCTTCCTCGTCCTCGTCTCGGTTTCCTCCTATTACTCAGAGCTATGGGAGAGGAAGTAGTTCATCATCGGGAAAGCAAGAGAAACAAGTTATTGAGTTTGAATGTTTGGAAGACAGTGTGTTGGAGGAGCTTCTTGAATCAGAAGAGCAAAAGAAGAAGAAAGGAAAGTGAAACTTTTTGTTCCTTCAAAGGTGATTAATTAGAGAGTCAACTTTAAAAGTTTTCACTTCAACTTCTTGTTTCTAACTGGGGATGAACATATGCCTTTTGTTCCTCACTTTCCAGTAATCAAATGAAGCATAGATTTTATGTAAGTTCAGTTTTTTCTTGCCTTGTTGAATTTTGGAATCTCCATGTGGCATTTGAAATTCTTTGATTTCATTCAAATGACCGAATAAGAAATCCACGAAACAGAAATAATTATAACAATTGATAAATTTCAATATATGCAAATCACTTAAAGTATTAATTCCTAAATGTTCATAAATTTAATGTCCAATGCATTGTAAGCGTGGGACTAGATGATGTTGTGGAGGGAATATGGCGGGCAGTAGGTAGTCATGGTTGGCCTATCAATGCTTCTTTCGACAATGCTGATGTTAATTCTTGTGAGCAGGAACAAGCAGTTGTGGAGGTCGATAATGATTCGATTATAGATCTATCTCCTTTTGGGCCTGAGAGGGATGATAGTCAACTTTGCACAGTTTAAGGATGTGGCAGTGGAAAAAGATAAAGAGTTTGAGTTGTTTAAGGGGAACCTATCTTCTTATAAAGGTTTGGAGGGTGACAAGGAGTGTGTGTATTGGGCTTGTGGGCATAATTGGTGTTGGGCACGTAAACCTCGGATGAGAAGTAAAAAAGAAGCCTATACTTGAAGTAGGATTTCTGATTTTCTGAATTCCCCTTTTGCTACTGAGACATCTCAATTCAATCTGGAAGTGTATAATATAATATCTGAGTCTAGAAAAGAAGCAGAGGAAACTCTCAATTTAGGAAACCTGGTAGGGATTTCTTTTGAGGATCGAGAGAAAAAGTGATTCAGGCTTTGATGGCAAATCGAGAAAGAAAAGTATGAATAGTAGTTTTTGTGATGTTTCGATTTGGGAAGTTATATGGATGGTTTCGTTCTTGTGCAATAAGGAGTTGGGGATTTTTATGGTTCGTTTTGTTTGTGGATGAAGGTCTTCGTTATTTTGTAATATTGGCCTCTTTTGCTGGTTTGCGTTTTCTTTTGGTGTTTCAGGTGTGATTTGAAGACTTAGGTATTTTGTCGAAGTCTGGTACTTCTTGAAGGAACCCAATTTTCTGGTTGTTCAAAAAATTTGTTGGGCGTGTCTTGTACCTCTGAAGCTGCTTATTTCTTGGTGTTGGTGAATGCATTTTTCCGTGTAGTTGTAGTTCATGTTTCTCTATGTTTTCTGGTGGCTTACTGCTAAGTGCTATAAGTCTGGTTTCTTAGCTCGTATGGATTCTTGACTGTGTACTCTGTAGTGAAGAATTTTTATTTCCTCTGCCTTTTATTAATATACTTGCCTTTCAAAATATAGAAATTTAATCAGAGCAAAATGGTCCGTATTCAAATTTTGCTTCCACCTATTAAATATTCCCTCTATCAATTTTTATAAGATAGTTTTAGATAAAATTACACATATGAAGAAATTTTTTAGTTATCATTATACCTTATTTATTTATTTTAGTCTTTCTTGAAAAAAATGAATATCTCACTCAATAAATTAAGAAATTAAAGACGAATTTGAAAATAATATATAATTAGAATACTAGAGCTTGTTTAATAAAGGGACGGAGGGGGTGATTATTGTTCATAACAGTTTTGGCTAAAAAAGGGAAGACATGATCTGCAATTGGCAGAGAAAGGCTGCTTAATTGAAACGAGAATCACTTTTTGTTTGCTTTTCTATGAAATTGGATGAACGGGTAAAGAATCTGAAACGCAAGAGACGAATAAAGGTTAAGATCATACATGGATTTGATAAATAAATGGTAAAATTGGTTTGACTTGAAAGGGCTATATGAAATTTTCCAGATCAAATTTATACAGAGTATCTAAATCACAATATCTTTCTAGATTATATTGCCTAAATCACGAAGGAATAAAGAAAATTATCAAGATTATTCGTGTCATTTTCTACCACGTGATCAGATGCCAACGTCAAATTAAAGTTTAGACATTAAGATTACAAAACCAGTGAAAAGTTTCAGGATGATGTTGAAAGAAGCTTACTCAACATTAGCACTTTGATTTGATGCCATTCCAAGCTTGTGTAGAGATATTGTACAAGTGCTCCAACAAGGACCTTCCCAAAACCTATACGTGAAGTGTATATTCTCCATCTTCTCACTAAGATAAGATTGTTTTCATTTTTTTTGTCTAAACTATAATTTCTTTATTAAGGGTGTGATTTAATTTTTATTCACCTAAAATACTCCCATTTTACCCACTTTATTATTATAAAACTTATTCTTAAATGATTGTAATACTACACATTACGTTAAAGATTTCATTTCTCTAAAATAGTTGCACAGTTTTTCATACACTTTAAATCAAATTTGTACACATTTTCACACAATTTAATTTTAATTTTAATTTTAATACTTATTTTTACACTTTTATTTATTAAATATGAGAACTTTGAATGAGTTGTCTATACTTTATTAAAGAGTGCATTTTTTTAAAAAAATTAATACTTATGCACTAGCTGTTAAATTAAGACAATTTAAGAAGTTTAGTAATATAATTATTATTTTCAAAACTTGTATAAATTCTTGTATAAGTTCAAAATAAACAGTTAAAATTGGACAAAAGGAATAGTATTTATTCATAAGAAAATAATGCATAAAAATTACATGGAACTCAATCAAGAGAGATTAAGGATGGCCTAACTTGTCGTGAGTCATAAAGTAATTGACACAAGCTAATTACAAATGTCTTATTGGCAGCGATAGGGTGAGAGTTCGAATTTTACTAACGATAGTTAGTAGTGATTTGTTCCCTTTATATATCAGTTACCGTATAATTTTCTATTTAACATGAAAATAGTTTATAAGAGAGAGTTCGAATTTTACTAACAATAGTTAGTAGTGATTTGTTCCCTTTATATATAGTTACTGTATAATTTTCTATTTAACATGAAAATTTTATAAGAGATCGAGACTAATGCTTCAATAGTCATAAAAAAAAAAGAAAAAAAAAGGATGGCCTTGCGAGGAAGGTTTTTTATACAATCCTTCAATCTTGGGGTATCACGCATTAAAAGTGATTAAAAATACAAATGATTATAAAAATGGATGTAAAAGTGTGCTTTATTAACCTATGGATTTCCCAATCCTGCTGCAAAAAAAAGTTCTGGTCAATTCTAAAACAAAGGTCCTACTCAAAGTGTTTTAAACTCGTTTTCTTTTCAAATCCTCCAACTCCAATTCTTCCCAGATTGGTCAACTCGAAACGTTAAAGTAAGCTACATCCTATATAGTCAAATTGCCATCACTTGAGAAAAGGGGGTCTTCGGTCATATATGCCTTACAAATATACCAACCTAGAAAGATTTCTAAAAGTTAACTACGTTGATTCTCTTTTTTGACAGGAAATATTAATACAACCGTCCATGATGCATGGTACAGAACTAGATTCATATGAATTCATAAATATGCAAGAATATATATATATGTGTGTGTATATATATATATATATACCAAATGAATCTTCCATCCAAAATTAAATATGATGTTTAGGAATAGATATTTATTCTCCTAAAATAAAGTAGTATAATTTCATCTATAATTCTATAGTAATCTCATTAATTTAAAAGATCTTTATCTTACTAACCACATTAAGAATAAAAATACAATAATTTATTTATATTTAAAAACCTTGTTTGATTTTTTTTTTTAGAAAAAAAAATAATCAATTTTGGACAGAGACGATGAAAAGGGGAAAAAGATAAAATGACAAGAAACAACACTTTTTGGAAGTTAAAAAGTTTATGCAGTGAGGTTTTATTATGTACAGGTGGTAACAGATACGTTCAGCAATAGATGCTTAATTTTATTATTTTTTTGTCATAAAAACTTCAATTTAAGATTAATTACTAAAGGTAATCCATATATTTTATTTATTCTTTTTTTTAGGGAATGTATCTTTTCTTTCAAAAAAAGAAAAAAAAAGTAATATGTTAAAAAATTGATAAGTTACATAATTACTGCAAATAAAATTAATTATTCCCGTAGTCGAGAATTGAATATTCACTTCTTTATTTTTTTAAATGAAGATGGCACGAGAATAATTAATAGCTTAAGTAGTTCCAAATATATATATATAAGCATATTATATGTTGAATATAAAGGAGAAAAGTTTGTTCTTACCCGATATTGTTGTATCCTGAAGCATCCGGTGTGCATCCATTCTATCTTACCCGAACATTGCAGAAATCTTGAAGCCTTTTGCTGCTCTGCAAAGTTTCTCAAGGCTTTCGAGGAATTCATTTTTTGAATATTCAATTTTGACTTCATATAAAAATTATGAAGAATATTTGACCTTAAGTCATATTATCTTTGTTATTAATATTGTAAGTAATCTTTTAAGAAAATTAATAAGATAAGTAGTGAAACTATATAAGTTATTGGAATGCAAATATTTTAAACTTAAAATTTTTGTTAATGAAATTTTATATAAAAAATATTTTTATTTTAGAAAAGTAATCATTCTCATAACATCCAAAAATAAAAATGTGATCGTTTAATTCTAGATAAAAGAAATACTCAGAGTACTACAAAACTTTACCCTTACTAGGGGAGTATCTATTTTGTTAGCCTTTTCCTTTTCTCTTTTCTTTCTTTCTCTTGGTGTCGCACGTATTAGTTCTCAGTTCCATGATACCTTAAAACTTTTTCTTCTTCTTTTTTCCCTAATTATTTATGAGTTTAAATTAAGTTTATTTCTTAAACGACACAACAATATATATGCATGCTGGCATGAAAATTGTAACAATATTTTTGGTGTAGATGATCGGTTGATTAATTCCTAAATAAATGTGTTCTTAATTTTTTATACTTAGGAAAAAGAAAAAAAAAGTGATATTAATTTGTTCCTCATTTAGGAATAGATCGAATGTTACGTTCAGAACACACAAATACTACAAAAGTCAAGGTAACATGAAAGAGTCCTCATTAAAGACGACTATAAGGCACCTGATTCAAACATCTTAATTAGTTGGATGCTAACGAACACAAAGTCAAGTTTTTTATTTCATCAAATGAACTTATCAAGTCAACAGAAAGTCAAGCCATCAGCAAACCACCATTAGCCACAAGATTTATCCAACTTGTTTTCCACCACTTGTTTTTGTTGTATTTTTCCATAAGACATAACATAACATATATCCAAGTTGCCAATATTGCAAGTTGTACTATTTACTTGCCAATCTTGTACTAAAGGTTTAACAAGCAGTACATAGTCATGGGGGAGTCTTTTGCATTGCCCAAAAACTGTTTAAAGCCATCCCCAGAATCACATACTACATATAAATTAAGAAGAAAAATGTCAAAAAAAGGGAGAAAATAATCCAATTCTACAACAAAGCCTACAGAAGGAATTAAGTTCCATCTTATTTCTCCCCAGATTTGTCTTCATATTCCAAAAGTTCCTCCAGAAATTTATCATCTAAACACTCGAATTCGATCACTTCTTTTCCTTGATCATCTCTCTCATTCATTAGTGTTGAAGGAGAAGAAGAAGAAGAAGGCGAGGCAAAATGAGATGAGCTACTTGGCAAATTATATTCCTCAGGGAAGTTAAGGATTGCCAAGTGCCCTCTCATTGCGTAAGCAGCTCTATCATAAGCTCTTGCAGCCTCCTCCGCCGTGTTGAACGTTCCTAGCCAAACCCGAGCACCGTGCCTGGCGGAGTCACGTATCTCCGCCGCGTACTTCCCCCACGGCCGCTTCCTAACACCTCTGTATTTTACCTCGCCACCACCTTTCTCATTCTGGCTAGAATTTCCTCTATTTCTTGGCCTTTCCATTTCTCATGGTCTTTATTATTGTAGATAGGCAAGCTTGGAGAAAATGGTCAGGTGACACGGCACATATTTATATATATTGGTAGGGGAAAATTTTTCAAAAAAGCAACTTCCCAGTTTGGCAAAAAGGAGGGTCCATGGTGTGCCACGTGGAATATTGAGTGATGGAGATTTGTTCACACGTGGGGAAGAACCTTCGACGTAGACCAAGTTGAGCATGCAGTGTATCTGGATGGTCAATGTGATGGCTTTGGAACTTTATTTTCTTCTTAATGACTTTTGTTTTTCATGCAAGTCTCGTCATTTAATTATTGTTACTTTTCATTAATTCATGAGGAATTTTAATTTTTAAGTAAAAGAGAAGAGTAATGAAAATTTGTTTTCTCAATGAAAACTATGATCCTCTATTTCACACGTGATGTTTTAATATGTCAACTTTGATGAAGTTAATAAAAATATTTTAAAGGAAAAACAATATTATAACTCTTTTATAATAAGCCGTTGATTTCATTTTTAGACATATTAATAAAAAAATTCATAAAATACTCTTAATTATTATATTTTAAAAATAATAAAAATAAAATAAAAATTATTTTGAAAAAAATAAAATATAAAGACTTTGTCTTTCAAATAAAAAAGAATTGAGAGGAGATATGGAATTAAATAAGATTATGGGTAATATTAAAAATTAATAATTAAATATTAATAAAATTCTGCCAAACGAATTATATTTTGACATAATAAGAAAATCATTAATTGTAATGAAAACAATAAATATGATTGTTTGGTATGTTGAAAATTATAAATAATTTTAATTTTCAAGGTAAAATAGAAAAAATAAATACCATTTCATTAATTTCATAAAGTACAAATATTTATGAAAAAATACAATTTATGACCAGTATTTGAGAAGGAATATATATAATAAAAGTGACTGAGACAAAGGATCGATAAAGTCATACACTATATAGCTCAAGTAAAATATTGCACAACCATGTTTCGGTTTTTGCCGTAGTTTGGTATGACATTAAACGATAATCCACCCTTCGTATAAATATCAGTTTTCACTTCTTTTTTTTATATATAGGAATGTTTTCTTATTACGTTCACTTTTATAATTTAAATATGTCTTTTCATAAAATACCATAAATAATCTTTTTAATTTTATGAATTCATTCTCACTAACACATCAGTTCACTACTAAGTATACATTAAAAATAAACATGACCAATTAACCATTTAATTTTGTATTAAATTAAAAATAAACATGTAATTTTAAACTAAATTAGTATTAAAATATATATATATATATATATAATAATGTAAAAATATTATGTAAAAAATATATATAGATGATAAATTATATATATATATATTGGTATAATTGGTTAACAAGTAACAACCTTGTTCCCACACCATAGATCGATGTTTGTCTCTCGGGTCTATCATTTGCTATATATTCCCCTACCCAGCTACATGGGTTTTCTTTTAAAAAAGAAAAAGAAGGGAGATATAATCTTATTTGAAAATAATATATATAATAATTTTAAAAAATAATAAAATATTTTATAATATAAAATAAAATAATTTGTTTAATGCATTTCATAACGGATTCAGAAAATTAATAAGACAGTTGTCAAGAGTTAATGTTTTTTCCTTCAAATCCTAATCAGATTAAACTGATCAAAAGTGACGAATAAGGACAGAAAAAAAAAATTAAATACCATCTCACGTGATTGTAAAATAATTCAATTAGAGTTGCGTTTCATAGCAGCCTAAAATAGTCTGATTTATTCTGGCTCCTTTCAATGAACAGAATTATTAAAATCCATCCATGGAGATTTTGTAGGACCACAGGCTAACAAGAATTTTACATCTTGAATAATGTATAACTTGTTTTTAATTTTAAAAAATATTTTAAAAAAATATTTAAATATATAGATAGATTGCTATAATGACTTTATTATTACCATAATAGTTGGTGCCACTCATATATTAGTGAAATATGATACTTTAAATTTAAAAAGTTAGTTGTGTAATTTTATATGAAATATTCAACATTCAATTTTGAATTTTCTAAACATCAACTTTAAAGTAAAAATCCTTGGATGTACTAAATAAATTTGCACGGACATGACTTAGCAAACGAATATAAAGAAATGTGTTCAATTGATTTCCTTCTTTATATATATATATATATATATATAGTGAGATTAATGTGCAAATCTGCCAAAACGGCATCCAAATCTTAACAACATATCTTGTAAATGCATTGTTAACTAATGAACACATTTTACAAGTGCATTCGCGTTAGAAGCTTTGCCCCTACATAACAATTTCAGACAAATGCATTTTGTAAATGTGTCATTATATTCGAAAGGCATTTCTGAAATATATGATCAACTTGACAACACATTTTACAAATGAAAAGTTGAACAACTAGACCTACTACAGTAATCCACCCTTGGCCACTTGCACACACACACGGACAAAGTGATACATTTCGTCTTAGCCCTTGGGTTGAACCATAGGGTATGTTTGTGATGAACATGTCATCTCAAATCCCATTTTGTGGGGTATTTTGAAAAATACCAGAGTAAGATATAGTATTAATTAAATAACAGCCAGATAAAAATGGACAATTTTTGGAAAATTCTCACTTTTCGTCCTCAAATTATTATTTTTTCTCATGATTAATTCTTTATGTATAATTTTATCTGATTTTATGTTCAAACTATTTTTGAGTATCTAATTTAGTCCTTTCTGCTAAAATCAGATAGGAATCTAGCCAAATTTTTTTTTTCCATTTTTTTAAAGGTACCAAGGGTATAATGGGTATTTTACACCCTCCCCATTTCTTCCATTCTGTTTTTCTGGAAAGAAAGAAGAAGAAAATATGCGAAAAGAAAAACAGAATGGAAGAAATGGGGAGGGTGAGTAAACACGTAAGAGTGGGGAGATTGTAAAATACCCATTATACCTCTGGTCCCTATAAAAAAATGAAAAAATAAATAAAGTTGGCTAAATTCCAATTTAATTTTAGTCGAAAATGACTAAATTAGATATTTAAAAATAATTTGAAGATAAAATAAAGTAAAATTATACATAAAAAAAATTAATCATGAGAAAAAATAATAATTTGAGTACGAAAAGTGGTAATGTTACTTGACTTAATTATATGCCTAAATATTCGTATCATTTTTCTTTTCTTTTCTGTTTTTTTTAAAAACCCCCTTAGTTCATCTACAAAGAAGGATAAACAAATGATGGCGATGGATCAAGTGTTGGTCAGAGAAATTAAAAAATATGTAACTGTTCTAGTTCTAGACGCTCACGGTATTGGTATTTTCCTTTAATTTATATTCCTTTTATCCAGAATCTTCAAAACTATACTCATTGCGTAACCCAGGCAAGTTCCTCGTACCCTGCTTGTTGATTTTTTGGTCATTCTGATATGGGGAATCTTATTAATATTTTAAAGGACTTCAACTTTAGCAAACTGCGTGAACATACATTCTTTGCTGGTGATTTCAAGTGGAATCACATCACAAGTAGAAATTATACAATACTTGTATCCCTTGTCCCCCCCCCCCCCCACCCGCGCTTCTGTTATATTTTTAACTCATAAAACAAAATTTAATGAGATGTACTTATACCATGATCAATGATTGAAATCTTAGAATTCAGGTCCATGTCTCACTGATTGGGGTAGGAAAACCTCCAATCAGTGTTTGACCTTCTGGAGCCTCAGCACTGGTTGTTGCTTGCCAAACAGAACAATGAGCTTTGAAGCTCTATTGTATGGAACATCACATCTAAAGTACCCTTTTCGTTCCAGCTGCAGTATGTCACCACGCTTCAAGTTCCTCATGTTGGAATCCCCAAGTGCAGCAGTCTCCATTCTAGTACATGGATTAACCACGTCTACGAAATCTTCATCTTCCTCAAGCTGCAAAGTTTTAAGAAGAGCCAACATTACTAAACAATAATGGTAAAAGAATCCAGCATCAAACATGAATAATTTATAACAAACAAAAATTAAAGTTAAAACTTTCATTCCATTAAATTAGTTTACAACTAGCAAACACAAAGGAGCCAGATAGATATCTCTAACCAATTATATCCCCCGAGAACACAAAACTACACAAAGAAATATGGATAGAAGCTCAATTCTGCTTATTCCCATACTTGTATCACACAGCTAGTCTAAGTACATTGAAGTGTCATTTTGAGCCATGTAAAGTACTATATTCAACCAGCAATATGAATTCTGATTATGCTACACGGGAATATATTAATTGCAAGAAAGGTGAAACAGTTTTCAGCATTCAGTAGAAAGCCATACCTTTTTCTTTGTGATCAAATAATCAAAATCCACCAAAGACAAAGGAACTAGCTCATTAGTGTCAGGCAGCCACGTGAGCTTCAACTTCGCTGTCTTAACAGATCCTTCAAGATGCAAAACCCCAGTTAGCTGTGTCACATACCCCTCCTGATCCTGCTCAATCTTATTTATTATTGCATTGCCCCAATCCATAAGTGTAACTTCCTCATTGTCTGAGATACATTGGGCATCCTCCTGATCTATCCATATGTTCTTCGAGTATGTTGTCACCTTTTCTCCAGCAGCTTCATACTTTTTGTGTTTAGGTATGACACGGGCAAAAGGATCCTCAGGCCCATTGGTTAGAGTCAACAAGACACGTCGATGTTCAATAACTGCAGTATGCCTGGGGCAGACTGGATCAATAATCTTCTTATTAATAGCCCAGAGTTTGTCCCACTCCATAAGATTCAGATTCTTTGATGCACCCTGAAAAAATTAACAAGATTTAAGTATCAAACAAAAGCTTGAACATGTTTGATAGTACACATTAGGCAAAAAATTGTCTGTGCATTGTGACAGAGTCTAATTGTTTAACCCCTTGCTTCACCCATCATCAAGAAACGGAAGACCAAAAATCCAAAATCAGGATTTAAAAAAACATAACCAAAATCATCCAAAATGGAAGAATTATGGAAGACGTATATCATTTTCTGCCATTTTATCTAATTGTGTACATGAAGAAAGAAGCTCTCGCAGAATGCACAAATTTGTAAGCAGATGCTACTGGACTATAAATCCTTACCTGTTCAACCATGAACTGTATCAATGCCTCAACCTGCAGGCCCCTACGAACTATACCTTGGACAGTTGGAAACCTAGGATCATCCCAACCCTCAACCTTCCCGTTTTGAACAAACCACAGCAGTTTTCGCTTACTAAGAAGTGTGTAAACTAAATTTACCCTGCTAAATTCATATAAATGAACCTTTGGAAATCCCATGTAATTCTGGATCCAGTGATATTGATCATTGCTAGATCGAAGCGCGTGAGTGACACCTTCCACAGCATCAACAAAAGGACAGGCAAAATCATAAGTAGGGTAAACTTTATATTTGGATCCAATCTTGTGGTGAGGAGTGAGATTGCAACGGTAATATACAGGATCCCTGAGGGCCTTGTTAGGATCCTGCATATTCAGCTTGCCCCGTTACACAGCACATCAAACCCTTCTCAGTTCCAGCAATCATTTCTTTCCATAATTTCATGTTCTCCTCAATACTGTTATTCCTACATTTTGATTCTATCCCCTCCATTCGTTCCTGCTGCATTTTCTCTCGAGGTGTGTCATCAACATAGGCCCTGCCCTCACAAATTAATTTTTCAGCCATTTCCATCATCTTTGGGAAATAATCTGATGTATATGTTACTGTCTCATATCTGATAACCAATGTGTTAATATCTTTTAGCAAGTTGTCAACAAACTCGTTGCTTTCTTTATCTGGATTTGTATCATCAAAGCGTACAATCACCTGCCCTTGGTACCTCTCAGCAAAATACTTGTTTAACAATGCTGCTTTTGAATGACCGATGTGAAGATAACCACTGGGTTCAGGAGCAAATCGCAACCGAACCTTACCAACCTCAGCATCTGGAAGGTTCACCTCAACTGTAGACCAACTACCCCCTGCAGCCTTCTCACTTCCATCACTATTTACATGCAAAGTAGAGCCTGGTTGCTCTTTCATTTTAGCATTTGCCAGTGTTCCCAAACCTTTCTTTCCAACATAAAGTGCTATAACTTCAAAGAGAACTTCAAAATATTCTGCATGGATAGAATTGAACCATCGTACCAAGTTTTGGTACTAAGAATTTTGCAAACTTTGCCATCTCTTGCCAGTTCCTGCAAAGAAAATACTTCCGAGAATCCACTGAATATAAATCCTCAAACAAAATATAAGCTAAGCATTTTGGACATCTTCTGCTTACAAACAACACAACATATGCAACCAAGGCCAATTATAACACCAAGCAACAAAACTAATCGGGAAAACTCATTAAATCTTGATCTATAACTTAGCAATCTGGGATCTAGACATTAATGACATCATTTCCTCAATCAATTTAGAACTTAACCATAAGGCAATAGTTCTACAAGTTAACCTTTCATAATAAATTTTAGTATCATGAAGTTAACTTGGAATAATTTTAGTATCAAAGAAACAGGCCACATCATTATGAAAGAGTGAAGTTGACATCAATCAAGAGATGTTTCTGCAATAATTATTTCTTATATTCTTTTCTAGATTAGCTAATATATCAAATAAAACACCATTACACAAATACTCAATAATGAGAGAAACACAAATGAAAATGGACCTGAAACTTCTCTTGATTGGAAATCCAAGACTCAAACCAACAATCAGTTAACAGCATCCATTCTACCACTGAGCTTCTCTATTTAAGGAGGATCTAAAGAGCTTATCAAGTAGCCAAGATTGTAAGCTTCAGTAATTGTGTGGTAACACTACTTACATTGAGTGAAGAGAATCACTAAATATCACTAAATTACATATAATGAGGCTTCACAGTAATTCCCAAATAGTTACTGTCAAGGGTAGGAAATTAGCTACATGACATTACAAACATATATCTGCAAGAGCTGACCAAATTGCTATATCTGCTATAGACAAACTAGAACCGACCAAAAAAGTATTTTGCAGTAGATATCCATCCACATAGGCACATGCTCCTTCAAATTCAGAACCAGAGGCAAAAACTGGGACATAATCTAGCCATTCATCAATCTACAGTGAACAAATTGTGATTAATACTAATACAATATATAATTTCTATAACAAAGCAAAGAAATTAGGTGATTGGATTCTCTAAAGGTTGAACACATTCCTAATCACACTGCTGTAAATATTAAATATAGCGTGTCACTGCACTAGTGAAACAAAAAGGAGCTGCATTTGTGGATGGGAATAACTCCAGGACCTGTAATTTTTACACTTGTTTGTATGGGAATAATTTGCCAGGAAATTAAGGAGAAAAATTATAAGTCCTAAATAAGAAAAGCAACACCACAAAATAAGAAAAGCCAAGATCTTTACCCGTCCTAAAATACTATGTAATCTTTAAATTTAAGAAGCTATATATTAATGGAAAGTCTTAGACAAGAAAGGTGGAATAAAAAATAATTGGAAAAAAAAAGACACCTAACTACACTCGAAAGAATCCCTACGGTAAAGATGAGGAACAGTTGCTATCCGCCCCAGATGCCGCAGTATCACATACATTCCCTGCAATTTCATCCTGAATGAAAAACTGTGTTAAACACAATGAATTATCAAATAAATGACAAGTAAATCCAACCCCACCCCAGAAATTATCCGTTTTTCAGAGGCTCAACTTTTCAGAGTAGAAATAGTATATAAATTACCTGTTTGGGAATAGAAGTGTTGGAGGAGAGCCGGGGGCAAGAGTGGGATCAGCAGAAACAGACACACAGCCGATTTTGGCTGCCACAATGACGGCCAAGGGCGGGCTCTCCGGCGGGAAAGAAAGCTTCAAATCCATCAAGAAAGCGAAATGTGACGGTTAGCGAAAAGTGAAATATTCAAGTGTACAGGAATGGGGACCGGCAGGGGCAGGTTCCACCCCCCTCCCCCCGCTTTCATATGTTAACCCGCCTAGGGGTGATCGTTCGGTTATACGGTTCAGTTGTTTGGTAGTTCGGTTTTCGGTTTTCATATAAGACAAACCGAACTACCGAAAACCGAACTAGTTCGGTTCGGTTCGGTTCGGTTCGGTTTGGAACCGAAGTTTCATCTTATTTTGTTAAGATTTTAAAAAACCCTGTAATATCCTTTTTTTTTAAAAAAACAATTCATTAATCCAATGTAAAACTAAATGTGTCAAAAAATCAATATCCTCATTCACAAATGACAAAAATATAAAATTAACCACAAATAAAAATAAAGTCCTCATTAAAAAAATATAAAATTAACATAATTGCATTAAAAAAATTCTGAAATAAAAATTACAACTTTAAATCAAAATTCTTCATCTCCATCATCACTACAAAGCACATGCACCATCATCACCAAACAAGCTATCTCTCAATAATCTGTGAATACTGATAGAGAGAAATAATGTGAAAAATCAAGTGATGCTTTAAAGAAAAAAAAGATGGACAAATATAAAAAATTTTACCTTGTATTGTATTTCATCTTCAAATATCCAAAATAGATGTTTCATTAGCAAGATTTCCAAATTCTAAAACATAAAAATATGTATAAGTCAAACATTTAAATAATAAGAATAAATGGTTAAGAAATAAAAAGATAAAAATAGTAAAATATTAAAGTAAATAAAATACCTTCATCAATCTTTTCAAGCATATCCATGTCTTCTTCAATGTTAATTGGATAAACTTCATTCCTCAACCAATCTTTAGTGCACATAAGACATTGTACCATTCTTGGAGTCAAAGAGCTCCTATATGAATCAATAACACGACCACCCATACTAAATGCTGACTCAGAGGCAACTGTAGAAACAGGGACAGCAAATATATCACATGCCATTTGTGAAAGAATAGGAAATCTTTGTGCATTCATTTTCCACCACTTTAAAATATCAAACTCATCTCCATTCCTTTCTCTATCTTCTGCAATGTATTTGTCCAATTCATTCCTATTATCAATTCCTCCTGTTTCATTAATAAACATTTCATATTCACTCATAGTAGAATTCCGACTTGAAATGCAACTAGTATAAGTATTTGAAGATGAAGGCAGCAATGATGATCCTTGACATTCTTTAGACGTGTGCAACCTCTTATATTCATCAAAAAGTACATAAATTCCAGATTTTACCTTTTCCTCAAGGATAATATGATCATCTTGGAACATTTTCCCAATCACCCAACTAACATAATGATACTTAAACCGAGGATCAAGAATTACAGCATAAAAGATGAGTAAATTCAGCTTTTCATTATTCCCCCAATATTTATTGTACTTTTCTTTCATCTTCTTTGCCATTTGCCTCAACTCAAGGTCACTACTTTCTGCCCAAGTATTCAACAATTTAACCACATCACTGAGTTCATGAAGCACTTGATTAGTAGTCACATATAATGAGCCAGAAACTCTCAATGTGAAAGAATAAAAATGTCCCAAAAATTTCACAAATCGTGTAATATCTCTCCAATCATCCTCACAAGGTGGCCCACCACCCTCTAATTGCATGAGGTCAAATTTATAATTTGAATCCAAATCTTCAAGTCTTTCAAAAGCTTTGACAAGTCCTAAAGCTGTATCCAACATCAAATAAGTAGAATTCCACCTAGTTGGGACATCCAAACACAATAACCTCTTACTCTCTAATTTTTCTATTCCAACACACTCCTTGAACTTCTTCAATCTACTTGGGGATTGTCTTATGTACCTAATTGCAGCCCTTACACGAGTAATGGAAGGCACAATCTCCCTCAAACCATCATTCACAACAAGATTTATTATATGAGCAATACATCTCACATGAAGATATTTACCACCAAGCAAACTAGTACCCCAATTAGTGAATCTTCTTTTCAAACAATTAATTGCAACATCATTAGAGCTTGCATTATCAACTGTGATAGTAAAAACTTTCTCAATACCCCATTCAAGTAAACACTTCTCTATCCCTTTCCCAATGGCTTCACCTTTGTGACTATCAATTGGACAAAAATTCAAAATTTTCTTATGCAAGCACCAATCAACATCAATGAAATGAGCAGTGAGACACATATAGTTAATTCTTTGCTCAGAAGTCCAACTATCTGTAGTAAGACTAATCCTTGTAGATGAATGTTTCAAAAAACTCTTTAATTTTGCTTTCTCTTCCAAATAAAATTGATAGCAATCTCTTGTAATTGTAGTACGAGATGGTATTTGAAAAGATGGACAAGCTACAGCCATGAAATCCCTAAATCCTTGTTTGTCAACAGAACTAAATGGTTGTTCATCCACAATAATCATTTTTGTTAATGCTTTTCTAGTATCTTCTTGATTAAATCTCCAAGTAACAATTGAACCAACCTTACCTCCAACTGAAGATGGTTGTTGATTTAGCTTAGTTACATGAGTCTCGTTATTGTATGGATTCTTCATGCACCCCTCCATATGATTCTTCAACATAGATGTGCCATTAACTGATGTATTAGCTGCATAATCTTTTTTGCAATGGTTGCAATAGGCTCTTGGTTTTTCATCTTTTGTATACCTAGTGAAGTGTGACCATACAACTGAACGGGGCTCTATTGCTTTTCTCTTCTTTTTACTACTTTGTGAGGTTGAGATGTTGGAGTTGGACTGCTGTTCCAAATTGAGATTCTCATTTCCAAAATCTGATAGAGATAGTGAATTTTCAGCTTGTTCGGACATCCTGTTAAAATAAAATAAAAAACAGTTTTAGAAGATTTAGACGATGTTGGAATAAAATTGAAAGAAATTGAAAACTTGAAGATGGATATTTAGAAGAAAGAAGAAGTGGACGCGCAGAGAGGGGAAGTGGACGCGCAAGGCCAGAAAGTGGACGCGTCCACCAGACCTCACGCGTCCACCCTCAGAAGTTTGATAGCCAAGTGGACGCGTCCACCAGACCTCACGCGTCCACCCTCAGAAGTTTGATAGCCAAGTGGACGCGTCCACCAGACCTCACGCGTCCACCCTCAGAAGTTTGATAGGCAAGTGGACGTGTCTCATTTACTCAGGCGTCCACTTGCCAAATTCAAGTTTTAAGTTCATTTTAAGAAACGCAGATTAAAACACAATTGCAAAACATGTTCACTCACAACCATATTCATAAATTGCAGTTTTAATCTCTTGTGGAAGCAAAAAAAATAAATTCAGAAATAAGCAAAAAAATAAATTAATTCAATGCAGTCAGAATTCGAAACAACCAACAAATCGAAATCGGATGTAACTTGTAAGCACTCACATAAATTTGCAATACATTATTCCCCAGAGATGAAATTTGCAATCAATACATTACTCATACAATAAATTTATTTGAACCTGATGGAAATGAGAGAGACAGAGAGAGGTAGAGACTGCAGAGTGCAGAGTGCAGATGAGGGAGCTCCAAATCTAGGGAAGCAAGGACAGCGACTGGCGACGTCTTGACGATGCAGAGAAAGGCGCGACCGTGCGAGCCCAGATCACGAGACAGCGACGACGATGTGGTGTTGAATCTGCTAATGCAGGAATGGTGCGCGAGCTGGCCACTGCGAGTCTGTGCCCTGCGTAAATGCGTCTGCGTTGAGCTTGAGGCAGAGAGATGAGGGAGTCAGAGAAGGTCCATTCAGTGCTTGGGAGTTGAGGCTAGAGGCTCAATTCAGACTTCAGAGAGAGACAGAGATGAGACGGAGATGAGACTTGAGAGAACTGAGAGGCTAGGGTTTTTTTTATTAAAATTAGGGGTGATTTTGACAAAATAATTTTTTAGTTAATGTTACAATTTTGGTATTTCGGTTAACCGAAAAAAAATAATTTAAAACCGAACACCGAACCGAACTTTTGGTAAACTTCGGTTCACCGAACCGAAAAAACCGAGATACCATAAAACCTATCCATTTTTAAAATTTCGGTTCGGTTCGGTTCGGTTTTTTCGGTTTGGTTCGGTTTTTGCACACTCCTAAACCCGCCTTCACCTGCTTCAACTCTGCCATACTCGTTCCTGCCCAGCGATTTCTCCGCTTTATTTTTAAAAAAAATCAAAACTTAAAATCAAATATTCTAATGGCATATTGGCGTATTTGGCAATTTAACATGATCGGTAGTATTGATATCTCAACATTATTTTTTTTAGCCTATTAGGTACTTCCGTCATTTTTTCTTTCAAGCCAACTCATTCAACGTTTCACTCAACCTTTCTCTCCAATTCTGCAGGTCATTTTTGTCCATATTATTTAACCCACGCCCTGACTTTCTGTTAACTAGTGCTCCCTTAACTCGTAACTCATTTGTCCAAAGTTTTCCCTCCAAATCTGAGATAAGCTACAGTTTGACGAGAGTTTGTGGGTAATCTGAGAGAGATTTTTCGATTTGCATTGCTGAAATTTCATCCATAGACATTAAGGCTATTTCGTTGAAGCCAGTGACGGAAGATGAGTAGAAGGAGGAAGCAGATGTCCGAAACTGAATGGGCTCAGATAATGCTAGAAAGTGCCCAGATAATGCCACTGATCAGTCCAATGATAAATTGTTGTAGAATTCTGAGCATGAAAATTTTGCAGATTCCAAGGGAAAAAATGACATCAATTCCAAGAACAATGTTGAAATGAATTCTCAGAATGCCAATTCCACGGACATTTCAGACAAACCTAATTCTAAGAATGTGAACAAGTGCAGCAAGTGTGGGCTATATGGACACATCAAAAGAAGTTGTAAGTCCACTGATGAGGATGAAAAGCAAAACGGCACAATATCAACCTAGCCAAACAGAGCAGTACTTCCATATGCTAGTCAACACGTTGATCAACTCAAGGTACATATTGAGAATTTCACTGCAAGCCCGACTAGGCAAGTGTTGTTGAAATTTGATGAGAACTTAGCAAGTCAAAATGGATATGCAACTGGCAATGTAAAAGTGACAAAAGAGGATGCAACAACAACAAACATAAAGGTGAAAACTGTCCAATTGGTTTTAATGTCATTATTTTTCAAGTCTCTCATGTTTTGTTTACTACATTATCTCATTCATGTCAGGTTCAAAACGAGAACAAAAAACATATGGTACTATCAATGTGTACTTAGTGTGGGGGAGTATGGCTATAATAGATCAACTTGCAAAGACAAAGATCCCAAGGTCTTTAACTGAAAAGTTTAATGGTGAATTGCTGGAATGGTGGACGAGTTTGCTTCATGTTTCTTTTGTGGAAGTGGAAAATATAATGGATTTAGATAGATGTTTCGAATTTGGTGGGTGTTTAATTTATAAAATTGAAGTTTGAATTTGTTTTTGTCATTTTGAACTTGGAATGTTGTCCAAGAAGATGTTAATGAATTAAAATCCAACCAAGTTTGCTTTTCTATTGGAACTTTATGGTAGATCACTGCTGAAGTGGATGTTTATTCAAATGTTCAACAGCTGTTTAGGTCTATACGTGAAAATGAGTATTTTGTTTTAGTTATTTTGGCAATGTTTTTGCATGTCCTTCAAATGGTACATTAGGAGCTTTTTTGGAAGGAACGAAAGTGCAATCTTTTTCTTTCTGTGAGGGTGTTCTAGTACATATGTTTATGGACAGCTGATGGAAATATATAATGGCTACTTAGAAGTCATATTGCATGGCATATGTAGTTGAAAATTACAACCTGGGCCAGAACGGATGTTAATTAGAACAAAATGATACAATGGCTTGATTAGAAGATACATTCAATGCACCACAGCTGCAAAAGCAAAAAAGGTACAAGACGGCATCACAATTTCTATTCTGCCCAGATGAACAAAAACATAAGCAAAAAAACCATAATTCTACACTACCCAACCGCAGAGCATAACTTTCCTAATTTCTTTTAAGACATGACACCATGACCAGGACATAAGACAACATGATAACAATTATAAAACCCTTTCTTATTCTTTTCTGCAAGCTCGACTGTTCTTATTCATGTTAGAATATGGTCTTCATGACAATTAACATAAATTAATTAATGTAACCTACACTTCAATTATAACAAGTTATAATTAAAATGTTATAATAAAAAATTATAACTCCTAAATTAAGGATCACTATTCTAATCAGTGAATTATTTAACCTTTTTCTTTAAATATGTTTCTAACAACACTACATAATACTGGAAGCTGTTTAATATTTTCATTTCACATTTAAAGTGCGGTTTATAAAAACTTACAACCATTACAAAAAAAAAAAAAGATCCACTAATTATTGTCATCAAACATTCCCACTTGATAATTATCCTAATCCAATAATAATCACACCTCCATATTAAATCAATCATTCCATATAATCAACATCAAACTAACAAGATAAGAATATGAAGAGTTTGATATAGATATCACCTTAATGTTTCTCTAGATTGCTCAAGAACACCAATGATTTTGTAAAGACCCTTCTTGGATGATTTTCACAATGTAAATGTTATGAAAGGGTTTCAAAATGATTTCAAGATGTTCTATAAAGAATAGGAATCAGATTTTTGCTCAAAAAGTAATCTTACTGTGTTTTTCAAACAATTGGGTATTTATATATATGTACCAACGGTCATAAAAATGGCTGTTTGAATCCCATTCAGGAGAAGTGCGGTCGACCGCATATCAGACTGGTCGTTCGCACCATCATCCGCAAGTGTTCCAGAGAACTCTGGATATACTGCGGACGATAAGCTAAGAAGTCCAGTCGACCGCACCATCATCCGTAAATGTTCCAGAAAGCTCTGGACATTCAGCGGATGATAAACTGAGAGGTCTGGTCGACCGCATGATCTGTGGTCGACCACACATGCATTAAAACTATGCAAAACAAGATTCCAAACAACTCCAAGAGTTTGTGGAATACATTTTAAGAAATTTAAAGTATGTGCATGTATTTTGAAAATCATTTCAAACACCCAACTCATGTTTTATCTAAATGAAATGCATTTCGAAAAACATTTCACTTTTATTGAGCAACCTATAGATCTTATTACTCATAGAGGTAGACCTAGAGACATCTAATAGATATATAAAAAAATAACACTACACCTCTAGATCCTATCTAATCCAGAAACGGCTTATCTTCAACGCTTAACACCAAACGCTCTTTCCTGAAGACTTGAAACTTCAATCTTGCATGGATTAGATATATGAATCCTAAAAGACCAACACTAATACAATTAAGGCATTAGTTCTTATCAATGTTTGTCATTTAATCAAAATTAAGACATTAAAAGCTTTAGAGCTTTCACATGAATTACATAAGTTTCATATGTTACAAAAGTTACAAGAGAAAGAATTAAAGAGCCCTACTAAATGGAAGTATCATACTATTGTCTATAAATAGGGTCCTTGGTCCCTCTCTCCACTTAATCAAGTTGTGTGTTATCCCATTATTATACACAAACATATAAGAGAGTTAGGAGAGGGAAGATCAAGAACCATCCTTGTTTATCATATCTCAAGGTACAAGGGATATATTATATCTTATATTATTCATGTTTAATTATGACTAATGATCTTTTTATTTTATAACATGTGGTATCAGAGCCAAAGTTGAAGTCATACTCTTAAATCATTTGATTTATGAATTTTTTTTGTTTATGTGCATAGATATATTTCTTAGTTACATTCAAGGTGATTCTTATTAGTTTTGTTAATCACTTTAAGGCGTATATTATATATATTATGATGTGTTCCATTATCTTACATTTTAATATGATGATTTGTTTCTTGATCTACTAACGTATTTTTCTTCAAGCATCATATTCTTTGATTTCAAGATTGAAGTAAAATATTTTCAGCCACATTAATGTATTTTTTGGCTATAAAGAGTTTAATACAACCATTATTTATGGAGTTTTGGTTGATAAGGTTGTGTCACCAAAGTGACTCAATTTAAATAAAAAATAATAATAATATCAACTAATATTGATAGTTGTATAAGCATTATGATTATATTAATTATAGATTATGTATTACCCAAAGTGATATATTTTCTATAGTTATTTTTTTATAGGTTTATTATTTACCTAAAGGTATATAACATATAGATCTTATAAATTATGGATTGTAAGTGAATAATGGTTACTCACTTATTATACAGATAATCCCTAACATGTCAACTTTTCAACCCAAAGGTAGAAAAGCTTGGTGATGCACTAGATTACTCTTAATATGTAATTTTATGATTTTTCTTGTGTAAATTTTCAGCAATTACTCCAGCATCATTTTCAGGTGGTTTAGCTAACAATCCAGAGTTGAATGTGACCAACTATTCAGATTGGAAAGACCAAGTTCTCATCACCTTAGGGTGCATAAACTTGGACTTATGCTTAAGGATTGATGAACCACCACAACTCACTTTAGAAAATTTTGAGGTAGACAAGGCAATCTTTGAGACATGAGAACCTTCCAATCGCCTAAACTTGATGATTATTAGAAGCAAAATTGCAAAACATATTTGCAAATCAATTCCGGAATCCACAAAGGCAAAAGAATTCATGGCTTTCATTGAAAATCAATTTAAAACTTCTGACAAATATTGACAAGTACGCTTATGGCTAATTTGACTACTAAGAAATATGATGGGACTAATGGTGTGCGAGAACACATTTTGGAAATAATAACTTGGCAGAACAACTTAGAACTTTGGAAATGACTATTTCTGAGTCATTTTTTGTGCAATTCATGCTCAATTCTCTTTCTCATGAGTATGGTCCATTCAAGATCACTTATAATATATAAAAGGACAAGTGAACTATGAATGAAATCATTTCAATGTGTGTGCAAGAAGAGGAGAGATTGAAAATAGAAGGATTGCATGCGGTTCATATGGTCTCTCAAAGTCATAAAGGTCATAGACTTAAAAAGACTAAGAAAAAATGTCTTAAACCACCATATAAAGGTAAAGGTGAAACTGTATATGTTGATAGTGATGTGAACATAAGATGCTATTTTTGAAAAAAAAAAGGACATAAGCAAATAGATTGCTTGAAACGAAAGAATTAATTTTCAAAGAAATGTAATTTCCTTTCATTTATGTGTTTTGAGACCAATTTGGTTAATATTCCTTCCAATACTTGGTGGTTAGATTCTGGTGCAATCATTCACGTATCTAATAACTTGTAGGAATTTCTTGCAACCTGTCAACCAATGATATAGGAAAAGACCATAATGATAGGGAACAAAATATTGTCAAAAGTTGAAGCCATTGGAACCTATAGATTATTATGGCTACTTTCTTGACCTTCATGATACCTTTTATGTACCTTCATTTTCTAGAAATTTGGTTTATTTATCTCGTTTAGACTTGATTGGTTATGCCTTTCATTTTAAGAATAAATCACTTATTATTTTTAATAAAAATGTTGAGATTGATTGTGGAGTTCTGTCTGATGGTTTATATAAATTAAATATTGATTTCTTCCTTCTCTAACTCCCTTATTACCCTGCATGTGAACGTTCATGTTGGCACAAAAAAAAATTCATAATTCTGAAACTTCATCTATGTTGTGGCATAAACGCTTGGGTCATATTTTTAAATACCGATTGAGCGACTTGTAAAAGGATGGAGTTTTACAAACTCTAAACTTTATGGATTTTAGTACTTGTATAGATTGCATTAAAGGTAAGCAAACTAAAAGTACAAAGAAAACTGTCACTAGAAGTTCTGGACTTCTTGAAGTTATTTATAATGATATTTATCGACCTTTTTCCTTTCTGCATAAGTGGAGAAAATATTTTATCACCTTTTTTTGATGACTTTTCACGTTATGGTTATATCTATCTGATTAAGAAAAAATTGATGCCTTGACTATACTTAAAATTTTTAAGGCAGAAGTGAAAAATCAATTAGATAAGAAAATTAAAGTTGTAAGATCTGATAAGGTAGTGAATATTATGGAAAATATGACGAATGTGGACTGTAATATAGGGCCATTTGCTAGATTCTTTCAAGAAAATTGAATTATTGATCAATATACAATATCAGGAACGCCTTAGCAAAATGATGTTGCTGAAAGGCGTAATCGAACATTGTTGGATATGGCTCGTAATATGATTAGTAGCTCAACTCTTCCAATATTTTTGTGGAATGAAGCTATAGTTCCTACAAAGGTTGTTTCTAAAACACCATTTGAATTATGGGTTAGTAGGAAACCTTAGTTTAAATCATATACATATTTGGGTTGTCCAGCTGAAGCTAGACTTTACAATCCACATAAAAAGAAAATGGATTCGATAACCATTAGTTCTTTTTTTATTGGTTATCCAAAAATATCAAAAGGTTATCGATTTTATTGTTCTAATCATTCTACGAAAATTATTGAAACCAATAATGCAAAATTCTTGGAACATGAAAATAATAGTGTGATTAATAGAAAAAAAGAAGTGAACATGAATCCCAAGCAAAATGAGTCTAATGATTTTCTCATTTTAGATACTCAATGGGAAAATGTTTAGGATTTTTCATCACTTCATAAAGAAAATTCTATTCCTATTGATCAATCCAAATATTTAAGTATACAGAGTAATTCTCAAAATTTGCGCAAGTCTGAAAGGCAAAATAAATATGCAATTTCGGATGATTACTTAGTGTACTTGCAAGAACTAGATAATTAGTATTTGTGAGATCCATTGACTTTTTATAAGCCATGAGTAGTAGTGAATCCGATAAATTGATGGATGCTATGAAAGATGAAATGATATTTATGAAAACTAACCAAGTTTGGGAATTGGTTGAATTACCTATTGATTTTGTCTCCATTAAGTGCAAATGGATCTTTAAGACCAAGAGAGTTTCAAAAGGTAATATTGATCGTTATAAGGCTAGGTTGGTTGCAAAAGGATTCATTCAAAGAAAAGGTAATGACTATAATGTGACTTTCTTTCCTGTTTCAAAGAAAGACTCATTTAGAATTCTCACGCCATTAGTAGCATATTTTGATTTAGAGTTGCATCAAATGGATGTGAAAACAACTTTTTAAAATAGGAATCTAGATAAAAAAAATCTATATGGAGCAACCCAAAGGTTTTGAGGAATATGAAAAAAGACAATTAGTTCTTAAAAAGTCTATATATAGTCTTAAACAAGCTTCCTATCAGTGGTATATTAAGTTTCGTGATACTATTACTACCTTTGATTTTCAAGCAAATACACTTGATGATTGTGTATATCTAAAGGTCAGTGGAAATAATTTCATATTTTTTATTTTATATGTAGATGATATTTTACTTTCAATTAGTGATTTAAATTTATTGCAAAATACTAAAAATTATCTTTCAAAGAACTTTGATATATGGGAGAAGCATCCTTCGTACTTGAGATTGAGATTTTTAGAGATAGATCTAACGGTACTCTTGGATTATCTCAAAAATCTTTTATAAACAAAGTTCTTGAAAGATTTCAAATGCAAATTTGTTCTTTAAGTCCATCCCCTGTAGTCAAAGGTGATAAATTTGAAAGTCGATTTCTTCAAAATATTTTTGAGAAACACCAAATGGAAAAAATTTCATTTGCATCTGCCGTTGGAAGTCTAATGTATCTACAAACTTGCACACGATCGGATATTTGTTTTGCAGTTGGTATGCTTGGGAGATTCCAGAGTAATCCAAATTTAGATAACTGGAAAGCAGTCAAAAAGGTGATGCGGTATCTTCAAGGTACTAAAGATTATATGCTCACCTATTACACAGTGATTATCTTGAAATTGTTGGATACTCAGATTCTAACTTTATGAGTTGTCAAAAGTCTATAAAGTCTACCTCAGGATCTATTTTTATGTTAGTTGGAGGAGTCATTTCATGGAAGAGTGTCAAGCAGCCTATTATTACATCTTTTACAATGGAAGCTGAATTTATAACATGTCATCAAGCTATATCTCAAGCAATTTGGTTACGGAATTTTGTGTCGGGTTTAAGATTATTGATTCTATTGCAAAGCTTATAACCATATATTGTGATAATTCTACTGCAGTTTATTTTTGCTAAAAAAAAACAAATCCTTTAGTAAATCCAAGCACATTGAGTTGAAATATTATGTAGTGCGCGAAAGGATTCAATAGCAAAAAGTGAGTTGAAATATTATGTAGTGCGCGAAAGGATTCAATAGTAAAAAGTGTCCATCATACATCTTAGTATTGAGATTATGCTTGCAAACCCATTTACAAAAGGATTGGCGCCGAAAAAGTTTATGGAACATGTTAGTTCTATGGGACTTGCAAGAGAATTGGACACATTAAAGGTTTGATGTTATTTTCTTTTTCTTTTTGTGCACATTATTGTAAATAACATCATGGACCATTATGCATTTCTTCCTTATTTTATTTATCTACATTGGGTTACTAAAATATGATACATTGAAGGAAATATATTGTTATATAATATATAACTGCCATGATCCATTTTAGAAACTTTATAGAGTAAATATATTTTATGTCTATAGCCATATAAGAGTGATCTACTTGTAACTTCAACTTCAAGTGGTCATTTGTCCAAGGGGGAGAATGTTAGAATATCAATTTCATGACCACTAACATCAATTAATGTAATTTACACTTCAATTATAATAAGTTGTAATTAGGATGTTATAACCAAAGTTGTAACTTCTAAATTAAGGACCACTAGTAACTCATTAGTGTAACTCTTTTTTTATTAAAGACCACTACCTCCACTAACTTAGAACATGGATGTGAGTTACATAAGTTTCATATATTACAAGTGTTACAAGAGGAAGAATTAAGGAGCCCTACTAAATGGAAGTATCATACTATTGTCTATAAATAGGGTCCTTGGTCCTTTTCTTCACTTAATCAAGTTGTGTGTTATCCCATAATTATACACAAACATATAAGAGAGTTAGGAGAGGGAAGATCAAGAACCATCCTTGTTCATCATGTCTCAAGATACAATGGATATATTATATCTTATATTATTCATGTTTGAGTATGACTAATGATCCTTTTATTTTCTAACAATTCAAGCCTAGAGATCTTCTTCAACAAACTTGGGATTACCATCTTCGAGCTCTCACGCGTTGGAGGATCGACCTAGATGAAAAATCCACAATTATCGGCACCTTATAGAACTTAACAAACTTAATATGAGAAAGCTACATTTCAACCTTATTACCAAAAATCCAAATACGCCAAAAATAACAAATCTCGCTTGATTCTCACATGCAATAAACCTTCTTGCCAGATTGAGGTAAGCCCATGAAGTGTGTATGAAGGTCGTTGTGCCACAAAAGCAAGCAGTGGGTTGTCTACTAGGCATTCTCACTCTCTATTGGCGCCTCCATCTCTGTTGGGAGCTCAAGCTATTGTATTCTTCGAAAGGGAATGCCATGGATGAAAATGAAAATTTAGGTTTTTTGTGTTAAGGGATGGACTACACATACATTTATAATATATAAAAGAATGGGTCAAGATGCGAGTTAAAGAATATGGATGAAAATGACATTCAATTCTAGAAAAGTTGGAAGGAAATGCCCTCCCGAGTTGACTTGATAGAAAATATGATGGAAATATCTAATCAGTCCTACAAAAAAAAAATATGGGTTTTAATAGGCTAAAAATAATGTTGATATATCAATGCTACCAAACATAAAAAGTTAAAGTGCCAAATACGCCAATATGTTTATTCTAATTTATAAAATATGAAAATAAATCATAAATACAGTAGACATGAAATTCATAAAATTCGGAATTGTTAAATGTAACAATCCTTAGTCCCCCATTAGGACCAAAATACTCCTACCCTTTTTTAGGGCATAAAAAAAATTATCACTCTATAATATTTTATCTAACTTCTCTCTACAAAAAACTTGGATCAATCTTTAATTTTTGTAAGAAACCAAGTTAATGGATGATGAAAACGCAAATTAGGGTTGTAATGTGGAGACAAGAATTAACTTTTCAATCAAATATCATTCATTTTGTCAAAAATTCAAAATTTTCATTCTATGTGACACGTTGCCACCTAGGTCGCATCCTATTAAACAACATGCGAGCACATCATCTGCTCACAATGGCATAACAAGCAATCAACCCAACCACTACATCCTCACACATGCACCGGTAACACAGTCACGCCTTTTGTACAACCTCTCGAAAAAGTAATGTGCGGAAAACCTAGCATCAGGATCATGAGTCACGTGTATTGGTTTTCTCGCATTAGGATCATACTTTGTTGCAGTATGTTTATCTTAATGTAATATTATCTTGTTATTTTTTTTCATTTTGTGGTTATCCTTTTATAAATATTGACGACTTCTTATTTTCTTTTATTTTTCATAGTTCACTTTTGCATTAATTATGTTTTTGCTTATATATTATTTTTCAATGTTAGAAAATAATATTAATTGAAAAATATATGCAATATTTTGATGTGGATGCGGATCTACTAACGAAATATATATATATATATATATAAAAATACACATAAATAATAATTAAATATAATTAACATATATTAATAAATAAATAAGCAAACATAAGTAATTATTGTTACAAAAATTAATTTATCATTTAATTAATTTTTTGAACCAAACAAAATAGCACATCTAGGGGCCAAGCCCATCGAAATCAAACGGTCCAAGCATGAAACTCAACCAAAACAGACACAAGGCAAGATAGCCAAGCAATTCTATATATCAAGCGCACGGACGAGCTACACACAGATGTCTTCACAACACACAGTTGAGCCATCTAGCACCATTCCCCTTTCCATAGTTGAGTAACATGTGCCCCGTTCTAGTCTTCACGACCCAACTACCTACATCACTCCCTCTGTTCTTCAAGAACACAACTTTTGCCTCTTGTTTTAGTGTGCGAGTGTATTTAGCATCACCATTTCATTTTATCATCTTTTTTTAAGGTCATTGAAACTGATTTTTCGTTTTTTATTTTTGGTGAAAGTTTGGTTTTGAATCGAACTGAACTTTAAAAATTGAACCATAGTATATGTAATATGTTTTGATTTGGTTGTTTAGGGGAAAAAAATGAAACTAAAAACCGAACCGTAATAGTAAAATCCAAACTGAAAAACTGAACGCACACTCCTAACTCCCTCCGTCCTACAAAGATAGTCAGATAGTTTTTTCACACATATTAAGAAATAACGGTTAGTTTAGTTAAGATATAAATTTTATGTAAAATTTTCCATATATAACCTTACTAATATTTAATTACTTAAATTATTATTTTTCTTAAAAGTACAATTTCAAGCAACTTTGTGACTGAATATTAATGATTAGTTTTAAAGACTTGTTTCTCAATTTCTTTATGATTTAGTTTAAGATGTGAATCCAACACAAGATTAATTTTTAGTTCATAATAATTAGTAATTAGAGGTAAATGTGAAAATAAAAAATTAAATATGAGATTTATATAGAAAGTGGACTACTCCCTCCGTCCAAAAATATAAGTCACTAGATATACTTTTATGCAAATCAATGAACATTTTTTGTTTATAAACTTCCCTTAATTATTATGTATTAAAAATAAGAAATATAAAATAAAGTTTGTTTTGAGAAAAAGAAAATATAAAGGTTTTGTCTTGAAAATAAGAAAGATGTGAGATGAGAGATAAAAATGACTAAGGATAATATTAAAATTCAATGGTAAAATATTCATAAAATTTTGTAAAATAATTTATATTTTGATATAATAAAAAGTCATTCAAATGATTTATATTTCTGGATATAGAAAATATATTTTTAGTACAATTAAAAATGAAATAGTAAACTATATTTGTGAAACGAATGAGTATTATATTAATATAAATTATATATACATATAAGTTAAGTATGCTGAGAGCCACTGCAATTAAGCATAATGGACACCTAGCTCAGGCATTAGCTTTTAATTCCTTTCTTCCTGTCGAGTCAATCACAGCACTATGCCTCATTTTGATCACGGTCACGAACATAGTTTGGGTCCTCAGTCCTCTGCTACAAGGCTCGTGCAGTCACGTGATACCACAACAAAATATGCAAGAATGCACATGACTTAAGGCCTTACTTCGCATGGCAGTCAGAAATCTGTTCCTTCTCTATATTAAAAAAGAAATGGAAATAGGAAACTTATTATTTTATTCATTTTTTTTAATTTTTTATATAACAAAATAAATTAGCTGAGGTCAACTACAGAATTAATTATTCTCAAATGTTTGATATCTTGGTCTTGCTCGCTATTCAAACATGTTTCATACGACTTTTGACTTAATTTCTGATCACACTGTATGTTACTGAATTTATACTAATTTAAATATATTCAAGAAAATAGGAATTAGATTAAAATAAAATGTAATTAATAGAAATTATACATGTATAAAAATACAAGTAAATAAGTACTATCTCTCTATATTTTTTAAAGTCAAACGTTTCTTTATTTATAATTATGAATTGTTTTACTAAATTTTAAAGACGTTTTACGATTTCTTTCAATATTTTTCTTATCTAATTTTATTTCCTATTTTATCATTTTTTTTATTTTCAAGACAAATTATTTTTCTCTTTTCTCTTCTCCTATTTATTTTGTTTTATTTTTTAAAAAAAAATAAATAGAAGTATGTTAGGAAAAGAAAAACTTGTTTGGTTTATATAAATATTTTTATAACAGATTTATTCTTTAGCACTTATAAAGAAGGATTAAAAAAGTATATTGTATAGAAAATGTAAATAAGATATTTATTAGTACTACTAGGAGGTTTGCATATTATATATTTATTTAGTATAAATTTATTATTATAATATGTGATTGTCCTATTACAATTATAAGCATGACAAAATTGGAGTGGAGAAAACACAAGCAAACTAAGAAAGATTAAACAAAGATAAAGAAAATGCTGATTAAATTAAGAAAGACGGTTCGCATCAGAAAATGTTTCCAACTGGTTCCCCCAACCTAAAATGTCTGGTAGAAAAATGCTAATTACTATAATTTGCCATGTGCATCCCTTCACCCTTGCTCTCTTTTTCTTCTTCTTTTTGTTGTTTTATGGGATACCTTACTCAATTTCTATTGGGAGGTCTTCTCGGGAGGAACAATTTTACCAACTCTTGCTTTTCTATCACCATTATTCTTTTGATGATGCAATACGTTAAAAGAAAAAACTCAATTTAGAAGTTATAGAGTCTACTTTTTTCTTCTTTTTTTTTAAGGATCAACAGTGATTTCTCCTATGAAGAATGGCAAACAAAATACTAGTCAAAAAAGTTTCAGAGAAGGACCATATAAGGTCCAAAATTTAATTTGAAGAACAATGTACTAGATACTAGAATAAATGCCCTATTGAATATTGATTAATAGTCAACTTACTTGGACACCAAGACATGCTTCGTCTATTCTAATTCAATAGTAAAATACTATATTCTCGTCAAACAATTTCAAGAATCAACTTTGTCTTCCTTGAGTAGTTCGATATCTTAAAAATATAAAAGTATGACCAATATCAGAATCCAATTTCAATTGGATTATTTTAGATAGTATTTTCTTATTCTAAAAATGTTTTAAGAGATTCGGACTATGTTATTACAGCACTTTAGGTTACTTTCACTCGAATTTATGCTCTAATCTATCATGTTTTGACCACCTTTTTTTAATTAATACTCCAAATCTGTAAAGTATTTGAATAAAATCCTAAAATAGCTATTCAGATTGGAGTATTTGATTTGATTATATTCTCTAAGAGACTCTAAAACTAGTTAATTTGCAAGAAAACAAGCATTTAATACATTAACCAGAGAATGTTAAATGTGAATCATTGTTGTACAGTTTTGAAAAAAAATTGCTCGTAGAAGAAAGGTCAGAATTTTCTCTGCCAATGTAGAAACTGCAAGAAGGCCAAACCAAAATCTTTGACTAAGTGATCAGAGCACCGACTGAAGAAAGAAAAAAGAACACAGATTTTCTTTTCTCAGTCAACAGACAACTTATAGAAGGTGTCCTTTTTATCTCCTAATCTATTTTGTTCCACTTTTTAGGATTCTTTCTCTATTCAGATTTGACTTTTTTGGGGGGGTGATATCTACCTTTTCTTGAAAAAAATGGTTTTTCTGAGAAGGGACCCAATTGAATTTATCCCAAACGTGTTTGGGGTTCTTCGTAATTATTGCTATGATTTTCTTGAATAATTTGGAATTTTGATGGAGGGGACCATTATGATTTGTGGAAATTTTTTTGATTGCATCAATTTGGCCCCCCTTGATTGGGATTTCTAGTTGTGGGTTACATGTGCATTTGAAAATTTTTAAATCTTGATTGATGATTAAGATTGGATGAGTGATTAATGTATAAATTGCCCAAGTAATATAAAGTAAGGAAAGACATATCTAAATAATGATAAATTCTCTCTCTTTATTCAATTTAGACTTAAAATTTGAGAGAAAGATTTAGAAAATTAATTAACTGAAGAATTAGAAAGCAAGAACAAGAATTTATTCAAGAAACAGTCAATCACAAACGTGGACTAAGGCACCATTGATCAAACATACTCTTTTTACATGATTAATTTTAATTCTTAAATTTGATCATGGTAGAGTTTCCAAATATAGACTGGACCTAATTCCTTATTGAAAAGTCTACCTTCAATTAGTAAATCTCAATCATGTCAACACGATTTTGAAAATTTGAAATTTAAAAGAACTTTTGTGGAATTCTCTAACTCAAAACCTTGCCACAATTTGTCATTAGAAATTGCACTATAAAAATCAAATATACTCCTAGTTTTGATTTTACTATGTGATATTCTCAATTCTCCCTATGCATATATCAGTTATTAAGATGAGTTGGTCCAAGCGAAAAAAGACACTTAATGTATCTAATGAAAATCTCAAGTTTTAACATTAGGAGAGCAATGCTAGTAAAACTATGTTGTCTAAGTAATGGAGGGGACCAAATTAGTTCTAATTGTAAAACAAATAGATACTGATTGGAGCTACCCCATTAAAAGAAATGGATTAACTTAATTATGAATGCTCATGCTTTCTGGAAGAAATGGACCCTGAAACATAAGTGATTATTTCATCCCGTCTCCAAAGATAAAGCAATACTAACTACCAAGCTAGCCAGCTAATTACTCTAGCCATCGGATTTTTCCTTCTTTTTTTTTTTTCTTCCTTTTATATAAGTGGAATTGGCATCATCAGCTGAAATGTTAATATCAGCACCAGATCAAGAATGTTAATGTGACTATTAAGGGGAGAGTAGAGTCCATTTGGATGTGGAATCTGGTTAAACACAATAATCAATAAAGATTTGGACATTTATTCTGCTTTACCAAACCGAGTAACTTCTATTTTGATTATGACTTTATTCGACAACTTTAATTTATTGTCATATATAGTCAGCATAAAATTTCAATGGGATTATGTATTCATATTATATATAAATAAATACATATCTTTTTACATTTCCCATAATCAATAATACTATAAAAATATATAGAAAAGGTTATTTGTTTGATCCCCTTTCTCTATGTTTTGTATTTAATTTTAATGGGGTCAAAAATAAGAAATTAAACATTTTACTACTTTTTAAAGTACTATATATATAGCTTAGTTTTTAAAAATTTAAGTGGGCTCGATTGATTGATCCATTATTCGATGTGTTTATTACCATATTATCGTATATAAAGTATATATGTTAGACAAAATGATGTGATATAACAATTAACAAGCTAATCAAGTAATTTGAGATATAAGGTCAGGAGGAGCTTCAAGTCAATCATTTTCTCCATGCAACAACTTGCGTCCAAGTGAAGCATTTTTTTTCTCATCAAATTGATGTTCATGAATGGGTTTCTGATAGCTTTATCTCCTCTTCTATTGATTCATCAAACTTATGTCATAATTTGTTGTAATATTTAGGTGAGAAATTCTTCACTTTCAAATTGATGGTGTGGTTGAGAGGGGCTCTCACTCTTATTATTTCTTCTCCTCTTTTCAACCACTTGGGGACTCATCATATCTTGTGATAGGTGAGAAATTTGTTATCAACTGATTACTAATCGCTTGAAGTGATGCAAAACAGAATTCTCATTTATTCTAGTAGGTTAACTATAAAGTTTTGGTCTATCATTCAAGTAACTAAACTAGTAAAAGAATTTCTTTACACCTCAACTGTCCTTTCTACAAGTTTCTAATCATTCAATGAAATTACATTCTGGCATTCCATAGAGCATGAAATTGACCCCCCACCCCCCTCTTTTTCCCCCATGCAATCATCTTTGAGGAAGAGAAGCAGCGTAACTATCCATCTCTACATGACTATATAAGAGTTATTCGAATTCATAGAATAGTCATTTCAAATGTTTGCCATAAAGACTCTTGAGAAGGTAAGTATATATCACAACCACCAAAATATAAGAAGTTCACAATATTCAACTATCTCTATCGATTTAAATTTTTAAAACAAGTAAAAATTTAACGTACCGTCATAACATGAAATAATGGATTTCAATATTGTTTTACATTATTAGTCATTATTTATTATTATATAGATAATTGTATTATTCATGTGTTAGACAATTGCATTAAAACGATAAAAACAACAACAATATCTTATGCATAAGCATACACAATAATCACCATAAAAAATGATAATTAAACAATTAGGATTATCTTGAACACTTATTGTTAGGGGAGGTTGGGGAAGGGGTTGCTGATTTTGTGTAAAATAGCCCCAGAAAATAATTAAACTATAAGTACCCTTTTTTTTTTCTTTGGGATAAAGGGTAACCTATAGATACCTAGTGGACCATAAAATTAAGTATATGGAAAACTTGTCTTACATCTTCCCTGATACTGTATAATACTATATAGTTGCAATCATAGACTGTGGCCGCTGGACTTTTGCCCACTCTATTGTAACAACTAACAATCTCCAATAAAAAAGAAAAGAAAAAAGAACAACCCACGTCATACTAATGCATTCCTACTTTTTCTTTAAGTAAAAAAAAAAGAGAGAGAGAGAGAGAGAGAAAAAAAAAAAACAAGAGAATAAGCAACTAATATTTTAAATTACAAGCTGAAGGGAATTAAGAGTTGAAGTGTAAGTTTTAAATATTTTAAAATTACGAGTTACAGAAAATTTGACTTTTTTTTAAAATAAAAATTTCATCAGAGTATAATAGTCTGGAAGATAAATTGACTTTAATAATGAGAATTACATTAAAATATATATATATATATATATATATGTTATGATACCATCAAAAAATATATGTGACATTAAAAAAGTATAGCCTTTTATACATATGATTTAAAAAAAAAAACTAAATATGTATGTATTAAGTTTTTTCTTTTAGAGTTAATTACACCTGTCAAATACTTGGAATATTTTTTCCTGCCAACCGAAGAGAAGTTATATTCACCAACTACGTCTACGCGTACCCTTAAGTTCATCTTTCCTCAGTTTTCCCACCTTAAAAAAGGTACAACTATTACATAATCATTCAATTCCAAACTTATCATGTCTCCTCCAATAGTGCACAACATTTAATATATCAACCCCAATTTTCTCTCAAGTTAGTATATCTGTATTTCCCTCTATCTGGAGGAATTCATTTCCTCCCCATGCTTCATTTTTTCTGTACTTTTCCTTGCATTCAATGGCATTTTCCTCTCAATTCTTGGTGATCTTGAAATGACTCAACTTTCTTCCCTTTATTGTCCTTTTGTCTATGCATAGCTTTGCTGACATTTTCTATTGTCTACAACGTGACATGCTCATGTGTATTCAAGATCTAAACAAGAACTTCTGCGAATCAAACTTTTTAAAATCTTTCTCATGGATCTGGTGAGCCAAAAACATTATCTTCATGATTTTCAAGCACTTTCCCCCATGACAACTCCTTCAACTAATTCACTTTTTGGCTCATCTCGGCATTCTTCACATTCTGGTTTTCCAATCATTGCTGTGGCTATTATTGGTATAGTAGCCACTGGTTTCTTGCTGGTCAGCTACTACATCTTTGTGATCAAATGCTGCTTGAATTGGCACAGAATTGATCTTCTGCGGCCGTTTTCCTTCTCCAGAAGGCGACGTGTGAACGACCCTTTAATGGTTTACTCTCCGGCAGTTGAAAACAGAGGACTTGATGAAGCTGTAATCCGGTCAATACCAATTTTTCAGTACAAGAAAAGTGACCAGAAAAATAAATCTGGAGAGAGGAGCTTCTGTGAATGTGCTGTTTGCTTGAATGAGTTTCATGAAGAAGAGAAGCTCAGAATCATCCCAAATTGTGGGCATGTTTTTCACATAGATTGCATTGATGTTTGGCTGCAAAATAATGCAAATTGCCCACTTTGCAGAAATAGTATTTCTGCTACTTCAAGGTTTAATTTAGATCAAATCATGCTTTCTATCACTTCTCCTCAAGATCCAAATAGGATTGTTGATAATTTTACAGGTAGGGATGAAGACTATGTTGTGATTGAAATTGGTGAACAAAACCAAACCAATCAATCATTGCTTAGAGTTCAAGAAAGATTGAATTCAGGAGAATTATCGACGCATTCAATTAGTCCTTCACCAAGAAGGACAGAGCCCAAAGCATCCCAAAAGAAAAAGAAAAAGTTCAGTCACATTTCAAGCATGGGAGATGAGTGCATTGATACTAGACAGAAAGATGAACAATTTGCAATTCAACCCATAAGAAGATCCATTTCAATGGATTCTGCAGCCGATCCACATCTTTATTTAGCAGTTCAAGAGATTATGAAGCAGCAGAGACAGGTCCCTGATGTAATTAGTCCTAGTGAAGGTAGCAGCAGAATCAGAAGATCATTCTTTTCTTTTGGACATGGAAAAGGTTCAAGAAATGCTGTTCTGCCAGTCCATTTGGAGCCATAGGGCCATTACATATTTGATTTTCTTTATTTTTTCCTTCAGAATTTTATGATATAGAAATAGATATTTTTCACTTTTGTTTCTCTTTATTACATAGAAGAGATTGCAGAGAGTTTAGATTTTTCATTTTTTAATAGGGCAGACTGTAATATATTGAATCATTAATTGAACTTTAGAACTTGATCAGCTGTGCTCGTTTATCTTTTATGATCATCTTTCAGTGTAATGACATCAGGGGCAGGATCACGCAACAAATTTGACCCGAAAGCAATGATTATATACATCATTGTATCAAGAACCTTTCTGCCTCTCTGTTTCTTTTCAAAATTCCAATTTGTTCATATATGTATAGTTGAAATGAGTGATCTCTCCTTTGTTTTCTTGCAAAAAAGTAGAAGAATCAAAAGAGTTTGAGAAAAATATGAAGAGGGACATGTCTGTTTCCATTGATGTTGTATGTACAGATAGAAAGGTCGGTCCCCTTCCTAATGGAACAAGGGTACAAGCACCGAACCTTCTTTATTATCAATGTGGTCGGTGTAATATGGTAATGGGGAGTGAATCCCAATTTTCACAAAAAAAAAGTTTGTAAATCCCAATTTTAAGTTTTTAGATGAAGTAGTATTTTAATATAATATTAATATATTAAATAATTATTATTTACTTATTGAATCTATTATTGAGCATTTTTATTCCTTCAAAAGATAAAAAATTAATGAGTCAAATGCGGTTTTTGATTGATTTTCCAGCCTGGAGTGGAGAATGATTCAGCTTCCAATCCAAGATTCATTTATTAAAAAAAAAACTAAAAAAATTAATGTTTCAAGTTGTAAACTGCTATAGAAAGTAGATGAAGAAAAGAATTCAAGAATATTAGCAGTCCCACACTTCTACCTATTTATGCTGCCCTGCGCCTTCACTTGTGGCCCCTTTATGATGGGCCTTAAGCCATCGAGGGAGAGGTCTCGTGGTCGTGGATATACTTGAGAAAATATTTTGAATATTTTTTCTCTGAATTAAAATTGTTGTGCGGAAAATTGATTCAATTTGGGATTTAAAGTTAATGTTTCATTTTTACTAATGGATCACACTTTCTTTCTTTTTTATCATTGGTATTTCTCTCTCAAAGATTTAATTCATCTCAACCTTTTTCTTTTGAAATAAGTCAATTTTTATGAAATAAAAAACAAATAAATTAATTAACTACGAATTATCAATTTTTTTAATTAGTTATTTATCTATTTATCTCATTTTTTCCTATGAAATTTGACCACAAATAAAAAAATTACATCGTTATTTTTTATATGTTAAACTTTGACATTGCATGTTTTTAATTTTTTTTTTCAAGTATTGTATGTTGGGAATTTTTTTTTCTTTTTGTAAATTTAAAAGTTACCATTTTTAAAATGTAAACTTAAAAGTGGGGAAAGTAGGGACAAATGGGCTAGTTGAAATGCTTCCCCTTTATTTAATTATTTGTTTTTGCCATATTTGTTTCTTTTTAAGTTATCAGTTTTGCCCAATGAAGAATGACACATTCTACCTTCCAAACTTCAGTAATCCAATGAAGAAAATATAGCAATTGTAGCAAATTAATACTTTATTTCAGAACTGTCCATTAAAAAAAACACACACACACACACATTTCAGAAATGTCAACTAAGCCCACCAATTCATAGGCCTAACTCCTTATAATGCAAATTTATCATGAACATTAATATGAGCTTTTACCAAAATGCCTATCTCACTATAGATCTTGAGGAGAAGGGTACTCAAAATATTCCCATTATAAATGTGACTTCACTTTAAATAATACTTTATTCATTCAATTGTATTCTTACTTTCGACTTTAATTAAAAATAAAAGAACTTCATTAAATTTAATTAATTTATAAAATTATCTTTAATATTAATATAATGAATTATGAAATTTATGAGTTAGTGACTTTTGACTTTAATTAAAAATGAAACAACTTCATTGAATTTAATTAATTTATAAATTATATTTAATATTAATATAATGAATTGTGAAACTAAATCGCTTTAATTAAGATGTTCAATAATGGATAGTATGATTTAGCGCTACATCAATTTTTTAAATTAAAAAGTTTATTAATAAAATTTAAAATGACAAATATATTTATTTTTTATTGAATAAAAATATAAATATTTAATTTGGAACTTAATGAATATAACTTAAACATTAAATCTATTACAATATTTCCTCAAAATAATAATTTAAATATAAAATTATACTAAAAATGTTTTTAATATAGGCGTTTAAAAACCATTGCAACTTGACAATGCAACCCTGCTAAAATCGTGACGTGGCAAACCAATCTTCCATCATTGTCATCATCTTCCTTACCTCAACATTTTCGACAGTTGCAGAAACAGAAGTTCAAGGCACAGTAGCAGCCATGAAGATTATGGTAGCAATCAAAAGGGTCATTGATTACGCCGTCAAAATTCGGGTTAAGCCCGACAAGGTTTGAGACACTTATAAGCAAAATTATCCCAAAATCCATTATGTTTTTCGGCAAAATTTGATTTGATTTTTGAATTCACAGAGTGGTGTGGAGACGAGCAATGTGAAGATGTCGATGAACCCCTTCTGTGAAATAGCTTTAGAAGAAGCCATCCGAATAAAAGAATCTGGTTTTGCTTCTGAAGTTATAGCAGTCAGTATGGGTCCGCCCCAAGTTGTGGACACTCTAAGAACCGGGTTAGCCATGGGTGCTGATCGGGCTATTCACGTGGATTATCCCGGAACTCTCTATCCCCTTTCCGTTGCGAAAATTCTCAAAGCTCTTGTCCAGGTCGAGAATCCTGGTCTGCTTTTGCTTGGCAAACAGGTTTGATATTTTTTCCCTTTTTTCTTGTGGCTCAATTTATTTAGACAAAATTTTCTTGTTTTACTCTTAATTTTTCTGTCTTTATGCATAAAGATGGTAACTTTATTGGTGTAGCAATATGGCAGTTCTACTCTGATGTGAAGGAGTAGTTTTTCAATTGATAGTATTCAATTTCATTTCCATGGTTTCATTGATTTTAATCAAGTTATTATTTATGTATTTATTTGGAACCACATTTCATAGTGTAATTCAAATGCTGCTACTGAATGCAAACATAAGACATGCTAATTTGTTGGGATTTCTATTTGGATAATGTGTTTTCCCTCTAAACTGAAAATAAAGAATACGAAAAGAGATGGTTGCTCCAGTGGGGTGTTAGTAGACCTAATAAAGAAAGGTTGGATAGACAAATTAGTGCTGCATTTTTCAAGAGACTATATGCTCTATTTAGAGGTGGAGAAAACTTTTTATTCATAATAATTTTGTTTTAACCCCTGTCCATCTTCATTTTTGTTCCATTAGGATAACTTATAAGTTTATTATGGGCTAGAGACAACGTTATGCTTGTCCTAGCCTATATTGTACCATTTGTTTGATTATATTCAATAAAGATCCTTTTTTCTGGTATAAAAGGAACAAGTTGGATAGGAGGCAATTGATTGTCGAGGTATAGATAGACCTTTTGTTGTTCTTCATTACTATGATGTAGATTGTTAGGATTTGTGGTCTAAGTAGTTTTTTTTTTTTTTGATAAGTAAGTAGTTTCTATTCAGGCCTTATATTGTCGGGATGTTAATGGATGATTATAATTAAATACCTTTTACTGTACTGCTACTTATATAAGAGCTCACATAAAAAACGTAATAACTGATAGTTGAGTTGCAGGCAATTGATGATGACTGTAATCAGACAGGCCAAATGGTTGCTGGGATTCTGAAGTGGCCGCAGGGGACCTTTGCTTCCAAGGTTGTCCTTGTTCACAAGAACTTATAATTTGGATGTGCTTTATTCTTGTGAGAAGAACGATACTGATTCTTCTATGGCTTTGCGACACTTTTGATGTCCCAGTGTCACATGTATAATATTTATACTCTCTTTCTTATGGAAAATTTTATTTTATTTTATTTTCTTGAGGATTAAATTATGTTTTGTTGCAGGTTGTGTTGGATAAAGAAAAGAAAGTAGCAACAGTGGATAGAGAGGTTGATGGTGGTCTTGAGACTTTATGTCTGGATTTGCCTGCTGTGATTACGTAATTTTCTATCCATTTACTACTCCCTTTGTGCCTTTTGTTCAATCTTTACCAATGGAATGTCCTGCAACAAATTTTAGGAGATCTAGTCATCTTTCTCTCTTATAAGTATCCACAATCATGGTAAGTACATATTCTTTTGGTTATATAAGAATGGAAAGATTCTCATGTGTAACTGACAAAGAGAAAATTGCCTTTAGGATATTTGATCTTGGAAATATATAATGATGGTATTTTCTCATTGAAAGAGTTAGTGAAAGCGCTGAAGAATGTTTTTTGGATTGTATTAATGTAGTAGATTAAACATATCTTTTGTTTTCATTACTTCTAAATATGTTGTCGTTAGAGACCTTGTTGGGGCGTGTATTTATAGGGCTCATATTGTATCAGCCAGGAAAAGATATTTCTTCTTTGCTTATCCTTGATGTGAATCATTGCTTTATCTTTGAACTCTTACCTTGGACAAACTTTATGCAGACAGAATGCCAATGGATGTTTATCATATTATAATAACTCCAAGTGGTAAACATAAGAGTCAGTGGACAGTGTGTAAACTTGAGAGCTGGAATATATTAGCTATGAATTGATGCTTTGAAGAATAATATCCAAGTGTTTAATCTATATTTATCCTAATCAAATAGGAATGTTAGACTTGGGTGCATAGTCTAGCTTTTGCTCAATGAATCTGTTGTCATTTGACACAGTTAGGTTCACTTGAATGACCTTGTGGATAGGTAACTGTGTGGAAATTTAAGCTGCCGAGCAGCTTCATGAGTTTGATTGCAGTTGTAAATGTGTGACAACTGTGGAAGGGAGAGAGTATTCCTGACTGCGTAGCCTCTTCTTATACTTGAACTAGTTACCATGGAGTGAAAAAGGACTAGCTTGCTTAGCTGTCTAAATGATTTTACTATAATAGTAAACAGTTTCATTTTTGACTTCATATCGTTAGTAAGGAATATTAACAGCATCTTTAAAAGGCAAGAAAGCCTGAGCCATATTTTTTGTTTCTATAATTTGATTCTTTTGGCAGTGGTGGTGGAGCTTAACATTTAAGCAGAGAACTGATAGCATTGAATTGCCTAATTAGATAGATGCTACCTTAGTGTGTTTGTAAAGCTACTTGAACACTGTTTGTCCAATCTGTATCTCTGACTTGGCTATTTCTCCTTATTGGACCACTATTTTCTTCAGATAGCATATCTGAAATAGAAACCACTTGCACGGGATTCTGTTGCAAATAGCAACACAAGTCTCGTTCAAAATTAGGGAGAGATGTATAATATTGGAAACCTAATTTGCTTTCTTCCTGAGAAATGACCAAAAACTGCAGTGAAGTTCTCTGCAAAATAATACTAATGATAATTGGTAATCGTCCGTGAGAATAGCAATAATAATAATAATAATAATGTAGCACATCTTGTGTCATGCATTCTCAATGTTTTTAATTCTTAATTTTATATGCTGCCAGCTAATCTGCTCAATCCTGTCCATATTGCAGGACTGATCTGAGACTGAACCAACCGAGATATGCAACACTCCCAAACATAATGAAAGCAAAATCAAAGCCCATAAAGAAAGTTACTCCAGATGAGTTGAAGGTCGAAATCAAATCCGATATTGAGGTTCTTGAGGTAACTGAACCTCCCAAGAGGAAAGCAGGTGTTATTGTTTCTTCTGTAGATGAACTAATTGACAAGCTTAAGAATGAAGCACATGTTCTTTGAACCACTTAAATTGTTTGCTGCTGGAATTCATGATCCACTCAATATCGCTCTAGAATTGTCCAAGCAGCTATTGTAGAATCCTTTGTGCCATATTGTTTGTTTACACATCAATAATAAGCTGTGTATTCTTGACAATCCATGAAAGCCCTTATTGTACCAAGGTTTCATAATTGCTGGTTATTTGATCTGGCTCGTGACTTGTTTTAGCTTATTAAAGCGCCTTAGCTCCAATAGGGCCCTGATGAGTTCATCAAGTAGTCAAAATGTTTGTCAACTTCTGTAAAATTTACATTTTCACTTTCATAATAACTGGATGATAACCATTTTCTGTCAAATTTAATAATTACTGCAATGGTTAATATTTCACAAGAGAGTAAATTAGATTATGTATTAAAAGATTCGAGGTCTCTATCATTTACGCAGTTATAATAATATATGGAGTTAATCTGTATTCCTTTCTTGTCAAATTGCAATCATAAACTTTACAACTTTAATAAAGTCTAAAGATAGCTTTCAATTTTTGACAAACTTGGACTGCTCTAGTGTTAATCCATTAGAATAGTACGCTTCATACAATTCTTCACAAAAAAGTTATACCATTCTAATGTGATATAATTTTCTTTTATGCTTATAGTTCATAAAAAATAGGTTCACTTACAATATTCAATGTGATACTTTCTTTTAATCCTTTAAGAGTATAACCATACTGTAGTATTCATATTATCAAGACTTGAAAATTTTATAGGTTCCCCAAAGACTTTATAATACCTACAACACATCCAACTAATGATGCTCAAGATTTGCATCATGATCCATCTGAAGCAGAATTTCTCTATATTTAGTCTCTCAATGTGCATTAATTTTGAAAGGAAAATAAATAGTGAGAGGCCAAAATGAAATTGCTCCAATTATCCCAATAATGTTATTGAGAAATGGAAACATCAGAGCCAAAAGTGTCGTCAATCCAACATAAGTAGTCCTCCAAAGAACCCTAAAAATGTTGAAATTGAAATGGCCTAAATACAAATCTTCGTTCAATTTAGAATTTGGCCACTCTCTTCTGACCAAATTTTCCATAAATCCAAAAATCGGCTGTGCACAAATCTACAAGAAGAAGAAGGAAGATATTCATAATTGTAGATAAAGCCATTTTATACTTGAATCCAAGAAAAATATTTAATATAAATTGATAGAGAATGTCAACAGCTTATATACTTCAGATAATTTTTATTTTGAAGTTGTCCATTTCTGCCAAAGATTTTGAGATTGTTTGAATATTAAAATAAGTAATTTTATATACCTCATAAATTCCAATGACTTGTGCAATGACGCAATAATCAAATTTGATAATTTCCAAATATTTAAAATAAATAATTTTATATACCTGGTAAGTTCCAATAAGATGTACGACAATGCAACTATTGGCCAAGTAAACAAGCCAAAATGGCTCAAAACCTCCAATGCCGGTAAGCAAATATTCAGGTGTATTATTACCAAACGCAGCATATCCCATTAGGTCATATAGCAAATAAAAAATTGTTGCCATGGAGATTCCAACTGTCGATTCTCATTTCATGATCCTATTTTCTGGTGGAGGAGAACGTATTGTATATCTTGTAAAGACATATTACATTGGTTACTATATATCTATATATATCAAATTACTATATTGCTCCGTTCTCTAAAATTAAATGTTTACCTTTCTATTTTGAAATGAATGAAATTAAATATTTACTTTTCTTGATATAAACATATTTCTTTATATAAATTTTTATTAACTATCTCTTTTATTGAAGGAATTTATATTATATTACTAATGGTTTGCATCACTAAACTAATTAATAACAAGGATAATAATGTAAATTTTTTAAAGTTAAATATAAATATTTAATTCTAAATGTAAGAATATTTATTAAGTATAGAAGTAAGTAAATTGAATCTCAATAAGGACATGTGAAAAGCCCATAAGCAAATGCTAGATCTCCGATTGCAGTGAAAAAATTCCATAATTTATCTTGAATTGACAAGTTATCTCCGATAGGCACTCCAATCAAATTTGTGGGAGCATGTCCTCCTTTATTATAGAAAAATATATAAATGGTATAAAAAAAAACAATCATACAGTATCAAATCTAAATAGTGAACAAATTTTAACTTACCATAGTAAAGAAATTTTTAAAAAAATAGTATTACCTACTGCTTTAGCTATTGAGAGCCCAAGGCCAATAGAGGAATGATTAAAACACCTCAAGCTCGACAGGAAGGATAGTCTTGAGAGGTTGCTAATGTTGGGAATTTGACTCATAAGCAATTGAATTCCACCAAAAATAATGGATTGATGAATATATAGAGATGCATGACAATTGACAGCATGCCCATGTTTTTGAAAGCATTGTGACCTCTGGATTGCTCTAAACAATAAAATCAAGTGTAAAAGGGAAAATTATTAGGAAAGAAAGATTAGGCATACTGGAAATGCTTAAATCAATTATTTAATTTAAAATATTTACATTTCATTGACTTATAACCCTACTACTTATCAAATTAATAATAAGGATATAATGTAAGTTTAAAAGATCAAAGACTCTTTTTAATTTTAAGTGAATATTCAATTTTGAATAAATGTAGTATTATTTAAATAAAAGGGTAAACAATTCAAATGTTTGAACTACCAAAATATAATATGCTTTTAAGTATTTCACACATATTAAGAAGAAAATCTAATTTTTTAAATACATTAATTTATTACTCCCTTTGTCTTATTCTAATGGTCTACTTTGAACCTGTATAATAATTAAAAAGAAGTATTGAAAATTATAATTAATTATGCAAATAAACTTACTAATTTATCATCATTTAATAGCTAGATATTAATCATACTAAAAAAATAGATTCTCCAATAAATTTGCTAAATGGTATTATTTAGCATATTTATATGCATGGTATTCTTACTATTTTCAGGCAAACGATTATAATAAGATGTAGAACTATGGAGGATAATTTGGACAAATTAATTAGTATAAAATTATTTAAAACTTGAGTAGTAATAAATTATAGTGTTATTTCTTATGATCGAAATTGGATATTTACACTTTTATTTTAGATATTAAAAAATTAAAATTCAACTTTCAAAAAATGTATAAATATTTATCATCTAAAATATATTAACAACTTCTTTATTTATTTTTTTTAAAAAATATTATACCCTATTTGTAGATACAATCGTATTACTCTACAATAATAATAAGAATAGCTAGCTAGCCTGGTGATTTTCTTAATTAATAATCTAATTAGTTAATTAATCTATTAAATTTCCATCTAGTTCTTTTTAGGTCTAAATTGAAGAAAGAGAAATAATAAACTAGTTAGATAGTAGTCCCTATGGGAATGAATACTTCACTTTATATTACTTTAATACATTTATAGATTATACGTACATCGTATATATATATATATATATATTACATTTATATCAACATGACATTATTTTTTATTGATAAAATGAAAACATGGCTAATTTTGTTTTTTTGTTCAGATAAAATGTTTTATAGAGTGCCGATCAGCTCGTGCAATAGTTTGATATAAGTATAATTTTTATTTTCTCAGCTTTTAAGATATAATTCGTCATTCAAAAGTATTGCCAAAGAATTTAAAAATAATAAAATCATATATTCTTCAAATCAAATTTCTTAAAGAGCTTTCTAACAAATTATCTAAGATTGAAGTAAAAAAAGGCTAACAATTAACAGTAAAATTTTCAAAAATTTAATAAATACTTATCAAATTCAATAAAATGACTTATATTATTTTGAAAAGATCAATTGTAAAATTTAGTAATTCAGTTTCATGTCCTAAATTGTAGACATGATTATTTTAGGACAGGAGAAAGGATTATTTTATAGAGATCAACTGATTTTCACCTAAATATCTCCTAAGGATCGCTGCAGTTCCGCGATCCTTTCTGTTTGCTTGGATAGTTTGATACTTTCTTTAAAATGCATGTTGTGTTTGGTTACTTTGCTTTCCTTTCTCTCTTTTTTTTTTTTTTTTTTTTTTTTGTAATTCTTTCGCTAAAGACCCAACAAGTAATCTGACTACAGCTATATATATATTTTACTTTGTTAGTTTGGAAGAAAGACAGATCATGAAGCCTGGTACACAAACTGGAATATCGGATGATTATGGCAAACCAAGGCGGACAGGTTTTTTTTTTTTTAACAAAAGATTTTTTGAAAAACTTCAATATATAAATATATATATATATATATATATATGTGTGTGTGTGTGTGTGTGTGTGTGTGTGTGTGTGTGTGTGTTGTTTATTTACTATTTCCTCATGGGGGTTATCGGGTCCCTTCTTGTGAGACTTGACAGTGTAAAGATAAGGCTTTGGCAATTTTTCCAAGATGTAAAAGTAGAATGTTTTCGATGTTGAATGAGTTACTAATAAATTATTTCTTGCTTAGAGAGCCATGTTTGAATTGAATATTGCTTATTTGAAATTTCAAATAGTATTTTGTGTCTTGAATTGACGATGAGAATAAGGTTGTGTTAACATTTTTTAAAAATGTGAAATTTGTTTGAATATAACTTGATTAATTTTAATATATTAAATTTGAAGAGGTTAAATGTTGTTTAAGCTTGTGCAATAGCTGTTAAGTTAATTAAAACACTACTTATGGCCCAGATGAGATATTGTATTAGAGAAAGTATCATTTTATTATAGTGCTCTTTGCCAATTTAATCCTTTAAGTATAATTTCTTGAACGTTTTTGTCCTTTTCGTTTAATTTTACTTTTAACAAAAAATATTCAGAATCCAGCCTGAAAATGCACATGCCCTTCTAATGATCCATTTTTGAAGTGCAAAAAAAAAAAAGAAGTAAAACTTTCACGAATTTGAATATTTATTTTTTTATTTTTGAATGTTCATAATTAAATATTCACTTTTAAAAATAAGTATATTTTTCATTACATTTTTACTAACAACTTCCTTAATTTAAAAAATTTGCATCTAAGTCACTTAAACTAAATTATTGATAACAAGGATAAAGAAGTAAATTTTTTAATGTCAAAAACTATACTTCTTAATTTTGTAGATTAAATCAAATATAAACATTTAATTCTGGACGATTGAACTATATAACATTAACGTACCTCCCCTAAATGAGATTTGTTGTTAAAAGCTTCTAATCTTTTTCCACAAGATCCATATATTCCAACCTATTCTACGGTACAAAGGAAAATCATAATATCAAATGTACAATTACTATTATGGTTTTAATTTTGATTTCGATGAAAAATTGAAATTTTAAAATAAGTTTTAAAATTAAAGAAAATAAAATTGTTATTTAAAATTAGGTTTGCACTTAATTTTTGTTCAAAAATTAAGTTACCTATGTATCCTGTGAGGATATAAATTAACAAAATCATAATAATTTTCTTACTTGTAAATTGTTTCCTTACCTCAATCGATTATTCAGAACTTTCGACTCTCGTATTAGTAGAAGTCTTCTCAATGTCAATATCAAACAAACCTTTCAACTTTAACACAATCATCAATTCTTCCTTAATTTAATCGATTATTCATGAGCTTTCAATTTTCGTGCTAGTAGAATTCTCATCAATGTCAATGTCAAACAAATCTTTCAACTTTAACACAATCATCGAAATATATTGAGTTTCTAAAGAATCATAAGTTAAAGATGATCGATTTTTAAATAATATATTTCTCAATCACTAAAAGATTCTAGTGGAATTATTGATATTAGAGCTATTAGTATTCCTATCAATCAAATACGTGATTGACTTTTTTTTTCTTCTTTCAATTTATCAACGTATGATGTCAAGGCTTCAACATCATCACTTACATCTTCAAACTCAAGATATTCGAATTATGGAATGGAACTCGATCTGGATGACAAAGAAGAGGGCATTCATTTCTTGTTTCATTATCATATAAATAGATATGCATAACCCTTTTGTTTACTAGTAGGGCATTAACAACACTAGAACACAACCTTTAGTTTAAATTTGTATATCATAAGTTGATCTATACTACAAATACAAATTAAATATATTTTATTAACATTATTAATTATTATTGAAATACCATATTTTTATTATAGTTTTATCATAAATACAATTATAACACACATATATTTGTGTGTGTGTGCATATAATTGTTATTGTAAACCTTATATTTTAATCTATATGGAAAAAACCTTATTTTGAGAAGTTATGGTGATAAGGCAATTGGATGAAAATAAAAAAGAAGAAGAAAGAAACATTGTCAAATCATATTTATGAAAAACAAAATTTCTTAATTGTTTGAATCTCCCGTTCTAACGATTTATGAACTTTCATTTTGATTTATGAAAATGAAAGAACCTAAACTAAAACCGAAATCGTTGGTTCATAAATTGTCATGAAGTGTAAATTTAGTTGATAATTTATGAACAGTTAATCGCAGTTGGGTTTCTATTAAATCTTGGCTAGGTCTACTAAAAAATACAATCTTGATACTTTTTATTAGAAGAAAAACTCAAAATAAACAAGAAGGACCAAAACGGCAAAAAAAATTAAACTTTATAAACTAAATTGACAAATCATTCTTCTATAAAAAAGTTTTGGATAATTAATTGATTAACTTATATATTTGTTTATAAAAAAAATCAATTAGGAACGTTTTGGTCAGCAAGTTCACTTGTCATATCGGCAGTGATTGGATCTGGAGTCCTTTCTCTTCCTTGGGGCTATAGCACAACTAGGGTGGATTTTTTGAACTATCGGTTTGGTGATTCCCAGACCCAATAATCGGTGGAACAAGCTACACTTAACTCCCAAGCAGTTCGTAGATATTCTGGTAAGTGTTCATAATGCTTTTCTTCTTATAGGCGTAACCCATTTCGTACTTGGTGCAATCACTCAATATATTGATCTTTTTGGACATGGAATTGGATATATTATCACAACATCTTCTAGTATGATGCAAGTATTTTTAAGAATGCTTTATAAATACATGAAAAATGAATACTAATAAATTTTTTTATGTGCATCATTATTTTCCTAATAAATTTTATCTTTTTCAGTTTATTTTATTATTCAGAGCAATTGTAGCGCCCCAAATGATGAGCAACTCGCGAGATACTCGGTTAATGCTCGATTCGAGTTCGAGTTCGAGCCGAGCTCGAATCAACTCGTTAAAAATTTGAGTCGAGCTTGAGTTCAAAATTAGTTAACTTGTGATTCGTCGAGCCGTTCGCAAACTAAAAAAAAATATATTTTTATATTATTTTTTTTTCAATTTTTTTATTATTTTTTTAAAAAATATATTTTAAACTTAAGTTCGAGCTCGACTCGAAAGTTATCTTTTATTCAAACTCAAATCGAATTTAAATTGATTAAAAATTTGACAAATCGAACTCAAACTTAAATTTTTAATTTCAATGGAGTTCGAGCTCAAATGAACAAAATATATTCGAGATCGAACTTGGACTTGGTAAAGCTCAGCCTTTTGCAACCGAAAGGCTTTAATTATGAGCATTGTTAGTCATTTCTCAAGCATTGTTAGTCACAATGCTTTCATAGGCATGGAAAGGCTGCGAAATGTCTAAGTATCTATGTATCCATCCTACACTATTTTTGGTTTAATTCAATTTTTTATGAGTCAAATTCCCAATGTTGGGTATTTCCCAACACTCAGAGAAATCACAAACGCAAACGAAAACAGAAATAACACACAGATAATTACGTGGTTCGGTATAAAACCTAATCCACGGTGCTCAGCAAGAACACACAGTCACTCTATATTAAGATTACACCCTCAGGTAGGCAGTTCCAGCCATTCACTCTCAATCTCACTTTACAATCTATTCGAAAATAGATAAGGTATCAGAGAGAACGACAAATATCAGGAGAGGAGACAGAGGAAGAGGAACAACAGGCAGAAGACCTAATCGGCTAGGTTACAAATGAGAGAAACGCAGTATATATATGGGTCCGTCCAGAGCGGGTCGGAATTCGACCCGCTCGGTTGACCCGTGGAACATCAAGGGTTGATCCGAGATTCCAGCAGCATTTTACTCTTATCTGGATAAACAGAGAGGGTGACCCAAGTCATGTATAAGCCCATCATCATTGGGTTTATATATTGGACTGATCAGGTGGACAATTCCAACAAACTCCACCTTGAACACAAGTATCAGCCAATTTAGAAAGAGTGTGTGTGTTCATTTTGCCTCATAACACAGTTTCTCAGCCAGTTCTAGCCTTGATCAATGTGTAGAAGTTCTCTGCACATAAAAAACTTGTTAGTAGGAACAATTTTAGTACCAAAATCAGCAAGATTATCATGCGTACTAATTTTCCTAACATCAACTATCCCATTTGTAACTTTCTCACGAATGAAATGGTATTTAACATCAATATGTTTAGTTCTTTCATGATAGACAGGATTTTTACACAAGTGCAGAGAACTTTGGCTATCAGTGTAAATAATGGCCTTTGATTTCAGAAAATTCAGTTCATGTAATAAACCTTGAAGCCAAATTGCTTCTTTTATAGCCTCAGTAGTAGCTATATACTCAGCTTCTGTAGTGGATAAGGCAACTACAGATTGCAATTGAGATTTCTATGAAATACAATTATCAGCTAAAGTAAAGAAATAAGAGGTAGTGGACTTTCTACCAGACTTATCACCAGCAAAATCAGAATCTACATATCCAACTAACTCTAAATTATCAGTCCATTTAGAGTAATGCAGACCAAAATCCCAGGTACCATTCAAATATCTAAGAAGCCATTTTAAAGCATGCCAATGATCCTTACCAGGATTAGACATGAATCTACTCAGTAAGCTAATTGCATATGCAAGATCAGGTCTGGTAGAAACCATGGAATACATAACAGAACCAATAGCCATTCTATAAGGAACATGCTTCATTTTAGATTTTTTAGATTCTGTTTTAGAACAAGTTTTGTCAGATAGTTGAAAATGAGAAGCAAGAGGCACATTCACAGATTTGCAGGAATTCATAGAGAATTTAGAGACTATCTTTTTCAGAAAGGGCTTTTGAGAGATGAACATAGAGTTATTACTTTTATTTCTGTTAATGTGCATTCCAAGAATTCTAGATGCAATTCCTAAGTCTTTCATGTCAAATTCAGCTTTCAATAAACATTTAAGTTCAACTATTTTATCAATGTGTTTACTAGATATAAGCATATCATCTACATAAAGAAGCAAGTAAACAGCATTATCAACAGAGTTACCAGAATAGTATAAACAGTTATCAAAATTGCTTCTTTTGAAGCCAACACTTACCATGAAAGTGTCAAACCTTTTGTACCATTGCCTTGGGGATTGTTTAAGTCCATACAGAGACTTCTTTAGCAGACACACAGTGTCATCCTTACCTTTTTCAAAACCAGGAGGTTGATTCATATAGATATTTTCATCTAATTCACCATGTAAAAAGGCAGTTTTAACATCAAGTTGCTCAAGTTCTAGATTATAAAAAGCAATTAAAGATAACATAATTCTGATAGTCTTGTATTTAACAACAGGAGAGAAAATTTCATTGAAATCAACACCTTCAACCTGAGTAAATCCCTTAGCAACCAATCTTGCTTTGAACCTAGGTGGTTCAGTAGGGATTTCACTTTCCTTTACCTTGAAGACCCATTTGCAGTCTACCACCTTTTTCTTACCAGGTTTGGGTACCAAAATCCAAGTGTTATTCTTTTGCAGAGAAAATAACTCTTCTTTCATAGCACTTAGCCAAGAGTCATAGTTAGGACTCTTCAGTACTTCTTCATAGCAGGTTGGTTCTTTTTCTTCAATAAGTCTCCCTGCAGTAAGGGCATAGGAGATCAAGTATGAATACCCATACTTACTTGGAGCTTTTACATTTCTTCTTACTCTATCTCTTGCCAGTTGATAGTCTTGCAGAGCTTGACCTTGAGCTGCTGAGTGTTGGTCACCATCATTATCAAAATCAGTTTCTGATTCAGGCTCAAGGTTTTCAGGTAGGTTACCTGGCTGTTCTTCATTTAGAACAGCTTCAGGGTCATCTTTTCCTTCACTCCCATCAGTTAATGTAGGTTGGTTCTGAGAACTAGAAGTGTCCTCCACCTCAATAAGAACTTTCTTACTTGAGGGAAGATGAGTAGGATTAGTAGGATTAGGGTCAGACTTAACACAAGGCATGTCATCTTCATTAAAAATTACATCCCTACTAATTACTACCTTCACTCCTGGTTCTCCTCTCAACCAGACTTTATAACCTTTTACACCCTCTGGGTAGCCTAAGAAGACACCATTTTTGGACCTAGGGTCTAACTTTCCTTCCTTTTGGTGTGCAAAGGCTGCACACCCAAAAACTCTAAGGTTACTCAGGTCTGGTGGAGAACCAGACCATAATTCTTCAGGTGTTCTAAAGTTTATGGCAGTTGAAGGGGATCTGTTTATCAGATAAACTGCAGTACTGACTGCCTCACCCCAGAAAGGTTTGGGAATACCAGAGGATATCATAAGACATCTCACTTTATCCATTATAGTTCTATTCATTCTCTCAGCAACCCCATTCTGCTGAGGGTTGTATCTAACAATTTTATGTCTAACAATACCACAGGAAGCACACAGATTATCAAAACTTTGATTACAGAACTCAAGACTATTATCAGTTCTAATGAACTTAATTTTCTTACTAGTTTAATTTTCAACAAGAGTTTTCCAATCTCTGAACTTTTGAAAAGTTTGATCCTTAGACTTTAATAAGAAGATCCACACTTTTCTAGAAAAATCATCAACTATTGACAGAAAATATACATTCCCCCCATATGTAGAGATTCTTTCAGGCCCCCATAAGTCAGAATGAATGTACTCTAATATCTCAGTGGTCTTGTGTGTGCCAGTGGAAAAACTCAACTTATGTTGTTTTCCTAAGATGCAATGCTCACAGAATTCAACAGATTCAACTATATCTCCATTTAAAAGATTCTGTTTGCTTAAAAACTGTAACCCTTTTTCACTAATGTGGCCTATTCTCTTATGCCACAACATGCCCTTTTCATCAACATGCTTTACAAGAAATGCAGAGTGTTTAGAAATAGTAGAACCAGACAATACATACAAACCATTTATCTTTTCACCCTTTAAGATAATGAGTGAGCCTTTACAAACCTTAAGGCAGCCATTTTCTGCCTTGTATGAATAGCCTGCTGAGTCAAGCATACCAAGAGAAATTAAATTTCTCCTCAAACTAGGTACAAATCTAACATCAGTTAGTTTTCTTACCACTCCATCATGCATTTTGATGCATATAGAACCAATACCTTCAATTTGACAATATTCATTATTGCCCATATACACTTTACCTTCAAAGACTACCTCAAAGGTGTCAAACCAGTCCCTGTTGGGACTCATGTGAAAAGTGCAACCAAAATCAAGAAGCCAGTCAGAAGAAGCACAGTTATCAGTAGCACACAACACTTCAGCATACATAGTATTTGCAGTAATATCAAATTCACTACTGTTGCTATTGCTATGGTAATTACTGCTATTATTCCTTTTCCTGTTAAGTTTCTCATCCTTAATCCTTTTGAAACATCTATTCTTTAAATGACCTTCCTTCCCACAGCAAAAACACTTCCTATTCTCTTTGTCTCTGGACTTAGACCTACCTCTACTTCTAGATTTGTTCCTATTGTAGTGATGTTCCTTTTTCTCAGGTCTACTTCTAATATACAGGTTTTCCCCATTACCCTTATTTTCCATTTTAAGGTCAAGTTCTTTGGACTGTAAAGCTGATTTAACGTCAGCAAAAGTCAGGTCTTCCCTACCATATTTAATAGCAGACTTAACATCCTTAAAGGAATCAGGCAAAGAATTCAACAAAATCACAGCTTGATTTTCATCAGAAATAGACTCCTCAATATTAGACAGTTCAACAATAATCTTGTTTAAATCATCTAAGTTATCATCCAAAGACTTTGCAGCAGACATTTTAAAACCAAATAATTTTTCTTTCAAGTAAATTTTATTTGACAAAGATTTTCTCAGATAAAGTTCATCGAGTTTACACCACATTTTATAAGCAGAATCAAGACCAATAAGTTGTCTGAGCACATTATCAGATAGATGTAGTACAAGAATACTGTGTGCTAATTCTAATTTCTCAGATAAAATTTCATATTTCCAGGATTCTGGGAAGGACTTTGAATCAGAAATAGCATATTGGACTTTATTTTGAACTAGAATAGCCCTCATTTTCATTTTCCAAATTCCATAGTCACCTTGGCCATTAAAGGCCTCAACATCAGCCTTATTGCTAGACATTATAACTATCAGAGAAATTTAAAAAATATATATATATATATATAGAAGCAGGTTCAGACAGTATTCAGAAGTTTCAATCGATGAGATACATTTTCAGAGAAGCATGCTATTCTAGTCGACAATAAATTCTTATGCAGTACTCAAGCCACAGTAGACAGTTTAATTTCAGTACAGAGAGTTGCAAAATTCAGACACAGAGAGATACAACCACAGAAAGAAATTCTCACTGACAGAGGCAGATAGATTCTAAAGGAATAGATAAATTCCTCAGTGAGAGAGAGAGAGCACAACTTCAAACACAACACAAAATTTCCACAGGACACAGATACGTCATGCCTCAGTGGGGCACACGCCAGGCCTGATTTTTTTTGTTTTTTTTTTTAAAAAGAAATAGTCTTTAACAGTCTATTCCGAGACGGAGTATCAAAACCCCCAACAGAAGAGAAAAAAAAAACAGAGAAGAGCCAAAAAAAAAATTAGGGTTTCTGAGAGCCTTACCTTTTTCTGTTGGAATCTCGAATTAAACCGGTAAATCTTACCGTAGACGGTTTACTGATCTCAAGATCTTGTTCAGACCGAGTAGCAAACCAGCAATACCTTTTTCCGGCCTCGGCACAGATCAACGAGCAAACCAGAGCTCTGATACCACTGTTGGGTATTTCCCAACACTCAGAGAAATCACTAACGCAAACGAAAACAGAAATAACACACAGATAATTACGTGGTTCGGTATAAAACCTAATCCACGGTGCTCAGCAAGAACACACAGTCACTCTATATTAAGATTACACCCTCAGGTAGGCAGTTCCAGCCATTCACTCTCAATCTCACTTTACAATCTATTCGAAAATAGATAAGGTATCAGAGAGAACGACAAATATCAGGAGAGGAGACAGAGGAAGAGGAACAACAGGCAGAAGACCTAATCGGCTAGGTTACAAATGAGAGAAACGCAGTATATATATGGGTCCGTCCAGGAGCGGGTCGGAATTCGACCCGCTCGGTTGACCCGTGGAACATCAAGGGTTGATCCGAGATTCCAGCAGCATTTTACTCTTATCTGGATAAACAGATAGGGTGGCCCAAGTCATGTATAAGCCCATCATCATTGGGTTTATATATTGGACTGATCAGGTAGACAATTCCAACACCCAACATCGGTGGACTCAAGTGGGTATCGTTCCTGTCAACACTGATGTGCTTCTTCACGCATTTATAGGCCTTGGACTCTCGATGGCCAAAGTTTATAGGTAATAATATTATTATTATTTTCTTTACAACGATATTGACTTTTTAAATTTGTTTCATCATTTAGAATTAATATTTACATCATATATTCAACTTATAAATTTATCTTCTTATGCTATTTCATATTTTTCTTGTAATGTTATTTTAAAGGAGGAGAACAAGATTCCACAAATTTAACTGGAGTGCCTATTGGTCAGAAATTGTCAATTCAAGATAAATTATGGAATTCCTTTGCGACCATGAGAGATATTGCTTTTGCTTATGGTTTTTTACATGTTCTAATTGAGATTGAGGTATAAAACATACTCTCTTCATTTCATTTCAAAATAAGTGTTATTATAAATCTTTGCACATTTATTAAGAATCTTGAAAAGAATACAAATTTTAAAATTAAATTTTAAATTAACCTTAATAAATATTTCAAAATAAATCTCTCATTGTCTATATTTAAATTAATAATCACTTACATTATTTCTTCATTTAAATTTGATAAAATTAGAAAATAATAATAATTGATGCTAAAAAAATACTTATTTTGAAACAAAAGAAAATATATATACAATGATACTTATTTTGAAAAAGAGAGAATATGTTTTATTCTTTTTTTAACTGTATGAAAACTAAATAATAATGGTTTTAGTTGGACTGAAAATGGGTTTTAGTTGTTGGACTTCTTTCCTTATTATTGGGCAGGGTTCAATTAGGTTTTTTCTCTGAGGGAGCCTAAATTAGCTTATGAAGGCTTCATTTTAAAAAAAAATTAATTAATTTCCCCTTACACATCTGAAAAGGCTCAATTAATCCTACTCATCTTGCTTTAATTTTATTTATTTTTCTAAATTCTCATCTTGCTTCAATTGATAAACAATCCATTCATATAGTTTACTCAGTGGAATAAAATCATTCATTTCAAATAAAAAATCAATTAAACAAAAGATAACATTTTATTTCCATTCCATGGATGGATTAACCAAAGGTATCCCAAATCATGAAACTATGTCAAATCTTAATTATAACTGAGAAATTTTAATTAAATAGCTAATACATGCAATTATATGTATATAAATTATTATTATTTTGTTTAATTGTCACTTCATTTAATTAAAGAGAGTATGCCTAAATCTTTATTTCACTTTAGTATGCCAAAATCTCAACAAGAATGAAAAAGAAAGTTCATTGGCCTAGCAACCACCAAGGGCAATCTTTTTCTTTCATTTCTTTAAAATATAATATAATTTTTTTGTCAATTTTGAAGTGATTGATCCTATTAAATTTTACAAAGAATAATGAAATTGTATTAGTGCAATAAAAAAATGATTTGAATTCTTAATTTTGCAATTATATCATTTACATTTAAGTATAAATTAATATGAATTTCTTTAAATGGAAATACTATTTGATAGTATCTCTTTCGAATCTTATTTACTAATTATTATTATTATTATTTTTAAAATAAGGTTTGATTTTAGACTCCTGAGTCATGAGTGAACATTATCCTACTCATTGCGGGCGGCGTCACCAAACCCCACACATATCACTATCACTATAGAAGGAGGAGACCACGACAAGCATTTTAACCAAGGGCCACCCAGAATTGACCCTTTTCTTCCAAACGTGTACAAATCCCTATGGCTATTTCATCACCTTCGAATCCCATCTCGTGACCCTTCATTTTTCCCAATTATTATATCATTCCCTCTGCCCCTGAATAACAGTCCACCTCCAACAATCTACAAAAAGAATCAATCAAGAAAAGTGGAAATGGCTATTCGTCATTGATTTTTTATGCAAATCCCCGTCTCCTAAAAACGGGGTCTTGCATCAGCAGTAACAAGAAAAGAACAGCAGTTGAATCAAGAAGAGTGAATTGAAACCCAGAAAAGGGAAAAAATCACTGGCTTTTTTTTCTTTCTTTTTTGGGATTTGATTGACGGGGATTAGGGGTTTTGATTGGCAACATGAAGAGAAGCCCCTGGGAGGATATAGACTTCATTGACATCAACAATTTTATTGATGATGTAGCTTTGGAGAATACCAATGATCCCTATTCCTATTGGAACCACCAAGATTACAGGTGAATCAATTCACTGGTCTTTTTTTATTTTTTTTTCTTTTTCAGTTTTATGTATCGGTTCTTGTACTTGATGTTCCAAGATTCCTTTTTGATGGTAGAAGAATGGTTTCTTTGCTACCGTATGCTATGAAATTTTGTAGAGTTAGATTTGATCTGTAATTATAAGTTTCATTTTTTAGCCTATTTTGCCCTCACTTTTGGGGGTTTGTAGGGATGATGTTGGATTGTGCTTGATTTGATGGTTTTACTATTGTTTTGATGAAATCAATTGTGATGTCTTCTAATTAGAAGTCAATCGCAAAAGGATCATTTTCAATTTTTTTTGGATGGTTGTTCTGCTGTGTTATAATCGAAGGACTCGCGGATCATGCAAATTTAACTGGATATATATATATATATATATATATAGATATATAGATATTTAATTTGAAACATAAATTGAAGGGATTCAAAATGTTGGATTGTTCCTTTTCAAATAGTTTATGTTTTAGACTGCTTTTTTCTTTTCTTTTGATTTTCATCAGTTCTGCTGGTGATTGTTTAGGCTTTGATGAAATAAAAAATGAGAAGGAAAAAATGTAGAAAAGCAAATGGAAAAGATGAAATACCATGAGAAAATGGGTGAGGAGAAAGCTGCAGGCAGATACTAAGTCTTTTACAGTTCCCATGTGTTCTACTGTTCAATATTTAGTAAGTAATTGACTCCAGTTGTGAGTTGTTACCTGTATATTAGAGTACAACATGGAAAAATTACTCCCGATTCCCTGGTAACTGTGCACATACCTCTCCCTGCCAATAGTCTTTAGAGGCAAGTAGGGTTGCAGACTGTGATTTTATTTCTTTTTAGTTTGCTACTGTGATCAATTCTTCAACCTTTTGAATTTTGATGGACTTCTTTATTTGTTTGTTTCATAAATTCTGTTTCTTTTGTAGAAATATGCTTCAATATATTGAAATGATTGATTCCTTGGTTGCAGTACTAGCGTAGATATTGATGTATCACTAACTGGTGCCGCATCACAAGAGAAGGAATGTGCAGAAATTGAATGCCCACGTAAGAGGTACATTCAATCTGAAATTCTGTTTTTAGGGATATTTTTTTTCTTAATTCTGGCATGCCGAAGTATATTTGCTCAAGTTTCTTAAGAAAGCTGAGATTTGTGTTATTGGAAAACCTGAAGGTGAAAGATTTGATCTCCATAAATAGGTTTACATGTTATTACTTTTTCCTTAATAGGGTGGTTTATAAATTTAAGTTCTGATGATTAGAATTTATTTGTGTTACATATGGGGCATCTAATTTTGGGTTTTACACTGTAATATTGTGCTCTAACTCCTACATTTTAAATAGGTTTTTGGCTATGGAAGGACTGAACAGACACTATGAAATAAAAATAGTTTGAATAACATTTTGTTTTTGACTAGATGATTAAGTATGATAGTGTTGCGCTCTCATTTAAAGTATCAAACAATGATGATATCTTCCATGGATCAGAGGGTTAAATATGTGCACTTATTAAAAATGCAGCCTTTAAATGCTGGACTTAAGTCAATATTGTGGATGAGTTAGTAGATGATTGATAAGGGTGTGTAACTTGGGTTTCTTGTTGTTATGTGTCATATGAGTTTCATTCTCAGGGTGAAAAAGTACATTCCTAAGGACTAAAGAAATGGTAGCCTAGATGGTCTTTGGCATGGTTGTGAATCTAAATTAGTTGTGTCTGAATGTTCACAAACATACTTAAACACATTTAGCTCATGAATTTGTTTGCTATGTATTTCATTACTCAATTCACATGTTCCATTCACTGGCTTGACAAGGATTGGCCTTCTTTCCATTTATAGTGATCCACTGCTTTTTCTCCTTATTTCCATTTGTTTTTCTCCTAGTTTTTCTTGTATTTTGGTTAGAATTGTTTCCATGTTTACTGTCCACTGATAAAGGGTTATAAAGCAATTGAGGTCCTGGAATTTGGTCAAGGCAAATGTTGTCAATTATTCTCTGCACCTCTGGAAATATAAGAGTGGCCGAAGGATATCATTTTCTCATTCTCCTAACTAACTTTTGTTAATGAACAGAGGACGAGCTGAATCATGTGGCAGACTTGGATCCAAGGCTTGCCGTGAGAAGTTAAGGAGGGAGAAGCTGAATGACAAGTAATTCCACTACAAATTGTACTTCTAATGGAATATCATTTGTATATAGCATTTAGTAATTTTCTCTTTTTTCTGTTGATTGAGATTTAGTTGTTGAGTTACCATTCCATGTCCCCACATCTGCTTGTGCATGGATGCACTTCTGTTCTGCATTTATTGGAGCTGATGGTGCATTTGAAAGGCACTTTTGGGAAACATCTGATTGGTTCATATAAGTTGCTCCAGTTTCCAGCATTGATTATGTTCTAAGATTTTCAGATAATAAATATAAGGCTAAATTGCTTAACTAAGAGTTGGATAATCTTGAGCTCTTGCTTGGACTCTTGTTTTAGGTTTTGTGTTTTTTAATTCCTGTTCATAATTCAACTTGCCTAATAACTGTCATATACTTTCTAGGATCAATTACACAGATCAATCTAGCATTTTTAGTGTACTTTGGACTATATTCTCCTTCAAATCTGGAGTAATCTTTTTTCTCTGATTAACTTGTATAAAGATCATGAAGTTGAGAAGTCTTGATTGAATACCACTTATATAAGGTGCTTATGTTCCTCCATGTAGGTTTACAGAGTTGTGCTCTACATTGGAACCTGGTAGACCTGTGAAAACTGACAAATTGGCTATACTTGGTGATGCAATTCGAGTTGTGAACCAGCTAAGATCAGAAGCTCTGGAGTACAAAGAGTCAAATGATAAATTATTAGAAGAGATCAAGACTTTGAAGGTTATAATATATTTAATCTATAATCCCTTGAATGCTGAAGCTTAATTGTTTTCTATAATAGTGTTTTTTAGCAAAAGAACAATATGCTTGCTGACTTTATTGGCAAGATTGATTATTACTTGGGCCATATATATATTTTATTTTCTGGCAATCTCAAAGGCTAGTTTGGTAAGAAATAAAATCACTGGACATGCAGACTATGTAGATGATACATGAGAGGGTGAGCTCAAATTACGACAATTACTACTGTGAAATTCCCTTTTCCTGTTGTAGGATTCTCATTTGATATGCTGTGTTGATCACATGCATACTAATTTTCCCTTCCTGATCCTTCTTAAACAGGCAGAAAAGAATGAACTTCGTGAAGAGAAACTTAAACTAAAGGCAGACAAGGAGAAGATGGAGCATGAACTGAAAGCCATGAGCCTTCCACATCCTGGGTTTATGGCAACTCATCCTGCAGCGTATCAGGCTGGGATGAACAAAATGGCTGTCTTTCCAGGATACAGCTTGGTGCCAATGTGGCAGTATATGACCCCATCTGCTCGTGATACATCTCAAGATCACAAACTCAGGCCTCCCGCAGCCTAAGAAATAGTTGAAAAAGGCATATTTAGAAGTTTTCACAATTCGGCAATTGAGGAATGTCCGCAGCTCTGCACCTGTAAATACTGTGATATTCCAGATTGCTGTTTTAGTTCTTTGCATCTTTTTCTCTATTTTTTTCATTAATGAAGTGTGAATGCCATTAATTTCTATGGAATTAGATTTTCTTTGATAGTTATTTTCTTTATTACTAGTTTTGATTTCCTACCAAAACACTCACAATTTTCAATGTTGAATCCTTAGTCATTGCTGAATTTTTTTTGTCGGATATCTTTGAAATGGTCCTCTTTTGTCATCCCATGACCATGGGGAAAAAAATCATGAAGAAAGAATAAAAAGAGAATAAGGTTATTGTTCTAATTGCTTGGGATGCTCGTCAATCCTTGGATGTTTAAAGTGTATGCTATTAGATCAATGTTGAACTACTTAGACTCATGTTGTGTACATTGTAATATACAACAAAATTAAATGAGAAAACAAGCAGGAGTAGTTTGGTTCTTAAATTATACACCCAAACATTGTAATAGGGTTGCTCATAACTTGGTGCAATGGGAAAAATCTCAGATTTATTGTGGTAACATTCCTATTAATTCCCTACCCCCTGATGTTTGGTGTGACGCTGGAGGTGCAAAACCTGGTTTCTGATATTATTAATGCATGATGTTATCCTTATAATAATAAGGAAAAAAGATTGTAAAATCATTACTGCACTGTCTGTTCTTGATTTTGTCATCTTTTATCATTTCTTTCCCAATTTCTTCTGGAGAACAAAGTTTTATTCAACTGATCTTAGAACTTTATATTACAGTTACAATTAGTACTTCATTTTCTAAGTGAATCATGCAGAAAGAGGAGGTATCCCTTCTGATGAACAAGAATAAAGCTTTTATTATGGCGGGGGGACAGAAGACCCAAAATAAAGCAGGGGAAATGTATTTCACACATGAAACAACATGCAAAATCTTAGGGTTGAATTTTCAAGGCCCTCTATTGGTATTTGATGTTGAAGATAGAGCTCCATTGCTGTATGAATTGAAAATTTTGGGTGATAAATAGACTATCAAAGGTCTAATTTTGTATTGACTGTTCCTTCTTTGGGCCTTCACTTGGATCATCATTCTTTGATCATCTGTCTTTGTTTTCATGTGGCATAGCTCCCGAGACACATCTAATTAGTTTCTCGGACAAGATTCATCTGCGTCTTTTAAGGTTCTCCTCCCTTCATATTAATTTGCTTGTGAAGTGACAGGTTTCATAGGGTCTTCCTGCTCTGGGATGCATTCCTCATCCAGGATCTTGGGTGGTTCTTTATCACGTTCTTTGCCCCAAAGGAGTAAGTAAAGACCAAGAATGACAATGATTCCACCTATTATGCTGAAAATGTAACAAAATGGAACTTTTAGAATAGAATGTGAAGTTTAGCTCATCAGTGAAACATAGAATCTGATGCAAATTCTTGAACATTAGAAGGATATCCAATACCTTCCTATGTACAGCTTTTCTCCAAGAGCAAAGTATGCTATGATTGCCACTAGAATTGTACCAACTGGATTAAACATGGTAACAAAAACTGGTCCTTTCTCTTCAGTACACCATAGCTGAATGAAGACCACCATACCAGATATCACTATCCCCTGTAGTCATGATAAATTGTTGATTCAAAATTCTGAAATTATCTAACTCAAATTCAGATATTCAGTTCAGGAAACTATACTCACTCCATATATTATAGACCAGAGATCAATATTGACACCAATCGTCCAAGCTGCCCGGTTATGGTGCACGATAACTGTATATACTGCCGATTGAGCTGCTCCAACAACATTCATCCATGTAGTCAGTGACAACTGTGCTGGATATCTCTTCAGGGTTTTAGCCTGCAATAATTATTTCAACCTGTTTACGTCATGCCTGCAATGACTAGCAAAATGGGATCTCGAAGGGTATGTTTCAAAGATTTCTTAACAGCAGGGGAACTGGAATGTCAACTCATGGTGATACTGGATTCTAGTTTTTCACTTGTGCTTTAGTATTGTATTTCATAAGTGAGTATAAATAATAACATATATAATTATCTTGCAATTTTGATTCCACCATTTTTTAATTATCTTGAATGTTAATCTGAAAAGGAGAAGATTTGGGCTATAGCAACCTGCATGATGTACCACATGGACCATGCTATGCAGCTTGCAACAGTAAGCATAGAGCCCTTCAACCAACTCTCCTGGATAACAGTGTTTCCTTTCAAATGAACAAGAGGGCGCCATGGATTTCTCAACATGTGTCCCTTGTATAAAGTCATTGTCATTACACCAGCCAAGGACACCAAGGTTCCAAGAACTTTGGCTATTCCACGGGGGTTTCGAAAATCAACAACCTCCATCCTGCATAACAAATATTCTCCCTTCTAATTAGCAAATGAAGTGTGAAGTGGTATTTGAAATACTTCTGTTTTGATATATTTGAAGGTCTTACTGAATTACCTGAGTATGACTGCCACTATAAAAGTCAAGCTGGAAACTGTATTCGCCATTGATGCAATAAAAGTTGGAGAGGTGAATGTCATGCTTGCAAAATACATGTTTAGGGTCAAGCTTACCCTGAGATACATGACTGAATAAATATCAATAGGTTAGGTGAAGTTCAGATCATTTAAAGACAATTAATTCTAGGAACCTTTACCCCAAAAGAGAAAGTACAAAAATCTCCAGGAACAGAGCTACTGTCAACTTTGGCCTTATTTTTCTGCTTATCAAGAAATACCATAAAATTCTATCAGGATTTGAGTGAATCAGTAATCAGTTCTGCTAATTCAGATAATTTTTATAATTAACAACATGGACATCATTTACCTCTCAAGAAAATAGGCAAAAGGGAGTACTGCTATTCCAGCAACGATGTGTCGATAAGTTATGTAGACATGAGGATTCATTCCATGGTTGAAGGAAGCTTCTGTGATGAAATAAAGGAAAGTGTACCCAACCTGAGCCAGAACCATCAGAATGTGAGGCTGAAAACGCCTGCAAGTGCCCTTAAAAGAACATGACTTCAATGCCATTATCATACTTGCTCTTTTACTGCTATACAAAGTTGAATTCTTGCACCATCTACCACCTAATATAGAAAAGGCTGAAGAAGAATTGGCTTTTGATTCTCATTGCATGTTGATGGCATCTTGTTCTGAAACATATCCAGTTATGGCATGACAGTCTCCTGATAGAAGAACAGAATCAAAATGAAGAATCTCCTCATAGAATATCAGAATCAAAATGAAGAATAGAGGTGAAAGAAAAAGGATATTCCAGAAACTTCTAGTTGTCTAATTTATTAAACCAAATTGTAGCTGATTCATTGTAACATATAAAAGAGGAAATTAGACCAACTTGTAGCTGATTCATTGTAACATATAAAAGAGGATTACTTGAATGTTCTACTCTCTTTATAGCCTCAAATGAAGCAGAAAAATTGCATTTGCTTATATCAGCAGTTCCAAATGCCGCAATAAGAAAAGTAAGTGTGATTGCACATATGATTGCTTACTTGTGAATGTTTGTTCTGGGATTTGAATCATGTTGGCTCTCTCCCACATCCCACATGTTTATGTCACTTTGACACATTCCTCAATTTACAATTTGCCTGATAATTGAACCTCTTATGGGAGTTCTCTATCTCCCTCATCAAAAGTATGATTGCACATATGCTTGTCTGCCATTACAGGTCATGATCTTTTAGTTAATGGATTAAACTAAAGAATGCACCAAAGAAATTAAAACCTTTTTTTTTTTGTTGAGACACAGAAATTAAACTTACTCCATAGATTTTGCAGAAACTATAGGCTGGGCATTATTCGGTCTAGACAGAATTTTTGGATTGAATCAAATTGGATTTTAAATTTCGGTTCGATTTTACGGATTTATAGTTCTATCCAATTCGATCTTTACCTTATAAACAAATTTTGGTTTGGTCTTTGATTTTCAATTTTAAAGACCAAATCGAATCGAAAAACCGAATTAGTATTAAATAAATAAAATAATTAATTTCATATTTCTTATTTTCTAATACCCTAAATGACTAAACCTAATAAACATTTTCAATTGGGTAATTTGGATTTTTTTAATTGTTCAAAAGTTATAATCGGTGGATTTATTGATTTTTTTAATTAAATTTTGGAATATTCAGAATTTCTGTCCAAATTGGATCGGATTGAACCGAACCAAATTATATTTGGTTTTTAGTTTTTCGATTTGGTTCGATCTTCATAAGTAAAAGACCGAAAATTGAATAAACTAAAGATTGAATTGTAGACCGAATGCCCATTCCTAACTATATGGTTGCTGGCCTTGAAATAGCACCTATTTTCTGCTGTCAAAGTAATACTTAACTGCGAGTCTGCAACTTCACTACCTATGAACCTAAAATTATCAAAAGAGATTAATTAGCATATGCTTGACGGAATAAAATTACTGTCAATGAATGGATTAAGACAATGGCTAAAGTTGCATCACCAAAGACATATATAAACACTAAGAACAATTCGTGTTTGATCTTTGGCCACCGTGTTACACAACAAACATTCACTGAACTAATGATTGGTTGTTTCAATATTTTCTTACGTTACCTTTCTTTCTTTTTTGTTTGAAACAAAATTTCTCTAATGTAGTTTACCATTTCGTTTTCTCTGCAGACATGAGTATGTTGAATAAAATTGGTATAATATCACTCGTTCTATATTGAGATTATTGCACGACAGTCTTATTGTTTCATATCAAACATTTGAATTTTAAAACATTAAAATACATTGTCCCTGTATTGCTTTTTTTTTTCTTTTTCTTTTCTATGTTTCTGGTTGTCCTTGTGTTTCTCACCACTCTGTTTTTTTACTATTAAATTCTTAGTGGTGCTAAAAGAAAGAAGAAAAGAGGAAAAGCATTGTTGGCTGATTCATACATGTAATGTAATCCACTTACAAGGACATTTTTCCACCTTCGAATATCATTTCTTTTTGCCTCAAAAAAAAAAAACAATATATATATATATATATATATATATTTATATCATTTCTTCTATCCGAATCAAATGGAGAATAGTATTTGGAAAAATACACAAACTTTTATTATTCGTGTGGAGATAAATATTCTTTCGATGGATTCTTTGTAAATAGCTGATTCACATTATGCCATGCCGAAATCGAATCTAATTGATTAAAATTCAAATTCAAATTGTAACTCTTGTTCTATAAAGATATCATAATGAGAAGCATAAAATTTTTTTAAAATAATAATTTTAGTATTTCAGGTTTGGACTGAAGTTAGTACTTACCGATCTGTTTATTATTTTCTAAAATAATAATAAAATTTTAAATTAACATGATAAATATAGTTTAGCGAATCAACAAGTGAACATTTTATCTATTTCATTTTCAAGTTATTATATGGCTGTCAAGTTATCATCAACAAGTGAACATTTTACCTTGTTCATTTTCAAGTTATCATATTGTTGTCAAGTTATCTTATCGTTGTCGAGTTTATTAATGGTATCGTTTTTGAATCATAGAGTTACATGCAATTATATTATTTCAATTCGACAGTATACCGTAGTACCTTAGTTTCGAGAAAGCTTCTAGCCATGTCTTGATCTATACATACTCGAAAGTGAGTATATTGATGGTCATCACCGATATATATGGTGTAGGACTTTTTAAAATTCTCCGCTCCGTCCCGCACTCCCGCTATCTGACCACCACCTGAAAATCGCTCCCTTCCACCTGATGAACGTTCGTCGCGGCGGCGCGTGATTTGCATTATCAAAGTTATTCTCTTCTGTCTGTTTTATTATGGGTCAGGCTACTTCGATCCATCCGTCCTCGGCGGGAGGGTCGAGCTCTAGTTGTGACTTCCACTGGGCTATCACCATCAACCAGTTAGAAAATCTGTCTTTTGCCGAAGGTAACTCTCAGTTCCCGGAGGGTGTTTTTGGGAACAATCAGGACTACTGCTCCGAGATTCCCGACGAATGCTTAGCCTTAATTTTCCAGTCTCTTAGCTCCATGACCGTGAACGTTGTTCCCTTTTCTGCCGTCGGTGGTATGTTGTCGATGCCCAGAGTCGCCACCAATTAGCTCTCAGCGCTACCGCTGATATTCATCCATTCATCCCTTCTATCTTCTCCCGCTTCGACTCGGTCACCAAACTCGAACTCATATGTGACCGCGAGTTGGTAAGCATAAATGACGATGACTTGGCTCTCATCTCTTTCCGATACCGTAATCTTAGCCATCTCAAGCTTCGAGGCTGCCGTAAAGTTTCCGATCTGGGCATAGCGTTTACTAAAAATTGCAAAAATTTGAGGAAATTCTCATGTGGGTCTTGCATGTTTGGAGCTAAAGGCATGAACACTTTGCTCGAAGAGGATTGGGGATAAGGGTCTAATTGCAATTGCTGAGAATTGCGTCGCTTTAAGGAAGATCTGCATTAAGGGATGCACGTGACAGATCCAGGGATTGAGGCATTTGGTTGTGGTTGTCCAAATTTGTTGAAATTTCGAGTACAAAAATGTAGGAAATTTTCTTGTTTGGTTGTAAATTGGTTAAGAGCAAGCGGAAGATCATTGACTGTGAGTTTGGATGAGAAAGAGTTTGAATTTGAGGCTGTGGAGGTAAGTTCAACAAGTGATGTCGGGGAGTAAGAGGATGTTGCTGAGTAGAGCTGGTGATGATATTGCTAATGCTACAATGAACACTAATGCTGGTCGTCCATCAGCCTTCAAGTCGAGGCTTGGGATTTGTGGTCTGCACTTTTGGAAGGTGGATGAGAATGGTAATGGTAGTTCCAATAAGCACTTTTGAATTATCTCAACAATGAGCTAAATTGCAGAAGCCATTGTTGTCCCAAAGTCGGTTACCTTCAATACTGTAAAATGGTGGTAGGATTTTGAATTTTGCATCTTGTACAACTCTTAATGGAACTGGTACTAACATGTCTTGCATGAGTTAATATATATAACGTAATTGCGCTTTGCCTCTTGTATATGTGCTATTTCAACTCACTCAATATGGTTAGAATTGTAAATAATTTCTTTATTTTTCTTATTTTAGGCTTTAACTTTACATTTAAAATTTGTTCAAATTCAATTAATTGTTGAAAATTATTTCTATTTAAATTTGGTTAAATTTAAATTTAATTGTATAAAAATATATACAAACTTAATCTAAATTGTGTGAAAAATCATGTATTTCATTTTCTAAAATGAAATCCTTAACTACATTAGTGTTTGAATAGTTTGAAATAAATTTTATATTCTTTCAGAATTAAATGTCTAAATTTCTATTTTAATTTATCTAAAATTGAATATTTAATTTTCTTATTCATACGATGTTAATTAAGTTATTTATATCTCATTAACTTATTAATCACATCAGTCATTATTTTAATTTAAGATAATTTTATTTCATTAATTTAAAATTCTACCACCTATTACATTAATATAAATGATGATTTGATAACTTAATTAAGTTAAAAGTTTTTCTAAATTATTAATTAAATCGAAAGTAAACATTTAATTTCAAATTAATAAAGTAATAATAAAGTATATTAAATAAATATATGTTAGATAAGACACTACTATTTGGATAGAATCTATCTGAAAAGAATCATTAAATGCAACATATGATACCATTTTTATCATTTTCCCTCGAACATTTTTATCATCCCTCCTTTTCCTCCAAAACAAAGTTATTTGGTAAGTTAATATTGACTTAGTTTTCCAATATGTTCTCTTTTAATTGCAATATTATCCTTAAATGTAATTAATCATAAAACATGTATTGTGATGATTTCTTTTTTAAATATGATTAATAGAAATATATTATTGCAAAAAAAATCCAAAAGTAACAATAGAAACAATTTCCTCAAAACAAAAACATAATAAAAAAAAAAACACAAACAACAGTCACGAAAATAACATGCCTAGACATCCAGTAGCATTATAATATATGCTACAAAATTAGCGTATATTCATTCATCCTTGTAGTCCTAGATCACTTGTAGTTGTTCTCCTTTAGCTTTTATAATAGAGAGCTTGATGTGTGCCCCAAGTCCCAATCGAATAAATACGTGGAAGAATAATTATTTACGGGAGAAAAAGGTAATCCATTAGCTAAGGCCAATAGTTTGATAATTAATACGAATAGAGGTTTATGTGTTTATATTTAATAAAATGAAATCGGAGAGAATAGGCCAATTAAAGTATTGAATTTTTTATAGAATCATGGCGTTTTGTTAAACAAAAGTTATTATTCAATAATTGATACTTTTGGTATAGATGACAATAAACTATTTAGTTATATATTTATATATATTTTATATATAATTATATATAAATATTCACATTTATTTAATTAATTATTCGAGATTCAAATTTTTTTCAAACTTATTTGTCTTAATGGAGGTTCTCAGGTACCAACTGTGTAGGCTTTTCATGATCCTTCATAACCAAGAGTATTGCAATTAACATGATTTGTCGACCAATATAATTAATTCAAGTCTTAAATTCTTTAAAAAATTAGTTAAATCATTAAATTCTAATAAATTCACAAGAATTATTTAAACAATTTTTTTCTTTTGTAAAATAAATTAAAAACCTCATTAGAATTATAAATATTTTAAGAAATAAATTTTCAGTTAAATCTTAAAGGTTTAAAAATCCTGTGGTAACCAAACTGCCATCTTACGTAGTTGAAGAGTTGAATGAATATTTAGATGAATTAAGAATTGGACATGAATAAATGGCATTAAACTAATAAGTGATTAAGGAGGGTGAAGTAGGTGAGAAAATGATACTGTATTAATTAATGTATTGAAAATATTACATATTAATTGATGAAAGATAATAGAATTTGAAATTTGAATTGAGAAGACCAATTTTAATATAAGTGTAGTTTAGATATCACGAAAATATTAAATAAGAGAGAGATAATAATTATATCATCTTTATTCCCTAATTATCCCTATCTTATCTATCGGATAGATTCTAGCCAAATATATTTACCCTTTTAGATAAGTAAAAAATAAAACACAATTTCAATAAAGAATCAGAAATTATAATAGGGTGAGTTTCTTGCATTTACTAGACGGATAAAGCCAGCTGAAAAGAATTCATGGTACATATTCTCCAAAATAAATAATTAAAAAAAAAAGAAGAAGAAAAGGATTCCACAAGGAATTCAGAATCAGAATTTGATGGCTTCTTTAACAGCCTTCGAAAAAAGAACACTGAATACTAAACCTAGTGTTTTCCACGTGTTCTGGTAGGCAAGCATGTCAATTTCTTCACATCTCCTTTTTTTTTTAGGTACCCTGTCCTGACATTCCCATTCCGTTTTAACTCAAAATATATCCATTTTTAAAAAATATGGTGCTTTCATATAGGGCCGGCAGTTTGAACCCGATTCGCCAACACGACACGAACACGACACGATTATAACGGGTTAGGGTTGACATGATATGACACGACACGACACGACAAGACACGTTTATTGGCAAACGATTTTCGTTCAAATCAAATTGAGCATTTAAAGACTAAATTTCAACTTGTTTAACTTATGAAAAAGTTTTTTTTATTTAACTTTCCAAAAGAAACAAAATTTTCTTTTAACTTTATAAAATTTGAATCGTAAATTTAACCATTCCATCCTTACTTACACTGAACTTTTAAATTAAATTAAAAATATTAGAATTTTATTAAGATTTAGTTATGTTTAATTGTAAAAATTATAATTTGAGTGTTTAAATTATTTTTTATATTTTCACTTATTAATTGTGTTTTATTTGAATTGATAATTTTCCCGTAATATAAACGGTTTGACACGCGAGTGACACGCGAGTTGATACGAACACGATAAGCTGACACGAATCAACCCGAACACGACACGATAGCCACCCCTACTTTCATAGCTCCCAATAGAAAAAAAAAAAAATATATATATATATATATATATATATATATTCCAGCTTGTACCCTTTCATGCTTAAGGATGGCAATGGGCGTATATTCCAGCTTGTACCCTTTCATGCTTAAGGATGGCAATGGGCGAATTGGTCGCAGTCCCCAACCTTTGATCCTCCTTAATTTTAAATACTAATTCTCATTTATGTTCTACTTTCACTTCAAAATTTTAAAAAGAGGTCACGTTCCGCCCCACCCCCACTTTACATCATTCGCTTTCGCTCCATCCCTGTCCCATTTGACTCTACTTTAATCTCGTTTAACTTAATAAATACTTAGTCAATAATATAAACTTATTGCAATCTACAAAAGTTAATAATATAAATTCATAATTAGTTAAGTATATAGTTAATAATATAAAATTATTTAAATCAATATATTTAATAATATAAATTATAATTACATTTTTTTAAAAATATTCACATATATTTACATAAATAATAATATATTAATATAATTAATAATATGACTAACGATTATTTAGTCAATAAGATAAACTCATTTTATTAATTTTTTAAATAACCAAATGGATAAGATGATTTTCTTTAAAAAAATATTAAAGATAAAATAGTATTTTTATTAGAAATAGAACTGAAGTCGAAGTCGAGGATTTGCGGGACGAATCCCCACGGGCAGAGAAAAATCAATCATCGTCCAATCATCACCCCCGTTAATCCCTACTTTTTAGAACTCAGCCCCTAAATTCGAAAAAATCTCCAACTTTAACCAAGCTAAGCATAAGGGAAGTGTTGTGCTTGGAAAGATCGAAGTTCATCCAAAACATAAGACTGCTATTGCTCCCCTCCTTACTTGAAAACAATACGACAAACATGTAATTTTTATGTAAGCCACTGAAAATGACAGACCCATGTATGGAATTTTTATTTTTATTTTAGTAGTGTATGCTTTTCAAGATTTAATAGTATTAATATCATTAAGTCCTTTAAATTTTTTATCAAAAATAAACTCCACATCAATCTTTCAATTATGTGCCCTTTTCATCTTTTCAATTATTTTAGTTAACTATAATTTTTATTACAATTTATCATTTTTTTGTCAATTAATTTTTTTATTATTAATTCTCATAAATATAAATAAAATATTACTAAAATATAGAAAATGCTATGAACCTTTATATTTGCTTGAACATGTGAATAAAAAAATCTTGATTAAAAACATTCGAAAATTAAAAAAAGTAGAAAAAAAAGAATTGTTTTATAAAGAAAACATTTTTTTTCTTTTCTCAAATTAAATTTATGTTCAATCAATAATTAAAAAGAAATTAAGAGAGAGAGAGAGAGAGAGAGTCTTATACGTACTGCAGGAAATCAATACAAGAGAGACAAATAGAAAGGTGCCAACGAATAATTTCTTGTCCATCTAGAGGCTTAATTTGCTGGTTGAATTTCTTTACTTGATGACTTGAGGAGAAAGTGTAGCAAATATATATATACACCTCTTGAATATATATACATGGTCTCGATGATATGTTATCCCAAAATTTTTGCCAAAAGCAAAAATTAGGTATTTAAGTTAAAACCAAAGTAAATATAACCATTTTTTTCAACTTCATTAATGACAAATGATTTTCATTCGTCCCGTTTACGAAATGTTTTAATTTTCTTCTTTTATTATTATTATTACTATTATCATTAATATATTTGAAGTGGTGACTATATCCATTTTTGAGTTAGTTTATGATTTATTTCGTTCCGCTCTTTCAATCAGACCCCCAAGGAAAAATGTTCAGTCGTGTTTTATTCATTTGGTTAGAATCTATACAAAATTTATCAGACTATGGTTGAAACAAGTGAACAATTATACCAAATTTGAAAACAATAGCATGTGATACTCGATCTATTTCCACTGTTCTATTTGAGTTGGAAGATAATTAATACTCTCCCAGAAATTTAAAAGATCAATCTTGCAAATATTATGTTTACTCCAACAAATTCTCGATCAGCATTTATGATTTTGTTGAACTTTAATGTCTTGGACACATCACGAGCTATATATATATATATATATAGCCTCACTGAACGCCCTGGAACCTTTTTAACTTATGCATTAGGTGCTCCATGTAATTAACTAATTAAGCATGGGGAGCTGTCAAAGGTGTTGAAGAATTTGTGAATTTCCACTTGATCCAATCCAATGTTGTCCAAGATGTTTATTGTTGCAAATGGGTTGTTTTGGGGTTACATATATACATACATATATATATATAATATATATATATATTCCAGCTTGTACCCTTTCATGCTTAAGGATGGCAATGGGCGTATATTCCAGCTTGTACCCTTTCATGCTTAAGGATGGCAATGGGCGAATTGGGTCGCAGTCCCCAACCTTTGATCCTCCCTAATTTTAAATATTAATTCTCATTTATGTTCTACTTTCACTTCAAAATTTTAAAAAGAGGTCACGTTCCGCCCCACCCCACTTTACATCATTCGCTTTCGCTCCATCCCTGTCCCATTTGACTCTACTTTAATCTCGTTTAACTTAATAAATACTTAGTCAATAATATAAACTTATTGCAATCTACAAAAGTTAATAATATAAATTCATAATTAGTTAAGTATATAGTTAATAATATAAAATTATTTAAATCAATATATTTAATAATATAAATTATAATTACATTTTTTTAAAAAATATTCACATTATTTACATAATAATAATATATTAATATAATTAATAATATGACTAACGATTATTTAGTCAATAAGATAAACTCATTTTATTAATTTTTTAATAACCAAATGGATAAGATGATTTTCTTAAAAAAATATTAAAGATAAAATAGTATTTTTATTAGAAATAGAACTGAAGTCGAAGTCGAGGATTTGCGGGACGAATCCCCACGGGCAGAGAAAAATCAATCATCGTCCAATCATCACCCCCGTTAATCCCTACTTTTTAGAACTCAGCCCCTAAATTCGAAAAAATCTCCAACTTTAACCAAGCTAAGCATAAGGAAGTGTTGTGCTTGGAAAGATCGAAGTTCATCCAAAACATAAGACTGCTATTGCTCCCCTCCTTACTTGAAAACAATACGACAAACCATGTAATTTTTATGTAAGCCACTGAAAATGACAGACCCATGTATGGAATTTTTTATTTTTATTTTAGTAGTGTATGCTTTTCAAGATTTAATAGTATTAATATCATTAAGTCCTTTAAATTTTTTATCAAAAATAAACTCCACATCAATCTTTCAATTATGTGCCCTTTTCATCTTTTCAATTATTTTAGTTAACTATAATTTTTATTACAATTTATCATTTTTTTGTCAATTAATTTTTTTATTATTAATTCTCGTAAATATAAATAAAATATTACTAAAATATAGAAAATGCTATGAACCTTTATATTTGCTTGAACATGTGAATAAAAAAATCTTGATTAAAAACATTCGAAAATTAAAAAAAGTAGAAAAAAAAGAATTTTTTTATAAAGAAAACATTTTTTTTTCTTTTCTCAAATTAAATTTATGTTCAATCAATAATTAAAAGAAATTAAGAGAGAGAGAGAGAGAGAGAGAGTCTTATACGTACTGCAGGAAATCAATACAAGAGAGACAAATAGAAAGGTGCCAACGAATAATTTCTTGTCCATCTAGAGGCTTTAATTTGCTGGTTGAATTTCTTTACTTGATGACTTGAGGAGAAAGTGTAGCAAATATATATATACACCTCTTGAATATATATACATGGTCTCGATGATATGTTATCCCAAAATTTTTGCCAAAAGCAAAAATTAGGTATTTAAGTTAAAACCAAAGTAAATATAACCATTTTTTTCAACTTCATTAATGACAAATGATTTTCATTCGTCCCGTTTACGAAATGTTTTAATTTTCTTCTTTTATTATTATTATTACTATTATCATTAATATATTTGAAGTGGTGACTATATCCATTTTTGAGTTAGTTTATGATTTATTTCGTTCCGCTCTTTCAATCAGACCCCCAAGGAAAAATGTTCAGTCGTGTTTTATTCATTTGGTTAGAATCTATACAAAATTTATCAGACTATGGTTGAAACAAGTGAACAATTATACCAAATTTGAAAACAATAGCATGTGATACTCGATCTATTTCCACTGTTCTATTTGAGTTGGAAGATAATTAATACTCTCCCAGAAATTTAAAAGATCAATCTTGCAAATATTATGTTTACTCCAACAAATTCTCGATCAGCATTTATGATTTTGTTGAACTTTAATGTCTTGGACACATCACGAGCTATATATATATATATATATAGCCTCACTGAACGCCCTGGAACCTTTTTAACTTATGCATTAGGTGCTCCATGTAATTAACTAATTAAGCATGGGGAGCTGTCAAAGGTGTTGAAGAATTTGTGAATTTCCACTTGATCCAATCCAATGTTGTCCAAGATGTTTATTGTTGCAAATGGGTTGTTTTGGGGTTACATATATACATACATATATATATATATATATATATGTATATATTTTGTTTCCATTTGGGAATGAACTTTTGTGCATTTGCCCTTTTGTGTAATATGTCTCCTTTTATTGTTAATGTAATTATATTATCTATCAAGAAAAAAAAAGAAAAGAAAGAAAGAGAGAGAGAATGAATCTAGATTTGTTATAGAATGTCTTATATAGAAACCATTTGATGGTGTGATCAGAATCCATAAAAAAAAATATATACATGTAGCTCAATTAGGTCTAACTTGTTTGGTAAGTAGTTAATTCTTCTTCATTGATAAGCGTTTGTTAAAAAAAGCATGGGGAGCTAACAAAAGTCGGTAAAAGAATGGCAGAATTTCAATGATATATCATTGCCTCATAAACATATATAGAATTACTCATATGCTTTTTTTGGAAATTCCTTTTTTTTTTTATCAGAAGGGATCAAAGTAGATTAATCAAAATCAAAGATTAAAAGAAAAGTTCTTTTAGAGCATCTCCAATACATTAATATTAATGTAAAAAAATGACACGTGATAGTTAATAATTAGAATGTCAATCCATATAAAATGAATGTTAAATTAAAAGACATTCAACTTTAAAAATTATCTTCAATGTATAATGTCAACAATCAATTGTATTATCCTTGGATCATTTGTTAATTGATGAATTTATTAAAAAAATTTTGTTTATTTCTATAGGATGAGTTAGCATATCATAGATGATGATAATATATGACATCGTAGAGAAATTTAATGACATCTTTGAGTTTGATAATGTGAAATAATTTTTTTTTACATTGACATTTTGAATGTTCTTATAATTAAAACATGAGAAAAGAACCATTCACATCCCATGATATAAAACTTCAATTTCTATATTGTTCAATCAACATAACTTCTAGCACAAAGTATAACGTTGAATCTTTATATGGGAAATGATGGAGAACGTATTGTTCTCTAGGATTGGGAAGAAAATAATTTTCAACAAAATGGTGTTACGATCGGGACCTTTATTCAATGTAGAAGGTGAGAGATTTAAGAGATCAATTTGAGATTGCATTTGCATCAAACCTTTTTGACTTGATGCAAAGAAAAGCATAGCTTAGGGTTTCTAATTTGAGAGTGATTAATCGAAAGTAAATTATTATGTTTATCTTGTTTGAAAAATGATAGTGAATTAATATAATAATTACACGACAACATTCAATACTTTAATTGTTTCATTAATAATAAATTGAAGTTTATTCAATCTTAATTACTCTACAAAAAACTTAGCACTTATATTTATAATAGAATTTCAATTTTAGTTAAGATTTAAATAATTAGCACAATTGAATTCTTCACTTATCAAACACTATTAATCAATCGAGCATTTAATTAAATAAATTAAAATAATTAATTAAATTCTCAAGTAGACATAATCATGTCCAAAAGTTGTAGATCTTAAACCCAACGCGCCCTTTAAAAATAACCCTAAAAACAATTCCCAATAGGGAGTTACTAAATCCTACGCTTCGTACAACACTTTGTCTTACATTTAGACATTAATACCCTTGTACAAATCCTAATTCTAACACAGTTGAAATTTTAATAACATATTCTACAAAAATAATGATTATATAATGTTTTGAATTTGTTTATTCGTAATAATAAAATATTCAACAAGAAGAGTCAATACTCATGCGTCTATGGAATCAAATGACAATAATTCTTAAGTAAATTTGATTTAAATTAGTGAAAACATTTTTTTTTTCATTCTGAAAGAGTTCAGTGCAAAACTACGTGAAACTCCTTAACAAGTTTTGTGTACACATGTTCGGAACTCTTTCATATGTTCCGTATTGAGTGTGGTGAAACTCATAAAGAAGTATACGAAATATGTGTATACGAAACTACTATTCGTGTAACCGGGTGGAACTCCTTCTTGTCGGCATCATTACAACACATGAATGGAGTATTCTAGTCATCTGCCTTTTATCTTGGGCCACTAACTAAAGATGATTTGTAGAATGATTAAGTTTAATTAAAGTAAAGTAGTAGGGTTTAGTTGTGTTTAAATCACATTTTCAGGTTTGATATATATATTTTTTTGTATGTGATTCTTATTAGTGTGCTGTGATTTAAGATATTTATCTTTTATTTTTTGAGAGATGGCTTTAGATATAGTAATATCAAAAGGAAACCTTGTTCTTTTCTATTAATAGCGATAGAGAGAACGTCATGTTTGTCGGTGGAGAATCCCTTCTTCCTTTAGTTTTTGGAGAGATGGCTTCAGATACAACTAATCCCTGATAATATCAAAAGGAAACCTTGTTCTTTTCTATTAATGACGATAGAGAGCGACATGCTTGTCAACGGAGAATTCCTTGTTCCTTTAGATCCGTGTAACAAATGGGGGGAAAATGTTGTATTTAGTAAATTGTTGTTGTATTTAACAATTACGTTCCCAATATGCTAATACAAAAGACATGGAAAAAGCCAAAAAGGAAAAAAAGAAACAAAAAGAAAATTGAATTGGAATTGGACCCAGTTTGGCCGTTAACAGAGTAACCGAATTTTGCGGAAAATTTGTAACTGCTTTTTCCGCTGAATCTGTTCTGCCTCCCAATACTCTGCTATGGGTTTCCCCAAAGAGAGTCTCTCTCTCGCACACGTCCACAGATCAAGAAGAGAGACAGAGAAAGAGACTTTCTCTCTTCTTCATTTCTCTGCTCTTTTGGGTTTTTGTTGTTTTTTTTTTCTTTTTCCCCTTTCTCATGTTATTAGCAATTTGATTAATCAACTGCTGTAGATATGAATGAGAAGGCTTCTGTTACTAAGGAACTCAATGCCAAACATGGAAAGGTAAAATTCAATCCCTGCAAGACCCTTCTTCCACTTTTTGGTTATTTTCCATATTTGGAACAATTATAAGAAAAATTCTGGGTTTAATGATGCATGCATTACATTGGTACTCATGTATGTCTGCAACTGATTATTCTTTCTGTTTTCCCTTTTCCTTTTGGCGTTTTTTATGCTCTTGTTGAGGCTTGTTCATGAGTGATTTCATTACCGTGCTGCTTATTTCTTTTGCTGTTCGATTGGTATTAAGAATTGGAAGAATTGTAAAAGATTTTACATGAATATTTAGGGCTCATTTATGTACTCAACTAGGGTTTTAAGAATTATGGGTCTAAGAATATGATTGGTGTGGTCAAATTTTCAATTCTCTCTCTGACTTTGAAATTAGAATTCGAGTGCAATTATAAGAAGCTTTACATTAGATTGGAAGTGGGTGGTAAATTGCATAACCATTTCAGATGTTTTTGGTCTACTGCTTAATTACTCTTGTATTAGACTCCAGAAGGAATGCTATTAGGATTCTCATGCACTCTAAGCATAAATTGTCGAAAAACACAGACATGGAGATCCAACTTAAAACTAATCTGTAGTAAGTGGATAGGCCAATGAGCTCATCTACTCTGTATTACTTTATGAAACCTTGGGATAACTCAGGATTAATGAATGCAACGTAATGGTAAAACAGCCTCCTGTAAATGTTTAATGCTCCCTCTGAATTGTGACCTGGAATTTAAATAAAGGAATTGGTCAGCGAAACAGCTGTAACAAGAAATCATCTTGCAAAATGGTTGACAATAAACAGACGATCAAACACCCAAGAAGAAATGGCTTAGTCCAATAAAGAACCTAAGGTCACGTGTGGGAAGAAATAACAGATGTAATATAACCATGCCCTAGCATTAGATAGCATCGTAAGAGGTCATGGTTATCCAGATGTAATATAGTGTGAAACCTTGGATAAGGCTATTGAAATTAAGTTAAAATTAATGAAGGTATTTCAGGCTCAATCAAAAGAAGTTGGATGCATAATGCATTGAATAACAATTGAAGGAAATTAAGCATATGAAGGCATTTGAAAGTTTTGGAGGACTCACAGCTGGATGATGAAACACCCAAATGATCGAGCTTTTTAATTCAGTCCCAAACCATAGAGTAAGAAGAACCTTTGTTTCAGTACTAAAACTGATATAAGGCTAGACAATGAATCTGACATTGTTTCTTGAAAAACAGAGAAATTTAATGAAAGTGTTACATATATGTTATTTGGAGAGATCAAGTTGGGTCTGCTTTGCAAAGCCAAATTGTCTTGACTTAGCAACTGGCTACTGAAGTATCATATTGACTAACAAGTTAATATGCAGAAAGGCATGACAGCACCCTTTTCTAAAACACTTCAGATGTTCTTTGACAGTCAAAGTTCATATTTTGAAATTGATACAGGAATAGGAAAACTAGTTACCAGATGATAGAAATACTGAAACACCACATGTGTACTAGATGTGGTTGGAATAAAGTAAATCTTCTTGTTAGCCATAAGGGAATTGTACGCACCTTGTTGAACTGCAACAGGTTTCATTTATTAAATCTAAAAAGTCCATTTCCATTGCTAGCCAGTGTTATGTTATCTTCGAAATCAGCGAAGCAGATTTTTTGTTTGAAATTTCCAATCCTGATGGAATCTGGAAGTCAGTAAATGCTTTTGATGGATGAAAATATGAGGACTAATGAATTTATATTTTGCATGCTCCTCCAAGTAGAAAAAATATGACAAACACTGTTTAGTGGTCAAAACTTGGAGTCACTCTTTCCTAAGAGACCTTTTGAACCGCGCCTTGAGTCAATCAGGTACTGCCATGAGTGCTGCTGAAAATTTATCACGAACAGACACTCAGAAAAGATTCAAGTAGTATAACAAGAAAACCCAGTGAGATATCTGAAGTTGGAAATCTGTTTTCTGCCATTAGTCATGAGAATCATGCAATTGAACAGCTTCTAAATCGCCATTAAGGATCAAATTTTAAGAAAGACTAGAGGAAATGAAGAGAAAAATAATCCCTGGTAGAGAAGGGTATCTCATTCTAACAGTGTCATAAGACATGACATCAACTAGTTTTACACTTTTTTAGTAAAAAGCTGAATTTCCATACTTTTATTTTGTGATGCCCAGTTTCTCAAATAAAATTATATTTTGTCTAAAATTTCATAAACAACCTCTTAGTTTTGGAGATGCACATCCCATTAATACACATGGTGCTATTTTTAGCTACCTTAATAATAAAGATAATGCAGTACCTTACTACTGACCAAAGGCTCTTCTTAATTTTAATACTAAGTCAAAAGTTGATATCCTATTCTAGATAAAGGACGTATAAGTTAGGACTTTCTTGTTTACTGATTTTTGAATTTGAAATTTGAATTTGGATAAAGAAAGTGATTCTAAGATGAATTAAGATAATGCTGATGATCTCTCATAAGTAGAGAAAAAATTACTTTGAACATATGTATACTTATTCTTCTTCGGGTACTGTTTTATTCAATGTTTGTTTCTGACCATGATTTTAGTAGAGTGGAAATTACCAATTTTCTAGAATAGTTGTGCTGTATAATTTTTTGATTGATAGTCAAGTATAATTTACATGGATTGGCAATGTTCTCAACTTGCTTACAGATATTGGAGGGGCTTCTAAAGCTGCCAGAAAATAGGGAATGCGCAGATTGTGGAACCAAGTATGGATTCCGAACAACTGATAGACAATTGTATATCTATAGTTTTACATATCTTAAAAATAGTTCTATGAAAATGAAATTTATGCATATCTTTCTTTGTCAACCATTATACTTGGTGTCTCACTGAATAAATTCAAAATGTTGCTTTCAGGGCTCCACGATGGGCAAGTGTAAACCTGGGAATATTCATATGCATGAGATGTTCAGGAATTCATCGGAGCCTAGGAGTCCATATCTCAAAGGTTTTTTGTTTCTTTTTTCTTCTTTTTTTCTTTTGGGTTTGGTGGTCTTCTTATGTGGATGGAGACTTCATCCACTATCATCCTGAGAGGTTTACTTTTTGAGTGCACTGAAAATTGAGAACCTAGCCTGACTATGGTAATACACCAAAATTAGAAAGAAACATATCTCAACTCATTATTTCAAAGGAGTTATATGTCTCATACAAGTGACTAGTTGCATAAGCCATGTGCAATCATCATAAATTTGTAAAACAATTTATGCTGAAGAAACTGGAGGACTTAACCAGATAACTTTCGTCATTTCAAGTTTGCAGATAACTAATAAATATGGCTTTAAAATGTCCTGTCTTGGACTCTTGGAGGCATTATCAATACAAAGTATTAGCTTCGATAAGGTTTTTGGTGCACAAGAGTTGTTTTGAAATGATATCTGGATGCTGAAATAGGCCATTGCTTTCCTACGTACAAATGTTCATTATGATTACTAAGTTTCTGTATATAAAATTCTCTAGTGGAACAACAGTGCTTGTATTGTACTTCAAAATTCCCATATTTATCAAAAAAAAAAGCAGAAATAAGATTCCATTGTGCATGGAAAAACTTTACAGCCACAGAAATTTTCAGCGAGTTCTGGGCATGTTCTTATTGCTGCTTTAGCAGAAATATATACCTCATTGATCTATTCATGCCAGAACTTCATTTGGATCTAGTAAACTTCTTATATTCTAAATATTTTGTTATACTTCTTGTTTTTAGATATTTTTATCCATGCTTAGTTTATTTTGGGCCTTTATTTCCACTTCAGGTGAGGTCTACAACTCTCGATACGTGGCTACCCGAGCAAGTTTCATTTATGCAATGTAAGTCTTTGTCTCATCTCGTAATTCATTCTGCAAGTAGTTTTATTTCATAGGATCAAACTTTTGGAATCTCTCTTTCACTTATCGTGCTCATTTAGTTGCCAAATCTCTGTAAGCAATTCCTTTTAGTGATGAGTGCTAAATGCAGCACCGATCTTTATATGAAGTACAAGATCTAAGCAACATTCTTCCCAAAAAGAGTAGAATATGCAAGCACTCTATATGCTAGTTTATACTGTTATGAGTTCCTTGGCCTTTAAAATAAGGAATTCTATCTTGTTCAATATATTTTTCACAAGACTTTTTGAGGAACTGCCGGAGACTGGTTTTCCAACTCATGTTCAATTGAGAATGTCAGGGGGAAGGGGGATGGATGGAAAAAGTAACAGGAAGCCTTTTCTTAGGTATAAGCTCAAACTGACTGAAGAATATGTGGACCTGGCTATTGTTTCCATTCAGGTTCAGCTTTGAAGGAGGAAAGGGCAGGACAATACAATTGCACAACATTCATTTTGATGTTACCTTCTAACATTCTCTATTTGCTACTATTCTGTCTCTTGAAGTCTTTATCAACTCTTTTGCATGACAATAATTTCTTAATGCTAATGAATTTTGCGGGATTCTGTAGCTGTGGGCAACCGAAAAGCTAACCATTATTGGGAGGCAGAGTTGCCACCAAACTTTGATAGAAGTAATACTGAAAACTTCATCCGTAGCAAGTAAATTTTCCTCCGAGATTCATTTACCCTTGTGTTCCTCCTCCTCTTTTACTTAAACCTGTAGCTTTTATTCAGGTACCAGGAGAAACGGTGGGCTTCCAAGATTACACCTCAACCAATTTATGGAGCAGGTGAAAATAGTGCATCATTAGGTGGCGCAGGAAGTGGTATTCCAAAGAAAGCAAGAAAATATTCCCTTGAGGAAGAAATGTTCAGCATGTACTTGACAGCAACTGGTCCTGCAAACAGACCTCGTGCGGTAATGCCTTTTACTATTGAGTTTTCAATGTGCCTGTTCTTGATAAAAGCTTCTTCTAATGTTACACCAACAAGTCATGTCTTTAACTACCTGATCCCCATGAAAAGATTCTTTAGTGTATGGACAAATTAAAGCAATAAAAAAATTAATGATAATTTCAACAACAATAACAAGTACAATAATAATGCCAATAACAATAACAATAATAACAAGAAGAAATAATAGGAATAGGAACAGGAATATACTCAAATTCCATAAAATTACTCTTTTCCTTCTATGGTCGATTCCATTTTGGTTAAGCAGAGTACTTGACTTATAATTACTGATAACAGATGTTAAGGATGGGATTCAATTTGCAGAATTCTAACTTTATCGACCTAAATATTTGTGTGTGAGGCATAAAATTTGATTCATAAAATATTCACATCTATAATGGAAATCCATAATGGGCAAATACCATTAGAGTTGGATGGCCCATAGTTTTGTAGTTTTCAATTGACATTAGTAAAGAATGCCAGAAAGTTATTGAATTCCAAAAAATATGTAATAAATTTGAGAATGATGTAAGAATTGTGCCAGTTGAATTTAATCTAAGTTAAATTCATATTTATTTGTATTTCTTTTGTGATACCTTAAAAATTTTGTATAGTATACCAATAGTGCTTTGAAAGTAGATGCAGTAAGGTATAGTGACTGGGAAAGGCTAACTTCATAGGCAACTGGATTCTCGGAAATGACTTATAGCATAACATGAAATGCTGCAAGGGAATCATTTGTTAGCCTCGGCAAAATCTGCAAACAAGTGATGTGAGGTTAATATCTAGAAATCTTGATTGAAACTGTTTAACATAGAGCTATAATGACAGAAAAAGGGTGAATGTTCCGCAACTATATCTTAAATGCAGCAACTCTCTTGCTTCTTGATGATGTTAGAATTTTCTTCTGCTCAGAAGCATAAGCCATGATTGATTACCACTGTCATTAGTTAATCATCATATAAAATGCAGTTGAATTGTTCAACCTACAGTAGATTAATTACACTCAATGGTCAAGTCCTCAGACCCAGTTGCATTTGTATTTTTCTCTTCAAATTGTTTGTCAATGTAATGGTTCTCTTTCTTATTTAGTATCGATTTGATCTTTTTATAACTTAGAAATGTCTCGTAATATATTCTCAAGAATTATGTATAACTTCAACAGAGATCAGTGGATATGGGAGACACATTCATTGTTTAACCATCCTCAAATGCGATAGTCCTTACATGCAATGTCCATACGAAGAATGTAGAAGTTAAACAAAATCTATTTAGTTTACTCTATATCCCTGAAACAAATCAAGAACGTGCTGTTGTGCCTCCATCTCGTTGAGCTACTTTTGAGTGTAAGACCATCGTAACAGTTACAAGTTTTTATTGTATGTCCTAATAAAATATGTTCTAAATGTCATCGAAATATGTCACGGAAATCTTTTGTTAGCTGTAGATATTATATTTTATGAGTGTAAATATGCAAGCTCTTATTAAATTTCGCTTAAAAAACATCCAACTTGACTAGCCAAAAAGTTGACTAGCTAATCTTTTGGAACAACCCATAAGTTTGGAAATTTGAATTATTTCTTAGGAGACTCTTAATTCAAATACATGGTCTATGTTATAGGAGACGATCTCTTAGAAGAAGATATAGATTGATGTCCAAAATATTTTTGCAAGGGCTGGTACTTGTTGCTATTGAAGAGACACTGAAAACTTACCATATCAATAAGGTATGTCCTCTCATGTGAGTTACATGACATTCAGTCTCGTTGAGATTTTTGCTGCATAATGATATGATAAACTTATATGTTAGTCCAAGGTCCATCTTCATCCTTCCAATTCCAATAGATATACACGTGATTAAAATGGAAATAAAAATTGCTGCAAGCCATCTTACAAAGTGACCTTCCAATAGGTCCACCTTTCTGCTGGTGATAGATTTTACAATCACCTGAAATATACTTTATTTTGTGGGGGTGGTAAATGGAAAATATTAATCTTGAGAATGAAACTTTATTTTGTCCTACTTAATCTGTGTAATTCTGTCTTCACTTTTCCCTTTATTCCATTACACAGGAGGTATCAGCTAACAATCAAAGTATTCTCCCTCATTACTTTCTGGGAAGTTGAACACTGAATTTCCATGTGCATTTGCTTAATTTATATATCCATATCCTTTTTAATTTTTATATGGGTTGTTTCCTTAGAAGGTTTTCTTCATTTGAAAATGAGATTGATTTTAAGTTCCCAAAATTTTCTGAATTTCAATTTAGCTCTCCCAGTTTTCTTTCCGTGTTCTTTTATACTGTGGCATTGGCTTTTCTTATATCTCTGACAGTTGTCTTGGAATATCAATGTAATATTGTTCATATAGATCTTCATTTGATTTTTTTTTTCTTTTCTTTTATTTCTAGTTCATCTGCTCCCATCCTCGGGTGCGGATGAGAACTTAGTGATAGAATGAACAGCACATTCTTGTAATCTACAGGGAAATTGATACCAACATCATACATCCCATCTAATTTTCTATGTACTCTTGATTTCCTTCGCGGTTGACTTTAGATTTGTCAAACCTTTTTTCCAATAGTTATATCATAAAAAAAAAAGTCTATTTCCAATTAATCTTTGAAAACATGAAAAGTTGTATAGTTGCAGGTACTCTGAAATAATAATTGGGATTAGTATATATGATATTCAACTACAATTTCTTTTAAATTTGCACTTGTAAATATGAAGAATAATTAGATCATATTTACTTGAATAATTAGATCATATTTTCATTTTGATGAATCGTGATCTGGTGATTCAAACTTTAAAAAAAATTAAAATATAATTTTATTTGACATGTCATGTTTTTTTTTATACATTAGTCTTGTCACCGTGTCATGATTTTTATTTGAAGTATAGTTCTACCTATGGTATACATTAGTTATTTGACATTAATGGAATTCTTACTAGCATTGACGTCAGAAGCACACGAATAATCGATTAATCGATTGATCTAATAAAGCGTTTATAGGTAAGACCGTAAAATAACTACTAGGTTTTTGATTCATCTATCCTTTCGAATGATAGCTTAATTTTTTAAAACAAAAATTAGCACATTTTAATAACAAACTCTCATTTATTTAATTAAAAAAAATTACCCTTAATTTTTGAATTTTTTTTCGAAGTTAAAATCGAAATTGTATTAAAACGGTAATCGTAACGGTTCGAAACTGTAACCTTATCGGAACTAAACCTTGTCAAAATCATGAACTGTCGGTTCAAGAAACATTAAAAATAGTTACTTTAAAATTTCAATTTAATTTTTTTTTATTTTAATAATCTGTGAATTGGTGTTACTAAACCTTGATTAGGTCTAAAAAGGTGGGAAGAAAGTTAAAGAAAAGTAAGATAAAGTTTTGGTTTATTGAAAATTGATGCATCAATTAACTATTACCACCAGTCAAGCTTCAATTTTCTTGGTTGACCGTAATTTGTTTTTTCCTTTTGAAAATTATGTAGACAGTAATTAAGTACCAAAATTGTCAATCCAAATCTTAAATGATGCATGATTTTCATCATAATATCTCCTTAATTCTATCCGTAATATTTTAATAGCATGCTAGTTACTGTTTTCCTTCAACACCCCTACTTCATGTATTTATGTGGCCCTTTCCTTTCTTTTTTAAAGGGAATCAAGATATATTTCACCCAATTTCCTTTCCTTTCCTTCGATTTAGTGTCTTGAATTTCTCTTGAAAAAAGGACTTCTCTTAAATAAGAAACAAATACTAATATATATAATATATTAAAAAAAATCTATTTAGTTTACTCTATATCCCTGAAATAAATTAAGAGCATCTTGTCGTGCCTGTATCTCGTTGGGCTACTTTTGAGTGTAAGACTACCATAACCGTTATAATTTTTTATTGTATGTTCTAATAAAATATGTTCTAATTGTCATCGAAATATGTCACAGAAAGCTTTTGTTAGCTGTAAATATTATATTTTATGAGTATAAATATGCAAGCTCTTATTAAATTTCGCTTAAAAAACATCCAACTTGACTAGCCAAAAAGTTGACTAGCTAATCTTTTGGAACACCATATAAGTTTGGAAATTTGAATTATTTCTTAGGAGACTCTTAATTCAAATACATGGTCTATGTTATAGGAGACGATCTCTTAGAGGAAGATATAGGTTGATGTCCAAAATATTTTTGCAAGGGCTGGTGCTTGTTGCTATTGAAGAGACACTGAAAACTTACCATATCAATAAGGTATGTCCTCTCATGTGAGTTACATGACATTCAGTCTCTTTGAGATTTTTGCTGCATAATGATATGATAAACTTATATGTTAGTCCAAGGTCCATCTTCATCCTTCCAATTCCAATAGATATACACGTGATTAAAATGGAAATAAAAATTGCTGCAAGCCATCTTACAAAGTGACCTTCCAATAGGTCCACCTTTCTGCTAGTGATAGACTTTACAATCACCTGAAATATACTTTATTTGGTAAATGGAAAATATTAATCTTGAGAATTAAATTTTATTTTGTCCTACTTAATATGTGTAATTCTGTCTTCATTTTTCCCTTTATTCCATTACACAGGAGGTATCAGCTAACAATCAAAGTATTCTCCCTCATTACTTTCTGGGAAGTTGAACACTGAATTTCCATGTGCATTTGCTTAATTTATATATCCATATCCTTTTTAATTTTTATATGGGTTGTTTCCTTAGAAGATTTTCGTCATTTGAAAATGAGATTGATTTTAAGTTCCCAAAATTTTATGAATTTCAATTTAGCTCATCCAGTTTTCTTTCTGTGTTCTTTTATACTGTGGCATTGGCTTTTCTTATATCTCTGAAAGTTGTCTTGGAATATCAATGTAATATTGTTCATATAGATCTTCATTTGATTTTTTTTTCTTTTCTTTTCTTTTGATTCATCTGCTCCCATCCTCGGGTGCAGATGAGAACTTAGTGATAGAATGAACAGCACATTCTTGTAATTTACAGGGGAATTGATACCAACATCATACATCCCATCTAATTTTCTATGTACTCTTGATTTCCTTTGCGGTTGACTTTAGATTTGTCAAACATTTTTTCTAATAGTTATATCATAAAAAAAAAAAGTCTATTTCCAATTAATCTTTGAAAACATGAAAAGTTGTATATTGTGTCTTGCTCATATGATAGTTGCAGGTACTCTGACATCAAAATTACAAGTTCTGGCCTTAAAAAAAAAAATACAAGTTATGGGGTATAGACAAGAGACCAAGAGATCTTCTTTGTCTCGTTTGAAACTCTTAAAGTACAAAATCCAAATAAGTTTTAGTCTCAAATTAAAATTACATAATAATGTCTCAAATACCAAATAAGTTTTAGTCTCAAATTAAAATTACATAATAATGTCTCAAATACCAACTACATAATACCAAGACAAATAAAACTTGTTTGGTATTTGAGACATTATTATGTAATTTTAATTTGAGACTAAAACTTATTTGGATTTTGTACTTTAATAGTTTCAAGCGAGACAAAAAATATCTCCTGGTCTCTTGTCCATACTCCCATAACTTGTATTTTTTTTTTAAGGCTAGAACTTGTAATTTTGATGTCAGAGTATCTGCAACTATCTATCATATGAGCAACTCATATACAACTTTTCATGTTTTCAAAAGATTAATTGGAAATAGACTTTTTTTTTTATGATATAAATACCAAGACAAATAAATAACATAACAGTTTCATAAAACAAGCAAATCATTCTTAGTCACGGATGATTGTGAAGCGATAGGTGGGATTATTCACCACCACATTTAGCTCTCCCACCGTTCTCTTACACGGAAGGTTGAGAAGGTTCAAATCAACTGTCTCCCCAATGATCTGTAAAACAGAAATTTGACAATTAGGCCAACAATAGCAAGTAAAAGAAACTTAAAAAAAAAAAATTATAAACAATTACCGCCGTCCCTGTCCATCCACCGTTAAAGCAGTATTCAACGGGTTCAAATTCATTTGCAATAAAACGCACAAATGGAACAAACGGAGTACGATTCTGGTTGTCCTGAAAAGATGGTTGCCCATAATTGGGCAACACTTTGATTTTTCCCACATTTTTGCACATTTTACACTGAAAATACAAAATAAAAATGTTAGTAGAATGGAGGGAAAAAAAGGAATGAAATGAGTAAAAAAAATGCACCTTGTACTGCATTGATTTATATCAACATGCAGTGTAACTTCTTTTGATGTTTCGTTGCAATTGTAACACCTTAACTGCAAAAGTTATATAATATATTTAGAACAAACTAAACTTTTCAATCTTTTCAGTAAAGTAAAAAAACATAGGTCTCTAAAAGAAATCAGAAAATTAATTTCTACCTTGAAGAAATAGCAGAAATTGCTGCTATTGATTCCTCCCTTAGGTTCCAGCCGCATCAAATTCTGTTGATTCACAGAAACTTCTTGAAAAGTCGTCAGTGTTAAAATTCAAAGAAACTAAAAGAAGCATGAGCGGTTGAAAGAAAGTCATTTGACTCATAAGATTTATATAGAGGGAGGGGAACTGTGTAAATTCTGATGAAGACATTAATAGATGTAGGAGATAGCTGTATCATAATAAAAGCAGAGAAAACGGATGACTAGAAAAAAATCAGAAGATGAAATCAGAGAAATAGAGGAAAGTTTGGGATCAAACCGAGTGAGGAGAAAAATTGAAACTATGCTACTGGATTCAGAAGGAGAATTCAGAGAAACAGGGAAGAAAAGAGGAAAGTATAGAATCAAACCACTGATGTAAAAAGATTTGAAATCATGTCTGAATCAGAGAAGCAATAAAAGAGGAAAGTATGGAAACAAACAATTGAAATCATGTGACTTCGATTAAAGGAAATCAGAGAAGAAGGGAACAAAAGAGGAAAGCATGGAAACAGATGGAAGCAGAGATATTGGCAGCAGAGAGAAAGGAGAAAAAATTGAATCTTGCAAGGAAATGGAGAAAGAGAGAAGAAAAGAGGAAACAATTGATTTCAACGCAGCAGCTTATCTTGCGATACAGTGCCCGAAAGAGGGGAGAGCCGGGGGGACCTTGGCTGTCTGACACTCTGATGCTTGCAGATTCGACGAAAATCATCTACACCGTTCGATTAAGAAAGTCACTAAAATGTACTAGTAGTAGTATAAGTATAACATATATATTTCGCCCCTTTCCTTTCCTTTCCCTCTATTTAGTGTCTTTTAAGTCATACCAATAAAATAAATTAAATAATAAATACTGACAAAATTATGTGCCCTAAACATATACCATTCAAAATCTTTGAATGGACTTATCTTAAATAAGAAATAAATAAATTTAATAATAAATATTGACAAATCACGTGACGAAGGATATATCCTTCAAAATCTCATATTCCTGTCGTCAAAAATATATCCTTAAAGTTTTAAATTTATGTTGGGAAAAGAAATCTAAATAAGAAACAAACACTTATTTATATATATATATATATATATGAATAAAACCTTCATAATGAAGATCTGAGTCTCTTACGTACACAAAACCTTTCGTACACTTGAGTTCTCGGAAAAGCCGCAGAATCTCTGCAGCACACTGGTGAAAGGTACTTCTTTTCTTTTCTTTTCATGCTAAGTAGTTTCTTTGTGATTTCCATATATTTGAACTGCATATATGGCAAAGAATGCCTACGGTAAATCTTCAAAGCATAGATGGATTCTAATGTTTTATTGGAAACCAATAGCTTTCTTATTAATCAAAGCAAACAACCAATGTTATTGAATCTGATCTCAGAATATTATTGACTATAATTTGATCATCCGTTTGTTATAAATTTCTCGAGCATTGAGATAATTTTGAGGTTTAGATAAGAAATTTTTTTCTTTCCTTTCCTTTTCCTTTCGGAGGTATGTAAACTTCAATTCCTTTTGGAAGTAGTAAAAGTTAAATTACAAGAACCACCAATAATTCGTACATCCACACTCCTTTCCTTTTATCTGTGTGGATAATATAACTCCTTGTCATTTTTACCTTTTCAATTCCATTTTATTCCAAAAAAAAAAATTGCTTCTTTATTGGGTAGATGTAGTTCAATAAATTGTGTCTTTTTTGAAGTTATTTCAAAACAAAACTGTGATTGTATGTTTGCAATAATATATAAAGTACAATTTCTACATAATACATGCAGATTAACTTTGGGCAGAATATACAAAATCAGGAAATCATGGAAACTACAGACCGAATCTCACAATTGCCAGAAACATTAGTACATCATATTTTGTCTTTTCTTCAATTTAAAGATGCTGTAAATGCGGTATCAAAGAGCTTCCACAATGCTTGGACAACACTTCCATACTTGAATTTTGGGAAAGATTGTTTTCAAGCATTAACAACTTACGATGACACCATTGACGGAATACAAAAGATACGAGAGTTTTTGGACCTCGTAGATGTCATGATCACGATGCGGTTGAAACAAAAATTAAGCATACACAAATTCATGATTCAACTGCCAGGGTATTTAAATGATTTAAGTCCTCATATTGACAAAGTCATGGATTCAGTCACAGAGGCAAAAGTCCAAGAATTAGTATTTGAAATTAGAAATAAACTTGATAAGAGGTACTCACTCCCCGAAGCTGTCTATGCTGCCAAGGGACTGGCTAAGCTTAACTTGGAAGGATTCAAGCTGGATTCACCTCGTGGAGGTGTGAAACTTTTGTCCCTACGAGAATTGTATTTGTCCAGAACCTGTATGGACAACAATTTAATCCAACTTCTTGTTTCGAGCTGTCCAAGTCTGGAGATTTTGGAATTGAGGGCATGTCATGGTTTCGACAGCTTTCGAATTTTTGAAGCACCTAAATTGAAAAAGATTTTCTTGGATAACATTGATACCTTTCATGATTTCAAGATCAATATTCAAGCACCAAATCTTGAATGCCTCTACTACAATGGGGGTGGCAAATTGATTGAAGTTAACATAAATGCCTGCACATCATTGAAGTATTTATGGTTACGTAATCTCATTGTCTCAGCCAACTGGGTAACTAACCTGTTATCCACTCTCTTAGTCTTGGAACGCTTCACTTTAATAAATTGTGAAGGATTAGAGTATTTTCATGCTACAAGCAATTGCCTCAAACATGTATTTCTAATGGATTGTGTTAACCTTGCTCGTCTTCATCTTGATACGCCTAATCTATCTTCATTCAACTATACTGGAGATGTTTCAATAAATCTCTCATTGAAATCTTTGGCAATCAAGAACCTTAGTGTTGGTCCACCCGACACAAATCCTTGGTGTCGGAATAAGCTGATTGAGTTTCTTGGCAATTTTAATCATTTCAAAGCTCTGACTTTAAGATTCTGGGAAAACAAGGTATGCCATATTGGATCTTAAATTAATACTAGTATCTTATAGCATTGGTAATCTATTATTTAATTTCAATCTCTCATAGTTAATTGCCTTTTTTGTTTTGTTTTATAAATAGGCTATAATTGTTGCAAAGGATACTCGTAGAAGCTTAAGCTCTCCGCTCTATAGTGTTAAATTGTTGACTATAAACCCTTATTGGGTGGATAAATCAGCATTCTTGGACTTGCTGGATTCTATTTTATGGATTGCTCCTTGCTTGGATAGTTTAACCTTCGAAACTAATCTTACAAAGAGAAGCATGCAGGTATGATCATGAATATGTACAATACTTAAATTCCTATTAAGTTTCTATTCTCTTTTTTTTTTCAATTGCACAAGTTTGGAGGCTTTCTTGCACACAAAAATGTGCACTACATTTTTATTACAATTTTGTTTTCTTGTTTCAGTTTATTCATGATAAGAGTCAGAATGATTTAGTAGAAGACTGCAGTTGTTGCTCATCCATTCCAATTAATTGTTGGCGCCATAGTCTCAGGAAAGTCAAATGTGAGAATATGGAAACGATTACAGATGAAGAGTTGTTGAAAAATTATTTTTTCCAGAATGCAAAAATGTTCGATAGTGTTGATTTTGCCTAAGAATGTCGTCTTCGAGTACTCCTATTAATTTGTTTTATGTAATTCTAAAATGATTATGATTTACTTATTTTTTTAATAAATAGTTCATTATTGGTGTTACATAATATTTATGGAATAACTATCCAAACAATTGTGAATTAGCCATTATGTAAGTCAATTGAGCTGTTGCTAAATCATTATCTGATGTTGTTTTGATTACTTAAGTATATGGTGAAAATTTTAATTATAGACAAAACTTCCTTCCGAAAAATAAGTGTTGCACAATAATTAAATTTTATATTTTACCTAAAATGCAAGAATTTATGTATAATAAAACACGAATTTGTATAGAATGATAAGTTTGTTCAAGGATTTGTAAGACGAATATAAAACCCAAATTTTGTAAAATTCTTTAATATTGCAGAACTACAAATAATAAAGTCTGAAATATTCTGATAGGATGCTAGTTATGGTTTTCTATATATACAGGTACAGTAAAATCTTTAGGCTTCCTTTCAATTTAAAGTAAATAATGGAGACAGAGACATTGAATGATCGTGGTATGGCAGCAGTAGCAAAGAAAGAAGCAGGAGATTGCACTTAGTGCTAGGCTTCCGCTGTCGGTCCGGCCCGGGCGATGAAACTGAACGTACTTATCCTGTAGCTTCCTTCCCTCGATTTCTTTATTAGGAAGAAATCGGGAAAGGGAAGTTCAAAAAAAAAAAAGAAAAAAAAAACAGTCCTCTTCACCCCAAAGACACCCTATCCTCTTTAAATTTAAAAAATTTAAAGGCCCAAAAAAATAAGTACGTACATGAATTATACATTTGAGTATCATATATAAATGTGTGCCCATAAATTAATTCTTTAAAAATGACATCACTTTAAGTACACACTTTCTCTTTTTTGAGATGGAACTTCTCCTAAAAAGGAAAGAAAGTACTTGTATATGAACAGGACAAGCATTAGATATATGAATCTTGATGAAAGAAAGTACTTATATATGAACATGAGATGCATTAGATATATGAATCTCTTACATCAAGTTCTTGCATGATTAATTTTTAGGAGGATCTTTCTACCTTAATTTCTTTGTTTGCATCACAATTATCTCCATGATTTTCTTTATAGTTTCCTTAGAGTTAGATTAGAGAGAATTTAACCAAAATAACCTCATTTTTAATCTTTTAATCCAAAATAATTCTACTATGTGGGGGTGTACAAAAATAACCCAAAATGTATTTGTAAAGAATGTCTAAACAATTTTGCTAAGAAGACATTTGACGTGTTTGGCAAAAACTTCGACACTTTTGACAAAGTATAGTCGTGATTATGAATCACGTCCATTGAAAGACGTCTTCTTAGTTAGATTTTTTTTTTAAAAAAAACTTTTCATTTTTTTTTTAAAAGTGAGTAATTTTTGTTTTTTTTAAAAAAGAATCTGAAGACTTTTTTTTTGAGATAGTGAGAAAATTTTTTTTAAAAAAATCACGTCTAAGTTTTTTTTTGTTTTTTTTATTTTTTTACTAGTCATTAAATATCTAAAAATAATATATAAACTTTTCCTTTTTTTTAATGAAATAGTGAGTAAATTTCTTTAAAAAAAAAAAAGTTAGCCACCTAAAAATAAATAAAATTTTTGCCACATTAGTTTTAGATGTCTAATTTTTTGTTTTAGACAAATTGACTAACTATTTCATTAAATAAAGGCAATTTGTTTTTAAAAAAAATAGAAGATCAGCTTTTACTTCTATTAGTGTAAAAATAATATTTTTAATATTAGTGTAAAAATTTAGTGTCAAAATAAATTTCAATATTAGTGTAAAAATATTTTTTAAAATTTTTATTCCAAAATTTATATAATAAATAAATATTATTAATTTGTTTTTAGGTGTCTAACATTTTTTTTTAGATAAATTGACTAACTATTTAATTAAATAAAGGAAAAGTTTTAAAATGAAAAAAAATAGAAGATCATGTTTAATACTATTAGTGTAAAATTTTACTCATTAAAAAAAAGGAAAAGTTTCAAAAAAAAAATCTAAAGACTTTTATTTATTTTCTTAAATTTACTCACTATATTAAAAAAAAGTTTTTTTTTTAAAAAAAAACTTAAGAATCACGTCTTCTAATGGACGTTATTTTGGTTAAATTCTCTAATTTTTACACTAATATTAAAAATATTATGTTTACACTATTTTTATAGTTATTAAACACTATTTAAGTCCTTATACTGACCTCGTTCATAAAAACAGAGTCGTTATATTGATAAAGTTTGAATTGAGTTTTGGAAATTTTTATTTTTTGTGAAATGAGAATAGTTTTTTGTATTTAAATAAGAATTTTTTATTGAGAATTGAAAGTTTGATTATGATTTTTTTTTTCTCACATGATTGATAATAATATAAAATATAATTAATAAATTGTTTGAAATTGTGTTTTTAATTAAAAAGTAATGAAAAAGTACTCCTTACGTCTATAAATATAAGTGGTTGGATAACTTTTTCTTGTTCTAAATATAAGTCATTTTACGAAATTTTATGAATATTTCACCATTGACTTCCAATATTATCTTTATTTATTTTCATCTCTCAACTCACCGCTAACTTATTTCAAAGACAAAGTATTTATATTTTATTTTCTCAAAATAAATTTTATTTCTCTTTTTTATTTTTAAAATATAATAATTAATGGTATTTTAGGAACAAATGTTTTCTAATAGTTAAATCATAAAAAAGTCTATTTCCAATTCATCTTTGAAAAAATGAAAAATTGTTTACTAAGTCTTACGCATATGATAGAAGCATATGAGGCGCTTATAAGAAAAGTAAGTAAATTGGAAAATCACATTTTTCTTTAATATCTCTTGTCATCTTCATTTATAGTCGTCATATTTAGTTTCTCTAAAACAAGACTTTAAATTGACTAAAAGGTCTTTCTTAAATATTTCTTGACTTATTGCCACCATAGAAAGTATACCACCAATTTAAAACAAATAACAGATATTAAAATAGATTGAGATAGATATGACAAAAATATTAGATGACCTAGAGAGTGTTTATCATTTAAATGGAATGGATTTCCCCAAATTATGGATTCAGATTTCAAAGTTTGTATTATCAGTAGGATTTGACGACTCCATAACAGTGCCACTCTCCTAATGATTATAGGATCATTGATTATTGCTACAATAACCATATTGGTTCTCATTATTTCCCCATATTCATCCCATAGATTGCAAATGCTAATAAATTTAATATGTGGTGCAACCATCTGTTATGTTTGGCCATGTCAAAGCTAGATTTGGTATTAGTAATGGGTTATATATGATATTCAACTACAATTTTTGAAGTTTGTACTTGTAATTATGAAGAATAATTATTACATATTTTAATGTACAGGTGAATTTAGCTCAGAATAGTACATTTAGTAAATTTCTAGTTAACGAAGTATATTTTTGTTAATTTTATAGTTGTAAAATCTAAGTTTATATGTGAATTGGCATTTTCTTTTTATAAGTAATTAATTATGCATTAACTTGAACAAAAGAGCAGGATCACCCTAATGGTGTGCCGAGTCTTGCGGTCTATACATATTTAAAGGTTTTACGAATAAAAATATTATTATATAGGGCGGCACCATATTCATGAAGAGATTAAGAAATGCTACTTTTTATATTACTAGTACTACTGAAAAAACACATTTATTATTGGCCCAAAAATAAAAAGATTAAACCTAATCCAAAAACACTATTCATTAATAAAAATGTCAATTTTTAAGGGCTCAAAAACACAAGTCATTAATTAGTAGACTTTACACTTATTGTTTTTTCTAGATTAGTTGTATTTGCATGTTCTTTATTTTATTTGCGATTCTTGCGGCTTACCTAAGGGACTATTAGACCATTTCGTGTTTGGTAAAGAGTTTTTTGTTATAGTCTTTTAGAACAAATTCTTTCAAATTCTCAATTCATCTACGATTTCTATATGTTTAGACTTTAATTTGTATTAAAAATATTCCACTCCAATATTGATGTGATTGAAGACAACAATCTTTAGTTCTACAATTACAATTATACATTGTAATTGTGTTACGTTATTGTGTTGCATAACCTTGACTGCTATAGGAATGCCATTTAGTTGGCCTATTCTTGTTTGAATAGCCTCGATTAATCTCGTCTTTCTTTGATAAGAATCAATAAGACAATTATAAGGTTCATCCTTTGAATGAAATTCAATGGGATCTAGAGAAACAATGTCTTCATCTTTAGGATGTCAAGCACTTGAATCGATCAAAAGTTCTATTCTATCTTAAGTACTCATTTTCAAAAAAATATCCACATTGTTCACAAATATTCATTTTTTTTTTCAAAATTTCTTATAATTTAATCCATAACAAATTTCGTAATGAACCTACAAATGCCTATATTTCTTAGTTACAACTATATCATTAGAATTTTCTCTTAGAGTTAAATCACTACCTTGCACGTGGGTTGGTGTACCCGAACGCTGCCTTTCACCATTATTCTGACCTTCACCACAAATTGACCTATAAATGTAACTATGACTATAACTTATCACGACAGTATTGATACAAATTTGAGACTTAAGGTAATTATCAATGCAACTTTTAGTATTGTCATTCCAACTATATTAAGTATCATACATGTAAAGATTATTGTGGGTATCTTCGCTCGTAGATCCATTTTGTAGATAACTAGTAATCTGATAACTATAAAGCGAACTTTCTTATTCACTTAGAAATGAATGATTGTTGTCAGTCTAAAAAAATTGATTTTCAATATCAAAATATATGGATAATTGTCTACATTACTATCCTTAACCCAAAGAGCTTCATTGAGGATGAAATTTTGAATGTCTTTGATCATTTATTCGATATCAAAGATATTCAAAATGTCATCCCCGATTATTCCCTGTGCCCCTACCGTACTGTGACTCTACCAACATTTTTACACATTTTACACTAAAAATGCAAATTGTAAATGTTAGAAAGTATAGGGGAAAGTAAGGATAAAAACAACTTTATACTACATTGGCTTATCATCAACATGTAGGAAAAATTCCTTTTGACGTTTTGTTGCAAATATAGCCCCGTAACTACAAAAGTTATATATATATTTTTTATTTCAGAACAAATTAAAGATTTCAATCCCTTTTGGAAAATAGAAAGCATAGCATATGCACGTAGCACATATAAATCGTCATTAATCCAAAATGATTCTAAATCGATACAAGAGATTGTTCACGGTGAATTCCAACTCTCTCGTTTTCTCTATAGAGATGATGTTAAGAAGTTTCAAATCTACCCTCTCTTCATTGATCTATAACATAAAAATAGGTATTTGACAATTTGACTAACGAAAAATAGAATTTGATGAAAATATGTATAACAAATGCATGTAGCACAAAAATCATCTTTAATCTCATGATAGGGTAATACATTGACTGTACCTTTTATTAAAAATATAATTTGAAATATATTTTGGTTCAAAGTAGATTGATCTATATACTTTGAATCTCTGTATGAGAAAATCAAATGAGAAAACATAAATATTAAAAATATAATTAGTTTGTCTTAAATGTTGATGCAATTTTGATAGGAAAAAATGTATTTGGGGCATGAAGCCATCCAATTCTTTTAAGCAAAGAACAGGAGAGATAGTTGTTGGGTGGGAGGAGAGCAGAGTTGATTTTTGGTTTTGGAAATCCTATATATCTCAATTTCTCTTAATCCTATTGTCTGTTGTTCTAAAAATTGTACGTGTTGATTTCAAGTAAGGCCGTGAGCCAGCTTATGTTTTGGAGGATGAACTCTGTTATTTTCAAGCACGAAACTAAGCCAACATAGCAAGGTCCATCAGGCTCCTTTCTCTTTCTCTTCAAGTAGAGTACATGATGGACTCTCTCTTGTTGGGAGATATGACGGACCACATTTTTTAAAATGGGTAAATTTTGCACATAAACCTCATTGTCATTTATGGGCATCAGACTATGAGCACGTCATACCACACCTTCAAGTTCAAGCAATGGCTATGGATTGTGAATTTGTGACGGAAACATATTTAGCCCTGTTTAGGAGACTCCCTCTCCATGCATACTTAAATACTCTTTACTCATTACTCATTAATATATTGTATAAATTACTCATTTGTTAACTTGAGATAATATATTGTATAAATAATAAAGATGGACATATTGTCAACTTAGAGATATTTAGTTTAAGACATGTTCTCTTTTAGTTAGGAGAGAATCATCTGCCCACTTCATCCTCATTCACAGAATAACAGTACCACCTTATGACAGTGAAAACTGAAACTTGGACCTTTTTCCTTCTTTCCTATAATGTAACATACCATCTTATGTGAAAGCATAAGCTATTAGAGAAAAGAGTAATCTGAAAGTGCTTTTCTTTCATGAAAGAAAATATGACTTGATGGCAAAGGAGTACATTTCTGAAGTATCTTAACCATACAAAATTTTGCTAAACCTTACCTTTGCTTTCCTATTCACACTTGAAAGTCACAAAAAAATCAATATAATTACAAAGATTGCACAAAATATACATATAGCTATCCCTAACAAGACACCTAACCTGCAGCCAAAAGCCAAAACATGATTAGAGAGGATATGTCGATTGTTATCCAACTCAGGAAGGCCAATGCCACAGCCAACTGGAACTTTGTGCATTCCTCCCCAAACCTGCAATCTCCCAAATCACTGAAGTACAGAACAGTAATACCAGCTGAGGAAGACGCTGCAGCAAGGGACAACATTGCAGTAACCTATAAATGATTTAAACAAAAGAAAACTGTTAATTGACACTGAGAAGTAGGAATTTATTTTACCTGAAAAGGACAAGAGTGTGCTTTTAATAGACTAACCCAATCTCCCACAACAAAGAGGCTCACTAAAACAGGATTATGGAGGATTTTCTTTGTAGCCAATGCATACACATCCAATGAAGCTAGTCCAAAGCTCCATACAAGTTGCAAACCCATGGAAGCAATCAAGTAGCTGCAACAAGAAGGCCAGCTTAGCATATTTTTGTCAAAATTTTTGATATGGTAGTAGAAAATTTATGATTGCAGCATCATGGGGGTAAAGAAACTCAACATCGGCTGCTGAAACTTCCAGCAGATGAAAAATAACATGCTTGAAAAGCTATGTTAATATAACAATTGTATTTTCAACAGCACCAATAAACAATAACCGTGTCAAAAAACACCCGGTAGGTAGCCTCTCAAAATAGTTCTTCCCAATTATTTAAAGTTAAAATCAAAAGTGAAAAAAGAAAACCAAAGCAACTCGCCTTTGACTCACAAAAGCCAAAAACAGCTTAGCAACTGAGAAGAGTGGCTTAGTGCTCAAACAAATATTTATTAATTTTTTTCCAAATAAAATTAGAATACCAGAATGAGCATTTCATTTACACACCAAATAAAGAAAGAAAGAAAGAAAGAATTTGCTCTTCCAAGCACACACTAATGTGGATAAATCTTTGAAGTAATATTATAAATGGATGAATTAGGAAACCATATAGCTGATGCCAGAAAGTCAAGTAGGATAGAAAAACCAAATATGCAGATACAACTTCATGCACTAGAAAGTCCCATTGCAGAAACGCAAATAGAGTGGCATGAAGTATGAGATCTGAAAGTTCTGTGCCAATTCATCATGGTTATGTACTGGCATATGCAACTCAGAATTAATAGATTGTTTCTCCAGTTTCCTCCCTATTTCTTGTCTCTCTTTTTCCTCTTTTATCTTTTGCCCACATTCAGCCCTGGTCCAAAAAATTTCATCTAAAAAGAATTCAAGGAACAGGCCAAAAAGAAGAGCATGAAAATTTCTTCTGTCATGTGCCAAAATCTTATGACATACTTTAGTACTCAATCCCAAATCAGAGAGGACAAAGGATCATTCAGTCAAAATTTTCTCCTTAGAATGAAAATGACACTGTTCAGGCCTAACTAAAGTTAAATGGGATCATATTTCTTCCAAGGTCAACTTGCAGCTATCAATACAAAAGTAAATCAAGATGACATGAAATACCAGGTAGAAAAATCCATTTCTTCAATGCAACTGACTGCTTTGAACATAACAGGACATGTAGCTCCGTTTTTAAAACAAATAAAAATAAAAAAGGTCTAAATATTTTCACAATTTATTGCAGCTTCACGTCACAACCATGTTTTTTTTGTCTATACTCTCATCATATTCACTTTATGGTTGAAAAAGAAAATTCAGTATCTAGAAATTTCTTCTACATTTTCCATTTTACTTAATTTTGTGAGTTCTTTCAATTGTTGGATTTTCTAAAGATAAAAAGGAAATGTTCATAACTCCATAATTTGCTAATAGTTCTATTTCATTTGATAAGCTAAAGAATGAATGATGAGGTAAAAACTAAAAGCTTCTTTAGTATGGCTTAAACAAAACATACAGAAGAGGGAGGTAAGTTTTGAGTTGATTGAACCTGATGCAAAGAAAACCAATGGCAATCACAGGGGCTTGTGTTTGTAACAAAAATTTGGTTATTCAAACAGAAAGTTTTGTAAATCATAAATGCATAAGAAACCTATTTTGCCTATACCAGAACCATATATTCACCTCTGTCTCAAAAGGATTAGGAAGAATCACACTTGTCGTTCTGCCAAATGGGAATGAAACAAGCAACTACTGTGATTTCAAAATGAGTGTCATTTTAGAATTTTATTTTTCTCATTGTCTGTCATTTAGGAAAATCAATTTTTTTTTCCAATTTTACCTTCTTTATCATTTCAATAAACCACAAATATTAGTTGCCTCTTCAATTTTTCAAGCTACAATTATTTCTCAATGTACCCACCACTTGCCAAAAATGTAAAATTTCCATGTACTTGTCAGTTGTTTTATCAATTTTTTAGTTATTGCACCATAGAAGTCAATCAACATACTATCATCCCCATTCATCATAGTAAGTTACAGCCACCAAAGTGGCCTCTATTTATTCACTGATCTAAGAGGAAGGAGTCATATCCTATAAACTAAGCTGGAAATAAAATGCTATGCCATCTCAGAGGACAAAAGAATTTTTGCTAAACCAAGCTGAAGTTGCAATGTGACAAATCTTAACAAGTTCTTGTTCAGATAGTCATTAAACCATTTAAAGTCTTTTTTCCTTCACTTTACACAATGGAAAGAATATTGCTGCTGATTTTCGCCAATGCATTAAACTACCATCAAATTGCAGTAGAATCCAATCAGGAAAATATATAGCAGCAAAATTGAGAATAGTTTACTGATCCCATCAAACTAACCCTTTGAACCAATTATTCTTTTTAAAATCAATAAATATAGCTAGGTTCAAGCATTGATTTCTAGATAGCAATTGCAAATCAGAATCTTGATGAAATGCTAAACTTCAAGAACTAAACCGTTGATTATAAGCATAAGAACACGTATCTATTCATCTTAAGTAGTAAAGATTTCACGAGGATATGCAATGGGAGAGAAATACCAGAAAGCTGTAATATTGAAGAAGTTTCTAGTGGTGGCCATGGAAGCAATTGAACCTGCCGCAAAAAAACACTGTGCCATCCTTAAAACAAGCCCAGTCAAAGTACCCGGAGTCCCTGCAAAATCCTTCATTGTCCCCTCAAATTGAATAAATTTCAGAATCTAAACAGGCTTCCAACACATCCCATTTATGAACAATCGCCCAAAATTCCAACTAATTCCAAGCAAGACTATCAAAACCTTCACATCCCACTTCAAAGAAAGTAGAAAATTTCAGATTCTTGAAAACGTAAATAAAGAGAAGCACCTATAAGAAAGTGAAAAAGCTCAGAACTTTCTCTTCACCCACTTTGATTAATGAAGTAAAGATGAAGGAAACATAAAAAGAATCAATCCACTTATGAATGACAGGTACACGGAAAAAAAGGAAAATTTGATTTTGATTTGAACCCTTAAACAATTCTCCTTCTAGAGCCCAGAAGCTGGAAATGGAAGGATTAATGATGACAATTTATTACAAAGTACTGGGTGGCAACAAAATGACGAAAAAAAGAGGAAAAAACAGGTGTGAAAGACAATAATAATAATGGGAGGAAAAAGTTTATTTTACTATATTTGAATCAGTGAGACAATGACCTGCCGAAAGAAACAGTGTTCTTATACATTTGTCCATTGTCAAACTAACGTAAGGGATATACAGATCTCACTTACTCTACGCCACGCGTTCAGAGTACACAGTTTTTTTTTCTTTTTCTTATGAGATCTGTTATTTCTCCTTTATAGGCCGGGGAGGTGGAAATCGAATACAAAAATACTTTTAACTTAATTATATATGTATTTTTGGCAGTGGATGGTTGTGGTGGGTATTGTTCGAAGTTTGTGTTATAATTTCTTGATTATGATGGTTAAATGCACGTATCAAATTTTAATTTTATTTTAAAATATTCTTTCAATGTTCTTACTTTACCTAAAACTCTATAAAAAATCTTACAATTTAATATATAAAACTTCATTTTAATGAATGAGCATCATTTGTATATAATTTTTTTGTGTTCATACATAATGTCTTTGTGTTCATATGGATCAAATATGATGCAAAATCATTGAAAAATGAAGAAATAAAAAAAATAAAACGTTGCAACAATTTCGTTCGCCCAACCTACCGGACGGGCTCGATTCGTCCTCAGAGGCCTCTAGTCAGGCTTGATCTGTCTAAGTGGGCTTGCAGACAGACCTAACTTTTTTTAATTCAAAAAAGTTTTAGTTTAATATATTTGTGTAGTGAATTCAAAAGCATATATTAATTTAATTAGTTATTTTATTTTTTTAATATTTGAGTTTGATTTGTTAAATTAAACTAGTTAGTTTTAATTAATTATGTTTAATTGAATGAATTTTGAATTTAATTTACTTTAGTTAAAAATAATTTAATTTAATTAGTTTAGTAAAAGGTTGAGCTTTTTTAATAAATTATATATATATTTGAATTTAATGGTTAAGTTTGATCTTTTTTTAAAAAAATATAAATTTAATTTAAAACATTAAAATTAATTTGGTTCGTCCCAGTTCATTTTCTACTCTTAGGTCTAAAAGTTATTCTAAAACAATTGATTCATAAAAAAATAATACGTGTGATTAATTAATTAAATGTATAATAAAATGACAAAAAAATTAGGGAATTTTTTTATCCGGTCGGACTAATATCAACCGGACAAAGTGAGTTTGTCTAAATTGACTTTGTGGACAAATTCATTTTGTCCAGTTTGACTATTCGGACGAAGTCAGTTTTCCTCCCATTCGTGAGTACCACTCACAACTAATATAAATCTTTAAAAAAATGCGTAAATTCAAAATAAAAGATGAAAAATATATCTTACTATTATCGATGCATTGATCGGAATTAAAATCAATTTCTAAATCTTTTATTTATCTTAAATGTATTAAGAGAGTTTTTTTAGAGTAAGAATTAGAGAAAGGAAGATAAAAGGCAAAATTGATAGAGATAGGTGTGCATTTATTAATTCCGGTGTGCATTTAAGCGGTTGATCCATTGATACGTTTTTTATACATAAGATTATAGACAACTTTGAGAAAACAATCTTTATGATGTTTTAATCACAAATATTTATAGTTATAAATTGTGGACCTGTATATGTGTTTGAATAAAAGTACTTTTAAATATTTAAGACAATTAGAAAGAAAAACTTGTGTTTATTTGAGAATGGAAAAAAAAAAAAGATAGAATGCATATATCGAAATTTCATTATATTTAAAATTAGATGTGGTCATGGCTCAAAAAAAGAAATGGGTAGAATGTAAAATTGGAAACAATCTCCTATCCCCTATTTGAGTATTCTTGATTTTCTTTTAAAGGAGAAGATATTTTATGTAAATTCTTAAATTCATTACAACTTCCATGTACTAACTTACACTTCACGTAACTCTATGACCCTGAAAGCAAAATTTAAAAAATTTCTACGTTCTAAATCGTAATTGAGAAATTTCCTAGTCAAAAGTCTTCGGAAGGAAATGTGAAACGACAAACAAAAGGGGTTAATTGGCTAGTTTTCAATTCGCTTTGCTTGAATATTAGTTTTGCTAGGTTTCATTGACCTTTGAAAATATTATTGGTAGCTAACGTGTGCGCCCATTGGTAGCAAGCAATATCCTTGTATTTGCTGGCTTTCAAAATTATAGTTTTACTACAATAATACTTAACCAAATATATATAAATTTTTTTTAAAGAACAATCTCTTCAATTGATAGAAAAGTAGTATTGAAATAGGATATCCATCCATCCATATTTTACAAAATATGCAATCATTAATGTGATTATTCATTATAGGATGATAAATGATAATGGTTAATCTTGAATTATAGTTTTTTAACCATTCTTTCTCTTTCTTTTTCTTTTTTCCTTTTTTTTTCTTGAGAGAAAATATAGTTTAATCATTTGGTCATAGTGAGAAAAATTTTAAAGTCAGTCGTAGGAATATGAAGAATCGCTTCTCAATAGCTCTTTGTGTAAATTGTATATAAAAAGAGCAAGTTTACAAAGAATTAAGTATTGAATAAATACTAAATAGCACTTTAAAAAGTTAGTATGAAAGGTGCTTATGTTCAAGCAATATTTTTTGCTCCATAAAAATATTTCTAATTTTCTTATGGAAAGGTAATGCTTGATATTCTCTTATTTACCTCTCTTGCCTTTTACATTGTATCATTCTTTCACTAATGCTGCATTTTATAATCATTTTACACAAACATTTGGAATTCGGATACAACCATCACCTGTACTTAAATCTGGGGTTTGCCGACTGAACTTAAAAGAGGAAATAGAAAAAGAATTGTTGAACAAAACAAAGGATTGGAAATGTTTTTATTAAAAAAAGAGTTTTATTGTTGGTGCATTATTGTTCGAAGGATCAGTATTCAATGCCGGCGGGCTGCTTCTAGCTCTCATGATCTCGCGATTCTCGTCATTGTTTTTTTATTGAAGAAGGAAAACGAAGGCATAATCATTTAGTCAAAAATCATATTTCTACTACTACAAAATTTGTCTTCTTTTTCAGACATCTAGCAGAACATCCACCTCCAGAATTAGGAAGCTTGATTGTTCATGGAGAGTAAAGAATCCACCAGTCTTAAAGTTTTGATCTTTCCATGGTTAGCACATGGCCACATTTCTCCATACTTTGAATTAGCAAAGAAGCTCGCGAAGAAAAAAATTCACATATTCTTCTGTTCCACAGCCATCAATCTGAGTTCCATCAATGAAAACTTATCTGATTTTTCCATAGAGTTTATAGAAATCCAACTCCCAGATATGCCTGAGCTTCCTCCTCACCATCATACAACCAAAGGCATACCACCCCATCTGGTGTCTACCCTCATTTTTGCCTTTGAGATGTCAAAGACGAATTTCTCAGACATTATCAACCGTTTGAAACCTGACCTGCTCATATACGACACTTATCAACCATGGGCCGCTGAATGTGCTTCATTGCATAAGATACCCTCTGTTCATTTCTACACTCCAGGTGCAGCAACAATGTCTTTTTTCTTCATAAATCCAGATACGGGTGGTCGCAAAGTAGTCTTAGTTACCCTTTTCCAGAAATTTTCTTTACGGACTATGACTACAAAAAACTCCAAGCCATGGTAGCTTCCAATCCTCAACCAGGTAAAAAAATCATTTTGCTCTTACTTCTTTCGAACTATCAAATCAAATTGTTCTGATCAAAAGTTCTAGAGAGATTGAGGACAAATATCTAGATTACCTTTCTTCCTTGAGTTGGAAGAAACTGGTGCCAATAGGTCCCCTAGTTCAAGAACCTCTGCACATTGAGCAACATCATTTGCATATCTTCAACTGGCTAAACACGAAAACCCCAGCTTCCGTTGTGTTTGTTTCTTTTGGCAGCGAGTGCTTCATATCCAAAGAGGAGATGGGAGAGATAGCACAAGGTCTAGAACTCGGTGAAGTTAATTTCATATGGGTGGTAAGGTTTCCAGCAGGTGAAAACACCCCGAAAATTGCAGAGGCAATTCCAGAAGGGTTTCTTGAGAGAACTAAAGATAGAGAGGTATAGTTGTGGAGGGATGGGCACCACAAACTATAGGATTGTCTGCACAGTCCGTAATATGGCTATCTTTAAAATTTTAGTACCCCACCCAGATAATTAGGCATTTTTCTTGTACATAAGACGGTTCTGCAGTCCTATCACGGCAAATTTGTGATATCCAAGTCTAGAAAAATGTAAATGTAAGTTAAAAAAAAATGAAGGTTCACTAAACCAAGAAGATAGTTACAAAAGAAGTTCATAGATAACCTAATACTGATTGGAAGTGGCACTTTGTTCTTCAAGTATATCTCCATTTCCCACTACAATTTGCATGGAAGCTACCAGAGCCAGTGCAGAAAGCGATCAAAGTGTTTTGATATCTCTTTTTCTAATCAAAGTTGTCTCAGTATAATTGCTGAAGAGAGGAATTTGAATAAGAATGGCAAACCAACAACTAATTAGAAGAAAACTGTTACGGAAAAATTAGGATTATTCCTAAATCTAAATTGGAAGATTGATGGCAATTTATTTTGAAGATAAAAAGATAAGCTATATCTTTTTATGAGCTATCTTTGGAGATAAATCTTTATTGGTTAAAGATTAGGAAGTCTACATGGACAAGAATATTTGAAGATATTGGAAGATATTGAAGTATATCCTTGATTGATTCCTATTAGGAGAAGGACAAGAATATTGGAAGATATTGGAAGATATTGAAGTATATCCTTGATTGATTCCTATTAGGAGAAGGACTGTTTGGAAGAGACTTCTAATTCTATATAAAGAGGATGTTCGTGCAGATTAATGGAGAACCGAATGCAATCAGAGAAGAAGGTGAATATTGAGAGAATCGGTTCAAAGGTTGTGAAGCAATAATCAGTTGCACAATGCTGAGAAATTGCTGAGCAATAGTTCGAGTTTATTCTATATCTATGAGTGCTTATTGGTGATACTCGAACAAGTAGAAGATTATTCTTTGTATTGAACAAGTCCCTTAGTTGTTGAAGGGCATTTTCGAGTAGACTACTTAATCAAGTTGTTGGATTAAGTAGTTTGTTGAATGGTGTGAAATCGAGGCTATTTTATCAGCAATACTATAGTGAGGAGCTATAGTGATCGAGTGATTAGTTTGCAAGGAGTAGTCATAGGGAAAATTGTATTGAATCCTTTGTACTTTTGAAGAGCAAACTAATTTGGGTGAGGGCCCCGCAGACGTAGACAAGAGGATTGTCGAACTGCGTTAACAAACGTTTTTGTGTGATTTATGTTTTGTTGAGTTGTTTTTCAGGTTAAGTCCTAGTTATAACTTCCAACAAGTTATAACTGACTGTTTGTATACTCAGCGTTTCTTTCAAAAACAACGGAACAGTAAGGTTTCTTGTACCTTAGAAGATGAAGCAGTCGTTAAGACTAGCTGAAATTTAACCCTTGATATCATGGGCTAATTGCTAAAGCAGACTACTAAATATTTTTTGTGATGAGACCTAAAAGATGATTGCGAAGGTTAAACCCAACAGGCCCCTCTTTTGGAGGACCTCCAGCTAGTTCAGATACCACACATCTCCTATGAGCACTGAATTCATAGTCAGAACAATAGTACACCCAATGATTTGGCTCTCTCTTTTCCTCACAAGAAAAACAGTAGTATTCATCCGTTTCACCTTCAATCAGAGAAGTGAGGATAAGAGGATGCATATGGCAATCATGCTTGACTTTATGTGGCAGCAGTGCACATTTGAAGGCAAACACAAGATTGTACATCTCACATTCATAGACAGCGTTTCTACAATCATCCTTACAAGATGCACACCTAGTTGAGTAAGGTGCCTTCCTACAAAGAATTAGAGGATGTTGGTGGATTTCATTTCTAAGTGTGCTTGCTTGGAATTGAAGCACTGATAGGGTGGAGGTTGAAGTAGCAGACCTTACAGGTGTAGGTGAAGTCATCACTTGGCTCATCACAATAGCAAAAATTTGGCTGCCTTGATAAAAGAGTGAGAGAATGCTCAGGGTGAATACCATGTTGAATATTTCGGGGCAATTCAGCACACCATATGAGGAAAAAAAAACACTGGTTGCATACATAGGCCATGCTCAAGATGCTATCTTTTTCATACTCATCATATAGTGTCGGGGGATGTTTATGGCTGAAATGTCGAAGTTTCTCCATCTTGTGTTCAGAATTAGAGGTCATTGGATCAGCCAGTTATGCATCACCACATTTAGGGACTCCCTAAAGCATCTCCTCAGTTTAGCTAACTATCATCTTCATCTTGTCCTAAATGAAAGTTATACTGATTGTCCAAGGTATTCTCACGCTTTTGATCATCCACAATATTAACCTCCCAATATGCCAGTTTTGAATGTGCTTCAGAAACAGAGACCATACATCTCAAATGACCGATGTATTCACAGTCAGCACAATAATAAATTGAACCTTTCACATTCATTCTGTCCTCACAAATAGTACAGTAAAATTCATCAGTTCCATCTTCGATATACTGCATAGGTATAAGGTTAAATATGTGTTGCAGGTACTGAAGAACACTCTACATGAGCCACAAATTGGCAGCTCTTGCAAAATAAGCAAAAACAATAACCACACTCACCAAGAACCCCAACCCCGAAAGTATATGGCCCAAGGGTGCACTGAAAGAGAAGGCTGAAGAAGCAAGTTGCACAATGATCGGTGAAGTCACTGCAGGGACTACTGCATTGGTTGCAAAGTACTTTTCCGCCATCAGCATTATGAGCTGGTTCTCTCACGAGGGAGAGAGGGTGGTCTTGATGCAGAGGATGTACAGATTCAAGGGGTAACTTAAGACAAGAAATGTGGAGAAAGAAGTTGCATTTGGGACACTTGTAATTGTAACCTAATACAGGCTGTCAGCAAACATGGAGCGAGAGCCAGAATCAGATAACACAGATCTTAATTCAAGAGGATGATCATGCCAAAGGTATTGAATTCCCATATCTTTTTTGCCGTGATCCTACTTGTTCTACTCCTTGCTCAGAACTGAACCTAACAAACTTCAATTCTCTTGGTAGACTTCGCAGTGTGCATAAGAAACAGGTAGGTAGAAGAGTCAGACTTCAATTCCTCTGCTTTATTTCACTTTTGGCAGAAATGTTTGCAGAAATGGAAATGCACAAAAACATATTTCGCTTCCTAAATAGGAATTTTTTTGAGTTTCGATCTCAAGTAACCCTGTACCATCACTTTCTTTATTTTGTTTCTGCTTAGGGAAGGGAGAAAAGGGATCTAATTTGAAGATAATCAGATCTGTTCAGCAGCGAAGAGTGAGTTCAGAAATACCTTTAGGTACATATCTGCTACTCCTCTCTTCTAAGATTGGCGAGTACTTAATTGCTTCATCCCACTCTGAATACCACTGAAGGAGAAAATCCCACCTCAAAAACTATCTCTTTGTTACTACATCCAGGCCACAGTTATGAATTATTGTCGGAGAACTGCAAATCTGGGTTTGATGATTAGGGTTATGCTCTTTCTTCCTTCAATCAAACAGTGGGAACGCAACCGCTGCCATTACTCCAGCTGCTCTTTCTCTCTTATGCACCGTGAACGTTGCAGTTAATTCTTTTTGTCATCTGCCTATACTGTGCTGGTAGTCTGTCCAAGGGTTGTCTGGTGGATGAGATGCTCTTCAACTTCATCCTGAAGATTTGGTATGGGACGCCATCTAATATTTACTTTGAAAATATTCGTTGATTAAAGTTTTCCTTTCTTTTCTTTTCTTTTCTTTTTTCCTTTCTGGAAATTCTAGCACATTGGAAGAGTGAATTTTTTGTCTTTTATCTTTTTGGATAATTAGGAAGAGTGAAAGGGTTTTGGTTGAGATGAAAATTCTAATTTCCACCCTAATAGAGCTACCTTCAGCATAGGGACTCTGATGTTTTTGCAAAGGGATCGATAAAGAGGTAAAGAGAGTAGCTTGTATCATGATTGGAAAGGGCCAAAATTGTTACACAATTTATGTGTTCGATTTAAGTATGTTTAACGCAAGAATAATATTTCATACAATGAATGCAAACGTTTCTTGTCTTCCTCGTAGGTTCTTTTGCTGAAAAATGAACTTGGAAACCAGCACTACCATGACAAGACAGGTACAAATTAAGAATATTTGATTTACTGAGATTCTATTTTCATGGTGCCTTTTGCTTCCTCTCCATGTTGCCAACTCAAACCTTGAAATGATCCAGACCAGACTTATCAATTGGCCTTGCTAAGAAATGGTTGATATAATCTCTAACTGTAAATTGTTTATACAGTGCAGGACTTTCTTCTGATAGCAACTCGTTGATGGGTCCATAAATCCTTGGGGGCAAAGCAACACCACTAAAAAAGCATGCCACTGAAATTCTTGGTCCTCTGCTTTTCGAAATCACTCGGTGCTCGACACTTACAAACTTGTTATTTGATACAATCTGAGCAGCATTTGGAGTTACCTAAGTCAGTTTCCATGTGAACGTTTCTTTCTAAATTGGGGATGGAGGAGGAAAGGGTGAAGGAGTATACATTAACAATTTAACAGATGACCAAGAAATAGGCAAACCTGAAGAAGGTCTGCAACATTGACAACCAAAGCTCCTGGAATGGGTTGGACATCTATCCACTGATTGCCATGCAGGCATTGGAGGCCACCAATTTGATCCTGGAGAAGAATAGTAAGGAAAGCGGGATCTGTGTGCCTGCTGACTCCCAATGTCAGGTCTGGCTCTGGGCATGGTGGATAGTAGTGGCAGACTAGAGTTCGTGCTGTAGCGCATCCCATCTCTCTCAAGTTCTCCAGTTTTAAATCAAGAGCTTCAGACAGCAACTCAAATAAGGTCTCTCCCAGCCTTGTTACATGATTTATATAGTCTATTATTTCAGCCCTGCCAATTAGTAAACCAATATGGTGGAGGTTGTTTGTGTCAAAACTTGGAATATCGAAGAGAAATAAGTTTCTGACATCATTTCAAAATTAAACTTGTTTCCACGAGAGAGAGAAAGATAGATTCATGCTTCAGTCTGATCAGACCTGTTTAATTGTATCTAGCTAAATAAATAACAAATGCAGAACAGAAAGAGGCAAGTAACACACTGTTCTTTTTTTTCAGTGGCAGGTGGGGCGGGTGGGGGAAGGGAGGTGTTGCATCAATTTTAACCAAGATCACAGCCTTCAAATATATTAAAGGTTCAAAATTTACTAGAAATTGACATTTGCTAACAGTACTTTGTGGTAAACTATGAAAGTTTATCTGTAATGAGATTTACCTGCAAACTGCAGGAAGTTCTTCAGGTTCTTGGTCGGGGAATAGCAGATTGATGGTCATGGTATCCCTCCAGTTAGCAGCTTTTGATCGATACAGATCAATATTGCTTTCATATCTCACCCTCTTCGTCTGTTCTCGCGAATAATACTCTTTCTTAATCTCAGCATCTAGTTCATGAAACTTGCGGATTGCACTTGACATCCCATCCAACACACTTCCAGGAATTCCATGGTTCAGCAATTGGAAAAAACCCCAGTTTTGTGATGCTTCCTTTAACTCATCAACAACTTTCTTGTGTTCATCATCACTTCCTATGCCCCTTAGATCTATCACAGGAGCTTGAATATCTGATTGACCACGGTTTACCTCTTTGGAAAGCTCCTCCGGTGATCGAATGAATATTTTTGGTAGACTTGTTATACCGGCATCAACTAGCCCTTTAACTCCAGATCTTGTATCATCAAAAGCCTTCAGCATTTGCAATCGATCATCATCTGCAATTGAATGAGCAGCAGACTCTTCGCAAGTGGATCTGTCCATCGTTTTTTCCAAGTAAAGAAGATGCTCGAGGGGCCACGTTAAATTCCACAACGGACTAGAGGTACTTATCCATTTCCAAGTTTCTTCATCACATTATTTTAATGCAAAACATGAACCAAGTCAAAGATAGATTAGTAATCAAATTTTGAATTGAACACTTATAATAAAGAACTTACTATCTTAGGGAGTTGTTTTCTAACCGAGTACAGCTTTGGAAAGCGATGCATTGCATAACATATTAGTAATTTAAGAATCCTTCTCTCATGACTTTTCAAATTGAATAATATATATATATATATATATATATATATATATATATATGAACACCCTGCTTATGGATGAATCAAAAGAAATGATCATTTCCTTGTCGTGTAGTGATATAAAATGGAGAAAACAGGAACAGATGTCATATACCTAAAAAGCAAAGGTAAACTGCGTCGCCATTGGTTCAACTAGACAAATAAATCAAGAATTACTTCGTAGACAAGAAGCTTAGCTTTAATAAAATTTAAACGATTCCTAATATAAAGTTTCAATAAAAACATGCACACAATAAAAAAATAAAAAATGCATCTTTGGAGAAAATGTTTTTTGTACTGTATAAAGGTTAAACGATTTATAATAAAGATTGGACCAGTCAAAGCTTCCTTGATTCTAATTTCATTCTTGAAGCATAAAAAATTAACCTCTCGGTTCCGGAGTCCTGAACATTAATATCGATCTCTCAAAAATTACTACTCCACTGATTTTTCAATTAAGTATGAATAAATTAACAGGAATCATAGTTCAAACATCACAGTAATCTCTTCATCATCGACAAGTTCAAGCAGAAAAGCCTTCTTTCTTCTTACCACAAAAATGGGTTTCTTCTCTTCCCTTTTCCGTTGCTTCCAGCTTACACCATCATCATCAAAGCAGGTCTTAGATGATCGTGGAGGTAACTGCAAGAAAAAATTGCCATCATCAGATAACATGAAAAGGAAATCAAAATCTTCTGGTGCTCCAGTTATTGCTTCTTACTTCCCCTTAACTCACAAATCTCGAGATTATAGTTCAAAATCAAGTATTGAATGGAAAGTGGAAATAGGAAAAGACAAACTATTGGGATGATCAAAACGGTGCAAGTGCCAAAAAGTGCTGTAAAAAATGTGGCAAAATCCAAGTGAAGTTATGAGGTTTTTTGTTGGCTTCGACTTTGATTCAATTCAATCAGGCTGATTGAATCTCAGTACTTAGCATTTTCTTTTTTCTTGTTGAGAAATGAATTACGGAATCATGTTTAGTGTTATGAAATGTTGGATTCTGCCTCAAAATCAAAGGCTTGCACCCAATGATAAGCCCAAATGGTTTGAATAATAATTGCGTGTTATTATTATTAACTGAACTTTTCTTGCTATTACTTCTGGTTTGGGTTGAGAAGAGTAACCTTATCGGGTAATTACTAGCTTAGTCTCGTGGATCAACTGTGTGGATCGGTAAACCCGAATGTCCTAGTATATATTGTCCTTTTATCTCATTTTTAAACTCTAACAGATGTATGAGGGTTTCCGTCTTTGTGTGTTTTTTTCTCTTGACTTGATCATTGTCTCTCCCTGAAACCTTTGGTTTCTTGTTCTCTATATCTCATGTTAAATTTGTTCTTTTGTACTGTATGAGCATAGATAACTATTGATAGAACTTTTGTAATTTTCTGAGGGTGTAACAAACTTGATTACAGTGAGAGTGTGCTCTGACTAAGTACCGTTGAGTAGGATTTCCGAACTACGTAAAATCTTGTGTTTCTTCTTGCTTTCGCGGTTTTAATTTCTTTAAAGTGTTAGTCATCACGACCTAACAGTGGTATCAAAGCATCGGGTTGCAGTTCGATATGTGCCAAGCAAAATCTCCAGGTTGCAGTTTAATCTGTGTCGAGCCAAGATTGGCATACACCAGGTTCTAAACTTATTCTGTAAATCCGAGACGAACTAAGGTAGTATCAAAGTGATATCTCGAAACCCTAATTCTACTAAATCCTAAATTTAGGGCTTTTGATTTTAAACTCGAAAGAGACCTCAACAAGTCTTATCCCTTTCTGAAATCCAACAAAACCTAGGCCTGGCGAGTGCCCTTTAGAGGCACTACGTATTTGTGTCCTGGTGATTTTTAAGTTTTTTGCAAACCTTGACTTGTGTGCGTGAGTGAGTTCTCCTTGTAGGGAGATTTCTGCTTATTTGTATCCAAATTGATTTATTTTAACAATTTACGTTTGTTGAAGGTGATTGGTCGCTCTGTGGTGAATTAAGAATTTTTGCTATCTGCTTAATTAGGCATAAATTGTATAGTATATTTCTAGTCATCTTTATTGCTGGTCTGGTTTGTCCATTGTGCCTCATTTGTGAATACTAATGGGCACTACAAAAAATGATATTGAGGCTTTTAAAGATCAAAGTGATTTTGGTATCTGGAAAATGAAAATGAAAACTGTATTGATACAGAACAAGGTAGGTCATGCTATTTGTGACCTTAAGTCTTCTCCTGAGTCATGGAAATATGAAGTGTTTACTGAAAAACTTGATTTAGCTTACAATACACTTATTTTGCATCTATCTAACAATTAACTGATCTTGATATTGTATACAAGATATGAAATAAACTTGATGAACTGTACTTGAGAAAGTCTCTTTCAAATAAGATTTATTTGAAGAAAAATTGTTTGGTGTTAAAATGTCTGCTTCAAAGTCTCTTGATGACAATCTTGATAATTTTAACAAAATTATTGTTGATCTATCTAATATTGATGAAGTTATTTTGGATGAGAATCAATGTGTTATTCTATTAAATTTTTTGTCTGATTTTTTCAAGGATGTGAAATCTGCTATTAAGTATGACAAAGAAGATCTTATTCTTATTGATGTAAAATCTGCTTTGGAATCAAAAGAGTTAGACCTTAGGATGGAAAATAAGGGAAATGGAGAGAACCTTTATGTCAAGGGTAGACCAGAGAAAATTGAATTTAATATTAACATAAATAAATCTAGGAGTAAGGGTAGATCCAAATCTAGAGATAAAAAAAGAAGAAAATGTTTTTACTGTGGCAGAGAATGCCATTTGAAAAACAAGTGTTTTAAACGAATAAGGATGAGAAACTGAATAGGAAAGGGAATCATTCTAGCATACATCATGATAATAACAATTTAAATGAATCTGACATTGTTGCCAATACTATGTATGCTAAGGTTTTATGTGCTACTACTTTTGCTAATTGTGTCTATGATGAATAGATACTTGACTCGGGTTGTACCTTTCATATGAGTCCTAATAAGGACTAGTTTAATGACTTTAAAAGTACTTATGAATGTAAGGTTTATATGGATAAAAATGAACATTGTCAAATTGAATGAATAGATTCTGTGTGTATAAAAATGCATGATGGTGCGATTAGGAAGTTGACTAATGTGAGATATGTTTTTGATTTGAGGAGACACCTGATTTTTCTTAGCATGTTTGATACTTGCGGTTACTCTTATAAAGATGAGAGTGGTTGCCTCAAGGTTTGTAAGCGTTCTTTAGTCATTCTGAAAAGTGAGAAAATGAATGGATTATATGTCTTGATTGGCTCTATTGAAAATAAAAACACTGCTTTCTTTGGTAAGTACATCTCTGATAAGTCAATGTTGTGGCATAGAAGGAATAAGTCACATTAGTAAGAAAGGTTTACAAATTCTTAATAAACAGAACTTGTTGAATGGTGACCATGTTGAGTCGATTGAGTTTTGTGATCACTGCATTTTAGGAAAACAATATAAATTAAGTTTCTCAACTGGCACACAAAACCACTGAAGTTTTAAAATATATTCATTCTGATCTTTGGGGTCTTGAAAGGGTTTGCACTTATGGAGGGAATATGTATTTTCTATCAATTATAGATGACTTTTCCAAAAAGGTTTGGATCTATCTATTGAAGTCCAAAGATCAAACTTTTGAAAAGTTCAAAGAATGGAAAACTCTTATTAAGAATCAAACTAACAAGAAAATGAAATCCCTTATAAATGATAATGGTTTAGAGTTTTGTAATTAGAACTTTAACAATCTATGTGCATCTTGTGGTATTGTTAAAAATAAGATTGTTAAATACAACCCCCAACAGAATGGGGTTGCTGAAAGAATGAACAGAACCATTGGACAAGGTAAGATGTCTCATGATTGGTTCTGGTCTTCCCAAACCTTTATGGGGAGAAGCAGTCAGCACTGCAGTCTATTTGATAAACAGATTACCTTCCAGTGCAATTAATTTCAAAATTCCTGAAGAATTATGGTTTGGTACTTCACCAGACCTAAGCAATCTCAGGGTCTTTAGGTGTGCAACCTTTGCACACCAAATGAAAGGTAAACTAAACCCCAGATCTAAAAAGGGAGTCTTTTTAGACTATCATAATAGTGTAAAAAGTTATAAAATCTCGTTGAAAGGTGAACAAGGAGTAAAAATTATTATTAGTAGATAAAATGACATGTCTTGTCTTAAAATTGTTCTAAATTCTGATACAACTGATCTTTTCTCAAGTAGGAAAGTTCCTATTGAGGTGGATGACACTTTTGATACACAAATTCAATCCACATCAGATTGTGGGAATGAGGTATCTGATGGGCAAGATATTGCCCTTACTGCAGAGACTTCATGTCATATCCTTGAAGGTTTGGAACATGAATTAGAAATCAATTCCGATGATGATGGTGATTAACAATTTGATGCTCAAAATCAGGCTCTGCAAGATTATCAATTTGCAAGAGACAGAATCAGGAGAATTGTGAAAGCTCCTGAAAGGTATGGGTACTTTTATCTTACTTACTATGCTTTGGCTGTTGGAAAATTGGTGGAAGAAAAGGAATGCCAATTATGAGAAGGTTATGAAATGCCCTAATCTTAAGCTGTGATTGGTTGCAATGCAAGAAGAAATTGTCTCCTTGCACAAGAACAAAACTTGCAAAGAAAAAGGTTGTTGACTGCAAATGCATTTTCAAGGTAAAGGAAGGTGATGATTCAAATGAACAATCTAGATTCAAGGTTAGGTTGGTTACCAAAGGTTTTACACAGGTGAAAGGCATTGATTTCATTGAAATATTTTCTCCTGTAGTTAAGTACAAAACAATCAGAATTATGTTATGTCTAATTGCTTTTTATGATCTTGATTTGGAACAATTAGATGTTAAAACTGCATTATTATATGGTGAACTTGAAGAAACTATCTTCATGAGGCAACTACCTAGTTTTGAAACAAAAGGAAAAGAAAATGTTGTCTGTTTGTTGAAGAAATTTTTTCATGGCTTGAAACAATCTCCTAGACAATGATATAAGAGATTTGACTCATTTATGATAAATAATGGTTTTGTGATGAGTCATTATGATAGTTGCTTATATTTTTCTGGAAGCTCTATTGATTCTGCTTTATATTTGCTATTGTATGTTGATGATATATTAATTGCATGTAAACAAAAAGAAAAATTGAACAAACTTAAATGTTTACTTAAATCTGAGTTTGATATGAAATATTTAGGCCCTACATCGAGGATTCTTGGCATGAATATTCATAGAAACATAAATGAAAACTCTTTATTTGTTTCTCAAAAATCTTTTATGAAAAAGGTAGTTTTTAGATTTTCTATGAACTCATGCAAACCTGTCAAAATGCCCTTAGCTGTTCACTTTCAGTTGTTTACCAAATTTTGTCCTAAAACTGAAAATGTGAAATCTGAAATGAAAAAATGCGCCTTATAGGATGGCTATAGGTTCTATAATGTATTATATAGTTTCTACTAGACCTAACCTTGCTTTTTCTATAAGTTTGTTGAGCACATTCATTGCTAACCCAAGTAAAGAACACTGGTTTGCATTGAAATGTTTGTTGAAGTATTTAAATGGTACTTGAAATTTTGGCCTTCATTATTCCAAATAGTTTGATGACCTTGATATGGTAGGTTATATGGATTCCAATTTTGCTGGTGATAAAGATGGTAGAAAATCTACAACTTCTTATTATTTCACTATTGCTAAAAACTATATTTCTTGGAAATCTCAGTTACAATCTTTTGTTGCTCTATCCACTACTGAGGCAGAGTGCATTGCTACTACTGAGGTCATTAAAGAAGCCATATGGCTTCAAAATTTGCTGAAAGAATTAAAATTTCTAAAAACTAAGGCTATTATTTTCACTCATAGCCAAAGTTCTTTGCATCTTTGTAAAAATTTTGTTTATCATGATAGAACCAAGTATATAGATGTCAAATATCATGTTATTAGAGAAAATGTTACTAATGGTGTTGTTGATGTTGAGAAAATTAGCACTCATGATAATCATGCTGATTTTGGAACTAAAATCTTGCCTACTGATAAATTCTTTAAATGTAGGGATTTGATTCACATTGATCAAACTTGGAATTAGTCGAGAAAGGAAGTGCAATGATGTCATTGGAGCTAAGTCCCTCACTATAGTTGTGTTTTTGGGTTGATTTTGAGCTTAAGGTGGAGTTGTTGGATTATACCCTCAAAATCAAAATCAAAGGCTTGCACCCAATGATGAGCCTAAATGGTTTGAACAATAATTATGTGCGTGTTATTATTGTTAATTGGTCTCTGTTGCTATCACTTCTAATATGTGCTAAGAAGAGGAACATGATCGAGTCATACCCAACTTAGGCTCGCGAGTCAACTGTGTGGATCAGGTAAAACCGTTCCACACTCAAATGTCCTAGTGTATATTGTCATATTCTCTCATTTCTGAACCTTAACAGATGTACGAGGGTTTCCGCCTCTCTGTGTTTTTCTCTCTAAACCTAATCATTGTCTCATCCTGAAACCTTTAGTTTTTTGCTCACTGTATCTCAGTTAAATCCATTCTTTTGTACTGTATGAGAGTAAAAAACTATTGATAGGGCTTTTGTAATTTTTTTAGGGTGTAATAAACTTGATTATAGTGAGAGTGTGCTCCGATTGAGCATCGTGAAGTGAGATTTTTCAAATCATGTAAAATTTGGTGTTTGTCTTTGCTTTCGCAGTTTTAAGCCGTCACAACCTCACATGAAACTTCTAGTTTTGTTTGAAATACATATTAGACTTTCCAACTGTTGACTGGAATCCGAATTTTTTTTTTACTGGAATGAATGATCATTTTGGCAGCAAGAATGTTATGCTTATAAGTTAATTTTGACAAGAACTAGAAAATCTGAATGCATCTCACAAATGTTATAGAAATAGAATTTTATTTTTAGTGAAAGTAGAAATTCTTAATGCCATGGTATTACGGTGACATCAATTTTTTTTGACTTTTAAGGGCTGGATTTGCCCAGGAAACAGCTGTTTGAATCGACTGATTCTGCAATTCTGATTCATATGCTAAGTGCATAGATTAATACTCTTCAGGGTGAAAATCATAACTGGGATCTCACAACCTCGGAAAAACCTGTTCATGTTGGATAAAGCTGAAATTTGAGAGAGATGATCAATCCCCGAGAAAACTATCAAAGATACTTTTCTATTTCTGATGCAAGAAAACTGTACAAAAGCTGTTATTGTTAAAAGGCTATTTCAGATACTTCAACGACTATCTCTGACACTTAAACAGGGCTTCATATACAACTTAATTGCTTGACATTGTATTTTTGTGTTTTGGAATAGGATTACTACTATGAACATTATTAATCCATTACTAAGAATCCAATAGAATATAAACTGATTTTGTATTGACTAAGTATATAGATAGTAAACAACTGAGTGAAGAATGCAGTAATAAACTGTTTCAATGTCCTGTCACCATCCTTTGGATCAATCCGACTTAAGGTTCACCATAATAGCAGAATACAGCAGTGTTGAATGTGAACGTTCATTTGTCAATAGCACCAAGACTGAACATTTGGCCAATACACATTCATTACAAAACACAATGATTCATTGAGAAATATCTGTCTCCCATAGTGTACTAGTCCATCGACGTCTACCTTTTCAGTTACCGCCGACCCTTCATTTTCTTTCCAGAATATTGGGGATCATCAAAGGCAATAGGATTCTGTAGATCTAAGCTAAATGGTTCATCAATTATGAAGATGACGAATTTATACACTCTGTATCATCAGATACAGTGATCTTCTGGAAACATGATATGAAGCACATCAACGTCCTTCATATCACCTTGATAATTTCCTAATACCTCCCTTTAAAGGACATAGCTCAAATGCTAGAATCTTCACAACTTGAAATGTGTAAGAGCAGAATTTCCATCAAGTCCTTTTCCATGATAGTGGGCAATGAAGTCCCTTAAAGTTGTCTCCCTGTACACAGGAGGGTTAGTTTCGGATAATAAGTGCTTGATAGGTCCATACATCCTTTCTGATGGATAAGTATGAGGCGTCAAAAAGCATGCAACTGATACCCTCGGCCCTTTATGATTTGCCAGGACTCGGTGCTCCACGCTCATAAAGCTATCATTAGATATAAGCTGCAGTGGCGCATATTATGTATCAACAAGTCTACTAACAAACTTATAAGCTCGATCAGAAGGATAAGATGTTCTTGTTGGTTATGTACAATGAAACATACTAAACAATAAAATTGACAGAAATTTTTGGTAGAACATAAGTAGACTATATAACAGGAGACAATATAATCAAGAATTGAGATTAGCATACCTGTAACAAGTCACCAATATTTACTACTAAAGCTCCTGCCACAGGATGAATATCTATCCAGTGGTTCTGATTAAGAACTTGGAGACCACCAATTTGATCTTGAAGTAAAATGGTCAGAAAATCAGGATCAGAGTGTTGGCTGGTTCCCATTGTCAGTTCAGGCTGAGGGCAAGCTGGGTAATAGTGAAACAGAATAGCATGCCCCTTTGCACAGTCTAGGCCTAAGAGGTAATTAGGTGGGAGACCAAGTGCCTGTGCTAATAATTCCAACAGAGTAGTTCCAAGATTTTTCATTTGCTGAGAATATTCCATAGTTATATCTCTATAAATTCATGCACAGAGTGTAAGTCCCTCTCCAACAAGCTAGAAATAATTGCAAGATGTAGAAATTTTTGATTATGCAAACATAAACATTTATTCTAAACAATTTTAATCCAAGAAACAGTTAATTCTACAGTTCTACACTATCTATCCTCGTTATACAAAACATAAATATTATGAATTGACAATAAATACTATAACCCTCTTAATAATACAATTTCACAATCTTTCCCACTTTTGATGTGGAACTAAGATTACAGAGATCGAATACAGATAATGTACTCAAACAAAGTGTAGAAAACAGAAGATAAAGATTAAGCGCTGAGTATATTATATTATACCTGCACACTTCAGGCAATTCAGAAGAATCAAGAGGTTCAGGTCCCATAACACAGAACATAGTATCCCTCCAATTTGCAGACCTCGACTTATATAGATCAAAGTTACTGCCGTACTTCACCTTCCTCTCAGGTTCTCGGCTGTAGTACAAACTTTTCTCCTCATATGGCAGCTCATGAAACGCACGGGCCTTGGTCAACATTTCCTTCAATACTGAGGTGGGCACACCATGGTTGACCACTTGGAAGAATCCCAATGACGCTGCTGCAGTTCTAATCCCTTCAATCACGTCCTCCCGCCGATCAGTGAGGTCCACCACCGGAATTTCCAACTGGGATTCTGATATTGGGTAGTCTCGGGCTAATTCATCAGCTGGCCGGACAAAAATTCTTGGAATTCTTGAAATTCCAGCGTCTACTAAGCCTTTTACTCCTGCTTTTGACTCATCAAAGGCTTTCAGCTCTTGCAATCTATTATAGTTAGCCGTTGCCTGTTCCTCCATAGAGAATCTGCTCCGTAATACTAGATTCTTTGGCCGGTTATTAACTTGGAAGTTCTGAGGAAAAAGGTTATGATGATAAGGAAATTCAGTGCAGGAAAAAAATGTGCAAGGAAGAATTTGAGGGTAATATACCGCATTTCAACATATTGATAGAAAAAGAATCCATTTATCAAAACGAGATTAGTTTTTTTTTTATTTTTTAAGAGAAAAATGAAAAAGGGTTTAGTTGGTAAGCAAAGTATTAACGTCAACGTCTACTTCTTTTGCTTAAGGGCGATGCAATATTATATCAAAACGAGGTTTCATTACCGACACTTGTCTAATTATTTTTGGATAATCATATAAGCTCATGAGTTATGGGAATGTTTGTGTCCACCTTTTTTTTGTTTTATTTCTTTGCGATCAAAATTTTTTTTCTCTTGCTATCATTTGTTGCAAAATTTTTATAATAAAAGGGCTCGGAGTGTCCACGTATTGATGCAGCTTTTTGTGGCTGCAATTGGATTATATTAAAAAAGAAAAATTCACCATTCATTTTCTAAGATATTCTTCAACTATTCAATCCAAGATCATTCATATATTTCGTATTTTTAAATTAAGTTACATTTATACATTTAATTTTAAAAATATTTCTTTAAGGTAAAGTGAAAGATTGTAGAATTAGAGTTGTTTGGTGTGCATTTAGTCTCACCCTTTAAATAAAATTTATATTTTTTATTAATTGCATTGATCTTTTCATATAGATGTTATAAATTCATAATATTCTCATGTATCTCAAGCTTTGAATATGAATTTACGATAACAAAAATATGATAGGTGACACTGAGACGCTCTTAAAAATGAGAATTTAATCAAAATAACTATATTTTTAACCTTTTTATCCAAAATAACTCTACTGTGTGGGGATGTACAAAAAATAACTCAAAACGTATTTGAAAAGAACGATCTAAATAATTTTGGCAAAAATGTCAACACTTTTGGCAAATAGTAGATATGTTTATGTTTTTTTTACTCACTATTTAAAAAAAGAGTCTTCAGATTTTTTTTTACAATTATGTCTAGTTAGATTTTTTGTTTTTAAAATTTTTCATTGTTTTTTTTAAAAGTGAGTAATTTTTGTTTTTTAAAAAAAATCTGAAGACTTTTTTTTTTTAAATAGTGAGTAAAATAAAAAATTTTAAAAAAAATGTTTTCTTAAATTTTTTTTACTAGTCATTAAATATCTAAAAAAAATTTTAAAAACTTTCTTTTTTTTAATGAAATAGTGAGTAAATTTCTTAAAAAAAAAAAGTTAGCCACCTAAAAATAAATAATTTTTTTGCCACATTAGTTTTAGATATCTAATTTTTTTTTAGACAAATTGACTAACTATTTCATTAAATAAAGGCAAATTATTATTAAAAAATAAAAGATCAGCTTTTATTACTATTAGTGTAAAAATAATATTTTTAATATTAGTCTAAAAATTTAGTGTCAAAATAAATTTCAATATTAGTATAAAAATATTTTTTAAAATTTGTATTCCAAAATTTATATAATAAATAAATATTATTAATTTATTTTTAGTTGTCTTAACATTTTTTTTAAACAAATTGACTAACTATTTTATTAAATAAAGGAAAATTTTAAAAATAAAAAAATTAAAGAATTTAACCAAAATAACGTCTAGGAAGACGTGATTCTTAAGCTTTTTTTTAAAATAAAACTTTTCTTTTTTTTAATATAGTGAGTAAATTTAAGAAAATAAATTAAAGTCTTTAGATTTTTTTTTTAAAACTTTTCATTTTTTTAATGAAATAGTGAGTAAAATTTTACGCTAATATTATTAAACATGATATTCTATTAAAAAAAATGTTTTGTCAAAAGTGTCATATTTTTAACGTGTTTGGTAAAGACGTCTTTTTAGTAAAATTGTTTAGATGTTCTTTTCAAATACTTTTTTTTGTTATTTTTTACACGTCCATATAGTAAGATTATTTTAGATCAAAATGGAATTATTTTGATTAAATTCACCTTAAAATTTTTACAACTGTTCAAAAACTGCTAATCAACGTCCATCATGAGACATATATCTATATCAATTTTATAAATAAAAAACCCATCATCTCTTTAAACTTAATAAATATACGATAGCTGATATGTTTAACTGGTGAATGCTCAATTCTCCATCAACTCTGGTCTCTCAATTCAACATAGCTTGCTTCTAGTTCAACGCGATCTTTTTACTTTTTTTTGAGTGAAATCTCAACCATTTTTGTAAGTGTTTGATTGAGAAGAGATAATAAATTGGGTACAAATGACATATATGCAGCAGAAATTTCTAAATTATTTAGAAAAACTAGTAAAATTACAAAAAGCCTGCTGGCTTTAATATTTTCTAATGATTTCACTTAGAAGACTTTCTGCACAAAACTTAAATTGGATCGAATACTTTGCAAAAGTAGCTAGCTATTTGAGTCTTGATACTTCATCAGCTCTTGCTGAAAATCTTGACATGTGAAATCTCACGTGTTTGAAGAACCATCAGTTCTCAACTGAGACTTAGTGAAGATGTGTCTGAGAAATCACCAACGATTAGCTGAGACCTCTGTTTTGTGAAACTTGTTTGGGGAATTACCAGTTCTTGACTTTGAAACATATGTAGGAGAAACATGCTTCAAGGAATCGCCAATTAAAAGATGAGATCTTTCGTTTGGAAAACAACATATTTGAAGAATCACCACTTCTTCAATGAGATTCCATGTTTCAGAACCTTGCTTGAAGAATCACTTGCTAAGAGCTTAGACTTGTTTGTTTGACAAGTTTGGAAAAGCTTAAACCTGTTTGAGGAATCAGTTGTATGAAGAACTAGCGGCTCTTAACTGAGATTCTTTGTTTACGAAACAGAAACCTATTTGAGAAATCTTTTTTTTTTTTTGGAGAAGAAAGGCTCTTAACTAAGAAATTTGCTTGAGAAGCCTGTTATAGAGGAATCACTGACCCTTGAGAGTCCTGGATTGAAAAACCTTCTTGAGGAATCATCAGCTAGGTCTTAGTAGAGAGTCTTGATTTTGTAAATCTGCTTTGAGTAACTCTGAGTTTGAAAATCCCAAAAGCATGAGCTATTTGAAGTTTCATGAATGAAGACTTTGCTTAAGGCTCTAAAAATGAGGAATATTTTGTTCCACAGAGCTCTATCCAATCTCTTCTCATTAAACTTCAAAGAATCACCAGAGGCTAAAACGATTGTTCCCAAGAAACTCAAACTTGAATTCCATGAGTCACAAGGCCCTCTTGTGAAGCTCTTGCTTGAGGCTTCCAAACTCTTTTGCTCAATTTTGTAAAGATTGTTTTTTGAGAATTCAAAGAATCACTAGATGAGCTATGTTTTTAAGCCCCCTTCGGACTCTTGTTTTTGGAAAACTTGGATTGGAGAATATTGCTTTGAAAAATGGAGCCTCTCTTTTGAGGACTCCATGGTGAAGCTATGCAACTAGCTCACACACCTTGAGAATGCAAGAGCTAACCATTTTATAGAGCCACACCTCTATACTCTAGTCAAAATATCAAACGTTCAATCTAATGCTGAAATTATTGAGAACTTTCCAATTATTTAAATAGTAAATATACTTTTTAAAAGGGTCCCTATTTTAAATGGAAAGTTTCAATAAACCTCCTCAAAATAAACTTATTGATTTTAGTTCACATTGATTGTTATATCATTGACCACTAGGTTGGTAAAGCGGGCTCTTTAGTCCAATCGGATTAAGGTAGGAATTTGAATATGATCAATTCAAAATTTTACGAGTTTAAAAATTTATAGTCAACCTAAAATTTTAAAAACTTGAATTCATACATAAACTAGTGGACCCAACCTAAAAATGATAAAATGATGTCATTTTAAATTTAAAAGTGACATTTTCTCATTTAGCTCGGGAGTTGATTCAACTCGGCTAGAATTTTGGCTTGAATGGCCTAGTTCAACCGAGCCAAGATAGAAATTTGAATTGGGTCGGATCAATTCGAATTTTAAGAGACTTTATATAATAAATATATATTATTAATTTATTTTTTAGACTTATTTTTAAACAAATTGATTAACTATTTATTAAATAAAGGAAAAGTTTAAAATAAAAAATAAAAGATAATGTTTAATAACTGTAAAAATTAAAGAATTTAACCAAAATAATGATTCTTAAATTTTTTTTTTTAAAAAAAAACTTTTCTTTTTTTTAATATAGTGAGTAAATTTAAGAAAATAAATAAAAGTCTTTAGATTTTTTTTTAACTTTTTCTTTTTTTTAATGAAATAGTGAGTAAAATTTTACACTAATATTATTAAACATGATATTCTATTAAAAAAAATGTTTTGTCAAAAGTGTCTACGTTTTTGCCAAACACGTGTACTTAAAAGACGTGTTTGCCAAAAACGTTTTCTTAGCAAAATTATTTAGACGTTATTTTCAAATTTTTTTTTGTTATTTTTGTACACATCAACACATTAAGATTATTTTAGATCAAAATGAAATTATTTTGATTAAATTCACCTTAAAATTTTTACTACTGTTCAAAAACTGCTAATCAACGTCCATTATATCTATATCAATTTTATAAATAAAAACCCATCATCTCTTTAAACTTAATATATATATACGATAGCTGATATGTTAACTGGTGAATGCTCAATTCTCCATCAACTCTGGTCTCTCAATTCAACATAGCTTGCTTCTAGTTCAACGCGATCTTTTTACTTTTTTTTGAGTGAAATTCTGGTGAAATCTCAACCATTTTTGTAAGTGTTTGATTGAGAAGAGATAATAAATTGGGTACAAATGACATATATGCAGCAGAAATTTCTAAATTATTTAGAAAAACTAGTAAAATTACAAAAAGCCTGCTGGCTTTAATATTTTCTAATGATTTCACTTAGAAGACTTTCTGCACAAAACACACAAAACTTAAATTGGATCGAATACTTTGCAAAAGTAGCTAGGTATTTGAGTCTTGATACTTCATCAGCTCTTGCTGAAAATCTTGACATGTGAAATCTCACGTGTTTGAAGAACCATCAGTTCTCAACTGAGACTTAGTGAAGATGTGTCTGAGAAATCACCAACGATTAGCTGAGACCTCTGTTTTGTGAAACTTGTTTGGGGAATTACCAGTTCTTGACTTTGAAACATATGTAGGAGAAACATATGATATAGAGCTAACCATTTTATAGAGCCACACCTCTATACTCTAGTCAAAATATCAAACGTTCAATCTAATGCTGAAATTATTGAGAACTTTCCAATTATTTAAATAGTAAATATACTTTTTAAAAGGGTCCCTATTTTAAATGGAAAGTTTCAATAAACCTCCTCAAAATAAACTTATTGATTTTAGTTCACATTGATTGTTATATCATTGACCACTAGGTTGGTAAAGCGGGCTCTTTAGTCCAATCGGATTAAGGTAGGAATTTGAATATGATCAATTCAAATCAATTCAAAATTTTATGAGTTTTAAAAATTTTATAGTTCAATTTGAATTCATACATAAACTAGTGGGTCCAACCTAAAAATAATAAATGATGTCATTTTAAACTTAAAAGTGATATTTTCTCATTTAACTCGCGAGTTGATTCAATTCAGTTCGAATTTTGGCTTGAATAGCCTAATTCGATCGAGCCAAGATAGAAATTTGAATTAGGTCGGATCAATTCAAATTTTGACAAACCTATTATTATAGAGTTTAGTCTAATTAAAAAACGATCCACATGAATCGTTTCAAACTTAAATTGTCACTCTATTGACCACACTATTAATGTTGTTACCATGCAAATTTGCAAACGAACAATAGAATTTTTTTTATTATATATAAATCAATAGAAAGAGCATAGGTAAAAGAAGTGAAACAAAACATGAAAGAGAATGGTAGAAAAAACAAATCTCTCAAACTCTACTTGTTTAGTAATTATTGAAATTATTTTTTCAAGCAACATCATGGTGATGATATAATAGCATGATTCCAAAATTAAATATCTCATGTTATATTAAATATATAATAAATTAATTATACAATTATATACGACCACAAGTATATAGGTTCCACATATATATATATATATATATATATATATATATATATGAAAATTTAGTCATAAGTGACAAAGTATTTTCACCCACACATGTGAGATCATGAATTTAAATCTGACCTTTTCCTTTCTCCATACGTAATAATAATAATAATAAAATCGGTATCATTATCCTTTTAAACTAAGTCTTCGTTGTCATAGTTGCGTGAAGAGGTAGGCTAGGCTGATTATGTTATTGGCTTAAAGTCTTACCAATAGCTTTGCATATCCCTACGCAATTGCACTATCATTTTTATTCTTTTTTTATAATTGCAGTGTCAAATTGTTTATATGGTCCATATGTCGCCAAAAAAGAAGCTTAAGGTCTATGAACAAATTCTTTTAAGATATGGACCACCGAAAGCATATCCACAGTAAAGATCTGCATAATTCACTCGTGAAAGCAGACGGAAAAAGTAAAGATCCTTATAATTCAATCGTGAAACGAATGAAAGCAGATCGGGGATTGCTAAATGGAATACAGTACATTTTTTTTTTCTTTCTTTCTAAACGTAACATCTCTGAGTCTCCCTAGGACTAAAATACTCTATACTCTTTTTGGGACTTAAAAAAAAAATTTACTTTATAATATTTTCTCTAAATATTACAGTTTTGTAAATTGTAATTTTTTTTATCCAGTAACAAGTGAAATTGTTTTATTCAATAGTTACTAATTAATTACAGCTAAACTAATACATACATACATATATATATATATATATATATATATATAATTTGAGGAATTTAATAACAATTATTTGAAGAATAAATAAATGTGAATAAATTTAGTATACTTTATGATAAGAAAAAAAATTTATGATAACAATTAAATATTTAAAATATTAAATATGATGCCTAATTTCTATTAACTATTTAAAAAATAAATAAAAATACTACAGTAATGCTATAAAACTAACATCTTTTAAAAATCTTGGGGCCATGACCCATCTTTTATACCTGACAACCGTTTATGAATGATAGTTCACAATGCATTAAAATAAAAAATTAAAATTAAAATCTTAAAGTAATGATTTTGAACGATTCACGATTCCGATAAAGTTCGATTTTGATTAGTTCTGACAAAATTACAATTTCAAATGATTACGGTTACGATTTTAATACAATTTTAATTTTAATTTTTTTAAAAAATAAAAATTTTAGGATAATTTCTTTTAATTTTAAAAAATAAAAGTTTGTTATTAAAATGAGCTTAAATTTAATTTTTGTTTCAAAAAATTAAACTACCTACTTATAGAAGAATCAAAGGCTTCCTAATTCTCTCACATGTAAATAATTTCTTACCTTAATCAATTATTTATAGGCTTCTGACTTCAATATTAGTAGAAGACATTTCTTCTTATTGACATATTTTAGCTTTAACTCAATGATCAAAACAAGATTGAACATCTAAAAAATCAAAATTTAAAGATAATTGATTTTTTTCTTTTTTTGAAATTCTCTAGACAGTTGTCAGTTTTTTTAAAGTTTGAAATTTAAAAGATAAAAATTAATTTTTGTATACATAATTATGGTAAAATGGTGAGACGAAGATAAGACTAATGCATCAAAATAAATATAACTTGTTAAATAAAATTATATATAATATATTTTTTTTAAGATTTGAACCAATAATTCAATGATTCATGAACGTTTGATTTCAGTTTATAAATTTTTGATTTATCAAAATGAAAATTTAAATACATATAAAAAATCGTTAGATAATGAACCTTATAGAACCAACCATAAATCTATTGAATGATTTTGAAACTATTAACCTAGGTTTTTATCCGATTCGTCAGTCAGGTTTGATCAGGTCTACTCTCCCTCCTCGTAGCACCGCCCCTGCCTATGCCACTCGGATCTATCGGTGGAACTTGAACATCTGACCGACCACGGTTTCCTTCTTTAGAAAGTTCCTCAGATGGTCAAATGAATATTTTTGGTAGAGTTGTTATCCCGGCATCAATGAACCCTTTAACTCCTGTTCTTGTGTCATCAAAAGGCTTCAGCTGTTGTAATCGATCATCATATGCAATTGAATTAGCTGCAGACTCTTGGGCAGCAGATCTGTCCATCGTGATCGTCTCCAAGTAAGGAAGGTGTGCTCAATGGGTGGTCAGTGTGAAATTGTTTTCCCATCACATCATTTGAATGCAAAACATAGAACACTAGACAGATTACAGCCTTGAAAAATTAATTTGGATAATGGTTTTGGAAGTATGGATTGGAGAGACAGACTGTTCCTCTATGGGTAAGTGAATACTTATTACTGTCTTCACGAACATAATTTATTTCATAAACATTAGATATCCTCTAGCAGAATTTCTGAAGACGAATGAGAAAGTTGGGTGGGTAGATGATTTCATGTGCTAATGCTATAAGTCTAATATGTTGAATCTAGTCAAAAGAAGAAGAAGAAGAAAATATAGTTATTAAAGTATGAAATATTTAAAATTTTAATTTAAAATATTTTCCTTTTAAAAAATGTATTAAATATGCAATGGGGAGCCCATGAATTTGGTTTTTGAAAGAAAGAAAGAATAATCATCTTATTTACTAATAATAGTTTTATAATTTATTTTGTTTTAGATTTGTATCTTAGCCTTGCATATTCATTATACCTTTCACTAATAAAATTAAAGTGGAAAATATTAAAATTTGAAATAAATAGTTTTCTTTAAAGAGTTACAAGATTCAATACTATTATTATATATAAAATGAATTAAAAGATCAATTGAATTATGCATTGATTAAAACTTAAGACTGTCCAACTTTTTTTTTAAAATTTAAAAAATTCATAATCTTGAAACGCTAAATACTCAAATTATATTGCATTTTAAATAGTAAAAGAAACAGAATTTTATGCTCAAATGCTCACAAATTCTTTCTAAATGGACCTTTAAATATTAAAAGAAACAGAATTTGAATCTCAAATGCATATCCAAATTGGACTAAAGTAGTATAAAGAATATGGATTGGGTTTGCCCGGGATAAATACGAGTTCGGCTACAAAACAATGGCTTGAATAAAATCGGGTCGATTTAGACCGGACCGTTTTGACCCGCAGCCCATCTTCTGATCTGAACTTGCTCCCGGCCAAAATGTGCCAGTGCCAGTTAGGCCTGTTTCCCAGCTCTAGACTAAAGAACCCTTAGACAATTGGTATTCTCATACGTTTCAAAGGACGGAGTGTTATATCAGTCTTTATCATTTATGTTGGGTTATTCCCAACACTCAGAGAAATCACAAGCCGAAACGAAACAGAAATAACACACAGAGAATTACGTGGTTCGGTATAAAACCTAATCCACGGTGCTCAGCAAAAACACACAGTCACTCTATATTAAGATTACACCCTCAAGTAGGCTGTTCCAGCCTCTCACTCTCAATCTCACTTTATAATCTATTAGAAAATAGATAAGGTATCAGAGAGAACGAAAAATATCAGGAGAGAAGACAGAGGAAGAGGAACAACAGGCAGAAGACCTAATCGGCTGTGTTACAAATGAGAGAAACGCAGTATATATATGGGTCTGTTCAGGAGCGGGTCGGAATTCGACCTGCTCGGTTGACCCGTGGGACATCGTCAGTCAACATTGGATAACTAGGTCAAAAGCCTACAATGATATTAATTTAATTTTTAGAGGGCAGAGTCTATTAAGGTAACTTGTTACCAAACACTCTCGACTCTTGAGCATTTCTCCGATTTAACCTATCATGATTATGTTATAGACTTTCTCATGTCAAAAGTAAACTCAAATTTGATTCATTTTACAATTGATCGCTTATTTATTTTGAGTCTTTTACTTTTTCTCATTTGAGTGAATGATAAAATTGTTCTATCATACTTTTATCAAATTTTACTTTTAATTATCTTAATTTGTTTTGTTAAAAAAAGTTCGTTATACTTTTAAAAATTGATAATTTAAGTCGCTATCTCAATTTATTAGGTTTATTTTTGAAAGTATTATATGACATTTTTTAAAAAAAAGTAAAAAGATTAAAAATTGAGACTTGGTGAAAGTATGACAGACCAATTTATTCATCATCTCTGTTTAAGTTAGAACTTCCAAACTTTAATCCAAGCTTAATTACAATAAAATACTAGGGATTGAAAGTCCATTAAAGTGTTGATTAATGTGCATAATTGAACCATAATTATTAGAGTCTATTAATGTGCATAATTGGACCATAATTATCAGAGTCTACAATCGCAATTACTCCCTTGATAATTTTGTATACGTCTTTGAAGAAATTTTCACACAAATTAGGGTCATTTTTTTCCCCAAAATATCTTTATTTACTATCTTTTTTCTCTTGAAATTGAAACTCATTCTCACTCTTTAGGAGATCAAGAGAAATTGAAGAGAGAAGAATTTTATTTTTATAAATAGCTTGAGAATATAAAGATGTAAGAGAAAAATTAATGATAAATAAGAATAATTTCAAAAACAAGTAATAAAAATTCGTAAAACGAATGAGGAGAAAAGCATATAGGGACTTATAAAGGACGCAGAAGTGACAATTTGAAGTGCTTCCATGCCGTCAATAATTTTTCACCAAGGAATTAACTAGGAGTCTCACGTAAATTAATTATCCAACGATTAAAATCCATGACCTGAGAATTTATTGGCTAGTTCTTCATGTTTAACTTGAAAGGCGTCAAGAAACAGCTACCATCAAGGCCTTTGGTGTATCGTAGTGACATATAATCTTTAATAGCGATCTCCTTGTAGATTGGTGGATTTTCCTCTGTTAGCAACTCTTTTATTGGCCCAAAAAATCTTGGGAAAGCCCCTTCTTGATAATTTGTTCTAAAACCACAAGCAACAGAAATCCTTGGCCCCTCTTTGTTCGCCAGCACTCTGTGATGAGCACTCTTGAACTTGTCGTTGGTGATCAGCTGTAGAGAAAGACACCAGCAGAATCATTGATTAGCAAAATTAAACAAGAGGAGGACAAAGTAATTGATACTCCATAGTTGGTTCAAGATATGGATGCATTTTTCTAATGCCTTTGATTGATTGAGAACCATTAGATTATGCCCTTTCATGCCAAGTCTAAGCATGATGTATTACTTTTTTTTTCCTGTCTATTCTCATTTGATTCTTAATTTATGTTGATAAATTTTAAAGTACATTAAAGTTCTAAAATTGATATGATTTGTCATTTAGTTCTTGGTAAGCTATAAGATATGAGTCAATGTAACCAGCTAAATATTATTTGTCCCTCATTTAACAGAGATATTTTAAAGTTTGAAAGTGGACGAAGAATTGATAGAACTTAACCTTATAAGGTAAAAATAAACATTGAAAAGATTTTATGGGGCAATGTGAAATTCATCTTCAACGATCCTATACCAATGACTATGAGGTCCTTTGATGGGAATTGAGAAAATCTTGAAAGGTATCTACTTAGTTTAAGATTTGCTTGCCTGTAAAAGATCCGGAATGTTTACAATTAGAGCTCCAGGAGAGTAGGGCACATCAACCCATTGATTTTCATGGAGAACTTGAAGGCCACCTATTTGATCCTGTAGAAGTACGGTTAGGAAACCACCATCTGTGTGTTTGCTAATGCCAAAAGTTAATTCTGGTTCAGGGCATGCAGGATAATAATGGCCAAGAAGGAGAAGTCCCTCTGCACAATACATGTCTTTCAGATGATTGGGTTTGAGCCCCAGAGCTTCTGATAGTAATTCAAAGAGAGAAAGCCCCAAATTCCTCACATAATTTGAGTACCTTATCAGTATATCTCTGCATGAAATTATTCCAAAACTCAACATCAACGTGTAGAAATGTAAACAATAATGCTAATAGGGATTCAGAAAATCCAAGGACTTGGTAAGCCAGTAAACAATGAACGTGGAAAGCATTAATAAGTTAAGTTCCGAAACATCAATTACTAAATAAATCTCAATCACCCTCTCCATCTCCCTTGTCTTCCCCTTTGTCTCATGCAATAAATAAATTCCAAATAAAATCAAAACTTTCTTCCCTTCTATCTCCTTCCATAAATAAATCCCATATAAAATCCTTAGTTACATATTTCCTTTATGTACTTGCCATGATACCATCAGTCACACTTCCATATTTACATGGTTTTGTACTCACCTCTGCTTTCACTGCACTACTCATCAGTTCTTCTTGCTTATGCAAAAAACACACATTTATCTTCTTCATGTTGCAGTACAGGAGCAATATGAAAGTGAAAATGGAATACATGACTCAATAACAAATAGTCTCGAGGACATAATTGCTAAGACAGGTTTGTAGAACTTAGTTAAAAAAAAAAAATCGAATCTTGAGAATCACTATAATCACATAAAACTACCTGCATGTAGCTGGTAAATCTTGAGGATCAGGTTGATGAGGAACCATATTGCATTCAAGTGTATCTCTCCAGTTGCAAGCTATTCCTGGATTCAGCGCAACATTGCTATTGTAGACAAAGCTCTTCGTGCGATCACGAGAGTAAAATTGTCGCTTCACTTGATCATCTTGCTCATGAAACCTGCGAACTCCATCTCTCATTTCATTCATAACATCTTCTGGAATCCCATGATTGACTATCTGGAAGAAGCCCCATATCTCACTTGCATCTCGAATTTTGTCAACAATTTCACAGCGCATCTCTGCACTCCTATCGATTCCATCCAAATCTATGAGTGGAATCTTGAAGTCAGATTTCCCAAAAGATGAATTTTGACCAACAGTGCTCTGCTTATCGATAAAGATACGAGGAATTTTCACTATTCCTGAATCCACCAACCCTTTTACACCAGCTTTTGTATCATCAAAAACCTTAAATTCCCTTACATAATCATCTTCTGAAATTATAAAAGGATAGCTCAAATCCTTCATTTTTCTTCCTCTAGGAATAGGAAGAAATTTGCCGAGTGACTAGTATGGTTGAGCTACTGTCTATCAATGCTAAGGATAAATAAACTATGATTGAGAGATTCCTTTCCGTCTTGAACTTGGTGTTTTGGATAGCATAATATTCAACTGGGTGGATAGAAAGTGAGAGGGCACATTAGAGTAATCCTAATAAGTGATGCTAATGCGTGTATGCCATTGTAAATTTGCGATGAAATTTACTAAGTACTCACTCTCCTTAATTTACTGGCTTTAGTAGAGAATGCATAATGATTGATGCCTATACATTTCTTTTATTATAGGGCAATGGGTGTAAATCTTTTATTTGCTTTATTTGGTAGCATTCCTGCAAAATTGTCACCCCTTCATATTTACTATATTGAAATGAAACTTAAATATAAGTTGGCATTCAACTAACAAATAAAACACCTCCTATATACAAAAATGAATATCAAATTTCACTAGGGATACACAGGCTTCATTCTTATATACCAACATATATTTATAATGTGGAACATGATATCACATTTTTATTGTTGTTTTGGGATGTACTCTATGGATATTAGAAAATATATTTTTGCTAATTTATATTTATGCATATTGAAATTGTTGTAAAATTTTAAATCTAACAAAAATGTATAATCTAAAGGTATATTTTATAATATAAACAAAAAAACACAATCATGAAGAAGTGTTGACAAATTTTTTTTTTTAAAAAAAAACATCATACCCTAAAATCACCATTGTGATTGATGTTTTCCTAAAAACGAGTTTTGGTTTAATAAAAAAAACTCAGTGACGTGTATTACATTATTAAGAGTTCGCTCATTTTTATAAGATATTTTAAATAATTTTACAAAGACTCATGAATTATTTTATTTCTCATTATATCATTATTTATTTTAATCTTTCTTGAAAAATGAGTATTTTTTTATCTCTTTATCTCTCTCAGTAAAATAAAGGTGAATTTGGAAATAATATATACAATAATCATAAAAAATAACAAAACATCTTATAATTAGAGACAATAATATTTGTTTAATGCATGTTATTAAAAGGGACGGAAGGAGTATAGCATATTAATATAATTAGTAGAGTATCATATAAGTTAACTTGGTGAGATTTAAATTTATTTAAATTCAGGTTAATAATAAAAATCTTGATGAAAATATATTTATTTTTTAAAAGTAATATTTAAATTTAGGAATATAAATATTTAATTAGAGGAGAAGAAAATTAATGTAATAATTCAACTTTGGTGTGCCAAGTGCCAATCAGGTGGAGATCACAAAAGGAGCAATTATATATTGTATTTCACTTTAGTAGAATTTGAATCATGACTCTATCAATGACAATAAAATTTTTATAATTAGCTATATCAATTGAGGCATGTCGTGAGATGAAATCCCTTATCCCTTATCTTTTAAAATGAAAACAAAGTATTCATTGTCCTAGCTTTAATTTGGATAGAAAGTTAGCTAGAGATATATTTTATCTCAAGACTTTGGACATTCTTACTATCAATAGGAAGCTATCTATGTAAATCTTTTGATTACGGAATATATTTTAATCATTTTTTTATATAAAAAAAACTTCATTGTCATAATTACGTAAGCTAGTTAGCATTATTGGTTGTGGACCTAAGCTTTGTTTATTAAATTTCATATGGTTCCTTACACCTTGTTTAGTCAAACATAGAAACAGAACTTATGGTTCATAATCCAATTATTTGGAAAGGGTATTCCCAAAAGAAAAAGTAAAGGTCGGTGCAATTCATTCGTGAAAGGGTCATAACAGCAAAAATGCCCAAATGAATCTTTTTTTTTTTTTTAACCTGAATTTTCTTCTTTTTAAAAGTGTTCCGTTCTTTTTGACAGAAATTACCTTGAATTGTTTGATAATTTAAATATAAATACATTTTCATAATATTTTTTTATCTTATTCCGAGATGCAGTTTGAGATGATATATTCTCTCCCAGAGTGTAGTTTGTTTGAAATATAGTAATTATTTCAAATAATGATAGAGAAGGGAAATTCTTGATTTATATGTATACTCGTTGCCTTCAGTCAAGACTCAAGAGGTAGAAATAGATAGAGAAGCAGGACAGAAAGAAACCAAATGTGTATGAAATTTCATGAGGGTACATTTATAAATGAATTCAAATAAGTTTCAGAATATGGAAATCAGAAGTGATGATGTTGGACTTTGCCTTTAAATCAGCCCACAACCAATGATGTTGATGTCACTTGAGCTTCTCAAAGTAATAAGAGAAAAGAAGAATGTTAATGAATTCGCGTCTAATTCATTTGAATGTCGTGGGTCAATCGTATGAGTCATTTATTAATTCGGACCTAAATTGGGACCTTGATGATTGTCATTTTTTTTTTCTCTTTTTCAACCCTAGTAGATTAAGATTTCCTCTATTGTTCTCTCCTCTCTCGATGCTTCTCTCATGAAACTTTGTTTCTTTGCTCTTATATCATACTCTTCATAAATTACCTTTACAAGTAAGCTTGAGAGAAGTCAATAGAAAGGTTCATGAGAACATAAAATAATATATTAGTGAGAGTGTCCTATTGGGTTTTAGCCCAAAGCCTCTAATAGTAATTCAAATAGAGTAAGTCCCAAATTCCTCACAAGGGTTAGACATGTAAACAATAATGCTAATAGGGATTCACATTCAGAAAATCTAAGGACTTGGTAATCCAGCAGTCCCTCTGTCTCTTTTATCTTCCCCTTGTCCCATGCCATAAATAAAATTGCAAATAAAACTCAATATTTTATCCCCTTGTGTTTCCTACGATAAATAAAACTTGTATAAAAGTTTTAATTATATAATTTTTTTTTATGTACTTTCAATCAGTCACACTTCCTTTGTTGCATAGTTTTGAACGTTGGAGTTTGACACAAATTCATGGGAAAAAGGATATTCTACCTAAAGATGGTACAACTTTCCTATCTTAAATATTTTTCCTCTTTATACTATTGTCCAAAGCAATTATATTAGTGATTAGTGATTAAGCAATAGACACATTTATCTTCTTGATCTTTTAGTAAAGGGGAATATGAAAAGGAAAATGTCAAATGGAATACATGAAACTCAGGAACAGAATGTTTGCATAAATTAGCTCTATTTTTTTTATAAAAAAAAAATGAATTTCCCAATATCTAGAACTACTCGTGCTCAACTAATCCCAATCGTGTTAGGCCTTGGGAGAACAGCAGAGTCTGATTCTTACGAAGTCTTTTTCAAGAAGATGCCTCTAACTGGAGTCAAACTCGTGATCTTTCCTAAATATTAGAAAGCCTGTTACACTTTACTCACATGAAAATGCCTACCCGCAGGTAGCTGGTAAATCTTGTAGATCAAGTTGATGAGGAACCATAATGCATTGAATGGTATCTCTCCAGTTGTAAGCTAGTCCTGGATTCAGTACAACATTGCTACGGTGGGCAAAGCTCTTGCTGCCATCATGAGAGTAAAATTGTTTCTTCACTTAATCACCAAGCTCTTGAAACCTTCGAACTCCATCTCTCATTTCATTCATAACATCTTCTAGAACGGATATCCCATGATTGACTTATCTGGAAGAAGCCCCATCTCTCACTTGCATCTCGAATTTTATCAACAATTTCACAGCACATCGCGAACACTTCTATCGATTCCATCCAAATCTTATGAGTGGAATCTTGAAGTCAGATTTCCCGGAAGCTGAATTTTGATCAAGAATTCTCTGCTTATCAATAAAGATACGAGGAATTTTCACTATCCCTGAATCTACTACACTAGCTTTTGTATCCTGAAATGCCTTAAATTCATTAATATAATCATCTTCTGAAATAATAGCATGATATCTCAAATCCTTCATTTTCTTCCTCTAGGAATTAGCAGCAGGACTTGTATGGTTGAACTAGTGTCTATCAAGGTAATGGAATAATAAATAAACCGTGACTAAGAGCTTCGTTTTTTACTTGTACGAAACTTTGTGTCTCTGATAGCATATCAATTGGGTGGATATAAACTGACAATGATTTATAATTGATCCCTAATAATTTATGCTGATGCGTGTACGTCATTGTAAATCAGTGATTCACATTCAACTAACCACCCCTTGTACTATCTATAGCCAATAATGCAGGATATCTTGCAAGAACAAAGAAAACTATACATTTTTTTTTTTGAGGTGCACCTAAGTTTTAATTAACTAATCATCATATGAATTCAACTTCAGTTTTAAAGCAAAGTAAATTTACTTCTTTTACTTGTTTTTTAACTTTTCTCCGGCTCTAACACATTTTATATTCTAAATTCTTGAAACTGTGATACAAATCCAGTGTACAAAATACTATCTTTCAATGTATTTTTATCCTATATATAGTTTTTCTTTCCAAGTTTCAAACAAGAAGATTCCTCTTTCTATTGTTTTTCTTTTGTTTCTGACTAGTCATGAACTCCTGTTATAGGCCTATGATAGGTCGGGGAATGTAAATCACGATTAACTACCTAGAAACTTAATTAGAGGAGTCATTGATATTATCTCAAATGATATGCGTCATTACCTTTTATATGAAATTTGATGAAAAGGTTTAATGAACGTGCACTTACATAAATATAAATACAATGTCATAGTCTTTATTATTATTTTTATTATGTACATGATTCGCTATTTTTTAAATCATCTAACACTACATAGTTCTAATTTAGAGGCAAAGTAACTGATATTTTAAATCATCTAACACTGTACATCGTCTATTTATTATTATTATTTATTATGTAACTGATTTGTCTATTTTTCATATCATCTAGCATTGTACTTTGTCCGAATTTATTTTGTGTGACTTATTAATTTTATTGATCTTTTTGTACAGGAAGAGACAGGAAAGGGAAAAGATAAGAATGACTGAATGAAGCATGTAGAGGGATAAAGACAACGAAAATGTATCTATCCTTTTTATCTTCTTTTTTTAAAAAATAAACTTACTTTGAAACTATGTTTAAAAATGATCAAATTATTTTAAGATGATTTAATTCAAAACCAAAAAATAAAACAAAAGGTGCATTCGCAAGTGAAGGTTTGAAAGCATGACAGCTCAAACCACAATCCAAGAAGGAAATTTGAGATGGGAGGAAAATGTTGAATAATTACTTTTATCTAAAACTCAAAAGAGGAGTAAAATTTATCACAACCAATAATGAAGGATCTCTGATAGAAACAAACCGACATTTTGAGGTATAGATAATTAGCCAATCGCCATATGATTTAAAGTTCAATTTAAAATGCAAAGTAAAAGAAGCACTTATTTTAATTCCCTTTTAAATTGAATACTTTTAACCAAATCAATGCATATTCTTATTGTGAACACTTAATTTAAACCATCAGGAAATTGTTTATTGAGTTATTCCATGACCTCCAAAAGCAGAGTTTCTTGTGAGGTATTTCCTCATTTCTGTACTTAGAATGTGACAATAGAGACGTTCCATCGAGCCCTTTCTTGTAGTACAATAAGATATAGTCCTTTGTTGCGATCTCCTTGTAAACCTGTGGATTCTCATCTGATAGCAATTTTTTTATTGGTTCATATACTCTCTGTTTAATCCCTGAATGAAAATTTGTTCTGAAGAAACTTGCCACAAATTCTTGGTCCAACTCTCGTAACCAGAGCTCTATGATTGATGCTTTTGAACTTGTCATTGGTAATTAACTGTGATGTGAAACAAGAAGTGGGAATTAATACATATCAAAATTTGTTATTTACTATGCAAGAGTAGTTATTACTTGCCTGTAGAAGATCTGCAATATTTACAACTACTGCTCCATGGAGAGGAGGAACATCAAATCCATTCATTTTTGTGGAGGACTTGAAGGCCGCCTACTTGATCTTGGATGAGTAGAGTTAGGAATCCACGATCAGCGTGCTTGTTAGTGCCTGAGGCTAATTCAGGTTCAGGACATGGAAGAAAATGATGTGCCATGAGAAATCGCCCTTCTGCACAATCCATTTCTTTTAGGTGACAAGGGTTAAGACCAAGAACTTGTGATAGTAATTCAAACACAATAAGCCCTAGTTCCATGACATAGTTTGAATACTCCAGCATTATATCTCTGGAAGCCAGTTTGAACAAGAAGGGAAATGAAAAACAAAAGAGAGAAATTCAACAGAAGATCTCATAATTCTCAAAAATATCACAAGCATCACTCACAAATCTATTTATTACTTGTACTTCTTATCCTGAATCACTACTAGAAACTAATAGCACGGCAATCTAGTTAAACTCTTGGAGGAAAACAGAGGTCATGGTTAGCCTATTTTGTGAAAGAAATCTTGAATTTATGGCAACCGAGTCTTACTAAAAATCTGCTGAAGTTGACAAAACTATAGTTTTAAATCTAATCAAGTTAACAAACTTCCTGATAAGGCTTTTATTCACTATGTACAAGAGATCCATGGCTAAAAGTGACTTGCATTTTCCTTTCCACCACTCCATCATGAATGGAGCTGCACTATGATTATACATAATCAGAGACAGCACATGTTTTACTTTGTTCAAGCAAACTACTAGTAATGTCCATGCAGAAGACAAATAGCAAAGATTGGTTCCATGAGCTTGAAAAGCTCACTCGCCAACTTCTACAATTTAAAATGTGAAAGTCCAGATGTTCCATCAAGTCCTTTCTTGTAATACAGTGAGAGGTAGTCCCTTATAGTTGTCTCCTTAAAAACAGGTGGATTTTCTTCAGATAACAACTCTTTTATTGGTCCATATACTTTCTCTTGAGTCCCTTCTTCAAAATGTTTTCTGAAGAAACTTGCCACAGAAATTCTTGGGCCTGTTCTGTTTGCAGTTACTCTATGATTAACGCTCTTGAATTTGTCATTTGTGATGAGCTGATGAGATATTAAGAAAGAAGGGAAGCAAGAGAAAAATATTAGCACTCTGAGTTATATTAGCACCAATATTTGCTATATTAGCTATGTAGTTTAACTCTGATTCCATTCGACAGTTCAAATGGATAATGCAATTGAAAAATCCAAACTTGCCTGTAGAAGATCAGCAATGTTTACTACCACAGCTCCATGTACGGGAGGGACATCAACCCATTGATTTTCATGCAGAATTTGAAGGCCTCCAACTTGATCTTGAATAAGTAAAGTAAGGAAACCAGAATCACTGTGATTGCTAGTGCCAAGTGTTAATTCAGGTTCAGGGCATGCCGGATAGTAATGTCCAAGTAGAAATAGCCCTTCAGCACAACCCACGTCTGTTAGGTAACTGGGGTTGAGACCAAGAGCTTCTGACAGCAATTCGAAGAGAGTGACCCCAAGTTTTGTTATGTATTTTTGATATTGTAGCAATATGTCCCTGAAATTCAACAAAGGAAACATCTAATCATTCCTCCACATGTAAATTTTCAGCAAGAATGTAATATCAGTATTGATTCCCTTACCAACAAACATAGATTAGGTATTGAAACTTTCTCTTGATATAATATCATACATTTTTTATGGGCTGCATTTTGGATAGAGGAACTTCAATCATTATTTATTAGGGGACACAAACTGGAATTTCTGGATTACTTAGGAATCCAACAAAACCTTTTTTTTTTGTTGCAGAGCACACAAAAGCAAGCTATCAAAATTTGAGCTCCAAGTTCTAACAGAAGTGGGGTTTAAGCATCAATCCTATTATTAAGCATATTCAGTAGGATTTGTCTTGACTGATTTATTTCTTATTTGAGCTTATGTGGTTAAAGGTCTTGTGTTACCTGCAAACACCTGGTAATTCTTCAGGATCAGGCAGATCAGGAGCCAGAATACAAGAAATGGTATCCCTCCAATTAGCTGCCGGGGCTTGGTACAGATCAAAATTGCTGTTGAAGTAGAATTTCTTGGTAACATCCCGCGAATAGAACTGTTTCTTGACCTCATCATCTTGCTCATGAAATTCACGAACAGCAGCAACCATTTCATCCATAACACTAACAGGAATTCCATGATTCACAATCTGAAAGAAACCCCAAGATTCACATGCCTCCCTTATTTTCTTGATGATTTCAGACCGAAGTACAGTGTTTTCATGGATGCCTACAAAGTCAACGATTGGAACATTAAATTGAGAGTTCTCATTAGAGCTCAATTTTTTCTCAGAATCAATTTGGTCATGAAGAAACATACGTGGGATTTTTTGTATCTGAGCATCTACCAAACCTTTCACTCCAATTTTTGAATCATCAAATTCTTTTAGTTCTCTTCCCCTATGGTATTCTGCAGCCATGTCTTTCTTAAAGATAAAGATAAAGATATAAATCTCTCACTACACAGTGAGTCGTAGATGCCGAGTTTTAAAGACTTGTAGTCCTTTGGCTTTAGTGAATCAAGCCCACCCTGACGTATAAATTATATAGTATAATAATTTTTGTTGTTCCTTTATTTTATATTTTTTCCCAATTGAAGTATAAAAATCTTTCCACTTTAAATTCAATGAAATTTATACTCACTTATAAAAAATAAAAATAAAAAGTTTATAGATGTATCCTATGTAGCAGTAGTAGTAATGGACTCTTTTTATTTTGTTGGTAAAATTTTGACTTCAATAAGTTTATGATCGAAAATCGCTCATTCACTCTTCCTTCACAACACTCACCACTTTCTTTTCTTTTTTTAAAATAAATGCCAATCACCACTATTTTAGTAAAGTCGACACCATTGTTGGCCGACACAAAAACTCACATAAATATATTCGAATAAAGTATTAATTCTTCATATCTTTACTCGTTTATTTTCTAATTTTAATATATATTTTTACATATTTTTATTATGAATGAAAAATTTAAATGAATTGTCTATAATTTATTGGATAGTTCATTTCTTTTTAGAAAGATTAATACTTATGCACTAGTTATAAATGAGGATAATTTAGAAAATTTAATAATATAATTATTATTTTCAAAACTTATATAAATTATTGGATAAGTTCAAATTAAACAATTAAAATAACATCATGAAGTATTAAAATAATTCTGGTTTGTATCTTAATAAAGCACCACTAAAGTTATATAATTTGAATTAATTTGCTTTGTTAACTTTATGTGATTTTTTTTAGGATATGTAATTTTATTATTAATAAAAATAAGATTCATTTTATTTATTTGCTCATATAATTTGCTTTGCACAATGTACTATTATCTTAGTTTGAAATTGGACGTTTATTTTTTAACATTGATTAAAAATATAAAAAAAATTATTTTTAATTAACTTACTAAATTATTATTAATATTAATATAATAAATTATGAAATTCATGAGTTAGTGAAATATAAATATTTTAAATTAAATTGGTGAGTGGTGAAAACCATGAGTTACTTGAAATCCATTAAATTAAGAAAGTTATTAATGAAATTTATTTAAGAAATGTAAATATTTAATTTCATATAAATTAAAATAAAATTTTAAATATTAATTTCAAACTAAATGAGTATAATAGAAAGAAAATGCATAACTAATCAACCAAACCAAATTACTAATCACTGGGCTTGTAGATGGGTCTCCTTGTCCATGAACTTGTTAGTCCTTTAAAACTAAAGCATTTGATTTGTTTCCAGTCATATTATTTCCGCCATAGTTTTTTTTTAAAATAAAATAAAAACTAAAGGATAATTTTTTCTTTAGTTAGTTGAAATTTTATAAATCTTGATTAGTAGAAATTGACCTAGTGTTTTGATTTGAGGGTTTTATTAGGGATGGCAATTTAATAACTGATGGAAATTTTTGTTTCTATATAGGAAGTAAGGGGAGATTGTTTAACGATTATATAAGCAAGCTAGTTTCAAGGAATTTCTCGAATTTGAGTTAGGAACTTTGGTACTTTATATTTTATCAAAGATGTTCTTGTGATCATTTGATTCCTAGTAAATTGACTATGTTTTCATGAAAAATTGGAATGAGTTTGTTAGTTTAATTATTCCAATGGTCATATGTACATATATCATATATGATGACTAGCTCAATTGGATTAGCACAGATAAAAATTAGAATATTTAATTTGTTTCGGTTGGGAGAACATATTTCCACCTTATATATCGGAATAGAATTAGTACAGAAAATAATTAGAATATTTAATTTGTTTAGCCGTCATAATAAGAGTATAATTAGGCCTAATATTAAATTCTCAACCGATTGATTGTTATGTACTAATTAGTAAGTTCATAAAATGTATATTTGATTGTTTTAGAACGAAATTGTTCGAGTCACATCAAATATAGCAACTTGTTTTTATCCCTAGAAATTGCACCAAATATGTTAAATCTGTATTTACTTTAAAAGCTCAGACTGATATTTTTAATAAGATGTGAAGTACATGAATAATAATCGATGATTATAATTCATGAAATTTTGCTCTGATAACATATTAATATTTTTTTTAATAGCTTAAACTAAAGTACGCGTTATGACAAAAACGTTAAGTATTAAGACAGTCAATTATAACTCGTTGAAAATCAACAAAAAGCAAATAATACAAAAACGTTTGTTAACACAATTCGACAATCCTCTTATCTACGTCTGTAGACCCCTCACCCATATTAGTTTTCTTCCTCAAAGTACAAAGGGATTCAATACAATTTTTCCCTATGACTATTCATTGCAAACTAATCACTCGTTCACTATATCTCCTCACTATAATTTATACTGATATTACATTCTCAATTTTAAATTATTCAACAACCTACTTAATCCATTTGTTGGATTAAGTAATCAACTCGAAATTGCCCTTCAACAACAAAGAGACTTATTCAATACAATAAATAAACTTCTTCTTGTTCGAGTAACACCAATAAGCTCTCATAAAAATTGAATAAACTTAAATTAATTGCTCAGCAATATCTCAGCATTTTATGACTGAACATGGCTTCACAAACTTCGCACCGAATCTCACAATAATCACCTTAACTCGAATTCTCTTAGAGGCATTCAGTTCTGACTACTGTTCTACACGAAGTCCTCTTGATATAGAATTGAAAGTCTCTTCAAAGATTTCATATTCTTATATGAATCAATCAAGGATATTTTGCAATATTTTCTATCTTTCTTATTCATGTAAACTTCATAATCTTTAGTCAATAAAGATTTATTTTCAAAGATAATTCTTCCAAATATATAACATATTTTTTTATCTTTAAAATAAATTACCATCAATCTATCAAATCGGATTTAATTAAATCAATTTGAAATGAGCAAAGTGTGGGAACTTCTACCTAGACCTTCAAATCACACTATTATTGGTACAAAATGAGTTTTTAGAAACAAACTTGATGAACATGGTATTGTGACTAGAAATAAGGCTAGACTTGTTGCTCAAGAATATAATCAGGAAGAGGGTATTGATTATAATGAGACTTTTGCTCCAGTTGCTAGATTAGAATCCATTAGAATATTACTTGCATTTGCTTCCTTTAAAAGCTTTAAATTATTTCAAATGGATGTCAAAAGTGCCTTTTTAAATTGTTTCATCCAAGAGGAAGTGTATGTTGAACAATTATGCATCTCCCTAGTTAGGGGTGGAGAATATTATGGAAGGTACACATATAAGGGACAAGCTAAAGGTCCATTTGCTGAGTTCCTTAAAAGTGAGGGTATTATTGCCCAATATACTATGCCTGGAACATCACAATAAAATGGTGTGGTAGAAAAAAGGAACCGTACTTTAATGGACATGGTAAGAAGTATGATTAGCATATCAAGCTTACCTCTCTCTTTATGGAGTGAAGACTTAAAAACTGTTGTGTATATTTTAAATAGGGTTCCATCTAAGGCTATCTCTAAGACACTTTTTGAATTATGGAATGGTTGGAAACCTAAATATTTACACATTTGGGGATGCTCAACTGAAGTGAGGGTTTACAACCCACAACTAAGGAAGTTGGATGAACGTACAATAAGCAGTTATTTTATAGGCTATGCAATTAACTCTAAAGGGTACAAATTTTATTGTCTTTCTCATACTCCTAAGATTGTTGAGGCTAGAAATGCTAAGTTTCTTGAGGATCATGAAGTAAGTGGAAGTGGCTTGACTCAAAAGGTGGAACTTGAAGAAAAATCCGTCTCAAATTAGAGACGGATGTTCTGATTGATTTGGGACGAAAATAATATTGTCCGAGCGTTGATCGAGAATTGCCAATTTGATACAGATTTGCTACCAACTGACTAGGGAATAAATATTGTCTCTAATCCATGGCTAATTTAGCTACCATTTAGAGACGAATATTTGTAATTAAGAAATAAACAAATTCAGTGGGTAATTGATCTTTAATTTTGCGATGGATTAGTTATGAAACCTTAAAAAACAATAGATTTAACAAGGGAATGATAGCCCTCATTAATCCCTATCAAAATTTGCAACTGTTTTTCGATGAAATTATATATTTTGGATATTTATATTTGCAATTTAAATTAACAAAAAATTCATATCTAATCCCTATCTAATTTAGAGACGGATTAGAGAAGCAAACATATTTATGGTGTAAAATTCAAATTAAAAATAATGGATTTTGCGTATCTAATGCCTAGCCAAATTTGCAATCGATTGCCTATGAAAGTTTTTTTTTCAATATGTAATTTTCATATTAAAACAAATGAGAAGTTTGTATCTAATCCATAGCTATTTTCGCAATGGAACAACAAGGGAAGATGACACGTATCTAATTCCTAGCAAAATTAGCCACAAATTTTGAATTGTCATGTAAATTTCAATTTCCGTCTTTGTTTTCCGGATGAAAAATCTAAACTCTAGCAAATCTGTAGTTTATTTGGAGACGAATTGGATACAACATCAATATTGAGAATTATTTTTCTTTGGGTATTTGAAATCAGTTTCAAATCGGCGAGTATTAGTGAGAGATTAGAAAGGGATATGGTTTTTTTGGTTGTTTTTAAATAAAACAATAGTATTATTACAATGTATTTAAATAATTTGGTATATACATCTAGATGTTTATAAGATTTTTGTTATTTTTTACCCCGCATAGTGTTAACAAATATTATATATATATAGTTAGACTTATATATTGTCATATTGACAAAGAATGATTACTTGCTAACAAATTCCTAACAACTATCATTTTTATTAACTATTTCACTAATTGTTGAAAGTTCCATTAATTGTCAAACTGTTGAGATCGTTATACAAAATTTATTATTCATCTATTTCTTTATACATAAACAACGTCTTATAACAATATATAAACTAGAAATTGGAGAAACGATCTTGAGTTAATTTTCATGATCTCTTTTTTATTCATGCACTATATATTTTATAAGGGTATACAAGTTTATGTTCGAATATTTTATAAAATATGTATCTAATCCGTGGTTTATTATGAGGGATTAGCTAGGGCATTTACTTTGGCCCTCATATTCGTCTCCAATTACTCTCAATTAGATAGTGATTTGATATGACTCTTTTCCTTAGCAAAGAGTCTCAAATATAACAAATTAATATAAATGCAATTTCATTATTAGGGGGAAACTTATGTCAATTGGGAAGTGATTAGGTACTCTTTTAATTAAATTTACTTTGACTGAAATGCCCATTTTCTTTAATTCATTATCTCTTTTTATTTATGCAACTGCAAGGGATTAGGTAGGGAATTTAATTTAGTCTTCATATCCATCTCAATTCTCAAATAACTCTCAATTAGATAGGGATTTGATATGACTTTTTATATATAGACACACACATATGTAGCAAAAAAATAAATTTTATTTTATTTTATAAAATGAGTATAACATGTTTATTTTGTTATCCCACTTTAATTTTTATTCTCAAACAATTAATTATTTAATACTTCTTAATTAAAATGACATTTTTTAAAAAAGTTTATTAACTATATTTTATAATATTATCAATACATATGAGACTAAAGAAAATCATATTAAATCTAAATTCTCACTCAAAAAAATTCAAACCCCAAATTCTCTGTGTTTCTTTAAAAAAATGGAAAAAATAATAAACTTTTCGTTTTTAAAAAAAAGAGAGTTTTGAAGCCATAAATCCAATTGGCAAAGCAAATGCATCTTTTTCCCAAATTTTCACTTCCCACTTCATTTTTCGCCAACCCGCCTTCCTCAAAATTTCACTTCATTTTCTCTCCCTCTCTCTCTCTTTATCAGAACTAGAAGCTCTAGCCTCTAAAATTTCACTTCTATCTCTCATTTTATCACTCTGTGCAGCCGGACTCTCTCATTCATATATATCTCTCTCACAACTCTCTTTCATTCTTCTCTCTGCAATATTGTGAATCTGGTAGTTGGTTAATTTGATTTCCTTTTTCATGTTCTGATTACTGATATCCGTTTTTTCCCCTTGTTTGGGTCTGTGTTTATGCGTTTCTACTTGAATTTAGTATCAGCTTGGTGGGAATGCTGCTCCAGGAAATTCTTAATTTTTCCCAGTCAGATTCCTGCCTAGCCCGTTAATCCTTACCGAAAATTGCTTCAATTGGTCTTTTCATTTTCAAACTAATGGGATGCCATTTCGAGATTGCTGGCATCAATAATTTCTTGTTGACACAGTATGTTACTATCTCTCTCTATCAAAATGCTTTTATTACTTTTTTTACTCTGATTTTCCCCTGTTTGGTAAATCATATAACTCTTCCATGGTGCTCTGATGTAGTAATTTTTGTCATAGTTGTAGGATTGATGGCAAATGCATTTAAGATAAATGCACTTAGAAACCTTGGAGTGAATGTTGTCAAGGCAACTGGATTTTGAAGCTGCGTTAATGCTTAATGCTTTTGGCCCATATATTTTCTATTATTTTTTTGTTATTCGAAAGTTTTGAAAGCTGATTTGGTTAATCTTATCTGTATACATTTATTAGATAGTTTAAAGGAACCCATGCAAATGAAGTTATTGTTCATGATGAGAAGAAAAGAAAACATTGCAGATGTCAAAGACAAGGTGAGAAAGGCGAACAAAAGAAAAAAGAACAGAAGACAAAGGGACCACAGGGAGAGAAAGGAAAACAAGAACCAAGGGAAGAAGAGGACAAACATATTTTAAATTAATGTTTTAAGAATTGTTTTTGCCAAGATCACCGTGTCATCTATTGACAATGTAGATTTTGTTGGATTTTTTTTATATGTATATATAATGTGTATTTTATCATTGTATTTAATTTCATTTTGTTTGGTGTCTTTTAAATAGATAAAATTTAATGATAAAATTAAACAAAATAAAATTCATTTTGTTTAGTGTCTTTTTATCATTGAATTTAATTTAAATGCTTGTGTTTTGTTTGGTGAGTTTATTGTAGTACATTTTTGCATGCCCTTAGAACAAATCACAAGCATTTAATTATTAAATAATATATATATATATATATATATATATTGGTCATAAATTATTTACCTATTGAACATATGATTATTTTTTTACTCGCAAATCAGTGGAAAATAGAGATACAAAATTTCTTACAATTTAAAAGTTTAAAACTCTCATAAATGTGGCTACTAGCTCCCAATGATTAAATTAATGCCTAATCAATTAATTTTCCCTTGTTAATTGGTCTCTAATAGAGATAGATTTGAGACAGATGTTTGTCAAATGTGGCATTTTGGTAGAAAATTAGACTTCGATTGAAACTTATTAGAGATGGAATGTTAAATTAATATTTTGTTAAAAAAAATCCCTCGCAAATTTCTCTCTATCGGATATGGAATACCTAGAAAGCATTGAATTAATATTTTATTTGAAAAAAAAACTCTCCCTAATCTCTTTCTATTGGATTAACTTGGGATTATTTGTAAATAAATATTATTCTTAAAAAAATGTTGTCACCAATTTGTGTCAAATTGCAACGGAATTGCGATGGATCACTCGTTTGATTATAATTTTGTCATTTTTGTCCATATCTAATACCTAACAGATATATATAGATTTTCCATCCGTAGCTATTAGAAAGCTCATTTTTAGCTACCGACTTATTTCGTTGGTAATTTGTCAAAAATTTATAGAGATAATATGCTAGGATTAATGATCTAGTTTGCTTTATTGTAATGTGAATTATTTACCTCTTTGTTAAATTATAGAGATAATGTGTTTATGTCATTAATGACATTTCATGAAGATTTGACTCAATCTCTTGCAATCTAAATTCTTATCTTTAATTAATTCTGACTTACTTGTGTAAATTTATCTTTGTTAAATTATCCATGTATGTCTATGACATTAATGATGACATATATGTTCTTAATTAGAACCTTGGCTCGATATTTTCTTATTATCTAAGGTCATATATATTGAGATATATATGTGGGGAGATATGTGAAATTCCATTAAATAAACTAACAAAGTCACATATTTTAAATATACATGACAATTATCACATAGTATAACTCGAATCCAAATATTACAATCATAGTTAAGCTAGTTTTATTAATTAAGTTACATTTACTTGTGAACCAAGTTATGTAAAGAAATTAGAATGCATTTCTATTCAATTTAACAAAATACTTTTTGCTGTTGTGATCTTATTAATATTTCTCCTTATCGGAATATTAAACCATACAAGACTATAACGTGTTTCTATAATTATTAAAAATAAGCAATAAAAATTAATAATACAAAATATTGAACAAAAATATATTAAATTAAATTAGACTATTTATATAATAACTAATCTTCAAATCTGATCCCAATGCCAAAGTTTTCTACTTTCCTTGGTCGCCATGCGCTCTGTTCCAGTTTTGTTTCCTTTCATTGCCATTTTTTTAAAAAGAAAAATAAAAAGATCTTATCAATATATTAATCATCATGATTGTTAAATGTAGGCGGTGGGTTTTCGCAGGTAGTCTTCGTGGTTGGCAGGCAACCGTTGTTTGTGCCTGCGGTTATACTTAACTTTATTTATATACTTAATCAAAGTTATAAAGCTTTTAATGTCTTAATTTTGATTAATGACAAATATTGATGATGACTAATGTCTTGTTTGTACAAGTGATAGAGTTTTTGAATTCATGATTTAATCCATACGAAAACAAGATTTCAAGTCTTTAAAGAAGTATACAAAGTAAAACTATCAAGATTTGAAGACAAGTTTTTATTGGATTAGATAAGAACTAGAAGTATAGTTTTACAGTTATATATTTTGATATCTGTAGTTTTACCTCTAAGTGAGTAATAGTTTCTAAAAGTTGGTCTATGAACTTAAAATGTTATTTCAAAATGTTTTCAATATGTTAAAATATGTTTTGGTATTTCGAAAACCATAGCATCGTAATTTCAAAACTTAAATGTTTTATAAACTCTTATTGGATTAAATGATTGATAAACTATTATTGGCATTGATATCATATTTTTGTGTTAGAGTATTATTGATACACAAATGAACATGTTTCAGTCGATCTAAAGTGGTCCAGGTATTATCCACAAGTTAGTTTATCTTGTGGATGTATGTGCTGTCAAATTTGTTCATCTGTCAACTTGTGGACGACCATGAAGTTGACCGCACTGAAGTGAGGTCGGCCGCACAATGAAAATCAATATGCGGTCGACCGCACTTCTCCTGAGTGAGTTTTCAACAACTTCATTTTTTACCGTTGGGAACAAACCTTTAAATACAAAAACCTTTGGAATTCTTTCTAAGAACATTTTTGAGGAAAAAAATTGTATATCTTGATCTTATAACATCTTAGAAACATTCAAAAACCCTTTCTAAAAAATCAATTTTGTTAAAATCATTCGAGAAGGTTTTTTATATTCAAAGGTGAATTGTCAGCAATATTGGCAAGCCATTACAAAAAAAGATGATTGTGATTCAAATTGATATATCTTCACATTAAGGTGATATTTATCAAACTCTCTATCTCTTATTATTGATTGTAATTGTATCAAGGTTGCAAGTAGCATAAAACCCTAAGTGTTAGGGTAAGCCTTGTGTAGATTGTTTGTAAAACCTTTGGGTGAACTTTGAATTGAATTGTATTGTTAGGATTCAAGAGTGGTGAGATTATTGTATAATCAAGGCTGTGTTGTAAAACTTAAAGGTTGAGTGAGCCTTGATTAGTTGAGAGGTTATTTGTAAAATACTAAGGTGAATTGGATGAACTTTTTTTCTAATGTCATTTATTTGATTAGTAAAGGGATTTAGTAAATCTTTGAATAGGTAAGTCAAAGTAGTGGATTAGGTTTTGTTGGATAAATTGAACCGCTATAAATAATTGTGTTCATTGCTCTAATTTCTGCATTTTATTTGAAAACATTATTTCTTACACAACTAGCAGACAAAGTGTTTGATATTTGTTGTCAAAGAGGTATTTTATTGAATTATGTTGAAAAATCGGATAAAAACCTAATTCACCCCTTCTTAGGTTTTTCACTTACATATGTATCTTAAAAAAAATTATGATTGTTAAATGAGTATTACAAATTCTAATTTTACCCTTAAATATTTTTTTTTCTACATGAAACTCTCTTAAATTTCTATAAAAATTTTTATAATTTGATACATGAAACTTGATTTTAATGAATGGACATTGTTTGTATATGATGTATTTGTGTTTATATAGTGCAAGTATGTCGCAAAATCCTTGAAAAAAAAATACTTTTGAATATATTAATCATTATATTCATTTCAATTCTCAAGGTACTATTTCTTCTACATTTTAGCTCTTGCTTTTTTGTCCTATATATACGTGCAGTTTACTCGGACTTAATTTTCTGCAGAACTTTTTAACTTTCTAATGACTTTCTATTCACGTGCTTGTGACTTTCTTCTTTTTTTTTTCATTGGAACTTTTTTTTAGAAAACTTTTATTTTGTGGAAATTTTTAACCACTTAGATTATAAATTCTTAATTTTGTACAAAATAATATTAAATAAAAGCTATAACATAACCCAAAGTAAAAAATCAATAAATATAATATAAATTTAATGTAGCCATGATGTATAAAATTATGCAATAAAATTAAAATAAATCATTAATGTTTATTTAACCCTTTAATATAATAAATAAAATTAGTTTATTTAGTCATGTATATTTGAGTATTTAGTCTTTAAAGTAGATAATCTTTGAACTTTCAATTTTTTTAAAAGATTTGACTAATAATGCCATTTCAAAAAGACTTTATTGATCAAATTTTAAAAAATTATAGATTACTATCAAATATATAAGATTTTAATAGACAGAAACTTAAATATATAAGACTAAATATGACAGTTTTCTACATAATAAATAGGTAAATTCAATATTAAAATTAATGAAAATAATAAAATAAATAAGAAAAATGTAAATATATCAACCAATATAAAAATATCTCTACTTAGTCGTGTCGAATATGCAATTGGCGACACATTTTAAATCGGAAATGTATTCAATTCAAGGGTATCGAGGAGTAGATTAAACCTACTTAATCAAAGCAAACCAAATCGAATATTTGGTTTCAGTCCTAGGGTAGCTATCGTATGGTATTCAGATTGACTTTATATGATCTATACGTGTTAATTTGCGTGTTAATCCGTTTATATTACGAAAAAAATTATTAATTCAAATAAAATACAATTAATAAATGAATATCATTCAAAAATAATTTAAACACTCAAATTATAATTTTTACAATTAAACAAAACTAAATCTTAATAAAATTTTAATATTTTTAAGTTTAATTAAAAATTCATTATAATTAAGGACAAATGGTTAAAGTTACAAGAAAAAAATTTATTTGGGTAAGTTAAAGAAATAAAAACTTTTTCATAATTTAAACAAGTTGAAATCTAATTTTCTAATACTCAATGTGATTTGAATGAAAATCGTTTGTCAATAATCGTGTCCCGTCGTATCAATCGTAACCCGTTATAATCATATCGTATTGACGAATCGGGTTCAAATTGTCAGTCCTAAGTTTCACTATTGAATTGCTTGGTTTAGTTTTAAAAATCTCCAAAATAGAATATTGGTTCATTTTGAAAATAGGTGAAAACATTGCATGTTAAAAGATACTTCATTCGTTTCATATTAAATGTCATTTTAGGAGTTAAATTTTGTTTCATATTAAGTGTCATTTAACAAAATTGACATTGTTTCTCTTACCATTACATCAATGCTATATATCTTGTGTAATAAATATTTTTGTTTTCTCTATATCTTGAAATTACGAGAATAGAGAATAATTGAGATATTAATTCAGTACACATTAGTCATTTTCAATAAGTTTTTAATTTGTGTGAAAAATTTTACAATAACACTTAATTTCCATATCTTATATATATATATATATATATATATATAGTCCTCTAGCTTCCATATATGCCACCAACCAACAACTAACAAAGTCAATCCACATCAATATATTTGAATAAAAGACTAATAAATTATATTGATTTATATCTTATTAAAAACAATTAAAATTTATCTTATAAATTAATATAAACTTTATGTAATTTTATTAATGAAAATAAGATGTGTTTATTTATATATTTTTCTTTGGCAATGCATTATAGTAGAAAATATACAAAAGTGATGAAACTTAACCGATAATTTGATTCCCTCAAGAAAATACGACAATTTCAGAATTTAGATAGTTTAATTTGATTTTAAATTTGGCAAATTGAAACATTTAATTCAGTTTAAAATACTTCTCAATCAACAGGAGAATTATAAGGGCCTAATCCATTTATCCAGTTTGAAATTAACTCTCTATCAACCCATTCTAGTATGGATCTTCAGAAACGCATTTTCTTCGATTTAGCCCACAAAACATCACAACTAATAGACGACAATATATACTTGGGTACACGGTAGATCCACGAAAAATACATTTCTTTTCTTTTCTTTTCTCTCCTCTAGTGCAAAGAATTATATGATTATACCTTCTTTTTTTTCTCCTGACCTTTAACATAAGAATTATATACTTTTTTTCTTATGAAAAAGTCGTACTTCTGTATCCGAAATTGAACGTTTACATTTGATTACGTTTAGAAATTAAAAAATGTTTTTTACCTCAAGTAATTTATCACTTTATCCTTATTATTAATTAAGTATGTGATGAAGATCATTAATTAGTGAGGTATATATCATTTAAATTAATGAGATTATTAGTGAAACTTTAAATAGAAAATATATTTATTTTTGAACATATCAAAATAGAAATGTGAATATTCAATTACTAATATCATTATTAGTTAAAAGGAAATTTGTGAAATACATTTAAGCTATTTGTCATTGTATATTTAGACTCTAACTTTAGTACATTACATAACAACAAAAAATCTACAGTATATCTTCAATCTCTAACTTCTAGCTTTCAATTCTATGAAGATTCAATATTCAATTTCCAAAATTCAATATTCAACACTCTGGAACTACGACATCAAGATATGAAATTCAACACTCTGGACCAACATGCACGCAGTATAATATGATTTTTAATTCAACGTTATTGACATGATTCTAGTTGAATTGGTAAAAATTGGATTTATTGAGATATAATTTCAAAACCTCTAAATTTCTTCCCATAATAATCTTATCTGAATACAATAGTCTCAGAACTAAATAATTAAAAAATGCTTAGTACAATCATAGTGGAAAAAAGAAACTCCTAGCAATATGATATATGTGTATGCGTGTTTGACTCTAGATTCATTCTGAAGTTTCATAACTTGAAATAATTTAAAGCAGAATTTTCAACTTTGTCTTTCTTGAAGTATTTTGAATAGTCTTCTATAGTTGTGTCCCAGTACATTGCTGGATTTTCTCCTCAGAAAGCTTGCAAAGGATATTATTGGCCCTACCCTTTTTGCAATTACTCTATGAAAGACACTCTTGAATTTACCATTTGTGATTAACTGCATATATATTGAACAAAATAATTTATCAGAATTAATAGTCAAAGATTCAATTAATTAGCCAGTCTCGAATCTATACAATAATTTTAATTTCAATTAGTATAAGAGTGTAATTAATAAATTATGTTGACTACTAAAATAATTATTGGAAGCTTAGTCTAATAAGGTCTGGTAAGGTTCCTACGGTAGCTGTTAATGAACTTAAGATATGCAATTCTAGTAAGTTACAAAAGTATCAAGATGAGTATCTTTGAGATATACTATGATTTGAAATATTTGAAAACATCCAAATACAAAGTATGGTAAGGAGAGATAGTCGATTATATCCAACTATACTTATTTACTATAAATATTCATAATATATCTAGAAAAAATATAAGATATTTTGTTTCGCAAAACTTTTCTTAGTTTCAATAAGCTGAGGCTTTTAGAGAGAAATATAACAAATTAGTTTTAATCCCTGGAGATTGGAGAATTTGGAGGTCTGGAGTCTTGTCAAATAGATGGAGATTACACCATCTATCATATGATCATTAACACTAAAAGCGATTCCATGAATCGTGATTTATCTGAAAGAAACCCCAAGTTTCACATGCCTCTCTTATATTCCTGACGATTTTAGACCAAAAAATTGTGCTTTCATCCATACCTCTAAGTTAATTATAGGAACATTGCACTTGCAATTCCCACAGCTTATTTTCTCCTCAATTTGTTTGTGAACAAATATGCGTGGGATTTTCACTATCTGAGCATCTACAAGTCCCTTCACTCCAGCTTTTGAATGAACAAAACTCCTCGAATTCACTTTTCCTATCATATTCTGCCATTACCTGTGCCATAATTTGCTTTGGCTTTTGTTGTTAGACCCTATTTTTCTAGAAGTGAGTCTTCTTAGTAGTAGGATTGAGTAGATTATGGAATCACTGGAGACTGGAAAATGAGTATGAAGAAAAAGCCTAGTACAACTGCCTTCAATAAATTTAAGTAATTAAAGTTTTCGTAACAGACCTACTTAATGATCCTTTCCAGATGCGCTTGGTCAGGATACAATATTTTAGCAGGAATTTTCCAAGTGTCTTTTAGTGTAGATGATGATTAGTTTTTGACAATTAAAATACCTGTTGCAGTATGCATTAGTCCTTATATGATGAAAGGTAATATGAGCACAAAACTTCACTTAGTACTTCACTCACAAGCTTCATTTATTACTTGTGCATCCTATGCTGAATCACTACTGAAAACTGATAGCACGGTAATCTAATTAAAACAGAGGTCATCGTTAGCTTATTTTGTGACAGAAATCTTGAATTTATGGCAACGGAGTCTTACTAAAAATTTGCTGAAGTTGACAAAACTATAGTTTTAAGTTTAATAAAGTTGACAAACTTCCTGATAAGGCTTTTATTCACTATGTACAAGAGATCCATGGCTAAAAGTGACTTTCATTTCCCTTCCACAACTCCATCATGAATGTAGCTGCACTATGATTATACATAATCAGAGGCAGCACATGTTTTACTTTGTTCAAGCAAACTACTAGTAATGTCCATGCAGAAGACAAATAGCAAAGATTGGTTCCATGAGCTTGAAAAGCTCACTCCCCTACTTCTACAATTTAAAATGTGAAAGTCCAGATGTTTCATCTAGTCCTTTCTTCTAATAGAATGAGATGTAGTCCCTTATAGTCGTCTCCTTAAAAGCAGGTGGATTTTCTTCAGATAACAACTCTTTTATTGGTCCATATACTTTCTCTTGAGTCCCTTCTCCGAAATGTGTTCTGAAGAAAGTTGCCACACAAATTATTGGGCCTGTTCTGTTTGCAGGTACCCTATGATTAACGCTCTTGAATTTGTCATTTGTGATGAGCTTATGAGATATTAAGAAAGAAGGGAAGCAAGAGAAAAATATTTGCAGCCTGAGCTTGCTCTTTCTTGCTATATTAGCTATGTAGTTTAACCTGGATTCCATTTGATAGGTCATATGGACAATGCAAATGAAAAAACTAAACTTGCCTGTAAAAGATCTGCAATGTTTACTATCACAGCTCCATGCAGGGGAGGGACATCAACCCATTGATTTTCATGCAGAAATTGAAGGCCTCCAACTTGATCTTGAATAATTAAAGTAAGGGAACCAGAATCACAATGATTGCTAGTGCCAAGTGTTAATTCAGGTTCAGGGCATGCCGGATAGTAATGTCCAAGTAGAAATAGCCCTTCAGCACAACCCACGTCTGTTAGGTAACTGGGGTTGAGACCAAGAGCTTCTGAGAGCAATTCAAAGGTAGTGACCCCAAGTGTTATATATTTTTCATATTGTAGCAATATGTCCCTGCAATTCAGCACAGGAAACATCTAATCATTCCATAACATGTAAATTACCAGCAAGAATGTAATATCAGTATTGATTCCTGAAAACCCTAAAACTTTTAATATTTTAATTTTGATTAATTACAAACATTGATTGAAGACTAACGTCTTGTTTGTACAAATAATAGAGTTTTTAGATTCATGATTTAATCTCTACAAAGACAAGATTTCAAGTTTTCACAAAAGTATACAAGTCAAGACTATGAAGATTTAAAGACAAGTTTTTATTGAATTAGACAGGAACTAGATATATTGTTTTAGAGTTTAATATATTTTGATATCTCTAGTTTTACCTTGAGTAATGGTTTCTAAAGGTTGCTCTATGAACTTAAAACATTATTTCAAAATGTTTTTAATATGTTAAAATATGTTTGAGTTATATGGTTGATTGAAATCATCATTTGTGTGTTAGAGGGTTGTTGATACACAAATGAACATGTTTCACATTAAGGCGATATCTATCAAACTCTTTATCTCTTATTATTGAATATAATTGTATCCAGGTTGCAAGTAGTATAAAACCCTAAGTGTTCGGGTGAGCCTTGTGTGTAGGTTGTTTTGTTTTCAAGGTTTGTAAAACCTTTGGGTAAACTTTGAATTGAATTGTATTGTTAGGATTCACTAAGGAGAGTGGTGAGATTATTGTATAATCAAGATTATGTTGTAAAACTCAAGGATTAAGTGAGCCTTGATTGATTGAGAGGTTATTTGTATAATTCTAAGGTGAATTGGATGAGCATCTTTTGTAATCTCATTCATTTGATTAGTAAAGGAATTTGGTAAAATCTTTGAGTAGGTATCTCAAGGTAGTGAATTAGGTTTTGGATTAAGTTTTGTTGAATAAACAAAACAACTATAAATCATTGTATTCATTGTTTTACTTTCTGCATTTTATTTGAACACATTTTTACTCACACAATTAGCACAAGTGTTTGATATTTGTTGTCAAAGAGATATTTTATTGATTTAGGTTAAAAAATCAGATAAAAACCTAATTCACCCCTCTTAGGTTTTTCAATTCACTTACCAACAAACATAGATTAGGTTTTGAAACTTTCTCTTGATATAATATCATACAATTTTTTATGGGCTGCATTTTGGATAGAGGAACTTCAATCATTATTTATTAGGGGACACAAACTGGAATTTCTGGATTACTTAGGAATCCAACAAAACCTTTTGTGTTGCAGAGCACACAAAACCAAACTGTCAAAATTTGATCTCCAAGTTCTAACAGAAGTGGGGTTTAAGCATCAGTCCTGTTATTAAGGAGGTAGAGTTTCTTCTAACCATATCCAGTAGAATTTGTCATAAATCATATTGACTCTTGGTCTTGTTCTTGTATAAGTTTACAACCGAAAATCGCTCCCTTAGTGAGGTAAAAGCCATTATTCTCTAGTTTTCACAGACCAATCGATAGCTGACACAAAAACACAAGCACATAATTGATAATCCATACATAGAAGCCAATAGCAACAACAGATTGCATGAGCTTCAAAAACTCACTTTATTACACACAATTCCCTACTTCTGCAATTTAAAATGTAAGAGTGGAGATGTTCCATTGAGTCCTTTCTTGTAATATAATGAGAGGTATTCCCTTGCAGTTATCTCCTTGTAAACAGGTGGATTTTCTTCAGATAACAACTCTTTTATTGGTCCATATACTTTATCTTTAATCCCTTTTTGAAAATGTGTTCTGAAGAAGCTTGCCATTGAAATTCTTGGGCCTAGTTTCTTTGCCAGTACTCTATGATTTACACTCTTGAATTTGTCATTTGTTATGAGCTGAGATATTAAGAAAGAAAGTAAGCAAGGGAAAGGTATTAGTTCAAATGGATAATGCAATTCAAGAAATTAACCAGACTTGCCTGTAGAAGATCACCAATGTTTACTACAACAGCTCCATGTAGGACAGGGACATTAATCCATTGATTTTCATGCAGAATTTGAAGGCCTCCAATTTGATCTTGAATAAGTAGAGTAAGGAAGCCATTATCAGTGTGATTGCTGGTGCCAAGTGTTAATTCTGGTTCAGGACATGCTGGATAGTAATGTCCAGTTTGATATAGCCCTTCAGCACAATCCATGTCTGTTAGGTAACAGGGATTGAGACCAAGAGCTTCTGACATCAATTCAAAGAGAGTGACCCCAAGTTTTCTTACATATTTTTGACAGTCTAGCAATATGTCCCTGAAATTCAACAGAAGTAACATCTTAATTAACTATTCCATTGCCTTCCAAAAAAAAAATTAACCATTCCATTAAGTGCTGCTTCCTTCCCAACAAACATAGATTAGGTTTGAGAGTTTAACAAGTGGTCTCATCCACCTTTCCAAGGATTCCATATAATTCTTTTATAGGTTGTGGATTCAGGAGCTTCATTAATTATTATGTTTAGGACAGAAAATGAAAAAAGTGTTCCAGCCTAGCTATGTCACTCAATTGGAATTTTTAGATGACTTTGGTGTTGCGAAAAACCACATGAATGTAAACAAAAAACAAAATTAAGAGCAAAAGTTCAAATACAAAGAACACAGTTGCACATAGAAGTGCATAAAAAAAGATCTAGTCCAGCATCACAAGCCACAAAGTTCACAAGTTGCACACAGAAGTACATAACAAAGGGAGATATTTATAATTATTTAACTCTATCATTCCTTATCTAATTACAACAATAATGAACATATGCCCTGTCTTAATTAAAACAAGATACTTAAGTAATACGACTATTGCTACACGACCGAGCCCGTTAATATAGATAATGAAGATATGACCTATCTTAATTATTAAAACAAGATACCAAAGTACTACTATCACAATATGTACGAGAAGGATTCTTCCTCTATTGAGCTTCTATTGAGCTTCAAGATTGAATCAACAATTTAGTCTTATTATATTTTTTTATTTTTCTCTTGTGATATTTGTCCCTCTTGCAATATTTGTGTCTTATGATAAAATCCACTTTTTTCTTTCGATATTTGTCTATTATGATGAATGCTATGAGGATTCATTTTTTTAAAAAAACTTTTATTGTAATGAATTGGATCGATGATGATATATTTTGTTGGGGGTACATTCACATATAATATTAATAGACAAATATCCATATAATATGTATAATTTTATAGCTATTGAATATATTCAATTTATGAAAAAAATTATACCGTTGGTTGAATATAATATACAAAAATTTTACGGATCATAGATTTAATATATTTTTATGTCTGTCATTCTTGTATATTAAATTTATTAATTTACTATCAAACATAATATAATTTTCTTATAAAAAATAAAAAATAAGTATTATCATGTTAGCGAGATATTAAATGTGTTATCCTAAATGTGTTATTATATTAGCAGGTTAGATGAATTGATGATCAAATTTACAAATTGATCACGATTAGTGTTAATATTCGTATAAGCCGGCAACCTGCTAGATGAATTGATGTTCCAATTTACAAATTGATCACGATTAGTGTTAATATTCGTATAAGCCGGCAACCTGCCAACTCAACACAACGATTAGCTGATCCTGTTGGAATTGTCCACCTGATCAGCCCAATATCTAAACCCAATGATGATGGGCTTATACATGACTTGGGCCACCTCTGTTTATCCAGATAAGAGTAAAATGCTGATGGAATCTCGGATCAACCCATAATGTTCCACGGGTCAACCGAGCGGGTCGATTCCGACCCGCTCCTGGACGGACCCATATATATACTGCGTTTCTCTCATTTGTAACCTAGCCGATTAGGTCTTCTGTCTGTTGTTCCTCTTCCTCTGTCTCCTCTCCTGATATTTGTCGTTCTCTCTGATACCTTATCTATTTGCGAATAGATTGTAAAGTGAGATTGAGAGTGAGAGGCTGGAACTGCCTACCTGAGGGTGTAATCTTAATATAGAGTGACTGTGTGTTCTTGCTGAGCACCGTGGATTAGGTTTTATACCGAACCACGTAATTATCTGTGTGTTATTTCTATTTCCGTTTGCGTTTGTGATTTCTCTGAGTGTTGGGAAAAACCCAACAGTGGTATCAGAGCTCTGGTTTGCTCGTTGATCTGTGCCGAGGCCGAAAAAGGTATTGCTGGTTTGCTACTCGGTCTGAACAAGATCTTGAGATCAGTAAACCGTCTACGGTAAGATTTACCGGTTTAATTCGAGATTCCAGCAGAAAAAGGTAAGGCGCTCAGAAACCCTAATTTTTGATTTTTTTTTTTTTTCTTCTGTTGGGGGTTTTGATACTCCGTCTCGGAATAGACTGTTAAAGACTATTTCTTTTGAAAACAAAAACCAGGCCTGGCGTGTGCCCCACTGAGGCATGACGTATCTGTGTCCTGTGGAAATTTTGTGTTGTGTTTGAAGTTGTGCTCTCTCTCTCTCACTGAGGGATTTATCTATTCCTTTAGAATCTATCTGCCTCTGTCAGTGAGAATTTCTTTCTGTGGTTGTATCTCTGTGTCTGAATTTTGCAACTCTCTGTACTGAAATTAAACTGTCTACTGTGGCTTGAGTATTGCATAAGAATTTATTGTCGACTAGAATAACATGCTTCTCTGAAAATGTATCTCATCGATTGAAACTTCTGAATACTGTCTAAACCTGCTTCTATATATATATATTTTTTTTTAATTTCTCTGATAGTTATTATGTCTAGCAATAAGGCTGATGTTGAGGCCTTTAATGGCCAAGGTGACTATGGAATTTGGAAAATGAAAATGAGGGCTATTCTAGTTCAGAATAAAGTCCAATATGCTATTTCTGATTCAAAGTCCTTCCCAGAATCCTGGAAAGATGAAACTTTATCTGAGAAATTAGAATTAGCACACAGTATTCTTGTACTACATCTATCTGATAATGTGCTCAGACAACTTATTGGTCTTGATTCTGCTTATAAAATGTGGTGTAAACTCGATGAACTTTATCTGAGGAAATCTTTGTCAAATAAAATTTACTTGAAAGAAAAATTATTTGGTTTTAAAATGTCTGCTGCAAAGTCTTTGGATGATAACTTAGATGATTTAAACAAGATTATTGTTGAACTGTCTAATATTGAGGAGTCTATTTCTGATGAAAATCAAGCTGTGATTTTGTTGAATTCTTTGCCTGATTCCTTTAAGGATGTTAAGTCTGCTATTAAATATGGTAGGGAAGACCTGTCTCTTGCTGACGTTAAATCAGCTTTACAGTCCAAAGAACTTGACCTTAAAATGGAAAATAAGGGTAATGGGGAGAACCTGTATGTTAGAAGTAGACCTGAGAAAAAGGAACATCACTACAATAGGAACAAATCTAGAAGTAGAGGTAGGTCTAAGTCCAGAGACAAAGAGAATAGGAAGTGTTTTTACTGTGGGAAGGAAGGTCATTTAAAGAATAGATGTTTCAAAAGGATTAAGGATGAGAAACTTAACAGGAAAGGGAATAATAGCAGTAATTACCATAATAATAGCAACAGTAGTGAATCTGATATTACTGCAAATACTATGTATGCTGAAGTATTGTGTGCTACTGATAACTGTGCTTCTTCTGACTGGCTTCTTGATTCTGGTTGCACTTTTCACATGAGTCCCAACAGGGACTGGTTTGACACCTTTGAGGCAGTCTCTGAAGGTAAAGTGTATATGGGCAATAATGAATATTGTCAAATTGAAGGTATTGGTTCTATATGCATCAAAATGCATGATGGAGTGGTAAGAAAACTAACTGATGTTAGATTTGTACCTAGTTTGAGGAGAAATTTAATTTCTCTTGGTATGCTTGACTCAGCAGGCTATTCATACAAGGCAGAAAATGGCTGCCTTAAGGTTTGTAAAGGCTCACTCATTATCTTAAAGGGTGAAAAGATAAATGGTTTGTATGTATTGTCTGGTTCTACTGTTTCTAAACACTCTGCATTTCTTGTAAAGCATGTTGATGAAAAGGGCATGTTGTGGCATAAGAGAATAGGCCACATTAGTGAGAAAGGGTTACAGTTTTTAAGCAAACAGAATCTTTTAAATGGGGATATAGTTGAATCTGTTGAATTCTGTGAGCATTGCATCTTAGGAAAACAACATAAGTTGAGTTTTTCCACTGGCACACACAAGACCAATGAGATATTAGAGTACATTCATTCTGACTTATGGGGGCCTGAAAGAATCTCTACATATGGGGGGAATATATATTTTCTGTCAATAGTTGATGATTTTTCTAGAAAAGTGTGGATCTTCTTATTAAAGTCTAAGGATCAAACTTTTCAAAAGTTCAGAGATTGGAAAACTCTTGTTGAAAATCAAACTAGTAAGAAAATTAAGTTCATTAGAACTGATAATGGTCTTGAGTTCTGTAATCAAAGTTTTGATAATCTGTGTGCTTCCTGTGGTATTGTTAGACATAAAACTGTTAGATACAACCCTCAGCAGAATGGGGTTGCTGAGAGAATGAATAGAACTATAATGGATAAAGTGAGATGTCTTATGATATCCTCTGGTATTCCCAAACCTTTCTGGGGTGAGGCAGTCAGTACTGCAGTCTATTTGATAAACAGATCCCCTTCAACTGCCATAAACTTTAGAACACCTGAGGAATTATGGTCTGGTTCTCCACCAGACCTGAGTAACCTTAGAGTTTTTGGGTGTGCAGCCTTTGCACACCAAAAGGAAGGAAAGTTAGACCCTAGGTCCAAAAAGGGTGTCTTCTTAGGCTACCCAGAGGGTGTAAAGGGTTATAAAGTCTGGTTGAGAGGAGAACCAAGAGTGAAGGTAGTAATTAGTAGGGATGTAATTTTTAATGAAGATGACATGCCTTGTGTTAAGTCTGACCCTAATCCTACTAATCCTACTCATCTTCCCTCAAGTAAGAAAGTTCTTCTTGAGGTGGAGGACACTTCTAGTTCTCAGAACCAACCTACATTAACTGATGGGAGTGAAAGAAAAGATGACCCTGAAGCTGTTCTAAATGAAGAACAGCCAGGTAACCTACCTGAAAACCTTGAACCTGAATCAGAAACTGATTTTGATAATGATGGTGACCAACATTCAGCAGCTCAAGGTCAAGCTCTGCAAGACTATCAACTGGCAAGAGATAGAGTAAGAAGAAATGTAAAAGCTCCAAGTAAGTATGGGTATTCATACTTGATCTCCTATGCCCTTACTGCAGGGAGACTTATTGAAGAAAAAGAACCAACCTGCTATGAAGAAGTACTGAAGAGTCCTAACTATGACTCTTGGCTAAGTGCTATGAAAGAAGAGTTATTTTCTCTGCAAAAGAATAACACTTGGATTTTGGTACCCAAACCTGGTAAGAAAAAGGTGGTAGACTGCAAATGGGTCTTCAAGGTAAAGGAAAGTGAAATCCCTACTGAACCACCTAGGTTCAAAGCAAGATTGGTTGCTAAGGGATTTACTCAGGTTGAAGGTGTTGATTTCAATGAAATTTTCTCTCCTGTTGTTAAATACAAGACTATCAGAATTATGTTATCTTTAATTGCTTTTTATAATCTAGAACTTGAGCAACTTGATGTTAAAACTGCCTTTTTACATGGTGAATTAGATGAAACTATCTATATGAATCAACCTCCTGGTTTTGAAAAAGGTAAGGATGACACTGTGTGTCTGCTAAAGAAGTCTCTGTATGGACTTAAACAATCCCCAAGGCAATGGTACAAAAGGTTTGACACTTTCATGGTAAGTGTTGGCTTCAAAAGAAGCAATTTTGATAACTGTTTATACTATTCTGGTAACTCTGTTGATAATGCTGTTTACTTGCTTCTTTATGTAGATGATATGCTTATATCTAGTAAACACGTTGATAAAATAGTTGAACTTAAATGTTTATTGAAAGCTGAATTTGACATGAAAGACTTAGGAATTGCATCTAGAATTCTTGGAATGCACATTAACAGAAATAGAAGTAATAACTCTATGTTCATCTCTCAAAAGCCCTTTCTGAAAAAGATAGTCTCTAAATTCTCTATGAATTCCTGCAAATCTGTGAATGTGCCTCTTGCTTCTCATTTTCAACTATCTGACAAAACCTGTTCTAAAACAGAATCTGAAAAATCTGAAATGAAGCATGTTCCTTATAGAATGGCTATTGGTTCTGTTATGTATTCCATGGTTTCTACCAGACCTGATCTTGCATATGCAATTAGCTTACTGAGTAGATTCATGTCTAATCCTGGTAAGGATCATTGGCATGCTTTAAAATGGCTTCTTAGATATTTGAATGGTACCTGGGATTTTGGTCTGCATTACTCTAAATGGACTGATAATTTAGAGTTAGTTGGATATGTAGATTCTGATTTTGCTGGTGATAAGTCTGGTAGAAAGTCCACTACCTCTTATTTCTTTACTTTAGCTGATAATTGTATTTCATGGAAATCTCAATTGCAATCTGTAGTTGCCTTATCCACTACAGAAGCTGAGTATATAGCTACTACTGAGGCTATAAAAGAAGCAATTTGGCTTCAAGGTTTATTACATGAACTGAATTTTCTGAAATCAAAGGCCATTATTTACACTGATAGCCAAAGTTTTCTGCACTTGTGTAAAAATCCTGTCTATCATGAAAGAACTAAACATATTGATGTTAAATACCATTTCATTCGTGAGAAAGTTACAAATGGGATAGTTGATGTTAGGAAAATTAGTACGCATGATAATCTTGCTGATTTTGGTACTAAAATTGTTCCTACTAACAAGTTTTTTATGTGCAGAGAACTTCTACACATTGATCAAGGCTAGAACTGGCTGAGATACTGTGCTATGAGGCAAAATGAACACACACACTCTTTCTTAATTGGCTGATACTTGTGTTCAAGGTGGAGTTTGTTGGAATTGTCCACCTGATCAGCCCAATATCTAAACCCAATGATGATGGGCTTATACATGACTTGGGCCACCTCTGTTTATCCAGATAAGAGTAAAATGCTGATGGAATCTCGGATCAACCCATAATGTTCCACGGGTCAACCGAGCGGGTCGATTCCGACCCGCTCCTGGACGGACCCATATATATACTGCGTTTCTCTCATTTGTAACCTAGCCGATTAGGTCTTCTGTCTGTTGTTCCTCTTCCTCTGTCTCCTCTCCTGATATTTGTCGTTCTCTCTGATACCTTATCTATTTGCGAATAGATTGTAAAGTGAGATTGAGAGTGAGAGGCTGGAACTGCCTACCTGAGGGTGTAATCTTAATATAGAGTGACTGTGTGTTCTTGTTGAGCACCGTGGATTAGATTTTATACTGAACCACGTAATTATCTGTGTGTTATTTCTATTTCCGTTTGCGTTTGTGATGGGAAAAACCCAACAAATCCCAATAGGAAACTGATGTTGGCAGCAACCAAGACATACTTTTACAAATCTCTACCATGGTTTTAATTTCACAAAAGCTGAAAAAATTCCCAAGCACATCTCCATGACATATTGAACATTATGTCTTGACTGGTTTATTTATTATTTTTTATTATGTAATTAATCTATATAAGACAAAAGATCAGGTGTAGTAATACCTGCAAACAGCTGGTAATTCTTCAGGTTCAGGCTGATCAGGAGCCAGTACACAGTACATGGAATCCCTCCAATTAGCTGCTGGAGATTGGTAGAGATCAAAATTGCTATTATAGTAGAACTTCTTGGTAACATCCCTGGAATAGAACTGTTTCTTGACCTCATCATCTTGCTCATGAAATCTGCGAACAGCAGCAATCATTTCATCCATAACACTAATAGGAATCCCATGATTTACTATCTGAAAGAAACCCCAAGATTCACATGCCTCCCTTAATTTCTTGATGATTTCAGACCGACGAACTTTGTTTTCATGGATGCCCTCCAAGTCAATTGTTGGACCATCAAATTCATCGTTCCTCCCATTAGAGCTCAAATTTTTCTCAGATTTAATTTGGTCATGAAGAAATATGCGTGGGATTCTTTGTATCTGCGCATCCACCAAACCTTTCACTCCAGCTTTTGAATCATCAAATTCCTTTAGTTCTTTTCCCCTATCATATTCTGCAGTCATTGTCTACCTTCAAAGAAGAAACTCTCACCGCACAGTGAGTCCTAGATGCGGATCAATTATAAAGATAAGAACATGTAGTCCTTAGCCTTTATTAAATCTGGACCCCCTGTCCTGTAATAATGTCATGTTCCTTTTGTCTTTTCCAACTGTGGATGTTTCTATTGCTTTATATATATATATATATATATATATATATATATCTTATGCAGCAGGGGTACTGGTGTGGAACCTTTCTTTTTCTTTTTCTTTTTTTGGTAATATTTTTTACTTCAACATTGTAAAAAGGATGGAATCAATCGACAACATATTTAAATGCATATTCAGCTCAAGGATATCGAAAAGCTTATCTAACCAATTAAAACAAAGGGAACCAAAATAAAATTTTTATTTTTACACTGGATTGGTTTAATTTAGTTAAAAAACCTCCAAACTAAAACAAATTTGTCATTTTCAGAAAAATATACATATATATAATTTTCCTACTTTCAAATTAAAATTTTATCCTCTAAAAACAAAATCTTAATTAATAAATTATAATCCTCTTCTTTTCAAAAAAAAAAAAAGAAGCTAATTTTCTAATTCCTTTTTAACAATATTTATACCCTCATCTCATCCTATCTTGTAAGTTTATAATCAGAAAATCGTTTCCCTACTCATTAGTTTCTACTGATCCCCACCATTTTAGTAAATTTACCTGACATTATTATGTAGTTTTAACAGCCCACCAAATAATTGTCGATAAAAAGATCCACAAAAGCATATTCGAATATATTACAATATATTACAATCATAATTAATTTAGTTTTATTAATTAAGTTACATTTGCTTGTCAACCAAGTTACATAAAGAAATTAGAATGCATTTTTATTCAATTTAACAAAATACTTTTTGCTCTTGTGATCTTATTAATTTTTCTCCTTATCTCTTAATTGAATATTAAATCATACAAGACTAATGTGTTTCTATAATTATCAAAACAAACTAATAAATATTAATAATACAAAATATTGAACAAAAATATATTAAACTAAATTAGACTATTTATATAATAACTAATCTTCACCGTCTGATCCCAATGCCAAAGTTTTCTCCTTTCCTTGGTCGCCATGTGCTCTGTTCCAATTTTGTTTGCTTTCATTTCAACTTTTTTTTTAAAAAAAATGAAATAAAAAGATCTTAGCAATATATCAATCATCATCATTGTTAAATGTAGGCGGTGGGTTTTGGCAGGTAGTCTTCGTGGTTGGCAGGTAACCGTTGTTTGTGCCTGCGGTTATACTTGACCTTTATTTATATAATTACATATTTGTCTAAAAAAAATCATGTTTGTTAAATAAACAAGACAAATTTTAATTTTGCCCTTGAAAATTTTCTCTTCCTACATGAAATTTTATCAAATCTCTATCAAAAATTTTATAATTTGATATATGAAACTTGATTTTAATAAATGAACATTATTTGTATATAATTATATATGTATCTTAAAAAAAATTATGATTGTTAAATGAATACTACAAATTCTAAATTCTAATTTTACCTTTGAATATTTTTTTTTCTACATGAAACTCTCTCACATCTCTATAAAATTTTTTATAATTTGATACATAAAACTTGATTTTAATAAATGGACATGATGTATTTGTGTTTATATAGTTCAAGTATGACGCAAAATCCTTGAAAAAAAAAATACTTTTGAATATATTAATCATTATATTCATTTCCACTTTCAAGGTACTATTTCTTCTACGTTTTAGCTCTTGCTTTCTTGTCCTATATATATAGGTGCAGTTTACTCGGACTTAATTTTCTGCAGAGCTTTTAACTTTCTAATGACTTTCTATTCACGTGCTTGCGACTTTCTTTTTTGTTTTCATTGGAACTTTTTTTAAAAAACTTTTATTTTGTGGAAATTTTTAACCACTTAGATTATAAATTCTTAATTTGTACAAGGAGTAGATCAAGCCGACTGAATCAAAGCAAACCAAATCGAATCTTTGGCTTCAATCTTAGGGTAACTGTTGTATGTCAGTTTTTCCTATTCGTGTGAATGAGTTTATATTACGAAAAAATTATTAATTCAAATAAAACATAATTAATAAGTGATAATCATTCAAAATTAATTTAAGCACTCAAATTATAATTTTTATAATTAAACAAAATTAAATCTTAATAAAATTCAAATACTATTAAATTTAATTAAAAGTTTAGTGTAACTAAGGATTGACTGATTAAAGTTACAATTCAAATTTTATAAAGTTACAAGAAAATTTTGTTTTTTTTGGATAAGTTAAAGACATTAATTTTTTTTTATAAGTTAAACATGTTAAAATATAATTTTTCAATACTCAATTTGATTTGAACAAAAATCATTTGTCAATAAAAGTGTGGTGTCGTCTCAATTATAAGCCACTATACCATGTTGATTAATCAAGTTCAAATTATTAGCCCTTGTTTCACTATTGCATTTCTTGGTTTAGTTTTAAAAATCTCCAAACTAGAATATTGGTTCATTTTGAAAATAGGTGAAAACATTGCATGTTAAAGGATATTCCCTTCCTTTCATATTAAATGTCGTTTTAGGAGTTAAATTTTGCTTCATATTAAGTGTCATTTAACAAAATTTTGACATTGCTTATCTATTTTACCCTTACATTAATGCAATATCATCTTATGTAATAAATGTTTTAATTTTCTCTATATCTTGGAATTATGATGGCAAAGAATAATTGAGATATTAATTAATTGCACATTAGTCATTTTGAAAAACTTCTTAATTTGAGTGAAAATTTTACAATGACACTTAATATGAAACAAAATATTATATATCTATCTATATATATATATATATATATATGCTAATAGGGATTCAAAAAATCCAAGGACTTGGTAAGCCAATAAGCAATGAACGTGGAAAGCATTAATAAGGTAAGTTCCGAAACATCTATTTCTAAATAATTATCCTCAATCTCCCTCTCCATCTCCCTTCTCTTCCATGTGTCTCATGCAATAAATAAATTCCAAATAAAACCAAAACTTTCTTCCCTTCTATCTCCTTCCATAAATAAATCCCATATAAAATCCTTAGTTACATTTTTCCTTTTATGTACCTTCCATGATACATACCATTAGTCACATTTCCATATTTTTCATGGTTTTGTACTCACCTCTGCTTACACTACACTACTCATGAGTTATTCTTGCTTATACAAAAAACAAACATTTATCTTCTTCATGTTGCAGTAAAGAGGCAATATGAAAGTGAAAATGGAATACATGACTCAATAACAAATAGTCTCGAGGACATAATTGCTAAGACAGTTTTGTAGAACTTAGTTAAAACAAAAAATGAATCTTGAGAATCACTATAATCACATAAAACTATATGCATGTAGCTGGTAAATCTCGAGGATCAGGTTGATAAGAAGCCATATTGCATTCAATTGTATTTCTCCTGTTGCAAGCTATTCTTGGATTCAGCGCAAAATTGCTATTGTAGACAAAATCTCTTCGCGGGATTACGAGAGTAAAATTGTTGTTGGGAAAACTAATAAGTATATCTAATACCTAATATATACTCTAATAAATAGTACTTTATTTGTTAATAAGTACTATACTAAAATACTGTTGGTTCTATAATTGATACACTAATTGAGTTCCCAGGAAAGAGAGGAGAGTCACAAACGAACTACTTAAGTTCCAAGTTTTTCCTTAGCCAGAACCAATTCCTAGGAAATAGGGGAGAGCTCTTAAGTCTTTCCTTAGCCAAAACCTTACTTGATGTATAATCACTCTACCAATACAGTATAATAAAATAACACAATACAAATATTAAGTACACTACACAGCCGAATAAAACCCAACTCAAAAGTGTTAAATATTATCTAACAATGAAAAGAATACCAGCAATTTAATAGCTAAAGCAAAATATAAAGGAAATAACAAATCGGAATTGGTAACAGAGTTCAGCCAATATTGCCTACATCTCCGAGCCCCACCAAAGTAGCAGACCACTTTACTAAATGCTCAAAGTATTACAATTAGGATATCTTGTCAATGAGCTTTGTCTGGATCATGCATATATCTGCTCACAACTCCAACTGCTTGTGAAATATCTGGACGTGTGCACACCATTACATAAATCAAACTACCAACTGCATTAGCAGATGAAACTTTGCCATATATTTTCGTTATGCGTCAGTTTTAGGAGATAACTTAGCACTAAGCTTCAAATGAGGAGCAAGTGGGATACATACAAGTTTTGCGTTTTCATTCATGTCAAAATGTTGTAGTACTTTCTTCAAATACTGTTTCTGAGTCAAACAGAGTTTGTCACTCTTTTTTTCTCTGCTTATCTCCATCCTAAGAATCTTTTTGGCTTTTCCTAAATCTGTCATCTCAAACTCTTTGTTCAACTAAGTTTTCAACTTCTGTATTTCTGTTTGTCTCTTCGATGCAATCAACATATTATCGGCGTATAAAAGTAAGTAGATGTAGGAACCATCTTGTAGCTTGCGCAAATACACACAATGATCATATTTGCTTCTGGTGTACCTCTGTTTTATCATAAACTTATCAAATCGTTTATACCATTATCTTGGAGATTGCTTCAATCCGTACAACGATTTGTCTAGCTTGCAAACTCAGTTTTCCTTACCAACAATCTTGAATCCTTCAGGCTGCGTCATATAGATTTCCTTTTCCAAGTCACCGTATAAGAACACGATTTTCACATCTAGCTGAACTAACTCTAAATCCATCTATGTTACTAAGGCCAATAAAACTCTAATTGATTAATGTTTTACCACTGGAGAAAATACCTCATTATAGTTAATTCCCTCATTTTGGGCATAACCTTTAGCCACCAATCTTGCCTTGTAGCAGATGTCGTTCTTGTCAGGAAATCCATATTTATTTGCAAATACCCATTTACAACCAATTATTTTCTTCTTCTTAAGTAGTGGTGCCAACTTCCACGTGTAGTTCTTATAAAGAGACTTCATCTATTCGTTCATGGCATTCCTCCACTTTTCATTTTTTAAATTTTGGAGTACCTCGTGATAAGTGGATAGAACATTGTCTTCAACAATTGGAAGTACAAAAGCCACCATATCAGCAAATCGGGCAGGCTTTTGAGGTTCTCGTCTTGTCTTCCTAACTGTAATTGGTAGTGTTAACTTATCTTCTTCTTGGGTAGAAATAACTTCTTCCAACTCTTATTCTGTTGTTGAGATGTCACTTTCAACTTATGTTTCTGTTGTTGGGATCATTCTTATATGTTGAAACTCTACCTGCTTTGGTATAGACTCCATTTGTTATGTAATATCATCGATCTTTTCATTTGCTACCTTATTAAACATAATAGATTCATCAAAGACAACATCTCTACTAATGATTGTTTTCTTTGATTCTAGACACCATAAAATGTATTCCTTCACTCCAGAGGCAACTCCTATAAAGAAAGTTTTCTTTGCCCTTTGATCTAATTTTGATTCCTTAATATGATAATAAGCAGTAGAGCCAAATACACGTAAGAAATTATAATCAGTAGTAGATTTTCTAGACCATACCTCTATAGGTGTTCTGCCATTTATTGCAGAAGATGGTAGTCGATTGACAATGTATTGTGCATAATTCACAGCTTCAGCTTAAAATTGTCATCCTAGCCCTTGGTATTATGGATAGCAGTGCCAAACTTCACTCTTTTCTGCTTTCCCATAACACAATTCTCACAGAAGCTTATCTTGCAAGTCTTTGCACCTTTCAACAATCCTTGTTTTGTCAATACTTGTAAAGATTTTTCATCAGCATGTCCTAAACGCATATGCCACAATTTGGTAGCTTGTGAATCCTTATCTTTTCCTGAAGTTGCCGTTGCTACTGTTCCAACTTCAGTATTACCTTGATAGTAATACAAGTTGTTGTTGTTTCTAATGTCCTTCATCATTACAAGTGCGCCAGATATGACTTTTAGAATTCCATCTCGCATATTCACAATGAAGCCTTTAGACTCTAAGGCTCCCAAGGAGATGAGATTCTTCTTCAAATTCGGGATGTACCAAACATCTGACAAAACTCTGGTTGATCCATTATGATTCTTTAGCCGGATCGAACGTATCCTCATTATCTTACGAGGACTATCGTTGCCCATATAAACAACTCCATTATTTAGCTCTTCGAAATTGAAGAATCACTCTCAAACTGGAGACATATGATAGGTGCAACCTGAATCCAAAATCCACTCATCAGGGTGAGATGTTGATGATGAAGCAACTAGTGAAAATTCTCATTCACTATTGCATTCAGCTACATAAAATCTGTGTCAATTTTTCCTCTCTTCAACTTTGGACAATCTTTCTTCCAATGCCTCTTTTCACGACAAAAGACACACTCATCTTTTCCAAGTTTGGACCATGACTTGGATCTTCCACTCCTTTCTTGCTTCCATTGCTTCTGACACTTTGGGACCTCTCATAATCAATGTTTCATCAGCTGCGACATTTTGATTCTCATTCTTGTTTATCATTCTCAATTCATAGCTGTATAAAGTAGAAGTAACACCTTCTAGAGACACACTTTCATTGCCATGCAGTAGAGTAGTCTCCAAATGTTTGAACTCATCAGGAAGAGATAACAATAACATCATAGCTAAATCTTCTTCCTTAAAAGTTTCACCTAATTCGAACGGGTCTGCTTTTAAACTATTAAAAGTAATGATGTGGTCATTCATAGATGTACCTAGAGTGTATTTGAACCGAAACAATTTTTTCTTAATCAGAAGTGTATTCTGACTAGTCTTTTTTAAGAATTGATTTTCCAACGCTTTCCATAATTTGTATGCCGAAATCTCATTCTTGACTACATACTTCTATTCCCTAGACAGCCTTGTTCGATTGTTCCACACGCCAGCCAATTTATCGTCTTCCAATCATTTTCTTCTATATCATCTGGTTTTCTACTTCGATGGCGATATCTATAACTTGCTGAAAGAGGAAGTCTTGTATCTCGTCTTGCCACATGTCGAAATGATCGGTACCATCAAATATATCCATCGCAACTTTAACAGTTAACATTGGAGTCATCGCCCATAAGAACAAAGATGTTGATGCCACATTGGGTACAACTTGTCTTGAATGTAAACATAAAATTCATAAATCAAATGATTTAAGAGTATGACTTCAACCATGGCTCTTGATACCACATGTTAGAAAATAAAAGGATCATTAGTCATACTCAAACATGAATAATATAAGATATAATATATCTCTTGTACCTTGAGACATGATGAACAAGGATGATTCTTGATCTTCCCTCTCCTAACTCTCTTTTATGTTTGTGTATAGTGATGGGATAACACACAACTTGATCAAGTGGAGAGAGGGACCAAGGACCCTATTTATAGGCAATAGTATGACACTTCCCATCATAGGTCATTTAGTAGGGCTCCTTAATTCTTCCTCTTGTAACTCTTGTAACATATGAAACTTATGTAACTCATGTAACTCACCTCCATGTTCTAAGTTAGTGGAGGTAGTGGTATTTAATCAAAAATAGAGTTACACTAAGGACTAAGGAGTTACTAGTGGTCCTTAATTTAGGAGTTACAACTTTGGTTATAACATCCTAATTACAACTTTTTATAATTGAAGTGTAGGTTACATTAATTGATGTTAGTGGTCATGAAGACCATATTCTAACAAAAATGTGATACTAAAATAGGCACAAAAGTGTTGGGAGGTTAGCAGAGAGCCCTTGGTATTAGTTTTGTTGTTGACAAGTCTGAAGTAATTCAAGCTTCTATGGAGATTGAAGCGAAGGCAATAGGAGAGCACCTTAAAAAGTGAAGTGAGATTTGAATGGGCGGATTCATGTGTTGTTGTAGTTGCTGCGATTATTATATTTGGAATGATTGTGGATGGAGCTTCGGGGAATCTTCTCAATGATGGGCGCCTCTATATGTTTGATGGTTTGGTTTGAGGTTACCTTAATGATGGTGCGAATGGTTCACTTAGTCGTGCTATGCATAGTGCTACTTATGCTTATTTTGGTTTTTTGTTTAATCATTTGATGGTTGCTTCTATAAGTTTTCTTTGTTTCCTGTGTAGATGCTTCTGAAGGTTGCTCTTTGCAATGGGATGCTACTGTTTTTTTGGCCTTGATGCTCTGTTTTGGGAAAGTTCTACAATGTTGCTGTCTAATGACCTTTTAAATCTTGCGTGGCTTGTTCCAAGACTTTGTTTTGTTGTCCTGGAGATCGGTCAATGGTATGCCTTCTTATATGCATCACAATAATTTCTACTATTGGTCTTGTTATGTTGGTTTTTTCTTTGCAGCTTAGATTTATAGTTTGTACAACAATTTTGTTGTAATCAATAATAGTTTTGTGGTTGTCCCTGTTGATGTTGTATTTTTACTTTTTTGCATATGCCTTTGATTTTAAAAACAAAAACAAAAAGGGTAATTTGATCATAAAAAATTTAAAAATGTTACATGTAGTAATTGACGTGTTACATTTAGCACATCTATATTTAAATATTTTTAAATCTAGTGAATTAAAATCATTGTTAAAAAGAATATTGATTGTTACTGCACAAAATTTATTAAAGATTAATCTAGATGATTTTAATGGAGACAATTAATAAATAAACTAAATAAGAAAACCTCAATATAAGAAAGACTAACTAGGACTAATGATCTAGTTTGCTTTATTGTAATGTGAATTATGTACCTCTTTGTTACATTATAGAGATAATATGCTAGGACTAATGATCTAGTTTATTTTGATGTGAATTATGTACCTCTTTGTTAAATTATAGAGATAATACGTTGATGTCATTGATGGCATTGTCATGAAGACTCTCAATGCTTTCAATCTATATTTTTATCTCTAATTAATACTAGCTTACTTATGTAAATTGTATTAATACATCTTTGTTAAATTATCCATGCATGTTTACGTCATTGATGATCACATGCTCTTAATTATAAACTTGGCTCGATATTTTCTTAGTATCTAAGCTCATATCTTTAATAGTGACGAGGTATCTATATTTTATTAATTAATCGAATATATAGGGAGATATGTGAAATTTCATTAAATAAACCAATCAATGTTACATTTTTTTTAATACGAGTAGATCATTTTACTAATTAAGTTATATTTATTTGTCAATCAAATCACATAAAGAAATTGAATACATTTCTATTCAATTTTATAAAATATAATTTTCTATGGTCCTATTAACTTTTTCTCCTTGTCTCTTAATTAAATATTAAATCACATAAAAATAATTCGTTCATGTAACTATTAAGACAAGCAATAAAAATTAATAATACAAAATATTGAACAAAAATAAATAAAATTAAATTAGACTATTTATTAAACTTTACAAGTACATTACACTATGCTTTATATTAATTGTAGAAGGCTACAGTAAATTTTTGTTGTCCTTGATGAATGCATTTTCAAAAGCCGTCAACTTCGTCGTCAGAATTGTCAGTCACTATTAAAAAAAAATCTCTTAGAATTCTCTACCAGCTTCCCTCTTTTCCTCTTTCACTGTTAAAACTTATCCTCTTCTCTCCCTACTTCAGTCTCTCCCTCATTTCTAGCAACTTTTCCATCTTCTCTTTGTCTTTCGCCATCCATGAAATTGGTTGTTGCCTCTCCTTTTCATCCATCCCAAAATAAATTTTTAAAAAAAAAAATGGAAGAGGAGCAGTTAGGTGCCCTTTATCATTTGTGAGTGGAAAGAAAGGAAAAATGAATTTCCCAAATTTATATCAGTTCAAGTAAGCAAATTAGTAGAGTTTTCCATGCATTTGAAGTGTTTGTTAAAATGTTTGTGTAACTGGAATAATTTTACTGCTTGCATATCTATTTTGTATGTCAATATGTTATTGGATTTCAAAGTTTCAAGCTTATATTTATGCTATTCAACTATTGGATAAAACCAATGAACAAGATTTGAGCATTATAGCTAATGAGGTAAGGGATTGCATTGTGCTTTTTGAAAATTATTTGTTCTTCCATATTTTTAGTTCACATCAATTGATGCATTTTCATTTCATATTGCAGAGTCATTATCAGTTTGAAGTGGAATTCTCTTATGAGATATAAGGTATGAATTTTGGGCATAAGAATCAATATCCTTATTTGAAGTACAAATAAGTGATCGTTGAAATGAACATGGGCTACAAATGACTTTTTAGAATGGGAAAGAGAGATGAACAACAATAATAAACAGAATGAACAGGGGGCGTGGAATAAAAAATATAGATTTTGTGAGATGGGTTTAGTTTAGGTTGGATATTGATGATAAAAAACATAGGTTAGTATAAGTTAGTTGAAATATTGATGATAGGAAAAGTTTTAAGACATATGCATTGTATATCCTATTGTTCTTTTTTCTTTTACTCTGGATCATGCTTATTATTGTGCTATTAATTTGATCTTCTATCCCTCAATTTCTTTTCAACATTACTTTGTTGTTTTATGTTATTATTTTTTTTTTTTGAGAAGAGGAAATATCATTGATTTATACATCATGCTTCTAAGGCTTCCAAGGTGAGAGAGATTAAGAAATACAAAATCAGCACTTGAAATTTGTATATACTCACTTCTAATTTTTCCACTAAGCTAAGTAGATTTTTTGAAATATGAAATTTGTGACTTGAATATTTTGGATGAAATTTGTGACTTAAATATTTTGGATGGCAACCCATTAAATTTTGACTAAAATATGTTTTGTCTTCTAATGAAGTACGTCGGTGCGCACAAAGGGAACAAATCACCACTAATTACTCTTATCGGGATTCAAACTCTTATCCTACCACTATCAGTAAAACTTTCGTGATTAGATTGTGTCATTATTGTTGTTGCTCTAGCAACTAGAGTTGTAAAGCTTGTTTGCATAGATATAGGTTTTTGTTGCATCAAATAGTTATTCACCCGTATGATGCACGGGAATTAAATTTTTGTTTAATGAGTTTGATATATAAATAAAATCTTATAGTTGTTTTTGTCGTATAAATAAAATTATATAGTTTTAATATAAAATTATAATATATAATTATCTATATAATAATAATAATTAAAAGAATACAAATAAATTAGGTTTCTTTCAACATAGTTTTATATCAATGCAATTTTTGGAAATTGGTTTCTTAACAAATATTAAAATATAATTTTATCGATTTTAGAATAAAAAATCATTTAGATTTAGATGAGAATCAACTTTTTATTTTGAGCAATAAAAATAAATTTTAATTTCTGAAAATGTTGTACAAATATGATAGCTAATTTTAGATAATTATTTACTTATGTGATGCACGAGAATTTTATTTTTAAGGACTTTGATATATAAATAACATTTTATATATACGATTAACATATAATTAAAATTATATAATTGTTAGAATAAAATTACACTTCATTCGTTTGAATTTGAATATCTATATTTGTCTTAATCTAAAATTTAAGAAATATCTTTAACTTTAATAAAAATTACTACACTATCCTTGTTATTAATTTGGGTAGTGTGAAACTATAAATTAGTTAGATATAAATCTTTTTAAATTAAGAATAATTGTCAATTGAATTTTATATGATAAATATATTTATTTAAATAAAGTGGACATTCAATTCTAAACATTTCAAGATAAACTTGTGGAGATATAATCTCGAATGGATAGACTAATATATATATATATATATATATATTAAATATAAAAATTATTATGAAAATAATAATTGAGAGAATAAAAAATAAGTTATATCCCATTTAATCTAGTTTTGTACCAATGAGCAACTTTTCTTTAAAATTATAATATATACTCTATATAATAATTATTAAAAAAATAATTATGATGAAAATTTGATTTATGTCCTTTTAATTTAATATTATACCTGTGTAATGCATGGCAGGTTTTTTTAATGAATATTGAAACATTTTTGTTAATTTTGGAATAATTGTTTTTTTCAAATAAGAATCAATGTTTTATTATGAGAAATAATAACTATGAGTCAATCTCAATTTCTGAAAATGAAGTTTCATATATATCCGTGCGATGATTAAAAATTTATTTTTAAAAGGTTTGGCATATATATATATATATATATATAATCTTATAGCTATAATTGACATATAATTAAAATTATACAGTTATAATATTAAAAGTATAATATATAATATATAATCAATATATCATGCATATCTCTCAACTTGGTTATCATAACATTATATTTCTCTTTTTATAACGATAATTTTTACACATATATTGATTTGTTTATATATAATTTTTTATGTTATTATATTTATTATATATTATATTTATTTTATTTAAAAAGTCTAATATAAATGCACTAAATTCCATAAACAATTATGACATAAAATTTCATGTAATTCATCTACTTGGTTTGGTATCTTATATTATAACTCACACATGAATTTCATTTGATGAAAAATTATTATTTGTTTCCTCTTCAAATTATTTTTTAAATTTTATTAGCGGTAAAATTAGGATATTACAAATTTTACATAGAATTACATGTAATCCATGAAATTAAATTATATAGAATTCTATTAAAATGAAAAAAAAAAATCCATGAAAATACACAAGACAAAAATTTCATTAAATTCCATGTTGAGGACACCCCTTTAGGATTTCGAACTATGAAAAAAAAAAAAAAAAGGAAAAAATCATTTTGTTTCAAATATGTAGAAAGATGCATTAAATGGATATTGATTAGAAACAATTAATGAGTTGTTTTTTTCCCAAAGTTAATAAATTTGATATCTTATGGTTTCTAGTAGTAAAGTACAATATTTTTATTTTTCTTTTAAATGACATAGTTATAGTTTTTTTTTATGAATTTTTTATGATTAGCCAGTACAAACATAACTTTGTTCAATTTATCTTTACCTTTCATAAAAAAAAATTCGCATTAAAAGGAAAGAGCATATATGCTATTTTTTCGAATATAAAACAAAAAACTTTCTATTCATTATATTTATAATAAAAAAATAAAAATTCATCAAATTCTATTGAATTTAACAGAGCGCGTGTAAAGTTTTCTTTTCTTCTTTTCATTGGTCGCCATGCGCTCTGTTCCAATTTTATTTGCTGTCATTTCAACTTATTTTTTTTATTTTAAAAAAGAATATTATCAATATAATCATCAACAAAAGTTGAGTTGTACAACTGTTGAATATATTAATCCATATATTCAATATATTCATTTCAAGGTGCTATTTTTTCACCTCTTTTTTTTTTCCTCTTGCTTTCTTGTCCTATATATATATATATATATAGGTGCAGTTTAGTCGGATATATACATATATATATATATATATATATATATATAACTGACATTTTATATCCTCGTAATAGCTCTTCGGCTTCCTCTCTAATAAGTTTACAGCCGAACATTGCTTGTCCATTTTTATTTATTTATTTATATATTTATATTCAGTTATTCATTGTCACCATTGTCCTCTAGCTTCCATATTCCACCAACCAACAACTAACAAAGTCTATCCACATAAATATATTTGAATAAAAGACTAATAAATTATATTGATTTATATCTTATTAAAACAATTAAAATTTATCATATAAATTAATATAAACTTTATGTAATTTTATTATTGAAATTAGGATGTGTTTATTTATATATTTTTCTTTGGCATGTATTATAGTAGAAAATATACAAAATTAATGAAACTTAACCGATAATTTGATTCCCTCAAGAAAATACAATAATTTGAAGAATTTAAATAGTTTAATTTGATTTCAAATTTGTCAAATTGAAACATTTAATTCAGTTTAAAATACTTCTCAATCAACAGTGGAATTATAAGGGCCTAATCTATTTATCCAGTTTGAAATATACCCTCTATCAACCCATGCTAGTATGGATCTTCAGAAACGCATTTTCTTCGATTTAGCCCACAAGAGCTGACAACTAATTTCCGTCACTGTGCAGGACTTTTAAAATAATTCATCTATTCATTATTTTCTATCAATCCCCACTATTGTTTTTTAAGTTCATCTGTCACCGTTCTCTAATTTTAACTATCCTTGACAAAAGGACTCACAAAGCTATATTCGAATAAAGGACTATTAAAATAATTCTGATTTTCTTAAGATTATATAATTTGAATTAATTCGCACGGTTAGCTTTATGAATTATAAGTGGGTAAGGGATCCTCAAAGTGCACCTTGGAATGAAAGGATATTAATTGTGCAGCTTGAAGCTCTTAAACAGTATATGGTCACCAAGGATGGGGTACAGCGGCCAGAGGGTGTGTTTTGATTGATTGATGCAATGTGCGGCCTAATGTTGGGTTTTTGTCTTGTTTCTTTGTAGTATCTTGCTCTCGTATGTTCCATTTTTGGTAATATGTATCTTTGTGTTCCTTTAATAAAATCTACTTAGTGCTTTTCAAAAGAAAAAAAAAATTATGTGATTTTATTATTAAAAAATGAATTTCATTTATTTATTCATATACTTTTCCTTGTACAATGTAGCGTAACAGAAAAAAAATATTGAGGTATCCTCTTTTAAGCATATTTATTCAATTTATAACATGAAACATGAACTCAGTTATAATTGACTCACAATTACACCAAACTAAGCTGTAAACCGGCAAATAGAAGGAGAAAGTGGAAGCAATTATAATTAATGACTTCAAAGACACAGGTTTCACTAAGCACGTTATTAATAATCCCATGGAAGCCAATAGTTAAAATTGGTTACATGAGCTTGAAAATCTCGCTTTAGTACCACAATTCCCTACTTCTGCAATTTAAAATGCAAGAGTGGAGATGTTCCATCTAGCCCTTTCTTGTAATACAATGAAAGGTAGTCCTTTGTAGTTATCTCCGGGGTAAACAGGTGGACTTTCTTCAGATAACAACTCTTTTATTGGTCCATATACTTTACCTTTAGTCCCTTTTCGAAAATGAGTTCTGAATAAGCTTGCCACTGAAATTCTTGGGCCAACTCTTTTTGCCGTTACTCTATGATTAACACTCTTGAATTTGTCATTTGTTATGAGCTGATGAGATATTAAGAAAAACAAGAGAAATATATTAGTACCCTGAAATATTTTTTTCTCAAGATAAGACTGTTCAAATTGGATGATGCAATTTGAGAGACCAAACTTGCCTGCAGAAGATCACCAATGTTTACTACAAAAGCTCCATGTAAGGGAGGGACATCAACCCATTGATCTTCATGCAGAATTTGAAGGCCTCCAATTTGATCTTCAATAAGTAGAGTAAGAAAACCATTATCAGCGTGATTGCTGGTGCCAAGTGTTAATTCGGGTTCAGGGCATGCTGGATAGTAATGTCCAGCTAGATATAGCCCTTCAGCACAATCCATGTCTGTTAAGTAACTGGGATTGAGACCAAGAGCTTCCGACATCAATTCAAAGATAATGGCCCCAAGTTTTCTTACATATTTTGGATATTCCCGCAATATGTCCCTGAAATTCAACACAAAGATTATCAATCACCCTAGACGTAAACATTGGTCGTATTAACGAAAATGGGTTTTTATTTTTCTTGATTCTTTTTTATTACATTTGCATGAAAAAGTGAAATAGTTAAAATTTGAGCATGCACCAAGTTCTAACAGTTCTATAAGCCAAAAGATTTTCATGGTCTAGTCATACCTGCAAACAGCTGGTAATTCTTCGGGTTCAGGCAGATCAGGATCCAGTATACAAGAAAAGGTATCCCTCCAATTAGCTGCTGGTACAGATCAAAATTGCTGTTGTAGTAGAACTTCTTGGTAACATCCCTGGAATAGAACTGTTTCTTGACCTCATCATCTTGCTCATGAAATCTACGAACAGCAGAAACCATTTCATCCACGACATCAACAGGAATTCCATGATTTACTATGTGAAAGAAACCCCAAGATTCACATGCCTCCCTTATTTTCTTGATGATTTCAGACCTGTTTTCATGGTTGCCCTCAAAGTCAATTGTTGGAACATCAACTTGGCATTTCGCATTAGAGCTCATATTTAGCTCAGATTTAATTTGATCATGAAGAAATATACGTGGGATTTTTTGTATATGAGCATCTACCAAACCTTTCACTCCAGCTTTTGAATCATCAAATTCCTTTAATTCTCTTCCCCTTTCATATTCTGTAGCCATATAGCCTATCTTCTATGAAGTTAAAGTTAAGAAAAAATATTATTGAAGAGGTTTAAGATCAAAATAATATTAATTTAGTATTTGTTATTTGTTACTAGAACTTATTTTAGTTATTGAAAAAGTTAATTTAAATATTATTTTAAACCTTGGTATAATTTTTTAAGCAATATCAAATTATTAATAATTAAAATATATGAAAAACATTTTTAAATATATTTTTTGGTTTTTTTTAAAAATAGATAAATGAAATAAATCTAGAGGACAAAAGAAAAGAAAAAAATAATGAATATTTTTAGCATGGGAAAGTAGTTAGATAGAGTGGTTATAAATTGTTCATGAATAGTGTTCTTTGAATTTTGAGAAAATTTGATAAGATGTACAAAAAGAAACTCCTCATTAAATGTCATCTGCACTGCAGATGGATGACAGAAAGATAACGAAGGATAATAATATAAGTGTAATATTGTGACAAAAAATATAATTTTGTTTAACTTATGATAAAAAAAAGTTCAAATGCAAACAATGGATTTTAAAAAATTTTAGGTGCAATTTAGATACTTTACCTTGAATCTCAATTCTTATCTTTAATTAATGACTTAGCTATGTAAATTTAATTAATCCATCTTTCTTAAACTATCCATGTATGTTTATGTCATTAAAGATGACATGTTCTTAATTAGAATCTCTGCTCAATATTTTCTTGCCATCTAACCTCCTATCTTTAATGGGTGATGAGATATATAAATTTAATTAATTAATCAAAAAAGTATAGAGATATGTGAAATTTCATTAAATAAACTAATCATTTTTTTCTTCTTAAACACGTGAAAGTTATCATGAGCATAATCCCAAGATATAATATTACAATCATAATTGAAGTGTTTTTACTAATTAAGTTACGTTTATTTATTTTGTGCTTCTCCTTGAATAGATAACCCATATATGTAGGGATATAATCGACAATCAACCAAGTTACATAAAGAAATTGAATATATTTCTATTCAATTATACAATATATATATATATATATATATATATATTTCTCTCGTGGTCCTATTAAATTAATTTTCTCATTGTCTCTTAATTGAATATTAAATAATGCAAGAGTGATTAGTTCTCTAATTATTAAGAACAAATAATAAAAATTAATAATACAAAATATTGAACAAAAAAATTAAAGTAATACTATTTAATAACTAAACTTCATGTGTAATCCTTATCCCAAAGTTTTCTCCTTTTCTTCTTGGTTGTCATATTGTTATCTTTTTCCCCCGGTCTGCACTCCACATAGTTTTTTTTTTTCTTGTAACTCACATTTCGAGTTTACGCTCAAAACCTCTGTCGTCAGCCTCATAATGAGTTGAAGAATCTAAATTGTAGAATATGCAGTAGAAAGTCTGAAGAAAAAAGTACTGATTCTTTTTTTTATTATTATTACATAAAAGGGATAAGAGATGATGTAGGGTGTTCAAAAACTTAACCAAATTGAAAAATTGAATCAAAATTTTAAAAATGATTTGTTATTTTAGTTTTTCGATTTATTTGGTTCAATTAATCGAAATTTTTTTAAATTATTGTTCAATTTTAGAAACTTCGATTAAATCGAAAAATCGAAGTTTTTTTTTTAAAAAAAATTATAATTAATGTTTAATCAAATTTATTTACTTCAAAAATTATTTAATTATTTGTTTTTTCCTATTTGAAGTGTTTTTGTATCCACAAGATGATGATTAAGTATTATAAAAGAAGTTCATTCATCATATTTTGGTATATTCTAAATCATTTTCGATATTCTTCTTATTGAAAATGTGTAAATAATATGATAATATGATTTAATTGATAAATTTTATTTCTTTTGCCTATTGTTTGAATGTGTTTGTGTATTTGGCATCATTATTTCATTTAATCATATTTTTTTAAACTCATTGAAATTTTTTTGTAAAAAAAAAATGAAATTTCGATTTAAAACCAAATCGAACCTAAAACTAAAATTGAAATACAGTGTGATTGAACCTAAATTGAACCTAAACCTAAAACTATAGTATAGATAATACAGTGTGATTCGATTTATCCAGATAAAAAGATTGAAAACTTGAAAAACCGACCAAAATTATAAAAACTAAATTGAAAAACAGAATGAATACTCATTTGAACCCTCCCGTGGGTACTAAAGGTGCAATGAGCTATTATTCTCATCCAAAGTAAGCACTCATTTCATTCAAAAGTTTAATGCACGTGTTGTTGTCAATGTTCGAACCAAAGAGTCAAATCCTTTGCCAGCTATAGGGGCTCCAATTTTGTTTGCTTTCTTTTCAAGGTGATATTTTTCTCCTTTCTTCATCTTGCTTTCTTGTCCTTTATATAAGTGCAATTTACACAGACTCAAATTTCCGCTTTTGCCTTTTTACTTTGCTTCTTTTGTTGGGCCAAACTCATGACTTTCTATTCACGTGTTTGTGACTTTCTTTTTTCTTTAATTTTTATTTTGTTGAAGTTTTTAACCACTTACGTCATGAGTTCTTAATATTAAATTAAAACTATAACATAATCCAGAGTAAGAAATCAATTAGATTATGAATTCTTAATTTCGTACAAAAGAATATTAAATAAAAACAATAACATAATCTAGAGTCAGAAATCAATAAATATAATATTCATTGAGTAAGCATGGAAGTTGTTAATACAATTGAGAAACTGGCCAATCACGCTGGTGGGCCAAAAGCTTAAAAGTTATATAAGTCTCTATTCCTTGTAGTTCAATCTAATTTATTGCAAGTTGTACCTCAAAACATGCTAACCTTTTAAAATTTCAAAAAAACAAATTTAAAGAGTCAAAAATAATTAAAATTTAGTGGAATATATCAAGACAATAATTAAATAACTAAATTCAATAAGTTTATAATCTTCATTTCTTATTCAATATCAATATCGACATTTGAATCTATCTCATAAGGATGTACATTATTAATTAAGTCGTTATAATCGTTAAATTTAAATTGAAAATTATAAAAAAAAATATAAAGAAAATGTAAAAATATATAAACAAATAAATCAATTAAACTCGTGCAGTGACATTCTAAAGATTGAATGCAAAAGTGATTTTAAACAAATAGTTTAAAAATTAAATTAAATAATATTTTTAAAGAAATTATGTAGATGAAATAATTTTATTATCAATACTTATTAAGAAGTAGTACAACAATTATAAAATAGAAGATTTCTCATAAAAAGATTAGAGATCTTTAATGGTTTTTTGTAGAAAATTTTATTTTATCTAAAAAAAGCAGCTGGGCCAAATTGTCAAAGGGTTATACTAGCATATGACTTATGAACCAAATCCATATTTTTAACGAGTAAAAACTGGTTGACTGTCGGAAAAGTCCATATTCCCACAAATAGTTATGTGTAGTAAATAAGCGGCCACGTCTTCCTCCAGTCAGCAATTGGCTAGACTGGTGGAGTGTGTGTAGAATCTGCTTTCCCTACACTTCATTTCATTTTCATGTTGCGTTTTGAGGCATTTGTCTCTTAATTGTGTTACTCTTTCTAATGATTTATCAAAAAAAAAATTATTTTAGCCATAATGATGTATAAAATCATGCAATAAAATTAAAATAAATAATTTAAGATTAATATTTATTTAATCTATTAATATAATAAATAGATAAATTCAATATCAAAACTAAGCAAAAAATAAGAAAATAAATAATAAAAATATAAATTTATCAACCAATATAAAAATCTTTCTACTTTGTCGAGTTGTATATGCAATTGACGACATATTTTAAATGGGAAAGCTATGCAACTCAAAGAAATCGAGAAGTAGATCAAACTGACTGAACCAAAGCAAACCAAATCGAATATTTGGTTTCACTATTGAATTTGCTTGGTTTAGTTTTAAAAATCTCCAAATTAGAATATCGGTTCACTTTTAAAATAGCTGAAAACATTGCGTGTTAAAAGATATATATATATATATATATATATATATATATTCTGTTATTCATTTTTCACCATTGTCCTCTAGCTTCCATATGCCATCAACCAACTAACATAGTCTATCCACATAAATATATTTGAATAAAAGACTAATAAATTATATTGACTTATATCTTAACTAAAAATCATTAAAATTTATCATTTAAATTAATATAAACTTTATGTAATTTTATTATTGAAAATAGGATGTGTTTCATTTATTTATTTATTTTTATTTGGCAATTTATTATTGCAAAAAAAATATACAAAATGAATGAAACTAACCGATAATTTGATTCCTTCAAGAAAATACGACAATTTCAGAATTTAGATAGTTTAATTTGATTTTAAATTTGTCAAATTGAAACATTTAATTAAGAGCGCTAATATTGAACACAATTCATCAACACGATACGAATTCGACACGTTAATAACAGAGTATTAATAGGATTTTCATGTTTAGATTTAAATCGTGTCAACCCGATAAGTTCTTATCGTGTTTGGATTGGAATTGTGTCTAACACAATAACACGATTCCAACCTGCTAATTATTTTGTTTAATAAAAAAGTTACATTTTAAGATCAAAATTAAAATGTAAAATTAAATAGGTAAAACTATATTGTTATTGTTGGACATATTGAAATTAGATCTTTCTATTTTTTAATCATTTAAATAAGTAAATAATATATTTGGGGACAAAAAGTGTAAATAGATAGTAAATATCGTGTTTGTGCCATTAACGGATTAGTGAATTAAGACATTATTTATTTTATTTTTATATTATTGTAATCGTGTCATTAGTGAGTTGAAACACTATTTATTTTATTTTCATATTATTGTGTTCGTATCGTGTGAACATACTAATTTACAAATCATGTTAAATTTTAACACGTTTGCTTATAGTATTTTATTCGGATACGAGTAATTACATAATTTCCTACATTTAATTCAGTTTTAAATGCTACTCAATCAACAGTAGAATTTTAAGGGCCTAATCCATTTATCCAGTTTGAAATAAACTCTCTCTCTATCAACCCATGCTAGTAAGGATCTTAAGTAACGCATTTTCTTCGATTTAGCCCACAAAAGCTCACAACTAATTTCGTCATTGTGCAGGCCAATATATATTCTCGGGTAGACGATAGATCCACGAAAAATACATTCTTTTCGTTTCTCTTCTCTAGTGCAAAGAATTATATAGTTATACATTTTTTTTCTCTAGACCTTTAACAAAAGAATTATATACTCTTTTGATTATATAGTAATTAATATCATTATAAAGGAGGGAGGGAATAGAGACCCTTCAAGTATAAGAATTATATAGTTGATTATTAAATTATTTTATGTACTCATTTTGTCCGAATTTGAATGTCAATATTTATATTTTGATTTGTCTAAAATTAAATGTTCACTTTCATTAAATAAATATATATTTCATATAAAGTTCTACTACGAATATCTTAAATAAAATAAATTTTGTCTGAAATTAAATATCAACATTTATATTTTGATTTTTCTATAATTGAATGTTGATTTTTCTAAAATAAGCACATTTTATTTAAAGTTCTGTTTACGTCCTCCTTAATTAATTTAAGATATTTATATTTCATTTATTCAGTAGTGTCATTACTAACAATATTAGTAATAAGAATGTCATTTTTTTAAGTCAAAGATTTTGTTTTTAATTTTTAGATAAAGTTATATATGGGCATTCAATTCGTACGAATGTAGTATAAAATAACTTACTAAATATTAGTTAAAAGTAAATTTGTGAAATACATTTAAGCTATCTGTCATTGTATATTTATACTCTAATTTTATTACGTTAAGTGAAAACCAAAAATCTAAAGTCTATCTTCAATCTCTAAATTTTAGCTTTCAAAAATATGAAGATTCAATCACTCAATTCCAACACTCTGGATCTACGACATCAAGATATGAAAAGACATGAAAGAAAAAATGAAGAAGAAAAAAGGCATGCCGCCAACATGTACGCGGTATTATATGATTTTTAATTCAACGCTATTGACATGATTGAGGTTGAATTGGTAAAATATGGCTTTTATTGAGATACAATTTCAAAAAACTCTCAACACAACAGTCTCAGAACAAAATAATTTTAAAAAATGCTTAGTACAATAATAGTGGAAAAAGAAACACCAGCCAAATGATATATGTGTTGTTTGACTCTAGATTTATTCTGAAGTTTCATAACTTGAAATAATTTAAAGCAGAATTTCCAACTTTGTCTTTCTTGAAGAAGTATTTCGAATATTCTTGTATAGTCGTGTCCCTGTAGATTGCTGGATTTTCTTCTGATAATAGCTCTTTTATTGGACCATAGAGTCTTGATGTGAAACCTTCACCAGAATGGTTCCTCAGAAAGCTTGCAAAGGATATTCTTGGCCCTACCCTTTTTGCAATTACTCTATGAAAGACACTCTTGAATTTTCCATTTGTGATTAGCTGCATATATATTGAACAACATAAATTATCAGAATTAATTGTCAAAGATCCAATTAATTATCCAATCTCTAATCTATCTCTATATTAGAGATGAATATGAAGATAAAAACTTGCCTGTGTTAGGTCTCCCACATTAATAACCAAAGCCCCAGGCAGGCAAGGGACATCAACCCACTCATTTTGATGCAGCACTTGAAGGCCTCCAATTTGGTCTTGTAGAACGATTGTCAAGAAGCTAATATCAGTATGGTTGACTATACCCAGAGTCAATTCAGGTTCTGGACAAGGTGGATAATAATGCCCTTTGAAATAAAGGCCTTCAGCACAACCCATGTCAACCAAGTGATTTTTTTCAAGTTCCAAGGCATCTGCAAGCCATCTAAGTAATGCTACCCCTAAGGCTTGAACATGGTTTGTGTACTCAACCATAATATCTCTGCCAGGAATGAACAAAAGAATTATGAACCATAAATCCAAATCTTATTCTGTATCAAATTTATGAGTCAAACTTCATTACTATTTTTCCACTTAAGAAAACATTTACTTTTTAAGTTTAATGTCTTAGAAAGGGAAAGGAGAAGACGAAGACGTATTAGACAGTAGAAAATATATATATGGGACTTAGGGTCTCTAGCAATTATTTTCCTAATACTAGAATAAGTTGTTTCAATAAAAGTACTCCCTCCCTCTAGAACTAGAACTGAAAATCTATTTTTTTACTGAATACAAGAATTAATAAGAACTTTTTACTTTAAGTTATTATAATATAATTATCTTATTATGAATATGATTAATACTGAGGTTACATGAATAAAATGTAAATTATTTAAATTAAAATTACTATTAACATAATTTTTTCAAATTTTTTTAAAAAAAATATTCAATTTCGAATTATCATATACATTTCGAACTCATATAGTATAAAATTGGTCACAATATGCCTTATTACAAGTATGTTATAGCCTTATGACAAACCTGCAAACCAGGGGCAGTTCTTCAGGTTGAGGAAGGAGTGGAGCCATTTTATAAGTAATAGTATCTTTCCAAAGAGCTGCTTCTGATTCATAAAGATCATAGTTACTATTATAAACAACATTTTTCGTTGAATCGCGAGTGTAGAATGGACTTTTCATCTCTGCATCCTGTTCATGAAACCTTCGAATCCCTTCTAACATTTCCTCCATGACCCTAGCTGGAATGCCATGGTTAACCACCTGGAAAAAACCCCAATTTTCACATGCATCTCGAAGTTTTTCAACTATCTCACTATGCATGCCCTCATGATGATCATTAATATCAATGACGGGAATGCTAGACTGGAACTTGTCATTACCACATTTTTTTTCCTCGTTGTGACCATGAACAAAGATGGGAGGGAGTTTCTTTACCCTTGCATCTAAAAGCCCTTTAACACCAGCTTTAGTCTCGTCAAAGGCTCTTAATTCTTTTTGCCTCACATATTCAGGAGCATTCATGACCTCAACTTTTTGGCTGCATTTTACCACCATTTTCTTGCTAATTAGGGATGCAATATTCAGAAATGTCTGGGATGCAGATGAATATTGGAAGTGTGAAGTTGTAGAGAACGCCATAGTGAAGAATTAGCTAGTAAGCTCTTCTTAGTTCTTCTGGTTTCAAGATCTATATGGAGAATGAAAGAATTTCTTGTAAGGTACTTCTTTCTATCAATCTATCTATATATATACATTTAAAAGGAAACAACTCCTACAAATGAGAATGGCCTATAGAAGCAGAAGACCGTGATTAGTTTTTTTAATAATCACATGGTTTTGCGTGCATAATAATATTCTTGACTTGTCTATTCTCACGAGTCAACTGTTGTAGGCGAAATTAGTAGATTTAGTTCCAAACTCTTTAATTTTCTTAGTTTGGTCTTCCAATCTTTGTTTTTGTTTTGAGACATTTTAATTTGGAATATTATCGAATTATTTTTTATTTGTACATGAATTCTTATTTTTTATTTCAACTTTTAATAGTAAAATATTTTCTTTTATTTTTTATTATGAATCCTTATATTTTATTTTAAAATTTAAAAACTTAATATTTTATTTTATTTTTAGTTATGGTCTTTCAACGAGTAAACTTCTTTACCATTCAAGAAAACATATACCTTTAATTATTTCATGGAATTTTCAAGAAAAAAAATTAAAAATCCATTTTCATGACTTTTTCAACCCTTTTTTCTTCTTTTTTCATAACTAATTTCCCTTCTTGAACAAGCCATGAGGATGGGTTTTTAAAAAATAATTTCTCAAAAATACCTCAGAAATAATTAAGGGCATACATTATATTAGATGGAAGAGAAGTTTTACTCATAGGAAAACTCATAATTAAAAATAAAAAAGTATTAGACTCTTAAAAAAAATAAAAGAAAATATTGGGCTTTACTTCAATGTTAGCACCGAGTGCTTTTCGGTGTAGTCCTCATTGCAAATTCTTCAATGCATCTAACCTTGGTGAATTTTAATTGTGATGCAGTAATGTCTGAAATATTCAAGTTGTTAATTTAAAGGAGCTGAGATCTTAATTTCTTATTGTAAACATCATAGTGGTTCAATATTTTCGGGAAGAAGGTACTTGGATAACTCATTATCTTCCAGAGAAAAGGTACATGAGATCTTTGTTGTTTGGGAGGAAGGTGTTGCTGCTAATCAACGGGAGTTTGAGTCCTCATTACAAATTACCGTGTCTAGTTTTAATTTATGTTATGATCTATGTTATTCTATGTTGCGACATTGTATAGCACTCAGTAACTTGGTAAAAACAGTAACATATCTTAGTTTAATTTATCTCAATTACTCTACACAATTCTTATATACATATACATATATAAAGGAATAAAGATCATGGTCATTATCTATATTATGATTTTTATAGAATAGAAGTTGATTTGATCATTTCTCACGGTCGCGTGTCTAAGATTCTTTCGATGACTTCTTTATTCACGTTGAAAAGTTCTATATATAATTAGCACAAACGAAGTGAAATGAAAAAAAAGTCTTGTACATTGTGTGAAATTTCAGAAAGAAAAATCCCTATGAAGTTGGACTTGTTATTTAACATATATGTCATTTATATTTACGTAACATATATCCAACGTGGCTCCCAATAATCAACAGTTAGAGATGACAAACCCTTTTTCATTAGTCTTCTTTGAGAGATCAATACTAAAAAAATAGATTAATTCGAAAATATTTCTTAAATAACAAACATTAGTTGTCCTTCCAAAAAACAAAGAGCATTAATTAGTTGAAAGAATTGAGAGAGAGAAATTTAATATATATATATATATATATATATATTTATGCTCTGTTATTTCAAAATTGAATATGTTTAAATGTGAGGAAGAGTTTTTCACTTTAAGGAAATTACTTTTTTATCATAACTGAGATGATTAGTAAAATTTTATATGAAAAATATGTTTATTTTAAAAAAATGAACATTCATTTCTAACATTCCAAAATAGAAATATACACATTCAATTTCAGACGGAAATAGTATATTGAAAGAAAATCTCTGCAATATATTTTTTTTAGAAAAAAAAACTCTATACTTTATTAAGTACACAATTTTGCAAATCTGCCTATGCTGATTCAAATGAATAATATAAGATTACTTCTACGAGATAGATTAAGCTTAGTCGTATATATCTTGTTAATCCAATATATGCTGACCGACATATAAAAGAAAAACTAGGTTTCCAAATTAATCAAAATTCCAGCATGTTTGTTCAAAGAAGATTACACAAGCAGGGTTGAAAATTAACTGGAGATACTCCAAATTCAACTTTTATAATGGTGACACTGACATGGTGTTTTCTTCCTTTACTGGTATTGCATGGTTCATAAATATTAAGTATACAAATCATAAAGTCTTCTCTCTATTTATAAGTTAATGCTTCTGATGATTTGAAAATTAGGTAGATATATATATATATACATATTCACCCAATTCTTGTATGTTATTCAGTGTCGTGTCAATGGTAGAGGTGAACAGTCTAACATTTGTCAAATCCCGTACTCGAACGCCACAGGCCACATATGAGACTTACCTAACATGCCAAACTCTTAAACAATTTTAAATAGAAATAACAATATATGGCAATTATCTCCTCATTTATTAGAGTCATTCTCAAGAAAGAAACTAGCATTCATAAAAGTCTCCAAAATTCATTAGGAAAGTCAAATAACATTAAGAATAAAACATGTATCACTTACTTGCAACCAAAAACTTAACAATATAAAATACACCAAAGAATATTTAGGTAAGCAAGAATGTGGCAAAAACTATGAAACAAAACATATCATGTTTGAATGTACACATACATAGACTAAGAAAAAAGATACGCATACATAAACTCATATTCTTAATGCAGGTGGATCTAGTATTGGATATCTAGACTAATTTTATCCAAATCAAGTGGATCATAAATATATATATATCTAGATGTTGGCTGCGAGAGTGGGGGATTATTTTATTTTATTTCTCTTTGTTGGGCACATGATCTCCTGGGATTTCGGGCTGCGAGAGTGGGGGGATTATTTTATTTTATTTCTCTTTGTTGGGCACATGATCTCCTGGGATTTCGGGCTGCTCGGCTAGTTTCTTTTTTGTATATTTTGCCATTTGGTTATTAATATATACTCCTTCCTTCCTTTCTATACTCTTTTATTATAAATTATATTAAATAAATGTTCATGTTTCTAATTATTAGATTTTTTTTAAAAAAAATAGTAAAGTTGGGATTTATACTAATTTACATTTTTATATTTGGTATTATTTCATCAATTTTGAATTTTAAGGTAACAATATTTTTTAAATTTTCTACCTCTGGTCAGTTCGGCCACTATTTGCCCGTTTTTCAACAAAATCCAAACAAAATCGGTGCAAATATTTTTTTAAGGGGTAAAATTGTCTTTTCAGCTTCTTTATCACGTGGCCCATTCCATTTGCAATGAGAATTTTCCCAAATATACTGATATTGTCTCTTTTCAATATTAGTGAAAAACTTAAGGTGGGATGAATTAGAGTTTTATCCGATTTTTAAATCTAATTCAATAAAACACCTCTTTGACAATAAATATAAAACACTTGGTGTGCTACTTGTGTGAGAAATAATGTGTTCAAATAAAATGCAGAAATTAGAACAATGAATACAATGATTTATAGTGGTTCGGTTTATCCAACAAAACATAATCCAGTACCTTGAGTTATCTACTCAAATATTTATCAAATCCCTTCACCAATCAAATAAATGAGATTACAAAAGAGGCTCCCCCAATTCACCTTAGGGTTTTACAAACAACCTCTCAACCAATCAAGGCTCACTCAACCCTTGAGTTTTACAACATAACCTTGATTATACAATAATTTCACCACTTTTCTTAGTGAATCTTAACAATACAATTCAATTCAAGGTTCACCCAAAGGTTTTACAAACAAACATTGAATACAAAACAACCTACACAAGGCTCACCCTAACACTTAGGGTTTTATGCAACTTGCAACCTTGATACAATTACAATCAATAATAAGAAATAGAGAGTTTGATAGATATCACCTTAATGTGAAGATATATCAATTTGAATCACAACCATCTCTTTGAGTAACGGCTTGTCAAGATTGCTCAAAATTCACCTTTGAATGTAAAAACCATTCTTGAATGATTTTAACAAGATTGATGTTTAGAAAGGGTTTTGGAATGTTTCTAAGATGTTATAGGATCAAGATATACAATGTTTTTGCTCCAAAAATGTTCTTAGAAAGAATTCCAAAGGTTTTGGTATTTAAATGTTTGTTCCCAACGGTCAAAAATGAAACTGTTGGAAACCCACTCATGAAGTGTGGTCGACCGCATATCAGACGGGTCGTCTGCACCATCATCTGCAAGCTCACTGGACAACCTTCGGATGATGATTTTCATCGTGCGGTCAGCCTCACTTCACCTGCGGTCGACCTCATGGTCGTCCACAGGTTGACAGATGAACAAATTTGACAGCACATGCATCCACAAGATAAACTAACTTGTGGACAATACCTGGACCACTTTAGGTCGACTGAAACATGTTCATTTATGTATCAACAACACTCTAACACACAAATGATGATTTCAATCAACCATATAAGTTATGGTATCAATCCAACAAGAGTTTATGAATAAGTTTTGAAATCACGATGCATAGTTTTCGAAATACCAAAACATATTTTAACATATTAAAAACATTTTGAAATAACATTTTAAGTTCATAGAGCAACCTTTAGAATCCATTACTCAATTAGAGGTAAGACTAGAGATATCAAAATATATAACTCTAAACTATACCTCTAGTTCCTAACTAATCCAATAAAAGCTTGTCTTCAGAACTTGATAGTCTTGACTTGTATACTTTCTTGAAGACTTGAAATATTGTCCTTACATAGATTAAATAATGAATCCAAAAACTCTATCACTTCTACAAAAAAGACATTATTCCTCATCAATATTTGTCATTAATCAAAATTAAGACATTAAAAGCTTTAGGGCTTTCAATCTCCCCCTTTTTGATGATGAAAAATATTGATGCAATGTGATAGGTAAAACAATTAAGTGCAATGATTCAAAGCAAGGAAGAGTTTATAGAATATGTATCAACCATTGTAAAATGCTCCCCCTTACAATATGCTAGGTATTTGTAAGATATTACATATAGCATATAGTCATTTAGTTTGATGATATCAAGAAATATATAGAATGTAACATTTTTCAAACAATTATTGGATCTCAAAATGAAAGTATTCATTGTAAGTATATAAGATCACTTCCTAGCTTATATAGGCTCAAAGGAGCCTACTTTTCCACCAACCTCTATATCCTCCTTCCTTCCAGTATTAAAAATATTTATAATACAATTATAAAGCTCCCCCTATCAATATGCAAGAGTTTTGTAAAAATTTTGACAGAGTTTCCTTTGTAACTCTTATAAAATCCAATTTCACAATACAAACTCAACAATGCAAAAGAGATGAGATATATCGCATAAAATCACACAAATGGCCAATCCAACGATCAACACACAATTCCCATTCTCCTTCATTCTCAATATTTCAAAAACTTAGAAATACATAAATTTTAAACCAAGGATAGCCATACTTAACATTTTAAAGTTATTTCTTCTTCTTATTGGTTTTGATGAACATGATCGTCAAGTGCACTTCAAATACTTCAAGTTTCTCAAATTCTCCCATTTTGTCATTTCTTCCCTTTTGTACCTATTCTTAATTTTCCTAAAAAATTATTGAACTTCAAGTATCTTTCTTTAGATGGTTTCTCCTCTTTGCATTGAATTCTCCCCTTTTGTTGTAAGTGTTCTCGATCTTCATCTTCCTGCAAAATGTTAATTTCCAAAAGAACACAACACAAATATAACTCCTAAACATTGCTATCAACACTTAGTTTTTCTCCCCCTTTGTCATCATTCAAAAAAAAATGTGTATGAAGGATTAAAATAAGGTCAAAAGTAGATGATAAAATCTTTCAATTTACCAGGGAGTCATCATGAGGAATAATCAAACCAACAAACTACACTACTTAAAATTTTACTATATGAAGAGACCATAATGTAGCAGAAAACATATGAAAACAGTGCATTATAGATATAAAAAGAAAATGAAAGGTATAAAGATGATCCTCAAGTAGCCAAAACTAGAGTCCGAAGCTTAGGGAACATAGACCTTATGAAGGAGTGGTCTCCGAAATGATAATAGCGTTAACTGGTAGATCATCAATAGAAGTAGTCACTACAGTAGTATCCTCTTAAATAATGGTAGAGGATGTATCAACAGCAATAGATGGCTCAATACTACTTGATGACACAACAATAGGAGTAATAGGATTCTTTGTCATATATATGGTCTTCTCATCAAAATGTGAAGAAATATCCATGTGGACTCCATATAATGCCTCAAGATAAGTAGATATATTGTCAACCTTGTGATGAAGAAACTTTACTCTTGATTTAAGTTGAACAACTTCTTCAAACACATATTGGATTTTAGTATTAAACTTCTCGAGGATAATATCCATCTTGTTTGAGAGATGCTCCAAATCATTTCACAAGGCATCTTTTGTAGGAGGAATAAAACTAATATTCCTCTTGCATCAATCATTTTCCTTCACTCAGTTTCTTTCTAATAGAAATATGAAAAGGAGTTTCTTTTTCCTTTTCCATTGATGTCTTCCCTTTCCTTATTTTTTCTTTAGTGGAAGTATCAAGTGGTATATTTTCTTCTCCCTCTAGTTGATCAACTTTTCTCTTTATACCTCTTGATGTCTAGTATCAAGTGATCAGCTTCTTCTTGACCAATTCATTTCTCATGAATGCCCTTTTAAATAATAATGAGTACATTTTCACCCATCAATCTTGCGATTTCGGTAATGGCTTGGAGTAAATCTTCTTGAGATATTTTCTTTCTCAACTCCCAATCATAATTGAAACATAAGTCATGCATCCTTTTGTATACAACAAAATCATGTTTATGAAGATATCTCATGTCAACAACCTCAAGTAAAGATATCTCAAAAAGTTTGAACACTCTTTAAAGCAACCTTCTATAATGTAGACTCCTTGCTATTTTCTTAGTTTTCTTATCAATGAATGATATCCATAAGATAACCAACATCTACTCATTTTCCTTTGAACATAATTAGCATAATAAACATGTGCAAATGAGTAATAGATGTTCTATGACCATCTATGAGTATAAATATAGTGGTGCACGTATGACAAAGTATATTATTTTCAAGACTAAAAACAATAGATTCCCTTTTTGCAAGATTCACAAATGATTCTTTATTTGTAAAAGCATATTCAAAATCTTGAATAGAGAATGCATAATAATAGCAAATTTGGTGAGTATAAAAAAAATATAATCTCATCAACAGGAACACTTAAAATATCATCCAAGTTATAGTGATTGAAATTTAAATCAATACCATATACTTTAGACACATAATATACAACCTAATATCCTTCAAGAGTGTTTTTCTCTAGATTAGTATAGCATTGAAACATGATGTTATAGTGCATAGGCTCATCATGCACAATAATATCATATCATCCTTCATTAGCAAAATACTTCAAGATATTTTCAAAAAGGAAACTTATTGGAATTTATGGTACTTTCAGGAAAGGTATTTCAAAGCTCGAGATAGTCATAGAATCAAATTTAATTCTCCTTACTTGTGAATAAAGAAGTAGTGTTGTTGTTCTTCTTCTTTGTTACCATTTGAGATTTGGTTGAACCACTTTTTGATCTAATTTGCTGATCACTTGAAATTTCTTATTTCGGATGATAAAATCATTTTGTGCAGTCGACCGAATAAGAATTGTGGTCGTCCTCAAGTTCTCTGTCTACTTTGCGGTCAATGAGTAGTAATCTGCGATCGATCGAAAATTTGATATTGGTCGTCTACAAGTCCTCTGTCTACTTTGCGGTCGATGGGTTGTACCATACGGTCGACCGAAGATTTTCTCGAGGTCTTCCGCAAGTCCACTGACCATTTTTCGATATACTCCTATAAGATGCGGTCAACCACACATTCTTCAGGTGTCATTTGAAATTTATTCTAAGCAACTTTTAATCAACCAAGAATCGTTGTTTTGATAATTAAAAAAGCTATACAATGACAAACTCATTAGCAATTGTATATAAACACTCAATAGCTTTCTAAAATAGAACATTTTATCGGCCAATGGATAAACACATCAATTTTAATAACAAAGTTCACTCAAATATAATATCAACATAAATTTGAACAATTAAAATGTCATGCACTTTATTATTTAAAACTAGTGTAGTGTCTACAATTCCTCTAGTCAATCATTTTTCAATGAGGAAGTTGCTAAGCCTCTCATACTAAGCTCTTGGAGCTTGTTTCAAACTATATAAAGCTTTTGAAAGTTTGTAAACATGATTTTCAAAATATTCATGCACAAAAACAGGAGGTTGTTCAACATAAACTACCTATTGGATGTAACAAATTTAGAAATGCACTTTTAACATCCATTTGAAATAATTTAAAACCTATAAAATATGCAAATGCAAGTAACATTCTAATGGACTCTAATCTAGTAATTGGGGTAAAAATCTCATCATAATCAATGTCCTCTTCTTGATTATATCTTTGAGCAACAAGTCTAGCTTTATTTTTAGTGACAATACCATGATCAACAAGAATGTTTCTAAAAATCCATTTTGTACCAATAATGATGTGATTTGAAGGTTTAGGTACAAGTTCCCAAACTTTGCTAATTTCAAATTGATTTAGCTCTTCTTAGATGACAATGTTCCTAGGTACTATATGAGACAATAATGCAAGATTATCAACACAATTTATAAAGTGTCTTCTTGTTCTTATCCCTTCATTGGGATTACCAATGATTTTATCATTTGGATGATTATGGACGTATTTTCATTCCTTTGGAAGTTCATGACTTGTCTCTCCTTCATGTGAAGTTGATTATTGAATGTCAATGATCTCTTCACTTTCATCCTTAGGTATTGAATAATCTTCATTTGACTGAACAATATCTTTGTTCGTTGACTCAATAGGTAGCTCTTGAAAATCACCTTCATTCTCATCTTTTGGCAAGTAAATGTTAGTCTCATCAAATATAACATGAATAGTTTCATCAATAACCATAGTTCTTTTATTTTAAACACGATAAGCTTTTCTATTTGAAGAGTAGCCAAGGATCATACCTTCATCGGATTTCTTGTCAAACTTACCAAGATTGTCTTTGACATTTAGAATAAACCATTTACAACCAAACAGTTTAGAGTAGAAAATGGAAGGAGTTTTGTCAAACATAAGTTCATAAGGGGTTTTATTAACCAAGGGTCTAAGAAGTAGTCTATTAACAATATAGCAAGAAGTATTCATAAATTCAACCCAAAAATATTTTTGCAAATAATTTTCACATAATATGGAGCATGCCATTTCTTGTACAGTAAGATTTCTCCTTTCAACAACAACATTTTGTTGAAGAGCTTTTGCAACTAAAAAATTGTGAGATATATCATTCTCATCACATAATTTTGTAAAAATACTATTGCGAAACTCTTTACCATTAACACTTCCAATGAAGATAAGTTTGCAGCCAATGGTGTTTTGTACTTGTTTAAAGAGCTTGACAAAAGCTTCAAAAACTCATCTTTACTCAACAAGAATAATATCCAAGTAAATCTAAAAAAATCATCAACAGTCACATAGACATATAGTTTGCCACCAATTCTTATGGTTCTCATAGGACCAAATAAATCCATATGTACAAGTTCAAGAGGTTTTGAAGTAGAGACATTTTCTTTGATTTGAAATAGCTCTTGACTTGTTTACATGCATCAGAAATATGATCTTTCTCAAAATTAATGTTAGGCAAACCTCTAACATATTAATGCTTTGATAAATTATGCAAAGTATCTATACTAATGTGTCATAATTTATAAAGTCAAAGATATGCATCATCATTTTTCAAAGCAAGGCATTTAACAACTTGTTTAACTAGATCATCAGATAAAAATCATACATATTTTCATTTCTTTGTACTTGCAGATGACCATTGGACTTGCGGTCGACCAAACTTTTCCTTAGGTCATCCACAACCTTACTGCCCACTTAGTGGATGATCAGTTATTCCATGCGGTCGACCGGAACCTTCTCAAGGGTCGTTCGCAAGTTCACCAGAACTACTAGTCTTCACTTAAAAACAAAATCCACTTATATCATGTGAGCAATCCAATGATATTTATAGTATATTCAGCGTTTATGAGAAAAGTTTGTAAAAAAACAATATGGCAAGACAACTCAATTATCATTATATGCAATTTATATGTTTCATGAGGAAATAATTTAGCATATACAAAATACAAAATCTAATTAGAGAACTAATCAAGTAATTGTATTAGAAATACTTTTCAACCACATGTAATACATATAACATTATGAACAAGGTTTACATAATTCATAACCAATAAATTCTTACTAATGATTCAATCTCAAAAGAATGAATTTTTTTTTATTACCTTCATGAAGAACATTGTACCTTTGTATATCATATTTGATCATGTGGATTGAGAAAATTCTCTTGACATGTTGTATTGCTCCTTCATGATCAAAATATTGAGTTACCTACAAAGAAGATGAAACTTTTGGTATCCAAGTGACTTTGGATCCATGAGAATTAGTCGAATTTGTTTTAACAATCCAAATACTTTTTGCACCATTCTCAATTTTCTTCTTGGCATAACATATATTTACCTTATGGCCAAACTTACCACAATAGGTACAACATTTTCTTGATGACATATGAGTATGAGTGTGATGTGTATGATAATGATGTACTCTGTGATGTGCATGTGAGATATTCTTGTGTGATAATTTTTTATGTGTATGCGAGACATCATCATGTGTATCAATAAAACCAATACCTTTCTTATTATTAGAGAGTCTTTGAGTACCAAGTAATTTATTCAAATTATCTCTACCACATGTGAGTTTATGTAAGCTAACACTTAAATCATCTATTCTCAACTTCATAGCATCATAGTCACTCATCATGTCATTCAATTTATTGTTTCTAATAACAAGATCATTATAAGCATTTTCAAGAAATTTCACCTTATCACATAGACCAAAAATATTTTCATCAAGAGTCATTTTGGAAGAAAGCAATAAAGCATTTTAATCAAGTAATTTAGCATTATCCAATAACAAATTTTCAACTTGACATTTCAAGAATTTATTCTTCTTGGTGTCTTTCTTCATTTCATGATAGAAATTAGCAACAAATTCATCTTGATCAAATATATCACAATTATCATTGCAATCATTTTCACTAACATACAAAGTTTGTGAGGTAGAAGTACTTACCTCATCTTCAAGAGCCATAAGACAAGTGTTTGCAAACTCGGATTGATCGTTTTCTTCATTTTCACTTTCTTCTTGATTTGATGTGCATGTCAATTCTTCATCTGCAACTTCAAGTAATCTCCACATTTCATATGCGAAACTACAACCACTTACTATATTGTATTCATCTAAATCAAGAGCACAACAAAGAATATTCATAGCAATAACGTTTGAAGTCATTTTCTTTTTATCCTCTTCATCAAACTCATTAAGAGTTTTCTCAAAACTTTTTCCCTTTATAATCTTAGTGGGAACATAAGGACTATTTATAACAATATTCCATAAATCAAAATCAATTGAGGAAATATAAATAAGAATTCTATATTTCCATAAAGTGTAGTTATAGTCATTCAACAAAGGTGGTCTACTAGTAGAGTAACCCTCACTTATGATATTGTTGTCTATATGAGCCATAAGATCTTTACTTCTAGGTGATTAAGCCTTAAACAAGAAGACCTGCTCTGATACCAATTGAAAAACCTAAAAGGATGGTGAATTAGGTTTTTAAACCTAATTCAATAAAACACCTCTTTGACAACAAATATCAAACAATTGGTGTGCTAGTTGTGTGAGAAATAATGTGTTCAAATAAAATGCAGAAATTAGAGCAATGAACACAATGATTTATAGTGGTTCAGTTTATCCAACAAAACCTAATCCACTACCTTGAGTTATCTACTCAAAGATTTATCAAATCCCTTCACTAATCAAATAAATGAGATAACAAAAGAGGCTCCCCCAATTCACCTTAGAGTTTTACAAACAACCTCTCAACCAATCAAGGCTCACTCAACCCTTGAGTTTTACAACACAACCTTGATTATACAATAATCTCACCACTCTCCTTAGTGAATCCTAACAATACAATTCAATTCAAGGTTTACCCAAAGGTTTTACAAACAAACCTTGAATACAAAACAACCTGCACAAGGCTCACCCTAACACTTAGGGTTTTATGCTACTTGCAACATTGATACAACTACAATTAGTAATAAGATATAGAGAGTTTGATAGATATCACCTTAATGTGAAGATATATCAATTTGAATCACAATCACCTCTTTGAGTAACGGTTTGTCAAGATTGCTCAAAATTCACCTTTGAATGTAAAAACCATTCTTGAATGATTTTAACAAGATTGATGTTTAGAAAGGGTTTTGGAATGTTTCTAAGATGTTATAGGATCAAGATATACAATGTTTTTGCTCCAAAAATGTTCTTAGAAAGAATTCTAAAGGTTTTGGTATTTAAAGGTTTGTTCCCAACGGTCAAAAATGAAGTTGTTGGAAACCCACTCATGAAGTGCGGTCGACCGCATATCAGACGGGTCATCCGCACCATCATCTGCAAGCTCACTGGACAACCTTCAGATAATGATTTTCATCGTGCGGTTGACCTCACTTCACTTACGGTCGACCTCACTTCACCTGCGGTCGGCCTCATAGTTGTCCACAGGTTGACAGATGAACAAATTTGACAGCACATGCATCCACAAGATAAACTAACTTGTGGACGATACCTGGACCACTTTAGGTCGACTGAAACATGCTCATTTATGTATCAGCAACACTTTAACACACAAATGATGATTTCAATCAACCATATAAGTTATGGTATCAATCCAACAAGAGTTTATGAATAAGTTTTGAAATCACGATGCATAGTTTCAAAAATACCAAAACATATTTTAACATATTAAAAACATTTTGAAATAACATTTTAAGTTCATAGAGCAACCTTTAGAAACCATTACTCAATTAGAGATAAGATTAGAGATATCAAAATATATAACTCTAAACTATACCTCTAGTTCCTAACTAATCCAATAAAAGCTTGTCTTCAAAACTTGATAGTCTTGACTTGTATACTTTCTTGAAGACTTGAAATCTTGTACTTGCATGGATTAAATATTGAATCCAAAAACTCTATCACTTGTACAAACAAGACATTATTCCTCATCAATGTTTGTCATTAATCAAAATTATGACATTAAAAGCTTTAGGGCTTTCAATTAGACTTTTGCTCTTCCAATAATCTACACCTAAAATTGTTCAATCTTTCAATCTGTAGCATAATTTTCTCATTGTGAAGACTGACCGAACATCAACATAGTGTAATTGGTGGGTAATTGTTCACATGAATCTAATTATGGCATCATTGCGGTCTTTATTTTGCAAGCTTTTTGAGTATTTTGAACAACATAGTTATGATATTGTCTTGTTCGTCACAAGTTACAGGGGTATATTTGGAAGATGAAGGTGTGGTGACCTGCAATTTGAAGCTTCAGAATGCCCGGAAGATCAAAGCTTCAAACAATGAGGTGTCAGAACAACACCGAATGAAATATTCTTCATGGCAAGTTGGATTTGGGGAAGTATGCTCAGTATTTCCAGTGAGTGGGCTTTCTCTGTCTTAGAAGTTTTTTTTTTGTTAATTTCAGAATTTTTCTGGTGTTTAAATTAATTTTCTTATCTTTAAACCCCTGTTTATGTGGGGATTTGTATGTTGAAATGGGTCTTCTTTAACATACTGGGTTTGTTATTTTCTTATATTGATTCGATAGGGTTTCATCTATACACTAATGTCAACAAGACAAATGTGATGAATTGGGCTAAAAAGCATCACAATGACATTTTCTCAAAAGAATATATATTGGTACCCATTGTTATGTATTCTCATTGGAGATTACTCATATTAAGTGGTTTTGGGCAAGAATCAAAATCTAGGTCTGCATACATGATAATGTTAGATTCACTTCAATCAATTGAACAAACCCTTGAATCTGAAGTCAGAAGGTATGTTTAATAATAATCATTCCATTTTTATATTTTTTGTTTCCATTTGTTATCCAATAATGCATATATGTTTTTTTGTCTATAGGTTTGTGCTAGACCTTCATGTCACATTAGGACAACCTGCAACAAGGGTATTAATTAACAATATCTCATTCGTTGTTCCTAAGGTTATATTTCATGTTTATATATGATATGGTATTGCAAATGTTATGCATAATAAGCTAATTTCAGCTAATGGAATCATAATTGTGTTGATAGGTACTACAACAATTAGGAGGAGATGAGTGTGGGAGTTATGTGTTGTTTTTTGCACATTTGTTCATGCAAAATGCTCCCAATCAGTTTAGTTTTAACTAATTGTTATCCCTATTTTGTAAGTTATCCTTTTGGGTTTTGCTTTTTTGCTTATTAATGTTTAAATTTAGAAATATGAATTATGCTTAACTGAATAATTGTAATATTAATATAGATGAGGGAAAGTTAGTTCACAGTGGATATGTTGAATGACTTCCAGCTCAGACTTTATCAATCTGTGAAGTTGATTGATGACAAAAATGAAGCCACATCATTTTCCCTCAATGCTAATGAGGCAACTGTACATGAGTACAACAAGGAGTGTGAAGTTACAATGGATGAAGAACAAATACATCTTGAAGTACCAAAACAGAAGAACAAATAACAAGAAGCATTCATACATGATAAAAAACAACCTAATTCTTTTTTAGATAAGAAAGAAAGAGATGTATCTGTTGTACTTGAACAAGAAACACATTGGAAAATATTGGAAAACATATGTTTTGTGCCAAATATTGAGGAGTTGGGCAATGATGATGAAGGCAAAGATGAAAAAAAATAGGTTGTACAATCATTATCAAGGAAAATATGAAGGAGATGTATCAGTAGTGAAGGTTTCAATTAATCTAATTTTGATGTCAATACTGATAATGATGATGATGGAAAGCTTGAGCGATTTGTAGGCATGGGAATGAAAGACTTTGACAAGAACATTAAGATAGTAGTTTTGAGGCATGAAAAAAGTAAGAATGATATGGCAGATAAGATAGGGAAGAACAAGATTACTATACTTGACCAACCGCAGGAAGCTGATGCAATAAGTGTCGAGCAAGATGATGATTAATGTGAAGGAGTTAAAAATAAGAAAAGGGGAGGAATAAGGGGTCCACACGGATCTTATGGGAGGAAAGATGTGATGATGATTATGGCAAAATGATGGAATATGATGAAGTACATCATGGCTCAAATGATGATTCTGATTTGGCATATGATAACTCAAGTGGTCGGTTGGATGATGATGGAAATAAGGGCAAAAAAAAAGAAGAATGTCAAATTTAATGCAAGTAGAGACATGTTCAACCCAGAGTTTCAAGAAGGCATGATGTTTAGTACCAAAGGGGATCTAAAGGTTGCCGTGTTAATTATGGTATTAAGTGGGGTAGGAAAGTATATTTCTACATAAATGATAGAACAAACAGAAGGGCAAGATGTAGAGGGAATGGATGTACATGTTCTTGGCTAGTGTATGCTCACAAAGTTGAAAATACCCCAAGGTCATTTATGCCTGAACACAGTTGTTCAAGGTCTCTGGACCACAATCTTGACTCTGCAAAATACCTTGCTAAAAGGTATTTAGATGACTTTAGGAGTGAATAAGGTGTTAATGTCAAAGAGTTTCAAGATAAGGTACATAGGAAGTTAAACATCAGCATATCTACGTACAAGGTTTATTGAGTTAGAGCTTATGCAAGGTTACTCATTGAGGGAAAATATAATGAACAATACAAGCTCTTATATGATTATTGTGAGGAAATCAAGATGAGCAACCCAAGGTCTACTATCTACAATAACAACATAAGTGGTCAAGTCTTCGGTGAAAGAATTTTTAGAAGGATTTATGTTTGTCTGCATGCCTTGAAGGTAGGATTCTTGGCACTTTGTAGGATGGTCATATGTTTGGATGAGACTTTCTTTAAGGGTCCTCATCCAGGGGTGCTTTTGACTGCTATAGGAATTTATGCCAATAATGGCATTTATCCTATTACCTATGCTGCAGCTGAATCTGAAACCAAATCTAGCTGGAACTGGTTCATAGAGGGGTTATCAGAAGGTAACATAATGGATATGTTGATGTATTATGCTACTCCTGTACTTTTTTTGCTTTCTTTTTTATTTACCTGTTTTATTAAGCAATAATTTTCCACTTACCTGTTTTATTATTGTTTATTTATAGGGACTTATCCCAGTAGTGCAAGAACTATTGCCAGATATATAACACGGACATTGTGTCCGACATCTGCATAACAACATGAAAAAATTATATCCTGGAAATGCCTTGAAGGAGATGCTATGGAGGTGTGTCAAATCTACATACCATAATGAGTTTGAAAAGGAGATGGTGAGGTTAAGAGACTTTGATAAAGGAGCACATGAGTGGTTGGTGAACAGCTTGTCTCCTAGTCATTGGTCCAGATCTCATTTCAAACCATCAACAAAATATGATGTTCTCCTAAACAATCATAGTGAAACCTTCAATAAGTAGATACTTAGTGCCAGGAATAAACCAATATTGACATTGTTGGAAAGGGTTAGGAACTACATCATGCTTATAAACCAATCTCGAAGGGACTGGATTTTCAAGCAAAAAGGCAAGATATGTCCTAAGATTGCAAAAAAGTTAGAGAAACTAAAAGATGCATCTGCATTTTGCTACCCATCATTTGCTGGAAGGTCAAATATCAAGTAAGAGATGCAAGAATGGACCAATTTGTTATAGATATATAAGCAAGATCATGTACTTGTAGAAGTTAGTATTGCAGCTTTAGGGTTATTTGGGAAAAATATTGAAGACTATATTGATGAGCAATACACCATTGAGGCTTACATCCGGGCATATGCACCAATTATTTGGCCTTGCAATGGGCAGAATAATTGACTCAAATCCACACTTCAAGTTGTGCTGCTTCCACTAAATATTAAACTTCCGAGTAGGCCCAAAATGAAGAGAAAGCTGGAGAATGATAAACAAGTTTATATCAAGGCATGTGTTAGGAAAATGTGTAGGCAAGAGTATAACATATGCAAGTGTAAGCAGTGTAGGAGTTCTGAACATAATGCAAGGACATGTCTAGATTTGGATAAAGGCAACAAAGATAAACAAAGTGATGTGACTAGCAAGAATGACAAATAGCAAGACATGCCTCAACCAACTAATGAGAACACTCAAGGAAAACATCTAAACAAGTGTGGTAAATATGGGCGCATTGGCCATAACAAAAGGTCTTGCAAATCACAAAAGCAATCTAGGATTGAAGGTGGATGAGAACAATATCAAGGAACTCACGGTGAAGGAGGAGAAACAACAACTCATGAGGTAGGTGAAGATGTTGGAATACTTAACGTAGGAAATTAGCAGTCAACCATCACTGTTGTTCAAGAACATGAGCAACCAAGAGAATCTCAGGAGGTTAACTACTTCCATTTCATCATTTACCTTGACTCTTTACCATATCACTTGTTTAACCACACATTTATCATAATTTGTATGTTTTTGCAGTCATTTCCAAAGAAGAAAAGGGTAATAAAATGTAGTGGTTGTGGGAGGATTGGTCATTATAGGAACACATGTTGAAAGCCCTAAAGCTTTTAATGTCTTAATTTTGATTAATAACAAACATTGATAATGACTAATGTCTTATTTGTACAAGTGATAGAATTTTTAGATTCATGATTTAATCCATGCAAGAACAAGATTTCAAGTCTTCAAGGAAGTATACAAGTCAAGACTATCAAGATTTGAAGACAAACATTTATTGGATTAGATAGGAACTAAAGGTATAGTTTTTGAGTTATATATTTTGATATCTCTAGTTCTACCTCTAATTGAGTAATGGTTTCTAAAGGTTGTTCTATGAACTTAAAACGTTATTTCAAAATGTTTTTAATATGTTAAAATATGTTTTGGTATTTTTGAAACTATGCATCGTGATTTCAAAACTGAAATGGTTCATAAGCTCTTGTTGGATTGATACCATAACTTATATGGTTGATTGAAATCATCATTTGTGCGTTAGAGTATTGTTGATACACAAATGAACATGTTTCAGTCGACCTAAAGTGGTCCAGGTATCGTCCATAAGTTAGTTTATCTTGTGGATGCATGTGCTGTCAAATTTTTTCATCTGTCAACCTGTGGACAACCATGAGGCCGACCGCAGGTGAAGTGAGGTCGACCGTAAGTGAAGTGAGGTCAACCGCACGATGAAAATCATTATCCGAAGGTTGTTCAGTGAGCTTGCAGATGATGGTGCGGATGACCCGTCTGATATACGGTCGACCGCACTTCATGAGTGGGTTTCCAACACCTTCATTTTTTACCATTGGGAACAAACCTTTAAATACCAAAACATTTGGAATTCTTTAAAAAGAAGATTTTTGAGCAAAAACATTGTATATCTTGATCCTATAACATCTTAGAAACATTCCAAAACCCTTTCAAAACATCAATCTTGTTAAAATCATTCAAAAAGGGTTTTTACATTCAAAGGTGAATTTTGAGCAATCTTGACAAACCATTACTCAAGAGGTGATTGTGCTTCAAATTGATTTATCTTCACATTAAGGTGATATCTATCAAACTCTCTATCTCTTATTAGGGTGAGCCTTGTGCAGGTTGTTTTGTATTCAAGGTTTGTTTGTAAAACCTTTGAGTGAACCTTGAATTGAATTGTATTGTTAGGATTCACTAAGGAGAGTGGTGAGATTATTGTATAATCAAGGTTGTGTTGTAAAACTCAAGGGTTGAGTGAGCCTTGATTGGTTGAGAGGTTATTTGTAAAACCCTAAGGTGAATTGGGTGAACCTCTTTTATAATCTTATTTATTTGATTAGTGAAGGAATTTGATAAATCTTTGAGTAGGTAACTCAAGGTAGTGGATTGGGTTTTGTTGGATAAACCGAACCACTATAAATCATTGTGTTCATTGCTCTAATTTCTGCATTTTACTTGAACACATTATTTCTCACACAACTAACACACCAAGTGTTTGATATTTGTTGTCAAAGATGTGTTTTACTGAATGAGGTTGAAAAATCGGATAAAAACCTAATTCACCGCCCCCCCCCCTCTTAGGTTTTTCACATGTAATGAGGTGCCAGCTCCTGCCTACCAATTACTTTTGAATAGAGATGTGTAGCATAGAGAATAAGATGTTTTTTGGGAGGGGACCTTGTGCCTTCTTTTGTTTTGTTGGCACATGTTTCATTTGTTTATGTCAATGGAGAACTATTGTTTTCGGTAGAAAAAGCATGTCTTTTGTCTGGATAGCTTTTTCTTTAGTGAATGGCTTTTGACCATTGAAAAAAATGTTAAAATGGTTAATTATAGGTTTAGCAAGGAATTGTGTTTTTAATGATCATTAATCTTTATGGATATGATATGTTTATCAGAATGATATGTTTATATTTTGATGTGTAATTTGAGAATTATATTTCATTGGCCATTTTTTATAGGCATATGTTATTTGCAGGAAAAAGTGTTTTGCTATTGGGATGCCATTTTGAAAATGTGTACATCATAACCATAAACAAGAAACTGTCAACTGATCATAAACTATAATAATATATCATTAATCTAATAAGCTTATACATTTGCCAAAACGAGTCAGGTTTACAAGTTTTGCCAAGAAGATACAAATACAAAACATAACACTAAATCATTCTCCTAATAGAGATACATTTGCCAAAATACTAGTTTAAACCTCACTGATATCCCATATAAAATACAAAAAACAGAGGGACCAAGGTGTTTTAATCTGAGATGATGAAGACCAAAACATCCCTCACTTGCAAAATGGACAAAACCCAATCTAACCACATCTACATCTTAAAATTACATAGGACCATCAGAATAACACAAATTAACAACAATGCCTTGTACAAAGTCTTCTCCTTTCTTTGTCGGCCGTTGTTATCCTCCTGTAACTTCTTTATTTTCCTTAATAGACCTAGAATCACAACCTTTGACCTCTGACACACTAGAGGATCAAACCAATCGAATAAGCCACAAGCACCATTTACCTACAAATTATAGCAAACATCACTGCATTCAGTGACCCAAATTTTCTTAAAAAAATTTTAAAATTTCCCAAGATGAAAAACAATGCATACCTCATACATTTCTCAACCAAGAAATCTCCTTCCTGCATTATAATCTATCCATGTCATCCTTATTACAGAAGCCTTCCCACAATGACACATTGCAGAAAGATTGGATTTAAACACATTAATCTCCCTACTTGCCTGCATTGCTCTCATTTTCCTATTTGAACGCATCACTACTGCCCACGATTCTCCCAGATGAATATTCTTTGATGAAGATCTTATGTGAGGATGAGGACATGCCCTAGGATTTGGGGAAAAATTTTGTTTTCATTGAAAGGAAGATGAGATCACGTGATAAGAAGTTTTTTTTTTAGGGGAAGTTGAAAATACAATTTTACCCCTTAAAAAAAAGCTTGCCACCGATTTTGCAAATAGTGGCCGGACTGACCAAAGGTAAAAAATAAAAAAAGTACTGTTATCGTAGAATTCAAAATTGAAGAAATGATACCAAACATAAAAATGTAAAATAGTATAAACCCCAAATTTACTATTTTTCCATTTTTTTTAAATGGAAACAAATTGTATTCAAAGAAAATTACTACTTTACACTGTGTAGTCTAATTAACTGATAGCTAATAGTAAATCTATCACATGAGATAGAACATCACTAGCTATCTTTCTAACAAAAAAGTACTATGACTAAGAAACTCTTGTAGGGCTCCTTTAGTAGGGCATTTTACTCTTGTAGCTATCTTTACACCATTTTCATCATAAGTTATTTAGTAGAGCTCATTTATTTTTCCTCTTGTAACTCTTGTAACATATGCAACTCATGTAACTCACCTTCATGCTCTAAGTTAGTGAAAGTAGTGGTCTTTAATTAAAATATTTACACTAAGAAGTTACTAGTGGTCCTCAATTTATGAGTTACAACTTTAGTTATATTATCATAATTACAAACTTGTATAATTAAAATGTGGATTATAAGACCTGAAAAACCTAAGAGGGGGGGTGAATTAGGTTTTAACTGATTTTTCCTCTTTTAAAATAAACAGGCTTTCTAAAATAACAAATATCAAACACTTGGTGATCAAACAAAGTGTGAAATGATGAGTTCAAGAAAAAAGGCAAAGAACACAGAGTTTTATAGTGGTTCGGTTTATCCAACAAAACCTAATCCACTACCTTGAGCAATCTACTCAAGGATTTCACAAAACCTTTCACTAATATAGTAAGAGAGAATACAATAGAGGCTCACCCAATTCCCTTAGGGTTTTACAACACAAACCTCTTAACCAACCAAGGTTCACTCAACACTTTGAGTTTTACAATATAACCTTGTTTACACACCTATCTCTATTACAACAATTAATTAAAAAGATACTCTAAATACAATCACAATTTTCTATGATTCAAGGTTCACTCTAACCCTTAGAGTTTTAAACTCAATGCAACCTTGAACAAATCAATCAAGATATGAATAAGAAGAGTTTGATATATGAAATCACCTTAATGTGAAGATATATCAATATAAAGCATAAATACCTCTTTGAGTAATATTTTCTTGTAAGTTGCTCAAGAACCCCAATGATTTTGTATGAATCTCACTTTGATGGATTTCACAATATGAATGTTATGTTTTGGTTTCAAAATAATCTCCAGAGGTTCTATGAAGTGTTAGGATCAGATTTTTGCTCAAAAAGTAGTGTTGATGAATTTTTTAAACGATTGGGTATTTATATGTATGCACCAACGGTTATAAAAATGACTGTTTGAATCCCACTCATGAGAAGTGCGGTCGACCGCAAATCAGAAGGGTCGTCCGCACCATCATCCGCAAATGTTCCAGAGAACTCTGGACAACCTGCGGACGATGAGCTCAGAAGTCCGGTCGACCGCTCCATCATCCGCAAGTGTTCCAGAGAGTTCTGGACATACAGCGAACGATACTCTGAGAAGTCTGGTCAACCGCATAATCTGTGGTCGTCCACACTTTTGTCAGGTCAACCACACATGTATTAAAACTATGCAGAACAAGTTTCCAAACAACTCCAAGAGTTTGCAAAATATATTTTATGAATTTTGAAGTATGTGCATGTATTTTGAAAATCATTTCAAATACCCAACTCATGTTTTATTTAAATGAAATGCATTTTGAAAATCATTTCACTTTTATTGAGCAACCTATAGAACTTATTACTCAAAGGGGTAGACCTAGATATATCTAAAGATAAATAAAGAAATAATGCGACACCTCTCGATCCTATCTAATCCATAAACGCTTATCTTCAATGCTTGACATCAAAAGCTCTTTCCTGAAGATTTGAAACTTCGATCTTGCATGGATTAAATCATGAATCCAAAAACTCTATCACTTGTACAAATAAGACATTAGTCCTCATCAATGTTTGTCATTAATCAAAATTAAGACATTAAAAGCTTTAGGGCTTTCAAGACCTTTAACAAATTCATAAAAGTCATTACATTAATTGATGCTAGTGGTTATAAAGATCATATTCAAACATAGGATCTTCAAATTTAATTCAGAATTATATCTCCAACAAATTGGAGAGCCACTTACACATCTTTCTTAAAATAAATTATTGTCTTTGAGGTGACCATGTGCTAAGAACCACAAAATCAAGGAATATCTTGGTGCGCTTGGAAAATGCCAAATGTCCTTCTAATTGAATGTTTTTCTCTCACCATTATCATTTGTAAGCCACTAGTACGTTGATTTTGTAGAGAAAAAACCTATTAAAGAGAAAGTCCAATAAGCCTGATCACCATGCACATCTTCTCGCAAGGCGATATTGTGCAGCTTCTGAATTACCTGGGTAGGTAGATAATGTTGCAATAGGTTAACTTCCCATCTCCCATGTTCCCAGTAATTAGCAACAAAACAATTCCTCCAGTCAGACAAAATTGGACGTAGGCAAAATTTGTCGAGTGGTTCCTCAAGATCTAAGTGTCCAACTAGAATCTAATCGTTGTATTGTCAACTGGGTTCCATTTTAGACCCTGTCTAATAGCCTCAAAGCCTCATCAGATACTTCTCCAGGTTGAAGAAGAATTAGCCTTACGATACTATCCTTGCAAGTCAGTAGTGCCACTATATTTCACTACCAATAAATTATCCCAAAGAGTATAAGATTGGTGTAGTAGTATCTATCCCAACTTGGCTAACATAGCCTTGTTAGTTCCACTAAGTGATTGAATCCCCAACTCACCTTGATAGTTTGGCTTACACAAAATTGGTCATCTCACTAGATGGATAGATATCTTCCCCTTATCATCTCCCCAAAAAACGGATTCTCATTTTGTGTTCCATTTCTTCAATCACACCTGGAGGAATTTTAGTAGTTTGCATTGTATATTGAGGCAATGTCAAGAGGCCGGATTGGATTAAAATAAATTTGGCAGTCTGTGATAAAGTCTTCGCTTCCAACCATTTAGCTTATTATGCATCTTAATAAGAATGGGTTCAAAGTGTTTCCCAGTGACTCTTCCATGTATCAATAGTAGCCCAAGATATGTACCCAGATCTCCAGTTTGTGGCACCCCAAATTCAGTGCTAATTAATCGGGCAGTGCTATTGGAAGTATTTGGTGAGAACTAATTTTTTTACTTTTGTAGATTTACTTTTTGGCCTGATTCACCACAAAAATCTTTGGCCACATTTTTCATTACTTGTGCTTGATCCTCATTGGCCTCCCCAAAAAAAGTAATAAATCATTCGCAAATAACAACTTTCACCTATTTCTAGTATCCCTCATTGACATTATGCATAATCTTTTAGCCTAAAATCTTCAAGCATAGCAACAAAGAAGTACGGAGAAAGTGAATCCCATTGGTGAAGACCTCGTTGAGGAGTGAAAGGATCAACTACTTCTCCATTCCACAATAGTGTTAATGATGCTTCTAATATACAAGTTATAATCAACTTGATGCTATTGTCTTCAAATCCTATTGCCTTCATGACTTGTTTAAAGAAGTTCCAATCAACTCGAATTGATATATGAGTTCAGGATTGTTATGCTTTGGAATGAGGCATATGAGTGTATCATTGGTTTCCCGAAGAATAGTCCTTCTTTGAAAAGTTTGCACAATAAAGTTTCTCACTGAGAAGCCTATAATTGGCCAGAATTTTTGAAGAATGGATACTGAGATTCTGTTTGGTCCATATGTCTTTTTTTGGACTCATTTGGAATGAGACGTGTGATGCATTATTAGTTTGAAATGTTTGCACAATAAATTATATCACTGAGGAGCCTAGAACTGGCCATAATTTTTTTAAGGAAGGATATTGAGATTTTGTTTGGTCCAAATGTCTTATTTAGCTTCTTTTAGAACACTATTTATTTCACTTCCTTTGGAGATATTGTTTTCTTTAGCAAATATTTGTCAGATATGCTCAAATAAGGAAAACTCCAACTATCAGTGTTGCAAGGATGACAATGTTCAACTGTGTATAAAGCCTAATAAGTCTTTAAACTGTCTTGATTATCACACCATTATCTAATATTGTCTTTGAATTGACTAATTCGGCTTTTCCTTCTCTTGATTAGTATGGATAAATGAAAGAATCAAGTATTACATTCTCCGTCATTTAACCAACTTTTGATTTTTGTTTCCAAAAGGCTGCCTCTTGATATGAAATTTTTTGGTACTCAGTCAAAAGTTCCTTCTAATTGAGAAAGAATTTTTTTGATCTGGAGAAATATTTTGGATTCCTTCTAACCTAGCCAAAAAACATTTCTTATGCTATAATATATTACCAAATACCTTATTGTTCCATAAAGTCACAACATCCTTGAAGTCAGTAAAAACATCCATAAAATTACTATTCTTGATCCAACAATCCAACACCAGTTGTGAAAACGTTTGGATGCAGGTACCATGCCCGAAGAATTCTGAGTGGACGTATATGATTTAGTCTAAAACCCCCATCACATGAAATATGAATTAGGTCATTATCAGATAAAATACGCGAGAAATTATGAACTTTAAACTCTTGGAATTTTTTAACTCATTTACCATTAGCAAATGACATCAATTCTTTGCTTGATGGTCTTCACCCTTTACTGTCCATTTGACCAAATAAATTTAGGACTCAAAAATCTCAAATCCAGTGAGCCACAGTGATGTAAAGTATCGCAAACGTTCCGCAATTGAATCCAACCAAGGCATTGTCCACCTATTTTGTCGCCTGGGTCAATGACTTGATTCCAATCACTCTCTCAATCTCTACAGATATTCCTATAGTTTACTTTTAAGTGATTCCACTAGAAAGGCATAAACAATCGAAAGTATCCAATCGCCTTTTTGTCCATTTTGAATAGCAACATTAACCTCCTGATAAATTGAACTCAACATAATCACATCAACTTGAGTTTTATTCCAATAAACTCATATCCCCTATGCAAACTCATTTGCTTCAAAAACATATAAATCAGTTAGATGAGTAGTTTCTAGGATGCAAGCTCCTCTAATACTTGGAATGTGTGTATCCAAAAGAACAAGTATTGTTAGCCAGTGTCGTCCAATTAAATCTTTTAGGTGGAGTTGGAAGGCTTCACTACTAGCTCCCCTACAATTCCACGTGATAACACTTATTGACAATGACAACGGGGTCCATCTCTGTGTCATCCAGAGACAATGACAACGGGGCATGTATCGTAGAAGAAATGTCGCTAGCTCGTAGTCCCACATTGCACAAAACTATTACCTCTACATGATCTGATTTTGGTTCCACATAATTAGCTATTGGATTGGGTTCGGAGTCATGCGGTTTATTTTTTAATATTGAGAAGAACAAATGGGCCAATAGAAGAGGTAGAGCCTATTCCCTTCCCTGGTTTATTGGGTGGAGAAAACCCATTGAGATGAATTGGGTTTTTTTCAATTTGAGTTTAGAGGCCCACATAGTCTTATCTTGCTGATTGGATATGTCTAATTAGACCTTGGGCTTGTATTGTGGTTGAGCTTCCTTCATATGTCATTCAACCTTCTTGCCACCACTTTTTTTTTCCGTGGAGCCTTTTGTGTCATTTGAGTCACTTACTCCTGTAGTTTATTGAAAGCTCCTTTTTTGGATCTACTAGTTTCACTTGATGTTGAGCTTCGATGATAGGCTTTTTCAGGATTAGGGATTGAATGAGTTTCTCCTTTAAGACCTCAATATACCCATTTCATTCTCTTTCCTCCTCTAAGTCATCAAGTTCATCAAGAACAACAAAGCAAGATTAGTTTGCACTTGACCCAAATTGGAAAAAAGTAGTGTGGGAATTAGGATTGAGTTGACTAGGTTTCCCCTCGGTTAATTTAACATCATAGTTTGTCTATCGAAATTTCTCCGATCTCTTGTAATAGCTCGACCCTCTCTACTCCAACCATATTTTGACTACTAGTGACGTTTATGATCCATCATTCGTAGTCCATTATGGCCCATATGCTCATCTGGTTCCTTGGATGGAGCAGTTGAGGATGTTTCTTGGTTTGCATATGTAGCAGTCTTATTTCGACCATGAATTTCATTTATATGACCATATTGTCCACAAATGAAGCACATTTGGTAGAGACCTTCATATTCTATTTTCAAACGACAATCTAATACGGTGACACTAGGAAACAAGGGTTTTGTTGAGATCTGCCTTTACACATATGCAAGCATACCTGGTTGTAGTAGTCTTAGAAATAGTAATGTCCACTTTGATAGCCTTCCCCACACCATTGCCTATCTTCAGTAGGAATGAAGAATTCAAAAGGTAATATAGGTACTCAAATCCACACATTGATAGCCGAGATGTTGTCATTGGATTGGTGAAAATTAGGCCTCTATTTAGAGACTATCAAGTAAAGACCCATCACAATGCAAAGGCCTACTTCAAGTACTTTCGAGTAGATTTGGTAATTTGAATCCGATTTGCCAACATGACACGATTATAACGGGTTAGGGTTTACACGATACGATACGTTTATTGACAAATGATTTTCATTCAAATTAAATTAAGCATTGGAATACTATATTTCAACTTGTTTAACTTTTCATGAAATTTTTTTTTTATCTTTAACTTACCAAAAGAAAACAAAATTTTCTTTTAACTTTATAAAATTTGAATAGTACATTTAACCATTCAGTCCTTACTTACACTTAACTTTTAAATTAAATTTAAAAATATTAAAATTTTATTAAGATTTAGCTATGTTTAATTGTAAAAATTATAATTTGAATTTTTAAATTATTTTTGAATGATTTTCACTTATTAATTATGTTTTATTTAAATTGATAATTTTTCTGTAATATAAACGGGTTGACACGCAAATTGACAGGAACACAATAAGATGGCACGAGTTAAACGATACGATGGCCACCCCTACTTTCGAGTAATCTTCTTTGGCATAAAATCTCACCACAAAGTAACCTTGTTCAAGATCAATTAGTTGGAAACACCATTTGACTTGCCACAAGCTTGTGTCCTTTAATCTAAGACTTTTTAAGGATATTGTTTTCCCCAACAGTTTCAAAATCAAAGCTTGTTGCCATGGATAACATAATTCACAATACTCATCCTATGAGATGGAATGATAGGACTCAGTAGATCATCTTATTTTCCCTCTCCAAAGTGCACAAAATTGCTAGCATCCAACTAGTCAGGTTCATCCACTTCACCATTTCTCACTTATAGTGGATGTTTCTCACTTCCTTATCGAACAACCTCAGTAAAGCTTCGGTCAGTCCACCTGCCATTAGTTAGAAAGGTATTCAAATCAAGCGAGTTTGTAGGATCCAAAGGTTGTGCTCTATCTAAACCACTATCGCCTGGTCGGGATGCTTTACAGGCTTTCCTTTTGTATTTTTTAATTGATCGATGGAGCTGATCCAATTCTTGTAGTGATAAAGTGTTTGTTGTCATAGAGAGGGAAAGTCTAGAGAGGGAATTTTTTGCACTCGTTTCTTTCTTCTTATTATTATTCTTTGGTTTTTCACTGCAACATAGTGATGTAGTAATGTAGCAATAAATATGTGAACATACATCATAAACAAAAAACATATAATAGTCTTCTTTTCTTTTCTTTCTTTTTAAAATAATTATAAGGACTTCTAAAATTTTAAAAATCAATATTTCTAAATTCTTACAAAATCATATGAATTCAACTTTAATCTAACCAATATAAAGAAAAAATGAAAAAAAAAATTTAAAAATTAGACTAATTTTGATCATAATAGATTAATAGGGATATCCAACCTTTGGATCAATGAATATTATCATACCTTCTTATCCTTGTTGTTCTACATTTACACAAAATACAACTCAATTTTTTTTTCAAAATATGTTATATTAATGAAAAGCCAACAAGGGCAATCAATACAAGAAAGTGAACAACTAAAATCCAAAAAATACAATTAGTCAAAGAAGAAACATAAAATGATGTTTGTCACGTTTCTTGGGTTGAGATTAAAATATGAGGTAGTGAAGTTGGCTTTCATGCATTTTGGGACGTATTTTGAAGTGCTAGTTGAATTAAAAATCGTGTGAGGATTTTATTTATGTTCAAATATTGGAAGTGTTGGGGGTTTCGGTTAAAATAATGGATGAATGTTTAACTATTAGATGTAGTTGGGGTTTGGGTAAAATAATGGAAGAATGTTAAAATATTGGAAGGGGGTTTTGAGAATAAAATAATGGAAATGATGTGGGAAAATTGTAATGGAAAAAGCACAAAAAGTAGAGCCATGTTGTATTCTAAAACATTTACGTGAGCAAGAAATCCAAGAAACTTGATCTGATGGCAGAAATTCCAAGCAGCTTTGAACAATGAATATATTGTTTATGTTGTCACTGAAAAAACTATTCCGACAAAATTGAAACAGATTTCGGCGAGATAAAGAATGCATAGGTTCTATAGTTCTTTTGTTATTTTTGTTGTTGCTACTAACAGTCAACTCTCAACCGAAAGAAAAGTCATAGTTGTAGGTTATTGAAGTTGTCCAGGTAAAGAACCGAATGATTGGCCTTGTTATTGTTGTTCACTTGATTCACTTGACACCAATTTGACGAAGTGTGTTCGTAATCTTTCAAATTTAAACTTAACAATTCATATGTAAATAGGAAAAATATGGATCAAAAATTTTTCAAACTCGTAAATTAAAACAATTAATCAGAAAAAGGTTTTAGGAATTTTGGTATTATGAGAATACGAAAATAACAATAATTAAAATAAATATTTTTTGAGTTTTTGAATTTGTAAATAAAATTAAAAATAATTTGGAAAAAAATTATATAAAAAACGTTAGTAATGAACTAAATAGGAAAAAAATTACAAAATAAATTGAGAAGATTGGAGTTAAATAGGTGTTGAAATGATAAAAATAAGTTAAATAGGAACACAAAAATCAGGACAAAATGGTCATTTTGCACCCCAAAGTTTTGAAAATTCAGTTGGTGGCTTAATTTTCCCAAACTTCGCCACGTGTCGCATACTCAAATATTTTTTAAATTATATTTATATTATTATCAAATCATGTGGAGTCCAAAAAATCTCTTATTAAATATTTAATTTCCTAACTAAAAAATCATTTAATGTCCAATAAATAAATTCTTATCCAAACACAAAAATTACTCTAGTTTAAAAAACAAAACAAAAAACTCTTTTCAAATTCTAATTAAAATACACACATTTGAAGGAATATTTCTACTAAAATAAAATAAAATAAATTAAATCTATAATTGTGTTCCTTAAGTTTGCTAAGAACTCTACAAAGGCACCAAAACTTTTCCACATATTGCAATTAAGCCTCTTGGTGTAGAGTCATCAGTGGGTTTTTACCCAAAATATACCCCTTTTAAACAACACGATATGTTATATACTTCAACATGGGATTAGACCTGATATATACTCCTCAATTCTTGACAAACACGGACTTGCCTATAGTAAAACAATTTGCCCGCCACTCTTAAGGATGACTCTTCTCAATGGCGAAGGGGTATATGCCGGGTCTAATCCCATATTATGGTATATGACGGATCACATTTTTAGAATGGATATATTTTGGGTAAAAATTCATTATATTCCACCTCATTTAATTTAAGTCTCGTCCTTGAAACTTGCCCACCATGCTCGTCAAATAAGAATAGATACATCTAATGTATATTCTCCTCTAACCCTCATGTAGCTTTTCAAATAGAGTGATTTATCTATTGTACTTTTACATGTGGAATGGTTCTCATTTGTTAAACCTATTCATTGTGGTCAATTATCCTCAATGATCTCTCCTAATTGGATATTTCTTCATGATCATTCACAATTCATAACTCAACACGGGATTTGAGTCGGAAATATAACATCAAAGTCATGCCACATAGAAAACATCATGAAAAAATTGATACTCAAGTTAGCAATCAGACTTAAGCCCATCATTAATTTACAATTATATATTATAGTCATACATATTCAATATATGGAATTGGGGACATCACATACTTTTTCACCAACTTGGAACAACAAAGGTCTCCATCATAACTACTCAACTTTTCTGTCAATCCTATACAATTTGTAGTCTATTATTAGCTAGTTCTTATCCACAATTAGGAAAATAATCATGCACCAGAGATTATTTTAGCTATCCTACCCATGTTCATGAATCAAGTTGCATATGTATTTCGATAGTGTAGGTAATGACGGTACCAATAGCACCAACAACAAGAAGCATGGTAGAAACTATTCTGCAAGGTAGGATAAATTTTATGTTCCCTCAAAAAAATGAACTTTATAACAAAAAAAAATTATTATGAATTCTATAAATCGTGGATGACCATCCCTGAGTCTATCCTCCGGAAGCAAGATAAGTTTACAAAAGCTAATTGATTTACAAAAGTTTTATAGATGATCTTTCATTCCTCTAAAGAGTATATGGCATTTTATTCCTCCAAAGATTACCCTTTCATAAATTGAAGGGTAAATGACTCTTCATATCTCAAAATATTACATTTTCGTAAATAGAAAGATCAATAACTCTTTATATCTCCAAAGATCACCCTTTTTATGAATTGAATGGTCAGCATAAACTCTATAAATAGAAGTCATTTGTAAGTTTGATGATAATGAATAAGAATAGAAAGATAAGATAATTTTTATATATTTACTTGAGTTCTCTCCTTACACTACAGGAAAAACCATTTTTTTCAACGGACATTTCCGTCGGTAATCCGTCTGTGACCACAGTTTTAGACGGATTACCGACCAAATATTCCGTCGGCAATTAGGCAGTCGGTAACACCAACGGCCTGAGTAATCCGTCGTTATTTACGACCGAATTTCGACGGCAACGTGAACGACGAGAATTGGTCAACGACAAAAGATTTCGTCTCGGATCCGTCGATCTTACAGACCGCTTTCCGACGGATATTATTAAATTTTTAATTTTTAGCATCATAAAAATAAGTCAATTCGTAGGGAAACTGTCGCAATTATGGAATTTTTTTTTACAAAATTTAAATATTTCCGTCGAGAATCCGTTGCCAATATTTATTAAATTTAAAAATAATTATACGTCCGTCGGAAATCCGTCGGTAATATATATTAATTTTTAAAATAATTAATCATAATTCCGTCGGGAATCCATTGCCAATATTTATTAATTTTAAAAATAATTATACGTCCGTCGGTAATATATATTAATTTTTAAAATAATTAATCACAATTCCGTCTGGAATCCGTTGCCAATATTTATTAATTTTAAAAATAATTATACGGTCATCGGAAATCCATCGGTAATATATATTAATTCTTAAAATAATTAATCACAATTCCGTCGGGAATCCGTTGCCAATATTTATTAAATTTAAAAATAATTATACGTCCGTCGGAAATCCGTCGGTAATATATATTAATTTTTAAAATAATTAATCACAATTCCGTCGGGAATTCGTTGCCAATATAAATTAATTTTCAATAAATTTACATTTTGTTAGTTTATTTAGAAGAGATATACTGGCTGGAATAGGTCCCTCCAGACCAGAAGCCTACATTTCTCTTCGCTCAAATAAGAATGATGTGTGTCAATAAAATGACGAAATAAATTCACAATTTTCTACATCCCAAATATTCAACCTGATTTTATTATGGATAGAAAAAATGCTTACAATCTTCCAAGTTGTTTCCAGTTTTGTATAAAATCAGGTATTGGTCCACTGAAGTTATTGTCACTTATCCTACTGCATATGAAAGAAAATAGTGCTAAGCAGAATGGACCAACAAGGATACATGTAGTGAACAGAAGAACATATTAAATACGCTTACAAATCTGTTAAATTTTTTAGTCCAGAAAATGCAGCTGGTAACTTGCCCGACAATTGATTGGAGGACATAATCCTATCATTTCAGTATTATATCCCACATAGAGTTGGTCAAAATAGTTATAATGTTGAAAAACCAAATTCAGAGAGCCAAAATCAAGTGGGAAACATCTGAGAGATCATACAACGTTCGCAAGTTCATTAATTTCCCTAGTTCGGGAGGCACGGTTCCAAAAAATCTGTTTACCTCGAGGTTCCTGGATTAAAACATAATAATAAATAAAATCATTAAATGCACAAAGATATGTCACATTTTTCCTAAAAGTTTGAAATAAGGAACAGAAAACCAACATTGACTATGCAATGAATACAAAATAATATGTGCTCAAAGCAAGCTAAAAGAATGTAACAAGTAATGTATCGATGAAAATGTATGGACCATGTTATTCAATGCATCAGTTTATGCAAGTCCATCCCACTTTGTTTGTATAGCCTCAATGCCCTTTCTTTGGTTATCTAATGAGATAACTTTTAACTATCAGGTGGGTAGTGATGCAGCAAATCCATGGTTTTTGTCATTTTCCTAACTGAAATGAAACATGTTGCAAAGAATGTCAAATCAAAGTACTTAACCTACTACTAAGCTTGTGTCAGTACACAAAAGATCAAGAAAATGAGAGTTGAAGACATACAAGTATGTGAGACTGATAATGTTCCCCAGTTCTTTTCGAATTTCCCCCGATAATCGATTGGCAAATACTGAGCTGGAATGAAGTCATCATCAAATCCAACAGTTGAAGACTCATCTTATGTATGATAGGAAGAGTCTTACATAGAATTCAACTTTGTCAAAGACCATTCAGATGGTATTGTACCATTGAGGTAATTATAAGCCAAATCACTGGAAGGACCAAAAGATATGATTAATATATCAACAAATGCTCATGTGGTGTTCATTCACTAACAGTGACACTATTTTTATGAAATTTTAAAACTGGAAGTCAGAAAGGACATTACATTTCCTGAATATATGGAAGATTCACAAGCTCAGATGGCAGAACACCAGGAAGATTATAACTTTTTAGGGCACTGCATCAATGAACAACTAATCATCACCGATTTTGGAAGCAGTTGCTAATCATAAGATGCATAAGCATCATATATTCCTGTGACCACACGTCTAGTCTATCACAAGAAAGTTCATCTAAAGGGTAAGACAAACCTTTCAAACAAAATTGGATATTTTTTAAAATTATCTCTGTCGAAGAAAAAAAATTTCTTTTTCCACTCTTTCAGTAACCTTTTTTAAGTTTTGAGTATTAGATCCAAAAAGATTGAGGTCACTATTTGCTAGTAAGAGGGAAGAAGAGAGTTTCTAACCCAACACAATCCAGTTGACTAGAAGAAAATATTATTCTTTGTACTCTTTCAATCCATGCCTTTAGTTAGAATAAGATATTAGTTTGATTATTGAATAAAGATATGATACCACACATGATATGCTCCAAATCCAGAAATAACTCAAATGAACAGTTAAAGGATCAGGCTAAACTATTATGAGATGAGCAAATTATACATCTTTGTGATGTGGCAGCCAGTGGTGTTTTCAATGTTGCAAATACACTGAATATCACTTTCGGCTCCATTTGGAGGCTCAAGTGTTAGACCAACCATTTCAATTCTACAAAAATCAGCATTGAACTTCCAATAAGTTGCACCCAATGTTGTAACAATTTTCTGAAGAGCGTCCACTGCAAAAGCATCAATAACAAGTGGTAAAAATGACTAAGACAATGTTGCAGAGAAAAAAGCAATGAGAATATGAAAGATTTATCTCAAAGGGAGTAACAGAACCAATCCAAACCGACTGTTTTAGCTAACCAAGCAAACCGACCCAACTAGTTACACTTCCTACTGCTCACCGTGACAACGACGAGATGGCTTGAAATTCCGGCAGTAAGGACGAGCTCGACGCAGCGGCGACAGCAGCGAAGGGCAGAGCAGAGGCAGCAGCTACAGCAGGGAAGGGCAGCGCAGAGGCAGCAGGGAAGGGCAGTGCAGAAGCTACAGCTCCAGCAGGGAACGACAGCAGCTACAGCTTTGCAATTGCTGAGGAAGAAAATCGTCCGTGGAGGAGCTTTGTTGACCGACAGAGATGAAGTCTCGACGCAAGCTCGTCGCTTCCGAGCGTGTACCACCGGGAAATAAGGAGCTTTGTTGACCCACAGTCGATACTGCTCTTTAGATTTAGATAAGGAAGAAGAAGTCCCAGCTTGGAACACTCGAACTAGGAGGGGAAATGAGGAAAGTAGGAAAATTAGGAGAAATGAGGAACACCCGCCTATTCTTACTATTTTAAAATAATTAAGTAAATTTTCGCCGGAAATCCGTCGCCAATATTTATTAATTTTTTAAAATTTTAACTTTCCGTCGGTAATCCGTCGATAATATTTATTAATTTTATAAATAATTAATCACAATTCCATCGCAAATCCGTCGGGAATATTAATTAATTTTTAAAATAATAAAATCACGTTTCCATCGGGAATCCGTCGCCAATATTTATTAATTTTTTAAAATTTTAACTTTCCATCAGTAATCCGTCGATAATATTTATTAATTTTATAAATAATTAATCACAATTCTATCGCAAATCCGTCGGGAATATTAATTAATTTTTAAAATAATAAAATCACATTTCCGTCGAGAATCCGTCGCCAATATTTATTAATTTTTAAAAATTTTAACTTTCCGTCGGTAATCCGTCGATAATATTTATTAATTTTATAAATAATTAATCACAATTCCGTCGAAAATCCGTCGGGAATATTTATTAATTTTTAAAATAATAAAATCACATTTCCGTCGGGAATCCGTCGCCAATATTTATTAATTTTTAGAAATTTTAACTTTCCGTCGGTAATCCGTCGATAATATTTATTAATTTTTAAAATAAATACACTATTCCGTCGAAAATCTGTCGGGAATATTTATTAATTTTTAAAATAATAAAATCACATTTCCGTCGGGAATCCGTCGATAATATTTATTAGTTTTTTAAAATTTTAGTTTTCCGTCGGTCATCCGTCTATAATATTTATTAATTTTATAAATAATTAATCACAATTCCGTCGAAAATCCGTCGGGAATATTTATTAATTTTTAAAATAATAAAATCACATTTCCGTCGGGAATCCGTCGCTAATATTTATTAATTTTTTAAAATTTTAACTTTCCGTCGGTAATCCGTCGATAATATTTATTAATTTTATAAATAATTAATCACAATTTCATCGAAAATCTGTCGGGAATATTTATTAATTTTTAAAATAATAAAATCCATCGCCAATATGCATTAATTTTTAAATTAATAAATAACATTTCCATCGGGAATTCATTGCCAATATTTATTAATTTTAAAATAATTCAATGTCCGTCTGGAATCCGTCACGAATCATTATTAATTTTTTAAATAATTAAATTTCCGTAACAAATCGGTCGCCAATATTTATTAATTATAAAATAATTAAATTTCTGTAGGGAATCTGTTTGTGATACTGACAGATTTAAGAATCAAAATAATTCTTTCAAAAAAAAATTTTAAACAAAAACCAATAAACATCCTAAAACAAGAGCAGAAAATTTGATTTTTAAATAAGTTTCTTCTTTGTACATATACACACTTTTAGATTATACATTTGATTAAAATTATATTTACATGTTATACACATTATATTTTATCGATATCTTGTTATTCGATGTATTCATTACATTTATCATCATTAATTGAGGTTAAAATATGCACATAAATAGAAATGTTTACTAACTTGATACCGAAATGTTAGCATAATAAAAACATTAAGCTAAAGTAGTTAATATAATCGTACGAGATTTATGATAATTATTTCGCAAGATATATATCTACTAAATGAATCATTTATTTTAACAAAAATATTTGTTGTCTTCAAATTATACGAACAATCCAAATGGATAACGCTCTTGCGCTCCATTTTGAAATTTCTATATATAATTGAATTTATAATTTTTTCAATTTAATAGAATATAAGTCAAATAAATGAGGATTACAAATCGGGAAAATGAACAATATAAAGAGCATAATTGTTTTAATTATCATACTCAGCTTAATTTTTAATTACTAATGAATTAAAATTTCAATTATACAACATCGGTTTTAATCTTACGGTATAAATTATAAAAAAATTTTACAATAGCCATGTTGTCACACACAATTATATATACATATATGATTGTTGTGTGTGTATATATATTGACTCCCTAAAACACTACCTAACTAATCAATTAATAAATCTCGAATACTTATACTGTTAATTACAATTTATGATAGTTTCAATTTTAAAGAACATAAGTTAAATAAATGAGGATTTCAAATCAATCATCAAAGATTTTGGAGAGCATAATTACGTTAGTTATGACTTATGGTGCTCATTTGAATTCTTTATCATTTGGCAAATTAAAATTTCATATTCTATAACGTCAATTTCAATCTTATGTTATATGTTATCAATATTTTTTATAACAGTCATGTTGTCACACACAATCATATATACATATTGTATATACCTAATTAATTAATAAACTTTGAAAATTATATTTTTAACTAGGATTGGTTTTTAAATGTTATAAGCCTAAATTGATGTATTAATAAACTAACTGTATAGGAAATAATAAAAAACTACAATTATTTAGATTAGAGGGAAAAGCTTAGGAAAAAAATATTTGTATTGGAGACGGATTACAGACGGATTTGCTACTGAATATTTTTCATTTTTCACAATTTTTTTTAAAAAGAAAAATGCAACATCCGTCGGCAATCGGTCTTTGATTATCAACTAATTATAGACGGAAATTGGACGAACATGACAAAAAAAATTAAAATTCTTTTAATTAATTTCCGTCGGAAATCCATCGCTAAATTGTGACGAATTACCTACGGATATTTTTAATTTTTTTTCCTAACTAATATATATTACATTTTAAATTTCAGTCGGAAATGCGTGGAAAATCTACCAACTAATTATCAACTAACACGTTTTAGTCGGAAAGTGGTCGAAAAATAGCAACTGATTTTAGACGTCCGGTCAAACGTACTTTCCGTCGGTATTCTGTCTAAGATCCGTCTCAAATTTCATACCGAAATATCCGTCGGAAAATTGGGTCGAAAAAACATGATTTTCATGTAGTGTTATATCTTTCAAGTTAATTTATTTCTTTGAGTTTCTTAATTTATATCTCTCAAGTTCTAGTTTATAAAATAGATACTGACTTGGACTTTATCAAATGTATAACAAATTATATTTTACTACATATTGACGTCAAGATTCAAAATTAATTTAATTTCCTAATTTCTATACTTGTTTATTACTCCATTGTAATTATATAAATTGTACATTAATGATCATCACCAGAATCATTTGAGTCCTAAACTCTTTATGGTATTTTATGTTCAAAAACTATATGCAAATACATAATGGTGAACAAAGTGGTACCCACAGAGATTAAGGATTAATTACAAAAATATTACTCCTTTTGTTTAGAATAGAATATTCACATTTGATTTACTCTAAAAATTAACAATAGTCATTGACCTAATTATCCTTGTTATTAATTAGGTTAGTGGTGAGAACCATTATTTAGTAGAGGTGTAAATATTTTAAATTAACAAGGTTGTTAATAAAAATTTATATAAAAAATATGTTTATTTTATTCTAAACATCTCAAAATGAAAATGTGGGCATTCAATTTCGAAAAGAAAAAGTTTAAAATTTAATTTTGATTGAAAACCCAATAGAATACATAACTAAACTAATCTAAAAAAGAAAGTAAATAAATAAAGGAAAATCAATGCAAAGAAGATTAACTATGACTTTAACGATCCAACTAGCATCCTATTAATGGATAATTCTCAATATCTTGTTAAACAATTTAGGTCTACTTATGTCAATAATAGCGAAATTCCCATAAATAAATTTAGTTTGATTTCTCATGATTCTAAACTCTCAATTAATAAACTACTATATTTCCATGTAAATTTAATTAAATATTTCTAGAATCACATTAGATAAACTAACCAAGGTTGCATGAACAAAATTGAATATATTTATAGTCAATTTTACAAAACACTTTTATTATCCATTGTCCTATTTCTAGTCAATTCGGTCATTGTGCATGTAATGCATGGAATTCTTCAGCCAGGCATACATTTTTTTCAAAACAAAAAAAATGCAATATTTTATTCAGAAATGAAAAATGCATGGAATTTTATTTTTTTCTATTTAATTGTACGTAATACATCTCCATAAGACAGTCAAAACAGTGTAGAGATGATTTTTTAGAAAGAGAAACAAGATAAAGTGTGTGGAGAGGCAAAAAAGTAAAGATGGATACTGTATTTAGCAACACCCTAAATGCTAAATCATACAAAGAGTGTTAATTCTTACAAACATTAATAACAAGTAGTAAAAGTTAACTACACAACACCAAAAATAATAATAATAAAAATAAAAAATTAAATTAAATTAAATCATCAATATATTAACTATTCTTCTTATCTAAGTCCTGATTAAAAGAACTTAGCATATAAAAAACCACAGTCCTAGTAGTTCATCAAAGTAATTCGAAAAAAAAGATGAAATTTAAATAGAAAGCAATTATATCCCCAAGATTGAATAAATTTTTTCTTAGTATTCTACAAAACCACTCATTTTTTCACTTTTCTTCTAAATCTTCCTGGCAGTTGCTGTTGTAAGTTTTTCTTTCTCCGTTGTGGCTGTCTTAGAACCAATGTGCACCCAACTTTTAACATGAGCACAAGAGCAATGAAAACGCAGCATAACCAACATTGGAGGATCTTGTTTCGACAAACCAGTCATGTTATTTAGGTACTATCGAAATAGGGAGAAAAATAATCACCGAATCTTTTGTTCATCACCTTTCTATAATAGTTAGAAATATTTTGCATAAAGTGATTTCTACACATTACCACAATAGTGGACTAAATACCTTCTAATGTGGAACTTGTATAGTCTTTGACCCTCTTACATTTAAGATAAAAAAGTTTTTTTAAAAAAAAATTTCTAGTTCTTATTGACTTTATGTAAAATTCCAAGCACCGACTTTGCCCAGGTCCTTTTCCATTCCAAATTTGACTTCGGCTTCCGGCAAGCATTGTCCTCTTCTTCTCCTAATTTACTTGGTTTTCTTCTCTGAGTAGTGCACTCCACAGGTCCACCGATTTGACCACCATCACCGCTTTAACTTTATTTTTTCCTATTTATTTTGGGTCAAAGCCCAATCTTTTTTGTCTTATCTAATTCTCTCTTCTTGGGCTTAATTTTTTCTCTTATAAACTGGCTTGGCCTTCCTTATTTATATTTCCATTTTGATCATCTTTTAATTTACTATAGGTTGAAAGGTTTGAAAGGTTGTGGGTTCGATCATCATTCCCCCATCTCACATGATGTAATAAAAAAAACAAAAAGATATTAAATAAAAGTGTAATATAGTCTAAATTAGAAAATCAATAAAAATGATAATATTGGCAAAGATGGGTCATTCTCTTAGAAAATGCACATCTACTTTCCTATGTCTTGAATGGATTCGGTGATCACCTCAAGGAACTTGTTCTCGCTATTAGAATTTGAGACACTCGGATCACCTTCGAGGATTAGTATGACAGGTTTGTAAATAATGATTTGATTCGTGATTCTGGTAAACCAAGTCAAGATAATATGCATATTACAACACACAAAAACAAAACAAAAAAGGCAATATAATCGAGGTAGTGGAGGTAATAGTAGCAGCAGGACCAACAATCTTGGTGACCAAAATCGACACAAGCTCTCAAAGTGGTTATGGAACCTGGCATTCAGGACCTCCTCAAAGTGCAAATGGAACCTAGCATGCATTTTCTCAAGGACAATCAAACTCCTTTGTTGTGGCATGTCAATTATGTGATGCACCCGGGCATAGTGCTAAATATCGTAGGACTCGAGCATTGCCCTCTACCTCAACGTAGCTGATAACAACTATAGTCTGTCCAGTAATTGTATTCTTGGCACAAAGCAACTCACCGTTGGTGATGGTAAACATATCTCTTTCTCTTTTGAGCACCCTTTCCCATTTCCAGTTTTAGACTATTTTGGGCACCCTTCCTCCTCAAGGTCTAGAGTAGAATTCTTTAATATAATTGGATGCATTTTTTGGGTAAAAACTCGTGTAGGTAGTGGTCCTTTTAACTATAATGTTATACAACTTTAATCTGTGGATATAATACACATATTCCTTATCCTTTTTTTTTTAAAAGGAAAAACATATTAATGAGACGGGGAGGAAGTTTGTTACAAGAAAATCAGCCACCACCCCTTAAAAGAACAAAGAAAGTCCAGACGTACAAAAGCAGAAGCTCACAAACATTAAATGAAAAGCAAAAGGCATGGGATAGCTGGAGCCATGATGAACAAGTTCCTAGAGTTCCAACTTGCATGCTGCAAAAACCACAAAAGCTTCCTTGATTGCTGTCAATCCTGCCTCGTTTGTTTCAGCTATTCCAATTGGCTTCGAAAAAATTGCTTTAGTTTCTCCTTGAGAGTTTCTGAAAATGCCTCCAATGCCAGATTCTTCAGGCTTCCCTTTAGATGATCCATCAATGTTAAACTTTAGAGAGCCTGGAGGAGCTGACCAGGAACACAAAGGACTGATAGAACCTGCCTTTGGAGAGCTACTTTTAACAAACATAGGATATCTGTACAAATCCAAAAAAGCGTAGGCCTGATTGGGTTATTTTGCCATGCACCACCATATGAACCTATAATTAAGAGACTCCAAACTTTATCAAAGTTCACAGGAGTGTTATTAAAGACAACTTCGTTTCTATGAATCCAAATCGACCAGATAACTGCAAAGAATAATAATCTCCAAGCCAGAAAATTTTGCAGCCCGTCGAACAAACCATTCCAAGCAGAGATAAAAGCGCAAGTATTCTTAGGAACCATCCAGTTTATTCCCCACAACTGACAACAGGCAGACCAAACACGCCATGAGAAATGGCATGAAAAGAAAAGGTGAGGGACTGATTCTAATTCCCATTGGCTGGATCAATAATGTGCCTACTGATTAATTCCTCCAACTCTATTCCTCACAATCTGCTATGCTAGCATTTCAGCCTTAGGAGGAGCTAAGCCACACCAAATCAAGCTCCAAATTCTATCTAGAGAAGAGCCAAACTTTATAACCAGATTGTAAGAAGAGGCAGCCTTGTAAACCCCATTTGGTGTGTATTTCCAAATTATTTTAACGTCCATGTCATTTCAGGGAATAAACTCGTTGATTGTAGTTATAAAAGAATCCCACAGCTCAATCTCCCAATCAAAAATATTCCTTCTAAGAACCACCTTCCAATTCCAATCTACGCCATCCCAAAAACCGTAGTCCTAAACTTTGCCAGTTTTATTTTTCGCAAGGGCATAGATTCTCGGAAACTGATCTTTCAGCACCAAATCATCTATCCATGAATCGGACAAAAAAATGATAGAATTCCCTTTCCCAAGAACTACAGTGAAACCACCCACTACTGCTTCAGAAAATCTTGCATTCAAATTTGGGGTGGTGATGGACTTCCAAAGCTTTGAAAAGTGTCTACTTTCATATTCCTTATCCTTGGCGATATGATTTGCTGGTTCAACAAAGTAGAGCTTTATTAAGTTTAATGAAGCATACCATGCAAATTGATTATTATTTAGGAAATATGTGAGATAATTTATCCTCAAGGTTTTTATAGTTCTTTTTTTTTTTTTTTGCATTACTTCAGCTTAGTTGCAGTATTTGTAATTTAGAAAGATGCACCATGCTTTTGCATGATAAATAAACAAAAGTCAGAATTCTGGGCAATTTCCGTCATTCTTTTATTTAACATATCAAATTGAGAATCCACAATAGTTTGCCATAACCTAAAAGCAAACTCCTGAAACCACATTCTCAATCTTTGCGTTTTCTATTTTATGTTTAGTTTTAGAGCTTGAAATGTAAGAGGGTAGATGTGCCATCAAGCCCTTTAGCCCTAAAATATTCTGTGTACTCCTTCACTGTAGTTGCTCGATACTTGAGGGGATTTTCTTCCGATAACTACTCTTTAATTGGTCCATAGATCTTTCCAGTTGGGAGTTCGCCAGGAGTGAAGAAGCTAGCAGCTGATATCATTGGACCAACATGTTTCGCCAGTACTCTATGTTCAACAATTATGTACTTGTCATTCGATATTAGCTGAATATTCAACAAAACGAGTAAGATTAATTTGAAAGAGCAACAAAAAATAAGTAAAGTACTAATTAGCAAACTGAAAGTTACCTGTAGAAGATCACCAATGTTGATCACTAATGCCCCTGGTGTGGGAGTAAAATCAACCCTCTGATTCTGTGATGAAACACTGTGATGAAGTCATGATCAGAATGCTTGCTAGTGCCTAGTGTCAGTTCAGGCTCCGGGAGAGCTGGGTAGTAATGGCACAGAAGAGCAACCCCTTCTGCACAATCCATGTCTTTCAGGTGCCTTGGATTCAACCCAAGACCCTCTGACAACAATTCAAGCAGCAGGCAACCTAATTTTATCACTTGCTCTGAGTACTCTATCAGAATTTACTGCATAAAAACAAAAAGAATCCAGATAGAAATAGTATTTCTTTAAATTGAGCTAACGTGTTCTGGTCTGCCCACTTAAGGGATAGAATTGAGATTTAATTTTCATGGACACATCTATCAAAATAGCAGTTTACCTACAAAATTTTACCTACAAAATTTTCATCATTTTAATTATTCACATTTACATTTTGGGATGTTTAATTTCAATTGTTCAATTTCTAATTTTAATACGTTAATTTTACAATTATACTCTTACAATTAATGAGTGATTTTTATTATTTGCCAACTATTTAGTGGATAATACATTTCTTGACGATAATTAATACATATACACTAGCTATTAAATAAAGATAACTTAGAAATTTTAGTTACATAATTATCATTTTCAATATTTGTGTTAATCTTTGTATATGTGACAAATGAAGTACTTTTTATATATTTTATACTATTATCAATAATATATGACTTTAATCTTTTTTATTTTGGTAAGATAAGGCTTTCGTTAATTTTTTTTATTGATTTTGACTCAGTCATTGTTTGGTGAAGGGTATTTTGGATACTCACTTTTACATTTTTCTTTATTTAGGCAACTTGACATATTTAGTCACTTATCTTTGTATATATGGGTCCCTAATCTTTTTTTAATGGTTTTTTAAAGTCCCTTATTTTTTTTCTTTTGGTGAACTAGGTCCTTTCTTTAATTTTTTTTATTATTAAATTTGACCAAGTTAATACTTGCTGGCCTTTTTTCTTCAAATGTTTCGGTATTTTTGAAAAGTCACTATTTACACTTTTATTTTTATTCATTTTTTATAAAAAATAATTCAAAAAAAATCTCTCTATTATAGTATTTCACAATTTTTCCTAAAAGATTAGAAACTATACTCAAAAATAGTTATTTATGGTTGAAAATGAGTGAACAAGATTATTGTTGATAAAAAGTTATTTCAACCTATTTAATTCATAAAAATAAAATCCTAGTCATATTACTTTATTTTCAATTATGCTTTTCCATTACATGAGTTTGTTCAAATTTAATTTTGATTGAGTATATCAATTATATTTTGTGATATTTAAATTATTTTATTTCTTATAATGTATAGTGTGAGTTAGTTATCTTGTCATAAGTAATTAATTTATATTGACATTATTTACTAACATGAACACAATACAATTATTACTCTTAATTTTTTTTTCATTTCAATAATAATAATAATAATAATAATTGGTAGTTCATTTTAATTTTTTATTAATCACACTAAACGAGTAATCATGACATTTATTATTTTGATTTCGTTTATTAAGGGAAGGAAAAAATGGTTCTTTTATTTAATAAATAAAAAGAAAAATGTAAGCAGTGACTTTTCAAAAAAAAACTTAAACATTTGAAGAAAAAAAAGGCCAGCAAGCATTAATTTGGTCAAATTTAATAAAAACATTAAGGAAAGGACCTAGCTCACCAAACGAAAAATAATAAGGAATTTTAAATTTTAAAAAATATATATTAGGGACTCATCTTACCAAGCACAAAAAGATAAGGGATCAAGCGTGTCAAGTTGTCTAAATAAAGAAAAATATAAATATTAAGTTTTCAAAAATATCATTCACCAAACGTTGACCAAATCAAAATTAACAAAAAAAAATTAACAGAAGAACCTATCTTACCAAAATAAAAAATATCAATGATTCAAAATTTTGAAAATAAATATTAGGAACTCAAGTTACCAATCGAAAAAAAAATTAGGGATTAAATTCGTCAATTTCCCTCATATTACTATAATTCATATTTCTTCTTCTAACTTTTTTTATATTTTTATGTTATACTTGTGGACTTGCGGACTAGTAACATGAGTATAGGTTGACAACATTTATATCAAGTCTTAGTTAAGAATTGATAAAAAAAAAACCCATGTACTTAAATGGTTCTACAATGATATATATTGAAATAGAAATGAATGAATCTTTTAGATGGTGAGCATTTCATTATTGTTTTTGCTTCCATACTGCAAGATGTATAAATAGTCTTATAAGTAAATAATAGGTTTACTTGGATCTAAATAAGACATTTGAAAAACCATAAATAAATACCATAAATAAATGCCAAAATTCCAAGTGCAATGAAGGAATTCCATAATTTATCTTGAATTCCGTTCCCAATCAATTTTGTGAGGGCATGTCCTCAAAAACAAAATTACATGCAACATATAAAATCACAGGAAAATCAATAAATGAATAATACGAGGAGCTATTACTCTGCAATATAACATTCCCATTGCCTAGTCTAGATCTTGAAATCCAATAAGGATGAAGATGTGCCTAATCCCTTTGCATTGTAGTGAAGGGAATAGTCTCTCACCGTAGTTTCCCGGTACCTTGGAGGATTGTTTTCGGATAACAACTCCTTAATAGGTCCGTATAGCTTCGGTGATGGTGCGAGGCCTGTGGTGAAAAAGCATGCCACGGACACTCTTGGACCAGCATGGTTTGCCAATACCCTGTGCTGGCTACTCTTGAATTTATCATTGGATATCAACTGCAGTATTTTTCAAAAAGTAGTTAAAATTGAAAATGTTTCACTTCTTACTGTGATAAAATTTTATTTAAAGAAAAAGAAAGATATTGAAGTCAAATAGGTAGAAGAATTGCCTGCATGAGGTCCCCAATGTTTACAACCAAAGCTCCTGGAACAGGGGAAACGTCAATCCAATGGTTCCCACAGAGGACCTGAAGTCCTCCTATCTGATCTTGCAGCAGCATTGTGAGAAAACCATAATCAGCATGCCTGCTTGCTCCCAGTGTAAGTTCTGGTTCTGGGCATTCTGGATAACAATGGTATAAAACAGCCAGGCCCTCTGAGCAATCCATGTCATTTAGGTGGTTGGACTTGAGCATAAGAGCCTCAGATAGTAGTTCAAATATCAAACGGCCCAAGTTCATGACTTGTTTGGAGTACTCAATGAGAATATCTCTGCAGAAATAGAATGAAATTATTAGACCCAAGTTCATGACTTGCTTAGTACTCAAGGCTTTAGGCTCTTAGTCTCTGAAAGATTGCTTAAGAGATTTGCAGTGTTGCTCAATTACTATGCAAATATGTACTTATAAAAATTATGCAATTTCTTACGTTGTTTAAGTAAAGTAAAAATTTCTATCCGTCCCCAACCCATCTCTGGAGGTACTGGGAAAAGCCAGGTATTTTTCAGTGGACCAAGGACAGATAAAACCAAGAAAATCATGAAATGAACTTAATTTCAACAATACCTGCAGGGTTCAGGCAATTCATCGGGACTGGGAGTCTTTGGAGCCATATTGACATAAGTAGTATCCCTCCAGTTAGCTGAAGCTGTCCTAAACAAATCAAAATTGCTATTGTACACAACTGTTTTTGATCCATCCCTTGTATACCATTGTTTCTTGATTTCATTATCCTGATCATAGAACCTTCTAACTCCATCCAACATTTCATCCAGAACTTTTACTGGAATGGAATGATTCACCACCTGGAAGAAACCCCATGTCTCAGATGCTTCCTTGACAATCTCAACCACCTCCCTACGCCGATTTTGATCTGCATCAATTCCTTCAAGATCCACCACTGGAATGCTAAATGAGACATCACTAACACCAGAATCAGAAGCATTGACAAAGTTATCTGGTTGTGTATAGAATATTTTAGGGACTTTGGTAATTCCTGCATCTACTAGCCCTTTAACACCAGCTTTCGTGTCATCAAAATCTTTCAGTTCACTTGTTCTGTCATAGCTCTGCTTCCTTGCAGCCTCAATTTCTGCCATTTTTTCTGCTTGGGGAAAATTGATGAAGCTCAAGAAGGACAAGAAGTCAGAGGAAGAAGATTTTGTTCTTGTAACATTGGATATGATCAAATCACTTTTATCCTAGAGCAATCTGAAAATCTTGGAATTGACAAACATAAGTTTAGGATTTGTCTTTCACCTAGAATAGAGATAAGTATTGCAGTTGAAGGTCAACAGTTTTACCTCTTGAGATCTTAATTCTGTGTTTGTTCCAGGTCTTCTTTGGCCTACTCAATGCTTATTTAAATGGAGAAAGAGCATCATGGAAGCAACCAAATTTGACCAGATGAATTTTAATATTTCTTCTTAATACAACGAAATCTTATACCTGATCTTTTTCCTAATTCAATGTTGAACTTCTAACTAATGCTTTGACGAATACTTACTGAAAATGTTTTTAAATTGATTCAGTTAAACCCTGTAAAAGTTGGGGAACGTTGACCGTGTTTTCTTGAATGTGGATATTAGTTAGGCTCGGAATTTTATTTTTTTTTAAAACAGATAGGCCCATAAGTTTTTTTACTACAAAGGGATAGAGAGTTTGGAGATTAGATGATATCAAACATGTGTCGTCTATATATATATGGATGATTAGCCACTCGATCACTTCCATAATCCATAATCCCATATAAGGCTCGAGTTTAGTCAAACTCGAGCTCAAGTTAAATTCGAGTCTAACTCATTAAAAGATCGAGTCAAACTCAATTTCAAAATTAATTGACTGGTGACTCGTTGAGCCGCTAGCAATCCACATAAATTTTTTTTTTTTTTACTTTTTTTTCCAAACTTTTAATTAAAAATATTTTTAAAAAAAATCGAATTTGAGTTCGAATTCGAAATTATCTTAAAATTTTAAGGAGTTCGACGAACCGAGCTCGAACTCGAATTTTAAAATTCGATCGAGCCCCAACTAGAGCTACCATAATATACTCGAGCTCACCCCAAATCGAGCTTGCCTCATTTACACCACTATTCCCATATACTCCTAATTAGCTATACTCCCATAGCAAAATCCCCAAATTTCGCACTTTAATCAAGAATAAGTAGATATAAAAAAAATGGTGGAAGAAAGAGCTCTCAGTAAAAGGGTTAGAGAGAAAAGCTCTCTACCTAGAGAGAGAAACACTCCGTGGGGATGCCCCTCCATCCTAATTCTGATAGTTCAGCACTTGCAATACAATGGATTCCAGTGTGTTTCTATGTGGTTCTAGCATTCCACTGCAACAGGAGTGAACTGCCATAGTCCTACTAGGTTTTTCCTTGGTTTTCTGCTCATTTTTGTTTCTTGCATCCTTAGTTTGTTTCAATTTCGTCCATCTTAGTTCCTTTTCATGCCAGTCTTTGTGCATTCAATACTTATTTTAGCCTTGTCTATCTTAATATCATATTTTCGTTTTCCTAGCCAATCCTTTTTCTTTCCCAAACTTATGAACTTCATGTAATCTTTATGTAAGTTCTTGCAGTTAGCTGTCTTTTTATTCGAATTGGCAGTAACTTAGGTCATATTTTGTGTTTCCCTCTTAGTGTTTTGAATTCAAATTTTGAATTATTTTGAACTCAAACTCAGACACCATTCCCTCCTCTCTTGCCTGTGCTTTTGAATTTGCTTTTTCGAAATCAGACACCAACATTTTTTCCTTTCGCACAGCTTGTTTGCCACACCACAGACTGTTTTAGCCAACTTTGTCTGCCTTTTCTTTTGTTGTCTGGTATTTTTTTCTTGGCAATAGCTAAAAAGAAACAGCAGCGCCAAACAACTCCCAAACGTATTGTGCCAGAGTTTATCACCTTTGCTACTTTGGTACCAGTTCAAGAGATGCATTCTGTCAGCCCTGCCTCACTATCCGAAATTCTCTCCTCTAAAAATGTTTTCCCTTCCTTAACTGGAAAACCAACTGAAACCCTTCCAGTCCCTGCATCTGGTGGGACTTTGGTAGCATCTGCAAAGAGTTCTCACGAGGAGTCCTCTGACCACTCTCAAACTCTTGGTAGTTAAGATACCATCACTACCTCAGAAGAAGATATTGCAGAGACCTCAAAAGCATCTTACTCAAAAGTAGTACAATATAACAGAGAAGTTGCCAAAAGTATGCCTCTCTCCTTTCAAGATCCCACTCTCAGACCTATCTATTTAGAGGATGAGGATATTAAAGCCGGAGCTGAAAATTGCCTCATTAGATACATTTTCTAGAAGATTTCCAGGTAAGAAAGCCATTTTCGATTATTGCATTGTCACATGGAACGTTCCCTATGAAATATCATTTCATGCCAGCGGATGGCTCATCTTTCACTTTTCCAATAACGAAGTTAGAAACTTGGTTATGAGCAAAGGACCATACTCAATTTTTGGGAGGCCACTTATGCTCAAATTCATACCAGAGTTCGTTGATTTCTCGAATAAAGAAATTACTATTTTACCAGTATGGATTAACCTGCCCAACTTGCCAATGGAGTGTTGGACATCCTAGACTTTGAGCAAATTTGCATCATTCGTAGGTAAGCCCATTGCTACAGATAAACTCACTGCCACCAAACAGCGAACCTCATTTACTAGATTGATGGTCAAGGTAAACTTTGGCAAAAAACTGACTCGATTCATATTGTACAAAACTCCCAAAGGAGTATAGAAAACACAACAAGTGATATTCAAACTTGAGCCACGATTTTGCTTGAAGTGTAGGGTTTTTTGCCACACTCTTGCTTCCTGTGAAAAGAAAGCTAGCAACAAGCCCTTGGGTGAGCAGTTGGGCAGAAGATTGGACAACGCACAAAATGAGACCCTTCTGAATAAGGCCTCAGCAACAGCCAATTTGGAGCAACCTCTTGCCAACAATTTTCCAAATAATGGTAAGAACCCTACTTCGACCCTAGGGACTGCAGAACTCCCAAGAGATGATCACTCAGTCATTCCATTGACCCAGTTACAGAATGAGGAGATAGAGTGCTCTAATGCAGCTGAGCATACAGGGACTTCGGGTACCACACATCAAGTAAATGAAGGCAATGTGCATCTTTCAGCAATTGCAGAGGATTTGCAAGTTCAAGAATATGATTTTACTCTTGTAACTAGCAAGAAGAAAAGCAAGCTATCAAACAGCAAGACTCATAAACCAACAAATCCCAATCGGAAATTACACATTGGAACAGCTCTCAATCATAAAGTGCTGGTACAAACTGAACACCCGAGAAAGACACAGACAAAGGGCAGGCACCCTTTAGCTGCGTCCTCATGATCATAGCTTCGTAGAACATTAGAGGCTGCAACTTGCCCTTTAAACAAAATAGGGTTCGGGACCTCATAAGGAAGCACAAAATTTCCATGATTGGTATCTTAGAGTCAAAGCTGGATAGCAAGAAAGCAGAGTTTTTTGTCCACTTCAAGCTAAGAGGATAGGACTTTACTCACAATTTTGATGTTATTGAGAATGGTTGCATTATAGTACTTTGGGACACCACCAGAATCAAAGTCTGGAAAATGATTGCTACTGCACAAGTCATTCACTGCAACATTGTCTGTATTCAGGCCAGAGCCAACTTTTGCTTCAACTTTGCCTATGGCCTGCACTCTGTTGTGACCATAAGACCACTGTGGCAGAACATTTCGGAGTTTAGCACAAATGCTAAGGATCCTTGGCTAATCCTTGGTGACTTCAATTCAGTCTTGTGAGCTGATGATCGTGTCAATGGATCAGAGGTCACTAATTATGAATTGAGGGACTTCTTGGATGTGCTGTCAATCCTCAGGCTTTTCCGACTTGCCTTTCACGGGATGCAAATATACATGGACAAACAATTCTGTTTGGTCCAAAATCGATCATGCCTTCGCTGGAAACATTTTGCCCTCTAGTTTTGCCTCAGCAAACTTTTTGCCCTCTAGTTTCCTTTCTGACCATTCACCATGCCTTATTTCTATTGCTCAACAAGATCGGGCTGGCCAGAAGCCCTTCAAGTTCTTTGACAAACCACACAAAATTTCCTGATATCAAAAGGCATGGCTGGGCCAATAAATTATGTGGCACCAAGCAATTCATCATTTGCAAGAGATTGAAGGGACTCAAAGCAACACTTAAGCAGCTCAATCGCAGGGAATTCTCCCATATTTCCAACAGAGCAATGGAGGCACGTACCAACCTTGAGCAATTCCAATTGCAATTAGCCAACCACCCTCAAGACCTCAACCTTGTTGATCGAGTGGTGCAGCTCAGAAAAACAGCATGCAACCTAAACAAAGCAGAACAAAACTTTTACTTCCAACAAGCTAAATGCACTAATATCAAATATGGGGACAAATGCACCAAATATTTCCATGCCTTGGTGAAAATGAATGTAAAGAGAAACCACATTGCTATTCTTACTCGAGATGATGGAACCCATACAAAATCTCAGCAAAAGGTAGCCATGATTTGTTGAATATTACCAAATGCTACTTGGCACAATAGATGATGTCTCTCTATGCAATCAGAGCATATCTAAATCTGGCCCAAGGCTTTCTTCTTAGCAAGATCAGTGCCATCTTAGCCCAATCTCTTATGATGAAGTTAAAACAACTCTATTTTCTATTTGGGGACAACAAATCCCCTGGCCCAGATAGATACTCTGCACATTTCTTCAAGAAGGCCTGGGACATTGTTGGCCCCTTAGTCACTGAGGCTTGTCAGGAGATCTTCCTCAGTGGTAAGCTGCTAAAGCAATTCAACTATACTGCAATCACCCTCATTCCGAACTCTGCCAATTCTACAAGAGTTGGCGACTTTAGACTTATCGCTTGTTGTAATGTGGTCTACAAAGTAATCTCCAAAATCAATGCAACGAGACTAGTTGAGTTAATGGACTCCATCATCGACAAGGCTCAATCTGCGTTTGTGGGTGAAAGAAGCATGACTGAGAATATATTTCTTGCTCAAGAGCTCATCCGACAGTACAATAGGAAAAGAATCTCACCAAAATGCCTCATGAAAATCGACCTTCGAAAAGCATATGACTCAGTGAACTAGAACTTTCTCAAGAATACGCTGGAGGGCCTGCATTTCCAATGACCTTTGTAAACTGAATAATGGAGTGTGTTACCACTACTTCCTTCTCCATTTCACTTAATGGTGAGTTTCATAGATACTTTAAGGGTCATAAAGGATTGCGGCAATGAGACCCTCTCTCGCATTTCCTCTTTGTTATTTGTCTCGAATATTTGTCCAAAGCCATAAGCATGGCCACAATGCACCAAGATTTCAATTTCCATCCGAAGTACCAGCATTTGTGTATTTCTCACTTAGATTTTTCAAATGATCTTATGATTTTTGCGATGGGCGATGTGTTGTCTATTCAGATTCTTATGAACTGACTGAACAACTTTAAAGGAATATCGGGGCTTCGTGTTAATGATTTAAAATCCAATCTATATACAGCAGGCGTATTGCATATGGACTTGCAAGCTATACTTGATATTACACATTTCCAACTGGGCAACATGCCTTTCAAGTACCTTGACATCTCACTTATTATAGAAAAATTAAAAGTCATGCAGTTTCCTCCATTTATGGAGAAAATATTTGGAGCCATTAGCAATTGGACTGCAAATTCACTATATTATGTGGGACGAGTTGAGCTTATCCGATCAGTTTTACAAGGGACTGAATGCTTCTGGCTATCCATCTTTCCAGTGCCAAGATCTGTCATTGATAACTTCATCAAATTGTACAAAACATTTCTTTGGAATAGACGCAGATCATTAGTGTTATGGATTGACCTTTGTCTCCCAAAAGACGAAGGAGACCAAGGTTTCAGAGACCCCAAATCTTGGAACTTTACCCTCATGTCCAAAATGCTATGGAACTTGCATCAAAAGAAGGATACATTATGGGTACGCTGGGTACACCATGAATTCATAAAAGACCGCAACATTTGGGACATAGCCACACGAAAGGATGACTCTTCACTTCTTAAAAGACTCATTTTGATAAAGGCTCTCATTCGTCATACGTGTGGCTCCAATGAGAAAGTCGTGCAACAGATGACTCTTTGGCAAGCTGGGACGAACTTCTTGACAGCCATAGCATTCAATTTATTCCGGCCCAAAAGCAATCACAAAGCTTGGGCATCCACAGTCTGGAATGATGCAGTCACACTGAAGCACTCTTTCATTCTATGGCTTGGATCAAGAGGCAGGCTATCCAAGAAAGAGAGACTTGGCCTTCCTGCCTCAGAGAGCAATGCCCCCTATGCTACACATGCTCTGAATCCATCAAGCACCTCTTCTTCTACTGCCCTGTTAGCATTAAAGTTTGGGATTCCATTAGGCACTGGATAAGAATAAGAAAAAGTATGACATCAATCTCGAGTGCCTTAAAATGGCTCAAGAAAGAGTCTCAAGGGATATCTTGGATACCGAAAGTCAGACGATGCGCTTTGGCAGCAGCTGTGTACCTCATCTGGCAAGCCAAAAATAAAGCATTCTTTGAAGACACCATTTTGAACACAAAGATATTGATACAGAAAGTTAAAACGCATGTTTACTTTGTATCCCCATGTTTTATCTCTTTTCAACCAGCTTGCTATGATGCATCTCAATGTAAGTCGTGGGCATTTATTGTAAAGCTTCAGTTATATGATTCGCTCGGGTATGCCTGGAGCAACTTTGTAAATATCTTTTGATCAATAAACTCATTTTCATTTTGATCCAAAAAAAAAGTGGTGGACTCATAAGGGCAAAAACAAGGACAATGGATTGATTTTCTCTCAGCAGGCCCCTGCTTCATCAGCTTTTCCTTTTTGCATTATATATATATATATATATAATCAATATTTTTATTATCTTTAAAAATAATTAATATACTCATGTTAAATATCTTTCTTGGGGATATGATTTGCTGATATAAAAAAAAAGCTTGGACAGGACTTTTGTGTTTTCTAGTTGAACTTTTCACATAGTAGGGCTATTATTAATGCAGTATACCAGATATCTTGGTCTGCACGAAGGTAATAAGGCGATTGATAATTAATTAACCAATTATCAATTTTGGATATCTGATCATTAGTTATGGTATTTGTAATTTACATGAATTGCATGCATGTTGTCTTCCTTTTGCATGATAAATAAACAAAAGCCAAAATTCCAGGCAATTTCTGTCATTCCTTTATTTAACATATCAAATTGAGAATCCACAACAGTTTCCCATGATCCAATTGCAATCTTCTGAAACCACAATTCTCCAACAGTTTTAAATCTTGAAATGTAAGAAGAATCCACAGTAGTTTCACGTTACATTGGGGGATTTCATTCCGATAACAACTCTTTAATTGGACCATATATCTTTCCAGTTGGGAGCATGCTAGTGGTGAAGAAGCTAGCAGCTGATATCCTTGGACCAACATGTTTTGCCAGTATTCTATGTTCCACACTTATATACTTGTCGTTTGATATCAGCTGGATATTCAATAAAACAGGTAAGATTAATTTAAGAATACATACTTTCTAATTTTATTACGTACTTTTATAATTATACATTTGTTATTAATGAGTATTTGGATAAGTTGTCAACTATTTATTAGATACTGCATTTTTTAGAAAGATTAATATATTACACTATAATTTAAAATATTTTTTCTTAAAAAGTTTAATTGCATAATTATCATTTTCAATACTCTTCTTAATTTTCATGCAAGTTCAAAGTGGACAATTGAAATAGAACAAAATAAGTATTAAAGTGAATTGTTAACTTTTCTTAATTACCATTATTATTATTTTCATATTATTAGAATCTATTTATGAATTTTAGTGAGTACTCATTTGGAAATACTAAATATTTTCTCTATACTCATCTATCCACATTTTTACTTTTTAAGTGTCCAAAATTTAATATCAAATTTTTAAAATAAATATATTTAAAAGTTTTTTACGGATAACCTTATTAATTTAACGTGTTTTCATCTCATTAAATCATTTAGTTTTGTCATTAATGATATTAATTATAATAATCAAATAATTTCTTTAAAGTTGAAGACTTCCTAAAATTTTTAAATTAAGTGAAATTAAACATTCAGTTATGAGCAGTGTAATTAATAAAAAAAAATTTACAATAAAAAATTAAGGGGAAAAAAGGAAGAGGTGCAATAGAGAAGAATTGCTAACACATGGACAGCCCCGGCAACCCTAAAGGCTAAAAGCTTTGCCGGCCCTATATTATCGTAAAAGCTTACTGCCGGACAGTCATTTTCCCCGCCGGCCGTGCAAAAATGTGGGCATAATTGGGAAGCTTTCTCTTTTTTGCGTTTTTTTTTAATAGAAAGGGTAGCTTTCTCTTTTAAGGGGAAATTGGGAATCTTTAAAGTCAATGATTCTAAAAGGATTCGTACAAAATCTATAAATAAACAATTGTTGCAAGAAGGACTCGTTTTGATTTTTTTTTTTTTTTTAATTACATTGATGGGATGAGGATCTCAAACCGGCTACCTATAGCTATTGGTTAATCATTTAAATACAATCTCTTTGACAAATTATTTTGAAATTAAGATGGGAAAGTGTAAATTAATATCTTGAAATATCAAAAAAAAATTATCAAATTATTGATCTCTTAAAAGTTCCAATTAAATTATACCATTTTAATCGTTTCACCTTGAATTTTCATCTACTTACATTAAGAAATTATGATTTTTGCTATCTTTTTTGGTGAAAAAGCAACCAGTTTAATCTTTCAATTTAAATTTTACCAAAATTCATTAAAAAATATTGTTATTTTTAACAATAAAAGACTAATTTGCATTAATAAAAAATTATCATTCGAAACTTAAATAGCATATTCAACACCAGATATAGCCCATCTCTTTCTATTATTTCCACACTTCTTGACTCCTTCTCCCATTCCCTTCTAAAAAATTCAATGTCTTTTGTTTATTAGCGGTCAAGAGTAAAAATAATCACGTCCCTAATAAGCATAAGAAAATGCCATTAGAATAGTAGTTATTGCTACCAAAAGGAAGGAACTTCAACGGTGGAACTAGCTATGGCCTTTCCACGGTGACGATGTCGACAGTAGCTGCAGCAGCGGCGGAGGACGTCATTTTGCTTGCATATATTTTTGTTGTTGGTTTGAATTTTCTGTTGTTGCTCTGTTTATTGATTAAAAATGATTTTGCAGTTGAATTTCTGTAATTGAGGCAAATACTTGTGGAACTGCTTGAGGTTTTGAGGTTTCTATCGTGGTGGTAACGGCTACGGTATGAAGGCAACAGCAGCTGGATGCGTTTATCATTTTTCAAAAAAAAATTACTGTTTTTTTCCTTTATTTGACTGAGTTAAATTATAATACAATCCGTATATCCTTTAATAATCTTCATAACATTATCAATAAAAAAATTTATCACGTCAACATAACAATCTTATAAAATTAATTGCACTGACAATTTATTTTACATATGAATTTTTCTTGCCATTAATAATATTATTTAAAATATTCTTATAGTTACTGTAATCAAGAGTTCTGAGTTCACAGTGCTAAGTTCCAGTGCTCTTTCCTATTTTAATGCCCAACTGTAGAAAATGAGTTAAATAATTACTAAATAAAATACTAAAAGGAATACATTAAGGCTTAAGCCCTTGATTTAGGGTCCAAGGAATTTAAACCACAAGCCATTGCCGTTGAAGGTGAATAAAATTAACCATAGCCTAGTGGTGATGGGATGCACAGCTAGAGGCAAACTCTCAATGTTCGACAAAGTTGCAAGAGAAGGGCCATTCATTAACTGAATGCACCAAAAAAATAATAATAAGGTGAAAATTATGGGGCCTTCTTGGATCAGCATACCTATTAAATTCTCATAAAAATGAAATGCCTCCCAGAAAAACCTTTCAAAATGTAAGCATGATCAAAACACAATAACAGAGCTTCCCTTCAGCATAATAGATCTACTTGCTCATATTTATCAAATTTAAGAACAAGTATAACCTTCTTTACATCATACAATTTTAAATCCTCGAATAGCAACAAAGTAGGCATAATAATCCCCAACTTTTCATGCAAATTTCAGATTTTTCTCGTGTCGATAATGAAATTAAAACAAAGATTGTGACATTGAGCAATAACACTAGTGTCAAAACAAATGTGTTGAAGAAAAGAACAAGATGAAAGTAAATGTAAACAACAGTAATGTCACAATATTACAAGTTTATCGAACTGTCCCAACAACTATCCCGCCTCGTGGACATTCTAAAATTAAGTATCATTTTACCGACCAAAACTGAACCTAAGAAACCTTCCTAGTTTGTTTTTGGTTTAGGAGCCTTCTTCTTGGGTGCTCTCCTTGGCATGGAATTCTTCATGCCAATGAAAAAGAGTAGTGCACCAAGTAAAACCAAATTCTGGACAAGAAAAAAATACATTACAGTCAATTAAATGAGTATCGTATCATTATTTTCAAAATCAACTCAATAAGACCCATGAACAACAAGAATCATGCCTTTCAAGACAAGCATTGACTTACCTGGACAAACTTGGCAAATAATGGACTAGCTTCCTTACTCTCGAATTCGTAGTTGTAGAAGTCATACAAAATGGGGGTAGTAATTGCCTGGTGCAAGAGCTGCAACAAATACCAAAAAGAATAATTGGTAAGAATGTCTTGTAGCCACTAAAAATTCACAAGCAATGCATGCATTTACAGACCAGAAGATAAGCTCCAAGAGAGCTGCCCAAAACGAAGAGAAAACTTCCAAGCCCCTTCACAACTATAGCTCCCAAAATCAAATGTTTCATCTGCAATAAATAGAGAAATCAGTAAGTCGAGTCCATCTAGATATACCACATCAGATAAGCTTGCTCCTTACTTCAACATGTGGCAACTGAAACCCAGTTTGAGTTGCAACATGCTTTGAGAAAGCATTGAACTTTGGCCTCAATAACTTTGCTGCTGGCCCACCATCGACACCAAATTCATTGAACCTGTATATAAGTAAATAAATAAAAATTTAGTAAAGATTATAAGTATGTGGCCTGGCTATCATCTCAAAAGGATTCTCAAGCCAAGAAATAGACCGAGCTTCTAGGATAAAGTTATAGTACTAAACAAAAAAGTCTTTCACAACCTTCCACGTAATGACACGTGATATCAAATCATCAAACATGAAAACAAGAAAAGATATATCCTTGTAGTTAAAATTACAAAGAAATATTTCCGACAATAGGAAATTAAATCCAACAAACTGGACATATGAGGCACTCATCGATCCCAAGGTGAAAGATAAAAACTTAAGCTCACATTTGCATACTGTAAAGCAGCAAATTTCCCAAAACAGATTCGCTGTTTCGTTTGATCAATGCAAGTGATCAGTTGTGTATATTTACATAGAAATATATCAAGTGATAAAAACATGTGTACCAGAAATCTAACAGCTAGCACTAGAGCATGATGCAGAGAATCTGAGAAATAAATCAACTATTTGTAGGGTGAGATGGAGATTCATGCATGTATATTACCTGGCATTTATAACAATACATGGATCAGATAAGCAATTTAAGGATCCACCGACACATCAGTAGAGGAACATGAATTCTACTGTTTCAAGGCAGCCAACTTTTTCAGGAACATAAACCTTAACTCCTGACTAAGAAGAAAACTAGAAAGAACCAAAGCAACTTTTGATTTTCTACCGTCTGCCACATCAGTCTCTCCAAAAATATAGATCATTGCATTCCAAACACGAATTATAGTAACCACAGAAAAGTAAGACTAAACATCAAAAACTATCAAACTAACTACAAAGGCAAAGATTCACTACTATGAATTGCAGCATAAACCCACAAAGAGCATCTGCATCTGCAACCATGTCGAGGCTCAAATGATAATCATAACAAAAATTATGCAAAATAAGTATATTTATTTCAAAATTATAGATAATAAAAAGTTTGAATTTTTATGAGAAACTCTAAATTTGAATTTTTTTTCATTTCTTCTTAAGAGGAAAAAACCAAAGGGTTACAGAAAAGTTTAAAGAAAATATGCACATTCTAAGAGTTAAAGAATTCCAGGCTAACCCCTGCTTTCTTTGTGAAGTCAAAACGAAACTAAATCTTAGCATCTATGTAAAGAAAGTTCTCACCATTAAAAACACAACCAAACATAAAGTTCCAAACTTTAAACAGATTTCCAACTCCAAATCTTTCCCTCAGTAGATCCAATCCAAAAGAAGAAGAACTTAAACTGACAAAAAATACAAAAATAGAAAGAGCAAAACATGAAGCAATTACAAATTCCAAGTTCCAACCCAAGAACTGAAACACAGAATTCGCCGAACAAACGCAAAGCACAACTGATTAAACATCAACAATTAGAACAGATCTGAGTAAAGGTAAAGAAAAATTTACTCTTGGTATGCAGAGAGGACAAAAACAGAGACAAAAAGAAGCCTTCCAAGGAATGTAAGCAACGCCATTGTTGAAGTATGGATTACTCCAAACACTACCTGAACTGAATCTCTCTCCCTCTGTCTCGAACAGGGTTTCTCCCTCTAGAGAGAAATATGGGACAAAGACAGAGATTCAAATCCTCAGACCAGAGAGAGAATGAGAAAGACCGGACTTGTGTATTGGACTCAACAATATGAAGGACCAATATTTATCTTAGGAGGGGAAAGGCCAAAAAAGAAAGCGCTCTTTTTTTTTCTTCTTTTCCTTGTTTATATTTTCTATTTTAAGTCTTAATTAAATCACATCAATATATATATATATATATATATATTCTCAGAAAGTTAAAAGAAAAAATAATAATTTTGTGCTTTATTTTTTACCTTTCTATTTAAGTATTTAATGATATTGAGCTGTAATACTAGTTAAAGTGCTAAAAGGAATTTGTGAATATACTTATTTTTTTCACTTTTATTTTCTTTTAAATAATTACATTTCCACGATGACAAAATTATAAAAAAACTCAAGTTCATATACTATAAATCTTGCAGTAAATTTTAATTTTTAGTTACTAATACTATAATCAAAGATTTCTTAGAGAACAATTATCATATTCATAAATCTTCTCAATTTTTTCAATAGTTTAAAAATGTGGGAATTTCTTATTATATTTATAAAATTAGATATTAGTTGAATTTTAAAGGACAACTTTAAAGTCCAAGAGGAGTACTTAAAATATAACTTAGAAAATAAATAACTAGTTTAATTTCTTGCCCTATTGTTTTTTTTTTATACTAATTAACAGCATACTAATATGAGAAACTATTTTTACACTGAAAAATTAAGATATCTAATTCTACACTAAACTCGCCTAACTCCTTCTCTTGAAATAGTATGAGTAATTTGATTCCTACAAATATTAATCCAAATATGGAAAACCCATAGACTATAATTATCTAAAATAATAATATATCTCACTCGCAGGTATGGTGAAAAAATACACTCGCCTTGGCTGCTTTTGTTGGTGTGAGTCATCATAAGAAAAGGACACGTAGGTGGACCAATAGCATTTGCTCGATTAGAATAGTAGGATGAGAACGTGGCAGAACCACATGAAGAGTTTCCTGCACTCGTGCCTAAGAGCGTGAGATAGAGTAATAGGCAATTCCATTTAATAGAAATAAATGTTAAAATGATAAATGACACCCACCTCGCAACTATGGACTAGTTTTATATAGGAGAAAGAAAAGAAAATGAGAGTTTTATAAATGACACCCATCTAATTCTAGTTTTATATAGTTTTAAAATGTCATAAATACCATTATATAAAAATAACTCAAACATTTTTAGCCACATCTCTCTTTAATTTACCTCTCACTCTCCCTTCTCTCAAGTCATTCTCTAAGTTTGCATAAAATAGATGATAAAAATGAAGATTGATACCAAAATAAATCAGTAAGATAATAATATTTTCTTACTTCCAAACTACAAAAATACATTTATTTCTTCAGAAAATAATGATTTTAGCTTAATTTTACACAACATAAAATTGACTCGCAATGAATTTGACCATACATTGTTAGCATGACGCGCAACTATTTGAATCATTTGTCATACATAAATGAATGGCTTCGTAAGCCACGCTTTAGGGCATTGTGTGTGGCTATAATAACCACGCATCTTGTCTGAATGAATGGCTCGAAAGAGTGTGCATGCAATATATGGCACGGTATATGATTTTAAAATTTAGTATTTTAGTTTGAGAATATTAAAAATTGTATTATATTATATTTTTTTAAAAATGTATTGTATTGTATTGAAATATTTTGGTATGGTACGACATGTATCAAATTTTTTATCTTTTATTTTAAATATTTTTATCATTAAAATACTTGCTAATTTATCAAAAAAAATAAAGAATGACATGTAAAAGCAAAATAATATGTCTACAAAAATTCATTTTGGACCTCTAAAACACCTATAAAAAAATAACATTTCACACTAAAAATTAAAAAATGAAAGAGTTAAACTTCAATAAGACAAATATATTGTAGGCAATTTCTATTAAAAATACAAAACAAAAAACAACTTCATCACGTAAGTAAGTTCATCCATCAAATCTTAAACTTTAACAAAATACAATATTCAAATTTTATTCATTTATAAAAAAAATTATATTTTTTTATTTTAAAAACTAATATTTCGGTATCACGATACGGTATGTTTTTAAATTTTGAAAATCAAAAATCATATCGTAATTTTTTTTCATTATTAAAATCGTACCGTATTATACTGTAATATCATAAAATTAAATCGAATTTTAAAATACAATATGATATTTTAATTTGTATCGTATAATGCACACTCATAGCTCCAGGAGTCACATGTCATAATTTATCGGTGTGCACACATATATCACAAATTTCATAAAAAAATTATTAAAAATTAATTTTTTTGTATTTTTTTACTATAAAAAATTTACTAATCGCAATTTTTGTATTTTAAACTTTGAAAATATTATTATTTTATATTTCTATTCCTTTTTTAAAATACACGAACTTCTTATCATTTTTAAGATTTATATATCATTTTTCAAAACTTATGTGACCCATTATAAAACTTTTAAAGTATTTTAAGTTGGACGAAATGAAAGTCATAATTTCCAACCCCTCATAAATCGATGGTAGGCTTGGAAACCTACTACGAAAAGCTAAATCTAGAGGATGTAGAAATCTAGAACTAGACTCAGTGACCAGGTGAAATAGTAAACTAACGCCCAAGAGTTGAATTATCCCACTATCTGTTTGTGCTTGGTGTAGTGGTAATCATTAGTTTGGGTGGACTAGGCTAGTCCAAAGCCCAACTGACCCACAAGCCTATCTAATTATGCCTACGATCAATAGACCTTCGGTGGCTCCTCTTTGGCATAATTGATATTTGCATCTTGCTTTTATTATCTCTTTCGGCCATATACCTACGATCATATTATAACAATTCAAATTTTAGTTAAATTAATTTCACAAATATAATAAACACTATTTTTTATCTAATTATAAAATAAAGTTATACATTTCCTATACTACATAATTTTCAATTTATATAATATAAATATTATTATAATTATTATTTAATAATAAAACGTCATGAGATCTGACACTTGCAAATACTAAGCCCTATTAAATGCAAAAAGAAAAACAAAAAAATCAATTCTCAACGTTAAAATTATAGTGTCTTCTTATAGAATAATTATACTAATTTTAATTTTTTTTTTTAAAAAAAATTACGTTCCAAGACCCCACACTCATAAACACTAAAATCTCATTAAATGTGAAAAACTTTAATACTATATTCCCAACATTAAATTTATATTATATACTTATATAATACTTATACTAATTTTATTTTATTTTATTAAAAAAACATCTCGAGACTCGATGCGTGGTGCCGCACCATGCATTGGGCCTTAGCATGCAACTTAGATAGCCACACCCCAAGCCAATGCTCCCCTTCCTCTCCCCAAGCAGCCACAGAAAATTTTAAGGTGCTCAGCCCTGAACACCACGCACTATAGATCACCATGCAGAACGGCTTCGTCCGTGGCTCAAGAAGTCGTGACCATTCAATCGGTTTTGCAACTTTTTTCCCTTTTCCAATTTCTCTCAATTCCAAATTTAATTTGTTTTACCCATCATATAACTAGCATTTCTAACTACAATGAATTCATTTTAACAAGCTAAACATTGAACAAATAAAAAAACATTGAAATTAAAGCCAAACAAAAACCAAATATTTTAACCAAATTTAACAACATTAAATAAGGATGGCGCAGTGAGTGGTGTAGGAAGAATAAATAAGAAGTGGGGGCTAGGTTTTTTTTTTGTGAGAGGAATTAGTTTTTGGGTATTTCATCCTTAAATGGGTGCTACAAAAAATGTATAATGTGCTAGATTTAAAAGCCATGGAAATAAAAAGTTTGATAATATCTAATCAAAATTATCACTTTAACTATTGATTGAGGTCATGTTGAAAAGATTTTGGATAAGGTCTTCCCTATAAATCAAAAGTCTGACTCTACGACTTTCTTTTGGAATAAAATTTTACTAACAAACTCCTATTTAAAAGACGTAATATTTTTTAGTATAAAGTATAATATCATGTAATATACATAATACATATAATTTAGATTCATTTAAAACTTTTCACATAACAACGGTAATAAATTGAATAACTAATTGTGTGATTCTTTTTTTTTCTCAAGATAAATTATTTTATTTCAATGAATTATCTTGCATATTCATGTTAGAAGTTGGAATTATTTATCTAGAGAATAATTTTAGGAATGATTAAGTTTTCAACTTATGATTTTGCTCCCTTTGAATTACAATATATATTTACCTACTTATATATATATACACATACATATAAATTTTGTTTACTTCAATCCTTTTTTTACTAACAAATTTTAAATAGGAAATTGATTTTACCACCTGTCCAAAAACTCTTACTTCAAACTACATTCAATTGAAAAGGAGCTCTATCTTAAAATTACATGAATGGAAATCAACAAAATGAAGAACTAAGAACAAGTATAGTATAATAAAAATCCAACATAATAAGGAATCATGCAAAACCAACTAACTATCATGTAATATATACAAGCAAATGATTGAGCCTCTAACCAGCTAACTATTATATAAAATGCTTGTTCTAAACTTTTTTCCCTTATTTGATTAACTAAATTTAATATGTCAGCAAACACATGCCAATGTCTAAGAAATACTAGTTCATTTTCTTCAACTTACAGCAAAATCCAGCAATATTATGCATGGTGTGATGTGGATGAGATCTTAATGTTGTATCGTATGTCATCAACTACTTAGATCTGCCATACATTGACAACATGTTCTGCATAACCATTTCTTTTAAATAAGGCTATTTGAACATGTATTACTTTATAATAAATAAATAATTGAAGTATTTATAGAAAATATACATATTATAGAGGATGGTAAATAAAGTTTAATAAACGTTTGCAACTCCTTTTCTTTGTCTATTTTGAGAAAGGTTCCAACTCTTTATAGATGATTCTCACAAAAAGTATATGAAAAAAGAAAAAATTTAGAAAGATCTATTTTGTTTTTGAAAAAAACTTATATTGACCAAAATCCAAAAAAAAAAAAAAAGGATGTTAGAGTTAAGATGCCAATTGTAAATTGTGAATAAAGGAACATGGTGATTTTCATCCTTAACATTTAGTCTTTTGATAAACTTGGTCCTTTTTTTTTTGTATCTTGAGTTTTTAGCGCTTTTATGATTTACGTCTTTAGTACTTTTTATCAAAAATGTCTTTTTTTTTTTAAAAAAAAACAATCTAAACATTATGTGCGATTAAATAAAGATAAAATTGGTTTGCAACATTGCTTCAACAGAAAAGTCCAATTTACCTTTTCTTAAAAGGCCAAAGGACCAAATAACATCATTTGTCCCAAATCATAATCCCTCATAATTGATCATTTGTCCCAAATAAGAATCCTTCCTAATCGATCTATTCTAGGACTTTTCTCTATATGTTCCAAAAATAGTACAATCTTACTTCATATCATAAATGCAAACTAAGATTTCAATTTAATATAAAAAATAGCAAATCACAAAACATTTAACCCCAAATTTTCATTTTTCCTTTTGGCAATTAAAACCTATAATACACCACTTGGATATATATATATAATGAGTTGAAGAAAAAAAGTTCAAGAGAAGGACTAAGATTGAGATGCAATGATGTCTTGTATCTACTTACTATAATATTTTAAAAAGAAAAGCATATCCTTCAATTATGCTTTCCATGGCTAAATACCAAATTTGAGTGAAAAAGATGTTGAATTAAAGTAGACAAAAAATACATATACAATTAAAAAATGCAGAGAACCAAAGGCTTAGAAAACCGTATCCCAAAGTAAATTATTTTACAAGCACGTTGAAAATTACCTGAATTCTTGAAGAAAAAAAAAAGAAAACAAAAGAATATGTAAAAAAAACATGGGTATAGGATTTGTATGCTTTCTTTTTATAACTCAATTTTCAAGTTTACGTCTAATTATGACTATAGCAACCTCGACCCCTCAATACTATTATCATATAAGTCGCTAGATGTGTTTAGATTGACCAGGATTTGTGAGTGATCCAATAACTTCTCACCAAAGTCCAACCCCAGAAAAAAGCAAATAAATTGCTTCCACCAAGAATTGAACCCACATTATTGGGATGAGAGTATGTTTGCATCCACCTCCTTTGTCATTCCATCTATGCCTCATGAGACCTAATATATTTTTCTTCTTTCAATGTTAGGGGGTAGTTAAGGAATGAAAAAATGTTATATTGTTGGTTGAGGTGGGTTAGTGTGTATATGTCTCAAATCTGATGAATTTTTAATATGAATAAAACGACGACTTTGATTGTTAAGCAATACATGTATTAAGTTTGATTAGAACCTAAGATATGATTTTTCCATAAGAAAAAGGATTGGAATTCATCAGACTTCCAAGATGATAAAATTTCAAATTTTTTGTTCGATTGTAATGCTCGATTTCAAATTTCTAAGCCCAATCTTCATGTTGGGAGAAAAACCCTTGAGCAAATCCATCACAAGAGTTTTTGATATGGGGCAAATGATGTTCTTTGATCATTTGCCATTTTTAACAAACGGTAAAATGAACTTTTTTATTGAAGCAATGTTGTATATCAGTTTTGCCCCTATTCAATGGCCCACGATAGTTTTACGCCACTAGCTAGTCTTGCTTGCCCCAATGGCCCACAATGTTAAGATTGCTATGAAATTTTGATAAAAGTACCAAAGGCTTAAATCATAAAAAAGTCAAACCCAATATAGCTAAAGAAAAAAATACCAAAGTTATCAAAAGGCTAAACTTTAATGATAAAACCAACAATCTTTCTAGTGGATAAATTGTAATAGTACAACTACCATTCTTTTTTTAAAAAAATAAAAAAGAAAAAAGTTTAAAAGTTCTATTGTTTTTTGAGGTGGGTTAACATATGTATGCTCAAATATGATGAATTTTGAATTTGAATAAAACGGAAACTTTAGTCGTTGAACAATACAGGTTCTAAGTTTGATTAGAATTTAAGAAATGATTTTCTCTATAAGAAGAAAGATTGGAATTCATCATATTTCCAATCTTATAAAGTTTCAAATTTCTTCTTTCATTGCAGTGCTTGATTTCAAACTTCTAAGTCCTATCTTCAAGTTGGGAGAAAAATCATTATGGAGATTGATTATGAGGGATTCTGATTTAGGGCAAATGATGTTCTTTCGTCATTTACCTTTTTAACAAAAGGTAAAATAGTTTTTTCAGTTGAAGCAATGTTGTATATCAATTTTATCTATATTCAATGGCTTATAACATTCAGGATAAAAATATCAAATAAATTATAAAAACATTAAGGATCTAAGATACAAAAAACAAAAAAAATGGACCAAAGTTATCAAAATGCCAAACTTTTAGGATGAGAAACATCAATCTTTTCGGTAGATAATTTGTAATAGTACTTCTTTCATTCTTTAAAAAAAAAAGGAAAAAGAAAAAAGCTGAAAAGGTAAGATATAGTCTCTGCTTTTTTTTTTCTTTGATAATTTTTTAAATTTTGTTCACTAATAATTTTCTTTGATTATTTTGATTTTTTATGACTGTTTTAAAAATCATTCTTTCCAATTTTTTCATATGAATTATTAGATCATTCTATTACAAACTTATATTCTTCATTTAATTTAATCAAAATATTTTGAAGTCAACTAATATCAAATTTGTTCTTAAAAGTTAGTTGACTTCATATTATTTTGATTAATTTAGATAGAGTGAGTGAGATTTTGTAACAAAAGAATTCATACAAAAAACACATAGGACAAAAATTATCGATGAATATAATGGCAAAAATAAACATTATGAACAAAAAAGTTTGAAATAATCATTAAAGGCCATTTTATTTTTATTAAAAAAATATTAGAGACTAAATAAGATATTTATCCAATAACAATTATTACCTCCGAAACTTGTAACATATCAAAACTTCAATTCTTTTTAGTAATTCCAAATGATCTTATAAATTCATGTTAAATATACTATTTTAAATATATATAAATTTTTAAAATTAAAAGTATATCATTAAATACAATATTATTCAAATCCAAAATATTTTATAATAGGAAAAACAAAAATTGTTCCATCAAATTATTTTTTATTCTTTATTTATTCCTTTGTATTTTATTTTAATTTTTATTATCTTTGATAAATTTTGAACAATTATTATATTTATATTCTTTGCCATCCAAAATGGTGGTTTTAGGCCAAGATGACTTTTCCTCCATTTTCGAGCAGGGCAAAATTGTCCTCTTTCCTTCTACTTTCATGTAATAATTTTTTTTATATAAAAAAAATCCCATTCTTTAACTTTCATGTAAAATCTACCCATACTGCAATTTCCGTGTTATAATTACCTCATATTCTCAAATTTTATACAAAATTAAAGAGAAAAAAGATTATTTAGATCCCTACCTAAAAATGAGAGATAAATTATATTCATCGAAAATCACCCTTTTGTGACAGAAGATATAAATAACATGAAAATAAAAATTTATGAAGAGATAAAAAAATAAAAGATAAAAAAATAGAAATAGAGATTAAAAATAATTTGAGGGCAAATCTTTTCCTTTGCAATAATTTAACATAATTGTTAAACAGGACCACTAAATATCAAATCGTACGTTCAAATACAAAATAATTAAACCCTTTATAAAACATAATTTTATAATTTACAAAAATAAATTTATAGAAAAAGTACGATCCAAATAGCCATGCATTTCTCCAATAAAACACACCATAGAAGGAAGAAGCGTCAGCCCCAAAGTCACCAACCAAAATTAAGTTTTGCCTGCACAACTCCAGAGGAAGACAGAGACAGAGCTTGGAGGGCGAGCAGATCAGTACCCCTAGTCCCCCTGATTTGCTCTCTCTCTGTGTGTTTCCTGGTTTGAGGCAACGACCAATAGTGATTTGCGGCCACAGAGAATAATGGGTTTCTTTTCATTTCTTGGAAGAGTTTTGTTTGCGTCTTTTTTCATCCTCTCCGCTTGGCAAATGTATGTATGCAGTGTTGACTCTATTCCCTTTTTCACTGTTGATTTTTTTTTTTGTTTTTATTCAGATCTGTTTGGTTCAGTGACGAGTGGTTCTGTTTCTTTGTGTACTTGTGTACTTTGTTGTTAGATCTAGCTGCTTTAGCTTCAGTTTCTGCTTCACTATGTTGTATGCATATATTTTTCATCTTGGTTATGTAGATGGGGAATATTAATTAAGGTCTGCTTCTGTAGGGCCTGAGAAGGGCTTGATGTAAAGGGTTTTGCTTTATGACGTATTCTGCAAATAATCCCTTTTAATCTAGTGTTTGAGAGTTGTGCATAATTTGGTTTTTTCTTTCAGTTGAATTGATCACAAAGGAAATTATGGGTTCTTTTATCTTCTAATGGGGTGGGGAAGGGGCGTTGGGGCATCTTTTCCTACTCTAATTTACATATTAGGTGTAATAGTTATAAAGATGTTGGATTATGGTGCATTTTCTGTTAATTTTCTGGGTGTTTGCTTTTTCGTTGATTGTTGTCTTAGTTTGAATGTTTTAGTCAAGTCCTATATGTAGTGCGCACCTTGGTGGCAGAAAAATCAGCTAGTTTTTGTTTGGAAGCTTTTGCTGTTTCACATATGTAAAATTACTCCTAGCCTCTGTTTTTTTAATAGACTCAGTAATTTTCAAGTCTTCAAAGCTGAATACTCTATTTTTTTTCATTTGGAAGGTTGACCCCCGCTAACCTAACTGCTCTTGTCTTCATCAATTTAGTTGTTTTTTGTTTTATTTCCTCAACATTTTTATCATACAGTGCTTCTACTTGAAATAAGAGTTTAAAACAAGCATAAACTAATGATGTATTCTGGTGTTTTTAACTATAATCAAGACTTCAAAATTTTACTACTGCATTTTAACTCTGGTTACCAGAATCAGGAAACTATTTAGCCTCAGCAGAAATTTTAAACCTTTGCGAATAAAGCTTAGTAAGCTATTTATTTTTGAAAATTTCATCTTACCATATCATTGTGGACTGGAGAATTATTGCTTAACTTAGTTTATATATTGCCCTGGACCCCTGGTTGCATGCCAGAGAAAAGAAGAAAGAGAAGGAGATTATGATGTTACTGACCATTCTTATGTCATTGTAACGTTCTTGGATATATGATTGACTGATTGTATACGAGTAATAAATCAGCTTATAAATTAGATCAACCTAGGCTGTGATATTGAAAATTGTGAATTGGAAGAAACCTAGTTAGAAGCTTCCACAATTTCCAGCTCTGCAATTGACAATCTAGTGGTTGATCAATCATATAAAAACATTTTTAAGGGGGGAATCTACTGAGGGTGACTGCTTTTAGTTATAACCTGCATTTAATAAAACTGAAATGAGAAATAAACTTTGATTTTCCATCTGTTTCTCTGAATCCCAAAATCATGCACAAGATGTAGCTACTCAGGGGATCAGAAATATGGGCTTTAAGCCAATGTTTTTCTATAGGTGTTTTATGGCATGCTTTGGAAAATTGCTTCCTTAAGAAAATATTACTAATTTAAATAAAGTGTCCATAACTGGGTTGTCATTGGTAAACTATTTACGATAAATTTACAGGATTTCGTAAAGCTGAAGACTATCCACCTGGCCTTTTATCTGAATTAACCATGTTAGAAACATTAGTTTCTGCGTTTTCATTTTTTTTTCTATTCTTTTTCAGCTTGTACCTTCTTGTTCTCGAGTTCATAATCAGAGTTCATAATCAGATTCCTTTATTTGTGCTTAATGATTACAGTATTACTTGTAATCTGCTTGCTTGGTGATCATAATCTTTAGATAGTCTAATTTTTCTTTTCATTTAAGTGGCTTGATTCATGTGAGATCACATAAATGGGTCAAAATATCACTTCTTGAAAGCAAAATTAGAAATAATAGATTCTCAGATTGCAGATGCTGGTTCAGTCATAAATGAAAAATCATCTTGTTAACTTTCCCCTTGAGAAAAATACAGTCTTCAGCATTTTGGGGACAGTTTAGAAACTGTTCATAGCAAATGTCTTCTGCTGACAAAAGCCTGTGCGACATTTATTTAATATCCCTTTTTTAAGCATTGTAGTTTGTTTAACAATGAATTAAAATGGCTCCAACTAGTGGTGCAGTGTCATAATGGGTTGGCTGAAAAGCTTCCTGTAATTTGCGTTAGTTCATATGCAGAAATATAACAATTAGAAAATTTTAACTGGTTTATTGAGGTGATTTTTCTCAAGAACTAGTTGTGATCTGAATTATTGGTATAATATCAAGGTATCCACATGTCTTTTCTACAAAGTATCCTGTCTAAAAGAATTGGCTACATATATCTTTTTGGAATTTAACTTGATTTATGAATTTATAGACCTCATAAATTGCCATGTTTTTTTGTACTTCTTTCTTATGTTTTGCCTATATTCTGCCCCTCCTATATTCTGCCCCTCTTGAGTCAGAGCCATTTTTGCCCCATTTTGGTAAAACAACTACTGAGTCTTGCTTCTTGCTTTGATGAATTTTGCCACATAAACGATTCCTCATATGCAATAATGTCTTAGCAAAACAATCTTGAATATGCATTTATACTTCTCCAATTTAGGTGGAAGTTCAAACTGGATTTTTGGTGCTTTTGTTCTGGCGTTGAAAGATTAAACTTCACTATTTATATTTTAAATTCATATTTCCCTTGTATTGTTTCTTGGTGCTTTTATTTTGAAGTTGAAGATTGCTACAGTTTTATATTTACTACCATCTCTTCTCTGCTTTTCTTATTTTTGTATATGAACCTATGGGGAAAAACAGTAGAACAGTAGTCATGCTTCTGTAAATTTGGCTTGTAGGTTCAATGAACTAGGTGAGGATGGAGGACCTACAATAAAGGGATTGGCACCCAAAGTTGATGTCATCCAGAAATTTCTCACTTCAAAATTTGGAGAAGTGGGGCTCAACATTGATGTAAGGATATGGTTGCACTTTTCCATGCTACTTACCTCCATTTCAAAATATAGGTTTTTTTAAACTTTTACACATGAATTAAGGATTTAAAAGACATTGCATTTTTTTTTAAGTCAAACAACCTAAAAAGCCTTCAGTCAAATCACAGAGGAAATTGAAGAAAGACTAATAAAGGTAATACTGGGTAAAAAGAAATAAATCTTATCAATTTTCATAGAAGGACTTCTTTTCAAAAACAGCTTTTCACTTCTAAAAACACCTATGTTTTGAAATGGAGGTAGTACTTTGCAATGACTTATATATTTGCTAGTATTTTTATGCACTGCCTTTTTTCAAAGTTGTAACATGAAGATGCATTCAGCTTAGGCGCGTTGTTGCTGTCTCTATTGTTCTTAAAGCGCTGGGAGGATTGCTCTTTGTATTTGGCAGCTCAATGGGCGCATACTTACTTGTAAGGTTCCCTGTTCTTAGGATGTTTATTCTGTTATTAGTTTATGTGTCAGTGCTTATCAAGCATTGAAAGTTTCAGGATCAGATAATTTCCCTTTCTCATGAACTTTGATCTGATCAGAATTATGCTTCTATCATTGCAGCTGTGCTACTTGTTCTATGCTGCTCCACTCTTCCAAGACTTCTACAACTATAAACATGATGAGCCAGAATTCTTCCACTACCTACAACAGTTTATACTGGTTAATTTGCTTTACATTTGGATAGGTTCTAGTATCTTTTATATACCTCATGCAAACTTTGCTTAATATGATTTATATTTCTTGGTTGCAGTGTTTGTCACTCGCTGGCGCATTGTTATATTTCTTAGGGATGAAAAATTCACTTTCAAGGAGGCTCAAGAAGGCCCCAAAAACAAAGGCTGCTTAGAGATACTGAAGAAAGAAAGGGTAGCAGATTTAATCCTTGTCAAGGGGGGTCTAATTCGTAGATCTGAAGACATGGATTACTAGCTATATACTCGGAATACGTATTTTTTAGGGTGCTGCTTTGAGTGGTTTTCTTGTAGTAGTTTGTCTTTCCTCCACTTGGATGTAATTTAACGGGTTGGATTATAGAAACCTTGCTTTAAGGGCTTGGGTATTTGGCCTTATTTCTGAAGTTATGAATGCAAGTAACCACGTTCTTATTTTTAACTTTCCTCTCTTTTGGTAGGCTATGAACGCCTCTGTATTAAGCACGTCATTTTAAATTCTTGATAGTTTGGATGGTTCGGAGAAGAAATCATTCACTTTGATACTTGAATGGATTCTTGTTTCCTTTGAGCCTGTAAGAGCTATATTCTTGTTGATGCCTGCTTGTAGAAGTTCTCTCTTGCAACTTGCAAGAATGCAGGAAATTTATGTAACCACGGTTACTGGTGTCATGAAAATACAATGATTGACAGTTGGTCCTAATAATGGGACTTGAAACAAACCCTGGATTAGGGATTCTATTGAGATTCTTGAGTAGTATTTGTATTGTTTTCCATGGTCAATTCATGCGGATACTACATGACAAGTTTTAAGAGGCTACTGTATTCTTATTTTATCAGGTGCCAGCATATCAAAAGAGGAGGGGGTGGGGGAGAGGGGGAATGTTCGCCCCATTTTCTTGCCTGTGCTGAAATTCTTAGGTAAATTTGGTCTTCTATATCACATACATTATACATAGAAAAGGTTGTATCATATTTAATACATTGTTATATTTTCTCCAAAGAATATAATTTTTTAAGTATATGACAAAGATGACAATATTGAAAATGAACACAATACTTTTACAACATAAAGAGTTGCATGATTTGAAATTAGGAGTTTAGAACTAAAGGGGTTCTCTTTTAAATTTAAATGTGTTCACGTTGTAAATTGATTGGATTTGATTTACCTATTTAAAACCCTTTTAACACCTTTTTTTAAAACATCAGAATTGCCAATTGGTGTTTTTCTCCAAAACTCTTCCATATTCATTGTCTAAACCAAAATATCTTTTTCTCTCAACTTTATATTCAATTCAAATTTTAACTTCATTCAAATTTGACCGTTCGACTCACAAAGTTAAATTAAATAATTATTAATTTTCTTTTAAAAACTATTTTTTAATACTTTTGAATTTAAATAATAACTTGAAATAATAAATTTATTAGTATTTTAACTATGTTTAATAAATAGGACCAATTTAAATCAAATACAACATTCCAATACAAAAATATAAAATTCAACACAAATAGATTTTCTATTCTTAGTTCTCAAATTTAAAAAATAAAACTTAGGTGTTGAAAATTATATTAGTTTTCCAAATTATATAGTCGGTTATTCAGTGTAGCTAATGAGTTGTACCCCATCAAGTGATACATTCAAATGGCACCATTTTAGGAAATTTTATTTGTAATACTATTTTGTTTGTCTATCATTTTGATAATATTTCTTTTCTGCTGGCTTAATACTAATCATAGGGGGATTTTGGGTACTTCATTTATGAATTTGTTTTAAAGTTTTTTAATACATAATGATGGGGAGATGATATTGGAACTTGGACTATTTCTTATATCGCAATTTATTCTACATTTTTAAAACTTGATATATTTTTTAATAATATTTATCTCTAATAGAGTCAATTTATACTTTTTTTTCTCCATTGAAATAATTTCATATCATTTGATGTGTATTGAGAGAATTGTGAATTTGTGGAGTTTTCTAGCTAGATGTTTAATTATGTTAATTGATTTGTTTATCATAAACGATTTATAGTTTGATTAAACATTTAAGATTTTAATTTGAATGATTTATTATACAAGGTTTTTATCTTATTTTGTATGGTTCAATTTTTTTACTTTCTATTTTAAATATTTAACATATGGGTAAACTTGTGGGTTAGTATTTTAAATACTTACGATGATAGGTTAAATAAGTAAATTTACGGATTGACAATTCAATTTTTATATATTTAATTTTCATATCATATTATATTGAGTTGACACATTTATTTGTGTTGAAATATTTAGATATAATTACTAACTATGTCATGCATAATTATTTAACATTGTTAATATAGGGTGTAAAAAGATTAATTTCACTTAAAAATTTACATCATCCAATTCATGGGTAATTATCCAAGTGTAATTATCCAAGTAAACCTTTTAGGTCATGTTTGGATTAGAGTAGTTGGATGAGATAAAAAAAGAATTGGAAATAGAGGGGCAAGACTAAAAAGATTAGTGCTTACTTTGTCCGCAATTTAATATCTACATTTTTATTTTTAAATGTCTAAAATTGAATATTACTTTTTAAAATAAATATTTCATTATTAAAAGTTTCATTAATCAACTCATTAATTTAAGAGTTACATTTAAATAATTCATAAAATTCTACTAATAACTATATTTAACAAGGATAATATAATAAATTACTAATGTCAAATAAATTCATTAATTTTTGTATTAAATGTAAACATTAATTTTGAACAAATAAATTATATTTTCTTCATTCATAATTAAATGTCCACATTTCTATTTTAGTTTATCCAGAATTAAATATTCATTTTTCTTAAATAAATATATTTTTTTATTCAAAACTCATTAATAATCTCTTTAATTTAAGAGATTTATATATTAATAATTCATTATCTTCATCTTAATTTAAGAAATTTACATCTCGCTGAACTCATCAATCTCATAATTCATTATATTAATATTAAAAATAATTTTATAAATTAATTAAAATGAATGAAATTCCTTAATTGTTTTTTAAAAATGACTTTGAATTGTAATAGGAATGAGTATTTTTCATGACGTAAGCATTAATAAAATAATGATGTTGTTTCCGCGAACCATTGTCCAACATTGGTCGATGCATCTTCCCGGTTCGGACGCATTCCTTTAATGCTTTTAAGACGTTCTTTTTACAAAATAGCCCAAACTTCTTTTAGCTTAGCTCTGAGAGGCTCTCCAATCCAAAGTAACTCTTGCTCATGGTGAGCACTTCACCTCTCACACGCACACTAGAGATGGAGACTTATGCTTCTTGAATTGCCTAATGTAGTGAACTTTTACTTTTTCAATTTTCAGGACTATCTCAAAGTAGTAGTTCCATCGCAACTTCTTGCTGAACGTGGCTCCAATCTTGTTGTGATCAATCCAGGTTCATCCCAACTTACCAACTTTTACTCTCAACGCATAAAGATTCATACTTTTTTTTATCTGGGTTCATAATTTCTTCTTTTTGGGTATAATTTCTTTATTTTTGGCGTGACACGTAGTTCTCTCTGTTTTCCCCCCCAAATTTGAAAAGAATGTTAATTTTTCAGGTTCAGCAAGTATAAGAATAGGATTGGCTCAACAAGATGCACCATTGAATATTCCTCATTGTATTGCTCGACGAACTGCTGCGACCAACCAATTACCCAAGAAAAATGTTCAAGATCAGGTGGACTGGGGAGTGGGGGTGAATTAGAAGAACCCCATTAGTTTAAATGTTTCAGATGTTTAGTGAAATGCAATTTATGATACGTTGTTTTGATTTTTTCAATTCGTGAGAAGTTTCTTGTTTATTCTTTTTATTTGTGCCTACATGTGTTTTTCAGGGCCTTAATTCGCAGGTTACCACAGCGCAACATATGGAACGTGAAAAGGCATATGATATTGTAAGCTAAAATAGACTAAATTTTTTGTCAATATTTTATGTTGTTGTTTTTAGTAAGAAGGACGGTTTTCTTTTCTTTTCCCCCCTCCAGATTGCCTCACTGTTGAAAATTCCATTCTTGGATGAAGAGGTTGCTAATAATTCATTTCCGCGCAAGGTAAACTTGATTTTTCTTCTGGATGTTAATATTTAATTTGAAAGGTTAAGCGGAAAGGCCTCTTATTTATTTATTTTATTGGCTGATTTGAATGCTTTTATGCTTGAGAATAATTATGAAGCTAGATTAGAAATAGAGAAAACAAAATGTTGGTTTCTGTTATTGTGTACCATTATCCAGATGAAGTGGTTTTCTATTTCTCAGTTGCTCATTACAAGTAGAAGTGCCAATGAGAGGAATGGTCATATAAATAGCAGAATCTACTTGAATTTGTTGAGTCTCCTGGTTAGATACTATAGTAAAAAGAAACTATTATGTAGATGGGTCGATGTTGATGCTTATCCTCCACAAAGTAACAAGAAAGAGACAGCGCTTACTTGGACAGATGTGTATGAGAAGACTACTGATGAATCCTATATATCAGGTAAGATAATTGCAGACTATTACATCCCCTTATATTCTTCTGGCTGTTATCTTTAAGGAGTAGGCTAACTGATACTTTTATGTAACTGTACTGTATTATTTGTGGAATTTATTTGCTAATGTATGGTCAATGTCTCATTGGATTATCCTAAACTTTAGTTCAACACTTTGAGCAAAACAATAAGTATTGAGACTTCCCAAATTCATGTGTGGCATGTTATTAGAAACTTATTATTGGTGGAAATCATTAACAATATCAATATGAGCCTCATCTTTGCCAGGATGGAGCCTCCATAGTTTAAAAATTTATGGCCCAAGCTTTGCTATGTGTTAGTCTGTGACTTGAAGCAGTTTTCTTTTGCTTTAGACTTGGTCCAAATGAGTGTTAATGGCAATGGCTAGGTGAACTTTGCACGACCAGTAGGTGTGCTTACAAGAAGTCAGTAAAATGGCGTGTTCATACATTAATCAAATTGCACTCATACATTTCACAGATCATAATATTCATGGCCGTTTGACGATAGATTTTTCGTGTATTATGTTCACAGTGAATTGAGGAAGGGTTTTTTCTTTTCCATGTTTTAACAGAAAATTCACTGGGCAAACATAATGCTGGTGATTCCCCAGTTGAGAAGGAAGGTAATGAGAGCTCTAGTATGGAGGCTAGTACAATTGAACATAGATATAAGGAATATATCTTTGGTGAGGAAGCAATGAAAATATCTCCAACTGAGCCATATAGCTTGCGCCGTCCTATCCGCAGGGGTCATCTGAATATATCTCAGCATTATCCTTTGCAGCAGGTACCATCATATGGTCATCTCTTAACTTTGTGGCCTGCCTCTCGTATCCATACCATCAGATGCCATCTGCCTACATTTAGTCATGGACTCTGCTAAGATACTAAGTTGGAAGTTATGTTTTTCATACTCATATAAATGATAACTTGTGCATTTATTGCTTTGGAACACCTGCAGGAAACTTCTATATCATATTCTTGTTAATGAGTCACGGTGCATCTTTTTGCAATAATTATCAGGTATTGGAGGACTTGAATGCTATCTGGGATTGGATCTTAACAGAGAAACTACACATCCCTCAGAGTCACAGAAATATGTACTCTGCTATTCTTGTCGTCCCTGAAACATTTGATAATCGTGGTAAATATATATTACATCTTTTTTTTCCCCTTTTATTCTGGAAGCCAGTGATTGTGTCTTCTTCCAGAAAAGTTCATGCATCGAGAATTGTAGTTAGTGGAAACTGTTTAAGAAAGTGCTGACGGACACATAAGACTAGTTGAAGTGCACATTCTCCTTTATAGCTTACCTTATTGTTGAATTACTGACAAATGGAAGTAATTGTAACATTGCACTATTGTCTGGAGATCATGACAACCACAGAATTTGTGAAACAGCTTATTGAGCTCAGAAGCATGACACATTCTCCTCTTATCTGCAATAGATTATTGGTAAAATGGATTTACTAGATTTGAGTTGCATTTTGGAAGTTTTCTGGTAAAGATGGTATTATGCCTCGAGCAGAAAACTTTCTTCCTGAAACTAATCACATCTGGTACTTTGTTGCTTTTCCCTGTGGTGAAGCAGAAATAAAGGAGGTGTTGTCTATTGTACTGCGAGATTTACACTTTGGCTCTGCTGTAGTTCACCAGGTGAATAGTTACTGAATATAATTTCTAATTCAATTTAACAGTAGAAGCACAGTTAACCTTGATTCTAGCCCGGAGCTGGTGGGCTCACTAATATATAATTAAAATTGGTATAGCTCTCAACCCCCACAGATTTTCCTTGTGTGCATGTTTTCTTTGTATATCAAGTCATGTTTATATTTAGCCAGTGGTGCAGGAAGGTCTTGCAGCAGTTTTTGGAAATGGGCTATCAACAGCATGTGTTGTAAATCTTGGTGCACAGGTGACTTCTGTTATCTGTATTGAGGTAAGTTCTGGATTTTGAAATGTGGCTATACATTAAATGTCACTATAGATCATTTTTGTCTTTTTTTGTTCTTTGGATTCAAATAAGATTTGGTTTTGTTAATGCCTTCTTCCCAATACACAGTTTCATGAAGTAAAATAGGAAAGGTGAATGATTGAGCTTCTCATCTTGCTTGAGGTGATTGACTATGTTTTAATGATAAATCTATATGTCTCTGTCATGGTCTTTGGTCATCTTCAGGATGGAGTGGCCTTACCAACAACGCAGATTACACTACGTTATGGTGGAGAGGTGAGTTCCATTTATTCAACTTCATTATATTCCTGCAGAGGTGTCAGCATTGCAGGTCATACATTTTGAGTTTAGCTAATGTCCTTGCAGTAACTGGATATTAGGCTTAGGCATGAGAATTATGTAGTTGAGTGTAAACTTACAAAAAGAATTGGATGAATTAAGCCCAGAGAAAATACTTTAGTAAAAGTACTAGAATGGCTGCTCTTAAGACTCGGTTTATCAAATGCAACTGCTATCATCATGTATCAATTTTTTAGTTTTCTTCAGGAATTTAGTAAATTTTGTTGTTCTTTTGGTGGCTGAAAGGCTCTTGTGTTTGCTATAGATTTCGAACTTCAAGAGTGATCTATGATGGGAGCTTCCCCCCTTGTGCTTTTTGTACTGATGCTTCTCTTTTTCTTGGATATGGAAGTTTCTCTAATCAATCAGCTGCTAATTGGGAAGAGAAAAGAATTTAGCAAGTTCATATAGATGTGTAGTCCATGTTAAGGCATATAAGATATGAGAAGAATTGATAGTTCATGATACTTCCAAAGAATAGTTCTCTCTCTCTCTCTCTCTCTCTGTGCCCATATAGATATGTCCTTGAGACATTTGCTCAAGAGGAGATTTTATTAGTTCTCATCTCATTTATATCTCTATTATGGAGTTCGAGCTTGTGAAAATTGCAACTTCTTTTTGTTGGTCCAGTCACTTTTAGAGTACCTCTAGGGCATCTTGTGAAAATGGAAATAATAGATGATACTTGTAAGTTTGATATATCATACTTGTATATTGTTTGATACCTTATTTTAGCATTTGGAAGCGCACTGAGACAATATCCCTAAACTAACAGGCATCTTGAATGTGACCACCAATTGATTTGTATTTTCCCTTCTACTGTTGACCCCAAATTTCGCTTGTAATCATATTTTTCAGATAATAATTACTGCAGTGGCAAATAACTGCAGGATATATCAAGATGCCTTCTCTGGACCCAGAGGCACCATCAAACATGGCCACCAGTTCGTACTGATGCTCTAACAAAGCCTGTTGATTTATTAATGCTAAACAGACTCAGGGAATCCTATTGTTCAATCAGAGTGAGTCCACCTAGTTTTTCTAATCCAAGCTCATTTATTCCACTGAATGATGCTTCCCTAAATGAACTGCTAGAGTTACTTTTTACCGTGTTCGATTATTGCTGATTATCCTTTTGTCAATATTATGTGTTTCTGAGGTGCTAGACTTTGAGGAAGAGGTTTCTTGCAAATCTGCCAATTTACTTTATTTGTTTCCTTTCTTTTGACTCTAATGCTTTCAGGCATTTGGATAAATTCATTCAGATGTAAATTTTTTGTTTTGCTTGACTCAGCTCTTTCTTTGAGGATCATCTATGTGCACTCCTTTTAACATGTTCAGTCATTTTTCTTGGTTATGCATATGCCATTGGAGCTTTTCGAACCCTTGTTTGCCATAAAAAAAAGAGGCAAACATTTTTGCTAATTGATGGCCTCTTTTTGTGGATTTACTAGTTCTTTTCTGATACTACTCCTGTAACAGATCATTTCCGCTGATAAATTTTCTATGTTCATTCAGGAGGGGGAGTTTGAGACTGTTGTTGTAGTTCATTCATATGAAGATGGCATGCCACCTGGATCTCATAAGACAAGGCTAACTGCTCTTAATGTATGCATCTTACCACCAAAATCTCATCAAATATCCTTCACTTCGTAAAAACAAAATGAAATTTAATTAATCATGTATAGTCGCAGCTTAACCTCTAGCTTATACTCTTGTACCATCATGGGTAAAGAGGAAGAATGGAAAAAAGAGAAGATAACCAGATACCTAAACTTTGAAGTTCAAGTATTTGTACTTTGCCTGATTTATGAAGCCCCCATCGGCCTACCCCCAATTCTTGCATTTTGCTAGTAATTTTTCTGGCCAAGTGGGTATTTGTCTTCAATGCTGATTGGTCACTGTTGAAGTCCTTTGTCCTTTGCAATTTTCTACATCAGAAAGAACATACATTTTTTTTTTTAAATGATGAAAAACAATGATCTATTGATACTACCACTGCATATGTTTTTACATGAATCTCTGCATAAACAGGTTAACTAAGTTAACTTGTTTCTAATCCCAGTCGTGTAATAGAAAAATATATGAATAGTGATTACTGTAGATTAAATTAGATGGACATCATTCTAGTTTTATACTAAGTAGAAGATTAAATACTTTGAATTGTTTAACTATGAACGAAGGAGAGGATAACATGGGAACACAAGGTATACCTCTAGGAGATGAACAAAGATTAGGCTGCCCTCTTCTTGTTGGTCATGTAATTCAATTGTCTGTGTGGTTTCTCTAAGGTAGGAGAACTACCCACTTCTTTTAGCTATTCATGCTGCCCTAAGAAATGGACTTGTCACTAAGAAAATTAAAAGGCCATCGTAAATTTTATTAATTAAATTATTTTAAGACTTCTGTTGATAAACTTTCCTTTAAAATCTAATGCTTACTTCACCATTCATTTCTTATGTTAGGTTTTTTTTTATATAATTTATGTAAGAAGAGTTAACTCTAGGTTAAAGTGATTAAATTGTACACTAAAATTCCACAGGTTCCACCAATGGGTTTGTTCTACCCAATGCTTCTGGTTCCGGATGTTTATCCTCCGCCACCACGCTCATGGTAGGTGATAATTGTTAGTTTTCAAGCCTTTTTTTTTTCTCCTGCCAATTTCTTACCCACTTTTTAACATGGTTTTGCTCTCTGCTAGGTTTAAAGATTATGATGATATGTTGGAGGACACATGGCAGACAGAAGGCTTCTTCCCTGGCAATACTGCTGCATATCCTATGTGGGAGAATTACCCAGTTTTTCAGGCAAGGCCAAAAAAGGAAGATAATATTGGTCTTGCTGAAGCTATTACAAAGAGCATTCTCTCAACAGGTACATTTAGTTTTCATTTTCAGAACTGCAGAGGAATTTTTTGACTGCCTTACCTCTTTAAATTTGTTTAATCAGGGCGTATAGATCTGCAGAGGAAATTGTTCTGTAGTATGCAACTGGCAAGTGCTGCAGCCCACTCTAATTTAGCATGTTTCCACTTTCAAAATTTTATGTATAGTTAGAAACTCAAATAAGTTAATGTTACAGATTGGTGGAGTGGCTCTAACCGAAGGTCTTATTCCCGCTGTGGAAGAGCGGTATGTAGTTCTCAATCTATATACGCCTTTCTGAGCCAAAGTAGCATGAAATTCTCGAAGGCTTTCAAATTACTCTAAACTGTCTTTCTCGATTTCATTCTCTGAGCAGGGTTTTGCATGCAATTCCTTCAAATGAGGCCATTGATACTGTGGAGGTGAGTGCTCTTTCTACAAGTTTATAATTGTCTTTAGATATTTGGTTTATTTAAACTGATGTTGCTTGTTTAAGCAGGCAAACACCTTAGTGGCATGCCTTCCTAATGCTTCTTCAATGGAAGTCTCTGGATCATGTGTTTGCTGAAATGATTTCTTGATTCAATATCTTTCTGTGCTAGAAAATTGCATATGCTTTTGTTCCTGATTTTACAGAATCTGTCTTTAGTTTAAACTGTAATACAATACTTGTTAGGGAACAAGCTAGATATAGGTTCTTTTTACATCCATATGAGAATCCAGTGATGCAAAAAATTCTCTCCACTGAGTAGTTCATCAGAAAGCGGGAAATAATTAAAATATGGAATTCAAAAGAAAAATAGTTACAATGAAGAATTGGAGAAAAGCACATAAGAAAAAGATAATTTAGAAAAAGCCAATCAAGTGCTTGTTATCAATAAAGCTTAGTGGAGTGTTATAAGAGTGCGCATTTGCACCAACACATGGATAAATCTGTTTACAGATGTGCTATTTTTAATCTTCAATTAAAATGAGTCTCATTGATAGAGTTCTGCATTAAGTAGAAACAGATCCTAAAGTTTGTTTTTGGCTACAAAGTCCTAAAGGTCACCTATCAACACATACTCCTATTCACGGCCTTTGCAAATTCTATCAGCTCAGGTTGCCCTCCTTTGAATTGTTTTAACATACTTAAGATATGCTACTTGTTCATTTTGCTTGCTCTGGAAAATTAACTTATCGGAATAAACTATTCGGAATATTTTCAGTCCCATTGCTTGCGAATGTTATTCCCATTTCTTTTCACATGTTTCCTTATGCTACTTTTATTTGTAATGTAAGTACTAGTGTTCATATGTCCATATCTATGCCACTCTCTCTTACTGCTGGACATTTCTGATTTTATCCAATACAGGTTTTGCAGTCAAGAACAAATCCAACATTTGTATCATGGAAAGGGGGAGCAGTGAGTATCTGTCAAAGTCTTACTGTGCTGTATTTTGTTTTGCTGGGAAGAAGTTTCTTTTGTTTACTGATGCATTAGGTATACAGTAAAAGAAGATATGAAGATTTACACCTCACATTCAACTCTTTGCAGGTACTTGGAATTCTTGATGTTAGCCGTGATACCTGGATACATCGGGAGGATTGGATTCGAAGTGGGATTCATGTTGGCAGTGGCAGAAAATACAAAGACTCTTATTATCTCCAAGCACTGGCAATGAGTAACATAAATACTTGAAACCTCAAATACAGAAAGAAGCTTTTTCTTTTCATTGACTTCCTGCTTCTCATAGCTCAAACTTTTTAAACTTTTTTTCTGTAATTAATAACAAGAATCATTTGTGGTGGACGATAACGCTTTGTAAATTCACAACTTATCGTGTTGAGTTCTCCGTAACTAGACTTAATAAATAAGTTGTAAATTCACAACTTATCGTGTTCGCCTTGGATTTTTCCCGAACCATAACCCAAAGAAAACAAGAAAATCTGATTTGTTTGGGTTTTGGAATACTGGCATTGGCAAGATGGAGAATGTAGCTGTAATGGCATCAACATTGACATGTGGGTTGGTATTTTAGAGTACCACATCGGACTATTTAATGAGATCGAGTTTGGGAACTTTCTATAAATTAACTGGTGGTTTAACCTTGTAAGACTTAAAAGGGTCGGTTGGCTAAATATGCCACTCTCGCCCTGTAAGTGGTGAGGGCTGTATGGCTATCAAGACATATGGCCGACATAATTTGTGGACTTTACAGGATTGGCTCGCTTGGCCGATCCTCCGCCATCAGTTGCTAAATGGTTCGTTCATTTTCAGTGGGTACAAAATCATGGATATAATTTCAATGAACTGAAGTTATTTGTTTATAGAAAGGAGTTATTTATAATTTTATAGCAAACAAATGAGTCTAACATGGGTAAAAATTAAAGTAATTAATATAATTTATTGATTATTCCCCTTTATTTTTATTCTCTTAATTTACTATGAATGACTTAATTGATAATTGAAGTTCAGAATATTAAACAAGCAAATTAGCCAATTTGTTCTTTATCTACTATGTACCTTTGGTCGACTTGATCCATAATTTTGTTTTTTAGTCATTTTAATCTATTATGTGTTTTTTTTCAATCATTTTTATGAGCTAATTTTAAAATTTTGAGTCAACTTATGTAAAAAAAAAGAAGTGAATATTCTTATTATTAATTAAGTTAGTGATAAAGATTATTAGTTAGTGAGATAAATTTTTTTAGACTAATAATTAATAAAATTTTAAATTAAGATAAAAAATTTTAAAAATTGAATATTCAAATTTGATTAGAGAGAGTATGTAATATAACTAAATATTAATATTGATAGAAAATATTAATACGGATAGAAAGTGGGTTGGTTATCTCTGATTCTCAAGTCAAATAAAACAACTGTTCTTGTCAATTCCAGCAGGCTCGTACTCGTCTTTTCTTTTTCTCTTTTTTTTTGTTTTTTGGTAAGTTGTCTTTTGGTTTTCTCGAGAAAACCAAAAAGAACAATCTCGACGAGGACAAAATTATTGTCGGCTCTAGTTTGTAATAAACCTCTACACGCGCAAGTTGAATTAAATCATAACTTTTATAAAATCAGGTGATACATTTTCGTATCTCAAGAAAAGCAATTTGGATTGGAAAGCATCAAATTCAGCTAATTGCTGACTGATGGTTAAAAAAATATATGAAAACATAATTTTTCCATTTAAAGAGAAGATAATTACCAGTAAAGAATGTTTTAAAAAAAAAAAAGTGCATATACCATAAATAAGAACAGATTATTGTATCCTCTGTCAGGGTAAACAGTAGAATATACCAAAATCATGGACTCATTTGCCAGCACTCTATTCTTATAGCCTAAAGAAAACTTTATTCAGACATTGATTTTCAGCACTGTCAAAGATATTAGATATAGAACATGGAGCTCTCACCATTGTACCATTTGTTCAATATTACATGACAAAGGGAATTCATTTCTCAAAGACTGGAAGGCAAAATTCTTGAATCACTCAAACTTAAAATACTACAAACCTCAGGATACAAAGCCTTCCTAAGCTCAGCATAAGTCTTGCCATTCCACTTCTTCTTGCACAGCGCCTCCGCTAACTGGACAGCGGCCTCCATCGCCTCCTCCGCGCTACCATGAACTGAGTCCACAATTCCCATTTCTACAGCCACCTCTGGCCTCACTTTCAAAGCCCTTAACACCAAACCTCTGCGAGATGAAACTGAGCTTATTTTTGACCTTATAAGAGCTGTGAAATAGTCTGGTAAGGTCATTCCTAAATCAAGCTCACTCATGTAAAGGACACTCCTGCCTGATCTCATGGTTACATAATCATGACTCATGGCTAACATTAGGCCAGCAGCAGCGGCATGGCCCGTGACAGCAGCTATAGTGGGCATTGGGAGGGAGATAAGGTCAGCAACCAGTGGCTTAAAAAGATCCACCATGTTCAAAAGCCTATCTTTAGCGCCTTCAACCGAGCCTGCAGCTTGAGCGTACCTGATAACAAACAGGAAAAAATCCTTTTTTAATGTTGGATGCAAGCACCAATCAACCAAAATTAATCTGAAGAAAAATGATAGAAAATTTGCTAAAACCATAAATCCACATTACCTAAATTTCGACATACAAGTATTTCATATTAAAATTTCCTATTAAGCCAACCCTTTATTAGTCTTATGGATTGGGCTAGCAAGGACGCTAGGACATAAGCTAGTGACTATAATAATCAGTTTACTTGAAATGAATTCATATATGAAATGAATCTAAATACTCAATTGCCAAATTAAAATATTTATTTTTTAATATAACAACAACAATTGCAATTTCATAGTTACATCATGGACCCAAGTAGCTGACAGTACATTTGAACGTAGTTTCAATATGACAGGAAGAAAAGATGGTGGCATCTTTCCTTCCTCTTCTCCACTTTAGATACTGCACAGTTGAACCAATGATCAAGTATTCAGCCCCCCCCCCCCCCCGCTGGAAGGAAATGGTATAGTTTTACAAAGATTGAATTCAATTTGAAAGAGAAAGATACAAACTTTATGATCATTTGAGCCCAAGAAACACAGCGTGACGTGAGAGATAAATTGCAATAAAAGAGCACTAAGATAACCATTTGAATCCCTTTTTTTTTCCCCCTCTTTTGTCTTTGGTACCAAATCATTTCGAAATAAATCTCAGCCAACATCACGGTCCGATCAAAAAAATTTACTAGTGCAAATGATCATGAAAAATAGACCTAATTATCTTTAGAACTTGTAGAAGAAAAAAAGAAAAGAAAAGGAAAAAGATCGGGAAAACTTTCAAGAGTTTTAATACCTGAGATCAAAGCCATTAGAGAAGAACTTGCCCTGGGCTGTGGTGATGAGGACGGAGCCTTTGGTGGCTTGAGACTTGACATCAGCCAAAGTTGACCGGAGAGAGGCGATGAGGATCGGGTTGAGACGGTGCTCATCGTCACCCGTCAACGTTAGAATGAAGATGTCGCCGCGTTTCTCTAAGTTGCACATGGTGGTGGTTGACGGCGGCGGAGGACCAATCGGTGTAAATCAAGACGACGAATCCGTTTGCCTTGATGTGTGTGAATGTGATGTGGGCGGATAGAATGTATACATATTTTTGCTTTTGGACTGGGAATGAAATCAAAATCCCACACCGAAAAAGGAAAATGGACACAATTTGAGAAGTAATACTTACTTGCACCGTCCGCGATTGAATCGAATCGATCTCATCTTGATTTTGATTTAATTTAAAAATTAATAATAGTTTTGATTTTAATTTATCTAATTATTATTGTTATTAATTAAATTAGTAATCAAAATTAACAATTAGTGAAAAATATATTTATTTTAATAAAAATTAAATATTTAATTACGAATAAAAAGAGTAATTTATAATTTAATTTTAAGATTTAATGTGTTACATACAAAAACTACCTAAAATAATAGTACAATTTATTTTATTTTCAATCAATTTTATTATGCTCACCAGATATAGAGTTTTAACAAAAGAATTCTTTCTTTGTTGAGAAAGTTTAACGATTTGAATCATAACTCTTCCAGTCTTCCTGGACATAAAATGCTTTATATATTCAGTTGGATGATATTATAATATGATATAAATAGTTTAAAGCTGAATATTTAATTTTAAATTTTAATTTTTTTTCTTTTTTTTTTGAAAAACGTGTTCATGTTTCCTTTTTTTAAAACATAAAAATTAAGAAATCTGTCATTATTTCTTTGTTTGATCTACAGAGGATAAAAAATATATAATATTAGTGTAGTAGAAAAAAAAAGTACAAATAAGAGTTACAAAAGTCACGTAACTCAATTAGTAATTATTCCTTGTATTTGTACATAACAAATTTAGAACTCAGATTAAAAATATTTTTAACTAGCTATAAATGCTTTATCAACGTGAGAGAGCCATTAGCACTTCCAATGTTATTATCAAAGTTAATTAAAAGTCAAATTTAAAGTGTAATTAATTTATTCACTCTAATACACAAAATGTTAGAAATATATGATGACGGATGTGATAAGAATTTATATTAATAATATTATGAAAAATGTCAATGCATGTATTATATAATGATTCAACAAAAAGAGGAAGAGAGGCACACGAATTTTGACAAAAAAGAAAGAAATTGTCTAAAAATTTGAATGATTATATTTAATATTATATTTTTATTTAACTGTTTATTCAATTGAAAATAGTACAATACGTTTTAACAAAAATTAAATAAGTTTATCACTTATTTTAATTGATTGTCATAGAATGTTGACGATATTGTATTAAATATTATAGTTTTATTTAATATGATGTGTACTCTCATTACATTCATTAAATAGCATTTTTGACATAATTTTAATATTGATGGGTCACTCTTAAAATCATTCCTAAATCTTTAAAATTCGAGAAACGAAACAAAGAAAAGAGAGTTGGATCTCCATGTCTCGTACGTGAATGTAATTGCATTTACGTGTGTTATTGTAGCAGAGCCAGAGGTACGGCTTGTTTTTACCAAAACAGGAATGTATCTGTAAACACCGCAGCAAAGAAATGGATGTTATCTCTGTTTTCGGTATACAAGAAAGAAAATGACTCTCCAGTCTCCATTGGGGTGTGGCCTCTGGTCACTGGCCATGGCCCATGGGATGGGGCACTGTTTTGTGCGTGAAGGAATGATTGCCTTAACTTATGCCCCTACAATCCAATACTGATAACATCTGTTCTTGTTTGTTTCTTTCTTTCTTCACCAATCACCATCTCTCTCTATTTCACACGCAAATTCTCTCAAATTATTTAGATCTATATATTCATCCAATTCCAATTTCCAAACCCATCGTAATATTCAATTGGAGAAGAGAATATATATATATATATATATATGTATGTATACACGAAGAAAAAAAAAATCTTAAAATTCATTAGGAAAAAATAGGCAAGATTACAATCTAAAGAATATATACAAGAAGTAACTTTGCCTTATTTATCAGTTGAGATCTTTAAAGAACTTTTATTTATTGGGCCTACTCACATTTCCTTTTAAGGTAAAAGTGATAGTCATATTTTTCAAGGAATATTAGTCAATAACCCATCTGGAAAGTGTAATAATTAATGGTAAGATAAAGTAAAAATGAACGGTGCAAAATTATTACTATATTTTTGAATGGTTTCTCAAAATCAAATTTTCAATTTTTCATAAAAACATCTATCAAAACACTTTTTTAAAACTATATACATGGATCTTACTCAATTATATCAATATATTTTTTTTATTAATTTTTAATTAAAATTAAAAATTTTAACAATTTATTAATTATATTTTATATATTTTTAAAAAATAAGATCTAAAATATATCAATAATTTTTAAAATTTTAATAAATTTTTTTAATTCAAATATAAATTTATTTTAAAACAAAATAAAAAATACTATGAAAACTCAATTCAAATATAAGATACTTAAAAAATTCCAAACTCAAAATGGGATAGAAGAAAATATTTCTTCGTTGCTTTCATGTGATGGAACTTGGAAGGAGCTAAATATTTGGGCTCAAGTTTACATTTCTTATGAGGCCCAGCCTTACACGTCAGGGCCCATATAAAATTTGTTTGTAACCTCTGAGAGATTATCAGTAAATCAGCCTAATCTTTTACCTGTAGGACCCACGTTTCGCGCCAAAGAGTCCTGTTACTGCAAAGATCGAAAAGAAAACCGCCAATTAAACAGATATGAAAATGCATTCGCGCCAAATTCATCCACAGCCCCCAGGCACTCACTTAAAATCGCTCCAAAATTTCTCCCTCACATTACATTTCTACCCTACAAAATCAACTTCCTTTTTTTCTTTTTCCCACCGAATCTCTTCTGGGTTCATCCAAAAAGACTAATTTATTTCTTAAATCTTTTTCAAAAGATTTTCTGTTGCATATAAAGTTAACAAGCAAAAGAAATGGAAGCACAGCTGGAGAAGGAAATCAAGACGATCGAATCAGAAATCGAGCCAGATACACCAGAATCGGATATTCCCAAAGCCATTTCTCAATGCAACGACAACCCTGAGGGACCTATTTTGGTCTCACCGCCATTAACTGTTAAGAAGACTGTGACAAGCACTGGTGCTAGGATTTCGACTCAAATTGATCAACAAAATCACCAAGAGTCAGAAGTGTCTGGGTTTCTTGATGGGGTGAAAATGGTGGAGAAAGTCAAGGAAGAAGCAGTTGATGGTGGTGTTTTTGGGAGTGATATTAGGTCTAGAGGTGTAGAAGCTGATACGAAGGTTTGTGACAACGAGAAGATTAAAGAGGAATCTGATGTGGGTTTTGCAGGGGGAAAGTCTCTGGAGGAAAAGAAAGTTGTTGGTGGTGGTAACATTTCCAAAGAATCTGTGGTATGGAAATTGAGTTTTGAAGAGTGGCTTCAGTTGCCTGAAAACAATCACCGTTGTAAGAAAGAAAGTCCTCCAGAAGAAGGAAAATCGGATCTTTGTAAAGTGAAAGAGCAATCTAATGTCGAGGTTGAGAATAAAGCCACAGTGAAACAAGAGGTGCCGGAATTTCCCGTGATGCCAAAGAAGGAACCTGATGTGGAATTTGAGGGAGAAAAGTCTGTGGAGGAAAAGAAAGCTGTTAGCGGTGGTAACATTTCGAAAGAATCTTTGGTATGGAATTTGAGTTTTGAAGAGTGGCTTCAATTGCCTGAAAACAACCACAATCTTAAGAAAAAAAGTCCTCCAGAAGAAGGAAAATCGGATCTTTGTAAAGTGGAGGAAACTAATGTCGAGGTCGAGAGTAAGGCCATAGTGAAACAAGAGGTACCTGAATTTTCCGTGATGCCTCAGAAGGAAAATGAGGAAACAGCTATTGTGAAGAAGGATGAGGAGGAAGTAATTTGTGCTCAGCCATTACAGGCTAGGAAAATGTCCCACGATGAGTATGCAAGATTTCGAGAGGGCACGGCAAATGCTAGATGCAATGTGCCCAGAAAAGAGAGGGTTGAGGACAGAACACTTAGTACTGTGGTGATAGAGAACGGGGATTTTCCGGAGGAACCTGATTGGTTGTTGGTTGGGAGGAATATTGTTATTGGCCTCTCAACTACCAAGGGGAGGAAACTTGAGGACAATGAGATTGTTCACTTTTCTTTTCCTTTTGGATATGCAAGAAATAATATTGTTCGATTTTCAACTAAAAGATATGGAGAGGTAAATTGCAATCCCAAATTGTTAATATTTTACCAAGTCCTTCAATATTGCACATTTAAATACTCTCATCATAAATGTTTCTTTATGTAAAATTGCTGCCTTTTATTATTGCTTACTGCCTTTTACGTATTGGTTTGATGCATGGACAGATTGGTCGTCTTCCGATGGAATGGGCAAAGTGTCTCATTCCTCTTGTGAGTTCTTCAAAAGTGAAAGTTCTTGGACGATGTGTAGGTGCTCCTGAAAATTTTCATTTGATGCAGGAGATCATGTTGTATGCAAGGTATAAACCTGTGCATATAGCTCTCATTTAAGCTGTTTGCTTTCCGATTGTTTTTCCTTTCGTGTAATAACTGCGTTTGTATCCCCATCCTTGTCCCCTGCTTGGGATTTCTTGTTTGCAGTTTCTACATTCACCGTTCAGTCTTTACTGAGGGTGAGAAATCATCTTGGAGGCTTGATTCCCCTTCACAGATAGATAGCACAACATATCCTCTTTTAACTCTGTTCAAGTTGCTGAAAATAAATTCATTTCAGGAGGTAATACACGGTACCCCTCATTATATGCTGAAACAAAATTGAACTTCTCTAAGATTCTTGTAGCATTGTAGCTAATATGCTTATCTGTCACAGGCTGAATTTACTCCAGAAGAACTTGATTCACGGAAACGCTCTCTGAAGTTGTCCGTAAGTTCGCTTCTAAACATTATTTGTATCAAGTTAAAGACGATGTCTAGGTCTTGAGTTATGAACTTATCCACTCTTCTGAGTTCTCATACAGAAATTTCATGTTGTTTTGTCATCCATCGGTACTTAAAAAACAATTGCCATGTCAGAATTCTTGTAAATAGCACCTTGCTTGCGAAATGTTTAACGGTAAATTCAACCGTTATCTATCAGTTTTTAGGAGTATCAAAATGGATGCAAATCTAATAAACATACAAAATCATCTATAATTCATCTATATAACTTAAATTGTTTTAAATGGATATCCATTTAAATCTATTTATGTTAATGTACATAGATTCAATAAACATCTATTTAACACCTCAAACATTTAATCAATGCTCATAAATCAAATACTATAACTAATTACACTTTAACCTTAATATTTTGTGAAAAAATATATTATTTCTAATTATGCTTTAACTTCAGATTTTTTATAACTGCATATATTTTAACCGGTTTTCTTCGTGTCAACCGATTTCCATTTTTCTGATCTTTAACTATCATAGCTTCACGGAATGTTAATTGAATCTTATATATTCTTTCTTTAACTTTCATTTTTACTACACCCCCGCCCAAAAAAAAATCATGGAGATAACGTTTAGTTTAGGTAGTGATTAATTTTCATAATATACCATGTATCAGCTTAAACAATGATAATTAATTCTCTTCTCATCTGTTAATTTTTTAAAAAAAAAATTGTCAAATGAGTTTGGACTAATTTAACAGAGTAGGTAAAATTTTGATACTTTCAATTTAAGTTTGTCAAACAAAACTTGGTGTGCAATGTATTGAAGCAGATAAATTTTATTGACATGATCAATAAATACCCAATGTATATATCAAACTACCATAACTCATTAAATTTTTCTTTCAAAATTTGATTCAATTTGAGGTATGTTCAAATTGAATAAGAATTTTGTTTAAGTCCTATTTTTCATTACTGTATAAAAATGAATATTTGATGAAGGAATATGATAGCTGACGTGCTCCAAATATTTAATTTAACTAGTATTTGATGAAGGTAAAATTAGTATTTTACTTTTAAATATTTAAGTAGAAATAGGCCTTATATTTAATTTTTTATTTGCTTTGTGAAGCAAAAGGAGGTAAGTTTCATTTTTTTTTTTGACAACACATTTGGAGATAATTTATAACTACATAAATTTACACAATACTATTCTTCAATTCATTTGATAGGAATTTATTTTTAAAAAATACAACTGATACTGTAGTTATTTTTTTTCTTTTTTTTAATACATATAAATAATTAGTTGAATTAAATATCAACAAAAATAATTTAACATGAGGTTAAATAATAAAAATTATATATTAAAAAAAATTGGAATATAATGGACAAATAATCACTTTTCAAAAAAGTATAATCAAATTTATATGAATAAATTAGTATTCATGAATATTCATAAATCATTTAGAATTATATTTTTTAAATCATTTATAAATGAATCATATATTATTTGTATTTAAATGAATTGATATTAATTTAAATTTATTCAAATAGATTTAGACATTCATCTTGTCACACTTAATCACTTTAAGCACCTTTTTAGAACATAATTTAAAGTATTTTAAAACAGAGCACTTATAAATTTAACATGATATCGAAAAATAAAATCATGTGTTCAACCCTTTCTTTGCTTCTACTCATTTATTGTTTATTTTTCATGTGTTTGGCTGAATATTGAAAATTTGTTTTCAACTCACCCGTGATGTGCGTTTTAAATATTAAATTCAACGCTTCTCTATTCACTTAAACTGGTTTGTGTAAATTAACACAATTTTCTACTTATGCATTTTTGTTGAAAAAGTGTGACAGGGAAGATGAAAATTGGATTCCTATTGATTTAGATTCCTTTCACAGGGTGTTTCAGAAGAATCTGCATCTACGTTGCCTATGCTTAAACGAAGAAAGGTTAGCCTGCCAAGTTCAAAACAAAATGAAGATGAGCAAGCTATCTCAGAATCTTCTTTAAACAAGCTTGTTGGTGCTGTAGATATGTATGACTTGCAGGTATTATCAGTTTGAGTTCTTACCTTTTTTAATGAACTTCTGAGAATAGAGATGTAATTATCCAGTTCTCCTTGCCTTCTAATGTTTTTTTTTTTTTTTTTAATTGTTTAGGAGATGGAGCCCCCGGAAACTCTTATGTGTGATCTAAGGCCATACCAGAAGCAGGCCCTCTTTTGGATGACAGAATTAGAGAAGGGAGAAAATGTAGAGGAAGCAGCTAAAACACTTCATCCTTGTTGGGGAGCATATCGGATATGTGATGAGTAAGTACTTCTCTCCGATGAGAAAAATACGATATTGGTCAATATAGAAGCAGAAATCTCAACATAAACTTCTAGTTTGCATCTGCTTCTCCTGAACAATGCTGACCGAACTTCAAAACAGGAGGGCTCCTGCAATATATGTAAACAGTTTCTCTGGGGAAGCAACAACACAACTTCCAACTGCAACCCAGATGGCAAGAGGAGGAGTAAGTTTTTTGCTATGTTTTTAGATTTACTATTTTAATCTTTGAAGTTATAGTATCCTTAAGCTATTGGATATGTGATCTGCAGATTTTGGCCGATGCAATGGGGCTTGGGAAAACTGTGATGACAATTGCACTGCTTCTGGCAAGGTGTGGCAAGGGCATCCCTGACAATCAAGAATTCGGTGTGGGTGAAACAGCACATGTCAATGAAAATAGGAGGGAAAGGGATTCTTTTCAGAAAGTCAGGAGAAAGGTGAAAGGTGGAACTCTAATTGTATGCCCTATGGCTTTACTTGGCCAGTGGAAGGTGAGCCCATATTAAGCTAGCGAAGAAGAAAATATTTGCAAGCTTTTACATAGTTTTAAAGGCTCCCTTTTCTTACAACATGATGAATTTCTATCATACATATATATTTGCAGGCATTAAATGCCCCAAGTGCAACTTTCTGCTTATAGGCACATAAATTTATCTGAATTAACAGGATGAACTAGAAACACATTCAAAGCCAGACAGCATTTCAGTTTCTATTCATTATGGCGGTGACAGGAGTACTGACTCCAGGGTGTTGGCTGCACCTGATGTTGTCTTGACAACCTACGGTGTCCTAACTGCATCTTATAAAAATGTAAGTTATTCCGTCCTGGGTTTTCTGTGTTATATTCTGCAAGCTCTTTTTTCCCCGATGAACCCATGTTTTTGGCTATTAACAAAATTTTGATTTGTCGACAGGATGGAGAATATAGCATTTTCAATACAGTCGAGTGGCACAGAGTAGTCTTAGATGAAGCTCATACCATTAAGTCCTCAAGGACTCAAGCTGCTCAGGCAGCATTCACATTATCAGCATACTGTAGATGGTGTCTTACTGGTACACCTCTTCAGGTACGCACGTCCTCCCCTATGAAGACTCGAGTAATCACAGATGATTTTTCTTTTTAATAAATAAAATTTTAAAAAGAGATGTAATGGTTTCTGGCAGAAAGTATTACTTATATTTTGGTTGCAGCAATGAATTAAATGCACAAGATTGAACCTTGTGTACATGAAACAACTAGTGTTTTTACTCCTTTGCAGTATTTGAGCATTAAGTTAGTGGCCTATTCCAATTGTTGCAGAATAACTTGGAGGACCTTTACAGCCTGCTTTGCTTTCTGCATGTGGAGCCATGGTGCAACTGGGCGTGGTATGACTGCATATAATGTGATTCAAATTCTCTAGTTTATTGCATGTATAGATTAAAAATTGTGAGAACATTTGCACAAAATCAACTTGTTAATTCTTGATTTAATTTCTTATGTGCAAAAAATAATCTGATTGACTAATACTGCAAACACTTTTCTCAGAATATCTTTTGTTTCCCCAGGTGGCAGAAACTGATTCAGAAGCCTTATGAGAATGGTGACCAGAGAGGGTTGAAGTTAATAAAGGCTATCCTGAGGCCACTTATGCTTAGGAGAACAAAGGAAACAAAAGATAAAGAAGGAAGGTAGTTATATATATATCTACTGTTATTAATATCATTCTCATTTATGTTTTGCCTGCTTTACTGTGAACAAGGTGATACATGTTGGAGTTTTTCGCTTGTGAAATCAGGCCTATACTTGTTCTTCCACCAACTGATATCCAAGTGATCGAGTGTGAACAATCAGAAGAAGAGTCTGATTTTTATGATGCCCTCTTCAAGAGATCCAAAGTAAGTTTCTGTTATCAGGCAGCTTGCCAAAGGAAATTTATCTCCAAGGCCTTAAAATGTGCAATTTACTTTAGTAGTTGATGACATTCCTCTTAATAGGAGTGAAATGTGTTTAGATGTTTATAACATGACGTATTTCTCTTAATGGAGTTTTTGTCATTTCTCTGGTAATTAACAGGTTCAATTTGACCAATTTGTGGCACAAGGAAAAGTTCTTCACAATTATGCAAATATTCTGGAGTTACTACTACGATTAAGGCAGTGTTGTAATCATCCTTTTCTGGTTATGAGGTGAGAGACTGAAGTTGCGGAACTTTTATCATAATAAAATGCTGAAAAATATTTCAGATGCCATTTATTTTCTCTGCTGTTCTTATTGTTCTAATATCTGCAGTCGGGGAGATACACAACGATATGCAGACCTGAACAAACTTGCAAGAAAATTCCTTGAAACACACCCTGACTCTGCCACTCAGAACCTACCTTCACGAGCATACGTTGAAGAAGTTGTTGAAGGTCTCCGGAAAGGTGAAAGTGCAGAATGCCCCATATGCCTGGAGTCTTCAGATGACCCTATTCTTACACCCTGTGCACATAGAATGTGCAGGGAGTGTCTTCTAGCATGCTGGCGAACCCCATCTGCTGGAGCATGCCCTATTTGTCGGCAAATTCTTAAGAAAACCGATTTAATTACATGTCCATCTGAAAACCGGTTCAGGGTTGATGTTGAAAAGAATTGGAAGGAGTCCTCAAAGGTCTCAAAGCTCTTGGATTGCTTGGAACAATTACGCCAATCAGGTTCTGGAGAAAAGAGCATTGTTTTCAGCCAGTGGACTTCATTTCTTGACCTGTTGGAGATTCCACTGCAAAGGAGAAGAATGGGGTACCTGAGGTTTGATGGGAGTTTGGCACAGAAACAAAGAGAGAGAGTTTTGAAGGAATTCAGTGAGACTGGAGAAAAAATGGTTAGTTACCAGTTTGCTTTTTCTTCACTAGAGAATACTATATGCACTTGATGAAGAATCAGACCTTGATGAATTCAATTCTTCTGATTTTTTCTTCAGGTTTTATTGATGTCACTAAAAGCAGGTGGTGTGGGCTTGAATTTAACTGCAGCTTCAAATGTCTTTCTTATGGTAAACTCAGCTCATCTTACTCTTTTGCTCTTTGATTCTCTTCACTCTAAAATGATATCTAACTCATCAAATGCAGGATCCCTGGTGGAATCCTGCTGTTGAGGAGCAAGCAATTATGCGAATTCATCGCATTGGCCAAAAGAGGACTGTTCGTGTTAGAAGATTCATAGTCAAGGTATATTACCTTGTTATTTCTTGTGCATATAATATTCCTCCAAGTTAAGCTCGTGCTAAATACCCAATGATGCTTGATTTTGAATGCAACTACTATTTGATTTGTTAGCCCTATGCCGTAGACTCGATCACTATGCATAAGAACTCTTTTGAGGAATACATTTAGTTTAGTGCATCAGTATCAAAGGGGTGATCTGTTTCAGCTTCAAGATGAAATTTTGCACTATTTATTTGTTTTTTCAAAGTAGGGTTATAGGGTTAGGCATCTTAATAATTCGTAAATAACCTTTGTGATTCATGGTATCTCTAACCTGGATATCAGGACCCCACCAATTTAACCATTCATGAAGACTCATGGATGCCAATAGACGCCTTTATTGTATTTTCATGATATGTATACACATCAGCTCATTCATAAAACTATAGTAAGTGTCTTGTCCTAACCTTTACAATGGCTTTGCACAAATTCTCTGATTTTTTTTATCCATGTCCATATTGCATGGACTATAAGAACCAAGAATTTGGTCTAAAACAGGATGCTCAAGTCTCTGTAGTCTGCGGATAGCAGTACCAGTCAAAACAGAAACTTGCCAGCGCATATAATCTTGATTGTTTTCAATTTTGCTTATTCTAAACTCACAAGTTACATCTTGATAATTCTTAAATTACTTTTATTATAAGACTTAATATTGATACAGGAAACGGTTGAAGAACGTATGCAACAAGTGCAAGCAAGAAAGCAAAGGATGATAGCCGGAGCCCTCACCGACGAGGAAGTCCGGTCGGCTAGGATTGAGGAACTTAAGATGCTTTTCCGATGATTTGTTTACATAATAATGCTAGTGTATTACAACTACAGGGAGAAACAAGTTATGTTTGGTTGGACTTGGGCATGGAATTTTTGTATAGTACCATTGGCCATCCACAATTTTGTATAGAGATTAGTATAAAACATTGTTGATTTGATTCTCCCCCTTTTATTTATGCTTTCTTGTTTCGAGTTAGTCCATCCATCTCATATATTCTTTGTCAAAGGTTGTTCAACAATTGTGTAGTATGACATTTTGACTAGCCACACTGGCCATAGAATGTTCAATGTCCGAATATTCTAGATAGAATGACTCTTCTAGCCCTTGACTAACCTAATTTTGACAACAAACATGGAATGATTTCATTTACTTATTTAAGAAATCTTGCATTAATTAATAGCAAGAAAAATCAAAACCCGATAAAGAAACTTGTAGAAAGTATTAAACACAATTTCTATTTTTTATCTTTTGAAAACATTTAATGACACTTTTTAAATCTAAATATAGATGAGCTTTTTTCCCTCAAGGAAAAACGTTTTTAAGCAATTTAATGCCTTTTTTTTTAATTTATTGTTGGTTGAATATAAAATGCTTGATTTATTTAAATAATATTTTGTGCACTTTTTTTATAAAACATATTTACTTTAAATAAATTATCAGTATTATTTGAATTATCAAAATGGTTAATAGTGACACTTCATTAATTAGTAAATATAAAAGAGTTTAATCATATTTTTATCACTAATAATTAAATATTCTCCTACTCCCTTATAATTTTATTGACAAATTATATTTTATAGTACAATATCTTACAAAAAAAAATTTTAAAAAGTTAACTAGACAAAATTTAATTGTGTAACAAAAAAATAATGTCTAGGATAGATAATATATTCATCCTATACAAATTGTATTATATTTATAAGGGAGAAATTTCCTATTCAAAAGAAAAAAAAAAAAAAGGGAGCAATTTCAAAGTTTCTAGGGTGGATAGAGAAAGACAAGATAATAAATATAAATATATAAAGAGACAAAGATGATAGCAAGAAATCAGGACTCCAATGCTTGAATTCATGTGCATCTTTGAATGCTAGAGGGTAAGAAAAGACCACGTAGTTTTGATCTTAGCCCTCTATGTTGATCAATCAAGGCAGCATAAAATAATGATGATGCCACACGTGGGCATTTGACGGCCGTTACAGATCTGTGTGCTTATGGTCAGAAAATGGCGGTTACAAACCAAGGGGCCTTTTTCCATTTTTTCCTCTTTGATTGAGACGTCCGTTAAAAAGGAGACGTCAGAAAAGGTAAACGAATATAGTAACAGTCATCAAACGGATTTTGGAAGCAATATTAACTTTGACGCAACTATAAGCCTTTCGGTTGGAAAGTAGTTGGCTCGGCTACTGATTGCTTTTAGCTTGAGCAATTTGGCTATATTTGGACCGGCCAAAATATTTTTTTATATTTCCATAAAAACATTTATTAAATTTTTTGTAACTCTAAGTATCATTTAATCATATAAATAATATTTTATTATTATTTTTAAATTAAAATTACAATTTCAGATAATTTATTAATTATATTTTATACATTTTATAATATTATTAATGATGCGAGACTCCAAATATATAAATTAATTTTTAATAAAAAAATTATCATTTCAACCTGATTTCATTTTAAAATAAAACAATTTTAAAAAAATCAATCTAACTTTTCCTTTAATCATAGTGCACACCCAGATACCACTTACACGTGAGAAGTTCTTCTTCATAATTATAATTTGTTAGTAGAAAGTTGAGTTGTAAAGTGTATTGAAAGTGCCAGAGCTCTAACTTTTGCCTTTTGTTTGTGATTGCACGAGAAGTATGAGGAAAAACGTATTACTCTTAAATCTTAATTGAGAGATTACATTTTTTAACATAAAGTTGTTTTTATGACCAATATTAAATACCCAAAATTCATCTAGACAAGTTTGTGCCTACATACTATTATGAGAAGGAACAACATGTTCTTTTATTGACTAGCTTGAATGGCTAAGAATATTTTAAATTAGGTTTTATGTTTTATTTCAAACTTCGAATCTTACGTTAGTCCAACATACGTAAAGTAAAGTAACCCAATGTACAATTTTTTTATCCTTGATAATATATTTTGATTCCTAATTTAATTCTTTTCTTTTTTTGTAAAAAAAAAAAGAGTGGGTTGAAATGAGATATATTTTCTCTCTATTTTGTATCCACATTCTGCTACTTAGTAGTATTTTGGCCATTTTTACTTATAGAATTAAATATTCATATATTTCATAATTAGATATTTAGAATTAAATATTTATTTTTTAAATAAATATATTTATTATCTAAATTTACACTAATAGTATTTTTATTTTAAGATATTTACATTCATTAATCATATTAAGAACAAATATAATATGAAAATTCATTTAAAGTCAATCATACTTATTTGATTTTTATATTAACTCTAAAACTACATTCATTAATCATATTAAGAACAAATATAATATGAAAATTCATTTAAAGTTAATCATACTTACTTGATTTTTATATTAACTCTAAAATTACATCCATTAATCATACTTATTAAAAATAACTTTTTTAGGTGTGTAATACAAATTTCAGTCGCACAATACTTTTTTCTCTATTATCTTCGTTAACTTCAAATACATCGTTATTGGTGCTAGTGCTGGTGTCGGTGCCACTGATAGGATTAGAAAAATTAATTGTTTGTAGATATTGAAAATGAGTCGATGATTGAAAATCACTTGGAGTGGTAAATTGATATGTGTAAAGATATTGATAATATGAACGTAATGGAAATTCGATTGAAGTCTTCTTATTGTTCCTTAATTTATTTGAATCTGACATTTTGTTTTCGTGTTTGAAGAGAAAATATAAAATGATAAATTAAAAATTCAATAAGAGGCTATAGAGAACTTGAGAAAGATAACTTAGAATAATGCTAATATAGAGAGAAAATAATACTTATATTTGATAAATGTATAAATAAAATTGATCTAAAAAAGAGAATTTATAAAGAATTTTTTTAAATTGTTGGAATTTCAACCATTTTATTTTCGTTTTTTTATTTTTTTGAGAAAAAATAATTTAAAAGGATAAAAAAATACAACATGTGAGTTTGAGCACGACTTGTTAAGAAAATAATGTGTACAAGTTACAAGACATAAATTGTCATACCATTAGGGAACATAATAATTAAAATAAATTAAAGATGACATTTATCATATAAAAAGAATATTATATTATACTAGAGAGTTATGGATTGTTTCTTTGACATTAACTAAAGAAATTAAAAGTTAGCATTATGCGTAGATTTGAGGGAAAAAAATTAGAAAATGACAAAATAAATAAATAAATAATATGCAAAAGTCACGGGAAACAACTTGAGAATGTTTCCATTGATTCAAAAAAATAAGGCAATGATGTATGCCTATTTATATAGACTAGTTGACACAAGACACTATTTATATTATTTTGTCATTCTTTTATTTTGAGGAAAAAAAATAAAAGAAAGTCATAAATCATGTGATTAATTTGAGAAAAAAAGGTAAGATTTATTTGAAATTTGAAATTTAAAAAGTTAAAAATTTATTTTTTGTTTTACATATTTATGTTAAAATGGAGTCAAAATAAAAAAATTAAATTGAAATAAAATTGTTAGTTCATAAATAGGGCCGGCAGTTTGAACCCGATTCGCCAACACGACACGAATACGACACGATTATAACGGGTTAGGGTTGACATGATATGACACACACGACACGACAAGACACGTTTATTGGCAAACAATTTTCGTTCAAATCAAATTGAGCATTAAAAACTAAATTTCAACTTGTTTAACTTATGAAAATTTTTTTGTATTTAACTTTCCAAAAGAAAACAAAATTTTCTTTTAACTTTATAAAATTTGAATCGTAAATTTAACCATTCCATCCTTACTTACACTGAACTTTTAAATTAAATTTAAAAATATTAGAATTTTATTAAGATTTAGTTATGTTTAATTGTAAAAATTATAATTTGAGTGTTTAAATTATTTTTTATGTTTTTCACTTATTAATTGTGTTTTATTTGAATAACTAATATCATAAACGCTAAACCTAGTTAACGATTTCAAAATCGTGAGTCGTTCCCAATCTGATTCGTCACTTCAGATTTAAGCTTGATCATGTCTACATTCTAGGCACTGCTTGCTTCATTATTTTTTGATCAAGCTGTTAGTCTAAGCTCCAACACCGTCCTCGAAAAGTACTATGAGTCTATGACTGCAGAGCAGATGGAAAAAGGGGAAGAAGGGAAGAAAAAGGAGAATAAAAAAATAATGTTTTTTTTTCTTATCCCTCTTAATTTCCTATTTTGACTTCTTAATAAAAAATTTAGAATGAAAATTTTGATGATTTTGTTGGAATCCCGGGCAAAATTAGTCGAAAAGACAAAAAAAATACTAAAAAATTGTTTGAGTACCAAACTTAGTAAAAAAAACTCATAAAAGAACATTCATTCAATTAAAATAACAAAATAACAAAATATTGATGAGGGCTTCTTGTTTAAGTGCTTCTTTACCTAATTTGTCAATTTAATGGTCACTAATTCGATTCGCATAGAAAAAATTTTCACCAATATTTATACAATTAAGTTACTCAAATTTTTCAAATATTTTTACTCAAGTGAATTAATTTGAACAATTAGTATTTTGATATAATACTCTATAAATTCATTTTTGTAATATATTTTAAATGATTTCACAAAGGTTAAAAAATTATTTTAGCTTTCATTATCTCGGTATTTATTTTAATCATTTTTGAAAATTATAGTATTTGTTCTTTCTTTTTCTCTCTCAATAAAGTAAAAAATTGAGGTAAAAGGAGTATCTTGATATAATACTCAATTAATTCCTTTTTATAATATATTTTAAGTAATTTCATACAAATTTTAAAATTATTTATTTATTATTATATATTTATTTATTTTTGAAAATTATAATATTTATTATTTATTTCTCTCTTTTAATAAAATAAGAATAAATTTAAAATATAAAAAGTGTGGGAGGTGGGAGGATGAAGTGCTTAAAAAAGCATTTCCCTATAATTATTGAAAGAAATAGAAAACGCAAAAGAAAAGAAAACTCGCCCGGGCTAAGGCTCCTAGCATTTTCAACGCTCATAACTTTTGCTACTTTGACTGAATCTACTCCATCAACACAGCCCCACTCCCGCGTGCACTCCACACGCCTCTCCCTCTATATACCTTCCTACCCCATCTTATCCTCTGTGTTCACACACATCTCCTTTTGCGCTCTCCCACGAAAGCTCTCAGTGGCCAAATTTCCAAAACTACCCCTCTGCATCTATACAATTCAATATCTGCAAATCCATGGCGGACAAGCAAAACTCCGGAAACAGAAGGCAGCCAAGCAGATTACAGAGACGAGCGCCGGCGTCGATACAAATTAACCGGAATACCGATTGGAACGTGGCTATACCGTTGCTATCACCGTTGGTAACGTCCCCGACTTCCCCTAGGCTTAACCTAAAGGCTGAGATGAATTCGGTTTCTTCCCAGGAGACGGGTAAGAAGGAAAAACAGCCAGTGCCGCCGGCTACGACGTCGTTTAAGAAGTGGCAGCATCCGGCCGCACCGTTTTACTATGAACCTGCTCCGTTAGTGTCGTTTGTTTGTACGGCGGGGTTCGGTGGTGTAGATACTAGATAGAAACGCTTGTGGATTTGATTTTTGTGTTGATAACAATCTAACGGCGTTAGGGCTGTTCCTTTTTTTTTTTAAAATAATTTTCTTTTCTTTTCTTTTCTTTTTTCCCCTTATAATTTGGTGGTTTTGCTAAGGGGATTTATGAATATGAAAATCATGGACATACATAATACTTATCTCTAATTTTCGGTAATTGTTAAATGAATTAAGAAAACTTTCTTCTTTCATTGTGTTTTAAGTTTGTTCTTAAATGCCAATGATTGCAAAGTAGGAATTGGATGGAAAAATTCAATGGTATGGTAAGATGTAGATAATGTAATAAAGGGTATTTTCATTTGAAAATTCGGAAATTCTTTTTTTAAAAAAATAAAAATTAAAAGAACCCAAAATATGCAAAATTTAATCACAACAGTAGTACACTTGTGGGATAACTATTTTTATTGCTTGATTATCTATCAAAAAAAAAAATTATTGCTTGATTTGTTGTTGTTATTATTATTATTTTTATTAATCCTTCAATTTATCATCGTGGAAAAAAATTGAAAGAAAAAAAAAACAGAATTAAGTTTATATATATATATATATATATTGGAATTCCAACTGTCCCATAGACAATGGAATATCTCTTGTGTCATCAATAACAACTCATTTCAATTAGAAAAAATAATAAATATTATAAATGGTTTGGGAATTCCAATTAATTAAAAGATAGAAAATCTAATCTGATCTTGTTCTTGCAGCAGGTGCAAACATTTGTAAGATACTGTTTGGAACAAGCATGAATGAATGTATTTTTCGAATGATACACAAACCATTTATAATATTTATTATAAAGTGATGTTTTCTAATGGGGAAATGAGTTGTTATTGATGACACAAGAGATATTCCATTGTCCATGGGACAGCCAAAGATTTGAATACATTATTCTACACTGCTCACAAAAGTATTAAATAAAGGAGATCTGACATAGTATTTGTAGTATGATTTGAAAGTCGTCATTCATTCAATGATAGAAAAAGTTTGTCATATAATTTATTCATTCAAGAGATAGACTAATAGACTAATAGTTGTTCTCTTACTCATTCTTCATATAATACCAACTTATCAAGTGAAAAATGATGGGGTGAGGTGGTAATGTTTTTTTTTTAAAAAAAAAATTTTAATTTTTTTTTATGACTCATGATTTTGAACTTTGCATCCCACCATATGCATATGCGGACTCACAATCATGTGTTTGGAGTCATTAGTTTTTGTCTCTCATAATTACTCTCGTGATAATAAAACTTTCCTTAATAAATGTGTTAACTGATATGTATTCGGGATGAAGTGTTGATATTGCAACATTACTTTTGATATGGTTTAGAATATTTTATAAAAGAATGAGTCATTTCCTTAGAGAAGAATAGGTAATAATTGTATTTAGATTTGTTAGAAGAGTATTCTTATTTAATTGTAATATTTGAATTGCATTCTCTAAACCTTATTTAATTGTTTTAGTCTCTCATCTCTCCCCTTCTTTCTTTTTTTTTCTTTGGGAAAGTGAAAAACAGGGGTTTGTGAGGGGCAAACATGAGGAAGCATTAACGAATCATAGATCAAAATTAGATTTTAAGTACGATATCAAGATAATTTTTTTCTCTTTTTTACTTCCTTCACATTTTGTCTTTTTTGTTCCCCTTCTAAATAAAGAATCTCCTGCTTCATGATTCCTAAATCATACTTTGCAAGTAGATCAAGATAAATGAGGCCCTTCATAAATTTATTTTTCTTGAGATTTTTTTTTTGTTAATTGTTTTTCAATCTAAATCTTTATGTATCTTATAATTGTTCTATTCTAGTACTTCTCTTAAAATTAAAATCTTTTGTAATGCTAGACAAAGGAAAAATGACATATTCAGAAAAAAGAGAACAAAATGACTATCTATAACATACACTCATTACACCCCAAAATATAAGATTTTTTGAGAAATTCTTTTGTCCCAAAATATAAAATACTTTATTACTTTTGAGGATTATTTCCAATATTACCTCTACTCTTAAATGAAAGGAGAGAAAATATATAATTTATTTCTAAATTTTCAATAAAAAATATAACATAATAAATAAAGTTATTTTAAAGAACTAAAATACCTCATTAATATATGTGAAATATTCAAACTATCTTATATTTTGAAACAAAATGAGTAATTTATTTCACCAGCTTAACATGAACATTTCATATTTGTCATATTTAATGTTTCAACAGTCAACTAATTACCGGAGTATATTTCAACATCTTTCCAAAAGTTAGGTAATTGAACTATATTATTTTCAAAGTTTAGGTACTACCTTGTTGATTCTTAAAATTATTATATTAACTCTCACGTTCAAAAAATAAAATAAAATTATTCCCCAATTTATGTTTTAATGTCTAAAATTAAAACCTCATTTTACTAAAATAAACATACATTAATTCTTCATTTATATATTTTCACAAGGACTCGTTAATTTAAGAAATTATCTTTTAGTAAATGCGTAGAGTAAAATAGAGTTGTAACTTATTTATAATTAATAAATTTTTAAATTTTTATATTAAGTCTATATTTAATTTTAGATAAAAAAAATACTACATCTATCTCACATAAATAGTCAACATTCTATATAAATCTCATATTTAATTTTTTATTTTCACATTTATCCCTAATTACTATTTCTTATTATCAACTACAAAATAATTTTATATCGTATTCACGTATTGAAACTAAAGTATAAAACAATTGAAAAAACAAGTTCATTAAGTGCGTGTTGTGTGTGGAAGAGATCTCGAAAAATCAAAATAAGATATAATCCGGTAATAAATAAATAATAAAAAAAGAAAGGGTGAAAAAAAACAAATGGTGGGCTGTAGTCCAAGAAACCACAAGAATATTTTCGTCAAGGTTACAATATATTCTCGTCATTGTCACTTGACGGGAAACAACAAGGCTTCTAAGATATGCATTTTGGATCTGAATCTTTGCATATATATGTATGTTTTTTCTTTTGTAATTATATGATAATGAGATAATTTCAGTATTTGATTTGTGGTCTAAGAGAATACAACTCAATTCTTAGAGTATTTAAAAGAAACCAAGTGCGGTCAAGTTTTTTGGGTCAAAAAATACCTTTTCGATCTATTTAATGTTCTTTCACATAATAGTCAAATCAGAAAATTTACGACGAAGCCTTTGCGAAAAAAACTTGGGGGAAAGAGGATTTTGTCTATAATTCCTAAGAGAAAGAGTCTTGCTTTTACATTCTATTAACTTATTCGATATTTTTTTTAAGGTTAAAAGCTCTCTTAATAGTTTCTTAAATAAATTAAAATTTTGACATTAGATTTTGAAGGAGACTAAGATTTTGAAATTTTATTATGTGCATTCTATGTTACATTTTATAAAATACATAATTTTTTTTAAAAATATAATCTACAAAAATCGCATCTATTTAAAAATTTCTCCTACTTGGAACAGAGGTTGAACTTGGGCATGATCGACAGGATATTATTCTGTTAAATATTAAATGATTGGGCTCTTATGTTAGTATCATTCTTGGAATTTGATTGATTAGGTGTGTTTCTGGTGGGTTTAGTTTAATCCTCGATTAGTGCTAACCATAAACTTTAATCAGACTTAATCTCGAAACAATAGAGCAGAAGGGTTTGGATTACATTCGGCCCTATTTGAGGAGACATGGGCTTATTTGGAAGATAAATATAAGTGGACTTGAAGATTCTTTTGGGTCAACAGAATTTTAGAGTATAGATAGCCCAACAACCTCCAGTACTCACACAACATTCCGTGTATGAGTCACAAAATGTTGTATCACATCAATAACTGAATATAAGTTATATTAGTTTATAATTTTATTCCTATTTAAATCAAGATTGAATAATATTGATCATTAATATTAATATAGAGAGATAATAAACAGTGATTTAGAATATTTATTATGGATAGATTTGAAATTTAATATTAAATTTTATATTATTTTCTAATTTTTTAATAAGTGTACACATATCTAAAACGATATTTAATATGAAAAGTATAAAACGTTCTCATTTAAGTATCTTTAATATGCGTGTAAGAAGGTAATATGAAATGTGTTTGTTGAAGGCTTGTTTTGAAACCACCAAAATAGAAATCTTTTGAAATTGAAAAATATTTAATATAAATGATACATGCATTTTATACTTTCGAAATTTACTTGGCTTTTTGGGTTTTAATTCTGAGTCTAGAAGGAATCCAAATTTGACAATAAATTTGGAAAATTCCCAAATCCTTAATAGGGTAGGATTCTTTTTAGAAACCATTAGTAATTAACTTCCTTTTAGTATTCATATTCTCTTTTGTACTTATAAATAAGAGTTTATTAAGTTTTTCAATTATTTTAGAACAAGAAGAGTATTGAAAGATCAAAGTCGTTTTGAATACTCCAAAAGAAGGGAACAGTGAATCATTTAAGCAATCACATCCCCACAAGAATGATACCTCAAAATGAACTCTCTCTGTACCAGAAACTTGGCTCAGTGGTAACAACATCAAGTTTCGCCCACTGTTACGTGGGATCAAGTCTACTTGTAATAAAAAAAAAAGGAAAAAAAAAAGAACTCTCTCCTTATCAATTTGGTGCTTTAGCAGTCATGCTAGGACTTATTGCTTTGAATCTGATTATGATAGTATGCTCTTACAAAAAATCCTCATTTGAATCTTGCAAAGCCTGATGCTTTTGTAAGTCGCCAAACTGAGGCATGTTCCAGCTCCACTCTCTCTACGTTCCACTGCTTAATTCTGGAGACAAATTTATTTTTGTAATATCAATTTATGCTAGCTAGGTAGGAGACTTCCCTAGCTTTTTTTTCTTTTTTGACTTCGATCGCCAAGCGGGAATATGTAAACTTTTTATTTCTTGATACCAAATCCAGGGAATCATGCCTCAAAACCACCCCTCTCCTCCCCACTGTAGATAGGTGTGACAATTTAAATCCAAACTGACTTTTAGGCTAAATTGGACTTCAAAATTCATAAATAAAAAAAAAATTCAGTTTAGCTTGGCTTTTTTCACTAAGTCAGCTTATGGGTCAAATGGAAAAAATGGACGGTTTAAAGGCAAAACGGTATCACTGTGACCTTTTAAACTGAGCTGAGCTGGTCCAACCATAGGGGTGGAAACTGACTTAATAATTAAAGGCTCATAAAAATTGAATCCGGTCCTATTTTCCCTCTTGCTCGGTCGAGTCCGGCCGAACTACCTGTTTTGTCACCCTTAATTGTAGACCTCATAATCGACCCTAGGTACATCATTGGCGCCGTAGCAGCCATCTTAGGACTTACTGCATCAGGTCTGATTGTCATAGCTTGCTCTCACTCTTCAATTTTATCAATAAAATGCCTTTCAAAAAAAAAAATTAAAAATAAATCATTGCTTGCTCTCACAAGAAATCCTCACCAGTAGAAGAATCCAGTGATGCCATGCAACAAAAAACAGCACAGCCCGGTCGTGATCATGGGCGGATTATTGCTGGTCTAGCGAAGGCCACCTAGCTAGGTCTCTAAATATTTTATAGGTTTGAGCCAAGGGTTTGTTCTTTTGCTCATTTCAAATTGTTGATTAATCGTATGACTTCAAACCAGTAGTTCATTATCACCAAGTGGGAATATATGTAAATTGCTGGGCATTATAATACATCATTACTAGAATAATTTTTGCATGACAAGGAAATCCCATTCTCTTTCCTTCAAAAGCTTTCTCATTTTAAATTTTCACTATATTTATCCTTTTTCTACTTCTTCTTTCAAGTGTAGGATAATCCCAAGGGATTGTGAGTTTTTTTTATTCTTCTTATGCCTAACTGGGGCTCTCTCTGCACCAACCCCCATGGAAATGGTTTACAGGGTTCATAAGGACTACACTTACCACTATATGACACTCGAATTTTTTAGTTTACCTCAACATTCCTCACTTGTCCAACTGTTGAGCAGTTGAATTCTAAATAAAAAATTGATTCAAGACATTTATATTGATAGCTAGAATTTATTTATCGAATATAATAATTCAAGAAAAAATCATGACATGGGTAACAATAAAACACTATAAAAAATCTCACATTCCATAAAAATTCGAAAAAGAAGGTCACCCCTATTAATGATAGGAACAGGAAATGGGATGAAAGGTATGAGGCACTAGTATTGACACCTCAGTTAGAATAAAATGGAATCTTGAGAAAAACCTAATAAATTTATTTCGCAAGACGCCTGTGGCAGTTGCGGCTACACCTTATGGGCGGTGGCATTAGTTTCAATTGATTCTTGTAAAAGAGTTAAGCGTCAACTTGTAATTTCATTAAGTATAATGGTATATTAGGAATATATAATTGGCTTGAAAGCTTTTCGAAATAAAACACCTCTATCAAAGTAGGCCAAAGTCTTTTTTTTTATTTTTAAAATAAAATAATATATATATATATATATATATATTTTAAAAAACCCTTTGTTTGATTAAATGGTAAGTGAATCTGTTAGCATACTCGTTACATCTTAAAATATAATTAGTTGTCAAGAGAAATTGCACAATGATAAAGGAAGTATTTTAGTTTTAAAAAGTATCATAATTTATTTAATCTATTTTTTCTTGAAACTAATTCTATATTCTTTACCAAGTTATCTCTCTTCAAATAATACTCATTAGAGATTTTGGGAATAGGAAATTTTTTAATATGAGAAATAAAGATAAGTAAGGATAATATTATATTTATGGACAAGAAATATTACTTATAACATCTTATAGGAGTAATATATTATATTCCCGTTGTTCCAAAATATAATTAGTTGTTGAAAGAGTTTTTAAATAGATCAAGAAATATTTTACTTTTTAAATTGTCCTTATTTATTATACCTTGAAAATAAGAAAGAGAAAATAATTTTTTTTTGAAAAGACAAAATATAAAGACTCAATTTTATAACTAATAAATAAGTGAGAGTAAATTTACAAGTCAATGATGAAATATTCATATTTGTAAAATGACTTTTATTTTTGAACTAATAAAAAGTCATCTAAATACTTATATTTTGAGAATGATGGATTAATAACGACATATGAAATATATTTTAGGTATCTAAAAATTCTCTAACATGTCGACATCAGAATCAAGCATATAAGGGACGGTTAGATGTAAGAAAATTATTCCAACCTCAAAAAAAAAAAAAAAAAACCTTGTACCCCTCAAAAAATAAAATAAAAAACAAAAAAACAACCTTGTACCTATGATTAATGAACATGAACCTTTGACACACATACGAGGAAGCATTGAGCACGCAATTCAAATAATTCATATACATCCATCTTTGTCTAGGGATGCTACTATAAACCCTGCCAATTAAAGTGCCATGGGCGTAATTCATGCTTATTTGGTTGTCATTATCAGGAAATAACGAAAGAGTCTACTTTCATTGTAACTGAGGTCAAAATTTTATATTACAAGTAAATAGAGAAGACTTATTCCCATGAAGTGTCAACGTTTTGAAATAATTAGTTGTGTATTAAAAACCAGTTACTGTTTAGAGATGGCTATATACAGGTACACATGTTTTCTTCTTAAAGTGCATAGAATATGCTCTATCATGGCACATATCACGCAAGCAGCATGTGACATTGTATGATATCTGAAAATAAATTAACATTATTGACTTGAATCTTGAGAACATATTTGACTTTGAATTAAGAATATATATCGTGAGGTATATACCTATGTAATCTTGAAAGTATTAAAGTATTTGGTCATAAATTTTAGCATAACAATGAAAATTTTGGTGCTTGCTAAAAAAAAAAAAAGAAGAGAAATTAGTTTTGATCGTATTAAAGTACTATGACTTTGTTTTGCCAAATGCAAGTTTAAAATTCAAGATTTGAGGCTGGTTAAGGTAGAGTCTAGCAAGGCACATTACCGAGGAAGTATAAAAAACGAAGAAAAAGATTTGTTGCAATTTAAGGAAAGAAAAAAGGCTTTCCTTTTACTTCAAGTTTCTCAAGTATTTCCGTTCAAAAAAGGAAGAAAAAAGGCTTCTAAAGTATAGTTCATGTAGAACTTTTCTCGGTGATTTGATAATTTGAAGAACAAGTAGATTTTCAAAATTGTAAAACATTTTAGACATTGGATTTTGATTACGAAAGCAGAATAAGAGTGGATAAGGTTCACTATCACAGACGTCTAAGTCCCACAGAGAATTTAAAGTAGTAAAGTAAATTGAAAATTGATATCCATATGTATAGACCATGCAGATACTGGTAGAATCAGTAAAGCCCTTGTCATTAATTGATTTGAACCCATGGTTCATGTTCCAGTACCATATCATCTTAAATTTAAATAAAGTGTTAATTTTAATGTGATATCTTAGTGAGTCTGTGTTTTAAATCTTATTTTATCTACTAAAAAGTTTTTGTCTAGATAGTATGATGTTATTAAAAATATTAAACTTAACACGTTAATTCTAAAAATGAATAAAATATATTTATATCATACGCCCCTTCAAAAAGAGAAGGGTGAATGGGAAAGTGCAGACTCCAATGTTTCTTCTCCCTCCTTTTATAGATAAAGAGACAAAGTTAAGTTTCATAGATTTCGAAATATGATCTTAGGCCATCATCTTAAAAAGGATGAAAAAAGAGCCCTTTCGAGTAACCCTTAGCTGAAGCCTTGTGCATGGAGAAAGTCTTAGTGCTTTAAGGCTTGTTTTGCTTCTGCTTTTGTGAAAGTCTTATATTTTGCTCTTGTTTTGTGAAAGTCTTAAGTGCCCGAAGGCCGTATTAATGCCAACTGACTTTATTAATGCTTACACTGGGCAAAAGTTTTTTTAAATGCTTCCGCAAGATGAAAGTCTTTAATATGCTTGGGGATGGGTGGCTCAGATGGATGCCTGGTCTGGTTAAAAATATTAAACTTAACTCATTCATTTCAAAAGGGAATAAAAATATATTTATACCTCATGCCCATTTTTTTGTATTTTTAAGATGCATATGGTGTATATGACATAGAGTCATATCCCAGAGAATTTAACCAAAATAATTCTATTTTTAAAGTTTTGATCCAAAATAAACTGGTTTGGTGGAGGGTGCACCAAAATAATACAAAACGTATTTTGAAAAAATATCTAAACAATTTTGTTAAAAAAGATGTGTTTGCCAAACACGTCTTTAGATCAAAACTAAAAACGTCGATATTTTTAGTAAAGGGTAGACGTGATTGTAAATCACGTCCATTGAAAGACGTGATTCACAATCCCATCTTCTTAGTTAAAGTTTTTTTTTTAAACTTTTCCTTCTTTTTTTTTTATAAAAAAAACTTAAGATTTTTTTTATTTAGAAATAGTGAGTAAAAATAATAATAAAAAAAATTAGACGTGATTGTTTTTTTTCATTACAAACTAGTTAAAGTTTTTTTTTAAAACTTTTCCTTCTTTTTTTTTTAAAGTGAGTAATTTTTTTTTGATTTTTGTAATGAAATAGATAGTAAATTTTAAAAAAAATTTTAGAAACTTTTCCTTTTTTTTAATGAAATAGTGAGTAAATTTCTTTAAAAAAAAAGTTAGCGATCTAAAAACAAATAAAATTTTTGCCACATTAGTTTTAGATGTCTAATTTTTTTTTAGACAAATTGATTAACTATTTCATTAAATAAAGACAAAGTTTTTTTTAAAAAAAAATAGAAGATCAGTTTTACTACTATTAGTGTAAAAATAATATTTTTAATATTAGTGTAAAAATTTAGTGTCAAAATAAATTTCAATATTAGTGTAAAAATATTTTTAAAAATTTGTATTCCAAAATTTATATAATAAATAAATATTATTAATTTGTTTTTAGGTGTCTAACGGTTTTTTTAGACAAATTGACTAACTATTTCATTAAATAAAGGAAAAATTTAAAAATGAAAAAAAATAGAAGATCATGTTTAATACTATTAGTGTAAAAATAATATTTTTTACTCACTATTTCATTAAAAAAAAGGAAAAGTTTTTTAAAAAATCTAAAGACATTTATTTATTTTCTTAAATTTACTGACTATATTAAAATAAAGAAAAGTTTTTTAAAAAAAGCTTAAGAATTACATCTTCCAATGGACGTTATTTTGGTTAAATTCTCTAATTTTTATACTAATATTAAAAACATTATGTTTACACTATTTTTATAGTTATTAAACATGATCTTCTATTTTTTTTATTTTAAAACTTTTCCTTTATTTAATGAAATAGTTAGTCAATTTGTCTAAAAAAACGTTAGACACCTAAAAACAAATTAATAATATTTATTTATTATATAAATTTTGGAATACAAATTTTTAAAAATATTTTTACACTAATATTGAAATTTATTTTGATACTAAATTTTTACACTAATATTAAAAAAATTATTTTTACACTAATAGTAGTAAAACTGATCTTCTATTTTTTTTTTTAAAACTGTGCCTTTATTTAATGAAATAGTTAGTCAATTTGTCTAAAAAATAATTAGACATCTAAAACTAATATGACAAAAATTTTATTTGTTTTTAGGTGGCTAACTTTTTTTTTAAAAGAAATTTACTCACTATTTCATGAAAAAAAAAGGAAAAGTTTCTAATTTTTTTTTAAAATTTACTGACTAGTAAAAAAAATAAAAAAAATAAAAACTTAGACGTGATTCACAATTACTTCTAAGTTTTTTTTAATTTTTTACTCACTATTTCCAAATAAAAAAAAGTCTTAAGTTTTTTTTTAAAATAAAAATTACTCACTTTAAAAAAAAAAGAAGGAAAAGTTTTTTTAAAAAAACTTTAACTAAGAAGACGTGATTCACAATCACGTCTACCCTTTTGCCAAAAATGTTGACGTTTTTGCCAAACACATATACCTAAGACGGGTTTGGCAAACATGTCGTTTTTAAAAAAATTATTTTGACGTTCTTTCCAAATACGTTTTGGGTTATTTTGGTACAACCCCACCAAATCAATTTATTTTGGATCAAAACCTAAAAAATGGAATTATTTTGATTAAATTCTCCATATCCCATATTGAAAATTTATAAAACTTAACTTGGTCTCTTCATCTATAAAAGGAGGGATCTCTCACAAGAAGCATTGTTGTCTCTACTCCTCCATTCCCCCATCCCTACTTTTTAGGGGCATGAGATATAAATATATTTTATTCCCTTTGGGGATGAATGAGTCAAGTTTAATATTTTTAACCACATCATAGTCTATATAACTTGTTATTGAAAATTTATACTCCATTGTAGTTCACTATTTTATTTTTACTTGTCTCAACAAGATAGTTCATTTTTTATATAAACTTCATATTTAATTTTTCATTTTCACATTTACTCTTAATTACTACTTGTTATCAACTACAAATTAATTTTATATTGTATTCACACATTGAAACTAAACCATAAAGCAATTGAGAAACAAGTCTCTAAAACTAACTATTAATATTAACCACATCATAGTCTATATAACTTGTTCTTGAAAATTTATACTCCATTGGTCTTACAAAGATAGTTCATTATTTTATTTTTAGTTGTCCCAACAAGATAGTTTGTTTTTTTTAATATAAATCTCATATTTAATTTTTCATTTTCACATTTACTCTTAATTACTAGTTATCAACTACAAATTAATTTTATATTGTATTCATACATTGAAACTAAACCATAAAACAATTGAGAAACAAGTCTCTAAAACTAACTATTAATATGAAGCCACAAAGTTATTTGAAATTTTTTACTTTCAAGAAAAATCTATTAATTTGTTTGCTTTAAAATAATTTAAATAATTAAGAATTAATAAGAATATCTATGAAAAATTATATATAAAATTTAGATCTAAACTAAAGTAACCGTCCTTCAATATAAAACTAACCATTCTCAACTAAATTGTATATAAAATTCCCCTCTTAGATTTGTTGATTTCTTTAAGAAATAAAAGTGTGAATGGGATCCATTGAACTGACCAATTTTGGAACAAAATTTGATTGTTGAGCTCCAATATCAAGGCAGCATTGAATGAACTCTGCTCCAAGTTGATATATTTCTAAGGATTCATTTTTTTTCTCCTCCAAAGGATCAGAATCTTTGCAGCCAATCACCACGGCATCCAACTCTGTAGGATTTGGCATCGCCAATTATTCTCTGTATAGCCTATAAAATCACATCTTGTAGTTACCATTTGCTAATGATCCGCACAGTTGTTATAATCTCTCGAAGTTCATAAACTATCTTATAGCTTTATATTCATGAAACGCATATATATGTATGGATGCATACATGTATAAATGACAAATTACACAATTTATAAGAAAATCAAATTACACAATTGGTTTAACAAATTAAAACTTACCACTCGAAGTATATATAGAATTAATCATAACCTAATAATGCTGAAATATATTCCTTTCATTTAAAATTTAATGTTCATTTTTCTATTTTGAAATGTTCACAATTCTTTATAAACATATTTTTATCTAAAGTTTCACAAATAATCTCTTTAATTTTAAATATTTACATTACATTAACTAATAATCACGTCACAAACAAATTTAATAATAAGAGTAATGTGATCATTTTTTTATTATTAAAACTCTTTTTAATTTTTAGATAAAATTAACCGTGAAGATTTTCAATTCGATCGGTGAGAGTAATACATAGAAAATAAATAAATACATGCAATATCTTTTCCTCGAGCCATTATTGCCATCCTTGGCATAGAACTCAATCTTATCTCTATCCATATAACGCCGTCTATCAATATAGCAAGGATTTTTTTTTGAACTGTAGACAATGTTAAACTCGATCGGTTATTTGAAATCTGTACTGTTTGAACTTTGAAGTTGTAATTGATGACTTGCACATCTAAAAGCGATCAAGTTTTAATTGACAAAATAAAAGGATTGAATTGAACGCAATACATGATTTCTTGGTTTGCCATGAAAGGCATCTGCAACCTCAGAATTGAACCAGCAAAAACTAATTAAAAAAATCTAGTTGAGTGGAAAGGGGGTTTTCGGGGAAACAATCATCATCAGAGAAGAAAAGTCCACCAATCACCATTAAAAAAAACTCCAAAATATATGCTAATCAAGAAACGAATAACTTCACGGGATAAATTCTATAACCCACCAATTTGCAAGATTCATAACGACTTCGAGTTTCTATATAAAGGAGGCTCCTATCATGGCATTCCTCACTAGCAGATAGTTGCTCTAAAACATCTCTCGAGTGAAGAATATATTCCCTGATCTTGAAATTTTTTCCATTACTTCAAAAGAGAAGAAATTAAACTAGAACGTTCAATATGGCGTTTAGTGCAGCTGCTTCATCCTCTTTAATATCATCATCTTCCTTCTTGATGAATTCAGTCGAAGGCATGAATCACCTTCGAAATGGATGCCCACCAAGCATGGTGACAATGAAGAAGATGACAATTAGGTCTGCCAAAGCGGGACAGTGGCTGAGCACACCTGAAAAGGACTCCAAAATTGAGACCATTGATTTTGATAAATCAATGGTGGGGGTGAAGGGACTGGTAGACTCCGGCCTCAAGAAACTCCCTTCTATCTTCGTCCATGAAAGCATCAAAGAAGAGAACAAATCAAAGAAAGAACCCAGCAATAAACATCAGGTTCCAATTATAGACATGGGGGTTGATGGTGCCAGCCAGGATCCAGTATTTCGTGCTGAGATCATCAACAAACTTCGTGATGCATGCGAGAAATGGGGTTTCTTTCAGATTGTGAATCATGGAATTCCTGATTCCGTGATGGAAAAAATGATAGAAGCGACTACCAAGTTCCATGAACAAGATCCTGAGATAAAAAAGCAATACTATAGCCGTGATACCACAAGAAGAGTCATCTTCAACAGCAATTTCTTTCTGTATAATACATCAGCAGCCACATGGAAGGACACTTTCCTATGCAAAATGGCTCCTGTTCAGACGGACTGGGAAGAATTGCCCGAACTTTTGAGGTATAGACACAGTAATATTCACAGCAAAATTTATTCAAATAACATAGTAAAAGAAAACGAAGGTTCTATGTTCTTAGAATTAAATAATAACATAGTAATGTTACTCAGGTTAAAAGCATGATAGTTTCTACTACCTAGGAATCTTTTAGGTTAATTAATGTTTACCTTTGAACAAATTTCAAGATCACGAACCTAGGACAAAACCAAATGCTTATATAATAAGAATGCAAGATTATTTACATATTTTATTCACCATTAACGGTTCTTATCTTGTCTTGTTTATTGCAGAGATGTGACGGAAGAATACGGAAAAAATTTACAAAGAGTAGGAATTACTTTATATGAATTGCTTTCTGAGTCATTGGGGCTTGACAAGAATTACCTGCGAGACATGGGATGTGCTGAGGGTCTTTACGTTAAAGGTCATTATTCTCCTTCATGTCCAGAACCTGACTTGACTTTAGGTTCTGTAACCCATACTGACTTCGGTTTCCTCACACTTATCCTGCAAAACGAAATTGGAGGACTTCAAGTACTTTATGAGAATGAATATGTTGATGTTCCTCCAGTCCCAGGATCCTTAACTATCAACTTGGGTGACATGTTTCAGGCAAGTTTTTAGACTGGAAAAACATAAAATTTTTGGGACTAAGAAAAATTATGATTTTGGTGCTAATGAGCTATATCTTATATAGGTTCTCCTTTCCTTGCAGATTTGTTCAAATGATAGGTACAAAAGTGTATATCATAGAGCTGTGGCGAAAGATGTCGGACCAAGAATTAATGTTGCAAGCTTCATAAGGCCAAGTTACGGTGAAGGATTTACCTCTCGCCTCTATGGACCAATCAAGGAGTTGATTTCGGAAAAGAATCCTCAGGTCTACAGAGAAGTGACCATGGATGAATATATAGCATACTACACCTCCCAAGGCCTTGATGGATATGCTTCACTGCCTCATTTCAAGGTGGAAAATTAAGTAAACTCAGGCTTTGAAGATATATAAAATATTTAAAATAAACTGTAATAGAAGAAAGCATATGAAGTATTCTGTCAAAGTTACAGAAGTGTGGTATGCAACGCAAACTTAGATATGTTTTTTGATTTTTTAAGTCTTTTGGTATATGTTTGAGTTGGCATGGATGTTAATCTCTATGTTCAATGTTTATGTGAATTAAGATCACTTTGGCAAAATTTGGGAAAACATATGTGAAAAGACTCTTTATTAATGCGTCCTGTAACATGTTTCTTGAACAGGATTAGACTTTGAATGGGATTTTCTTTTTGAAAAACATATAATATTATTAGGAAGGACCAAAGGCTCCAGTTCAAGGAAACTCATGCCAAAGTGGCAGGGAATCAAAACTAATGCAAGAAAAAACAAAAGCCAGCAGGTCATTATTATCTGACCAGATTAAAGCTTGGACAAAAACTCTCATCTTCCCAAATCACAATAAAAAAACAATCACCATCCCCACCAAAACAACCATCGATACAGAGAAGAGAAACGCCACCCAAAATAAAGTTTGGAAAACACAAGTAAATCCTCTGCTCTTGAGGTTCCAGCTTTAGCAAGAGCATCAACTTCTATATTTCCTTCCCTCAGAATATTGTTGATTTTCTACTTGGTAACTTTGTTCTTCAAAAATTCCACCGCCAGTGTGTGTTGGCAGAATTTATTTTAATTACTTGTATTATGTAGTGGAAGTCCTAGTCAATTGGGTCTGTTGTTCATGTTTGTTTTTTACATGAGTTAGTGTTCTTGTGGGGAAGTTGGTTCCTACTTAATAGGGAATTAGTTTATCCATGTTAAGTAGTGACAAGAGTTGTGGAATTATCATTTGGTTGTAATTCTCTATATAAGGGCAACATATTTGGTAAATAAGATGGCAGAACAATTCTTCTCATTTCAGATTATATCAATTGTCTCCCATTATAAGTTGATTATTTCTCCTGTCTTTGTTATCAGTGTGATATTTCAAAATTTCCAAGGTGCAGTTTCTGGGTTCAATATCCACTTGCACACATTTGCAGACTTGGATTCAGAGTTCAATAGAATCAGTCCAAGGGGATGCTGCATATACCACAAACGCCTCTTTTACTGTCAAGTATTCTGCTTCCTTGGATTCTGTAACACCAATATACTTTGAGAAAAAAACAACCACCCCCTCATGGTTTCTTAAAATTCCTCCAATACCTGCCTCGCCTGATTTACCTAAAGCTGAACCATCCACATTGAACTTGAGGTACCCTGATGCTGGAGGGATCCACTACACATTTAATCGATTAGTTGGCTTGGTTTTTGGATATGTGGAAATACGATTAGGAGCTCTGAAAAGATTTGAGATAGATTGTGCTTGATTGGGCCAATGGGCAGAAATCCACCAGATGAATCTTATTTTCATGATATCAATCAAATTGTAACGATTTGGATTCATCCCCCTAAAGATAACTTCATTTCTCAATAACCAAAGAGACCAAATAACCACAAAAATAGGTTCCGAACTTTGCAGGAAGTAATATTTGGCGGGAGGAAGCTCCAATAACTAAGAAAATTGCGACCCAGTTGATCCCCCAGATGTCACACCAAAAGGACCACACGCCCACCATGAGAACTTGCAATTGAAAAATAAATGATCCACTAATTCAATGTGATCATGACAAAAAACACAGTTGGCGTTTGAGGCATAGACAATAGATTTCTTTTGACAAGTTCATCATTCACTGAAACTCTTCCTTTCAGCACTCTTCATACGAAAACCTCCACCTTAGGAGGAGAAATACCTGTCCATAATCGCCAACTGTTCTCTGACTCAACACCCAAATTCACCTTTGCCTTATAAAAAGAAGAGCCTTCAATATTCTTTTAGCATTCCATCTCCACACCAACTTTTCTCTAAGTTCCCTAGAGGGCTTAAAATCATTGAGCACTTTCAAGAAGTCATTCCATTGGTCTCTCTCCCAGTCAAAGACCTCTCTTCTTGAGTAACATTCCAAACCCAATCTCCCTCCAACCAATACCTAAAATCAGATACAACGCCCTCTTTTAAATTGGCAAAAACAAATATGCGTGGAAATGCCCGTTTAAGTATGCCAACATCCGTCCAAAGATTTGACTAGAAATGAATGCCCGTACCATCTCACAAACACATAGAAAAACCATTTTCTTCCACCTACCACCATCCAAACAAGCAGCCATAATAGTTTCCAAATGGAGGATGATTTAACAAAGAAAATTTAAAGGGTATTAAGGCCTCCTTATCCCGGCCATTGTTCAAGCATAAAGCTTTCCTCCACAGAGCCATTTCATTAGTGAATCTCCAATACCATTTTGCCAGCAGAGATTTATTTCTGATGCCCAAATCCATGGTTCCCAAGCCCTACAAGATTCAGGACTACACATAGTGGCCTAGTTAACAAAATGAATTTTCCTCTTTTCTGTGCTACCACCCCAAAGAAAGTTCTTCAAGATCCGGTCAAGCTTCCTCATGACAGTGATTGGAATCTTGAACATCGACATATAGTAAATAGGAAGATTATTCAAGATATATTTGATAAGAAGAATCCGACCCTCCATAGACAGAAGAGAGCTTTTCCAAGTAACAAGTTTATCTCTGAACTTGTTAATAATGGGATCCCAAACTGCTACAGCCCCAAATCTCACCCCAAAACAAGGCCTAAATAAGTAGTTGGAAGAGAACTCACTAATTGAGTCAAAAATTTAATTTGAATCGAAAAATATATCGGTTTATACTTAACTAATCTAACTAAGTCGCAATTGAACTTATAATTAAACCATTTATGTCAAAATTTAAAATAATATTTTCTTTAAATTACAAAATTTACAAATAATTTACCCTATTTCATGATGTTTACAAAGTTTTAAACCTTTTTATAATCACAAATACGCAATTAAGATATATAGTTTATTACAAAAGAAGATAAACTAGCTGATGAGGATAAAAAATAGGATAGATTTGCCATAACCTTTGAGTTTGTCTACAAATTTAAGTAAGATGGTCAAGCTTAATGATAGAATAGGCAGGAAATTACAAAATAGGAGGAAAAAAAAAGAAATGAGTGAAACAAGGATTTAACTAATTTTGCACTAATTTATACTATCTAAGGAACAATTTGGTCCAATATTAGACATGTTGATGCACTCCTCTAACGGGTGTTAATTGAGTTGAACATCACAATTTAATACATCTAATTGGTGTTAATTGAGCTGAATAGGCGCCTGGGCACTTTCTGGATTTTGAACAAAGACAAATAAGGCACCTTCTTCATCAAACACTGCGCCACGAACATTTTAAAAAAAAAGAAAAAGAAAAAGAAAAACATGATTTCTAAATATATAGTCTAAATTACTAAACGTAACACTCTTATATTTTATTTTTTTTCCAAAGTAACCTTGTCTATATATATAAAGGGATGGATAAAAAGAGTAAGTAAAAAATTGTTTGATGATTTAACAAGTTAAAAAAGTCATAAAGGACTATAAAATGGTTAAAAGTGTAAACTTAATGGATCAAAACGGTTAAGATGAAAATTGAAGGGACTAAATTGGTGAATTATCATTGTGATTTGATAATTTGTCCTTTAAAATTTCCTTACAAGAATGTCACATGCATCATCGGGTCAGATTCTGGTGATATTTTGATCAGAAGGACTAAAATGACAAAATATTAAATTTAAAGGATCTAAAAAGACAATAAAAAATGAGGAACCGAAAGATAAAAAAATGTTAAACTTAAGGAATTAAATTGACTATTTTGCCTATAAACCACTCGGATTGAAGGCATAAAACACATAATAAGATTATGTAAAAAAGTTGAGATTCAAATCATTTATTTATTTTCATTTGATCACGAGGTATATTGGGAGAGGGCCATAATGGGGGGATTTCTATGAAGCACCGCACAATACCAAACTAATTATTGCTTGCATCCATTAATAAGAGGTCAGTTTGTAAACTGGTAAAGTGTTGGCCAACTTAGTATCTCCATTTTTACGGTCTAAACACGAAACATAAAGAGATGCGATTCAAATTAATTTTAAGGTGTCTCAAAATGTTCAATCTTTTCAAATTGATTTTAGAAAGGAAAATTGAAGAAATCTTTCAAAGCTGCAAATTGTGGGTTGTCTTAAAAAAAATAAAAATTTGTATATGTTGGTCCACAAATTTCAGTGCAACCGTTGCTTACCTGCGACTGCGAAACCGCAAGCATCTAGTGATGGGAAAGCGATCGTCAGGTACTTGGTTTTGACTTGGACATCGATGAAATCTCATAGAATGTTTTTTATATTCTTTTCACTTTTATATAAAAATTGTTTGTTTATTATAATTTTACTAAAAATACAAATTTTTTAAAGTCAACGTTCAATTTTAATTAGATGAGGGGAGAATTAGCTTAGTTTTGCTAGTTCACTTCCCAAAAAACCTCGAATTTTAACGTTTTAAAACTAGCAATTAGGCATAATAGGCTAATAGCACACATTTTTTAGAAAATATATTGCATTATTTGACTTTGTTGTCAGTTGACAACTTGTTATAGTATAAGCCGTATTCTCGGAATGTGTTGTCCATCCACTTTGAACTTAACCGCATTCAAATACATAATAAATGCAACAAAATTCACTGTCACTTTTCAACAAATATTATTCAGCGTATACAATTGTGTTAGTTAAGAAAACAGGTATAAAAATCAAAGAATCAACCAAAAAGAAAATCTAAGTTTCTTTTGTAAAACACCATTCCTATCTGTAAATTCGATGGAACAAATTTTTTTGTCTTTTCTTTAATTACAGCAATTTTTTATTTATTTATTTGGAATATTCTATATCTTCATAGCATGAGTTTACTAATTATTTTTCCACCCTGAAATGAGGCAGTGAAGCATATCCATCAAGGCCTTGGGAGGTGTAGTATGCTATATATTCATCCATGGTGACTTCTCTGTAGATTTGAGGATTCTTTTCCGAAATCAACTCCTTGATTGGTCCATAGAGGCGAGAACTAAACCCTTCACCGTAGCTTGGCCTTATGAAGCTTGCAACATTAATTCTTGGGCCGACATCTTTGGCCACAGCTCTGTGATATACACTTTTGTATCTATCATTTGTGCAAATCTGAAACATATCTCCTAAATTAATAGTTAAGGATCCAGGAACAGGAGGAACATCGACATATTCATTCTCATAAAGGACTTGCAGTCCTCCAATTTGGTTTTGTAGGATAAGTGTGAGGAAACCGAAATCTGTGTGGGTTACAGAACCCAAAGTCGAGTCAGGTTCTGGACAAGGAGGAGAATAATGCCCTTTAATGTAAAGACCCTCAGCACATCCCATGTCTCGTAGGTAATTCTTGTCAAGTCCCAAAGACTCGGAAAGCAATTCATATAAAGTAATTCCTACTCTTTGTAAATTTTTTCCATATTCTTCCGTCACATCTCTGCAATAAAAAAAGATGACAAGAACATTTTTAATGATGGATAAAAGAACTACTAGTTAGTGTTACTATCATGCTTTCAACCTTTTTTTTTTTCTTGTACTATGTACTTATTTGAATAAATTTTTGCTGTGGATATTACTGCATACCTCAAAAGTTCCGGCAATTCTTCCCAACCCGGCTGAACAGGAGCCATTTTGCATAGGAAAGTGTCTTTCCAAGTGGCTGCTGATGTATTATACAGAAAGAAATTGCTGTTGAAGATGACTCTTCTTGTGGTATCACGGCTATAGTATTGCCTTTTTATCTCAGGATCTTGTTCGTGGAACTTGGTAGTCGCTTCTATCATTTTCTCCATCAAGGAATCAGGAATTCCATGATTCACTATTTGAAAGAAACCCCATTTCTCGCATGCATCACGAAGTTTGTTGATGATCTCAGCACGAAATGCTGGATGCTTGTTGGCACCATCAAATCCCATGTCTATAATTGGAACTTGATGTTTGCTGGATTCTTTCTTAGATCTGTTCTCCAACTTGATGGTTTCATGGACGAAGATAGAAGGGAGTCTCTTGAGCCCGGAGTCTACCAATCCTTTCACCCCCACCATTGAATTATCAAAATCAATGGTCTCACTTTTGGAGTCCTTTTCAGGTGTGCTCAGCCACTGTCCAGCTTTGGCACTCCTAATTGTCATCTTCTTCATTGTCACCATGCTCGGTGGGCATGGAGTTCGAAGGCGGTTAGTGCCTTCGATTGAATTCATCAAGAAGGAAGATGATGATATTAAAGAAGATGAAGCAGCTGCACTAAACACCATATTGAATGTTCTTGATTAATTTCTTCTCTTTTGAAGTAATGGAAAAAGTTTCAAGAAATGGGAGTATATTCTTCACTCAAGAAATGTTTTAGAGCAAATATCTGCAAGCTCTCCTGGTGGGGAATAATATGATAGAAGCCTCGTTTATATAGGAACTCGAACCCGTTATGAACCTTGCAACTTAGGATATAGAAATTTTCCAGCGAAGTGATTCATTACGTGTGACTTGTTTGGATATTTTTTTAATGGTGATTTGTGGACTTTCTTCTCTCGAGATGGCAGTTTCGCTGAAAGTCCCCTTCCAGAACAGTCTATAGAGTTTGACTTTTCCTTTATCTTTCCCACCACCAATTTTGAACTGCAAGATTGCCACAGATCTTTGCTAGAGCCTACTTGTTGAACCTGTCGGAAGGTTCAGGGTCCCAGTAACCTCTTCGATCGTTAGTTTTATTTTTATTTTTTCCCAAGAAAAGCAAAGGGATAATATTATAATATTATTAACTGAGAAAAACAGTAGACGATACAAGGCGGACACTGCCCAACTGTAAAATAAGAACAAAGATGGTAGAGTTAACAACAACAAAAGCCCAAGTAGCACCAACTATAGTAAGACAAAACAGAAAAAACAAAAATAATCTATGATTGACCGTTCTACTCAAGCTCGATTTCAGTCTATTAGGATAATATTACAGTTTTAGATGATTACCGGGTACAATTTTAATACGGTTTTAATTTTAAAATTTTTTTTTAAAAAGAAAAAATTTAAGGTAATTTCTTATAATTAAAAAATGAAAATTTGTTATTAAATGAGTTTAAATTTAAATTTTGTTTTTAAAAATTAAATTGCCTACGTATTTTTTAGAGTATATAGGAATCAAAACCCTCGTAATTCTTTTAGTTGTAAATTATCTTTGACCTAAATTGATTATTTATTGGTGTTCGACTTTAGTTATAGTAAAAGTCATATTTTCTTCTTATTGATATATTTTAGTTTTAACTTAATCATCAAAACAAGATTGAATATCAAAATAATCAGAATTCAATCGATTTTCTTTTCTTGAAACTCACTCTCTACACACTATAGTGTAACTGTTTATTTTTTATGTGTCGAATTTTATCCGTTCATTTCATAAAAATGATGAAAAATAACATGGGTATTTGACAATAAACAATGACTCTTTAAAGGTTACAAGAAAATTTTATAAATCGTAAAACATTTCTAAAGTTTGAAAGGATAAAAATTAATTATTTTTATACATAATTATAGTAAAATAGTGAGATGATAAACCCTAATTTCGAAATCGCTAATTCATAAATTTTAATGAACTGTAAATCAAATCAATGATTTTTTAACAGTTAACCATAGTTCGATTCTGATCTAATTCAACCTTGATAAGTTTTGTTAAACTAATATACTAAATTAATATGTGAAATTCTAATAAAACAAGTAAGCAAGATATATATCATACGAATTTTATTAAATAATTATTGACTCCAAGAAATAAGCAATATATCCTCAATATGAAACTCTCTAATTCCTCTGGCATTTATTTTTTTAAAGCTAATTAAGTGGGAATTTTCCAGGGATGATTCATACACTATTATAGGGCATTAATATTAATCGTTTATACGGATACAAAACTTATTTATAGATCTTTAAGACTCATAATTGCTCAGAATTGTACTTTTGACATAACTATAAAAAAATAATCCCAGATTTGGAATTATTTACACACCAGTTGAAGAAGCCTAACATGGCATTCCAAGAGACAACGTATTCTATTCAATTCAACCCTATTTTATTATTTGTTAATAATCAACTCTAAAGGATATTCTTCCATCTGTTCAAACAAGGATCACTTTTAGATGTGAGACGTTATTTGTTACTAATTCAAAGTGAGTTAAACACATATTTCAGAGTTCTAAGTAGTTTTTAAAATTTTTAACAAAAGTATTTTAAATTTTACAGAGGAATTGAATATATATATATATATATATATATTTCATATTTGCATCTCTCTCTCGGTGTTTGAATATTAGCCTCAAAAAATAAATGTATCTGATTACTTCATAAAACTATTACGATCGATTTGAGTTATGTTTTATGATAGTATCACAATCTCCTATATCGATTATAGTTAGAACCTTATATCAAATTTGATATCTTGGTATAACCCATTTTGCGTCTCTATATCATGTATACAGATATACATGATTTAAATTGAAAAATAATGTATTAATTATTTTGAAGAAATGAAATTTAAAAATAAAAATGGCAAAACACCCTACATTTATTGTGATAATGTAATTAGAAACATCTTTCTTTACAAACAATAGATTTCTTACATAAACACTACATAAAACAAACCAATAAAAAGGTAAATAACTCAGTTCGACAATACTCTTATCTACTTTTGTCATATCCTCAACCAGATTAGTTTGTTTTTTCAATGTACAAAGGGATTCAATACAACTTTTTCCTCTTACTACTATTTGCAAACTAATCACTCGTTTACTATAGCTCCGCAATATAGTATATACTTATATCACAACCTCGATTTCAAATAATTCAACAACATACTTAATCAAGCAATTTGATTAAGTAGTCAACTTCGAGAATGCCCTTTAATGGCAAAATGACTTATTCAATACAATGAATAAATTTTTTCTTGTCCGAGTATCACAAATAAGCCCCCTCTTGAAAATTGAATAAATTCAACCTATTATTCAGCAACCTATTAAATTCAATCTCCTTGAATGTATTAAGTCACATTTGTTCTGCACAAAGTCTTCTTAAGAATGAAAAACTTCTTCAAAAAGTTCATTTCCTTTATCAATCAATGATATCTTACATTATCTTTCATATTTCTTATTATTTTTCTTATTCATGTAGACTTCCTAATATTTAGCTAATAAAGATTTATTTCCAAAGATAACTCATATAAAGATATAGCATATCTTTTATATTCAAAATAAATTGACATCAATCTATAAAATCATATTTAGAAAAATCCTACATTTTCGATTCAAAATTCAATTCACATTAAAGTATCACATTATGAAAATGTTTACATAATTATGAAAGTATCACTTTTGAGTTTATCGGAAATTTTCTAAACCATTCAGAATTCTGATTCAATTGCTGGAAAAAGGAAAATGATAGATTCACGTAAACAAATTCAAGCCTTTAATTTGAATTAATTGGAGACTAAACTATTTTTTAGATATCAGTGTTCAAACCATAAAATAAAAAGAAAAGCTCAAAGTAAAATATTGCAATTTCCTCTATTTGCGGCTCTTGTATTAATTGGGTCAAATTCAAAAGCATGGCCACTTAGTCATCTTTGAACCTGGCTTGCATAGCTGCATTGGTGGGAACCGATAGATTGACCATGTAATTGTATGACTCGGAAAAAAAGAAAGAAAGAAAGAACAAGTCAAGTCAAGAAAATCAATTTTTTAAAATCAATTTTCATATATTTCTATCCTGGTGGATTCTTGTTCCCATGGATTTCATCAATAAATTATTGCCTTCAAAAGGCATAAAAATATATTCAATAATACCCAAAAGTACAGAGCCTACAAGAGACATCAAAACTCAACAGTATGGGTTATAAAATAAATAAAAGAAAAGAAAAGAAAAGCGTTCTTAAATTTCTTGATCATACTTTTGCAGTGAAAAATGCAATGTTGAAATTCAAGATTGTTACAAACGTTTCTACATTTTATATATAATATCAGAAAACATAAGAAAACAAGTTTTCAAGATAATTATATTTATTTTCTCCATCTATTGGATAGCAATTTATATGAAATTAGAAAACGTGCTATCTAGATTGGTAAATTTAGGTTACCTCCGATGCAAGTCCACTATGGATAGATTATACTCCAATTGATGAGCCGCAATTAGAAAATTCCCTTAGTTAGAAAAATCAACTTGAATTCGAGAAAGGAATAATGCTCCTCCGTCCCTTTTTTTATTTTTTATACCCTTTTATAGAATTCGAGAAATATGAATTTATTTATTTTTAAGTATAAAATATTTTATTATTTTTTATAATTATTTTATATATTATAAATTATTTATTTATTTATCATTATTTTAAATATTATAAATACTTATTAAGAGATTTTTTTATTTTAAATACAATAAATAATGATACTATTATAGTTAAAATAATTTCTTAATCTATATAAATTTACTAAAAAGATCTTATAAAAATATATCGAAGTGCCATATTAGAGCAAATTTTGGAGGCTGAAATTTAAATATTTTAGTTTGACATTCTATATTTCCACCTATACGTACGGCTATACCTTTTGGGTCTCATTGACTACATTTGGTCTACACAAAAATGATTAAAAAATATTCTTATCATTTCAAAAATAAATGAATTTGGTTGGTTGTTTTGTATTGGCTCAAAGTATTTGACATTTACGCTTCTCAATCCATCAATATTAATTAAATATTTTCTTATTTTTGGGACATTTAATATCATTCTACCCATGATTCTCTAATAGCAACATTTCTTGAGGGTATATTTAATTTTTTTTATTATTTTGGGTAAAGTATATTAATTACACTTAAAATTTCTCAAAATTCAAGTTTTACATTCAAATTTATTTATGTTCATAACTCGCACTCGAACATTTTTTTTCTTAACTCTTGCACTCTGTTATAACGCCATGTTAACTCATTCATTCGTCAGACATATATACGTGACATTGTTTAGAAATATTTTTATCCTTAAAAATTCTATAATTCCTCTTTTAGAAAATCTTTTATTTCTTCCCCTTCATTTTCGTTCTTCTTACTGTCTCTTTTCATTTTTGTTTACCATGGTAATAGACCATCCCCACCTTTATCCGCTCTTTCTCGAGTACCTTCTCCTCTAACAGTTATGGTGAATATGTCTTTTAGAGATGCATTGATTATTTTATAAATGAGTTTTCTGCTCTCTTAAGATTTGGCAGTGGGCGGCGGCTATTTGGTGGTGGTGGCAATTTAGCATAGGCAAGATGAGATTTGGCAGTGCCTGGAGTCATGGACGTTAGAACAAATAGGGCGAACAAGGAAAATAAAAGCAATTGTAAAAACTCTAGGTTATTTTTGTGAAAAATAAAATTACCCTTAAAAAGTTATGTCCCTAATGGAATAAGTGGGATTAAGGGTTGTGATTGACGGAGGAAGGGCAAGAGTTGGACGAAAAAAAGTTCAAGTGCGAGTTATGAAAGAAAATAAGTTCGACTGAAAAATTATTATTTTCAAAAAGTTTGGTTGCAATTGGGATATTTTGTCTTATTTTTTCAATGATAAGTTTAATAACAATTGCATTTTGAATCTATTTAGTTTGAAAATTCTCACTTACACTCTGTAGTTTTTATAGTAATTAAGTAAGAATTTTTTTGGGCAAGTATATTTTTTTTATTACATGGCGGCGGGATGTTCGATACCAAAATCTTTAAATCCTGAGTGAAATGTTCTCGCCACTTAGATACAACATTTTTTACTTTACCTAAACATATTAAGTATGAAATATTTAGTATGATAATGGAATTCATAGCCTATGATATTGTAAGTTGATGAGTTATGTCACCATGTTACCACAATAGATTAATAGCTGATTATGTTTTTTGTCCTTCACCTATATATACATTTTTGTAATTTAAAATAATAATTAATACATCATTTTGGATTTCTCTAGAAAAATAATTTTGTATATATCATGGTGATAAATTTAAAACATTGACATTTTCTTAGATTCTTATTTGGATCATCTCTCATTCTGGAAAGTAATAAAAAGTGAAATTCGTCGAAAAGAAAAAAACAAAGGAAAAGAGATGGATAGCAGAAACCCAGAGGAAGGATCACAGAAACCACAAAAGATTTGTTGAGTTCTTTGAGAAACAAGTGTGAATGCGATCCTAAACTAAGTGTAAATTATTCTCCTTTGAATCAATTTTGGTTGCTTGAGCTCTAATATCAAGCCGCTGTATTCAACTGACTCCAAATTGACAACATTATTGCACCGTGACAATATATCTATGTTACCGAAATCCGTCTCGATTAATCCTACTGCTCCTATTAGTCTATCTAACTCCATTTTGGTTTTAGAAAAAGCTTTTGATTTAATAATTTGCGTGCAAAGGTCTAAAAAAAAATCTATATTGTGAACCGAGATGGTGTACAAGAGTTTTATCCATTCATATATAATTTTCGATAATAGAGAGATTGCCTATGATAACTAATAAATCAAGGATAATCTTTATCCACTTGTTACATTGTCGTTATTTAGATGAATCATCTACTACATTGAATATTAATATATAACTTCATCTTTTCGGAATATAACATTCACATTTCTATTTTAATTTGTTTGAAATTAAATATTCATTTTCCATAAATAAATATATCTTTTATCTAAAATTTCAATAATAGCCTTATTAATTTAAGATATTTATATCAAATTAACTCATGTTCCTTATCACTTGACTTCTTAATTGAAGGGAATTACGTTCCACTAATTCATAGGTCCCATAATATGTTATACTCATATTAATAATAATTTTATAAATTAATTAAAGTCAATGATTTTCTTTAATTTTTATTCAAATGCAAAAGTGTATATTCAATTTCGAACCGAAAGAGTAATATTAATATTAATATGAGTATATATAATAAAAATGACTCTTCAAAATGCTTTTTCCGGTTTTTCTTTTCAAGTTTTTGGTTGAAAAACTTTAGGAAATATTAAACTCTGTCAGTTCTTTGAAATACATACGGTTTTAACATTGAATAGTAACTGATTGATACACTTTGACATCTAATTGGTCCAAATTCTAAATTATAAAAGAATATATTCTAGAGTTGAATATTACCAAATAAAAAAATAGAGTTGAATTGACTGGAATACGTTGTGTCTTGAATTGCCATGTAAGGCTTCTGCAACTTAATGTTCAAATGGGGAAACATTCATGATGAGAGAAGAAAAGTCCACCAATCCCCAATAAAAAAGGTTCAAAATATGAAAATCAGGAAATGAAAAATTCCGATATTCCAAGTTGCAAGATTCTTAACAAATTCGAGTACCTATATAAAGGGGCGTCTATCTTCACATTCCCAACCATCAGAGCTTGCAGATAGTTGCTCTAAAACATTTATTGAGCGACGAATATATTCCCATTTCTTGATAATTTTTCCATTACTTCAAAGAAAAGAAATTAATCAAGAACGTTCAATATGGTGTTTAGTGCAGCTGCTTCATCTTCTTCATTTTCACCATCTTCCTTCTTGGTGAATAATTCAGTCGAAGGCATTAATCGCCTTCGAACTAGATGCCCACCAAGCATGGTGACAATGAAGAAGATGGCAATTAGGTGCGGGAAAGCCGGGCAGTGGCTGAGCACACCTGAAAAAGACTCAAAAAGTGAGACCATTGATTTTGATAAATCGATGGTGGGGGTGAAGGGACTGGTAGATGGCGGGCTCAAGAAACTCCCTTCTATCTTTGTCCATGAAAGCATCAAAGAGGAGAACAAATCAAAAAAACAACCCAGCAATAAACATCAGGTTCCAATTATAGACATGGGAGTTGATGGTGCCAGCCAGGATCCAGCATTTCGTGCTGAGATAATCAACAAACTTCGTGATGCATGCGAGAAATGGGGTTTCTTTCAGATTGTGAATCATGGAATTCCTGATTCCGTGATGGAGAAAATGATAGAAGCGACTACCAAGTTTCATGAACAAGATCCTGAGATAAAAAAGCAATACTATAGCCGTGACACGACAAGAAGAGTCATCTTCAACAGCAATTTCTTTCTGTATAATACATCAGCAGCCACATGGAAGGACACTTTCCTATGCAAAATGGCTCCTGTTCAGCCGGGATGGGAAGAATTGCCCGAACTTTTGAGGTATGCAGTAATATCCACAGCAAAAATTTATTCAAATAATTAGATAGTAAAAGAAAAAAAAGGTTCCCATGTTTTTAAAATTAAAAAAAAGTTCCTATCCACTATTAAATGTTCTTGTCTTCTTTTTTTAAATTTTTATTGCAGAGATGTGACCGAAGAATACGGAAAAAATCTACAAAGAGTAGGAATTACTTTATATGAATTGCTTTCTGAGTCTCTGGGACTTGACAAAAATTATTTGCGAGACATGGGATGTGCCGAGGGTCTTTACGTTAAAGGGCACTATTCTCCTCCTTGTCCTGAACCTGAATTGACTTTGGGTTCTGTAACTCACACAGATTTCGGTTTCCTCACACTTATCCTACAAAACCAAGTTGGAGGACTGCAAGTCCTTTATGAGAATGAATATGTCGATGTTCCTCCAGTTCCTGGATCCTTAACTATTAACTTGGGGGATATGTTTCAGATTTGCACAAATGATAGATACAAAAGTGTATATCACAGAGCTGTGGCCAAAGATGTCGGTCCAAGAATTAATGTTGCAAGCTTCATAAGGCCAAGCTACGGTGAAGGGTTTAGTTCTCGCCTCTACGGACCAATCAAGGAGTTGATTTCGGAAGAGAATCCTCGAGTCTACAGAGATGTCACCATGGATGAATATATAGCATACTATACTTCCCAAGGCCTCGATGGATATGTCGCACTTCCTCATTTCAAGGTGGAAAATGAATGAACTCAGGACTGAAGATTCAAATGAAGATTTTTGAGGCACCCCATCGCTATTTCAATTCTTTAAGTGTTTCCTCTTAATTTGTTATGTTTTTCTTCTTCTTTTTAGTCCTTTGGGGATCCTTAGGGCAACTATCAACAGAACTGTGTATGAATACAAATCGTAGTATAAATGCTAGCTGCATTCAAGCTTTGTGCAAACCCCCCATTATGTATTTTGCATTTGATAATGCAAATCTTAAATCTAATAACACAAATGTTAATCTCTCTTCTTTCCTGACTTGCGTTTCCTCTTATAGTAGTAGTTGTTCTAAATCAAACTTGTTAATTCTTGCTTTAATTTTTTATATGCAAACAATAATCTGATTGTATAATACTTGAAAAACTTTTCTCAGAATATTAGTAGAAAATGATCACTTTAATTACGGAGCTTATTTGCATAATCTTAGACAAAAAAAATTTACTTTTTATTTTCAGAAAACAATTTTTTTAAATTTGGTAAATCTTAAAAAAATAAACATTTACTTCTTTTTAAAAAAGCACAAAACCGAAAAGAAAAGAGAAAGGTAAGAGAACAAAAAGAATGATTGGAGCAGTCACAATATCTCGAGTTAATTTGATATTGCTTTCGATCTTATTATTAGGCTCAAATTCGATGCACAGTATATCAAGTTAATTTAGCATGTAATTAGAATCTATTGAAAAAAGCATCAAATTAAACACCGTTTAATTATCTATTGGATATTCTCGTGTTCTCAAAATTCAATTCAATTGGATTAATTTATCTTCAAATATATAACGTTGATTGCTGTTTGGCATGATTTGTGCCATGATAGATTATATTTTCATTCACTTTCAAATAAAAAAGATCTTTGTCCTAGTCGTAGATAAACTCTAAAGTATTCCTAATGGTTTTGAAAACCAAATTAATTATTCCAATATGTTCTGAAACTGCATGGGCATAAGTTCTCTCGATTTGCATGTAATATAAAATGTTGAGTTCAGTTATATAATGGGAAGTGACTTTGGCTTTTCTGTTTTTTTTTTTTGGTAAGTTATGACTTCTTTGCGTGTCTTGCCGTTAATGGAAAAAAGAGTACTTGAAATTTTTTTTTTTAGAAAGGTATAATTTTATTGTCAAAAAATCGAAGACACATAAAACCTCTTGGACAATAGCAAACAGAACTTGAGCAGAAAAGGACACTGCAACCTAAAATAAACTAGACACAAAACCCAACACACCAAGACAAGGCTATGACAACTATGACAGCGTACAAAAGCGTAGCTACAAACGACTTAAACAACCATTAAACTTCTTTTTAACTGAACTTTGTTTGAGTTTTTTTTTTTAAAGGCAAAGTATATATATTATTGCATTAGTGGATTCGTTTAACTAAGAAAAACTTATTTTTCTTTTTCAATCGTCCAAATTATAATTCAGTTTCTTCATTAATTGTGTTATTTAATTTATAGTTGTAACATCCCACATTTTTCCAAAAATATTCAAAATAGAAAATATAATATAATAGCCAAGTTAAAGAATATATCAAATTTAAAATAGTCAAAATTCCCAAATCATGAATCAAAATTCCAAATTCCAAATAAATTTTCAAATTATAAATTTGAATCTAAAACAATCTTTGCCAAAATAAAATTACTAATACCAAATGAAATTAAAACATAAATATAAATACTCATTGTTAAACAACGAGAACATAATTTAAACCAAATTCAAAATTTCATAAATGGTCGGTCATCCTCCATCCCCCATCGCAACCCATTAGCATGTAAATGATTTTAGAAAAACATAATATATGGATTAAGTACAAAGTACTTAGTGGGAGTAAAGTGTGACATTTTACAATGATTTACACATTGCAAATATCATATAAATATAGATAGTCAAAGTATGTCATCGAGTCAAAGACTCCTGTTTAATTCGAGCTAAAGCCCCTGTTTCATCTGACATGAGTCCCCGTTTTATTGGGCCTAAGCCCCTGTTGTTTGATGACATATGCAATAAACATTTATATGCACATTTATAAAATCATTGTACACATATCATAATAGAATTTAAAAGTGCATAATTAATCATGGAATAAATAGCACATATAACATGTAAATATAAAGATTTAAATAATCAAATAAGGTTAGAACTCCCACATCAAAAACATATATAAACGTGTGCTAAGTTGCATGGAAAACTAGCTCCCTAAATTCCTGTTTCCTACATTGGAAGTATTCAATGAATTAGAACCTTGAAAGGCTAAACTAAATAATTGATTTTAAATAAATAAATAATCTAATAAAAAAATGGTTTTTTTGAAAAGTTAAAGGAAATATTTTGCATTTTAAAAAAGGTTTGGGAATACTTTTGGAATATGAAAAAGGTAATTTTCGAGTTTGGAAAAGTTTGGGACCAAACTATAATTTTAGAAAAATTTAGGGGTCAAATCGTTATTTTCAGAAGTTTGGGGACTAAAAACGAAATTTTAGAAAATATGGGTTGAAAAAGAATTTAAATAAGTCTTGTGGTATAAAAAGGGAAGTTCTAAAAAAATTGGGTAAAAATATAATTTTTAAGAAGTTTGAGGTCAAATTGAAAATTATAGAAAGATTGAGGACTAATTTGGAAATTCTAAAATATTTGTGGGTAAATTTATAAATTCGTATCTCAAATTTGAGGCATTTTTGAGGGTTTGTAAACCCTAAGGACCCATTTGTAAAAATGAATAAATTTTTGAGAAAATTACTAAAATACCCCTCTATCCCCAAAACCCTAATTTTCTTCTTCTTTTTTTCCTAACCCTAGCCGCCACCCCTCCTCTTCCCACTCCAGCCGCCGTTGCCCCTCCTACTGCCAGCCGCCGCTGCACCTCCTTCTTCCTCTTCTCCCTTCTTCTCTTCTCTTTTCCTTTTCTCCCATGGCTATCCACATTCTCTTTTTCCCCCTCTCCCTCTCGACTTCTCTCTCCTCCCTCCCCCCTTCTTCTTCCTCCCTCTCTCGGCCTCCTCTCTGCCCGCCCCCCCTTTCCTTCTCCCTCCCCCTCTCTCGGCTTCCCTTCTCACTTCTTTCTTCCCCCCTTCTTTTGCCCGACTTTTCTCCCTTTCTTCCCCCCTCTCTCGGCCTTCCCTTCTCTCTTCTCCCCCCTTTTTCTGCTAACAAAAAAAAAAACAAAAATCTACTGAAATATGAGAGGCTAGATGGTGGGAGGATTAAAAAAAATGATTTTAGGCTTATTGCCGCCGCCGATGGCTGGCCATATGGCGGTGCCGGTGGTAGTTAACATTCTTGAGAAAGTAGACAAATTACCTATCTTGTGATTCGTAATTAAGGGGAAAAATGATTAATTATTTTAACGCTTGTCTATTTATATGTGAGATAATAAATACTAATGAGCCGTGTTATTTAATTAATTAAGCCCATTAATTTATTAAATGGGTATTACAATAGTTATCTAAAATATTTATATTTAATACACTTTGTTATTATAAAACTTAATCTCTCTATTCCAAAATATATGATGGTTTGAGTATTTCACGTATATTAATAATGTATGTTAATTCTCTAAAATATCATAATTTATTATGTCATAATCTTTCTTAAAAATTTGAAATTAAACAATTTATTTTTTCTCTCTTCATTGAGTAAGCATACAAAACCATAGGTACAAATGACTTAAACAACAATTAAACTTCTTTTTAACTAAACTTTGTTTGATTTTTTTTAAAGGCAAATTATATATATTATTGCATTAGTGGATTCATTCCAAATTATAATTCAATTTTTTTATTAATTTTAATATTTAATTTATAATTACCTAAAATACTTATATTTAACACATTTTGTTATTATAAAACTTACTATCTATGTCCCAAAATATGAGATACTTTGAATATTTTAGGCATATTAAGAATGTATGTTAATTATCTAAAATACAATAATTTATTATGTCATAATATTTCTTAGAAATTTGGAATTAAACCATTTTTTTCTCTCTTCATTTAAGAGTAAGAACAATATTTGAAAAAACATACATAATAACTCTCAAAACACTCAAAGTATCTTATAATTTGAGACAAATGATATGCCCAAAATATCTTAGATTTCTTAATCGGTGTGAAAATGTCTGCTTGCCCATTTTAGTGGGACGGAGAAAGTAATGAATAACGACAAGAAGCCGAGGATACGACCCTCTTGTTGACAATGACAACCAAATTAAGCATGAAATTCATCTACGGATCTTTATTGGTAGTGTTTATATTTGGGAGAACATATATTCTACTACGCTTGTGGGTTTTGGAACAATGTAAATGCTAAAAATACATATTTTTGAAGTTTTAAAAAGAAAATATAGTTATATGCAATTTGTATTCTTTATAACATTTTTCTGTTAATTTCTATAATTATACTATATGTGTCTCATTTTAATTGTTTATTATTCATTTTTGGATTGTCATATTTTGAATAATATGATATCTAATTTTTATACATACTTTTACTATTTTACATGTATATAATCTTATAATGTTGAAGATATAAATTTGATATCTTAAAAAAAAATTTCTTTTTTGAAAGGTAATGAAGCAATAGAATTAGGCAAATTGGCCTATATCTCTTATCTTTACATTTTTAGCCGATTTAGTCCCTTATCTTTTTTTTAACCCATATGATCTCTTATTATTATAACCTCATCCAAATAGGTCACTGTCCTCTTTTTTCAACGAAAATTTCATCAAATTTTGCAGGTGCTTGCCACGTGATTAAAAAGTAGGGGCAAAATGGTATATTCATTTTGGGTTAAAAATTGACAAGAATCTATTTGACATAAGTTATAAAATAGGGGATTCGAAAGGTTAAAAGAAAAGATAAGGGGCGATCTCGACAAAAAATATAAAGATAAAGGACTAAATAGACTAATTTGTCATCTTCTAATTAAGATTACTTTTATTAAATAAAGTATTAAATCCCCTACCAAATTATGCTTGAATTTATTTTCATCAAATTTTTTAATTAAAAATTGGTTTGATGCCTATTCGGCACTAAAAGAATTTTAAAATGATTGTCACTATTTTTCTTATAAAAATATCTTTAAAACTTTATCTTTATATCTATTTAGATACTTATTACGTCCAACAATTAAATATGTTATTTAGGTCCGATTCTAATCTGATTCACCGATTCAAGTTCAACCTTCATTAGATCTACATATTCTCTTTTGTTAAACTAATATGTTAAATTAATATGTGAAATTATAATAAAACAAGTAAGCAAGATACAAAATATATTACAATAACATATGAATTTCATTAAATAATTATTGACTTCAAATAATAAGCAATAGATGATCGATATGAAACTCTCTAAAGTCCTCTTAGATTTATTTTTAAAGCTAATTAAGTGGGAATTTTCCACGGATGATTCATACACTATTATAGGGCATTAATATTAATCGTTTATACGGATACAAAACTTATTTATAGATCTTTAAGACTCATAATTGCTCAGAATTGTACTTTTGACATAACTATAAAAAAATAATCCCAGATTTGGAATTATTTACACACCAGTTGAAGAAGCCATACATGGCATTCCAAGAGACAACGTATTCTATTCAATTCAACCCTATTTTATTATTTGTTAATAATCAACTCTAAAGGATATTCTTCCATCTGTTCAAACAAGGATCACTTTTAGATGTGAGCCGTTATTAGTTACTAATTCAAAGTTAAACACATTTTGGAGTTCTAAGTAGTTTTTAAAATTTTTAACAAAAGTATTTTAAATTTTACAGAGGAATTGTAATATATATATATATATATATATATTTCATATTTGCATATCTCTCTCGGTGTTTGAATATTAGCCTAAAAAATAAGTGTATCTAATTACTTCATAAAAATGTTACGATCGATTTGAGTTCTGTTTTATGATAGTATCACAATCTCCTATATCAAATTATAGTTAGAACCTTATATCAAATTTGATATCTTGGTATAACCCATTTTGGGTCTCTATATCATGTATACAGATATACATGATTTAGATGGAAAAATAATGTATTAATTATTTTGAAGAAATGAAAATTACAAATAAAAATGGAAAAACATAAGAATAACTCCTACATTTATTGTGATAATGTAATTGCTCAATTGATTGGAAACATCTTTCTTTACAAACAATAGGTTTCAAAATTCAATTCACATTAAAGTATCACATTATGAAAATGTTTCCATAATTATGAAAGTATCACTTTTGAGTTTATCGGAAATTTTCTAAACCATTCAGAATTCAGATTCAATTGCTGGAAAAAGGAAAATGATAGATTCACGTAAACAAATTCAAGCCTTTAATTTGAATTAATTGGAGACTAAACTATCTTTCAGATATCAGTGTTCAAACCATAAAATAAAAAGAAAAGCTCAAAGTAAACTATCACAATTTCCTCTATTGCGGCATTGCCACTTTGTCGATCTTTGTATTAGCAGCTGGCTTGCATAGTTGCATTGGTGGGAGCCGATAGATTGACCAGGTAATTGTATGACTAGAAAAAAAGAAAGAAAGAAGGAACAAGTCAAGTCAAGAAAATTATGGTGTATTTAGATTGAATTTTGAAAATGTTTTTTGTTTTGTTTTTAAATGAAGTTATGTTTGGATGATAATTTTTTATTGGGAATTGAAAACTGATTGATATATTTTGGATTTCACATTATTAATAATATTATAAAATGTCTAAAATATAATTAATAAATTGTTTGATATTGTAATTTTAATTAAAGATAATATAAAAAATATTGTTTATGTGATTTAGTGGGATCCATGTGTAGTGTTAAAAAAAAGTGTTTTGAAATATGTTTTTATGAAGAATTGAAAAAATTGTTTTGTGAGCCAACACAAATATACTCTAATTTTTTAATCAATTTTCAGATATTTCCATCCTGGTGGTTTCTTGTTCCCATGGATTTCATCGTTAAATTATTGCCTTAAAAAAAAAAAAGGCTCATATATGTCTAAGTATTCTTGTCAGTAAAAGAGAAATTGAAAACAAATACAAAAGGATGTTTGTGTTTCGAAGTGTAATATGAACAAAATTGGGGTGCTAAATGCTCCCAACATTCAAAATTAAATGTTTATTTTTGAAAATTTTCATTTAAATAAAAAAAATCTAGCTGATTTGGTACTTGAAGTTAGGGTTATTTATCAACAACATTCCTAACATTTTTTTTCTATCATTTTAGTACTCAAACAAGTTACAGACATTAAAAGTCCTATTCTAGCCAAATATGATAAATTCTCTAACAAAGAAAAAAAAGATAAAATATACTAGTTTTTGTGCAGGATTAAATTTTGGAAGGAAAACTTATGAATTGACTAAGTTATCCTAAAAAGCTCCACTTTGAGCAATGTGATGTGCATTGTTTTGCTGAAGATTTCATAAAATAAAGCAAGAAAAAGGAATTTTGACAGGTCATAAGGTGTTTAGGTACTAAAAAGGTAGAAAAGACACATTTTTTCTATCTTATTGATAAATGAGTGTAACTTGTCCGTTTCAAATTTTATCAAAACTTTCTTAATTTAAAGAATTTGTATTGTATTAAAACATATAATCCTACCACTAATGATATTAATAATATGGACAATTTGTAATTTACTTATGGTAAAAAAACTTTTTTAATTATTGTATTTATAATTAAGTTATATCATGGAGTATCACATGGTAAGCTTATTTTAGGATGGCAGGTATAATTAGTTTGATTCTTAATTACTTCAGTCATGAACATTCCTTTCCTATTGTTATGGCCCAGAATTTTCCTATAAAATACTATCTCAATTGTATGTGTGGCCAACCTTTTTTGTTTTTTAGAAAGGTCAGAAAAACATATTTAATAATACCCAAAAGTACAGAGTCTACGAGAGACATCAACACTCAACAGCTCCCAGAATCTGACCCCAAAAGCTTCAAACAAGGCAACTCCGCCCCCAGAAACAAACGGCCCAAACTAAAAAAGAATCACGCCTCGTTGTGGCCCTCGGAAGACTCAAACAACAGTATTTCACTGTAACTTTCAATGTTGCTGAAGTCAAAATTTTATATCACATATAAATAGAGATTACTTATTCCATGCGGTGTTAGTGTTCATGAATGACTATAGAACAAAAACCGCATAATTTTTTGGTCGATTTTATATTTTTCCTGGACATTTTTATTTTTTGGTCTACTAAAAGTCTAATAACAATTGGCTGATATTTCTGATTAATCATAATCTTTTCCCCTCAAAAAAAAGTTTAGTAACAATTGCATTTTGAATCTATGTGGTCTGAAAATTCTCAATCACACTTCATAGTTTTGATACTTTAGTAATTAAGGATGATTTTTTCTTAATATCAATGGAAGTTTCGCCCTCCAAATATGTTGACCCACACGACAAAAACCTGATAGAGAGTTTAGAAATACCAAATTCGATGTTTATATGAACCCTAAATTTAGAGAAATAAGTAATATTAATGTCAAATAAAATGTAAACAATACGCATTTGTAAATCAAATAAACTTACATGATGAGAATCTAAACTATAGAGTATCTATATTATCGCAAGACATTAGTGGTGTGGAAAACACGTGATAACTCAATACGCCATCTTATTGCAAGCGATGCACGATTTACAATTTGTGGTTTCACAGTGAGAAATCTCTCCCAAGCTAAAAACTATATATACAAAAGGTATAAAATTGACAAAATATCAAATGAAGGAAAAAACATATTTATACATTCGTTACAATACCTGTAGTAATAGCATGAGACCCCATATATATATATAGTGATTCCTTTTGAGGCGTAGCATAAATTACGATACAAATAGGCTAGAACAACACTACTCCAACTATACTCAAATGCTTGTTCAAAGTTTTGAAATGATTCTTGTAAGTAGAGTGAGACCAAATAGTTGAAGCAAACGCATGCGAGAACGCTGTATATTCTTCAAAATCCCAAGGGATAACTATTGTTGTCACATCTACGAAAGCACTAAACTTTAATTTATTGCCCTCAAATGCTTTTGCCCTCAGTGTGAAACCCATCAATTCTTGGCATATCTCTTGTCACTTTGAAACAGTACATCCTGGAATAGTTCCGATCATAGGGAGACCATCTACCCTAAGGCCCAATAAGACCTCAACATCCTGTAATATAATGTAATCAAGGTTTACCTAACTCTATGAGTTTTACAACACAACATTGATTATACAACTATCTTCAATACAAAAATTAATGAAATACTCACAATTAAGATAATCACATTTATCTTCAATTCAAGGCTCACTCTAACTCCTAGAGTTTTAAGCTAAATGCAACATTGAATAAAATTTTAAAAGATGAATAAAGAAGGTTTGATATAGATATCACCTTAGTTGTGAAGATATATCAATTCTTGTACAAAGACCTCTTTGAGTAATTGCTCCATAAGATTGTTCAAGAATATTAATGAATGTATGAAACTCTTCTTGAATGATTTTCACAATATAAATGTTTTTGAAAAGGCTTGAAAATGTTTCTAAGATGTCAATTCTATAATAAATGTGTATCAAGTTTTTTCTCAGAAAATTGTGTTAGTAAGATTTTCAAGCATTTGTGTGTTTATATGTGTGTTTCAACGGTAAAAAAAAATGACTGTTTAAATCTTATTCATGAGATTTGCAGTCGTCTGCACTATCATCCGCAAGTATACTAGAGAGTTTTGGACAATTTGTGGATAATGAGCTGAGACCAGTTGATCGTATAAACGATGGGGTCGATCGCACATGCAGTCAGGTCGATCACTCAACACACTAACCATGCAACATAAGATTCCAACCAACACTAAAGGTTGTTAAATCTATTTTATAAAACTTTTAAATATATGCATATATTTTGAAAAAAAACCTAAGTCATATTTTAACTTATGAAACACATTTTGAAAAATGTTTTAAGTTCATTGAGCAACCTATAGAATTATTATTCATAGAATCTAGATATATCTAAGTGATATCAACATTTAACACTATACCTCTAGATTTTATCTAATCCATAAATGCTTGTCTTCAACTCTTGATAACATATGATCTTTTTTGAAAACTTGAAACTTCGAGCTTGCATAGCTTAGTCAATTAAATCCTAAAATGCTATCACTTGTACAATTAAGTCATTAGTCCTTATCAATATTTGTCATTAATCAAAATTAAGATATTAAAAGCTTTAAGGATTTCAATTTCTTTATTTTGCATTTATTTATTTTTTATAGAAGGCCGAGCCTCCTAACTAGTTTAATTTATTTTTATATCGTTAATTTATTTTTAATGGAAGGTCGAACCTCCACATTTTTAGTTTAATTTATTTAAATGGTCGATTGAACCACCTAATTTTTTTAGTTAATATAAATCCAATATTTATTTATAGAAATATATATATTTGTATATTTATTTAATATACTTATATATATATATATTAATTGAATATTTATATAATTCTTGTTTTAATTTATATAATTGTGTAAATTAATTGGATTGACAATTTAATTAATAAATGTGATTATATAGTTAGGATGATTAATCTTATATTAATGATTCAAGTAGCATCTACTAGTTTAATTGAGTTACAACTCTTGGCTGAATTAAATTAGTAGCGAAATTATATAATTTAAATTGTATATAATTGAAAGTGATTGTTATATATAATTTAATGTTTGTGATACCTTATTTACTTAATACAATTTGATTGAGTATCATATACACGCTGGTTGGTATTGTGTCTAATTCAATTAGAGATTAATTTGTCTAAGTCGATCGAGATTAATCTAATTTGTAAGTATATGAATTTGTCTGAAATGATAGGGATTCTAAAAAACTACTTAATAATGCCTTTATCTATGATTATTTATATGAAAATATAACTTGATGCTAGTTTCTTACTAACGTTTTTTATTTAATTTGTATTTCAAATTTATTTTTATTTTTGTTTACAAATCCATGAAACCTAAAAAATATTTATTTTAAATTATTGTTATTTTCTTGTTCAAAATATCCAAAACCCCCAACACCTTTTTCAATTAATTGTTTTAATTTAAGACTTACAAATCTTTGTGGATTTGATCCCTATTTCCCTTATATACATAAATATTGTTAGGTTTAAATTTGAGAGTCGTACGGTAAGCTTCGTCATAACGGTTAAAAAGATACAAAGAAAATGCTGAACAGAGGTGGATTTATGGTTCTGTAATGGTTTTGCAAATCAAATATTTGCATAGACATTAGTGACTTGGTAAGGCTGTATCAATATTATTGCCACTAATTCAATATTGGGACAGTGAAAAGATTATAAAAAGAGTGATAGAAAAATCAACCGATGTCAAATTGGTGGCAAACTTATCCTATCAGTGGAAAATTGATAATGATATTTATATGTATTTTGATATTTTGCTTCAAAAGATGAAAGAAGATCTGAAACACTACCGGGTAATAAGCTCTGTAGTTCATGGTGTCTTAAAATAATGCTCAAGATATCTGAGGTGCTTAATGATATAGTTGATCAGAATGATGCATGAGTGGAAAATACAATTGTGCAAGTTATTGGGAAGGATATAGGAAACCGACAAGTTGTTGATAAGCTTGCTTGTGAATCTCTTAAAGGCAATGGGGAGTTATCGAAATTAGATTCCATGGTAGCACTAGCATGTAGTGATTTACAACATTGGGACTCCTAAAGAGGATCTATTTAATTTGGATGACAATATTAGAGCCTCAGGTATTTGTATCGTGGACGATCAAAATACAAATTGTCCAAGAAAAAAGAAGGATATGAAGGGAAGTGAATTTGACATCCTTATTAAGGATACATGTGAAATATCTCCAAGTTTATTGATATAGGTACATCATACATGTGTCATATGGAATTCTGGAAAGAAAAATGAAATATTGAAATCTAAGTTGATGACACATTGGAGTAAACATTTTTAAAAAAATGCCAATAAGACTTGGAGAACTTGTTGATTTTTTTCTCACTTTGTCCTATGGGTTACAATGGTAATGCACTATTTTTTATCTTGATTATATTATAAATCGTATTTATTAGAAATATTTTTATATTACTCTCATTGTATGCACTAATTTCCATTTCCGTCAAGTGTTTTTCAATGAGAAAAATGACACTATTCACGTGAAAAGGGATAATATGTTGACATAGGCATAGTTGATGCATTTTTAAGCATATTGAACGAAAAAGATAACAAACGATATTATTGTAGAACCAATAGGAACCGTTTATACATATTTGGAAGACGTCAACCAATGAATTGAAAATCATAAAGATTTGATTGCAAAGCCCATTAATGAAGCCGAGATGGTAAGTGCTGAATTGATATTTTTATGCCTAAATAGCTAATACATTTGTACTAATAAGACTAATACTTATTTTTTATCATATACACATGCAAGTTGAAACTCATATATTTATCATAAACTTACTGATTTTAAGGAAATTTTATAGATTTTTGTGCCAATATTCATGATGGAGCATTTATTTTGTTATGGTGTTCAATATGAGAGATTAGCATTTGAATTCTAAAGTATCAGTAATTAAACGATGTAGTATGAATATTTTAATTTAGGAGTATGTGCTTTTTGTCATTCCTATCCTTTCCCTCAAAGAATCTCGTACCCTCCAAAAGAAAATCGTTCCACTATTTAATGCTACTCAGATTTCCAATGGTCTCTTTAATTGCAATGCTACTCAGATTTCCATTGGTCTCTGAAAGGCCTAAAACTTTTAATGTCTTAATTTTGATTAATGACAAACATTGATGAGGACTAATGTCTTATTTGTACAAGTGATAGAGTTTTTGGATTCATGATTTAATACATGCAAGAACAAGATTTCAAGTCTTCAAGGAAGTATACAACTTACAAGTCAAGACTATCAAGATTTGAAGACAAGCTTTTATTGGATTAGATAGGAACTAGAGGTATATTTTTAGAGTTATATATTTTGATATCTCTAGTTCTACCTCTAATTCAGTAATGGTTTCTAAAGGTTGCTCTATGAATTTAAAATGTTATTTCAAAATGTTTTTAATATGTTAAAATATATTTTGGTATTTCGTAAACCATGCATCGTGATTTCAAAACTTAAATAGCTCATAAACTCTTGTTGGATTGATATCATAACTTATATGGTTGATTGAAATCATCATTTGGGTGTTAGAGTATTGTTGATACACAAATGAACATGTTTCAGTCGACCTAAAGTGGTCAAGGTATCGTCCATAAGTTAGTTTATCTTGTGGATGAATATGCTGTCAAATTTGTTTATCTGCCAACCTGTGGACGACCATGAGGTCGACCGCAGGTGAAGTCCGGTCGACCGGAGGATGAAAAATCATCATCCGGTGGTTGTCCAGTGAGCTTGTGGATGATGGTGTGGACGACCAGTTTGATATGCGGTTGACCGCACTTCTTGAGTGGGTTTCCAACAGCTTTATTTTTTACCATTGGAAAGAAACCTTTAAATACCAAAACCTTTGAAATTCTTTCGAAGAAGATTTTTGAGCAAAAACATTGTATATCTTGATTCTATAACATCTTAGAAACATTCCAAAACCCTTTCTAAACATCAATCTTGTTAAAATCATTCAAGAAGGGTTTTTAAATTCAAAGGTGGATTTTGAGCAATCTTGACAAGTCATTACTCAAAGAGGTTATTGTGATTCAAATTGATATATCTTCACATGAAGGTGATATCTATCAAACTCTCTATCTTTTATTATTGATTGTAATTGTATCAAGATTGCAAATAGCATAAAACCCTAAGTGTTAGGGTGAGCCTTGTGTAGGTTGTTTTGTATTCAAGGTTTGTTTGTAAAACATTTGGGTGAACCTTGAATTGAATTGTATTGTTAGGATTCACTAAGGAGAGTGGTGAGATTATTGTATAATCAAGGTTGTGTTGTAAAACTCAAGGGTTGAGTGAGCCTTGATTGGTTTGAGAGGTTATTTGTAAAACCCTAAGGTGAATTAGGTGAGCCTTTTTTGTAATCTTATTTATTTGATTAGTGAAGGACAAGGTAGTGAATTAGGTTTTGTTGGATAAACCGAACCACTATAAATCATTGTGTTCATTGCTCTAATTTCTACATTTTACTTGAACACATTATTTTCACACAACTAGCACACCAAGTGTTTGATATTTGTTGTCAAAGAGGTGTTTTATTGAATTAGGTTGAAAAATCGGATAAAAACCTAATTCACCCCCTCTTAGGTTTTTCAGTCTCTTTAATTGAAATGTTGTGCTTAAAGAGAATTTTTCAAAAACAAAATGCAGATGAAAGAGAAATAGAAAAATAAAAACTTATATAATTATATTTTAAAAATAATAAAACTTAAATAAATCCATTTGAATATTTTTTTTAAAAGAAGTGTGAATTAATTCAAGTAGTATTTTTTTTATAATTAAGTTCACAAAATAATGTACATTAAAAGTCATAATTTTGCATTCAAAATGTGATATTTCATTGTTAAAATGTTGATACTTCTACATTGAAATTTTGATACGTCATTCTTAAAATATTGATACATGTGATCTTTATGACTAGGTGATTCAGTTTTCTAAAAACTTATTTATATTAATATTTTAAAAATAAAATGATGAAAAAATAACTTAAAATAATATATTTTGACCTTATATATATATAAAAAAATCAAAATTTAAATCAATCTATTTAATTTGTTTTTAGAACAAGTGTCATATAATTATTCATAATAAACTTTCTGATGAATATAATTAATGTAGTACTTTTTATAGTTAGCTTCACAATATAATGTATAATAGAAGTGATAGTTTTGCATTCAAAATGTGATACTTCATTGTTCAAACGTATACGTAGTTCTTAAAATTCTGATACTTGTGATTCCTATGACTATAAAAAATTTAGTTATATATTTTTTATATTATAGTATATATATATATATATATATCCATCTTCCTATAATTAATATATATTCATATTTATGCAATTTATTAATCTAAGTTATTAAACTTTTAAAAAACTTATTTGTATTAATATTTTTAAAATAAAATTATGAAAAAATAACTTAAATTAATATATTTTGAATATATATATATATATATATATAAAATCAATACTTAATTAAATCTATTTATATATCTTTTTTGTTTTATAGAAAAAGTGTCAATTAATTATTTCACAATAAACTGTCTAATTAATATAATAAAAGTAGTATTATTTTTATAGGTTAATTTAGAAAATATTGTAGAAAAGAAGTTATAGTTTTTGCATTTATGTGTGATATGTGTGTATACTCCATTGTTACAACGGTGATACGTCTGTATTTAAATGCAGATATATTGTTCTTAAAATATTGATACTTTTGATATCTATGATCACAAACTATTTTTTCTATTTATATTATATATATATATTTCATAAATTTATTTTTTATTCATATTTACATAATTAATTAATCAAGGTGATTCAATATTTTAAAATCTTATTTGTTTTATTATTTTAAAAATAAAATTATGAACAAATAACTAAAAATAATATATTTTGACCTTATACATAAAAAATATCAAAACCTAATTAAATTTATTTAATTTGTTTTTGTAAAGAAGTGTCATTAATTATTTCACAATAAACTGTCTAATTAATATAATAAAAGTAGTATTATTTTTATAGGTTAATTTAGAAAATATTGTAGAAAAGAAGTTATAGTTTTTGCATTTATGTGTGATATGTGTGTATACTCCATTGTTACAACGGTGATACGTCTGTATTTAAATGCAGATATATTGTTCTTAAAATATTGATACTTTTGATATCTATGATCACAAACTATTTTTTCTATTTATATTATATATATATTTCATAAATTTATTTTTTATTCATATTTACATAATTAATTAATCAAGGTGATTCAATATTTTAAAATCTTATTTGTTTTATTATTTTAAAAATAAAATTATGAACAAATAACTAAAAATAATATATTTTGACCTTATACATAAAAAATATCAAAACCTAATTAAATTTATTTAATTTGTTTTTGTAAAGAAGTGTCAATTAATTATTTCACAACAAACAGTCTTATTAATATAATTAAATTAGTATGTTTTTTATAGCTAAATTCACAAAATAATGTACAAAAGAATTGATACTTTTGCATTCAAATTATGATACTTTATTATTAAAATGTTTATACTTTACATTGAAATGCAGATACAACGTTCTTAAAATACTCATATTTTTTATCTCTATGACTAGGTGATTCAATTTTTTAAAACTTATTTGTATTATATTTTAAAAATAAAATTATGATAAAAATAACAAAAAACAAATATCCGGATTAATGAAGAATTGGAATGTGAATAAGTGAAATAATCGGTGGTTAAAGAGGAAGAAGTAGGTGAGAAAATGATTTTAAATAATGTGTTGGAAATATAACACATTTAGAGATGAAAGAGAATATAGTTTGAAATTTAAATTTCAAATTTGAATAGAGATTTTTAATAGAGAATGGTAATTTAGCAATCACGAAAATAGAGAGAGAGAGAGTAATTATTCCACTTTTATTCCCTAATTACCTCATCTCTACATCTCTATCCGCATAGATTCTAGCAGAATAGCTTTACCGATTTTTAATATTTGCTCTCCCAAGATTGGAAATATATGTTTAAGACTGACACTTAGAATTAGGAGGCCTTATACGAAAAAGAATGTGGTCTATTATTTAATTTATCTATGATATTATTATTATTTTTTATCTTATATAGTTTCTGTATGTAATATACCACATTTCATTTAAAAAAATTATCAAAATAGAATCTTAGACATAATTTACAGTTTTTTCCTCTACTTTTGAAGTTTAAACTGAAGAATGAACAAATGAACAGATCCAACTCTTAAACTTAATAGCGAAAAAATTATGAGTAGAATATAAAGTGTGAGAATTAGAAGATTTTCATTACCCATTTGAGCACTGAGATGGTACTTGTTAATAGGGCAACAAGAATTATGCTGACAATTCTCAATTTGATATTTTGTCATCTATAAAAATACTAAACAAATAAAAATACCCATCTTTTCCAGAATGAATATAGAATTGAGAAAAAGCAGCAAACGATATACAAGTTTTAAAAAATTCTCTAAGAATTAGTATGCGCACGAGATTAGGCATTACAAGATTTATCTATTTCTAATTAACTAGCAACATCAGACAAAAAAATATAATAATCGTTATATATGATTAGTTATTTCTAATTAACTAATAAAAGAAAGCCAGTAGGACAGGAACAAAAAAGACCATATTTTTAGACGAGTTGTGGGAGACTAAGGGTTCGATCATATATGATGCGGATGTGGAGAGTGATAAAAATAATACTCTATCCTTCGAAATTGAATATCTATTTTAAATTTAATATAAAATTTTAAAAAATATTTGACTTTAATAAAGTTATCATAGTATTCATAGTTAGTGATGAGACTATATGTGTTAATAAGATATAAATCACTTAAATTAATAAGGATACTAATAGAACTTTAAATAAAATTTCTATTTATTTTTAAAAAATGAACATTTATTTTAAATAAAATAAAGTATAAATGTAAATATTCAATTCATGACGAATAGAGTAATAATAATTATAAAAAAGTGAAGACAAATGGAGGTGAGAGAGACTATATATGTTAGTAATATGTAAATCACTTAAATTAATGAGAATGCTAATGAAACTTTAAATAAAATTTATACTTATTTTAGAAAAGTGAACATTTATATTCAATTCTTGACAAATAGAGTAATAGTAATTATAAAAAAGAGAAAACAAACTGAGGGAGGTGAGAGAGATTTGGCCACTACACCACCGCTTCAATAGTGAATATGGAAAACAAATTTGGTTTATTTAAAGTGGTGCAATGCAACTGCTTGAAGTACATAGGCTCAAGGTCTACAAAGTTTAGTATACAGTAGTTCAGTTTTTGAACTAAATACTAATACTCATAATTCAAAAAAATAAAAATAAAAATTCAATTATATAAATTTTGGTATTTTTCCTGGACATTTTTATTTAGCTTCTTTTGTCTCCATCTATTGCTTAGCAGTTTGTGTGAAATTAGAAAACGTGCAATCTATTTACCAAGAAAAAGAGAAAAGAAACGTGCTATCTAGATTGGTAAAGATAGGTTATCTCCCAATTCCGATGCAACTCAACTATAGATAGATTATATTATGTGAATTTGATTCAATTGACGAGCCGCAATTAGAGATATTTTTCTTTTTTTAAAAAAAAAAACTAAATTTGCTTTAGTAAGAAAAATCAACTTCAATACGAAACGTTACATAACAAGGAAAAAAATAATAGTTAGTGTTCGGCTATTTTTTATAATATAAAAGAAACAAATTCATTTATTTTTATATGTAATGTGTTTTTGTTACATTTGGAACAATGTAAATGCTAAAAATACATATTTTTTTTTAAGTTTCAAAAAGAAAGTAGAGTTATATGCAATTTGAATTCTTTGTAACATTTTTTGTGTTATTTTCTATAATTATACTCCCTGAATCTCAATTACAAAGTTTAAGTAACATAATAATCATTTCTTATACTTTTATTAATTTTAGTACAAATTTAAAATGAACAATTGTAATGAGACGAAATGAGTATTTTTATATAATATATGTAAATTAAATAATAAATTATATCCAAAATTAGGAAAAACTATTATCCTAAAATACAAATGTTGTGGAGAATTAAACAGAATGAGAAAAAAATAATTAAATAACCAACTTTGTCCCTAAAATAATGTTTATAAGTCATTTAGGTCAAAAATTTTTTCAACCATTTACACCCACAATTAATTTACTTTAAATATAATAAATAAAGATATACTGCGAAATAAAAATAATTCATTAATACGTATTAAATTACTTGTAATTACATGAAGAGGATGAAATTTTTAATATTTTACCTCGACATTTTCTTTTTCCACCTATATGCACGGCTGTACCTTTTGGGTCTTATTTGACTAGCATTTGGTCTACACAAAAAATGATCCAAATAATATTCTTCTCATTTTAAATTAAATGAATTTGGTTGGTGGTTTTGTATGGGCTCAAACTATTTGACCTTTACGCATTTGAATGCATCAATATTAGTTAAATATTTGTCATATTTTAAGACATTTAATATCATTCTAGGCATGACTCTTAAGAGTATTATTTATTAAGGATATAGTTAAAATTTTTCCATTTTTTCAATGTATACAAGTAATTAAAAGAGTATGTATTTCGAAATGAAGACAGTACATATAAAAAGTTTCATTGGACGTTTTTGTAAATATCATTGTTTTGGTCTATTAAAATTTTAATAAAAATTGCATTTTGAACTATGTGGTTTGAAAATTCTCACTTACACTTCATAGTTTTTACACTTTAGCAATTAGGTACGATTATATTTTGAGCAAGAATATTTTTTTTTACTAAAGTCATGCAGAAAACCCCATGAATCAAAGCAAGACTAAATTTAATACATATATCAATAGTTGATCTTGTTTAACATGTCATAACAAGGGTATCTAAAGATTAAAGATTCGAATTATATTCCTGATATTTATTGTATATTTTCAATTATAATATAGTTTTTTAATTATAATATAAATTTAAAGTGGACAATTAAAATAAAAAGAATGAAGTTTAAAATAAAATACATATAGATTTTGCAAATATCAATAATATACAAAGGAAAGCCTGACATCAATCTATGATAGATACTACGACTATCAATAAATATATCATATAAATGAAAACGTTGACATATTCAAAGATTCCTATTTGGATCGTCTCTCATTGTGGAAAGTGATGGAGAGCAGAAACCCTGAGGAAGGATCGCAGAATAACCAGAAAGGATATGTTGAGTTCTTTAAGAAACAAGTGTGAATGCAATCCTAAACTAAATGTAAATTATTCTCCTTTGAATCAATTTTGGTTGATTTAGCTCTAATTAATATCAAGCCGCAGCATTCAATTGACTCCAAATTGATATTTATTACCAGGGTATGATTTATCACTCTAATTAATATCAAGCCCCATGACTATCTATGTTACCGAAACCCGTCTCGATTAATCCGACTGTTCCTATTTAGTCTTTCTAACTTCAATTTTTTTTAGAAAAAGCTTTATGATTTCATAATTTGTGTTGAAAGATCTAAACAAATCTACATTATGAGATGGAAGGAGTATATTGTACAAGAGTTTTATTCATTCATATATGATTCTAGATAATAGAGAGATTGCATATCATAATTAATAAATTAAGAATTATCTTTAACAATTTATTACCTTATCATTATTTAGATAATCATCAACTGCATTGAAATTGAATATATTAATATTAGCATATATGGAAAAAATGACTTTTCAAAATGCTTTCTTCTTTTTAATTTTCTGGTTGAAAAACTTTAGGAAATTTTCTGATATACTTTCACATCTAATTGATCCAAATTTTAATTTATAAAAGAATATATTCCAGAGTTGAATATTACCAAATAAAAAAATAGTGTTGAATTGACTGGAATGCGTTGTGTCTTGAATTGCCATGTAAGGCTTCTGCAACTTAAAGTTCAAATGGGGAAAGATTCATTATGAGAGAAGAAAAGTCCACCAAACCCCAATAAAAAATGGTTCAAAATATGAAAATCAGGAAATGCATGACATAGCTGGAAAATTCCTATAATCCAAGTTGCAAGATTCTTAACAAATTCGAGTACCTATATAAAGGGACGTCTATCTTGACATTCCCAACCATCAGAGCTTGCAGAGAGTTGCTCTAAAACATTTATTGAGTGACGAATATATTCCCATTTCTTGATAATTTTTCCATTACTTCAAAGAAAAGAAATTAATCAAGAACGTTCAATATGGTGTTCAGTGCAGCTGCTTCATCTTCTTTATTATCATCTTCGTCCTTCTTGATGAATAATTCAGTCGAAGGCATTAATCGCATTCGAACTGGTTGCCCACCAAGCATGGTAACAATGAAGAAGATGTCAATTAGGTGTGGGAAAGCTGGGCAATGGCTAAGTACACCAGAAAAAGATTCCAATATTGAGACCATTGATTTTGATAAATCAATGGTGGGGGTGAAGGGATTGGTAGATGGCGGGCTCAAGAAACTCCCTTCTATCTTTGTCCATGAAAGCATCAAAGAGGAGAACAAATCAAAGAAAGAACCCAGCAATAAACATCAGGTACCAATTATAGACATGGGAGTTGATGGTGCCAGCCAGGACCCAGCATTTCGCGCTGAGATAATCAACAAACTTCGTGATGCATGCGAGAAATGGGGTTTCTTTCAGATTGTGAATCATGGAATTCCTGATTCTGTGATGGAGAAAATGATAGAAGCGACTACCAAGTTCCATGAACAAGATCCTGAGATCAAAAAGCAGTACTATAGCCGTGACACCACCAGAAGAGTCATCTTCAACAGCAATTTCTTTCTGTATAATACATCAGCAGCCACATGGAAAGACACTTTCCTTTGCAAAATGGCTCCTGTTCAGCCGGGATGGGAAGAATTGCCCGAACTTTTGAGGTATGCAGTAATATCCGCAGCAAAATCTATTCAAATAACGTAGTAAAATAACAAAAATATGTTTCCTATGTTTTTAGAATTAAATAATAACATAGTTATAATGTTCCGAAGTTATAAGCAGGGTAGAGACACAACCTAGGATTCTCTATTTACCTTTGAACGAATTTCAAGAACATAAGCCTAATTAGGACAAAAATAAATGCTTATATAAGAAGAACAGACATTTTTTATCCACCATTAACGGTTCTTGTCTTGTTCTTTTTCTATCGCAGAGATGTGACGGAAGACTACGGAAAAAATCTACAAAGAGTAGGAATTACTTTATATGAATTGCTTTCCGAGTCTCTGGGACTTGACAAGAATTATCTGCGAGACATGGGATGTGCCGAGGGTCTTTACGTTAAAGGGCACTATTCTCCTCCTTGTCCTGAACCTGAATTGACTTTGGGTTCTGTAACTCACACAGATTTTGGTTTCCTCACACTTATCCTACAAAACCAAGTTGGAGGACTGCAAGTCCTTTATGAGAATGAATATGTCGATGTTCCTCCAGTTCCTGGATCCTTAACTATTAACTTGGGGGATATGTTTCAGATTTGCACAAATGATAGATACAAAAGTGTATATCACAGAGCTGTGGCCAAAGATGTCGGTCCAAGAATTAATGTTGCAAGCTTCATAAGGCCAAGCTACGGTGAAGGGTTTAGTTCTCGCCTCTACGGACCAATCAAGGAGTTGATTTCGGAAGAGAATCCTCGAGTCTATAGAGATGTCACCATGGATGAATATATAGCATATTATACTTCCCAAGGCCTCGATGGATATGTCGCACTTCCTCATTTCAAGGTGGAAAATGAATGAACTCAGGACTGAAGATACAAATGAAGATTTTTGAGGCACCCCATCGCTATTTCAATTCTTTAAGTGTTTCCTCTTAATTTGTTATGTTTTTATTCTTCTTTTTAGTCCTTTGGGGATCCTTAGGGCAACTATCAACAGAATTGTGTAAGAATACAAATCGTAGTATAAATGCTAGCTGCATTCAAGCTTTGTGCAAACCCCCTATTAATTATGTATTTTGCATTTGATAATGCAAATCTTAAATCTAATAACACAAATGTTAATCTCTCTTCTTTCCTGACTTGCGTTTCCTCTTATAGTATTAGTTGTTCTAAATCAAACTTGTTAATTCTTGCTTTAATTTCTTATATGCAAACTATAATCTGATTGTATAATACTTGAAAACTTTTATCAGAATATTAGTAGAAAATGATCACTTTAATTACGGAGCTTATTTGCATAATCTTAGACAAAACAAATTACTTTTTATTTTCAGAAAACAAATTTTTTAAATTTGGTCAATCTTAAAAAAATAAACATTTACTTCTTTTCTTAAAAAAAAACAGAAAAAAGAGAAAAGTAACATAACAAAAAGAATGATTGGAGTGACCATAATATCTCAAGTTAATTTGGTACTCCATTCGATCTTATTAGGTTCAAATTGGATGCACTACATCTCGAGTTAATTTAACCTGTAATTAAAAGTTATCAAAAAAATATCAAATTAAACACTATTTAATTATCTATTGGATATTCTCACGTTCTCAAAATTCTAGTCAGTAGTATTAATTTATCTTCAAATATATAACGTTAATTGCTGTTTTGCACGATTTGCTAATGTAGTCTTACATATTATATATTCATTCAATAAAATGAATTTCATTAAATATAATCTCTTTGTGATCCATAAAAATCAAAATTTTCAAAAAATTTCCTTAAACTAGAGGGAAGATAGTATCTTGAAAATATGATATTTCAAGGAGTCACTAACTCTAGCTTTTTATTGGTTCTGAAAAACCTAAGAGGGGGGTGAATTAGGTTTTAACCGATTTTTCCTCTTTTCGATAAACAAGCTTTCTAAGGTCACTAATATCAAACACTACAAGAAAAACCATTTTTTTCAACGGACATTTCCGTCGGTAATCCGTCTGTGACCACAGTTTTAGACGGATTACCGACCGAATATTCCGTCGGCAATTAGGCAGTCGGTAACACCAACGGCCTAAGTAATCCGTCGTTATTTACGACCGAATTTCGACGGCAACGTAAACGACGAGAATTGGTCAACGACAAAAGATTTCGTCTCGGATCCGTCGATCTTACAGACCGCTTTCAGACGGATATTATTAAATTTTTAATTTTTAGCATCATAAAAATAAGTCAATCCGTAGGGAAACTGTCGCAATTATGGAATTTTTTTTACAAAATTTTAATATTTCCGTCGGGAATCCGTCGGTAATCATTATACGTCCGTCGCAAATCCGTCGGTAATATATTAATTTGTAAAATAATGAATTACAATTCTGTCGGGAATCCGTTGCCAATATTTATTAAATTTAAAAATAATTATACTTCCGTCGGAAATCCGTCGGTAATATATATTAATTTTTAAAATAATTAATCACAATTCCGTCGGGAATCCGTTGCCAATATTTATTAAATTTAAAAATAATTATACGTTCGTCGGAAATCCGTCGGTAATCTATATTAATTTTTAAAATAATTAATCACAATTTCGTCGGGAATCCGTTGCCAATATTTATTAAATTTAAAAATAATTATACGTCCGTCGGAAATCCGTCGGTAATCTATATTAATTTTTAAAATAATTAATCACAATTCCGTCGGGAATCTGTTGCCAATATTTATTAAATTTAAATAAATTGGACGCGCAGAAGTTAAATTAATCACCCTTAGACAGTAAAGTGGACGCGCAGGGAGACCAAGTGGACGCTCAAGGCAAGGAAGTGGATGCGTCCACCAAATCTCACGCGTCCACCCTCAGAAGTTGGACAGTAAAGTGGACGCGCAGGGAGACCAAGTGGACGCGCAAGGCAAGGAAGTGGACGCGTCCACCAAATCTCACGCGTCCACTCTCAGAAGATTGACAGTCAAGTGGACGCGCAAGGCCAGAAATTTGGTGGACGCGTCCACTTCCTGGCCTTGCGCGTCCACGTGACTGTCCTGCGCGTCCACTTCTCCATTCTTCTAAATATCCATCCTCAAATTCCCGATTTCTTCCAATTTCATTCCAACATCTTCTAAATCTTCTAAAGACCTGAAAACAAAAGTAATAGTGTTCAGAAGATTGACAGTCAAGTGGACGCGTCTCATCTACTCAGGCGTCCACTTTGAAGACTCGGGCGTCCACTTTCCGAATTTAAAGTTTTAAGATTGTTTTAAGTAGTTTCTAATTAGGATTCTTGTATAACTATCCTAGGAGAACACAAATTACACAAAATGATCAGATCTAAGACAAAATTTTCCTACCTCACAAATCCTCTGAGGGGCATTGAAAGAAACATACCTTCGCTAGAGAGTGATAAAATTTAGTGTACTCTTCATCAGTGACCTCCTTTGGACTCCTCAACCAAATAGCCTTCACATCATTCAAAATCTCCCATTCATAAGTTGTCTCCCTCACCTTCTTTGTCTTGGGCTTTTCCTTATCTTCCTCTTTCTCTTCTTCTTCCCCCTCCTCTGAGGAGCTGCTCTAAGCTGATAGAAAATATGGTAAGGCAAAAAAATAAGTGATACTTTTCTTTATCCCCTACCATATTAGGGGTAAATAACAACAAAAGCAGAAGTCTTATTTCTTTCGAAAGTATCTTTATATTTTTCTTTCTTTTTTTTATTTTTTAAAAAGAATGAAATATCATTTCTAAGCTATGGACTGCTTCATTTGCACCTCTAGGTACACTTGAAGTAGAAGTTAAATGATATTTTTTTACTGGAATTATATTTATGTGGCACAGAAGCAAGAAAGTAAAGCCCTCATATTTGATATTGAAGTTCATTGGGAAAAAGTTATATAAAGCATTAAGTAAAACAATTGAATAATTTCAATTCATTACTTTGCAGGTAAAAGAAAAGGGGAAAAGATTGAATCTTCCAAGTTCATTGGGTTCCGGCAGCAGGGACGAGCTCGACGGTGGCAGCGACAGCAGCGAGGCAACGAGACGAGATTGACGGGCAGCGGCAACAGCGAGGCGACGAGATCGATGGGTAGAGGCAGCGACGGCGCGACAGTGAGGGACGATCAGAGGTAGCAGCGACGAAATGAGGAAGAACAGACAGTGAGTGGCTAGACAGAGAACAAAGGTGAGAAAGAAAAGAGGGGAAATGAGGAAGAAAGGAAAATTAGGGAAGAGGCCCATTTTAAATTTATCTGCCTATTTTTATTATTTTTAAATAATTAAGTACATTTCCGTCGGGAATCCGTCGCCCATGTTTATTAATTTTTAAAATTTTTAACTTTCCGTCGGTAATCCGTCGATAATATTTATTAATTTTATAAATAATTAATCACAGTTCCGTCGAAAATCCGTCGGGAATATTTAACAATTTTTAAAATAATAAAATCATATTTCCGTCGGGAATCCGTCGAAAATATTTATTAATTTTTAAAAATTTTAACCTTCCGTCGGTAATCCGTCGGGATTATTTAATAATTTTTAAAATAATAATATCACATTTCCGTCGAGAATCCGTCGCCAATATTTATTAATTTTTATAAATTTTAACTTTCCGTCGGTAATCCGTCGAACCTATTTATTAATTTTTAAAATAAATACACTATTCCGTCGAAACTCCGTCGGAAATATTTATTAATTTTTAAATTAATAAAATCACATTTCCGTCGGGAATCCGTCGATTAGATTTATTAATTTTTTAAAATTTTAACTTTCCGTCGGTAATCCGTCGATAATATTAATTAATTTTATAAATAATTAATCACAATTCCGTCGCAAATCCGTCGGGAATATTTATTAATTTTTAAATTAATAAAATCACATTTCCGTCGGGAATCCGTCGATTAGATTTATTAATTTTTTAAAATTTTAACTTTCCGTTGGTAATCCGTCGATAATATTAATTAATTTTATAAATAATTAATCACGATTCCGTCTCAAATCCGTCGGGAATATTTATTAATTTTTAAAATAATAAAATCACATTTCCGTCGAGAATCCGTCGCCAATATTTATTAATTTTTATAAATTTTAACTTTCCGTCGTTAATCCGTCGAAACTATTTATTAATTTTTAAAATAAATACACTATTCCGTCGAAACATTTTAAACAAAACCAATAAACATCCTAAAACAAGAGCATAAATTTTGATTTTTAAATAAGTTTCTTCTTTGTAAACATCTAAACACACTTTTAGATTATACATTTGATTAAAATTATATTTACATGTTATACACATTATATTTTATCGATATCTTGTTATTCGAGGTTAAAATATGCACATAAATAGAAATGTTTACTAACTTGATACCGAAATGTTAACATAATAAAAACATTAAGCTAAAGTAGTAAATATAATCGTACGAGATTTATGATAATTATTTCGCAAGATATATATCTACTAAATGAATCATTTATTTTCACAAAAATATTCGTTGTCTTCAAATTTTATGAACAATCCAAATGGATAACGCTCTTGCGCTCCATTTTGAAATTTCTATATATAATCGAATTTATAGTTTTTTCAATTTAATAGAATATAAGTCAAATAAATAAGGATTACAAATCGGGAAAATGAACAATATCATACTCAGCTTAATTTTTAATTACTTAATGAATTAAAATTTCAATTATACAACATCGGTTTTAATATGACGGTATAAATTATAAAAACTTTTTACAATAGCCATGTTGTCACACACAATTATATATACATATATGATTGTTGTGTGTGTATATATTGACTCGCTAAAACACTACCTAATTAATCAATTAATAAATCTCGAATATTTATACTGTTAATTACAATTTATGATAGTTTCAATTTTAAAGAACATAAGTTAAATAAATGAGGATTTCAAATCAATCATCAAAGATTTTGGAGAGCATAATTACGTTAGTTATGACTTATGGTGCTCATTTGAATTCTTTATCATTTGGAAAATTAAAATTTCATATTCTATAACGTCAATTTCAATCTTATGTTATATGTTATCAATATTTTTTATAACAGTCATGTTGTCACACAAATCATATATACATATTGTATATACCAAATTAATTAATAAACTTTGAAAATTATATTTTTAACTATGATTGGTTTTTAAATGTTATAAGCCTAAATTGAGGTATTAATAAACTAACTGTATAAGAAATAATAAAAAACTACAATTATTTAGATTAGAGGGAAAAGCTTAGGAAAAAATATTTGTATTGGAGACGGATTACAGACGGATTTGCTACTGAATATTTTTCATTTTTCATAATTTTTTTTAAAAGGAAAAATGCAACATCCGTCGGCAATCGGTCTTTGATTATCAACTAATTATAGACGGAAATTGGACGAACATGACAAAAAAAATTAAATTTTTTTAAAATAATTTCCGTCGGAAATCCATCGCTAAATTGTGACGAATTACCTACGGATATTTTTAATTTTTTTTCCTAACTAATATATATTACATTTTAAATTTCAGTCGGAAATGCGTGGAAAATCTACCGATTAATTATCAACTAACACGTTTTAGTCGGAAAGTGGTCGAAAAATAGCAACTGATTTTAGACGCCCGGTCAAACGTACTTTCCGTCGGTATTCTGTCTAAGATCCGTCTCAAATTTCAGACCGAAATATCCGTCGGAAAATTGGGTCGAAAAAACATGATTTTCGTGTAGTGAAACAAAGTATGAAAGGATAAGTTCAAGAAAAATGGCAAAGAACCCAAAGATTTATAGTGGTTCGGTTTATACAACAAAACCTAATCCACTACCTTGAGCTATCTACTGAAGGATTTCACAAAACCTTTCACTAATATAGTAAGAGAGAATACAATAGAGGCTCACCCAATTCCCTTAGGGTTTACAACACAAACCTCTTAACCAACCAAGGTTCACTCAACACTTTGAGTTTTACAAAATAACTTTGTTTACACACCTATCTCTATTACAACAATTAATGAAAAAGATATTCTAAAAACAATCACAATTTTCTATGATTCAAGGCTCACTCTAACCCTTAGAGTTTTAAGCTCAATGCAACCTTGAACAAATCAATCAAGATATGAATAAGAAGAGTTTGATATATGAAATCACCTTAATGTGAAGATATATCAATTTAAAGCATAAATACCTCATTGAGTAATATTTTCTTGTAAGTTGCTCAAGAACCTCGATGATTTTGTATGAATCTCACTTTGATGGATTTCACAATATGAATGTTATGTTTTGGTTTCAAAATAATCTCCAGAGGTTCTATGAAGTGTTAGGATCAGATTTTTGCTCAAAAAGTAGTGTTAATGAGTTGTTTAAACGATTGGTATTTATAAGTATGCACCAACGGTCATAAAAATGGCTGTTTGAATCCCACTCAGGAGAAGTGCGGTCGACCGCAAATCAGGAGGGTCGTCTGCACCATCATCCGCAAATGTTCCAGAGAACTCTGGACAACCTGCGGACGATGAGCTCAGAAGTCCGGTCGACCGCTCCATCATCCGCAAGTGTTCCAGAGATATCTGGACATACAGCGGACGATACTCTGAGAAGTCTGGTCGACCGCATGATTTGTGGTCGTCCACACTTTTGTCAGGTCGACCACACATGCATTAAAACTATGCAGAACAAGTTTCCAAACAACTCCAAGAGTTTGCAAAATATATTTTATGAATTTTTAAGTATGTGCATGTATTTTGAAAATTATTTCACTTTTGTTTGAGCAACCTATAGAACTTATTACTCAAAGGGGTAGACCTAGAGATATCTAAAGATAAATTAAGAAATAATGCGACACCTCTAGATCCTATCTAATCCAGAAACGCTTATCTTCAAGGCTTGACATCAAAAGCTCTTTCCTGAAGATTTGAAACTTAGGTCTTGCATGAATTAAATCATGAATCCAAAAACTCTATCACTTGTACAAATAAGACATTAGTCCTCATCAATGTTTGTCATTAATCAAAATTAAGATATTAAAAGCTTTAGGGCTTTCAGGTTCAAAATTAAATATTTATATTTCACTTATAATATAATTAAATTAAAAAAGAACATTTAACTTTGAGTAAGTTAACCTATTATATTTATTATTAAGAGTTAATTTCAGAAAACACCCTTGAAATTCTAGTCACGTTTAGAATATCTATACGCACGTTTCAAGTAGATTATAAATTTCAAATTTTCTAAGTTAAATCATGATATTAGAAGTCCTCATTTTCATTTGACCTTTCTGTATTCCCTCTTGGTAAACTAATACAGTAAATTAGTTCAATATTGCAAGCTTGTAGTTTTTAGACATATATATATATATATATATGTATATATTTCTCATATTTGCATATCTCTATCGGTGTTTGAATATTAGCCTCAAAAAATAAGTCTAGCAGATTACTGTTACATTCCAGATTTTTCCAAAAATATCAAAAATAGAAAATATAATACTATAGTCAAGTCAAAAAATATATCCAATTTAAAATAGTCAAAATTTCCAAATCATGAATCAAATTTCCAAATTCCAAATAAATTTCAAATTATAAATTTGAATCCAAAACAATATTTGCAAGAATAAAATTATTTATACCAAATAAAACTAAAAGATAAACCATAATATTTTTAGTTCAAAATCAATAACATAATTTACACTAAACCAAAATTAATAAATGGTTGGTCATCCTCCGTCCTCGCATCGCAACATATCAGCTTGTAAATGATTTTAAAAAAACATAATACATGTATTAAGTACAAAGTACTTAGTGGGTGTAAAGTGTGACATTTTATAAGGAATATACACATTTCAAATATCTTATAAATATAAATAGTCAATTTCTCTCATCAAGTCAAAAACTCCTGTTTAATTTGAGCTAAAGTCCATGTTTCATTGGACATAAATCCCTGTTTTATCGGGCTTAAGCCCCTGTTGTTTGATGAAATATGCAATAGACATTTATATGCACATTTATAAAATCATTGTACACATCATAATTTAAAAGTGCACAATTAATCATGTAATAAATAGCACATATAATATGTAAATATAAAGATTTAAATAATCAAATAAAGTTAGAACTCCCACCTCAAATGCAGATATAAATGCATGCTAAATTGCATGGAATAATTAGCTCCCTAAGTACTTGTTTCATACATTGAAAGTATTCAATTAATTAGAACCTTAAAAAGCTAAACTAAATAATTGGTCTTAAATAAATAGATAAATAATCTAATAAAAAGAAAAAGAATGGTTTTTTAAAAATTTAAAGAAAATATTTGGAATTTTGAAAAAGTTTAGGAACACTTTTGGAATATGAAAAAGGTAATTTGCGAGTTTGGAAAATTTTGGGGCGAAACTGCAATTTTAGAAAAGTTAAGGAATCAAATCGTAATTTTTGAAAGTTGGGTAAAATTATAATTTTTAAGAAGTTTGGGTCAAATTAAAATGTTTATAAAGATTGAGGACTAATTTGGAAATACTAAATTATTTGTGGGTAAATATGTAAATTCGTATATGAAATTAGGGGAATTTTAGGGTTTGTAAACATTAAGGACTTATTTATAAAAATGGATAAGTTTTAAGAAAAATTACTAAAATGTCCTTCTAACCTCAAAACCCTAAACCTATTTTTCTTCTGCTTCTTCTTCCCCTAACCCTAGCCGCCGACTCCCCGTTTCTTCCTACAGCTGCCGCCCACCCCATCCCTTGCTTCTCCCCCCTTCTTCCCCTCAACCTCCACCCCCCTTCTTCTTCTCTTCTCATTTTCTTCCTCTTCCTCTTTCCCCGTTTTCCATGGCAGCCCTCCTCCCCCCTCTTCTCCTTCCCCCTCTTGGCCCCTCCCTTTCTTTATTTTCCACCCTCCCTCTCTGGCGACGGTGGTAGCTGCCATGCCTGAGAAGGTAAAGAAATTTACCTATCTCGAGATTCATGATTAAGAGAAAAAATGATTAAAAGTATTAACCCCTTATTTATTTATATGTGTGAAATAATAAACCTTAATGGAACGAGTTAATTAATTCTAATAGAGTAATTTATCAAGTCCATTAATTTATTAAATGGTTATTACGATCGATTTGAGTTCACTTCTATGATAGTATCACAATCTCCTGTATCGATTATAGTTAGAACCTTATATCAAATTTGATATCTTGGTATAACCCATTTTGCGTCTCTATATCCTGCATACAGATATACATGATTTAAATTGAAAAATAATGTATTAATTATTTTGAAGAAATGAAAATTACAAATAAAAATGGCAAAACATATGAATAAATCCTACATATATTGTGATAATGTAATTGCTCAATTGATTAGAAACATCTTTCTTTACAAACAATAGGTTTCAAAATTCAATTCACATTATGAAAATGTTTACATAATTATGAAAGTATCACTTTTGAGTTTATCGGAAATTTTCTAAACCATTCAGAATTCAGATTCAATTGCTGGAAAAAGGAAAATGATAGATTCACCTTAAAAAAATTCAAGCCTTTAATTTTAATTAATTGGAGACTAAACTATCTTTTAGATATCAGTGTTCAAAGCATAAAATAAAAAGGAAAAGCTCAAAGTAAAATATCACAATTTCCTCTATTTGCGGCATTGCCACTTTGTCGATCTTTGTATTAGCAGCTGGCTTGCATAGTTGCATTGGTGGGAGCCGATAGATTGACCACGCAGTTGTATGACTAGAAAAAAAGAAAGAAAGAACGAACATGTCAAGTCAAGAAAATTAAGTTTTTTTAATCAATTTTCAGATATTTCCATCATTGGTGGATTCTTGTTCCAATGGATTTCATCATTAAATTATTGCCTTCCAAAAAAAAAAAAAAAAAAGCTCATATATGTCTGAGTATTCTTGTCAGTAAAAGAAAAATTGAAAACAAATACAAAAGCATGTTTATGTTTCATGAGTTTGATATTTTCGAAAACAAATCTAGCGTATGTGGTACTTGAAATTAGGGTTATTTATGATCAATATACCTAACATTTTTTCTACCTAACAATATACCTATTCTAGCCACATATGATAAATTCTCTATCAAAAAAAGAAGTTAAAATACACTGGTTTTTGTGCAGGATGAAATTTTGGAAGGAAAACTTATGAATTGGCCCAGAATTTTCCTATAAAATACTATCTCAATTGTATGTGTGGGCAACCTTTTTTGTTTTTTAGAAAGGTAAGAAAAACATATTCAATAATACCCAAAAGTACAGAGTCTACAGCTCCCAGAATCTGACCCCAAAAGCTTCAAACAAAGCAACTCCGCCCCCAGAAACAAACGGCCCAAAGAACAAGAAAACTAAATAACAACATAACAAAACCAGGGAAGAACCATGCATCCCCAACAACAAGTCGTCCTCCCTCACCACCGTTGATTTAGTATAAGAATTAAAGAGAGTTATTAACTAGAAATAAATAGTTTCATTATCTTATTTTTTATGTAATTAGTGGGAGTAGCACTAATATTAGTAGAAAAGGATAATTTAAATTAAGGTAATTATTTGCATAATCTTAGACAAAAAATACTTTTTATTTTAAGGAAACGAATATTTAAATTTGGAAAATCTTAAATAAACAAATAAACATTTACTTCTTTTATAAAAAATAAAAAAATAAAAAAATAAAAATCAAGAAAACAAAAAGAATGATTGGAAGCAGATTGTTTATTCTAATACAAAGTTAATTGCTGCTTGGCATGATATGTGCCAGTAGATATATTTTAGTCACTTTCAAATAAAGATGATATTGTACTATTGTGAATAGTCATAGATAAACTCTAAAATATTCCTAATGGTTTTGAAAACCAAATTAATTAATTATTCCAATATATTTTGAAATTTATGTCCACTTTCATATCTCAACCCAAATCCAATGATAGTGTACCATGTTGATGGGTCTCAAATGAGTATGATCCACTTGGAAGAAGAAGATCGGGCCAAATCCTATGTTAAACGGGCTATCGGTTGAGTTAAATTGACCCGACCCTGGAAGCCGCTATATATTCTTTCTTTTTCCCCCTCTCAAACTTAAGAGGCTGAGAATTAGTTAGGGCAAAATCCTTTTTTGCTATTTTCTTTTCTTCCATCCGACTGTTCTTCTTTTCTTATTCGAACTTCTGAGTTCTTGTAATTTTGTATTTGGATCTGTATACCTTTAACCTATACTTGAGAACTTGAGAGGATAATATTTGAGAATGGTCATGTACTGAGGGTGAAAAACCACACAGAAATAAGAGAGACTGCTCTAATAGAGCACTGTGGAGTAGACTTAGCCGAACCACATAAATCTTGTCTTCGGCATTCAATTTTTATCGCTTTCGCTTTATTCTTTATTACCAGTAATTTGGGCAAAATTCCTAACATTGGTATCAGAGCCCGTTGTTGCTAGTCGATCTGCCTTCGGAGTCTTTCGAGACAGAAACTGGTATCCCATTTGCTTCTATTTTCATTTCGGCTAAAAACTGGTAAGTTGTGATAATACACTTCGATGAGGCCTCTGCAAAGGCTGGGTTTTACGAGATTGGTACTGGTTGGTTTCTCGAGCTTTGCTAGGTCTGAGATCGGTAAACCAACAGGTAGATATTGCTAAACCTTAAATCTCACTTGTGCCCGATCAATTTTTTGGGGGGGATTTTATTTTTTCAAAATCGAAATAAGCTAATCAGGGCTATTTCCTTTCAAATCGATCAAAACCCAGGTCTGGCACGTGCCCCATAGAGGCATTTGTATCTGTGTCCTGGCATTTTCTTGAGTGTGTGAGTGTTTTTCCCCTGGCTGGGGCTACTATTGGAATCTACTGTGATCTGAATTAGTTCTGGGTGTCAATATGTTCTCTGTCTTGAACTTGCTGTGTTTTTTTTTTTTCTGTTACTCTGTTTAAGTGCTTGTTCTCTGTTTTGAGAATTTTTTTTTATTCCTCTGTGCTACGTTGGAACACCAGGTCAGTCCTATCCCTGAAATTGCTTCTGGTCATCTGATTCTCTGCTACTTGAGGTTAATCTGTGTAGTCAGTATATTGATCATCTGATTCAATTTATATCTGAATCCTATTTGTGTGCATCTATGTCTAGTGCTAAGGCTGATGTTGAGGCCTTTAACGACCAAGGTGATTATGAAATTTGAAAAATAAAAATGAAAGCTATTCTAGTTCAAAATAAGGTCCAGTATGCTATATCTGACCCTAAGTCCTTTCCAGAATCCTAGAATGATGAAATTTTATATGAAAAATTAGAACTTGCACATAGTATTTTTGTGTTGCATTTATCTGATAACGTGATTAGACAACTTGTTGGCCTTGATTCTGCTTATAAAATGTGGAGTAAACTTGATGAATTTTATCTGAGAAAGTCTTTGTCAAACAAAATCTACTTGAAAGAAAAACTATTTGGTTTCAAAATGTATGCTCCAAAATTCTTAGATGATAATTTAGATGATTTAAACAAAATTATTGTTGAATTGTCTAATATCAGTAAGTCTATTTTTGATGAAAATTAAGCTGTGATTTTGTTGAACTCATTGCCTGATTTTTTAAAGGATCTTAAGTCTGCTATTAAATATGGTAGGAAAAGTCTGACACTTGTTGATGTTAAATCTGTTCTTCAGTCTAAAGAACTAGACCTTAAAATAGAAAACAAGGGTAATTGGGAGAATCTGTATGTTAGAGGTAGACCTGAGAGGAATGAGAACCAATTTAATAGGAATAAGTATAGAAGTAAAGGTAGGTCAAAATCCAGAGATAAAGAAAAGAGAAAGTGTTTCTACTGTGGTAGAGAATGTCATTTGAAAAATAAGTGTTTTAAGAGAATCAGAAATAAGAAATAGAACAAGAAAGGAAATAACAGTAGTAATAATCATAATAGCAATGGTAATAATAAACCTGATAGTTCTGCTAGCACTATGTATGCTGAAGTTTTGTGTATATCTGATAATTGCATATCTGATGACTAGATTCTTGACTCTGGTTGTACCTTCCATATGTGTCCCAATAGGGACTGATTTGTTTCCTTTGAATCTATTGATGGAGGTAAAGTTTACATGGGAAATAATGAATTTTGTAAAATTGAAGGTATTGATTCTATATGTATTAAAATGCATGATGAGGTTGTTAGAAAACTAACAGAAGTTAGATATGTTCCTGGTCTCAGAAGAAATCTGATTTCCTTAGAAATGTTTGACACTTCTGGTTATTCTTATAAAGTAGAAAATTGTTATTTGAAAGTGTGTAAGGGTTCTTTAGTCATTTTAAAAGGGGAAAAGAAAAATGGTCTATATATTTTGAATGGCTCTACACTATGTAATTCTTCTGCTTTTTATGGTAAACATTATGATAATAAATCCATGTTATGGCATAGAAGAATTGGACATATCAGTGAAAAAGGTTTACATTACTTGAGTAAACAAAACTTGCTGAATGGTGATCAAATAGATGTGATTGATTTTTGTGATTTCTGCATTTTGGGAAAACAACATAAACTCAGTTTTGCCATAGACACACACAAATCTACTGATATACTTGAATATGTACACTATGATCTGTGGGGACCTGAAAGGGTCCCAACCTATGGTGGTAATGTGTATTTTCTATTTATTGTGGATGATTTTTCTAGGAATGTTTGGGTTTTTCTCTTGAAATCTAAGGATTGAACCTTTGAGAAATTTAGGGAATGGAAAACCCTTGTTGAGAACCAAACAGGTAAGAAATTTAAGTGCATTGGAACTGACAATGGTCTAGAATTCTGCAATCATAATTTTACAAATCTTTGTTCTTCTTATGGTATAGTCAAACATAATACTGTGAAACATAATCCTCAGCAAAATGGTGTTGCTAAAAGGATGAATAGGACTATTATGGATAAAGTTAGATGTCTGATGATTTCTTCTGAAATTCCAAAATCTTTTTGGGGTGAAACAGTTAGTATTGCAGTGTATCTGATTAACAGATCCCCCTCAAGTGCCATCAATTTTAAAACCCATGAAGAGCTATGGTCTGGTTCATCACCAGACCTCAATAACCTTAGAGTTTTTGGTTGTGCTGCCTTTGCACACCATAGGGAAGGTAAGCTAGACACTAGATCCAAAAATGAAGTCTTTCTAGGCTATTCTAATGGTGTTAAGGGTTATAAAATATGGCTGAGAGGTGAACTAGGTGTGAGGGTAGTAAACAACAGAGATGTTATTTTTAATGAACAAGACATGTCTTGTTTCAAACCTACAACCAGTCCACCAAATACTACTGATCTTCCTCAATATAGGAATGTTCCTATTGAGGTGGATGACACCTCTGGTTCACCCTTACAGCCCACACTGCATACTAAAACTAATCCTGAGTTAGAACTTGAACTTGCAGGATCAGATACTACACTTAATCAAGAGAACTCAAGTCAAATACTTGAGGAAATTGGGCCTGAATCTGAAATTAATTCAGATAATGATGCTGAATACTTAGAATCCCAAACTCAAACTTTGGAATATTACAGACTTGCTAGAGATAGAACTAGAAGAAACATAAGACTACCTGAAAGGTATGGTTATTCATACCTTGTGTCATATGCCCTAGCAACTGGGAACTTGATTGAAGAAATAGAACCAACCTGCTTTGAGGAGGTTCTGAAAAGCCCCATCTACAATCTATGAATAAATGCTATGAAAGTAGAAATGTCTTCCTTATAAAAGAATAAGACTTGGACACTAGCATCCAAACATGCTAAACAAAGCATAGTAGACTGCAAATGGGTTTTTCAAGATCAAAGAAGGTGAAACTGAAAATGAATTGCCTAGATTCAAGGCAAGACTTGTTGCAAAAGGCTTCACTCAAGTAGAATGTGTAGATTTCAATGAAATTTTTTCTCTTGTTGTTAAATACAAAACTATTAGAATTATGCTTGCTTTAGTTGCTTTCTATGACTTAGAATTAGAACAACTTGATGTAAAAACTGCTTTCTTACATGGTGAGTTGGAAGAAATTATTTATATGTCTCAACCTGCTGGTTTTGAAGTTAAAGGCAAAGAACATTTAGTTTGCCTTCTCAAGAAATCACTCTATGGAATCAAGCAATCACCTAGACAATGGTATAAAAAGTTTGATTATTTTATGGTTAAAATTGGTTTTGTTAGAAGAAATTTTGATAGCTGCTTATACTTCTTTGGTAATTGCATTAAAGATGCTATCTATCTGCTTCTATATGTTGATGACATGCATATAGCCTGCAAAGATAAAGAAAGATTGTATACTGTGAAAAATGTGTTGAAATTTGAGTTTAACATGAAAGATTTAGGATCAGCATCTAGAATTCTAGGAATGAATATAAGTAGAAACAGAAATAAGAATTCTTTGGTTATCTCTCAAAAATCCTTTCTGAAAAGAATTGTTTCTAAATTTGCTATGAATCTTTCTAAACCTGTTAATCTCCCTCTTGCTGCACATTTTCAACTGTCTACCAAAACTTGTCCTGAAACTGATAGAGAAAAAGCTGAAATGGCTAATGTTCCTTATAGGATGCCCATTGGATCAGTAATGTACTCCATGGTCTCAACTAGATCTGATCTTGCTTATTCCATCAGTTTATTGAGCAAATTAATGTTAAATCCAGGTAAGGATCACTGACAAGCTTTGAAACGGCTATTAAGGTATTTAAATGGTACTTGTAATTATGGCTTGCATTATTCAAAATAGACTGACTCTCCTGTTTTGATTGGTTATGTTGATTCTGATTATGTTGGTGACAAATATGGTAGAAAATCCATTTCCTCATACTTCTTTACTTTTGCTGGAAATTGTATTTCTTGGAAGTCTCAACTTCAATTTGTTGTTGCTTTATCTACCACTGAATCTGAATATATTGTAGCCATTGAAGCAATTAAAAAAGCCATTTGGCTTCAAGGTTTATTCAAGGAGCTGAATATATTGGAAGAAAAGGCATTAATTTTTACAGATAGTCAAAGTTCATTACAATTGTGTAAAAATCCTGTCTATCATGAAATAACTAAGCACATTGATGTTAAATTTCATTTCATCGGAGAAAAGATAACAAATGGAATTGTTGATATCAGAAAGATTAATACTAATGATAATACTTCTGATTTTGGAACTAAAGTTGTTGGAACTGACAAGTTCTTCAAATGCAGAAACTTGCTACACATTGATTAAAGCTGAAATTGGCTGAGAAGTGCAATGATATCATTGAAGTAATCTCTCTGTGTTTCCATGAACATTTCTAAATGCTGTTGAAGTGTTCAAGGTGGAGTTTGTTGGATTTATGTTCACTTCCACAGCCTAATCCAAACCCAATCATGCTGAACCATGTTGATGGGCCTCAATTGAGTCTGATTCACTTGGAAGAAGAAGATCGGGCCAAGTCCTATGTTAAACGGGCTACTGATCGGGTCAAATTGACCGACCTTGGAAGCCACTACATATTCTTTCTTTTCTTCCTCTCAAACCTAAGAGGTTGAGAATCAGTTAGGGCAAAACCCTTTTCTGCTGTTTTCTTCTCTTCCACCTGACTGTTCTTCTTTTCTTTTTCGAACTTCTGAGTTCTTGTAATATTGTATCTGGGTCTGTATACCTTCAACCTATACTTGAGAACTTGAGAGAATAATCCGTGAGAATGGTCATGTACTGAGAGTGAAAAACCACACAGAAATAAGAGAGACTGCTTTGATAGAGCTCTGTGGAGTAGGCTTAGTTGAACCACGTAAATCTTGTCATATGTCATTCGATTTTTAACCCTTTCGCTTTATTCTTGATTACCAGTAATCTGGGCAAAATTCCTAATATAAAATTATTTTATAAAATTAATATACAATAGATACCATCGACGCATCATTATATACATGCTAAGTTTAATGCTTGAATTTTGACTTTGTTTTTTTGAAAGACAAATAGATATATTAATGAATAACGGAAGCCGAGGATTATTTATCTAAAAAAAAAAGAGATGCCGAGGAACCAAATTAAGCATGAAATTCAACTACGGATATTTATTGGCAGTATTTATATAAGAGAGAACGTATTGTATAGCGCTTGTGGATTGTGGAACAATGTAAATGCTAAAAATGCATATTTTTTAAGTTTCAAAAAGAAAATATAGTTATATGCAATTTGAATTCTTTGTAACATTTGTTGTGTTACTTTCTATAATTATACTCCCTCCATCTCATTTAGAAAGATTAAGTAACATAGTAATCATTTCTTATACTTTTATTAATTCTAGTATAAATTTAAAATGAACAATTGTAATGAGACGAAATAAGTATTTTTAAATAATATATTTAAATTCAATAATAAATAATATCAAAAATTAGGAAAAACTATTACCTTAAAATGCAAATGTTGTGGAGAATTAAACAGAATGGGGAAAAAATAATTTAATAACCAACTTTGTCCCTAAAATAATGTTTAAAAGTCATTTAGGTCAAAACGTTTTTCAACCATTTACATCCTCAATTAATTTACTAGTCAACTATAACAAGGAAAAACTATATTTATAAAAAAATTAAATGACATAAAAACCAATTTCTCAATATATAATATGCTTAATATAAGAAACCAATTTCTTTTATAATATATAAGAAACAAATTCATTAATTTTTAGATATAATATGCTTTTGTTACATTTTATTGATATTTTTATATAATAATTTTACTCTTTTTTTATTTAAATATAATAAATATTCTTTCAAAAAGAAAAAATAAATATCTCTTACTTTAAATATAATAAATAAAGATATACTGTGAAATAAAAATAATTCATTAATTATTAAATTACTTGTAATTACATGAAGAGGATGAAATTTTCAATATTTTACTTCGACAGTTTATTTTTCCACCTATATGCACGGCTGTACCTTTTGGGTCATATTTGACTAGCATTTGGTCTTATTTTGAGCAAGAATATTTTTTTTCACTAAAGTCATGCAGAAAACCCCATTAATCAAAGCAAGACTAAATTTAATACATATATCAATAGTTGATCTTGTTTAACATGTCATAACAAGTTTATCTAAAGATTAAAGATTTGAGTTATATTCCTAATATTTATTGTATATTTATCAATTATAATATATTTTTTAAATTATTGAAATAAAATAAAACGAATGAAGTTTAGAATAAAATATATATAGATTTTACAAGTATCAATAATATACAAAGGAAAGCCTGACATCTATATATGTTAGATACAACTATTAATAAATATATCATATAAATGAAAACGTTGACATTTTCAAAGATTCCTATTTGGATCTCATTGTGGAAAGTGATGGAGAGCAGAAACCCTGAGGAAGGATCGCAGAATAACCAGAAAGGATATGTTGAGTTCTTTAAGAAACAAGTGTGAATGCAATCCTAAACTAAATGTAAATTATTCTCCTTTGAATCAATTTTGGTTGATTTAGCTCTAATTAATATCAAGCCGCAGCATTCAATTGACTCCACGTTGATATTTATTACCAGGGTATGATTTATCACTCTAATTAATATCAAGCCCCATGACTATCTATGTTACCGAAAACCGTCTCGATTAATCCGACTGTTCCTATTAGTCTTTCTAACTTCAATTTTTTTAGAAAAAGCTTTTTGATTTCATAATTTGTGTTGAAAGATCTAAACAAATCTACATTGTGAAATGGAAGTAGTATATTGTACAAGAGTTTTATTCATTCATATATGATTCTAGATAATAGAGAGATTGCATATCATAATTAATAAATTAAGAATTATCTTTAACAATTTATTACCTTATCATTATTTAGATAATCATCAACTGCATTGAAATTGAATATATTAATATTAGCATATATGGAAAAAATGACTTTTCAAAATGCCTTTTTTCTTTTTAATTTTCTGGTTGAAAAACTTTAGGAAATTTTCTGATATACTTTCACATCTAATTGATCCAAATTTTAATTTATAAAAGAATATATTCTAGAGTTGAATATTACCAAATAAAAAAATAGTGTTGAATTGACTGGAATGCGTTGTGTCTTGAAATGCCATTAAAGGCTTCTGCAACGTAAAGTTCAAATGGGGAAAGATTCATTATGAGAGAAGAAAAGTCCACCAATCCCCAATAAAAAAGGTTCAAAATATGAAAATCAGGGAATGCAAAATTCCTATATTCCAAGTTGCAAGATTCTTAACAAATTCGAGTACCTATATAAAGGGACGTCTATCATGACATTCCCAACCATCAGAGCTTGCAGATAGTTGCTCTAAAACATTTATTGAGTGAAGAATATATTCCCATTTCTTGATAATTTTTCCATTACTTCAAAGAAAAGAAACTAATCAAGAACGTTCAATATGGTGTTCAGTGCAGCTGCTTCATCTTCTTTATTATCATCATCTTCCTTCTTGATGAATAATTCAGTCGAAGGCATTAATCGCCTTCGCTCTGGATGCCCACCGGGAATGGTAACAATGAAGAAGATGGCAATTAGGTGTGGGAAATCCGGGCAGTGGCTGAGTACACCTGAAAAAGATTCCAATATTGAGACCATTGATTTTGATAAATCAATGGTGGGGGTGAAGGGATTGGTAGATGGCGGGCTCAAGAAACTCCCTTCTATCTTTGTCCATGAAAGCATCAAAGAGGAGAACAAATCAAAGAAAGAACCCAGCAATAAACATCAGGTTCCAATTATAGACATGGGAGTTGATGGTGCCAGCCAAGACCCAGCATTTCGCGCTGAGATAATCAACAAACTTCGTGATGCATGCGAGAAATGGGGTTTCTTTCAGATTGTGAATCATGGAATTCCTGATTCTGTGATGGAGAAAATGATAGAAGCGACTACCAAGTTCCATGAACAAGATCCTGAGATCAAAAAGCAGTACTATAGCCGTGACACCACCAGAAGAGTCATCTTCAACAGCAATTTCTTTCTGTATAATACATCAGCAGCAACATGGAAGGATACTTTCCTTTGCAAAATGGCTCCTGTTCAGCCGGGATGGGAAGAATTGCCCGAACTTTTGAGGTATGCAGTAATATCCGCAGCAAAATCTATTCAAATAACGTAGTAAAATAACAAAAATATGTTTCCTATGTTTTTAGAATTAAATAATAACATAGTTATAATGTTCCGAAGCTATAAGCAGGATAGAGACACAACCTAGGATTCTCTATTTACCTTCGAACGAATTTCAAGATCATGAGCTTAATTAGGACAAAAATAAATGCTTATATAAGAAGAACAGACATTTTTTATCCACCATTAACGGTTCTTGTCTTCTTCTTTTTCTATCGCAGAGATGTGACGGAAGAATACGGAAAAAATCTACAAAGAGTAGGAATTACTTTATATGAATTGCTTTCCGAGTCTCTGGGACTTGACAAGAATTATCTGCGAGACATGGGATGTGCCGAGGGTCTTTACGTTAAAGGGCACTATTCTCCTCCTTGTCCTGAACCTGAATTGACTTTGGGTTCTGTAACTCACACGGATTTCGGTTTCCTCACACTTATCCTACAAAACCAAGTTGGAGGACTGCAAGTCCTCTATGAGAATGAATATGTCGATGTTCCTCCAGTTCCTGGATCCTTAACTATTAACTTGGGGGATATGTTTCAGATTTGCACAAATGATAGATACAAAAGTGTATATCACAGAGCTGTGGCCAAAGATGTCGGCCCAAGAATTAATGTTGCAAGCTTCATAAGGCCAAGCTACGGTGAAGGGTTTAGTTCCCGCCTCTACGGACCAATCAAGGAGTTGATTTCGGAAGAGAATCCTCGAGTCTACAGAGATGTCACCATGGATGAATATATAGCATACTATACTTCCCAAGGCCTCGATGGATATGTCGCACTTCCTCATTTCAAGGTGGAAAATGAATGAACTCAGGACTGAAGATACAAATGAAGATTTTTGAGGCACCCCATCTCTATTTCAATTCTTTAAGTGTTTCCTCTTAATTTGTTATGTTTTTCTTCTTCTTTTTAGTCCTTTGGGGATCCTTAGGGCAACTATCAACAGAATTGTGTATGAATGCAAATCCTAGTATAAATGCTAGCTGTATTCAAGCTTTGTGCAAACCCCCCATTAATTATGTATTTTGCATTTGATAATGCAAATCGTAAATCTAATAACACAAATGTTAATCTCTCTTCTTTCCTGACTTGCGTTTCCTCTTATAGTATTAGTTGTTCTAAATCAAACTTGTTAATTCTTACTTTAATTTCTTATATGCAAACTATAATCTGATTGTATAATACTTGAAAACGTTTCTCAGAATATTAGTAGAAAATGATCACTTTAATTACGGAGCTTATTTGCATAATCTTAGACAAAAAAAATTACTTTTTATTTTCTGAAAACAAAGTTTTTAAATTTGGTCAATCTTAAAAAAATAAACATTTACTTCTTTTCTTAAAAAAAACAGAAAAAAGAGAAAAGTAACATAACAAAAAGAATGATTGGAGTGACCATAATATCTCAAGTTAATTTGGTACTCCATTCGATCTTATTAGGTTCAAGTTGGATGCACTATATCTCGAGTTAATTTAACCTGTAATTAAAAGTTATCAAAAAAATATCAAATTAAACACGATTTAATTATCTATTGGATATTCTGGCGTTCTCAAAATTCTAGTCAGTAGTATTAATTTATCTTCAAATATATAACGTTAATTGCTGTTTTGCACAATTTTTACTAATGTAGTCTTACAAATTATATATTCATTCAATAAAATGAATTTAATTAAATATAATGTCTTTTTGATCCATAAAAATAAAATTTATCAAAAAATTTCCTTAAACTAGAGGGAAGATTATAAATTTCCTTAAATATGATATTTCAAGGAGTCCCTAACTGTAGCTTTTTATTGGTTCAAAATTAAATATTTATATTTCACTTATAATATAATTAAATTAAAAAAGAACATTTAACTTTGAGTAAGTTAACCTATTATATTTATTATTAAGAGTTAATTTCAGAAAACACCCTTGAAATTCTAGTCACGTTTAGAGTATCTATACGCACGTTTCAAGTAGATTATAAATTTCAAATTTTGTAAGTTAAATCATGATATTAGAAGTCCTCATTTTCATTTGACCTTTCTGTATTCCCTCTTGGTAAACTAATACAGTAAATTAGTTCAATATTGCACGCTTGTAGTTTTTAAACATATATATATATATATATATATATATATATATTTCATATTTGCATATCTCTCTCGGTGTTTGAATATTAGCCTCAAAAAATAAGTCTAGCAGATTACTATAACATTCCAGATTTTTCCAAAAATATCCAAAATAGAAAATATAATATAATAGTCAAGTCAAAGAATATATCCAATTTAAAATAGTCAAAATTCCCAAATCATGAATCAAATTTCCAAATTCCAAATAAATTTTAAATTATAAATTTGAATCCAAAATAATATTTGCCAGAATAAAATTATTTATACCAAATAAAACTAAAACATAAACAATAATATTTTTAATTCAAAATCAATAACATAATTTATACTAAACCAAAATTAATAAATGGTTGGTTATCCTCCGTCCCCGCATCGCAACACATCAACCTGTAAATGATTTTAGAAAAACATAATACATGGATTAAGTACAAAGTACTTAGTGGTGTAAATTGTGACATTTTATAAGGAATATACACATTTCAAATATCTTATAAATATAAATAGTCAATTTATGTCATCGAGTCAAAGACTCTTGTTTAATTCAAGCTAAATCCCCTGTTTCATCGGACATAAGTCCCTGTTTTATCGGGGTTAAGCTCCTGTTGTTTGATGACATATGCAATAGACATTTTTATGCGCATTTATAAAATCATTGTACACATATCATAATTTAAAAGTGCACAATTAATCATGTAATAAATACCATATATAACAAGTAAATATAGATATTTAAATAATCAAATAAAATTTCTAAAAAAATTAGGTAAAATTAGAATTTTTAAGAAGTTTGGGGTCAAATTGAAAATTCAAAAAAGATTATGGACTAATTTGGAAATGCTAAAACATTTGTCTGTAAATTTGTAAATTCGTAACTGAAATTGGGGGAATTTTAGGGCTTGCAAACGCTAAGGATTTATTTGTAAAAATGGATAAGTTTTAAGAAAAAATTACTAAAATGCCTTATAAACCCAATACTCTAACCCTAATTTTCTTCGGCCCCCCTTTTCTTTCGACAGCCGCCGCTGCCCCCATCCCCTCCTTCCCACTGTCGCTTCTCCCCCTCAACCGCCACCCCCCTTCTTCCTCTCTTCTCCTTTTCTTCCTATTCCTCTTTCCTCGTTCTTCACGACAGCCCTCCTCCCCCCTTCTCCTTCCCCCTCTCAGCCCCTCCCCTTCTTTCTTTTCCACCCTCCCTCTCTACCGCCCCCCATTCCTTCTCCCTCTCCCTTCTCTTGACTTTTCTCTCTCTCGGTTTTCTTTTTCTTTTTTCTGAAAAAAAGGCTATGGATTATGGGAAGCTAGGAAAAAAATGAAATATGTTTTTAGACTTATTGCCGCCGTCGGCGACCAATCATATGGCGGCGCCAGTGGTGACTACCATGCCGAAAAAGGTAAAGTAATTTACCAACATTGGGATTCATGATTAAAGGGGAAAAACTATTGAAAGTCTTAACCCCTTGTTTATTTATATGTGTTAAATAATAAACCCTAATGAGCCATGATAATTAATTCTAATAGAATAATTTATGATGTCCATTAATTTATTAAATGGTATTACAATTACATTATAAAAATGTTACGATCGATATGAGTTCTCTTCTATGATAGTATCACAATCTCCTGTATCGATTATAGTTAGAACCTTATATCAAATTTGATATCTTGGTATAATCCATTTTGCATCTCTATATCATGTATACATATGCATGATTTAAATTGAAAAATAATGTATTAATTATTTTGAAGAAATAAAAATTACAAATAAAAATGACAAAACATATGAATAAATCCTACATATATTGTGATAATGTAATTGCTCAATTGATTAGAAACATCTTTCTTTACAAACAATAGGTTTCAAAATTCAATTCACATTATGAAAATGTTTACATAATTATGAAAGTATCACTTTTGAGTTTATCGGAAATTTTCTAAACCATTCAGAATTCAGATTCAATTGCTGGAAAAAGGAAAATGATAGATTCACCTTAAAAAAATTCAAGCCTTTAATTTTAATTAATTGGAGACTAAACTATCTTTTAGATATCAGTGTTCAAAGCATAAAATAAAAAGGAAAAGCTCAAAGTAAAATATCACAATTTCCTCTATTTGCGGCATTGCCACTTTGTCGATCTTTGTATTAGCAGCTGGCTTGCATAGTTGCATTGGTGGGAGCCGATAGATTGACCACGCAGTTGTATGACTAGAAAAAAAGAAAGAAAGAACGAACATGTCAAGTCAAGAAAATTAAGTTTTTTTAATCAATTTTCAGATATTTCCATCATTGGTGGATTCTTGTTCCAATGGATTTCATCATTAAATTATTGCCTTCCAAAAAAAAAAAAAAAAAGCTCATATATGTCTGAGTATTCTTGTCAGTAAAAGAAAAATTGAAAACAAATACAAAAGCATGTTTATGTTTCATGAGTTTGATATTTTCGAAAACAAATCTAGCGTATGTGGTACTTGAAATTAGGGTTATTTATGATCAATATACCTAACATTTTTTCTACCTAACAATATACCTATTCTAGCCACATATGATAAATTCTCTATCAAAAAAAGAAGTTAAAATACACTGGTTTTTGTGCAGGATGAAATTTTGGAAGGAAAACTTATGAATTGGCCCAGAATTTTCCTATAAAATACTATCTCAATTGTATGTGTGGCCAACCTTTTTTTGTTTTTTAGAAAGGTAAGAAAAACATATTCAATAATACCCAAAAGTACAGAGTCTACAGCTCCCAGAATCTGACCCCAAAAGCTTCAAACAAAGCAACTCCGCCCCCAGAAACAAACGGCCCAAAGAACAAGAAAACTAAATAACAACATAACAAAACCAGGGAAGAACCATGCATCCCCAACAACAAGTCGTCCTCCCTCACCACCGTTGATTTAGTATAAGAATTAAAGAGAGTTATTAACTAGAAATAAATAGTTTCATTATCTTATTTTTTATGTAATTAGTGGGAGTAGCACTAATATTAGTAGAAAAGGATAATTTAAATTAAGGTAATTATTTGCATAATATTAGACAAAAAATACTTTTTATTTTAAGGAAACGAATATTTAAATTTGGAAAATCTTAAATAAACAAATAAACATTTACTTCTTTTATAAAAAATAAAAAAAGAAAATAAAAAAAAATCAAGAAAACAAAAAGAATGATTGGAAGCAGATTGTTTATTCTAATACAAAGTTAATTGCTGCTTGGCATGATATGTGCCAGTATATATATTTTATTCACTTTCAAATGAAGAAGATATTGTACTATTGTGAATAGTCATAGATAAACTCTAAAATATTCCTAATGATTTTGAAAACCAAATTAATTAATTATTCCAATATATTCTGAAACTGCAGGGGATGGGCATAAATTCCTCTCTATTAGCGTGTAATATAAAATTATTTTATAAAATTAATATACAATAGATACCATCGACGCATCATTATATACATGCCAAGTATTAATGCTTGAATTTTGACTTTGGTTTTTTGAAAGACAAATAGATATATTAATGAATAACGGAAGCCGAGGAATATTTATCTAAAAAAAAAAAGAGATGCCGAGGAACCAAATTAAGTATGAAATTCAACTATATTTATTGGCAGTATTTATATAAGGGAGAACGTATTGTACAGCGCTTGTGGGTTTTGGAACAATGTAAATGCTAAAAATACATATTTTTTAAGTTTCAAAAAGAAAATATAGTTATATGCAATTTGAATTCTTTGTAACATTTTTTTTGTTACTTTCTATAATTATACTCCCTGCATCTCAATTACAAAGTTTAAGTAACATAATAATCATTTCTTATACTTTTATTAATTTTAGTATAAATTTAAAATGAACAATTGTAATGAGACGAAATGAGTATTTTTATATAATATATGTAAATTAAATAATAAATTATATCCAAAATTAGGAAAAACTATTATCCTAAAATACAAATGTTGTGGAGAATTAAACAGAATGAGAAAAAATAATTAAATAACCAACTTTGTCCCTAAAGTAATGTTTATAAGTCATTTAGGTAAAATCGTTTTTCAACCATTTACACCCACAATTAATTTACTTTAAATATAATAAATAAAGATATACTGTGAAATAAAAATAATTCATTAATACGTATTAAATTACTTGTAATTACATGAAGAGGATGAAATTTTTAATATTTTACTTCGACATTTTCTTTTTCCACCTATATGCACGGCTGTACCTTTTGGGTCTTATTTGACTAGCATTTGGTCTACACAAAAAATGATCCAAATAATATTCTTCTCATTTTAAATTAAATGAATTTGGTTGGTGGTTTTGTATGGGCTCAAACTATTTGACCTTTACGCATTTGAATGCATCAATATTAGTTAAATATTTGTCTTATTTTAAGACAAACTAGGCATGACTCTGAAGAGTATTATTTATGAAGGATATATTTAAAAATTTTCCATTTTTTCAATGTATACAAGTAATTAAAAGAGTATGTATTTCGAAATGGAGACAGTACATATACAAAGTTTCTTTGGACGTTTTTGTAAATATCATTCTTTTGGTCTACTAAAATTTTAATAAAAATTGCATTTTGAACTATGTGGTCTGAAAATTCTCACTTACACTTCATTGTTTTTACACTTTAGCAATTAGGTATGATTATATTTTGAGAAAGAATATTTTTTTTTACTAAAGTCATGCAGAAAACCCCATCAATCAAAGCAAGACTAAATTTAATACATATATCAATAGTTGATCTTGTTTAACCTGTTATAATAGCGTATCTAAAGATTAAAGATAATAATTATATTTCTAATATTTATTGTATATTTATCAATTATAATATATTTTTTAAATTATTGTATAAATTTAAAGTCAATAATTAAAATAAAACGAATGAAATTCAGAATAAAATATATATAGGTTTTGCAAGTATTAATAATATACAAAGGAAAGCCTGACATCTATATATGTTAGATACAACTATTAATAAATATATCATATAAATGAAAACGTTGACATTTTCAAAGATTCCTATTTGGATCATCTCTCATTGTGGAAAGTGATGGAGAGCAGAAACCCTGAGGAAGGATCGCAGAATAACCAGAAAGGATATGTTGAGTTCTTTAAGAAACAAGTGTGAATGCAATCCTAAACTAAATGTAAATTATTCTCCTTTGAATCAATTTTGGTTGATTGAGCTCTAATTAATATCAAGCCGCAGCATTCAATTGACTCCAAATTGATATTTATTACCAGGGTATGATTTATCAATCTAATTAATATCAAGCCCCATGACTATCTAGGTTACCGAAACCCGTCTCGATTAATCCGACTGTTCCTATTAGTCTTTCTAACTTCAATTTTCTTTATAAAAAGCTATTTGATTTCGTAATTTGTGTTGAAAGATCTAAAAATATCTACATTGTGAAATGGATGTAGTATATTGTACAAGAGTTTTATTCATTCATATATGATTCTAGATAATAGAGAGATTGCATATCATAATTAATAAATTAAGAATTATCTTTAACAATTTATTACCTTATCATTATTTAGATAATCATCAACTGCATTGAAATTGAATATATTAATATTAGCATATATGGAAAAAATGACTTTTTAAAATGCTTTTTTCTTTTTAATTTTCTGGTTGAAAAACTTTAGGAAATTTTCTGATATACTTTCACATCTAATTGATCCAAATTTTAATTTATAAAAGAATATATTCTAGAGTTGAATATTACCAAATAAAAAAATAGTGTTGAATTGACTGGAATGCGTTGTGTCTTGAATTGCCATGTAAGGCTTCTGCAACGTAAAGTTCAAATGGGGAAACATTCATTATGAGAGAAGAAAAGTCCACCAATCCCCAATAAAAAAGGTTCAAAATATGAAAATCAGGGAATGCAAAATTCCTATACTCCAAGTTGCAAGATTATTAACAAATTCGAGTACCTATATAAAGGGACGTCTATCTTGACATTCCCAACCATCAGAGCTTGCAGATAGTTGCTCTAAAACATTTATTGAGTGAAGAATATATTCCCATTTCTTCATAATTTTTCCATTAATTCAAAGGAAAGAAATTAATCAAGAACGTTCAATATGGTGTTTAGTGCAGCTGCTTCATCTTCTTTATTATCATCATCTTCCTTCTTGATGAATAATTCAGTCGAAGGCATTAATCGCCTTCGAACTGGTTGCCCACCAAGCATGGTAACAATGAAGAAGATGTCAATTAGGTGTGGGAAAGCCGGGCAGTGGCTGAGTACACCTGAAAAAGATTCCAATATTGAGACCATTGATTTTGATAAATCAATGGTGGGGGTGAAGGGATTGGTAGATGGCGGGCTCAAGAAACTCCCTTCTATCTTTGTCCATGAAAGCATCAAAGAGGAGAACAAATCAAAGAAAGCACCCAGCAATAAACATCAGGTTCCAATTATAGACATGGGAGTTGATGGTGCCAGCCAAGACCCAGCATTTCGCGCTGAGATAATCAACAAACTTCGTGATGCATGCGAGAAATGGGGTTTCTTTCAGATTGTGAATCATGGAATTCCTGATTCCGTGATGGAGAAAATGATAGAAGCGACTACCAAGTTCCATGAACAAGATCCTGAGATCAAAAAGCAATACTATAGCCGTGACACGACAAGAAGAGTTATATTCAACAGCAATTTCTTTCTCTATAATACATCAGCAGCCACATGGAAAGACACTTTCCTATGCAAAATGGCTCCTGTCCAGCCGGGATGGGAAGAATTGCCCGAACTTTTGAGGTATGCAGTAATATCCGCAGAAAAATCTATTCAAATAACGTAGTAAAACAACAAAAAACAATGTTTCCTATGTTTTTAGAATTAAATAATAATAGTTATAATGTTCCGAAGTTATAAGCATGATAGAGACACAACCTAGGATTCTTTATTTACCTTCGAACGAATTTCAAGATCATGAACTTAAGTAGGAAAAAAATAAATGTTTATTTAAGAAGAACACACATTTTTTATTCACCATTAATGGTTTTTGTCTTCTTCTTTTTTTATTGCAGAGATGTGACGGAAGAATACGGAAAAAATCTACAAAGAGTAGGAATTACTTTATATGAATTGCTTTCCGAGTCTCTGGGACTTGACAAGAATTATCTGCGAGACATGGGATGTGCCGAGGGTCTTTACGTTAAAGGGCACTATTCTCCTCCTTGTCCTGAACCTGAATTGACTTTGGGTTCTGTAACTCACACGGATTTCGGTTTCCTCACACTTATCCTACAAAACCAAGTTGGAGGACTGCAAGTCCTCTATGAGAATGAATATGTCGATGTTCCTCCAGTTCCTGGATCCTTAACTATTAACTTGGGGGATATGTTTCAGATTTGCACAAATGATAGATACAAAAGTGTATATCACAGAGCTGTGGCCAAAGATGTCGGCCCAAGAATTAATGTTGCAAGCTTCATAAGGCCAAGCTACGGTGAAGGGTTTAGTTCCCGCCTCTACGGACCAATCAAGGAGTTGATTTCGGAAGAGAATCCTCGAGTCTACAGAGATGTCACCATGGATGAATATATAGCATACTATACTTCCCAAGGCCTCGATGGATATGTCGCACTTCCTCATTTCAAGGTGGAAAATGAATGAACTCAGGACTGAAGATACAAATGAAGATTTTTGAGGCACCCCATCTCTATTTCAATTCTTTAAGTGTTTCCTCTTAATTTGTTATGTTTTTCTTCTTCTTTTTAGTCCTTTGGGGATCCTTAGGGCAACTATCAACAGAATTGTGTATGAATACAAATCGTAGTATAAATGCTAGCTGCATTCAAGCTTTGTGCAAACCCCCATTATGCATTTTGCATTTGATAATGTAAATCGTAAATCTAATAATACAAATGTTAATCTCTCTTCTTTCCTGACTTGCGTTTCCTCGTTTAGTAGTAGTTGTTCTAAATCAACTTGTTAATTCTTGCTTTAATTTCTTATGTGCGAACAATAATCTGATTGAATAATACTTGAAACACGTTTCTCAGAATATTAGTAGAACATGATCACTTTAATTACGGAGCTTATTTGCATAATCTTAGGCAAAAAAATTACTTTGTTTTTTTTAAAAATTTGGTCAATCTTAAAAACATGAACATTTACTCGAAGAGAAAAGCAAGAGAACAAAATGAATGATTTGAGCGACCACTTTCAATCTTACCAGGCTCAAGTTCGATGCACAATATCTCGAATTAATTTAGCACGTAATTAGAAGTTATCAAAGTATTAAATTAAACACTATATAATTATCTATTGAATATTCTTGTGTTATCAAAATTCAAGTCAATAGTATTAATTTATGTTCAAATATAACGTTAATTGCTGTTTGTCCGTGCCATGACAGATTCTATTTTTATTCACTTTCAAATAAAAAAGATCTTTGTACTAGTTGTTATGATCTAAAGTATTCCTAATGGTTTTGAAAACCAAATTAATTATGTTCTTAAACTGCATGCGGATAAGTTCTCTCGATTTCCATGTAATATAAAATTTTGAGTTCAGTTATATAATGGAAAGTGACTTTGGTTTTGTTTTTTTGGTATGTTATGACTTCTTCTGTGTGTCTGGCCGTTAATGAAAAAAAGAGTACTTATAATTTTTTTTTAAAGGTATAATTTTATTGTCAAAAAATCGAAGAGGCGTAAAACCTCTTGGACAATAGCAAACAGAACTTGAGCAGAAAATCACAATGCAACCCAAAATAAACTAAACACAAACCCAACTCACCAAGACAACAAGAAAAGACTATGACAGGGTACAAAATCATAGCAGCTACAAAGGACTTAAGAAACAATTAAACTTCTTTTTAAACTTTTGATTCCCCTCCAACTAAGATTGACTTTTTCTTTTTCATTTGTACTAAGTTATAGTATTTTGTTTTTATTAAGGATGTTATTTAATTTTTAATTACCTAAAATACATTTATTTAACACACATTATTGTTAGAAATTTATTTTTAAACTATCAAAATAATACACATTAAGTTTAAAGATTTTATTTTTCAAAAATAGTTGCACAGTTTTTCATACACTTTAAACTAAAATTGTACATATTTTCACAAAATTAAATTTAAATTTGACCAAATTTTAAATGTAAGGTAAAAGGAAAAAATGAGAATAATAAAGAAATATTTTATAATTTAAACAACATTAAATATATATTTTTAATCTATTTAAAAATGTTTATTTACCTATCTAAGTGAGACAAAGGGTGTAATGAATAATGACAATAAGCCTATGATATGACTTTCTTGAAATTCAATTTGGTTGACAATAACATCCAAATTAAGCATGAAATTCACCAACAGATGTTTATCGATAGTGTTTATATAAGGGAGAACGTATATTTTACGACACTTGTGGATTTTGGAACAATATAAGCACTATAAATACATATTTTTGAAGTTTCAAAAATAAAATATAGTTATATGCAATTTGAATTCTTTCTAACAATTTTTATGTTATTTTCTATAATTATATTATCTGCATCTCATTTTAATTATTAATTTTTTTTATATTTAATTGTCCTTAAAAGAGAAAAAAAAAATTATGGGAACCAAAGTCACCAAACGTAAAAAGGATAGAGACCTAAACAAATTAAAAAAACAATAGGGACCTAAGTTACCAAATGTAAAAAAGTTAGGGACTAAACTCACCAATCTTCCCTTTAATGATATTCAGATTTCCAATAGTATCATTAATTGCAATATTGTGCTTAAAGAGATTTTTTTTTAAAATGAAGATGAAAGAGAATAGAAAAATAAAAACTTAAATAATTATATTTTAAAAATAATAAAACTTAAATAAATCTATTTAAATATTTTTTTAAAATAATGGAAATTAATTATTTCACAACAAATTGTCTTATTAATATAATTAAATTAGTATATTTTTATAATTAAGTTCACAAAATAATGTACAATAGAATTGATAGATTTGCATTCAAAATGTCACACTTCATTGTTAAAACGCTCATATTTCTACATTGAAATGCAGATATTTCGTTCTTAAAATGATACTTTTGATCTCTATGACTAGGTGATTCAATTTACTAAAAACTTATTTGTATTAATATTTAAAAAATAAATTATGACAAAATAACTTAAAATAATAGAACTATTTAAATATCTCATTTTTTATAGAAGAATTGTGAATTAATTATTTCACAAGAAATTGTCTAATGAATATAATAAAAGTAGTATTAATTTTTTATAATTAAGTTAACAAAATAATGTACAAAAGAAGTTAGAGTGTGTGCATTTAAATGAGGATACGTTGTTCTTAAAATATTGATACTTTTCAAATCTATGACCATAAACTATTTATTTATACATTTTTTCTATTTATATTATATATATATATATATATATATATCCATCTTCCTATAATTAGTATATATATATATATATATGTAATTAATTAATCTAGGTCTTACAATATTTTTAAAAATTATTTATATTAATATTATAAAAATAAAATTATGAAAAAATAACTTAAAATAAAATATTTTTACCTTATATATAAAAATATATAAACAAATTTATTAAATTTTTTTTGTAAAAGAAGTCTGAATTAATTATTTAATTGACACTTTTTCTAAAAAAATGATATTTAAATAAATTTATTTAAGTTTTCAATTTTCTATTCTCTTTCATCTCTTTTTTTTAAAAAAAATCTCTTTCATCTATCAATGTGTTATATTTCCAACACATTTATTAATATAATTTTCTCACCTACTTCTGCCTCATTTAACTATTGTCATTTCTTCATGTTCAATTCTTCCTTCATCTGCATATTTGTTTTTTGTTATATTCTTCATTATGATAGATTCTCATGGTGTCTGAAAAACAAAATTTCTATGTTGTCTTTAAATGTATGAAGCTTGGAATATATACTTCATGGCAAGAATGTACAACTCACATAATTGGCTTTAAAGAAACTTAATTGGCTTTAAAAGAATCTTATACAAGTCTTACAGGACGTATGAAGAGGTTGTTGTTGAGTTTGAAGCAGACTTTGATGTGATTAATAACGATAGAGGTGAGATTTTGCATCGTAATGATGGACTAGGGGAATTGTGGGACAGAGGGAATGTCATTTTCAGAGGATGTCAAATTGGAATTTATGATAGATGGGAAGAACATTGCAAGTGAATGGTTTTAGTGGACATGCGTACAAGTCTTTGAAAACAAAAGAAGAAGTCGTTGAAGAATTCAATTCATATCGTGAAATAAACATCGTTCAACAAAGCAGTAGAAGTTCACCAATAGTTAGGGAGCTGAAAACAAAACTGCAGTAGATAGGTTCAAATGGTTTTTCAGTGGTTGTATTGTTGGTGTTCTTTTTCTTTTGCTTTTGAAGTCTTTTTTTTCTTATTAGGTTTTTGAAGAATGAATATAATTTATGTCGAATGAATATATTTTCAATGAAGTATCACATCACAACTACAAATATATTTGTTGCTAAGTCAAAAGTATCAGCTTAATAAGACATGCGTATCACTATTTTAGTCAATGAGTAACAATATTTTAGTTAATTAAGTATCAATATTTTAGTTAATAAGTATCACATGTATTAGAAAGCAAATCGGCCTATTTAGTCCACATAATATTCTTATAAAAATACAAATATCAAAAGATTACTTTTTTTAAATGAAATACAAGAATTTCATTTCAACATAAAAGACTTACATAAGATGGAATAGGAACTTCCCAAACAAGAGAATCAAGGTTCTCTTGGACTTGCAAAATTAAAAAAAATAAACACTTCATCATAATAGATATATAATTGTGCACATTGTCAACAGACAAATGGTCTTCCCAACTTTAGCTAATTTGTTCAGAATCGCCTAGTATTGAAATTGGATCCTGGATGCCCCTATGGCACCACAACTTTGGCCACAAGTATCATTATTAAAGACACCATTGTTATCAAGCCCGTCAAGGATGATAGCTCTCTAAATAGAGTGCACCGATTCCTCGACTTCCTGTTCCAAAGTCTCAAACAAGTTCAACAAGGGAGGCTCTTGCCGCAAGATGTTTTCCACTACTACTTTATCATAGGAGATAATCATGTGCCTCAACAGACTCTTAACCTCATCTTTATGAGTTTTGATGTCTTCTCTCGCCTTATTGTACATGGACTGAATAGTAGATAAAAATATTTAAAAAGAATTCATTCTGCGATTGGTAGTTGGTGTATTATAATGAGACATAATTTTTCTTCAGATGTTTAGGTTTTAAGTTTTGGTTTGGTATGACATGCAATGTAAAACATGTTTATATAGAAAAGATTAATAAGATCGTTTTTTAATGAATATATATTAATTGAACAATTAATACGTTATCATATTTCCAAAAGAAATTGTTTCATTTTACAACACAAGCACATGCTAAAGTATCAACATTTGATTTTAAAAAAAAACTCATGTAAAAATGAAATAATACTTTTGCATTCAAAGTTTGATACTTAATCATTGAAACACTGATACCTTAGAATTTAAACGTTGATACATCATTATTAAAATACTGATACGTTAGATCTGCATGACTATAAATTATTATCAGTTTTTTAAAAGTATCAATTGATTATTTCAAAACAAATTGTTTCATAAATTAAATTACTTCAATAGATGAGAAATCGTTTCATTTTACAACACAAGCACGTGCTAAAAAAATATTTAGTAGAGGAGTTATCGATTAAGTATCAGCGTTTTAATTTTTTTTTTAAATAATGTAAAAAAAGTGATACTTTTGCACTAAAAAACTTACGTCTAATCGTTATTAAACTGATATCATAGGTGGCATTACAACTAGCCTTTGAAAAATAAAAAATAAAATAAGTGACATTACAACTATAAACAAATGTAAATAGATAAGATAAGATAATTGGATTTACTTTGTAGATTCCAACGAAAGTATTTGTTTTATATTTTCAGAAAATAATATTTTGATAGTTTACTACATTTTAATAGTTATGTTTAAATTGTTTACAGTAACCTCAAAAATATTAAATATCCCACGTGGTCAGGTTGAAACTTAATTGCTCAATTGCTAACCATATCCACATCTCCGTGTATCAAATTTGCAATGCAGGAGTATCCGCGTTTTAACTAAGAAGTATCCGTCTTTGAATGCAAAACGTCACTTCTTTTGTACATTATCTTGGAAACTTAATTATAATAAAAAAATATTATTTTAATTAAATTTATGAAGAACTTTTTTTTTTTGTGAAATACTCAACTGATACTTCTACCAAAAAAAAAGAAGAAAGCCTTGTAGATAAAAAGTATCATTTTAATGAAGTATCAGCATTTTAGTTCAAGAGTATCCACTATTTAACAATAAGTCTTTACATAATGGCAAGTGGTGATATGAATGTAGAAGGTGTTGAACCATTATCATTATTGGCTAATGATGGAGCAATGATTCAACAGACTACTTATTACCGAAATCGAAATCGTCCAAGTGTAGGTTGCCCTATGCACTGCAGGTTATGCTTTTGTGCTATTGTTCAATTAAATTTAATATTGAATGCCGATACTCTGCTTTTGGTGAACTTAAAACAGGGAGTAGAAAGCAAATAGAAGGGAAGAATAAACAAAAACAAACATGAAGAAGAGAACTCATTGGACTCCAGGTGTGCTCTAACATCTAGGCGTAAGTAATGTTGTTAAAAAAGATCAAAAGCTTAAATAGATGATGTTAATTCAATTGGTTCTGGAAGCTTTCTTTTGGAAAACAAACTACATCAATAATTTTGTGGCTTATTGAAAAGTTTGATGGGCATAGTCGGATGTTCAAAATTGGTGAGAATACTAAATTTGCGCTAACATCTAATAACGTTCGAGACATGTTTTTGCTGCCAATTAGTGATAAAGAAGATGATATAGTAGAATATTTATGGAAAAATGAAATTTGTGATGACATTATTTGTGAGAACAATCATGAGAGTTGGAAAAGTAAATATGGTACAAATGGAAAAACTAAAGGACAAATTGTTTTCATTAAAAAAAGGTGGAGATGACTTCAAAAGAATGTTTGTCATGTATACACTGTATCCAATTTGACTATCCACTTCAAACCTTTAAAGTCTTTTCTTGATGTGTCAATGATTTCTAGATTAAATTGGTGTGAATTTTTTCTAGCAAACCTTTCTGCAATAGTAAAAAGATACAAAGAAAATATCGAACAAAAATGAATTTCTAGTTGTGTAATGGTTTTGCAGATCACAATGATGCGGGAGAATATGGGAAACCAGCATGTTGTTGATAAGCTTGCTTGTGAAATCTTAAGGGCAATAATGAGTTATGAAATTTGGACTCCATTGTAGCACTAGTGTAACATCCCTAATTTCCAAAAAATACCCAAAATAGAAAATATAATAAAATAGGCAAGTCAAAGAGTAACCCTAATTTTAAAACAGTCAAAATTCTCAAATAATGAGTCAAAATCCCAAAAGTAACAAATTATAAATTTGAATAAAAAAACAATCCTTGCCAACATAAAATTATTTATACCAAATGAAACTAAAACCATAAACATAAATATTCTCAGTTCTAAAACATGAACATAATTTAAATCAAATTCGAAATTTATTTAAATAGTTGGTCATTCTCCATTCCCGCATCGCAATCCATTAGCCTGTAAAAGATTTTAGGAAAATGAAAGCATGGGTTAAGTACAAAGTACTTAGTGGGAGCAATGTGTGACATATTATAATGATATATATATTTAAAATATCATGTAAACATCAATGGTCATTGCATGTCATCGAGTCAAAGACTCCTGTTGAATCGGGCTAAGGTCCCTATTTTATCGGACATAAGTCCCTGTTTTATCGGACCTAAGCCCCTATTGTTTGATGACATATGTAATAGACATTTATATATTCAATTATAAAATCATTGCACACATATATCATAAAAGAATTTAAAAGTGCACAATTAATCATAGAATAAAATATCACATATAACATGTAAATATAAATGATTAAATAATTAAAATAAGGTTAGAACTCCCACCTCAAAAGCAGATATAAACGTGTGCTAAGTTGCATGGAAAATCTAGCTCCCTAAGTCATTGTTTCCTACATTGAATGTATTCAATGAATTAGACATCGAAAGACAAAACTAAATATTCTATATAAAAGAAAAAGAATGACTTTTTGAAAGGTTAAAGGAAATATTTGGCATTTTGAAAAGGTTTGGGAACACTTTTGGAATATGAAAAAGGAAATTTTCGAGTTTGGAAAAGTTTTGGGCTAAACTGTAATTTTAGAAAAGTTCAGGGGTCAAATCGTAATTTTCGAAAGTATGGGGACTAAAAACGAAATTTTTGAAAAATATGGGTTGAAACATAATTTCAATAAGGTTTGTGGTATAAAAATGTAATTTCTAAAAGAATTGGGTAAAAATATAATTTTTAAAAAGTTTGGGGTCAAATTGGAAATTCTAGAAAGATTTGGGGACTAATTTGAAAATTCTAAACATTTGTGGGTAAATATGTAAATTTCGTATCTGAATTGGGGTAATCTTAGGGTTTGTAAACTCTAGGGACCACTTTGCAAAAACTGGATAAGTTTTTGAAAGAATTACGAAAATACCCCTCTATCCCCAAAAACCCTAATTTTTTTTTTCTCTTCTTTTTCTCTCTTCCTAACCCTAGCCGCCACCCCCCCCCCTTCCCCTCTGCCAACCGCCGCTGCTGGTGCTGTATCCCCTCCTCCTTCTTTCTTCTTCTCCCTTCTTATTCTCTTCTCCTTCTTTCTTCTTCTCCCATCTCTCGGTTTCCACCTCTCCCCCTTCCTTCTCCCCCCCCCCCTCTCTGAAACCTCTCTACCCGCCCCCTTTCTGTTTCTCCCTCCCCTTCTCTTGGCTCCCCCTTTTCCCCCTCCCTCCCTCTCTCGGTTTTTCCCTCTGCCCGCCACCCCCCCTTCTCGTTTTCTTCCTTTTTTTTTTTTTTTTCCTCCCTCCCTTTTCTTCCTCCTCCTCTGCCGCCCCCTTCCACTTCCCAAAATAAAAAAAACACTGAAATATGGGAGACTATAGTGGGAAAATAAGAAAAATAAAATTTTTGGCTTATCGCCGCCGCCGGCGGCCAGCCATATGGCGGCGCCGGTGGTGGCTGCCAATCGGAAAATTAGAGAGAGTTTACCTCGGGATTTGTAATTAAGAGGGGAAAAAATGATTATTAAGTTAATCCCTATCTATTTATAGGTGTAAGATAATAAATATTTAATGGGCCGGGTTAATTAATTAATTAAGCCCATTAGATAATTTTTTTTTTTTTTTGGGTATTACAACTAGCATGCAGTGATTTGCAACTGATTGAGACTCCTAAAAATGATCTATTTAATTTGGATGACAATATTAGAGCCTCAGATATTTGTATCGTGGACAATCAAGATACAAATTGTCCAAGAAAAAAAAGGGTATGAAGGGAAGTGAATTTGACATCCTGATTAAGGATACATTTGAAAATATCTCCAAACTTATTGATATAGGTACAAGTGTCATATGGAATTATGGAAAGAAAAATGAAATATGGAAATCTAAGTTGATGACACATTGAAGTAAATATTTTTAAAAAATGCTAGTAGGACTTTAAGAACTTGATTATTTTCTCACTTTGTCTAGTGGGGAACAATGGTAATGGACTATTATTGATCTTGATTATATTATAAATTGTATTTATTAGATTTTTTTATATTACTCTTATTGTATGTACTAATTTCCATTTCAATCAAGTGTTTTTCAGCTAGAAAAATGACACTATTCACGTAACTGGAGATATACTAGTGTCACTTGAAAAGGGGTCACATGTTGACATAGGCATTGTTGATGCATTGTCAAGCATGTTGAACGAAGAAGATGGTATATGATATTAGTGTAGAACCTATCCAATTGGAACCGTTCATACATCTCTAGAAGACATCCACCAATGAATTGAAAATCATAAAGATCTTATTGCAAAGCCCATTAATGATGCCGAGATGGTAAGTGTTGAACTGATACTTTTATGCCTAAATAGCTTATACATATGTACTAAGAACACTCATACTTATTTTTTATCTTATACACATGGAAGTTGAAACTCTTTTTTTTATATAAACATACTGATTTTAAGAGAAATTTGTAGATTTTTGTGCCTGTATTCATGATGGAGCATTATTTTGCTATGGTGTTCAATATGAGAGATAAAACAATATAGTGCATGGATAATAGGTTCCACAAACTTTTTTGATATCTATGACCATAAACTATTTTCTTTCTATTTATATTATATATATATATATATATATATATATATATCTCCTCCTATATTTAATTTATATTCATATTTATGTAATTAATTAATCGAGGTGATTCAATATTTTTAAATGTTATTATTATTATTATTATAAAAATAAATTTATGAAAAAATAACTTAAATAATAGATTTTGACCTTATATATAAAAAATATCAAAACTTAATTAAATTTATTTAATTTTTTTTGAAGAAGTGTCAATTAATTATTTCACAACATGTTGTCTTATTAATATAATTAAATTAGTATGTTTTTAATAGTTAAGTTCACAAAATAATAAACAAAAGAAGTGAGTTTTACATTCAAAATGTGATACTTCATTGTTAAAATATTGATACTTTTACATTAAAATGCAGATATGACATTCTTAAAATAATGATTCTTTTTATCTCTATGACTAGGTGATTCAATTTTTTAAAACTTATTTGTATTAATATTTTAAAAATAAAATTATGAAAAATTAACAAAAATAAATATCTTGATTAATGAAGAATTGTAATGTGAATAAGTGAAATAATCATGAAGAAGTAGGTGAGAAAATGATATTAATTAATGTGTTAGAAATATAACACATTAAGAGATGAAAGAGAATATAGTTTGAAATTTAAATTTCAAATTTATAGAGAGATGATCAATTTTAATAGAGAATGATAATTTATGAATTATGAAAATATTAAATGAGAGAAAGAGAGATTAATTATATCACTTGTATTTCCTAATTTCCCCCACTCTATTCGGACAGATTCTATCCGAACAGATTTACCATTTTGTAATACTTGCCCTCCCAAGATTGAAAATATATGTTTAGGGTCAGACAATTTGAATTAGGAGACCTTATACGAAAAAGAATGTAGTCTATTATGTACTTTATTTATGATATTATTTATATTTTTTTATCTTTAATCTATATATTACTATATTAATTCATTTTTGTAGTACGTAATAAATAAATTCATTTATTTCTATATATAATTTATTTTTGTTATTTATTTCAAATACAAAAAAAATAAATATTTCTTATTTTAAATATAATAAATAAATATATACTATAAAATAAAATAATTCATTAGTCTCCATAAAAAATGAGGAATGGGAGGTTGAATTTTTTAATATATTACTTCGACATATTCTTTTTCCACCTAGCTATATGTACGGCCGTACCTTTTGGGTCTTATTTGAGTAGCATTTGGTCGACACAGAAAATTATCCAAATAGTATTCTTCTCATTTCAAGTTAAATGAATTTGGCTGGTGGTTATGTATGGGCTCAAACTATTTGACATTTACGCTTTTCAATGCGTCAAAATTAGTTAAATATTTTTCTTATTTTACGACATTTAATATCATTCTTGGCATGAGTCTCTAAGAGTATCATTTCTAAAGGTATATTTAAAATTATATTATATTTTTCAATGTACAAATAATTAAAAGTTTATCTATTTCCAAATTGAGGGGTACATATAAAAAGTTTCTTTCAATGTTTCTGTAAATTTCATTTTTGGTCTGCTAAAATTTTAATAACAATATATTGTAAGTAGAACTCCAATAAAGTGAGTTATGTCACCATGTTACCATAATAGATTAATAATTGATTTGTTTTTGTCCTTCACCTATATATACATTTTCATAATTTAAAATAATAATTAATACATAATTTTGGATTTTTCTAAAAAATATATTTGTGTATACATCATGCCAAAAGGTAAAAATAATATCAATAGATAAATAGATGCACTATAGTTATAAGCGACATCATTTTTTTCTTTTTGAAAGGAATTAATAACGCATTAAGAGAACAAAGGAAACATGATTTCTAAATATAACACTCCAAATTACTCAGATGACTTCTAAATGTAAAAAGCTAAACAAGAGTACTGTTGAGACAAAAGTACTGCGTATTACAGATGCACCTCGCATTATAACACACCCTCCTCATCACAAAGAAAATGGCGACAACAAGTGGCAGAATACAACTAAAAGCATATAAAGTCAGGTAGAAAACCCCATCAATCAAAGCAATACTAAATTTAATACATAAATCAACTGTTTAACATGTTATAACAAGTGTATCTAAAGATTAAAGATTCGAATAATATTTCCAATATTTATTAATTACAATAATTTTTTTAATTATAATTTAAATTTAAAGTGAATAATTAAAATAAAACGAATAAAATTTAGAAAAATATATATATAGGTTTTACATATATCAGAAAATATACATAGGAAAGCTTGACATATATTTATGTCAGCTACGTACAACTATCAATAAATATATCATATAACTAAAAACGTTGACATTTTCAAAGATTCCTATATGGATCATCTCTCATTGTGGAAAGTAGTGATGGAGAGTAGAAACCCTGAGGAAGGATCACAGAATAACCACAAAGGATATGTTGAGTTCTTTGAGAAACAAGTGTGAATGCAATCCTAAACTAAATGTAAATTATTCTCCTTTGAATCAATTTTGGTTCCTTGAACTCTAATTTCAAGCCGCAGCATTCAATTGACTCCAAGTTGATATTTATTACCAGGGTTTGAGGTATCACTATGTTACCAAAATGCGTCTCGATTAATCCTACCATTCCTATTAGACTTTCTAACTCCAATTTTTTTTTTTTAAAGATTTTTTCATAATTCGTGTGCAGAGATCTAAACAAATCTATATTGTAAAATGGAAATAGCACATCATACAAGAGTTTTATCCATTCATATAAGATTCTAGATAATGGAGAGATTGCATATCATAATTAAAAAATCAAGGATTATCTTTAGCAATTTATTACTTTATCATTATTTAGATGAATCATCTACTACATTGAATTTGAATATATTAATATTAGCATATATGGAAAAAAATGACTTTTCAAAATGCTTTTTCCTTTTAATTTTCTGATTGAAAAACTTTAGAAAATGTTAAACTCAGTTAGTTATTTGAAATACATACGTCGTTTTAGCTTATACTTTCTCCGTCTCATATATATCTAAAAAGTAGAATCCAAAATCTGTTTGTTTATCAAAGGGATGCACAAAGTTTAAATACAATGCATATCTAAAGAAAATTCATGACATTCAAACTACTATTGTCATAAGTTTGAAATTTATAAGCGTGAAAATATCTTGTGTATAGAAGAAATGAATAAAATTTCGAAAAAACAATTTCAAGAAAGGTCATCGTACTGCATTTTTTACTTTATCTTTTTAGACAAATCATATACTACTACATTGCATTTAAATATATATTAATATTAGTGTATATATATATATAAATGGCATTCAAAATATCTGTTTGAACTTAATTTGAATAGTAACTAACCGACACACTTTCACATCCAATTGATTGAAGAATAGTATCTTTTAGAGATGGATATCACCAAGCCGCTTGAGTTGAATGGAATACCTTGTCTCTTGGATTGCCATGTAAGGCTTTTTCAACCATCGTGTTCAAAAGGGTCGGAAATTGATTTTAAGGGAAACAATCAATGAGGAAAGAAAGTCCACCAATCCCCAATAAAAAAAGCTCGAAAATATACAAATCACGAAATTAATTATTTCAAAATATGCCAAGTTGCAAGATTTTTTAACGGGTTCGAATTCCTATTTAAAGGGGGCTTCTGATGCATGGCATTCCTCACCAGCAGAGCTTTGCAGATATTTGCTCTACAACATTCCTCGATTTATCCATTACTTCAAAAAGAAGAAATAACGTTCAACATGGTGCTTAGTGCTGCTTCATCTTCTTTATTATCATCATCTTCCTTCTTGATGAATTCGGTTGAAGGTAGTAATCGCCTCCGAACTGGAATCCCACCAAACATGGTGACAATGAAGAAGATGGCAATTAGGTGTGGGAAAGCCGGACAGTGGCTGAGCACACCTGAAAAAGACTCAAAAAGTGAGACCGTTGATTTTGATAAATCAATGGTGGGGGTGAAGGGACTGGTAGATGGCGGGCTCAAGAAACTCCCTTCTATCTTTGTCCACGAAAGCATCAAAGAGGAGAACAAATCAAAGAAAGAACCCAGCAATAAACATCAGGTTCCAATTATAGATATGGGAGTTGATGGTGCCAGCCAGGATCCAGCATTTCGTGCTGAGATCATCAACAAACTTCGCGATGCATGCGAGAAATGGGGCTTCTTCCAAATTGTGAATCATGGAATTCCTGATTCCGTGATGGAGAAAATGATAGAAGCGACTACCAAGTTCCATGAACAAGATCCTGAGATAAAAAAGCAATTCTATAGCCGTGACACGACAAGAAGAGTCATCTTCAACAGCAATTTCTTTCTTTATAATACATCAGCAGCCACATGGAAGGACACTTTCCTATGCAAAATGGCTCCTGTTCAGCCGGGATGGGAAGAATTGCCCGAACTTTTGAGGTATGCAGTAATATCCACAGCAAAAATTTATTCAAATAATTATATAGTAAAAGAAAAAAAAAAGGTTCCTATGTTTTTAGAATTAGTAAAAATGTTCCTATCCACATTAATGGTTCTTGTCTTATTTATATATTGCAGAGATGTGACAGAAGAATACGGAAAAAATCTACAAAGAGTAGGAATTACTTTGTATGAATTGCTTTCTGAGTCCTTGGGACTTGACAAGAATTACCTGCGAGATATGGGATGTGCTGAGGGTCTTTACGTTAAAGGGCATTATTCTCCTCCTTGTCCTGAACCTGACTTGACTTTGGGTTCTGTAACCCACACAGATTTCGGTTTTCTCACACTTATCCTACAAAATCAAATTGGAGGACTGCAAGTCCTTTATGAGAATGAATATGTCGATGTTCCTCCTGTTCCAGGATCCTTAACTATTAACTTGGGGGATATGTTTCAGATTTGCACAAATGATAGATACAAAAGTGTATATCACAGAGCTGTGGCCAAAGATGTTGGCCCTAGAATTAATGTTGCAAGCTTCATCAGGCCAAGCTATGGTGAAGGGTTTAGTTCTCGCCTCTACGGACCAATTAAGGAGTTGATTTCGGAAGAGAATCCTCAAGTCTACAAAGAAGTCACCATGGACGAATATATAGCATACTACACTTCCCAAGGCTTAGATGGATATGTCGCACTGCCTCATTTCAAGGTGGAAAATGAATGAACTCAGGACTGAAGATACAAATGAAGTTTTTTTAGGCACCCCAAAGCTATTTCAATTCTTCAAGTGTTTCCTCTTAATTTGTTAGGTTTTTCTCGTTCCTTTTAGTCATTTGGTGATGCGTTCATGGATCCTTAGCCCAACTATCAATAGAATTGTGTATGAATACAAATACTTGTATAAATGCAAACCCTCATTATGTATTTTGCATTTGATTATGTAAATCTTGAATCGAATAACACAAATATTAAACTCTCTTCTTTCCAGGCTTGTGTTTCCTCTTATAGGAGTAGCTATTCATTGCTTCTATTTAATCAATTAAAGTCATTAAAGTGGTTGTTTGAATAAAGTTAGCTTGACGTTTTTTACAAATTTCACCATAAATTATTTTCAATCCTATCCTATGTGACAACGTTTATATAGAAAATGTTGTTACATAAGATGCAATTCGCAAACAATATTTAAATATTGCATTCTACCTCAACCCTTGTACAACATTTGACCAAACGACACTATATATTGATTTCAAACAACATTTGCAAACAACATTTACATGATTAGTTGACATAAACATCAAAATATACCTAACATATACTGAGGTCGTTTGACTTTTAGTCGCGATAAGCGTATATATAACGTCATTTGTAGAACATTTGTTAAACACTGATATATATACAATTTTGATAACATTTAAAGTCGACATTTGCAATATGTGTTGGCATAAACACATTGTATAACGATGTTTTCATAGGGTGAGAGGAAGAGTCGTAATAAATAAGATTTTTTATTCCCTCAAAATAAAGAATAATTTTATTTGAATGTTATATAGCTAACATGTGCTATGCATCCTTTTACGACAGACATAGTTGAGTATGCCTTTTGATAGGACGAAGCCCATTTAAGTTTAATTTTGAGATTTTAAGGCCCATTTATGTTTTGAGATTTTTAAAATTAATTAATCAATTATAATCATTTAAATAATTCACCATGTATATATGAATTGGAACTTAAAATTTAACATTTAAGATGATTTAGAAGTTAAATTGGAACTTATATTTCACCATTTAAATAATTAACCATGTAATTGAAACTTTTAATTCACCATTTAATTAATTCACCATGTAATTGGATGTTAAATTGGAAGTTATAATTCAACATGTAATGCAAACAAGACGGTCATCTAATGTAAACAAAACAAGATGATCAAATGAATGCAAACAACTAGAGTGCATTATCAAATTGTGCATACAAGATGATCATCTAATGCCAACAAAACAAGAAGATCAAATTAACATTTCCCAAACTATATAGAACATTATATATGTCGTCCATGAGATTATAACCACTAGAGTAAACGAAAAAAAGACATTGTTTTGCATTTCATGTTTTGTATTTCATGAATTGTCAGTTTTCTTTTCTTTTTTCCCTATTGGAGTGGTTAGTTTAAGGAAACAGATACTTTATAATTGAATTAAAATAATCTTTCATTCGAAATACTTTATAATTGAATTGGAATGCTTTATAGTTTGACTAATATGTATTTAATAATTATAATCCTTAAAACCAATTAAACAGTCTGTATAATTTTATTCTTATAATTGATATTTTCATAGTATCATGTTATATAAAGATTCATTTTATGATTTTACTATTACAATCACATAATAATTAAATAGTACTCATTAAGTATCACAACTTTTATAAACGTCTTCCTAAAAGACATGAGAATATATTATATCAACTATAAATAAATGTCGGCTTATTAAACATATATTGAATTTTTACAAATGTCGCTATAATAACTGCATTCCAACATTTCCTAATTATTGGGATACCAAAGGTATCACGACGTTTGTGAATGTCATGGGAACATAAATTGCCTCGCCAAATGTTGACATAACACCGCTCGAAAGACATTTGCAATGTGTCAGAAAAAACATTTTTGTCGACATTGAAAATTGTAGTTCTATATGACATACAAATGTCGTTCCAAGTATATCTATTACGACATAACTAAATGACACTACATACCCAATATAAACATCAAGTTAGGATGGTACGAACATTTGATGCAAACATTGTGTCAACACCAAACGACTATGAATATGGCGGCTTATTGTTGACGTTTGGTTGAAACATTGTGGTAATCGTTAGAAGTTGTTTTCAAGAGCTTTGGTTGCGTATGTGAAATGTCGCCGAAGCCAGTTATTGAAATAGTGCCTCCGTCTCAAAATATAAAAATTGTTTGAAAAATATTTACATAAACCAATGAAAAACTTCTAAAATGCTCTTATTTGTTTTGTCGTAAAATGCAAAAGAGAGAAAAAATAGACGAAGAGAGTAAAACATTTCTATCTTGAGAATAAGGAATAAAGAAGAAAGAAATATGAAAAGAGAATAAAATATTTATCATGGAGAAAAAAAGAGGTTGATAATAAAGATAAGAACAAACCAGGATAATATTAAAAATAAATAGTAAAATGTATCTAAAAATGAGTAAAACAAACTTATAATTTGAAATAGGATAAAAAGTTTTTGAAAACTTATATTTTGAGACAGAGATATTACTTATTTTGTCTAGAATTTGGACAAATCAAAAAGGAAATTAGGATGGTTATTATTTGATGGCGGGAGTGTAACACAAACTTTGTTTATTTGCAAAAGGAAATAAAAAAGGGGCACATTTACTTCAATCACATTTGTTTCTATTTTGTTTAATATGAATAGGAGGAAAATAATAACGAATTTGATTGGGTTTGAATTCACTGAAAAGTGAAGGAGGTAAGGATGAGGAAGGGAAAAATATGGCCAAGTGGTCAAAAGCAACAGTTATTTACTACTACTTGTGTATTATTATGACGCGTAAATTTCATTTATTCTTTTATTTTGTTCGGTACAAGTGAAGGTTTGTTGCATAGTGAGGTTTGTTAGTTTTACGGCAAGTTCACTGTTGCATTTAGTCCCACGTCGAACGTCGAAACTTAAAGAAAAATGGTTTAGATTTTTACTCATATAAAAGGATTCTATCTCCTTCAGTTAAATTTACACTTTTTAACATTTAATTTTTTATATTTGTAAAAAAATTTTAATTAGGATATTGTACTTATAGTATTTTAAGTGTTTTAATTGATGATATTGTAGTGAGCGGAGAGAAGTCAAATACATCCAATAGAGAATTCATTTTTCCCGGGTATCTTTAGTTGATTTTGCCTCCACATGTTGTTTAAACCGTTCAGTGTAAACTTTGTTTGGTGTTCTGTTAAGTATTATTCATCGTTTGTAATAATTCTATTTTTGTACTTTTATCTATTAGAGTCTTTTCAATAAAGCATTGCTTATAAAAAAAAAATGTTCATCGGAAGTGGGCTTGGATGGGGTCATGAGGAAGTGTTTCCTATTTTAATATTTGCTCTGCTTAGCAATATCTTTATCGAATAGAAATTGCGCTGTCCATTCAAAGAGAGGGGAAAAAAATAGAGAGGTTTTTGAAGAAATATTTAAAAAAGGAGAAATCAAGTGATTGAACTTTAAAAATACATGAAAACCATTAATTTTCTTGACTTGACATATTCTTCCCTCTTGGTTTTCTTGTTTTCATGACTAGACATTTCTTTATATAACGTCGTACCTGCAAGGCTTGCACAAATATAAATAGATATCATGGATTTGATTCAATAGACGACCAGAAATTTAGAGAAAAATTTGAAGGCTGAAAATTTCAAAGTTTTAATATTTTACTTTTGCATTTCCCTTTCCCACCTGTACGTTTGGGGTCTTATTGACTAGCATTAGGTCTACACAAAAATGATTTCAAAAGATGGGGTCTTATTGACTTACATTTCAGAATAAGTACTAATTTAACTCTATGGTGTCAGTTCAAAATATCTACTCTTTCTTTTTATGCACTCTTAGAAATATTTTTAATTATGAATCGTTTTATTCGTTCAAAATAATTTATAAATTGTTTTATGACGTTTAGGATATTTTACCATTTATTATCAATATTGTTTTTGTTTATCATTATCTCTCCTCTTCTCTGTTTTTCATTTTGCAGATAGAGATTTTTTTTCTCTCTTATTATCTCTCTTGTCATATTATTATTATTATTATTATTATTATTATTATTATTATTATTATTATTATTATTATTATTATTATTATTATTATTATTATTATTATTATTATATTTCCTCTCCTCTCTTTCTAATTACTCCCAATACAAAAAAAATAAGAATATGTTAGGAAAAAAATACTCCTTTAATATGCGTAGAAATGTTCTTAAGGATTTATAAAAAAGAGAGAAACTTTTTTACATTCTTTAATGCATTGATAATTTTTCTTATTTTACACAATTTAATAACTTAAATTAAGTTTATACTTGACTTATGTAAAGTATAAATAAAGGTATATATATTTATAACATTGTTCTCCCTCTATCCTTTTTATAAGATACTTAAATTTGTTTTCTCTTATCCCTAATTATAAAATACTTCACAAACTTTTAGGGATATTTAGCCATTTGTTTTCAATATTACCCTTATTTAGCATTATTTTTTTCACATTTTACTTATTTTCAAAAAGTGACTTTAATTTATATTCATCTCATTCTTATTCCCAACACACAAAAAAATTCTTGTCTTCATCTATTTATTCTATTTCTTATTCCCCGAGACAATAGTTTTTTTATCTCTTTGTTTCTAATGCAAAATAAATAAGAGTATTATCAGAATTCAAATGCTTCTTCTGGTATTTATGAAATTACTTCTATCTTATTATTAAAAGGAAAGAAGGGAGTATAAAAAATATCATATTTTGAAATGGAGGGAGAAAGAGAGCTAGAGATGTAGACGGAGCACTAGTACTCAAGATTTAATGCTTAAAGTGTAGTATGAATGAAAACGTTGACATTTTCTTAGGTTCTTGTCTAGTTCATCTCTCATTGTCGAAAGGAAATATTGAAATTCGTCAAGAAACCGAAGAGATGGAGAGCAGAAACCGTTAGGAAGGAACAGGGAGGCCACAAAGAATTTGTTGATTTCTTTGAGAAACAAGTATGAATGCGATCATAAACTAAATGAAAATTAATATTCCTTCCGTTCAAAAATATAAATTTCTGGATTCACTTTTACACATAACAAGAAAAAAAATTTGTTTCTAAAATGTCCTTAATTATTATGTCTTGAAAATAAAAAAAGAGAAAATAAGTAAGAAGTTTGTTTGGCAAGAATAAAATATAAAGACTTTGTTTTGAAAATAGAAAATAAATGAAAATAAATAAATATAATATTAAAAGTTAATGGTAAAATATACATAAAATTTCATAAAAAGACTTATATTATGAGATAGTGAAAAATCCTCTCATTTGGAATCAATTTTGGCTGTTTGAGCTATCATGGCACAGCATTCAATTGACTCAAAGTTTATATTTGTATGTATATTTTACTACGAGGGGTTAATTAGATCTCTTGAAGTTCATAAACTATGTATGACATGTAGATGTGTCGTCTTATGTTATGTCTAAAAAGTAGAATCCACAGCTAATATGTTAGTTTATCAAAGGGATGCACAAGTTTAAATACAACCCACATCTAAAGAAAAAACTTATGACGCTGTATTATTGTCATCTCTACGTGTAAGTTTGAAATTTATAAACTTGACTAATTCAACGTAAAAATATCTAGTAGTGTATAGGAGAAATGAATCAAATTTCGATACAACAATCTCAAGAAGTTTGTGTATTCATCTTAGCTACTATATCTAAGACCTTTTAATTAGAAATTAATAGTTATTTTAAAATATAAGTTTTTAATGGAATTCAATAAGTTTTAAGTTGCTCCTTTCGTTCATAAATATAAGCTATTTTAGTGTTAAATTTTTTATGTCAAAATCTTTACTCGTTTTAAAATTATCGATACATAATTACAATATTTTTTTTAGTTTACCTTTCTATATTTAAAATGTTCTCTCTCTTCAAGGAGAGCAAAAATTGTACTTCCAATGAACAAATGGGAGAGTCAAGGGTATTTTAATTAGTATATAATGCTCACATTTAAATATTTTTAATATCTCTATACAAAATTAAAATCACTTATATTTTGTACTGATGTCTCCATTAGTCTTTCTTACTCTAATTTCTTGCATATTAAAGAGAGCGTAGTTTAAAAGACTCATAATTTTGGAACAGGAGGTAGTATGTAGTACAAAGGTTTTATCCATTACATATGATTTTGGATAAGAGAAATTGTTTTTTTTTTTTTTTGAGGGAAGAGATAATGGGTTTAATAACTAATAAAATAAGAATTATATTTATACATATATATATATATATATATATTAATATTAATAATCGTATATATAGAAAAAATTACTTTCAAATGCTTTTTCTTTATTTCTTTTTAACTTTTTGGTTGAAAAATGTTTTCTTTTAATTGTTTGGTTGAAAAAATTTAGGAAATGTTAAAGTCGGTCAGTTCTTTGAAATACATACGTGTGTTGTTACTTTGAATAGTAACTTACTGATACACTTTCACGTCTAATTGATCTAAATTTTAATTGATTGAAGAATATCTTCTAGAATTGAATATCACCAAATACAAAAATAGGGTTGAATTGAATGGAATACGTCGTCTCTTGGATTGCCATGTAATTAAAGGGTTCTTCAAACATAGAGTTCGAAGGGGGGGGGGGGGGAGGGGGGCTAGCTGTGGAGAAGATGATTTTCATGGATGAGAGAAGAAAGTCCACCAATTCCCATTAAAAAAGTTTGAAAAATAATCACTGTAAAATTTCTATATTCCAAGTTGAACGTTCAAGCATATCGTGTTCGAGTTCCTATATAAAGGAGGCTTCTGTCATTGCATTCCTCACCAGCAGATAGTTTCTCTAAAACATTTCTTGATAATTTTTCGATTACTTCAAAGAAAAGAAACTAAACTTGAACGTTCAAAATGGTGTTCAGTGCAGCTGCTTCATCTTCTTTATTATCATCATCATCTTCCTTCTTGATGAATTCAGTTGAAGGTAGTAATCGCCTTCGAACTGGATGCCCACCAAGCATGGTGACAATGAAGAAGATGGCAATTAGATGTGGGAAAGCCGGACAGTGGCTGAGCACACCTGAAAAAGACTCAAAAAGTGAGACCATTGATTTTGATAAATCAATGGTGGGGGTGAAGGGACTGGTAGATGGCGGGCTCAAGAAACTCCCTTCTATCTTTGTCCACGAAAGCATCAAAGAGGAGAACAAATCAAAGAAAGAACCCAGCAATAAACATCAGGTTCCAATTATAGATATGGGAGTTGATGGTGCCAGCCAGGATCCAGCATTTCGTGCTGAGATCATCAACAAACTTCGCGATGCATGCGAGAAATGGGGCTTCTTTCAAATTGTGAATCATGGAATTCCTGATTCCGTGATGGAGAAAATGATAGAAGCGACTACCAAGTTCCATGAACAAGATCCTGAGATCAAAAAGCAATACTATAGCCGTGATACCACACGAAGAGTCATCTTCAACAGCAATTTCTTTCTGTATAATACATCAGCAGCCACATGGAAGGACACTTTCCTTTGCAAAATGGCTCCTGTTCAACCTGGCTGGGAAGAATTGCCCGAAATTTTCAGGTATGCAATAATGTAAACCTTAATAATACGAGGCTCTTAAGATTGTTTGGTTGGAAGGATTTGAAGGGGGGAAGATAGTATTTTTTTAAAAACCCTTTGCTTGGTTCAAAAGATTTAAGGGAAGGGAAATAAAAATTTCTTGTCAAATACCTTCATTCTATATACTCGCCTTGAAGTATAATACATTTAAGGCAAATCTTATAAGGTGAGCCGGATAGTGACATTACCTACGATAACTAATATGACAATAGAAAAACTAATGCTTATGGTAGAAGAATACATGATTCATGATATCTTTTCTCCCATTTACTTTTTTTTTCTTTTTCTATTGCAGCGATGTGATGGAAGAATACGGGCAAAATCTTCAAAGAATAGGAATTACTTTATATGAATTACTTTCCGAGTCTTTGGGACTTGACAAGAATTACCTGCGAGATATGGGATGTGCTGAGGGTCTTTACATTAAAGGGCATTATTCTCCTCCTTGTCCAGAACCTGACTTGACTTTGGGTTCTGTAACCCACACTGACTTTGGTTTCCTCACACTTATCCTACAGAACCAAATCGGAGGACTGCAAGTCCTTTATGATAATGAATATGTCGATGTTCCTCCAGTTCCAGGATCCTTAACTATTAACTTGGGGGATATGTTTCAGATTTGCACAAATGATAGGTACAAAAGTGTTTATCATAGAGCTGTGGCTAAAGATGTCGGCCCAAGAATTAATGTTGCAAGCTTCATAAGGCCAAGCTACGGTGAAGGATTTAGTTCTCGCCTCTACGGACCAATCAAGGAGTTGATTTCGGAAGAGAATCCTCAAGTCTACAGAGAAGTCACCATGGATGAATATATAGCATACTACACTTCCCAAGGCCTCGATGGATATGTTGCACTGCCTCATTTCAAGGTGGAAAATGAAAAGCTCAGGACTGAAGATTCAAATGAAGATTTTTGAGGCATTGCAATATAGCTATTTCAATTTATAATTAAGTGTAATTTCCTCTTAATTTGTTACGGTTTCTTATTAGTCCTCTGGTAATGCATTCATGGATTCCTTAGGGCAACTATCAACAGAATGGTGTATTAATACAAATACTAGTATAAATGCTGCATGAAAGCTTTTGTGCAAGCTTTCATTATGTAAATTTTGAATCTAATAAGATAAATATATTAATCTCTCTGCTTTGCTTTCCTGCGTTTCGCCTTATAGTACTAATCTCAAGCTGGCCTACAACATGTCAATGTTTTCAATATATTAGGGAATTTACTAAAAACACTTTCAATGTTTTAGATATTCCGTACAACTTTTACTTTGATTAGAAAACGTTTAGTAATAAGAATATCTCTCTCTCTCTTTCTCTCTCTCTCTATCTATCTATATATATATATATATGTATGTGTGTGTAGGTTTCTTTGTATATCTTTAATTCATTAGGTGATGATGTATATTTGACTTAGAGAGGAATCTTTAAATCTAAAAATAATTTTTTTTTGTTAAGTGTATCACGTTTAATTAACCCAATGGTTGAGTTTCTGGGGATGCACTAGAATAAAATTAAAATAATGTATCAAAATAATAAATTGCCAACAAATACTCCATTCATTCCTAATTGATTATTCATATTTGATTTAATTTTTAAAAATAAAATATTTTTATAACTTAAAAAAATTACTTCATTATCCTTGTTATTATTTAAATTAGTTAGATGTAAATTTTTAAATTTAAAAAAATTATTATTAAAATTTTATATAAAAAGAATATTTATTATGTTGAATTCTAAATATTTCAAAATAAAAATACGTATATTAAATTCCAATTTGGAGGAAGGAGGTAGTAATACACAGTTTGCAGAGTACCACTTAGTGGACTGATGTGCCAAGTCAGAGTGGACGATCGAAGAAAACCGACAGCTTGTTCTATCTGTATGTTAGAGATTTCAATTTCAGTAGAAGGCTTTAGAAACGGTAGGAATCAAACATATGCACATTTCTGCAATTTTTACTTGTCAATAATGCTTAGGTAGTTTATTAAACTGCTTTCTATCGACCACAAATCCCGGCAAGATCTTTTCTTCCTCACCACATTCATAAATTTTAAAATCAATGATTCTCATTACTGGCCAAATCGTCTTCTTCATATTATCTTTTCTTGTTTGGCGTGCCAAGGATCGAATTCTTCGCTAGCAGTTGTTCATCCTCCAGACAATGTCGTTTCCTCATTATATATTTGAGCCAAATAACGAGATACTTGTCTTTTTGCTCTGCTTTTTAACTCTGCCAAGGTTTCAAAGGCAGCATTCCTAGACACCACAGGGTATTGTCACAATGGAGAAAATGAATATCGCATGCGATAGGGCAACTCAGTGGCTGAGCAAACCTAACAAATATTCGAACAATGAAAAAATAGCCTTTGATGAATCAATGTTGGGAGTGAAGGGACTGGTTGATAATGTCATCGAGGAGAAGAAATCTCGGAAGCCCAAATCCAATTATGAAGTTCCAATTATAGACATTGGCGTTGATGGTTCCAGCAAAGATCCCGATTTCCACTGTGACATTGTTAACAGACTTCGTGATGCATGTGAGAAGTGGGGTTTCTTTCAGATTGTGAACCATGGAATTTCTTCTTCTCTCATGGAGAAAGTGTTACAAATTGGCAGTTTTGCTATTGCAATTTTGTGGATAGTTCCACATTGGAAGTGAGAAAATTTGGCTTGGATTTTTAATCCTTTTAAAGGAACCTAGGCCTCTTACATAGTTTTACCTATTTCAAATTGGAAGTGGAAAAAATTGGCTTGAATTTTTAATTCTATAAAATGACTCTAGGCCCATTAGATAGTTTTACCTATTCAATATTTAATTTTTTATATTTGTGAAAATATTTTAATTATGATATTTTAATTATAATAATTTGAGTATTGGAAAGATTTAGGAACTCTCTCCTTTTTTCTTCAATTTTTTATATTTGTAAAAATCTTTTAATTAAGATATTTTAATTATAATACTTTGAGCATTAGAAAGACTTAGGAATTCTTCCTTTGGTTTTGGTTAAAAAAATAATTGAAATTTAAATAGTTCTTTTGTGACTTTTTTTTGTTTTTAATATTTTAGTATAATACTTATTCACAAATATAATATTATTTATTATAGTGTATCTTAAATATTAAATATACTTATTTGTTTTACTGACAGAAAGGCAACGAAGACACTATCAAGTTCCATGAACAAGTTCCTGATATCAAAAGGCAATACTATAGTCATGACACCACAAGAAGGGTCATTTTCAGTAGCAACTTTTTCATTTATAATACATCAAAAATCACCTGGAAAGACTCTTTCCTCTGCCAAATAGCTCATGTTGATCCTAAATGGGAACAACAACCCGAGATGTTCAAGTAAGTTGAAAAAAAAAAACTTAACCAATTAGTCATAAAAAATTTCATGCTCGATTCATGTTTAACCAATTAGCGGCAAGTTAACTTGAGACTAAAGATTTTGAGTTTGAGTTCAATTATCATTGCAGAGGTGTGATGGATGAGTATGGGAAGCAGCTAGAGAGAGTAGGGCTTACCCTATATGAATTACTCTCGGAAACTTTGGGACTTCACAGGAATTATCTGCGAGACATGGGCTGTGTTGACGATCTTTACATTAAAGGACGCTATTCTCTCCCTTATCCAGAGCCAGACTTGACTTCCGGTTTTGTAACCCACACTGATTTTGGGTTCCTAACTATGGTCCTAAAAAATGGAATTGCAGGTCTTCAAGTGCTTCATAAGAATGAATATGTTTCAAGTAAGTATGTGAATATCATATTTTCATCGTTAATCTGGGAAAAGGAGTAATCTCACTATCCGTGCATAAAAGTATAGTAAAAAGGGGGAGTGATCTTTTTCTTTTTTAAAAAAAAAATTAATCAATTGAAAGACCATGATGTGAAGCGAATTTAAAATTTAATGTTGCTCTCAGTCATTGTTTGTTGATTGAATGTATATTTCTATGCTGATATTTGAATTCGAATGTTCGTCCTCATAAAATAAACATATTTATATAAAGTTTCATTATAAATATTAAATATCAATGGGAATGATTACTTGTTTTGATCAATTATGAACCTCATATGTCCGAACAGGAGATGGTACTAAGATTATTGTCCTCCAAATGCAGATTTGCACGAATGACAAGTTCAAGAGTGTGCATCACAGAGCACTGGCAAGTGGAATTGGCACTAGAATCAATTGTGCAAGATTTTTTAGGCCAAACCATGGACAAGGGTACACTTCTCTACAATACGGGCCAATCAAGGAGTTGTTGTCCGAAGAAAATCCCCCTATTTATCGAGAAGTCACAATGAACGAGTATATAGAATACTATAGTGGAAAAGGGTTTGATGGATACATTTCACTTTCACTACCTCATTTTAAGGTGGACAATGAAAACAATTCTTGATAAGACCAGTATAAGAGTTCATTCACGAGGGGATATTCCGATGCCAATTAGCCTCTTGCATAGACTTTTTAATGAGTCATTGATCCTCTTTATGAGCTGTCTTTATTATTGTACGTCACATATGTTTTTGCATAGGAAATAATTACACACATTTTTATGTGTTTTTCTCCTGCAAATCTGCTAATTACTACCTCATCTCTTGTGCGCCTTTCTTCCTCACAAGAATATTTGAAAAACAATTAAGTGTCATTTTATTGATAAGTGATCTCATCATATTATAAGTTTATATTATCAGTTATGTATTTTTAAAAAAAATTGAAAAAAGGAATGGAAAGGAGAGATTGAATTTCCCCTACCACCAAGGGCAGGCCCCACATCCCACAAGTTAAGGATATAATACAGATAAGTTACTTATGGTTATCACCAAGTTTGATCTAGCAGTGATTAGTATGAGGAAACTTTCCTGCCATTGATCTACATATTAGTCATTCTCTAATTTAAAATAATTCTTTTATTTTATTTTTTCAAGTTCTATTCACGGCCTCGCATATATACACTAAGTATCCCTTTTTAAAAAAATTTAATTCAAAATCACACATTTAGAATATTTCCCTTTTTTATTTTGATTTTAATTGATTCAAAATAGACTCGATTAAAATCAAAAAAAAAAGGGAAAGAAAGGTTTCTACAAGAAGAGAACGTATCAATGCACGTGTTGTGTCCTGCACCGCTACACGCTGTGATTTGACACTAAAAATAATAAGTTATAAAAAAATTTGCAATTCATTACCCGTCATCCTGCAAATCTTATATATTTAGTCTGCCTACCCAACAACCCGTTAATATACCTATAATTTAAATATCTAAAATTTGAGAAAAAAACAGTTCAAACCCATATAAAATAATTTTGTAATTTTAAATTAAAAAAAAAAAACCTTAGATGGTGAGACCATATATGCGAGGCCGTGAATAGAACTTATAAAATTTTTAAAATCTTATTGTAAAATCTTATTTATTAATTTTTGGTAACTACCGTTGGTCAACCAAAGCATGTTGACTTTTAAAATCTTTTGAAGTAAATTCGTCCTCTCAATCATTTTTCACATTGGATCAATGTCACCAAAAAATAAAAAATAAATTATCAAATTCATCAAATGTATAATTTTTCAATTTATTTTTAAATCCAGAATTTCTTTTTTACTTCCTCTATTATATTTCATATCTCCTTCCTTCTTTTCTCCTTCTCTTTTATGTGCATAGTAAATCAAACTTGATGAATAATTATTTTTAGTATTTTAATAAGAAAAGTTGATGAATAATACAATAATCTACTTTTAGTTATTGATAATTATAAAAATTTGTAAGATCATATTATCATACGTATAGTATCAATAAACTGTGTAATTTCTATGAAAATAGTTAAGATAATGATAAAAGTATCATTTTATAAATAAATTGACAACTTTACGTGGCAATAACAATGTGTATATTCCTAGTTTTTGACTTTTTTCCCCTGTGCAATAATGTTTTCTAAGAATTGACTATGAGAATAACCTCCTATTATTCTTTTTCCTGGAGAAAATAAAACAATTAATTGTTTATAATTATTCATTTATAACATAAGGAGTTATTCAGGACAACAAAGATAGGCAGGAAAAGTTAATAAATTAATATTGGTTTCAATCGATGGGTAGCAATAGTTTTTCTTTCCGCCAAGGATAATCAATTTCACAAATAGTAAAGTTTTATCACTAAAGTAATAAAAAAATACTGTTATCAATTATTTAGTTATTTTTATCGAGATTACAAAGTTCATTAATGTTATGTCTATCATAATATAAGATTACAAATATTAAACGTACTTATTAAAATACTAAAAATAATTATTCATCAAGTTTGATTTTGGATGTATAGAGAAGAGAAAATAAGGAAGAAGAAAGGAAAGATAAATGAGGAATTAAAAAAAAAATTGGAGATTTAAAAATATATTGTCAAATTATACATTTGGTGAATTTCGTTCCTTATTTTTTATTTTTTGATAACATTGGTTTATTGAAAAAAATGGGCACAGTGACTAGATAAATTTCCTTCTCAAAAGATTAAAAAAGTCAATAAAAGTTAATTTTCTTTTACTAATAGTAAATTGAACGAAATAATTAAAATTGTCAAAAATTGATAAATAGTAAATTTAATAGTACCAAAAAATAAGAAAGAGACCAATGTGATTGTAAACTTGATTTAACCGATTTACAATACAAACACATCTAAGTATTTAAAATGGTTGATCTTATTACACTCGAAGTCACGAACATTCAATCTTAACCTATTAGCCACAATGTATTCAATATTGGCACCTCTATGTAACATAAGCATAGTTTTCTTCTCCGATTCTCTTTTCTAATTCTCCCTATTTCTTCCTCTAGAATCACAGCAATGGCAGCCACAACAGCACAGTACATTTCAAATATTGCAGAACCCAAATTTTTTAATTGTACGACTTCTATATCTTTCTCATCACTTCCTGCAAAACAATTTTCTCGTATTTCAACACAAGTAAGTTCATCATCTCTAAATGTAATAAATAAGAAATCCTTAATTTCTTCAAAGTTAAGCTATTCTGAATCTCATCATTGTTCATTTTCTTCACAGAGATACACCATATTTTGCACGCTATCTATGACTATGAACGGTTGTGAAGGTGATCCGGGAGCTCCCATAGGAACCATTGAAACAAGAACCTTTTCACCAGTTTCTACTCCTGCAATGGCCGTTCAGCGGCTTAATTGGCTGGTTTTTTACCTGAAATCCAAGCCTCCCTTGTCTGATTCCGGCATTATCCGACTTGAGGTAAGAAAATAGAACAGAGCCACACATTTTGTCTAAAGTCAATCCACAACTTTATCTTGAACAATATACAATAATGTTTCTTTTCTTGCTAAAGTCCAAAAATCCATTTCTCCAACTTAAGCTCAGAATGGGCCATGGTAATTTACATAAGGTCTAAGAAGATTATTCTATAGTGAGGAGTTTGAGGTGAAAATTGCTGCTTCTTTTTTTCTTTTGAAATATGATGCTTTTTTTCTTCCTTTACAATATGATTACTTTGTGTATTCATTAACTTTAAAAAAGTGTGGAATAATCTTCAGAAAATATATAAGGCTTCTTCTTTATGCCTTCATTTGTGTAAACAATATGCATTGATAAAACTTGGGTTGCATTTGGACTATACTTTTATTTAAGTTTTTGAGTTTGTGTTTGTGTTGAACAATAAAATGGAAAACAAAATGTATTTGTGTACATTTATTGTTCCTTTGAATTAGATATATAATTATAAGATGGTAGATAGGTTTCATATGTTAGATAAATTAATAAATTAATTAAAATATAGTTAATAAAATAGTAAATGTGTGAAAAAAACTATTTTAAAATTAATATTTTTAGAAAATATAAGTAATATGCACTATGAAACTCATACGGATTTTTAAATTTTGGAGGAAAGTTTATAGAAAATAGATAAAAAATTATAAAAGTTGGTAGACAATTAAAACTTTTTTAAAAGAATGACCCAGTGTAATATAATGGTTACCATATTTCAGTTGAAATTTGGGCAGCTTTCCTCAACTTTCTAAAATTTGCAAATGGTCCCCTTCATGGTTATGGAATTCACATTTAAACCCCTTAGATGTGGTTCTCTTTAGTAACAGACCTCAAATTGAAGTAGAAAAAAACTTTTAGCCGTTAAAAGAGTTAGATAGAGGGATGAATTTTATTTATTTATTTCAATTTATGTTCAAATCTCTTTTAGGATGCAAGTACTATCACATGCTTTATCTAGTGGATTCAGACTCAACAATTTATTGGATCATTTGCATTGTGCAACAATTTATATAAAATTCTCATAATGTCATTCTACAAATACTATAAGAATATTAAACACGTGATAGTTATAATATGTTAGGATTAAGTATTCATCAAGCAAATTATTTTGTCACTAAATGTGCTCATGAAACCTATAGGCAACCTAGGAACTGACACATCTTTTATATTAGTATAAGTATTACAAAATTTATCAAATTAAATAGTAAATTTTTGGATTTTTTTATTTTTTGTAAATGCTCTTAATAGTAATAGATAAAGTGATGAGTTTTCTTATTAATGGTTAAATAATAAGATTGAGGATGGGTGGCTCAACTTAAATAACATAGTTTGTGGTTGGCATGTCGCCAATTATTAATTACTCCCTCAATTTATTTTTATAAGATATTTTAAAAAAATTCACGCAAATTAAATAATTATTTTACTTCTTATTATATATTTATTTATTGTACTTAGAATAAGAAGTATTTATTTTATCTCTATATTTATTGTACATGAAACAATGAGAAAATAAGTAGAAGTAAATAGTCTATAATATACAAAATAACCATAAAAAATAATAAAATATTTTATATTTAGAGACTAAGTTATTTTTTTATTACATCTTATAAAAAGAAATGGAGGAAGCATAAGTAACTGATTGACGAGTGAAGCACAATCTATTTAATTTTTCATGTCAAACTATATTAACCATATTGTGTCATGTTAGACACATTTATTAATAGCATGTCATGTTTAGGTTTAGGAATTTGAACAGTTTTATTAATCATTTTTTAATTAGTGTGTTTGACATAACTATTAGAAGTGACAATTTGGGTCTTGGAATTTGGTTGAATTGGACCTAAAAAATACCAACCCAAAAAAAAGCCTAAATGACCCAACCATTTCAGACGAACTACTTCAAATACAACTTTATTTTAATTAAAACAATGTGGTTTTGATGATTCAAGTAGAGCCCATAAAATTTTGACCCGACTCTACCAAATTTTTTCCCATTCCCCAATAAACACTCCTATTTGCAAATTTTTAAAATAAAAATGTATTTATATAAATCAAAATTGTTTTACTTATGAATGAACTATTACAAATGGCATGAATCACACCATTCCATCGTCTCAATTTTTAATCATAACCTTCAAATTACTACACAATTTGAAGATTCAAATTCTATAGTCTCTCAAATCCCTTGCCTAGCATATGATTCGCGTGCTATTTCATGAAACAGGGTTTACTCAATGAGTCGTAACTTGTGCCTAAAAGAATTGACTCGGTCCCGCTCAATTTTCCTGTTTGGCCTAGTGAGGCCAATTTGAGCAATTCCATTAGTTCGAAATTGAATATTTATTTTTTTAAGATAATTATATTTTTCATTTAAAATTTTATTAACAAACTCATTAATTGAAAAGAGATACATTTCATTAACTAATGTTTATCATCATTAACTTAATTAATAACAAATATAAAGTAACTTTCTTATGATAAAAAATTATAACAAACTCATTAATTGAAAGGAGATATGTTTCATTAACTAATATTTATCATCATTAACTCAATTAATAATAAAGATAAAGTAACTTTTTTAGGATCAAAAATTATTTTAAATTTTTAGAGTAAGTCTGAGGAAGTATAAAAAAGAAATTGTAACTTGTGCGATCCTTTGAAAGCTTTTCAAAATGTATCACACTTCCTTCAATGGAGAGTTCTTGTTTTTTGTTCAGCATGACATGTCACAAGCAACCATTTCTTTCTTTTTTTGGGTAATTACAAGCAACAAATTATTTAACATTATATTACAATTTCTTGTAAAAGGTGCCAATTCTTCAGAAGATTGAAGCACTTGATTGGCTGCATGCCCAAAATAACCTTTCTCTGCCTCGGTGCTATTTCTCAACTCGAAGTGAACCAGTTGGCTCTGATCCTTCACATATTAATAAGGACAACGTTCATAATTCAGACAACTCTTCGGCTGAGCATAACCTGGTTAGTGTGGCAGGGATAGGATCCGCTGTCCTCTTTCGCCATGTCCATCCATTTTCATTTGATGATTGGTGTGCAATTAAAAGGTAAACTTCCAAACTAGACCTTGTACACTCGGGCCATTGGAAGGAAGCCCCTTAACTTCAAATTAAAACTATATCACTACTAAGTCTATTTTATTGTTACCCCCATCAAATTTATTTATGTTGGAATTAGTTTTAAGTGAAAGTAATTGAGAGTTTTCTCATTTTTCATATCGGGCAAGACTTGAAAGTTCAATTACATTTTGTATTTGGTTGGAGTCAGGAGTGTGTGTATAATTGAACAAACGATCCCTGTAAAAGTATTAATGTGGTCCATCACTAACGACACCATATTGTGGTAATTTTTGTTAAAGGTAAAAAATATCTTTATTTTTTGTATTAAGTCGGAACATTTAATTTAATTTTAGAATGAGGGAGTAATATATTTAATTTGATTTACGTCTTTTAGTTACAGAAGATAAGCTGTTGAGAGGCCTCCAAAACGGAACGGATTATTCATTTACTTCCAAGGAAATGTTTAGGGGAAGTAAACCAACCTTCCCCAAAAACCAAATGAACACAAATTGTTTGTTTATGGCTTCTTGGCATCATGATCATGGCAATGAAAGCCATTCCACATTTTCCTTACATAAAGATAGGAAAGAAAGCTATTACTGGAAAGAATTCAATAGTACATTGTTTATACTAAGAAGAATTAATTATTGTAGCCTTAGAACAATTTTTTGACACCTTAATGCTGAACTGTAACTCCCTGGTGCTTCATTGAAGGTTCCTGTCTAAGAAGAACCCCCTAATTCGTGCTTATGGGGCAATCCGGTTTGATTCAGGGGCTGCAATAGCATCTGAATGGAAGGCCTTTGGTTCATTTTATTTCATGATTCCTCAGGTAAATGTGTGCCTGCTTTCTCATTTGTTCATCAGTTTTTCTTCTTATTTGTGTGAATAATTAAACTTGGCTTGTGATGTTCCCAGGTTGAGTTTGATGAACTGAAAGGAAGCTCTATGATTGCTGCAACCATTGCATGGGACAATGCTCTCTCATGGACATATTCAGAAGCACTAGATACACTTAAAGCTACTCTCTTACATGTTATACACCATTTTTAGCTTTTATACTTTCTTTTTGGCCTGTAGTGCCTTAGGAAGGTGTTTAAAATATGTCATTTTGTAGGTATCATCCATTATAGTAAAATCTCGAAAAGAAGTTCCTCGCACTTCTGTACTAAGTCATACTCATGTTCCTAACAAAATGGCTTGGGGTCGAGCTGTTGATCGAGCTCTGGAGATAATAAGAAGTGAAGATTCACAACTGGTTAAGGTTATAAATTCAGTCATATGCATTACATTGCCCTGCCTTCTTGCTAGCAGTTTGAGATTCTATCTAGAAAACCATATCAACGAGTATCTTGTGTTTCAAATCATTGCTCAATTTTTTTCTATATGATCTTCTTTTTCTTTATTTCTCTACATAAAGAGGGCAATCCATTTTATTGAAAATACAGGTCGTTCTTGCACGTAGCAGCAAATTTGAGACTACAACGGATATTGACCCTTTAACATGGCTATCTTGTTTAAAGGTGTCAAATCAGTAAGCTCCTTTTAATTTCCATTACTTGCTAAAATTCTATTGTTCCATTTAATCTGGTAGTCAAAAATTTTCAGGTTGAAGGAGAAAATGCTTATCAATTTTGTCTTCAGCCTCCTCAATCACTAGCCTTCATTGGAAACACAGTAAGTAGAATCACTCTCATCTTCCTTTTCCTGTAAATTCAACATTGGCTTTCACGATTTCCATCATCACTCTTCAGTGCAATACAATGGTAGGAATTCTTTAATTGTTTAGTTCAATTAGTGTTAACGCTTGGAATAGCTGTGAATGTTCTGTTCTTAATATACAAAATATTCTAAAAAACAGCCAGAACTATTATTCCACCGGCGGAAGCTTAGCATTTCTAGTGAGGCTTTGGCTGCAACAAGACATAGAGGTGCCTCAAAGTCTCTAGATATTCAGATAGGAGAAGATTTACTTTCCAGGTTTGTTTTGACAATCAGTAATTTGTGAGACTTTTACCACAGATCATCAGCTCATTTTTTGTGTACCACTAATACCAATTGTTTTCCACTGTTCCTCCTCCATCTCATTTATTTTTGTAGCCCAAAGGATCACAATGAGTTTGCTATTGTACGAGCTTGCATTAAAGAGAAACTAGAGGCAAGTAATTCAAGCACCTGTAACGATAGACTGAATCTGAAATTTGAAACTGCAGTTCAACGATAGAAATCTCATGTTATAACAGCATTCCACATTGTTTTTTTTTACCTTGTAGGCTATTTGTTCAGATGTACAAATCAATCCAAAGAAGTCATTGCGAAAACTCCCACGAGTTCAACATCTTTATGCTCAACTAATTGGGAAGCTGCAGAGTGAAGATGATGAGGTAATGACTTAATATTACTTAACAAATGCATGCCTGTAGAGATCATTATAGGTTGCTTGCACTTAACTGTAAGTGTGATGGCCTAATTATATTCACTTTTCCAGTTTAAGATTTTATCTTCTCTGCACCCAACTCCAGCCGTCTGTGGACTGCCTACAGAAGAAGCACGTCTTTTAATAGCACAAACAGGTGCAAACCCCTGATGCTTCACTTCTCATTATAATGAACATGTCTAGAACTTTATTTAACTTATGTTGATGTTTCTTTGAAAGTGATTTCATGCTGTCTACCAATGCCAAACACTAGCAAAATTTGGAGGATTCAAGATTACATGTTATCATCTATGGAAAGATTGTCTATATTAGTACCTCCACTTGAACATGTTATGTAAGAGAAACTTAGGAAACAAGAGACATGGTCAAAAATACAGTAAAGGCATCATTTTTCTTTTATCTGTCGAAATTATTTTAGAACAAAATTCAGCCCATAAAGTGAAATTGTTTCACATCCTATCTTACTTGGAACGTGTTTCACTTGATGTGGAAATTGCTATTCTTATCTTTACACTTGCATTAGTAGGGAAAATTTTTAATACATCATCTAACATTCTCAGCATTTCTTTTATCACCATGGGTTCCAAATAATTTCTTTGTCAACCAATTGAGGCTTCAATGACATTTCTATCTATGTTCTGTCTTTTGGGAGTTAGGTCTTGCAATGTGCTGATTTAGAGATATCAGGTGTAGTCTTATGTAAATTAATTATTGAATATTTGTCATAGAAATGTTTGATCGAGGAATGTATGCTGGTCCTGTTGGTTGGTTTGGAGGTGAGGAGAGTGAATTTGCAGTTGGTATAAGATCAGCCTTACTTGGGAAGGTATTGATAAAATCTTCTTCTCTCAGCTAACATTGCTTCCTTTACAATCCTTTAATCTTTTACAATAACATTCCATTCCATTTGTAAAATTATACTAAATCCATTAGGGCCCTGTTGCATTGGTCTATGCTGGAACTGGAATCGTAGAAGGCAGTAATTCATATCTAGAATGGGAAGAATTGGAGCTGAAGACATCACAGGTTCGTGTCTCAGGCAATTATGCAGCATCCTAGTCCATGCCTGTTGTTACTAAATCTATATTTTCATAGTTGAGGAATGTGTAAACTTTTGTTATTGTAATCCAAAGTAATTTCTTTATGCAGTTCACCAAATTCATGAAACTTGAGGAGCCTCTTTTGGAAACGACTGGGGTTACAGGACAATAAACTGTAGAGGTCAGCTAACTTCTTACTCATTTCCCATGATTCTTCTTTCCCCTTTTTGAGAACAATTATAAGTTTATGCTCAAGAATTGCAGTATAATTCTTGCATTGACATATACATTTATCAAAAAAATTTATGATCTCAGAATTAGGCCAACCAAGAACCATGATCAATTTTCCTTGAAGTAGTGAATAAGGTCCTGCAGAATTCAAGCATTGGAAGTAGTGAATAAGGTTCAAAAGTTTTGCATGATTACTGATATCTAAACAACAGGATCAAAAGAGAAGAAAGCAAATCCTTGTGATTAATTGGGAAAAAGGAAGCGAGCTCCCAACTCCAGATGATGAAATCATTTCAGCTTCCAGATTCTAGCTTTTGAAGTTTGCTTGAGAAGAATAAGCTACTTATTGGTTCATCTTCTCTCTATGTTTTTGGTTCTGTTGTATAGCATTAATGCATTATCATCTTCCGATATGTCTTCTCATTCAACACAAGCCCTTTGCCTCAAAGGAAGGGATATGTAGCTCCAATTGGCCAAGTGAAATTTTTCTGTACAAAATAGAAATAGAAATAGAAGTTTTGTCCTTGAATCTTGCATTTGATCTGCTTTATCATCTGCATTTCAACTGTGTTGATTAATGACAGGACACAAATTCGAGTCAGGGCCTTATGCTAAAAACAAAGGTATCAGCTATAGGTTTAATGCAAAATGTAAATATATAACTGAATCTCTCTCCTAAATTGGAATTCATCTTACTTGTTCTGTCACTTCTAGCCCCAAAAAAAATAAATAAATAACACACTAAATTCCATCCTCTGGATTGGTTAAGTATGAAACTGACAATAGAGAATCAATAATCGGGTAGATCATGGTCCCCCAAGAATCATATCCGCAAGCATTCATATTCAAAGAAGTTGGACGTGTTTATTTCAATGGCTACAGTTTTGGGCTCACAAGACATGACTTTATGTCAATAGATGCAGTCTGGGCTACACCACTTATCAAATCAGAAGACCAAAATCCAAACTCATCCTATGGACAAGAATAATCAATGCACAGAGTATAGTACAAGTAATAATAGTGAGCTTCTACCTCCATGATGGACTATAATATGAGCCAAATATGATTCAGCTCTCATGAATATGATATGCTGAGGCAAGAAATGAGTTAATTTTCAAGGTATTCCCAGAGGATCTCTCCAGATTGCTTCATAAATGATATTGACATAGAAATAGTAAAATATCAAACAATTAAATATGATTTCTTACAAGTATTTTTATAATCTGATAGACTATGGCCCTGTCTTTACTGATTTATTGATTTGCGTATATGAGCCCACCATACTCATACTGGGTGTCTATCAGCTAATCATACTGTTACAACTCCCTCTTATTATTTTTCTATACTAGAAGTAACCTTCAGAAGTTGCTCTGACGACTGATTCCTTTAGAAGCTTAGATTCGGCTGAAGGAATATCATCCCATATGAGCATTTTTCACCTGCCATTGATTGCCAATTTGTTAATTGCAACAATATAAATATTAGCACTGCCCTGGTGAAAAAAGAAACAAAGCTAAAGAAGTTTCTCAAGTTTCCTTGCTGCAGAAGAAGAATATCGCGGATTTGGAGATTATTCGGTTAGATTCTGATTCCTTTCTAGCAAATATCATTTTTGAATGTTTCTTTTACTTGGAATAACCTTAGTCAAGAAAATTATAGTTTTGTCAATTATAGGACAATTTACTACTAAGTATATGAGCTCAATTCTGGGCTGAATTAGCCATTTCTGACCATAATTGATGTGGGACCTATTGGTGTTTAAATACAGCATAGAAGTTATGGCTACAACAGTGCCTGATTGTGATAGGAAAATTGAGCAAACAGCTTTTGATGATACAAAAGCAGGGGTCAAGGGAATCGTAGATTCAGGGCTTACAAAGCTCCCTGCCATCTTCATCCATGAAAAGAATGAAGATACAGAGAAATCAGGAAATATCAAGAAGTTGGAATACCGCATTCCTGTTATAGATCTTGAAGGTGCCAACCATCATGAGATAGTCAACCAAATTCATGATGCAAGTGAAAAATGGGGATTCTTTCAAGTGGTTAACCATGGGATACCTCTTAATGTTATGGATGATATGTTACAATGCATACGCATGTTTCATGAGCAGGATAATGAGTTCAAAAGGCCACTTTACAGCCGTGATAGCTCAAGAACAGTCGTTTATCATAGCAATATTGATTTGTACTATTCAAAAGCAGCTGTCTGGAAAGATACAATCTCCTTCAAAATGATTCCTCCTCCACCTGACCCCGAACAGATTCCCATGATCTGCAGGTATGATTGCAGGCCAGAAAAAACTTGACAAGAGGGAATTGATTTTGTTCTTATCTTTGAAATTCAGCATAACAAGTATCATTGTTTCAGGTTTTAATCTATAATTTGTTTATGTTTCAGGAAGATAACAACCGAGTACTCAGAACACATTTTGAGGTTAGGACTTAATCTGTTTAGATTGCTCTCAGAGGCTCTAGGACTCAACAAAACTCACTTGGAAAGTATAGGCTGTGCTGAGGGACTTTCGGTTAAGGGACATTATTATCCAGCTTGTCCTGAACCAGAGTTAACATTTGGTACTGCTGATCATACAGACAATGATTTCCTAACCATCCTCCTACAAGATCAAGTAGGTGGTCTTCAAGCTCTACATGAAAATGAATGGGTTAATGTCCCTTCGCTGCCTGGAGCTTTGGTAATTAACTTGGGGGACATGCTTCAGGCAAGTTTTTGGTTGCAGAATGCAATAAATTTCCAGTAGGTTAAGATTTTCAAATTCAATTATTCATGTTAAGGCATGCAAGAAATTCATTAAACTCTTAAGTATCTAAACTTCTCCCAAGATTTAAGACTTGCTAATCAATAACAAGGTTATTTCATTTTCTTAATGTAACCTCTTTTCTTTTCTTTTGCATCTACCACGTTAGAACTTGATTGCATAGGTTCATATATATCAGGCTCTAAACTTATTGTAAACATATAAGATTAATACAAAAAATGATTGGCAAAGGTCAGGTCTCTCTATTTCATTCTCTAAAACTTGGTTTGCTTTGTCTTTTTCCTAATGCAGCTGATCACAAATGATAAATTCGAAAGTGTTCATCACAGAGTGCTTGCAAACAAGATAGGCCCAAGAATTTCAGTGGCTAGTTTCTTTAGGCCTCATTGTGGAGAAGGGTTTTCATCAAGACCATATGAGCCTATTAAGGATTTGTTATCAGAAGAAAACTACCCAATCTACAGGGGAACAACTGTTGAGGCATACACAAAGTACTTCATATCCAAAGCCATGAATGGTAATGTTGCATTGTCACATTTCAAGTTGTGAAGATAGTAAGCCTTGGGCTGGAGATTCAAGGTAATTTCAGTATCATGTGATACAAGGAGCAAAGAGTGAATAAGTACTTGTGTTTAGTATTATTGTTTACTCTACTATTTTTTTCTTTCTTTCTTTCTTTCTTTATTTGGCGGGTGGTGTGGGAAGAGGGTGTGGGGTGGTTCTATTTTCATCTAAAAGATGCCCAAGACCTGGTAGATCTTTTGGAGACTTGTCCACTCTCTTTGGGAGTTATGAGTTCAGGAAATCCCATTGTGAAACTGAAATTTCAATAAATCCAAACTAAAGTTTTCCTTGTTTTTTTTTTCTCTTTTTTAGCAGAGCAGCAAATTAAAATGTTAAGAGGTGAAAAAAAAAATGTACCCATGTAATAAGCTAATAACATTTCACAAAAAAAATGTTTTGTGAAAAAAGAAAAAACACAATTTAATTTTTGTCACAACTTAATTCTTGGAACACAATGCATAAAAATAATTCAATGTGACAATATTTTTCTATTTAAGAATATTGAGCGACATTACCCCATCTCTCTCTCAAAAAAAAAAAAAAAGCTCAATTTTATTGCACTTTTCATATAATGAAGCAATACCACCAAAACCATGAGCAGAATCAATCAATAATGTTTGAACTTCCAAGAATTTCTATAACTGGTTGAATAACTTACGTTACAAGACAGTCAAAGCCCTCTTGCAAAAGTTTTATTGCATGTAAATATGATTCATTCCCAAATTCACTAAATAATGTTGTTGTTTTTTGTTATGGTAAGGATTTATAGAGTTAATTCAATTTTCAATATTAATATTCTATTGGTTCATTGAATCTTCACATTTCTATTTTAATTTATTCGAAATTAAATATTACACTTTCGCAAAATAAATATATTTTATATTTAGAATTACATTAATAACATTTTTAAATTTAAAAGACTTATATCCCATTAGCTCATTATTTTATCACTAATCGTCTTAATTTAATAAATTTTCATCATGTTAACTCTTGTGTTCTGTTATTCATTACATATTAATGATAATTTAGTAATTTAATTAAAGTTAATTTTAATTACAGTATTATGAAGAGAGAACATAATATCCGTCTAGAAATATAAGTCTTTAAATTCACTTTTACATATATTAAAAAATATTTTTATTATTAAAATGCTCTAAATTATTATGTTTTGAAAATAAAAAAAATAAAAAAAATTTTTAAAAAAGAATAAAATATAAAGATTTTATTTTGAAAAAAAATAAATATGAAAATAAATAAGAATAATATAATAAAATATCTATAAAATTTGATAAAAACGATCTAATGGGTGAACATCCCCGCACTCCCTTTATGTTTTTTTCCCTAGTCATTTTGATCTTATGTATTTTTTAAATTTTGTTATCCTTTAATAATTTTCGATCAGCTATTTTTGTTCTTCGACCAATTTTTAGCCGGAACCGGCAGATAAAATCACGTGACAATTCGTGTGTCCATTTTTTCAATGGCAAAAATGGAAAATCCAATTACCCACTCTTTATTCCATTTGTTTTTTCTATTACCATCTTCTTCCTCTTTCCCTTCTTGTCTGTTCTGCAATATTTCGTCTGTCAGAGGAAGCTTTCTTCCCTTCGTAATTCTGATGCATCGATTAAATTGAAATCTTTGGAGTTTATGATCAAAGGATTGATCTCCCAATAGAACCAACCCATCTCGTAATTCCAAATTCTATAGAAGTGATTCTTTAATTGCAGCAGTTGGGTGAGTTTTATGAACATAAGATAAATGGAACACTCTCGGGCATGAAATTTTCTTCTCGAAACTACAACTAACCATTGTCCATAATTTTAACAGATCATGCCTTGATGGGTCCATTATTCAAGAATCATCAATGGTGTTGGATATGCCAAAGAAAAGAAAAAATATATATATAATGTTTGCATTGCAGCCTTAATCAATGGCAAATAACAATTCATTATGAAGATTATGAACTCCACCAAGATTCCTCAACCATCCATCTGGAAAAATATTCCTCAAACGCCAAATGTATGCCCCTTTTGTTTGGCTTCCTTGTTCAATAGAAATTAAAAAAAAAAATTAGAAATCCTTCTTTTCCCTTCGGCAGTTTTCCAGATGGCTGGGTCCTTCTTTCTTTCTTTTTTTTTTCTCCCTTTCTCTCTTCTTTCTTATTCTTTCACTTCTCCTTCCCCAAATTAATCCCTCTCCATCAAAAACAAATCACCAAAACTTCATCCCCAACAAATCACCAAATCGTTGCTGAAGCCTTGCCGACCGACACCATCGACGCCACCAAAATCTCCACCACCGGAGCGCCAATACAATCCTCCGCTGACTTCACCGCCGTCGGAGCAGATCTTTTACCGTCTTGGGGATGAACTGCTTCCCCTTTCAAGGAACAAAGGTGATTTTTTTTTTTTATTAGACACAGAAAATAGATTGATTTTCAAATTGGTGTTAGATGATTATCGAGGTTAACATTAGAAACATGGAGTTCCATTTATGCCCCTTAAAAATAAAGAATATGGCAGCCGTATATTTTTTCCTGACAAATTTATTACCTTTCCAATTAAAAACAATAAATTCATCACCCTATTATTAAAAGGTAATCCCTTTGATAATTATAACTTTCAACTTTCTCTTTCTAAGTTTAAGTAAAAAAAAAAATCTCTTTTAAATGGGTTAATAAAGATTTGAAAAAATTTCAACAAAATACCGATCGAAAATGATTTTAGTTTATGTCACAACAAAATAGAAGTACATTTAATGGTTTTTACACATTAATGATATAAGAAATTGAAGATCTGGAGGTCTTATATCAACGATAGGTCAAAAATTGTTTGGTCATCCAATCTAGAAAGTGGAAGGGGGTGCGTTCTCAAAAGATCTAGAAGCGTTCCATCATTTCACAATAATAGGTTTGACAAGGTGTGATCCCGAAAGATCGAAATGTATTTGACTATCCACAAAAGTAGATCGATATGTATTATCCATGCTTCGAATGTATCATTATGTGTTGATTACAAATTGTATTTACAATGCCAATTGGTATAAGATGCTATGTTTCAAGATCATAGGAGTGACCCCTACAAAACTTAACTTTGTCACGACCTTTGCATTTATGGGAGATGAGAAAAAAGATTCATATACATGGGCACTGCAGAAATTTCAGAAGATTATTCTTATGTCATCATACAATAGTTTTATAGTTACCAACAGAGAGCTTGTCCTTATGAATGTTATTGATGAGATTTTTTCAGACGCAACACACTTATTGTGTAAAAGACACATCTCAAAGAATGTGAAAAGTTATATGATAAAAGTTGTGGGTGACAAAAATTATGGAACGAGCTTCTTTCAAAGCGTATGGCGCATTTCGATTGAGCCAGCTATACAATATGAGTATGAAAATAACTTGTTGACAATATAAGAAAAAGATCACAAGTTCAAATTTGTCTTAAAATATATAGATTATACATATTTATCGAAATATAAGAAAATATTTGTTTATTGTTAGAGGGATCAAAATATGCATCTTGGTTGCACCACGACCAATAAAGTGGAAAGTCAATATTCAATGTTCAAGAAGTGTTTAATGACATAATTTTTCCCAAGTTACAATGTATAGTGCAAACTCAAGTTAAAGAGTTTAAGTCTTCGTTAGAGAAATCAAGGATGCGAACATTTTATCTTACAAATGATGCATTCTATCAGCACCTTAATAAGAAGGTCAGTCATTAGGGGCTAAAGTTAATTCTTACCCAACAAGAGATAGCAGAGTCATTGGAATCACTTGATGATTATGATTGTTTCTTGAGTCAGACTTATGGTCTACTTTGTGGATGTTAGGTATTTATGTATATGAACTTAGATATTTCTATTTCATTGAATGACATTCATATTTTCTGGAGGACACTACACTTTCAGCCACATTAGTGTAATAAAGATAATTATATATATATATATATATATATATATGTTGATTATGAGATATTACAGAGGCCAAGACATATTAAAGATCATCTCGTTGAATAATTTTTAAAAAATAGTATTTCATAAGGAGCAAGACTTGGATAAGCCTAAATCATGTGTCAAACCAAAAGGTAGACAGTGTAAAAATTCTACTAGTAAGGAGCCATCATGGTACTGGAGAACTAAAAAGATGTATAGAAAAGTGACTTCAAAAAATATTGGCTTTATTATAGTAAGGGTTCTTGTCCCACGTCTTCATCTATTGATTTCAAATCTCATTCCGTGTCTCATATAGATTTGGATTCATCATATCACTCGAGTTATGTGTTTGATGTGGAGCGACTCCTTAACTCTAGCTATTCTTTTAATTTTAAGTCTCCTCATCACTCGAGTTATGTGTCTCATATTGGACAACCAAGTAGTTGTCTCCCTTATTTGTCTTTTTTTTTTTTCAGACATAAGATTTCAACTTTTGTATTGAATTACATTTATAATATTGTAAATGTAAAAAGATATGGTGATTGTGAGTATAAAACAGTTGTTCACCATGTATATGGTGATGAATGTATTAGGCAAATATTAGAATATATATGCTTCAGTTTATTGATACATATTATAGTAGGTACCTCATGCAATTTAAGACACATAAGCGTTTGAATGAAATTAGAATACATGATTGATAACATGAATGGTCCGGTAGAGAATGGCAAGTGAATGAAATTATTAAAAATCAGATTTGTGGTTACCACAACATATGATATGGTGTGTTTGTTACTAGAAAAATGATAATGTTATATATGTCACACTATTCAATTAAGAGACTAACCATGCTTGTATTGGCTATCGTGTGATTACTCTGACATTCATTCAGGTAGCTAAATATTATGTATCAATACATACTATAATGTTGAAATTGTGAAGACAATTTTGTTACCTATGAAAAAACCTAAGAGGGGATGAATTAGATTTTATCCGATTTTTTTTTTTACTTTAATTATAGCAATGCTTTCTAAGACAACAAATAACAAATACTTGTTGCTCAAACAGTATGTGAAATAATGTGTTCAAGAAATTAACAAAGAACACAGCAATTTATAGTGGTTAGATTTATCCAACAAAACCTAATACACTACCTTGAACTATCTACTCAAGGATTTCACAAAATCTTTCACTAATTTAGCATAAAAGATTACAAAAGAGATTCAGTCAATTCACTTTAGGGTTTTACAACACAAACCTCTTACCCAATTAAGGTTCACCCAACTCTTTGAGTTTTACAATACAACATTGATTATACACTAATCTCTAATACAACAATTAATTAAATAGATACATTTAATATAATCACAATTATATATAATTCAAGGCTCACTCTAACCCTTAGAGTTTTAAGCTTAATGCAATATTGATTAAAACTTACAAGATAAGAATAAGAAGAGTTTGATATAGATATCACCTTAATGTGAAGATATATCAATTTGAATCATAAACACCTCATTGAGTAATATGTTCCTCTAAATTGTTTTAAGAATACCAATGATTTAGTAAACTTTTCTTGGATGATTTTCACAATGTAAATGTTATAAAAGGGTTTCAAAATGATTTCAAGATGTTCTATATAGAGTAAGAATCAGATTTTTGCTCAAAAAGTTGTGATATGAGTTTTTTTAAACAATTGGATATTTATATGTATACACCAACTGTCATAAAAGTGGTTGTTTGAATTCTACTCAGGAGAAGTGCGGTGGACCACATATCAGACGAGTCATCCGCACCATCATCCGCAAGTGTTCCAAAGAACTTTGGACATTCTGCGAACAATGAGCTGAGTAGTCCAGTCGACCGCACTATCATCCGCAAATGTACCAGAGAGCTTTGGACATTCTGCGGACGATGACCTGAGTAGTTTGGTCGACTTTATGATCTGTGGTCAATCACATATGCAGTCAGGTCGATCGCACATGCATCCAAATCATGCAATACAAGATTTCAATCAACTCTAAGAGTTTGTGGAATATATTTTATAGAATTTTAAGTATATGTATGTATTTTGAAAATCATTTCAAATACCCAACTCATGTTTTATCTTTATGAAGTGCATTTTGAAATCTAGAGGTGTCTACCAGACTACTCAGCTCATCGTTTGCAGAATGTCAAAAACTCTCTGTAACACTTGAGGATGATGGTGCGGACGACCTGTCTTATATGCGGACGACCGCACTTCTCCTGAATGGAATTCAAACATCATTTTTATGACCGTTGGTGTATACATATAAATACCTAATTGTTTAAAAAACTTAGTACCACGACTTTTTGAGCAAAAATCTTATTCTTACTCTATATAGAACCTCTTGAAATCATTTTGAAACCTTTTTATAACATTTACGTTGTGAAAATCATCCAAGAAGGGTATTTACTAAATCATTGGTGTTCTTGAGTAATCTAGAGAAACATATTACTCAATAAGGTGTTTATGTTTCAAATTGATATATCTTCACATTAAAGTGATTTATATATCAAACTCTTCATATTCTTATCTTGTAAGTTTTATTCAAGATTGCATTGAGCTTAAAACTTTAAGGGTTAGAGTGAGCCTTGAATTATAGATAATTGTGACTATTTTAAGTGTATCTATTTCATTAATTGTTGTATTAGAGATAAGTGTATAATCAAGGTTGTATTGTAAAACTCAAAAAGTTGGGTAAGAGGTTTGTGTTGTAAAACACTAAGGAGAATTGGGTGAGCCTCTATTGTAATATCTTGTACTAAGTTAGTGAAAGGTTTTGTGAAATCCTTGAGTAGATAGCTCAAGGTAGTGGATTAGGTTTTGTTGGATAAACCGAATCACTATAAATCGTTGTGTTTTTTGCTAATTTCTTGAACACATTACTTCACACGCTGTTTGAGAACCAAGTGTTTGTTATTTGTTGTCTTAGAAAGCATTATTTGAATTAAGATTGAAAAATCGGATAAAACCTAATTCATCCCCCCTCTTAGATTTTTCAAAGGGTATATAAGGCTCCATCATATCTAAAAAGCGCATACACCCTTGAAACCTTGATATACAATTTATCTCGACATCCTATAATGGATATGGTATCCAAATAACCTTTAGGGAAAAAATGATAGTTAATAGGAGAAATTCAAAGTTCAAACAATTTAAATAAGATACCAGAGATGCTTGTAGCTCATCTAACAGCATTCGATATGCACTTATACTGTTAGTCATCCTAGCCTGAGATCTAGGTGATTGTCACCTCACCTATCTGAACATAGGAAAATCCTCGTATATTTACGACTAAAATAAATGAAACAATTAAACAAATTAATAAAAATTGTTAGATTAAATATTCAAAGCGAACTATTGATATGAAATCTTCTGCATAACTCCAACAATGTCAAACAACCAACTATCTGACTACATTCTGCCTTGGTGAAAATTCTCAAATGTCGATATAGGTAAGATAGCGCTACGGCACCTCATGAATGGTATGGAATAAGATATAACAGACAACATAAGACCAGTAACAATGTTCGAGATCTTGTCAATAAACAATGTACAACCAAGCAAGTACCAAAGTAGCACTGTGCCTCAACAACGTCACGAGCTTCCATTTCCTTACACCTTCTAGAAAGTGTTCTCAACTTGATGCCATCGTGCTTCCAGTCAATGTGAAGTGAGGCCATGCTAACCTGAGCATGCTTAGTAACATATGATAGAATTGAATCATTATCAACAAATATTGTTACCTACAAAAAAAAAAATATTATTCAAACCACCTAACATTATTTCATAAATACATATAAATAATGTTACAATAAAAGTGATATCAGAGTCATACTTTCAACTTAGTAACACTAACATCCATCCTAAAATGAACTGGACATCATAGATATTACTGTCATCTCTCAGAATGGAAGATGAAAACTATTAGTTTCAACTTGTCACCTCTCCACCAAAGCCGAAATCAAGGGAATGTTCATGTTTGTGAATATGCACCGACTCATGTGGCTTAATCCAGACATAGCAATCATCTTTGTGGCCCAAATTGATCAGGGTTCCTCCCAAATAAACAAGTAAGAAATATGCAAATGACACAAGCGTACCCCTCTCCTACAAATATATACAAAAATATAGAACAATTAAACAAATTATGAATTAAATAATATAAAATAAATTTCAAAGTAAAAATTAATTACTTTAAAATAAAGACATGTACCTTACCAAGAATCCAAATGTTGGGCTCCTGGCGTTCGAATTTCGGCGACAAAAATCCAACCAAGAAATTTTGCATTTTTTTACCAAATTACATAATTTTAATCTTATATAAATGAAATTAAGTGTATATCAGTCAAAGCCTAACATATAACAATCACCAAAAACAAGTTTTTAAAGAATCAAAATCATCATTCAAGCATCAACTGAATTTTTTTTTCTTTAATTTTTCGTGAAAATAATAACAAATTTAATAAACATTCATAGATAGTAGAAAATTAATCTATTTTGACCTTCGTTTTGTTAAAAACAGTTTTAATTTGAGCTTTTTTTGTATTTGATTTGGGAAGGAATTGGTTTAAATAGATAAGTGAATGGTATAATTGTTGATGTACTCATAAATTAACTGATTTTTATGTTATTTAATGACTATATTTTGTTTGAAAATCGGTTAATTATGTTATTTAATGGATATATTTCACGTTTCCCTTTTATTTCTTTGTTTGTAAGTTTTTCAGTGTATTTTAGTTTATTATGGAGAAAAAAAGAAGAAGATGAAGAAATGTTGGAGAAGATAAAAAATAAAAAAATAAAAAATAAAAAAATAAAAATCTATGTCATCCGATGACGTGGCGCAATGAGAAGATGACAAGTGGTGCTTCTAGAAGCCGCAACTTGGACCAATGAGGACGCGACATGTGGTGAAGTTGGGGAAATTAGGCCATCAACTACATTTTCAAGACTTTGTGGTGCAAAATGACCATTTTGCCCCTGATTTTTGTGGTTATAAATAGGGAGCTTATTTTTATGATTTAGACATCAATTTAGCTCCAATCTTCTCCATTTCTTTTGCAATTTATTTCTTTTATTATTGACTTCATCTTAGTATATTTTCCAGATTTTTTAGAATAATATTTCAAGGCTTTTTGTAATATTTAGTAAAGAAATTCTGTCCGGATAATTTCAATATTTCCGGGGAGTTTATCTTTCAAATTTTCTTTCTAATGTTTATAAATTTCATCTTATATTTATTCAATATGTATTGTGAGTAGTTTTCTTTTGTTAACAAGGATTTGTGTTAAGTTATTAATAAATGGGATTATGAGATAATTTTCTTTGTACTTAATTTCTATTTGGATTTATTTAACTGGACGTATGGTCGGTTTACCCACCTAGTCTTTATTTATTTTGCTTTATGCACTTTAAATATCGCAAATGAATGGCCGAGCCACCTATTAGTTTAATTTACTTTTATGTCTTTTATTTTATGTATTATGGAAGGCCAAGCCTCCTAACTAGTTTAATATATTTTTATGTCTTTAATTCTTTTTTTAATGGAAGGCCGAGCCTCCATACTTTTAGTTTAATTTATTTAAATGGCCGGTTAAACTGCCTAATTTCTTTAGTTAATATAAATCCAATATTTCTTTATATATATATATATATATGTGTGTGTGTGTGTGTGTGTATTTATTTAATATACTTATATATATTAATTAAGTATTTATATAATTCCTGTTTTAACCAATATAATTGTGTGAATTAATTGGATTGACAATCTAGTTAATGAATGTGATTATATAGCTAAGATTATTAATCTTGTATTAATAATTCAAGTAGCATCTACTAGTTTAATTGAGTTGCAGCTCTTGGCTTAATTAAATTAGTAGCGGAATTATATAATTTAAATTGTATATAATTAAGCTGATTGTTATATACAATTTAATGTTGGTGATGCCTTATTTGTTTAATGCAATTTGATTGAGCATTCTATACACGCTGGTTGGTAGTGGTGTTTAATTAAATTAGTAATTAATCTGTCTGAGTTGATCGGGATTAATTTATTTTGTAATGATAGGAATCTGTCTGAGCTGATCGGGATTCTAAAACCAACTACTTAATAATGTATCTATTTATGATTAATCTCATGAAAAATATAACTTGATACTAGTTCCTTACTAATGCTTTTTATATCATTTGTATTCCAAATTTCGTTTTAATTCTGTTTACAAAATCCAAAACCTCAAAAATATTTATTTTAATTGTTGTCATTTCCTTATTCTCAAAATATCAAAAAAAAAACCCCCAAACCTTTTACGATTAACGATTTTAATTTAAGAGTTGACAAATCTCTGTGGATTTGATCCCTACTTTCCCTATCTACATAGGAATTATTAGGTTTAAATTTGAGAGCCGTACGACATGCTTCGTCAATTGTCAAATGAGATAGTGAAGTAATAGGATACTCTATTTGGCAATTATGAATTAAAAGGACTTGTTTAAGTTAAAAGGATAAAAAAGAGTTAAAAAACAACGTAAAGGACCAAAGCAGCTTGTGCCATAGACATGAGGGATTCTTATTTCGTCTTTATAAATCTCCACTTTTCAATTCTTATTTCCATTAAACTCGAGAAATTCTCGACCCATCAGAGTGTAGCGGGGTTCACCTAATTCGAAGTTTTTGTCATCCTAGACCTGATCACTTTAAGTTTCAATTCTCTCTGGATTCTCGTAATTTGGGCCAAGTCGCCAACCATCTTTCTTGAAGAAAAAAGAATACAAGCATTTGCATATCAGGGCTTTACCCAATTTTCAAACCCACCTCGCTTCTTAGCCCACTTTAAGGGGGGTTTTTTTTTTGGAAGGCAAGCGTCTTTAATTAAATTCTTAATAGGAATATTTACCTTTCCATCCCAATTTTGAGTAAAGTTTCTTTTTGTTTCAACTAGGCTACAACTAGAAGTACAAGATTTCTTTGATATCACTTGCTAAAATTATTTCTTCCATAAAAGAAGTGCAAGAGGAAGAGATATAAAATTATTTCTTAAGAAAGTTCCAAAAAAAAAGGGGGATATATATAAAAGAAGTGCAATTTGATTAAATTGATCTTTATCAATTTATTCCACCCCAATTCAGAATTTTGTTTTTATGGAAAACTAGAATATCTGTCTTATTTTAAATATTATTTTTTTAAAGATTCTACCAAATTGGAAAATAAAAACATAAAGAAAATAAAATAGGATGTAGTTTTCATATCTTGGCAAGATATTCAACATAGGTTGGTCTCCAATTTTTGTGGAAAAAGAAAAGAAAATTGCATTGAATTCAAAACAGTTTGTTGCCCTTGTAAGACTATTGAAGCTTATGAAGTTTCATTTGGACATTCATTTCTGACAACAACGTCAACCTTACTTTTGTTATAAGACACCTAACAAATAATTATTAGCTAATTAAGTCTGCAAATTTGTTCTTATTGAATAGCAGCCAAAATAGTAGGTAAAGGCCAATTTCTTCACATTGGTCACCTTCTCGTACATATGATAACCATAAAAACTATTTCCTCAATTCCTCTATTCCAAAATTCTCGACCTTGGATGTGAAATTGTTTATCACAATTCACAAGTGAGACTTAAACTATTCTATCAAGGGTAACATGATTCGTGACTCTTTTTTCTTTTCTTTTCTGTTTTTTTTTATATGGGAAGAAGAGAAGATAAAAGGCAGGAATAGGAATCTGATGTCAAATAATTTATTCAATTGTTAGAATAAATTGTTTCGACGCATTATTTTGTGCAATGTTAACTAAGAAACATTTCGAGGAGGAAGAGAGCATGCTTTGGTTTCTTTTCTTATTCTTTTTTTGACCCATAATAATGCTTTGGTTTCTGAATCGAGGTATAATATCAACATTTTTTTATCTTAAGGTTGCATTCATGTGCTCGCCAATTCTTGGATCGAATTGCTTTCACGATGGTCCAACCTTATTTGAGTGGTGGTCTTTAGTATTCCAATAAGGGATGCTATTCTACAATCTTGGTTTTTTCTACTTTATATCATTTTCTGTTTGTCCCTTTACTTTTACTTGCCTCTAAACTCTAACTTCTTCTAGCAAGGACTTTTCCTTTATTTTTCTTTTTTCAAAATAAAAAATGTGTTTGAAACCTTTGGACGTTTATCAAGACATATCCTTCTAAAGCCATAGCATCTTTCTTATATGGTTAAGTCATAATATCAAAACTTACTAAATAAGATAAGGACATTTTAGAGAGTGAATCTCCCTCTCATACGGCACGATATAATAAATAAAAAGTGAATCTTTCCATATTATTTGCTATCATGCTTTATGTAAGACATCATTTTCATTATACAAGTTGCTTTTTATCTAAAGAATTGGCAGAGAAGATTAGCAAAATTTTAGGATTATGGATATTGTGATCTAGTCAAAATCCCCTTTTTACTGATAAGTTGTGGTAAGCAAAGAAACCCCAACTTTTACTGATTAAAATCAAGACATTGCAGATCGGTAGTTCATTAACAATGATCATAGAACATTTTCTTTTGTGATTTGTCCCAAGATTCTTGATTTTGTGACTTTTTAGAAGACTGAAATCTTTCGCATTTTTCATGTCCTTAAAAGAAAAGTTGCACCTTTTTTCCCTGCTAATGATGATAAGGTAAATAGAGATTAGGTTCTTAAAACGGTAGTCAACAACAAAATGGTGACTTTTGGTGTCCAATCCAAGGCTGCATAATTTTGTCAAAAAGTGGCCTAAAACATCAAAATATAACAACAAAAGCAATGGCCCTCCATGATATAGACATGGCTTTGTAAATTGTGCTTAGAGAATAGACTCGAAGGGGCTGTTGTTGGTCAAGTTCAACAGCCATATTCTCCTTCTTATATTCTCCACAAAGAAATGATTCCAAACACAAACTTACAACGATGCATAGTGGAGGGAAAATGGTTGAACAATTAATAGGTTCTTCTTTGCTTTCTTTCTTCACTATCGTGCATGCTTGTCTCCCAATTCTTGGATCCCAATGACTGCACGAGTGAAATGATTGCTTTGCATGCCATTATGACAAGCAGAAAAAAGTATGCGCTTAATAATCTCCCCTAATATACTTCTATAATTCTTTATTGAATATCACTGTTACATTCAACAATTGCCTAGATGTAAGTGTGAGTGTGTGACTATTTTATCTACATTACTCATTTTTTACCCTCTGTTATGTACTTCAATTGTTGGTTTATTTTATTATCAATAAAAAAATAGTTAGGTTAAAGTTTAAACCACTAACATCCCTTGGTGCTCTTTGGTTTATAAGTTCCACGTTTGGTTTAGAGAGTCATCATTTGATAGCTATTTTTATTAGTTTTTATGTATTCGATTGCCCGAATGTTGTATTCTAGATGGCGAAAGTTCAGCAGGGGAGTATCACTAGTTTAGGCTCTGTCACAAGTAGCATTTCCGTAATGATCAACAAGGACCACACATTGCAAGACTAAGTACTTCTGGGTGACCAATATGGAAGGAAGGAGTACTGCGAGAGAAAGGGTGAAAAGAACCACCATTGGAAAGTGATATAGAACATGAAACCGAAAATTTAGAATTTGTAGGTGACTCAGTCATTTTATCATTTTAAATCAACCATTAACTTGATGGGTACCCTAATGGAATTCACTTTTCTTATACTCACACGAGTTTTTGGAACTTTAGGCGAAATTTTAAAATGATGTATTTTATATTTATCGTTAAATAATAATAATAATAAGTTAAATTTTATTTTTCTTGATTTTTTATATTTAAAAATGTTGAGTAAATTTTTATATTTTAAATTTTCTAATTTTTTCTCAACGAATAATATAACTAATCTTTCCTTTTTTTTTTGTTGAAGCAATTGCTACAGTATGATTAATAATATTTTATAAGTATATAAATGTATTTAGAAAATAATCAACTCTTTTTATATGGTTAATTACTTAAATGGAATTATATAATTTCATTTTTGTAAAATCTCTTTTAATACTTTTAATTAAGAAAAATAAATCGAAAATCATGACACATTTCGATAGTAAATACTTCTAATTTTTGTTTGAAATTATTAATATAGTGAATAATAAATTATTGAAAAATTACAATTAACTAAGGCTTATAAACATAAAATAAAAATTCATATTCATATTTGAGACCTAAAAATAAATAAAAAATACATGAGGCCTAAAATTGTGGAGCCTTAGAGAACAACTTCACTTGCCTAGAGTAGAGTCAGCCTGGCTATAAGACCAACATAATTTTTAAATAAATAAAAAAGTATAGTGATTTGTTTGAATTAACACTCACTAGTGCTGACTGTGGAGCAGGCTGCAGTGGATGTAAAATTCTTGTAAACATTTGATCAGCTTTGTTCTTGGTAAAATTGGATTTCTTCTCTCAAAAATTTCCTCTTCTCTTCGTACCCAAATCTGTAAATCATCCATGGCCTTTGTTCAGGAAGCAAAAACTTACTGATCATGAGATCCATCATCCATGATTGGATAATCTATTAACTGCACCATGAGACTGAGTTCCAACATGGCCTTGTGGATAATTTGGTGGTATTTGACCTCTCACCTAAACAATGATCGCATAATAAATAAAAAAAATTCTCCAAAACAGTTTATTAAAAATGCACTATTTGATCAAGATTGATTTGATATTTTGCATGCCCTTTTGAGAACAATTGGTTTGCTGATGTTGGCTGATCTTCAACCTGTTTTGGACTACATCAAAGTTGCTAAGATTCTAATCTATCCTAATGATAATTGCTTATAGCTCATGAGTCTTGTAAGCAGCAACCGAGCAACAGGCCATGTGTAGAAAACCATTTCCAAAACAAATTATTATCCAAATATAAATTATTTTCAAAACAAAACCAAAAATACTTTCAAATTTAAATCCAAATACATCCAACATTTCAGAAAAACTTTTAGAAGGTTTAATCAATTAATCTATACTAGTGAGCTTGGACCTGCCCAGCCCAAAAACGCATTTTGGTCATAAGTTGTCCAAAATGAATTTATGTGTTTTTTACCTTATAGTGTATTTCTCCAATACATTCATGCAAGAACTGTTACACCATATTAATGTACCTATATAAATATATTTTGTAAATGCATTCTTATTTTGTGAAATGCATTTTTTAAATACATTTAATTTGAAAGAAGTGCATTTCAAAAAAGTATGATCGAGCAATTACTGCATTACTTGTTGTGAGATTAGTATAATGTGAATAATTCTTTTATATATTTATTAAATTTAATTGTTTTTTTAAAAGTAATCTTTAAAATGTTTTTATTATTAATAAAAAATAAAAAAATTTCATAATCCTTCCTTCTCCATCTTTATCAGGGCTCATATGATCGAAATGTCATACCTAGAATGGTAGACAAAAAGTACAATCACCTGAACATTTTCAAGGTCACGATAAGAATTAATCCCTAAATTCGAAATAAGAATTAATCCTTAAATTCGAAATTGAATGTTTACAATTTTTATTAAATAAATATATTTTTTATTCAAAATTTTATTAATAACATCTTTAATGTATTTATATTTTATTAATGCATGATCGCTACCACTCACTAATTTAATTAATTTACATTATACTAATTCACGAGTCTCGTAATCTATTATATTATATTAATATTAATAATAATTTAGTAACTTAAATGAATAAGCAATTAGTACTTTGCAATTATTTTTATACAGCCAAGTAGATATTTTAGATCATCCATTGATACTAAGACAAGTATGCATAAATGGATTTGTAAGTGGTCTTTATATATATATATATATTTAAAAGATCCTAAGTTAAAAAAGATTAAGGGTGAAGTCATATTCTCGGTAAAATATTATTTATTTTTTTATAAAAAAATGAATGCTAAAACTGCTGGTCATATTCGGCAACCCTCTAACATGAATTGAATTTAGAAGCTAACTTTACACATAAGCTTATCATAAAGAAGCCGCATATATAAAATTAATTATGTTTATTAGTAGTATTAATTACAGTTGAACTGAATCCACAATCGAAAATTGCTTGGTATAGGTGTATTTTGGTGGATTGGTTCTTCATTTTTTGTCTTTCTGTGTTTGTCTTTTGGATATATCCTTTCGTGAATGGTTGGAACAAAGTTTTGTCTTTGCGAATACAAAGATTACCAACTCCAATTCATGACCGTCACTTTTTGACAAAAATCATCCATAATTAATTAATTAATTAATTAGTCTAAGTTTTTTTTTTTTAGGGGTATTAGGCTAAGTTTTCACTGCAAAGAAAGTACTGATTCTCAATAATTGATCAGCGCTAGCACATATTCCTTTAATATAAAATTAAGTATTTAATTTATTAAAATAAATAAAGTTTATTTAAAATTTCAGTTTTAGCCTCAGTGATTTAGAAATTTATATCTATCAATACATGTGATAAAAATAATTCTCATTAATGTGTTTTGTTTTACTAAGTGAAAAATTAACACTTAATTTTAAGCAAAGAGTATATAATTATTTTACCTCGTATCCCAAACTAAAATTTTGTTGCTTAAATTGCATTTTTCCTTATCATTTTGATTTTCTTTTCATATTCTATATTTCATGGTTCTCAATTTTTTGCATTTTCTCCCATTATGAGTATAATGATTTTATTTGCTACCTCCGTCCCTTTCCTTTTTATAAAATACATTAGACAAACTTTTTATTTTCAATTATAAAATATTTTTATACTTTTATGATTATTTTTAAATTTGTCCCTATTTTATTAAGAAAGAGAAAGAGAGAACACATATTCCATTTAAAAAAATTAAAATAAAAAAGAATATAATGTGAAGTAAAATAATTTATTGATTTATGTGAAATTAACAAAAATATTTTTTAAAATGATATAATGGACAAAGATAGTATTTATTTATTTGGTAAAACTCAGCAAATCAATGGTAAAAGCTACCAAGATGGATGGGAAATTTTAGTACCATTTGACTTTTCATTTTTTGCCGGGGAGGAATTTGACTTTTTGAATCATTTTGAAGTGATTCTAATGTTTGTTCTGAAGTTTACACCAAAAAAAAAGTCTACATTGACTATGAAAATGGAAAAACATTATACTCCCTTTTCACCCAAAACTGGGATTGAATGCGCTTTGTAGAGAAAATTGTAGCATTTTGTACTGGTTGGAGACTTCAATCCCTTTGTCCATATATGGTGAAGTCTTCAAGTACACGTTCATCTCGAAACAACCCAAGACCCTTTACAACGTTTTCTTTTGGTCTGTACAAATTTGAATAGTGTAGGGTGGTTCTTTTTACATCTAGAGGTTGTACATAAAAGAAAAAAAAAATCCAATTCTGGAGATCATATCAATGACGAAAGAGCAAGAAACAGGCATTTATAGAACAAGAGAAAACATAATTTAAGGTGCTTGTAAAGAGAAATGGTAGAGACTTCAACAGAAAACTTTGTGAAATTACTTGTTTTAATTTCTATCATTTCAAGAATAGTTTACCACGTTCTAGATTATAAAAACAAGTTTGCTCAAGTATAAATTTCAATTTGAAACTCAAAGAACATAACAAATTCAAATCCTAATACTTCAAAACTTTCACAAGCAGGATGATAGAAAATGAAATCCTTTGCCCTTCCCCCCCCCCCCTTTTTCTAGTTTTTAACTGGCCTGAGCAGTAAGAAAATTCATTGTCATTAGTAAAAGCCCACCAAACTTCATCAAGTTCTCCATGTGTGCTCTGTTCATTGATCATTAAATGCTTGCCTGAACTAGTTTTGAAATTCGTTTTCTGGTTTTGGGGTTGACAATTTTTTCACATCCACAACTTTTTTTGGTAAAAGACAATTAATTCAGTTAAAATAATATCTCAATCGATTAATGTATGGCAGTACTTAAATTCAATAAAGATTTTAATTAAACAAGAAAACAAAAAAAAGGGGAAGAGAAATTAACAAAGGTTAATATAGTAATTTCAGACATAATTTTTTTTCCTTTTTACCAAAACCATGATGGAGATTGAGAGAAAAAAAATCAAAAACAAATGAAAGGTGCAGATTCTTATATGTCCAAAATGCTTTGAAGTATGGCCTGCTTCAAACTGCCATTAGCTTTTCAAAATCATCATTACAAACAGAGAGAATCATATAGAAAAGCCATTGTTGTTTCATACCAATCAATTCATCTTCCATTTCCCTCCTTCCTCTCATACAGCTCTTTTTGGCTGTTCATCACTCAATTACACATTCACCATGCCTTGATGAATGCAATCTATTTGCCACTGAACCCATGCGTATTGCAACTTCTTCTTCATTGTTCTCACTTTCTTTAGCAGAAAATCAATGAGCCCTGTTCAGCATTCTTGACTGGAAACACGTATTTCTTGCAAATAATGAAAAGCCCAACTTTTTCTTCTACTTTTCCAAGCGCTAAGTGGAGAGTGCGTTTGCAATTATTTGCATTTTGTGTCAGAATGATGTTAGGGACTGCCAGCCAGATCTAAAAGGCAAAGGCTTTTGCTTTAGATCTTATTTGCAAGAAGAAGAGAGGTCGAGATGGTGGCGGAGCCTTGGAAATTAAAGATGGGAAATCAGGTAAGTGGCAATTTTAAGAATTCTTCGTTTCTCGAAAGTACTAAAAAATCTTCTTCGAGTTATAGAAAACAAGGCCACCAAGAAAAACAAGTCGTTGGAATTCTTTCCTTTGAAGTTGCTAATATGATGTCCAAGATTATTCATCTTCATAAATCATTAGCTGATACTGAAATTTCTAAGCTTAAAAATGAGATCTTGAAGTCTGAGGGAATAAAAATTCTTGTTTCTGATGATGAAACAAAGCTTTTAGAAATGACGCTTGCTGAAAAAATTGATGATTTGAATAGGGTTGCTAGCGTAGTGTCTAGGTTGGGGAAGAAATGTACAATACCTGCTCTTCAAGGATTTGAGCACGTGTATGGTGATATTGTTTCTGGGGTAATTGATGTGAAGGAGTTGGGGTTTCTGGTGAAAGATATGGAAGGTAGGGTGCGGAAAATGGAGAGGTATGTCAGTTCCACGGCAAATTTGTATTCTGAAATGGAGGTTCTAAATGAGTTGGAAATTGCGACAAGGAAGTTTCAGCAGAACCAGCATGAAGAAACTAGAAAAGCATACGAGCAAAAGTTGGTTTGGCAGAAACAAGATGTGAGACATTTAAAGGATGTTTCCCTTTGGAACCAGACATATGATAAAGTTGTGGAGCTGCTAGCGAGGACTGTGTGTACAATTTATGCACGAAGTTCTACGGTTTTTGGCAATGCAATTTTGAGGAAGCACTCTTTGAACACTACAATTTCAGAGGCTTCCTTTGTCTTCAGTGGGAGCTTGCACAGTGTAAAGCAAGAACTTGAGCAAAAATCAGGCCAAATAATCATAGATGGTACTCGATCAATGAAGCCGGCTCTAAGCAAGAGTACTAGGCGTCATTCAGAGACATTAGGGAGAGAGGTGTTGGAGAAGAGTAGCATGAACTTTAGGCCTCAGGTTGGTATCCATAGAAGTGAAGGTGGCCTATTTGGTCCTGAGGATTTTAACTTTGCGTGTGGAATAGGCCCCGGAAGGTTGTTCATGGAATGTCTTAGTTTGAGCAGCTCTGCTTCAAAGGTTGATGATGATGATGATGATACAGTAAACTATGATCGAAGCAGTCAAATTTCAGGTTGTTGCAGTGTTGCAAGTAAAAAGAACGGAGAGCAGCCAAATTACTCACATTGCTTGAATGGATCCATGCATAGCGTGCCACTCAATGGAGACCTGAGGCAATTGAAAGGTAGTTTGGCAAATGTTGCAAGATTTGACTCTAAAAATAGGTTAACAGTTTATGCACCTCCTAACACTGTGGGTGGATCTGCTCTGGCCTTGCATTATGCAAATGTTATTATTATCATAGAGAAGCTGCTGCGTTATCCACATCTAGTTGGTGATGAAGCAAGGGATGATCTTTATCAGATGTTGCCAACTAGCTTAAGAAAGTCTTTGAAGAGGAGTTTGAAGGCTTATGCCAAAGATTTGGCAATTTATGATGCACCTCTGGCCCATGATTGGAAAGAGAGGCTTGATCACATGTTAAAGTGGCTTGCGCCACTGGCACATAACATGATCAGATGGCAAAGCGAGAGAAATTTTGAGCAGCAGCAAATTGTTACTCGGACAAATGTTCTCTTGCTCCAGACATTGTACTTTGCTGATAGGTCAAAGACAGAGGCAGCAATCTGTGAGCTACTTGTTGGTTTAAATTATATATGTCGCTATGAGCATCAGCAAAATGCTTTATTGGATTGTGCAAGCAGTTTCGATTTCGAGGACTGTATGGAGTGGCAATTGCAAATGGGAGCTTCTTTTCATTCCTGATTACAATTGGTTGGACACAAAGTGGTGCCAGTAATTTCTCAACCTTCTACTCTTGTATGATAGAATAGTTGATAGTTAAAGGGTTGTGAATATCAAAGCTTTCAACATGAAAATATCAATCCCAAAAGGGAGTAATTAGTGTTTTGCATCTGTGGAAAAAAAATGGATTTTTAGAAGAATATATCTTCAAGTTGGTTTTATCTTTCTAGTGCCTTGTGTGCATCATGCAAATATAAAATAGATTTTCCTTGTATCTTTTTTCATTTTATTCCGTGGTAATGAAGGTGTTAGATTGCACCTTCTTCCTTTTGATTCTCCCATTGAGTTTTGGAAGTTTTCTGGATTAGATTCCTTCACTGCTAAACTTTAACAATGTGACAACCGAGTTAAATGCCTACCTGCAATTTACCTGACTCTGAATGGTAATTTCACGTGTTTTCTGCGGTAGTGAAACTGTTGCTCATATGTATTTAATGGATCAAGGGATGTGCCATGCATTTAAAGCGCAACATAATTAAAAAAAATAAAAATTGTGAAGAGTAAATTTATGTACTACAATTCTGGGGAGCTTGCACTTCTAGTTATTGTGGCACCCTTTGGATATGCTTAGACATTTTAAACACATCACACGAGGAAGAAAAAAGAAAGGAAAAATTTAGACACTACTATCAACTTGGACTGGAAAGGGACTCTGTTAAGAGCAGGGAAACTGCTTTTTCACCTGTTGGTGCAATGGCTATTTTTCTTATTTTGGCCTTCATTATGATGAAGGTTAGTAATACTGACTTTTGAAGAGCCCAAAACAATTATGGGATTGCTGAAGGTGAATGTCCCTTCTGTTTATCGACTAACGCTGTTTTAGTTAATAACCTTTTGAGATCATGTACATTGACTAATCACCTCGGAGTTAAATCTTGGTAAGATATTTGCACCTGGTATGGTAGTGAGTATTGATGATAAAAAGAGCTCTACATATTGGTCCCAGGTACTGCCAGTACATTCTTCTGTACGCAGAGCTTGTAGTAACTTGATTCTGCTCTGGCCATTGCTTTTTAAACGATTGTCATTCTTATGGTATGTGTTGCTCTTCCTCGGCAACAAGTTTACTGAAGCACAACTATTAAAGTTAGCAACTACGGTCATCTGAATGCAGTAAACTTGAGTCCCTTAGCTTATGGTCCGGACCCCCATGATGTATTGGTAGATTTTAAGCAGTGTTTATTTGCCTTTGGTTTCTGATGGCTCTCTGGCCCTTGATAGCCCTTTTTTTTATCAAAGGGATTGAGTATATATTCTACTAGACAAAAATGTACATGATGATTACATCAGTATCAACTCGCTATTACCAGTGAGAATATCCAGAGTTTGGATTAAAATATCTTTCCTATGGCAATGGGGCGAATCGGGCTGGAGGGCCTCATCCTTCGATTCTGTCCTAACTTTAAATACTAATCTCCATTTCCGCTCTGCCTTCACTTCAAAAATTGCCTTCACTTCAAAAATTTGGAAATAGGTTCCGTTCTCGCTCTGTCCCGCCTTTGCTCCATTCTCACTCCATTTGACTTTATTTTGACTCCGTTTAAATCATGCTTCATTCCCAATTCATTTGACTTTACTTTGACTCCGTTTGAATGATGATGTCAATAAATATTTAGTTAATAATTTAAATTTATTGTAATTTATAAAATTTAATAATATAAATTCATAATTAGTTAATTACATATAGTTAATAATATAAAATTATTTAAATCAATATAGTTAATAATATAATTTATAGTTACATTTTTTTAAAAAATGTTCACATATATTTATATAAATAATAATATATTAATATAGTTAATAATATAATTAATGATTATTTAGTCAATAATATAAATTCATTTTATTTAATTTTTTAAGTAACTAAATGGATAAGATGGTTTTCTTTAAAAAAAATATTAGAGATAAAATAATATTTTTATTAAAGATTGAACTGAAACCGAAGTCGGGGATTTGAGGGACAAATCCAGTGGGACTTCAGCGGAAAAAATCAATTCCCACCTTCGTCCTCGCTTTTTAGAATCCTTCGTTAATCTTTATTTCATTGTCATCTCTATTTCCATCAATGCCAATATAAAAAATATGTCACAATTTAATTAATAATTAAAATATCAATTTATATAACATAAACGTAAAATTAATAAATATTTAATTTTAAAAATTATTTTCAATGCATAATATTTAACATTTATTATTTGTTAATCAATGAATTTATTAAAATATAATATTATTTATTTATAGCTGTTGAGTTTACTCATATTTCAAAAGGTAGGACATGCTTTTGATCTTAGAACCATAAAAAGTTGGTTGGTTGAATGACAAAATTGCATTGTGAAGCCCGCAGAAAGTTGATGTATTCAAATAAAGGATCAATTGGGTCCAAATTAAGATGCGCTACCCTTTTCCACTTTCTTTCTCCTCTCCACAAATCTTGCAAATCTTGCTCTTAGACTCTTATTCGAAGATGTACTTTTACTTTATGAGTTTTTTTTTTTTCAACATCCTATTTTTGCTACAAAACATGAGTACTTCTTTATTTGATGGTTTTTTACTCAATTTAAGATTCATCGGCACCTTCCCTTTATGATCAGATTTTTTCTCTTTTTGTAGAAGATTAATTGGAGTAGATAAGAGTTTTTTGTTTGATATTCATCTCTTTTTTTGACTGATATATTCAAGATCTTTGAAGTTGCTACAAATAAATTGTGATGGTGTCAAATGTGTTACACTAATCTCTTTTTGGTTGATATATTCAAGATCATTGAGGTTGTTACAAATTAATTGTGATGGTGTCAAAGGTGTTACGCCAATGATTCTAAAAAATGGTTAAAAAGACATCGATAGAGTTGTTAAGATTAGTTTGTTTATTTTGTTTAGTTTAATATACCTACCTAGATTTAGAATGTGATTTGTTTTCCTATTACCATGAGATATAAGTGTTTACTCATTATCTTATTTGTGTAATTTATTTATATTTTTAATGAATTGATTTACCAAAAAACAATTGTCCAAAATAATGACCAAAATTGGCACTTTGGCATATGTTAGAGGGCCAAATGAAATTAATATATTTTGAGATTTATTGTTCTTTTTATTGCAATTTTAATTGATCATTATTTCTTCTATAGATGCCTTAGATATATTAATATATTAAAAATATTTATTGTGAAATAAAAAATATTATCTTGTATCTTATTAATATAAATTTTAAGGGATAAAATTAAAATTTGTGCTGCTAAATTTGAATTTGATAGTTTAGAAAGAAAATAATTGTGTTTTGACGGTAAGAAAGAAAGGAAAAGATTCATAAAAATAGTGTTTTGGGGAATCAAGATGGAAGTAGAAAAATATTATTCTCCCTCCATTCATAATACATTTGATTTCATTTTAAATTTTGTAAAAATCTTTCACTTTAAGAAATTTACTATATTATCCTTATTATTAATTTCGTTAGACAGTGAAATGATTAATTAGTGAGATATAAATCACTTAAATTAAAAATGTTAATTGAATTTAGAATCTCTTGGTCTTGAATTAAGTGTGATAATTAATTAGTTATGACCTTTTTTAAAAAATAAATATATTTAATTTTAAATATTTCAAAATATAAATATGAATATTTAATTTCATAATACACAAACAAAATTTTATAATAGAATAAAAGGAGGGAAAAAAATTTGGAAGGGGGGAGAAATGAATACTTACAAACGTTTTGGAGATAAATTAAACTTTCCATAACTAAGTGGCTAAACTGCTAATAACCCTTTTTCTTTTCTTCCCCCCAATCTCACACCGACCAAAATATTAAATTCTTTCAATTTTCCCAATTTCGTCCACAGAAAATTCCTTGAGATCTGAACGAATTTTCCAGAAGAATTCTCTGAAACTCCAAACAATCGCACGAAGGGAATTCATTCCACTTCATTCCATCATTCCGGTTCTCGGCTTTCATTTCCCCTGGATTCCGTTGAGTGCTTCATTTCCTTCCAGTTCTCCAAAATCTCGAAGTGTATTCAGAATTGTGGTTTACAGGTCTGTGGAATTTTCGTTGAAGAATCGGATTGCAAATGCAATGAATTACCGAAGGTTTGTGATTTGCCGAAATTATTTTCGCGCTTATTTTATTTTTATTTTTTTGTTAATTTGTGTATCCTTTGGTTTATCCTGCTTATGTTTCTCATTTTATTCGTCTTGATGCTCGTAAAATGTTTGTGCTATGCATGATAGGATATGCGATTCTGTGTGTGTGATGTGTATCCGGAGTTTACATCCGCGGCTCTTTTGTTTTGGTTTTTATTGGTTCGGAAAGAGTTTCTTGTTGAGTCGATTGAAGATTACTATTAAGCAAAGAGACTCATTGATGCTGTGTTGAGGAATTAGATTCGGAGTTTAACGTATAGATATATGCTCATTCTGCCTAGCCCGAAAAGATAAATGCATTATAGAGTTCAAGATCAGTAATCTGTGTATACTTTGCATTGGCTAGTTTAGGTGTTTTTACTACCTTTCCGGGTGGGATAGGCTTTTTGAGTTAATCATGCGATGATATATCTGGTTAAAGTGTAAAGTTAAGTTCTTTTAATCTTTTTTCTTGTTTTTTGCCCCCAAATAATTACTGTACCTATTCTTTGGATTTTCTATATGACAAAATAGATATTCAGTTCCTAAGTCAGAACTTCATTAGGTTTGTAATCTTAGATTGCTATCTGCGCCGCTGTAAAATATAACTAAGGCCATTTTCTTACCCTCTCTTGCCGTTGACAATTTCTTCTGAATATTGAATTTCACTGTAGTCTGATCTCTTGATTCTACTTTATTCCAATGTTTCACGACTAACCTGTCTCTTGAAGACAGAGAGATAGAGAGTTATACTCAGTATGGTTGGGTTAATGTGGGAGGAAATGGGGATAGAAAGTAAATGGGGTGTCAATGGTCCCTTTACATTTTATTTTATTTTTTAAAAAAGGTTAGAAAAGTGAAGGAGAAGTGAGTCATGAAGGATACCACTCTCCTCCACATTAGAATTTCTTTCCTTTCCACCACTTAGTTTCTGTGATTAAATAATGAACGAGAAAGAATATAGGAGTAAAGGGTAAATTAAATAAGTATTGCTCTTTCATCCCTCCTCCAACCTTCCCGTCTCTCCCTCATACCAAACAAAAGCAAGATGAAAGGAAATACTTGCCTTGGCCCTTGGATGAAGTATTTTACCTCTTTCCCTCCTCTTCTGTGAGCCAAACTGTGCTTCTGGCTTTCTGAGCTCTAATACACTCACAGTGTGCTCTTCCTTTTCTTCTTGGTGATGATTTATGCTTCCTCCATCCAACAGAAGACAATGACTGTTGGATATAGGTTGTGGGGCTTTGTACTTTCCGGAGCTTGTGATTGTACATCACCCGGACCTGACTTTTCACACTTAAAAAAAAAGTGAAGCAGTACAAATGATCTTTGCAAGGGAGTGAAAACAACCTAGGGAGGGACATTGCTATGGTTGGTTGCTTCAATCTGTCAGTTTTCTGTACCTTCGATATATCATTAATTTTGAAGTGAAAATTGGAGGCTATAACTGGTTGATTATCATCTTCTCGTAGAAAGTGCTGTAATTGAGGATGAAGATAGGCCCTATGCTGAGAAAAATTCTGTGTCTTGAGCTATGTACATTTACTCTTTATTTTCAATGGTCCACTTCAGCTATTTCTCTGTTTCAGTATAGAATTTTTCTACTTGTTGCTAATGGCGTCCTTGAGATTGAGATCATGAAGCTACTCTATAGATAAGGTTTTTTCAGGCGGCATCGGTTTTATGCTACAAAAGTTAGCTTGATATTTGAGAAGTTTAGGATTGTCTTGAAATCTTTTTTAATTTTTTTTATCTATTTAATTCCCCATCATTGTTTGGGCAAGAATCAAGATTTAGCTTAGCTCACTAGCAAAATGCGTGGTTATTTAGGATTGTCTTGAAATCTGAATTAATTTTTTTATCTATTTAATTCCCCATCATTGTTTTGGGTAAGGATCAAAATTTAACATAGCTCACTAGAAAAATGCATGGTTATGTAACTATATGTGCTATTTTGTTTCATGTGTTATTTTATTTTATTTTATTAAAATGTATAGATGCTAGAAAAAGGGTTTAGGGAGGCATGATAGCTTTGTTTATTATGCTTTCTCTTCCACTAATGTTTTCTTACCCTTTCCTATATGGTTCTTTTCTTCTTGAGTTTACTGGTAGAAATTTTTTCTTTTCATTAATTACTAGTTATGCTTCTCTGAACCTTTAAAGTACGAGACCTTAGTAAATAAATTGTTGGAATGAAAATGGTTGACATTTGAGCTTGCGCTACATAACTTGTTAGAAGCTAACCTGATCTTAAGCAACCTTCAAAACTTTATGCACCACTAAGCTGAAGGTTGGGAAACACAACCGAGCTCACAAAATTTCTATGTTGAAGGCAAGCTTGAGCAATTATGGATGTAGATACTCTTGGCTTGTTAAACATACTTAACGTTGAGGATAAAGACTAGAATTTAGGTGATATAGAAGTAGACAAGTTGTCATGAGTGACAATTAAAATACAGCTTTGTCCACAAGGTGCAATGATCGCTAACCCCTTCCGAACGTGAATAGAGTGAGTTCCAGAAAATGCTGAAGATTAGTTTTTATCTCTCTCTGCTACTAGGACCATATAGAAGGAAATGCATACAAGATGTCTTTTATTTCTTTTTATTTTGTGCACATCTTTGGGAAAATAAGTCTCATCTGTCTTTTTGATCAACAGTAGTTCAGTAAAAATTGTATATTATAGTTATCCGTTTGAGATGCTTTCTTACCCATAATGGTAACTGATGTTAGAGACATTTGAAAATAGAGGTTGGATTCAATTAGAGGGATGTGTGATATGCTATAGAACTGAAACTAAAAGGAAGGCTTGGAAAATAAAAAATGGTAAATAAAAGAGAGGGTGAGCCTCTCATGCTCTATTACTTTATATTTTGAACGCTGGGAATTTGCTCGATCTTGATTCAATAAATCTGGGCAAGTCAAAGCTTTACTTAGAGTTCTGGTGAGTCGCAGTTGATGTTTTACCTGAAAACATATAACTCTATAATTTCTATTGCAGCTATATAAGATATTTTCTTAGAGTCTCATAACAAATAACTTTGTTTAGTCAAATAGCTATATAAAATAACAAATAACAAACTATTTCTGCAATTTTATCTCCTTAAGGTTGGAGCTTATGTATTTATTTTCAGCTTCAACAAGAATTTTGAATATTATCAGCATAGGATTTTTGTTTAAACTTGCATAGGACAGATAGCCCGGGCCGATGATTGGCTTTTCCCTGCATCTTCAACTATTTATTGTCTAATGTTTTGTTGCAATTAGCAATCTATATTTCTGTTCCTAACCTTCTGCATGTATGCAGGGACCAGAGATCTTCTAGAGCTTCTCTTTTTGATGATATTGAAGGAGGTGGTCTTAGGGCCTCTTATTCTCAAGATATTGGTAATATTGATGAGCGGGACAATGACAGAGCTATTGACACCCTACACGACAGAGTGAACTTTTTAAAAAGAGTAAATTTCAATAACTAGAATTTACCCTACAATGTCCTACTTTAGCGCTTACTTTCTTCCAATAGTTGCCATTGTCTATTCTTCATCTTAGAAAGGAAGTTTGTTCTCTATCGTTTCTGAGAGAGCTCTTTGCAACTGGTAACAGACTTATCATTTTTATCTGCACAAGTTTATTGGCATAGACTGAACAAAAACATGACGAAGGTTGAAACTAAAAAATGAGTCAAACAAGCACAAGAAGCATTTGCTAAACTATGGCCAACAATTCATTGAGACTAAGAAGTATTGTTCTGGTTCCATGAATGCTATTTTTTAATCATCTTCAAACAGAAGAACAATGTGATCCATTGATCTAGACTGGCATTTAAACTCTCCTGCTTAGAAACTGAATGTAGAAGTATAGGGAGAAATAGAAACGGTAATAAGCGAGATTGTCATCCTTCTATAGGAGTAAACAAACAATATTGCAGAACATGTTTACTTATAGGAGAAAATACGCCACCAGAAGACAAATGGTCTAATTTTCATCCAAAAAGTCACACAGAATACAAGTTAGTCTTGTACAGCTCTCTCCACCTAAGTTTGAAAATTGTGTCTGTCTCTGTTTGCAAACCATCCAAACTAAGAAGGCAGACCTAAGAAGGTGATTTTAAAGCTAAGCATAAGAAAACCACAGAACTGGTGAACCAGGAGTAGCAAATAATTTCATTGCCCTTTAGTGGAAAACCTTCTGAATCAGAGGGAACCATGTGATCTGATCATCACAAAGAGGATTTGGTTCAAAAGAAATTTGATTCTGGAAACATCTCATAGCAGCACTAACTATCCTCATCTCAGGCCAATAGCATACTCGGCAAAACTTAAGTCAATGCCTGAGTTTTTCAATTCCATGTCATTGCTTTAGGAGATACAAAGCTTCTTTTCTTAAGATCAGAAAGGAAACCTCAAATTATCCTTCAGCATAGGATAAAGATATAAAATCAGATTGTGTGCTTACGTTGATGATATAGCAATGCTTAAAGCATAGGCTGATATGAATGAGAAGATTGAATGGCCTCATACTGTTATCTGGTTCTTGCTTACGCCCTTTGGTGCTTTGATTTGGGGATTCTGATTCATATTTGAGGATTGTTTCATTCTAATACTTATAAATCTAAATTTGACAGCTTACGGGTGATGTACACGAGGAGGTGGAGAGTCATAACCGTATGTTGGATCGAATGGTTAGTGCATTGCAGCAATGGTTACTTGCTTACAAAATAACTATTGGCTCAGTAATGCTATTTAACACTTTTGTTCATTTTCAGGGGAATGACATGGATGCATCAAGAGGAATCTTGTCGGGAACTATAGATCGGTTTAAGATGGTAATTATATAGATTTACTAGTATTAGACTGTTTTCTATCATTAGAGTTGACATTTGTGAGTTTGATCAATCTTCTTTTAGGTGTTTGAGAAGAAATCAAATAGGAGAATGTGCAAACTTGTAGTATGCTTCGTGGCTTCCTTTCTCATATTATGCTACTCCATCAGGCAAGTATCTCTCCATATTTTCACTGTAAAAATGCACTTCTTTCTGATAATAATTGAAATTCTGTCCAGTAAACATTTTCAACTCATTTTAATCTTGATTTTTAAGTTTCCATGAAAGGAAGGAAAATGAAGCATCATGTTCAAGTTCTCTTACTCATGGATTTTGTAGCAGTAGTCTGGAACTCTGGTAAAAGTCCTTAGTGGACAAAACCACCAATGGGCTATAATTTCATTTTCCTATCAAGTTGTAAGCAGGGCAGCAATTCTGTGAAGCTACCACTGGGTGGAGCATTCCATAAACCATCCCCATTCTATGCAATTAGACCTTTTTTATTTTCATATGATTCCATTATGTTTTGCAAATGTGATTTTGCTATCAGGATGCCTTGGAAAGGACAAAGAAACATGAGGACAGGAATATGGTCTAAAGTGTGTAAATACACTTTTTTTTTTCTAATAATGATTTTGAGGGTTTGCGTTGGCAGGTTTCTGTTCCATTACCTGTATGGTTAAAGTAGGGCTGTCCTGTCCCTGAAGAAAGATGAAAAACCAGATGAAAGATTCGAATCCTTGTCTTCAGCTTCTGTAAGAGGACTTTACAATCCAATATACTGTTATTGTTGATATAATTGAGTGAGCGTGCCACAAGCAAGGTGACTTTAGTCATCAATATACATGTATAGTTTTGAAACTGATAAACTGATATAACATTCTTTTTTGCCGCAACAAAATGCTTTCTGATTGGAAGATTGTCCTTCCAGTTCCATGTGTCAAAAGTTTCTTTCGCAGAGCAGGTAACCAGTCTTTCATTCTTTTTCCACTATGATATGTTATAGTTGAATTCAAGCTCTGCATTTGTTGACATAGTTCGTTTGAAATAGAATTGCATTTGTTGAGAAAATGTAATATTGTCTTCCTCTCTTCCCCCTTTGGTCTTTGCATAACTAATTTGTCAGTTTGTTTACTTTTCCCTTTTTTGTGGGGGAACCAATTGAACTCTCTTCTCGCGTAAAAACGCATTTTTTTAGTCATTTTATGGACGTGATTAGTTATTTATTTATTATTACTCTATTTGTCCAAAATCGAGATGGAATAGGCCTGCTAATATGCCTAGCGTTCATGCTGCAATATGATGAGAGGCTATTTTTCAGTAACAAAGGATCAAAACCTTTCACGCTCCATGAAATTATATATACCTTAAAGAATTTATCATTATGAATATTACATAAATATATAATTAACTTTAAAAAAGCTTATCACATTTCTTTGTTATTAACAATGTGATTAATCGTGAGACAATCTTTGTCATCATGCCATTCGACAACATCAGTAATACAATTGGTCAGCCCAAATTCCAGACACGAGGCGTGTCGCTTCCAAAATAGCTGCCACTGGCATCTCATTACGGAAGTTGATAAGCAATACAAACAATTGATGCGGACGCTGCTCGAGGTCCAACTAGACCCAAGTAAAACATGATATTAATATGAATAAAAAGAATCTAGTGGACTATTGCTCATCTTCTAGAATGCGTAGGCAAACCAATCTGACTGCGGACGCGCTCGAGGTCCACCCTAGACCAAGTAAAACATGATATTAAAAAAATAAAAGAATATAGTGGATATTTGATCATCTTCTAAACATGCGTAGGCAAATCAAGGTTGCCGACCCCGAAGGATTGCCTTGAAGTCAGCTAGGTGTTTTTATGCAATCTGCAAACACCATTCTTCATCAAACACTCAGTTCTTCATTTATTTTATTCTTTGGGCTTGAATTGCAAGAAACTTGTTGTTTTGTTGTGTTAGCAAGAGGCAAAAATGTTACATACTGGTTCGAATTTATTACTTGAGAAATGAACACATAAACACTCCTAAAACATTAAGAAATGAAATTTTGTGCTATTACCTTTATGGATTAAGACCCTCTATTCTGAACAAGCTTATTACATTTGTGAACAACTACATAGTACATGGACTAATCAAATTTTGTAGGTTGTACATTTGTGAAATATATATATATATATCTATATATAAATATATATCAATGATTTGATGCAAGCAAACTAGCAATGAAACAAATTTGTTTGTCTAAGCTTGTATTCTCACGTGAAAAATATGAGTAGGTAATGGTACTGGTGGTCTTGTTATATTGACAGGATCAAATTGAATATATCCCAAATGGTTTGACAAAAAAAAGTTAGGTAAAGCGAATGTTGTTTCGCTGCTTTGATTTTTTTTTTCTTTCTATTTTGTTTGTTTTAAGCCAGAAATGTTTATATACATCTAGTCAATTATTGCATTAAAAATTTACACATCTTATTATTTAGGTAAACGATGTAAATGTTTTTTTAATGTACGTAGTCTAGGGAAAGAAAAGAAAATAGTCTATGAAAGTAATTGCAACCATCGAGGGTTTTGAATTAGGGTTTTGTATTTACACTGAGTTGGAGGATTTCTCAGCCGTTTGACAAAAAGATTAGTTTGCAAAAGGATCCTATTCTGCCAGGAATGGTCATGGTCTCAATATGCTGTATGTCGCAGATGGTAATGAATGTTCGTTCCCCTCTTGCAAAAAGGATACCCGGGTATGAATGGAAAAGGCACTCTTAATCATGTACTCCAATAAATTAGAGCACACATTTTTTTTGTTTTGGATTGAATTTTAAAACTAAAAATTCTCAAATCAGAATAAATATTTGTGCTGTTTTGATTGGAGAATTTTTTAGGTGAATTTAATCTTCATTGAGTATATGTATATATTAATAAAGCCATGTCACATGAATTGTAAATTATACCTTTTAAAATGGTGTAAACTTTTTCCTTTTTCCTTTTTTGTTTTGTTTTTAAAGGAATGTGGCCTCGGAGGATTAGGTCTATGCCGGTGTAATAGTTCCCGGTTGATTGAGTTACTAAATTTGAGAAACTATTAGATAAATATGAAATCATATACTTCATTCGAAATATATATATATATATATATATATATATATATATAAAAGATACTTTGAGGACAAATTGATATATTTAGCACACAAACTATTTTAGTTTGTTAATTAAAACACAATTTTTAATTTTAATTTGTAAGATACTCAAACTTTTTTATGTCAGTGATTAAGATATTTCGTAAAAAAATTTAATTTAAGACATTCTAAATTAAAATTGAACATTCATGAACAAAACGAGTATCAAATAAAAAAATATGTCTATAGTGAAGCTTCTAGAAGAGCCGTCGAAGTTATTAACAAACAAAAAGGAAAAACAAGTAATTAAATTCAGTTGACTTTTTATTCATTTTTGGTTCTACTTTTTTTTTTATTATATATAAGAAATTATTGGTTCTACTACTATAGCATGTAGCTTTAGGGTGACAGTTTTTGGCAATTTCTGAAAATCACGAAGTAATTCTTTATTAATTTTAGGAAAAAATACTTATTTAATTACTTACACATAGTAGGCCGCTTTCCCAACAATTCAGTGAAAACTTGAACGTGGCCGCAAACAAAATTTTATATAAGGAACTTTCTTTAAATTGTTGAATTAAAAAAAAGTGTTTCAAATACTATTTTATTTGTAATAGTACTAATAAACAAAATTTATTTTAAAAACAATCTTGTGATAGGTTTTTTCAAAAACAGCTTTTTAGCTTTTTTTTAAGTTAAAAAAAGATTTGTGGATAGGACCATAGAATGTTCCAATAGACCGACATTGAATATAATTTATTGGCACATGAAACAAATTGAAGAATTTTATGGTAAAAAAATAATTTTTATCAATTGTGAACTCATATAGAGTGTTATGAATTAATCTAAATACTACATAATTAATTAAAACTTGTAAAATCTCAACGAATTCCAAGTTATCATACATGATTAAAAGATTGGCAAAAGCAAGAAATGTACTATGAAGATAACAAATGAACAGTATTTGCTAATAGATCTTGTCGAAAGAGCTGATTAAGTTGGTGGCTTCATGACATTTTTTACCCCTAATTTGAATACAAACCTTTCTTAAAACATAAGCATATTACATGATTTATAAATTTTTAAAAATGAAATATATATTATTTATAAATTATTAATTTACTCAATGCACACTCTCAAGTAAAATATTGTGAATTTTATTGTAATAAAAAAATTTGACAACCACAATACACTCTCGAATGATTGCATGATTTATTATAAATTTGGAAAATAGAAATTGTGAATTCCTATATTATACTTCCTTCATTTCTTATTAAATGTCATTTTATGAATTTGGTTTTGTTTCATATTAAGTGTCATTTAATAAAAATTTTGACATTTTTTTTCTTATTTACCATTATATTAATCATATAATATCTTGTATGTAATAAATAAAAAAATTTAGAATAGAGAATAATTATAATAACAAAATATTAATTAAGGGCACATCGATCATTTTCAATAACTAATTGATATGTGTGAAACTCTTAAAATGAAATAGAGATGAGTATGATTGAAAATTATTCATGAATAATTAGTTTGCCTTTTTTATTGAACCTTCTATAAGTGAAATAATTGTTTAACAAAATTTTACTAAATATTACTTTTCAAAAATTCAAACTCGAAACTTCCTTACAAACACTTAGGCTATATTTGGGCTAGAGTTCAAAATATTTTTTTTTACATTTCCCATAAAAGTATCTTTGAAAATATTTTTTCTAATCCTATACATGTATATCATTCGATCACATAAATAATATTTTTTATTTTTTAATTAAAAGTACAATCCCAAATAATTTATTAATTGCATTTTATATATCATCAATGATATAAGACCTAAAATATATCAATCAACTTTCAATTCTCAATAAAAAAAATTATCATTCAAACATAATTTTATTTCAAAACAAAACAAAAAACACTTTCAAAACTCAATTAAAATATACCCTTAATTTTACTAAATACTCATCCTTCCAAAATTAAATATTCATAGTTTCATATTGAAATGTTTGAAATTAAATGTTTGGTTTCTTAAAATATGTACATTTATTATTTAAAATTTTACTAATAATCTCCTTAATTTAATAGTACATCCTCCTAATTAATAATCTTATAATTAACTATATTAATAATAAGAATAATATAATAAATTTATTTAAATCAAATTTTTTTACTCCTTGTGTCACTTCTAATTAGTCGCTTGACAAAAGTTTACATAGATCAATAAACTATTTTTTTCCTAAGGTGTCTTTATTTTTATTGGCACTATTTTTACTAAACTTATCTCTCTAACTATTACTCTGGTTTATAAGCATCAATAGAAGTAATATGAGAAAAAATCAATAAAAGATTTCTAAAAAATCATAAAATAACTTATAAATATTGGCAATACAAAAACCATTTAATGACATATAATAAAGGGTAATATAGAAAACAATAAATAAAAATTCACAAAACGATTTATGTGTGTATATATATATATATATATATGCAATACAAAAGGAATTTGGATGATTAGATTTGGTCCCCTAACTTTACATTTTTAGCCAATTTGGTCATATTAATATTTTTTTGACATTTTAAGATCCCACAACTTTTTATTTACATCCAAATAGGTTTTTTGACGTATATGAGTATCTTTTAAGGGGTAAAATTGAAAAATCACATTGTCCACTCATAATTCCATGTTTTTTCCTTCCTCTTCTCCTTATTTTTATTCCTCTTCTCTTTGATTGGAAAAACCTATTTGGCTGCACGTTAAAAGCTGCAGGATCTTAATTGTCAAAAAATAAAAATCAATAGAATCAAAGTGGCTAAAAATGTAAAGTTAGGGGACCAAATCGGCTAATCATCCTACTTTTTTAAAAATTTCAAACTCTAGATTTACTACTTAGAAACACCGAGTATTCTCCACACTTTGGCCAACTCACTGACGTTGGCATGTGTTTTGCCCTTCATTTCTTAACAGGTAGGAGCAGGAGACAGAGACGTGCTCCCCCCACCTGCCCCTCACGCAGGCGACCCCACGAGGGCGAGGGGAAAAACCCTTGAAATGTTTCGTTCTTTGTTTCTTCTTTCTCTGTAGACTGTTTAGAGAAGGAAAAGCCACAGAGTGCGTCCAAAAGATCAATAGAATCCTAATAGAAGCAAGAAGACAAAGCACTATAAATAAGAAATACATAATAAGCCCACAGCCCACCAAATCACTGCATCAAATATAAAAAAATCACTATATTTTGTATTAAAATTTCATTGTTTTCTGTTTCTGCTTCTATTCTATAAGACTATCTGCTTGCTTTATTCTATTTCCTTAGCCTTTGATTCTAATTTTTTTTTCCCTTGCTTTCTTTCTCCCACTGAATTCCTTCTTGGATTTCTTTTATGTTATTTTAGATTTATCATATCTTCCATTTTTTTCTCTACCCTTTACTTGATTTTTCATGTATACTATTGAATCTAATTCTCTCTTTTCCATCCTCATCACCACCTTACTCTTGGTCAAAGAAGCAGTGTTTCTTCATCTCTTTCTCCTTCTAGTGTGAGAAAAAAACAAACAAAAAAAAAGGTAGAATTTCAGGTAAAAGAAGAAGATAATCCCAAGTATTTACTCTTCTTCATCTTTAATTTCCTATATTTTATTTTCAACATCTTCAAAGATGGCTAATCGTTGGTGGGCTGGACATGAGCAGGTGAACTTGCCGCCGGAAACTGAACCGGTGTCTTGTTCACCGAATAAACGTCCACGACCGGACATATCAATAATTATGAACAAAACAAATTACAACGGAGATGAAGGTGAAGAAATTAGAGATCCTGAGCCTAATGAATTAGGTGCTGTGGAGATTGGTACTAGAAGACCTAGAGGTAGACCACCTGGCTCCAAGAACAAACCTAAGCCACCAATTTTCGTGACTCGGGATAGCCCAAATTCGCTCCGTAGCCAAGTTTTGGAAATTTCTGGTGGTTCTGATATTGCTGAAACTATAGCCCGATTCGCCAGGAAACGTCAGCGTGGTGTATGCGTTCTTAGTGGTAGCGGGATAGTAGCCAATGTTACCCTAAGGCAACCAGCAACCTCACCAAGTGATGCTGTCGTGGCACTTCATGGAAGGTTTGAATTACTTTCTTTAACCGGAGCGTTCCTTCCGGGTCCCGCCCCTCCCGGATCGACCGGACTTACGGTTTATTTAGCCGGTGGGCAGGGACAAGTTGTGGGAGGAAGTGTGGTGGGATCATTGGTGGCCGCAGGGCCAGTTTTAGTGATTGCTGCCACTTTTGCTAATGCGACCTATGAAAGATTACCTCTTGAAGAGGAAGGAGAAGAAGAAGATGCAAGCCCACCTGCGGGACAAGCTACGGCAGCAGCGATCGAGAACGGTGGAGGGCCAGTACAGCCACATGTCATGACTGATGAAGATCATGCTTCACAACTGCCTGTTTATGGGTTAACACCACATCTATTACCTAATGGTGGGCAGCTGAATCATGATGCGTATGGTTGGGCACGGTCTCGGTCGCATTATTGAAAAGAGAAGGAAAGTATGGAGAAGGTAATTTAAAATCTGCTGGTATATATTATAAATCTGTGTTGTGTAACAGAAAGAATTTGGGATATATATACAGGGAAGGTGAAGGAGTTGAGGTTGTCTTTTTTTCTTTTTTTGTATATTATTTAACTTTTCTTTATCTTCGTGTAGTGTGTTTGCAATAAAATATGTGGTTCATCACTTTTGGTAAATTTTATATATTATATATAAAATATGTGGTGTAGTTTAAATCAGTATATATCGATACTACTATATATCAAGATAATGTAAGATAATCTTCTTTCTGGGATTGAGTGTGTGAATAGTGAATTTATAAATGAAAATTGAGAAGGTTTGCTGGAAAAAATGAAAAATGGTTCCAGCAATAGCTTCACCTGGAAATTTTTCTGCGGAAGGCATAATGTGGTAGTTTGTATAATTTGTTTGGATTTTCCTTTTCCCTATGTTCTTTTTTTATTATTATTTTAAAACTGCAGTTTCATTGTAACTGCTTTATTTTTTCCTTGCTGCATTGAGATAATATATTTCAGTTTCAATAGTGATGGAAAGATATCTTGATGAAGATTTTATAAACTCATGAGATGGGAGAAAGCCATATAATAAGTCAATTCATTCAGGCAAATCCTATTAATGGTTTTGTGATTATACAGCACTATCCTTCAAATAAAGCCAGATTGATTAGGCTTATTTTAGAGGTATAATCATTCAAGATTAATGGTGACATAAAAAAATGAAAATGTTCAAAAATATCAATGTCTGGAATTAGGAGAAAAAGAAATAACAAGATTCATTTTAGCAAATAATGTTTTCCTTATCTGATATCAATAGTTAGAGCAAGAAAACTTGATAACATAAATCATACAATGATTAAGGAACTTCAAGAAGGATCCTTGTAACCCCACTACGACTTGCTCTTGCCAAGACAGCTGCCCTCATTAATGTGGAGCAATGCTCTTCATTTGACTTAAGAGCATGCGGTTAACAAACCGAACCATATTGAACAAAGCTCACTCGATTAAGGTGTTCGATTAAGGTTCACGATCGTTCGAACGTTCACGAACACTATAACTAATATATAATATTATATATGTAAAAAATATTATATTTTTTATAGTTTAAAAGAAAAATAGAAAAATAAAATTTGAGCTTGAACACGAACTAATCGAACAATTCGAGCGAATACAAACATTTGCGAGCGAATACAAACATTTGCGAGCATTACAAATAAATAATCGAACAAACACGAATAATAATTTGAGCTCGAATGTTAATGGAACGAACTAGATCAGTGCTTGAATACTGTTCGAACTCGAGTTAAGGCCTTCTTTGTCCAAATGCAATGTTCGAACTCGAGCTCGAAAACTTCAATATCTGTTCATTTGTGTTCGAATACAACCCTAGTTAAGGCCTTCTTTGTCCAAATGCATTGTTCTGAAAGAGAAGAAAAACACAAAAACAAAAAAATGACATGTATAATAGTTCTTCGTGGATCCATTAAGAATTCTTTTTCTCTTTTGGTTTCTTTCTCAGGAAATGGTTTGATTTTCAGATGCATGATCAACTGTTGTGCATATGTTTTATGAGTCATTTCTCAGGGAGAGTGATGCGTAGCTGCCAATAATAGTGAAGAGTGATATTATAGTGACCCTTTTGGATATTTATTATGAATCAGCTTATAATTGCGATATAATCCAGGAACTATAGTGAATATACTAATACATTATTTCATTTTTAACCGTATTAAAAAATATTTTCTTTTTATATAAATTTCATATTTAATTTTTTATTTTCACATCTACCTTTAATTACTATTTATTATTATCAACTATAAATTGATTTTATTATAGATTCACACATTGATATTAAATCATAAAGCAATTGAAAAACTAAATCTCTAAAACTAACTATTAATATTCAATTATAGAGTTATTTGAAATTGTACTTTTAATGAAAAAACATTATTTTCTATGCTTTGAAATATTAAGTAATTAATTATAGTAAGTGTATATATAAAAAAATGTATATAAAATTTACATTTCGAACTAAATTAACCATTATTTTTAATATGTATAAAAAAAACTATTTAAATATTTTTGTGTATAAGATATTTTGTATTTTCACACATTAAGGAGGTATTTTAATTTTTAAAATATCTTATTTAGTATGTCATATATTTTTAAAAAATTTGAAATTAAATCATTTATTTTTTCTCTTCATTTAAGAGCAAGAATAATATTTAAAAAATCATACAAATTAAATTCAAAAATCTCAAAGTATTTTATATTTTGAGACCAATAATTTGTTTAAAATATCAAACGTACAAAGTATATATACAGTAGATAATTCCATATATATTTTCTACTATAGATCTGATTCCTTGCTAATAATGATTATGGAGTCTGAAACAGCTATACTTACTATGCTTGAGGGGACAAATTTTATTGACGCACCATTTTTGCTTTGTTATTCTTCTGATGACATATGCTCCAATTTGTCATAAAAATTACTCATATGTTTTTATATTCTTTTGATATCATATGCTCCAATATATATTAAAAAACTAATGCTTCAATATATATATATATATATATATATATATATGCCTATGTTTGGTTTGAAAGTTTTGAGAAACCAATTAGATAGGAGAAGTGTGTGTGTGTCTGTGTGTGTACATTATGTTGTTTAATTAGAGAAAAAATATGATGGGAAAGTAACTTATGCGGGGCTACTACTCTCCCCCATATCAACATTTCCACGCCTGCCAAATTAGAGGCATTGGGAGAGATAAAATGAGTAATAAGTAATAATCATTGTTGATAGTAATATATAACTTTACTTTTATTATTGAGTTCTTTATTATAAAATAGAGAATAAGAGATAAAATTCTAAAATAAATCAATCACTCTCACACTTCTCCGCGTCTTCTTCCCTTCTTACTAAACAAATACAAATATACCTAATTACTTCTTTAGTGATAATTAAGGTATCTCTCCCTTTCCTCATTTTCCTCCCATCCCCTTCTGCAAAATATATCCTTCAAGAAATCAAGCACTTTATAATTGGGGAAAAAAAGAAAGGAAAAGAACTGGATGATCACATTTTATTTTGAAATAATCTTCTGTGTGTGTATATTTTGTTGTAACAATATAGATAAAATGCAAAGTAATTTTGCTATACAACATATCTCTATAAAATATTTTTGCATGCTTGTAGTTTTTCATAAAGAAGAAATGAAGGTGAAGCCCCTGTGGGTATAAACAAATTGGTTAAGTAACAAGATTTGATTTGAAAGTCTTTCTTTCATCACGATCACGATCAAGAAGAGTGCGGGTATTAATAAAGAATTCATGTTAAATCGATCGTACAATTCCTTAATTTAACTCATCTATAATGACTTTGGAGCAAGTGCATTTAGCCAATCGATTTCGACCTTTGAGAAATGAAGCAAAAGAATAAGGTTGGGACATTAATCTAATAAAAATTTTCATCCAAGAGATTTTTTTTCCATAACAGGCACAAAAGGTCCAACAAACCTTATTAGGAAAGGATATGAAATCTACATCAAGGTTGGTATGTGCTGGGTTGTGGATCATCTTATCCCTATCAAAATCTCGAATCTTGGCTCTATATATCATGCTGCGCACAAGATCGCCTCTTACTAAACTTGTGGCCAATGTTTTATAGGCATAATCATTTTTCCTATTGCCAAAATATGTATAATGAATGATCAACAAAGCAAATAGTATTTGAAAAGAAAGAAAAGAGGGTTTTCTCCAAACCCTCAAAAGGGACCTAGTGGACAAAGAATTGAAACAAGCATGAGGGACCCTCTTCACATGAATTCACGTGTCATACGTAGTTAATCATAATAAATATGATATGGGGACTATTTTTGACCAATAATTACACATTGATGATTCATATAAAAAAATTATTAACCGTTCTTCTTTTTCTTGATCCAATAAAACAAATTGATTTTCACTTTTGTTCCCATTAGCCTTTCCAAGTGTTGCCTCACAATTCACAAACCATTTTGGCATTGAATTGCAAGTGAACATAAGAGACACTAATAAGCCAAACCAAGCACATCACTTTGAAAGGGAATCCACTAAAGTTGCATTAATAAAATGTAGACCACCCATTGGCGCCGAATGCATGTATTATTGTTTGAAAGAAAATTTTATGGGCATTTGTGGTGGGGGCAAAAGCATACATCAGTGGTAGAAAAGAGACAAAAGTATCTTAGCTTTCCAAGTCCCATGACCTCCTGTTGATGCTCAAGTTCAACTAATGGACCATGCATGTCCTTGTCGTGGAGTACATAATCTATTCTTTGATTTGATCATAAAACCTTTGTTTTAGCACAGAATCTTTCAATGCCATTAGCTCTCAAGATTGAGATTAAACTGTTTGTACATCTAAGCTCTTTGTAGAATCTTCTAATTCACTCTCTAATTTATTATACATTGCGTGTTAAATCAACAACTATAACTTTGGTGGAAAAAAAGGTGTGACTATCCAAGAGTGGGATAGTATCATCATAGTGAGCAATGAGCATATTTGAAGAAAAATTAAATAACCTTCCTACTAGGTTAGCTGACTAGATTAAACAATGATTTCAAACCAAGAAGAAAAGGAGAGACAGAAACATATAATTAGAAATGTCAAAAGGAAGGTGAAAAAAAAAAAAAAAGCAATTGTCAAAACAGGACTGGTTAGATTCTCTTTTGCCAGAATTGGAACTTTGATGGCCTTAAGCCAAATATGAAACTAAGATCTCTTTGCTCCCTCATTCCCCCACAGACAATTTCAAACCACAAAAATATGAAGCTCGAAATCTGGACTATCCCTCACCGCAGAAAGAAAAACACACATGCACTCAATGTATGGCAAACAAATTAGGAAAAGAGCAATTAAAAAGAAAAAGAAAAAGGTACCATAACTTTTGGTCAAGAAAGATGGTGGGGACAGTATAGACGAGAACCTAACTAGAAGTTGGAAAATTTCTTTGATGAAATTTTTTAAGAGTATATAATATTTTAAACATATATATATATATATATGTATATTTCTGTGAAGTTGTTTTTTAAATAAAAAAGGAAAATATGATATATTATTGATAATAAAGTGGCTATATAACCTATATTCCGTGAAAGTATTACTATATATATAAATTTTAAGCATATATTTCATGTGGAAGGTATATGCGCATATTGCCTTATTATGGTAAATTATTGTTTGTTGGTTTTGTATATATCCTTGATTCAGACAAAACCAATAAAAAAAGAGGATTTCTTTGATGGCTGGTCCTGTCGTTGTGTTGTCCATATGAGAGAGGCCAATTTTAGCTTGGTGTGGCATGTGATTTTTTTTCTATCTTTTTTTATTTAAAAAATTATTGATAAGGTAGACAGTGAATTACCTAAAATACCCCTCACATTTTGAGGAGAAGAAGCCAACAAGCGTTGACTAATTTACCTTGCCCTAACCTATACTTAAATCAATGAAAGAACTTAAGTTACAACTCCAAAAAGGTACAACAAACCTACATTATTACCAAAGGTAGAAAATTAAGGGATAAAAACCTACAATTTGCCTCGTCCTTCTTATTGCCAACTAAGATGACTGCTGATCAATGAATAACCATATTGACTCACATGATGCAAAAGCCAGTTTTCTGTATACCCCACTCATAGGATCATGAATGAAGGTGCAAGATTCTTACATTTCCTGTCCACGAGGGACCGGTGTTCAGGAGTCCTAGATTAATCTGTCCAAACTCAGAACCTGGATTTATAAAAAAGAAAAGAAAAAAAGAGCAAGATTGTTATACCAAACACGAAGGACCTTCTTCACGTGATTTCATGTGTTATAGTACCGACTAATCTTACTAAACTATAGTAAGCAACTTTTGCACAATATTCCAAACCTAAAGACACGGTATACTTGGACCCATTTAAGTCAACAATTAGAGGTTAATCACTCCATTAACCTTTCAATTTCTTGGGCGAACAAAACTAAAATTGATTCTCGCTTTTATTTCCGTTTTCAGTATAGCTAGCTAGTCGTAGTTGATTAGATGAATATTTTTTACTTTCAATTTCTATTTAAATTCGTTGAGATACAAACATGTTGCATAATTTTTCTTAATAGAATTTATTTTCCAGTGTGACTTCATATTATTATTAAAGAAAAAGATTTAGTTAAGATATATTCTTGAATAACGACAATAAATTCAATTTTTTTAAAAAAATTAATATCTTACATTTTTTTTTTAAAGAAAGTTAATATCGTACATTTGAAACACTGATAAGCCAAATAATACATCACTTTGAAAAGGAATCCTAGACTTACGATATTAATGAAATGTTGACTACCCATTAGAGCCGAATACATGCATTATTGTTTGCAATAATTTTATAGCATTTATGGTGGGGGGCAACAGCATACATCAACATAACTACATAAGTGGTGTTATATATAATTATCTTTTTATCTTTTTTTCATTTTAATTAACTACTTTATTATCTTTTATGTTCAAATTTTTCTACTAAGTTTGCAAATATATCAGATAATCCCTTGTTACTTCATTATTTCATGTTCAATTTTTTCTACTCAGTTTGCAAATATATAAGATAAGTTAAGCAATATGTGCAGGCATTGACCTCGCCAAAATAGCACCACTTGAAAGCCAACAAGGGAAGCTTCCTTAGAATATAGAGATCAATATTATGGATAGACTCATCTTCCATATTATTATCTTGAATAAGATAAGACTTAACCGACCTCAGTGAAATTCAATCCCAAGCATTAAAGTCAAGTGCCTTAGGTCCAATCCAATTAACCCACCAGACCTGCTCAAGTAGTTGTTGAACATATCAAGTTCAATGGACTTGAATGTCCTTGTTGTATACAAATCAGATTCTTTGATTTTGATAAACCATCTTTAGAAGCAATCGATCTTATTCCTTCCATTCAGAAATATATATTAGTTATGATTTTTTATTATTTTAAAATATAGATTATTTTATAAAATTTTATAGACATTTCATCATTAACTTTCAATATTGTCATTTCTCATCCTTAATTCTTCTTCATTTTCAAGATAAAATCTTTATAATTTATTCTTCTCAAAATAAATTTTTCTTTCTTTTTTTTATTTTTAAAATATAATAATTAAGAGTATTTTAAAAACAAAAGAAGTTATTTAATTTGTACAAAAGTGATTTTTACGATTTATATTTTTAAAGGGAGAAAGTATTAACTTTTAAACGGTGAGATTATATTAATTATACGATCTTCTAATTTATGTATGACAAAAAAAAAATCTTCTAATTCATTCTTCAATTACACATTAGGTATTACTTATTGTAGGGTTTGTTGTGAGCATCGCTAACTATAATTTCCATACATAAAACTGTCAATCCAAGGGTATAGATAGTCTCTAAAACATCTTTTAAATATAACACTACAAAGGAGGTTAATTGGATGACTAAACATGGTAGAAAATAATCAATTAGCAGTTTAAACGAGAGAGAACGAATCAGAGTTTTTATTTTTAAAATATTTTTAAAAGGAGTTGTCAAAAGAACAGGAGTGGTTAAGATTCTTTTTGCCAGAAACAGAACTTTCCCATAAACCAAATACGGAAATGAAGATGAAGTGAGAAATGATTAGCTCTCTTTGCTCCCTAATTCCCCCGCAGACCATTTAAGACCACAAAAATATGAAACTGGAGATCTGGATTATCCCTAACCACAGAAAGAAAACGCATAGAACGCACAGTAGTGAGAAAAACAAAGAAAATGGGCATAGAAGAAAACAAGGCAAAAATTGAATGAACAAGAATTTTTGGGGAAAGGAAAAGGATGGTGGGAACATGGTGGACAAAAGATTTCGAAAGTGACTAAATCATGAATGACTGTCCTTTGCTTTTGGGGAGTACATTTTTTGCTTGGTATATGTCCATGAAAATTCAGGTTAAAGGAAAAAAGAAGAAGGTAAATTCCAATGTGGGCTAATTGAAGTGATGTGGATAATGTTTGAAAATGATGATGGGACAGAGGGGAGGGGCTGCACAGTTTTCTTTTCTGGAGAAGGTTATTTTGCTACAAAAATATTTTGACGAATTGTCATTTTTGTCCCTTCACTTTTAAAATTTGGTGATATTTGTCTCTTAATATTCTTTTTAAAATTTAATCTCTCAACTTCTTCTTTTTTTGTGTGTGTCTTAATTTGATCCTTCCATCATATTTTTCGTTAAATAAGCATTTGTCCCTTACATAACAATTCAACAACAAATTAGTGAATTCATTCTCTTAATATTTTAGTTTTGGTTATTTAGTCTCTTAATTTTTTTTTGTTAAAAAACCTTTTAGATCACTAAATTTTTTTCGAGCTACGTTCTTGATTCTTTTGTCAAAAATTTCGTTATGTAATCCAAGTAAAGGTAAAATAAAAATTAAGGCTCTTTACTTATCCAAGCCAACCAAACTTCAAAATATCCAAAATAAAAGTGACATTTTTAGAGACCACTATTCATTGTTCTAAATTGATCTTCCATCATTTCTACAAATACAATTAATTTAAAATTTCTTTAAAGATAAAGTGGAAAGATGGGTAATGATTGAAGAATAATAACTAAAAACCAGTTATCATTTGCAACCTCACAATTGTGCATTCACGAACAATTGTGAATGGTCACTTTTTATCACTAGTGGAAGTGTTAGATAATTTATCACATTACTATTGAATTTTGTTATTTGGACTCAAATCTTAACATATATTCATATTTATATACATGCACACTTTTGGTAAAATTGGTCTCATAAATTATTTCTTCTAAAATCAAGTATTTATTTTTCATTTATTAAAAATAAATAAATAAAAGAGATCCTTTAATTATATGTTATTAATAGTAAGATGTGGATTTTTTCAAGTTAAAAATAGATTAATTAAAAATATATTTATTTTTTTAAAAATAAACTTTTTATCTTTTTAACATTTATAAATTTAATAAAATATATATTTCATTTTAAATAAAGAGAAAATAAGTTAACATTGTTCACAAACCTAATTAACTCAAGGGATCCCGAACCGTTATTTACTAGCTTGGTTCCATTTCCTTTATTTTGAAAGAAACAGTGATAAAGAAAAATATGTAGGAATTATTAGGTCATGAATTTTTTGTTCCTGTTTAAAGGGAAACTTCAAACTATGCATCCTATAGCCCAACTATTAACCAGACCCAAAAGCAAAATAAAATATTGGGCTTTATCTTAAAACATGACCCAATTCAGATTCTATCAATGCCTGATCCATTCTAGCCCATTATAAATTTATTCCTAGGCAGATATTTCTTTCTCGGCTGACTCAATGGGCCGATCCGTTCGTTTATTCAATGGACTGATCTGTCTGAATATTGCTAAGCAGGCTGAGTATTTGGACTGGCTTAGCTAACCAAGATTACTATTCTTCTTATGATTAGTATTAGTTTTTTTTAATATCATTTTATTACCCATTTATTTGAGGAATAATTTTATTATTTTGATACCAAAGACTTAAGAGTTCCTAAAATAAGTACTTAGTTGACTAAATTTAAGTTAGTTTAGTCGGACTTTAGATGCTTATAAAAATAATATTTAAAGACATAATATACTGGCTAAAAAAAAAAGATAGGATCTAATCCCACTAATTTTTCTAATAACTTTTATATAGTTTTCAAAAAAAAAAAACACTTTTATAATTCACTAAAACAAGAGCTATGAAAATTTAATTCATTTAATTACTCTACTGTATATGTTCAACAAAAATAACACGTTGACCTCCTGGTCAAAATTTTCTCAAAAAAAAGTGAAGAGGAAAATTGATAAGGGTACGTGCTAAGTACTTTTGAATTATTTGTGATTTGACTCAATTTATAATTCTCTCTTTTCTAATCTCTTTTTTTAGAGCTCAATCCAAAAGAGTAGTGATCAATTTATAATATAATCACTCCGTTCGAAATTGGATGTTCACATTTTTATTTTAATTTGTTCGGAATTAAATGTCCACTTTCTTTAAATAAACATATTTTTTATCTAAAATTTTAATAATAACCTCATTAATTTAAGAGATTTATATCAAACTAATTTATGACTCCTTAACACTTTAATTTAAGAGAATTACATTTTACTAATTCATTGGTCCCACAATTCATTATACTTATGTTAATGATAATTTTATAAGTTAATTAAAGTCAATGATATTTCTTAATTTTTATCCAAAATCAAAATAAATATTCAATTCCTGACGAATTCAGTAATTTATATACATATGTGGTTTAAAAAGTTATATAATGTACTTTCAATAAGTTATCTCAAAATAATAATATACACCTCCTTATTTGTATAGAAATATAGATCATATTGATTGAATTATTACATAAATTCTCTTGTTTGTAAAATTTTTTGAGTTATTTTATTTTATTTTTGGCATTACTCCAAATCTTAAGGTAGCAAACTTAACATATAACATATTTTTATTAGATAAATAATTCAATAGCAAAGTACTTTATTCATTATCATACTCCTTAAATTTGATCTTTGGGAAAAGAAAACCATGAAAGGCAATTGTATCGTTTTACCACATTTTCTCATAGTTGTCTTATTTTCCTAGCCCATTCTTTTGAACTAACAAATTGTCACATTTCACTTTTTTTTTCTAACTAAACAAGAAGTGAACTAACATCTTTCTTAAAAGATGTTTTATAGATAATATAATCTCCAAGGGTCTAGATGCAAAACAAAAATAGAAAAGAAAAAAAAAACTTTTAAAATTTTACAAATTAGAAACCTATATGTAGGCTATAACTATAAGGACTTAAATTATTAACCATAATATAACCTCTCTTTTTTTTTTGAGGGAAAAATATAACAAACTTATTATATAAAGGACCCCCGAGGATCTAGGTCTCTGCCATGGTGCAAGTCAAACTATAGGTTATTAATCAAGACAGCAATGTCCAGAACTCCAGATGTTTTACTTAATTAAGCAAAAACTTTTTTTTTTTGGCAACTTTTGTCTGCTTGTACTTTGAGAAACTAGTTTATTTATTTTTAATTCCATTGTGATTAAGAAATTATATCTCATTCAGAGATCTGCTCAGAATTGAACTTGAGGTTTTCTGGTAGTTTTCAAGTGTACTTGTTTTTGAGATTGCAATCAATCTTCCATACTATATTTCTGGTCATTCCTAATTTGTACTAATTTGTAAGCATTACATTGTTAGTTCATATAAGCATCAATAACTAATCCTTATGACTTTTTATTACACCGTTACTTAATTCTTGAAATATTAGATGTGGTGACAATTTTTATTATCAACTGGCTAAAGCTAAGTCATGACAGACATTATTTCATCATTTGATGAAAAAGAAGATATTAATCATATACAGCTTCTTGATGCTTTTTTTTTTTGAATAAATTTCTTAATGCAAAATCTTTTTTCCTTTTTTTTTTATGAGAATCTTGATGTAATATCATATTAATGAAAGAAAAATTCCAAGTGGGATGAGATTCAAGGTATGTATGCCTCTCTTGGTTTTCAAGTTGTTTTTATAAAAAGATAGAATTCAGAAAGACAAAAGATTCTCCTCATGCAATCCCATGCTTTGAAAAGACCTCAAAAACTTATATTTTAATCAACATTCAGACCCCTTAGCACAAACCTTTGTTATCAAGGGAAGTGTCATGGCAAATAATAAATCATTACTTTACATGTCTCTTACCCTAGTAAACTCCACCTTTATATATAGTATATCTTATTTCTAGCTGCATTTGCCTTTTTCATTTTTCTTTGTTGGGTTCTACAAATCCAATCAACTAGCAGATAAAACTTTGTTTTGAAAACATTTTTCTTGGTACTTTCACTTATTCCATTTCTCCCACCCACACACACGCATATATATATATATATATATATATATAGATAGATAGATGCTCTTCATTTAGCGCATAACTTTACCTTAGTAGTTGAGTTCTTTGATAAGTGTCATCATGCATATTAACTATTCAGAGTTAGTATTTTCCACCACTTTGTTAGGTGCATTCAAACTATACAATTGAGACTATAGTTTGAAGCACAAAATCACATATTAGGCATTGAAAACATCGAAGACTTTAATGTTTTCTCTTGAAGAGTTTGCTACAAGATTCTTAGTGCCAAACATCGTATCAAATATAACCTGAATCAATTCTCAGAAAGGAAGGAATTATATTTGACCATAGCCATGATCCCTTGGTGTAAGGAACATAATTGTTCACTCTACATCAAAGAACAAAGATATTAAAGCAGTTTTATTAAAGTAAAAAACTTTTTTTTATTAAATCAAATATAAACATCTAATTTTGAATGAAATGAATATTTGAATAATATAAGTAATTTGCTTTTTAAAATTTTCAAACAGGTATAAATTTCATAATTCTACCATTCTCTTTTAATCTTTTTTTTTTTAATTTTTAAAAATGAGATCAGGATTTAAAGTCCAAATTTGCTACACCGTGGTGTAGAATTAATACTTAATGATTGAGATATTAACAGATCATTTTGTCTTCACATTATTTGCAAAATTTAATAGCAAAATTTGGAAAATGTCTTGACCATATCTTAGAATCGATGGATTTGAAGGCATTGAATGACAAGTCAATTTCAAAGATACCATTTCCAAGAACAAAGTGGATCATATGTAGAAAAAAAAAACTTTTTTTTTTTTGAGGAAAATGGGACAAACATTTAATCCCATTCTTCTTTATGGCCCACTTCCACTTAGGAATTTCAAGGTTTCATATCATGAGGCATCTTGTCTCATTGCAAGGTTCAGGTGTGTATCTATGTATGTATGTGTGTGTATAAAAAAACATGGCAGAATAGGTGGATCCCCCCACTAAAAGTTCAGTATGCAATGTGTATGGGTACTGCTTGAGGTTAGAGCCTAATAAAAAAGAAAAGAAAAAGAACTAGAGCCAAAAACCAAACTCAATTTTTCAACAAAATCATTGTATAACTTGTGTGGACACCATCACAAATAGTATTTAGAGAAAGCCTCAAGTTGACAAGAATTATCAACTAATAATCAAGATATCATCAAAATATCAGGTAGTGTTGATAATGGAGTTTACCTGCCATAATGCTTTCAATGGGCCACAAAAGTCACAATTTTTATTTTATTTGTAAAAAAGTTTGCAATAAAAGAATTATCACAAAGCTAGTATCTCCATTTCAAAATTTTGAAGGTTTACTTTTTAACTCATTCTATTTTTATTGTTAATAAAGAACCCACAAAGTAGTGAAATTCAAATATCTTTTGACAAAAAAAGTTTAAATGATAAACACATTTTTTAATTGAACAATTCAATTATAAATACTCAAATACAAGAATATAGATATTTAATTTTAAAGGGAGAAAGTATATGTATTAATTCTATGGGACAAGTTTTAATAGAGGACGGAATGGAAAACAAGTGATACAAAGCAACCTAAAACTCCCATATGCAAAAAAAATAAAATAGAATTGATTGAAAAGGAAATGATGGGAGGAAACAAAATCAGTTGAAAAATATTGACCTTAGAAGCAACTAGAAAGCCAAAAATATCTAAGTAGTCAGATTCCTGCAGGCAGATTAATGATACCTACAAAGAATATTATACATTGGCCATTTAGATGGGATATCAAAAACCCATGTAAGTAAAACAAGTGGATACAAAATTCCAAAATAAAATCTATTTGTTTTTGGCCATGGGGAGATAAGGTGGGATGGGGGCCACGTGAATTGCCTTCTTTGAAACAAAAAAGGTTGGGGAAGTGTGCATGTACGTACTCATATTCATGCATGGTTTTACATTTTGTCAAAACAAAAGAGATATGAAAAGGTGTAAAGAGAAGATATCTTTGACCCATACTCTTTCACAGCCTTGCCACTTTCAATGGCTTCCCAATTAAGGGCACATAGAAAAAGAAAAAAAAAAAAAAAAAGAACACATAGGACTCGGTTGATAGCCACATGCAATGCACGTGCATCAGATGAGAAAAAGATACGGGCTGCTATATGATATATTAGATAAGATGCACCTGGGGAGGATGAATGGGAATAAGGAATTATAGCAAATAATACCTCCTACCTATCCACTGATAACATCAGAAAAGGCAGGCAGTAAATGCAAGATAGAGATGCAGCACTCTCAGAAAGACTATAGAAATTCTAGGAATAAGTTATTATAACAAATCTGTTTTAGAACACACCAAGCTCCTATTCAAGTCTTCAAGCATTAATGTTGGATCTCTACAAAAAATTGGTAGTGTTTCATAACGTAGGAGAACAATCATGGGATGGATAACATGATCTAAAAGGCTGTTAATGCTCAGAATAGTGCTGTTAATATATCACAACTACCAAAAGACACAAATTTGAAGGAAGAAGCATGAATAATCAGCTGAAAAAAGTCGTGAATAAAAGACGATTGCCATTTGACTTCTTTGGGTCAGATAACCAAAATCTTCAACAGGCTATAATATAGAACATAATGTAGTTCAATTACTGATATGACATGCAAATTAGACCTAACATGACGTTACTTCACATTTATAACAGATATTAGCTATTCTTGGTTAGAACTTATAGCATTAATGATAAGAGTTATATCAAGAAAATAGTTAGCAAATCATGAGGGAAATTGGCATCATAAAGTTGCCAATTTCCAGATGGTAGTGCCTACTTAATAGGTGGACTACCCGTTAAAAACGGGAAAAAAACTTTCCAAAGAATATAACAACACTATGAAACCAAATGGAACAAGTAACCTGGCGGCAATTCAACATCTGAAACGGTAAGAGGTGAGAGTTGCTTGTGAAAGTAGTGTATCATAATAGTGGTTACAATTAGCAATCCTAGTCTACCTTCTACAAGTCTGTTAATTCATTCCAACCAAAAATTTTCTTGAAACAATTTGTAACAGGAAATTTTCCTCTCAATAATAAAAAAAGGCATTTAATTACCTTTTCCTACCCTCCTAGTTTCTGTTTAATCTGATTGTCTCCATTTCAGATATGTGTTATTTGTTATTTTCACTGTCATAATTAATAAAGTTTGATAACAGCAAAAAGCATTAAAGATTAAAGAAGAATAAGGTGAACTTTTCTGTACCAACGTGATTGAATGCTGTGTGTATAACATCTGTATGCTTGACACTTGCTAGCAGAAGCATTTTGTTCCTAGGCAAATTTGTTTCTTTTTTTTTTTTTTCTTTCTTTTCTTTTCAACCAAGTTCCACTGAAATGCTCACAAGCCATGGAAGTGAATCATCTGCCTTACGACACCACTCTGTTTGCCTGCAAGAGGACCCTCTGAAGCTCATCTTTAATGCCTTGCAAGAGGGCTGGTTTCCGAATAACTCCACTCATTCCAACCCGATAGCATCTGTCCCAAATTTCATCATCATCACTCGTAGTTAAGGCAATGATAAATGGCCAATTGCGGCTGCGGAACTTTCGAATTCTGGCAGTAACTTCAAATGCATCTAAGTCAGGCATGTGGAGATCCAGAAGGACAATTTGTAAGGAAGATACAGCAGGTCCAAGAGCACTCAGACATTCAAATCCTGATGACACAGCAGAAACAACACATCCCAGTTTCTCAAGTAGCTTTTGCGTAACTGCCCTATTGACACCATCATCATCAGCTAAAAGAACTTTAAGGCCCCTCAAAAGAGAATTTGAATATGATTGACCTGAAGATCCTCCAGGTTCAGGAATGTCAACTACAATGGATTGAGGCTTTCGAAATCGAAGATCAAGTGACATGCTTTGTTCACAACCCTCTGGAGTTGAGATTATACGAATATCTCCTTGCATCCACTGTCATATTTTTCACAAAAAAAGGAATGTCAACCAGTGAAATGGAAAAAATATCTGATAACTAATTTCCATATGAATGTTTGGCCTAAAATTTTCTTTGGGGCTCCATTAAACTAGGCTTAAGCACTAAAGAAGCAATCACTTAACATATAATATAATACAATAGTCGGTATGAATCATGACAGGAAATCAAATATAAAATCTATCCACAACTACAATACTAATAGATAATTTGCAATACTCAGGCGACTCATTTTACAAATCTAAATCTATTGGTCTCAAATGTACAATTTCTTAAGCAAGAAGACTTTTCAATGAAAATTTTCTTCCATAAAGACTATAATAAGGATGATTTCTAGGTATAGATACAAGATTAGTTTTTTAGAAATGTAAGTTATTTCTTTTTACCGTGAAGAAGAAAGTATTAAAACCATTATCAGAATCCTGTAATGATTGGCAAGATTCTTCATATTCTGCTATTGCCAGTCATGAATCAAATGCTTCTAGAAAAAAGGCATACCTGAACTAGTTTTCTGCATATGCTGAAACCCAAGCCTTCCTCAGCTCCCCGACTAAAATACCTCTGATGACTGTGTATAGTATTGGAACTGCTCCATAAATGCTTACCATCATCACTTATTCCTACTTCAAAATTTATATTAACATATCCATCAGATGAGCTTGACCTCCATGGTCCCCATCCTTGATCATTCCTTCCCTGACTTTGATCTGCTGAGACAACACGAAAGTTGAGACACCCTCCTCCACTGCTTACATTTAGTGTATTTCCAACCATATGCAGAATAACCTGGAGAACTCGTCTCTCATCCCCCATAACATGATTAGGTAAGGCTCTATCTACTTCAACGGAAAAATTATAATCCCTATAAGCACAAAGACATTTGGCCAGACAAGCAGCTTCTTTTATCATAGAATGCAGTCGAAAAGACTTCACCTCAAGTGGGAATCTCCCATTGTCCTTACTTGAAGTATCCATCACATCATCTATCAAGGTTGAGAGGACGTTGGAAGTCTTAACCATTGCATCAACAAGAAGTTGTTGCTCACTGCCCAGATTCTCTTCCTGCATCAACGAGAGTAAACCCAAGATTGAATGCATGGGTCTTCTCAATCCATTACTCATTACCATCTGAAATGCATTCCTTGCTTGGCTTGCCATCAGTGCATCCAGCTTTGCTTGCTGCAAGGCCCGATTTTGCACCTCCAATTTCTCTCTCATATTCTGAGATTCTTCAAGAACTGCAGCATGGGAAAGAGCGACTGCAACCTGATCAGCAACCACCTTTACTATCTCAAGCTCTTGATGGCTCCAAGATCTACCATTTCCACCAGGGAGAACTAAAACAAGGATTGCATAACAAGCTGGAACCATCTCAGGTGTTCCACCCTTGAAGTTAGAAACTCTCAGCATGGGCATCCTAATGGCAGCAGCAGTCCCTGGTTCACCGTTTCCCCCACTGCTTGCAACAGCAAGTGCTGAGTCGGTATTGAGAATCTTTACCCCATCATTTGATTTAATCTCTTGTACATCTGGGTCACCGATTGGGACAGAGTCTATTATATCTGAAGAATGTCTTCTTGTCAGCTCATGAGACAGGTTCATTTGTGTTATATTCTCATTAGGCATCCAAATAACACAATTCTGCAAGTCCAGTGTCTTAGATAGCTCGACCAGAGTTGTATATAATATGGTATGCCGATCAAGTGATTTCCTAATCTCTTGGGTGAGCATCCTGACGTGCACTCCTGCTTCCGTCTGCTTTTTTATCATTCCAACTTCCCTACCAAGATCCCAAGTCTTCTTTCTCAGCATAAATTCTCTAACTTTTACCTTGAGTAGCATAGGGATGAGCGTGATCAGAGTTATAGCTGTAGCAAATGAGACCAGAGCTGTGAGGACTTTGAAAACGGTAACCGCGAGCATAAGCTGAAATGGGTGGGGGCCATATGTCCATCCATTAAGGAAATGAGTCATCCCACATAAAACAATGAATGCAATGAACTGAAGTAGCACCCATTTAAATGGGAAATTGGAGCAACTAACAAAGTAGAGGAGCTCAATTGGAATTGAGAAATAGGCTACAGCAATCAAGAAATCGCTCGCTTTTTGGCACTCCATAATGTTCTCAATGCTCCAAAATCCAGCCTCTTCACAAAAACAGCGGGTGAACCCATTATCAGAAGCTGTGACAGATACAAGGAATAATAAAATCAACAGCCCAGGTGCTAATCTCTTCAACATTGCTTTCAGTGAACTTGTTTTTCAATCCATCAAATAAACAGACTTCACTGTTTGCCCCACGCTTGTGTAGCTTAATGTGCCAAGACATAACCAATCAATCCATTCATAACAGAGCATATTAGACAGCCTTCTTACAGCCATTTCCTGTTCAAGAAATTTCTCCAATTGTGTAAACTTCCATTTGAAATGTATTGAAAACACTTGCTGATATTTATATGAAAAAAGCACTGATTGCATTTATCAACAACAGAAGAAAGATGAAGAAACAACAGGATATGCAAAAGCAAATGGCATAAAATACAGCTAAAATGCATTGGCTATCAGAATAAAGTGTCATATCACTGAGCAATCTAAAAAACATTTCTTTTCTTTTTTTCTTTCAGGGGGTTGTGTGTAGAAAGAAAACAAAACAGGCTCAATCGTGCTGATTCAACTGGCAGCTACCTATATTTATCAAAAAAAAAAAACTTGCAACTACTTATAGAGCATCAGTCTATCTACAATTCTGAAGTACAAGGATCTATACTGTAAAGGACTAAAGAAACATTATCTCTGCTACCAAAAATTAGAAAATATATAAGCACGCTACATAACTTCTTGAGAAAAGAAAAAAAAAATCAAATAGCCTAATGAAACAGGCAAATTGAATGAAAAAGAAAATGTTGGCAAAGTATGAAGTTTTGTTTTGAGTAGAAAAGTAAAATCCACTAATTAGTAACTACAACAGACCAAATAAGGCCCACATACACATATCTTTCAAGAAAAAAAAGAGGCACCAAAACTTGAATTTCATTACTTAAAAAAATGCCAAAATCTATTAGCAAGAGAAAAAAGAAACCAATAACAGAGAGGATACGCCCAAGGCTATCAAGAGAATCATAAAAAATCATGAAAGAAAGAAATGGACGAAAACTTCAATTTTTTACCCAAGGATACAACATCCTTTTTCAGATTAACACTCACCAGGCACAAATCCAAGCCTCATATCTTCCCTTCGAATCACATGCAACTTCAGATATGAACAGTCAGAAATTGACAAAGCTCCACTGCTTCACCATATCACCTCATTACTCCCGAAAACTCCAGCAACTTCAACATTTCACACCCCACATTGATATCATCAACAAATAAAAAATTCCAGCACCCCTTTTAACCACAAAGCCAAATCCCAAAAAACCCAGTAAACTTCCCAAAACAACCCCAATAATCCGGCGATCAATATCCAGCTAATAAAACCCAGTTTTTTTTTCCCCTTTTAGGAATTCAAAATGGCCACCTCGCGCCGCGCAAACAGCTAGTTCATTGCAGAGAGAAGGAAAAAAGAAAGAAAATCTCATTTCTCCTCAACCACAAAAGCTCTTCATGCACAACAAAAACCAATCCCCAAAACAAATATAGACCCCCCTTATTTGTACATATATACATATACAATCATGATGAGAAACAAAAAACTTTGTTGGGCTCTTTGCTTAGTTTTTTCTTCTCATTTTCTTTGTTTTTGAGCCCGAATTTCAAAACAGAAGTTTCCTAGAGGAAGAGAAGCAGTTTTCTTGGTAAAAAGAGAGTGAAATAGTCCACCATTTGTCTCTATATTTATGTATTTATAGAGAGAGAAACACAGAGAAAGAAAGAGAATGGTTTTTTGACGCCGCTGTTTGCTAGAGGGAAAATCTAGTGAGAGGTGGGATGTGTGGAGATGGGGGGCGGGGGAGGGGGGCGAGGATGGTGGGGGAAGGTGTGGGACCCATTAGCAGTACATGAAGAGAACCTAGACGCACTTTTGCTACAGAACGTCTTATTCATACCCTAATAAAGTAGTACAGAGTCCAATTTCTTAAGCATTTTTTTTTCTCTTTATATTAAAGTATTTCCACTTTCAGAATTCAACATTTCACGTTTCAAATTCTGATGTGTGGCATTAAATATTTCTTTTTAAAACTAAAAATATTTTTCATTTGTTGTTCAATGATTTTTTTTTTTGAGGAAATGAATTGTTATCTTCATTTGCAATCTTACTAATTTATATAATTACACTTCTAACCACATTAATAATCATCATTTTTTTCCTTTGTATTAAAGTATTTCCAGTTTTATTGTTGAACGATTTAATATTTCTATTTTTTATTTTTAGACCTGTAAAATTAAATATCTATTTTTGAACATAAAATTTTTTTTTTTAAAAAAATCATTTAAAGTTCAAGTAACGATCTTTGTAATTTAAAAAAATTATATCATAAACTCACCACTAACAATATTAATAAAAATAATAATGCGATATCTTCTTTAAATTCAAATGCTCTCTTTAATTTTTGTATTAAGTTAAAGATTAAAATTAAATTTCAGATAAAATGAACATTTAATATAATTCTGGAGCCAAATTATTTATGTTTTTCAACAAATGTATCTATTCAATGAACCATTTGGAGTTTCTCTTGTATGGAAATTATGAAGATATCCTTCCAAGTTCTTTCATGTAAAAAATAGTGTGTGTATTATATATATATTTAAAAAAAGACATTAAGAGCACATAGTGATTATAAAATGGGTAAAAGCAGGAAAAATAAATCATATTTGTCCCTGTATCCGTCCCTCGCTTTATTTCTACTTTTTCATTTTTACTTATCTTCATCCCTGCTCAAATGCGTTAATCCTCATCTCTGTAGGGTAGGGGTAGAGTAGACGATGCCTCGCTAATACTAGTTATTTTTTCCATCCTTATGAAATATTTTTATTTAGAGATGCACTGACCTAGCTAATTACATTATAAGCTCATATATAGATCGTAGTGACACGTATACTAGTAAACCTATCTGATTATACATGTATAGGTATATGCATAGGTTAGAGTAACACACATGCAATACATTGTAACTTGGCATTGCACATTATAATAAATTTTATACACAGTATAGGATTTTTTTTTAGTGAAATAATTGTTCACCGTTTTTAGATTTTTAATATTTATTCTGTTCATAATTAAATATTCATATTCATATTTTGAAATATTTAAAATTGAATGTTTGTATTTCTAAAATAAATATATTTTTTATCTAAAATTCCACTAACATCCGCATTAATAAAAAAAATTATATCTCACTAACTAATATTTCAGTAACATCCTCATTAACTCCTTTAAGATCAAAGAATCTTCCTAATTTTTAGATGAAATCAAATGTGGACATTTAATTCAAACTCTTCATTAATTTAATTGTGTTTGTTTGCCATTGTCTTTTGGGGAAGCTTTTGCTTCTACCCTTCAATATTATTGCTCTTTTTTTATATAAAAAAAATCCAAACAAAAAAGGATAGTAGCTATTAGTGAGATTGCCCTGCATTTCAAACACATTTCAAAAATGCATTTCTATTATAAGCTTTACCTCCATGATTGATAGGTGATTGAGAATCCATTTTATAAACTCATTTTTATAGAGAACATATTTTTCAAAATGTGTTCTATTTTGGATAATGTATTTTGCAAATATGTTGATGACAAAAAGTGATAGACAATCATGTCCAGTATGCTAACTCTTTATGGTCAAATATATATAGGAATAATAATAGAATACTCATAGAAGTCAATTAATTTTCATGTTTTGTGTATTTATATAAATCTTAATAATTTTGTGTATAATATATATGCACATATATAAGCAATAATTGAAAGTGGAATTATATTTGCAACTTATTATGTATATTCTAATGCAAACTCTCTCTCTCTCTCTCTCTCTCTCTCTATATATATATATATGTATGTATCATGTATGTATGTATGCATGTATGTATATAGCTGTTTCGTTATTTGATTGCATCTGCAGTTCCTATAGAGTTCTTTGGCTTTTGGTTTTGTGCTGCAAATATATATAATAGATTCTTAACTTTGGTGTTATGTTTTGGGTTGTTTTTTGGGGAATGCCTATTGACCAACTTCTTGCTGTTGTTTGTATTCTTTATTCATGGCTGTAACTCTCTTCTATTAATATATATTTACCATAATTTTTATTCATGCATCATGCATGCACATTATATGTCATAGTTACAATAGTGCATGCGTGCAATTATTTACCATGCATATAGTACTACAAAAGTTCTCCATTGCAATAAAGTTGATTTGTATTTTTATGTGTAAATACTAGTTGGATTATAATGGTCCATGCATTTGATTGCATCACAGCTTGTCATTTATATAGTAATATAAACTCTCTCCTCTAATAAAATTTGTTTGTGTTGATATCTAAATATTAATATCATATGAAAATAACTATTGTCATGTATATAGTAGTATTTTTTTTTAGAATTAAATGTTCATTTTTAACTTAATAAAAAATGTAATTTTAAAAATACTATTACATTATCTTTATTATTAATGTCTTAGTGAATCGATCACAAATTTTTAATTTTAGTTGATATCGCACCATCTAGCAAATATATCTTTCCCTCCAAATTTTGGGTTTGAGTCTCAATCTTATTTCACTTTAAGTTAATTAATAACGATTTGTTGTATGCACACAATATTACATTTATTTAAAAATAAACCAGCTCCTAGTTTGACAATAGGAAATCCATGTAGCAATATTTTCTAAAGAATTGAGCATTACACGATAATGTTATTGGACTCGCTAAAAGGTCCTACAAAGTGCTATATATTTACATTAACTATAATAAATAATAGGTATTACTTATATTCGAAAAAAGAACATCATATAGATCGAGTCACTTAAGACTTTTAGGGACAATTATTTTGTGATCACCTATCATTTCATCACAAATAATAGGTTTTTAGTGATTAAACATTGTAATTGACACTATTATTTTTATAATTGTGATGACTTACTTTGTAGTCATAAATAATTGATAGTTAATTGTGACAATGTTACAAATGTCACAATTAAATTGTCACTATTAATATATTTATAGTGTCCAAATTTCTTTTATAACGATAAAGTGTCACTTAAGTATCATTTTTTACACTAGCTTTTAAATTTTTTCAGTGTCTTTTAATGTTGTCTCAAACAAAGACATTTTTGTGCCAAAACCTTTTTTGTGAGAAAAATTTGTGACCAAAACATAAAAATGTCACACATAATTTCATTTTTTTGTGACAAAAAAATTCATCATCACTCTTTTTTTTTTGAGGGGGGTGTGACAATAATTTTGGCCATTAAAAGTTGACTTATGTAGTGTTGATCAAAAGTTGTCACAAAAATAAATTTACTTCTATTGTAACTATTATTCATAATTTATGTGATAAAATTTTTGTTATCACTTATTTATTTACCTATATTACCAAGATTATAGTCACACAAAAAAATTTAAAAACTTATTTGGGCTAAATATGGTTAAAATAAAAAATTGTGATAACCACTATAATTAAAAGGAAAAAAAACTTTTGAAAAATAAATCTTCTGATTTTCATAAAAAAAATTAAAAAATTATCAATAATAAAATTAAAATAAATAAATAATTTGTATATAATGAAAATTCTATACAAAATATAATCATGTAGAAGGCTCAACAAATTGAAAATTTAAAAACTAATTTTCAGTCCAATGCTCAATCATCATAGTCTTGACATACTAAACTTGTATTATCATCGCTAATTAAAATATCTTCATCATAATCCATTTTATCATTGTCTTCAACATTAATGATATCAATATTCAATGGATCTCCCTCAATAGTTGTAACATCTAAATCATATCCATCCAAAGATATAACATCATTATGATCACCTAATGTAAATTTCTTAAGTTTAAAGCCAAAATTTTCATTTTCCTAACATGACTATCTCTTTTAGGAAAATCACGCAAATCACGAAATTTTGTTCTAACAACAACCTACCAATTGGTATCCTTAATATCTTTAACATAATAAACTTGTTTAGCTTGAGAAGCTAAAATATATATTTCATCTGTGTGTAACTTGTATGTAACATTAACCATAGGAAACTCAAATTTGCCAATCTTAAATCCATTTTTTTTTATACACATCCCACCAATCAGCCTTGAATAGAATGACGTTATTTCTCCCATTATAATTCAATTGTATAATATTTGTCAATACACCAAAATAATCTAAATTTCATGTATCCTCATGCCTTTTTACAAGAAGAGGGAGAAAAAAAATGATTTCATCTGCATCCCAACCATTAGGAGAGCATTATGATTTAGTTATAAAAAGAAATACAAGCTATGCACATGGTCTAGGTCTTAAAGGAATAACATCAAAGTCACAAGGAAAAAGTTAGATTCTAGCCAAATTTGAAGCTACAAAGAAGGGCAAATGATCTAGACAATGAAATTGCACGACTTACTGAAATAACAAAAAAAAAAAAAAAACAGGATGAACATATCCAAGCTCAACAAGTTGCTATTGACAAGCAAGTCTTGGAAATGAAACAAGTTTCAAATGTTTTTGCACACTTAGCAAATACAAGGGTAATTCCTAATGTGTTACTCAATGCATCTCTTTCATGCACTCCAATAACATATTCATCTATTGATCCAATTAACCACGCAAGTAAAAAATTGTTATTAAATACTTTAATAGTTATCATGAAAAAACATAGTACATTTATTTCTTAATATTTTATAAACTAATTAATTCTATTTTTTTGTTTGTGCATGACACAAATGAATGAATGATTTCGTTTGGAAAAGAGTACTCGTGGAGAAATTCACTTTTGAGATATTTTAGTTTTTCTTTTTGGATAATTTTATTTTTGATATTAAAATATCCAACTTTATATCTTGGTATTACAACATTTAGATTTTTTTATTTTTACATTTATCTAAATAAAATTTTATTCAATATCTTACTACAAAAATTGAGTATTTTTCATCTTAAAAACTGTTTATTTTAGTGACAATTTCTATTTTATGGTCACAATTGAGGACTATGTTACCATTAATATAATAAAATTATTAAAATATAATATTATTCACAAAAATACTAAGAACATTAGTGACAATATTAAATGTGCATTTTTCACATTTGTAACGTAATGTGATAGACAATATAGTAACAAATGACGTAATAACGGTGACTCATAACATGTTATGAGTGACCAATATTAAACAATATGGTCACCATTGTAATTTTGTAGTGTTGGATTGTAAATTGTTTAGGACAAAAATAAATATATTATTGACAATAATTTTGTAACAAATAACTTTTATTATTGTGACAAATTTTGTTAACACTATTTCAAAAACATTAAGTGATGCAATTTTGGTCATTGATAAAAAAAATATGATCACTAATGCAATTTTGTAATGTTAGATTGATAAATGATTTGTGACAAAAAATAAACATATTAGTGACAACAAATTTGCAACAAATAATGTTTATTATTGTGACAAATTTTGTTGACATTATTTTAAAAACATTAAGTGACTTGAAATTTGTCACTAATAAAAATGTTAAAGTGACAATTAATTTGATCACTATTTCTTATAATTTTTAGTGTTAGTAATCTTGTCACAATAAATTAAGGTATTCTTACGTTATTTTTCGTCATTGTTTATTTTTTTTTGTGTTGATAATTTGGTCATAAATAAGTTACATTATTGTGAAAATAATAATGTAAACTAGTTTTGGAGAATTGTTACATTTTGTAATATATATATATATGCTTTATATGTTCTGCGTATTTACTAGGTACATTAGTATATATTTGCATTACAACATATCATGTACATAGTAATAGATCTCTCCTTATAGAAAAATTATTTGATTGCTTTTATGCATTTCAAATCACCTATTTCTCTCCTTTTAATCTTTTTTTTTTGTATCGTTTACAAAATTATATATATGTTAAATTTATAATAATTTCTATACATGAAAAACGCATTTGACAATTGTTTATAAATAGACACAGAAAGAAATAGATTGAGAAACAAATGATTCCATGAGATTTGTATACAATTATAATTAGTATGGCTTGCAATTAAGTATTAATTACATCAGAACTAAGGGACTATAGCCCATTTAGTTTCTGAACAATTTTAAGTAATTTAACATTTTAAGTTCACTTTATAAGAAATATTAAGAATTCTTTTAATTACTTTTACAATGTTTTCTAACCTTAAACTCTCCCTCGAATAAAAAATTTATAATCTCTACATAAATATACCAAGTAAGTATTTTTTAAATTTTTTTTATAGATAAGTAAATATTTGTTACAAATAGGCAAAAAAAAACGTCTATTTTGTACATGAAGTTAATTGATCGTCATAATTACGTTAGGGAGAGGGCGATCAATTAGATTAGAAGTTATGCTAATATCATGTGCATATTATTCTTAAGAAAGAATGACCAAATTGGTACTTGAAGTTATGGTAATTTACCCAACTAGACATATGGCCCTCTCCCTAACGTCATACTTATGTAAACATGTATATACATATATATATATATATATATATATGAATTCAATTCACATGAGATAATGTCAGGCACAATAAAATTTTCACTAAAGTATTAAATAAATAAGTTCTTGTACATGTTCTTAATTAATATTAATATTAAAACTTTTTTATTTTTCGTTCTTAATTAATTTTGATAAGAAGGAAGTTCTTCTTCACTAGAAGAAAAATTTGAATTCTATTCCAAAACTTATAAGATCCAATTTAAGGAGGAAAAAAAAAATATAATAGTGTCATTTTGAGTATATTTGGACAACAACTTAAAACAGAAAACATTTTTTTTAAGAATAAAAGGAAAAACCTATTTGGATAAGTTCTTCTGTTTAATGGATTAGAGGAATGGTTTAATGTATAATGAATTTTGTATATTTTATAAAATAAAAATAGTTAAACATAATTACTAAAGTACTAATTGCGTAAATTCTAAATTAGAAATATTAAGAAATGTATAATAATTATAGCGTGGACTTTCATGTTTGGAGGAAAAAAAATTTCGAAAACACTTTGAGAAGATTATAAAGAGGAAAAACTTGGGAATTTAACTTATTATTTCAAATTATACTATTATTTCAGAAGGTTAGGGACGCTTTAATATATATATATATATATATACACACACACACAACCCTCTTCATACTATAAAATTAAAATAATCATCTCCAAATATCTCAATTTGAACATGACAAACTAATAAACGTGTTCATATGACAATAATATGCTTTTCCCAAAAAAAGAAAAAAGAAAAAAAAATGACACTATATGATTTGCCTTATTTTGTATTTTTGTTGAAAGGCACATTTCTAATTTCTTCTTAGTGATCTCTTATTCTATGCTTAAACCCATTAACTAAACATGTACATTTTAATTGTTCTGACTTGTTTTTTTTGAATTATTCAGAAAAAAAAGGGGGGAAAAAAAGAGGTTTGTTCTTTGAATAATATATAATGCGAACAAAAAAATAAAAAAGTCATTTTCAGAAAGACGTGCTTAGGCAGTGATAAGACCCTCTCACTGTATTTGTGCAAGGTCATACGTAGAGAGGGCTTTTCAGTAAAATAGAAATAATTGCAAATAATACATGCTACTAACTTAATTAATAATAAGGATAAAGATTTACATTCATTAATTAATGATCTATACTACTAAATTAATTAATAATAATGATAAAGAGATAATTTTCTCAAAGTTAGAGACTTTTTTTATTAAATAAAATGTGAATATTCAATTTCAAATTAAATAGTAATAATTTTGTTATGGAGATATTTTTTTGTTGTAATGTATATCTAATCAAATGTTGTCGAATCATGACTATAGAGTTGGATGTGATGTTTACGTCTTGAAATGGGAATCTTTAGAACAATTGTAGGGTAGTGTTTTATTTAAAGCTTTCACTAATTATTTAAAAAAATTAGGAGATTCACTATCTTATATTATATCACTATTAATTATGTTAATAATTTCTTCGTTCATAATTAAATATTTATTTTTTATTTTGATTAAAAATGAAGACATTTAATTTTAATTAAATTATCAAATTATTATTGATATTAATATAATAAATTGTAAGATTCAAATTTTTTTTTTGAAAAGTAAGAGAGTTAGTGAGATGTAAATCACTTAAATTAAGGTGGTGAGTGATAAGACTTATGAATTAATAAGATATAAATTATTTAAATTAAGAAGATTGTTAATGAAATTTTAGATAAAAAATATATTTATTTAAGAAAAATGAAAATCTAATTCCGAATAAACTAAAATAGAAAAGTATACATTTAATTTTGAAAGTAATGAGTAAAAAAGATAATTGCATAACTTTTAAATTTTTTTATTAAGTTAAAAATGAACATTTAATTCCAAACAAAAATAGTATTAATCACCATGGAATCAAAGAACAAATAAATGTCAACCTGAATCTAACTATCTTTATTGTGGCAAGAAAAATCAGCATTAATGTAACATTGCAACATAATACTTGTTTTAGTAATTATTAGGGTTAATTCCAAAAATGTACCTAGTTGTTGCCAAATTAAGTGTATCATTCTTTAATAATTGTAATGTGTGTTTTTTTTAAAATGACTTTGAAAACCATTTAATAAAAACAAATACTTCTACATCTAGCGAGTGTATTTATTTTATTTTATTTTAAATTTGAACAAAGTCAAATATGGATAAAATTAATATATATCGATTTCTTAAATAAATTCTAGCAAATTTAAACATTTTTTCCTTTTTGAAAAATAAAGATACTCCATTAAGTAGAATATTTTTTAAAAATCATAACAAAATAATTAATTTTTTATTTTGGACTATGTAAATAAATATAACAAAAAAGACGAAATGTCATATAATTGAAAGAACAAAATCATAATAAATCTCAATAAACCACTAATTATTTTATAAAATAGAAATTACTAATAAAAAGGAACAAAATTTTACAACATTTGAGCTAAATTTTTAAAAATAAACTAAAAAAATCTAAATATTTTTGTTTTTATGAAAAATAAATAAATAAATAATAGTATTTTAACCTAAAAAATCCAAAATGTTTAATGCAATTTAAAATCTTAATCAAAAAATATATTTTTTTGGTAAAACTAAACTAAACAATTTTTTTTGTCAATACATATTGAAAATAAAAAGTTTGTTTGATATCGAGAGAAAGAAGTTTTTTTTTTTTAATGTTCAAAAGATTTATAAGGACATTTTTGGAAAATATATATATATTAAAATTATTAATTAAGTATAAATTACCTCACTTTTGACCCAACAAGTGACTATTTATAAATCTCCTTCATATAGTCACCCAATTTTTCACCCAATGAAAGGTGGACAAACACTATTTTTATTTTATATTTGACTATGGAAGTACTTTGAAACAGAAACCATAGGACTCCTTCTCTAGAGACCTTGGTACTATTATACCCACTGACTTCTTTGGTGCACTTCTTTCATCATTTATCACTGTAGTAATGGCTCAGCAACCTTCCACCAGAAAACTGAAGTACAATTTGTCTCTTTTCTACCTTTGCCTCTACGTCACTCGAAAAGGAAGAAATACGGGACGTAGAAAAGGGATTCTATGATATCTATCAACATTTTCTCGATATGGAACCATCATGGACTAATCCTAATTTAATGTGAAAGGGAAAAGAGGAATTTCATTTTCAAATTTAGTTAGAGTTCATATGTATATATATATATATATATATATATAAAGTGATATACATTTATATGAGTAAAGTAAGTGATCGATATTATCTAAGTATAAATTAATTTAAAAAGATTAGAGTGGTAAATGTGTTAAATGTAATCTTGACAATGATAACCAAACTAATTAAGTCTTAAATCCCCATAATGTAATCGTACATTAAGTCTTAAAATACGATTAATATTTTCTTCTTAAATCCCAAACTAATTAGTGCTCATCATTTCATTAAGGACTCAGGAACATGGGGTATCAAAAAATAAAAGAGTAGGTGATGGGGCTATATTAGCATTATTTACTATCTCATATCTCTATCATACATCCGTATCAGAAAATTCTAACCATGAAAATAGTACAGACAAAACTCTGAGAGGAGAAAAATAGTTTGTTGGTTGCGATATATTCCCAACACCATAAGTTTGGTGCCCCATACGTTGCTTACACTTCATATCTTTTTCTTTTTTATAAAGAAAATGTACTTAATAGGTAATTAATTTGAATTCAAAGATTAATTGCAAAGAATACACATTAAATTCTAAATCTTATAAAAAACTAAAAAACAATAATTCTCGAAAGCAGTCAGGGTAAGAATTAGTTTTAGGTGTTCTTAAACATTAATAAAAACTATATATATATATATATCGTGAATAAATTGAAATACACTAAACCAAACTCTTTTTGAAATACAAATTGATTCGTTTCGATTTTACGATTCAATTTAATGGTGGAGTTCATCGACACCATTCTTTCTTGATGTTAACCAGTCGGAAGAAGTCATGATAGAAATTAAGTAAAGTAATGACCGAAATATACGACAATTCGTGATCCTAATATTTTTTTTTAAAATTATATCAATAAATTAACATTCATACACTAATCCAGCCAACTGTATGGCCTCATTAGTATTTATACAATAGTATAATATGAAACTTCTAGTTGTTGTCTAGTAGTCGTTTGTTGTTAAGGAGGAGGATATTTTTGGGGGGGGGGGGGGTTGGAGGGGGGAAAGGGGGAAGCTAATAAATATTTCTTGATTGTACAAAGCCATATTTGGGGGAAAAAAGAGAGAAGAAAAATGACACAAACGTGAGAATTAGTATTTATGAAACAATATTTATTACTCTTTTCATAAATATAAATCGTTGAAAATTTATTTAGGAATAAAATTAATATAAATATGTATATTAATTTTTTATAAAACAATCATATTTATTTTGAGCTTATTTGTTATTGAAATTTTAAAATGAGAAAGATAATGACCAGTGATGATGATATGGGACGAAAAACATTACGAACTATTCATAAAATCTATAAAAAGACTTTAGAGTCAATGAAAAATTTATGACGACTTATACTTAGGGATGAATATATTAAGACAGTAATAATAAGAGAGATAAATTAAGGCAGTTTTAGCCTTGTAATTATGACAGTGGAAACATAGAAATGTGGTTCACCTTATTTGGAGAGCTCAAGAAAATAAAAGCTTTAAAAATTCAGTCTTGGTTTCGCATTCCCACCTTCACCATATTTCTTCCCTATGGGCTCACAGCTTTCTTTTTATTTTTATGAATCCTATGGGCATCAGGGCATGTACTTTGTTACCATTTCACCCACTGTTTTTGACTTGGCCTCCCCACCCCGCCCCCTCGCCGGGGACTCCGTGGGTCTTAATCGCTCCACTTTAAGGATCATCATTAAGAAATTGGTGAAATGCAATTTTCTTTTTTCATTTGGAGATTATCAATCGAAACTAGCCAACCATATCCATCACCTCATATACATTTGAATTAGGTATCTTTAATCCAATGATGACTATTTCTAAAGAAAATTAGAGAATCAACGAGTAGAAAGATCATCTCATGTTCTTCTATTGGGGAGAAAACTTACAAATATCTAGGTAGTTTCTTCCTTTTGATTATTGATGATTATGTACATTAGTGGGCGGCACAAAAATCTCACATACATTTAGTCAAATTTGTCTCAAATTCCAGTATTAGTGTGACAACTTTGATTAGTTATGCAATTATGTGTGCAATATACCACATTGGATTTTCAGCTTTTCGCTATATGTCTTTCTTCACTGTTCTTTACCATTCAAAGCTATGGCTAATGGATAATAATACTCCTGCTTTTCAAATATTCTCATGCTTTTGATATAATACTCCTCAGTTTAAAATAGATGATCTTTTATAAAAACATACTAAAAAATTTATATAAAGCTTCCAGAAAGAATATTCATAGAAATTTACGTTTAAGACTAAAATTACCATTAGGTGTAAAAACAAGAAAGAATCAATTATTAATGTATTAAAAAAAAAATACAAACTGTATCTATTTTGAACCATCTATTTGTGCCCCAAATCAAATGAGGTGCTAGAGGCATCAAAAACATATATATGATCTCGATTTTGAATCTTTCAAATAATGTGAGTCGCAGATTTAATTGGTTAAGTATGCAAACTATATAAAAGAAACTATGTTAATTAAAATATGACAGGTGTACGTCAAAGTTAAAAGAAAAAGAAAAGGAGTTGTTCCCTTGTGAAAAGTTCAAATAATAATTAACAAACTGATCTGATAAGAAAGGCTAATTGATCAAATGTGTCCTTTTATCTTTACATTTTTTGGTTATTATAATTCTTTATGTTCTATTTCATTCACAATTTATCTTTTATTTATATTTTGAATAGTCATTTTGATCTCTAAAACGGAATTTTAGTGATTTTTTCCCCAAAAGTTGCTAGTCATTATAATTCTTGATGTTCTATTTCAATCGTAGTAGTCATCGATCTAATTTTGAGTAGTCGTTTTAGTTTCTAAAAACTATTTTTTCCTAAAAAAAATAAATCTATTAATGTATATATGATATATTATTTTTCTGTAAATGTATTTTCTTCTTACTCTATCACTCTTCTTCATAAAAAAAAAATAAAAAAATTATATGATGTTTAAAACTAAAAATAGAAGGATTTTATCAAGAGGTAAATAAATATTTTACACAAACAAAAAGAGGAAAATAAGTATTTAATCATAATCATATATTATCAATTCACTTTAAGAAAAAAACCTTGAAGATTTTTCTTTAAAAAAAAAGAGAATAAATCTTCCAGCCAACCAAAAATTAAAAGATCGTACAAAGTTTTAGCTTAGGAAAGCTCCTCTTGTAATCAAATATAGTTTAAGCTAATTTTAAATAATTAAAAATTCAAAATTATATAAAAATTTAAAATAATAAAGTCTTAGAAGGTTAGAAAAAAAAAACTAATAATACAACAATACAAAATAGTAATACTATTCCCATGTTAAAAAATACAAGTCGTTAGAGCCATTTGTGTTTATTTCAAAATATAAATCGTTTTATAATTTTTTAAGAATATTTTACCTATTCTTTCTCGTAATACCCCTATTATTTCATAGATTTTCTATCACATATCTCATTCTTGTAAAAGAAGAACCATAAGTTTTAATAAACCACATCTCAAATATTCAACAAATAATATTTTTGGACGACATGAGTATAATATATGTACAAAAATTTAAAACATGTGTGCACGAATTTTTATTTCTTTCAAATGTATTAAAAAATATTAAAATTTAAATCTCTTATGTCTGCATGGAAATTATTTATAATCATTGTATAAAATAGATTTATTGTTTTTAGGAACAAATAGTTTTTTAGGGACCAAAACGGATACGTGAAAATAAATTGAGGATTAGTCGACTGAAATAGAACATCAAGAATTGCAATGACAAAAAAAATGTAAAAATAAGGAACTATTTTGACTAATATTTGCTTTTTGATGAACAATATATTACCAAATTTGCCGGAACTTGCGACAAAATTTTCACAAAAATTTCGTTTTAGAGATAGAAATAACAACTCAAAATATAGATAAGAGACTATAATGACCTAAAAAACACTTTTGGCCAATTAGCCAATTAGAAATTATAAAAGTTCATTTCAAAGCCCAAAAATCATATTCAAATTGTTGTGTTGAGAGCTGAGAGCTCCTGGAATTAAGAAACTAGAAACCGAAGATTTGCCTCTTTTAACATCTCGAGATCAACCTCACTTACAAAGGTGAGTGCTGTTGCTCAAATCTCTCCTTTGAATCGATCACCTCTTGTCACTTGTGTACAACAATTTAGGATATTAAGAGTAGATTTTAATTTTGAACATCTTTTTACATACTTAAAAATAGTAAGTTAATTAATGACAAACTAAAGATATACCACAATTTGAGATGCCGGGAGTGGATCCCAAAGTCTCCTAAAAAAATTAAATTACTAGAAAACAAACTTAGTGAAAGGAAAAATCTAAACAAAAAAGTGAAAAGAAGTAATATATACCTTCTTAAATGCATTTTGATAAGTACTTTTATCGTGGGCTTGCTTTTATATCTTATTGAATGGTTCTCATGCAACTTGACCTTTTCATCTTTTCTTTACTTCATCAAAATAGCTGATGGATATGGCCAGATATAGAAGTCTTGATATCCTGCACACCTGTGATGAGATTTAGGAGATCGTCTGTCTCTCTTTGGTCAATATATATGGCTGTCCTCGCATGCATTGAACAATCTCTTTCTGCAATGAAATGGTTTGAGGATGTTGAATGAATCTGGACCAAATGGATGCTAAGTAGAGTAGTCGTGATCAACAACCAGACTCTTAAATTGAAAGGAATTTTGTTCATGTATTCATGAACATAGTCATATTCATCTCTTTCAATTCCCAACTTTACCAGATAATTAACAAACATAGAAAAGGTCATCGATCTTTCTCAATTAATCACGTTTTCCTTATAATTCCTTTGTTCAAGCAGAGAGAATCTCATGAATATCGGATAAGTACCTCGAATATTTTCAGACGCGGATTATCATAAGAATATAAATTGAACACGAAACTTAAAAGTATAGTAAGATCAGATACATGCATACATCTTCTATTCTCCCGAATCGTCGAGGTTTGTAGTTGTTGGGATATGCCCGAGAAGTCAAGAACGTAGGGCCAAAGCCAAAGGTACAGTTTGCAAGACAATGTTAAAAGTGAGAATTGAGAAAGTGTATAAAGGAATTCTGCAAGCTGCATTTGCTTGTTCTTGTGTGGACAAAGAACGTGAGTAGGGATGGGAAAGTCAAGATCATAATGTCGAACACCATACTTTTTGATTTTCATATATCTTCTCGTGTCGTAATATGTGAGAAATTGGAGTTTTATGAACATTTTTTTTATATATATATATTTTAAGGTTTGCCCATGAAATTTGTACCATTTCTTTTAAGGATTCTGTGTTGGAGAGGCCCATATAGAGAATTTGGTTGGCCGTACCACTTCGTATCAGGATAAAATTACTGTTTCATCCTTTGATTATTACTATGTAAACAACGCAAAACAAAAATTAGAAGGTCCATAGACGTGTTTAGGCCCTCTATATAAACAGGCTGACTTGTTCTTTAATTTCATGAACTAATTCTTTTTTTTTTTTTCCACAACAATGAATGTAGAAAGCTGATAGAAACTTGGATATTGGGCTCTTTTGCCCCAAGTTCGACAGGACCTATTGGACCTCAAGATCCGGTACTTTAGACCCATTCAAGTTTTACCCGGTGAGAATTATATTACTCTATTTGTTTAAATTTAAATGTTTATATTTAATTTTAAGTAATTCAAAATAAATAACTATTTTAAATAATAAGTATATTTAATCCAAAATTTTAAATATAATATCCTTGATTTTAAAAATTTGTATAGCTCGAATATATTAATGGGCAAATGATTTTTTTTTTCTTTTACTCACATCTAGGAGTTTAAGTCTCAAGTCCAATATACTCTTTTTTCATATATGTAATAAAAAAAAGATATATATATCTCCCACGTGCATGTGATTTGACTCTAAATTAATTACATGAAGAATAGTGATAATTTTTATGCTAATTATTTATGTGGTAATGTTGGAGATTGATCACGGGGGGCTTCAAATTAATAACACCGAGTGTAAAATATGTCATAAATTTTTGAAGCTGGTTAGAAGACTTCAAAAGTATAAAGTATGATGATTTTGTGTCAAGAAATGAGCACTTAAGAAAAAGAAGTCAAGACTTGTAAGTTGTAATGGAGGTATAACACTGATAATTTATAGTCTACATTTAATTTAGTATAAGAATAAATAAAAGTATTTGAAGTTATTATTAATTTAATTAATAGTGATATTATTAGTTAGTGTAGTGTTAGTGAAAATATAAATAAAAATATATTTATTTTTTAAAAATAAATATTTTAAAGTAAAAATATTCAAATTTCAAAGGCAATGGGTATTGCATCTTAAATCATTTCCAACTTTAGGAATTGATTTGAACTCTAGACCCGTAGCTAGCCACGAGGACTGTGATGGGCACCCAGCATGGGTGGCTCCTTCGAAATACTCCACAAAGCTTCTTAGTTCTGACTTAGTAAATATCGCATTTCTTTTTACTTAATATAAGAATTAAAAGGTGTCAATTAAATTATGTGAGTTGGAATTTAGTCAAACTTGAGAATAACCTATTGGATTAAAAAGTGAGAGTTCAAACTTTTTTTTTTTTGAAAGGCAATATTATTGATAGAAATGAGAGTTCAAACTTGAGCGGATAATTATCAAATTTAGTCTATTTTCAATTTTTATGTTAGATTCATTATTATTATTTTTTATCTTTTTAGATTCATAAATTATTTTGTATTTCAATTTAGGTCCTTGATAATTTTTTAATCTTTTTAAATCCATAAACTATTTTTGTTTCTTCAACTTTGGTCCTTCATCATTTTTTTAAAATTTTTTTTATCATAAACTACTTTTGAATTTTCATCCTGGAAAGACCAAATTTGAAAATAAAAAATAGTTCAAGGATCAAAATTGAAAAAATAAAAATAGTTAATGGATTAAATTTTTTTATCAAGGACCTAAGTTGAAAAACAAAAATAGTATATAGATTAAAAAAAAAAAAGATAATGAAGCTAAGCTAAAATAAAAAATAGTTCATGACTTAAATTTGGCATTTTTCCAACTTGAACTGACCAAGAAAATAATAATATTATCAATTAAAGAATTATATAAAATCAAGAATAGATTGGTTCAAAGGTAAGTTAAATGATCGAAAGGAAAAAGTCGAAGCAATCCTTGCTTCATCTTGGCTTTCAAAAAACAAAGAAGATGAAGCATTATTAATGTATTGTAAATATTCTTCATCTTCATAAACTTTGATTTTTCTATAACGAAGCATTTAACCATTAAATTGTTAGCTCAATGTCTAATTCATGACTATTTTATCATACAAATGAATATTTAAACACAAATATTGGCCAATACATGCATGGAATTGTTCTATTGGCATATTAGTTTTCCCCTTTGTTTTCAGTCATTTATCTTTAATGTCCCTAATTATCATGGTTTAATTGGTCAATACCTTACGCATAGATGAGGCCAAATAGATATATATAGCTCCATATGGTGGTCTATAAATAACAAGATCTTCCAGAAGTTGCCAGCAATAACGCATTAGAAACATTATACTACAGTGATGTTTCTGGCTTTGCAGTAGAATTTGCGAATACGAAACTCTTAATTGGAATGGATATAGCAGATCAAGAAACCACACCCAAAAAAAAAAAAAAAATAGAGGCTTGGGGAAAAAAAAAAGAAATAGAAAATGAGTGGTATTTAATTTGTGATGTATGAAAAATGAGAAAAAATTGGAGAAATAAGCAAATTATCGTTTGTTTCCCAGTCTGCAATTATCAACTCACATGCTATACCTAAACTGCATCCTAGGCTCCAAGGTAAATTGTTTCAACTGCATGTTGTAACAGAGATTATATGTTTAGGAACTGATCAAAAGGCTTGAAGAGTGCTTAGTGGTTGAAATAAGGTTAAAGATTTCAATGAAACGAGTATATATTTATGCAATATGCGAAGACAGGAGAGTAAATTAGAGCGATGAAAGTCTTTATTGCTATTCCCAAATTATGTGTACTTCTAGCCCTAGAATTTTTCTCAGTTTTATTAAATGAATTATTAATCCTGGAATGTATAGTTTGCAAAACAAAAAGGGTATAAAAATGATATACCTCTATTCTATCTTATACTCTTCATTGAAACAATCATGTACAAAGCAAAGTACATAATTTCTCGAGGGAGATTTCTTTTACCATTTCTTTCCTAAAAGATTTTTCTCACAACACACAAACACATATATAATTCTTTCGTGTGGCAAATACGCATAATTTCATTGCCAAATTAATTTCCCTTGTATCAACAACGTCTAGAAACTGGAAAACCCGAAGACAAATAAATCTTGGATATTTTTGTCTTCACTAAACTGAAGAAGATGATGAACAGTATATAGATTAGTAATAACTTTGGTGGATTTTGGTGGCAATATATATATATATATATATATATATATGAGGCAAACGTATTGAGAGTCCTTGTTATTCATCAAAAAAGAGAAGAAAACAAAAGGTATTGAGAGTCATTGTCAATAAATTTTATCTTCTTCACAAACAAGCAAAAACATCATTTTCTGCAGTTATGATAGTAGCCCAAATCCACAAGTAGCAAGACAACAAGAACAGTCTTCTTACCTACATCAATCACTAATGCTAAGAAAGAGAATCATGGATTTCAATGACTATAATTAGTGGATCAGAATCTTAAACAACTGAAATCATATGCATTGACTTTTAACAGAAAATCATAGTAATATTTTCATAGTCTGACTCTGCTGTAATAGGCATGCATGCTAAAAGCTACTCAGAAGGGCTCAGAGAAAATTAAGATTAATGTTTAAGAGACATCAATTGAAATATTGAAAAGATCTATTTTCTACACTTTAAATAGCATTTCAATTGTAGCATTATTAAGTTGTTTAATTTGTAGGATCCTAATGTGCACAGTAATTGAGAAAAGCACATGCGACTGTGTGAAAGAACTCCTTAACTAAATTTCTTCAGTTTTGTTCTTGCAAATAGGATAAAACTTTTATCAGCATATGGGAGAGATTCTTTGCATGCACATAGTTCTTGTTTAACATAGGAAACATGCATAGCGATGATAACTCAAAACTGTTCTAGGAAAACAATAAAGTTGTGATGATCGATAATCCCTATTCCAAAATGATCAACCAAGATGAGGAATGATTAGAACTAAGCATGAGTTTTCCTTAATTCGAATCCTATAATTCCTTGTTTATTAGGCATATTATAGGACTGTTCTTTACTTTTTGTACTAACATGAAAAAGAATCCTAACATCAAAAGTGAGAGCAAGTATTATTCTTCAAACACGAATAATAATAATATGCATGGAAAGGTTTAATAGGATGTTGTGCAGTGAAGTTCTAACAAGAAAAAGGCTAAATGATATATAAGAAGTTCCATCCTTCCATCCCGAAGTTCATGGAAATTACCTGCTTTTTTCTGTTGAATTATCAAAAGCCCAGATATGCTTGCAACTCTGAGAGTGGATAACACAGTTAGAAAAATGATCATCGAAGAGATAACTTGGGAGTGACAAGGTCAAAGGATAACTTTATTTGCCAAAGTGTGATCCCTAAAACGGCAAAAATAGATAGATGCAAGAAAAATCTAATCTAATCATGAGGATAATATGGAAACAGTAAGCAGAAATGAGAAAGATTTTGAATTTTACAGAAGAATCAGAAAATTCGGGCAAAAAACAAAAGAATAATAATCAAAACAATTAATCACAAACATCACTAGCATTCATAAAATTCACCAGGCATATATGAATCTTGGATTTAACAACTGAACTTTATATATATCACTAATATCACACAGTACCTCAAGCATGTTCATCCCTTTTCTTTCTTGAGACTTCCAGTGAGTCCAAGTCAACATGCTGGTGAACAAAGCAGTAAAGACATAATATTCAAGAAGAAGAAATGAATCTGTTGAATCAACTTCGCAACTATTAACAAGATGTATGGAATTCATAAGCAGTATATATAGGTTAATTATGGGTAATGGCCAAGACGAAGCTCCAAATCTACATCACTTTCGTTCCTATTATTCAATCTTTCTTCATGTTCAAATTCCCTATGAGGAGGCCCTATTCTCAGACTCAAGCTTTGATCCATATGGTAATCATGAACATGGTCTGCTGGCCTTGGAGACGGCAAATCAAAGTGATGATGATAACCATGCAGATAATTACTAGGGTTTGATCTCGGAAAGTAGACTTGGTAACTCATATATGCTCCTCCTAAAGCAGTAGTATACTGGCTTTGTTGATCATTTGAAACTGGCGCAAAGTACTTGGAATTGGTGTATTCTTGATCTTCTTCATGGGATTTATTTGCCAATGATATTGATGATGAGTGATACTCCTGATGATTTTTCTGCTTCGCCTTGGCTTTGTCTTTCCTGTGTATATTCATATGTCCTCCTAAGGCCTGTGCGTTAGTGAAGCCTCTCTTACAAAACATGCACTCATAGGACCTACCAACACCGGTGTTATCATCGGAAACTAATTTCCCCGGCTGATCGATTTCTTCACTTGAAGTGTAGTCCATGGAGTTATTGCTTTGCTTTCCAGATCCCATAGCAAATTAAAGAAAATTCTTGAAATTGCAAAATTAAGTGAACAGAGAGATATATGGATAAAGAAAATTATAGAGACTGATCTATATATGTTAATAAGAATTTTATTAGGGCTATGAAAGAGAGATCCCAGGGAGTATTAAACCTTGCGTTTGTCGCTTCACTGGTATCTGTGATGATGTGGACGTAAATGTTAGGGGTTTTCCTTCTTGTTTTGTTATATTTAGCCGGCTCTGAGACGTTCTTTTCTAAACAATTTATTTACTCCTCCAACACGCACGCATAAGTGACCAGGTCTTTGATCTTATATTTTACACAGCTAAATTAAGTACAATCAGATTTTGTCCATTTTTTAACGTTTAAAAGAAAAAAGAAAAATACTACTTTACAGTGCTGAGAGAATGAGAGATGGTTTGCATTTGAGATTCACTTTGAGGATGTGATAATGCAACAAAGATATATGTATAACTTCAAATATCTTGCTTCTGGGTCAAGTTTTCATGCAAAACAACCATATTTTGGTTCATCTCTAATTTAAAATTCACTATCTTCTACTACTTTTTCCTCTATCTCCCTTTTTATAAGTCAGGTAGAAGAATATTCATGCAAAATAGGGTTTTTTTCTCTTCTAACATACATTTATTTATTATGTCTTTAAATTTAAAAAATAATATATATAATAATAATAAAGAAAGATAATAGAAATAATAATAAATAAGGATAATATTATAAGCAAATGGTAAAATATGTATAAAAAGACTTATAATTAGAGGGTAGAAACAAGAAAAAAGGCCATTGAACTACTTATAAAAAAAGACGGAACGAATATAAATAAGAAACCGTTCATCAAATACTTTTTTTTTCACTTGAATTTACTTTAAATGCCAAAAGAAAAACATGATCAAGATTGGAAGGCGATCGCTGTGAGTCCTGACCAATTCTCTTCTACTTTAAGACCAAAGCTGCAACTTTTGACTTGGTACTCAACTAATGTTACTATCTGCCATGAACTACAATCTCACACATATTTAACTAACACCAGCTCAACAAGAACTGTGTCTAGCAAATGGCCTATTTTCAGCTATACGTATGAATGTACTCGAGGAAACACACACGCCATCACACCATCTCAAAGAGGGGGAAAAAAAAGAAGGAAAAAATGCTTTGAACTCTCATTTCATTTCAGTCTTTTCTGAAACAAAAAGGGATTTTCAGGACATCACAAATGTCTTCTTCTTTCTATAGATTCTATTTTAGATAGAACAGACGGCCAAATTACGCGGTTTTTACAGGTTTAGGATCATAATATATATATAGACACACACACACACACAGTCTTGACCATGTCCTACGATGAAATCACTGCTATAGGACAGATATATTTTTGCAAGAATGAAAATTACAGAAGTGGTACGTACTGATTCCACAACCTGCTCATGGATAGCAGGAGTTGAAGGTCCAGAATGGAGTTGACTTTTACTCAACCTGTGTCGTCTGGCTGGGGATTCAAAGCCACATCCTAATTTATATCGTCAAGAATTTACTGCAGACATATCTATCCAAAAAGGTTTACAAATCAATATTTTCTTTTGGATTTAGATCAAATGACGATAGTCCATTTTTCTCAAAGAGATGTTATAAGCTTCTTCAACATATAGTATGATTAATTGCTGTCTAATCTCGAATCCTATATGAGTTTATCTAGAATCATTATCATTATTATTATTATTATAAGATTATGAAAAGGATATCTAGAATCATTATTACTTTGGAGGATAATTAACCTCTTTATATGTTCTAGATTAAATTTTCTCCATTCATAGTTTGTGTGTCCTCAAAAGCGAAAGGGCAAAGAAAAAAACTTAAGACCTCTAAAAGCACGGTAGACTAAACATTTATTAACTTTGTAGTACGTAATGTATTGACATTTTCATTTTATAATACACATACATACAAAGACATGAGATTGTAAATCGGACTTTTCTTCTTCTTCTTGTTTAGTAGGAAGAGAGGGATTAAGGGAAGGGATAGATTTTCTTTCTTTTTTTTTCTTTTTCTTTTTCCTCTTTCTAGTGAAGGAAGGTACAATTTTTTTAGTGCATGGTATAATTCATGCAACATAAGAGAAGTACATATACTCTCATTCAAGGCCTAGGAATTCTTCTTGGCTATATCGTACGTCAATGAAAAGGGAGGCTTTTGGTCCATTTAGTTTTATATTGGGCTTTTCTTCACTGGTCAATAAACATTCTTGCATGTAAACACTTGAAGTAAAACAACTTTGTAGTCCAATCACATCGTCAAAGCAAGGGCATTATGGTTTGATTAATGAGATTCTACCCTTCTTGTCTGCGGCTACGGCCCGTGTATTTGCCTGATCATTATTTTTTGTTTAAATTTTTTAAAAAATTAAATTTAACTCCGATGAAATTTTAATTATCAATTTGATTTGATTGAAATCCAATCAAATTTGATCTGATTTTGAGATTTTTTAAATTAATTTATTTTAAAACTTTTATTTTGAAATATTTAAAACAGATCCAATTGAGAATAAAATTATATTAAATATCTATTAGCTTTAACCATGACCGGTTCTTCTTTTTCCCGATTTTCCATGGATTTTGGCTATGCTTATGAGGTTTTGTAAGAATTTCTGTTCGATTTCACAAGAAATTCGATTTTAATAAAAAATTATAAAAATTGCACGCACGTCAGGTGTGTGTACTCTTTTGGTTTTTTCTTAAAAAAAAAGAAAAAAAAGAAAATGTCATACGTACCTTAGCATCTATACACTTTACCACGTTAAAATAACTTGAGTGTTAAATTATTGATGTAATAATCATTATTCTATGAGGGTGGGGGGGAATAGATGAAAGCTTTCCTTATTCTTGGCTTCTGGGAAGGAAAGAGACTCACTCCAATTAGTGTAGAAGTTGTTCAGCAAGTAAAAAAATCATGAAAAGGTGAAGTTGCAGTCTATCTATCATCTTTGTTGATGAAAGCTATGCCTTAAAGAATGGTATAGGATGATGTGAACTTGAAAATGATGTACCAAAAGCTTTCTTTATCCCATAACATCTCACTTTCATTTAAATAATTGTAGATTGACAATTCCTTTAAATTCTAGTTGCCTCTTTCATTTTCTATCGTCACACTTTTTCATTATGACCTCAAATTTTTTTTTTAAAACACATATACTTTCATTTCCCAAGAATTCCTATCTCCTTAAACAATGAAAATCAAAGTTCTACTGTAAGAAAAATGTTATATTATGATACTTGTTTATTTTAAATATTTGTCGTATTTTTTTGTATTTTGAAAATCCTTTGCGTAAAACTAATTTTAATTGGATTTGTAAAATGGTATTTTTAATATTTCTTCTCAAGCAACATTCATAGAATTCGAACATTTTATCTGAAAAATGAGAAAGTTGAATTAAAACATAAATGGATTTTCTAAGTTTGTCTAACAAAATAACTTATTTTAATGACACGCAGGGTCAATGCTATAGGAACTGATGGATGTTCAACTAATAATGATAGTCATATTCAACCTTTGACGATATGAATAATAATTTACCAAAACGGCAAATGACACATTCCTCCAAAAAAAAAACAAGGAAAAATGACATATAATATTCCTCATTTGAAGAATATTGCATTTAATTTATAAGTATGTATGATATAGCCACATTTGGTAATGGATCTCGTACCACTAAGACTAAAGCAACTTTATTATTTTTTTCCTGAAAAAAAATGCAAAGAATAAAGCAATCTTAAACTTCAAATTACCAGGTGTTCTTTTACATATAATTCTAGTATCCAACTAAAACTTCTGAGTCGAGCAACAATTCGAACTCTTACATTTAAGATAAATTTCGATGCCTCATTATCATAAGTACCTGTGAGAGCCTATACAATTTGGACCTAAAAATAGATAAATTATGATATAGTCATGACCAAATAAGCAAGTGAGTGACTGATACATCGGTCAATATATAATCTTGCAACTGCATATTCAGCATTAACGACCTTGAAAGGTTTCATAAGATGGGCCATGATCGTGCATACAGAAAATGAATGCAAGTTAGATTAATGATGGGAGAATGGAATTGATCATTCTTTGACAAAGGAAGAATTTGAATGTATCTCTCTCTACCCTCTCCCAAGCTTTGTTCTAGGCCTAGTTTTGTCTCTGGTCCAATCTCAAGTAACTCAGAGCTCGTGCATGTATATGATGAAGAAGTAAAGGACATGACGTTAGGGCTAGCTAGCAAGTTCTTCTTCTATTGCCAGATCAAGTTTTTGTACTGATGGTTATGATTATTATAAGTACCTGATCTGACTTGTTGCTCAGAAGCAGAAAACGAAGTTTATATATATTGATGGTTGTAAATGAAATGAGATTCTTTCATCAATGCTCTCTCTCTCTCTCCTTTAGCAATCAATTCTCCTGGATCTAGCTGTTTGTCTCTCTTCTGGTTCACTCTCTTTGACCATTTCATGGTTGGGGTATTGGAACTTGGACTAATGCAAGGTCATATGGTTTTAAACAACACTAGTTAAATTAGGAGTAAATATTAAGGTAGAACGTGAAAATATGATTCTGAACGTGTAAAAAAATATAATAATTCAAGAAATTATTTTTTATTATTTATTCAGATTGTTTAATATTTACATACAAGATCTTGCTTAATTTATGAGATATATATAATTATTACACTTGAAGCAAAATTAATGGTTATAGGTGGTCATTATTATAAAATCCCAGTCCGTGGTATGGGCTTGCTATGTCTACACATCTTATCAGGAATGATGAAATTAAATTCTAGCTATTTACTCTCTTGGAATAGCCAAAATCACACCTTTCAACAATATTTTTAGTAATAAAAGTGGTCTTATATGGTCCTTAATTAAACCTTGGATTTATGTAGTTATCCAACATATGAGCTTTTGGCATATGACAAAGCAATATATATATATATATATATATATATGCACACACACAATACCTATCATATTTCCAATCAAGGAAAAGAAACCTGTGGTCATGAATATTATTGGTTCATGTAAATTAAGCAGCAGTATATATAGTCAAACAAGCAACAACCATTAAACAATCATTGTTTTTTTACCCGATAACTTGGAGCAATTAGTAAAAGATTAGGTAATGTGTAAGCAAAGTTAGGAATTCTAACTCTTATTTGAAACGTTATATAAAAAAAGATTTAAATCAAACCTCCACTCTCGAATTACTCCCGAATTAAAGTAATTGACTCTGTAACCTCTCTTCGGATCAAACTCTGAATTAGTGGAGTTCAAAGTTGTTCTTGATAGCTGGAGATTTAAAAAAGGAAGAAAGAAAAAGAAAAGAAATCGTTTATAAAAGTCGACCAGAGGACTCATTCCACACTTCAACATGTTATACCCCAAAGGAAATTTGGACCAATTAATGTTCCGATTGTCTAAGTAAAAAGTTAAACACCAAACTGTTATTGACCAAGTGTGCATTCAGGTTTCCATGGTGATGAGGTGAACTATATAGAAACGAAAGGACAGAAAAAGAGGTTGGGATGGAGGTATGTGAATGAGTATTTAAATGTCCTGAATACTATGTTGGGAAAGAATGGGGGTTCTTTCAGTTTCTCTGATATACTTTGAACTGACCAAAACACACATTTCTGTTTAAGGAAATGTTATGATGCCCTTTGACACCCCAGACATTGTCGGGAACATGCAAGCTATCAGGTTTTGGGAAAGGCATCGAATGACCCACAAAGAAATAACAACACCCCTTAAATCATTGAAATGGCCACCACCATCCATAGTATGAATGTCTTGTACTCAAGCACGCAGACAATAGATTTCTATGATAGAGATTGCTTTTCTGTATATTTCCATCTTCTTCTTTACTGGTCTTTTTCTGTTCTTAAGCTCACTCCTTTTTACTTTTTGTTTTTTTGGTTGGGGATGAAATTTAACGCATTTTTTGTGTTTAAATCTTGTTCTGTTCATTAAATAGTTGTTATTCACATGTGAGACTTGATATTGAAAAAGTTGTAAAGTTGTAATTAGCTCACACGTGAAGGGATGAAGAGAACGTAATAAATTAATGTACAAATTGTTCATCTCTCTTTATTAGATTAGTTTTTAAATGAAGTAAAAATTTGACCTATAAATTGTATCTATTTTTATTGTCTTTAACCTTTTAATTAAGTTTTTAGATGAGGTTTCCTGTTCAAATCTTGTTTTTGTGTATAGAGTAGTTATTTTCCCAATACGTTGTTGGACTGGTAAAATATTATGCTGCTGGTTGGATTTTCACTTCACCATTCAGAAAATTATTACTGCTTGTCTTTGAAAAGAAGATGTACTGTTGCATGCAGCAATGCTCATAACCTAATTAATATCTCTTCCATTGCATGTAATGAAAGCACTGTGATTTAGTACCCATGGTTGGACACAAGCTGTGGCTTGTGAATCCTTTAGCTAGAGAATTCTCTGGCATTACAGTTCATGCTACTCAAACTTAAGACCCTTTACTTGGAAAGTTTCCGAGTTATTTTCTTTGTAAGTTCACCAAGGTAGAAAGATCTTTGTACAAGTTTTCATGATTTCATTTTTCACATAGTTGATGTAAGGATTGAACTTTAAGATCATTTTAGATGTCAAGTTATCTATTACAATTTGTGTTTTTTTTTGCATCTATAGGATTTCATTTTATATGTTTAGGTAAAAATTTCTTTACAAAAAATATGAAACAGGTATTTGTCAAAAATATTTCCTTTTTTCTACTCACATATGCATACATAGCCATACTAATTGAAATCTACATAAAGTTTTTAGTTACCTATAGGCCCCAGGAATGTACGACTTCTGTGTTGATGAAATGACTGCAGATGGAGGCGAAATACTTGGGAAAATCAAAGGGTTCATCCCAAGTCAAATTGAAAAATGTGCTTTGGAAACAAAGAGGCACTTTATAATTAGAATTATTCTTTTGAACATTCTGAAAGCAAAGAGCCTCAAATATTAATTTGTTTCCAACATCCATTCTGCTAGAATATGCTTGCACTTTGTCAGAAAGGTTTCTTTTTTCTTTCCCTTTTTCCTTTAATCAAAAACATTTAATTTCTAGTAAGGTTTAATAAAGTGGTACACCATCAAGAGAAACAATCACTTTAAAGATAACCAACTAAGATATTTTGAGAAGGTCGGTAAAAAATTATTAGAAACTCAGATAATATCTTCACCTTTTCATAGTTTATTGTCTGGTAACAATAGTTCTTAGAATAATAGGAAACCATTAGTTGGGCTTCTCTGCACTTGAATTTTCCTTTCTTATTACCTTTTGTTTCTTGTCACATTTAATTATTAGGCGCCACAAATTGATCATATCCTTTAGCAAAATGTTAAAAAGAGGAATAATTTCGTTCCCAATATATATATATATATATATATATATATATATATTGAAAAGAATGAAGGGGCAAAACAAAAAAAAAAACATGTGCTGACCAAATTAAAATCAGTGCAAAAACTCCATCAAGTACATATGATAAAATAAGTTGAAATTTTCATAAAAGATCTTCAGGCTCTTTGGCTCAGTTACATGCAAATGATCATAAAATTGATAAGGGAAATTGAACTGACCAATATTCCTAACTAATTCTAAAATCAAATTAAAAGTGACATATTCTAAAGTGTCCTCAAGTAACGCTCTAATTCGTACCTTAGAGCTCTATAGAAATCTTATATCAAGTAGTATATCCGAGTCGAAGTTCCAAATCCAAGTCTTCTTTTGCCTCACCAAGTAGCCCAATTTCCAGCTCCAGTCGAATGATTTCTGCTTTGTTCATAGAAGTGTCTTGTTTTTCATGTTTGATAGAACCCAACTTTTCAATATCAAAAGGTCTTTTAGTACCTTTCATCTTTGTGCAATCATCAGTTGCCACTGGAATCCCATGATTCATTTGAGGAGCAGTAGTTGCACTAGTGGAAAATAGATGAGGCAAAGTGGAAACAAAAGGAGGAGGGCATTTTGTTGGAGGGCATGAAAATGGTGACGAATTAGTGGTGGTTGAGAAAGTAGGGTTGATGTTAAAATTCATATTAGGGTTTGAATCAAGATTGAGATTTGGAAGAGAATTATTGGGCTGCTGACCATCTATTATTGGAGATGATTGTCTTAGTCTTGCCCTATCTCTTCTATGAACATTCATGTGACCTCCAAGAGCTTGAGCAGATCTGAACTCTCTTTTACAGAAACTACAAGTATAAGATCTTGGAGGCCATGATAACACACCCGGAAAATCTTCTTCACCATAGTAACAATGATGATGATCACCTCCCTGATCACTACTCAAGTCCTTCAACCTCATCATTTTCATGCTTCTTCCACCATAGCTCTGGTGTTTCAAACTACTCATACTAATTAATCAGTAAGACAACAAAAGAAAACGAAAAAATGATGAATATTCTTTTGAGGGACAGGGAGAGCAAAAGGAAGGAGAGAAAGTGAAGTGGGGTGCAAATGGGAAGAGGTTTGGAATGAAGATATAGAGTTTTAGAGAGTTATAGTGTGTGTTCTGTGTGAGAGAGAAGAAAAATAAGGGAAAGAGAGTTCATAAAATTTCTCAGGCCAGAAGTTGATAATACCATTGGGAATTAGGGATGGCATTAAAAGCAAAAGTTGCTATTGGAACATAGTCCTGCCACAGATTATACCTTTTTGCTAATTCTGGGCAATAAATCGAGTGGATGTTCTTTATTTCTCTCTTCACTGTATGCTCAATCTTTATGTCATATAACATTAAATTCCCAATTCATCTCTGCTCATGAATTTATATGTTGCATGTCCATTGCACCAATATTAATACTATGTATCAGATTCAAACGTGTTTCCTCGATAATTAAAAAAATTTTAAAAAGGGATTCAGGTGTCTTTGTGTGTGTGTGTGTATATATATATATATCCCCTGTTATAGAGTATGCATTTTCCTAGGATGTTCTGATACATTAGTTTCATTGTTCAGGTAACTCACAAACATTGTAAAACGTTAACATCAATATGGTAACTTCTGCCTATATGGGAAACTCTTCTAGTTCAAAGCGGATTGAAGAGGAATAGAAACATTTTTGTATCTTTTGAGTTCAAATAATACAAAAATATTAACATTTGTAACTTAGTAGGATGCAAAACTTATCATATTCTCTAGACTTTCATTTTGTTTGAGACAAGCAATATTTCTACTGAAGCAATTATCTAGTCCTTACCCTATGTGTAAAAGCATCAAGATCGGAACTCAAAATGATTGTTTAAAGGAAATAAAGAACTATAATCATATGTCACTCAAGAAATTTTCTCTAGAATTGGATGAGGAAATGTACCTGGCGGATAATTAGTATTATATCCCACAGGTATCACCTCTTTTGTCATCTTTAATCACTATCGGAGAATATTAACAAAAATCAAGAGAGTATTAATGCAAAATTTAGTGTGAAAAAAAAAATTAAGCAAAAGCTAGTATTCAATTTGATGTGTACTTTTTTTTCATCTTGCGCCTCAGACAATATTAGAGTCCTAGTGCCTAGAGTGCGCCTTGTATTTGTATCCCGACAACATTGGTACTATGAACCAAATGTATATGAACTTCCACTTAAAATTCATACAATTCATATCATCATTGAAGCCTTTTTTCTTAGTTATAAAATCATGCAATAACTGGAAAGAAAGCTTAACATTGTTTAGTGGGTGTTTTTGTTTTTTGTTTTTTTTTTTGGCTCGGGATTTACATCGGTTGTGTATACGAGCCATGATGACTAATAAGTGGGGCTGAGTTACTTTATCTTACAAGAACAGTGACTGCAGGCACAAAGTGTTTTGATTCAAGAAAAGTCTTGATGAACAAATGAGTCTTTACAATGCCTTAGATTTCGAAGAGAAAGGATATCTCAGTGAAGCCCAGATTTCCTTTCCATTTTCCTCTGAAAAACAAGGAAAGTTATTCAGAAAACCCAAACAAACAAAAGATCGTTCCTCAAATAGCTGAGATTTAGTGATTGACTGGTGGCCAATAAGATGCTGCGATTCCATGCTATATACAGTGCTCCTGCAACAAAGCTAAACTAGCCGAAAGTGCAGTCATTACCTTAATTATAATCTGTATTTTTCTTGTCGGAAAAAAGGTTTTTAGATTAGTATTAAAGTGGATTGATTATTATTAAAAGCTCAACCTCAACCAGAGGTTGCGAGGAATTAGTTACTAAATTTGTGTATGACAAAAAAGAAGAAGAAAAAAGATCCTTCAAAATTTTCTTATTATTTTGATTGACAACGGCAGGGGAGGTACTTTTGCATCATGATTCTTTTTCGAGTTCTTGAATTTTGATTCTCATGAGTTTTCAATGGCTTTATGAGTTTTGCCCCACATGATTACTTTGATTGTTTATTTATTTATTTTAGTTATTTATATTATGAATAACCATATAAATTGAATGCCTAACTTATAATCTTATTTAGGAAGATGTCTAAGTTCTTAAAGAAATGATAGTAATAGAATAAATGTTATTACTAATACTTATTAGAATTAGTATAACAATAAGAAAATAGAAATAATATTTCTCAAAAAAAGGTCAAAAGATATCGAATGATTTTTTATAAAAGTTTTGATTTAATTATTTTAAAAAAAGAAAAAAAAAAGAGAGAGTGTGTCGGGCCTCATGAACCGCGGGCCAAAACAGATCAAGTCCATATCAGCTGGGCCAAAACGGACCGAGCTAATTTAGCCCGCTGTGATATAGGACTGTGATTTACGAACTCAGCTCAGATTTTTTATTGGCACTAACCACGACGACTCATATTTCCACTACTAAGTACCAAATAGATCTTGTAACCGGTTATTTTTTTCTTTTTCCTTTGGTTAATGAAGTGGAATGCATAGTCTGAAGAGTCATTTTTTTATTATGAATGATCTATTTTAGTAGTATTGTTCTCAGTTTAGTTTCTCGTAGGGAAATCCATTGGATTAGAAAAAACATAAAGAAAAAGGTAATATCGAGGTAAATCTCACCTTGCTTCCTATCCCTTTCCACCTCTTGTCTTCCTCTACCCTCTTTCCAAAAAAGAAAAGAAAAAGAAAAACAAATTTATCCATGTTAATTTTATATTAGAATCTAAAAGATACAAAAGAAAAAAAGAAAAGAAAATAGAAAAGGTGTAAGCTAAAACTTAGTCCCATTTAGTTTGCCTCACAATTATTATATCATCTTCAACTGTCCCAATGTAACCTGTTAAAATAACTAAGATGATTTGTATAGTTCCTTCAAAAAAAAACAGATGATTTATCTCAAAGTTATCTATAAATCACCTCTAAATGCTAAATGCTAAAGGCTAAACGTTGAACTCACATAAGTCACCTATAAATGCTAAATGCCAAATTTGATTATTCATTCTATTCTGCAGCTAACACAAATTCCACAGGCACAACCAAAATAAATCAAGGTGGAATATTTCATTTCTTTCCAAGTATTAATTACATGGGAATGAGATATTCTAAAGACAAGATGCTTATAGCAAGAACAGCTGATTCAGCAGCAATGGACCGTGGAACCCGACCCTTATCCTTCCTAATGAACATCCCTTCTATCACAGGGTATTGCATAACAACAATAAAGAGCAAAATGAAAGCTTGAAGAAACATTTCATCGTAGTTTCTTCTGCTGCAAATAATATTAGCAACTCCTATGAGTAAAGCAGCAGAGTTTAGAATCACCAGGGTACAAATTGGAATAATGAACATTCTTGATGCTTGAAAATTTAACTTTCCCAATCTGTAAAGTTTAGATCCTTCTTCATCAATTGCCTTGTTTGTTGGCAAGAAACTGGCCTCTGCTGCACCAATTTTCCCCAAAATAGCACTAATACTTCCATAAAAGTTGCTAGTAATTGACTTTATCATCCACATCCTCTGCTCATATACCCATGCCCAAATGGAATGCCCACTGTGAATTACCTCATGTATAATTTTGAGATTTGAAGAAATGAACAGGAATGCAAATACAATGGAAAATGAATTTGATACCTGGAAGAAATACAGAGCAAAGACATGACAGAGTAAGTTAAGAAATTAAAACCAAGAATTGATCTTGCAGATTAATTTGATTCAATCTAATCCTTTTAGACATACCGATGGATATAAAGGAATGTCGCGAATTAGACAGAGCTGAGGTAAGATTGCTAAACACCAATAGGGCAAGCAATAGAAGGGATAATATGCAAGTTGTGCAAAACAAAAGCTCTGAAGAATGGGCATTCTTGATGGTCCATAAAGAAGAGGGGTATACTTTGAGACAGCAGCTTCGACTAAACCGGTTGACCAGCGTGTGTTTTGAACCAAATAATCACTAAGATTTGTGGTTGCTGAACCTAAGAATGCAGGTCTTTTGGGATCAAGATAGACAGAGTTCCATCCTTCACATTTTAACATGAAGCCGGTGAAGTAATCTTCCACCACAGTAAAATATCTGAAACCTACCTGCCATTTGAAGAAAGGGTTAGGAATTTTAATTGAAGGAAACGTCTAATTTAGGAGATTGTAGGGATTGCAAAGCCTTTTCTTTTCTTCCGATTGAAATAATGATATTAATGTATGTACTGTATATTTACCTTAGAAAGTTTTAGGAACTGCCATATCTTGACAAATTAAGCATTCCTAGTGTAATTGATTGTATGTAGATACTATAATGTATATATCAATGAATGAAAGCAATGCAGAGTGCTGCAGTTCTTCTAGCCACGCAAGACATTTTTTATCACATTAGAGCAAGAGATGTCCACTAATTAAGCTTGTTAATTCAAAATTCACAAGGGGAGTCATAAATATATAAATTGTAACCCTATCTCTGTGAGCTTAAACTTTTAGATATGGTCAAAATTTTATGCCAGAAAAGGGGAGGAGAGAGTGAAGAATAGTTTGCTGTTAGTTTAAACTTTTTATCTGTGTCATTCAAGGGAAGGTTTTCAAGATAGGTACTTGCCTGTTTTCCCCATAAGCTATGTTTTTCATAGTCACACGAAGCTAAGATTTCGACCACCTGGGGCAAAGAACTTGACACCTCTTCCGCATTAAGGACATTCGGTTTGGTTTGGTAAAGACATTTGATGTATTCATGGGATGGTCCAAAAGTCTTGCGAAGCTGACCAAGATCAAAATCTATCCAAAAAACCACATTCGTTGGTGAGCTACATTTCTAAGAAATCAATTGCTGATTCTGCAATGATTATTATACCTACCATCTTCTCTAAAGGAAATTCCGTTAAGTGATTTTCTTTTGATGTAAAAACAGGTCCCGGAAACTACTGGTCCTCCGACTCCATCGAACCCACTCCACCGTGCCTGAATTCAGTCCAAGTAGCAAAAACAAGAAATAATTTTCAGTCCCTAAAGAAAGCCTTGGATATTGCCAAAGGTAATGAAGGATTAATAGTTCTCTCCTAAAATCCAATACCTTAAATGCGAATCTAAGCTCACTGTCATATATATCATTCTCACAGATATTGTGGAACTTTTGTGGGAATTGAACAAATGCCAGTTTGGGAGATATTCTGTTGTCAAGGTGAAAGCACATGGCCTGCCTTGCCGATGTTGGATCATTGGGGTACATGTCACAGTCCAGCACCAATATGTAAGGAGAATTGCTCACCATCGCGGAGACTCTGAGCTGCAGGCAAAGAAATATTTAAAGAAATTTTAGACCTCAACACAAACACTTGTGAACCACATAAATTTGCTAGCTCCTCTTGGAGGGGTGCGATGGGAGAGGGCATTAAATATTTAATAGATAGACAGAAATATAATTTATGCATTTATTCGAGGAACCAAGGAGAGAGACACGTACTAGTACATTTAGAGCTCCGGCTTTGAAATGATACGGTTGAAAAGGCCTTTTTTCACGAGATACATAAACAAGGAGAGGCATCTCTGCACCATCTACAATAGTATCCTTAATAACCTGCCAGAGAATGAGGGATTTTGATATTCAAATGCCTACTTAATAGATTATGAACATAAGATTGTAAATTCATAAATGATCCTTCAATTCAAGGAGAAAAAAATTTATCACCTCAATCTTTGGAGGATGATTCTTACTAGTAATGGTCCTTGCATTTTCTTTAAACTTCTGCACTCTATCCTTCAACACATCATATTGCTTCTGCACCATTAATAAAGACCATCAATGTGTAATTTTACAACTGGAAAAATTTCATACTTGGTATATATTTTTAGTTATTGACGATTATTTTGAAATTTTTTATCCCGATTATTTTGAGAACCAAAATTGTCAAAATAAAAAGCATCAAGACTAAAAATATTCGAAATAATCATCTATGATTAAAATTGTCTAAAGTAAAAAAAAAAAACATTAGGGACTAAATAAAATAGTAAATTAAGTCTTCCACAACACAACATTTGACATAGAATCTAACAAAAATGGTGTAGAACAAGAACCTCGAGTTTTCTCTTCTCGTTCATGAACTCATTGCTGTTGAAACTGCTAGGACAATCTTCATCATCTTCAGCAAAATATGCTTGGGGACACCTAGTTTGAATCCCATATTTCCTGCAAAATGGAAGCCATGACCGTGCAAACTTCCAAGCTTCTCTCATAGCAAACAAAGTCACAGAAGAGCCACCATCATCTGAAAGATACACATGAAGCTTCTCAGGAGGATAATCCAAAGCCATAGCTGAGATAACAGTATTCATCACTCCAACACTAGGCTCTTTAATTGGATCTGCAGTGCAAATAAACACATCAATGGAAGGAAGTTTATCATCCCCCGGTAATCGTTCAGGGAAAACGGTCCTAGAAATGGGACGCCATCGATATGCTTGGTCAAGAAGCCAAATGAAAGAGAGCATCAACTCAGAAGCAAAGACCAGAACACGTGGAAATATGATCGATATTTCCTTGGTATTGGTTAGGTAATAGAGATCGGTAACTCTATAATATATCAAAGCCATTAAAGCAGTTCCATGGAGGAAAATGTGAAGCCTGTACATGATCAAAAGAGATCTCTCAATATGGCAAGCATGAAGAGGAAGTGAGTTCTCCATTTGCTTTTGCATCTGTTTTGAGCTCTATATGAGTTTTTAGTTTATTCTTGACTCTTTCTATAATTATACTGTGCAATAATTGATTCTTTGTGATCAAATCATGCCAAGTGAGTTGCGGGTCTGATTTTGTATCTATGTAAGGTCGCCTTTGCTTGGAATTTTCTTTTTCTTTTTTCATGAATAGTAATATTTTGTCACTTTTTAATTCAAGTGAAAAAGTTAATGTTTTTTTAAAAAAAGTTCAAATACAACTGAGATTATTTGCCCTAAAAAAATACTTCAAAGTGCCTTTCCAAAAAAAAAAACAAAAAACAAAATACTCCAAACTTTGGAGTGCACAACTAGTATTGAATTTCTCTATCTCTCAATTTCTCTTTTCTAAATAGTTAAGTTCCACACATTTTTATTATATTAAACTTTTAAAATAATTAAAAAATTAATATGAGAGGTCATGAATTCTAAAAATTATTTTCACAGTTCAAACAATTTAATGGTTATTAGGCAAACAATTGTGTTTCAAATAAATCATGTTTTCCACCAATTATAAATTTACCACTCTTTCTCTATTTTTTTTTATAAAAAAATAATATTTTATTGATCAAGCACTCAGATTTACTCTAAATCGTAACAAGACAACCCCTTAGATCCTTTTCAATCATGAATGGGCATTTGTCAAAACTAATTGACTCAATTAACTAATTAGTTTTTTTCAACCACTCAGAAAAGAATGGGGCCAATTCTTATATGTCAAGAAAGCAAAATATTGATCAAGACGCAACATAGCGAGAAACGACAGTAATTTCCACCATGTGAGAGTGACATTTGGAGTTGTATTTAGATAAAATTTTCGCCTTTCCAAAAAGTAAGGGTGTTCATTCGTTTAATCATTTGATTTTTTTATTTTCATTTTCTGTCTCTAGATAAACCAAATCAAATTATATTAATCATAAAACTAAACAATCAAAATATTTCGATTTGGTTCGGTTTAAATTAAATTTTTCCATTTTATAAATTAATAATATAATGTTTGATAGTAAATCATTTGAAATAATTAATGGTTACAAAAAAAAATTCCTTATAATAAAAATACATAAAAAATTAAATCTCATGAAAAATTGAAGTTAAAGTATCCAGTATAATATTCATAACATTTTAGTAAAAATAAGACTTGTCATTTGATGAATTTTAAAACTTCCTCATCAAAGATATCTGTCAAGAAAAAGAAGGATAAAATTAGAATTTGAATTGTATTAAGAATCTAATTTTTTCCAATAATTAAACTATAATTGTTGAATTGAAGTGCTAGAGTTTTGAGTTTTGACATTTTTTCATTAATATCTCAACCTAATAATAATAATATATTATATTAAGTTCGGATTTTCGATTATTCAAAATTTCTAAAATTGAAACAAAACACCAAATCATACTTTTGAAAAATTTCGAATATCCAAATCAAATAAACCGAAAAATCAAACCAATTTAAAATTATAGATTGATTCGAATTGATTTTTTGGATAGGTTTGATTTTTGAAGGCCCTTACCAAAAATGGTGGGTTTTGAAATGAAAAGTGTTCTTTTTTTTAAGTACAAGGGGTAACAGGTAGGATTAACGGGTAGGATTCGACTGTACGAACTCGTGAATTGTCAATTTTGAGTTGCCTAATAATGTAAAGTACTTCCACATATTTTATAGCCACAACACTAATTAAGCTCCAGCCTGAGTGTACCAACATCCCATATATTTGCTTTAGCCTTCAGCCATTCAGTATTTGATGTGGATGTTCTTTTCATTGCATACCCGTCAAGACTGCCGCCCAATTTGTCGTGCCAGTGGCTAGTGGCACGTGGCCTGCGTTTAGTGAGAAGCATCGTAGCGGCCCTCAGCATTGTCCATTGTAATTTCTATGTGTGGGTAGTCAAAACCCAATCTAAATTAAAACCCTCCCTGCCCTTAAACCTCGAGTTAAACTAAAACCCAGTCGCAGACTCGCAGGTCTCTCTCCTTGTGTCCTTGTCCCTGTGTTCTCTCCGCCTCCTCAATTTCTCTTCCCCGCCACCGCACTTTTACATACATACTATAAACAATTTTGCTATATTTATCTCATACTAGGGTTTATTTCTTGTGTTCTACAGAGTTTATAATGGCGACGCGGTCGGACGCTCATCATGTTAAGTCTCTGAACAAATCATCCGGACGCCAACGCTTTGTTGTAGGCTATTTTTATCCATTTTCTGTCTCTTTAGATATTTGTTATTTTTGGTTAATTTAGCGTTTTCCATCAATTTTGTTAATACATATCTTTTTTCTATTATACTGTTAATTTTCATGAGTTTTTGATAATTTTGGATACTTTTTTGCAGTTCAAGAAGTTTTCGCAGAGAATTGATGAGATTAATATAGGTGTATACAGAAGTTTGGAACCTTTAAATGTTGAGCCATCTCCAGGTTCCTCATTTTTTCGTGACTGCCTTGTGCACTGGAGGGTAAGTATTAATTTTTAAATAATTTTGATGGAAATTTGTTTTTTTAAGCTGGTTTTTGTTAATTTGATTTAAATGTAGAGTAAGTATTAATATTTGACTGCTGTAGCTGCGTTATAGCTTCTTCCTAGAAAAAGACAGGAAGAAAAGATATTTGCATGTTTTTCTTGGATGCGCTAAAGAGTTAGTTTGACTAATAAAAGGAAAGAAAAAACAAATTGATGGCATTTCAAATTTGTTCTTTAAAGTAAGGAAGACTAGGTATCACTCTCATATTGAGTCACATAGCCAAGTATCATTAGATAAGCTTCTGTGATATTCCTTTCACGCTGTTCTGCTCTTATTGTGTTTGAGATTATTTTACATTGGACATATGTTCAAACAATTCTTGATATGTCCATGTCATGCCATTATTGTTTTTTCCATAACTAACAAATTCAAGCTTTTATGACATAACCGCTCTTTTTGTTTTACGTAGTCTTTATATGTTGTTTTTAGTGAAGTGAACACATCTTTCAATACATTGCCATCTTTTATTTAATTATTTATCTTCTGGATGAGCTGAAAACATTTTTAGCTGCATGAGTACTCTCCTATCTTGTTGATTTGCAAAATAAAAAACTACTTCACCTGCTGCCAGACTGTGGAACATTTAAGTTCTTTGTATATATGGATATAATAAGACCCTTTTGGGATTTCTTGTGTAAAGTTTTGATTGACTACTTCCTTTTCCTGACAAAAATACAGGAATTGAACATTGCTGAGGATTTTATTTCATTTTATAATGAAATGCTTCCGTTGGTACAAACTCTACCTCAAATTTTATTGCAAAAGGAGTTGATAGTCTCAAAACTTCTTTCTAGATTACAAATGAAAAGCAGGCTATCACTTGAGGCAATACTCAGGTATCATTTCATGATTCTACTCTACACCTAAAGTTCTTGCATTAACAATTAGAAAATAAATAAGATTATCAAGCACAAGTTCCTTCATTTTTGTCTTTCAATCACCTGATTTCATCTATGTTTTCTTATTCATTTGGTTAGAAAATTTAAGTGAAAGCACTAATATCCTTTTTTTTAAAACTTTTTCTTTTGTTCTGGGGGGTAGTGTTTGAATTTCATGGAACCTCAATTTTAGGTGGACTGGCCTAAGACACTAATTCACTAATCATGTGTGAAAGGGCTTGGATTTTGAAATGCACGAGGTCATGATAAAACTGCTATATAGAAGTGAGTGAGAAGGATTTGATTTTGTTTTATACAATTTCTTGCTACTCCAGTTATTATAAGTTTGTCCATTCTGTTACTGGATTAATTTGCCAATTTTGAACCCATTAATTCCCTAGTTGAATGGACTTCTGAAAAGTTATTTTCTAAATCAATGGAAAGACCAGAGAAGTTACGAGAAACAATTAAGGGTGTTCTGGTCATATTTTTCAAGCTTTCTTTAGACAAACTAGAATCTTGAAATGGAAGAGAAACATACATGATATTATTGAGTTAAAAAGGGTGATCTTTAGACAAACTAGAATCTTAAAGTGGAAGAGAAACATACATGATATTGTAGAATTAAATTATCTTACTTTTAGGCAAAAAAGGTTTTCCAAGTATATCTTGTAAATAAACTTGCACCCAACTTAATGTGCTGGATTACTGTGGAAGCAAACATGACATCTTTTATTCAGAAAATGAAAAAACTAATGCTGTTCTCTTGGCCAGAGTAGTATCCTTTTCTACTTCTCTCTTTGATGCAAAACCATGAGAGATGGGAGTGTTGCTTATACAAATTAGGGTAAAATAAAAATTATTATTATTTTAAATGAATGGCCATTCCAAATATGTGCTGTTTTGACAAAATTTTCATGTTCTTGTAATTAGGTGGTTGATTAACTAACAATTCCAAAACCTCGATTTCACACAGAACAAACTTATGCTTGAAACGACTAAGGTCGAAATCAGATTTTGTATCAGTTGCTTTTGATGGATAAAGTAGCTATACAAGATGATGCGGCTTTCCGATTGATCACATGTTTTTGGTTTTGTTACTTCATTTCTGATTGTTTCTCGTGTTGGATATGTGGACTTACGCAGGTTGATAGCTGCATTATCTAGAGATCTTTTGGAGGACTTTTTACCGTGAGTTCCTTCCATTGTTTAATGATTTTGTATCTATTAGATTTCCTTATTTTCGAGCCTTGATGTATTCCAACTTTTTGTACCTTTCCTTTTCTTTTCGAACTGCTGCTCCTTGATTTATTTGTTTTCCATGTCATTGGGAAGACCCCAACTTTGTAAGTATGGTATTGGATTTGCAGGATGCCACTTTTCTATTTAGTTTGGTTTTGTTAAAACTTGTACTTGTATTGAGCAGTCTCTATATTTGTGCCTTAATGCTATGGAAAAGGTTTTCTAAAGTTAGAATAAAATGTTACTCCATCCATTCCCATTGTTATCTACATTTCAATTTGTATTTTCTACTTTCATGGAAGAGGAAAAGGATGAATGCAGAACCATTGCCAGATGGTCTCATCATAATTCGTTCAAGATAAGATGGTAAAATGGAAATTTTCAAATGCTCTCCCTAATTTCTGTGTAAATGATGTTCTGACCAAATATCTTTCAGAGAGTTAAATTGGTAGTTTTTTCAACTAATATTCTATAGAGTTAAATGATAAGTCAAAATTAATATATAATCCCAAAATAATAATTCAACTAGAAGAGTTTAAAATTAGACTAATTATTGAGGTTGAAAGTACATGATAACCTGTTAATATGTCCATAAAAATTGGTTAAATGTATTTGTTTTAACACTTCTTTTTAGGAAAAACAAGAATTGTTCATTTATATGAACTGAATAAGTTTTAATCTGACTTTTTTTAAATTTTTTTTTGAAAGAAAAAACGAGTAGTTATTCATTTATATAAGCTAGATAAGTTGTAGTCTAATTGATCCTCGAACTACCAGAAATGCAGTTTTGCCCCTCAAATAAAAAATGTTCAGCTTTTATCTTTAAACTCTTAAAACATCTGGGTCTTGCATTTCCGTTGAGTTCTTAATGGCAAAATCCTACGAAAAGGTAGGATCAGGACATTTTAATGTTTGAGGGCAAAAGTTTAAACGTTTTTTAGTTGAGGGGAAAAAGTTGGGGTTTCTAGATAACTTGAGGTTATGCTGGATCTTTTACCTCAATAGTTATTTATTTGTAACATATGAACATAGGCTAGCTAGTTGACTTGTGGTTGAGTTCCTGGTTAAATACTTTCTCTTTGAAGTTCAGAATACAAAGATTTCAGTGCTCATTTTCCAGTCATTATGCTTCTTTTAGTTTTGATAACTGTTTCTTATATTGATTTCCTTTTCGTTTATGGTTGATCCAGTTTTCTCCAGAGGATTGTGATTGCCATAGTATTTCTTCTCAAAAGTGGTGCTGATAGGGAACCAGATATAATGGAGCAGGTGAAATCCATTTAACTTCTGATAACCATTGATTGAATTTTGTATACTATCTTATTAGGAGCGAAGTGGATTCTTAAAAGTTTTCTCTTTTCTCCTCCAGATTTTCACATCGTGGTCATACATCATGATGTTCCTGCAGAAATATCTGACAAAGGATGTTGTTCATGTATTAAAGTAAGTAAATACTCTGAACTTGCTTTTCTATTTAGTTTGGCAAACAATTCTCTGTTTGATAGTTTAAAGCATATATGGTGATTTATAAGTTCTGAACTAATGGTTAGTATTTGTTTATGAAATTTTGATCACTTGCTAGAACTTTACAACCTCTTCAATTTGAAATGTATCTTCTTCTCTGATACTCTGAGACTGGAGATGTCAATGGGGTCTCATAATTGCATTTTGCAAGTTTATTGAGCGTGCCTTTTCTGATATCCCTCTATTCTGACATTGCTAATATATACTAAAGTCGAGAGAAGATTCTTATTCTTCCTATTTGTCTCACAGAGTTACATCAAGGCTGAGGTTTTATCCTAAAGATTATGTGCAAGAATTTATGGCCGAGTCTCTATCATTCATATTGAGGAATGCGCCCCTTATTCAGATTGAAAGAGGTAATTCTACTTTGTTCATTTGCTGTCATTTTGTGACTCATTTCTTAGTTGCTTAAGATGAACATAGCGTTTGCTCATGAAAATAATGTTTTATTTTGCTTGCCAGCAACCTTCCACGCAATATTGTATTAATAACTGATTCCCAATGGTCTAAGCATTCCCATTTATCATATTTGTTTCTTTCCTATAAAAGCATTTTTTGTTCTGAGCTCGTATTTTCTTTCTTTCTTGTATATGAAATTCTGTGTTGTCTTGCAAATTTATGCTACAAGACTATTGAAGTAGGAGCATAGAATACATTAATAATGTTGACTTGTGGACTTTGTCCTGTATATGAAAGTGCCTGTATTGTCTTGGAAATTTATGCTACAATACTAATGTAGGAAATATAATACATCAATAGCTATTCACTTGTGCATATGTATGTGTATCTCTTATTGCATGCGTTCATCAAGTAGACATGTATCATGCTTTTTACATGTGAAATTGTTCTTTTAGTTTTAAGTTAATTATTTTTTTATTATTTTATTTTTAAAGTAAAGTTTTAACTATTATAATGGATCAGGTATTAAGAAAGTCCTATGTGACGTGGCCAAGACGCCATCAGATGTGAGAAAATACAGTGTTAGTGAATTGCTGTGGTATATTTTGAGGGGTACAAATTCAAGGTTACATTCAAGAGCACAAGAAGTATTGCGACTTCTGATGGACAAGTCTGTACATAATATTTGTGGTCAGCTAAGCGAAGGTAAAGGCTTTATCTATTATATGTTATTATAGAGTTTTCTACTAGCCATTTCTTGCATATGTCAAAGTGTCTTCCCTCAATTTAATTTACAAGTATGCTTTGAACTATAACAATCTTATATGAATGGGACCTTAAGCTTATGTACAAACTGAGGTGTTTGAGTCATTCATTAATTAAGGGAAGTAAGGACCAAACAAAGGCTTATCTCATCTAGTTATTTTAATTAATGAGCAAAATCATTAGTGAGGTTCATGAGTGGTGGGAGTGTGAAGAAGGAGATATGAGAGATAGGGTAGGATACAATGTTCAGATTAAGAGGGAAGAGAAGGGGAAGCGTATTATAGAGCAAGAAAGGAGAAACAGCAGCAGGATGAGTAAGGACAAGTGTGGCAGGTGGAAGGAGGGGAGGATTGGTATGAAGATGAGTGAAACGAAGTGTTGGAGCTTGGTACTGAAAGAAAAGGGAAGGAAGAGGAAGAAGATTGGAGCAACAGAGGAGAAAAGGGAAAATTGGCATTGATACTCCCGTTTCTGTGTTTTTGGCTTAAAACACCATACAGTTGTGATAGTGTGCGTTTGGAACATAGACAGATTAAAATCTAGATTTTTTTTTTTTGGGGGGGTGGGTGGGGATTTAAAATCTAATCCAAACAGAAACCCAGATTGGTGCAATTAGGCGATTGAGTTCACAATCTCCAGCCACTAGAAAGTAAATAAGAGGCTTTATGAATCTTCCACTGATCTTTCTGGGCCTAATTCCAAGATTGAAGCTTTTATTTGAAGAGATTGTAAAGCTTTAAGTATCTACATAACATGTTGGTGACCTGAGTGTGGAACTTTGAGTTGTGTATTACTAAAAGCTTGTATTGTAGATTCGGCTCAAGCTTTTAGTAATACACAACTCAGAGTTCCACACTCATGTCTACAAGCTTTTAGATGAAGTTTTGGTGGTAGTTTAATAATATCTTGTATTTAAGCACAGATGATGATTTGGGCTCAAGCAAATTGTTGGGCCATGATCACTCTACCTTGGTACTGTTATTAAGTTCTTGAAATCATGTCTATGTATGGAGGGATGCATGTATGGGATAATTTTTTTCATATGAAGGCTTTCCTGTATGTAAGGTTCTTCATGGATTTTTGTCCTTTCACAAAATATTTTTCTTTTTCCTGGTTACTCTGATACAACTACCCATGGATTTTTCTTTGCGTACTAGCTTTACATGGGAAGCAACTTATAGATACTGTCTATCTAGCAAAACTGTGATGATCTAATACAATCAGAGAAGGGGAGGATTTCTTTTAGGTTTGAGAAGGATTAAAGTATGAAAACAGGAACTCAAAATACAATTTAATTAAGGGAAGTTCTGCAATAAAGGAAAAGATTTCTTGCGTTGTGTCATTTTTGTGCTTATCTCTTTTGCATATGAATAGTGTGTTAAAAACTCATGAGATGTTTTAGGACTTCAAACTTAGCTGGTATGGGAAACTTCTTAGGAAGTGCATTTCTTGTAGTTCAAATCATTTTACAATACCATACAACATTTGTTGTTGCTAATTTATATTTTGCAAAATCTCAATTAGCAGTTACTTGTCATTTTATTTGAATGTCTTGTGAGATTTTGATGAGAACTGAGGTTAACTATTCTGTTGGAATTTCATATAAATGTTTGGCCTTAATGAAGGTGGACTCTAGTTGCAATATTCATGGGAAGCTACTAAAAGGGTCAGTAAAAGTGGTTAACATAGATCTTAGGAATAATTCTCTGTCTGGAATATCTTATGATTTGCCTAAAGAGCAAAAATGTAGACATCAAGGAGAGGATATCAAAAAATGTAGTCATGGTTTCAATGTATAGATTACTCAAAAGTGTGGTAATTTTGTGGTTTGTTCTAACTTATTTTTTCTCATTTGCTTTCTGGTATCTGTAGGTTTAGATCCTGTTCTTGAAGTTCTAAATTCCTTTTTCCATAGATTGAGTGTGGAGTTAGAGCCTGCAGATGTAAATTTGCTGTGGAATGATTGTTTGTTTAGAGAAATAGAGGATTCCGTTACTAGTGAGTGTACAGTGCAGCTTAACCGCCTTCTGTCCCTGCTTTTATCTACTATGCAAAATGGATATGTGAAGAAAATGTCTGGTAAGATATCATCCAACCTTTTATTTTTATTTTCTTTTTCTGAATTTCTGGTGTGATATGACCAACATCTTCTTATTATCTTCTTTCTTCAGGGGCCTGATTTTGTTGTCATGCTTACTTTTTTTCATTTCCTGACCTCTTTATTTTCTTCCTTATGATTTTTTTTTGGTCTTTTACAGATTACAAGCCAGTGCTTCAGTTAGTAAGGTTGCTTGTGGATACGCATGTTACACCTTGCAATCAGGAGGCTGAAAACCAATTTACAGAACTAACTGATAAAATTTTGCATTTAATGCTTTGCGTGCTTGATGGTCTATGCCATTCCAATGACTTGCCGAATCTTTCTTGTATTTCGGATCAGTGGGCTCCAGTGTTCAAGTTAAGGAACACTAGGTAATGCGTTTAGTAGATAAGATTTCACAATTTCTGGTGCTATTACCCCATGGCCCTCCCCCAAAAGGAACACTAGGTGGTGCTTCAAACCACCTCCTTTTCTCAATTTGAGTCTTACGAGTATGCCCCTTGGTTTCAGTTTATTAACTTTCATTAAAGGCCTTCTGCTCAAGGACGAATTGGTTCTGCGTGTTTTCCAGTTGCATATAGTAAGGTGAGAAAGTGATACATTTTTATGATGCTGTTAAATCTATAATGGCCATTCTTGTACATTTCTGAAAATTTCCAACTTGATTTCAGTGCATTGAATGGTTTGATAGAAATTTCTGGCGAAGAAGCCATATACTTAATGCTAATCTTCTGTGAGAAACTACAAATGCCTACATCTGGATTATTAGATGGAACGCCCAAAGAGAACCTTTCGGCAATTTGTAGTTTTGTGCATCAGAATTTCAGCTACTGGATTGGGATGATCGATAATGCAGTACATGGGAATTTATCTTTTCTTGAATTTCTCGAGGATAGCTTAAGGTTAGCTCTTCTCTGGGGAACTATCAAGTGCTATCCATATATAGTTGATGCCCAGGATGGTCTGTCACCACTGATGAACTTGTTAAATGCATTAGAGGATCTTCTTATGATTGAATGTGGTAAGAATTTCTTGCATTGCAAGCTTGGCTGATTTCATATAATCAATTGATATATTGGTAGGTAATTGCTTGGAAAATAGCATTTGAACTCCAGTAATTATAGTGCTAATTATATTTGGCAACAACTCGATTACCTACCTGGATAATAAGTCTCTTATTTTGCATAGAAAATTCTATGGTTATCAAAATGATGAAAAGATGCATGACTTCCCATATGATATCAACGCAATGATTGATTTGTTAAAATCTTCAATACAGGGTTTCCGAAGCGCATTTGGCAAAGCCTAATTGGGGCTACTCTGGATTCTTATAGAAAAGTGCTTTATAGAGATGGAGCTGGAAATGATGGCTCTGCAATAAGAAAATTCCTGTATCTGGCTAAGAAATACAGTTCATCTCCTCAAATATTATCTTCTGTAGCTGATATGTTCGATTCTCTTTATGGGTGTGTTTATCTTCTCCCGTTATTTGTCTAGGTTTCTGTTTCCAGTGTTTGTTTGATAATTTTATTGTGATTGGATTTTCTTTATTGGCTTCCTAGACACCGCTATCTTCTTAACCTTATGTATTTTTCTTTGAAGATCTATGGCTGAGGCACAGCATAGCTGTAAAACATTTTGCCCAGAACTTGAAGCTGTTAATTTGGTAGATGCATTAAAGACATTCAGTGAAAATCTATGCCACTCAGATGGATTGCTTAGGCTCTCAACCTTGAGAATATTGTGCCATTATGAGCCATTGAAGCTAGAATCTTCCTCTCTGGAACAATCTAATGAGGAGATATTGGGAGATGGTGTTTTGCAACCACGCCAAATAGATGACCAGGATGCTAATGTATGATCAATACTCTTCACCTATGCTGTGCAATTTCGTTGATAGGTTATGATGATGCTTCTTGTAACTGCAGGTCCTGGAGCTCCTCCTTCTGATTGAGGCGACCCCACTTTCAGTTGGCACCAGTAGAAAAGTTATTCTTCTCTTGTCTAAAATTCAAAAGACTGTATCTGCCTCAAGGATAGCTCGGGATTACATCCCTGCTCTTTTATATGGGATTATTGGCATCTTCCACAAGCGGTTTAGCTATTTATGGGACCCAGCTATGGATTTCCTTGCTTTCCTTATTAACCAGCATTTTGAGACTGTATGGGACCAGTATATTCAGTATCTTGATCATTGTGAATCTAGGTTCCTTATCTCTCGAGATCAATCTGGCAGAATGGAAGCTGAGCTGCTCAACATGTCAAGCGGTGTGTGCAAAATTATTCAGTTACTCATTTCTATAAACCTATTTTGTATCTGCCTCTCCTGAATGAGCATTTCATTTTCTTAGCCTTGTAAATTGTTTGCTATCCTATTCCTCCAGGTGTATTACATCTGGCTTACAAATATAATGAATTACTTCTTTGTAATGCCTTGAAGTCTTTGTCTGTTATGTATGTTTATAAAGTTTCAAAAGCTATATGACCTTATTTTTTGGTTTTCAGATTTGGTTGGACATTTCAATTCCTTCATCAATCCCACATCTGATAGTACACCATGCACTACAGTCTTTTCACAATTGATTCAAACCTTACAGAAAGTTCCTCGTGCGGAATACCAGTCTCGGGATATAATGCCTTTGTTCCTGAAGTTTCTTGGATATTCTGTTGATGATCATATGAGGTGATCTTTGTACTGGCATTTTGTTTGTTAAGATTCCCGTTTGTGTTAAATGTGGATAATCTTTCCTGTTGCTTTTTCATTTTTCTTTTCCCCTTTGTTGAAATTGCAGCCTCAAAATATATGACTTTTTGGATCACAAGGGCAAAGAGTGGAAGTTGGCCCTTAAGGAGTGGTTAAACTTGTTCAGGGGTATGCGGAATCCAAAGTCATTTTATCTCAGTCAATTCTTCCATGACATTTTGCAATATAGGTTGGTAAAAGTTGGAAATCTATATATGATTTCAGATATTCCAAGAATTTACAAGTTTTGCAATACTATATTATTGAAACAACACAATTGGTAAATATGGTGGTTTTCTATTTGTGATTATCCAGGTTGCTTGACGACAGTGATGCTGAAATGCAGATGAAGGTTCTTGACTGTCTTTTGAACTGGAATGATGACTTTTTACTCCTTTATGGTGAGCATCTGAGAAATCTAATCAATAGTAAAAACTTGAGAGAGGAGCTCACAACCTGGAGCTTGTCTCGAGAATCAAATCTGATTGATGAACAACACAGGAGCTCTATTGTGCCTATAGTCATACGGATATTGGTACCAAAAGTCAGAAAGCTGAAAACTCTTGCTTCTCGAAAGGTATCCTTGGACTTACTTTGAATTATCTTTGTATTTCTGTTGATTATATGTATAATGAGTCCTTTTACATTTGTTTTCCAGCATGCAAGTGTATGCCATAGGAGGGCAGTACTTGGGTTCTTAACTCATCTTGATATTGATGAACTTCCTCTTTTCTTTGCCCTACTAATAAAACCTCTATGGACTGTTCCCCAAGGAGCTGATGTGACTCGTAAACTTCTTTGGCCTTCATCAGATTTCTTAAAAGATGGGTTTGATTCACTTATCTTGCAGCAGTTTACTGCTGATGGCATGAAGGCCCTTCCTTGGAAGAAGAGATATGGTCTCTTGCATGTTATTGAAGAGGTTTTTGAAGTTTTTGACGAATTACATCTCAGTCCTTTTCTTGATTTACTTATGGGCTGCGTTGTCCGAATACTGGAAAGCTGCACAACTACTCTTGACTCAAAGAACTCTGGATTATCACTAGCTGATTCTGGATGTAATAGCAGTGTAGCTGAGCATGTTGGTGAAATGGAAACTGAAATCATGGTAATGCTTAGTCTGCTTAAATCATTATATTAATAGGTAAAAATAAAGGTATCATGTTCCCCTATGTGACTCTTTACTTATTGAATAACAAGAATGCAGAAGATGAAGAGAAATTGTTAACTTATCTTGGCTGTAGGAATTTAGTCCTAGAATCATATGATGTGTTTAGCATGTTAGGTATATATACACTATCATGGTCAATCTGTTTCTTTTTATATCTTGACCACAAAAATTTTAAAGGGAAAAAATGGCTTTTGGCCATTTGTCAACTTTTATTCATGCCACTAGATCTCTTTATGTTGTTATAGAGAACTAAGTAAGTAAATGTATTACTTATCTATTGGTTCGAAAGGTTCCTTGTGCTGAGTAGATGAACTTGTCTATCTGGGTCTTTCTAATTGGTAATCTTGATTTATGTGCAGTCAAGCACATCTGCGAAGCAATTCAAGGAAATGAGATCTTTATGCCTGAAGATTATTTCTTCAGTTCTTGGTAGATATGAGAATCATGATTTTGGATGTGAATTTTGGGACCGTTTCTTTGTAGCATTGGGGCCTTTAATTGCTGGTTTTAAGCAAGAAGGTGCAAGTAGTGAGAAGCCAAGTTCGCTGTTTTCTTGCTTCCTTTCGATGAGTAGAAGCTTGAAATTTGTTTCGCTGTTATCTAGAGAGAAATATCTCGTTCCTGATATATTTTCAATGTTAACCATCTCTTCAGCATCTGATGCCATTTTATCGGGTGTTTTTAAGTTTGTGGAGAACTTACTGAGTCTTGATTCTGAGCTTGGTGATGACAACAGTGCTGTCAAGATAGTGTTGCTTCCCCACCTTGATGTTCTTATCTACAGTCTACATATTCTTTTCACTCATGATAATGCTGCAAAAAGGTATTATAAATGCCTTAGCTCTATTACAAGATCTGTTGTTAATTTGTAAACTTCCATGATATGCTGCTCTTTTAAGATTCAACTGCTGTAAATAGAATTTCTCATTGGACATGGGATTTTTGTATCTGTTGGCAACTTTTTTTTCCATGGTTTTGACATCATTGGTCATTGAATTGTTTAAACATTAGGGGGTCTATTTGTGTAATAACACTGTATATGCCAATTTTTGCAATCAGTATTGAAGTATAGAGTGGTTTTATGGAGTTAGCTCTTAGATGAATGGTCTGAGGGCAAATTTTTGGCTTTCTGAGATTTTGTGATGTCGCCTTTTGTTGACCACACACTGATATTTTATTCCTTTGGCTGGTGTGGTATACAATTGAAACATTTGTCCTCTCTATCTCTGTCAGTGAATGTTTTGCTCTAGATCTTTTGAGACATTATGAGTATATTGCACTAGTATTGTTGAAATCCTGTTGATAGACCAATCTTTTGGAAATTAATTAGGGTATTGATAGCCGTAAAGTTTCTTTCACCCTATTGTTTTTGTTTTCTCCCCTTTCGTGGAATTTGGGAGTCTCTGGTCGTTTTCTTGATTACCTTCAGCGTGGAAGTAGTTTTGAATACATCAAATAAATTAATGTCTTAAAACATCATTGGGGGAGACTTCTTTAGTGTCCAATTGGTACATGGAAAGGGTGAAAATAGAAGGGAAGAACTTAAAACTGTTTTGATTATTTTTATTTGTGGCAAAAGGTGTCAAAGAATTTATTTCTCTGGAAGCTTAGAGAATCAGCATTTTGTGTGATGGACGGCAGTTTGTGCTGGCAAAGTGGGAGGAGAAATTATTTTGCAATGTCAAGAGCACGAAGCAAGAAATAACATGCATGGTGTGCACATACGTTGATTCCATGGTTGAACTTACCTGATAAGTTACAAATGAATTTTAAAGTGGTCAAGATCATTTCATCCTGCCCATAATTAGTAGAGAGAAATTTTAACTTGAGTTCAACAATTATGTTTATCAATGTTGTGGTGTGTCCCCCCCCCCCATCCCCCCAAAAAGAAAAAAAAAAACTGATTCCTTTAGAAATCTTTCAAAAGGTTCTCCACTGCCAAAAGTAATGAGGTTCTGGAAGTTTATATTCATATTAAATGGTCCAAACTCTGGGTTGCTTCTGAGAAGTCCCCAGCTATGAAAGTGAATGACAAGTGATGAACCTATGTACAATCTAAGATGCCCATGTGCTGTGGTTTAAGAGTTGCCATGGTCCAGACAAAATCAGAATGAACATATTCAGATTTTATTTTTAAATTTGTATTTTAGAGTCCTTCATCAGTGGCCCTTGAATGAAATGAAAGTTTTTTCACGAATCTGATGTAGCAATTGATTTCTTAACTTGAGGTGGTTGTGTCATTTCTAGTTCTACATTTTGTCTTCTCTAATTACATGAATTTTCTATTATTGACCTGCCAAATTTGCTTCTCGGCTCAATTGATTTGCGTTTTCAATGCATAAAATAGTATGTCTGGGTTTGTAATTTTGGAGTCTACTCTGGTTGTGATAATTGTTTTGCTCCAGCAGGAAAGTGGTCAGGTATCCAGCAGAGAAGGAGCTAACTCTTTTCAAACTATTATCGAAGTATATAAAGGAGCCTCTGTCTGCAAGGAAGTTTATTGACATATTGCTTCCTCTTTTGGCAAGGAGATCTCAAAAGAACTCTGGTTAGAGCCTTATAATTTGGAAACTTATGCATGTTTCCCACTCTCCTCACTTACAAACACATATATGTATGTAGATGTAGAAACAAATACATATATACATAGTTCTGTTCGAAATAACTCTGTTCCATTTCTACCCTCCAGATTCCTGTGTTGACATTTTACAGATCATTCAGCATGTGGTTAAAGATATAGCAAATGAAAATAGTGAAAAGATTCTCAGTTCTGTTTCTCCTTTACTTACTTTTGCTGGACTGGAAGTCAGGGTAGCGGTTTGTGATGTCCTTAATGCTATTTGTGAAAGTGATTCTTCGGTTCTTGTTGTGGTACTCTTTGTTTTTCTGGCTATTCTTTTTTCTTTTTCTTTTACTAGTTTCTAGGGGTTTGATTAACTTATTCATTGATTTTGATCTAGGCAAAACTTTTGTCAGAACTGAATGCAACCTCTGCTATGGAGACAGGTGGCCTTGATTATGACACTAGTAATTGGTGCTTATGAAAAGATCAACAGAGACTTATTTTACTCTCTACAGAAGGAGCATGTGCTAATGCTTTTATCACATGCTGTTCATGATATGTCATCTGAAGAAATGATTTTGAGGCAGAGTGCATATGGTTTGTTGGTTTGCTTTGTTGAATTTGCATGTGAAATTATTGATGGAAAGGAGGTGTCCAATCAAGGGTGTTGGTCTGAGGCTGGTGTGAGGCAAATTATAAGAAACTTTATTTTGAAGCATATGGGAATTGCAATGAATAGGGAAACTTCAGTTCAAAAGGTATTGAGCTTGAAATCAAAATCATGTTTTTCATAATATTGTTTTGAAAAGTTCTTGTGCAGTGTGATTTGTTTATTTTCTTTCAGTTTTACTCTATTACTCAATTCATTTTCCTTAACTTTCTTATTTTCTATATTTATCTATGTTTCTGATAGTACAATGTAGGAGCTCGTGAACTAACCAATGGAAGAGAGAGTTTTAATGTGATGTGGATGTCTAGGAGAAATTAAGTTGACAACTTGCCAGTTTTCATGTTTGTGTCTTTCTTGCACCTGCGTCCCCTGTGGGATGCACTTGAGGTGAACCTCAAGAAAGGATAGAAAGATATGACATGAAATTATTCTGAATGAATCAGAATAACTCAAGACAAATGTGTTTAATTTCAGGTTTGGATTGATTTACTGAGAGCAATGGCAATAAAGCTCCCAAAGGTTGCAAACCTAGAATCTTATGGAACATTGTATAGTCAGGATCCAGAACAAGATTTTTTCAGCAATATTATTCACTTACAGGTAATTCTTTAGGCCTTTAGTTGAGTGTTGTCTTGTTAATGTTGGATGCTATTGTTGATTGATATATGCTCTATCAAAAACACAAAAAATGTCAGAATTTGTTTAGATGCCTAGGATTTAATTAGATTTTTTTAAACATTAAATCAGATATGTCATCTCTGAAGTTGCTGTTACTGGATAAGGGATAGGTGTCAAAGTGTAAACCTGAAATTGGGAGGTATCCAATTATAATCTAACGGATACCAGTTAAGGTTCGGTTGTTTTAATGTACTAATGATGGATAGTCAGTCTGATAGGATTTGTGCTAGTCCTTTAGATGCTGCGGAAACAAAGTTATGCTATCACTAATTTTATATGCCATTAGCAATAAATATCGTGTAATATTTTTTTGCTAGAATTTTTACCGAAACTGCTGATAATTTTAATTTGAAACCATTTTGAAAATTAACTATAATATATTTTAGTTGCTGTTGATATTCATTAAAATTCATCAAGTTCAATTGTTCACGGTATCCTACCAATTGTTAACTTTGAAACTCTAGCTTAGTCCTGCTAGGAAAAGGTCAAAACATAGCTTAACTTTGCTTTTTGGAAGTCAAAACATTAGTAGCATAAATGTTTATTTAAGCTACTTGATCAATTGATTCCTCAATTGCTATGAGTTCGCAATAAAAAATGCCAATACATTTACATAAAATTTCACTTATTATAACTATTAAATCTATATATTAAATCAATATCACACTCACATATAAAAATATCCATATGAAATAGTAAATGCATAAACTATATTAATTTTAAGGTAAGAATAGCTTGGTGGTCAACAATATTCTGTCTTATGGGAGGTGGCAGCCCAAGCTCCTCACTCCTAGCCTTTTGGTTTATGCACCTTGGTGCAACATTTTCCATCTGCACTAGAAATTCTTTCAATTTTATTTTAAACCCATTGGTACACATAAAATCAATCCTTAACATATTTTCAAACTAAACCAAACATTCACAAACATGTAATTTAAATCTATATACCACAAGATTCAACAAAATAATCAAGTTGTTCCAAAATTTGACATGGGAACATAGGGTATACAATAACTAATAAATGTAAAAGCTTATACAATCAATAGGCTTAGGTGATAAATCAAGGAGCATTTTGTTAAAATATACGATACTCTGATACTAAGTGCATTCCCGAGAGTTCTGCATTTTTTTTGGTAGGGGTTATGAAAATACACCTCCGGTAATTGTGTTTGGTTTGGGATTACAAAGACCCTTCTAGAATTGCTAATCCCTCGAATAATCAGATAGTTATATTGCTTGGTATGTACAATTTAAGTGTACTTCTATGTGATTGTTTTCTTTTTACAAATTCATTTCCCCTTTAAACTGTTTGGGAATAAAAAATTTAAAATTGTACCCAGGTTGACCTAGTGTTTTCTTAATTTGATATGAACCCCAAATACTAATAGATGTGCTCTGAATATAAACTTTCTTCAGTGATATGATTTCATTGGTTAAGAGCCAAAAGAGATGACATTTCTTGGAGAAATCATATATGTTTACTCGTTTCAATGCTTCCACTAATTTACTGAGTGAAAGAACTACAGTGTTAAAATTGTGTCTTTGAGAGTAAAGTCCGGGATACAAGTACCTTTTCCCCGCCCTGTCTTCCATCTCATTAGTGCTGTATACTTTTTGTGCAGAAACACCGGAGAGCAAGGGCATTGACTCGATTTTCGCAAGCTGTCAGTTCAGGAAATTTGTCAGAGGTATTTATTTCATGTTCTTAATGAATTAATTCTTGCTTGGTTCGCTTGGAAGGATCATTTACATGTGCTATTATTGCTGCTTGAATATCAGGTTATAACAAACAGAGTGTTTGTCCCACTCTTTTTCAATATGTTATTTGATTTGCAACATGGAAAAGGTGAACATGTCAGAAGTGCCTGTTTGGAGGCCCTTGCATCAATTTCTGGTTGCATGAGCTGGAAACAATACTATTTGCTGCTAAATAGATGTTTCAGAGAAATGAAATTAAAACCAGACAAGCAAAAAGTGCTATTGCGACTGGTTTGCTCTATTCTGGATCACTTCCATTTTTCTGGAGCTGAGTTGAATAAGGAAGCTGATGATTCTGAAGGGAGAGAACCTGGACGGGTGTCTTCTTCTGATAATGCTGCTGACATACAGACATGTCTTCAGAAGACAATTCTCCCAAAGATAGAAAAATTGTTGAATTCTGGTTCTGATAGTGTGAATGTGAATATCAGTCTAGTTGCTCTCAAGCTACTTAAATTAATCCCTGGTGAAACTATGAGTTCGCGACTTGAAACTATTATCCGCCGCATTTCTAACTTTCTGAAAAATCGCTTGGACAGTGTTCGTGAAGAAGCTAGATCTGCATTGGCTTCTTGTCTCAAGGAATTGGGGTTGGAGCACTTGAAATTCATAGTCAGAATCTTGAGGGACACCCTCAAAAGGGGTTATGAGTTACATGTTCTTGGATATACTCTTAATTTTTTACTATCAAAATTTCCTGCAAATTCAATTTGTGGGAAGCTGGACTGTTGCCTAGATGACCTTCTTTCTATCATAGATAATGATATATTTGGAGATGTTTCCGAGCAGAAAGAGGAGGAGAAATTTGCTTCAAAAATGAAAGAAACCAGAAAGCAGAAGTCCTTTGAAACCCTCAAACTAATTGCCCAAAGCATTTCTTTCAGGACAAATGCTCTGAAACTGCTTTCTCCCATAACATTTCGTCTGCAAAAGCAGCTAACCCCAAAGCTTAAACCAAAGTTGGAAAGCATGTTGAATCACATTGCTGTTGGTATGGACTCTAATCCATCTGTAAATATGACTGAACTATTTATCTTTGTGTATCGTCTGATCAAGAATGGCAATGATGATGGACGCTGTGATGAAAAAAATGCTCCTATTTATAGGACAGGGAAGCAGGATGGAAAGGAAGTGGATATAAGAATAAATAATTTGGATAGATTAGTTGAAGTTGACCCCAGATATTCTCATTTTATCACTGTGTTTGCTCTTGGATTGATGCAAAATTATATGAAAAAATTGAAACGAGGCCAAAAAAACGTGGAGCTGTTGTCCTTGTTGGATCCTTTTGTTGGATTGCTTTCTGATTGTTTAAGTTCAAAGTATGAAAATATTGTTTCTACTGCTCTTAGGTGTCTTTTTCATGTGGTAAGGCTACCTCTACTATCGCTTGAATCAGAAGCGGACAGGATTAAGACGTCTTTGCTGGTTATAGCTCAAGGTTCAGGGAATGCTGGAATTCCCATGATGGAATCTTGTCTTAGGTTGCTGACAGTGCTTCTGCGTAATACTAGGATTACACTTTCAACAGATCAGTTGCATATGCTAATCCAGTTTCCAATATTTGTTGACATCGAAAGAAATCCATCTTCTATAGCCCTTTCACTTTTGAAGGCTGTAGTGAATAGAAAGCTTGTAGTTCCTGAGATATATGATGTTGTCAAGCGGGTAGCGGAATTGATGGTGAGAAGTCAAGATGAACCTGTTAGAAAGAAATGCAGTCAAATTTTGTTACAATTTTTTCTCGACTATCATCTCTCAGAAAAACGATTGCAACAGCATATTGATTTCTTGCTTGCAAATCTGAGGCAAGTTTATGAATTATTGCAGTAAAAATCTTGCTAACATAATATGACATTTGCGGGCTAACACAAGTGTATTTTTGCAGATATCAACATTCAAATGGGAGAGAAGCTGTTCTAGAAATGCTTCATGCAATTATAACAAAATTTCCTGTGAGTGTTGTTGACGGACAATCTCAGACACTATTTGTGCATTTGGTGGTCTGTCTAGCCAACGATCCTGACAACAAAGTACGTTCAATGACTGGTGCAGTTATAAAGCTTCTTATTGGCCGGGTGGGCCCTCATTCGCTTCACTGCATTATCCAGTATAGTCTCTCTTGGTATCTGGGTGAAAAGCAGCACCTATGGAGTGCTGCAGCACAGGTAAAGTTTTAGATGAAGTTCAATCTTGCAATTTTTCTTCACTGCTACAAGAGCTTCAAGAAATGAATAGTGTGGTGTTCCTACCTTACTTGATCGACTCTTGTATTGTATTCCTTATCAAATCTCATGAAATGGCTGAGTTTTAGTCCATGTTTGAGCTAAACTAAAGATTCCTGATGTTGTCTTCTTATATCATGAATTGGTTCAGCTAATTAAGAACTCATGGTCCTGGTAATGAGGAGAAATATATTTTGTTCAAATTAGGTTCCATGTTTAGATGTTATATCAAACCATGTCAATGACAGAGCAAAGCATGTTGTCTTGGGAGGATACAAGTGCATTAACTACTTTCTTAACCTTGGTTAGGAGCTGCATTACCAGATCTTCATGCTAGACCTTTCCATAGCTTCAAACTCTTTCTTATGCCAATTGCATGAGTGTATTGCTGAAGCTCTAAGGGGAAAACATGATTTCCTTCTGTATATTTCCTCTGACATGCTCCTTTGTCTGGATGGCCTTTCTAAAGCATTTGCTTTCATTTCTTGTTCAGGTACTTGGATTACTTGTAGAAGTAACAAAGAATGGATTCCATACACATATCAGTAGTGTATTGCCAGTGATACAAAGAGTCTTGCGGTCTGGCGTTGATGTTCTTATGAACAACCATGTGGATGTATCTTATGAAGGACCTGTTTCCCTGTGGAAAGAAGCTTATTATTCTTTAGTTATGCTGGAGAAGATACTACACCAATTCCGAGAGTTGTGCTTTGAGACAGACCTTGAGGTACTTCCTTGTTCCTTCAAATGTGCAGTTGCAAATTTTGTGCTCTTTTATTTATTTATTTTTGTGTGGAAAGATCGGATGTGTAATTCACATATTTGAAACTCTATGGATTTGAATGATTTGCTTGTTATTAAGAAATTTGTTCACAGCAGCTTCCAATTTATATTTTCTTTCTTCCTTCAGGTCCTGGTGTTTTGGTATTTGTTCAGCTTCTATTTTTACTGATTGTTGAGGTAGAACTAGGACAAATACAATGAGAGAAACAAAATAAGAAAAATTGTGTATCTTGCCAACTTTAGGCTGTTTAATCTGGGACTTGGTAGTAATTATTTCATGTCTACTTTTGTAGATATTTATTTACCTTTTTTTTTGGGGGGGGGGGGGTTTGGTTCCTGCAGGAGAGAAGAGAATGCGGGGGGTGGGTTACGCTACCTATTTATGAGTGATTTGTGATGAACTTTTGGATGTTTGTGAAGTGCGAATGAATATTTTCAATCTAATACATATTTTGGCATGCCTAAAAAAGTGAATTTCTGCTATCTTTTAAGCTCATATTAGCAAGATGGATCTGGATGAAATAATCTCTCTCAGAAAATCTCTTTTGGGTAAGACTAGTTATGTCTTAATGGGTTTAGCCATAAGTATATTCCTTAGTTTCTGGTGTGTTTGTATTGCCTCTTGTGATATCAAGAGGATATATGGTCTTCCAACATGTGCTTGCTTGAGTATGCCTTAGGCAGATAAATTTATGAGCAGAAACTTTGATGCTTTTTTTATGGTCATATTACAAATCAGAAATATGTTGGGTCTAATATCAAGTATCTGTAAGCCATGGATTTTGCATTAAATAATGGTGTTAATTTCATTACCTTTGGTTTATTTATATTTCCACTGCCTCCAGTTAGATCAAATTTCTACTTAAACACCATTAACAGGTTCTGCTTATGCAAGTGAAAAAGTTCTTCAAAAGTTACCCCTATTGATCCAATGTTCTTGAAATTTCAAAAGAAGTGTTTCAAAGCTTTATAAGAATAGTTAAACAGATTAACACTCCTGTCCCCACTTCATCCCATTTCCTTCTTGATAATGACCTTTTACAGCCCAGCCAAACCCATACCGGACCCAGCTGATATACATTGACAGAAGCTACAGGCATGGGCGGCACCCTCTGAACATGCATATATTCACTGAAAACCACTTGAGAGTCACCAATGAATCTGGTACATCCACATAGATGTATGTTGATTCATAGCATGGAAACAATTTAGCCACACGTGAAACTTGACATGATCAGGATGCGCATCTGCAGCATAATGCTAGGATCCAATAAACGCATATGCACTCAAGAATATGTGAAATTTGTGATGATGGTTGTGGTTCCTGAGATTAAAATTGTGTTGAATGAATTGTTGTAGTACCTGAGATTGAGATTGTGTTGAATGAAACTTTCAAATGAAGGAAGATGACTTTTGAATCCGCCCAAGTGGGAGGGGAGGTTTGTATAAGAGTCTTCTTGAAGATCTTGGGTGAAACAGATAGTTAAGTTTTGTCATTTGGGGTGAGAAGAGGGTTGCAGAACTTGGGTATGGGTACCAATATGACTTTTGTCCTCAGTTTTTGTGTTTTTAAATCACATAAACTACAATAGCGTTGTGTAAGATATATAATGAAAAAAGGAGGTCCATGCAGTTTTCCAGATCTCAAGGGAAGATGTTGAAAGTAATGTGGATAAATCTCAGTGTGCTAATTACACTATTATAAATTTGGTCTTTGCTTGAGTTCTCCTTGTCTAATTCAGTTTTCTTCCTATTTAATCAAATATCGTACACTGCATTCTACTGTCGAACTTTATATTCACTTTCTATTGTAATTCTATTTCATAAACCTCTTCTGCAAGAGAAAGTTCTTTTCATGTACCCACTTTCTAATGGCTGCAACTGTTGTAAAATATGCTAACAATGCCTGACGGTATCCTGGCACCCTTTTTGTCTTGTTCTGTTTCTTTAATGATTGGAGTCTTTATACTTTGTAGGAGATATGGGAGATAATCTGTCAGCTCCTAGTGCACCCGCACTTGTGGTTATGCAACATTTCAAACCGACTGGTGGCACTGTACTTTGCATGTGTTACTGAATCTTGTAGAGAAACCCTCTTGTTGATGAGACCGACTAGACTTTTTCTCACAGCTGCTTCACTTTGCTGCCAACTAAAGACTCCACAAACTGATGAAGCTGCAGTTACTGTGATTGAACAAAACCTTGCATTTGCAATCTGCCAGTTGCATTCTCTCCTAGGACGGAATGAATACATGAATTTTCCCAAGTTTTGGTTTGACCTTGAAATCAACGAGCAAGGTCATTTGGTTAAAGGTTTTGAGTTGCTTGATTCTAGAAAGGGAAAGAGTACAGTTGCATATCTTACCTCTGATCTTCATGGCCAGTGTGCTGAAGAGAAAAACAATAGCAACCAAAGTTTCCTTATTTCCTATTTGCTCAAGCGAATGGGAAAGATTACACTTGGGGGGGAGACTATACAGGTGTAGTGCATTTCAAAACTAATAATTTGATTGGTTGTTGATTTATTGATTTTAGTTATTAACTCACTTTCTACATGAAACTTCAAAACATGAAGTAATCTGTTTTTCCTTTCGCTATATCTAAGTAGCATATGTTGCTAATGGCATGTAAATTTTTTATGCAGATGAGAGGTATTTTCAATTGTTTTAAGGTGATTTCTGCCAAACTGCTTAGTCAAAACAGAAGTTCGTTGTCACTTATGGAGGATGACATGCAGAATTATGCTTATCAGATGTTGTTCCCTCTTTACAAAATTTCACAAGGATATGCTGGGAGAGCCATTTCAGGTAACCTTGGAGACTTAATTCCTCAAGTTTGGTTTGATTTATTTGTGTGAATCTCGGATTTCCATGTGAAAATTACTGCCTCATGTATTTGATAATGGCTTATTGAAAGATGGAATTCTAAATAATAATATCTTTTTAGTTGACTTAATTGATAAATCTAATAGACTTCTTTGACTTCCTTATTGCTTTTATAATGTATTTTTTTTGCCCTTTTTATCATGCTACAACACTTTTTGAGCTGCTTTCTTGACTTCTGTTGAGAGATTTATTATGTGAAAATTTTCTTTTAGTTTGCTACTGTAATTTGTTCATGGAAAGCATTTTATGATGGTCTTGAAATTCCTGTGGTGGTGGCAGATATCCATTTGAAGTGAGTTTGAGGGTCCCTAATTTTGAAGTCCTGAAATTCCTTTTATATTGTCAAAATTGTTGGCTGAGTTTGACCTTCATATTGTGTGGTGTAAAATATCACACAAAACTATATTGTAGAGTTGATATTTCCTTTATGTTGTATGGAATTTCAAGTGATAAATAAGCTTTGGTTGCTTAAAAATTGGATAGGTAACAGAGTTAGAGAGAGGGAAAAGAGAATGAATGAAACAAGAGGAGGCATTTGTTTTATTGGAGGGGGGGGGGGGGGGTGAGAGGGGTTAGGGTTGGTGTTTTGAACTAAAAGTTGAAGTTACATGATGTTTCAATTCAAACTGTGTATATGCACCAAGCTTTTTGGTGATTGAATAGTTACAAAGAGACAAAATGATTTTATTTTTCCTAGTTGAATATGAATATCTTAATTAAATTGTCTTTTCATTTTGTCAATTGAGATCTCAACTTGAATTTACCCTTTGCACTTGTATTTTCCCAGATGAGGATAAGTTGTTTGCTGAAGGCATACGTGATAGCATTCGAGATGACATGGGAATTCTGAAATATGTTGAAGTTTGTAATCAGATAGAAAAGAATCTTAAAGTGAGAAGAGATAAGAGGAAACAAGAAGAGAAGCTCATGGCTGTAGTTAATCCAGTTCGAAATGCCAAGAGGAAGCTAAGAATCGCAGTGAAGCATCGTGCCAACAAGAAAAGGAAAATAATGAGCCTGAAGATGACAAAATGGATGCGATAATATCTGGAAGATATGCATACATACATGATCGGCGACTGTTAACAGGAAGAACAGAACCATTTTTCTAGTATACACTATTCAGTTGTTTTTTGGGCAGAGAATGCATCAAGCAACTGTTTCTCCCAGTGGCCCATGGTTGGAATGCTTGGAAATTCAGTGCGGCTTCAGAATTGCTATTCCTTTGTATTCTATTGAATCCACAGGTTGGAAAAGACCATTTCAGGCGAGCTTACAATTGCTAAGTGTCAGCAACGTGAGGTACTGGAAAACAATGGCCTGAGAAGAGGCTTGCAGTCGAGCTCTCGAAGAAATTGTAATTGTGCACGTCAATGAGGTTGTGATGGAGGTTCCTATGTTCAAAATCGGTTATCTATTTATTTATGAGATTTCTATATAGGAACATGAGTAACTTATTCTTATAACAAATTTGAGGAATACCAAATCTTAAGATTTAGCCATTTTTGAAATGAAAATTGAAGTGTGTTTGGATTTAAATTCAAATTGTGTGTATTTACTAATTATAGGTGACAACGAATGTGAGCGTTTAAAAGCTATGATATTCTCATATTCCTTCAACCTCTCTCAAAATATACTGTTCTTCGCTCATTTCTCAACAACTTCTTGCAAAACTTTCGGCCACAGCTTTTCTTTGCTTTTTTAAATGCTATTTCATCTCTTTTATGTTTAGGGCCGCAAGCCCTAAACCCTTTGGGCCACAGAATGCATTTTTTTTTTTCTTTCTTGAGGAATGAAATGTTAATGATTAAATTCAAGCTTGTACTTGAATTTAAAACTAAAAAGTTTTAAAATGGACATTTTAACTTTTCAAAAGTTTATGTTTTGCATTTCATGTGTTGCCATGTGTCATATGGATGAGGGAGAATAGGGTTTAATGCCAATGCAACAAAACTTGAATTCGTAAAGGGTTGAAGCTACTTGTTTTCAACATTTTTTAGTTTAGGTGTAAAATCTTAATTTTTGAAATTATATACAGTTAAGAAAATTTCGTTAATTTCATTTCCACCTCGTTTTTTTATTAAACGAATCAAACTTAAACATGAAATTTGTTTCTTTAATAATTGAACAAATACGAACTTTGTTTGTGAACATGATAATTAATATATATATATATATATATTATATTTTTATATATAATATATAATATTATATATATATATGAAAAGAAACAGAAAAGTAAAATTCGAATGGAACACGAACAAATATTCGAATAAATAAACGAAAGAACATAAACAATAATTTTAGCTCGAATGTAAATCGAATGAATTCGAGAATTGTTTGTGCTCATGCTCGAACACCCAAAACTCTGTTTGATTACAGTCCTAAGTGCAAGTTGGGTATTTTTCCCAAAATAAAATGATTAATAATATTAAAGTATATTGTATTAGGATTAATATAGTTTTTATTTACTTCCTTAATCCCTTATTATAAGTTCTTAGAATGATTTTTGTGTTGTCTCGTTTTATGACTTTTTAGGGATCTTTTATTGATTATTTTAATATTATCCCTATTAATGCTTATTTTTATATTAGTCAAGACATATAGAGTAGTAGTTGGAGACAGAAATTTAATTAAGAGAGTTTGAATAAAAATAAAAATACAATAAATAAGAGTATATTTAATGGAGTTGGTTTTCTAGTGTCACTCTTTGTAGAGTGATAATGTGTTTAAGTAGAAGAAAAATAAAACAAAGAACACAATAGGCTACTCTGTGGACAATAGGCTACTTAGATGCGGTCGACCGCATCTTCTCTAGGTATCATCCGGATGATGAGCTGAGAGATGTCTGGTCGTTTGTATGAATGGTGTGATCGACCACACATGCAGTTAGGTTGATTGCTCAACTCACTAACCATGCAATATAAGATTCTAATCAACTCTAAAAGTTGAGGAATTTATTTTATAAAACTTTTAAGCATATGCATGTATTTTGAAAAACATTTCAAATACCCAAGTCATATTTTAACTTACAAAACACATTTTGAAAAACATTTTAAGTTCATTGAGCAACCTATAAAATTATTACTCATAGAGATATCTAAGTAATATCAACATTTAACACTATACCTCTAATTCCTATGTAATCCAGAAATGCTTGTCTTTAACTCTTAATACCATATGATCTTCCTTGAAGACTTGAACCTCCAAGCTTGCATGGATTAGTCAATTGAATCCTAAAATTCTATCACTTGTACAATTAAGCCATTAGTCCTTATCAATGATTGCCATTAATCAAAATTAAGACATTAAAAACTTTAAGTCTTTCAGAAACATTTGAGGAGACAATGAACATTTTGTATGGAAATTACCAATTTAAAATAAGATAACGGTGAATGTGACAATTATAAAGGAATATTCACATAATTTGGGTAGTTATAAAAGGAATCAATCGTAGGTTTCCTAAAACAAAATTCTCAAAACCAAACTTTAAACTTCAAAAAGTTGTATCAATAAATTTTTATCACTAAAATTTATGACCAGAATATTTAAGTTTGCAAACATGTCATCCACAATGACTTGCACTTTCAAAGAAATTATTACATGTTCTATGACCAAACACCTGAGATGTTTTGTAGTCATTTATAATGTCCAATGGCGTCATTACATTTTGTCTCAAAACTTTAGTTGGAGATGAAAATCACTGAAACTCACATGAAAAACTAGAATAAAAAACTAAGCACCCATTAGAGTTGAGACAAACCTTGAAGATATCTCCACTTCCCGTACGTCTATGTAATAGTTATTTAAAATATGATAATCAAATCAGACATGATAATACAAATTAGTTAATCTTACAATGGATGTACTAAGTAGCCATGAGTGGCAATAAAACAAGATGTAAAGTCGTAACAATTCTCAAACAAGATGCACCCCTAGACAGTACCTGCCCTATCTGACAATAGGCCTTAACAATAAATGAGGCTTGTACACTAAATAATGCCAATGTAGTTGCCAATCAAAATTGAAATTCAATTCAATCATCAATAATTTGCAGTATAAGACAGGTTGTGAGAAAAGCTTTTAAATTTATCAGATTTGTGAAGTTATTGGGATCATTTTACATGTAAAGATTAGTATAGGTGAATACACGAATATCTCTCTCTCTCTCTCTCTCTCTCTCTCTCTCTCTCTCTCTCTCTCTCTCTCACTCAAGATGCATGAATATTTTTATCTCAATGGAAAGGGCAACAAACAATTTCAATATTTTTCCTATTCAAAATGTTCATGAAAATTATATCCGCCATAATTACTTCCCTTGCACAAAGAACTAGTACTCCATTACACTAAATTGACCAAAGGAAGAAAATAACACAGAAAAATTAGAAAGTGACGAAGCCTGTTGTACAGATTTCAAATTTAAACCTAACAATTTCTATATAGATAAGAAAAGTAGAGATCGAATCAATAGAGATTTGTCAACTCTTAAATTAAAATCATTAATCGGAAAAGGTTTTGGGGGCTTTGGTATTTTGAGAATAAATAAATATTTTTGGAGTTTTGGAATTTGTAAACAAAATTAAAAAGAAATTTGGAATACAAATGATATAAAAAAGCGTTAGCAAGGAACTAGTATCAAGTTATTTTTTTCATGGGATTAATCATAGATAAATAGATTATTAAGTAGTTGGTTTTAGAATCACAATCAGCTCAGACAGATTCCTATCATTACAAATTAGATTAATCCCGATCAGTTCAGACAGATTAATCTCTAATTTAATTAAACACCACTACCAACCAGCGTGTATAGGATGCTCAATCAAATTGTATTAAACAAATAAGACATCACCAACATTAAATTGTATATAATAATCAGTTTAATTATATACAATTTAAATTATATAATTCCGCTACTAATTTAATTAAGTCAAGAGCTGCAACTCAATTAAACTAGTAAATGCTGCTTGAATCATTAATACAAGATTAATAATTTTAGCTATATAATTACATTCATTAACTAGATTGTCAATCCAATTAATTCACATAATTATATTGGTTAAAACAGGAATTATATAAATACTCAATAAATAAAAATATATATATATATAAGTATATTAAATAAATAGACAAATATATATATATATATAAAGAAAGATTGGATTTATATTAACTAAACAAAGTAGGCGGTTTAATCGGCCATTTAAATAAATTAAACTAAAAGTATGCAGGCTCGGCATTCCATAAAAAATAAATTAAAGACATAAAAATAAATTAAACTAGTTAGGAGGCTCGGTCTTCCATAATAAAGAAAATAAAAGACATAAAAGTAAATTAAATTAATTAGGTAGCTCAGCCATCCATTTGCGATATTTAAAGTGCTTAAAGAAAAATAAATAAAGTCTAGGCGGGTAAACCCACCATAAATCCAATTAAATAAATCAAAATAGAAATTAAGTACAAAGAAAATTATCTCATAATCCAATTTATTAATAACTTAACATATATCCTTGCTAACAAAAGAAAATTACTTACAATACATATTTAATAAATATAAGATGAAATTTATAAACATTAGAAAGAAAATTTGAAAGATAAACTCATCGGAAATATTGAAATTATCTAGACATAATTTCTTTACTAAATATTACAAAAAAGTCTTGAAATATTATTCTAAAAATTATGAAAAATATACTAAGATGAAGACAATAATAAAATAAAGAAATTGCAAAAGAAATGGAGAATATTGGAGTTGAATTAGTGTTGAAATCATAAAAATAAGATTTCTATTTATGGCTACAAAAATCAGGGGCAAAATGGTCATTTTGCACCCCAAAGTCTTGAAAATTTAGTTGATGGCCTAATTTCCCAACTTCGTCACATGTCGCGTCCTTATTGGTCCACATTGCGGCTTCTAGAATCACTACTTGTCATCTTCTTATTGCGCCACGTCATCGGATGACAAAGAGTTTTCTTTTTTTTTACTTCTCCAACATTTCTTCTTCTCATTTTTATCTCCATAATGAACTAAAATACACTGAAAAACTTACAAACAAATAAATAGAAAGGAAACGTGAAATATATCCATTAAATAACATAATTAATCAATTTTTAAACAAAATATAGTCATTAAATAATATAAAAATTAGTTAATTTATGAGTACATTAGAAATAAAGATAAAAAAGGAAACAACTCACCTAAACACATAAAACCTCTACAAGACAGTGATGATTAGAGTAAATCAATAACATAAATAATTTAAAAATGGTGTATTAGCACCACAAGTTAAGAGTTTGAATAAGTAAATATTATAAAATAGGATCTAAATCACTATTACCATCATCATCATCACTTGCAAGTTCCTTGACGAAGCCTGTCGTACGGCTCTCAAATTTAAACATAACAATTCCTATGTAGATAGGGAAAGTAGGGATCGAATCCACAGAGATTTGTCAACTCTTAAATTAAAATCGTTAATTGGAAAAGGTTTGGGGGTTTTTTTGGTATTTTGAGAATAAGGAAATGACAACAATTAAAATAAATATTTTTGAGGTTTTGGATTTTGTAAACAGAATTAAAACGAAATTTGGAATAAAAATGATATAAAAAGCGTTAGCAAGGAACTAGTATCAAGTTATATTTTTCATGGGATTAATCATAGATAGATACATTATTAAGTAGTTGGTTTTAGAATCCCGATCAGCTCAGACAGATTCCTATCCTTACAAAATAGATTAATCCCGATCAGCTCAGACAGATTAATCACTAATTTAATTAAACACCACTACCAACCAGCGTGTATAGGATGCTCAATCAAATTGCATTAAACAAATAAGGCATCACCAACATTAAATTGTATATAACAATCAGCTTAATTATATACAATTTAAATTATATAATTCCGCTACTAATTTAATTAAGCCAAGAGCTGCAACTCAATTAAACTAGTAGATGCTACTTGAATTATTAATACAAAATTAATAATCCTAGCTATATAATCACATTCATTAACTAGATTGTCAATCCAATTAATTCATACAATTATATTGGTTAAAACAGGAATTATATAAATACTTAATTAATATATATATATAAGTATATTAAATAAATACACACACATATATATATATATATATATAGAAAGAAATATTGGATTTATATTAACTAAAGAAATTAGGCGGTTCAACCGGCCATTTAAATAAATTAAACTAAAAGGATGGAGGCTCGGCCTTCCATAAAAAAAAAGAATTAAAGACATAAAAATATATTAAACTAGTTAGGAGGCTCGGCCTTCCATAATACATAAAATAAAAGACATAAAAGTAAATTAAACTAATAGGTGGCTCTGCCATCCATTTGCGATATTTAAAGTGCATAAAGCAAAATAAATAAAGACTAGGCGGGTAAACCGACCATAAGTCCAATTAAATAAATCCAAATAGAAATTAAGTACAAAGAAAATTATCTCATAATCCCATTTATTAATAACTTAACACATATCCTTGCTAACAAAAGAAAATTACTCACAATACATATTTAATAAATATAAGATGAAATTTATAAACATTAGAAAGAAAATTTGAAAGATAAACTCCCCGGAAATATTGAAATTATCCGGACAGAATTTCTTTACTAAATATTACAAAAAGCCTTGAAATATTATTCTAAAAAATCTAGAAAATATACTAAGATGAAGACAATAATAAAAGAAATAAATTGCAAAAGAAATGGAGAAGATTGGAGCTAAATTGGTGTCTAAATCATAAAAATAAGCTCCCTATTTATAGCCACAAAAATCAGGGGCAAAATGGTCATTTTGCACCCCAAAGTCTTGAAAATGTAGTTGGTGGCCTAATTTCCCCAACTTCGCCACATGTCGCGTCCTCATTGGTCCAAGTTGCGGCTTCTAGAAGCGCCACTGGTCACCTTCTGATTGCGCCACTTGTCATCTTCTGATTGCGCCACTTGTCATCTTCTCATTGCGCCACGTCATCATATGACATAGAATTTTTTTTTTTTAATTTTTTTTTTATCTTCTCCAACATTTCTTCATCTTCTTCTTTTTATCTCCATAATAAACTAAAATACACTGAAAAACTTACAAACAAAGAAATAGAAGGGAAACGTGAAATATACCCATTAAATAACATAATTAACCGATTTTCAAACAAAATATAGTCATTAAATAACATAAAAATCAGTTAATTTATGAGTACATCATTCCTCCTCCATTATAATTTCTTTGTTGATGTCTTCCATACAAGCATTCTCACTTGTTTATTTTTCTTTCTTTCAACTAATTCACAATCACTCACCTGTGTAGCTATATCATCCCTGATTAAAGATTCTTCTTCATTCTGTTCAACCTGGACAATTCTATCACCTCCATAACTTTCACTATCTTGATCTTTGTTAACATCCACATCAAATACTTCAAAATTTTGATTATGTTGCATCTTTGGAACATCATACAAATGTCTATGATGAAACATTTGCACTACTTTTCAGTATCTCCCTAACTTGATGTCATCCAAGTAGAAAACTTGCTTCGCTTGAATTGTTAAAATAAAAGGGTCATTCTCATACCAAAATCTATTAATATTGATGCTAGTTAAATGATCACTTTTATGAATTCTTCTCTTACCACCCAAGTCATACCATTGGCACCTAAACATTACAACCTTAAAATCTTTAATATAATCCAACTGAACAATATCACTTAGAACACTATAAAAGTTAATTTCATCCTCTTTATGGCTCCCTTCAACAACTACACCACAATTTTGACTTTTCAAATGAAATTCATGTTCCTTGGTGTGGAATATAACCCCCATTAACAATACAACCAATGTACTTTCTAACACGTGTGCCTAGACCACAAACTAATGCAAACAACTCATATGACACTTTATGCAAACCTTGAATTCATACTCCGGCAATCTACAATTTCAGGTAAACCATTTTCCTATTTTTACATTTGTAGATAACAAATTTAAAATTACTTACATGGCTTTTGAACCATCTCTCTCTTTTTTTTGCCACAAACTTGGACTCAAACAATAAGAACGAATCTTTAATATTTTTTCTTAAACTTGAAATCAAATCTATAAATTTATTTTTTGTTTTTTTTCCCAACCGAAACAAAAGGATAAGAAGGTTATAGAATAACCTGTTTCCCAAAACCTAGGCTTTGATACCAAACTGATACGATTCTTGCTTATCTATCAAACAAGACCCGTAACAACCTCTTGATACTATTACCAAATATCACGAATTAGGAGCCTTTAGTTATCAAATAACTAAGAACCCTAATTATAAGTGGCGAAATTCTTAGACAATTTCAAAGCAAAGGTCTCACAAAACTTTAAGCGAAAACTCAAAATTGTATTCAATCATAATCATCTGAATTATTCAAATTACATATATAGAAGAAAGAGTTCAAATCCTTGTTTGATTAGGAACTCTACTTATTTAAAAGAAAGGAAATCAAATCTACTAAGATATCAAATTTAAGAAGATTTCCTTATTCAAAAAGGAAAACAAATAACATAATAAATTCAATAGTTACCAAATCTGCCAAGATTTCCAAATTCTTATAGAAAATGAATAAATCCTAAAATCCTTATGGGTTGGACGAAATTTCTAAGCTTGGTAGGCTTGGAATTAGACTTTATTCTCTTTTGTATCAAATCTAATTAAATTCACAAGTCTTGGACAGCCCATGCAATTTCCCTCTTGAGCAGATTGATCCAAATAACACAAAATAAGCCCTTTAAGTGTGTCTTTTATCTGTTTATCTCTAGGTCTTGTAATTGGACATCCATCATAGCTCAAAGGATCCAACTTCTTATTTAAGAGGGAGACTTAACTCTAATTCCATTATTTTGTTCCATGTTATTTTAGAAGTGGCTATTGAAGAGAAAGAGGTGGGGCTAGGCAAGGCATTACTTAAAGAAATACTACTAGAAGAATAAGAATTTATGGCAGCCCAACAACCGTCATATATTCTATATATGATGGTTACACGATTGTTTTTAAGCCATCATGATAACAAACATTGTTTATATTTTTTATGGTGGCCATTGGTCCCCATTAAAGCTTTTATTATGACCACTATGACATCTATCTGGAACAATTCGTAATATATTTCAAAATAATGTTGTATATATGAAAATTTAATACCAATTTTATATGACGTTTGTAACATTAATATATTTCACAAACATTTTGAGTTTGTAAAATAAATATATGATAATAATAGGTCTAATTTGCAATTATTTTAGGGCATATTTGCAAAATTTGAAAAATTTTAAGGAAATAAAAAATGTTTACAAAATACTGAAGTTATATTGTAATTCATTATATGATTTAGATGGATGTTGGCGAATTATTTTTGAACTCTTTATGATTTTGTCTTACAAACTCTCTCCATGATTTTGTCTAATTCCACAAATGTCTTTTCAAATGTAAGCAGTCCTAGATGTGTGAAAAGTTTTTTAAAGTCAGGATGATCCATCTTGGTTAACTTTAGCAAAGGATAAAGTTCACAAGAGAAGGTCTAGTTTTGTTTTGCCAATTTTGATAGGTTTGTTTTGAATCTTGGTAAGAGAATTGATTGATGTTGAATTTTGCTGCTTGTACTTTCTTCATTCTTCTTTAATAATATTGATGAGTTTCTTTTAAAACATTTTGGGGAAAAAAACAAAACATAATAAAACATGTGATAAATAATATATTAATATATATATATATATATATATATACACACACATGAGAAAAGCGAGTAAAAAGCAAGGCCAATTACTCATAGGAGAAACATCATATTCAGCCCTGCCCCCATCTCTATTATTATTGGCAATTTCATACATATTCTTATCTTCATCCACATTCCTGCTTAAAGCGGGTAATTCTCATCCACACCGGTATGGGAGAAGGAAGATACCCGTTTGAGCTTAGTATTTTGTCATCCCTAGGTATCCCCCTCTCCAATCGGGAGACAAGTACTATTGAGGATGAGTCTCTAAAAGCTCTCACTCTTTTTTTTTTGATCCAAATGTAAATGTATATATAGAGATCAAAAGTACAAGTTCAAAGGGTCTGTTTACAAGAACCAGGCCACAACTCACCAAAAACGCTAACACACAAAGTAAAAACCTACGACCCACTAGTATTACATCAACACCTAAGGCTGCACAAATTGCTCCATTAAGAATATAATGAAAAGATCATACGATACACATGAGTTTTAATGCTAGCAATGATACTGGCAATATCTGGTCGCTTGCTCTCGAAGGCCGCAGCATTACGTGTTTGCCATAGGAGGTATACCGTTGCGCTGAACGCACATCTGCACATACTCGCCTGCCTTGTGGTTCCCCTATACTCCTTTTTCAGCCACTTAAGGCCACTTATGATGGTGGTCATCGCTCTTCTTATGTTCAACCAAGTGCGAATGGTCTGCCACACCTTCATACTGATTGGACACGTAAAGAACAGGTGATCAGAGGTTTCATTGGCTCTACGACAGAGGGGGCAAAGCAAATCCGCAAGCGGCATCGTTAGATTCTCCTTTGTGGCTAACCGGTCTATACTGGCAAGCCAAAGAATAAAGGCATGCCTAGGCATCACGGCCTTATTCCATATCGTTTTGCCCCAGTTATTCCTGATGCCTTTGTTTCTGAAATGTTGATAAGCTCGGCCAGAAAAGAAGGTACCATTGGAAGCCCAAGAATCTAGTAATTGTTGTACTGCGTCCAGTGATCTAGCAGTTTCACATAGCAAGCTCCTGACCATTAAAATTCTCTTCAGCAATGGGGACAGGTCCTTGTGACTGCGGACAGTCCATATGGTATCTTCCCTAATGAATTCCATGTGCATCTATTTAATCCATAGCGAATCCTTCTTAGCATGAATATCTCACAGCACCTTGGCCATAAGGCTGAGGTTCCATGTGAATGGATCCCTAAGGCCCAACCCCCCTTCTTCCTTAGGTAAGGTAATGGTAGACCAAGCAATAGGAGCATAGCTACTGTTCCAGAGGAATTTCCGACACAGGCCAATAAACTGGTTTATGACTGCTTTAGGAATTGGAAAGATCGAAAGCCAGAAGCACTCCACCCCTTGTAATACTGCTCGAATCAATTCCAGTCTGCCTGCATAAGTGAAAGTAGGTGCTTTCCATTTGCTCAAGATAGCAGTAATACTAGCAATAAACGGTTGGTAATGTACTACTTTCAATTTCTTTGCCATGAGAGGTATCCCGAGGTACTTAAATGGCATGGAGCCAACTTTGAAGCCCGTAATCCTGAGAAAGTGCTGCAATTCAGGGTCCTCCAAACCGGCACAATAGAATTTCGACTTATCTTTGTTGATGCTTAACCCTGAAACTGATGAGAAATCTTCCAAACAGTCCATGATAATCTGCACTGACATTACATCACCTCTAAGGAAAAACATGAGGTCATCCGCGAATGCCAAATGAGTAATATCCAGACTTTTGCATCTCGGGTGGTGGTCGAAGTTACTAGAAGATGTGCCTAAATTGACGGATCTAGACAGGTATTCGAGACAAATAACACTGAGAAGAGGGGATAATGGGTCCCCTTGTCTCAGCCCTCTCTTACCTTTAAAGAAACCATGCAGTTGGCCATTGATAAAAATGGAGTAAGCAGTGGAGGTGACGCATTCCATAATCCAGGCAATAAATTTTTCCGGGAACTTTAGCTCCCTAAGGACTCTATGGAGAAACAGCCATTCAACTGAATCATAGGCTTTTCGGAGGTCTATCTTGAGAAGGCATCGGGGAGACGACCGTTTTCTATTGTAGCCTCTCAGCATTTCCTGAGCAAGGAAGATATTATCATGCATATTACGCCCACTTATAAACTCTGCCTGTGCTTTATCGATAATAGTGGGCAGTACTCCTTTCAGCTTAGCAGCCACCAGTTTAGCAATGACCTTGTAGATTATGTTACAGCAAGAGATAGGCCTATAATCTTCCACTTTCCCTGAAAAGGCCGATTTGTGAATCAAAGTAACAGCAGTGTGGTTAATTTGTTTCAAAATCCTGGCATTTCTGAAGAACTCCCTGACAGCCTCAATCAGAGAATTTCCGACTGTAGCCCAAGCATCTTTAAAGAATTTGGCAGAAAACCCATCAGGTCCTGGAGATTTGTCTTCACCCAAGTCAAACAAGGCCTGCTTGATGTCACTCTCCGTTACCTCCTCCAGCAGCAAATCACCCTGCACCTTAGTAACAGTCGGGCCATTGGCCATGACCACAGACGATAGATTAGTGACATTGCCAGAAGAGCCGAGGAGTTTACTGTAGAAGGTGACAAATTCGTCCACAACCTCTTTAGATGATACTGTTATTGACCCATCCCTTTTAGTAACCGAAGAGATGAAATTCTGCTTAGCCCTGTGCTTAGCAATAGCATGAAAGGTTTTAGAGCACTTGTCCCTTTCCTTGATCATTCGACTTTTTGTAATCTGAGAGAAAAAACTCAATTTTGCCTTACTTAGTCTGGAAGCCTCTTTCCTGAGCTGCGCTATGGTATTCACCAGTACCATATTGCCCTGTTTGGTGGACAAAGCTGATTGTGCAGCTTCCAATTCAATCCTAGCCCTCTCTGCCCTAGTCGAAATGTGTGAGTATTCTGCCCGATTAAGTTCCTTAAGGTGCTTCTTCAAAGCTTCAAGCCTCTTGCAGAGAATGTACTGATGCGTGCCCACATAGCTGATGTTCCAGCATTGCTGGACTATGTCATGAAAATTGGGGTGTGCAGTCCAGCAATTTAGGAATCTGAAGGGTCGTTTCACACTGTCCTGAGTATGATCAATGCTTACTAAAGCAGGGGAGTGATCAGAAATGCATCCTGGAGGCAGGAACTTCACCTCAGCTTTAAGGTCGGATGCAAACCACGACAGACCTCCTAACACCTTGTCAAGCTTCGACCAAGTAGTATTGTTCAACCACGTAAAAAAAATGCCCAGGAACTGAAGGTCATCTAACCCTGTCGCATCACAACAATCATTAAAGTCTTGCATTTCATAACTGGTGGTATTAGTACCATTCCATCTATCTCCCACATTCCTAATAGCATTAAAATCACCCAAAACAATCCAAGGAGCAGTCACACTGTTATTTGCCTGGCAAAGCTGGTTCCAAAGGCCCTTCCTTGTTCCAATCGGGTGAAGTGTCCTTAGTAGTCAATATACTCAAAATTTCTCTTTGGGTGTCCTTGGTCATGCTAGAGATGTTATAGTAATTATTGGGCCATGGACCACACCCTTGGCATGGCTTGAGAGGTCTCTAAGGTCTCGGATGGCTAAGTTTGGCTTGTTAGAAGTACAAAAATGACACTGCTTAAGTCAGGACTGCTTGTTGAAACCGGTTCGGATGTGCATCATCTCATGTTGTCAATTTTGGCAGAACGATAATTAATAATTTGACCGTGAAGCTTAAATAAATAATCAATGAAAATAAAATAAAATTGAAAATGACTCTTCTATCATGTGATACGACGTCCAACTAATTCAGAAACATTCAAGCCTCAAATTGAGATATGGATAAGTAAAGACCAATAAAAAAAACTTGAATACATAGATTCAAAAAGGAAACAAATATTTACATGGCCTTGCAAATACTGATCCACATCTATTCGCAACCTAACAAGATTTATTTTCAATGTAGTAAGTGATTGATGCTACACTTTTCTACGGTTTCGTCTTTATGAAGGCAGGAATAAGCCAATACTTACTAGCTACAAGTTGCCCTTTGACAATTGTATATATGATAATGAAATGGAAAGTCTGCTTCCCCAAAAATAGCTAGCATTAATGTCATCTTGGCTAATTAAGAAGCAAGTTAATTGGGATTGATCTATCATTCTAGGGAGAAACCTGTGAAAGTAATTGAGTTCAAATCATTGAGAAAATATTTACCAAATGATAGCTATTTACATATTCTAGCTTACACTGTGTAACGTGCTTCAACAGTTAATCCAATGGACGTACCAGTTGAAGCTATATGTACTATGAGTATTTTTTTTTTTTTGGGAAATGGTAAATCGGCACATGGATAGCTGGCATACGCTAGGGTATGATATTCAATTTGTTCTCCTCTCCTCGCAGGACTCTTTTTACTTTATCACTACACCATTTCACATTGGGGCATCCAATTTGAGTACTTTTAATTTGAATAAGAATGTTTATTTCGTTTATTTGGTATCTGTAATATTAAGAATATATGGTTGACAAGGATATTATTAAGAGAACAAAAGCAGAACCACCAGCTGGGTGGCACAGTGATATGCTCACTGTTGTGTGCTTTCTGTTTTTGTTTCTTTTGGGTGTCTTGGAGGGTGGTTCGGGAAGCGGGTTGTGGAGTTTATTTGGGGTCACTGGTTGCCTGCATAATTTTGTAAACCTAAGGATCTACTGGTTTCATTCTATCGCAGAAGTGGGTTTGGGAAATGTTTTTAATGTAAATCGATAATTGAGGCTAATTAAAATCCTTAGGGTTATTTGAGTTTGGCTTACTTGAAAAGACTATTTTACCCTAATAAATTTGAAAACGACTGCTTTATCATGCGATACGACGTCCAACCAATTCAGAAACACCCATGCATCAAATTAAGGTATAGGATAAGTAAAGAATATAAGCAGCCCATAAAAAGGCTTCAATACATAAAATAAAAAAGGAAAAAAATATTTACATGGACTTGCAAAACCACACCATTATTAACTTTTTGATTTCGAAAATAAGGGCAAGACCCATTTATTAAAAAAAAAAAAAAAAGGACCTCTCTGGTAGGATTAAACAGTAACATAAACACGTCTTACATATCATATAAGAGGTTTTTTTTTTTTTTTTTTCTTTTTACACTTTCAAATAATGGACCATCCCATTTTGAGCTCTGATTTCAGCTGCTTCACTTCATTTTCAGGCAAAATCACAGTCACAATTCTTGTAGAACCATCATCTTTTGGCCCTCCTGGAAGCACCAAAACAGCACCTTCATCACCAACTCCATCAATGAAACAAGAAACACTCACCGGTTTTTGTTCTTTATATTCTAATCCATAAAAATTTGCTTCCTCAAGATTCACAAATGTCAAATTTGCTCCATAGACCAGAAAGTCAGCTAAACCATTTTGCCTCTCCATTGCTTCTTCAACCATTTTTTGTTCATTGACAGCTCCATTCTTGAGCAAGGCTGCCAACTCTCTAGGGTTAGCATCAACGATGGAGAAGTCTGCTTTCACTACATTAATCATTTGACTGTTACTCAAAATCCCATCAGCCTTGTTTTTTGAGTCCTTTTTGCAAATCGTCACGACTTTTGCTTCAGCATCCATTCTGATTTTGGCTACACTTTTCCAAATAACAGCACAAAGGGTCTCAAAAGTGTCAATTTTGGCACTCATCTTTGACTGCATATGACTCAATTGTGTAGTTGTGACATGAAATGAAAATGTCTCCATTTTGTAGTTATTGAGAGATATCCAATTGTCTCCAACTGGGTCAACCTGTTTCACGGAAACTGGATCCTCCGACCCTTTTGATAGGATTTGTGGATACTGGGTTTTGGTGAGTGATTGAGCCAAGTTAAGTGGTCTGGGTGGCTCATAGCCTGCCATGACTCTTCCTAACACGTTCATAAATTCTGCAGCAGAAAATGCATCCCCAAGAACATGAGCCCAGCTTAAGCCTACTGCCATTCCTCCGCATTTGAATCTTGTGTACTGCCAGGGAAATAAAAAATGGAAATTAGACTTCAAAATTTTTCGGTTTTTTAAAAAAGGTACATTACAAAAGTGTGTAATATAAATGTAACAATGATCTTAACAATAGGAGGCAGCTACATAATAATATAATTTTAAACCAAGAAACAATTAAATATTTTAAAAGAATTTACTACTTGAGAATATTGTTGACAAATACTCGATCTGTCTCAAAATATAATATGTTATGTTGGAACCAAACTCTTGTCTCAAAATATTAGATGTTTTGTTATTTTGTGTATTATTTTTAATATTGCCCCTACTTGCAAATAAGGGTTTAATTCCAAGAAATAATATATACAATAAATGAGGGTATTTTAAGAATTAAAGTACCATTCATTCCAATATCTTATATTTTGGGACATAAAGAATACTTATATTAATTTTTAAATTAGTTTTTCAAAACAAATACTTTTTTTTTTTTTGTAATAGAATTTCCCTAAGCATGTAGAAGTCCTACAAGAACTGGATGATTGTAGTACCACATAACTACTAATCCACAGCTATCTGTAACCTACACGATTTATTTTCAACCTATTTAGAGATCAAAGATAAGTTTTCTCCCGTTCCTCTTTATGAAAATAGGAAAAAGTCAAAACTTACTACCTACAAGTTACCCTTTGACAATTGTATATATGATAATGAAATGGGAACTTAAAATAGCTAGCATTAATGTTATCTTGACAAAGACTCTAGCTGATTACGATTCTAGCAAGAAAATTATTAGTTTTTTGGAACTGCATCTTAATCATGCCACCAAACTATTAATTGCTGGCATAGCCGGTGCATAGTTTACAGTGATTCAGGCGAAGCCGAAACCACAAAGAATTGGAAATTAGGTGAATTTCCTAGAATTGGAAAACCTTTTATAAAATATGGACCCTACAGTTTCCGAAAAACTAATACAAGGGTTGCATTCGATAACTTTTGAAAGTTTGAAGGTAGGAATTAGATGAAAAAAAGATAAATGTAAAAATCAAAATTTGAGAAAAATTAAAAATACTGAATTTTTTTTGTCCGATATTATATCGAAAGAGAGATAAAGAAGGTAGTAATACGAGCTCTCATACCTAAAAGAATTTTTATTTTATTTTAAAAAATACTTTATTTGGTGAATACAAACTCCCATATGGCATACCTGAAAGAAAACCGCTGGAGAGAAGGCCAACTCGGGACCGATGATATTATCTGAAACCAGCAGCTTCTCAAGAGAATGAATAATATCCTTCATCTGCAGCCATTCGTCCAAGGTTTTCTCACACTGTGCCTCAATGAACCTTGCCCCACAATCATTTCACTTGATGTAAGGCCTTCCTGACTCAGATCTCCTGAATCGGCCACAGGTCATATAGAAGCGGGTAAGCCAAGTGAACATGGGTTCCTTCACTTTCTTGATTGTGATCTCTTCAAATGCTTGGCTGTCAAAGTAGTAAATTGCTCTAACATAGTGCAATTTCATGGCCAAGTCCATGTCACTTGGCTCAAACACAATGTCCTGTCCGGTCATTCGTCCCGGTCCAACAGTGGACATCTTGATGTTGTAGATTAGTCCACCTTCTTTGGAAGACACCATGTTGATGCTGCTGTGGGGAGGCCAAGAAAATGATGAGCTTTAGATCAGTGTTTTGTCCAGTATAAAAGTTACTAGAAAAATGAAAGGAAAATGAGTTCTAAAAGGAGAATGAGCTTTAGAAATCATGATAGGGGGAAGAGGGCGGCATACCAGATATATAGGCTCGAGATGACAAGTCTAGCTTAGTTGGTAAAAGTGATTTCATATACGATTTTAAAAGTCATATGTTTTAGAAGGGATAGAGCTCAAATCATACTCTTCGCATTACTTGCGATTTTATTTCATTACACATGATTATAAAAGTGATCCGTTTAAATTATACTCTCTACATTAACTGTGATTATATATATATATATATATATATATATATAAAGACAGGCCGCGTTGACAGGGTAGACAAGGACCCCGTCTTAATGAGTTCAGAAGGCGGTGAAAGGAACCTATGATGTTTTCTTTTCTTTCCCTTTAGTATTATTATATTATTTTCTTTTCTTTTGCATTTGGGCTAGTAATAGTTCTAGATTTTAGTTGGCAACTTCAAAGTGCTTCATCATAAATTGGAAAAGAAATTAATTGTTAATATTAGTTGTTGATTTCTTTTTGGTATAGTGGTAACATGTCAAGGTCATATCTACATACTAGGCTTTGCATTTCAAATTGCGTGTGCGTTGACAACATATGCAAAAGATTTCTAAAGTGAGTTGAAATATCACGAGGATCAACAACATATATAAGATTTCCTTGTACCAATAATTAGTTAGCATTGTAAGAAAATTGCAGATTGAAAACATCTCTCTCCTAGCATTGTAAGAAAAGATATCATTTGCCAATGCAAATAGGAACATGATTATACCTCTAATCATAATTTTCCAAGTATACATTACTCTTCTATTTTTGGCAAAAGCACTTTTATATATATATATATATATATATATATATATGTGTGTGTACTTCCTTAACCTAAGCAAAACCTTTACTAACTACATTTTTTTACGAATGGCATAATGGATGGGGCAGTAGGGTAATATTGCTCTAACCCCATTCATGCACGAAAATATTGTCCTCCGTCCCTATCTTCATCCCCGATTGAACCTTAACGTGTATACCCAATAAAATTATTGTGAATATGCCACCATACCCATCCCCGTCCATTAAAAAAATGTTCATATTAAAAAAATCAATACATTAATAAATATAAAATTTACATAAATACATTTATAAAATACAAAATAAACGAACTTCATGAAATACATTCAAATTACATATTTCATTTTCCTCTCATCTACATTTTATACAAACTTGCATACAGGATCTTTTAAAGTAAAATTTCCGAGACTAAAACGTTGTTATTCATCTTTGAATTTATTTCATAATTTGAGAAGTTCTCATTGAACACTTCCACAAGAATGCGTATTAAGAGTCAATCAGATGTCAACCTACTACTCTTTACTCAGTCCATCTTTTATGAAATTGATTTTGTCTTCCAGATTTTTAGATAAATATCCAAAAGAACGACATTTTCAATTAGAGTTCCACCTGACACATTTGTAACATACTTCTAAACTCTTACTTCTCATTTTCTTGACAAAACTACTTTTACCCAAACCACATTGACGTTTGGAAAAAGTAAGTAGATGTTCACCATTTAGTCGGACATTATCTTCAATTAACCATTTAATTTCCTCGAGCATTCCTTTGGACATTAACAATCGTAATCTCTCAATTCTAATGTTGTATATTTTTTTTAATGCATTAGTAGAGAGCAAATTGTAATAATTTTGAAGTTTACAAACTGAATCATCCATATTTTAAAGAAAAGAAGAACAAGAAGAGTTAAATTTGAAGTAACTATGCACAAGTAATGAAGAATAATAAATGTATAATCTCGGTTTGAAGAAGAAGAAATTTTCAGCAACTAACAAACTCTCTCTTTCTATATATATACATATATAAACATATATACATACAAACACAAATATATATATACACACATGCGCGCACATATATATCTAGATATCTTCCATTATTTCACTTGTATATTTTTTATCAATAAATTCAATTCCATTTGAAATAAATATCTCATCATCTTTACAAATTCATCACTTTGTGCTATTTTTTCAAACTGATTTGAAAAAATGTCACATCCCCTATTCAAACATTTGAAATTTTATGTCATTTTTTCAATACGGATTGAAAAAATTGCACAAAAAACCAAATTGGAAAATAGGTGATGTGCCATTCTCTTCTTCTTGTTTATCATCTTGTTTATCATTTATTTTCTTACATTTAGTCTATACTTATGAAAGAAACATCATCCAAATGTGTGCAAACCTGTGACCCTTCTGTTCAAAGAACAAAAAATATCAAACGAAATCCAGCAGGAGTAAAAACAATCGACAGTTTTGGAGGTGTGACAATTGGGAACAAAGTTTCATTTGTGTCTGCCGTACTGGAATTGTAAATAATATTAGCAACTCGCAATATTGGTCTCGTTTATGAAGGAGGCAACTTTGAAATAATTGGAGTAGTTGCTCAAACAATTCATAATAGTCATGCTTTAACAGCAGGTATAATTCCAACTGCACTTAGTATCGCTTATGACAAAATAATTGGCTTTAAAATACAAACAAACTCTATATAATGATGCAACGTGCTGATGCATTTATCGCTTTACCGAGAGGTTATGATATGTTGGAACAATTATTGAATAACACTTCTTGATCTAACCTCAAATTGTATACTAAACCAATTGACATATTGAATTTGGATAATTTCTTTGACGGTTTACTATCATTTCTTGATTTAGTCGTTAAACATAGGTTGCTATCTCCTATTGGACGAAGAATTCATGTTGTAACAACCTCAACAAAGGAGTTGTTAGATAGATCGGAAGCTTTTGTCCCACAATTTAATCCCAAGATACCTCTAATTATCTAGAACATAAATAGGAACATGAAAAACATAAACTCGAATAAAATTGATTTAGAGGTAAAATTATGAACGAGATTGTTGTCTCATTTGAAGTTTTCATATATACTTTTGAACTTTATGCATCCATTGTTTTTATGAATTTTATGGATGTATTGTGTAATGGTTGAGATTATTTAATATAATGTTTTGTTTTTCATATTAATGTGTACTGTTTTATATTTTATTCTTCAAAATGTTTAATTAAGTTAATAAAAATTATGTAATATATATATACACACACACACTTAAATGTCATTAAATATAAGTAATTAATAATAAATAAATAAAAATATATGTGGGTACAAAGGATGTATGCAGCAGGTGTAGATATCGAAGTACCCATTGGATACAACATCTCCCGCCCCAGCTCCATACATGATAAAACACTTAATTTCAACTAGAAACTAATATGAACTAATTGAAAACTAATATGAATTAATTTCTATTCCCGCCCCTGCTCCATACATTAGTTTTCAATATTAATATGAACTTTTTTTTTTTACACTAGACAATTAAGGGTCCAAATTTATGAATCCAATATAAATCATAACCACATACATAAACTATAGGGAAATTACTCATTTTAGTTCGTTACTTTTAAGCTTTTGCCAAAATTAGTCAGTTTTCTTTTTTTTTTCAATACTCTACTTTGAGTTATCTACTTAAGAATGTCATAAAGACTTTCACTAATCAAGTATAAGATATTACAAAGGAGTCTCACCCAATTCACCTCAGGGTTTTATACAAAACCTTTCACCCAATCAAGGTTCACCTAACTCCTTGAGTTTTACAATGCAACCTTGATTTTATAACAATCTCCAAAACAACAATTAATGAATTACACACAAACAAGATAATCATAATTTATCTTCAATTCAAAACTCACTCTAATCCTTAGAGTTTTAAGCTAAATGGAACATTGAATATGTTTACAAGAGATGAATAAAGATGGTTTGATATAGATATGATCTTAGTTGTGAAGATATATCAATTGTAGAACATAGACCTCTTTGAATAACAAATTCACAAGATTACTCAAGAACACCTTTAAATGTATAAAACCCTTATTGGATGACTTTCACAATGTAGCTGTTTTGAAAAGGGTTTAAGAATGTTTCTAGGATGTTTTATAATGAATGTGTATCAATTTTTTGCTCAGAAAATCATGTTACTAAGTTTTTCAAACATTTGGATATTTACATGTCTGTTCCAACAATCATAAAAATGACTGTTAAAATTCTATTCATGAGACTTACGGTCGACCACTACAAAGCTTAGTCGTTGGTTAGGAACACCAGATTTCTTTGGATAGTTATCGGACAAAAACCGGCTATCATCAAGTCGACCGCTTGAGTGTCCGCTACTTCACCAGTAACCGGCTATCATCAACTTGGATGTTTAGCAGACAATGTCTTCTATAATCCGGTCGATCGCAAGCATAAAAAAGACATCCTCAAGTTTTCTAAATATGCAATTTAAGTTTTCAATCAACTTCAAAAATTGTGGAACCTATTTTATAAATCTTTAAAGCTAATGTATGTATTTAGAAAACCGATTTAAATACTTGTGATAAGTTTTAATTTATGTAACACATTTTGAAAAATGTATTCAGTTCATAGAGCAATTTATAGAATTATTACTCAAAGAAGTAAATTAGAGATGCCTAAATGATATTAACATCTAAAACTATTCTAGTTCCTATCTAATCTATAAAATGTTTGTCTTCAATTATTGATGGCGCGTGAACTTCCTTGAAAACTTAAAAGTTCGATCTTGTATTGATTAGACAATTAAATCCTAAAAATGCTATCACTTGTACAATGAAATCATTAGTCCTTATCATTGTTTGTCATTAATCAAAATTGAGCTATTAAAAGCTTTAGTGCTTTCAAAGATCATTATGAAAAATTATTTAAAAGCTAGTCTTAGACTAGTTTGGATCCTAGTGTTTACTCATGGATGTCCACTTACCCTTCTTAAGCATCATTTTATTGCTTGGTGTTTTTATTGTTTTTTTTCAGTTGTTTCTAAAAAAATCTTAGGTTAGGTAATTGATCCACCACGCGGCAACATTGTCGTTCCACGAAGAAACTAGGCAACATCTCAGGTGAAACAGCAGTTTGATGCGATTGAGCAATGATATGATCACTTTGTTACTCAATTTGATGATCTCTTGGGAGAAATTGAGGGTCATATGGATGATTTTGAGGCACACATAGGAGATTTGTAGAATTTTACTGTTGATACGAGTGCTATTCTTCCTTTTCTTTAAGTCTTTTTTTTAATTTTATTTGTCTTTTTGTTTTTTGTTTCCATTGGGGAAGATGTCTCATTCTAGTATGAGGGAGATTTATTTGTTTCTTTTGTGCCTTTTGTGCTTGTTTTCTTGTTTTTGTGTATTATTGATTTTGATCGATTTAGGTTTAATTTGGTGGGGTATATAATGATTGTGAAACTTGATTCCTTAATAGGAAACAAGAAGTATTAGTGGCTTGCCACTATAGATAGTACTAACCAATTTTGTTTTGTCATTGTTGTGACTTGATATTTATTTTTGTTGGTTTGTTTTGTTATTTATAAAAGCATATATATTTTTCTTTTATGCATGTTTGTGTGTTTATTGTCTATGATGAGAATAATATGAGTTACTTATTTCAAAGGAATATATGTGCCTACTCATCTCTCTATTGGCTTAAAGTTACCAATTGTTATGAATTTTAAGTAGTTGGTTTGAATTGACATAACCTACATTTTTCAAAATTCAATCTTGCTTTTATAACCATTTTTTACATTTTTGGAATGAAGTTGAGTTTACTTTTGATTTGAATGCATTTATGGTCACATTCTACACTCTAGAACTTGTCTTCTCATTTATGTCTTCTTTGGAAGTTGGAGTCTTTCTTGAACCTACCTCTCTAAATTATATCCTTTGATCCTATTTTTGAGTCTTAATGTGTTTATACTTTTTTGAGAGCATTGAATATTACTCTTTTGAACCTTTATTTCATAATTTTCAAGCGAATTTCTTTGTCTATCTTCGGTTGACATTTGTGATTTTATTGGTTGTGTGGAAAAAAGAATTGATGAATATTTACAACATTTTAGTCGAGAGAGATTTATACAATTTTTGAGAGACATTGTGGAACCTAAAAAAAATTTTAAGTGCTTTTAAAAAAAATATCAAAGAAGGAAAAGCACTATGAAAATAAAGAAGAAAGGTTCCATGATTGTCCAATGATGAATGAATGGTTGACATGGTTCTATTGTGAAGATTAAGGGCAAAGTAGTCAACTGAAGAATTTGAGATTATTTTCTCATTGCATTTGATTCATTCTCTTGATTACTTTGATATCCTTATCTTTCTTTAATTAAATAATTCATAAGTCATACATTAGGTGCTTGAAATCCAATTTGACTCAACTCGACTTTATTTTTACTAGTAGTGTAGAATTATGTGAGATTACAAGCCTATGGTAGTGTCGATTTTCATTTTAAATGACTATAGATGAGTCTTTGTTTGTTTATGACTTGATTAATTTCTATCATGTTACTTATGGTCGGTTTTCAAATCTCAATAGGATTTTAAATGGTTTTCAAATATTTTGGTCATGTTAATGATAGTTGACTATTTATGAGGAGTTAATTTTGGTCACTAATCAAACAAGCACAATTTGTTAAACAAGTAGAGTTGATTGAGATTTGTATGTTTATTGTTGAACAAATCATTTGGTATATGTTAATTGGTGTCCTTGAGACTACTTAATTTGTATCCTCAGTCATCTATTTTATAGTTTGTTGTTTGTTTGGGTTGATTTGTTTCAGGACAAGCAAATGTCTAGTGTGGGGGAATTTTATGAACTGTAATTTACTAGATTTTTAGGATTAGTTGTGGTCATATTTGATATAAAATTTAGTGAATTGCATGTTTATGATATTTTAAATAATTCCTCATGTTTAAATCTATGTTTGCATTTATTTGGATGAGTTTAGATAAAGTTCCTCATGTGATATATTATGCATCTAAATTACTTGATGATACTCAATGCAATTATACCATAACTGAGAAGGAACTCTACTCTGTTATTTTTGCTCTAGAAAAAATTTAGATCTTATCTACTAGGAACAAAAGTAATTGTTTATTCAGATCATGCAGCTCTAAAGTACCTGTTAAAGAAGAAATAGTCTAAACCAAGACTACTGAGATGGATTCTCTTACTCCAGGAATTTGACCTTGAAATCCGAGATAAGAAGGGAGCAGAGAATCTTGTTGCTTATCATTTAAGTCGGCTCACATATGAAGGAGAAGTATCTCCTATCTCTGATTTATTTCCTGATGAGCATCTTTATGCATTGCATGGAATTATACCCTGGTATGCTGATATGGTTAATTATATTGTTACCAAAGTATTTCCAAATCATTTATCTAAGCCTCAAAAGGATAAAATTAGAAATGACTCAAAACACTACCTTTGGGATGATCATTACCTATTCAAAAGTTGCGCAGACAATGTCATACGCAAATGTGTTCCAAATAATGAAATTCAATCCATATTGAATTTTTGTCATACTTTTGAATTTGGAGGTCATTTTGGACCAAAATGAACAGCTAGAAAAATTCTGGAAAGTGGATTTTATTGGCCTACTCTTAACAAAGATGCATATTACTTTGTTAAATCTTACAATGAATGTCAAAGAGTTGGTAATATATCCAAGAAAGATGAAATGCCTTTGAAGACTATATTAGTTTGTGAACTTTTTAATGTATGGGGCATTGATTTCATGGGACCTTTTCCTTCATCTTTTGGAAATACTTACATCTTACTTGCAGTGGATTATGTATCCAAATGGATTGAAGCTAAGGCCACTCGAACGAATGATTCTAAAGCAGTTGTGACATTTATCAAGGACAATATATTCCATAGATTTGGAATACCAAGGCCATTATCAGTGACAGAGGTACGTATTTTTGCAACAAGGTAGTAAAAACTCTGTTTAAAAAATATCATGTTTCTCATAAAGTTTCTACTGCCTATCATCCTCAAACAAATGGACTTGCTGAAATCTCTAACAGGGAAATTAAGTCTATTCTAACTAAAGTAGTCAATCCTAATAGGAAATACTGAAGCCTTAGATTGGGAGATGCTCTTTGGGCATATAGAACTGCATTCAAAACCCCTATTGGTATGTCACCATTTAGGTTGGTTTATGGTAAAGCCTGTCATCTACCTGTGGAAATAAAACATAAGGCATTTTGGGCCATTAAACAATGTCATCTTAATCATGATGATGCACAATCTAATCGAAAATTGCAAATTCAAGAATTAGAAAAGATTAGAAATGATGCATATGTTAGTTCCTGGATTGCAAAAGAAAAGATAAATATTACTATGACAAAAATCTTTCAAGGAAAACTTTCAATATTGGTAATAAGGTTCTACTCTATAATTCTCATCTGAGACTGTTTCCAGGAAAGCTAAAGTCAAGGTGGATTGACCCATTTGTTATCATTAATATCTTTAATCACGGGTCAGTGGAGGTAAAAAGTCTTCAAACGAGCAAAATTTTTAAAGTGAACAGTCATCTCCTGAAACCTTTTCATGAAGGATTTGTCGGACAAATTATCGATTCCATTGCTTTTGAAGACCCACCACCAGAAAAGAATTGAAATCTGTGCTCGTCGAGTCTAAGATGTTAAACAAGGGCGCTGTGTGGGAGACAACCCATCGCTTTCTTAAATACTTTTGAATTGTTTGATTTTCCTTTTTCACTTTTTAGCTTGCAGGCTTAGCAGAAATTGTTGAATACGCGTCTTCTCGAATACTGAAAGATGGCATATTTAAGTTAATTAAATGTCCAACAGTGATTAAACACAACTTTAAATAGCTTGCTTAATTGTTGAAAGAATCACAAAACGATTTCTACTAATTTCCTGTCAAGAGTAAATTCCATCTGCAAGGTATTTCTTTCCTTTTTACATTTTAGTTTGTCTTTCCATCCCTTCTTTCTTTCTATCTCTTTATTACATAATGGATGATTCAATAATGAAAATGAGAAGATATTATCCATTGCTCCCTATTAATTATTTGAGAAAAATCTATCTGATGAGATTAGAGCGTATGAAATTACTAGTATCCATTGGAATGCCTGAGGATATTAGGTGGATAATTGAAGCTAAGATCCAAATTAGTGGTGAACATCCAGCTTTTCCCAAACGTCAACTTGGGTTGGGGAAGAGTAGTTATACAAAGAAACGGAGAGATAAAAGAATGAGAGTCTATTATAAATGTGCTAGATGGAACTGTGATACCAGTTGTCATTCACTTGGGTATTTATCCGATAATCGAGAAGAAAAAATTGCTTTCATTAAGAATGGATTGAGTAAAGAGTCATTAGATGATATCAAACTGACTCTTGATTCGCATTCTAGTGGATATGTTCAAATGGAAATTCTTGGGTTATGGAAATAATTCAAAATTGAACAATTCCGGTATCTGAATTTAAATGATCCTGTTTGTCAGTTTTTAAGAAAGCTGGATGAGCAGCGTACCCCCAACTCATAGAAGGTGTTTGAAACCGTTGCTGGACGTAAAACCAGAGGAAGATGCGAGCCACAATCACAACTACTTGTTTTTATTTGTTTCTTCCTTGATTTGTTTGTTTTCTTTTTAGTGTGTAACAAAATCACTTTTAAAGTCGTTATTATGGAAGGTTCATCAATAAGAAGTCTTACAAACATCACAGTGTTTGGAGGAACGACCGTGGGTGCTATTGTTTCGCATCTAACTGCTGCTATCCATTTGGGAAGAGTACTAGCTCATCGAAAGATCGGTCTAGTATAAGGAGGAGGAAATGCTGGATTAATTGGAGAGGTTGCTCAAGCACACCAGTCATACCAAACACTTGTTCAGATTGAAACAAATCAGACAAACAAAATTCTCGCGGTAGGTGTAATTCCCACTCTTATGAAACAAATATATGGCAAAACAATTGGACATGAGGTACAAACAAAATCATTTTATGAACGCATGACACTCTTGTTGCATAACTGTGATGCTTTCATAGTCATACCAGGAGGATATGAGGTATTAGAATGCTAGTTCAATTTAACATTCTGGTTTAACATGAAACTGCACACTAAATCAATTGGTCTTTTAAATGTTGATCACTACTTTGATGGTTTGTTAGCATTTCTTGACATAGCTGTTACACATAAGCTTCTATCTCCAGTAGCACGAAAAATAATTGTATCTGCACCCACAACCAAGGAGCTATTGGATGAATTAGTAACTTTTGTACCAGAGAGATCCAGAAATACCTCCAATTAACTGGTAAATTTTCGATAACAAGCGAAAAAGAGATTCACTGGATTTAGAGTTAAAGTTGTAAATTTTTCTTTTTAAATAAATGTGTGTTATTTTCTTTTTTTATTAAAGTTGTGGAATAATGTTGTTGTTTTTAAAACTTTGTGTGTTTTTACATTGAGGACAATGTAATTCCCAAGTGTGGGGGGTGGTTTGAGTAAAGAGTCAAATGATTAATTTCATTTGATTCTTGATCCACACCTTTAAAAAAAACATTGTTTTTAATAACTTGTTATTTTGTTGAATAAATCATGCATGTATTATAACTTTTTAAGATGTTAGGTAATTTTATGTGAAATTTTTCAATCATTTTATAATTGTACCCCTTTCTGTAAAAAAATAAATTTTTATAAATCAATTGAATATCTTAACAATTTGACAAAAACATTCTTATTGAACTAATGTGGCTAAATCTTTTATATTATAAAACTCAGAGTTAAAAACATTAGTATTGTGATTTGATGATAATGTATGTTTACTATGTGTTTTAGTACATTTAAGTTGACTCTCTACACTCTAGAACTTGTTCTTTCACATGCTTGAGACGAAATTTAATTAAGATTTTGGTTGATTTGGGGATGACATAAGACCTTCTTTGATAGTTTGAGCCTTTCTGAATGAGCCATATTTATATTTATCCCTCGATCCAACTTTGAGCCAACATGTATGAATGGTTTCATTACCATTTAATTTCTTTGATAATTAGTCTCGTTTATTACTTTTCTATCCAAATACTTTATTGAGAATGTATTAAACATGTGTTAATCTGTATCGAAAAGTTATGAACACTGTTGATAAAGGATTATGAGATATTGTCAAAAAAAAATCAAAAGGTATAAAGCTCATTTATTTGATATCTTCAGAAAAAAAAATAAGAGAAAAAAAAATAAATGAAAGATATCATGGCTAAGGTTTTTGTCAAGAGGTGGTAATTCATTCTCAATTTAAACTCTTAATATATTTTGTATATTCCTATCCTTCGTTTGTAGCCAAGTCCCGAGCTTAACATTACAATTTTAAAAGTCCTATTTGACCTAGATCGACCAAAATGTTTTCATCATTAGTGGAGATTATGTGAGTTTACAAATTTATAAGTTGTGTTGAGAAACTAAAAATGTATTTTTATTTACATAGTGACTTTGTTATTATCCTTTCATTATATTGATAACATGTTTAAAATAAATAAATTATCAAGGATTTTATGTTTTTCACGATCACATTTTGTTAACTTTGAATGCTAATGTTAAACTTGTAAATGATATTCAAGCACACGAGCACAATTTTGTTTTAAATAAAAAGGGGTTAATTGTGAAAGTTGTATTGAAATTATATAATACTTTGTTACCTTATTAATCTTGTTTAAGTTATTTATACTTGTATATTTTTTATTTATATTTTGCTTGAAGGTAAGCAAAGGGATAGTGTGGGGGAATTTGATGTACTCAGATTTTTATGTTATTTAATGACTATATTTTGTTTGAAAATCGGTTAATTATGTTATTTAATGGATATATTTCACGTTTCCCTTTTATTTCTTTGTTTGTAAGTTTTTCAGTGTATTTTAGTTCATTATGGAGATAAAAAGAATAAGAAGAAATTTTGGAAAAAAAAATTCTATGTCATCCGATGACGTGGCGCAATGAGAAGATGACATGTGGTGCATTCAGAAGATGACAAGTGGCACAATCAGAAAGTGACAAGTGGCGCTTCTAGAAGCCGCAATTTGAACCAATAAGGATCCAACATGTGGCGAAGTTGGGAAAATTAGGCCATCAACTAAAATTTCAAGATTTTGGGGTGCAAAATGACCATTTTGCCCCTTATTTTTGTGGCTATAAATAGGAAGCTTATTTTTATGATTTGGAAACCAATTTAGCTCCAATCTTCTCTATTTCTTTTGCAATTTATTTCTTTTATTATTTTCTTCATCTTAGTATATTTTCCAGAATTTTTATAATAATATTTCAAGTCTTTTTGTAATATTTAATAAAGAAATTATGTCCGGATAATTTCAATATTTCCGGGGAGTTTATCTTTCAAATTTTCTTTCTAATGTAAATTTCATCTTATATTTATTAAATATGTATTGTGAGTAGTTTTCTTTTATTAGCAATGATATGTGTTAAGTTATTAATAAATGAGATTATGAGATAATTTTCTTTGTACTTAATTTCTATTTGAATTTATTTAACTTGACTTTAAATATCGCAAATGGATGGCCGAGCCACCTATTAGTTTAATTTACTTTTATGTCTTTTATTTTCTGTATTATGGAAGGTCGAGCTTCCTAACTAGTTTAATATATTTTTATGTCTTTAATTCTTTTTTTTTATGGAAAGCCGAGCTTCCATACTTTTAGTTTAATTTATTTAAATGGTCGGTTGAACCGCCTAATTTTTTAGTTAATATAAATTCAATCTTTCTTTTATATATATATATATATATATATGTGTGTGTGTGTGTGTATTTATTTAATATACTTATATATATATTAATTAAGTATTTATATAATTCCTGTTTTAACCAATATAATTGTGTGAATTAATTGGATTGACAATCTAGTTAACGAATGTGATTATATAGCTAGGATTATTAATCTTGTATTAATGATTCAAGTAGTGACTACTAGTTTAATTGAGTTAATTATTATTAGCTCTTGGCTTAATTAAATTAGTAGCAGAATTATATAATTTAAATTGTATATAATTAAGCTGATTGTTATATACAATTTAATGTTGGTGATGCCTTATTTGTTTAATGTAATTTGATTAAGCATCCTATACACGCTGGTTGATAGTGGTGTTTAATTAAATTAGTGATTAATCTGTCTGAGCTGATCGAGATTAATCTATTTTGTAAGGATAGGAATCTGTCTGAGCTAATCGGGATTCTAAAACCAACTACTTAATAATGTATCTATCTATGATTAATCCCATGAAAAATATAACTTGATACTAGTTCCTTGCTAATGCTTTTTATATCATTTGTATTCCAAATTTCGTTTGAATTCTATTTACAAAATCCAAAACCTCAAAAATATTTATTTTAATTGTTGTCATTACCTTATTCTCAAAATTCCAAAACCCCCAAAACTTTTTCCGATTAACGATTTTAATTTAAGAGTTGACAAATCTCTGTGGATTCGATCCCTACTTTCCCTATCTACATAGGAATTGTTATGTTTAAATTTGAGAGCCGTACGACAGGCTTCATCAAGGATCAAAATCAAATGAGTTTAATCACTTGACTCGTTACTCAGACCATCCCTTCACACTTGGGAATTACATTGTCCTGAATATAAAAACGTACAATTTTTAAAAACAAAATGAAAAACAACATTCTTCCATATCATTAACTATAATTTTAAAATAAAATAGATAACATGCATTTATTTAAAAATAAAAACTTATAACTTTCACTCCAAGTCCAATGAATTTCATTTTAGAATGTTTTCGAAAAGTGACCAGTTAATTAGAGAGTGTAGACACAATTATTCTTCGTGCCTCTCATTCTTTTACCTCTCTATTTCTTTGAGTAACTACTCTTTCCCAATCCAGGTGGGCGTTTGGGAAAAGCTGGATGTTCACCACTAATTCGGACCTTAGCTTCAATTATTCACCTAATCTCCTCAGACATTCTCATGCATACGAGTAATTTCATTCCTTCCATTCTCATAAGATAGATTTTTCTCAAATAATTAATAGGGAGTAATGGATAATATCTTCTAATATGGGGGTTTGGCCTTCCTTAAAAAATAAATAAATACATAAAAAAATTAAACTAATTAGGTGGAAAGAGAAATTGAAAGATAAAACTCACAAGAAATATTGAAATTATCGGGACAAAATTTCTTTCTTAAATATTACAAAAAGAGTTCAAAAATTATTCTAAAAATTTTGGAAACTATATTAATAGGAAGATAATAATTAAATAAAGAAATTGCAAAAGAAATGAGGAAGATTGGAGCTAAATTGGTGAAGAAATGATAAAAAGAAGCTAGGTATTTATAGACACAAAACCAGGGGCAAAATAGTCATTTCGCATCCAAATTCCTTGAAGTTGAGTCTGCCCAGCACCTTCTTCATGTGGCGCCATGTGTCAACACGTGATTGGTCGACGCTGCAACTTCTGAAATGTGCCACTTGGTGTGTTGACTTGAGGTGGAGAACGCATTTACTTTTAATTTTTTTTTCCTAGACTCTCAAAATAGATAATTTTGTGGACATTTGGTGTTAATTATGTCAAACATTTGACTTTTTGCACTTTTCAACGAATCAATAATTAATATTTTAATATTTTATCTTTATTTAATAATATAATTTTAGTCTACATATGACTCCAAAAAGCATTTAAATAAGGAGATTTTTAAACTTAATATAAAAAATTATATTGATTGAAGATCATTGAAACGGATAGAGTATAATGGCATATCTAAGACAATTAGATACTCCCACTTTTCCAAAAGTAACACTTTCTCCGTCTTGGTTTAAAAAATCTAAGGATATATTTGGATTGGATTTCTAAAGTACTTTTATTTTATTTTAAAATGAATTTAAATTTGAATGAGATTTTATTTTATTTGAAATTGAAAGTTGATTGATATATTTTGAGTATTTCGTGGATAATATTATGAAATGTATAAAATATAATTAATAAATTATTTGATATTGTAATTTTAATTAAAAGTAATAAAAAAATATTGTTTATGTGATTGAATGAAATTTGTATAAAGTTAAAAAAAATATTTTGAATTCAAGTCCAAATATAACCTAAAGCTTTTATCTATCCTTTTTTATAGGCCTTTAAAAATATTTTGACACAAGCCAATGGGCTATTTTTGTTCTTACAATATCTTTAATAATTTTGTCCTAGAAATAAGAAAGAGAAGATAGTTTTTGTCTTGGAATAAAGAAGAGAGAAAATACTTTATCTTGAGAAAGAAAAAAGAGAGAAGAAAGAGATGATGAGAAAATAGGTCTCTTTTTGGAAATTAGAAAGATGAGAGGGGAGAGGAAATGATAAATAAGAATAATATTGGAAACAATTGATAACATAACACTAAAAAGTCATAAAAGAACATGTAATTAGAGACAAGGGTGAAAACTCTATCCAGTAATAAAAAAGGGATGGAAGAGGTAATTTCATTTGAGACTTACACAAAAATTAAGGAAACTATTAGGATGCTTTGATTTGTAGTGAAATGGTCTAAATTACCTATATTTGAATTTGGAAAATAAAGGGCTCAATTAATAAAGCTATATGAACAAAAAAGAAGATGATATTAATACTAGAAAAAAACAATTAATACACTCTTAATTTTTTACAGGATATATAATTTTTTAACAAAACATTTCCTACAATGGGATTACTTCCTTTGTTATATTATACTTGTCTCAAAATACTTGTATACCCTTAAAACAATTATAATACATGTAACTTTTTTTTATAAAACAATCAGAAAAGAATGCTTACCATTGAATTACATGATGTAGAATTTAAAATTTTAATTAGATTCTTAAATAAGTTTTAGTTGGAAGGGTATAATCGAGAAAAAGCTGTTTTTTTTTCAAATTTTGATGAAGTTACATGAGATGTTACACATAACTTCTTCATGAGTTCGATTTTACACGGATGTCATAGAAAGAGCTTCATTTATGTTTACACAGATATCATGAAAGAGTTTTGGAACCTTTTGACCTCATATATTGTACTTTTTTAAAAATAAGAAAAATTTGAATGTGTATTTTGGATGTTAATTCAAATGATACTAAAGTAGGTCACTAAAATACTGTAACATTTTTAATAAAATTTTTAATGTATTTTTTGGATGTTGATTTGAATGGATTTTAGGTATGCACGTTATTAAATTTTAATATTGAATGAATGGTTGGGAAAATGGCCAATTGATTGTCTCTATTTTATGTTTAAGAAATGCAATTTTTTTCTTTTCTTTTTGAGAATATTTAATCTGAGCTAATTATAATTCATGATTTATGTTATTTTCTTCTTTTATATCTTATTATTAGCAATTAAAAGTTGAACAGGTGGAATGAATGAATATTTTGTCTTCCTTTGGTGTTGTTAGAAATTCTAAATTCAATTAAATAAAAATAATTTGAAATAATGCTTATCTTTTTAGTTTGAATTATCTTTTTTTTTTGGGTATTTTGGTTTAAAAAATGTGGGATTTAGTAAATTGGTGTGAGATTTAATAATTTTAAGATAAATTTTTAAAAACTATCTAAATAATTTTAAACGGATGATCTATTATTTTGATCTAAAGGTAGTAAACAGCTACTGTGTCACTTAATATGAATGCCACATTTATTGTCTCGCTTGATAACGCTAAACACTCAAGTTACTTGATGTTGCATTATTTTCTTAATTAGATTTTTAATTTTATGTTCTACTAGTATATATGAAATTCGTGCGATGCACGACTTCTTCTTTTTTAATTGTAATAATCATAAATAATAAAATTTGAAACAAATAAATTAAGAATTAGCTTATATCTAATAATTACAAATAAGGTTATATAAGAAATAAAAATTTAATAATTGCAATAATTATAAATAATGAATAAGCTAGTAACAAATTATGTTTTAAAAATGAAAAATAACTTTGTAAAAGTGATAAGTTTACAAATCGTTAGTTTTGGCGAAAGTAAATATGAAATATATGTCCACAATAAAATTTAAATCTTATTAGCAAAACAATTTATATTCAAGAGCACTGACAATTTTGATAAAAGAGGAAAATATATAGTGTGCAAATTCCTTTGTGAATTGTTGGGCAACCCATCGCCTCTTGTGTCGAATTCAACTCAGTCTTTTGCTATTTGTGACTGTTGAGGTGTTTGAGTTACTTTTTGTTCCAAAAGTGATCCAAAAACAATTCCAAGGTTCAATATATTCAGAGAAGTTCTCTGAAGAAGCAAGTTTTGTGAGAGTTTATTTTGTGAGCTTTTGAAATTATTTTCAAAAGGGGAAGTGATAAAAATAGTGAAGAAAAATCATTTGGGGGTATTTTTGGAAAATACTTGAATGTCACTATTTTTATCTCACTTTGTATTGCCTCTAGAATTATTATTTTAGAGAAGACTCTCTTTGTACCTACTATTTTATAGTAGAAGGAAATTTGAAATTTGAGAGGTGGACGTAATCCAAAATTAAGGGTGAACCACGTTAAATTATTTGTGTCATTTATTTCTTAATTATTTTATTTAGCATTTATTCTGGACAATTATTTCCGCTGTGCCCAGCAAGTGGTATCAGAGCTATTGTTTGTTAGTTTCATAAAACTCTTAGTATGCTCTGTGGCTGCAGCTTTGACTGATCTTCCACATCAAGCAAGATTTTATTGGAATTAATATCTGTCACGATGGAGGCAAATAATACCAAGATGATCAATTTAAATGGAACAGATTATCACATGTGGAGAAGTAAAATAAAGGATCTTCTATTTGTGATGAAAATGCATCTATCATTATTTGCAATTGCTAAACCTGAAGGAAAGTCAGATGAATAGTGAGAATTTGAGCATGAACAGGTATATAGTTTTATCCATCAATATGTTGAAGACAATGTCTACGACCACATCTGTAATAAGACTCATGCCCAGACGCTTTGGAGTAAACTTGAACAATTGAATGCATCAAAGACGGGGAATAATAAATTATTTTACCTGATAAAAATGATGCAATTGAAATACAAGGAAGGAACTACTGTAGCAGACCATCTGAACGAGATGCAAGGTATTCTGGACCAGCTGTCAAGATTGGGCATAAAGCTGGATGATGAAGTATTTTCTCTAATGGTACTAACCTCTCTACCAGAGTCATGGGAAACTTTGAATATCTCACTCACCAACACTGCACCAGATTGTGTAGTAAATATGGAATTTGTTAAAAGTGGAATCTTAAACGAAGAAATGAGAAGGAGATCACAAATTTCATCTTCTTCACAATCAGATGTTTTGGTGGCAGACTCTAGGGGAAGGAGCCAGTTTAGGGAACAGAACCCTAGAGGAAATAGCAGAGGAAAGTCGAACAAATATGCCAATATTAAATGTCATTACTGTAAAAAGAAGGGTCACATAAAAAGGTTCTGTTGAAAGTTCAAAAGTGAACAGAAGAAGAACAAAAGCAATGAAGTCAACAGTAATGATGAACAAACACATACCATTAACGACGAATTTCATGTCATTTATGATGAAGATATTGTCAATATTGCATCCCACGAGACCAGTTGGGTGATTGACAGTGATGCTACTATTCATGCTACATCTCGAAGAAAATTCTTCTCATCTTATACAACAGGAGATTTTGGCAAAGTCAAGATGGGAAATGATAATATATCTAAAGTTATTGGCATAGGAGACGTTTTCTTGCAAACAGAAAATGGCACCAAATTAGTCCTAAGAGATGTCAGACATATTCCAGATATTCGCCTGAATTTAATCTTTACAGGAAAGCTTGAAGATGCAGGCTTTTGTAATACATTTTTCAATAGCCAGTGGAAGATTACTAAAGGTTCCATGGTGGTGGCTCGAGGTACAAAGCAAACAACCTTGTATGTAATGAATACAAAGCTCTCAACTGACACTGTAAGTGCTGTAGAGAAAGATGGTGTTGTTGAATTATGGCACAAGATACTATGTCATATGGGTGAAAAAGGATTGGCAAGTCTTGTCAAAAAGAAGATGCTACCTAATATAGATAAAGCGCATTTGGAGAAATGTGATGACTGTCTAGCAGGCAAGCAAAACAGGGTTGCTTTCAAAAGTTTCTCTCCTTCCAGAATGAAGAATATGCTAGATTTGGTTCATTCAGATTTGTGCGGACCAATGCCTAAGTCACTTAGCGGTGCTCAGTATTTTGTGACTTTCATTGATGACCATTCAAGAAAGACATGGGTATATTGTTTGAAGACAAAAGATTAAGTGTTAGATGTCTTTAAACAATTTCATGCCTCAGTTGAGAGACAAACTGGGAAGAAATTAAGGTACATTCGGACAGATAATGGTGGAGAATACATTGGATCATTTCATGCTTACTGCAAAGAGCATGGTATTCGACATCAGACAACACATCCGAAAACACCGCAGTTAAATGGGAGTATTTTTTGGAAATACTTAAGTGCCACTATTTTTATCTCACTTTGTATTGCCTCTAGAATTATTATTTTAGAGAAGACTCTCTTTGTACCTACTATTTTATAGTGGAAGGAAATTTGGAGTTTGAGAAGTGGACGTAGCCCAAAATTAAGGGTAAACCACGTTAAATTATTTGTGTCATTTATTTCTTGATTATTTTATTTAGCATTTATTCTGGGCAATTATTTCTGTTGTGCCCAACAATTAAGACTTTAGTGCCAATTATGCACTCGCAGATTGTTCCTAGTAGTGGTTGTTTCCTCGAAAGAACTGTAAGCCTAGCTAATGCACAAGAGAAAAGGTAAAAATTAAAAACACCCTATCTTCTATGCAAAATATATACAATACAAAGTTATCTAGATTTATGCATTGAGAAGACTACATCATATATATATATATACATATATTGAGTGTCTAAATATATTGGGGTTTATAAACAATTTACTACATCACATATTGCGGTTTATAATCTTGAAAGGCGTGCTCAAACCTTTGTCACATCTTATGTTTGGTTTGAACATGTACCACTTTGTATTTCCTTCTAAGATTAATACAAATTTTTTTCTAAAAAAATTATTGTAAAAAGTTTTTTGTAAGAGAAAACAGTCAATAAATGCTGGTTAGGAAACATTACTAACACAAATCAATATTATGAACAAAAAACAAGAAGGTTAAAAAAAAACTGATGTTCAATGGTTTCCTTCGATATAATATAAAGCCTTCATATAGTAAAACCAATAGCAAATAAGAAAGATTGAGAAGTTGGTGCATTGTTAATTTATACGAATGCTCCTCATCTCTATCAATCTGTATGTCCATAAGATGGCAAAAATTGAATCCACAAGTAATTAGTGAAACTATTTAACATATATTATCCATACTCTGTAACACTATTGCTGGAGTCATACTTACGTAACGAATCACCTTCTTACAATTAAAGGGGCAGAACGCCCCTACCAATCATAGCACCACAACCAATGGCTTGAGCTTGCACATAAGGAATTCAATAATCATGACATGCTTTATTAACAGATGAAAGATAATCAAATTATACTTCAAAAACCTCATTCTGATTAAGATTTAAAATATGGAAACTCTCTTCTTCCTATGGAATATATAACCCATGTGTGAGAAAATTTCTCCTTACTCTAGCTTGGATAGAAACAACACCTCTCTCACTCAACTCCCAAAGTTGAACCCTTGCCCTGTGAAAGGTTAAGTTGACCATCTAAGCAAAAGTTGCTAAAGGCATTTTAGAAAATTTCTTGAAATCAATTGTGCCTACTGTATTGGAATTTCCTCATATTTTGTTGGCGATGAGGAAGTGATGAGTGAATTGGGTGGAGGAGTTTCAATGACTGCAAATGCAAGGTAAAGAGGAGGGTTACGTATGTTTGGTTAACACTTTAAGTTTGGGTAATTCCTCTAGAAATCTATCCTTAAAAATTCCAATTGGTGGTGATAAGCTGTATTTTGGAGATTGGATAAAAGATAAATTAATTTGGGGTGTACTAAATGTAATATCCCAAATTGCTGAATGTAACACCTCTTAATTTTATATGACCAAAATACCATTTAATTTTTTTTGTACTAAAAGTAACTTTATCTCTCTAAAATTTTTGCTCTACCTTCTCTCTACCAAAAAATTGATAAAATCTTTACTTTTTGGAAGAAATCAAGCTAATGGATGATGAAAACGCAGATCAAAGCTTCAATATGAAGGTAAGAACTTAACTTTTCGGCCGAATTTAATTCATTATCTGTAAATTCTCAATTTTTTACATTCTGAACCACAAGCGGTTACCTAGGCCGCGGACCATATCAACACACGCCGGGTAGACCGCCCATACACCACAGCACAGTACGCGGCTATAGCACACGGGCACAAAAAATAACCCGCGGTTGGGTCACACGGGCACCATTCCACAACACGCGGTTCACTCAACCGCGTGTTGTGATACCAGACGCGGGTGGATCGCCTATACACTGGTACACAGAATGCGGACATACCTTCCGTGTCTCATAGCTACATGCGCGGAAACCCTGGCCGCAGATGTAGCTATGACACACGGTAACCCTACCCGCGTATAAAGCTGTATGTCATATGCGTCCTGTCTGCGTGTTTCTATACGATGCATGATTATCTGACTGCGTGGTATGCTGTCAGGCGCAGTTGGTGTGTCCGTGACAATTTTTTTTAATAATAATTAATAATATAACAAATATAAATAAGGAATATTATATGATTTATTTATTTTGATAAATAATAATTATGATGTTATACTTAGACAATTATTAAAATTTTATTTTATTGTTTAGGATAATGACGTTTTTCTATTTTTTATTTAATGTGTTTACATACATAATTTGTTATTTTGATATGAGACAATTATTATTATGTGATTTTGATGTTTTGATATAATAATAATTATAATATTATAGTTAGACAATTATTATTATGCGATTTTATTGTTTAGGATAATGATGATTTTCTATTTAATGTGTTTGCATACACAATTTGTTATTTTGATTATAATGTTATGATTTGCTTATATTATGTGATTTTATTGTTTAGGATGATGATGATTTTCTATTTAATGTGTTTACATACATAATTTGTTATTTTGATAAAATTATGATTATACTACTATGAGACAATTATTATTATTATGTGATTTTGATGTTTTGATATAATAATAATTATAATATTATAGTTAGACAATTATTATTATTCGATTTTACTGTTTAGGATGATGATGATTTTCTATTTAATGTGTTTGCATACACAATTTGTTATTTTGATTATAATGTTATGATTTAATTATATTATGTGATTTGATTGTTTAGGATGATGATGATCTTTTTGAGGTTTTCGAGAAGATTAATATCGATTTAACAAAGCATTTTAGTACTTCATTTTTGTTTCCAACAGAAGAAGTATTGCTTGATTGGGTGAAGAAAATTGGATATGATCATAATACATTTTTCTTCATCGCTCGGTCTTATAGCACACCTAGGAAAGGCAAGGTGTGGCTTCGTTGTGAGTGCGGGGGCAAATATAGGAGGACATCTATGGGAGCACAAACCGATATTGATAGCAAGATGTTTTCTAGTACAAAGAAACGTAACTATCCAATGTTGTTAAGATGTCATGAGGGTTGTGATGGTTTTTGGAGATTACAAGTCAAGAATGGTTCACACAATCATAGTTTGGGTGTATATGCTTATGGGCATCCACAGGCTGCTAAGTTGAAGAATGAAGAGATAAGGATTGTCGCTGATCTTACAAAAAGCCTGGTAAGACCGAAGGAGATATTGGATAGTGTGAAAAGACATTTTCTCAAGAATATTAGTAGCATAAAGCATATTTATAACCAGCGAAACAAGATCAGAAAGGAAGAGTTCGAAGGTAGGTCGGTCATGCGACAGTTGTTGAAGCTAGTCGTGGAAAGTGAGTGGCTGTATTGGTACAGACTTCAGCCAGAGACAAACATTGTCACAGACATTATGTTTGGCTATCCAAAATATGTTGATCTAGTACGAACATTCCATCATGTACTTCTTATGGATAGCACCTACAAGTACAAGATGTCATGCTTTGAGATAGTTGGTATATGTCCTACATGTATGAATTTTGAGTCTGCTGTGGCCTTTATGAACAATGAGACTGAGGATTCATATTCATGGGTACTTCAGCAGTTCTTGGATATTTTGCCACATGTTACTAGTCCAGGAGTGATATTGACTGACAGGGAGCTTAGCCTTCTTAATTCTATTGAGAGAGTTTTTCCAACATCTGTACATTTATTATGTACGAGACACATTGCAAAGAACGTAGAAAGTAAGTTCACAACTATATCAAAAGACAAAGAGATTGGCACATGGTTCTCGCAAAATGTGTGGTATAATCTAGTTGAATCTGCTACTCTAGAAATTTATGAAGAAAGACATAGATCTATGTACACTGTCTGTCAGAGATGGAAGCATTGTTTGAAGTATCTGATGATATATGTCTCACTCCATATTGAGAGAGATTTGTTGCAGCATGGAGAGACACTCACCTACATCTAGAGAATACCACCACAAACATGGTGGAGAGTCAACATTCTGTTTTGAAGAGTGTGTTGGGGACATCTACTGGAGCATATGACACTATATTCCCTATGTTGTGTCAAGTAGTCAAGATACAGATGAATGAGCTCAGATGTGCATTTGAGACTTTCGGACTTTGTGATTTGCATGTATGTAACCTAGATATCTTCCGGCCTCTAACTGGTCGGGTCACACACTGGGCCATTCATATTTTATACCACGAGTATGAGCGGATAGATACATTGGATCTGAGTCAAGAGGAGGACTCATGGGCTTTCATGTGCATGCATTATTGCGGATTGAAAAACCTAAGAGGGGGGGTGAATTAGGTTTTAACCGATTTTTCTTCTTATAAAATAAACAAGCTTTCTAAGATAACAAATATCAAACACTTGGTGTTCGACCAAAGTATGAAATGATGAATTCAAGAAAAGAAGCAATGAACACAAAGATTTATAGTGGTTCGGTTTATCCAACAAAACCTAATCCACTACCTTGAGCTATCTACTCAAGGATTTCACAAAACCTTTCACTAATATAGTAAGAGAGAATACAATAGAGGCTCACCCAATTCCCTTAGGGTTTTACAACATAAACCTCTTAACCACCCAAGGTTCACTCAACACTTTGAGTTTTACAATATAACCTTGTCTACACACCTATCTCTATTACAACAATTAATGAAAAAGATGCTCTTAACACAAACACAGTTTTCTATGGTTCAAGGCTCACTCTAACCCTTAGAGTTTTAAGCTCAATGCAACCTTGAACAAATCAATCAAGATATGAATAAGAAGAGTTTGATATATGAAATCACCTTAATGTGAAGATATATCAATGTAAAACATAAATACCTCTTTGAGTAATGTTTTCTTGTAAGTTGCTCAAGAACCCCAATGATTTTGTATAAATCTCACTTTGATGAATTTCACAAGATGAATGTTAAGATTTGGTTTCAAAATAATCTCCAGAGGTTCTATGAAGTGTTAGGATCAGATTTTTGCTCAAAAAGTAGTGTTTTCAAGTTGTTTAAACGATTGGGTATTTATAAGTATGCACCAACGGTCATAAAAATGGCTGTTTGAATCCCACTCAGGAGAAGTGCGGTCGACCGCAAATCAGGAGGGTCGTCCGCACCATCATCCTCAAATGTTCCAGAGCACTCTGGACAGCCTGCGGACGATGAGCTCAAAAGTCCGGTCGACCGCTCCATCATCCGCAAGTGTTCCAGAGAGATCTGGACATACAGCGGATGATACTCTGAGATGTCTGGTCGACTGCATGATCTGTGGTCGTCCACACTTTTGTCAGGTCGACCACAAATGCATTAAAACTATGCAAAACAAGTTTCCAAACAATTCTAAGAGTTTGCAAACTATATTTTATGAATTTTGAAGTATGTGCATGTATTTTGAAAATCATTTCAAATACCCAACTCATGTTTTATCTAAATGAAATGCATTTTGAAAAATCATTTCACTTTTATTGAGCAACCTATAGAACTCATTACTCAAAGGGATAGACCTAGAGATATCTAAAGATAAATAAAGAATTAAAGCTACACCTCTAGATCCTATCTAATCCTGAAACGCTTATCTTCAAGGCTTGACATCAAAAGCTCTTTCTTGAAGATTTGAAACTTTGATCTTGCATGGATTAGATATATGAATCCTAAAAGATCATCACTAATACAATAAAACCATTAGTCCTTATCAATGTTTGTAATTTAATCAAAATTAAGATATTAAAAGCTTTAAGGCTTTCACGGATCATATTGATAGAGACATGCCTATCCAATTGGATGAGATACATCCTTTTTGAAAGACCCTTCACATGGAGCCGCAACAAGTGCCCGGAGTATCAGAGGATCACACCCATGATTATCATGCAGAGATGGATGAATGGGTGGCACGACAGAAGGATAAGTCTCCACACATTCAGAGACATCTTTGCCAGCAGTTGAGGCGTCTTGAAATTCCTTGGGATCAGGAGTTACGAGAGCCACCTGCAGCCGCTCAGCCCAGGGGTCGTCCAAAGAAGACTTTGGCGTCTAGGACGCCGTGTTCGTGAGAGAATATAGAGAAAATGTATTCTAGCCCGTCGAAGAAGTCTCGCTCTTCGTCGGATAAAGGGACCCCGACTTCTACAGCCACCAGTGGCCGAGGGAGACCATCGAAATCACGAGGCACAACATCATCTGCAAAAGTGTTGTTCTCAGATTTAGTAGTCCGTCCTAGAGATCCCTTACGATGGTTATATCCAGATATTCCCAAGTCACTACATCCGTACATTGACCCAGCTATCGACGTTGAAGGTGACCGGAATTGTGGTTATAGGGTGATGTACTCATAAATTAACTGATTTTTATACTATTTAATGACTATATTTTGTTTAAAAATCGGTTAATTGTGTCATTTAATTGATATATTTCACATTTCTTTCTATTTCTTTGTTTATAAGGTTTTTCAGTGTATTTTAGTACATTTTGGAGATAAAAAGAAGAAGAAGAAGAAATGAAGATAAAAAAAAAAATCGATGAATAGCAACTTCGGTGAACAGTACCACCGTCGATGATGACAACACTGCTTACGTCATGAACAGTATCCGTCGGCTGGTCAAAGTCAACAAGTCAACCTGCTACAGTACCGGAAGTCAAAATGACCATTTTACCCCTACAAATTTCTCTATAAATATGCTAGCTTCATTTATCATTTGGGACACCAATTTAGCTCCAATCTTCTTTATTTCTTTTGTAATTTCTTTCTTTTATTATTATCTTCATATTAATATAATTTTTAGAATTTTTAGAATAGTTTTTCAAGTCTGTTTTGTAAAATTTAGTACAGAAATTATGTCCGAATAATTTCAATATTTTCGGGGAGTATTTCTTTCAAATTTTCGTACTAATGTTTATAAATTTCATCTTATATTTATTAAATATGGATTGTGAGTAATTTCTTTTTGTTAGCAAGGATATGTGTTAAGTTATTAATAAATGGGATTATGAGATAATTTTCTTTGTACTTAATTTCTATTTGGATTTATTTAACTAGACTTATGGTCGGTTTATTCGTCTAGTCTTTTACTTTATGCACTTTAAATATCGCAAATGGATGGCTGAGCCACCTATTAGTTTAATTTACTTTTATGTCTTTTATTTTCTTTTTTATGGAAGGTCGAGCCTCCATACTTTTAGTTTAATTTATTTAAATGGCCAGTTGAATCGCCTAATTTGTTTAGTTAATATAAATCCAATCTTTCTTTATATATATATATATTTATATTTATTTAATATACTTATATCTATATATTAATTACGTATTTATGTAATTCCTGCTTTAATTAATATAATTATGTGAATTAATTGGATTGACAATTTAGTTAATAAACGTGATTATATAGCTAGGATTATTAATCTTGTATTAATGATTCAAGTGGCATCTACTAATTTAATTGAGTTGCAACTCTTGGCTTAATTAAATTAGTAGTGGAATTATATAATTTAAATTGTATATAATTAAGCTGATTGTTATATACAATTTAATGTTGGTGACGCCTTATTTACTTAATGCAATTTGATTGAGCATCCTATATACGCTGGTTGGTAGTGGTGTTTAATTAAATTAGAGATTAATCTGTCTGAGCTGATCGGGATTAATCTAATTTGTAAGGATAGGAATCTGTCTGAGCTGATCGGGATTAATCTAATTTGTAAGGATAGTAATCTGTTTGAGCTGATCGGGATTCTAAAACCAATTACTTAATAATGTCTTGGATCTATGATTAATCCTATGAAAAATATAACTTGATACTAATTCCTTGCTAACGCTTTTTTTTTATATCATTTATATTCCAAATTCCTTTTTAATTCTATTCTCAAAATACCAAAAACCCCCCAAACCCTTTCCGATTAATGATTTTAATTTAAGAGTTGACAAATCTCTGTGGATTCGATCCCTACTTTCCCTATCTACATAGGAATTGTTAGGTTTAAATTTGAGAGCCATACGACAGGCTGCGTCATAGGGTCATGGCCCATCACCTTTATGGGTCGTAGGAGTCTTGGCCAGATGTTAGGAGAGATGTGTTGTGGGAGTTATTTGGTAGACCACGTACATATGCAGATATGCTAGGACAGGAGCGTTATGAGACAGTCATGGCGTCTGTAGCGCATGATAGTGGTCCTGCAGTCTTTCGTAAGTGGATGAGTATCACAGATATCGGATTTGCCATTGCCACTAGCTATGACTATGGTGTTGTCTCATTTTCCGCATCGAGCAGTGATACATTTCTTCCACTGGCTGGTGGTCAGCCTACTCCTCATTCAGTGAATGTTCGAGTGAATGTTCGAGTGATGACTATTGGTTTCCTCACATCGGGATCACACTTTGTTGCGGTATGCATATATATTATTTTGTTATTTTTCTATTTGTTTGGTTACTATGTGCTAATATTTTTTTCCCTGTACATTGTAGTTGATCATGCGTCCAGGATTTCCTATCCCTCCTATTTTTCCAGGATGGCAGCAATATAGAGATTCACATTTATCCCGGTGGACGAACATATTGTCAGATCGTATGGCCCTTTGAACTTCATTGCGATAGAGTGTCTGTTGCGTGATTGACGGATATTTGTTTTTGCATGGACTCAGTATTTGTATTATTATTGATATTTGTTTTTACACGGCCTCAGTATCTTTATTTATTATGATTTTCAATGTTAGTAATTAACTTAAATTGAAAAAAATATCAAATATCACAGATACTACATTCGCACAATAAAAATACAAATATGCAAATATCACAAGTACGAATGACTACAAATCCGATATAAATAATAATACATAAATCAATGACTCCCACGAGTACTATCGCCATCACGATACCACCTGGTCCGCTCTCATCACATCTAGTTGCATCTGATACTGGCGTAAACGCTCAAGAGACTTGGGAGATGAGCGGATAGATGCATGCCTCCATCTTAGGGCCCATGGCTCCCCCACCTGCCATGATAAAGACGGATCTCCTGGATAGAAACATGGGAAGTGCTCGTAAATCCAACACTGTAAAATGAATATATTAATAATAAACACACAAGTTAAACCAATTAAATTAAAGAATAAAAAAATTTCATAATGAACGTACCTCCATGAGAGTAAGACAACCTGCCATATGATGGCAACCCCGAGCTGGTGATAAAGATATGTCAGTGCTGGGGCGCCCCATGCATGATCCCGAATAGCTATTGTATCTAGTAGCAAAGGTAAAAGATGGCCACTCAGCTTGTCAGACGATTTATTCAAAAATAATGTCATCTCGAGAATATAAAAGACATGGGCCACACCAACATCACTCGGGCTCAAGTCACCATCTGCAAAAGCAGTCTCTAGCCCAGCAAATCGAACTCCTCCGTTCCTCCAATCTCTCAATAGTGTCATCGGATCTAAATGTAAGTGGTCCTGTAGCCAACGGAGAATAAAATCTCGTGTATGCTCCTGGGGTACCAAAGCACCACTAACCGGGATGTCAAGTATCATCCGCACATCGTGGAGAGTAATAGTCATCTCTCCGAATGGCATTTGAAATCTAATGGTCTTCGGATGCCATCGCTCTACAAAAGCAGAAAGTAGCGGCATGTTCAAATGCATGAACATGCAATGTGGCAAGTGACCAAGTCCGGAGTCATCCACGACAGCTCGTGCTACTGGTGATGTCGGCATCTGCCACTGGGAGCATCTCGTCTGTTGCACGTGACAATGAGCATTTTACGTTCCTTCACATATAAAATTTAAAATTCGTGTCAAATATTTTAAAAATATAATTTAAATAACAACTTACGTATTTAATATATACTAACATGTCTCTCCCATATGTATGAAGCCACATGTCCAAGATAACCCCTTAGCAAATGAGGGTCCCAAGGTCCACCTGGAGCAGCACCTGTCAACTTCCACTGATCAGGGTCTCTAGGGCCAGCGCTAGTGCCACTAACTACCTCTGTCTCTGCTAAGGTCCATGCACTGACCTGTGGCTCACCCTCCTCAGCTTTAATATCATCTGGACCCATATCCTGATCTGGTATCATCTCATCAGCATTAGTCTTGATCTCCGTATCAAATTCTACTCCGGTCGACTGTGCAGAAGCAGCCCCGCTATAAGATAATCATACCGAAATAGGTATATATGTCCCGTGTCCGGAGTCAACAAGATGCACATCTGGTAGATCATCTGCCACGTGAATAGGTCTTATAGGTGGAAGAGTGACAGAACCAACACCCGATGTCTGTGGCCCCCTACTAGAACCAACACCCGATGGATGTGGAATAGTGCTAGAACCTGTGCCTGGTGGACGCACAACAATTGATGAAACCCTCGGTGGAGTGTGCTCCTCAATAAACTCAGGGGTATACCCCTGTGACTGTAGCCAATCCTGCCATCGCCTAGCAGAAGCGATCACATCTCGACCTATGACCCGACCCGAGTGGTCATCATCATATGGGTATGTCTCACAAATCCTCTTATGTGGAGGCATCTATTTGCGAAATAAATTTGAATAATAAAATAATATATAATTGTAAATACCAAATACATATAAATATGAAAAAAGTAACCAATTCAATTATTAGTATACTAATTGATTTTATGTATATAAAATTATAAAAACATTAATCAATTACATATAAAATTATTCATCATTTCCAAATCATTATAAATTCCTTTTTTTTACAAAATTAATTAATATATTAACTATTATTATTAAATATAAATAATTCATAATTTTTATTATTATAAATTAATCATTTAGTTATTTATTTATTAGGAACTAATTGATTTTAGGTATTTAGAATTAGGCAATTAGTAATAATTGATTTTATGTATATCGACTTAGAAATAAATTATAAAATTAAATATAAAATTACTCATCATTTCCAAACCATTCTAAATTCCTTTTTTTAAAAAAAGTAATTAATATATTAACTATTATAAATAAAAATATATAATTAATATTTTCATTTTTAAAATTTATATTTTAATTATTATAAATTAATCATTTAGTATTTTATTTATTAGTATACTAATTGATTTTATGTATATAAAATTAGAAGTAAATTATATATAAAATTATGTATATAAAATTTAATTGATTTTATGTATATCGACTTAGAAATAAAATATAAAATTATTCATCATTTCCAAACTATTACAAATTTTACTATTTAATAAATAATTCATTCATATATTAAATTTTTTTATTAAAGAATAAATGATAAATATTTTTCATTATTATAAATTCATCATTTAGTTATTTATTTATTAATAAACTAATTGATTTTTTAAATAATTATTTTTATGTATATAGAATTAGACAATTACTACTAATTAGTTATATATATATATATAATGAGAATAAAATTATACAATTAAAATTAAATTGGATCGGCCCAAATATCAATTGGATCAGCCCAAAATATCAAATGGATCGGCCCAACCCAGTAAACCCAAAACAATTAGGGTTCGGTGGAATCAACCCGACCCATGCCTAACCGAATCCATACAACCCGACCCGTGCCAACCCGAACCAAGATTTCCGCGGTTGGGTCGACCGTGGCCTTCAGCAAAGCTCGCGGATGAGATTCACGGATGCCTTGCAGAGGCTCGTGGCCCAGGCTCCCGCGCCTTCCTAATTTGCATAAAGCTCGCGAATGCAGAGGCACAATTTCCAGATTTCCCAATAGAATTCCCAACATTTTCTATATACAACCCAAATGTCTATATATATACAACCCCTCAATATCCCAAATACACACTATATCATCCGCACAAGAATCTAATCAAAATTTCCAAACATTAACATAAGAATCAATCATTAACAGAGGGGATAACTAAACAAAAACAAGTATTAACAAACTAACGATTACTAACCTCAATTCCAAGCTTTCGGATTTCTTCCAAGCTGCTGCAATTCCAATCCCAACCTTACAAATCCCCTCTGTTAATTTTTTTTTCCTTCCCTTCGATGAAGCAAAGCTTCCGTCCCAATTAGCCTCGCAGAGAATCGGTTGAATTAGCCTGCAATTCTCTACCAAAACAAACGGGAGAGAAGGGAGGGAGAGTAACAGAGAGCCGTCGAAAGAGAGAGGGAGGGGATGGGAGGGGATTTGTTGGGTATTAAAATTGAAGTAGGGGTATTTTAGGAATAACACATTAAAGGGGTGTTAGATTTAGTAAATTGGGGTGTTAGATTTAGAAATTATGATCAATTTTGACTCTTTGTAATCAAAAGATAAGATGAAGAACCATTTATTAGAATATAATTAAACAATGAGACAAAGATATACTCAATATTTTACAAGGATTGTTAATATTAAATATTTTTATTTCTATAAAAAATCTAAATTTAATACATCAGTATTATGTGTGCTTTTTTGAACAACTTATATATATATATATATATAGATTATTCTTGACATTATAAATGATATTTTTAAATTTCGAAACTAAAAAATATAATGAAATTAAGAAAGAAAACAAATGAATTTAACTCGTTTTGACCCATGTGGGCTGTTTGGATATTAATTATATTTTTAATTTTATATTTTATTACTTTTGACATTATAAATTATATTTTTTTTTCTTTATCTATGAGGGGAGGTGGGATTCGACATCTACGACTTCACGGTGTGGATGAATGTAGTTTGCCACTGAACTACTTTACTTTGTCTTACATTTTTAAAATTTTAAAGCAAAAAAATATAATGCATATTACGAAGGAAAAAAAAATAAATTTAGCCCAATTTGGTCCATCATAAACCTGATGAAAATAAAACCTGTCCAAAATGGCTTGTCACGTTTCGGCCCACGCTGCAACCGAGCCTACCTATTTCTAGTAGTACTTAATTGACGAAACTTATTGTACGACTATCAAATTTAAACCTAACAATGTAGATAGGGAAAATAGGGATCGAATTTACAGAGATTTGTCAACTCTTAAATTAAAACAATTAATCAGAAAATATTTTGGGGGTTTTTGGTATTTTGAGAATAAGAAAATAACAACAATTAAAATAAATATTTTTGGAGTTTTGGAATTTGTAAACAAAATTAAAAAGAAATTTGGAATACAAATGATATAAAAAGTGTTACCAAAGAAATAGTATAAATTTATATTTTTAATAAAATTAATCATAGAAAAAATATATTATTAAGTAGTTGGTTTAAATCCCTATCAGCTCAAACAAATTCTTATCCTTACAAATTAGATTAATCCTGATAAGTTGAGACAAATTAATCTCTAATTTAATTAAACACTACTACAAACCAACTTGTATAAGATGCTCAATTAAATTGCATTAAGTAAATAAGACATCACCAACATTAAATCGTATATAACATTCAGTTTCAATTATATACAATTTAAATTATATAATTCTACTATTAATTTAATTTAGCCAAGAACTATAAATCAATTAAACTAGTAGATGCTACTTAAATCATTAATACAAGATTAATAATTCTAGATATATAATTACATTTATTAACTAGATTGTCAATCTAATTAATTCACACAATTATATTAATTAAAACATTAATTATATAAATACTCAATTCATATATTCATATATACATATATATATATATATAAGTATATTAAAAAAATACACAAATATATATATTTCTATAAAGAAAAATTGTAATTATATTAACTAAACAAATTGGGCGGTTAAATCGGCCATTTAAATAAATGAAACTAAAAGTATGGAGGCTCGACCTTCCATAAAAAAAAGATAAAAAAGTAAATTAAACTAATTAGGTGGTTCGGCCTTCCATTTGCGATATTTAAAGTGTATAAAGTAAAAATAATAAAGATTGTAAATTGATCATAAATCCAGTTAAATAAATCCAAATAGAATTAAAAATAAATAAAATTATCTCATAATCCCATTTATTAATAATTTAACACATATCCTTGCTAACAAAAGTAAATTACTTACAATACATATTTAATAAATATAAGATGAAATTTATAAACATTGGAAAGAGAAATAAAAAGATAAAACTCCCCGGAAATATTGAAATTATTCGGACATAATTTTTTAAAAAAATATTACAAAAGACTTGAAAAATTATTCTAAAAATTATGGAAACTATATTAATATGAAGATAATAATAAAAGAAAGAAATTTCAAATATAAATGGAGAAGAATGGAGCTAAATTGGTGTCTCGAATGAGAAAGAAAACTAACATATTTATAGGAAACTTTCTAGGGGTAAAATGGTAAGAATGTTGACTTTTGACCTCCGGGTATTGTAGAGGATTGACTTGTTGACATTGATCAGGGACGAACTGTTCATGACGTAAGCAATGACATCATTATCGACGGAGTTACTGTTCATCGATTTTTTTTTTCTTCTTCTTTTATCTCCAAAATGTACTAAAATACACTGACAAAGTTGTAAACAAAGAAATAAAAAGGAAATGCAAAATATATCCATTAAATAACACAATTAACCAATTTTTAAATAAAATATAGTTATTAAATAGTATAAAAATCAATTTATTTATGAGTACATCATTAATGCAACAATCGTTGTTCAACATTATATTTCATTACTATAGAGTTTAGAGTTGTATCTTCATTGAGGGTTTCTTTAGTTCTCATACAGAACAGTCCAAATGGGGTTGTCCTCCTATCTCATATGTTAAGATAAATTTTGATGAGGCATTATCACGTTCTTTTCGTAGTTGTAGGTGTTGTTGTAAGGAATCAAATAGATACCATTTTAGCCGCTTTTGCAACTAGAATTTTGCAATGTAATTTATTTGGTGGAGTATGTGGACTTGTGGAGTCTTTAGCACTTTTACATGCGGTGCACTTTGCAATAATGCATGGCTTCTCTCAAGTTATTTTTAAAGGAGATTGTGTGGAGTAATTGGACAATTTCAAAGTTTGGATTCTAATCTTTCTGTTATTGGACACATTTTAGGTTTGATTAAGAAATTATATTATGTGTTTTATTCTTATCAAGTTTGTTTTGCTTGAAGATGTACTAGAGTTGCTTGATTGTTTAGCACTTTTAGGCCTATCTTCCCGTTTTCCATTAGAGTGGTACTCTAATTTTCCACTCGATGTAACTTCGGTCATTTTGACCAATTAACCTTATTAATGAACTTACCCCCTTCTTTCTTCAAAAAAAAAAAAAAATACGGTGTAATTTGGAAGAATTGATTGAACAATATTGTCGATTTTGTCATAATTAACAATATACATTAACTTCACATATGAATATGATATTTATTCAATGACAATAAATTTAAATGCAAGGGCGTGTATATATAAAAGTCAAACAATTAATACTTTTTTTACGAATTAGTAAAAAGAAATTAATAAGGAATTATAACACTAGAAGTATCCAATTACTTTTGAAAACCGTAAATCTTTTAATATCTTAATTCTGATTAATGACAAACATCGATGAGGACTAAGTGTTTCATTTTACAAGTGATAGCTTTTTATGATTCAATTGTCTAATCCATGCATACTTGAAGTTTCAAGTTTTCAAGGAAGATCATACGTTAATCAAGAGTTGAAGACAAGCGTTTTTGGATTAGATAGGAAATAGAGGTATAGTTTTAGATGTTGATATCATATAGATATCTCTAGTTTATCTCTATGAGTAATAGTTTTATGGGTTGCTCAATGAACTTATAACGTTTTTCAAAATGAGTTTCATAAGTTAAAATATGACTTGGGTATTTGAAATGTTTTTTAAAATACATGTATATGCTTACAAGTTTTATGAAATCAATTCCACAACTTTTAGTGTTGATTGGAATCTTAGTTTGCACGTTTGTATGTTGTGTGGTCGACCTGACGGCATGTGCGATCGACCTAACCATTCATGCGGTCGACCGGATATCTCAGGTCATCGTTCGCAAACTGTCCGGAGTACTATGGTACACTTGCGGATGATGGTGCAGTCAACTTCATGACTCCTGAGTGGGATTTTAACAGTCATATTTATGACTGTTGGAACACATAAATATCCAAATGTTTGAAAAACTCAATACCACAATTTTGTAAACAAAAACTTATACATATTTATTATAGAACATCTTGTAAACATTCAAAAACTCTTTCTAAACTTATACATTGTGAAAATCATCTAATAAGGGTTTCAATCATCAAAAGTATTTTTGAGCAATCTTGTGAAACAATTACTCAAAGAGATCATTGAACTACATTTTTATATATCCTCAATTAAGAAGATATCTATATGAAACCATCTTTATTTATCTCTTGTAAATATATTCAAGGTTGCATTTAACTTAAAACTCTAAGGGTTAGAGTGAACCTTGAATTGAAGATAATTGTCATTATATTGTTTGTATGTATTTCATTAATTGTTGTATTGGAGATTGTAGTAGAATCAAGGTTGTGTTGTAAAACTCAAGGAGTTAGGTGAACCTTGATTGGGTGAGAGGCTTTGTGTAAAACCCTAAGATGATTTAGGTGAGCCTCTTTTGTAATCTCTTATACTTGATTAGGAAAAGGTTCTGTGAAATCCTTGAGTAGATAACTCAAGGCAGTGGATTAGATTTTGTTGGACAAAATGAACCACTATAATTCATTGTGTTCTTTGATTTTTTTATGCAATTTACTTGAATACATTATTACATACATAAACTATACACCAAGTGTTTGATATTCGTTGTCTTAGAAATGCATAATCGAATTAAGTTACAAAAATTGGATGAAACCTAATTCACCCCTTATCTCCTCTTAGGCTTTTGCAGCTTTTAAAAAAATTATTTCAATTTAAAATAAATTATAAAAATTATGCCTATTAAAGAGGTTCTTTTGCATTTATATGCTTCAAAGTCGAAAATAGATGATTATACCCTCAAAAAGTTAAAAAGTTTCAATTATACCCTCTGTCTTTTTGTACTGTCAATTCTATTAGAAGGGCATAATTTAATAATTTCCAAATCACTTATTTTTAAATTTGAGGGATATAATTAAAAATGACCATTTTCAAGGAAATAATGGTTTCCAAGTATCCTTAAAATTCTCATTCTTTAAAAGTTCCCATTGATTAAAGTGGAAAGTACTAGATTTTTTCATTATTATAGATCACTCAATATTTCGTTTTTGGTATTATAATTAACTAACTAATTTAGCCTTTGAATATAATTTGGTTTTGAGAAGTTTTGTGAGAGAAAAAAATTATTTTTATTTGTGTCAAAGTTGCATAATAATTCTTTTTGATTTTTGGAGTTAACGTCATTGAATTTTTTGTCAAACTTGTGTACTTCCTCCATCTCTAAATATAAGATTCTAGAAGTAATCTATCTTGTTGATAAGTATAAGATATTTTACTACTCCCTCTATACTTTTTTTTTATAAATTGTTACAAATAATTTCACACAAACCAATAAATTATTTTACATATTGTTGTAACCTTATTTATTATACTTGGAATAAGGAACATTTATTTTTTCTCTCCAAGAGTATTTATTGTTCTTGGAACATAGAAAAGATAAGTACGGGTAAAATAGTCAATAATAGATAAAATAACTATAAAAGTAGTAAAACATCTTATATTTAGGAATAAAAGAGTTTGTTTGTTGCATGTTATAAAAAGTGATGAAGGGAATACATTTTAGGGATATTTTGTTTATTATTTTCAATATTACCCCAAAACCTTTTTTAAGGGAAATAACCTCATAAAGAGAAGATAATTAGTTTCAATATATAACTCATTATGTATGTAATTTATTCTAATATTTTATATTTAGAGACGGAGGGATTACTATATATAAATATTGGCTGCAAGTTAACTTATCATTCAAAATACAAATAAAAATGAAAATGAAAAAGGACTGGTCATGCGATAGTCACAAGAATAATTGAAAGGAGGGGTAGAGTTGTTTTCATTCAATAGTCCCCTCACGAATCTGACTTTTGAGTTGCACTTACTTTAAGTTATAGCTACGTCTCATCTGTTGCATTCAATATAATCCTACTACCTTTGTTTCAAGAAAACAAATTTAATTATGCAACTACTTCAACTGTGATGTAATTAGTGGAACTCCGCACGCAACTCAAATGTTTCTACAACATTTTACTCCATCGTCTCAAAATATAATAGTTTTTGAAAAAATTGTCTCAAAATATAATTTTTTTACTACTTTTGAAGGTTATTTTGTTTATTATTTTTAATATTGTCCTTACTGATCTTAAATGGAAAGAGAAAATAAATGACATAGTTTCAAACTTCTAAGAAAGAGTAAGTCATAATAAATGATAATACTTTTTTAATTAAAATATTGAAATGCTCAAAATATCTTATATTTAGAGAAAGATGGAGTAATTTCTAAGCCTTCATAAATCTCAAACAAGATGCATATATACTCCTAACCATTTTATTTTAATTGTTCAATATCTTTTAAAAGTTATTCTACTCCATTCGTCCCATTTTATAAAATGTTAGATCTTATCCATTATTATAATTTTTTAGGGATATTTGATCATTTATTTCTAATATTACACTTATTTTTTATTATTTATTTCCTCGCATTTTTCTTATTTCAAAGAAATGTCTTTAATTTCTCTTCATTTCTTTCTTATTTCCAACACAAAAAAGAAAAATCTCTCTTCATCTATTTATTCTATTTCTTATTTTCAAGGCAATATTTTTATAATTTTTCCTTTCTTACTTCAAAGACAATAAATTAAGGATATTATTGGAGCTAAAATAGTTCATTGGTTTGTGTGAATTTGTTTGTAACATCTTATAAAAAATAAATAGTGGCCTTTTGTGCCATTTTCTTGCACAAAATGTCAAATGTGAAAATAGAAGATGCACCATTTTTTCAAATTAGTTTGAAAAAATGGCAGAAAATGATGAATTGGTAAATATAATGGGATATTATATGCTAACAAATTTGAATTTATTGATTTGAAAAATGAACAAAATGCCAAAATAGAAAAATAGATGATATGATATGTGTACATATATATATATATATATATATATATGTGTTTGTCTATATATAGAGAGTTTGTTAGTTTGTAGAGATTCCTTATTCATTTCTTCTCTATTACAAAGTAGCAATATCTTCATACTTTTCTTCTTCTTCTTCTTCTTTATCATTTCTATACTTATGGAAAACACATCGTCCAAACATGTGCAAACCTATAACCCTTCAACTTCTCAACGAACAAAAAAAATCAAACGAAATTGGGAGCAAAAAGTATAAACAATTGGCATTTTTGGAGGTGTGATAGTTGGGAACAAAGTGTCATATTAGTCTACCACATTGGAATTTGGAAGAATATTAGCCAGTTGCAATATTGGTCTCATTTATGGAAGAAGTAACTTTGGAAAAATATGAGTATGTAGTTGCTCAAGCAGCTCATAATATGAATGCTCTCACAATAGGTATAATTCCAATTTTAATTTATATTGTTTTATATTTTAATCTTATAAATTATATATCTATATTTATATACACACTTATATATAATTAAATATAAGTAATTAATAAAAACTAAGTAAAAATATATGCGAGTACAAAACAAATATGAAACGGGTACAGGTGGGCACCCATCCCCGCTAATACCTGTAATTATATCTCCATTCTCGTACCCTTCCCAACTTAAATTGGGTAATCTTTGTACCCACAGGAACGAGTACGGTTCCGGATCCATCTTAACCCGCCTCAGTGCCATCCTTATGACAGAAGTGTGTGCCATCAGTATTTAAAAACGACATCATTTATTGGATCTCTAATGTTTTTTTGCAGAAGGAGCTCAACATGTGCAGGCCTTCCAATTTGGCCCATCCAAATGGTGCCACATGGCGTCGAGTATAAAACAATAAAGCCACAGCCCACATGGACCAATCTTTGTAATAATTTCATTTTAGCCTTTTTAGTTGGTAAGTTTTTATTTTGACCCCAACATTTCTCCTATAAATACTCATCTATTTCTCTTTATTTTTACAATTTTTCTTTCCAAATTTTATCCACTTTATCTCTGTAATTCATAGATATTAAAGAGATAATTTTAGTTCAATATTTCTAGAGTTAGATTTTGAAGAATATTAGAAGAAAATTCAAGAATTTAAAAGGCGTGTTGACATGAAGTAATTCTAGGGGTGTTTTTTTTCTCTTTCAATTTCATAATTCTTCATCTATAATTTGTTTAATATGTATTGTGAGTAGTTAATCCTTTGTAAGTAAGTAAGAACGTGTATAAAGTTATTAATTAATGAGACTATGAGATAATTACCTTGACCTAGATTTGGACAGGGACAATGGGACTTAATTAACTTAACTAATGACCAGTTCAACAATCTAATCTTTAAATTTTAGTAAAGTGGTGGTGAAAACCTGCTAAATTTACTTTGCTGTTATTTAAATACTTGTACAATATATGTTTAGACTCCAAATTTACTTTCTATGTCACGTCCCGAAACCGGGATGCAGCACGTCGTGACCATGAAGTATCCTCCATAATCATAAGGCTACAAAGACTTTCAAAATAAACCATAACCCATGAAATAAATGCTATTCATTCAAAAAAATAAAAATATCCTTACATTCAATCAAAATCGTCCAAAAAAAAACTAAAATCCAAAACAAAGCCCAAAAACAAGTCTAATAAAGTGTAATAAATAAATAACTATCAAATCTTCCAATAACAAAAGCTGATAATCTATTAGAAGATGGTCAAAAACTTAATCTACCAAGTGTTCTTTTCACATTCCTCAAATGTAGTCTCATCATATGAAAATATAAGATATGAATTATTACAGTTATATGATATAGTCTCAAATGTAGTCTTAGGATATAGTTATGATTCCTCCAAGGAATGAATTATTACATGCATATATGATTATTGAAATCTTATCTAATTCAAATGGACATGTAAAATTTAAATATGTCTAATACGTTTTGTATAAAGTTCTTATAAGTATCTTAATAAAATATTATGTGAATAAATAAAAGAAACAATTTTCTTTTATCATTTTTAAAGAGAATCAATAAAGCTTCAGGAAAAATTAATATTTACTTTTTAGAGAATTGTTGAAATATTGCATTAAAATGTTTTAAAAATATTGTATAAAAGTTGTGTAAAAATGCCGCATAAATTACTGAACATTGCAGGAAATTAGTGTAGAAATTGATGAAATTATTGCTACAAATTTATTGGAAACTATTGAAAAATACCGAGGAAAAACAATGCAGTAAATTGGACAAAAATTGGATATAATAGCTACAGAAATTTACTATAAAAAAGTGCAGAAAATAGAAAAACTGTATAGAAAATAAATAAAGTTGTGCAGAATTTTATATAAAAAATATAACTCTTTTCCATAGAAAAACTGTGCAGAAAATAAAGAAAAGCTGTGCAGAATTTTTCTGGACAAGAATAGAACTCTTCTCCATAGAAAAACTGTGCAGAAAATAAAAAAAAGTTGTGCAGAATTTTTCTGGACAAAAATAGAACTTTTCACCATAGAAATACTGTGCAGAAAATAGAAATATTGTGCAAAAAAATAGATAAATTGTGCAGAAAATAAAGAAACAAAATATGAAACTGAATTTTTTATGTGAAATTTAATACACTATAGGATTTCAAAAGTTCATATAATAGTTCGATATTCAATTATTCATAAAATATGTGACATAAATTTATTAATCAATCAAATCATTCATCTAACAATTTAAGAGAACTCATTCGACGATAACATCTATTAGTTCCAAAATTTGATGTCAGACCCAGCTGTACCACTGCTAAAATGGTCAAATAACAAACAAATTTTTATATGAATGAATGGAATCAAATTAAAAGTTGGAACATGTTCCTATCAACTTCAAATTATTCCACATGAGTTCCACAAAAATCATTCATATTTCCAGTATAAATTAAGCCACAATATAAGAATAAATTTTCAAAACATAAATTACTCAAACTCATTCCATAATTTATGTACAAAAATAATGAGATAAACAAAATTACAATTTTTGAGAGATACTTTTTCAATAAAATCAGAGGTATCAAAACTACTTACCTCAATCAAATACTTCTTCCTAATTCAGATAGTCCCCGAAAGAATTGCTCTCACCTATTCATAAAATTCTCAAATTAAATCCATAATATACCTTTAAGAAATTATTGAAGTCATAAAATTACTTGAGATTGATCTTAGGGTTGAGTGGTTCTCATAAGAATTACTTTGCCTAGCCGCCGTCTCTATTTCACCAAAAGTTGTCTCTAGATAAAATAACGTAAAATAGAATGGTGAAATAGGGTTAATCTCATAACTATATATTTATACCTTAATCCCTATAAAATAAAACAACCCTAATTAAATAATTGTGGGTCTAATAAATAAAATAAGCCCACCATAAAAAAGTTACACATTGGGTTGGGTATTTACATTCTATCATTTAAATTACCATAATAGTAGTGAGTGAAAAGTCAAATTTACTTAATGAAATATAAATAACGTGCAGGTGAAAAGTAAAACTCTATCTTTAATTTTACGCGCCTTTTACCGCGGGAGAAAACTTCTTACTTTTAGGTTAGTCAATATAGTCCAATATATATAAATATATTATTGAGTATTTATATAAATTGATTAGTATGATTGATAAACATAGTAGCATATGTTACTATAATTACATTACAACTCATTACTTAGTTAAATTAATAGCGAATTATATAGCTTAAATTATATATAATCGAAGCTCACTTTTATATACAATGTAGCATTGGTGATGCCTTATAAACTCATTACAATTTGATTAAGTATACTAAGAGCCGTAAAGCTTTTAATGCCTTAATTTTTATTAATGACAAACATTGATGAGGCACTAGAAGATGGTAATTAGAAGATTTATGTGTTGAAAATAAATTAGAAGATGAAAAGCTTTAAAAATAACAAACACTACACACTTTTGTAAATCTATGACAAAAAGGCATTAGTAAGGAATATGTATTTAGATTCAAGTTGCAAAAAGACTAAGAACATCACCAACATAAATATCATAAAGATAATAGCCAATTAAATTTATGTAATTTATTTCAAATAATTTCTCATTAATTAATCAAACTAAATTTCATCAATTAATAATACTCCAATGGAAAATCGAACTTCTGGTTCTCAAATCCTAGTTAATCATCCATGTAAACCAATTAACATGACTTGTCTTAATTTCAAACTCTCAAGATCAATTTTAACATTAACTAACCAAATATTAGATTCTTCTAGTTTAAGATCAATTCTTGAAGATATAGTTCTAAAAAATATTAATCTAGAGGTTAAATCTAAATCTATGACTAGAATAATCTCAAAATCCCATAAAAAATCAACTTCCTTGCTAACTAACAAATTACTAACATTAAAGAGAGAATAAAGGATAGAGAAAAACTCATTCCATTGGAGAATCGAAATTTGTAAAGTTCCAGTTTCTTCGATCTTCTTCAATGCCAATACAAGAGTTCACAATTGTTATTTTGTAGCTAAGAAGTTCTAGAGACAGTCTAACGAGGCTAGGGTTCTCAAAACACTCCTACAATAGTATATATAGGTACAACACATTTTAGAGCTATAGTACCTAAAAGGCTAAGTGAAAAAATTTAAAACTACTTAAGTCACCCTTGTAGCTAGGCATGATTTCTCCACAATTTGGAGATAGATGGTTGCCATATGAGCGACAACCTTGCCTATGTTTCACCAGTTTTTAACTTCTCAATTCCCGCCTTTTGTTTCTTCTTTTTAACTTCTCAATTTCTTAGCCAAATTCATCCAAAATCCTACAAACAAAGATTTAAACATGAGAACTAACTTAAAAACACAAAAACATGTAAGTCACTAGATTTTATATAAAATATAAAAAAGATTAATCCCTAAAAATCTAGTAAATTATGGTTTAATCAACGCACATAACGCGTCTCCAAATTTAAACCTCCTAACTCGGATAGCCGCCTGCCAAACACATAAACACTAGTAGAATAGACTCCTAAGAACGTCCTTTGAGAAGTTCATATTAATGCCTTGGCCAAGTCTAGAAACATGTCAAGAGATCAAAAGTATGTATCGTATAAGGTTACCATTTGAACCTACAAAGAGGGTGATTGGCTCTAAATGAAGGTTCTCATTATAATATCACATATTCAAAACTTCCAATCTTGATTATAGTAACCCCTGACGTGAACAAAACCTTTCACATTCACATACATGGCATATCACTCATGCCAAAAAGGATATTCTTATCAAATCATTATTACTTTTCAAACACTCTATTGTATAAGAGTCATTTTGAGAAAATTATTTTCTCATATCATATGTGAAATCATTTTAAGATGCCAAGAGAATTTCCTTGGCAAAATATTCTCAAAACTCTTTAAAATATAGAAGAGTTTGAATAGTGAAATCTTTTCTTGCTTAGAATAATTTCTTGAAAATGATTGCTTGAAATCATGTTCATATGAATTAAAAATATTCCTCAGGAATGGCATCCCATATCTTATATTCATTTGTGAACCAATCCCAAGAGTAGTAATCACAACTCTCTTGAGTAAATGTATAAATTGACTAACCATGAGGGACCACATTCTCTAGTATAAGAGAGTGGAAAACCTAGAGCTTTTATTTAATTTCAAAGCTCAAGTGGGTTAAAACCTTTATTAGGTGGATACCCTAACTTGTAAGGTTGATTGAGGTCATTATTTACATGTTATAGTGTTTAGGAAGGATATACGACAACTTCCGATCGACCGAAAGTTAATGGAGATCAAGATGCTGACCAAGTTGAAGTTCCCAAGCAAGTTGATGATTTCAAATATCATGTATATCTTCTATATGGAATTGGTGGTCCAATGACTAAGACAAGGACAAAGAGGATGAAAAAGACTTTACAAGGATTGAAAATGGATGTTCAATACAAAGAAACTGTAAAACTTGAAGATTCCAAAGCTTCACCAAGGGAGGTTACATATCTATGGAAGATCAACTACACGAGCTAATTAGAGAATTTTTCTTTAATTTTCGTTTTTGGGTCTTTATGTTATAATTATCATGTGTAATTATGTAACATCTTCTCTCAGATTTTGTGTTGCTTACATTGATTAAGCTTGGAGGCTTTTCCAAATGATTGGACACTATTTCATTGTAAGTTATGGAGCATTCACCTTATGTTTCTGGTACTTCAATTGTTTTATATTTCTGTTCATGCATATTAGTAACATAATTACAACAGGATTACGCATAGAATGATCCATAACTGAAATTTGTTTTGAAGGTGGTAGGAGGTTAAGATTTTTAATTTAATGAGGCCACATGCGATATTTTTCACGGTAGTAACTATACGAAACTTAGAAGAGTATAGTCAAGGGAGTAAATTTTTGTGTCCTTTCCTAATGAGAAAACCGTGTTAGGAAAAAAAAAAAACCGTATTAGAAAAGCAACTTTGTTCAAAAAGGAATTGGGATACTGTACTCGTAATTATTGGGGTAGGGTTTGAACATAGTAATGCATTTTCTTTAGTGGATGTGTTTGGCTCACCAGTTTCTGGATTTTGGGAATGAATTATTGTTGGAGATCTGAAGGGTTTATGAATTGGGATACTTTTCTTGTAATTATCATAACCTACATACTTTTGTGGAAAGATTACTGGTTAAGCTGATAATATATAATATTTTCTTTGTTGAGTTTGTGTTTGTAGGTGGACCAACAGAGACTCTGCTTATTTGCTGCTTTGTTTGTTCCATTTATAAATACAGTACACAGAGATAGGAAAGGTTAAAAGGTAAAGATATCTAATCTATGTTAGATGAACGTGGGAGTGAGCATTTGGTAAAGTTTTGTGTATAGCTTTCAGATTCACTTAAGTCACATTTTGATCTAGGGTTTCATGGAGTGAAGGATTAGGGAGGTGGAATGTGCCTTCTAACTTCCAGCTAATGCCCAAACTAGGATACAACAAAACTGCCATGACTTTAAAAATGGTTAGGACGTTACGTGGACATGATGCAATAATGTATTTTAAACTCAAAATGTTCGAAGAAACCATGTATATACTTACTTTTCTTCTTCTTCTTCAGTCTGCGACCTTTCTTTTGTTTTATTCCATTTCCTCTTAAAACATGTTTTCCATAACGAAACCTTTCATATCATGTTGGACAGAATGCAGTTCATGAAGCAAAGAACCCTTGTAATATATTCTCTATTGCATTCTCAAATACGTTCATTTTCACGATTATGTTTTCTATTTCTTAATTGCTTGCATTTGGATTAGGTTACTTTTTTAGCTGATTTTTCTGTAAAGATTAGCTTCTCTAAAATGTAAAAATTATTCTCTTTTAGTGTAGTTCTTTAATTTAAATTGATTCATTGTGAGTATTAACCAACATAGATACATTTTGTGAGTATTACTGTCTTCTCTGCATCTGTAAACTGCAAGTTTATTTGTATTATATCTTCCTTTCAGACCTTTCATTTCTGAATTTGAAAATCAAAATTTCACATTATTTTTCACCTTCCAACTGTTGCTGGAGATTCAAACTTTTAAGTATTAAATTTTCTGTGAGCAAGTATGGTGGATGAGTTGGAGTTTCCTTTCTAACTATATTAAAATCTTTGGAATGTAACTTTTCAAGAGTTCAATTTTTGCTGGAGAAGTAAATTGTTGTCTGATTGCTCACTCCTCCCTTGTATAGCTTGTTTGAGGGAAGCACATGCTTAAAACTATATTTGTTTTCTCAGGTTATAAGCTTGCATAGTGCTGCTCAGAGATTTGTGTCATTGATTCCCTTTATAATAGAAAATGAGCATGCACAAAATATTGAAGTTAATTGGAAAAAGAAACAATTGATATTCCTGTTGCTTCAAAACTCAGAATATTAGCTGGTAAAGAGAATCTTTATACCTGCAACTTTCTCAGACTTCCTATAATTAATTGTGGTTTTAACAGCACCTCTGTTGCATATTATTGGAAGTCCTTGCTGCCTCATTTTATTAGTTTTTGATATCATTAAGTTTCTTTTGCTTTGCAATATAATGCTCAAATATTGTTCTTCCTGTAGTGACCTTGATGTATTCATGAATTAACTGAATTTTATGTTATTTAATAACTATATTTTGTTTAAAAATCGATTAATTATGTTATTTAATGGATATATTTCACATTTCCTTTCTATTTCTTTGTTTGTAAGTTTTTCAGTGTATTTTAGTTCATTATGGAGATAAAAAGAAGAAGAATAAAAGTTGGAGAAGTTAAAAAAAAACTTCATGTAATTGATGACGTGGCGCAATCAGAAAATAACAAGTGACGCTTCTAGAAACCGCAATGTGGACCAATGAGGATGCGACACGTGGTGAAGTTGGGAAATTAGGCCACCAACTAAATTTTCAAGACTTTGGGATGCGAAATGACTATTTTGCCCCTGATTTTTGTGCCTATAAATAGGAAGCTTATTTTTATGATTTCAACACCAATTTAGTTCCAATCTTTTCCATTTCTTTTATTATTGTCTTCATCTTAGTATATTTTCCAGAATTTTTAGAACAATATTTCAAGACTTTTTGTAATATTTAGTAAGGAATTTATGTCCGGATAATTTCAATATTTTTGGAAAGTTTATCTTTCAAATTTTCTTTCCAATGTTTATAAATTTCATCTTATATTTATTAAATATGTATTGTGAGTAATTTCCTTTGATTAGTAAGAATATGTGTTAAGTTATTAATAAATGAGATTATGAAATAATTTTCTTTGTACTTAATTTCTATTTGGATTTATTTAACTGGGCTTATGCTCGTTTTACCTACCTAGTCTTTATTTATTTTGCTTTATGCACTTTAAATATCTCAAATGGATTGTTAAGCCTCCTAACTAGTTTAATTTTTTTTTATTTCTTTAATTCTTTTTTATGGAAGGCCAAGCCTTTATACTTTTAGTTTAATTTATTTAAATGACCGATTGAACCAACTAATTTGTTTAGTTAATAGAAATTCAATCTTTCTATATATATATATATATGTGTGTGTGTATTTATTTAATATACTTATATATATATATATATTAATTGAGTATTTATATAATTACTGTTTTAACCAATATAATTGTGTGGATTAATTAGATTGACAATCTAGTTAATGAATGTGATTATATAGCTAGGATTATTAATCTTGTATTAATGATTCAAGTAGCATCTACTAGTTTAATTGAGTTGCAGTTATTGGCTTAATTAAATTAATTTTATAATTTAAATTATATATAATTAAGCTGATTGTTATATACAATTTAATGTTGGTGATGTCTTATTTGTTTAATGCAATTTGATTGAGCATCCTATACACGCTGGTTGGTAGTGGTGTTTAATTAAATTAGAGATTAATCTGTCTGAGCTATCGTGATTAATCTAATTTTTAAGGATAGGAATCTGTCTGAGCTGATCGGGATTTTAAAACCAACTACTTAATAATATATTTATCTATGATTAATCCCATGAAAAATATAACTTGATACTAGATCCTTGCTAACGTTTTTTATATCATTTGTATTCCAAATTTCGTTTTTAATTCTTTTTACAAAATTCAAAACCTCAAAAATATTTAGTTTAATTGTTGTCATTACATTATTCTCAAAATTTCAAAAAAAAAAACCCCCAAAACCTTTTCCGATTAACGATTTTAATTTTAGAGTTGACAAATCTATGTGGATTCGATTCCTACTTTCCCTATTTACATAGGAATTGTTAGGTTTAAATTTGAGAGTCGTATGACAGGCTGCGTCAAATTTTGGTGCCGTTGCCGGGGATTTGTTTTAATTTCTTCTTTAAAATTGTTAATCTTTTTATTTTGTTACAGATTTCATTCATTTGGTGATATTCAAATGCAAATTTCATTCATTTGATGACACCAGACAACAAGGGAGTGGTAAGATCACCGGGGAAAAACAAAGGAGTAAAACATCAATTGAGATCAGAGAACAAGTTACGGATCTTGAAGAAGGCAAAGCAGAAAATCAACTGGATACCCAACTTATTTCTGGTGATATTCTTCCTACTCATCTTTTTAATATGGTTTTGAATCAAAAATCTCTAAAAGAACTCACTGCTCCTACTCTTGATGAACAACCTTTATGCATTATTTTTCCACAAATTGATGATAATTTTAAAATGCATACTGGTTTTATACAATGTTTGCCAACATTTAATGGATTACCTGGAGAAGATCCACTTAGGCACATTAAGGAATTTCATGTTATTTGCACTAATTTGAAACAAGAAAGTACAAGAGATGAAGTTATTAAACTACGTTATTTTCCTTTTAGTTTACAAAATAGTGCAAAAGATTGGTTATATGATTTACCTTCGGGATCTATTCAAGATTGGACTGGAATGCAAAGTGCTTTTCTAGTTAAATATTATTCTGCATCTAGAACTGCAACAGTTTGAAAAGACATAAGTGGCATATGACAACAAACTGGTGAAATCAGAAGATGACAAGTGACGCTTCTAGAAGTCGCAATGTTGACCAATGAGGACGCGACACATGACGAAGGTTGGAGAAATTAGGCCACCAACTAAATTTTCAAGAATTTGGAGTGTGAAATGACCATTTTGCCTCTGATTTCTTTGGTTATAAATAAGAAGCTTATTTTTATCATTTCAACACCAATTTAGCTCCAATCTTCTCCATTTCTTTTGCAATTTCTTTCTATTATTATTGTCTTCATCTTAGTATATTTTCCAGATTTTTCAGAATAATATTTCAAGCCTTTTTGTAATATTTAGTAAAGAAATTAAATCTGGATAATTTCAATATTTTCGGGGAATTTATCTTTCAAATTTTCTTTCTAATGTTTATAAATTCCATCTTATATTTATTAAATATATATTGTGAATAATTTTATTTTGTTAGCAAGCGTATTGTTAAGTTATTAATAAATGGGATTATGAGATAATTTTCTTTGTACTTAATTTCTATTTGAATTTAATTAATTGGACTTATGGTCGGTTTACTCGACTAATCTTTATTTATTTTGCATTATGCACTTTAAATATCGCAAATGGATAGCAGATCCACCTAATTAGTTTAATTTACTTTTTATGTCTTTTATTTTCTTTATTATGAAAGGTCGAGCCTCCTAACTAGTTTAATTTCTTTTTATGTCTTTAATTCTTTTTTACGGAAGACCGAACCAACATACTTTTAGTTTAATTTATTTAAATGGCAGGTTTAACCGCCTAATTTGTTTAGTTAATATAAATCCAATCTTTCTTTATATATATATATATATATGCATGTATTTATTTAATATACTTATATATATTAATTGAGTATTTATATAATTCCTGTTTTAACCAATATAATTCTGTAAATTAATTAGATTGACAATCTAGTTAATGAATGTGATTATATAGCTAAGATTATTAATCTTGTATTAATGATTCAAATAGCATTTACTAGTTTAATTGAGTTGCAGCTCTTAGTTTAATTAAATCAGTAGCGTAATTATATAATTTAAATTGTATATAATTAAGCTGATTGTTATATATATACAATTTAAAGTTAGTGATGCCTTATTTGTTGAATTTAGAGATTAACCTGTATGAGGTCATCGGGATTTATCTAATTTCTAAGGATAGGAATTTGTTTGAGCTGATTTTGATTCTAAAACCAACTACTTAATAATATATTTATCTATGATTAATCAAATGAAAAATATAACTTGATAATAGTTCTTTGGTAACGCCTTTTTATATCATTTATATTCTAAATTCCTCTTGAACTCAATTCACAAATCCAAAAACACCATAGATTTTTATTTTAATTCTCATTATTTTCTTTTTCTCAAAATACCAAAATCCCCAAAACCTTTCCTCATTAATGATTTTAATTTAAAAGTTGACAAATCTCTGTGGATTCGATTCTACTTTCCCTATCTACAGAGGAATTGTTAGATTTAAATTTGAAAGACGTACGACACGCTTCATTATATATCTATATATTTGTGTATTTATTTAATATACTTATATATATATATATATATATATATTAATTGAGTATGTATATAATTCTTGTTTTTAACCAATATAATTGTGTGAATTAATTGTATTGACAATCTAGTTAATGAATGTGATTATATACCTAGGATTATTAATCTTGTATTAATTATTCAAATAGCATCTACTAGTTTAATTGAGTTGCAGCTCTTGGTTTAATTAAATCAGTAGCGTAGTTAAATAATTTATATTGTATATAATTAAATTGATTGTCTATCATCCTCAAACAAATGGACTTGCTGAAATCTCTAACAAGGAAATTAAGTCTATTCTAGCTAAAGTAGTCAATCCTAATAGGAAAGACTGGAGCCTTAGATTGAGAGATGCTCTTTGGGCATATAGAACTGCATTCAAAACCCCTATTGGTATGTCACCATTTAGGTTGGTTTATGGTAAAACCTGTCATCTACCTATGGAATTAGAACATAAGGCATTTTGGGCCATTAAACAATGTCATCTTAATCTTGATGATGCACAATCTAATCGAAAATTGCAAATTCAAGAATTAGAAGAGATTAGAAATAATGCCTATGTTAATTCTTGGATTGCAAAAGAAAAGATAAAATATTACCATGACAAAAATATTTCAAGGAAAAATTTTAATATTGGTGATAAGGTTCTACTCTATAATTCCCGTCTGAGACTGTTTCCAGGAAAGCTAAAGTCAAGGTGGATTGGCCCATTTTTTATCATTAATATATTTAATCACGGGTCAGTGGAGGTAAAAATTCTTCAAACGAGCAAAATTTTTAAAGTGAACGGTCATCTCCTAAAACCTTTTCATGAAGGATTTGTCGGACAAATTATCGATTCCATTGCTTTTGAAGACCCACCACCAGAAAGGAATTGAAATCTGTGCTCATCGAGTCTAAGACGTTAAACAAGGGCGCTGTGTGGGAGGCAACCCATCGCTTTCTTAAATACTTTTGAATTGTTTGATTTTCCTTTTTCACTTTTTAGCTTGCAGGCTTAGCAGAAATTGTTGAATGCGCGTCTTCTCGAATACTGAAAGATGGCATATTTAAGTTAATTAAATGTCCAACAGTGATTAAACACGACTTTAAATAGCTTGCTTAATTGTTGAAAGAATCACAAAACGATTTCTACTAATTTCCTTTCAAGAGTAAATTCCATCTGCAAGGTATTTCTTTCCTTTTTACATTTTAGTTTGTCTTTCCATCCCTTCTTTCTTTCTATCTCTTTATTACATAATGGATGATTCAATAATGAAAATGAGAAGATATTATCCATTGCTCCCTATTAATTATTTGAGAAAAATCTATCTGATGAGATTAGAGCGTATGAAATTACTAGTATCCATTGGAATGCCTGAGGATATTAGGTGGATAATTGAAGCTAAGATCCGAATTAGTGGTGAACATCCAGCTTTTCCCAAACGTCAACTTGGGTTGGGGAAGAGTAGTTATGCAAAGTAATGGAGAGATAAAAGAATGAGAGTCTATTATAAATGTGCTAGATGGAACTGTGATACCAGTTGTCATTCACTTGGGTATTTATCCGATAATCGGGAAGAAAAAATTACTTTCATTAAGATTGGATTGAGTAAAGAGTCATTAGATGATATCAAACTGACTCTTGATTCGCATTCTAGTGGATATGTTCAAATGGAAATTCTTGGGTTATGGAAATAATTCAAAATTGAACAATTCCGGTATCTGAATTTAAATGACCCTGTTTGCCAGTTTTTAAGAAAGCTGGATGAGCAGTGTACCCCCAACTCATAGAAGGTGTTTGAAATCGTTACTGGACGTAAAACCAGAGGAAGATGCGAGCCACAATCACAACTACTTGTTTTTATTTGTTTCTTCCTTGATTTGTTTGTTTTCTTTTTAGTGTGTAACAAAATCACTTTTAAAGTCATTATTATGGAAGGTTCATCAATAAGAAGTCTTATACAAACATCACAGTGTTTGGAGGAACGACTGTGGCTGCTATTGTTTCGCATCTAACTGCTGCTATCCATTTGGGAAGAGTACTAGCTCATCGAAAGATCGGTCTAGTATAAGGAGGAGGAAATGCTGGATTAATTGGAGAGGTTGCTCAAGCACACCAGTCATACCAAACACTTGTTCAGATTGAAACAAATCAGACAAACAAAATTCTCGCGGTAGGTGTAATTCCCACTCCTCTGAAACAAATATATGGCAAAACAATTGGACATGAGGTACAAACAAAATCATTTTATGAACGCGTGACACTCTTGTTGCATAACTGTGATGCTTTCATAGTCATACCAGGAGGATATGAGGTATTAGAATGCTTGTTCAATTTAACATTCTGGTTTAACATGAAACTGCACTAAATCAATTGGTCTTTTAAATGTTGATCACTACTTTGATGGTTTGTTAGCATTTCTTGATATAGCTGTTACACATAAGCTTCTATCTCCAGTAGCACGAAAAATAATTGTATCTACACCCACAACCAAGGAGCTATTGGATGAATTAGTAACTTTTGTACCAGAGAGATCCAAAAATACCTCCAATTAACTGGTAAATTTTCGATAACAAGCGAAAAAGAGATTCATTGGATTTAGAGTTAAAGTTGTAAATTTTTCTTTTTAAATAAATGTGTGTTATTTTCTTTTTTTATTAAAAGTTGTGGAATAATGTTGTTGTTTTTAAAACTTTGTGTGTTTTTACATTGAGGACAATGTAATTCCCAAGTGTGGGGGGTGGTTTGAGTAAAGAGTCAAATGATTAATTTCATTTGATTCTTGATCCACACCTTTAAAAAAAACATTGTTTTTAATAACTTGTTATTTTGTTGAATAAATCATGCATGTATTATAACTTTTTAAGATGTTAGGTAATTTTATGTGAAATTTTTCAATCCTTTTATAATTGTACCCCTTTCTGTAAAAAAATAATTTTTTATAAATCAATTGAATATCTTAACAATTTGACAAAAACATTCTTATTGAACTAATGTGGCTAATTCTTTTATATTATAAAACTCAGAGTTAAAAACATTAGTATTGTGATTTGATGATAATGTATGTTTACTATGTGTTTTAGTACATTTAAGTTGACTCTCTACATACTAGAACTTGTTCTTTCACATGCTTGAGACGAAATTTAATTAAGATTTTGGTTGATTTGGGGATGACATAAGGCCTTCTTTGATAGTTTGAGCCTTTCTGAATGAACCATATTTATATTTATCCCTCGATCCAACTTTGAGCCAACATGTATGAATGGTTTCATTACCATTTAATTTCTTTGATAATTAGTCTCGTTTATTACTTTTCTATCCAAATACTTTATTGAGAATGTATTAAACATGTGTTAATCTGTATCGAAAAGTTATGAACACTGTTGATAAAGGATTATGAGATATTGTCAAAAAAAAATCAAAAGGTATAAAACTCATTTATTTGATATCTTCAGAAAAAAAATAAATGAAAGATATCATGGCTAAGGTTTTTGTCAAGAGGTGGTAATTCATTCTCAATTTAAACTCTTGATATATTTTGTATATTCCTATCCTTCGTTTGTAGCCAAGTCCCGAGCTTAACATTACAAGTTTAAAAGTCCTATTTGACCTAGATCAACCAAAATTTTTTCATCATTAGTGGAGATTATGTGAGTTTACAAGTTTATAAGTTGTGTTGAGAAACTAAAAATGTATTTTTATTTACATAGTGACTTTGTTATTATCCTTTCATTATATTAACATGTTTAAAAAAAAATAAATTATCAAGGATTTTATGTTTTTCACGATCACATTTTGTTAACTTTGAATGTTAATGTTAAACTTGTAAATGATATTCAAGCACACGAGCACAATTTTGTTTTAAATAAAAAGGGGTTAATTGTGAAAGTTGTATTGAAATTATATAATACTTTGTTACCTTATTAATCTTGTTGAAGTTATTTATACTTGTATATTTTTTATTTATATTTTGCTTGAAGGTAAGCAAAGGGATAGTGTGGGGGAATTTGATGTACTCAGATTTTTATGTTATTTAATGACTATATTTTGTTTGAAAATCGGTTAATTATGTTATTTAATGGATATATTTCACGTTTCCCTTTTATTTCTTTGTTTGTAATTTTTTCAGTGTATTTTAGTTCATTATGGAGATAAAAAGAATATGAAGAAATTTTGGAAAAGTCATCCGATGACGTGGCGCAATGAGAAGATGACATGTGGCGCATTCAGAAGATGACAAGTGGCACAATCAAAAAGTGACAAGTGGCGCTTCTAGAAGCCGCAATTTGAACCAATAAGGATCCAACATGTTGCGAAGTTGGGAAAATTAGGCCATCAACTAAAATTTCAAGACTTTGGGGTGCAAAATGACCATTTTGCCCCTGATTTTTGTGGCTATAAATAGGAAGCTTATTTTTATGATTTAGAAACCAATTTAGCTCCAATCTTCTCTATTTCTTTTGCAATTTATTTCTTTTATTATTGTCTTCATCTTAGTATATTTTCCAGAATTTTTAGAATAATATTTCAAGTCTTTTTGTAATATTTAATAAAGAAATTATGTCCAGATAATTTCAATATTTCCGGGGAGTTTATCTTTGAAATTTTCTTTCTAATGTAAATTTCATCTTATATTTATTAAATATGTATTGTGAGTAGTTTTCTTTCTATCTCCTTGTTACATAATGGATGATTCACTAATGAAAATGAGAAGATATTATCCATTGCTCCCTATTAATTATTTGAGAAAAATCTATCTTATGAGATTGGAGCGTATGAAATTACTAGTATCCATTGGAATGCCTGAGGATATTAGGTGGATAATTGAAGCTAAGGTCCGAATTAGTGGTGAACATTCAGCTTTTCCCAAACGTCAACCTGGGTTGGGGAAGAGTAGTTATGCAAAGAAACGGAGAGGTAAAAGAATGAGAGTCTATTATAAATGTGCTAGATGGAACTGTGATACCAGTTGTCGTTCACTTGGATATTTATCCGATAATCGGGAAGACAAAATTGCTTTTATTAAGAATGGACTGAGTAAAGAGTCATTAGATGATATCAAACTGACTCTTGATTCGCATTCTAGTGGATACGTTCAAATGGAAATTATCGGGTTATGGAAACAATTCAAAATTGAACAACTCCAGTACACTCTTCGGTATCTGAATTTAAACGATCCCGTTTGTCAGTTTAAGAAACCTGGATGAGCAGCATACCTCCGATTCATAGAAGGTGTTTGAAACCGTTACTGGACGTAAAACGAGAGAAAGATGCGAGCCACAATCACAACTACTTGTTTTTATTTGTTTCTTCTTTGATTTGTTTTATTTGTTTGTTTTCTTTTTAGTGTGTAACAGAATCACTTTTAAAGTCGTTATTATGGAAGGTTCATCAATAAGAAGTCTTACAAACATCACAGTGTTTGGAGGAACGACCATGGGTGCTATTGTTTCGCATCTAACTGCTGCTATCCATTTGGGAAGAGTACTAGCTCATCGAAAGATCGGTCTAGTATATGGAGGAGGAAATGCTGGATTAATTGGAGAGGTTGCTCAAGTACACCAGTCATACCAAACACTTGTTCAGATTGAAACAAATCAGACAAACAAAATTCTCACGGTAGGTGTAATTCCCACTCCTCTGAAACAAATATATGGCAAAACAATTGGACATGAGGTACAAACAAAATCATTTTATGAACGCATGACACTCTTGTTGCATAACTGTGATGCTTTCATAGTCATACCAGGAGGATGTGAGGTATTAGAATGCTTGTTCAATTTAACATTCTAGTTTAACATGAAATTACACACTAAACCAATTGGTCTTTTAAATGTTGATCACTACTTTGATGGTTTGTTAGCATTTCTTGATATAGTTGTTACACATAAGCTTCTATCTCCAGTAGCACGAAAAATAATTGTATCTGCACCCACAACCAAGGAGCTATTGGATGAATTAGTAACTTTTGTACCAGAGGCAGATCCAGAAGTACCTCCAATTAACTGGTCAATTTCTGGTAACAAGCGAAAAAGAGATTCACTGGATTTAGAGTTAAAGTTGTAAGTTTTTCTTTTTAAATAAATGTGTGTTATTTTATTTTTTATTAAAAGCTGTGGAATAATGTTGTTTTTAAAACTTTGTGTGTTTTTACATTGAGGACAATGTAATTCCCAAGTGTGGGGGGTGGTTTGAGTAAAGAGTCAAGTGATTAATCTTATTTGATTCTTGATCCACACCTTTAAAAACATTGTTTTTAATAACTTTTTATTTTGTTGAATAAATCATGCATGTATTATAACTTTTTAAGATATTAGGTAATTTTGTGTTAAATTTTTCAATCATTTTATAATTGTACCCCTTTCTGTAAAAAACAAATTTTCATAAATCAATTGAATATCTTAACAATTTGACAAAAACATTCTTATTTAACTAATGTGGCTAAATCTTTTATGTTATAAAACCCAAAGTTAAAAACATTAGTATTGTGATTTGATGATAATGTATGTTTACTATGTGTTTTAGTACATTTAAGGTGACTCTCTACACACTAGAACTTGTTCTTTCAAATGCTTGAAATGAAATTTAATTAAGATCATGGTTGATTTGGGGATGACATAAGGACTTCTTTGATAGTTTGAGCCTTTCTGAATGAACCATACTTATATATATCTCTCGATCCTACTTTGAGCCAACATGTATGAATGGTTTCATTACCATTTAATTTCTTTGATAAATAGTCTAGTTTATTACTTTTCTATCCAGATATTTTATTGAGAATGTATTAAACATGTGTCAATCTGTATCGAAAAGTTATGAACACTGTTGATAAAGGATTATGAGATATTGTAAAAAAAAATCGAAAGGTATAAAACTCATTTATTTGATCTCTTCGGAAAAAAAAAGAGAAAAAGAAGAGAAAGAAAAAAAAAAGAGAAATGAAAGATATCATGGCTACGGTTTTCGTCAAGAGGTGGTAATTCATTCTCAATTTAAACTCTTGATATATTTTGTATATTTCTATCCTTCTTTTTTTAGCCAAATCCCGAGCTTAACATTACAAGCTTAAAAGTCCTATTTGACCCAGATCGACCAAAATTTTTCATTATTAGTGGAGAGTATGTGAGTTTACAAGTTTATAAGTTGTGTTGAGAAACTAAGAATGTATTTTTATTTACATAGTGACTTTGTTATTATCCTTTCATTATATTGATAGCATGTTTTAAAAAAAAATTATCAAGGGTTTTATGTTTTTCACGGTCACATTTTGTTAACTTTGAATGTTAATGTTAAACTTGTAAATGATATTCAAGCACACAAGCACAATTTTTTTTAAAAAAATAAAAAAGGGGTTAATTGTGAAAGTTGTATTGAAATTTATATAATACTTTGTTACCTTATTAATCTTGTTTAAGTTATTTATACTTGTATATTTTGTGTTTATATTTTGTTTGAGGGCAAGTGAATGGATAGTGTGGGGGAATTTAATTGATATATTTCACGTTTCCCTTCTATTTCTTTGTTTGTAAGTTTTCCAGTGTATTTTAGTTCATTATGGAGATAAAAAGAAGAAGAAGAAGAAATGTTGGAGAAGTTTTAAAATAAAAAAAATCTATGTCATCCGATGACGTGGCGCAATGAAAAGATGACACGTGGCACAATCAGAAGATGACAAGTGGTGCAATCAGAAGGTGACAAGTGGCGCTTCTAAAAGCCACAATTTGGACCAATGAGGACACAACATGTGGCGAAGTTGGGAAATTAGGCCACCAACTAAATTTTCAAGACTTTGGGGTGCAAAATGACCATTTTGCCCCTGATTTTTGTAGCTATAAATAGAGAGCTTATTTTTATGATTTAGAGAACCAATTTAGCTCCAATCTTCTCCATTTCTTTTGCAATTTATTTATTTTATTATTTTCTTCATCTTAGTATATTTTCCAAATTTTTTAGAATAATATTTCAAGGCTTTTTGTAATATTTAGTAAAGAAATTCTGTCTGGATAATTTCAATATTTCCGGGGAATTTATCTTTCAAATTTTGTTTCTAATGTTTATAAATTTCATCTTATATTTATTAAATATGTATTGTGAGTAATTTTCTTTTGTTAGCAAGGATATGTGTTAAGTTATTAATAAATGGGATTATGAGATAATTTTCTTTGTACTTAATTTCTATTTGGATTTATTTAACTGGACTTATGGTCGGTTTACCCGCCTAGTCTTTATTTATTTTGCTTTATACACTTTAAACATCGCAAATGGATGGCCGAGCCACCTATTAGTTTAATTTACTTTTATGTCTTTTATTTTCTGTATTATGGAAGGTCGAGCCTCCTAACTAGTTTAATATATTTTAATGTCTTTAATTCTTTTTTTTTATGGAAGGCCGAGCCTCTATACTTTTAGTTTAATTTATTTAAATGGCCAGTTGAACCGCCTAATTTCTTTAGTTAATATAAATCCAATCTTTCTTTCTATAAATATATATATATATATATATATGTGTGTATTTATTTAATATACTTATATATATTAATTAAATATTTATATAATTCCTATTTTAACCAATGAATGTGATTATATAGCTCGGATGATTAATCTTGTATTAATGATTCAAGTAGCATCTACTAGTTTAATTGATTTGCAGCTCTTGGCTTAATTAAATTAGTAGAGGAATTATATAATTTAAATTGTATATAATTAAGCTGATTGTTATATACAATTTAATGTTGGTGATGCCTTATTTGTTTAATGCGATTTGATTGAGCATCCTATACACGCTGGTTGGTAGTTGTGTTTAATTAAATTAGAGATTAATTTGTCTGTCCTGATCGTGATTAATCTATTTTGTAAGGAGAGGAATATGTCTGAGCTGATCGAGATTCTAAAACCAACTACTTGATAATGTATCTATCTATCTACTTGTTAACGACTTTTTATATCATTTAGATTCTAAATTCCTTTTTAACTCGTTTCACAAATCCAAAAATTCCATAAATATTTATTTTAATTGTTGTTATTTTCTTGTTCTCAAAATACCAAAACTCCCTCATTAATGATTTTAATTTAAGTGTTGACAAATATCTGTGGATTCGATCTTACTTTCCCTATCCACATAGGAATTGTTAGGTTTAAATTTGAGAGTCGTACGACATTCTACATCATATATTTACATATATATTTGTGTATTTATTTAATAAACTTATATATATATTAATTGATTATGTATATATTTCTTGTTTTAACCAATATAATTTTGTGAATTAATTGTTTTGACAATCATGTTAATTAATGTGATTATATAACTACGATTATTAATCTTTTTTTAATTATTCAAATAACATCTACCAGTTTAATTGAGTTGCAGCTCTTGTTTTAATTAAATCAGTTGTGAAATTATATAATTTAAATTGTATATAATTAAGCTGATTGTTATATACAATTTAATGTTCGTAATGCCTTATTTGTCTAATGTAATTAGATTGAACATTCTATACACGCTGGTTGGTAGTGGTGTTTACTTAATTTAGAGATTAATCTTTCTGAGCTCATCAGAATTAATATAATTTGTAAATATAGGAATCTGTTTGAGCTGATCGAGATTCTAAAACCATAATAATGTATTTATCTATGATTAATCAATGAAAAATATAACTTGATATTAGTTCTTTGCTAATGCATTTTTATGTCATTTATATTCTAAATTTTTTTGAACTCTATTCACAAATCCAAAAACTCCAGAAATATTCATTTTAATTGTTGTTATTTTTCTTGTTCTCAAAATATCAAAACCTCAAAACCTTTCCTCATTAATGATTTTAATTTAAGAGTTGACAAATCTCTGTGGATTCGATCCTACTGTCTCAATTTACATAGGAATTGTTAGGTTTAAATTTTAGAGTCGTACGCCATTCTTCGTCATATATATACATATATATTTGTGTATTTATTTAATAAACTTATATATATATATTAATTGATTATGCATATATTTCTTGTTTTAACCAATATAATTTTGTGAATTCATTGTTTTGACAATCTTATAATGAATGTGATTATATAACTACGATGATTAATCTTTAATTAATGATTCAAATAACATCTACTAGGTTAAATGAGTTGCACCACTTTGTTTAATTAAATCAGTAGTGGAAATATATAATTTAAATTGTATATAATTAAATTGATTTTTATATACAATTTAATGTTGGTCCTGCCTTATTTGTTTAATGTAGTTTGATTGACTATCCTATACACGATTGTTGGTAATAGTGCTTACTTACTTTAGAGATTAATCTTTCTGAGCTCATCAGGATTAATATAATTTGTCAGGACAGGAATCCGTTTGAGCTGATCGAGATTTTTAAAACCAACTACTTAATAATGTATTTATCTATGATTAATCAATGAAAAATATAACTTGATACTAGTTCTTTGCTAATGCCTTTTTATGTCATTTCTATTCTAAATTTTTTTGAACTCTATTCACAAATCCAAAAACTCCAGAAATATTCATTTTAATTGTTGTTATTTTTCTTGTTCTCAAAATATCAAAACCTCAAAACCTTTCCTCATTAATGATTTTAATTTAAAAGTGGACAAATCTCTGTGGATTCGATCCTACTGTCTCAATTTACATAAAAATTGTTAGGTTTAAATTTGATAGTCGTACGCCATTCTTCGTGATATATGTATATATATTTGCGTATTTATTTAATATACTTATATATATATATATTAATTGAGTATGTATATATTTTTCTTTTTTAACCAATATAATTGTGTGAATTAATTGTATTGACAATCTAGTTAATGAATGTGATTATATAACTATGATTATTAATTTTTTATTAATGATTCAAATAACATCTACTAGTTTAATTTAGTTGCAGCTCTTGTTTAATTAAATCAATAATGGAATTATATAATTTAAATTGTATATAATTAAATTTATTTTTATATACAATTTAATGTTGGTCCTGCCTTATTTGTTTAATGTAGTTTGATTGACTATCCTATACACGATTGTTGGTAATAGTGCTTACTTACTTTAGAGATTAATCTTTCTGAACTCATCAGGATTAATATAATTTGTCAGGACAGGAATCCGTTTGAGCTGATCGAGATTTTTAAAACCAACTACTTAATAATGTATTTATCTATGATTAATCAATGAAAAATATAACTTGATACTAGTTCTTTGCTAATGCCTTTTTATATCATTTATATTCTAAATTATTTTTAACTCTATTCACAAATCCAAAAACTCCAGAAATATTTATTTTAATTGTTGTTATTTTCTTGTTCTAAAAATACCAAAACCTCCCTCATTAATGATTTTAATTTAAGAGTTGACAAATATCTGTGGATTCGATCCTTACTTTCCCTATCCACATAGGAATTGTTAGGTTTAAATTTGAGAGTCGTACGACATTCTACATCATATATATACATATATATTTGTGTATTTATTTAATAACTTTATATATATATTAATTGATTATGTATATATATTTCTTGTTTTAAACCAATATAATTTTGTGAATTAATTGTTTTGACAATCATGTTAAATTAATGTGATTATATAACTACGATTATTAATCTTTTTTTAATTATTCAAATAACATCTACCAGTTTAATTGAGTTGCAAGCTCTTGTTTTAATTAAATCAGTAGTGAAATTATATAATTTAAATTGTATATAATTAAGCTGATTGTTATATACAATTTAATGTTCGTAATGCCTTATTTGCCTAATGTAATTAGATTGAACATTCTATACACGCTGGTTGGTATTAGTGCTTACTTACTTTAGAGATTAATCTTTCTGAGCTCTTCAGGATTAATATAATTTGTAATATAGGAATCTGTTTGAGCTGATAGAGATTCTAAAACCATAATAATGTATTTATCTATGATTAATCAATGAAAAATATAACTTGATATTAGTTCTTTGCTAATGCCTTTTATGTCATTTATATTCTAAATTATTTTTAACTCTATTCACAAATCCAAAAACTCCAGAAATATTTATTTTAATTGTTGTTATTTTTCTTGTTCTCAAAATATCAAAACCTCAAAACCTTTCCATCATTAATGATTTTAATTTAAGAGTTGACAAATCTCTGTGGATTCGATCCTACTGTCCCAATTTACATAGGAATTGTTAGGTTTAAATTTGAGAGTCGTACGACATTCTTCGTGATATATGTATATATATTTGCGTATTTATTTAATATACTTATATATATATATATATATTAATTGAGTATGTATATATTTTCTTCTTTAACCAATATAATTGTGTGAATTAATTGTATTGACAATCTAGTTAATGAATGTGATTATATAACTATGATTATTAATTTTTTATTAATGATTCAAGTAACATCTACTAGTTTAATTTAGTTGACAGCTCTTGTTTTAATTAAATCAATAGTGGAATTATATAATTTAAATTGTAATATAATTAAATTGATTTTTATATACAATTTAATGTTGGTCCTGCCTTATTTGTTTAATGTAGTTTGATTGACTATCCTATACACGATTGTTGGTATTAGTGCTTACTTACTTTAGAGATTAATCTTTCTGACCTCATCAGGATTAATATAATTTGTCAGGACAGGAATCCGTTTGAGCTGATCGAGATTTTTAAAACCAACTACTTAATAATGTATTTATCTATGATTAATCAATGAAAAATATAACTTGATACTAGTTCTTTGCTAATGCCTTTTTATATCATTTATATTCTAAATTATTTTTAACTCTATTCACAAATCAAAAAACTCCAGAAATATTTATTTTAATTGTTGTTATTTTTCTTGTTCTCAAAATATCAAAACCTCAAAACCTTTCCAAATTAATGATTTTAATTTAAGAGTTGACAAATCTCTGTGGATTCGATCCTACTGTCCCAATTTACATATGAATTGTTAGGTTTAAATTTGAGAGTCGTACGACATTCTTCGTGATATATGTATATATATTTGCGTATTTATTTAATATACTTATATATATATATATATTAATTGAGTATGTATATATATATTTTTTCTTCTTTAACCAATATAATTCTGTGAATTAATTGTATTGACAATCTAGTTAATGAATGTGATTATATAACTACGATTATTAATCTTTTGTTAATGATTCAAATAACATCTACTAGTTTAATTTAGTTGCAGCTCTTGTTTTAATTAAATCAATAGTGGAATTATATAATTTAAATTGTATATAATTAAATTGATTTTTATATACAATTTAATGTTGGTCCTGCCTTATTTGTTTAATGTAGTTTGATTGACTATCCTATACACGATTGTTGGTATTAGTGCTTACTTACTTTAGAGATTAATCTTTCTGAGCTCATCAGGATTAATATAATTTGTCAGGACAGGAATCCGTTTGAGCTGATCGAGATTTTTAAAACCAACTACTTAATAATGTATTTATCTATGATTAATCAATGAAAAATATAACTTGATACTAGTTCTTTGCTAATGCCCTTTTATATCATTTATATTCTAAATTATTTTAACTCTATTCACAAATACAAAAACTCCAGAAATATTTATTTTAATTGTTGTTAATTTCTTGTTCTAAAAATACCAAAACTCCCTCATTAATGATTTTAATTTAAGTGTTGACAAATATCTGTGGATTCGATCTTACTTTCCCTATCCACATAGGAATTGTTAGGTTAAAATTTGAGAGTCGTACGACATTCTACATCATATATATACATATATATTTTTGTATTTATTTAATAAACTTATATATATATTAATTGATTATGTATATATTTCTTGTTTTAACCAATATAATTTTGTGAATTAATTGTTTTGACAATCATTTTAATTAATGTGATTATATAACTACGATTATTAATCTTTTTTTAATTATTCAAATAACATCTACCAGTTTAATTGAGTAGCAACTCTTGTTTTAATTAAATCAGTTGTGAAATTATATAATTTAAATTGTATATATAATTAAATTGATTTTATATACAATTTAATGTTGTCCTGCCTTATTTGTTTAATGTAGTTTGATTGACTATCCTATACACGATTGTTGGTAATAGTGCTTACTTACTTTAGAGATTAATCTTTCTGAGCTCATCAGGATTAATATAATTTGTCAGGACAGGAATCCGTTTGAGCTGATCGAGATTTTTAAACCAACTACTTAATAATGTATTTATCTATGATTAATCAATGAAAAATATAACTTGATACTAGTTCTTTGCTAATGCCTTTTTATATCATTTATATTCTAAATTATTTTTAACTCTATTCACAAATCAAAAAACTCCAGAAATATTTATTTTAATTGTTGTTATTTTTCTTGTTCTCAAAATATCAAAACCTCAAAACCTTTCTCATTAATGATTTTAATTTAAGAGTTGACAATCTCTGTGGATTCGATCCTACTGTCCCAATTTACATATGAATTGTTAGGTTTAATTTGAGAGTCGTACGACATTCTTCGTGATATATGTATATATATTTGCGTATTTATTTAATATACTTATATATATATATATATTAATTGAGTATGTATATATTTTTCTGTTTTAACCAATATAATTGTGTGAATTAATTGTATTGACAATCTAGTTAATGAATGTGATTATATAACTATGATTATTAATTTTTTATTAATGATTCAAGTAACATCTACTAGTTTAATTTAGTTGCAGCTCTTGTTTAATTAAATCAATAGTGGAATTATATAATTTAAATTGAATATAATTAAATTGATTTTTATATACAATTTAATGTTGGTCCTGCCTTATTTGTTTAATGTAGTTTGATTGACTATCCTATACACGATTGTTGGTATTAGTGCTTACTTACTTTAGAGATTAATCTTTCTGAGCTCATCAGGATTAATATAATTTGTCAGGACAGGAATCCGTTTGAGCTGATCGAGATTTTTAAAACCAACTACTTAATAATGTATTTATCTATGATTAATCAATGAAAAATATAACTTGATACTAGTTCTTTGCTAATGCCTTTTTATATCATTTATATTCTAAATTATTTTTAACTCTATTCACAAATCCAAAAACTCCAGAAATATTTATTTTAATTGTTGTTATTTTTCTTGTTCTCAAAATATCGAAACCTCAAAACCTTTCATCATTAATATTTTAATTTAAGAGTTGACAAATCTCTGTGGATTCGATCCTACTGTCCCAATTTACATATGAATTGTTAGGTTTAAATTTGAGAGTCGTACGACATTCTTCGTGATATATGTATATATATTTGCGTATTTATTTAATATACTTATATATATATATATATATATTAATTGAGTATATATATATTTTTCTGTCTTTAACCAATATAATTGTGTGAATTAATTGTATTGACAATCTAGTTAATGAATGTGATTATATAACTATGATTATTAATTTTTTATTAATGATTCAAGGTAACATCTACTAGTTTAATTTAGTTACAGCTCTTGTTTTAATTAAATCAATAGTGGAATTATATAATTTAAATTGAATATAATTAAATTGATTTTTATATACAATTTAATGTTTGTCCTGCCTTATTTGTTTAATGTAGTTTGATTGACTATCCTATACACGATTGTTGGTAATAGTGCTTACTTACTTTAGAGATTAATCTTTCTGAGCTCATCAGGATTAATATAATTTGTCAGGACAGGAATCCGTTTGAGCTGATCGAGATTTTTAAAACCAACTACTTAATAATGTATTTATCTATGATTAATCAATGAAAAATATAACTTGATACTAGTTCTTTGCTAATGCCTTTTTATATCATTTATATTCTAAATTATTTTTAACTCTATTCACAAATCCAAAAACTCCAGAAATATTTATTTTAATTGTTGTTATTTTTCTTGTTCTCAAAATATCAAAACCTCAAAACCTTTCCAAATTAATGATTTTAATTTAAGAGTTGACAAATCTCTGTGGATTCGATCCTACTGTCCCAATTTACATATGAATTGTTAGGTTTAAATTTGAGAGTCGTACGACATTCTTCGTGATATATGTATATATATTTGCGTATTTATTTAATATACTTATATATATATATATATATATATTAATTGAGTATGTATATATTTTTCTGCTTTAACCAATATAATTCTGTGAATTAATTGTATTGACAATCTAGTTAATGAATGTGATTATATAACTATGATTATTAATTTTTTATTAATGATTCAGGTAACATCTACTAGTTTAATTTAGTTACAGCTCTTGTTTTAATTAAATCAATAGTGGAATTATATAATTTAAATTGAATATAATTAAATTGATTTTTATATACAATTTAATGTTTGTCCTGTCTTATTTGTTTAATGTAGTTTGATTGACTATCCTATACACGATTGTTGGTAATAGTGCTTACTTACTTTAGAGATTAATCTTTCTGAGCTCATCAGGATTAATATAATTTGTCAGGACAGGAATCCGTTTGAGCTGATCGAGATATTTTAAAACCAACTACTTAATAATGTATTTATCTATGATTAATCAATGAAAAATATAACTTGATACTAGTTCTTTGCTAATGCCTTTTTATATCATTTATATTCTAAATTATTTTTAACTCTATTCACAAATCCAAAACTCCAGAAATATTTATTTTAATTGTTGTTAATTTTCTTGTTCTCAAAATATCAAACCTCAAAACCTTCCTCATTAATGATTTTAATTTAAGAGTTGACAAATATCTGTGGATTCGATCCTACTGTCCCTATTCACATAGGAATTGTTAGGTTAAAATTTGAGAGTCGTACGACATTCTACAGTCATATATAGTACATATATATTTGCGTATTTATTTAATATACTTATATATATATATTAATTGATTATGTATATATTTTCTTGCTTTAACCAATATAATTCTGTGAATTAATTGTATTGACAATCTATTTAATGAATGTGATTATATAACTATGATTATTAATCTTTTTATTAATGATTCAAATAACATCTACTAGTTTAATTGAGTTAGCAGCTCTTGTTTTAATTAAATCAATAGTGGAATTATATAATTTAAATTGTATATAATTAAATTGATTTTTATATACAATTTAATGTTGGTCCTGCCTTATTTGTTTAATGTAGTTTGATTGACTATCCTATACACGATTGTTGGTAATAGTGCTTACTTACTTTAGAGATTAATCTTTCTGAGCTCATCAGGATTAATATAATTTGTCAGGACAGGAATCCGTTTGAGCTGATCGAGATTTTTAAAACCAACTACTTAATAATTTATTTATCTATGATTAATCAATGAAAAATATAACTTGATACTAGTTCTTTGCTAATGCCTTTTTATATCATTTATATTCTAAATTATTTTTAACTCTATTCACAAATCCAAAAACTCCAGAAATATTTATTTTAATTGTTGTTATTTTTCTTGTTCTCAAAATATCAAAACTTCAAAACCTTTCATCATTAATGATTTTAATTTAAGAGTTGACAAAGCTCTGTGGATTCGATACTATTGTCCCAATTTACATATGAATTGTTAGGTTTAAATTTGAGAGTCGTACGACATTCTTCGTGATATATATATATATATATATATTTGCGTATTTATTTAATATACTTATATATATATATATATATTAATTGAGTATGTATATATTTTTCTTCTTTAACCAATATAATTCTGTAAATTAATTGTATTGACAATCTAGTTAATGAATGTGATTATATAACTATGATTATTAGTTTTTTATTAATGATTCACATAACATCTACTAGTTTAATTTAGTTGCATCTCTTGTTTTAATTAAATCAATAGTGGAATTATATAATTTAAATTGAATATAATTAAATTGATTTTTATATACAATTTAATGTTGGTCCTGCCTTATTTGTTTAATGTAGTTTGATTGACTATCCTATACACGATTGTTGGTAATAGTGCTTACTTACTTTAGAGATTAATCTTTCTGAGCTCATCAGGATTAATATAATTTGTCAGGACAGGAATCCGTTTGAGCTGATCCAGATTTTTAAAACCAACTACTTAATAATGTATTTATCTATGATTAATCAATGAAAAATATAACTTGATACTAGTTCTTTGCTAATGCCTTTTTATATCATTTATATTCTAAATTATTTTTAACTCTATTCACAAATCCAAAAACTCCAGAAATATTTATTTTAATTGTTGTTATTTTTCTTGTTCTCAAAATATCGAAACCTCAAAACCTTTCCTCATTAATAATTTTAATTTAAGAGTTGACAAATCTCTGTGGATTCGATCCTAATGTCCCAATTTACATATGAATTGTTAGGTTTAAATTTGAGAGTCGTACGACATTCTTCGTGATATATGTATATATATTTGCGTATTTATTTAATATACTTATATATATATATATATATATATTAATTGAGTATGTATATATTTTTCTGTTTTAACCAATATAATTGTGTGAATTAATTGTATTGACAATCTAGTTAATGAATGTGATTATATAACTATGATTATTAATTTTTTATTAATGATTCAGGTAACATCAACTAGTTTAATTTTGTTACAGCTCTTGTTTTAATTAAATCAATAGTGGAATTATATAATTTAAATTGAATATAATTAAATTGATTTTTATATACAATTTAATGTTTGTCCTGCCTTATTTGTTTAATGTAGTTTGATTGACTATCCTATACACGATTGTTGGTATTAGTGCTTACTTACTTTAGAGATTAATCTTTCTGAGCTCTTCAGGATTAATATAATTTGTCAGGACAGGAATCCGTTTGAGCTGATCCAGATTTTTAAAACCAACTACTTAATAATGTATTTATCTATGATTAATCAATGAAAAATATAACTTGATACTAGTTCTTTGCTAATGCCTTTTTATATCATTTATATTCTAAATTATTTTTAACTCTATTCACAAATCCAAAAACTCCAGAAATATTTATTTTAATTGTTGTTATTTTTCTTGTTCTCAAAATATCGAAACCTCAAAACCTTTCCTCATTAATAATTTTAATTTAAGAGTTGACAAATCTCTGTGGATTCGATCCTAATGTCCCAATTTACATATGAATTGTTAGGTTTAAATTTGAGAGTCGTACGACATTCTTCGTGATATATGTATATATATTTGCGTATTTATTTAATATACTTATATATATATATATATATATATATTAATTGAGTATGTATATATTTTTCTTCTTTAACCAATATAATTCTGTAAATTAATTGTATTGACAATCTAGTTAATGAATGTGATTATATAACTATGATTATTATTTTTTATTAATGATTCACATAACATCTACTAGTTTAATTTAGTTGCAGCTCTTGTTTTAATTAAATCAATAGTGGAATTATATAATTTAAATTGAATATAATTAAATTGATTTTTATATACAATTTAATGTTTGTCCTGCCTTATTTGTTTAATGTAGTTTGATTGACTATCCTATACACGATTGTTGGTAATAGTGCTTACTTACTTTAGAGATTAATCTTTCTGAGCTCATCAGGATTAATATAATTTGTCAGGACAGGAATCCGTTTGAGCTGATCGAGATATTTAAAACCAACTACTTAATAATGTATTTATCTATGATTAATCAATGAAAAATATAACTTTATACTAGTTCTTTGCTAATGCCTTTTTATATCATTTATATTCTAAATTATTTTTAACTCTATTCACAAATCCAAAAACTCCAGAAATATTTATTTTAATTGTTGTTATTTTTCTTGTTCTCAAAATATCAAAACCTCAAAACCTTTCCTCATTAATGATTTTAATTTAAGAGTTGACAAATCTCTGTGGATTCGATCCTACTGTCCCAATTTACATATGAATTGTTAGGTTTAAATTTGAGAGTCGCACGACATTCTTCGTGATATATGTATATATATTTGCGTATTTATTTAATATACTTATATATATATATATATATTAATTGAGTATGTATATATTTTTCTGCTTTAACCAATATAATTCTGTAAATTAATTGTATTGACAATCTAGTTAATGAATGTGATTATATAACTATGATTATTATTTTTTTATTAATGATTCAGATAAAATCTACTAGTTTAATTTAGTTGCAGCTCTTGTTTTAATTAAATCAATAGTGGAATTATATAATTTAAATTGTATATAATTAAATTGATTTTTATATACAATTTAATGTTGGTCCTGCCTTATTTGTTTAATGTAGTTTGATTGACTATCCTATACACGATTGTTGGTAATAGTGCTTACTTACTTTAGAGATTAATCTTTCTGAGCTCATCAGGATTAATATAATTTGTCAGGACAGGAATCCGTTTGAGCTGATCGAGATTTTTAAAACCAACTACTTAATAATTTATTTATCTATGATTAATCAATGAAAAATATAACTTGATACTAGTTCTTTGCTAATGCCTTTTTATATCATTTATATTCTAAATTATTTTTAACTCTATTCACAAATCCAAAAACTCCAGAAATATTTATTTTAATTGTTGTTATTTTTCTTGTTCTCAAAATATCAAAACTTCAAAACCTTTCATCATTAATGATTTTAATTTAAGAGTTGACAAAGCTCTGTGGATTCGATACTATTGTCCCAATTTACATATGAATTGTTAGGTTTAAATTTGAGAGTCGTACGACATTCTTCGTGATATATATATATATATATATATATTTGCGTATTTATTTAATATACTTATATATATATATATATATATTAATTGAGTATGTATATATTTTTCTTCTTTAACCAATATAATTCTGTAAATTAATTGTATTGACAATCTAGTTAATGAATGTGATTATATAACTATGATTATTAGTTTTTTATTAATGATTCACATAACATCTACTAGTTTAATTTAGTTGCATCTCTTGTTTTAATTAAATCAATAGTGGAATTATATAATTTAAATTGAATATAATTAAATTGATTTTTATATACAATTTAATGTTGGTCCTGCCTTATTTGTTTAATGTAGTTTGATTGACTATCCTATACACGATTGTTGGTATTAGTGCTTACTTATTTTAGAGATTAATCTTTCTGAGCTCATCAGGATTAATATAATTTGTCAGGACAGGAATCCGTTTGAGTTGATCGAGATTTTTAAAACCAACTACTTAATAATTTATTTATCTATGATTAATCAATGAAAAATATAACTTGATACTAGTTCTTTGCTAATGCCTTTTTATATCATTTATATTCTAAATTATTTTTAACTCTATTCACAAATCCAAAAACTCCAGAAATATTTATTTTAATTGTTGTTATTTTTCTTGTTCTCAAAATATCAAAACTTCAAAACCTTTCATCATTAATGATTTTAATTTAAGAGTTGACAAATCTCTGTGGATTCGATACTATTGTCCCAATTTACATATGAATTGTTAGGTTTAAATTTGAGAGTCGTACGACATTCTTCGTGATATATATATATATATATATATATATTTGCGTATTTATTTAATATACTTATATATATATATATATATTAATTGAGTATGTATATATTTTTCTGCTTTAACCAATATAATTCTGTAAATTAATTGTATTGACAATCTAGTTAATGAATGTGATTATATAACTATGATTATTATTTTTTTATTAATGATTCAGATAAAATCTACTAGTTTAATTTAGTTGCAGCTCTTGTTTTAATTAAATCAATAGTGGAATTATATAATTTAAATTGTATATAATTAAATTGATTTTTATATACAATTTAATGTTGGTCCTGCCTTATTTGTTTAATGTAGTTTGATTGACTATCCTATACACGATTGTTGGTAATAGTGCTTACTTACTTTAGAGATTAATCTTTCTGAGCTCATCAGGATTAATATAATTTGTCAGGACAGGAATCCGTTTGAGCTGATCGAGATTTTTAAAACCAACTACTTAATAATTTATTTATCTATGATTAATCAATGAAAAATATAACTTGATACTAGTTCTTTGCTAATGCCTTTTTATATCATTTATATTCTAAATTATTTTTAACTCTATTCACAAATCCAAAAACTCCAGAAATATTTATTTTAATTGTTGTTATTTTTCTTGTTCTCAAAATATCAAAACTTCAAAACCTTTCATCATTAATGATTTTAATTTAAGAGTTGACAAATCTCTGTGGATTCGATACTATTGTCCCAATTTACATATGAATTGTTAGGTTTAAATTTGAGAGTCGTACGACATTCTTCGTGATATGTATATATATATATATATATATATTTGCGTATTTATTTAATATACTTATATATATATATATATTAATTGAGTATGTATATATTTTTCTTCTTTAACCAATATAATTGTGTGAATTAATTGTATTGACAATCTAGTTAATGAATGTGATTATATAACTATGATTATTAATTTTTTATTAATGATTCACATAACATCTACTAGTTTAATTTAGTTGCAGCTCTTTTTTTAATTAAATCATTAGTGGAATTATATAATTTAAATTGAATATAATTAAATTGATTTTTATATACAATTTAATGTTGGTCCTGCCTTATTTGTTTAATGTAGTTTGATTGACTATCCTATACACGATTGTTGGTAATAGTGCTTACTTACTTTAGAGATTAATATTTCTGAGCTCATCAGGATTAATATAATTTGTCAGGACAGGAATCCGTTTGAGCTGATCGAGATTTTTAAAACCAACTACTTAATAATTTATTTATCTATGATTAATCAATGAAAAATATAACTTGATACTAGTTCTTTGCTAATGCCTTTTTATATAATTTATATTCTAAATTATTTTTAACTCTATTCACAAATCCAAAAACTCCAGAAATATTTATTTTAATTGTTGTTATTTTTCTTGTTCTCAAAATATCAAAACTTCAAAACCTTTCATCATTAATGATTTTAATTTAAGAGTTGACAAAGCTCTGTGGATTCGATACTATTGTCCCAATTTACATATGAATTGTTAGGTTTAAATTTGAGAGTCGTACGACATTCTTCGTGATATATATATATATATATATATTTGCGTATTTATTTAATATACTTATATATATATATATATTAATTGAGTATGTATATATTTTTCTTCTTTAACCAATATAATTCTGTAAATTAATTGTATTGACAATCTAGTTAATGAATGTGATTATATAACTATGATTATTAGTTTTTTATTAATGATTCACATAACATCTACTAGTTTAATTTAGTTGCATCTCTTGTTTTAATTAAATCAATAGTGGAATTATATAATTTAAATTGAATATAATTAAATTGATTTTTATATACAATTTAATGTTGGTCCTGCTTATTTGTTTAATGTAGTTTGATTGACTATCCTATACACGATTGTTGGTATTAGTGCTTACTTATTTTAGAGATTAATCTTTCTGAGCTCATCAGGATTAATATAATTTGTCAGGACAGGAATCCGTTTGAGTTGATCGAGATTTTTAAAACCAACTACTTAATAATTTATTTATCTATGATTAATCAATGAAAAATATAACTTGATACTAGTTCTTTGCTAATGCCTTTTTATATCATTTATATTCTAAATTATTTTTAACTCTATTCACAAATCCAAAAACTCCAGAAATATTTATTTTAATTGTTGTTATTTTTCTTGTTCTCAAAATATCAAAACTTCAAAACCTTTCATCATTAATGATTTTAATTTAAGAGTTGACAAATCTCTGTGGATTCGATACTATTGTCCCAATTTACATATGAATTGTTAGGTTTAAATTTGAGAGTCGTACGACATTCTTCGTGATATATATATATATATATATATTTGCGTATTTATTTAATATACTTATATATATATATATATTAATTGAGTATGTATATATTTTTCTTCTTTAACCAATATAATTGTGTGAATTAATTGTATTGACAATCTAGTTAATGAATGTGATTATATAACTATGATTATTAATTTTTTATTAATGATTCACATAACATCTACTAGTTTAATTTAGGTGCAGCTCTTGTTTTAATTAAATCAATAGTGGAATTATATAATTTAAATTGAATATAATTAAATTGATTTTTATATACAATTTAATGTTGGTCCTGCCTTATTTGTTTAATGTAGTTTGATTGACTATCCTATTTTTTGTCATTTATGTTTAATATTTCCACCAATTTGGTCAAATTTGGTCAGAAAATCGCTAGAAAATAACTGGACTTGTCATTTGACTTTTAAAGATAAATTTTTCAAATGCATATTTTGTATTTTACTGCTAAAAAGAAATCTAACTGGTTTAAAATACTAAAAATGACTCTTTTAAAGCCATTAAGATTATTTTTGTTCTATTGTTCAAAAGAAATCTAGTTGGTTTAAACACTAAAACATATATTTTAAAGTCATTGAGATTATTTTTGCTACTAAATTTAGTATGTTATTGGAATTATTTTGTCTACTAATGGCTTTAAAATTTTGTTTATGTGAAAAAATATTATTTATGTGAGTATGTGGGATTCATTTATTGGATTATGAGAAAATCTAAAATTTTGATGTGATAGAAATTTTAGAAGAAAGATTTGTTTATTGATATGCTTTTTTTTATGAGAATTGATAAAATTTGAAGAAATTTTAGTCCCAATATTGCCTAAGACTTTTTTCTCACCTCCTTGGAAAAAATGTGTCTACTATTTTAACATGAGCAAATTGTCAGGCAATCATAAAAGGGTATAGCATCAATAAAGCTAACTGCCAATCAAAGCAATGCCTGACTCTTGTTTAAGGTATTCTTCTTGTGGAACGATCTCTTTTGATTTCATCACTCATATCTTTTTAAAACAAGTGTCACTCAATCGAAATTATGAGACTCAATAAAATAAAAAAAAAGTGCAAACTACACGTAAGAAGTGTATGAATTTATGAGACAAGACCAACAAAACTGTCCCATGTTCAATTTTTCTTATCTATCGAATTTGGCTAGTTAGGAAATTGGAGTATCAAGGGTACTCTGGGGATTTGTGTAAAGTTATGTATCCAGCCATAAGCTTTGTGATGTTATAATTTTTTTTGTTAACAAGTAATGTTATAGTCCTCATGTAAAGGTATAGGTCCAATACCATCTTCAAGGGAAAAAAAGAAGAAGTAGAATTTACCCTTCAAGTTTTGATCAAGCATTTGCAAAACTGAAAGCTCTCCTCACACCTCCGACTTCGAATTTTTGTCTATTAAGCCCTCTCAGTAATAGATCAAGAATACAATTCAAAAAATAAGAAAAAAGGTATAAAACCTGCACATATGTTAAGGAGGAATTGAAAATAAGGCATAACTGACCATTTCAAGACTTTCCAATAAAATTTCAGTAATTTCTCAAATTGTCATTCCAAACTCAGATTTTCATTAATTAGTACCTAAACCTTCAAAACTGATTGACTATGATATAGCTGTCAATTGCTATTAAAGAATTTAACTATTTTTTTAATTAAACTTTTAATGAATATAGCATAGCAAATTGGACTAAATTTGGAAGTTTTATATATCAATCAAAGAAAAGTTGAAATTGGAAGGCAATATGGAAAATGAATGGAAATAATACAACCGTGATCTTGCTTAGCGGATCATAGTACAAATAACATTAAAAAAAAATGTCAAACTTCATTAAAAAAAAACATTAAAAAATGTGAATCAATGTACAATAAAATTTATTTACTTCCATATATAGAAGCATGCAACAAAATTTCTTATTTCATCTCCATAAAATCATAGGGCCCGTGGAAGTTACAGTTGGGAGTATATGACAACATGAAAATTCCAAAACCATCAATTATTGCTTCTTCTTCCCTGTCTTTGGGACAAGTCCTTCTAATATAGGATAACTTAGAACAAGAATGTATGATGAGAGAAAGAACTGTCCAAACATCTCTGAAAAATTCCCACTGCTAATCATCCCTTTAACTCCAGCAAAGAAACAGAACGCATTCAAAATAACCAACAGTGTAAGAGGAACCATGAATATGGTAGCTCCTTGGAAATCAAACTCGCCCTTCTCATATTTGTCGAGTTTTTCTTGATCAACAGCTTTGTTTGTCAACCTGAAACTTGCCTTGGCTACTCCTAAACGTTTGAACAAAACATCTAAGCAGCCAAAAAGGCATGCCGTCACTGATTTTATCATCCATATTCTTTGCTCATTCCACCATGTAAGTACTGATCCTCCACTAGAAATCACCTCGTATAAGTGCTGGCCAAGGGAAGATAAGAATATGGCTGCAAATGCCGCGAACCACCCACTGGAAACCTGAAAAGGTTTCACATGCATGAAAACATATTCAATTCTTACATTCTGTTACAAAAGACAACCACAGATTTAATGTTGACCCGCGTACAAGAAGATATAATTAGTGGGGCAATGTTATAAACTTTGAAAAACCTTTCGGGAGCAAGGCTTCTATGAAAAGTATAAGAACATCTCCAACAGTCCATTTTTCCGAATTAAAAGTGATGTTATGCAACCTGCTCTGAGTTGCACAAGAATTAGAATTCCACAAGTACAAGCCACGCTCGAGGAATGGTTGCAGTTGAAATGCTTAATAATATTGGTGGAATCCACCACTTTTGATTGTGAAACTTGAGAAGAATGACGAGGCTTTTGGTTGAAATTTTGTAATATGTAGCCCCTATTTGTTATGATTTTTTTAAAAAAAGTTATAAAAAAAATTTAAAAATGAGATAGACGCTTAGTGGGTTCTATGGTTTAAGATGTTCTAAGGCAAATGTTGTAACTTCTATTCCTCACCTTTGCTGAAATCTTCCATGTTGTCACATACTAATCCTTTTTTTCTTTGGTGAAAAGCAGAGTTGATAATATATATATATATATATATAGGAATCCATTATGTGAAGTGAATTTGGGAAAATTCAGATCTCAAAAGGGATGAATTAACAGGAAATGTGGATTTAGGTTCTCTAGAGTTGTATATATAATGTATCCTTGTTGTAGAAATATATTTACCTCGGGAAACAAGGAAATGCCTTTTAGGAAACAGAGCTGAGGAATGATGCCATAGAGTAAGCAGGCAACGGAGAAGAAGTGTGTAAATGTGAAGTATGCATAGCACATGCTTTGAAGAGTGGACATATTTGAAATCCCATATGTTAGAGGGCTGAAACTTGAGAATCCCACTTGAACCAAACCAGATGCCCACTTCATGAGCTGAACCATGGCATCCTTCATGTCAATGGTGGTGCAACCTAGAAAACATGGCCTCTTGGGATAAAGATACACTGATTTCCATCCTTTGCAATGCAAAAGGTAACCTGTGAATGTACTCTCCAACAAGCATTCATATGAGTAGCCAACCTGTGTTCATAACCATGAATAAATCATGCATGTAATTAGTTTAATACAAAAGGGAAACTAAATTAGATGCACAAGATGGATCATGAACAAATGATGAATTTTATATACTTACATCTTTTCCCCATCTGGTGTTCTGTTCGAACGTGCAAGTTGCAAGAGATTTTGCCTCTTCCAAAGTTGAATTGGATACGATCCCCTCGTCATTGATATTTTTGTGATTTAAAGAATTGAGTGAGTCATTGAACAATCTTGAGTAGCCAAAACTTTGCTCTTGATCAACAATCAACTCATCTGCAAATCAATTACATGTCAAGGAAACAGAGGGAAAAGAATAAGATGAAAACTAACAGCTTAGTTATGAAAAACCATAATATTTAAATTTTAAATATATAATCAATCTGTCAAAAATTAAATATTAAGATTTTTTTTTTAAAGGGCAAGATAATTGCTATTAAATAAAAGCAAAGGACTGCAACAGTACAAAAGGTGAGAAACCACCACGAAAATCTTACTCCAACCAGTGCTGCAACTGAGGAGCAGGCACAACATAAAACAAGGTAGTACTACCACAAAACATGAAAGACGAATTGGCGAAACTCATCCAAAAATATCAAGTCCAGCAGTTAGAAATTTATCGACCCTCGTTAGCTAATGTAAAAAAGATATTGTGATAACTTTCTTAGAGTTATAGACTCTCCTAATTCTTATATTAATTAATTCCAAGGTAAACATTTAATTTCGATCGAAGATATATTTCTCATAGATTCTACCTTCCTGATTTGGACGACAATATAAAGCCTTCTTGTTCAAATAATAACCCGTGCCAGAACAAACCGTGCCCCTTAACCCATCCATTCCTTGGTACTTAGTCTGCAAACAGATTCAACCATTTAGAATAGAATTTTGCAAGAAGATTTGAAGCACAAAATTTTCACATTTGATCAAGTGAATGTACTTTGTAAGCCGATCTTGCTTGACCATCATAGATGTCATTCTTGCTGACATTGTAGAAAATTTGAGGGAATTGCACATATGAAAGAGAACCAGACATCTTGGGATCAAGATGGAAACACATTGCTTGTTTGGCAGAGATGGGATCATTGCAATACATATCACAATCCAATACAAGAATGTAAGGTGCATTGCTCATTATTCCAGAGACTCGAAGCTGCATTAATACAAATGTACATTTAATTATATACTGCTAGTTAGCTTGATTTTCATGGTGTAAGAAAGAGAAAAATAATTATAAGAAAGAAAATTTAAAAAATGCAGTGAGGAAATTGTTGATACCAAAGCATTGAGAGCACCAGCTTTGAAACGATGAGGGTGGGATGGTCTTTTCTCCCGGGACATATAAACAAGAAGAGGCAATTTATTTTCTTCATCTACGGTCTCTCCATTCCCGTTATTGTGTATAACCTGCACAAAAAATCAATTTTAGTTTGATATATTCTTTATTAGCTTGTGAATTTTTTTTTCTTCCAAATATTCAACTCAATTCCTTAAATCAGGAAAACAATTGGGCTCCTAGCTAGGTTGTGTCAAATCATGTAATATTAAAAGTGAAAAGTTATAAGATTCATAGAAAATAAGTTTTAAAAATTAATCTAAAATATATCTAGCTTTTCTAGATTTTCTTAACAGCCATTAATTAAGTTTGAAGAAGAAAATTGTGGATTATGTACCTCAACATGAGAAGGTCGATCGTGCCTGACTGAATCTTCAATCTTACTCACTTTCTCCACGTTTTTCTTGAACAAATCATATAATAACTGCCAAGGAAAAAAAAAAGGCTAAAGATTAGTTGGGAAGCATTAAAAAAATATTCCCCTTTTTATTAGACTTAACAATTAAAGTCACTTAGTTTTATGTTTTACTTATTTTATCTATTATTAATTATTGTATCTTTATTTATTTTATCATTGTTTCAAGAACAATAAATAGAGAAAATAAATATTTATTATTATAAATATAATAAATAAAAATATAATAGAAAACAAAATAAAATTTTAATTTATATAAAACTTCTTGAAATATCTTATAAAAAAAGGACATATGTATTAAGTGTTTGTCTTGTATTTTTTTTTTTTTTTGTTTGAGAGAGTTTGCCTTGTATTTTTATGTCACTCTATTGTACGATGATATCCTTCTGTTTCTTCTGTACACCTCTATAACGACCCTCCATACAAAAGGTTATGAAGTGGTATCATTTGAAGTCAAAGGCATAGTATATAGTATAATAATAAGACATAGTTACTCTTTTTAATAATCTTGGGCTTTCTAAAGAAAACTCTTATATTATATTATGAGCAGACAAAATCTAGCATTTTGTTGCAGAGAAGAAATATCAACAGTTTTGACAGCTGTACTCAAATCTGAACTTGTTCTATGTAGCAAATTCTATTTTGTTGATAAATGTGTAAAATATAGAATTAATAAATTATTAATATTGTAATTTTAATTAAAAATAATGAAAAAAATATATTAAATCGAAAGATAATTTAAAATTTAAATGCGATATCAATTTTTGGGTAAAAACAACTGTTTGACAGATGCTTTTTTTTAAAAAAAGAAAAAATTGTTTTTGGAATTGTAAAATTTCTAACCTTAATCTTTTCTTCCTCTTCCTTCAAATCATCACTCCAATCGAGGTGTGCACCATCAGAAGTTGAAGAAAAGTATGCCTCTGGACTTCTAGTCTTGATATTGTATTTCCTACAAAATGGAATCCAAGACCTAGCAAATGAACAAGCTTCCTTTATACCATACAATGTCACGGCCGCGCCACCATCATCAGAAAGATAAACAGAAAGTTTTTCCGGTGGATAGTCAAGTGCCATGGCGGACAACACCGTATTCATTACTTCAACTACCGGCTCCTTGCTGGGATCCGCCGTGCATATGAACACATCCACTCCCGGCAGCTCCTTTTCATTGGGAAGTTTCTCTAGGTTTACAGATCGAGCCACCGGCCGCCACCGGAAAGCTTGAGAGAGAACCCATATGAAGGTGAAAATCACCTCGGAAACAGTGATTAGACTCCATGCAAGAGCTGGTACATCGCCATGTATAAGGTGGGAAATTCTGTAGTAAAGCAGAGCTAGTGTGGCCGTGAAATGGATGGATATGTGAGCTCTGTTAAGGGTGGCGCGTGGTTCCTGAACCGTGCATGCGTGTAGAGAAGATGTGACTGGTTGTGGAGAAGCCAAGGCCATTTTCTTTCCTTTGGATGGTTAAGCAATACTAATTCCTTTGCAATTTGAGTTCTTTAGTTGAGGCTGATAGCTGATCTTTATATATAGATGACTTCAAAACGACAAATTTAAGGCTATGAGTTTGCACCACTGTTTTATTTACTTATTAAAGAAGACGAAACAATATTCTCAAAAAATAAGAGAAAATTACCTGAAAGTCCCTTAAGTTTGGATAGCTAGCCACATTGATCCCTTATTAATTTTTCAAAATTTATTGATCATCTATGTTTTTTTGACTTGCCACATTGGCCCTTTTGACCTAAAATTAATCAATTTGCAATTAAGAAAAACTCATTAAATGAACTCGATAGAACATAAATTTTTATTTTATTTCACCGGAAAAAATTCATGTATTTAACACCTGTAAATTTCAGCTAGATTTGGGATCGGAAATTGATGAAAATAACTAATTTGGAAGCTTCAAATACTTTGAAGGTGAATAATAAAATAAAACTACTCCTAAGAAACCAAAATGGCTAGCTCGAAACATCAAGGAGTGTTAGGTCATTCGCTCCAAAAAAATAAAAAGACAGAATTATGTGCGATTTTTTTTTTCTTTTTAATATTCGAGGTTCAAATCTTAATCTTCATACATCATCGTCTACCTAATAGTCATTAGAATATTGCCATGACAACGAAGTGATATAGAATGAATTTAGTTCTCGTCACAGATACACAAGTCTCATACTGGCGGCTCCTTAATTATAGTCAATGTGAAAAAAAAGAAAATAGTTCGTTTCGTCTCGTAAAGAAAAAGGTTGGACAAATGGATTGCAACAATACATTGCATGTAAACACAAACATAGAAATTATAATTATTTAATGGAGTAAATAAGATTTGAATAGGAAAACTCTCACTCTCGTACCATATGATTCCATTTTAAAATTTTCATCTTTATTTAAAAGCTTAAATTGATAAATATGAAAACAATTTATACATTCTTCATCATCTCAATTAAGTGATTTTAATTGGGAATAATAAAAATAAAGAAAGAGATATCGATAAATAATTATAATACTAAAAATATATTATTAAATATTAAAAAATTTAAAAATATTTTATATTTAAAAATAAAATACATGATTTTTATCATATTATAATAAGAGACTGATAGTATTTAGTAAAGTTTTGCAACGCTTTCGATGAACTTCTTTCAAGGCATCTTGGTGGCAGATGGGCAAGTAAACTGTTTTTGATGGTCAAAAACCCCAAAATTACATGGATAGGAATTTAGTTTCCAATGCATAACAATTTAGTATATTAAAAAAAATCATCCATTATTATATACTGAATTTTTTTTAATACAATTTATTATGTAATCATTTGATATCAGATTTCCACTTAATATTGTTTTAGGAAAAACGCCAAGGTAAAGGTAAAATAGGTCAAGACAGGACAAAGATGACATTGAATATATCATGGCCGACAATGGAATTTGATTGCTGAAAGTTATTAGACATCTGATTTGCAACAAAATGATCTTTCAATTGCAAATTGCAATACATTAATGACAACCTTAAGATTACCGATATAATATTCATATACCATATTTAGTTCACATTTGGTAACAAGAATCTTCGAACGAAAGAGACTTTCTCTCGGAAGGCACCTACATCCAGAGGCCGATGCATTAAGAGGGAAGTGGGATTCAAGGACTCCACTTTTAAAAAAATTTTAAGAGAATTATTATTTTTAAAAATATATATTTTTTCTTTTAAAAAAGAAGAAGAGGTTTTTTAATATAAAGGATAAAAATCTTTTTTTTTTTAATGTAGAGAACCAAGAAACCTATATGATTATAGATATGCAACTCCACAAGCTTAAGGAATACTAAATTGATTATTTGTTTGGGTCCACATAATACATGTAGTGCATTTAATATGGTTTGCTAGCGATTAGAATAGGAGATTTTTCGAATATGATTGTTGAGACAAAAAGAAGTGCTATTTATCCATTTGTGTATTTGCTTGTAAATCTAGGAATGATTTTACCAGACAAATGTGTAGTTGAGTGTTTTTCGCAATAAAACTTACTTCTTTCGTCATATTTTAGTTGTTCAATTTTGATTTGTACAATAATTTGAATATTTAGATTGATCAAAAATTAAATTATCAAAGATTTGCAAAATTGAAAGTAAAGAGATGTCAAAAAAGTTTAATTTTTTATTTTTTATTTTTATGAATGATGTATAGCCTATATATGTAGATATATACTATTTGTAATCAATTAATTATAATTATTATTTTTTATAGAAATTTTTCAATTTTTATGACCTAATCTTTGCAATAATTTAACTCTTGAGTTGTCTCTCTTCTTTTCCTCCCTTCTTCCTTTCTGTGTCTTTGCAACATCTGTATGTATCCCTGTCTTCTCAAGCCAGATCAAGGCTTTGATTTCTGACTGAGCTTTGGTCTAGGTCAGATTCCCTTTTTATATTCTTTTATAATATTTTTATATGTTTATCATGTATTTTCTTTTCTCTTTATTGGGGTTTTCTCACCCTTTTTTATGTTTAAGTTATGGAAAATCATAGTTTTACAGGTAATGAACAAATTGATTATTTTATCAAGCAAGAAAATTCATTTATATTCATAATGAATGATGATTTGGAGTTGAGCTTTCAATTTACTTTATTTGAATTTTCTAAAAAAAGATGAGATTGTTTGGTCATATAGTGGTGGAAGTATTTTGACTTTGGCCAACTGATACTTTTATCCTACTACTTTTGAGTTGATTCTTCTTGTTTTGATATACTTTTATCCTACTACTTTTGAGTTGATTCTTCTTGTTTTGATTTGTGGTGATAATATATTTTACCTTGTTAGTTTAGAACTTTTATGCTCTTACTCTAGATGGTTTTATAATTTCCTATTTGATGTAATTTTGATTGTTATAATAGATTCATTCATGTAACCATATCTCATTTTATTTTATTTTTAAAAAATATATTTGCATTATTATGCTCATCATATTATTTTTTAATGGGAAGTTAAGTGGGATTGGCCAACAAATTACCCAACTATTAGCCATCTAGAAGCCATCATCTTCTAGAATGGTTGAACATTCCTGGATTCATTTCTAAATTCAATATTTTTCATTCCTAAACGAAAAACAAAACGGTGAAATAAAAGGAATCAGACATGAAGACAAATTATTGAATCTCGAAATATCATAGATATAATCAACATTTTTTCAGAAATCAAATGTTAAAACCCTTAGTAATAATCGAGTGTGTTGACTAGTCTTCATTGCCCATTCCTTATTAAGACAATATTAAACTACAATAACCAATAGGGTATATCCAATCTCTCTTTGTTATCTCCTCATAATATTAATTTCGTCCAGACTTATTCTGCAAATTAATTATTGGATTTTTCCACTTTAACAAGGGATGCAAATATTCCATAAAATGGAACTTAATCTTTTTTTATATACTCATGTAGCATCAAATATCCAACACTTTCCTGATACAAGTAAAGCAAAATAATATGGGAAGTATTAATTTTACATGGCTCTTAATCATCTTTGATGCTTGTGCATAGAAGTATTTGAAAGTATTCGGTCATCTCTTGATGCTTTAAATCGCTACTATTTGGCATTTTTCCCCACTTCCACACACACACACACATATATATATATATATACAGAGAGAGAGAGAGAGAGAGAGAGAGAGAGAGAGAGAGAGAGAGAGAGAGAGAGATATCCAACTCTAATTTCCTAGAGGACGTATGTAATGCATACGGATATATAACCCCTAAGCTATTGGTCTAAATATAATTTATGTACTCTCCAATTGGATGCTGTTGACTAATGTGTATACATTAAGATAAAACCAAATCACAATCTCTTTTATGCTAAATAAATTATCATATCATAGGTAAAATGAAGCTTTCAAACTCTCTTTTTTCCAAATTTGATCAACAAATTAAGACGTGTGGCCAAAGATTCAAATCATTTCTCTTTTAAAAAAGCGTTATCTAGAAACCGAAATAATAGATTGCCGGAACTTCTAGGTCATTTTCCATTAAAAACTATAAAGCATTGAGTTAAGCATATAATTAGTACGGTGTTTAGTTTACTATATCCTTTCCGTTGCACTTACGATTGTCCCAGTAGAAGTCTACTTGGAATTCATGTTTTAAAGGTTGAGTGGGTTTTCTTATTCTTCCATTTAATCATCCATGAGTATACCCGTCAATACAGCAGATTCATTATCATTAGATTTTAAAAAGGGCAGCATATTAGTCTTTTCCTAATTAAATATTTATATTTTATTTAATATAAACATTTTAAAATTTGTTTGACTTTCTAGATAATTATCTCATTATCTTTATTATTAATTAATATTTAAGCAAGACATTCCGAAAAAAAAAAAAGCTATCAATATATCTATGTCAATGTCAAAAAAAATATGATACATGTCAATTGATAATTGAAATGGATGAATGTCAAATAATTTGACATTTAACTTTAACAAACATCTACATAGCATAATGTCAACAATCAATTATATTGTACACGTGTCATTTGTTAATTGATTAACTTATTAAAAAATATTATTATTTATCTATATAGGCTGAGTCATCATGTCAAAGAGGATGTCAAGAGATGACATTCTCTTTGACATTGTCGAGGACACATCAACGTGACATTATCTCATGAAATTTGCATTGAAGATAAAAATTTGAAAAAATTCTTGACTTTAATGATTTGATATAATTTTTTTTGACATTGAAATTGTGTATTGATGATGCAATTAGCAAAGAAAAGATGAGACACCACCGGATACAAAAGCTGATTGAGATTCATGATATAACCAATGGCAAGACAACCTTCAACCGATTCGAAAAGATCTGACTAATCAGTTTATAAACAATATTACATAAACGGATGAATCTAAAATCAATTTATGACGGGTCACCAGTACCAGATCCGTCATAGTGATAAAATAATTTATTAATATAATATAAATGTATTTAAATTAAAGAAACTTTAAATAGAATTTTAAAAAAATATATTTTATTTTTAAAATGTTGAAATTTAATTTGAAAAATAAAAATAAAAATGTAAATGGACGGAAGGAAAAAGTATATAAGATCAATTTTGTATGTGAAAAGAAAGCTTTTTTTCATCTCGTTGCCGACGATTTGAGGTTTCAATTTCTCTGCACGGTATGGGAAAGATACAGTTTAACATAATTGTTTCCTTTTTTAGGTAATGGTGGGGGGGGGGGGGGAGGGGTCTTGCATAGCGGCATCAGGAAAATGAGAAGGTGGAACTGGAACCAGTAATCCTACCCGGACCCGGTATCCATCTCATTTTAAAAATTGACCTTTACTAAATTCAACGGACAATTGTCCTTAATCCGAGAAAGGAAAAATGTGGAGTTATTTACCTCTTAGACATGTCCTTACAATCAACTCTTGAAATAAATCGAAAATTAACATAATTCAGTTATTGCATTCAATTTGATGTGATTTTCTAAAGGAAAATAAAAAGAAAAGGAGAATGCTACGGAAAGGACAAACTACACAGATGATTCCTGAAAATATGATTATGAGAAAAATTAATCAAAACAGATTACATATCTTGCTTTTGTAAATATTATGAATGATATCATGAAAATTATCAAGATTTGTATCCTTTTTTTTTTATAGTGACAAGATTTTACTCTTACTGTCAAGATAAATATTAGATTTGTAATAATTTTACTTTAATGTGTATAAAATAATTAAGTTGTATAATTTTTTGTTGTTTTAAGGATAAGATTTACTTTATTTATGTCTTAAAATCGAACTAAACATGTGAATTTAATTTTTTTTAAAAGAATATTTTTCCATGTTATATTTTTTGTCAATCAAACGGATATTAAACTTTTTCAAAATTCAAATTTTGCATTTTGAAAAAAAAAATTCATTCAAATCTCATACTTTAACCTTTTTATTTTTATTTTTTATACTAATCTTGCAATTTTGCTATTCACTATCGTTAACACCTTAATTTTGTTAATTACATGACCAACACATGACTTTTCTTCAAGATAATTTTGTTGTTCTAGATGACCCTAATTCTTGTCTACCACAAATTCCTTCTTCTTTTTTGTTCTCCGTTTTCCGTTCTCTTTTTTCATTCTCTATCATCTTTCTCAATCTCAAAGCCCTTACTGTTGTCAATTGCCAATGTTGAAGCTCAAGTGGTAAACATTTACTTCAGGGACATAAGTAGGACCAAGAAAGTTAACTATAAATAAGAGAACAAAAAATGTTATTCAAAACAAATGTGACTACCATTCTTTAGAACCAAAATATATTGAGCTAGGTTTCCTTTATCAGGTGTTCGCATATAAATATGGCCTCAAAAGAGGAAGCCCTCATGAACATATACGACTGGGCCTAAGCCTTCAAGGGCAAATGTAAAGGCAACGGAACTTGCACTTTAGTCTTGTATTCTCTCTTAAGGACATTTGGGTCCACTTCCCTCTTTTATGCACGACGTCTCGGGCCCTCGAACACTATGAACTTGGCATCATACACAATCAACTTGTCTTGTTATGTCAAAATAGATATATCAAATTGACAATATATATTGAAGTCCATTCTTATATACTATACGTACATGTATACATATTTTTCATGTGGGATGGAATATTACATTAACCCCTAAGGTCCTCGCTAGTCCTAATTTATTAGCCCAAAGTCTAGGACCAACAAGAGAAGTATGAGACTCTAGAGATAGTTCCCTCATCATACAATGTAACCCTTAGCTCTTATACTTCCGACCAATTACTCGCTCTGATACCGTCATACCCAATGTACTCAGGCCCGTGAAGCGACTATAGGTCTAATAACCCTCATGATCAATGCAAGCATCATTGTTATGTCAAAATAAATAATTCAAATTCACAATAGATTCAATTTCAATTTTCTTGATTTTTTATTTTTTGGTATTGTACTATTGTACTTGTTTGAGTGAATTTTTAGTTAAAGTTTAAATCTTTTCACGAAATTAGCATATGTTGTCCATTAATTTTGGTATGCGAGTCCTTTTGGATTAGGTTTGAACATGTGTATTGGATAGTAGAGTGAGAACTTTCTAGATTTGTCTAAGTTATTGGATATGTGTTATTGTTTTAATGAATTTTATGTAACTCTCTCTACTTCTACTTCCTCTTTAGTCTTTCCACCGATTGACAATAGTAGAAGGAAAAGGGAACAAAAAATTGTGATTTTGGTCAATTGCAGTTGCAAAGGAAAATGGAACAAAAAATGGTGATTTGGGTCAATTGCAGTTGCAGATTCCATTGGAATTAGATGACGAAAACGGGGAAAAAGATTATGCTCGTCAGTGGGGGAAAAAAGAGAGAAAAATAAGAAAATAAAAGGGGAAAAAAGATCTTGCAAATGATAAAAGTATTTTTTAAAAAGAGAAAAATTACTTTTGAAAACAAATCGTTATGGATTAATAGTAGTATCAGATATTAAAGTTTGATATAAAAAGAAATTCCATGTGTAAGGTCTGCATAAAAAAAATTTGCTTACAAAACTTGAATTTTGAAAGAGTTTTAGTTTTATTTGCATAATTTGCCATCATGGAAATAAATTTAATGTTAAGCTAATATATGCACTATCTTGTGTCCACTTGGAGTAAATTTCAAAGGTCATTTTTGCCATTTTAAAGATTGTTTCTTTGTCTTGGTCTATATTTGAAGGGAAAATAACGAATTCTGCCATCAAACTATTTACAGTGTTTTATTTATATCCTTAATCTTTTATTTTAATTTTTTATATTCTTCAACTTTTTTCGTTTGTTTTTATATATCCCTAAACCACCTGTTACGGTAGTTTCCGACAAAAGTACTCTTGAGCATAAATATGGTAAATTTCACTCATTTTTACTCCCCAAAACTTGTTATATTAACTACCCCCATATTCATAAATATGATAAATTTTCCCATTTGTAAACCCTAAACCCATTGAAGGATTTGCTGCCTTTAGCACGACATCATCATTATCTTCTCATTCATTTGTTAGACAGAGAAAAACATGTCAATGTGGGAATGCTAATCCACTGCGAACATCTTGGATAGATGCTAATTCAGGAAGAAGATTTTTTGGATGTGAGAATTGTAATGTAAGATCTTTACAAATTTTTTGTTTTTGCTAAAATATTTTATGTTTAGGATTTTGGTGCAAAAGTTTTTTTTTTGTCTATATTTATAATGTACACCAAAATAGAGGTGACTGTGGATTCTTTGAATGGTATAATCCTGCATTGTGCTATTGTACTGCTAAATTAGTTCCAAGTTTGCGGATGAGAATTGATAGACTGGAAATGGAGCATGGAAGAACAAAACAAAAGCTGAATATGTGCACTTTGATATTAATAATGTTGTCAATGGTTGTCATAATCTTATTGGCATGCCTATTGAAGTAAATGGAAGTGCAACCATTGAAGTAGATAGGGATGTAATTAGCAAAATTGGAGCTTTTGCAAATGTAGTAGTATCTCGGGTAGTTAAATTGAAGAATGTTTTTACTTTGCTAAGCATGAAATTCTAGAATCCAAATCAGTCAAATTGGTACTTTGTATGTACTATTGAAATTAAGTTTTCCTTGAATATGTACTTCATAAGAAAAAAGTGTATTGAATTGTTTCTAGTTATAGTTGTACTTGCGTTGGCTTTTTCATAAATTGAAGTGAATAATTAACTACCATATTTCAACAAACATCACAAGTGAAATTAAACATATAATAGGGACAAGAATAAATGTATTGAATCTATTCAAATGAATATTTCAACTACACAACATTATGGTTCCACCTCCTAAGTGTCTAGTTAAAAGAGTACAAGTCATTGATAGTTTAGTATATAACAACATTAAAAAAAAATATGGCAATAGCCACCATAGCTAATCTGCAAATTCCAGGATGTACTTGGTAGCTGCAAATGGCCTTAAGAATAAGACTTCCATCTCTTTGCTTAATCCGTTTCGCACGTCTGTTTATGATGGTTAGGCTTGCCATATATCTCATGTTTTGTTGGCCAATTTTTGTGGTTGTTGCATTCTTGTAATTCCATCATGTACCAACTCAATGACTTATTTAAGAAGTCAATAAAAAGTATCAAATCAAATGAAGTATACAAGAATGCAAACATTAGAACTTTGAGAAGCTTGTGTAGCTGCCATATTATCCTTCTCATGATTTGTAGCTTTATCCACTTGAGAGTTAACAATATCACAAGTCCTTCTATTATGACCAAACTCTCCACATTTCCTACACTTGTTCATATTACTTGGTTGTACAACAATTTGACCTTCATTTGCAGCTCTATCTTCATTCACACTAGGACATTTCCTAGCATTGTGCCCCTTTTTGATGACAATTCTTACACATTAAGGAGCCACTTCTTTTTGAAAGTTTAACAGTTCGTTCTCTTGTTTGTTTATTCTCATATTCATCCCTTTTCCTAGCATGTTTTGGTCTGCTAGGTAATCTCAATTTTTTAGAAAGAAATGGTGGCATTTTTCCAATTCTATGCCAAATATTAGGGCTAGTCATAGGTTTCACCGCAGGTTCATAAGTCTTTACATATGTGGAAATATGGTAAAAGTGAGATACATATTGTTCTATCTCCTCTCCCTAACATGTTATGGCATTTACAACGTGAGCACATAGGATCCCAGACAAGTCCTATTTCCTGCAACGACAAGTCTTGGCAACTAAGTCTATAACATACATATCCCATCAAATATGCTCTACTTGATATTTTGAATTTCATGCACCTCTTGGTATAAAATTGGCAGGCATGTTCTTTAGTTTTTCAATAAATTTTACTATCTTTGGGTATAGCATTCCATTTTTTTTGCTCATTCACTCTTTCGTAATCTTCTATCTAGTCATCAAATAGATCCTGATAGCCTCCAACATGCCTAATATTGGTTGTACCATAGCTTGCAAAATCGTGGAATTAAAGCTCTCACACAAATTGTTCAAAAGCATATCACACTTAGTATAAGTCTTAAAATGTGGCCTAGACCAATGTGAAGGGTGAGAGCTAGCAGCAAACCAATCCTGTGCAAATTCATCCAATGCTTTAAATGTTGTCATGTTATCAAAAACTTGATTGGGGTGGGATGACCTAACACAAGCCCAAAACTGGTTTTTTAAAGCTTGACCAGCATGCAACTTCTTAAAATTATTGTGCAAGTGTTGAACATAATACCTATGTTATACCCTTGGAATAAGCTCCCCAACCACTGGGATAAGTCCCTGCAAGAACGAAAAAAATTACATTACATATCTAATTTCGATTAAATATATCAAATAATAAATTTCATGAAATGGGGATAGTACGAATGAACTTTACCTTTTGTCTATTTGATATAATTGTCCATTTTTCTTTCTCATAAATTTGAAGATCTTGTATGAGGAGTTTTAAAAACCATTTCCAAGTAGTCTTGTTCTCTTTTATCCACTCCAATAGCTGCCAAAAGTATTTCAGGGTGTGGTCTACAGAAATGACAACCATCCAAGCATACAACATTCATGTATCCTTGTCTAAATCCATTCCGTAGTGTAGCTAGACCCATGTAGAACCTCTGCAGTCTTACTTTCCCTTTGTGGTTAGTTTCTGTATGTAATATAATTTTGTTTTGTGGGTCAACATTCCTTAATTATTCCACATAATCCATATTTTTTCATATAATTGCTTGTATTTCCCCTCAATTAATATATTTGTTTTTGGTTTTGCTCTATAAACCTGATAAACATTTAGATTGTAATTCAATTCCATATGTACCTTTCCAATAAACTCTGATAAATCAAATCATTTTATGGATCTAAAGTCTTCAATGTATCGCTTTGATAAATATGTAGGGTCAATGATTCTTGAATTGAAAGACCTACCACATTTGTGTGTGAAATTCAAGGATTTTATCTGCCAGTCACTAGTTCTTTTTCTTTTGGATGCACAAACCCTCCATAGACATCCTTTTTGACATCCATATATGATTCTGTCATTGTCACTTTTTTTTACCTTTATCACCTTTCTCATTTTGATTTTATAGGACTTTATGGCTTCTTGGAATATGCCTTTAGTGATGAAAATCATTCATGGTCTGCATCTCATTTAGATGACTCGCCATCAAAGTTTATTCAATAGTCTACAAACATATGAAAGGATTCATTAGCTTCATTTCTCATAATCATCTTATGTGCCCTCCCCATTTTTCTTATATTATCAGATTTTTTTATCAAAATGGAGATAATACCATATATCATCATTGTTGTCACTTTCTTCAAACTCAGATTCAACAAAGGAGTTGTATTCATATGAGGCTGAATCAATTGAATTAGGTTAGTAGAATTTATCATTAGAGTTAGAATTTGCTTATTTTGATGGAGAATCAGTTGCACTAGGCCTTTCACCAATTTTACAAACATGACTTGTAGAGCCTTCTAAAATGGTTAAATAAGATCTTGTATCACTTTCATGTGAAAAAAACACTTTTACGAACCCCCAAGGTTGACAATTTTTTGCCATTAATAAGGCATCATCATCAATAATTGCAAACACAATTTCTCTTTTTATAGAAAACCCTATAATATTATACTAATACCATGTTGACCCTATGTACCCAAACATCCTAGCCAATTTGTCTAACATAGTCAAAGAGAATGCATCTGCATTATAGTAATCCACATAATCAACATCACCATCCACATATTTCCTACCTTTAGTGCCAACTAATTTACCACCATGGTAAATTTTATGTGAGAATTCACCAGAGTCAATACTTGTTATTTGAAAAAATCTATTAAGTAATTATCCTCCAATTATTTTATAGCGAAAATAATCAAGAATCATACAACACTATTTTAAAAAAAAAAAAGTCAACAAAAAAGAACAATAATCATTAGAAGAAAAAAAGATCACATGACCAACCAAAAATACCATCATATTCATGGGAGGACCACTATATAAAGACTTCACACAAAGCATTGCAACATGTACATTGACAAACTTGCACCATAATACAACAAAAACAATAAAATCTATCTACATATTGCACCATGTGCATTGACAAGCAACGAAATATATATTTCAGCTATAAGTCACTTTTTCATAGCAAATTACATGAACAATAACTTGCCATATACTACTAGTCCTATGTTAGGCTCGAGATCTCTGTGTAGGTACATGGATTGATTTTGTCAATAGTGTCGTTTTGGAACCCTAGCAATCTTTGAATTAATCCTACCAAAAGGATACCCTAATGTTCCCTTTGCTCTCTTGGTTTTGCTTGAAAAAGTTGATATTATTGTTGGATTACAAGACTTGAATTTGATTCTAAGGCTACAGAAATGTAAATGGTTGAACCATCATTGTAGAATGAAATATCGATTTGCTATGATAATATTTGGAAAAATAGCGAGCTAACCCATTTCACATACCACAAAGAAATGGGTAATTGGAGGGAATGATGGACATTGACTAATTTACCCTTTTATTCTTTGACATGTGAAAAACTTGAGCCTTTTAATCGTTGGAAACCACCATAACAGAACAAGTGGTGTAAAGATATAAAAAAACAAACGAAAAAGGTTGAGGAATATAAAAATTAAAATAAAATATTAAGGATATCAATAAAAAAATTGTAAATAGTTTGATGACAGAATTCGTTATTTTTTCGTATTTGAATTTTAAAGTGTAATACTCCATCTCTTCGAAACAAATTTCTATTTTAATTTATCTATAATTGAATATTTATTTATTTTAAATAAATATATTTTTTATTCAAAATTTTATTAATAATCTCTTTACTTTAGAAAATTTATATTTCATGAACTTATAAGTTGTTAACACCCACAACTGTAATTTATGAAATTTACATCTCACTAATTCATAGATCATATAATCAATTACAATAATATCAAATATAATTTAGTAATTTAATTAAATTTAAATGTATTTTTAAATTTTTAAAGAAAATTAAAAATGAATATTTAAATTTCATTGCAAAGTGGATTGTCTCCACGAGTTGCTCAGAGGATTTCTTGGTCTTGTCTTGTTTGGTGTATTTTATGCTCAAGAGATCTGACTGCTCCTAACCTGTTGAGAATGGTTAGGCGAAAACTACCAATTATAACAGGAGAGAAAGGGAAAAAAAAAAAAAAAAAAAGGCAAGACATATGATTTAGTTTCTTTATTACATTCACGACTCACAGACATTTTTACATAGATAAATAAAGTTACAATAATTATAACTCTATCTTTTGGGGCACTGCTCCTACGGCACATGGGATGGGATGCTAATGCTATCCAGATAATACACTAAAGTACTAAACATCAAGACACGCCTATTACCTTCCTTTTCTCCGTCCGTAAATAATATTGATGTGAGACTTTGAATCCTACTCATTATGAGTCTTTGAAAAACTAAAGGAGCCCAACATTTTGTTGGAATGAACAAAATAATCTATGGTTCTGGATGCTCAAGAGTCTTGATTTGGTTCATTCTGTCACTATGCACAGTATAATTTTCAAGTTTGATCAACCATCAAGACGTGTGGCCAAAGATTCAAATTATTTCTCTTTAAAAAAAAAATGTTATCTAGAAACCGAAATAATAGATGGCCGGAACTTCTGAGTCATTTTCCATTAAAACTATAAAGCATTGATCTAATTGTCAAGCATATAATTAGTACAGTGTTTAGGTCACCCGCCCTTTCCATTGCACTTATGATTGTCCAAGTAGTACGTCCACTTCGAATTCACTTTTTTAAGTGAGTGGTGGGTTTCAAGGGCAGACGTAACGGCAAGGGAATATGCACTTTAGTTAGACTAAATCCGTCCATCAACACCACCACCGATTAACTAAGTTATCTTTAGATGATATGAAAAAATAAATATCTAAGTTAACAAGTTCATTCTTATATAATATACATATATGCATATATATATATTTCACATATCTCTAAAGTTATCAATGAGCTAAAATCATTAGTCTAAAATAAAGGATCAATAAGGAATGTATGAGACTCTAGATATACCAAAATAAAAACATAAAGAGGGTTCACAACGACTATGGATCTAATAATATATTAATTAATTATTTGAAAATTATTCTTATTATATTAAAATAAATATATCAAATAATAAGAATTTAGAGTCATTTTTAAATACCAAAATAAGAACATACAAGGGTTCAGACACGATTATGGATCTAATAATATATTAATCAATTATTTGACAATCATTTTTATTATGCCAAAATAAATATATCAAATAATATGAATTTAGAGTCATTCTAGACACCAAAATAAGAACGTACTAGGTCCAGATACGACTATGGATGTAACAACATATTAATCAATTATTTGATAATCATCTTTGTTATACCAAAATAAATATATAAAATAATAAGAATTTAAAGTCATTCTTATATACTCATATATATATATATATATATATATATATCATGTGGGATAGGATATTATGCATAATGTAACAAATCGAAATTTCAAGCAGGATGTTTGCATTTTCAATTTTCTTGATTTTTTTTTATTTTTGGGTATTGTACTATTGTACTTATTTGAGTGAATTTTGAGCTAAAGTTTAAATCTTTTTCTCGAAATAGCAGATGGTGTCCAATAATTTTGGTCTGGGAGTCCTTTTGGATTGAGTTTGAACATGTGTTACTGGACATTAGAGTGAGAACTTTCTAGATTTGTCCAAGTTATTGGATATGTGTTATTGTTTTAATCAATTTTACGCAGTTGTCTCTCTTCTTCTACTTCCTCTTACCTCTTCCCATCAGGCGACAATGGTGGTGATTTGGGCCAATTGCAGTTGCAGATACCATTGGAATTAGATGACGAAAACGGGGAAAAAGATTATGCCGGTCGGTGGTGGAAAAAGGAGAGAAATAAGAAAATAAAAGGGGGGGGGGGGAGGGAAGATCTTGCAAAGGATACAGAATAAAATTACCTTCGAAAACAAATCATGTAATTGTCACATGACTAAAGTAATTAAGAGATTAATAGTAGAATTGGAAAAGAAAGTTTGATATATATATATATATATATAATCCATGTATAAGGTCTGCATGAAAAAAAAAAATTGCTTACAAAACTTCAATTTTGAAAGGTTTTAGTGCTATTTGCATAATTCGCCCTCACGGAAATAAATTTAATGTTAACATAATAGCTAATATATGCAGTCTCGTGTCCACTTGGAGTAAATTTCAAAAGCACAGCCAAATTGGTATAAAAAAAAAACCCCAAAATGGTGAGATAAAGACGAAAGGAACAGTCCTAACCTCAAGTTTTGCCAGGGTGTTGGGGGATAGGTGGGATTCATATACAAGTATAATTTGATATGCCTCAGAGCGATGAACTCTTAATTCAATAAGAGAATCATAGTTCGCACGTACACACAACAGTGTCTTAGTTTCACAACGGAAAATAACAGATGCTAAATACATAACAATTTCAGCCGAATATGGAATGAGAGAGAGAGCAACTCTTGACAGAAACGCTGTTTTCGAATTCGATACTTGACTAAAGTCTCATCTACTGTAGCTGTCTCCTGCCAATCCTTATCTTCCTCCTTAGTCCTTCCACTGCTTTCTAAAAAATAAACAGAAAATCTTTAAAATATACAGGGTATCAGATTAAATACAACATAGCAATTGGACATATTCCCACGCACAAAAGAGTGAATCCAATCACATCCTTCAAAAAGTTTGCATTGAAGTAGTACAGGTCTCAAAAAAAGGGCAAAATAAATATTTTCAAACTTTTCTTCTTTTTTTCTTCCTGTTTTAGTCAATATAAGTCATAAATCTCTGCATACAAGGAAAGGTGTAGTGTGCCTCAGAGCAACTTCAACATGCAACAAATGAAGACGCTTTAGACTGATATGGCAAAATTGCTAGTTTTAGGAATGGAGAGTCCAGAACGACCTCATTATTATCATCTATCAGGTAAGGAACAGAAGTACTACAAATAAAAGCAACTGAAGAACATATAAGAAGACAATGCATCCAAATCCGTAAATGATGACTAGCTTGTTTCCCCATTAGATGCATTTTTATCCTTGTAAAACTGACACATCTATGGCAAAATCCCACACTTAATACAGGAGATTTTGCAGCTGATCAAAACAAGAAACAAATACTTGTGGGACACTGAGATGGACATCTCTTGATTCATGATTCAGACTGAATTCCTATGCATACATTCAATTGTATTAACAATTGGATAAATCAAACATATCTAGTAAAATTCTAGTTAATTAATGCATGAAAGAGTCATGGAATATCCTATCATATCAATTTGTTTTCTTCGCAATTGAATTGTCAAGTAACAACAAAAGTTAACAAATTTACTAGCATCAATGACCAACAATTCAACTGGTAGAAGTGCCTCAGATTTAGAATATGCAACTGTACCTTTGTCAAATAGCAAAGTTGAGGTCAAAACCACCTCCAAACCTTCAAGGAAAGACCAACAAATCCCTAGATATTGTTCTTGGACAACAAGTTGGCCATGCTCAGATAAAATGGTGATCTCCAACAAGAATTTGATTATAAAGAGTTGGAGCAGAAGGAAAGATTTCTGCTGGGAGAAGTGTAGCTGATTTCAAACATGCAGAATCCTATCCATCTGATATACACTCAACCAGTATCTTTGTTTGCTCAATATGCAAGTATCATTTCAGCAGAAGATATCAAATATCTCATCCTGTAACGGTTGTAAAGCCTTCATTAGCTCCAGAACACACAAGTTGACAAACAAGGAAAAAATAATAGTAGGCATAATTAAATACCTATTTGTTTATTGAGCCATCCAATGGCAATATGAAAGACTTCTCAAACAGTGGCCGCTACTTTAATCAGTGAACATCCAAAGCCTTTTCAGGAAAACTGAATTTATTGCATATTTAACGTGAGTAACAAATACAGCTATTCACTTCTAAAGTTAAGATAAAATATTGGGGGAAAAATGGTCATGAGTGATGAAAAGAAATAAGGAGAATACAAAGACATAGTCAAAGAAAAGGGGAAAATTGCAGAAATGAATTCCAGTTGCTTTGAATACGTTAGTGTCATAGCATCTCATGTTTATTTTTTTGGGTCAGCTCCTAAGTTTTGCAATGAACCAATTGCCTCTCTACAAGAATAGAGCTCAGATCTGTTGTTAACTTTTATGGGGAACCATCACTCTTAAACTCTAAAAAAGGAAATTGCAAGTTTAAGTGCATAATGAGAAGGGAGAAGTCCATGCATGATTCTAATATGCAAAGTTAAGTGCATAATGAGAACAGGAAGTTCCTATTGAGATTCTAGAGGACTAAGCTTACAGAAGTCTAATTACTATGATGAATTTGTTGACATCTGGTTTACCTCTGCCATACCAGAAAGTTCAGCTATTCTAGCTTGAACTGCATTCAGCTTCACTCCCAACTCCCTTTTCTCTAGCTGAAGTTCTTTGTTCCTTCTCTTCATCTTCATTGCTTCCAACTCTAGTTCTTTATTACCTTTAAGATTCTCATCAGATTTGGTATCTTTTATCAATGTTCCATCCACATCAAAGCCCGAAACTTAAACTACGAATGCTAAGTTGGTTGACAAGAAAAGATAAGCAAGAATAAAAATGGTACATAAACTAAAATAATTGAAAAGATGAAGCGGGGCATTCAAACAATTGAAAGATTTAGAAGGGAGCGTTTACTACGAGAAAATTAAGAGGGTTTACTACCAGCAATAAATAAATGAAAGCAGCAACTTATTTGAGCAACTACAAACAGGACCTGAGACCCTTTTAAGCAAGAGAGACATGTAGATATTATGTATAAAAGAGGTTTTAGTCTATCTAAAGTTAATTATACAAGGTAAAGAGCAAGAGTTTAGCTTGCCAACCATGCCAAACACCAAACCATTATTGTGCGTATTTTTGTTCTAAAGGACAAGGAAAAGGAAGAGGAATCTTCATGTAAAATCACATTTGAACACGTATTTATCTCCTTGCAACTCTCATTACAAGCATTTTCACCAGTTATATATTAAGAATATTCTTTCCACCACATCATGCTTACAAGATGATACAATGCTAGCATGTCATCTAATAAAAAAAATTTAGGTTCAATCCACTTCAGTTTCCTTTTGTTAAATTCTACTGTTCATGATTGGAAGACCTAGAATGTTCAATTCTCCTACCTTTAACAGTTTGGACCATATAAAATAATATTATCTATTCGAGCCATTGCCACCTTTCTTTTCTTCATAATGTTTCAATATCTTTCTTCTACTCCTCACATCTTGCTTCCATTTCATAGAGCATACACCTTATACTTATCCTTCCTTCAATGGTCAACAGTACATTCTAGATCATAATTGGTCATTGGTCAATGACTTTAAATTACTTTCTCAAAGACGCAGTTTGGTGGAGCATTTTCTCAACCCAAATGGAAATTTGCAACTAAATCACTTATGAGAACATATCACACTACTATAAAATTTAACCCAACGTTTACTATATATGCAGGTCAAGTAAGGACCAGACTACAGAGACCTGTAAAATTATTTAATTTAAATTTATTAATAAAAAAGGATTGGGAAGATGTGATTGATTTAAACTAATTTAAACAATTTTAAAAGTAGAATTAAACAATGTAAATTAAAGAGTTAGCAAGGAATTGCTGCCAAATCATGTTTTCATGGGATTAATGATAAATAAATAAAATTATTGAGTAGTAAATTTTAGAATCTCAATTGCCTCAAACAAATTCATATTCTTATAGATTAGGTTAATCTCTATCAACCCAAATTAACCACTAATTAAATTGGGAATCCAACTAATTAGTGTGTATAAAATTCACCATCAAATTACACAAAATTCATAAGTTCATAAGGCTATCACCAATATTAAATTGTTTATAATAATAAGCTTTAATTATATACAATTTAAATTATATAATTTCTCATGAATGACAACTTAATTAAATTTATAGATGTTACTATGATTATTGATCTAAGATCAATAATTCTATTTGTATAATCAAATAATCAATTTAGATATTAATCCCAATTTCACACTATTTATACTAACTTATGATAGGAATTATTTAAATACTCAATAATATATAAATACTAAGTATTATATATTTATTATATATCATATATAATATATGCATGTGTGTACATATATATATATATATATATAAATTAAAAGAACAAAAATAAAGCGGATCATCCGTTTACGTCCATAAAAAGATAAATAGGAAGTCCCCCCCCTCCTCCCGCTCCTGCTCCCGCAATCAAAAGAACATATAAATTAGAGTTGGAGATTTAATCCTACAAAAAAAGAAATTTAAATGACATAAAGTAAAATAGGAGGGGTAAACCTCCACAAAAGACATAATTAAAATAAATTTGGATGGGTAAAGCTCCACTAAAACATAAAGTAAAAGACAAAAAATAAAAAAGGGGGAATAAACCTCCACAAATAAAAAATAAAAATAAAGGAGGTTATCAGCTCCATCTGTTCAATTAATAAAGTCCAAGGAAATTATGTAAAACCCTACTTTTCGGATCCTATGAACCATTGGCCCTAGAATGGGATTAAAAGACATTAAACTTGTAATTATATACTTGAGAGAGATTTCTAGGCATAGAAGTCAAATCTAAACCCTAATCGATAATCAACAGTATTTACCAAGAGCATCATTTTGCGTGTTTATTTCTATAAAATGGTGTATTTCTTTCTTGACATGATTTGTATGCATGGCTTTGTGAATTTGTGATAATATAACCTTGGGTATCACAATAGAAATCTTAATGGTTGATTTATGGATTGGCTTAGTTAACCCAACCTTGAAAATCCTAATCGGCGGCAACCAATCAATTCTTTCTTTTAAAATTTAATGATACAAATTCACTCCTTGACTTACTTTTGTTGAGCACGAAATTTCATTGAAAGAAATCCTAAAAGTATCATTTTATATCTTTACTATTTTAAGTTGATATATTATTATTTGAATTGAGTTGGTTAATTTAAAATGGTTTTCATTAAGACTAAAATTTATATATTTCACTGAAACATTATCATTTTCATGATCAATTCCTAAGAACTTTGGATAGTTTTATAATTGACTTTCCAAATCATTTTATGTGCAATCAAAACTTTCTAAATACATGATTAGCTCTTCTATTTGAATTCTCAAGATGGCTAAAACATTTATTACAAATATATCCTTCAATTTATAAAAGAAATCACAAAGCATTTCAACCATGGCCGAGACCATGACCTTGTGAAATTGGAAGTTCTTTCTTTTCTTTTAGGGAACAAGCTAATTACCATTAACTTAAATATTTGTCTTCTAATCAGCCCATACCATTTCCAACAGTAGAAGTACTCCATGTTCCCTTTTGTAGCCTGAAAATTCAAGAAAAAACATCCACTTCTGCACACAAATGTGCTAACTTGGCAACCATGAATTCCCAGTTAAATGCAACCAAGTCTCACCTCTTCATACATCTAAGCCACATGAAACTCCACCTTGAAGTGCTAAGAGGGTTTGTCATGGCTAATGACCTAGCCCCTCTTAATTTTGTCAATTCTTGCAAGCAATCTCACTTTCTCTAACTCACATTCGGTTGCTGCACTTGCCTCTTGTCATTTTCATTTTCTCTTTCATTTATAGACAATTCCACTCGACCTCAACACTCTCACAAGTCCCCAGTATCACTTTGGCAACTTTCTGGGACAATAGAAGTTCAACCATCCAACTAAAAGATTGAAGAAACCTCATTCCACTCTTACCGAGAAACTCAGTACTACTGGTAAGTTCATGCTCTTCTAGCTTCCAAATCTCTTCTTCACACCCCAATTAAATTCAACCATGTTAAGCATTGTTCTTAGTATAGTAATTTTCGATTTTGTTTCACTCCAAAAGCTCATTTAGAGACTAACTCCTATTTAATACAAATTCCTTGCCAAAATAAGAACCTGAACTGAGAAAGCTTGCTTAGCTGGAGCCTGGAGAGATGATAGGTTTCCATCTCTTAAAGATGCTTCTTGACAATGCTATATATATACACCACATCAATCTTTGGTATGCTAATGTGAATGGTTTTTCTTGGTCAGCATTATTGTAGGAAGAAATAAGACCTACTAAATTAGAGATATTTGATTTCATTTTGTTTCCTTTATTTGATTCGTTGTTCATTTTTGTTTCCTTTATTTATTACATAAGATCTCTTATAATCTTAAATTGATTTCCTAGAATCTTAAATTTTATGATTTCTTTTTCTTATCATTAGCGGCCTATAAAAATAGACTTAAAGAATTGAATAAAGCAAGCAATTATTCTCTCCAAGTTAGTATAAAAAAGAGGCTCTATCAAGGGCGAGTCTACTTTCAAGTCATTCACAAGATCAATTCATTTCGTGTCTAGACATGTGACTAGATCATACGTCAAGACTCATAACAACTTGGTATCAGAGTCAATAGTCATGGGTGATGTGAAAAATCTGTCAGCAAAATTGACAATGATACCACAGATGGGCAGGGCAGTGGTGTTTCAAACCATAATAAAATATCAAGTTCATAGAACATATTAGGATCGCCTATGAGAAATAATCCTTTGGGAGAGCTCACCAACTTTAAACAAATCGGATCAATAGAAGACTATCAACGACAATTTCAATCATTGTAGACCAAAACTTTTTATCTTAAACCTCACCAACTTTAAACAAATCGGATCAATAGAAGACTATCAACGACAATTTCAATCATTGTAGACCAAAACTTTTTATCTTAAACCTCACCAACAAGTGAACCTATTCACCGATGGTTTGATCAAAGCACTAAGAATTGATATTGAGCTTCAACAGCCAAGGAATCTTGGTATTACCATGAACATGGCTCAAGCAAAAGATTTTGATAGGAAACTTCACTTCACACACCTTCTTAAGCAAGCAGCTACCCAACTCCGACAACAAAAAATATCTTCGTACCCCTAACTTAAGCTCTATCGCCACAATTGAAGGACCATCGGCCAAACCAGTAGCAAACAGTAATAAAATAGGACCTTCAACACCATTTGTCAAAAGGCTCACAAGAGCATAAATGACGTAAAGGAGGGCCAAGGTGTTGTGCTATAACTATGACAAGTCTTATTCCACGAGACAAATGTAAAAGGTTCAGGATTCCAATAGTGAATTCAAGGAAGACATGGTGGGAGATACACAGATTTCTTTAAATTCCATCAGTAAGGATGGCAATTCTCCTACCATGCAACCATTAGCAGATTAGTCTGGTATTACTGTTTCAATGCTAGTCAACTTTGGTAGCACGCACAATTATCTGCAAGAAAAATTAATTCCTAGTTTAAGACTCGAGGTGTGGAAAAGACCAGTACTGCAGGTCTTTATGGCAAATGGAGATCATGTACTTAGCTTGGGCATTTGTAAGTCAATATCACTTTGTGTTGAAAATGACATCTTTCATGTTGATTTTTATGTTATTCCATTAGAGGGGTTTGACATGGTTTTAGGGGTGAAATTGTTGTGCACCCTTGGACTAATTCAGTGAGATTTCAACTCCTTAACCATGCAGTTTATATTCAATAGGAAAAAAGTGTTGTGGCACAAGCAACCTTCTTGGGCAGACCTTTAGCTTCGCTCGATACAAGCTGCTAGAAAGTTCAGCCATGATTTAACAGAGTTAAAAATTGTTGAGGATAGTAAAGGAGGATTCTCAATGTCTAATTAAGGAAAGACGAGCTCTTGAAGGCACTTCTTTTGTCAAAATCGTTGAAATGGAAGATGCTTTGAGGAAGATAAGTGGCCAGGTAGGCTGTGCACATGCTACTGCTAGAAACTTGAGAATAAGAATGCAAAGATTAAGGTAGAGATGGAGGCTTCTAAACTAAGTGCATCAGAATCGGTCACAACCTGTTTACAAGTTGTAAAGCGAGAGAAGAAGCACTTGCAGAAGCTTGTCTTGGGAAAGGCAAACATTAAGCAACGGTTGGCTCAGGTTGAGGCTACAACATGGAAATTAGTTGCCCACTTCCAAGCAACTTATCCATCATTTGTGCTTGAGAACAAACTCATAGCCAAGAAGGGGAGAAATGATGTGGATGATTTTGTTGGGTACTATTATTGTAGGAAGAAATAAAGCCTACTCAGAAGCTTTTATTTGATTCTGAAAAACCTAAGAAGGGTGGAATTAGGTTTTTATCCGATTTTTCAACTTAATTTAATAAATTACCTCTTTGATAACAAATATCAAGCATTTGGTGCGCTAGTTGGGTGAATAAAAATATGTTCAAATAAAATGAAAAAAGTAGAGATTTATAGTGATTCGATTTATCTAACAAAACCTAATCTTCTGCTACCAAATTCCTTCACAATGAGATTACATAAGAAACTCACCCAATTCACCTTAAGATTTTACAAATAATCTATCAAACAATCAAGGTTCACTCAACCTTTGAATGTTACAACACTACATTGATTATACAATAATCTCACCACTCTCCTTAGTGAAATCCTCACAATACAATTCAAGATTCACCCAAAGATTTTATAAGCAAATCTCAAATACAAAACAACACTTAGAATTTTATGTTGTATGCAACCATTATACAATTACAATCAATGATAAAAGATAGAAAGTTTGATAAATATCACCTTAATATGAAGATATATTAATTTAAAACACAATCATCCTTTTTAGTAATGACTTTCCAAGATTTGAATGTAAAAACCCTTCTTAAATAATTTTAACAAAATTGATGCTTAAAAAGGATTTTGAAATGTTTCTAGAATATTATAATATCAAAATATACAATATTTTTGTTTCAAAATTTTTATTTTTAAAGAATTCCAAAGATTTTGGTATTTATAGGTTTGTTCATAACAATCAAAAATAAAGTTATTGGAAACCCACTAGCAATTTACAATCAACCGGTGCATCATCCACAAGCTCACGAGGCAACCTTCGAATGATGATTTTCATCTTGCGATCGACCTCACATCATTTGCGGTCAACCATATGGTCGTCCACAAGTTGACAGATGAACAAATTTAACTGCACATGCATCCACAAGATAAACCAACTTGTAGACGATACCTAAACCACTCTAGGTCGATCAAAATATGTTCATTTGTGTATCTACAATACTCTTAACACACAAATGATGATTTCAATCAACCATATAAATTATGATATTAATCTAACAAAATTTTATGAAACATTTAATTTTTGAAATTATGATACATAATTTTCAAATATCAAAACATATTTTAACATATTAAAAACCTTTTGAAAGAACATTTTAAGTTCATAGTGTAACCTTTAGAAACCATTACTAAATTATTGGTAAAACTAGAAATATCAAAATATATTAAATTCTAAAACTATACATCTAGTTCCTATCTAATCCGACAAATGATTGTCTTCAAATCTTAGTAGTCTTAACTTGTATACTTTCTTAAAAACTTGAAATCTTGCCCTTATATGGATTAAATCATGAATTCAAAAAATCTATTACTTGCATCAAGAGATTTCTCCTCATCAATATTTGTCATTAATAAAAATTAAGACATTAAAAAGTGTAAGGCTTTCAGATTCTTTATTTATTTTTGTTTCCTTTATTTGTTAGTCATAATTAGGATCTTAAATTTTAGAATTTCATCTTTTCTTGTTATTAGTAGGTGAGATTTTACATGTAACCTTAACCGACATGGGAACTTTTGATCTATGTGATATGATATGTGAAATTCAGCCAAAGCTATGTCCCTGGGCCTCAATCAAGAAAACATAGGGGATCGTTCCTCATGAGAATGTTGTCTGGGGATCTAGCTATGAGGTTTGGTTAGTGAAGTCGATCGTGCATTTACCCCTTTTGGTACTAGGGGTGATCAGAAGTCGTGCTTGCACATGGAGTGACAAGACTAGTACAATTAGAATCTAGGAGCAAAGTGCTACGTCCTTTTGGCTAGAGCCACCTCTTGAGTCCCTTATCTTGTAATTTGTGTGCCAACTGGTATGATTTAGGTCTGGGAGCAATGTGCTACGTCTTTACGTCTGCAACCACCTTTTAAGTCCCTTATCCTATGATCTATGTCATATCTTGATGAAAACATTGCTTTCACAAAAGAAAGTTCTTTTGATCGTATCCTCTCATGAAATTTCTTTCATGATCATATTTGAAAGTAATGCATTTTCTATAAAAGAGCATGAAAGGTTTTAGATATGCATTATTTGAAATTATCCAAGAGCATCTCCAATGCTAATATGTTAACTTTGAACAAATTTTGCAATGGGACAATTAATTTTGGAATGTCAATCCAAAAAGATGAATGTCAAATGAATAGACAGTAAAATGTAAAAGTCATCTCAAATGTTTAACGTTAATAGTCAATTTCATTGACCACATGTCATTTGCTAGTTGATCATTTTTTTTCAAAAGTGAGCGACGTTTATCCTTCACTTGTTAAGCAGGTTGTCAAGAGACACACCCTCGTTGATACTGTCATGGACATGTCACCATAATATGGCATAACATGACCTTAAGACATGTGCATAAAGAGAAACTTAAAAATAATGTTAACTTTGGTGATATATCAAACTTTTTTCACATCGGCAATGAAGCAGGAGATGCTTTAAGTATTAACTTGAGATGAATAGGGATCGAAGTATCAAGAGAAATAACATTTGATTAAGAGATTAATAAGGATCAAAACATCTAACTGCTCGCATTGATGAACTCATGAATCAAAACCTAAAATCAAGATGACTACAATCCTAGCATATACTGAAAAGTAGTTATAGAGTAGATCTTTTCTCAATGGTTGATCCAGTGTTGTCAAGACGCGCTCCTCAAGCGCAAGGCTCATTACCTCAAAACCTGGGACACACATCAAATGAATAAGGCATATGCCTTGGGTAAAGGCACAAGGCAAGGTAAATGCCTTTTGTGCTCTAAAAGTAAATTTCATTTTCTTTTAAGGAAAAGAAATTAAGTTGGAAGAAGAAAGAGAAAAATCCAAAAAGCAAATAAACTTACCTCTTTCTTCTAGTCAACTCCCCTCTACCACACCCTTCCCCCCCCCCAAAAAAAAAAAACCTCAGAGGATTATGATCATTAAGCATCAGGTTCTATTGCAAAAGCCACACCTATTACATCATGCATCTCAAAACCCTCCCCTCCCCGCGCTCTTTTGAGCCTTTAACAACATTAGATAAATAAAAAAGAGAGGGGGGAGATAAATTCAATTCTCAACTAATATTTAAAGACTACCAAATGCTGACAATCTTGTTAAGAAGTTGAACGCCATGTTTTCATCATACACAAAGCAGAGGAAAGGCTCTTGAAATTTAAGCATTGTAGACATGTATGGCTTAATGCAATTAACATGGTGAGATTTTGATAGTTAGAAGAGAATGAATTTTTTGACAAGTGTACGAACATAACATATACAGCCCTTAAGAAGCATCTTGGAAATCATTAAAGCATTGATGATCTTGAATTAGACAATGGTGGAAGAATTTTTTGGAGTATCAAGTCAATTTTTGCTTTTATTTGATTAAACTAAATTAATTGTTCAAGCATCAATTCACAATTATGACGAAGGTTGTAAAATTGTTGAAATTGGAAATCCTTAGGTATATTCAACAGAAGGTCAATCATGGAAACTTCAAAAGTAGATTGAAACTTCATGACTTTTTTCCTCCAACTAGGGCATTATTAATGCAGGATGAATATCCTTAAGGATTCTTAAAATGTAGGACCCAAACCCTACAAATTTGTTGCATTATTTTTAGCCATCCAACTTGAACCGAACATAAGAACCCTCTCAAAGAAAATTGCACTAACTTTGCTCTCCAAATCATAAAAATTTTAAAAAATAGCCTTCCATTTGTTTTTGTTTTTTTTTTTTTTTTGTCAAAAGGGTAATAGAACTATTTTTCATTTTGAGTAATGCCCTCCAACTTAAAAAATGAAAAAATCTATCATTTTGTACTTAAAAAAGCAAGTAGAACTCACATGTGACAAACAAATCATTAAGATAAGTGATCTTTTATTAAAAACACCATGAAAAAAGTTGACAAGTGAATTCCATTAGCCTTTAACGAACAAAACTAACATAAAGCAACTTTTCATAATTTTAATGTGTTGGAGTGCCAAACGGAAAAAAAAAAAAAAAGTCGAAGGGCCAAACCAAATTTTGCAAAGTCTTAAGGCAACTAACACTTTTTTCCAAAAATAAATTTTCTATTGAGATACATAGAACTAGATCATTTTTCTAAAAATATCGAAAAGACCTTAAAGTCCTTAATATTAGTATTAAATTTACAAATTTAACCTTCCAATTCCCAATTTCAATAGAAAAAACATTGTATTGTCCCCATTGTTGATGTCACCATTGCCTCCTCCATTAGAGCCACCATGTTCAACCAAAAGGGAAAAAAGAGAACAAAAAAATCAAAAGTTTCTCGATGCTACTTTTTTTGTTCTTCAATATTTCCTCATTATTATGAGGATGCACAAAATCAGATTTTTTTTTTCTTTAAATATTTCCTTATTTTGCAAATGCAAAGAGCCTACAACAAACCTTAAATATATATGCACATATATAATAAGCAACCATAATTTCAGTTAAAAAATTTGAACCACCTAAGCCACAAACACGAATTGCCTCATGATACAAGTCTACAAGACCACCACTGCCATAGCCACAAAAACAATCAAAAGCTAAGAATTCTTCATATACAAGTAAAGAAGCTAAAGCCAATAATTAAGTTCACCAAAAACTTAGGAGTTGATGCGCCATGGAAAACAAGAAATCAAGCCTTTCTTCTTACCAGTCTAATTAAGACTTGTGATCTAATGGTATAAGGGGAAGCATTGGAGAATGATGAGAAAAAAGGGACACAGGAAAAAGGAAGAGGACCAAGAGAGGTATGAAGAGAGGAAGAGGAAAAGACTAACTAAAATCTTGCATTCTACTGTTCAAGGATTCAATGATTCAAATCCTAAAAGGAGTGAGAAAGAGCAGGCCTCTCAGATTTGCAAAATTATGTCCTGCTGTACTAAAAATCTCTTCTCAACTTTGAGTTTTTTTCCAAAAATCAAATTGGTTTAAGGATTGTCCAAGTGAGTTTTTCATCCAAGTCTTCAGCTCAAGAGGTGGAAAGAGGTCCTAAAGGACTGTCCTAATAGGCATGAGAGATCATGAATCCCAAAAGATTCAAAAATTTAGAAGATTCAAGTTGTTATTCATAGCTTAGTGCAATGAAGCAAGATTTCTGACAAATAAAATCAGTTTATTTATGTGCCATCATGAAGAAACTGAACTATGAAGAGCAAAGGATATAAGAGCTTACACATTCTTAAGAACTCATTTTTGCATGGATGGTGCACGATGTTCTACGAACTTCCATGAATGTTGCAAATCATTTGAAAGAGGCCTAACTTGAATGCGTCCCTTGAGCCGCTTAATCTTGTTTAAAAGTTCTTGCAAACTCAAAAACGTAGCTTCTATTGTGTCTGACTTCAAGGAGTTCAGAGAATTCCCTCCACCAGTTTTCAACTTCTTCGGGGGACAACTAGAACTAGGCAAGTCTTCTTCAACAATATGACCCCCAGTTTCAACAGAATCACCCCTAGCATGTAATAAAGAATTCTTCTCTGCCTGGATTGTATTCTCAGAGACCTCTGGCACCAAATTCATATTTCTTCCTGTTTGTCCTGTCAAACTTGATGGTTCTTCCAGCATCTCACATGTTCCAGAAGTTTTATCCAAAGCTGCTAATGACTTCAAAGAACCATGGGAAGAGAAAGTTTGAGCAGATGGTAATTGACATTTAACACGACTATCACTTGTTCTCCCAACAAAAGGCACCTGAAGCCCTGAACTGTCCCCATCAGCTGCATGGAGATTTAGATTGAGTTCATTCCAGAGAAACGAACCAAGTATGACAGCATACAGTTAACATAAGAGGCATTCAGTTTACAGTTGAGGAGCTCACTTTTGCTACAGCTAAACAAGTAATAGCATTCTATTTAAAGGAAAGCCTGGTACCGTCATATATATTATTCACAAGATCAATACCCATAGGTTGCATGGCAATGATAAAGCAATTCTCTAACTACACCTAAAGACAATAAATTCTATGACTTGGCTAGCCATACTCTAGAAAAGTGCATCAGTAATAGTTAGAAAAGGGATAAATAGAAAATGAATAGCATACTTTAGCCTGATTTCCTTTCAACAGATGCTGGAGGAAAATCAAGCATTGCTTTGGCAACCAAAAGAGTAAGCTCAAGCCACAAGTTTTCAATATTTAAATAAAATAAAATAAAAGACCACTCTACGGCATAAACAAAAAAGTTAATCACGTGAGTCAAACTTGGAACCCAATACATTTTCAACAAGAGAGAAAATCAGTTCCATTTGAAACATTTAGAAAAATAAGAGCGCTCTTCACTACAAGTTCCAGAAAACATGCTACAAAGTAATTAAATAAATGTTGTATGTTTCAGCTTTCAACTCATTGACTTCATATTTAGTTGTTAGTCATTAAATGGCTCTAAAAGAGAATTATGATATATTTAGCCAGTTTCTTATATTCATTCTTTTATGTTTTTAGCAATACATTTTTCAAGATGCTTCACCAATGCTAGGAAATAATCTTGAATTTTATTTCAGGACATTTCAGAACTCACTTCTAAAACACTATATCAGTAGTAATTCTCATTTACAACCAAAATTTAGTTCTTTAATTTTGAAAAGCACTGGCCAAATACATTTTACACATTTTTCATGCTTTCAGAAATAGAATGAAGACAATAAACCAACCAAATGGAGTAAATCAGATTAAGTGAAAAACTAGTAGAATATCCACAAAAAGATTTTTGTCTGACTGTCAAAATAGAAGAGTCTATAAATACCAGCACTCATTATTTGCTAGCATGTAAAATACATTAACATCCATTAACTTCTTCCCATATATTATGGATATATAGCAAATCAATATGACGAAAAAAAAAGAATGGTAAACCAAAATAGTACATTCAAGTATTACTCTATGCCAAGACAGCGATCATGTAGAATCTGATCTATAAAGCCAAGCACTTATGAAACTACATAAAATTCTCCACGGCCATAAAATATAAGTTAAGCAGATATTGCACTTCCTAATGAGCAGTAAATGTGAAATCAAAGTAGATTGTTCAATATGAAGGAACAAAATAGTCTGCCAACCAAAATTTGTCACAGGCTGTCTTATAATTGTTTACCCATAAATTATAATAACTCCAGACTAAGCCATAAATCAACAGCATCCTCTACCAAGTGATTTTCATCCTTAATCTCTATCTCCAACAAAACCCACAGTAATGTATCTCAGGCACCAAATTGAATGTTAATCATAAGACTTCATAACAGGACTCTACATCACAATTTTGACTTTTTTCTTACCTTGAACTGCTGGATAAATAAGACGAGCACATTGATAACTTTTCCCACCAATCTGCAATAGTGGATTAACAGGCAAAGATAAGTATTTCATGAACAATAAAAGATAATGATTTAAACAGGTAAAAAAATAACCACTTAAGGACTGAAACAAAATCAGCCTCCTGCAACATCTGAGCATGCAACTAGGAAGGCAATCAGAGACTATCATTATCTCAGATGAGAAATGCAGACAGAACGGATAGACAATTGAATTTCAGAGGAAAGAGAGAAAGAAACCACAGAAGTAGGCACCCTCCAACCATCTTTCGGAGACCAATCCAGTGAAGGGCGCAAATCTTGAAAAGATACTTCATAAACCTTGCCTTCACCCAGGGGTGGTGGGGGTAGCTCCACCTACAACAATGAACAAATCATATATAATTCAATATTACAGCTTTCCATCCAAAAGAAACTGAATAGAATAGAAACACAGTAATAGCCATGCTTTTATTTCACAAGAAAGCAGCTATATCACGATTTCTCTTATTAGAATCTACTGGTACACTCAAGATTTTCAATAATTACTAAAAACTGATGATTCCAAGTAAAATTTTGAGACAATAATTCTTGAAAAAAAAAATCTGTCTGAATATACTTTTCCTCAAAGGGAAATGGGTATTCAGTTAATGGAAGATCATATTTATCCAGAATAAGAAAATTCAATTTAAGGAAGTTCATATTTATCCAGAACAAGTAAGCTACTTTCAATTATTTACCTCAGCTATCCCATTGCCCAGTAATTTTGTAAGTTTTCCTGACCAGTAACAATCATCAGTCCACCAATCCACTAAATCACCCACATTCCAACTACCAGTAATAACAACTATCACTTCTTGAATTGAATTGATATCAGGCATCAGACTTTCATGATAGATAGGTGGATACTGAGGCCGCACCATCAGTTGTCTTTTCGGCTCACCCTTCTTCCGATAGAGATGGACTTGATACAGCTTGGTCCAGGTTTCTTCTGCAGAGATGCAACAAACAAAAGTCCAACTTTAAGGCATTCTTGTAGAGCAGAATGTTTCAAGCTTCGAAGAGCTAAGGAGAGTAAACTACGCAACTAAATGATAGCATGTCGTTGTCAAACCTAAACGAGAGTAAATGCAAATAACCGCTGATCATCAAGAGAAGGTGCCTCAAGTTAACATGCTAAATTTCTTGCAATACTAATCCTGGTATATTTAACCATGGTAGCATATCAGGAAATATAGACCATTCTAGCCAAGAGTTTCAAAAGCGGCCTCTTCAAAAAGAACAAATACAGAGAGAGATTACCACTCAATATGAAACCACGGTAATCCAAATTAGCCATAGTGGTGAATCCATAAAAAACTAAATATGCAGGTATCACAAGCTATTCAAAAATTGTTTCCAAATGAATTGATAACTAGCATTAGGAATTTAGGAAATGAGTTAGGACAACAGTAAAAACTTCAACAAAGATATCTGTAGAAATAATGTATGTTTTACAATTATCATTCACTTGATACCAAAATGCAAGATGTTCCTTGAAGGACACTACATAAGTTGAATCACGATGATCAAGTAACAATCAACACTAAAAATAAATTGTCGATCTATAGACAATTATTTTTTGGTAGTATGTTCAAGCATCTAAACCTTCATTATACCTTTCCCGATTTCTTTACTACCTAGTTCCATGGAATATTTGAAAGGGGGCTTCTGCTTACATAATTTGCCCAAGCATAACAAGAATTTCAGCAATATCTCAAAAATGTTGTACCATGTGTTGCTAGTAAGTGTCCAAGCGTTCTAAAATTGTCAATTCTACAAGGTTTTGATCTCTATATAAAAAAAAACCTGGTATGCTACATTTTCTATAATAGAAATTTTTTTGGAAGAAAGACATAAAATTAGACATAGTTAGAAGCTTAATGTATAATTGAACACCCATCCTTTGTTGAATTTTATTCTAGAAAGTAGACACACGGATCTGCCACTTATTATACTATGATTACCACCCCAGCTCCTCATTATCTAGTATGTCTTGCCTTTTCCAAGTAAAAATAATAATTAAAAAAAAGCTACCAAAGAGCCATAAAAGCTAGCACCAGAAGGATATTCAATATTATTCCAAAACTTCAAAAGTTACCACGCAACAAACAAAGACTTACTTTCATCAGGGAAATCAAAATATTGCAACAAGTGATGCATATACCCATTTTTCCAGCTTATTTGTTTAATCTGAAACAAGAGAAAGAGATAGTGAACAAACGAATTAAAAAGATCTAAAGAACATAGTCAAGTACGAAAACTCTAGTAAGATGTGACTTGCAGAATAAAAATTATTCAAAATGAGTGGTCACCACTAAACTCCTCGTTTATGAGTTTCCCAGGTAGAATGAAACAGAAATAGAAGTAATGAATTTGCTCCAACTGTGAGATAACATTCAAAGTCCACAATTGTGTTATCTGGCATCATTCATGCACTCATGCACTATTCCTGTGAACAGTGTAAAATACTCTCTCCATCCAAATTGAATGATTAAATATGATTTAATCCAAAGATTAAATTAAAAACCAATCCATTCGAACATCTAAATATGACTTAAGCCAAACGTTAAAAGCCAACCCAAAAATCAAGGACCATTTGCATCCCTGAGAGGTTGAGGATGTCACAGGAAAAATTATACTTACCCCGTTTCAAAATAAGTCCCTCCATTTCAGTTTCAAAACAAGGGTAATTTTAAACATTTCCATGGTTATAAAGAACCACAATATATTTTAGCCAATTCTAAATAAATCTCTCATTTTCTCTCTCTTCAAATTAATCCTCTCATTCTCTCCAATTATCTCTCATAAAATTAAAAAATATTAATTATTAATGCTAAAATATAGAAAAATAATACATTCTCTCTCCAATTTGTCTCTAATAAAATTGAAAAAATACTAAAAAGATAGAATAATGATACATAACTCCTAAAATGACATTTATTTTAGAACATATAAGTAATTTAGTGACATGTTACTTAAATTAGGAGGGTGAGGGTAGGATCTATGATTTTGTGAGATATAAATCCTTAATTAAATATATTATTAATGAAATTTTAAATAAAAAATATACTTATTAAATAAAGTTAACATTTCTTTTTTAACAAACTAAAATATGTAAATTCAATTTGAACTAAAAAATATAAGAAAATAGGCTATATTTGGTCTGGACTTTAAAATACTTTTTTCAATTCTATATAAAAATATATTTCAAAATATTTTTTTCTAACCACTTATGATTGTCATTGAATCCCATTAACAATACTTTTTATTATATTTTAATTAAAATTACAATATAAAACAATTTATTAACTATATTCTATATATTACATTTTATATTGAAACTCTAAACATATCAGTTTTCAATTCTCACTTATCCAAACGTATTTCAAAAGAAAAAACACTCTCAAAATGCAATACAAATATTCACAGACTTTGACATTAGTAATATCAAAGGTTTGATATTCAATTTTAGAAAAGAGAATGTTAAATTCTCTAAAAAATTAAGGTGATAATGAAGATAAAGAGGTTGAATTTAAAGCATGCTCACTCACATGTGGGCCAAACACTACCCAAGACATGAATAAAGATCAATAAATGAGCTAAAGCAGGTTCACGACCAATAAATGACTAATAAATAAGCGAAATCAGGGATTGAACACAATACTCTGGCTTTGATACCAAATTAAATCTGTACATCGCTAAAATATTAAAGTAATATATATTAAACTGATAAAAAGAGGTTAAATTTAATGGATAAAAAAAATTGAAGAAAAGACCCCTTTATTTCCAATGGAAGAGCATAAATGGGGAAGATAATTTTTCAGTAGCCAGAAATGCTTGAAACATGGACTTCTTTTTTTATTATTATTATGAAAGATGTAAAACTTTTCATAATAAGCTTTGTAAATTATATTAACCTCGAACTTCTATCTAAAGAATAGACATTTGGAGATACCTCGCCTCGGAACCATGCACTGCGGTAACCAATTCCGAAAGACCTTGCCTCGATCTGTTGCCCAACTTCAAAAGGCAGATCATTATCCTTGTCCATGGTGATTGAAAACAACAGATCTCTATATAGAAAACAATAGATTTGAGTCCTGAGAGAAAATTATCCCCAGCAGTAAAACCCTAAAATTCTTACAGCCACCACAAACATCGGTATACAAAGTGGGACAGCAATTTCTTAGACGAAGAAGAAAACGCTGTTGAGGGTTTCTATTCAAAAGCTGGCAAAAATTTCAACCAAAGATGAGTTAATATTTGCGAATCTCTATAGAAAAGAGATTAGAATGAAATTTCCACACAATGAAAGGGTATATAGACACATAAAGCTTTAAAAGGTCAAAATTGAAAATAATGGAATCTAAATTGAAAACCATTTTGAAGGGTTCAAATTCAATTTGATAACTTATTATAATTAATATATAACGGTCAATGTCAAAATCATATAAAATGACATTAAGGTATGTTTGGTTCAAAAGTGAAGAAAGGATTTGAATGGAGAGAAAGAAATGTGATTGAATAGGAAGGATAGGAGGAGAAGAAATAAAATTTCATTGTTTGATTTATAAGATAAAAAAAAAGAGAAAATATAATTAAATTTTCATAATATATTATGATAATGATGAATGATTTTTTATTAAATAAGAATAATTTAATAATTTTATATTTATATTTTCTCTCTCTTCTAAAATTTCTTCACTTTTGAAGGGAAAGAAAATTAGGGGACCGGTGAATTTTTATCCATAATTTTATTTCCTCACTCCTACAAAAAAGTAAATCAAATAAGTGATTTTTTATAATAAAAAAAACATTCATCTCATTCCTTTCAAATCCCCCAACTAAATAAACTATTAATAAATAGAATGTCAAACAAAACATTATACCACTTTCAATTGAATATACAATTTGAAAGCTCTAAAGCTTTTAATGTCTTAATTTTGATTAAATGACAAACATTAATAAGGACTAATGGCTTTATTGTATTAGTGATGATCTTTTATGATTCATATATCTAATTCATGCAAGATCGAAGTTTCAAATCTTCAGGAAATAACTTTTGATGTCAAGCATTGGAGATAAGCGTTTCTGAATTAGATAGAATCTAGAGGTGTAGCTTTATTTCTTTATTTATCTTTAGATATCTCTAGTTCTACCTCTATGAGTAATAAGTTCTATAGGTTGCTCAATAAAAGTGAAATAATTTTCAAAATGCATTTCATTTAGATAAAACATGAGTTGGGTATTTGAAATGATTTTCAAAATACATTCACATACTTCAAAATTTATAAAATGTATTTCACAAACTTTTGGAGTTGTTTGGAAACTTGTTCTGCATAGTTTTAATGCATGTGTGGTTGACCTAACTAAAGTGTGGATGACCACAGATCATGCGGTCGACCAGATCTCTCAGAGTATCGTCCACTGAATGTCCAAAGCTCTTTGGACAACACTTGCGGATGATGGAGCGATCGACCGGACTTCTCAACTCATCATCCGCAGTTTTGTCCAGAGTTCTCTAGAACATTTGCAGATGATGGTGCGGACGACCCTTCTGATATGCGGTCGATCGCACTTCTCCTGAATGTGATTCAAACAGCTATTTTTATGACATTTGGTGCATACTTATAAATACCCAATTGTTTAAAAAACTTGTTAACATGACTTTTTGAGCAAAAATCTGATTCCAACACTTCATAGAACCTCTGTAGATTATTTTGAAACCAAATCATAACATTCATATTGTGAAATTCATCAAAGTGGGATTCATACTAAATCATTGGGGTTCTTGAGCAACTTAGAAGAAAATTTTACTCAAAGAGGTATTTATGCTTTATATTGGTATATCTTCACATTAAGGTGATTTCTATATCAAACTCTTAATTTTCATATCTTGATTGCTTTGTTCAAGGTTGCATTGAGCTTAAAACTTTAAGGGTTAGAGTGAGTCTTGAATCATAGAAAATTGTGATTGTTTTTAGAGTATCTTTTTCATTAATTGTTGTAATAGAGATATATGTGTAAACAAGGTTATATTGTAAAACTCAAAGTGTTGAGTGAACCTTAATTGGTTAAGAGGTTTGTGTTGTAAAACCCTAAGGGAATTGGGTGAGTCTCTATTGTATTATCTCTTACTAAATTAGTGAAAGGTTTTGTGAAATCCTTGAGTAGATAACTCAAGGTAGTGGATTAGGTTTTGTTGGATAAACCAAATCACTATAAATATTTGTGTTCTTTGCCCTTTTTTTGAACTCTTTATTTCACACTTTGTTTGAGCACCAAGTGTTTGATATTTGTTATCTTAGAAAGACTGTTTCTTTTAAATTAGGAAAAATCGTTTTAAAACCTAATTCACCCCCCCTCTTAGGTTTTTCACAATTAAATAAAAAGATAGTTTATAATGCAATATTCTTCAACTTTCAATGTACAAATGTACAAGTGATTTGTTCAAATAAACACACATATTTTTTCTCTTTATTTCTTTTCCTTTTTTTTTGGCCAAAATTTGTCTTTTCCTCTCTCTTTTATCATCGAGTCAGTATTTAATACAAACAATCATCTATTGACAATTTTCATGACACTGTCAATAAAAATTATTGTTATATCAGCATAATGGACTTCTAAAACTTTATGCATTAAAATAAAAAAAATTAATTACACTGTCAATTTCTTTTATCTGACTTGATTTTTATTTGACATTTGCAGTACAATTAGAGATGCTCTTATATATGAGTGGTGTCATGGTTTTGTTGATAGTATTCAAATTAAACTTGACAAACTCATGACAATTATTTATAGGTGTGGTTAGCGTATGGAAAGAATATTTTATTTTCATTTAGCCATTCATGTTGTAGAGGGAGAGAGAGAGAGAGAAATAAAATTATGTTTTTTTTTAACTTTATTTCTTCTATTAGAGAGACAGTGTTTCTCCTTGTATTTTTCTCTATTAGAAAGTGTTTTTTCCTATTATAAGAGATATGGTATTGTTAATTGTGTTATTCTTATGTTAGATATAAGTCAATGAAGTCTTTTTGTCATAATAAAATTCTTCTACAAATTTGTCTTTTTTATTGTCTCTAGTTTGTTTGGAAAACTTTTCCAAACAAATCCTCATTTTTATAATTTAGACTTCAGTTGTAGTTCAATGTCCATTACCATACATTAAGGCTGCAAATGAGTCGAGCTCGCAAACTGATTGATCAAAGCTTAAAATATTAAGGGTAGATTTGAAACTAATTTTAAATTTTGTATTGTTTTCAATATCCTCAATAAGTGTGCAAATGTCTAAAATAACAGTTAATATGAAACAAATGGACTAATTGTCTAGAACTACTATCTCAATTGTGAAATAACATAATTTATTGCAAGAAGGTATTATATTCATGTTATTGGAGATATATAATCTATTTCAAATAAATCATCCGATTGTGAATTTATTGGATATAATTGGTCGTCTCTATAATTCTTAATGTTGTTGGTAAATTGAACCCTATGATCGTATCTAGGGCTATTTATTGGCTATTTATTGATAAGAGAAATAAGCAACAAAACTTCTCTTTATTATAAATGAAGTAACAAGGGATAAGTTATTGGAACATATATTAATAACCATAACCAATTTAGAGAAAATCAAAATAACACATCTTTGAATCCATGATCAATTTAAGGAATTCAGTTTGAAATTTTACTTTGGATTGGATATTTGTTAATATGATATTTTCATAATTCAAATATTGTATTTGTTTTGCCTAAAAAATAATATTGCATTTGTTTGAGCTGTTTGATACCTAAATCTAAAATCCTCACTCTCTATTTTCGTTTAAAAAGAATAAGTAAATCAATCAGTCTCTATTGAATCGATATTACTCACTGTTACTCTAATTCATATTCTTTTTGAGACACCCATCAATAATTTGTAGACACATTCATATTATGAAACGTTCTTGAAAAGAAAAAAAAAGTCAAACTACTTCCCATGCCCAAATGTTTAGACAAAATTATAATCCAAATGCAATAAAAAAAATGAAATTATGATGGTGAAAAAGGTGAATGAAGGTTTTGGCCAGTGAAAAAGAGAGTTTCAAGCAAACCATATCTTAACTTCCTAAAAATTTGAAAATCCTGCAAAAATTGAAAAACCAAGACAAAAGAACATAACTTTTTTGCATTGTACTCTACCAAACTATACAAAGCAGGCTTAGGAAACTCAAGACCAATGCTTGTAATAAACATAAAAATCCCATCAAATAAAACTCAAAATAACAAAATCTCAAGAACTAAATAGCCCACTTATTTTAGAATCAGTCTTTCAATTTCTTCTAGCTAGATCATGCCAAAATATAACACAAAACTAACACAACTCTGCCAATATCTGGACATATCAAAACCTTGCCAACAATGATTTAAGGTACATCGTGTTTCATATTTGGGGGACATAAAGTCACTTATCATTTTCCCCCTAAAAAATAGGACATCATATTGATAAGTTATGGAATGATTTATTTATGATTTTGGTCGAAATGAGCAATATGGTCAATATAAATGCAAAAAAGACCTCAAAAGTCAAAAAGTATCAAAATAGTCAAAACCACAAATAATGGTAATAAAGTGGCGAATTTTTCCTATATATTTATCGTGAGTTTGACTCGAACCCTTAGCATTACAATTATAGGTGATGTTACTTTACTTGTCATATCTAATAATCTATTATGAAAAAATGTCATATGGAAACATTTTGTAATACATAATGCATATAATAAACAAAATTTACCCCGTGTAATAAAAAAATGTGCAAAACATTGTCAATGCATAACAGCAATTTACTATTGGTTACAGATAATAGTGGATCAATCTCTTGTTTTAAAAATAATTGTTAAAAGGATGAAAATAATGTCAAATCAATCATCTTAAAGGCATCTATCCACCCATAAAAGAGCCCTAAAATATGAATGCCCCAAGTTTTGTACTCCATACCATCTCTAATAGTAGTTCACAAAAATATAATACCTTAACTCTTATTCTTTTTGCTTTTTTTTTTTAATAAAAAACTTAGCATACACTATCTCGCACATATTTATATATTTGAAAATAGATATAGAGACAGAGATGCGGGGGAGAGAAAGATAAATTAATTTTTGCAAATTAATACAAAATAGGTTTTGGAATTCTTTTGATAGCAATATTAAGTTTTCATTCATACAATTAAAGACCTTAAAAAATCAAATGAAAATAGGGCAAAAAGAAATTTTTTTTTCTTAAATGTACCAAAAGAAAAGGAAACATTGAAATTGAGTTCGAAACAAAAGCCAAATATGATCTATGCTTCATTCATTTGACTTATTTTATTTAGAGAAGTTCAAGGTAAATAATATTTTGTTTTATTACTCAGTATATAAACTTTTTTAATAAATTTTTATCTCCAACTACTTGATTGACTAGTTAATTATTGGAAGAATTCCTTTAAGAACATCTACATTATTTTGTTTAAATATCATTTAAGTAAAAAAGAAGAAGAAGAAAACTTACACATTTGTTATTATTACTAATAATGTGTCGATGTATTCATTACTTGTTAAATAATCAAAGATAGAAAGAAAAACATTATATTTTTTTCCTATGGTTAAATAGTTATGTGAAAGGTTATACTTTTAAATGATCAATTCCATGTTGTCTCAATCCGCTATCTATATTTATGTGTGTGTGTCTATACACAGAGATGAAGAGATATAAAATGATTTTTTATGAAATAGACCTTCAAGGGAAAAAAAAACAATTTGTGCATTTCGTCCCCAATGTATTTCATTTTGGTAATGTTGGTCCCACTTTTTTTTGCAAATAATAGGTCATCAACATTTTTTCTTTTGTACAGTGTGTCATTTTTAACAAAATTGTGTTAAATTAGACGGAATCCCATTTTTCCACATATTTATGAGGGACATTTTTTATATTTCACTTTTTCCCCAAATTGGCCATGGTTTCCAAAATAATTTACCATTGACCCATTATCACAATTCCCTCATCCCTTTCTTGTCAAATGGAAGCCCTAGCCTTGAGTTAGAATTGACAATTAAGACTTATTGGGATGAATTCAAGAGAAACTTGAGCACCAAATGCACCAATCGAAGTTGTTAATCATTTTCCCTATTGTTAGAGAGGATTATGAGCAAGAGGAAATTGAGGATGCTCAGGCACTGTGAAAACAGTTTGATTGGTTTAGAGGTAAATGGCGCTGATAAGGGTTGTCCAAGAGAGAGGTGAAGAAAACCTCAACATTTAACTGTTGGTGAAGAAATGCTACATGAAAAAACGTTTGAATCCTATTTCTGGTAAGCCATGAACAATCTACAATGTTGCGTGTTGCATTTGTTTTGTCCCAATTTATTGCTATGTCACGAACACAAGTTGAATTGTGAAAAATGCATAATTATTTGGAATAGAATGCCAAAAGAGAAAAGAAACGAATTTGCATATATAGATCCCTTTTTATTTTAGGTTGTATATTAATGTAGAAATACATAAGGTGTTAAAGTGGGTTAAGAGAAGAATAATTTTAAGGAGAAAATATTCTATTGTTCATATTGTTATGTAGTATGTGTTGTTCATATCTCATCAATTTTAACTATTGCATTTCCATTTGTAGTTAGCTTTTGTGTTTGACTTGTGTCCATTTATAATAGGGGTCATTGGCAACTTCTTATTCTATATCATATTTGATTCTATACAATCAATTAATCATAACCTAAAATTTGAAATTAGAGTAAAATATATTTTAATGCAACTTTGATTTTGGTAATATATTGATTCAAATACTAATGTGTTTTACATTTACATAGTTTCATTGAAGGGGCCATCCATGTATGAGGTACAAAATTAACACATAAAATCAATGTATTGGTTCTACAGGTAATATATTTGTTATTTAAATTGATTATTTTGGTTGTCCATTTTTAACCAGTAATAAAATTTTAATTGTCTATTGGTGATACTTTGTTTCTCAAGTCTCTCAACAAGGTGGAGTGGAATATTGATGATATGTACTCCTCTATGCAAAGTTCTTTATGGAGAATGCCTTTGATAACTTGTGTTTTCAAGAATGATATCCTTACTTTGTAAGTTTTCAGAGAATCTAAATTTAAGAAAAAAATTCTGAAATATCAACAATTATCTAACACTAAAAGTTTGGTGATTGTAGATGACTAATGACTGTTTCACTTATCAGGTAAGTTTTAGGCTAGTTTAATTGAGCAATGCAACCTTGTTAATTTTGAGGTATGAAAAAAATGAAAATGACACCGAGTATAATTTCCTTTTAAATTAATTAAGTCAAAAGCTGCAATTTAATTAAACTGTTAAATTAATTAAGTCAAGATCTGCAACTTAATTAAACTAACCGATGTTATTATGATTATCAATCAAAGATTAATAATCTTAGTTGATTAATCATGCAAATTAAAAATTATTTATAATTAATTAAACATTATTATTTAATAATAACAACTTAAATTATATAAATACTCAAATTATTAAATAACATGACTAAAATAATTAAACAAATTTGGATAATTAAACCTGCAAAATAAGTACAAAAGAATAAAATATGAAGATATTACTATTCAAATATACAAAATTTAAAGTATAAAATGTAAATTTGGTAGTTTTACCCACCAATAGTACGATAAAATAAATGACAGAAAATAAATAATAAAAAGTAAATACATAAATTAAATAATAGAAAAGAAAAATTAGAAGTTAGAAGTTAAAAATTTGTAGTTAAAAGTTAGGAGTTAGAACGGTAAAATCGTCAATTGTTTATTAATTTAGTTTCGGTTCAAAATAAATTTCAATTGTCATGTAACGGTAATTATCTCAAAATTTCATTAATTAATAATTTTAATACATGTATTTACTCACGATAAATAAACTACTCATAATACATAACTCAAATGAAGAAGTTTAAGATTTGAAATCAAGAATAAAAAATATAACTTTCCTTGGATTTCTCATAGTAGTAGTTCATTGGTATTCTTGAAATATTATCCAAAAACATTCCAAAATAAACTTTAAAAATTCCTAAAAATACCTAAGATTTATTACAAAATATTGATAAGAAAGTTTTTCAAATTTTTTTGTTGTATAAGGTTATACAAATATAGTAAATTTTGTGTCCAATATATAGAAATTTACAGGGGCAAATATGAAATAAAAACAAATAAAATATGACCAAAATAAAAATAGCCAGGAACAAAGTGAAGTTTCTGAAAAATTGGGGCAAAACACGTGAAGTGCAGAAACATTGCATCAGCTGCCACGTGTTGTCGTTCCATTGGTCACACGTTTCTTCTTCAGTTGTCATCACCACATGTCAGCATATAATTGGTCTGTTGTTTTAACTTATGAACGACCATATGGTTGTGCTTGCTGGCACATGTCTCGCCACTGCCAGAGGCGAGACTCATTCAGATTCAGACACGTCTCATTCTTCTCTATGCAACATGTGTCATCGCCAACTCAAATTCACATGTGTGAAAGCTGGCTTCCACATGCCAGATTTTGATTTGCTCCTTCTGCTGATGAAGCTATTGATTGTGTTTCCACTGTCCACGTGGCATCCACTGTAAAATAATTATAAATAACATAATTTAAATGAAATTAAACAGAAATAACATAATAAAATCACATAAAACTTTATCTAATTTTTGCTTAATCATCAAGCCAAGCCACTAAGTCAACCAAACTCCTATTTGGATAATCTTAACATTATTTTATGGAGTGTAGATTTCTTTTTATGTGTTGCAAATTTTTTTTTTTAACATTTACTTGATTATTTTCATGCAACCTAAATAAGGAGTGAGGGGTTGAAGATGCTAATTGATAAAGCTAGGAGGAAAATAATTTAAGATATATTTTGTTGTGATTATTTTTGCCAATAGATAGAATGAAATTGTTGGACCTTTTTTTCCCTTCTGAGAGTTGGGTGTTCATAATTAGGTAGGAAGATGTTCATTATATGTTTGGTATTTAAGTTAATTTGGAAAAACTTGTATTGATGAAGTGGAAAATGTACTCATTTTGAAAATGAATAATGAGATGTCTATTTATGTTATGTGAAATTATTTGAAAATCTGATAAATGTTCTTTAGTTGTTAGATGTTGCTTCAATGTGCAGATTTTGTTCATTTACAGTTTGGAATCTTGTATATTTTGTCCAATAGTATAGTGCATTTATTTAATTGAATAGATTCTATGTTTCAGAACAATGCATATTTTGACTATTGTGAAATGTCCATTCACCAAGTAAAAGTAATTTGAATTAAATAGGTTGCACCAAATCGCAATAAGAGAAACAACATTCTCAAACCAAAGAAATAACATTCCATTTTCATTTAACATAAATTCATTTTGAAAATGATTGCAATTACATATAAGATTATTCAAGTCATAATTGAAATCATGACCAAATGGTATAGTTGAAACCTAACTAAGTTTCAACATATGCATTATATATACAACCAAGATAGTCTAACCATTTGAACACAAAATAAAAGCTCTAGTATGTCTTCAACCATATTACAAACTCAATCAACAAGGATAACCAATTACAACCAATATTTTCACTCTCTTATGGAGTAAAGCTTATTATCTTCCCATCTTTTTGATTCTTTTCAACAAAGCATTGATCACCACCTTTGACTTTCCACCAATTGGGGGGGTCAACTTATTCAAAATAACACAGTTTCAAATGTCTTTTTAAACATAAAAAAATGAATGCACTAACCAAAATAGCATGTCAGTACCAGATCCATTTTTTAAGATGAAACATATCATGCTATTTTGGCATGAAGAAAATCATTTTGCAGGATTTTGATTAGTCCAAGAAATCCTCAACTGTGAGTTGTCTGAGCTTCTACTACTCTATTGCCCACTTGAACCTTCAAAACTTCATTTATTTCTCATTTGCATTTCAGATGTCTTTCTCGATTCCATATAAGTGAAGTGCAAATATGGATATGGTAAAGAAAGATGAAACAAATGGAAAAGAGTTATGTTTTTTATTTGGAAATTTTTGAAAAATCACAATGAAGGGTTTAGTTGGGCATTATATTGTGTTAAAAATATTATTGTAATAGCAAAAATGAAAACAAAAAATGCCCCTCATAGGTATGTGGAAAAAATGGAATTTCGTCTAATTTAACACAATTTCGTGAAAAATTACCAATTGCACCAAAGAAAAAACCTACTATTTTGAAGAAGAAGAAAAAAAGAATAGGGATCAATAGTACCAAAGTTAAATACATTGGAGCTGAAAATAAATGGATTAGAATTTTACTATATGGCAATAGATTTTCTACGTCCAACCTTATCAACGAGTGAAAATATCTTACACGTCTTTGCCCCCATCCCCGATTAATTCATAACGAGTACACCTGCCGCCATTCTCATAGGTATGCAAAATCCTCCGTCCATATACACTTCAAAATGTATATAAAAAAAACCAATACCTTAAATAAATATAAAATGTTCATAAAATACATTAATAAAATGGTTAATATATTTGAAATGATATTAGCCATTTAATGTCATCGGACATTCTTTTCGACATTAGAAATTGCAGTCTCTCATTCTCATGTAATACATTTTTGTCAATGTATTAATTGAAAGTAAATGATAATAATTTTGAATTGTACATATTGAATTTATACATTCTATAAAGAAAATAATAAGAAGTTTTTATTTGAAAAAGTGAAATGATGATTTTTGGGTTGAAAAATAAGTGTTTTTTTTGTCAAATAACATCTTTTATATATAAAGAAAGAACACACACATCATATCATCTATGTTTTCTTTTTTCCAATTTTTCAAACCGATTTGAAAAAATGACACCTTAACTCTTTTTCCATTTTGTCTAATTTTTCACACGATTTGAGAAAATGACACATCAACTCTTTTTTCATTTTGTTCAATTTTCCACAGGGTTTGAAAAAATAGCACATCAACTCTTTTTCCATTTTATTATTATGTCTAATTCTTCACATGGTTTGAATTTAGTGGACAAAATGTCAAAATGCCAAAATGAAAAAACAATTGATGTGTCATGTTTTCAAATCGATTTGAAATATTGAACAAAATGTCAAAATAGAATGGAAAAAATAATGATATGATATAATATGTATATGTGTGTGTGTTCATATGGAATGCTATTTGGCAAAAAACCATTCATTTTCACTTTGAGAATCACAATTTCACTTCTTATTCACTTATTCAAATAAAGAATTCTTCTTCAACACTAAGAATGGAAGATATTTCAACACCAAATATTTTATCACAAAAGACGTTAAAAAACATTGGTCTTTTTGGTAGGACCAACGATTGAAACGATAAACCATATATTAAAACTACAATTGAATTAGAAAGAATGCTAGCGTGTCAAAATATTAATGTAATATATGAATGATGTAATGTTGGATTAATCGGTGTTATTGCTCATGTAACACACAAAGATAATTATAAAACGGTAGGTGTACATTATTCCAATTCATTTAAAGACATAAGAATAGGATGCTAGATACTAGTTAATTTTATTTATGAAAGCATATATATTATGATAGTAAAAATTTGATACATTCATAGTATTAGCGAGAAAAATTGACATGCTAAAACAATTGTTCAACATTGTTTATTTGTTAAACTTGAATTTGTATAATAAACATACTTGTTTGTTTAATCTCAATAATTTCTTTGATCTCTTATTGATATTTCTTAATAAGACTTCTGAAAATAGGTTTCTATCTTTCTTTTCAAGAAGACTTCTTCTTTTAGCAATAAGTTTCTTTGAACCGATGTTCAAATTAGAAACTCATGTTACAATTGTAGCTCCTAAAATACCTCCGATTAATTGGTCTAAATAATATTCTATTATTTTTCACTCAATATCAAAACTTTATATTTTTTTCTTAATTTTTCATATCTAACTAGTTCATTAACAAGTTAATGATGAAAATAGGAGAACTTGTCCCATGTCTATCAAATTTAACTAAAGTAATTTACCTAAATATGTAAATAAGACAAGTGAGGATGATATTAGTAGGGGTTGAGAGATGTGATTAATTTAAACTATTTTAACAATTTAAAAGAGGTTGAAAGAAACGATATGGATTAAAACATTTGAATGAATTAGTATCAAGTTATATTTTTATGAAATTAATCTTAGATAAACAAATAAAATTATTGAGTAGTAGTTTTTTAAAATCTAGATAGGCTTAGACATATTATAATCTTCATTAAACATATTTAAGAAAATTAAGATGAAAAATAAATTGAAGAAAGAAAAAGAAATTCTCCCAAAATTCTTCATAATATTTTTTATGTATGTGGTTTATTTCTTTTCTATGCAGCACCTCATTTCCCTGAAATTTGGAGTGATGAAGAATGAAGAATGAAGAAGAGTAAGCCTTAGAGAGTTTTTGTTGAGACGTTTGAATATCTATGCAAGAATGGTCACACAAATTCTCTCAAGGGTTGTAAATTAGTGCAATGTTTATTTATACTTTGGCTAACCACTTTTGCAACAATGTGCCTGACATGATTTTGGTATGTTATATAGATTCAGGAAATTGTGGTTCAATTCGTTTAATGAACATAATACTTTTTAATGATAAAATTCATTTTTTGTGAAAATAGTTTTCTATTTATTAATAGTGCAAGACAAACTCAACTATACAAATAATACTCCACATTTGTAATTGAATATTTATATTTGATTTAATTTAAAAATTATGAATTATCTTTGACATTAAAGAAATTATCCCATTATCATTATTATTAATTATATTAATAGTAATGACTAGTTAATATAATATAAATTAATTATATTAATAGTAAGGACTAGTTAATAGAATATAAATAATTGAAATTAATAAAATTATTAATAATACTTTAGATGAGAAATATTTTTATTTTAAAAAAATTGATATTAAATTATGAATATTTCAAAATCAAACTATTTAAGGAAAGTCATTACTAGTAAAACAAGTGAAGCCCTCCCTGTTCACTTTGTTACCGTAACAACTTATCTAAATAACAATTGTGCATTCCTATTTTTTTTAAATATTACTATAGGTAAAAAAAAACTACGTTGAATTAATAAAATAAAGAAATAAGTGAGAGCCAATACTAATAATTATATGTACTTTTTTAAGAGATATAGAAATATAGTATCTGAAAAGAAAAATAAAATTTATTTGGAAATATAGAGTATATTTTTTATTTCCGCCTCTGCTCCTTCGACCTCTCAAATCTCTGTTTCTCTCTCTGTGTATCTGTTTCTCTCTCTGCAGCTTCGGTTTGCCCCATTAAGAAAACCACATCTTTGTTCTTTGCTTTCAGGTCTGTGGTTTTTTCTGTCTTGATCTAATCCTCCATAGTTGCTTGTTTCCGAGCCAATCGATTCTTTTTTTCGCTCCTTTTGAGTTTTATTTTTATTTTTAGGGTTCTTTGACATGGGTATTTTGGGGATTTGATTTTGTTTTTCTAATTCTTTCTTCTCTGTTGGGGGTTTTATATGCAATCTGATATCAGTTTTTAGTTCAATAGATTTTGTTGATTCTTTGGTTGTACTTGGTTTTTATTTTTTATTTTTATTTGAGTTTTTTTCTTTCTTTTTTTTGGTTCATATGTTGGACTTGAATGATGGCTGGTCCTTGATGGATTGTGGGGTTTCAATCTGGGGATGTTTGTGAATTTGAGGGCTGGGGTTTAATGGAATTTTTGTTTTTTCAATGTGGGGTTTTTAGGAGTTTGTCAGATAGGTTTTGCGTAATTAATTCATTGAATTTGATTAGAATGGTTTCTTTTAATCAGTTAATTTGAAAATGATCAGAAATAGCTTCAAGGGGATCTTTTTGGCTTATTATCTAAAAGCTAAAGTATTAGGTTGAAATTAATTAGTTTTGAGTTTTCATGTATTCCGATGAAAGGGCACTGAACATGCGATGTTTTTTATATGGGATGTCTATGAATGCCTGCAACGCTTATTTACTGGGTTTTACTGTACAGTTGAAGCTTGTGAAGTTGCAAGAGTGTGGTGGGAGTTGTGGAGTGGGAAATGGCCGGAATTGCAGCTGAGGAATCTGGCATTGGAAGGTCTTCGGAGGGAGGCTCCAGTGGGCAGCAGCAACGCTGCCATTCAGGTGAAGCATTGGCGGAATGGAGGTCTTGTGAGCAGGTGGAAAGTGGATCGCCATCAACATCACCTCCTTACTGGGACAGTGATGATGACGATGATAGTGGTATGCAGTAGTCGTTTATTTTCCTCTCATCTTCCCTGTTCATGTTGTTTTGTTAATACTACCTCCTATGTGAATGTCCATTGGCCAAATGTTTTTCCCTAAATGAATCAAAGAGGACATTCAATTTTGGATGAGCTGCACAAGCTTGGTCATTGAGACAGTGATGATGATGATATGAAGTAGTCCTTTATTTTCCTCTCATCTTCGCTGTTCATGTTGTTTTGTTAATTCTACCTCCTATGTGAATGCCCATCGGTCAATTCCCCCCCCCCCCCCCCGCTTGAATATATCAAAGAGGACATTCAATTTTGGATTGGTTGAATAAACTTGGTCATTGAGATTCTAGTGGGTCCTATCACTTCCCTGAACATTGCATTTATTTAAACGGGCAATTCAATAGAGTCAGCTTTGCTTAACTACTTTGAGCAAGAAAAAGGCCAATGTAATGAAATTCTCTCATTAATCATTGAAATTTGCTTGAGATCACATGTACTGGATTTAATGATGCTTAATTGGAAGTTATTGAAGAAATCTTTGGCTTATGCCATAACCATGGCTACATAGGTTCTTCTTTATATCATTGAATTAAAGATTGCTATTTGCATGTGAAAGTGCATTTATAAGCCGAGTAAATTGTCATTCCAATTATGCTTATTATTGTAAACTTCAATATTCCTTCTTTTCTGTTAATCCTTTTGTAATTATCGATACATCCTCTTTTTGGTGATTCAAATTTTTGTCCATACCTCATCCCGATAGCTTTTGCTCGGTGGTTGAGGAAAAATGCTTCAAATCAAAAGAGGCATCATGTTTTGATATATTGAATGCAGAGCATAATATTTGGCTTATGTAATTTCTTTGAATTTATCTCTTTCAAGGTGTTTTGATCTCATCATGTGTAATTAGTATATGCGAAGGTCAGACTGCACTGCAGGCTAATTAATATTTAATTTTTCCCCTAAACGTTTTATGTATATATGTGCATTCTTTTATTTTGCCTGTGTTTTTCATTGTTTTGTTCTTTTGAGTCACATGTTAACATGAGAAGGAAGTTAGATTTTACCTGATTAAAATCACATAGGCAGGTAAAATATTAAAGTTTGTCTTGTCTGATACAGTCCGTTGACTCCTTCCTTAGAAGTTTTCTGGGGAAGTTACTGTTCTATGATGTTATTTAGATGCCAAAGGTTACAGCCTTTCCTAATTGTTGTGACTTCCAAGATAAATTCGGAGAACACAAATGAGTTGGTGTATGTGGATTGAAGAAATAAGCAATGATCCTGGTCTGTTGTGTTTTTAACCTTCTGAGACTCTGTCGCTATACTGAGGCTTTTGTGCTATTTAGTTACTTTGTCAGGTCATGGTAATTATTATGCTACTAACTTAATATTACTTCTTTGTGGGTTATCTTTTTTCTTCTTGTAATCCAAGCCTTTATTCTCCCTAAGAATGTGAAAATTCTTATATGATCTCCTGTTGTTTTGCAAACAACTTTGCGCTAACAAGATTTTCATATGGCTGCATTATGTGTGATGTTCTACTCATTTATTTGGCAAGGTGTGTGTGTATGTAATATTTCTATGCAACTATCACTCTTGTGGTTATTATTTTATCCTTTTGCCTATCTTCTAGTCATTTAGGCATATAATGTGAACTCAATATTACATCAAAGAATAGAATGAGCACGTGATAAGGGTAGAAGGTATTCTTTGGAGTCTTATTGCCATGAAAACTAGGATATATATTGCAGCCAAACAGTGAGTAATTCTTTATCAGATTAATATATTTGTCCATGTGTGAGATATTTTCATAATTTTTTCTTGCTTGTTGATGTCTGAGAAATTCTATTTTCTAATCTTTCTTAACTCTGTGTTCTTTATCAGATTAATGACTTCGCCCAGATCTCTCCAGAATTTTTTTTTTGCTTGTTAATGTCTGAGATATTGATTTTTATTTTCTATTTTTTTTAAACTCTGTAGGACCAAGACCTTCTGAGTTGTATGGAAAGTATACATGGAAGATTGATAAGTTTTCACAAATAAACAAGAGAGAACTCAGGAGTAATGCTTTTGAAGTTGGAGGCTACAAATGGTATTATACAATGTGCTATGCATTCCTGTACTTTTCTATGTTTAAAGGTTCTTAGTTTTGCATTATTGTTCTGTGCTACATCTAACAAGTTTTCAGCTAGGATATGCCTGGAAAAACAGACTTCGAAAAGAATAGAACATTTTGGTGATATCTTGTACATGGTTATTTAGGTCAGAGATGGGTAGAAAGAAACTTGCTATCTGCTCACTTGGTTTGTCTTAAAAAAAATTGCTTGTTAAGATTTGGATTCCTGGTGTAAACCTTTTAACTTTTTTTTTCAGCTTTGGTTTGGTTTAAACCTCTTAAAAAAATGTCTTTTAGAGATTCTGAGCTCAAAGCCAATTTTCAGGCGCTGAAAGGGCTAGAAAGAAATGATAGATTTAGCCTTCTGCTTTCCCTCTTTTGTCCTAGTTATGTGTGCCCCTTATGAGTGTCATTACATTACCATGTTTTGGAAGATTGAGGGTACTTATCTACTATAACAGCTATTTCTTTGACCTATCGCAATTGCTATCACTTTCATTTATTCTTTGATGCTCTGTTGTCAGGTATATTCTAATTTACCCACAAGGTTGTGATGTGTGCAATCATCTCTCTTTGTTTCTTTGTGTGGCTAATCATGACAAGCTTCTTCCAGGTACTGCAGTAGTTCGAAGATTTTGGTAGTTTTTCATGAAATTCCTTTGAGACTGATGCCGTTTTCATTTGCCATGATAGGGTGGAGTCACTTTGCTCAGTTCACAATAGCCGTTGTGAATAAGGATCCAAAAAAATCCAAGTATTCAGGTCTCTGATTAGTTTTATTTCCAGCTGTCTATTTCTGTTTCTAATTCTGATTTTCTACATTTTGTGTTGACTAAGTGTGAAATTTACAGACACCTTGCACCGATTCTGGAAGAAAGAGCATGACTGGGGATGGAAAAAATTTATGGAACTGTCAAAAGTATTAGATGGCTTTATTGATGCTGACACACTGATAATAAAAGCCCAAGTCCAGGTTATCAGGTGATTTGCAAATCATTTCAGAAAACCATGCACACAGATGGGAATGGATACTTGACATGTCCACATTGCAATTTTCAAAATTAGGACCCAAGAGGTCCTAGATTGTACATGAGTTGCTATACTATTGATTGCATTAGTAGAAGGCTTTATATTCAATAGAATTTAAACTCCAGTGTTTAGGTGGAAGTTTGAAATCCTTAAAAGAAGAGATGTAACTGGAAAATAAATAAGAATATGTTCTGAGTTAGAGATTAGTTTGCAATTTTTTTTCCTGGACGTATAAGTCTACTCCAATAGTGATTAATCCTATGTGCTGTCGAGGTTAATTTAATTTGATAGATGTAGTTTTGACCTAGTTATTGGGAGCCTTAATCTTTGAATGATGTGGAACCTGATAAATGTGTCTTTTGGCTAATGCCCTCCATTTATTTCAGTTCAAATTTTTGTTTTTTCTCCTCTCAGAGAATGATTAAGAACATTCTGATACAGGCTAAAAACTCTGATAAAGAAAATTTAACTGTGAGCATATATTAGTTCTGTTATGTTGATACGTATGTATTATATATGTATATACATATCGTTAGTTAAATCTCGTGGTCATCTTCTGTTGTTTGGGGGGGGGGGAATTTTTTCAATATTCATCCTTCTTAAGAAATTGTTTGATGCTGATTTCTTCTTGAAGAAAAAACTAAAAACTGCAACTCCGATTAAGTGCTACCCATAAAAACCCATTATTTTTGACTGTTGTGTTTTTTCTTCTTCATGTTGAGTGCCATGTGCCCCAACTTTTACTAACAGTATGACTATGTTATGACTATGTAGGGAGAGAGCCAATCGACCTTTTCGCTGTCTTGATTGTCAATATCGTAGAGAACTCGTCAGGGTTTATTTGACAAATGTAGAACAAATTTGCCGCCGTTTTGTTGAAGAACGCCGAGGGAAGCTTGGAAAGTTGATTGAGGATAAAGGTCGATGGACAAGGTGAGAAGATATTATGCCTCTTTGAAGCTAATCCTTCTAGTGGATGTCCTTTTGTTGCTTTGACGCAATAACTTCAGAACAACTTAAATTTTTGCTGATAGATTGAAGATGATGGAATCCTTTTCTTCGAAAGATTAGCAATTTGTTTTTTGTAATATTATTGAATGACAGCCTCCAAGTCCGGATCCTGTAAAGTTGCACTACCGAAACTTTTCCTGGCCAAAATTTCTCTTTAGTTTGCTTAATTCTCTAAAGATCTTTATGTAGCAAGAAACTTGATAACTAGGAAAAACAGTGAAGGCATTTTTGGAAGGTTTCAATTTTATTAATTTATTTGTTTATTTTGTATCAGGATTTTTAATTTTAATTTATTTTTTGGGTATCCTGAAAATTCTTTTCTTATCTATAATTTGTGGGTCTACAATGTTTGATTATTAGAACTTTACCGTTAGCAGCTTGAGATATTTGTGTTGCTGAAATAGCAAAGATGGATCAAAGTGGCGAAGAGCTATATAGATTGGTCCTCTTTTGGTTGTAATTAGTAAGATATTTTACATGATCCTAAATCTATTGCAGATATCTTTTGACTTTGTTATGGGCAGCCAAAATGGCTATGATGGGGGACTACATAACCAAGTTGTTGTCAATGTTTAATACACAATTTGACAAAGTGATTTTCTGATATCCAGCAAATAGTAATGTTCATCTTTTGATGTGCTTCAGCTTATGTGCCTTCTGGCTGGGAATGGATCAAAGTGCTCGACGGCGCATGTCTCGGGAGAAATCAGATTCTGTATTGAAAGTTGTTGTCAAGCACTTTTTCATAGAAAAGGAAGTTACTTCTACTCTGGTGATGGATTCTCTTTATAGTGGGCTGAAGGCTCTAGAAGGCCAGACAAAGAGCAAGAAGAATAAGGGTAAGTATGTAGATGCAGATGAACTACCGATTCCAATCGTTCGAATGGAGAAAGATATGTTTGTTTTGGTGGATGATGTGTTGCTGCTACTTGAGAGGGCCGCAATGGAACCATTACCTCCGAAGGATGAGAAGGGTCCTCAGAACCGTACAAAGGTGAACTGCATGTAGCTCTGTGAGGCATTAGTAATATGCACTTATATGCAATGTTCTGTTGTGGTACCTGCATCTGAATTTAGGAATATCATGAAATCTATAAATAATATCATCGTGTTATGCTACTTGCAATCTTTATCCTTTTCTTGATAACGTGTTCTTTACTTGTAAAAATGCCTGCAATATCTATTGACCGGTGCCTCATTGAAATGATAGGTCTCCTGGTATTAAATTACACCTAACAATATTGGTTTATTTGTGGGACCTCATCACCACCCACCCAAGAAAAAGAAAAAAGAAAAGAGCTTTTGATCTTTACCAAAATAGATGCCAACTTAGCCTACCCTCACTGTCCCACTTTTTTCAGTCACAGGCCCATCTCCTTGTGATTCTAGTGTGTAATTCCTGTATACATATATCTATACTTTTCCTATATAAGTTTTTGATACTGTGAATTAACCTTGTGATTTTCTTGCCTTAGTTAAAACCTTAGTTTTATAGAAGTTTGGCACTTGGAATGCCACTGGGAGGAAACTACGTAAAAGAACATTGGATGAACTGCTTATGCTGAATTTGGTAGGAAAGGTATCTTATATATTCCCAAATATGTTGATGATGATAACCATTACTGTGGGTATGGGGCGGTTATGATGTTCTTTTAACATGGTGCTCTGAAAATTATACTAGAATCTTGTAAAACAATGATCTATTTTCATTGGCCTGACACTTCAGTTTGTCTCTTTAAGGTGTTCTGCTATTTGGGGCTGTTGTTGAAAATTTATGGTTGACCCACTCGTGAGAGAGTGTGATGAAAATATAAATTTTATCCTTTTTATCAGTTTAAGCTTTTAGATGAGGTTGAAATTCAATACCAATCGATCTAAACATGCATATCAGGATGGAGGTTCTGGAGAGGACTTCAACAAAGATTCAATTGAAAGGGATGAAAGGCGTCTTACCGAACTTGGTCGTCGTACAATTGAGATTTTTGTCTTAGCACATATATTCAGGTAAATGAATGTTAGTTCTCTGCCTTTTATATTCTCTGTTCTAGCTAGCAAATGCATTTCTGATTTTATCCCCCTTTCTTTCCCTCCTTTCTCTCTTGCTCTTTGTAGTTTTATTCTTGTTCTATTATTCTATTAAGTTGATTTGGCTCTTCTGGATTTTATGTGTGGGCGATGGACAATTAGTTTATTGATTATTGAATGTTATGCAATTGATGCTTACTAGTGGATTTTGTAGTACTTGTTCAGTTGTCTTTTCTACGTCTAATACATTAAGTCCCTGTTAAGTTGGGAAGTAATAGTCATTGACGTATGTTTGCTTTTTGAATATTAAAATTGGATATAATTCCACAAATTTATGCTGGAAACTGAGACTTTTCAGTGATTGGCTGGGGAGCTTTTTGAAAGATTGATCGTGATTCTTCAAATTGTTAGATTTTGAAGTTGGTTGGTTTTCTTCTTTTTCGATCTCTTGGCAGTCCATTTTGGAATGTATCCTATGTTGGCATATTGAAACATTTATATATTGCTTGTTTGACTCACATCAATGATAATCTAATAGAACTTCCGATTGGAAATGTGAAGCTGTGTATATTGCTCCTGTCAGAGTTTTATGGTCCTTGTGCTGCAGTGTGCTTATATTGTGAAGCCTGATCCTCTATTTGCTTATTTCATTTCATTTAGGTTACTTTTTCTTGTAGCTAAGCTGCTTTTGGCATTTTCTGCTTTTTCTTTTCTTAAAGTATGTACTTGTCTGAAGCTTTTATGTACATGCTGACAGTAGAGTTGTGCAATCTTTTCCATTGATCTGCTGTTTGATGCATGTATTGCCTTTATGATTGATATTTCCCTTTTACTGGGTGGATGAACGGTTTTTTTTCTTTTGTGCTAGGTATGGCCTTCAGCTTTTTTCACTTGCCTACTATTTATGTAATAGAGAGCTGGGAAAAGTTTGTTATTGTTTTGGTATACTATTGTTAACTTTTGTTAACATAGTTCTCTGTTAGAGTTGGCTGTTGATTAATTACTCCAGTTACATATTATTGTGTATTTCTTGGTTATTGTATCCTTACTTTCTCATTTTATTTCTTACTCCTTCCTGTTGTAGCAGTAAAATTGAAGTAGCCTATCAGGAGGCTGTTGCTTTGAAAAGGCAAGAGGAGCTCATCCGTGAAGAGGAGGCAGCCTGGCTGGCTGAGACTGAGCAAAAATCAAAACGTGGTGCACCTGATAAAGAAAAAAAATCAAAGAAAAAGCAGGTCAATATTGACATGATTTATCTAGGGAATTGTATAGTAATTATGACACTAAATGTTTTTTGAAGTTCTTTTGAGCTTGGAAAAGTAAAAGATAAGTTTTGAAGTTCATCTAGTAGTCAATGTTTACTAAGATTCTTCATAATGTATTCTATCTCAATGCTACTATCTTTGCATTAGTTATTCTGGAGTCTGAACTCCAACAAAGCTTTGTTTCTCTTTGCTGCGTACTGAGATTAGTGAAGACGAGGGAGATCAGAGCTGAACTTTAGGAGTGGTCGATGATAAAATTTGGAGGTCGAGTTTGTGACAATACATATCTTTAGCGTACTAGTATTTTGTCAGTGATGTTGAAAAAATCCAGTTAAATTGAGCTTTAATAACATAGCTGTATAATCTGGATGCTTGAGTTATGTGATATGAGAAATGAATTATTCATTCTCTTAATTAAGTAAGCTCACATGGGAAAATTATCTTATTGTGTGAAATGATTAGGAGGGTTGACAGAATTAAATTAAATTATTAATCCTCCAAGTTTTGTTCATCCACAGCTTGGTGTATTTGGATAACTTATTTTACTTCCTTTCTTTCCTGCTGATAGATCTGATCAAGTTATAGTATATACAGGGCAAGCAAAAAAGAAACAACCGCAAATCGAAGGATAAAGGGAAGGATGAAAAGTCTATTATATTGGAAGAATACAAAGCCGATCAAGACAGCCTAACTGATGAAAGGAAAGATAATGTGACTGAAGAGCCTGAAGTGGTACTTGATAAAGCTTATACTGTTGAGGATGTTTCGGACATGTCTGATTCACTAGATTGCGCTCCAGAAGTACTTCAGCCTGATTCAGAAGACAGAGATGCAAGTCTGGTCAACTGGGATACTGATACGTCAGAAGCACATCCTCCCACTGAAGCCAGTAGTAGTGGGATAAGTGGTCTTTCTGTTGTACAAAATGGAGTAGGAGAAAGGAGGAATACATCTACGATGGATGATAGTTCATCAACATGTTCTACAGACTCAGTTCCTTCATTTGTCATGAATGGTTCTTATAAAGGAAATCCTCCTTACCATAAAAACCAGAAATCACCTAAAAGGTATCACTTTAGCCTACTTTTGATTGTTCTTTTGGATATAAATGAAAATTGAATGTGCTGCATGTATTCAACAGATCAAATGGGCGAAGCAAGGCAACCTTTGATGCAGCTGATTGGCCTAATGAATCTTGTGCTCAAACTTCTGAAGCTGTGTCAGATCTTGGGCAGCCGAGTGATGCTTCTAGGAGCTGTAAGACAGCTGAAACCCAATCTCAGGTTGCTGTTTGCTCCTTACAGGATCAGATGAAGTGGGTCAAACCACATGACTTGAAAAAGGTTCATGACTTTTTTCTTTTAGTCCTTTTACCCTGATCGCATTGTGTAATTATCTTGGGATTGAGAATTGTTGTATAGTTCAGTTCTGCATTTCATTGTGCCACTAATTAAATATCTGATAAAATTCCTAATCAGCGAACATACTATCCTTTTGAAGCTTTCAACTATATTTCTTTATTACCAATTAGAATAGCATTCTTTAAATTGGAAAGTCTGGCTATGACTAGACTATTTGATTTGTAATTCCTTTTGGAGTTGCTCCTGCCTTTGATCCAAGTAAAGAATATTCCAGAAGAATAAAAGATGAATACTGATATTTCTGAAATGATAATGTCTTTAGTTTACTGGGTTTTACCTGTCATAGATTGTGATTTCTTTTCTTTTGAAAATATATTCAAGTCATTGTGATTTCTTTTGTTTTGAGGATATATCCAAGTCTTATTGTTTTCTTATGTTTAGTAAGGGACTAGGGGCGCTTTTGGGCAGCATCTTTGTTGATTTGGAATAGCCTCATTTAAATTTATGTAATCTTCTGGATGGCAATCTTAAATATTTATGTATATGCTCTGTTATATGGCAGGAGGAAGAAGCAACTGTTCAGAGGAGATCTAGTATCAAAGAAGATACTGAAGTTGAAGGTTCCTCTGTGAGGCGGACAATCACTATGCTGTCTTCACCCTGGAGCCCTCCAAAAAATATGCCTTCTACCATGGAGTTGAAGTCAGAGTCCAAGATAAGCACTTCAGGTGAACCTATATCAGTTAGAAAACAATCTTCAGATATCCCAAAACTGACTTTTGAGTCAGCTCAGCTGCATCATCCATCTGATGTTGCTGTGATGTCCAAACCTGCCACCTATAAAGCTTCAACGCTAAATCCCTCTGAAAAGTCTCCTGCACAACAAGCACCTGTTGCAACTGAAAAACCCTCAACCCAGCAAGTGCCCATCATGTCAAGACCATCAAGTGCTCCTCTTGTTCCTGGTCCTAGATCAGTTGCCCCAGTTGTTTCCGTGGTTCAGACCCCACAGTTACTAGCACGATCGGTAAGTGCAGCTGGCCGGCTGGGTCCTGAGCCCTCAACAGCAACTCACAGTTATGTTCCTCAATCCTATAGAAATGTGATGATGGGTAGCCCTGTTACTGGAAGCTCTGTCGGTTTTACACAACCTCATTCTCCAAGTTCAGGGGTGAACTCAACACATTCATACTCTCAACCTCCAACTGCACTGTTATCTAACCCTTTGTTTTTGCCCCAGAGTTCTGAAAGGATGGAAGTGAGTAATAACAAGCCAAACTTTTCATTTGGAATGGTAAATCAGGATATTATTCCAAATGGACAGCACTGGATGGAAGGACCTCAAAGGGATAGTGGTATGGGTATGTCTCGTGATCATATGTCCTTTAATGGCATTAGAAATTTCGATATATACAAGCCCATCCACAGCAGATCTCAGGATCACCTTCCGTCTGAGTTTCCAGCTGGCACATCAGGGCGTCAGACTCATGGTTTGACAGATGAATTTCCACATCTCGATATCATCAATGATCTGCTTGATGATGATGTAATTGGAAAGGCAGCCATAGGGAACTCAAGCTTCCATAGTTTCAGTAATGGACCCCCGCATTTGAATCGACACTTCTCATTTCCTGGTGATATTGAAATGTCAAAGGACTTGGGCCCGTCTACAAGTTCCTGTAGGTTTGAGCGAACTCTATCTTATCATGATGATGTACTGCAGAGAAGCTACGGTTCTTTGGGAAGTCCTTATGATACAATTAGGGATATGATTCCTCAGCCCAATATACGACCTTATGCTAATGGGCAGATTGATGGTATGCTTCCTAACCAGTGGCAGATGGCTGGTAATGATAGTAGGTCCTTGATTAACATGAGGAATATGGATAGTGAAGGTTACCCATATCATATCCCTGATTACTCAAACTTGGCATGTGGTGTGAATGGGTATACAATGTTCCGCCCTTCAAATGGACACTGAAAGTTGCTGCAACGGAGCTTGCCCTGGAATATGAGGGCTGCTATCTGTTGTAATAATTTACTTGAGAGGAAAAACATCAATTAGATTGGAGTGAGGTCGTTACCCCTTTTCTTAGAAAACTTTTTTTGTAAAGAGTGCTCCCTGCCTTTATTTGTTTTCATTTTTCTCAAATCGTAGTAATTGTGCTTTCTCTATTCCCTGAAATAGGGTTGAAGTTTCAAAGTTAGTCTCTAGGGCAGTCTTTGCCCTCTGTTTCCTGTTCTCTTTTTCTGTTTGCTCTGTGCCAATGATATTCATCTCAGGCTTATGAATGGTGCTCTTGTGGGACCCCACGATTCTATCCCATGCAAATAGCCATCTTGAATGGGATATTTCCAGTTGTGCGCTTCCTCCTTTTACCGTTCTTATCTTGGTCCTCGTGGACTTCTAAGATTAGATTCTTGGATCTTCGGTATGTAAAGGAACCCCCATCCTCTCAAGCTTGTTGAGCTTAGGGTCGTCCTGATTGCACCTACAAATCTCATTTGTAGCTTTCCTTGAGCTGAGTGGAAGCCATGAAGCTTCAGATTTGTTCAACTGGACTTGTTTCATGACCCTCGAGTTCCATCTCTGGGGTACCCTTGAAATAATTACCCTAAAACTTTCTGCTCTTGATCAAATTTGATTCACTTTCAGCTTCCTCATCAGTTTCTTTATGCTCTCAACAATCTGATTTCTTAGTGAGTTGTTTGTGAACACATGGATTCATTTACATCCGAAGAAATGGAGTTGCAGTCCTAATCTGACTAAACACGTGGATTCATTTTCAGGGCTTTACGTCCACCATAAAGTGGAGAAGACAGTTTCTGACCATTCCCATGTAGATTTGGTTCTCACCATAAAGGTCTCCTTTGGCCACTGTTGAAGCTGTCCAATCCAAAATGGAATGATAACTCTAGTAATTTCGTGGAGCAGATGCATGATAACTCTTCCAATCTGTGGTAGGATTGTCAAACACTAACGGATGAAAAAGAATGCCACCTCAAAGGGCACTGATTACTTGTGCCTATTAAACAGTTGGATTTCCAATTCGTTTCTCATGCCAAATTTGGACATGACTGAAACACAAATTCAGTTTTTGCATACTGATCGTGAAAAGTAATGTTTGACCTTGGTAGCCTTCTTTTTTGAAAAAAACATTTATCTATTAATTTAATGACTAATTAACTCTATCTATTATAATTGGGTCAAAAATCAAAACGAGTTTTAATATCACTTGTTGCGGAATTGATATTGGATTAGAGCAATTAGTGCACTTAATAATTTGAAATTAAAATAATGAAAGTAATTTGAACAGACAAATTTACATGTGAAAGCTCTAAATAAATCCCATAAAAATCACAAATAAAGAAGAAAAATGTCACTATAAGAAAATAATAGGCAAACAACTTTTTGGTAATTTCAGCTGCTTTGTTTTAATTGTAGGGACACAATTTTCTTTACATTCTCAAGCACCCAAGGTTTGCCTTGTGGACAATTACCAAAAGAAAAAAAGAAAAAAAGAAAGGAAAAGGGATTACCTTGTAGAGTTGCCCAAGAAAACTTGTCTTCTACTTCCTCATTCTTTCTGATACTCACCCCGGGGAGCACCTATCCCATCGCTAGCCGCTAATCACTAGTTTTTTTTCCGGTTGTTAAGGTCTTTAATTGATGATTAATATTATTGCTATTAACATAATTTGATACTATTGGATTAAAAAACGATTAAGAGTAATGGAGTAATTCATGCAGCGATTTCATGAAATTTCTCCTAGAATGCCAAACAAATGTTATAATTTCAATCACTAAAATTTACTGGTCAATTCATTGATACGAGATATTAATATAGTTGTGGTGTTCAAAAACTATTATTCAATGCGTTTCTCTGGTCTCAAAAGCCACCAACACTAATGGAATGATTTATGCAGTGATTTCATCAAATGCCACCTAAAAGTCCAATATATGATATACTAGTAATGTATGACTTGAGAATTGAGATCGGAGGAAACTTGAGGAATAAGAACACCACCAAATTCAAACTTCCAAGTCACCTAGTTCAAGCAACCTTCATACATGTCACTTCCAAGAAACTTCTTTCACAAGAAATTCCACTAGCAAATCCCATCAACCAATGGTCACCAATTGATGATTCATGATCTGTACCTAACTCAGTGTATCCTTCATGCAAATTAATCACCTGGAAACGTAATCACATAGCTACCTTTCCCTGATACCTCTGCTCCGATATATAAGTCGATTAGAGTGAATATAAATCGCTTGTCTCTGTCCTTTCTTTCAATTTCAATCATATGCATGCATTATTACTCTTCAATTTCCTACCAAAAACTCTTTTAGCTAATTTTACTGAAAATATTCGTTGTTTTTTAATTAATTTTTAATTTGTACACAATAGTCTAAACCAATCTATATCTTAAAATAGATGTAGTTGTGGATAAAGAGTAGAAAAACTATGGATTCAACTGAGGAATTAGTTATCTAAGATTATGAGGAGTCAAAATTCAAATTTTCCTATGACATTTTCAAGATTCAGAATTTTTAATGCCGAAAACCCCTACTAGTCAATAGTCAAAATCATTGAACTTCACCTATAAATATGCCTCAACACCCTCCCACAGGGCTCCATATCCATTCATTAGAAAGAGATCAGAAAACATTCTTGGTTTAGTACAACTTAATCACATTAAGACTCAGTAATTATGGGGCGTCTCGTCCCGGTATTGATCATCTTTGCTCTTCTTTGTGTTCAACTAAGGTATGGCAGCTCCAGGGTTTTGCAAAGTGAAGAGGAAAAGTTGATGAAGAAAATGAATAATGTTAAGCTGCAGGCACTTCCAAAGGGAGATGTTCCTCCTTCTGGACCATCTGGCTGCACCTACATCCCTGGAAGCGGTAATTCCAACTGCCCCATCGGCGCAAGGCACTTTGCCGGTAGTGCTTTGCCTCGTGCCGCAGCTAATCAGAGGCGCATGATTTCCTTTGGCATCGCCACCAATCAGAAATGAAGTTCATCATTTAAAGGGATACTTCAATTTTGAGTTCCAAAGGCATTAATTTATTCCATCAACTGAATAGGGAAGTTGATGGCTTTCGTCTCAGATAATTTTTTTGTTTGTTTGTTTATTCTTTTTGGATTCTTATATATTTTCATTTTTTTTACCCCTTCATTCTTACATCTCTTAATTTGTAAAAGCATACTGTACATAAAAAGTGTTCATTATATTAGTCTTTGCAATAATATTAAGATGAAATGCATTTGTACAGATATTTCCCTGTTCTTGAATACTTTTTGTTTTGAATCTTTATGTAACAGTAATATATTATCTCAATATCAATAGCGCATCAATCTTTACAAAGAAAAGGTCTTGCCAGTGGAGAATGACTAATTGGGCAGGATATTGACAGTAATTATATATATATATATATATAAAACCAAGTAGAAGAAAACTGAGATTGAACGGCTGACTTGATGCATTATAACTAATCAAGAACTGGTCAAATATAGCATTCTTTCTTCATGTATACATTATCTTGTGTTAGTGATTGATTAAATAATCATGGAACATTTCTGTTCTTCCACACCTATTGAAGAATGTTTCAGCCAAGGAATCAAAAAATGACAGACTCTTGGGGCAGCTTTGAAGAACATATTCATATTTTATTTCGATCCTATGTATGTAAATATAATAAGTTAGTTAGACACTTTATTTACGACAAGTAAGATTGACAAAATAATCTCACTTATTATTTTAAGTGATTATTTTAGTATTTAAATGTATTATAAGACCACTTTGATTAAACAAATCCGGCAAACAAGCAAGAAAATGTAACACAGGCACGTGGAAGGGCTAGATACTTTAATGAGTATAACAATCATTATTTAATTAATTTAGACCATGTAAGTCCGGACTTGAATTGAGAGTCCTTAAAAATCTTCAGTTTGAAGCCTGCTTCCTAATTTCTTGAAGTGTTTCTTTGTGAAAATAATAGTGTTCTAATTAAGAAAAAAAAAAAAAACCACTCTTAAGAATATTCAAAATACTCAAAAGTAGGAACGCTTGAAATGTTCAACCTCGTGATTGTGGATCTTTGCATTTAGTAAATGAACTTCAACATTTCAGTCTAATCGGGGCTTATTTATGAAATGAACTAGTCAACATTAATTTTTTAAAATATTAATTACTGATATGGATTTTTTTGAAATGCAATTAATGTTTTCACTTTTGATTTAATAAAAGAATTAAGGTGAATCTTTAATCTTAAGAAAGTTACCACGTATCATTGTTATTAATATGCTTGGTGATGAAAAATGAGTTATTTAATTCTCCTTCTGTTTGATTAAGAATTATATAAACTAAGTAACTTTTTTAAACCTAATATGCACATATTTATTGTTTATTTATGTTTTTGAAATTATTTTTATTATTTTTCTTTTTCCAATTATTATTCTTCTATTAATATGGGTAATATTGGAAAGAATCAATAAAAAATTCCTATAAAATTGCAAAATCAATATTTGGACAACACAAAAATTATCTAACGACTTGTATTTTGAGAAGTATGAAATATAAAATCTCTTAAATTCATAAGATTGCTTTTGAAACTTTAAATAAAAAATACTATATTTATTTTAGAAAAATAATTATTTAATTTTAAATATTTCAAAACAAAAATATAAACATTCAATTCTCAACACAAAAGTAATAGAGCTTAATTTATAGTGAAAAAAGAAGAAAACATTGAAGTGCTCCACAATTTCATGATAATATCAAATCATTACATAGTAGGAAACTTATAGCATGAATTAGAATTTGAGGCCGAATATAGCTAGTTTTCCCAAGTCTTCAAAATGGCTCATCATTATCCCAAGAGAAGATAAGTTTAACTATATACTACATATTATTTACCTAGGTTGATAATTTTCTTAGATTCTATTTTAGATATCAACATAGAAGTCAAATTTAATGTGTAGATGCATATGAAGTCAACATATCAATATGACTTCCATCTATTTTAAATCTTTTGGTACGGAAGGGAAAAAATGAGCACAAAGATTTTTACTGCTTTGAAACATTTTACTTTCACCAAGAGATTCGTTTTAGGCTGCAACCTATTTTTTTTGTCTTTACTTTTGTTTTCTTTAGTGCTGAAAATTACATATTGTTGAAAATATGTTACACAAAAAAGATTTCATTGAACCATATTAAGAATATAAGAAAAAGTATTTGGTGAAAATGTCTATATTTGGCTTACTCCTCAAAACATTTTTTTACATTTTCATAAAAATATATTTCAAAATGTACATGAGTCTAGCTTAATTACATACACAACCCTTTTTCATACATTTTAATTAAAATTACAATCCCCAATAATTTATTAATAATATTTTATACATTTTATAATATTATCAATGATGTGGAACAAAAAAAATATCAATCAACTTTCAATTTAAATAAAAAAATTCTTATTCAATCATAACTTTATTTCAAAACAAAATAAAAAACACTTTTAAAATTCAATTCAAATGTACGCTTTCAAATTTTTATCTGTAGTTTAATTCCTTCGTGTGTTTCTCCAAAAGGAAAAAAAAAGTGCTTGATTAAAAATGAAAAAGAAAAGGAGTATATGAATGGCATAATATTTTTTTCAGGTGCTTTGGTAAACAAAATCACATATTTTACTAATTAGGTTAATAAAGTTTTTATTGAAAATACTTATTCTAGTAGTAAAAAATAATTTGCCTGACATTGTTCAAGGTAAGCCTCGTTATAATCTTTGAGCTTATACATTTGTTAAGACCTCAATACATTATGCACTTCTAGGCTCATATGGAATTTTTTATGAGTAATTTTTAATAATGTGGATTAATATAAACATTTAGCTGTGATTAATGAGGTAATTGATTTTAATCTTTTGTCTTTTACTCTTCGAGTTTTGAGTTAGTTGAGTAATTTTTTAACTTGATCATCGGAGTTGTAGAGGATTTTTTGCTACATCAGCCAGCTTTATTACATGTAGATATCACATTGCATTTTCATTCTTTATAGGCACCTCTCTCAAATTGAAGAGAAGAGTCAATTTTGACTAAAAGGTCAACAAAGCTTTTATTTAAAGTAATTGATATAATTCGCCAATAAAGTTTGATCTTTTCACAATAGAGTTTCTAATATTTTTTTCTAATTATTAAATCCTTAACATTTTGCATTTTGGCATATTAGGTCAATTTGGACAGAATTCATTTAAATTGGTTAAGTCAACAATTTTTTTAAGTGGTCAACCCTAAGGGGTATTTTAAGTAATTTACTTTTATTTTTTTAAAAAATTCCAATCTTAAGAAAAAAAAGATAGAAAATAAACAAAAAAAGCTTTGTTACAACACAATTTCTCTATTTTTTCTTTTCCTTCTTCCTCTCTTCTTCTTCATCTTCTCAACCAATATTACATAAAAAGAAGCCCCCCAAATTTATTTACAGAAATAAAAAGAAGAAGAAAGAGAAAGAGGAAAAGAAGAAGAAGGTGGGGGTTCTTGATTTGCACAAAGGAAGAAAAAGAAAAACAGGAGAAATTTTGTGTTGTAACACTGCATTTTTTATTTTTTTTAAGATTAGGATTTTTGTCTTTTTTTTCTCTTAAAAAAAAAAATTGTTATTAAAAAAAAGTAACAATAAATTACTTAAAATACCTCTTAGGGGACTTAAAAAAATGTTGATCTAACCAATTTGGATGGATTTCATCTAATTTGATCCAATTTGGATAAATTTCGTCCAAATTGACTAAATACGTCAACATGTAAAGCAATCGGAATCCAATAATTGAAAAAAAAATCATCTGGGGCTCTAATTAAATTGTAAAAAGATCAAACGTTATGAGTAAATTGCGTCAATTACCCTTTTTATTTATTTAAATGTTTGAAAATCATGGGGCTTGACCCGAATGATAATCACATTAAGGCTGCCTGCAGTGTGATTTATTTACTTACGCAGGAATGTTCCCGTTCTCAATCAAGTTTGATTGATGGGTTTGAGTTAATGATTTTGAAGGGGTAAAGGAGTTCCGGCTACATCAGTCATCTTTATTACATAAATCACAGTTTCATTCTTTTTCACACGTACCTTTCTCAAATGCAAGAAAGCGTCAAGTTTGACTACGAGGTCAACAAAGATTTATTCAAATGTTTAAAAAGCATGGGACTAGCTTGATCCGAATAGCAGTCACACTAAGGGTTGGCTCTGTCTGATTGTTTACATACTTGAGAAGTTTCCTGTTCTTCGTGACACTAATTTTCTATTACCAAACTTTGATAATTCAAAGAAATTCATCCACGTTTATCATCAAGATTGCGTTATAGATGTAGTTTAATGGACTATTTTTTGTTTTATTTCTTTTTAGAGGATGGTTTGAATGAATCTAATGAGTCGGGGAAAGTACTTTAGAGAGTTTCATTAGATTATAGTCTCATTTACAAATATCACACTAAACACTATATTACTTATATGGATTTAGGTATTTGTTTATACGGACAGAGTGTTACTTGAAAAATTATTGATCAAAACTTAAAGACTGACATCGTTTTAACATTTAAAGATTAAAGAAAAGCTAAAGGCACAAAATCATTTTGAAAATGCGTTAATATGTATGCTTGTAGTTTGACATTAAGTTAAAATTGTTTTTTCTTCCATTCATAACGTGAACTTCAGCATTAGTATTACTTATAATCAATCTTTTTCTTCTTTTCTTTTTTTTTTTTTGAAGAAAACTTATTATCAAACTTATGCATTTTTTTTTCTCCTTTTTGAAGTCATGTTTGCACGTTGAATTAGTTTTAAAACATTTGTCTACGTACGTATAATTTATCGAGTTAAGAAATATTTTATGCTTAACAAATTAAGGGATCCAAATTACAGATTAGGTATGTACTTGAATCACTGGCAAGAAATTGATCTAGAGGATTTAAATAAAACCAAAAGATTACAGAACAATACTAAGAGACCAAAGAATAAAGTAGATCACTATCTTTTCAGAAACTTTAATAAGAACTATTTGTATCTTTTTCCACTAATACAGGGAAAATTTTTAAAAATGTAAGTACACTTCTCTTGACAGCTTCACCATATTGATTCTGGAGTTGCTTCAAGATTTATTACCAGGTCATTAGACGGTTTGAGGTAAATGTAAGAACCCAATTACCAGCAAAGTTCTTGCCTAGAATGCAGTTCCCTGAACCGCCACTGCCGGGAATATAAGTGCAATGGGAAGGACCGGACGGCGGTACCGGACCCCTTGGCAGAGACTCCAAATTCAGAGGTCTGATGGCTTCTGCCATTATGAAAATAATTGACAAAACTAAAGCAAACATGAGGAGTCTAGTTTTGAAAGGCATTTTCTTCCTCAAGCTTGAAGAAGAAAATATTGATAATGGAAAATAAAAGAAGTTGGTAAGTATGTATTTATAGTTAAATTTTTGTTTTTGTTTTCTACAATTGAGGAATAATATCTTTGGCTTGTCTCTAATGCGTCGTGGGATATTGATTTTGACCTAGTCATGAACACTATTCTTGAATTTGAACTTTGAACAGAAATTTTCAATTTATTTTTCTAACTGAAAAGGCAAGGGCTTTGAATCCAAAGAGCCTGCTAATATTGAAGAGATCAAAGAATGTGAGTTGATTTATTTGTGATATCAAATAAGACGACCTATTTTTGTTTTCGAAGTAAATTTCCACTATTATAAGGGAAAAGGAAAAGGTAACATAAATTTCGAATATCAAATTTAAAATTGAAAAATTCTAAGGCAAAGAGCGATTACGAATTGAGTTAGATTACACTGTAATCATACGGTCCAAATTCCATATCCATATTTCTTAAAGAAAGGAAAAAGGAAAAATAGAAACAAATAATTAATTTAAATAAACAAATTCCTCTTTGATCTTTATAGATTACATATTTTTTTAAAAGTTATACTTTATATAATTCAAAATTAAATGTTCACGTTTATATTTATATATATTCAGAATTAATTTTTTTAATATAAAATAAACATATTTAGCAATTAGAAATCCTATTAATTAAAAATAACAACCAACTTTATTTTAACAAATTTATATTTCATTAATTTATATAATTTCATCATTAATCATATTATAATTATAATAGTCACAGTAACTTTTTAAAATAAAAAATTCTAGATAATTTTTGTATTAAATTAAAAGTTTTGGAATGGAGGAAGTATTACACTTATTATTATTATTATTTTAAAAAGATATGATTAGTTATATGGCGCACGGAAATGGAGTACACGTAAGAATTGCATCGGGAAACAATGGCAAGGTTATTTATCGTTATATGGGTGGAGAGATTAATTAATTGATTTGCTTCGAGGACAATTTTCCAAAAAACTATTGACTAAATAAAAAATTAGAAGCGTGGCGTGAGAAACTAAGACGAGAAACAATTTTTTTTTTTTTTTGCAAGATGAGAAACAATTCAACAAGTTGAAAGCTGAACAAAACATTTTGGATTAAACTAATTAAAGCAATGGAAATTTGAGTCGAGGTAACATTAGCTAATTCACATTTTCAGCAAATACGCAAGATCTGGATGTATACTCAAAGTAAAATACGTATGCATTTTGTAGTTGCTAAGTTACAAAATTTAATTTTTTATCATTCGTATTTTTTTATAAGATGCATTAATTAAACTCTATTGTCTCTAATTATAAGATATTTTATTATTTTTTAGAATTATTGTGTATATTCTATTTTTCAATTTACTCTTACTTTATTGAGAGAGAAAAAATAATTATTTTTCAAAAAAAAAACTAAAATAAATAAATATATAATAAGAAGTAAAATAATTTCTTAATTTATGTGAAATTATTTAAAACATTTTATAAAAAGGAAGAATTGAATGACTTTTGGGCATAATAACTCAATGGTACATATAGAAAAACATAGCCAAAAGCAAACCCTTGAATAACATAACATAAATCAAACATGAAATTACACTCACGAGAAGACATAAGTATAGAAAATCATAACACCAAAAACACCCTTGGATTCAATTTATAAGAAATTATGGGAATGAAATCCATAATATTGGAAATGTCCCGATAATTATGCTCGTGAATGATCAACCAACCCTAGGCTCTCTGGTCACAAAACTTTTGTCGTGATCAACAAATACCCGAACCCTATCACAGCGGAAATCTGTTGAAATGAAGCTTCCTTCTTCTACAATGAGGGCATTCACATTCTTGTTTTCACTCTCAATAATCTGGGCAGCTACCACACCAGACATGCCCATCAGCTCTGGCCATGAAGTCTTTTGCTGACCTGCCAATATGTATAGAGTATATATGAACATGTATATATGGGGGAAATAAAAGAGTTTACTCTATCTTTACCAAATTGCATATAGTAATAGGACTGCCCATCTTGAGGAAATATATAGTGACATTGCACATTGAGGACTATCATTCTTTTTTTATTTGTTTTTGTGGTGGGGGGGGGGGTGGGTTTGGCAAAAGAACTGCACATAGATAGAAGCTTACCTGGGCAAGACATTGTGGATTGAAATGTTTAGTTTTGATGCTCTTATGCTATTGTTGTTTGATATTGTTTTTTGGTAAGAGTGAAATATGAGGTATTTATAGGTAAAGAAGAGAATATGAAAAGGAAATTCATATAAAAATATGGATGGAAAAGGTAGGGAAATTTGTCGCATATCATATGATGGTAAATATTAGGACTGCATAATAAGATAATTGGAGACTTGGAGTTGGTACAATTGGCGCAAGGACACTGATGTACCTTCTCATTTTGTCATCTTACTTATGTATTAGTCCTTTTGTCCTTAATTGTTTCGACCAGCACAATATCTTATTTTAAATATATAAGTTGTTTTACCATAATTATCAACACAGTACATTTTTCAATATTACCCTCTATTTAATTTTCTTTTTTTTTTTAAAAAAAAGAAGAGCGAGAATTGTAGTTATAAGTGGGAGATGAAAAATTAAATTTAAGAATATTTTATGTATAACATATTCACATTTAAAGATCCTTAATATATATGCAAAATGTTAAAACGAATTATATTTATGAATAGAGAATATATGTTTTGAGATAAAGTCTAGAAACATTAATATATTATTAATTGATTAATGTAAGAGAAAGAACTAAGTTATAGAGAGCTTGGTAAATCTTTGTATTTTTATTTTTAAATTCTCTATATATCATGTCATAAGTTTTAAATTTCGTGTATAGTTCAGTCTGATAAGTTGTTGTAGATAAAGGACATGGAAGTGAAGAAATCCAAAATATAATACTCTCTCTGTTCACAAAGAGAGCATACTATTTCATTTTTAATTTTTTTTAAATAGTTCACTTTCTATATAAATCTCATATTTAATTTTTTCATTTTCACATTTGCCCTAATTACTACTCCTTGTTATCAATCACAAATTATTTTATGTTGAATTCAGACATTGAAACTAAACCATAAAGCAATTGAGAAACAAGTCCCTAGAACTAACTATTAATATTCATCTACAAATTTGCTTGAAATTGCAATTCTAAGGAAAAACTATTAGTTTGTTTGTTTTTTAATAATTTAAATAATTAAGGATTAGTAAGAGTATTTATAGAAAAATGTATATAAAATTTAAATTTCACTAAATTAATCGTAATTTTTTAATATGTATGAAAAAAATTATGTGACTATATATTCCCATTGGAAATGGTCCAATCTTTAAACTTCCCATTATATTGATGCTTGTCATTTGCTTTGGACACAAGAAAAGATAAGGTTCAAGGCCGGCCACAGATTCAGCTATATTCTTCAGATACATTGTTAAGAATAAAACAACCTATATTCTTCAGAAACTTTGTTAAGAAACTGCATTCTTGCAGCAGGTAAGAAGAAACAAATGACATATTGGATTAAGTGATTCATGTAATGAGAACAAACGACATATTGAATATACATTCAAGAACATTGACGTTGTAATAATGATCAATTGATGATAATTATTTCTATAGCTAGATTAATTAATTAGTTATTCGTAGGAATTTGGTCTAATCTCATCCGCTTTAAGATCCATCTTTTCTTCTACTCACTTCACCTTCCTTGTATTCATTCTCTCGATCCTAAAAGAAATTTTAAGAAATTAAACAATAATAAATTGATGTTCGATCGGAATTAGCATTGGAGGACTGCCAGACATTTTATTTCACCTACATCCCACTCTCAGGAGGAGACAAAAGGAGATCATTAAAGCTAAATGATTTAATCATATCTTTTTTTTTTATTATTTTAAAAAGATTTAACCATATCTTTTAGAAACCAAAGATGTATGGATTCTTTTGACTCTGTCGTAGAGGACAAATAAACATGTCATAGTGGTTAATTATTTAATGGAAATAACACCTGCTTAATGTATGCGGTTCGTGAAAATCATGTTCACTTGAACAATTTTCTTAAATTTCTCTCTTGACCCGCCAATCAAGAATTCCCGGATTAAGTTGGGTCAAAAGAAATCCATTTCAATTAAGTTATTGAAATACAATTGAAATAAAAAGACATTATCCTTTTTTTTTTCTAATTTTATTTTTGCACCTAAAAATTGCCTGGATCCATGAAGTAAAGCCTACTGTTTTATGGATCAAATAGAGGCAACAATTTTATGAATCGTGTTATAGTAAAGCCCACTGGTTAATGAGTTCTTTTTTTTATTTTTCTTTCTTTTGAATCTATTGGATCTTAAGGAGTTGGTACTCATTAAAAATTGGGATGGTTGCAGATTTTCTGCCATGTGTTTTATTTAATATGTTTGACATTTTATTTTTGTTGAGCTTGTGTATATCTTATTAAGACAATTGTGTGAGTTATGTGCCTTATTACAAGATTTAGATTAATGAGAGACATATTCTTATTATATAAATTTTAAAAAATAGAGGCATGAAATACATGTTCATGTTCTTCAAGCGTGACTAACATGTTTCTTGAAATATGTGAAAAAGTGTGATGGACTTGTTGAAAAAAATATAACTAACATCTACAAGAAATATCAGCATTACAAGGGAGAGATTCAACAAGTTGAAAGCTGAGCAAAACATTTTGGATTAAACTAATTAAAGCAATGGAAATTTGAGTCGAGGTAACATTAGCTAATTCACATTTTCAGCAACTACGTATGCATTTCGTAGTTGCTAAGTTATAGAATTTAATTTTTTATCATTCGTATTTTTTTATAAGATGTATTAATTAAACTCTATTGTCTCTCATTATAAGATATTTTGTTATTTCTAAATTTACTATTACTTTATTGAAATAGAAAAAAAGAAAACAAATAATCATTTTTTCAAGAAAGACTAAAATAAATAAGAATATAATAAGAAGTAAAATAATTTCTTGATTTGTATAAAATTATTTAAAATATTTTATAAAAAGGAACTGAGGGAATATTGAATGACTTTTGGGCATAATAAGTCAATGGTACATAAAAAACATAGCCAAAAACAAACCCTTGGATAACGTAACATAAATCAAACATGAAATTACACTCACCAGAAAACAAAGTATAGAAAATCATAACACGAAAATTTATTAGAAATTATGGGAATGAAATCCATAATATTGGAAATGTCCGGATAATTATACTCGTGAATGATCAACCAACCCTAGGCTCTCTGGTCACAAAACTTTTGTCGTGATCAACAAATACCCGAACCCTATCACAGCGGAAATCTGTTGAAATGAAGCTTCCTTCTTCTACAATGAGGGCATTCACATTCTTGTTTTCACTCTCAATAATCTGGGCAGCTACCACACCAGACATGCCCATCAGCTCTGGCCATGAAGTCTTTTGCTGACCTGCCAATATGTATAGAGTATATGAACATGTATATTTGGGGGAAATAAAAGAGTTTACTCTATCTTTACCAAATTGCATATAGTAATAGGACTACTATCCATCCTGAGGAAATATATAGTGACATTGCACATTGAGGACTATCATTCTTTTTTCTTTTCTTTTTTTTTTGTGGGGGGGGGGGGGTGGCGTGGGGTGGCAAAAGAACTGCATATAGATAGAAGCTTACCTGGGCAAGACATTGTGGATTGAAATGTTTAGTTTCGATGCTCTTATGCTATTGTTGTTTGATGTTGCTTTTTGGTAAGAGTGAAATATGAGGTATTTATAGGTAAAGAAAAGAATATGAAAAGGAAATTCATATAAAAATATGGATGGAAAAGCTTGGGAAATTTGTCGCATATCATATGATGGTAAATATTAGGACTGCATAATAAGATAATTGGAGACTTGGAGTTGGTACAATTGGCGCAAGGACACTGATGTACCTTCTCATTTTGTCATCTTACTTATGCATTATTCCTTTTGTCCTTAATTGTTTCCACCTGCACAATATCTTATTTCTAAATATATAAGTTGTTTTACCATAATTATCAACATAGTACATTTTCATTATTACTCTATGTTTAATTTTTTTTTTTTAAAAAAGAAGAGTGAGAATTGTAGTTATAAGTGGGAGATGAAAAATTAAATTTAAGAATATTTTATGTATAACATATTCATATTTAAAGATCCTTAATATATACACAAAATGTTAAAACGACTTATATTTATGAATAAAGAATATATGTTTTGAGATAAAGCTGAGAAACATTAATGTATTATTAATTGATTAATGTAAGAGAAAGAACTAAGTAATAGAGAGATTCGTAAATCCTTTTTTTATTTTAAAATACTCTATATATCATGTTATAAGTTTTAAATTTCATGTATAGTTTAGATAAGTTGTTGTAGAGAAAGGAAATGGAAGTGAAGAAATCCAAAATATAATACTCCCTCTCTTTCACAAAGATAGTCTACTATTCCATTTTTAATCTTTAAAAAAAATAGTCAACTTTCTATATAAATCTCATATTTAATTTTTTTATTTCTACATTTACTCTAATTACTACTCCTTGTTATTAATCACAAATCATTTTATGTTGAATTCACGAATTGAAATTAAACCATTAAGCAATTGAGAAACAAATCACTAGAACTAACCATTAATATTCAACCAGAAATTGTAATTCTAAGGAAAAACTATTAGTTTGCTTGTTTTTTAATAATTTAAATAATTAAGGATCAATAAGAGTATATATAAAAAAATATATTAAAAAATTTAGATCTCATTAAATTAAACGTCATTTCTTAATATATATTAAAAAAATTAAATCACTATCTTTGTGGGACACGATAATAAAACAATCCAAACAACATTGGAAATTGTCAAATCTTCAAACTTCCCATTATATTGATGCTTGTCATTTGCTTTGGACACAAGAAAAGATAAGGTTCAAGACTGGCCATAGATTCAGCTATATTCTTCAGATACATATATATAAAAAAAAAACAGCCTATATTTTTCAGAAACCTTGTTAAGAAACTGCACTCTTGCAGCAGGTAAGAAGAAACAAAAGAAATCTCTATAATGTGTATAGGATTAAGTGATTCATGGTCAGATTTGTGGAATAATTGTTCCATCATATTTTTTTTACTTGAAATTCCATCTAATTCCTTTGAATTTCATTAAAACTAGAATTTCATTAAAATCCATGAACTTTTGAGGACACTAGAATCTTATGAAATTTATTAAATTTCATATTGAGAACTTTGGATTTTGATGTATTATGTAGAATTCTAAATTGAGGATGTCTGAAATGTTATAAAATTTTAAATTCTATCAAATTATATAATGAGGACACTTCCTTAATTTCGCACATTTTTATATTGTGATATTCTACTAAAAAAAAATACTCTATTACCAACGTAAATTATCGAGCCAAGCCAAAAGTTTTAAAGCACTCTTTTAATATGTATTATTAAAAATAAAATTTGGCCTGGCTCCCAGCCAAAAGTCATCTCATGGTGAAGGATTGCTTGGAATTGCTATATAAAATAACTTTTTAATTCGTCTAATCAATGTGAGATTTAAAATGTATTATAATAAAATTGAAGCCTCTCTTATTGAATCATACAAAGTACATATAATCACAAGGAGAAGAAATATATCTCCCCTTTCATTTATTTTACATAGAGGCATCTTCAAGCATACTATATATTATTCTTGCATATGTATATGAAGTCTCCAGCTTCCCAGCAACATTTCACTAACCGATCGCCGGAACTCTGGTGATAACATTGTAGTTATCAACGTAAACACGAACCCTATCGCAACGGAAATCTCCAGTTACAATCGATCCTTCAAGAACAAGATTAGCAGTCACCAATGGGTTTTCCTTTTCAATTATGTGTATAGCTTTATCTCCTCTTGTTCCAACAAGTTCAGGCCATGAGCTCTTACCTATAATTGACAAACAAAACAAGAAGTTAGTTCTTGTCATGTGAGTAATTGCTTGAACCTATATTGAACTAGTCTACATTAATAATAATAATAATAATAATAATAATAATACAACTTCCATTCAAAATTTAGTATTCACATTTGAGGTAATACAAAAATTAAATAGAGTCCTTAAATTTACAAAGTTATCATATCCTTGTTATTGTTGTACTTAATAAAGGGACAATATGAGTAAATGACATGTAATTCAGTTAAATTAAAGAATTTTTAATTGAAACTTAATGGATAATATATTTATTTTAAACAAATAAATATTTAATTTCAAACATTTTTGTTTTTGAAAAGCATGATATATTATTCAAGGAAGCCAAAGCTCCACAAAAAATGCAACCCAAGCCAGGTGTAGATAAAGTACATGGGACAAGCATACAACATCATTCTGCTAAATAAAAAGAAATGTGATCTAAAATAGAAATGTACTATGTTATGAAACTAATATGAAACTAAAACTAATTATACATTACCTGGGCAATCAGAAGCCATATTTCTTGCTATGCGTGTTTGTGATTTTCTTATATCTATTTCTTTTTATGATTGATTCAAGAGTTAACCAAATGAACTATTTATAGGCAGCATTCTGAAGTTAACTTGTACCAGATGGTTTTTAATTTTGACTAATATGCAAATATAAGATATTTGGCAACATATATTAGTCTGCGCTGATCATTGTAGAAAATTTCCGTAGCCATCAATAATCTTTGGAAGGTCAGAGCAATTTTGGATCAACAAGGGCTGCATCTTTTACACACAAAATTTTGAAATTAAGTGCCATTGATGAACGTGGCAAAGCTTGTTCTTCAATCAATCTTTTGTATAAAAATGACGGACATTTTCTCGTATCAATCAATCCACGTAATATGGTTCTGATCAAAGACCATGTTTTGTGTAGTTTGAATTCTAATTTTATCATGAATATGGTTATGGACTACGTTTCTTAGTCGTCATGCATTCACATCATAAATGGATAAGAATAAAGAACTGTATTCAAGAATGACCACTTCAGTTGTAAATCCCTCCTTGTCTAATACTCATTCTCATCTCCTTGCGGATGAGGTGATTTTATCCCTCACATATCAAGAAAATCTAAGCATACTAAAACAGTTCTTTCTCGTTCCAAAAATGGGGTTTAATTTACTTTGTATATTTCTTTGGTTGTTTAAGACAACGAGTTCATTCTCAATTTCTTTTCTTTTTTTTTGAAAGGCAGTTAATTATCATTTTTATGAGGTAAGACGTCAGATTCCCTCGTTATTTTTATTCAAGATCTTAATAAACATTAGAAAAAACTTTGAAAATCAAAAAGTAATGAACTAATTAACTACCTATTATTAACAAAAATTATTTATTTTAAAATAGTAAGAATGATTATTAAGCAATTGATCTATATATGTTGCCCGAATGAAAAATAATGCATGCATCATTTGCATGTAAAAATAAAATAAAATAAAAATTGTTTCACCGGTTAGTAGATAAATTTATTGGAATTTATTTTCACTTTTTTTCCTAATAAAAAACAATTGATATCATAACATAATCCATGTAAAGGTTACTAACAACCATCCATAACCGAAATAAAAAAATACCTTTAATGATTTGTAGTATGTAAATATTTTATTTTTCTTTTTTTTTTGAAAAGCAAGGATATATTAATAAAGAAACCCAATACATGGAGCAGTCAGAAGCTGCAGGGAGACAGCCAAGCTGTCGGCTAAACAAAACAAAAACTACAACAGAGGCCCAAAAAAATCATGGTGGTTTCCAGTAAGGTGGAGAAACAGTGTAATGTAAAATAAATCTTTAGGATAAGATGATAAGACATTACATTTCTCATATATATCTATTCATCGAAAGGCTATATTTTATAGACCATTGTACAGCCTATAATATGTTGGATTCTTTCTTTAATTGTACTCCTTTTTGTCCTGTGAAAACTCCTACTAATTATGTGATTTTTAATTAAGATCACTTCACCAATACAGAAAATGGAACCTTCTTTTAAATCATTCCCCAATTTATCAACATTTTAGTAATAAAAAAAACAACTAATACTACCTCTGACTTTTTTTTAGGGGAAAATTAAAATATTATTAAGATGAAACAGCCAAAACAGCTAGATTTAGATAAGAAGAAAATTCTGAATACCATTCTAGAGGAAATGACACATATAAACCAAGTTTTGCTGAACAATGATCATTTTCCAACATTGTAACAAAAGTAACATGACAAAGCTATTGAAAATTGTAATTAATTAAGAAGACTCTTAAATATGGATGCATAATAATTAGGATTGCTCATTGAAATACTTTCTTTTTTTTTCTCTTGCTGCCCACTTTTTAACAAAACAAGGTTGGATTAAGCAAGTTAAAAGTTTTTGTTAACAAACATATATTTTCAGGGCAAATTTGGAAAGGTAAATAAATGAAGGGCTTCATTTTGATATCTCCTTAATTTGAGAGATCTCTTTTAAAAGCCTATAATGCATAAAAAAAACGTATTATTGTGGCTGTATATACAATGTGAAAGTTCTACTAGTCATTTATATAAACTTTTCTTGATATACATTACCCAAATAATGATGTTCCTGATAGGGATGACAATGGTCCGAGCAGGTTCGGGGATCCAAACCTCGTCCCTGACCCTTCCCATCCTTGCTTTAAATGCATCGGAAATCTCTCTCCCATGGACATGAAATCGACTACATCCTTTCCACATCCTTGTCATTTCCTGCTTTAATTTTTTTTTTATAAAAATCTAAAAATATAAATATCTAATTACACATATATCTATTTTATATATCTAATGAAAAGATAGATTTTTAATATATAAAAATAATTATATAAGTGTGTATAAGAATAAGACCAATAATATATATAATGTATAATTATTAAAAAACTATTATATGTGTAGGGGTGAGCGGGACCCAAGAAGAAATCAATTCCCATTCTAATCCATATTCATGTTTATTCTCACTTTTTAATTTATTTGTGTTGATCGTTATTTAAATCGGATAATTCTCATAATATTATTACCCGTCAAAAAGAAAAACAAACTGAAAAAAGAAAGGATAACTGAAGCCACCCTTATTTATAGTATATAAAGTACATATATATGGCCAGACTTTTTATTTTCAGATTCATCACAAATGCTGAACTAACTAATTACAATTAAAACAGAATAATTATGATCAGCAGCTTCTAGTTCCAGCACAGGCCTCTAACCGATCATCGGAACCCTTACGACTTTATTCTTGTCATTGATCCAGATTCGAACCCTATCACACCTGAAATCTTCTGTCACAACTGTTCCTTCTGGAACAAGAACAGCAGTCACCAAATGGTTTTCCTTCTCAACAATAATTACAGATCTATCCCCTTTTGTTCCAAGGAGTTCAGGCCACAAATTCTTGCCTATAATCAGAGAAAATACATAGTTAGCTGAATCAAGCACTACCGGGCTCGGATGAAAATTGTCTCTAGCTAGTTGAAATAACAGCAATAAAAATGCTTGATTCGTACTTAAACACAAGTCATTTTAAGTATAATATATTCATATTTAGTCATCTTTTAATAAATTCGTCCACTTATATTTATGTAATGAAAGGAGTACATCAAACACGTGTATACAAATACTAGACAACGGGACATTACTACATCACATTGAACTATTCAAAACCAAGCTTTAGTAAATTACCTGGACATATTGATGCCATCTTCTTTCTTGTATTGTATTTCTCGTCTCTTCTCTTCTTGTGTTCTTTTTGGCTTTGTGATTGATGGTGATCAAGTGGGGTGCATTTTATAGGCGGTTTTAGGATGATAACTTGTACCGTGAGATGGTTTTAAAGCGGAAAAGTATGCTTTGGCGACAGTTTCATATGGCCTAGGATCTTTATTCTTGGCTAGAAGACAATTAAAGATGGGATATAAACCATTGCTGCGTGCGTTTAAAGAAACAGTTGCTAAAAAGTATCTTTCCTTTAAGAAAAGGTAAACAAATTTGAATTTTGTTATAAAGTTGGCACAGTGATCTGTTAGAACGGATGAACCTTTTGTGCTTATTATTCCTTTAAATTATACTCCTTTGTCCGAATTTGGTTGTCTCACTTTGTACAAAAAAAGAGCATTCATGCTGGCGCATATGCACTATAAATGTTCTTGTTAAAGTCAGAAATGCTTTTGCCCATCATTCATCAACAATTAGAAAAGAAAAAAAAAAGGGTAAAGAAAAACAGAAAGAAATCAATGAAGTATTGTTTGAGTGTTAAAATGAAGCTGATGCCTATCAAGTACAAGGTATGTTTCCACTATAATCATTACATACACAAGACATGGTTATATATTATTTTTTAAAAAAGGAAATAATGTTACTTAAGAATTAGACACATAATCATGTATTATCGTTTATGAGATATATAATACGAATTTTTAAGTCACTAAATTTTTTTTTCCATAAGTCTATAGTACTCTTGGGCAATGGATGTGACACGGTCACTCACTCGTGATGGGATTACCAACAAACAATAAATGTATATAAATTTTATGAATTAATAGGATGATAAATATTTGTAAAAACAAATTTATTTTTTGAGAAGTGTTTGAAAACAGGGTATCATTTTTTTAATCTAATATGTCTGTATGAAGGCCGCATCTCTGTTATTATCTAGGTAGTTCATGAAACAAGAATTCACTCTCTGCCTAAAAATAAGTGTGATCATTTTTTTCCCCAAACTTAACCCTTATTTCAAACTACCTCTATCTTGATTTTTTTTTAAAGAATACCAATGCATATATTAAATTTTCATTATCCAATATAACTTTGGATCTTTTAAAAAAATATTTTTAAAAATGAAAAGTCAAAGAAAAATTAAAGAGAGTTGTGTGGCTTTGCAAAAAAAGAAAAGAAAAAATTAAATGGAGGGTATATTGTATGCATGAAAATAATACTATAATCACGGCTAATTTTATGCTGAAGGAAGATTTGAAAACGTGGACTTTTCAAATGATTCATTAATCACCGTTAAACTTGTTTGACTTCCGTTAGCTTTGCTGCTAAGTTGATCAGTAATTTGAGCATTTTTGTATCGTCACCATAAGTAACTCCAAGAATAATACATAAAAAGAGAGTAGTCTTGCTGGTGCATATACAAAACTCCCTCCGATTGAAAATAGTTGCTGAATTATTATTATTATTTCAATTTAGCTCTTAATTTTGTAAATTAATAGTGTAATAATTACTTCTATTCCAATTTTTCTCTTGTTCAAGATTAATTCAAATATGAGGAAAGATGAGAGAGAAAATGAATTAAGAAAGAGAATAAGACAAATTAGTGTATTATCAATTTTGAAGCATAAGATATTTTAATCATTTTAATTTAGAGTTTTAATAATTTAAAATTCTTGTACATTGTGATGACACATCTATCTCAAATCGGAGAAAGTACAAACGTTCTTAAAATCGTACTTCTGCGCACGATTTCTCAACAATTAGAAAAATGAGAAAGACGAATAGGAAAAAGCCAATAAAGTCTTGTTCAAGGGGCAAATGTTGATGCCTCATTACAAAAATATTCGGATAACTCTTAGGTTAATCTGATTTTCATTGGTTAGTATAAAAACAAAAACTGAGAAATTAAGAAAGGATAACTGAAGTCACTTTTATTTGAAGATTATGAGTACATATGGCTGAGAAGTCTTAGACTTCTATTTATTTAAGTTTTATTAGACAGCTTTCTCAAGATAATACTCATACAACGAACAACATGATGATGATGATCAGAAGCTTCTAGTCGTCCAGCAGAGACCTCTTTAACCAATCATCGGAACCCTCACGATAATATTTTTGTTGTTAATCCAGACACGAACCCGATCACATCGGAAATCTGTAGTTGCCAATGATCCTTCAGGAACAAGATTAGCACTCACCTCATGGTTTTCCTTCTCAATGATCATTATAGCTCTATCACCTTTAGTTCCAAGAAGTTCAGGCCATGAATTCTTACCTATGTAATCAAGAAACATTAAAAAAAAAAAAAAACCCTTGCTAGACCACTCTGGATCCAAATCCTTTCCAGTTAACAATAGCAAATATATATGTATATATATATATATATATATATATATATGTGCGTGTGTGTCTATGTCTATGTATATGTATGTGTGTATGTATATGTATGGTGTGTGTGTGTATCAAACAGCTACACACAGATAAGGACCAGGTAGAGTGTTACTGATTACCTGCACATCTTGCCATCTTCTTGATATTGGATATGCTCCCTTCTTGGTTTCTTGTTTGTTGTTGCTGTTATTAATCACAATTTGTGTAGAGAACAAATGTAAATTTATAGGCAGGGTGGGGATGATAACTGGTATCATGAGATCATTTTTCTTTGACTAATGTGCAAGAGTACAAAGACTTGAATCCATATTGACGGCAGTTTCACATTGCTAGATTTTTAGTGAAAATCCTAAAATAACTAAATTGGAATTTTACAATTGTGATAGTTACAATTATGCCTTTCTTTATTATTTTTTTGCGCTGAATATATTGATCTATTATTTCTAATACTTGGTATCAATCACATCTCCCCTGATTTATATTAGTGATACGATGTTATTGTCATTATATATTAGTAACTTAGTCAGATGATATAAATGTGTTCTTTCTCATAAGAAAAAGCAAAATTGTATTCAAGTTTACAGATAGATAAATAAGTTTGGGAAATATATACTTTTCAATGTTTGGGAAAATATCACGTGGATTCCTACTAGTAGTGTGATGTGTAATGTCAAAGCCAAATCTTATTATCTCTCTACATTTTGTGGGGCAAGAAATTATCAGATGACGACAGTGACTTTTGAAATTTAGAGTGATTCTCATTGATTCTTGTCTGTAAATTTGTTGATTAGCTCCTGTGCTAGTAAAGTGATTTGAGATTTTTTATATCATTACTGAAAAATTCTTCATAAGCATCACTCTAAATTAAAGAACTTCAGTTCCAGTTACTAGTGGGAATTATTTAGTATAGCTGAACGTTCGCTTTTGTTCTAGTTCTAGGTTGTGGCACATAGAAACTCCAAATTTCAAAGTCTCTGTATTTATTTAGATCAAATAATTTGGCAATCAAACCTTTGGGCTTGAATCCAAGAAAATTATTTTCTCTTCCTAATTACAGAGATGGCCACCAGAACCCTTCACATTTCATTTTTTACTTGGAGAAGTTTTGCAGACAAATTGAACATTTTCATTTGCCATCAAAGCAGCACACAAAGTTGTCAATGAAATTTGCTCTTAGTATAGAAGCTATGATTAATAACCACAATCAATTAATCACCTTTATATAAGACCAGTCCTAAACAAGGACTTTCTCTAGACAGGCATATAACAAATGAAAGAATACAATAAATGTTTTGTACTAGGGATGCAATGAAATTCAAGATTTGCTGAAACTAGTAGCAATGGGGATTATGACCAAAAGAATGACCACGAGAAGAAGAATTAGACCAATGCACATGCATCTTCTGCTGCTCCTCTGGTAATTCTTTGCAGTCTTGAGATTCTTGGTTCCATCATTTACATACTGGGCTGCATTCATCACATGGTGTTCAATGTCATCCATTTGCTCCCCTTGTGCCTCCACCATCACTGCCATGTCTAGAAATATCTGGTGCAGCTCTAGCAAACTCTTCTCTATTTCCTTTGCTGCATCATACCTATCCTGTATTTCCACCACAGTTTCCAGCACTTTCCCCCTTCCATGTTCCTATAGAGTACCAACAACAATACAATTCATTAGAACAAGTAATTAATCAAATGGGTACAAAACCCTTCTGAAGGATAACCTTAAAATTTGCAAAATTCACCAATTTACATATGTAGAAATTGGAAAGGTGGGATTTGTATTATACCTGTATGGCCCTAGACAGAAATTCTTCACCTCCATGGCCATTTCCACTGGAAATAATCTTCTCTATGATCTCTTCATCTGGGTTCTCCCCCGTCACAGTAAAGTATCTTCTACCAACTGTCTCCTTGTACTCAGTCATCATCTTCTGTCTCAAACCTTGAAAGTCCATCATGAGCTCCTTTAGCTTCTTCCTGAGGCCATTTGTGACTGCAGACCTAGTTCGATCAACAGGGGTACCCTGTTTGCACCCAGATAGACGTCTGCTCAGAGCATTAGCCCTGTCCATCTCCTCCAGCTGAGATTTAATAGCTTTAGCTTTCTTAAGCACAGCCAAGATATCTCCATTAATCCGGTTTCGAATCGATTTCAAGGCTTCTGGCTTGTGCAAAGTCTTTCCTTCTTCATTGGCTTCTTGTAAACGCCCCAAGATATCTCTGATAACATTCATCTCCTTCTTCACATTCTCTGCTTCTTCAAGAAACGCACTGAGATTCTGATCCATCTGGGTCATCCCCATCTCCAGATCTCTGCCAGCCTCAAGATCTTTCATGGCTTCTTTCTTCAGATCCACATAGCTTGTGAACGATTTTGTCATCAAATCATTCATCTTTGATCGTGGATTTCAAGGATAAAAGAAATAAATTAAATATTAAAGAAAGAAATGAAATTCTGAAGGGGAAAAAGATCTGTAGGAATATTTTTGTAGAGATTTTAGGATAAGAAGAGATGGAGAATCGGCGTTTGAGATTGTTGGGAAGAACTTTCTGAGACGCTTTTAAGAGTAGTGGATTGATACACAGATTAATTTCGATAAGTATCCGTTGAAGAATTCCAAACGGCTATATTTTGAATGAATAAAAAAAGTACTACCCAACCCATTTTGGCCAACTTTTTTTTATTCTTTTTGTTATTTTTCTTTTTGGCCGTTTCAATTAACCTTTTGTCAGAATCCAGATAAGAGACATTTATTTGAAAAGGAATATGTATTATTAAATAATATTATATATTTTGAAAATTTTTAAGAGGTAAAATGTAAATTTATTAAAAATATTTTGGAAAAATGCACACTTATGACTGGAAATACCTCGAGCCTTTGTGCAACAATGACAAAGAAATCATATATCAGTAAAGTCAAATGTATTGGATCAGAATTCCTTATACCAATTTATAGATTAGATCAAGAGGTGCATTGATTTAAGGAAAATTAGCATATTTAGTCCTTCATGTTTGAGGATTCAATGTTTTAATTTTTTATCTTCAAGGTTCTTTTACTTGGAAATTAAGTCTTCTCCGGTAAAATTAGTACACAAAATAAATTCACCTATTTGGTCCTTGATGTTTAACATTTTAACCTTTAAGGTCTTTGTTGCTTTTTATTAACATTGTAAGTTCTTGATACTTTAATTTTTTACCAATAAAATCATTTTAGTCAAAAACATGTAATTCCTTATCCAAGACATTAGAAGTGGGGAATGGTTTATTTTCTTCAATCTCTCTTTTTCTTCATTGAATATGTCATGTACCAATTTTTTCCTTTATAGTTGAGTCACGTGATGAACATATAGGCATTTTCACTGGACTCGACATAATTTTGACTAAAAGGACCTTTTGGTAAAAAATTAAAATATTGAGGACTTACAATATCTATAAAAAACACCAAGGACCTTGAAGGCTAAAATGCTAAACATCAAGGACCAAATAGATAAATTTTCATTTACTCGTACCAATTTTATCCCTTATATTGAACACGCGTAATGGTCACGTGAACATTTTTACCTAAAAGACTTAATTTATGATTAAAAGGACTTTGAAAGTAAAAATTAAAACACTGAGAACTTAAAATGTCAAATCAAAACCTTGAAGGTCAAATCTTCAAATATTAAAGACTAAATAGGCTAATTTTCTTATTTATTTTAAGAAATGGTACTAAAGTAATTTCAAGTCCTGCGCCCTCCCCTCTCCTCCCCCCAAAACCCGCCTCACTTGATCTGAAGGCCTAATAATTTACTCAAAAATGATTTGGTGACCAAAATTGACAAAATAAAAAAGAAAAAGGGAAAAGGATGAATGTTGAAAAAAAATGTTTGGAGATGAATTCGAAATTTTCTAGTATTCTACTACAAGATGTTAAATACGTTTTGTTTTCTTTAAAATGTTAGATAAAATTTTCAGAGTTTACCATACACAACGACACAAGTCAATACAAAGATGCAAGTAATCATCCCTTGGAGCATAGCTGGTGCATGTAAGCATATTTGTGTCTCTTAGTGTGAGTTTGATACTTAGTGGGGGAAAAAAAAGGCTTTTTTCTATAATTGAACTTTATTGAGATTTAGTGGATCATTCATCAACTTTTATCGCTCCAAATACATCACGATGATTTACATAATAGTAGCACTAATAAGTATGTGATTTACAATAAAATCTCAAATAATCCAAGCAGGAGTTGAATTGGATGCATCGGCAGCCATCTCTTTTGAGCAATGATGGAATTAAAAAGAAAATTATAAAAATATCTTTCACAATATTTTTTCACCCTTTAAAATATCAATATCATTCAAATTTTAAATTCTTTCTTAACTCCGTCAACATATAAATCTCATTTATTCATATAAATAATATTTTGTTTCATTACTCTTAATTAAAATCACAATTCAAACAATATATTAACTATATTTTATATCATTATCAACAATGAATTACCTAAATTTTTTTCATTTCAAACCCTAAATTTTAAATCAAAATATTCTCATTTTAAAAACAAAATAATAAACAATTTTCAAAATCCATTCCAAATACACAACTTTAAACTATATGCATATACCGTACCTTTTTTTTTTCTTACAAAATTGTGGGAAATGATGCTCATTTCTCATGCCTAAAAAGGAATAGTTTTTGTGGTGGGTTTTCTCTTCGCATTCCAGTTCAAAACATTGGGAATTTGAAGAAATAAAGCAGATGTTTTCAAGTGCACTATGAGATTTAACTGAAGACATGCTCTTCTTAATCTAATCATGAACATCAAACTATTCTCATGGAAAAGCAACCGAAAAACGTTCAAACATGAAAAGCATACACAAAAACATACAAGATAGAGTAATGACAGAATTTGAAAAAGAAAATGACAAATACCAGCATTTCATTACCAATGAGACTGCAATTTATACAAAATTTTAAATAAGTCCAAATTTTAACCCCCCCCCCTTTTCCCCAAAGAGTAATTTTCATGTGTAGCTGATGGTAAATGTTTTCTTGAAAGGATTTTGATGAGAATAAAATACAAAGATGTTATTACATGGTACATTGTGTTTTTAAAAACAACAATGGAGTTTCCTAATTGTAATGGTAAGACATGCAGAATTTGCTTTATCATCCATTATAACATCGTTTCTTGGTACTTCTACAAGAGATTACAGACGTTAAGATGAGTGCTACCAACAGCAGCAATATGGATCAAATGAAATCCTTAGTCACTGACCATTTTCACCAAACTTCTGAGTCAAAAATGTAGATATATATTTTTGGTTCAAACTGAGCTGCCAAGTGGCAATGTGCATATTCAGACACCAAAACCTTGCTAATACATATTTTTCTCCCTCCTCCCGAAATATAATTCCTCTATACACCATCCCGAAAAATAGTTTCTATAAGTTAGATATACTTCAGCAAGGTAACTAACCACTAGTGTGACTAACAAGGACCTTTGAAAACTCAGAAGAGAAGGTAACAATCATAATCCAGCTTCAGAAGCATCAGGACTATCTGGACCACTAGATTTGTTCTCAACCTCTTTTCCTGAATCCTTCTTCTTCTTCTTCTCCGAGCGGGGGTTATTGGACTTTTTGGGACGTCCTTTCCATGTGTCAACAAACAGCTCCTTATACTTTTCCAACACCCGCTCCTTCTCTTCAACTAAGCCTAACAATTCATAGGCATTAGCTACTTTCCGCACAATGGACTTTTCTGGGGGTTTGCGGTCAAATGCTTCCAAACCCTTGAACAGCTTTACAAGATCCTGTAGCATGTTATTTCGATAATATACAGAAATCATGATTTTGCATAATTTCCAAGGAACTGCATGAAGATCAGAGCCAATTTTCTTCATCCAAAACTCATGTGCTTCTTTCGCCCGATGATCCATATCTAATGCTTGAATCAACTGCCCATATGTACCCATTGTATTCCCCTGCCCTTTACTTAACATCCATTTAATAACCTGTATAATTCTATGCCACTGTTGCTCTTTCTCAAGAGTAAGCAGCACTACCTTCAATCGCCCTATTGGGAAGTCCCTCTCCCATGCTACCCAGGCATCAAGAGCACTATATATTGCTTCTTTGCTGTCCTTGAGATCATCTAGTGTACTAACAAGAAATTTGATCTTATCTCTAGGTGAGACATTTTCCCCTATTTGCGGCTTGGAGACAGCTCCATCGCTTTTTCCGGAAAGATGAGACACGGTGTGATTAGTAAATTGGTAGTCCAAAGATTTCAATGCATTTCCATTGCTTTGGCCAAAATTAGGAGATCGAGATGCTGTATCCTTCCGAGGGGAAGTGATAATCTGTGTACAAAATAGCCTGGTTTGACTGGATTGTCTGACCAGCTTTACAAGTGATGATGCTCTCAACAATGATCCTATCAAACAGAAAGATTAGTAGAGAAACAAAAGCAAATACTAAATCGTATGAAAATCAATATACCACGTTCAATAAATACTCCTTTTAATCCATTCGAAATTTATATGCTTTCCATTTCCTTATTCAAGAATCAAGAATGAGGAAACAATCACAAAAGAAGACATGAATTAAATAGCTTGTACATCTTGATAAGCTAGCAAGTATCTAACTTCAGAGTTTCACCTATAATAAAAGTATGAATCAGGTGCTTTCACTCATCCCAGCCCATAGTCCTCCAAGCTATAAAGCATTGTACTATGTTACAGGAGTAATAACTATCTGAAAGCTTGCTATGAACATTGAAGCATATAGCTGAAACAATTTTCTTTAATTTTTTTCTGATTGGAAAGAAATCGAAATATATTGATATGAGCAAAAACCTGTACATTTGTAGATTACATCAATTCCCACTCAAATTATGCATTAGATCATGTTGATTAAAAACAATTGAGTAAGTTAACAACTATTTGTAAAATGTAGCTAACTACCCAAATTGATTAGTCCACAAAAGAAGAAAAACTAGCGGAAGTCATCATATTGAGAAGTGTAGGTGGGAGAAGCGTATAAATGTTATAGATTATAACAGATGTACAAGTGGTATGAGAGAAACTAAACGTTCCTTGAAGAGATATCAGTTTTATCTTTAATCTCATGACCAACACTCTGAAACCTTAAAGAAATACGGTCTATTCCTTCTAAAAAAGAAAGCACCATCCAATTATCCCTAAGCAGGCATAGCCTTGATAGTGCAGTCCTCCTATGGTAGCAGCGCAGATGATTGGACCAATGGAATGTATTTCACCATAGAACCGTCCAGGGTCACCAGAATATGCATGTAATTGTTGTGACATCTGAATCTTCTTTAACAACTTCCCTACATTTTTTGTTCCTGTTTAAGATACAAAATTTCCCATTTACAGCCAATTAAACATTATCAAACAAATAACATGCATATCGGTTATCGGTTTGGGGCATTCACTAGCATCACTACTACTATGACCACATTTCATACAATCAGATTGAGTGCCAAAAAAGAATTAACGCCCCAAAAAATTAAAAACTTGCTCAAAATTACAAGAAAGAAACTTTAGTTCAAGAAATTCTCAAGCTTCAAAGAAAGCCCACAAATTTCAAACGACGAAAAGACGCACCTTGTTTCATATCTTTCCTTTCTGCTGTTTAATTAACCTGATTTCTACTGCGGGAACTTGAATTCAGGTTTAGGGACAACCGAAGAGGAACTGAAGTGGGGGGAAGCACGACGGCAACCGTGGGTTGGAAACCAAGACCAGAGTCCAGCTAGCGCAAGCTATTAAGACTTGCAATTAGTCGGTGTTGGCTCGAGCTCGGCCTGTTTTTGGGTTCATACTAAAATAGATTAGTCCAACTCGGCTCAAATAAATGAATACTCCTTCCTCTCCAAAATAAAATTATTATCCTAAAATATATGATATTCTTTTACTTTTCAAGTTTATTTTATGTATTATTTTTAATATTACACATACTCTTAAATAGTTTAGTTTAATTTCAAATTTTCAATAAAAGTATGATATAATAAATTTTAGTATTTTTTAAAAAAATTTAAATATTTTTAATATGTTTGAAATATTCAAAGTATCTTATATTTTGAAAAGAAATTAAGTAAATAAAAGGGTTGAATTTAGCTTTACATATACGAGGTTTTTTTCTTTTTCGTATAATAAATAAATTATCTTATTAATTAACCCAAAAGGGTTGTACAAATGTAGGAAGCAATCCAAATTTTTGGAATATATTAAGCCAACAAATGGATTATGGATGCACTGCCAATTACTCATTCTTGCTGCAAAATCATCCCGAAAATAGTGAAAGTTTCCTTAGCTAAATATTATCTCTTATAAAATTATTGTAAATTTTATTACTTTTAAAATTAATGAATGAAAACATTTGATATAGATCTTCTTAATGAAATACATTAAATGAATTAAGTAAGTTGGAATCAGCTATAATATTCTTGAAGATAACATTTGCAGATCGTATTTTTGGAGTGAGTATTTTTAAAATTGTTTATTTGTCAAATTATGCCTTTAAAATCGCCATTTTTCACATCTGCCCTAGCTATAATTAATCCCTGAAATAATGCCTTATATAAAGGCATATTATTTTCTTCAATTTGATAAGTCTATTTGTGAGAAGAGTAATAAAGTGCAATAAATAAAAGTTAAAATGCTTATAGATATTGCAAATTTTAAAAGCATCATTTTAAAATCGCAATCTAAAGTCACCATGTAAAATAATGTTATAGAAGTACTACAAGTGATTCCCACCTACTTAGGTCATTTAATGTTTTTTATTCAAATTAATTTTAGAAGAGTCATAAAATTCTAAATTTTTTTTATCATTTGATAAAATAATATTTTGGTAAAAAAAAAACTCAAAATTATGAATTGATTGTGGTTGATCTTAGAATCTAATAAGTAGGTATATTTTGATTGAATTTTAAAAGTATTTTGTTTTTCAAATGAAGTTATGTTAGGTAATAATTTTTTTTATTGAGAATTGAAAATCAATTGATATATTTTAAATCAGACATCATTAATAATATTATAAAATATAATTAATAAATTATTTAAAATTTTAATTTTAATTAAAAATATATTGTTTATATGATTGAATAAGATATATGTTTAGAGTTAAGAGTTAGAAAAGAAATATTTTGAAAGATGTTTTTAGGAAATATTGATAAAAAGATTGAGTGTTAGGCCAAATAAAATTTTAAAACATTCTAACATGGACGCAGTTCATATGTAAATCTTATATTAAAGACCCATTAGCTAAAATAATATTATTCTATATCAAAAATAAAAAATAATACTAATAATAATGATATCATAAATTATAAATTATTATATAAATTTTATTGGAGCTGAATTCCAACCTGACCCTGGCACTAATAAAGCTTCATTTGGTTTAATGCTTCCGCATGAAGGCTTCTTCTCCTCGCAATAAAGAGGGTTTTCATTTTCAAGCACCCTTTATCACTCACTCCCAAGAACGAAGAACAGAAATAGAATTATAGATGGACAAGATTCATATCAAACTTAGATCCTAAATCATGTTGGTGACACTGTACTAGTGAATAAACTTATAGTACAGAAAATTACTCAAAGTTGTTTTGTCCAATCAAAAGGTTCCCAATCTCGTGCAAAATTTGAAACAGCTAGCTTTTGCATCTCCACCGATTCATGCTTCTGGCGACGATGCATGTCTTCGGCAGGCAATTGTAACATGCCTCTCACCACATTGAGGCCAAAGTTGCTTTTGAATTCTTTTTCGTCATCAATCACATGAACAAACCCCTTATTTAGGCCAAATTCGACATGGAAGTATGGGAAATTCTTGGGAATTGATGCCCTTAATCCTTTCATACTTGTGTCTATGAGCTTCTTAGCATTGTGTTGACTCCATTCGTCTTCTGCCTCATCAATTGCCTGTAAAATACATGTTAGAATTCGCAATATTGACAAGAAAGAAAGATAGTCCATGAGATAAGAAATGCTGCATCTACACAACCAGACACCAAAGCTCCAGAGTGTTAGATTAAAAGGAAAATGGTTTTCCAGACTCTCAACTATTTCTACTAGTGCTTTTATCTAACCAAAGAAAGCACTGAAATAAATTTTCTCCAATAGGTATAAAAAAGGTCAAAATATGAAGCTTTATAGCCATTTAGAATTAGCCATTCTCGGATGATGGTGTGACAAAAACATGATGATGATTGATACAATAGCCAGAAGCCAATGAAGAAGACAAACCTTCTTAAAATATAGAGGTGCCTGCTTTGCTAGTTTCTGTGGCAGAGGGATACACTCTATCATGCAATGACGCCGTTGCTGTGCTAAACCCATCACTGTTTCAAGGAACACAAGATCCTTCTCCTGCTTTGCAAACATCATAATCAGGCATTTCTTGAAGTTACGAATTTCATCCCACACATTATCATCAACTGTTCTTGTGGCAGATTCATGCTGTTCAGGTAACAGAGTCCAATCAACACAAAAACCAAAAAAAACATCAACAGTAACAATGAGGGAATGCAGGTGGAAAGATAAATCTTACCTGCATGGTTAGGATGCAACAATGACCAGGTACAACAGGCTCCCAATGAGGTAATGATAAGTAGGTGAAATTGGCAATGGACATGACAAGATGCTTTGGTCTTGTTGGATTCTCAAAGCAAAAACGACACCGCTCTTGCTGTGTCAAGAAGCGATTCGCATGGTTAGTAATTTCACTGGATTTATTATCATTAACCCTTCCCTTGTTCCGACCCTTTCTTCTTGGACCGTCATCATAATCATATTCATCATCTGCCTGAGTAGCAACACCATATTTCTTGTTTTGCATTATCTTTTGAGCAAGATGTAAGTCAGCATCTTCCTCTTTTTTCTTCCGTTGAGTGGATATGTCATGCATAATGTACCTGATAAAAGATTGAAAGCAAGAGAAAGCATCACAACTGGTCTCTTAGATACAGTAAATAATAAAGCATGAGAAATTATTCAAATTAGCAAATGTAATTTACCGGCTTGTGCTCCCATCAACTCGGGGTCTGTTGGGCTCATCCACAGCTTCTTGCTTGAATTTTGCATTTTCTGCTTCTTTCTGATGAGATATAAAATTGTACAACTTAATGAATCACACAAGCACAAACAAACAGAAGAACAGCAAGAACAACAATAATAATAATAAATAACAAACGTTTTACATTTTGATTCTATCAACAATTAAATTGTTTTCAGTGGACTTCAACCGCACAACCTCAATGTCTAGCGTTCATATTCCTTTTACTACCAAAGAGGAAAAATCAATGTATTTTAAAAAGAAATTAAATTAAATTGATACACAGGTATCAGGAAATGGTTAAAAAGAACTAGTTAATCTGAGTTCGCAATTATGAATATGAAGGTCAAAATATTAAGAGGACCTAGTTACCCTATTGGCTTGATATAAAATCAAATTATGGCTACTTCATTGATCTAATCTCAGAAAATCTCACTGCAATTGAGCTAAAAGTATGAAAAAGAATAATCATAAGAACTAATCTTAATAAGTGAGAAAACCAAGGAATTCAACATGGGATAAACTCTGCACAAAAAGTTACAGTATATAAATGTATCTGATTCTCTCTGGGCAGAAGAGTTCAAATTTAAGAAAATAGACAACAACTAATTTGTTTTCCATGATGGGAGTTAAATTGTTACCCAAAACGAATTACAAAACAAATCAGATTATATTAACCCAAACTCAAGCAATCTATTTATTCAAAAGAAATTCTGATTGTTTTCAATGTGAAAAACCCAGTCAATCTTATTCTTGCTGGTTAAATCAATTGCCTGAAAAATCTTCTGCAGAGATTATCCGAAAGTAAGAGTTCATTTAGATTCACACAATACATCTAAATTAATTTTTCATTCATTTGTGAAATGAGGATATCAGAGCTATTCAGGTAAATATGAAAAAGGAGAAAAAAGCACACAAGAAAATCATGTTTACCATTAGCTTCGCAGCTTCTTCATGCAGTCCTTTCATGCGGAGCTGTAGGACTTTAGCTGCCAGTTGATTTGCAGTCAATGCAGGCTTCATGCTTGCAGCATCTTCACAGCTTTTGTCAACCACTTTTGATTCCACTCCTTCAGTCTTTACATCTGAAGAATGAAGCAGATCACCAGAATCATAATTTTTCCCATCTGTAAAGTCATGCATGAAGCTTCCATTGTTGGCAAACTTATTTATGCTAGACACAGCAGCAGAAAGGTTGACATCCTCAGTGGACCTCTTTCGCTTTCCCCAAGATAAATTATCATGAAGTCTGGGCATTCTCATTTTAGCATGCCGGAAAGAATCATCCTGGAAATATTATTCGTCAGATCTAAACATTCTTAAGAGGTAAGAACAAGCTAAAGCTGAAACTCAGGATTGGCAAAAAATAAAACCTTGCATTAATTTCTTTTTGTACACCATGGGAAATTTGAGAGAGAGAGAGAGAGAGAGAGAGGCATTCTAGAAAAGCTAGAAACAGATTAGAAAATGATTCAAATATTTTAAATCCCTGTTTCTTACAGAAAAAAATGCAAAATCTAGATAGATGTACCTTGTTACTAGACCGCTGATTTTGCTGGATTGACTCAGTTTTTTCATCCTCCTTCAGACCTCTTCTCCTATTATTTATTGCATGAAGATGAGCATGAACCGGAGCAGCTTTATTAGATGCCACAGACACAGCGAGTTGACCAACAGAGCCCCACCGCTCTTCAACCACCTGAAAGAATTCCACTGCATTAGAAAATATTAACATTCAGTAAGAATCACCAAAATCAGAATTCGAATGCAACACACCTCATCAAGCTTCCGTCCTTCACGAGCTGCTTGCTCCTGAGCTCGCTTCAATGCTTTTAGCCTCCAGCTTGCACCTCCATCACCAACTACTGCAGAGGATAACAGCGGGTTACGATCAGCATTTCTTCCGTCAGAGTCTTCTGGATACCCGCTCCCATTGTTCTTCAAGTAGGGATTCAGTTCTCTTGGATTGACCTTAATCTGAACCAATGAAAATTAGACATAGTAAGTGGGGCAACCAATTAAACATGCAAGAAGCATCATGCAGAATGTATACATCTAGCCCAGAGGGAAAACAGAGAAAATTTCACAATAGGCAAGACTAACCAATTCAAAATAAAACAAAATGCAGAAAAGCAGCATGGTGAACTTATCCAACTAACTACATCTAATGTCCAAAACAATGAATAAACTCAAAAAAAAAAAAAAAAGAAAAGGCAGCAAGTGCTATCAAGGACAACAGAGACTGGGAAGTGGACAAAGATTAAAGGACATCAAACAGAGACTGGGAAGCATTAGAACTCAGGGCCATATTAGCTAAATGAGAAAAGTTAAAACGGTTAATAAAACAATTCACAATAACTCTCAAACTGACAAAGTGTGGTACAAAATACAACATAAGAACCATACCTGAACCATACCTAAATTTATAGCATCACATGAGAGATTAAATACTATATGTACCATGTTTTACTTTACCAAGGTTTTTAGGATGCTCCTTACTGATATTTTCCATAGTCCCATATACCACCCCATCCCTACCCAATAAGAGAGCACTCCAAGCAATACCAAAAGCCATCAGCATTAAGATCTAGAAAGTTGATCGTATAAATATTTTCCTTACCCTTCTTCCTCAGCTTTTCCCTAAGCACTAACGTAGGATCAGTTCGCAACTATAAATTTCTTCATCCATATCCGATTGATGTGTCTGAGAGTTCGAACAAAGAATATAAAATGATCACATAAGTTGAAGCTTACCTCCTCAGTTGCAGGTTGAACTTCCTCCACCTGATTGTCCAAAGTTGTGGCAGGAGTCTGTTCGATTTTCTCCTTAGGTCGAAGCATCCATTCTAGACCCATCTCTTTCCTTGAAATATCTCCCTTGTCACTATCTGCCAACATATCATAGCAAAAATAGATCATTTGAACTCATAAAAGTAGGAAGAAATCATAAATTTCCATTAATTCAAGGGAGAACACTAGAACAAGCATACCCTGTGTGTCATCATCAAGGTCATCTACATCTGGCTTTTGCTTATCCTTCTTCCATTTTTTCTTTCGTTCTCTGTCATTCACTGCTTCTCGACCAGAGCTTCCATTTTCAGATTCAGAATCCGAAGTGTAATCTTCCTCAGAAGAATACCACTTCTTTTTCTTCCTAGACCCCTTTTTTATCCTTTCAAGATCATCCTCCGAATCACTATAACGTGAGCTCTTCTTTTTCCGCCTATCATTATTTCTTCTACTACCTGATTTATTTCTCTGTTTCTTAGATTTTTCCGGTTCCTGATCCTGGAACACGAATCAACACAACAATCAGCAGCTAAAAATAGTAACATATGTATGAGTACAAAATGCTTAATTTGAGCACACAATAGCAAAGATTTAAACTTTACCTTGTCTATATCTTCCCGAGGGATGAATTTCAACCCCGAAAGCATGTTTTCTTTCACAAATTTGTATTATTACAGTCCTCAGAACTGAAAAATCACAAATACATCTTTATCATTAAACAATAGCTGTATTTTCCACTATAATCACTCAAAAAAAAATTCCAACACCAATGGACACCAGTATTATACAGAATTCGGAGACAATAGCAACTAAAAATTAACTAATAAATGCAATTCAGCCAAGAAAATACCAAAGCAAATACCTATTTCAGAAAGATAAATAATCGTAAATTCGTTACACTTACATAACGGTTCTGCGTGTAACTTTGGCAAGAGAGGAGGAAATCAGAGAGGAAGAGAATGAAGAAAAGATGGAGGTTAGAGAAGGATGAAGTGACGCCGTTTGACACCCAACTATACCCAAGTTTGATTTCGAAGAGAACACAAAATGAGGTTTTGAGTTTCTATTTTTTATTGTCATAAATTTAGGCACGAGATTAAGGAGGATGTTCTCATTATGAAATTTAAAATTTTATCTATATTTATTAAATATTCTTAATTTAAGAATTTATGAAATTCATCGAAATGCAATGTACTCATTATGAAATTTAATTCATTTCATAAGATTTTAATATCCTAAAAACTTCATAAATTTCAATGAAATTATATTATTAATGAATTTAAAGTAAAAAATATTAAGAAATCGTTCTTCCACAAATTTAATTGTAACTTCTCATAATTTCATAAAATTTGGTTCATTATTGTCGATAAAAAATAAAAAACAAAATATAATATATATCTCTCAACTTATTTATCACAATCACCAAAATTTCACAAAAATTTGTGTCATAATATTCCATGTAAAATAAATTTTCACCTATATATCTTATCTAAATTTTAAATCCCTTTAAACCCCATTCACAATATCAAATAATTTATTAACTATATTGTATAAATTTTATAATAATATAAAAAATAATGTGAGACCAAATATATCAAATTCTCAATTCTCTTTTGAAAATTCTTATCCAATCGTAATCACATCTTTAAGTTGAAAGCGAGACAAGTGAGATAGAAAAACAAAAGGAGTAAAACATTCCAAGCCAAATGATTTTCATACTAGCGTTGCAAAAACCAACATAGTAAGAGACTGCCAAGTAGTACATATATTTACATGATTAGATTCAATCCTTGAACAAATATATTCAGTGAAGACAAATGAAGCCAAACATGTAGAGAATGGCTATGGTCAAAGGTTAGAGAACAAGGCCTGTTGGACATCTACTTCCTCTTTCGACCACGAGACCTGCTGGGTGGAACATTCTTAGAAGTCCCGATAAGTTTCCTTTTTGACTCTTCCTCAGATTTCCCTCCATCACTCTTTTCATCAAAGCTCTCAGTTTTTTCAGTAGATTCTTCTTGCTCTTCTTCCATAACTCCTGGAGATTTCTGTTTGGATAGCTGATCACGAAGTTCTCTAAGTTTGGCTTTCTTTGAATTGAGGACTGCAACAAACTGGAAGTAGGGACAGAAAAGAAACCTATTTCATTCCTCAAAATTTTACAAAAATACAAGTGTTTAAATCACAATTTATCCATGGCCAAAGCACAACAGATAGTGAACTTTGTATTGTAAAAATAAGTCCTGGTCTGATTTTGTAACAGCCAATCTTTTTAAGTGTAAAAACATTAAATGGTTTCATTTACATCCAAGTTAAACTATTGAATGGTTTATACACACACACGGACTGAAGATTCAAAGATTATTCCCTGGTTTCTGTTCCAGATTTCCAAGTGTAATACACTAACAGTTAGAAATGATAACAAAGCATAGAAACCACTATCAGCAACAATGTCATATTCACTTATTCTTATTACTATAACAAATCAATTTAGAATTCACCCATCAATAGACAAAAGGCTTTGAGAAGCAATGTAAGCAAAGTAAAGTTGAACATAATTACTTAAGTACTACTGAATTGCCAAAAAATTGTACATGCCAAACCCGCTACCTAAGAATATGCAATCAAGGGCATGCCCTTCCTTTGCTTATATTTATATTCTTCAAATTTAGCTCTTTATTTGGATCTAGAATTACCCACTTTGGATTCAATTAAGAAAAAATACCACTTCATCTTTGTTTATCTAAGTGATTTATGATCATTATATAGCCTTCAAAACTTACTTCCAAAATTTAGTAACCACATTAAACAGTGACTTCGAATGAAGAGGTACCAGTCTACCTATTTTTAAGCTTATATGTGATGCCTTATGTTTCTAATATTAAATTTATCAACTCATGTGATATTGATTGCACACCTCATTTTTACTCATCCAAACGTATTTTGATGTAAAGTGTTCTCAACAGATTTTTTTCTCTATGGAAACTACTGAATAATGTAGTTTCATATCAAGATGTACTGTGGTAAGTAGGTTTATCACCTGAAGTATATGGTTTAATTCCATTTTTTGAATTGTAACAGAACATAATTAGAAACAGGTTTCCTCCTGATACTTCTTCATATGGATTAAATGGATTGCACTCAGTCCTGTTTCACCAGATTACACGCACCCAGCTATGACATGAAAAACATCACTGAAGAGGATTTGCAAGAGCTTATTAAACTATGAATTTAGCAAGTGTACAGTTAACAATGAAAAGGAGCAGGGAGTGAATGTATCACATGAAAACCTTAGCATAAATTTCAGATTCAAACTCTGCCTTCTCCTTGCTGACTTCCTCACTTAGGGATAAACATTTTTCAGCTTCCACTTTTAGCCTCTCGAACGAGTCTGTTTTGTTTACAACTTCATCCTATTTATATCAAATGAAAAAACTCATTAAGGTTATGCAATAGCACCATGTTAATTCTATAACAACATAGTACCTCAAAGGCTCCATTATTAATAGATTGATCTTTATACGGGCCTTTTAAACAGAAAAGTTTTAAAAGGTGAAGGCAGACACATTTATCAATTCAATACGACAGACAATTCTATATCTCACAAGAAGAGTACAAAATAAAACTAGTCAACAAATAATGGAGAGGCAAAGCCGCATCCCACTGGATATTTAATCTTGCCATTATTATGCTGATAGCTTTATTCTTTGCATCTCTGATCAATTTGTCCAAACAAATCTACAAATTTCTGTTCTGATTGGATACCCCTAATTCTATGCAGGTTAGAGAATATTAGGTCCCACAGTGGTGAACACTACACGATAGGGATCACACTCTAGGCCCTACTTTTCTTTGCTTAAAATAAAGTATTTCATCTAAGAGGTGCTTTCTAAAAGTAGCTTTTGGTTATCGACTTGAATGAAATTAGTACTTTAAAACTTCTAAACTTTCTTTCCCCTATACTCCTGTTCTCAGTGGCCTTAGAAAAGCTAATGCCAAAGAAAACAGGCTTGAAATGACATCAGATAGATCAATCGCCCAACTTCACCATCCTTTGTGCATAATCCGCTTCTGTATTCACCCAAAGAAACACATCATGAAAGCTCATCTGATATCAAATTCACAACATGCTATGCATTTTCTCGATTTAACACATAAGGTGGGGTTCATCCTGTCCAATACACAGAAAGCACGCAAGTATGTAAGATTAAAGAAGACAACTACATTAATAGATCATCTTACACTAAGTCGTATGTTTGCATCCATGAGAAAATCCAAGATGTCTGCAGTGATTTTCTTACTATTAGTTGATGGTTGACATTTCCATCTCCACTCTAGCTTAACCCCTTCCTTTTCAAATGTCCATGACAACTGCATACATCAAAGCAGAAGTAATAAGAAAGAAAACTTACATGCTTTGAAACTTTTCATGATAAATATTACACCAATAGGAAAGAGAGAAACAAAATACTTGTCGTGCTAAATACCTTGCATTAGAAGATGTGAAAAATAATCCATTCTCTTTTCTAACGCAACAAGGAAAAAAAACATCACTTACTGTTAACACAATAAACATAAATAGAAAGGAAGTCCAATAGAACCATACAGCATCTTATTTGACCAATTTAAGATGAATATGGAATTTTCATTTCTTATTCTTCAATTGATTTGACTATTGCTATAGCAATGTAGATCATTTGTTAAAACAGTTCTAGATGGACCCACGTGTTTGACTAGATTATCAAATGCTTTATGAAGCCATCATTTCCTAGTTGATTGGAGAAGCTTTTTCCCTCAACGGTTTGGTGCCAAATCCGGCAGAAAAGGAAATTGAGAGTCTTTGGAAAGCAGAACTCCCAAGGCTCTGATGAAGAAACTTCCAACTAATATTTGAATAAAGCTTAGTTTGTCTAGTCCCAAAACACTTCCTACACTTGGGAGTTTAGTATGAACTGAAACGCACGGCACCAGATTTTGGTATGCAGGGTTTATGCTCCTCTTGCTGTATATGCATAACATATAAGAGAAAAAAATTCCCAATTCTGAAGGAAAAAAATTTAAAATATGCTGCTATGCACATGTTAATTTAGTGTCACAGCTTGCCCACAATTTAAGAAGCATGAAGCCTTAATATGCACTGCGATCAATGGGGCAGTAAGTGACACTGTGGTTGTGATCTCTACATCTTGTCACATATCAATCCTTATCTATACCAGTAGTTATTTGCGTTTTTACACGCAGACACACGAACACACAAAGAGGAAACAAAGACCCAACCGTATAAGTTTTTTAAGCCATAGCTCGACCCCTTTGTCATGCAATAACGATCCACAAAACAACCTAATGTAGATGAAACTTTACATCAACAGTATTGAAGGACATGCAGCAAAAATAAATTAACTATTTCTTAGTTTCTAAATAAATTCCATTTTGATAAGTCATAACTCCTTGCCGCCTGATAAACTGCCCCGAAACATAAAAGAAAAAGAAAATCACCTTTAGTAAAACAATTCGGAATTGTAACTCAATGCAAACACTAAAATCATTGTTTACAAGGCTAAAGTCGTTTTATTGCTGCCTTAACTCATAAGTATATAAAGAGCTGAAATTCATTTCATCCCCATTCATTCAATTATGTACACAAATTATAAAAAATTTATCTTTCACAAATCAACATTAGGGAAAACTCAAAACAAAAAGGGAATAAGGAAACAAAAACGAACCCTTTTAAACCCGCTTCCAGCATCCGAAAAGTCGTAAAGTGATCCAGGTTGTTGAAATCCCAAATATTTCTCAGCTAAATCGATGTACTCCGACACCGGTTGATCCCACTGCAATGCTCTCTCTTTAATCTCCTCCTCCGATGCTTCAAAGAATCAACATGTGAATGAAATTAATCACAAAAACAAGCAATTAATCACCGTTATCGAGAAAATGTGAACTCTGCCATTGATTGAATAACATTGGGTTTCTTTCAAAATACCATTGCAAGTCCAGGCACTGAGGCCGTCGGTGATTCCGATATCAAAGCGAGAAGGGTACCAAGTACCCTTAACGAATAGGCGTTCAACTTCTTCGGTCCCGGATTTGCTCCGGGATGGAATTTGCAGCTTCAAGCAAGTGTACCTTGGTGAATCTTCTTCTTCCATGGACGGTTTGGGTTTGAAGCCTCATTAACCCCTTTGAGGGGTTGACCAAAATGGACTGACCTTTTCCAATTTTTCATTTTATTTTTTTCAGACATATTAATTCAAAAATTCGAGGTAATATTTAAAATTTGCAATTTGCAATTTGTAATTATATTTATAATTAAAATAAAAAAATAAATGTTTGGATATTCTCCCGTCATCCTTGAGCATAAGAATTAAGATTTTTTATTTTATTTTATAAATTACTATAACATTTTCATTATTATTAATATGATTAATTGTAAAATGATATTAAAAATATTATTAATTTAATTTAATAATTTCGAAAAATAATATATATAAATAACCACAATTAAATATATTATTATTAAATTAAAATTTATTCATACAAATGTATATATATTGTGTTATTTTAAGAAAGTGAGGTGTTGGAGTATTTTAACCCTTTTTAACTCCGCAAAGTAGTGTCAGTGTATAGTACTTATTACTTAATTGAACTTTGTGTTTATTTATTTTAGAAAAAGAAAAAACAATTTGTGTTCTGTGCCAGTCCACCACACCATGTAATTTTCAAAAGATAAAATCGTCCTCTAGCTGTGACACTGTCTGTACTGTGTATGTATATACAAGGTACTGGTACATGCCAATGCCAGACTAACCAGAAAATCACACTGCGAAAGCTATGGCTCTCTATATTTACTTTATTCTCTCAGTTTACTTCATCTATGGCTACCATGCTTACCAGAATGTTGAAGACCAAACTACAAAAATCATGGAGGACTTTTCTGGGTATCCTATTCATGAAGCCCACTTTACAAAGTCTTTATCTTCACTTTCGGTGGATACTGATAGTCTGCAGAAACAGGTAATTCAAGTGGATACCTTGAAATGATTCTACTATATTTGAGTTTGTCTTTGGAGAGGGGTCTTGTTTTATTGTGCCTAAATTGATGTTTGAGTGTCAGATGTTTGATCGAAGTTAGTGAGCCCATGTCTTTCTGAATGATTCCTGTGGTTAGCTTTGAGGATTTTCCTTTTTTTCTTCTTTTCTTTTTCTCCCCGTTTAGAGTGATTAGTAGTTTGGCTTAGTGTTGACTGTTGAAGGCGGCCAGATTGATATTTCTTGAATGCTTGATTTTCAGTAAGACTTCATGACGGAGAGTTATAACAAAGAATCCTTAATTTTTTTTTTTTTTTTGTTTGGGGGGGGGGTGGTTTGCAGTATGATGTCCCATTAGTGCTGGCAATCCCTGTGATTGGAGATAGGAAGGAATCCCACCTTAGAAAGATGGATTTTTTTCATTATATAAATCGTTGTTTAGATAACGATTGGGGATTTTGGCCTTTTCTAAAACTGAGTAACTTCTGGCAAACAAACTAAGTTGATCAGAGAAGTTCCAAAATCTGCAATAAATTTTTGTATTTATTTTTAACTCCTTTCCTCATTACCTTGGAAAACTTGTGCTTTTCGGCAGAATATCTTACATATAGGAATTTTCTTGTACTAGGAAGGGGGAGGTGCCAATGATATTGTACTTCATTCTTACTTAGTTTCTTGTAGATAAACTCTGAGTGTGCCTTTTCCACTTGTTATTACTTTAGCAAAATTGATGAGTTGGAAATGCCCCTAAGATAAGTTGTGCCGTGAGTTCCCTAATATAGACTCAATTCACCTGTGTCTTGGCTATTTGTTTGTGCAAGTTGCATCAGGTAGCATTATCAAGTGCTTATCCATTTCAGTTTTAGTGGCAAATAAGAACCTAACTGTGACCTGTTTAATTTTAGATCGATGAGTTATCAAGTTTCTCGGATTCACCTGCTCCATCAGTTACTAGGATCCTGTATAGTGAGAATGATGTATCAGCAAGAAGGTAACATGAGAATATACCTGATGTTATTTTCTCTGATCAAAGAAAACAATTCTATCTGTATATTAGTCAGATAATGTTATATGATATCACTGAAGGCAACTTTTGTTTTTTTACCCCCATATGACTAAATGAGGTATTGCTATTTTATAAATCTTCTTATCGATCCAACCACTATGTTGTTGGTCAAATATTGTGGATGTGTAACCTTGCATGCCTATTGGGAATTTTGAGAATGTAAATAATGCCTATAGTGATCTATGTGCTCTCTCAATCTTTCCAAGTTGCATTGAGCTAGTTTACATATATGTTATTCACTATGTCTTGCAAAGAAATCTTTTATGGCTTTGGTGGAGCAAGTATCTGGCAAATTGTTGAACCTTGACCACTTATCCAAAATGCTTGAACAGGTGCTCTACTAGTATGCCATTAAAGCAGTATCAATTATTTAGAAATGTACCCAGATAACAAGCACGGGACAGAAAATTGTGAATCTTACAGAACTCCCAACCGTTCCACAGTGATTATGTGGGTATTGCTTGAATTGTTTACAACTCTGGTGGAATACTACCAGTAACTTGGGCATAAACATTTGCCACTAGTGGTTAAGGCTGCAATTGGTTGCTAGACCAGGACTTCCCTTGGATTATCATATATCTAGTATAATAATGCCAAGAATTCTATAATTTATGCTGAAGATGTTGAAGAATGAGTTCCAGTAAAAGGGTTTGTCTATGTGGGGGCCTGGCCTGGAGTTGAATGAAGAAGAAAAGAGGCATAACAGCATAAGCCAGCTGCTTTGCTTTGCAAAGATGTTTATATCTGTAATGCATATGGCACCTTTGTATCTCACATCTAATAACTTTTATAATGAAAATGGTTTGTGAGCTTCAGAGAATAGGCCTCCTTTTGGGAGTAAGGTAATTGGATAGGAGTGGAACTCACTTTGCGTTTGTTGCTGCTGAGTTATTTCACTAAGATAATAATTTTTTTAAAAATTACAAGTATGTCTTCCTTTTCTAGCCAATAATATTTCTCAGGTATGTTTCCCTAAGGACTGGACAGTTACAGGTGAGTTATGTGTCCACTGCACAACAGGCTATGGATGAACACTCAGGCTTTGTCCTTCTACTAACCGTGACAACTGTAGAGTGATTAATGTCTTTCAGCTTGTCATCTATTTTCTTGTTCAACATACCTTGTCTTTATGCATATGTTTTGAACATGCAGGTACATAAAAAACTTGATGGCAGTTGCTGGTCTTTCTGTCAGAGAGGATGCTGTTGGAAACATTTTTGGTCGGTGGTGAGTTGCAACTTAGTTCTTTCTGGATCTTTTTAAAATTTTCAATATTTCTGGCCATAAACATCTTCAACTAGTAGATCCAGAAAGTATTACAATTCAAGGACTTTGAAACAAGGTTTCTTGTCAATCCAGCATTGTGCTAGAATACAGAGTCAACATTTATCAGAAATCTCATAGAGTACATCCTACTTGTGTGGAGCCTTTTTCTCATTTCTTAAACTATGTTTACTTTATTAGTTTATGAAATCTGAAATTCAATCGGCTCTGTCCAAAGATAAGAAATAGCTAGGTTCTACATTATAAGAGTACACAACAACTAGCAATCACACGGTGTCTTATGCATCTAAAGGATAGTTAATTATGAACACTTAACAAGTGGAGCACATGCGTGGTACATGTTTTTAGCTATATATATATATTATCATTATCCTTATCATACTTAACAATGGACATTTTCCCTTGTTCTTTTATTAGTGTTTGGTTGACTTGCAATCTTACTGTGTTTGACGCAGGAATGGGTATGAGCCTGAGCTTCCTGCAGTTTCAACAGGTTCTCATACAGATGCTATACCCTATTCTGGAAAATATGATGGAGTTGTTGGTGTTTTGGGTGCAATAGAAGCCATCAATGTACTGAAGCGGTAAGTAAGGTTCAATTTTGAATTACCATTGTTCACTCCATTACTAGGGATGTCAATGGGGCGAAGCGGGGCCGGAGTCCCCTACCTCCGACCCCGACCCCGCCTTAGAACACTCGTCCCCGCCCCCGCCCCGTCCCCGCTTTAGAATGTTTGAATAAACCCCGACTCCGACCCCGACCCCGCTTTAGAACACCCGTCCCCGCCTTCAATTCAGCTTCATTTTGACCCCGTTTTGACCCCGTTTTGACCCCATTTTGACCCCGTTTTGACCCCGATTTGACCTCCTATTTGACCCACTTCAATTTTTAAATTTTTCTTTTTTAAAAAAAATATATTTCATCATACCACTAAAATCTAAAATAAACTAAATGCATATTCCATCATAGTAAACTACAAATATTAAGATACAAGCTCATTTAAACATGTTTGTCTCATACTAAAATTTTTTAAAAAATAAAGCTTCCAAACTAAAAACTTCAAATACAAAATAATGAAATATTTCATATATCAAATACAACCACTAATATAAATATAAATCATTATCCTTAAAAACTATAAATACAACAATCTTCCAAAATTCAGCTTTCAGTCTTTAGCACATGTCCTGCAATGCATTTAGAGATCAACCATAACCATAAGCAACTGTTGAAGAAAAATGAAAAAAAATGAAATTCATGAATAATATTCTGCTTTAATTTTAAAAAGAAAGAAAAGAAAACAGATTATTTTAGTTCTTAGGCATCTAAGAATTCTGATAAAAGCCACCAACAATAACAAATAAATCTGTTGGTTACCAAATAAAGTTCAGAAAAACAGAAAAACAGAACTCAAGAAAACAGAAACTGTCCAGAAAAACAGAACTCAAGAAAACAGAAACTGTCCAGAAAAACAAAACTCAAGAAAACAGAAAAACAGAATTAGCAAATTGTCCAGAAAATGCTTATTTTATACATCCAAAGCAAACAAATAAAAGTAAAATGCACTCTAAGAAACTGTACTTTAAGGATGAAATCCAGATGTACATGAATACACAAGTCTATATGCTCCAACTAAGTCATCAAATTAGATCACGTGTTTGGCTTACAACATACCTTTTTCTCAGCCACTGACTTCAGTTTCTCCCACAATGCGTCTGTTGGAACTATGGATCATTCCATGACAATAGTGCAAATCTCGGTCACCTAAATAATATAGAAATAATTAATAATACTTTATTTTGAAGTAATTCATATATGAGAACAAAATAATAACATATTAAACCAATGTACAAATTAATAGAGTTTACCACCTCATTATCATCCACATCATCTAAAATATTCATAAGCTCCCCATCAGAAGCTGTAAAAAAAACATAAACATAATTAATTAAAAATTGATAAACTAGTAAAAAAAACAGAAGGACAATAAATGAACTAGTTTTTTTTTATAAATACCTTTCAATTTCCATGATAACCAATTTTGACCACACATTAATGCTTCAAGTGTAGTTGGAAGAAGCCTGCTACGATGTGGATTCACTATCCTACCTCCCGTACTAAAAGCAGACTCAGATGCTACTGTAGAAACTGGAACAGAAAAAATGTCTCTAGCAATCATCTGAAGAACAGGATATTTAGTTCCATTGTTCTTCCACCATGCCAAAATATCAAATTCTGAATTTCTTGGTAAATGTTCTTCTACCAAATATCTATCTAATTCTGATTTTTCTTGCAAAGAACTATCCGTAACTGCTACAAGCTCATCAAATCCAGCAAGAGCATCTTCTTCTTCCATTTCTTCACCCCTTGACCGCTTTCCAAGCAAAGTATAACTTTCCTCCTTGTTGGACCTCTTCATTTTAGACTTGTATTCATTATACAAGTCAACACATAAATTCTTAATATGCTCAATTCTAGTTGTAGAGTCACCACCAAATATTTTAGGAAACATAAAAACCACCAAAGTCATCTTATATCTAGGATCCAAAACTGTAGCCACACTCATAATGCCATGAACAACATTCCAATATTTTTCAAATTTAACAATCATTTTTTCAGCCATGATCTTCACCAATTCATTTTCACTACTAACTAACTTATTAAGCTTAACTCTAATTTCACAAATAGTAGTGAAAAATTCATTAACAGTAGGAGACTTGATCTTTGAAAATATATTTGTAGCTTTATAAAACAAACGTAAATGATCACATATTTCTTGTGCCAAAGACCACTCTTCTTCAGTTGGCAAGCAAGTAAATAGACGCTCTCTTTTCAACCTATAGAACACATCTTTGTACAACAAAGCTGTAGAAAGCATCAAGAATGTCGAATTCCATCTAGTTTTGCAATCTAAAGCAAGCTTCTTGGTATGTGGAGAATCTAGTTGACGTGCTGCTTCTTCGAATTTTTGTTATCTTTTTGGTGAGGCTGTCCAAAATTTAACACTTTCACGAACCTTCTCAATCTCTTCACTGATTACTGACATTCTATCTTGAACTATCAAGTTCAAGATGTGTGCACACCATCTCATATGAAATAGACTACCATGCAAAATAAGTGAACTCTTGTCAAGTGTTCCCATAATATCATGAATAATTGCATCATTTGTTGAACAGTTATCAAGAGTTATTGTTGATAATTTTCTATCAATGTTCCAATCAAAAAAAGTATCCTCCAATACTTTACTTAACACCTCACTAGTGTGTGGAAAGGGAACATAAACAAACCTGGTAATAGTATAAAAAAAGAAGAAGAAGTTTAGTTATATTTTAAAATCAATGAAAATCACTAAATAATCATTATAATATAAGTTTCTATTAATTTACCTTAAAATTCTGTGTTGTAGCAGCCATGTATTATCAATAAAGTGTGCATTAACAGCCATATAAGATCTATTCTGGTGATTAGCAGTCCACATATCACAAGTAATTGCAATCCTCCCAATATTCTTGTTCAGCAAATCAAACATCTTCTTTTTCTCATCAATGTAAATCTTCAAGATATCACTTTTCAAAGTATTTCTTGAGATAATTTTGAACATAGGTTGTAAATTTGTAATAAACCTTCGAAAACCATAATGATCAACCATGGACAAAGGATACTCATGTATAATTACCATTTCAGCCAAATCTTTCCTTGACACTTCAGGACTAAAATGGATTGTATCTAAAGTTGTCACAGTAGAAGATGGACTACTTTTATGTCCAGCCAACAAACATTGTTTAATATCTTGATTCTTTTTCTTTGGACATAATTTGAGATGATCAGTTAAGTGAGTTGTACCATTTTTAGAACCACTGACAAGTGAGAGGTTACAATATATACACTCAGCTCTAGGTTTGCCATTAAATGTGACTTGCCTAAAATGATACCATGCCTTTGACTTCTGCCTTCCTTTAGGTCCAACATCATCTTTGGCTTTTGTCACTTGATTTGCTACCTCATTTTCACTACTAATATTCACTTTATCAACAGGGCAATCAGATTGATTGGTACTATCTGTTTCAACGAATTTAACTGAACTTTGACTTTGTTCAATTTCTTCCATCTGTGATTAATACCCATTAAAAACAGAAAAAATATTATTTTTAAAGACCAGAAAGTTGAACCAGAGATTGAAAATCATAAACAAAGAGACAGAAACAGAAACAGGGAGACAAACAGAAACAGAAACAAAGAAACAGATAAAATTCTACACCACAAAGAAACATAAGTGAGTTATGATTTTGATGTTTCAAGACTGCTAGTGCATTCTCTTGCATTCTACAACTGAGTAAGAATATATTCTGTCACAATTACTTTGCAGTCTACAGATTTGGATCAAATTGTCCCCATGTATCAAGTGTATGACTTATCTTTACTCTCTAAACTTTATAATCAACAATTATTGGACATGAAAACAGTGGGTAGACATAGAGTAAAAATAATTTATTCATCATATATATATATTTTGAGATAAAATAAGTTCAATCACTCAAGGGCTGAACTCTTAGTTCCAGTTTATCATGCATACTCAAGAAATTCAGAACAAACAGTCACTCATAGTTGATAACCTATTCTTCTTGTGGACTGAATTTTAGTACTATCAAGATGAAAAATTAGCAATTGTAATTTCTAGTAATGTTTCTGTGTAAACCCTTTAAGATATTCACAAATTAGATCAAGCCTATAAGGGGGCCTAGGGCAACTGAAGAACGGGAAACATACCAGGACAGAGAACAAAGCAATTATGAAAATCAGGGAGCTTGTATGAGTAAGTGATCAATAACTAACTCATTGTTGATCTCCAGAAGGATCTCCATATAGCCAAACACATTTACAGGAAGGAGCATTTTCTCTGTGGGATTTGCAGGGAAACAGCAAGAGGAGATGAGCTCAAAGGGAAAGAAGAAAAATCAAATCAGAACTCAGAAGCATGGCTTGCATTTGCAATTTGAGTTGAGCCATGCCAAGGAAAAAACCATTTCCAGATTTGACAAAATAGATTAATTATGCAGTGATTCATGACCATCCTATTCCAATCCCATATACTTATCCTTACCTTCCAATCCCAAATATTGCTTAGACATACTGCAGATCAAAAAATTAAAACAGAAAGTGCAATCCCAACTGTTACAGGGAGAAAACAAAACCATGAAAAAAAAAAACCCGTCTCAGCTTAACTCAAATTGAGAGGAATATACAGAAATTAGAATAACTCAACTTAACTTAGATTGAGAGGAATATACAGAAATGAAAAAAACCGTCTCAGTTTAACTCAAAAATAAAAAATCAAGAATAATCATCCATAATCAAGAAAATGGTGTGAAGGAAAAAACCCAGAAAATATTACCTTCAGGGCGACTTGCGACTGGCGACGCAGATGGAGGTTGGTCGAAAATGGTTGCTCGGCGACTGGAGCTCTCGACGCTGCGACAGAGAGAGAAGCTCGCCTACTGAAGCTTCTGCTGGAGGCTGGTCGGCGTGAGACTGAGAGACAGGGAGAGGCGTGAGTCGACGGGTGTGAGAGTTGAGACTGAGAGACAGGGAGAGGCGTGAGTGACGGGTGAAAGTCTGAAAGAAGACAGACTGAACTCTGTCTGAAGAGTTAGGGGATTAGGGCTTAGTAATTAATTTCATTTTTAGTCTTTAGATTTAATTAATTTCTAAAAATCCTAATTAGAAACTACTTAAAACAATCTTAAAACCTGAATTCGGAAAGTGGACGCCCGACTCTTCAAAGTGGACGCCTGAGTAGATGAGACGCGTCCACTTCACTGTCAATCTTCTGAGAGTGGACGCGTGAGATTTGGTGGACGCGTCCACCTTCTTGCCTTGCGCGTCCACTTGGTCTCCCTGCGCGTCCACTTTACTGTCCAACTTCTGAGGGTGGACGCGTGAAATTTGGTGGACGCGTCCACCTTCTTGCCTTGCGCGTCCACTTGGTCTCCCTGCGCGTCCACTTGGTCTCCCTGCGCGTCCACTTTACTGTCCAACTTCTGAGGGTGGACGCGTGAAATTTGGTGGACGCGTCCACCTCCTGGCCTTGCGCGTCCACTTCTCCCTTCTTCTAAATATTCATCCTCAAATTCCCGATTTCTTCCAATTTCATTCCAACATCTTCTAAATCTTCTAAAGACCTGAAAACAAAAGTAATAGTGTAAAGAATCATTAAAATCACCAAAACACATAATTAGCTAGATTTAAACTTAATAAACATCATAATAACCCATAGAAAACTAAGCTAATTATGGTTCAATCATATAAACTCATTTTAATCTACATAGTTAATAATATAAACTCATTGAATCAATACAGTTAATAATATAATTCATAGTTAGTTAAGTATATATTTAATAATATAAACTCATTTAAATCAATATAGTTAATAATCATAATTTCATAGTTCTTTTAACGTTCATATATAGTTATATAAATAAAATAATATAACTATTTTAATTTACATTCTTAATAATATGATTCATAATTACTTAGTCAATAATATAAATTCATTTTAATCTACATAGTTAATAATATAAACTCATTGAATCAATACAGTTAATAATATAATTCATAGTTAGTTAAGTATATATTTAATAATATAAACTCATTTAAATCAATAAAGTTAATAATCATATTTACATAGTTTTTTTAATGTTCATATATAGTTACATAAATAATAATATAACTATTTTAATTTACATTTTTAATAATATAATTCATAATTAATTAGTCAATAATATAAACTCATTTGAATCCACATAGTTAATAATATAAACTTATAGTTAGTTAGGTATAATAATGTAAACTCCTTTAATAATATAACTCAATTTATTTTAAATTTTTTTTAAAGTAACCAAATGGATAAAATTGTTTTCTTTTTAAAAAAATACTAGGAATAAAATAGTATTTTTATTAGAGATACCGAAGCTGAAGCCGAAGTCGGGGATTTACGAAGGCGAATCCCCGCGGGGATTCAGTGGGGACAAATCAGTCCCCGCCCCCGCCCCCGCCCCCACTAATCCCCGCATTTTAGAACCCGCCCCCGCCTCCGCCCCCACTGAAGTCGGGGAATACTGAATCCCAACGGGGCGGGGCGAATCGAATCCCCAACAATCCCCGCTTCATTGGCATCCCTATCCATTACGTTCTGAGACAGGGCCATGACCTGGGCATGTAAAACAACAACGAAAGGTTGTAGCATATAATTCTTTTTTATTAGAGCACCCAGTTTCCCCACCTGGTAGCATATAATTAAGTGGACTTTGTATCATTTTATGGTAGCTTGGTATTGGCATCTCTAACAATTTGTTTCTGATTTATGTAGAGAAAATGAATTGGAATTATTTTCAATTTTGTGCTTTGACATCTTATTTTATCTTAGTTTGATTTGAGTCTTTTAAAGGAATGATAACGTCTGTTAAGTGCATGTAATATTTGAAACCATGCATGAGTTAAAAAATTCTACTGGGCTAAAGGTAAACACAAGTAAACAGACTAGCATGTTATAAATTGACTATGAAATTGATTAGATTTCTTCGTTAACGAGGAAAGGAAGTTAATGCATGTGAAGGATCTTGATTCTTGAGGAGAAAACTATTGAAATATAGCACACTGATCTGAATAGAGAAATGATGAGGCATCTGCTCCTTTTTCCTAGATTATTCTCTTATTCATGCATTATTGACACCGCATAACTCTTTTTCAAGTTGAAGTATTTAGGTAAGATGTGATGAAGGAAGTCTTTGTGAAGTTGAATGAAAATGTTTCTGAAGTATAGAAGGATTCAATGTCGAAATTTTGAGAATTTGTGAAGCTAGGATGAAGATGACAAAGTGCATTACATGAAAATGTTGACACAAACGTCAATCTGTTCATAAACTATGTTCTTTGGGATCATGTATACCTTATGTTGCTATTGGCTGTTGAACATTTATCCACCTTTTCTTTGTCTAAGACATCAACATTTTCATTTTTATTATCATTTTGCTGATTACAGATCTGGCTTTAAACCTAAAAGATCACTGGAGCTGATCATGTTCACATCAGAAGAGCCTACAAGATTTGGCATCGGTTGCCTAGGAAGGTTAGGGCAAGAATGATTTAAATTTTTGTTACTCTAAATTAGATTGAAACACCTTTCCCCTTCTAAGTTATCAAGTAGGCATTTTTTGGGCTTTAATCTTCAATTTTCTCTTAATAACTATTCTTTTCTTTTTTATTTATAAATGGTCAATTCTTGATTTAACATTTGTTTTTTTTAAAAAAAAGAAAAAGAAAAGAAAAGACGGCTACAAGCATTTAAATTTGAGTATTCTGATGCTTATCTGAATTTGCAGCCGCTTATTGGCAGGAAGTGAGGAACTTCCACAACAACTGAAGAAAACAGTGGATAGTCAAAACATTTCCTTCTTTGATGCTGCAGCATCTGCTGGATATACAAATGTAAAGGAACTATCCACTGTGGTACTGGAGAGAGGAAGCTATTCTGCTTTTGTGGAATTGCACATAGAGCAAGGTCCTATTCTTGAAGAAGAAGGTATTTTGGTCATTTGTATAACCTGCATCATTCTTTCATTTATCTATGTTAGTGTATGTTGGGTAATATTAGCTTTTTTAGTAACATTTATTAAAGTATGATTTCGCCCCTCTTTTATTTGATCTAATTTCATCCCCAAATTTCCATCAAAGTATCTTTTTATCCTCTAAATTTTACCTGAGTATCTAATTAGTCCCATGGTCTATGCTTATTAATAAAAGTTTTAAGGAAAAAAATGGCACTCCAAAAGAAGAAAAAAAAAAGGAGCTTGAGAATGATAACAGATTTAATAATGAAAACAAAACTTCAAAAAAGGTTCAAGGACTATTTATGGAAATTACCCTTTATTTTTTAAGGCAAAATGGTCATTTTGGTCCCTGATCTTTATAATTTTGACCACTTTAGTCCCTTTTTTTAGTCATTTAGATCCCATATGTATTGTTGTTCAGCCACTTTGGTCCCTTATCTTTTTTGTTTTTTAGCCACTTAGATCCCTTATGTATTGTTTTTCAGCCATTTTAGCTGAAAAACAAGAGTAAGAAGAACCAAAATGGCTGAAAAAAAATACATAGGAGATCTAAATGGTTAAAAAAGGATAAGGGATCAAAATGGCTGGAAAATAATACATAGGGGATCTAGCTAAAAAAAAAAAGATAAGGTATCAAAGTGGCTAAAATTACAAAGATAAGGACTAAATTAGCTATTTTGTCTTGTTTTAAAAGGCATTACTTACTTTCGCAAGCACTCCTGATTCTTGTTGTGCTTTAGGTACACACATTGGAATTGTGACTGCGATTGCTGCTCCTGCAAGCATCAAAGTGGACTTTGAGGGCAATGGTGGTCATGCAGGAGCTGTTCTGATGCCACAAAGGTAATAAACTCTTGAGAAAATAATCACATGATTTTGCCTTTCCAAAACCATTCTTCTATTCTAATTACCGGATTCAACCGTCCTCATCTAGTCAAAAGGTTGTGACACAGACTAACTTTTTTTTTGTTTGATAAATGGTGACATAGACTAACTGGTCTTGAAGATGGGTGTTATGAATCTAATATCTATCTTCCTAACTTTATATGCTTGTGGTTTGCCAGTCATGTGGTCAAGTATGGTTCCTATATAAAATAAAGAGCTTAAGGCACTTTTCCTGGCAAAAGCATGTCAAACTGAGTTAACTGGTCTTGGAGATGAGTGTTATGGATCTATATGTCTTCCCAACGTTATATGCTTGTGGATTTTTGCCTGTGTTTTTTATGTTCTATTACATTTGTCCTCAGAGAGTCAGAGTTAGTTATATTGTGTTAATTTCTTTCCTGCTTCTTCCTCTTTGTTTCTTTAGGAAACTGTGAGCTAGAGAATAAAGTGTATTTACACTATCCTGTTTCTTTCTTGCTGATCTGATTCTCTAACATGAGATTAGACTTATGTAATTGTTTCTAGCAAATTTATTTTATTCCTCCTATATTTGCCTATATTATATCAGTATCTTGTGTGATTTATTCTGTGTAGTTCTTCTATATATCATTTGGAGCAGAAATGATGCAGGACTGGCTGCTGCTGAGCTGGCACTTGCTGTGGAGGAACACGTATTAGGATCTGGATCTATTGACACTGTTGGCACAGTTGGTAAACATTTTTTCCTCTATTGTCACACCAAAGATGAGGTTCTGCAAGCTGTTCTTGGTGCTGAGCCAAAATGCTCATTTTTCAGTCATGAGAAGTGCATATAATAGTCACTTGAAAGTGCACAGGACCATAATGAATTGTGCGGAGAGAACTTTTAGAAGCTTAAAAGCTCTTTGATTGCCTTTTCTTTTGGAAGCATAGACCTGAGACTGATCCCATTATCCCAAAACACCTTCAATTTCATTGTTGGACTGATCCAAGCCAGAGAATTTCATTGTTAGCAAATTTATAGAGTTCCTGCAATTCCCAGTTCCCTTCACAGTGCAGCACCAATTGTTATGCTACTCTTCCTTTCTCGAGTCTTCAGTTAGAAAACCAATTGATTTAAACTCTTTGTTGCTTTCAATAGTAGAATTTAGACTAACTTTTATAATTATGTGTTTCTCAAGGTATTCTTGAGCTGCATCCTGGAGCAATTAACAGCATTCCAAGCAAATCACACCTGGAAATAGGTACAGCTTCTTGATGCATAAAAGTTTATGAATGAAATGTCTGTTCTATAACATTTCATTGCTGATTATTTTGGTGGATGTATGCCTCGTACTTATTTGGTATAGATACCTTGCATGAAATTCATTTTGTTCTTTCTTTTGGATAGTTGTTTAGTATAGGGCATATTTTTACAAATTTTGTTTACTAGTCTGATCTTTCTCAATTTCTATCCTTTGCAGATACACGTGACATTGATGAAAAGCGGAGAAACACTGTAATTAATAAAATCCATCAGTCTGCTGTAAGCATATCTAGTAGGCGTGGTGTTAAGCTATCAGAATTTAAAATTGTCAATCAAGATCCACCTGCTCTTTCCAATGAATTGATAATCAGGGCAGCAGAATCAGCATCTCAAGAGTTAAAATTGTCATACAAGATGATGATTAGTAGAGCTTATCATGATTCACTTTTCATGGCCAGGTAAACAAGAAAGTTTGACTAGCATCCTATTTGGCGTTCTTGTGATTTCATTGGTGGTCTTAAATAGTGAATTTCTGCTAAATAGTTGCAAATTTGCAATCATATTTAGTCCAAATAATTGCTTCTTTCCTGTTGCTTGAACTTGAAGCATTTGTTTACGTGGGTTTTACATTTATTATTTTCAGAGTCTCTCCAATGGGCATGATATTTATTCCTTGTTATAAAGGTTTGATCTTTCTTTACTTTTAGATACTTTTTCTCCAACAATGTTTTCATTTTTAACTTGATTAACATTCCCTACATTTCTTTGCAGGATATAGTCATAAGCCTGAAGAATTTGCCTCTATAGACAACATTGCAAATGGGGTAAAAGTTTTAGCACTAACATTAGCCAAATTGTCCGTGTCTTGATGTACCACCTTTACTTTGTTTCGTGGTTTGACAATCTTCATCTTTTCAGATTCATCATATTAGTAAATAAATATTTCAGCAGTTCAACATGTTCGTACAAGGATGAGAAAAAAAAAGAAAAACAAAAATGTTCTTTTCCCTCTCTTATGTTTTTATCCCCTTGCTTTTCTTACATCTGAATGGACTCACAAGCAAAAATAAGAACAGAGACAGAGGAGAAAGACGTGCTAAAGATGATTATGCGTTGTTGGATTAACGGGAAAGAGAAAGGAAAACATGATTTAGACAAGGGACTTTGGGAGGAGATAAAATGTTAGATCTCTCTTCACTAAAGTCTATTCTTATTAAATAAGATGCATATACATACATACATGGATTAAATTGCAGTGTTTAGCCTACACCACCTACTAGCAAAAGGGAACATATTAAGGCATTTCTGCATTGAACTTTTCAACTATTTCTTCTCTGCTCTGGTCTCAGCTAGCTGATTTCCTTGACCTTCCAACACAACCTCAATCTGTGAGTAGAGAGAGGTAGGCATTAATTATTTCTATTGAAAACAAGGAAAGATAAAAGTTTAGCGGATATAAAGAAGAACTTTATATATGTATTAGTCATGAATGGACTACCCCTGGCCCTTCGAGTTCATTTCTTTTTTGAGAGAGGAGAGGGGGAGGAGGGGTAAAGACCAGTGTTTATACCCATTCCCAAGGCGGAAAGCTCAAATTCATTATACTGCTTGAGATATCTCTGCAAGAGAGTAGAACACAAGATTTCAAAAGACTATTATCAAGAAACAAGAAACAAAAAGGACTACCAAGAATTTGCATTGTCACAAAAAGATTGTCCACATGCAAGCAAAGGATTCTTTACAACTTGGTTTCATGTATTGGAAAAATTCTTCTCCATGTCCAAGAAAAGTTTTTAAACTAATTCTATCTTGAGACTAATATTTCCGAACTTTAAAGAGAATTGAAACCGACGACCTCTTGAAGATTTCTATTTAAAGTTCGGAAATATTTCCTTCAACTCTTGGAAGAACTGGATGACAAATTCCAAAGCATTTTAATTACACTTAAATTAAGTGAATCTTGAATTCCACAGATGTAACACAATCAATAGAAATAACATTCAAAAGCATGTAAAAAAATATCAGGGACACAATTGTAGAAAGCAAACATAGAAGTATTGTACAGTGAAAATGCCACAGCAATGTAAAGAACCTTGACCAGATTGAGATAGAAGAAGAAAGGCCTCTTCGTATTGGAAACTTGAATCCTGTTTCTCTTCTTAGACATCATCGTACTATTACTAGTATTATTCTACATTCTTGATGGTTTCTTATCTTTCTATATTTAGCAAAATAAAAGGGTTTTTATCTTTCGATGTTCTAAAATTTCGATATGATCGTAGGATTATGATCAATGTAGAGATACTGATGAAACCTTTTGAGATTTCAAAAGTAGGCAAAGGGAAGACAAGTGAGAATCTCTCATGCATATATACTTGTGTATATGTATATGTGCAAATGAGAATTGGACACTTGGTTGAATATGATTGGACAGTTTACATGTAGTTAGTTCTTATGGTAGTCATTCTTTCACACTGGGCGTTCTTTTGAGCAGTTTTTTTTTTTTTTTTTTTGAAGAACAAAGAAGATATATCTTTTCTCTTTCCTAGCAATGATTTGAATAAATTGGGTTCACCTAATTTTCCTTTTGTTAGGATTATCATTAAACAAGTGAGGCATTGACAATTTTTAATTACCTCTAATAGTATAATTTCTCAATAATTATTGAAAAAAATGTACGAACGGTATATTGAATGGTTTTTTATTTTATTTTTTTATCGCATTTACTTATTTTTCTTATATTACAATACTTATATTTAGTATTTATACTCAAAAGTGTACATTTAATTTTAAACGGACTAAGTAGGTCATTTATTTATAAAAGATTGGATTTGATCAAAATCTACAAACTAGTTAGTCAAATTGGTGAACTAGTTTACTCAAAATTGAAGCGAGCAGATTTAGTCAAAATCACTAATTCTCCCATTCTTCTTTCTGATCTCCTTTCTCTATTCACCATTTCTAGCCCATTTTATCATTCCGACCATTCAAAGATCAAAATTATTAGTGGTGAGCTTGTGAATTATGACAAATATTACCTATTTGTTATTGTCACCGGTGGAGTTTATCTTATTTAGGTCACAAAATACATTATTTTAGATTTAAAAAATCTAGATTTTTTTTTTGAAAGTCTAAAAAAAATTTAGATTTCTTGAAAGAAAAATCTAAACATTGCATAATAATTGCAAGATCAATTAATATCCACCATACATTGAAGAAGTGAAGTAGTATAAATAAGGTTTGAATTTGTAGTTCTTGTAACTAAGTAATAAGGTTTGAATTTGTAGCTCTTGTAACTAAGTAAGAAATCAAGAGGGTAAGACTGCAAAAAGTGAGAGCTCCAACCTTTCTTGTTTTCTTGTTTGATTGAAATAAAAGTATGACTAAGTAAGGAAGAAAGCAAGTATAATCGTATTTAGTTTATTTATGTCATTTTTATTAGGAATTTAAAATAGAAGAGAAGTAAATATATAGAGGGATTTTTATCTCCATTAACATGATTTTTTTGTTCTTTAAGGGAAGAAAATATACCTCTCTTGTTCCTTTTCTCTCCCTCCCTCTCATGAACCAAGCTAAAACTAAATAGCATAAAACAAGATCATTCTTAGAAACTAATTCATGATCAAATTTAGCACCATCTATCATCTTTATTCTAACTTTGTGTGACTTTTATAAGCTCTCCTAATTAATGATCACATTATTATGTTGTCCATCACCTCCCCCACCTCAATACCAATATCTTATTTGACTTCATCTTTAACAGTCTTTTTTATATTCATAGAGTTTTTTTATCGAATTTATCATTTATAACTAATATTATTTTTCCCTCTAAAAAATTATATTTACATAATTATTTTGACCAATCTTTCTAAATAAATTATAAAATGATTTATACTTATTTAAATGTGTAATGTTTAAGTATCTCCCCATACAATGTTTCTCTTCATATCATATGAGTTCCTATTAACATTCAGCAACAAAACCCACAAAGAATTTAGGAAAGAGACTATATTAGCAACACATTATATAGTGCCAAACTAAAGAATGTTGGCCACTATTTTCAAATGGCATGTAGAATCCTTCATATGGGACCTAGTAATAGCTAGAAAATGTACCTTCTTGTTGAATATATGATAGTTGATTGGAGAGGAGTTGGCACATCCCTATACTTTATTTGCCTTTGTTTGAGGGGCATTCTTCCTTATTTAGCACTCACATTAGTAAACAATTCCTAACCAAATCTCACAGCTCATAAATCCAATTCCTTGCCTCAAAGCAACCTCTGTGGTCTGCTCAATCAATATCTCATAATTAAATCGTTTGAAAATTAAGCAAGAAATAATACAAAAACTGAATTATAGATAAATACCCGCTTAATAGAGACTAATTTCAAGATTAGCCTTGATTGCTATTGATAACATATTATATTAATTTACTTGAGTACAATTATTAATAGGAAGACAGCCTTGAGCTAATAACTTGAGGGTAAAAGACTTCTTGTCTTGAGTTCAGGAGATTTAGAATACGATTATATTCACGAAATTTTCATGATCAAATATTTTACTCTCTTTCTTATTTTTTATTTTGATTTTCTTTTGAATGGATTTTTTTTAGTGGAATAAAGAGGTCGGATTTCTTGGCTTGTTTCTTTTTTATTTTTTTTTATTTATATGATAGATATGTCTTATAGTGATGAGAATTTGAAGTAACTAACCATCTCATGATTTTCCAGAACGTCTTTTTCATTTCTCTCACATCCACTTGACCATTTTCGTCTTAACTTCATCACAAAAAATTAAGTATTTGGATTGGAATTTAAAAATATTTTTTATTTTATTTTGAAAATAGTTTGCGTTTGAATAATAATTTTTTATTGAAAATTGAAAGAATTTTTTTTTTCTTAGAAATTGAAAGTTTGATAAGATATTTTTTAATCTTCCATTATTCATCATAGTATAAAAGATAATTAATAAATTATTTAATATTATGTTTTTAATTAAAAAGTAATGAAAAAATATTATTTATGTGAATATATAAGTTTCATTTATGGGATAAAGAGAAATTTAAAATTTTGATGTGATAAAAGTTTTAGAGTTAAAAAATTATTTTGATATATTTTTATGGAGAATAATGAATTTGAGAAGAAAAAAAAATTAAGCCAAAGAGAATTCTCCTCAATTTTCTTCATGAGAAAGTGAAAGAAGACTAGCTCTTTATTGGACAGGTCTAATGAAGTCAATCCTAGATCTTCTTTGACATACTTAATCTTTAGATGAAGGGTTGTCTAAGTTATTTGTGAAAGTTCAAGGGGCAATTTGGGTAGCAATGAAAAGGAAGTTGGATTTAAAATTAAAAATCAATATGGAGGGTAGGTGCTAAGGCTTTATCAAAAAGGTTAAGTAGAGTAATCAAATGTGGGGCCTAAGCAATAATTGGGTATGCAAACAACTCTTCTTTCTACTTATAATGATGTTTTAGTTGAAACATAAACCTCGTTTTGCTGTAATTTGCAAGGGCAGTAAAGGAAATGTGTGTTCACTCTACTTTTTTCTTCTTCTATTAATTTACATGGTTACACCTTTTTCTCATTTAAAATTTTATTTTATTGTTGAACCTCTTAAAATCGACAAAGATTACTCCCATTAAATCACAATTTAATTCTTGAACTGTTAGATTATTAAGTATCAAGTCCCCCCCCCCCCAACCCCCCAAAAAAGAAAAGAAAAAGAACAAGTATCGAGCAATATAAGAAATATACCCAGAGAAAATAAAATATAGTGGTTAACTAGGATGCTAGTGGATAAGGCTAAGCAACCTTAAAGTATTTGATAGAGTATTTTCCCTTTGACAGAATAATGGTAAGAAGTTAGTCTCGATTCTATTTTAGTCTTTAACCTCACGGTTTTGAATATATTTGACTTTCCTTCTTTTTGATAATTCTAGATTTTTTTTATATATTCATATTTTTTAATATTCTAAATGTCAAGTTTATGTCATTTTCTTTCTTTGTATTTCGTTTGTTGTTTATGATATTTGGGAAATCTCTTTCTCTTTTTTTTTTTTTAAAAAAAACTTCGCGTCTTAAAATATTAAATTAGTTTTAACTTTATGTTTAAGATATTAATTGTTTTACAATTATGAAAAAAAAATTATGTTATTTTTTTTTTCAATCCTTATCCTCTCTAGTTAATGCAATCTCTTATTCAAAGAGGGTAAAAATTGTAATTATATAATAGGTGATCAAAGAAAATTAAATTCAAGGGTAGTTTAGGTATAAAATGCTTACATTTAAGTATCATTAATATATGTACTTGGAACTAAAATAATTTATATTTAGAGATTGATGATGAAGTATATCATTTTAAGTCAATAGTTCATGATTAAACTAAAGTGCTTGATTTATAGTTTAAAATGATTAAAATTGATTTTGTATTTCTTCCTATTCAAGAATGGAAAAAATTAATGGAATGATATAAATAAATTCATTGTGATAATGGCAAGAATAATGTGTTGGTTAATCAATTCGATGGGAAAGGTCCATTTGATTATTCTGACATTCGTAACTGGAGAAGACAAGTTCCCATTTAGAAAAGTAGAAGAGTCGTTGCTTTGTGGTGGAGAGGAGAAAGTAAAGAGTGAGGAGAGGTAGAAAATTAGAGAAGACAGTGAAATGAAAAATAAAACTGATTTACAAGTGGAGTGAGATCACTTGGTCATTACATAATATTTTTAAGCGCAATTTCATTATGTAATCGATTATAACTTCTTCTTGAATCTTTTATTTGATTAATCGAATCATCATAAATAAAACATAAATAAATTTTATTACAACCTTTAAAAATTGAATTGAATATTTATATTTTAATTATTAAATGTCTATAATTAATTTTTTTACTTTTCTTAATATAAAATTATTTTTCTTCTAAAATTTTATTATTTTAAATTTAAAAAAATTATCACTCATTACATGATATTTCCATTAATCACATTAATAACAAGAATAATTTGATAATTTCCTTATGATTAAACATTTTTTTAGTTTTTAAATGAAAAAAGGATTTTAATAAAACGGCATTGTTCTAAGAAGTTGGATTCTTAATTACCTCATTTAAAATAGATCTTAAACAAATATAAATAGTTTTTTTGACTATTCTTGTGAATGGCTGCAATGTCCTATACCCAAAATTTTACACCTACAGCCACTCACACCTGTATAAGATTCTTATTTACAAATTTTCCAAATAATAAGATTAAATAATCAAAGTTTTGGATCTCCAATGTCCTATAAAGAGTCTTAGTTCATTCTTTTTTGGGGAAAGAGTATTAGTTTATTCTAAGTAGGCATTTAGTTATTAGGGTAGGTCAATTCCTAGTGATTTTGAAGAAAACATTTCTTTTTATCTCTTTTTAACAACAGAAAAACCATGGAGAAAGGAAAGGTAACTTCTTGAAGCTATAGGAAGATCATTGTCAAGAAATAAAGAAATGGAGGATGTGTGGCTCATGCATTCCAAGACAAGCCATTGAACCTTTGCTTGAGACATGTTTGACACTCCTTTGGGTCATTGTGTTGCACAATAAACATGCCATGTTATCTTGTTTTTGTCTTCTTCCTTTATATATATAAAAGATGTTTATTCATATAATTCGTTTCAAAACTATTTTAAGATGCAGAATGGTGTATTTTATCTATGTTAGTAAATGTTGCTTAATCTCTCTCTCCTCCAAGCAAAATTTGTTGCATTATGAATTGCAAAGTTTCTTATTATTATTCTCACAAGGATAATTCAAACTTTTTAGTTGTGAGTGGCTGCAGGTGTAATGTTTGAAACATAATCTTAAAAATCTTTCAAAAGGAAAATCAATTTGTGTAAAGCATTGCTTATTATAAAAATTTATTATCAAGATATTTTCATCCCAAAAATAGAATCAGTCAAGAACCTCTTTCTACTTAATATACCTAACTCATAACAGAAGTGCATAGTTTTGGAGGAGCCTCCTCCCTTTGGCTCCTAAAGCTTGAAAGCTCTCCCATGGTTAAAATATATGAAAGGGTCTAATGCACTCTCAATCCTTCTTCTTTTTTTCCCCCTTTAAAACCCTTGATCCAAAATTTAATGTCCTTTTTTACTTAAATATAAATATTAAGCCTAGTATTTTGACTATATAAAATTATCATCAATATTGTTAATTCAAGTGACTAGCGATGGGTTTTAGGATTCACATCCCTCAAAATAAAAATAAAAATCTTAATTGTAAAACTTTACATAAAATATATTCATTTTAATAAATTAGACATTCATTAATTTCATCATTAAAGAAATATAAATTGAATAGGGAGAAGAGTAGCTTAACACATATAACATATAAGGCCATGGTATAATAAAAAAATATTTTTTTAAAAAAGTAGTCAACAATAACCATGTAATATACCTTACCAACGATTGAATTTTTATATTTTAATAATAAGCGAACACATATATAATTAAATCTCATTAGTGTGACAAAATGTGTAATAAACAATATATTAAATCTCAAGGTAAAAATAATGCTTTAAATCTAACTTAAGTAAGCTACATCAAGTTCATTACATTCGTATCGATTTCATCCTGTATAATCTAATATCCAAACGAAAAAGAAAAAAATCATGTTCCGTCTTTAAAAAAAAACTAAATATTCACTGTTTTTTTAAGTATAGAATTACAGAAAATAAATAACACAATATTAATTTTATTTGGAGAAAAAAATTATTCCAATTATATCTTCTTTTAGAAAATTAAGAATATATAAATTATTCTATTTTACTCTTTTTTTATTTACATAAATTTACATTAATTGATTCTTTTATTTCTTAATTTTATTTAGGACAATTTAATCTTTTTAAATTATTCATTGTTACTACTAATCATTTCTTAATTATTGTATAAGTCTCAAACGAGACTAATATTATAAATAGAAGCAATATACGTATCTCTAGTTAATATATTTTTTTCAAAATTTTATTTTACATCAAGTCAAATGATCATTTATTTTGACCGTGAAATAATTTTTTTCTAAAAGAAGCAAAAAAATTCAAGATTGCCTTCGGTGCAATCTATGGAACAAAGGAAGTCGAAGGAGAACCTTAAAAAAATGGACAAAAATTTCCCAGGGCTATTTTAGTCATTTTAATTAGTTAAAATATATATTGCACATTTATATACTAACCTCTTTTTTTTTAAGCCATTTATATAATACTAACTTTTGAGTCTTGAATTTACCACCAGTCCAATTCAATTTTCAAATTACTCAACAGTGGTCAACTAACGCCGTTAATTTATAGTCTGCACAGTTCACAGTATAAATATCACTGAAGAGACAAAACAACCAGAGGCAAGAAGAGGGGCAGGGTACAGTTGAAATCACTCAGGTCGGATTGCAGCTTTAACTTCTCAGAAACTTTTTGATTATCTTCATTTTCTCCATTTATCACCTCATCCATTTTGGTTTCTTTAAGTTCCTGCGTTGAGGGTTAATGCACCTTTAATTGATTTGTAAATCTTGAACTTGGATCTACGTAACTTTTGGTGCAATGTACCTTTTTTTTTTGTCTGAAAGTTTCAAGATTTAAGTTAAATTTGGGTAAAATATATGATTTTTGGATTGTTTCTTTTGTGGGTTTTTTTTTGTTTTCTTCCTCAATTCTTATTTAACTTGTCTGGCTTCAGTATCTGGGGAATCAATCATTATTTAACACGAAGATGGAAGAATTTGGCTCTGTGAAAGGTTTCTGGAGAATGAGTTATTCTTTTGGTTGCTCATGAAATGATGGGAAATCCAGAGTTGAGTAGTAATTTGCTTATGAGTATCGACTGTTCCAGTATTGGATTTTTCCCCACACTCCTGATAATCATCTCCTGACAAAAATGAAATATCAAGATATAGGAAAGTAGTAGGACTTCTATTTCTGCATTCTAATGTTTCTCCCTTTTGTAAGTGGTAGTTGAAAAGCAGACTCAGGTTTTGACCATTTAGTAGGCGCTGGTCTTCATAATTTCTTTCAACTTCCCTTTAAAACTTAACTCTTTCTTTGGCACACAGCAAGGTGGGGGAATTGACCGATCAATCATAATGTTTTTACCAAGGACTTGTTTAATAAAAGATACTTGCTTAATATTTTGGTTTCAACATGTATCTGTTAAAGATAATTGCGTGAGCACATCTTGTTCAATTGATTCCGTCTTGTTTGAATACTTGTATCAATATCTGGAAGGGAAGTCAATGCGTTTCGGATATAACATATTGTCATGCCTCAATTAGTGATTATGTTAAATTTTTTATCAAGTTGCAAGAAAATGTTCAATGTAGTTACTTCTTTATATAATTATTACTTACACCTTTTTTTTTTTTTATCTTTAACTGAAGTATAGATATTTCATATTTTGTGCTTTCTTTGAAAGCCTAATTATGGTAACATATGTTTGATCACACAGCATGTTGTGTTTGTAGAGATCTGTGCTAAGATTTACTTGGATTGGAAAAGTTCATACAGCCAAGGGGAGGCTGCACAAATAACTTGTGGATTAACTGAATCTAAGTACTGAAATGGAGATTGTTGGGGGGGGGGGGGTGGAAAAATGTGACTTTTGAAACTCTCATATTGATTATAACTAAATTTGTTGTTGAACTTGACAAAATCTTCTAATTCTTTGTAAAGATGTATCATAGGTTTATGGAATTATTAGCTTAAAAAAAAGGCTTAGAGTATGATTTCTTTGGAGATTTGGCCAATCGTCTACTTCAAGCACTGATTTTTTTTTTCTTTCGGCTGACAAAATCTTCTAGTTCCTTATAAAGATGCTAGATGGGTTTATAGAATGATTACCCTTAAAGAAAGGTTTATAGCGTGATTTCTTTGGAGTTTTGACTAATTGTTTACTTCGAGCACTGATATCCCCCCTCCCTTTCTTTTGCTTTTTCAGTATTATGGGGGTGGAAGTTACTGATATTTGTATGGACAAAGAGCCAGATAGTGTTGTAACATATTCAATTGCCGTTTCCCATGATTCAAATCACACAAGCACCGATGTTCAAGATGTTGTGCCTTCATGTGAGCATGTCGATGAGGAAATCCAGTGTTATGCAAGAGAAGAGAATGCTGAAGTAAGTGAGTATGAAGTGAAGGAATGCACCACCGAAAAACAGGTTGAGATTTCCATGCTCTGTCAAGTTGACAATGGCAAGGACCAAGACATTTCAAGCTCTAAATGTGAGATTGGTGATGCTATGGAGGGCCAAAAATCTGAAAACCGGAAAGTAAAGGATGATTGCAAGAGGCCAAGAGCTTCTATGAAATCTACAGTCAGGTCTGCTTATGGAAACTGCAAAACTAGATGCACTGTTCCCCAGCCCTTTGCTTTGGCAACTGCTAAGCGTGCTTCATTTGGAACTCGCCCTCTTGGAACTGAATCTGATAATGGTACTGCTAACAAAACATTCAACACAAGCACTACTCATTCAAGTGGAACAAGACAGAATCAGGTAGCTGCTGTCTCAAGTTATGTTTTACTGCATTTTCCATAAGATTTTCTTCATCATTCTTAAAACCAGAACTTTCTCCCACACTTACTGCTTACTAGTTTGGGATGGAAAGAATTCTCTTTGATGTTTTTGTTGCCACTTTCACAGCATGTTGTTTGACATATGTTAGGTTTCTAAATTTGTATCCTTTGATAAGCCTGGCAAATCTTTTTCCTTTTTCTGGTGGCTAATAAGCTGTGTTCTATTATAGGTTATAAATACTACCTCTTTGAAGATGTCCATGAACATAGAGTATTTGTTCTTCAGCCTTTTCTAGCATGAACTTAATTTAGCTCTTCTAAATTTTTGAAGCCCAAATATCCTTCATATAGCTCCTTATAACTGGAAAAAGACTGATAGCAAAAGTGTTTTCATTCGGTACTTGTTTGACATGGATTAAGGATCAAGAATTTATATTATTTGACATTTCAAAAGTTTTCCCCCATTTTGGATTATTTATTCGTAATAAAAAATGTAACATATTACAACTCCTGTACCTTCCAACCAAAACAGAAACAGGAACCTTGTGCATGACTCTGCCAGATGGCAGAACAATTTCCCTGTTTTCCCTTTACAAGATCTCCATTCTTTGCTTTGATCACTCTGAAAATTTCCAACTGCAAGATGGTTTTTAATATGAGTGACGATAAAATATGGGCAAGTTTATCTTATGCTAATTGATGTGGATTTAGATATCTGATGACTTATTCTTTAACTTCTCCATTGGCTGCAGTCAGTCTCACCTTTGGTACAGAGGAAGCCATTGCAGCCTACAAACAAGAAGCATCCTGATGAAGAAGACTCCTGTTCTATTGCTTCCTCGTATCCTTTGTCATTTTTTGTCAAACTGCTTAAGCAATTCCTCTGATTTATTTTATTTTTTCTTTTAAAAACTCTGCAATTTGGCTGAATTAGTTCCTCAACTATAACAAGTATTGTGGCATCAACTCGGAAGTCCAGGACCACTGTTGCATCAGCACCAGTATTTAGAAGCAGTGAACGTGCTGCAAGAAGGAAAGAGGTAATGGACAGTGAATCTACCATACAAAGTAGTTCTTCTGACACTTATTTTAGTTAGCAATTGATCTCAAACTTATCTAAAGTAGCAAAACCTTGTTCGTATTGTATTTTGTCTTTATGTTGCAGTTCTTCTCTAAATTGGAAGAGAAACATCAGGCCCTGGAGGCTGAGAAAACTCAATTTGAGGAGAGAACAAAGGTGTGATATTTTTAACAGTTTCTTCATGCCACTTTGCCTCCTCTATGTGTCCTCAAAGATGTGACTCGTGGATTTCCCCATTCCACTTTCTTCATCTTTTTGTTATCTTCTTACGGAGATCAACCTATTTCTTTTCTCCATTTTTCCCATCAAACTCTCAGGAAGAGACAGAAGCAGCTATCAAACAACTGAGAAAAAGTCTGTTATTTAAGGCAAGCCCAATGCCAAGCTTCTACCATGAGGGACCACCGCCAAAGGCTGAACTGAAAAAGGCATGTTCTTATATATTCTTGCTTTTTAAGCTTTCAGATGATAAATAAGATTTTTATATTGTTTGTGATTCAGAAATATTGAAGAAATTATACAGAATTCGGGTTTTATTTGTCTTACAAATCCTTCAACGGATATATCATTCTATACAATCTCATCATGGTTGTTTTTAAACGTCTTATGCTGTTTTGCAATTCCAGCTACCACCAACTCGTGCAAAATCACCAAAGTTAGGCAGAAGAAAGAGCTGCAGCGACACAGTTGGCCTAGAAAAGGGAATAGGAGCTTATGGTCAAGGAATTCATCCTAGTCTCAATATTTATAGAGATAGTCCTACCCGTTCTTCAACAAACAGGAAAGAGCGCAATGATGTCCAGAACTGTACAATCAACGGCAAATCTAAAGATGAGGATGAACCAGAAGTGGTAGATGAATCGTTTGCAACTAAAATGAATAGCGGGATGAGCATGGACATTGCAGTTCAATCTTTAGTCTTTGGTTAGTGTTTTAATTTATTGAATCAACTCTTGCTCCCTCTTATCATTCTTGTGTCATGTTGCTGCCTCAACACTGTGCATTGCACTGTGTCAAATTGTTTGTGTACTGTTTTATGTATTTATCGAAGTGTAAATTTTGTAACTTATCTCTCTTCATTTTTAAAGAGATTTTCTTTTGTAAAAATGTATATCTTTCCAACAGAATAAATTTCTGGATTTCACTTATCCATACCATTGGTTTTAATACATGAGATTGCATAAGAAAGTAGGGAGTGTGAACTATGAATTTAGTTGTCAGCAGAATCGCTGAATATCTGTTGATGCTTTTGCTCTTGTTGCACTTATTTAGTTCTTTTCTCATACCTATCCTTAATCCTGCATTACTTTTATTCAAATATTTGTTTCTTGGGAAAAGTCTCTTGAAGTTGCAATAATAGATAGTCATTGCAGAACTAGCCTGTGTTTTTGTCTTGTTCCATGTTCCGGCTCCCTGCAATAGGTGAAGTTAGAAGTTACTCAAAAGAGCTATTTTTTTTATGGATGCTCAAAGGGGATGAAAAGTTTAAAGATGGCTTGCAACTTAGTGATTATCGTAGAGTTTGTAACTAAACAAGCCACTTACCAGTTGCTCTTACAAAGTGTTACCACAAATTAGAAAACCAAACCTAAATGGAATTGTGGTCATGTAGTTACAAGTACAATACTGTTTTTCCTTATTTCCATATTCAATGAGGTATATAAAGTTGCAGGCATGAGGACCCATTAAGATGTGCTTTATGGTTTAGAAACCTTTGCTTTGTGCAATTGTGGAAAACCTAATTATGAAAGAAGTCCATAAAAGTAAAAAGAAAAGATGCTGATAGAGCGTAAAGTGCCATATGTTCAAGTGCTGGTGTAGAGATAATCTGCAAAAGATGACTTTTTAGTAGAACATCTCCCAATGTGGAAGAAAATTTTTGCTAATCACAAAGGCATGGTTCTTTTTACCAATACATTTTTTATCTCATTGCATATTATCTATAATATATATAGTTATATGCATGCTTTTATGCTGATAGATTTCTCTAGTGACCGGCAAATCAAACATTAAACAAGACTTTGTTCTTCTGCTTTACATTAAATAATTGTTCCTCCAATTCATGAGAGATGCTGGCACAGACATGGAACAGACCAGTAGGTTTTGTGGGACGATCACATGTGAGCCCAATTTACAATTTCAACTCTTTGATAGTTCAGTAACTTGTAAGAGTTGTTCAAGTCAAAAGAGAGATGCATATTGTCCCAACGTGCAAAGTGTGGAAAGCTTGAGAGGGATGCCTGGAAGTTAACAGTTTTTGACTCTCTAACCCCTTTGGTTTGTCAGATGTTAGTATCTAAAGGCCATAAGTCAATATAATACTATTGTTTTCGTAGAAGTTTATTTGGATTAATTTCAAAGTGACTTTCTATTGTCAACTCACTTTTTTGTGTTTTTTCTTTGGGGGTTGGGGAGTAGGAGATAGGGAATAGAGATGGTAGAGAGTTAGCTTGCCATTTGTTAGCTGGGATTGGTATAAGCAAACTCCAATCACTTTCTGTCAAATGTCTCCTTTCAAGTCTGGCAGGTGTAGACGTGTATTTGTGTTGTTTGAGGATGTGTTTGAATTGGTAGGAGTGAAATTCTTTACTCGCTGCATATCTTCGGCAAGTTACTATATTTTAACATAAGTTCTCATAGTTTAAATGAGAAATCTCTAATATTTAATAAAATATTACTTTAGGTTTTAAATATAAAAAAAATGAAAATTTTCTTAGACTGAATGAGAATTCACTCTTATCACTTATTGCTTTAGGTTTTAAATATAAAAAAAAATGGAAGTTTTCATAGTTTCAATGAAAATTTACTGTTTTCATTGATTACTTTAGGTTTTAGTAAAAGATTGCTTTAGGTTTTAAATTAAAAAATGAAAATTTCCATAGTTTGAAAATATTTTTAAAACGGAAGTTCTCATAGACTGAATAAAAAAACAATTAAAGAAAATTTCGCTTTAGGTTCTAAAAAAAGAAACAGGTTCTAAAAGAAACATAAGTTCTCATCATTTAAATCAAAATTCAATGGCATCATAAAAGAATCATTTAATTAAATTTCATTATATCTTATTAAAAAAATTTCCTAAGTTCTCATAGCCTAAATAAGAATCTATTATTATCATAAAAAAATCATTTAATCAAAAATCAATTCATGTTATTAAAAAAAAAATTTGAAATTTTTCAGACTGAATGAGAACTTAGTTTTATCATAAAAAAATCAAAATTTTTGATAGCCTCAATGAGATCTCATGGGCATCCTAACAAAAGCAATTTAATAAAAGATATTTTCATGTTCTTAAAAAAGAAAGTTATAATAGCTTGAATGAAAACTCACTATCATTATATAAAAAACAATTAAATAAAATATCGCTCCAGGTTCTAAAAAAAAAAATTTCATCATTTGAATGATAACTCACTAGCATCATACAAGAATCATTTAATCAAACATCTCTATATCTTATTAAAAAAAAAATCAGAAGTTCTCATGAGAACTCACTATTATCATTTTAAAAAATCATTTAATAAAAATAGCTTCATGTTATTAAAAAAATTAGAAATTCTTATAGCCTCAATGACATCTGACCCTTATAAGAAAAATAATTTAATAAAAGATATTTTTCTTGTTAAAAAAAATGAAAGTTATCATAGCGCGAATAAAAATTCACTAGCATCATAAGATAAATTATTTAATCAAAAATACTTTCATGTTTAAAAAAAATCGAAAGTTATTGTAGCCTGAGTGATAATTCACTAGTATCATAAAAAATAATTAAATAAAATATCACTTTAGGTTTAAAAGAATGAAATTTCTCATAGCTTGAATGAGTACTCATTGGGATTATAAAAAATAATTTAATCAAATATTGCTTCATGTTACTAAAATAAATTATAAGTTCTCATTGTTTGAATAAGAACTCTATATAAAAACAATTAAATAAAAAATATTTTTTATCTTTTTTTAAAAATAGAATTTCTCATAAGTTTAATGAAAACTCATTGACATTATAAAAAAATAATTTAATAAAATATCGCTTCATGTTATTAAAAAAAATCATAAGTTCTCATAACTTGAATAAGAATTCTCTAGCATCATAAAATACAAAGTATTTAATAAAAAATAGCTTTAGGTTTTAAATAAAAAATAAAAATAGAAGTTCTTATAAAAAAATTATTTAATCAAATATCGCTTCATGTTTTAAAAAAAAAAATCCAAAGTTTTCATAGCATGAATGAGAACTAACTAGCATCATAAAAAAATAATTAAATAAAATATCACTTCAAAAACGACATGAAGCAGTTGAGTAAATTTGTCTTTAAATAATTTAACTTTCACAAGGATTTTATATAGTCTTTTTTGAGGAAATCTTTTGCAATTTCTTACAAAACGACATGAAGCAGTTGAGTAAATTTGTCAAACTAGCTGTTGCTTCCTACATCCAGTTCGTTAGCCGCCAGGTTGAAACTTGAGCCTAATTCTGGAGCTAATTGTCAAGACTGCTTTGTATATTTCATGATTGGATTCATGATTTGGTAGCACAAATCTGACTAGTGCAGACAGTTAATATCACACAAAAATAGATTTTAGTGTATCACGATACACAAAATATTATTAATAGTACAGTAAAATTGATGTCTGATATATACTTGCATTGTTCTTGAACAAGAGAAGTCAATTTATAAATTCTCGAATCTTTAAGATAAGTTACGTTACGTGATTTAGAACTTTGTTCTTGGAACAGACAAATTATAAAGTAAATTGAGCACAGTGAACAGCATTTTACACAGTTAGCATCACTTAAAAACACCTTTTTATTTCTCTCATCTTTCTGCTTCATTCTTTTTTTTTACTCTGCTGGACCAGTTTTAACTTCCTCCCAATTGAAACTTGGATTCACAACATCAAGTTGCACTAATTCTTTACTAATTGTGGTCCTCCATGGCTTATCTTCTTCTTTTCCTTAAATGGAAGCCAAAAGTGATGTACTTTATACATTTATTTGAGTTGTAAGTCCATAAAAAGGTTCTGATTTCGTATGCTATGATTAATGTTACCTTGGAGAGACTCGTGGAACAGACAGAAACCACCATGCATTAATGGATTTTGGTCATTGTAGTTCTCTTGTTAACTTTGGTTTGGTCAGTCTCAGAGGCGGCTATGGTTTAGTGGGAAGTTTTGGTTTCTAGTTCTACTCTAGACTTTGAACCTTGGAAAAGCTCTTCTAATGATTTAATATTTCAAGGTATTCAAACTATCTCAACCCTCTATATATTAGCTGCCTAAAAGGGGGCTTTGACTTCTCTAACAAACAAACTAGATAACCATGTTCCTTTTCTTTCCTTCTTTTAATTATCGTCCGAAATTGAATCTATATTTTTTATATTATATAATGGATTGTGAGATTTATGATTTAGTAAGATATAAATTCATTAAATTAAGGAAGTTATTAATGAAATTTTAAATAAAAAATATATTTATTTAAGAAAAATAGATATTTAAATGCGAACAAACTAAAATAGAAATATGAATATTCAATTTCGGACGAAGAGAATAATACATTTCACATGCCAAAAATCACTTTAAGTTAGGAGTATGTTGAATTCATTCTTGTTATAAATACTTAGTTGATTCAAAATTAAATATTCACAATTGTATTAATACAAGAATAATTATTGTCTTTAAATTTAAGAAAGTTACTATATTATCTTTCTTATTAATATGATTAGTAATGGAACTAAGTACAATATAAACTTTTAAAATATCTATGTTGTTAGAGAAAATTAATATGCTCATTTTATAAAAGTAAAATATTTAATTTCAAACATTGGAAAGCGAAAATGTTACAAAAATTTCAGCTAGAGAAGTGAGCTGTATACTCTCCATTAATTAGTTATGGCTGTGGAAGAAGTAGTTGTTTTGTATCTATGTATAGATGGGTATGCACTATAGAGTAAGAAAGAAAGAACATATATGGATTTTGTGCTTTCTAGTTTCTACAGACCAAAAACTACCATAATCATTTTGTTTGTGTGGAAAAAAAAGAAGAAGAAGCAAGATATGGATGGTGTAGAAAAGTAAAATACAACATCTGTCTGACTTGCAAATCACAGATTCACAGCCCACCTCAACTCACGTATATTTATATATATATATATATAAGTACCCATGAAAGCTAATGCATGGCCATATCAAAATCAAACAGTTGTTCTCTCTCTCTCTCTCTCTCTCTCTCTCTCTCTCTCTCTCTCTCTCTCTCTCTCTCTCTCTCTCCTTCTGAATCCATTTGTTGAGGGGAATGCTGTCTGGTTCGAGACCATTCATCGAAGCTGAGAATCAGACATCATCAGTTGAATGATCTCGGACCAGGCTTCATTCCCCCCAACTTCAAGCTTAATTAGCTAGAATTTGGATTCTTGAATGATCTTACATGGCAGGTAAATATTCTCCAGACATCTCATGATCTGCGGTTATTTCCATTCATCTATACCTCTCTTTCCACTGATAAGTTGCCAAATTGATCAATCTTGAGAATGTTCATGCAGGGCTTAGTAGAAGAGATAAGCTACAGGTGATTGAGTTTCTCTAGAGAGTTCATTTATGCATATTTGGACAACTTTTACAGCAATTTTAACTCCTGATAAGCACCAAGATTACCATACTAATTTTCTTGTTTGTGATAAATTTTCTATGCATTCTATATATACTTGATTTTCTTATAAACGTTTGTCGATCTGATACATTTGAGTATAGCTTAATTCTATCAAAATCATCTAGTGTGAACTTGTTACAAGTACTCTTACAGATAATTTGCAGAGATAAGTGCTCCAAGGAACAAAAGTAGCAGAGGTAGTTCTTGCTAGATAGGACCCTCAGTTTATAATCAACACTTTTTTCTTTTCTTTTCTTTTCTTTTTTTTTAATACTTTTTTCTTCTATGAGATGCAAGATATTTTCTTGAAATCCCTTCTTTTTTGGATTTCTTTTGGGAAGAAAGAAAAATGATCCCTCTTTTGTTATCAGAAAGAAATGTATTCAGAATATGCAGTACAATATGTGCATTATTTTTCTTTTTTCCTCTGTATCCCTTTTACATTTTTCAGTTTCACCTAATTCGTTGAATAACTACACTATTGTTGTTAGTATGAACATAAGACTAGGAAAATTGTGTGGGAAAAGAAACAAAGTTAGATTGAATCTTTCTCTAGACTTTGCTTGCAGATAGTAGCAAAGAATATGAGTCAATCAAGACTATTCTTTCATTCTTTGCTTTCTTTAACTTTATGGTTTTTGCATGAAATGAAATGAGAGCAGTGTTTTTTTCTTTCTCAAAGATTACCAATTAAAGTTGATCTTTGAAATTTTACCTTAAGACTGCCATCATAAGTCCATGGCCCATTCTTAAACCTTTTCCTACAACGTGGGACATATGTACATGAAAATCCCACACTGCCATGTGGGTTGTACTAGACATTTTTTAGACGATGATCCACCTTTTCCTTCTATGTGGTTCTGGTTCAGATTCTATCTCTTCTTGGGGGCTCACTTGACTCAGTTCCACATGAGACATTTATTACTCTCTTTGCGTGTTATTCTGTTCTTGGACCAAGACCTCTGTCTATTCCTATTCATTTATGACCTAGCTTCAACATTTTAGTTAATATGCTCCTAGCTAGAGGTGTCTCCTCTTCTTGATGATCTTCAATTTTATCATTCAATTGAATCAAATGAACACAAGGAAGCAAGTCAAGTTAGTTGTGTATCTATTACATAATTTATCATTGAAATGTATCCAAACTAGGGGTAGAATTGAACTCAACTACATTGTAAGGGTTTAAGCTCCAAGATAATGAAGATCGAGTTCGACTCGTTTATATATGTATATATGTAAGTGGCTCACAAGTCAACTATGAAGCTCGAATCGAGCTTGACTCAAGTAATTGCAAGTTTTCTCAATTCATTTACACCCCAAATTCTGGCAAACATAACTATGAAAGGGTTATGAGTATTGATACTATTACTAAAGTATTTGGAAAGGGTAAAGGGGTAAGCAAAGAACAAATTCTTTGGATTCTTGGATGGTTGATGTTTTGCATGCAAATGATATCTTTACTTTCTATTGAACAGCAATGTAGCTTAAAAGATGCATTCTTTGAGGGGGGTTATGTTGGGAGTTTATATATAATGCTGAAAATTTGAGTGCAAAGGTCTAGTCTGATTAGATTTTGGGGATTTAGTTTGATATGGTCTGTGTAACCAAGCTTTTTTAACATCATAATCATTTCTGGGGTCCTTGAGTTAGTGAAGAACAAGTTTAGGAGGACAGAATTTTTGTTGATAAGGCTGCAATAATCAGATAAAGGGAACTATAATGTCCATTCTAAAGTTTCTCTGTTTCTGTTGGCATGTCATAATCAAGAGCATTGATGAATACATAATACCAAACATGTGAAACTTTAGTGTAGGTCATTCAATTGATAAAATTGAAGTCTAAGTTTGAAATTTATTGAGACCTATCTAGTGCATCATCTTTTCAAATCTAAGTATTAAGAAATTAAAAATATTACAAAATTGTTTAAAAAGCCAGGTATATTTTAATAATTTCATCAATGATAAATATAAATAGTGTATTTACCACTTCAATCAATAATGGAAATTGCATGCAAATTATTTTCTGCTAGGAGACATATATCCTATTTATATTCCTCTTTTTTTTTTTTTTGTGTACCATAAAAGGAAAAAAAAAAGGTAGTACTTCCTCAGATGCAAACAGTATGAAGGCACTCACACAAAAGATGATTAAAGTACTTTTGCAAAACCTAAAAACAATCATAGAATTCTTTAATGATTATTGAATCCCCCCATTTGTTTGTTATCATGGCAATTGAAATCACTGTTTTTAAATCTCCATATCAAAGAAAAAGGAGAAAGAAAAAAAAAGTACCATCATCTGAGTTCTCTTGCCTCTAAATTTAATTTGCCAAAGCCAAAGTAAATGATGGTTTTCTTCACAAAACTTTTACTTTCTAATCTCTACCTCCAGAAGCATATACATTTTTGTATCTACTTAACACATTGAAGATTAATTTATATGTTTGAAATTTTTTATGATATTTTCTATGTCATCCTTTATAAGTTAGAGCTGTATTTTGTTATTGTGAATAAGGTTAATTTGAATATATAACTTGGAAAAAATTCAAATAAAAGTAATACCACTTTACATAGAAATGTAACTAAAAAACACACAAGAAGTCTCATAGAAGATTTAAACCGAATTAAGTCTGTGTATATATGGTACTTAAGATACTTACCCAATATGTCTTTTATTTGATGAAAAGTTATAGGTAATTTGTATCCAAATCATGCCTATAGCTTTTGAAATTGCTGATTTGAGAGTATTTGTGAAAAAGGAGAAGAAACAGACAAGTAGAGAATCAAAAGGAGAAAAGTAATGAGTAAATATGCCTCAAAAAGTGAATGACAATAAGGAAGATGGATTGTGCAAACACTTTGATGTGTGTACTTTTTTTTTTTTTTTCTTGTGACTTGACTAAACTCAAAATCTAAAAAGCATTCAGACAGAAATTTTGGAAAGATGAGAAAAGTCCATTTGAAGACTTGAAAGAGAAATTTTGTCTAAAAGTTGCTACTAACACCCAAAAAAAAAAAAAGAAGTTTTGATTTGGTGCAAGGCCTCTTTTTCTTTCTTGAAATTGATTGCATCAGCATGATGTTGGAAAATTTTGGGATTGTTTTCCACAAAATTTTAACTCTTTTAAAAAGGTTTTACTAATTTAATATGCATAAAATAATGCCTAAATAGACCATTCTTTTCTTTTCTTTTTGAGAAGAAATAGACCATTCTTTGCCATTATATTTGTGATTTATATTAGCCATTCACACTCTCCTTTGCATTCTTATTGTATCAGTTGGAGTTCATCCTAGAGGGATTGAGTGACTACTTTTGCTATTGTTCATGACTCCCTCTATCGGTTAAATTCCTTTTTTACTTTTAGGAAGGCATGAGAAACTAATATATGTAGTAATGCTAGAACATGGAATGCCTTTTCTGTCTTGATGAAATGCTGGATTTATGCTGTTATTTGTGGCAAGCTCATAATAGATATCACTTTGTCATAATGTGAGATTGTGAGTTTTGGAAAGGCTAATTCTAAAAGCATTATTATATGATTTATCCTTTTGGAAATTTCTTTTAAATGTTCATTTGATGTATTTTATGAACAATTATTGGATCAACAAATATGAGAGAGTTCATTATTTGGCCAATAAATGGAGATAATATAAACAATTTATATCCACTGAAACAATTGTATTATTACACAATTTATAATCTCTTCCCCTCAGTGAGTTAGATGTTGCAAAACCTAGACGTTTTATTTAGTGCAAAACATCAGGATTTATGTGTAAATTTGAGTTAAGTGAAATCATAATTGGAATCCATTTGGAAAGGAAAGCTCCATCGCCCATGGAAAGTAAGTTTTAGACCATGCTTAAATTTTTGAGATGAAAGATAGTTCACTAAAGCTATAGATATAGTATTCATTTTGTCCGAAATTGAATGAACATTTTTTATTTTGATTTAAAATTAAGTAATGCATTTGATTTTTAATTAGATTACAAAATTATCATTGACATTAATATAATAGATTATGAGATCTATGAGTTAATAAGATGTAAATCTCTTAATGAAGTTGATAAGTGGCGATAACTATAAGTTAGTTGTATATAAATTCATTAAATTAATGAAGTTTTGGATAAAAAATATATTTAGTTAAAGAAAATGGACATTCAATTTCAAACAAATTAAAATAGAAATGTAAACATTCAATTTCAAACAGATTGAATATTTATTATTTAAGAAAGTTTATATCTAGGTTATGCACACTATATTTATATTTTTTATATAATTAATATTTTCATATTATTTTAATTGGATCAAACATTTTATCAAAGTTAAATAATTCAATTCCTCAAAAGAATAAGGAGAAGAAATCAAATTAGTTCGGGTCCAATATCGAGCTAGTTAGGCCTGATTAGCTTGGCAGGCCTCTCTTCGCAGGCTGCTGGTTTGATTTTAAGATACAAGTCATTGTCCTCGTTTAGACCAAAGAATTCTTTCTTTCTTTCTTTTCTTCTTTGAGGGAAATAGAGACTCTTTAGTTTTTTTGTTTTTTTATTTTTACTTCTGAAGTTTTCTTTCCAAAGAGGGAATTAGAAAAATACATCAACTCCGGAAAACAATTTCATTTTGTTAGTGCAGATCATGAATTGATTGATGATTTTGTATTAATTACTTGTTTTCCTCCACGAAATCTCCCTTATTGATCCATAATAATATATTCTAATATGGTTTGTTGCATTTGCATAATTTCACGACAACTCGGATGAAAGGGTAAATGGTTTGACTTAGATAGCTTATTGTACTAGAGAATGAATAAATAAATAAATAAATACATACATATATATATATATATGAATTAATTTCTAATAAAATATAAAAGGTTGGTAAAATATTTAAATTTATATTGTCTTCAAATTAATTCTTAATATAATTAACTTGATTTTTGAATTTTTAAAATTTTCAAATATATATATGTATATATATATATATGTCGGTTGGTTTAGGACACATGTCAATGTTATAATTAGTTGGATTTAAATTAATTTCATATTTAAAAATATCAAAAGACAAAATATAAATATTTACATTATCTTCAAATTTTAAAACAATTCAAATGGATTTAAATTAATTTCTAATAAAATACAAAAAATGGAAAAATATATAAATTCACATTATCTTCAAAATTTAAAAGAAAATTCACATTATTTTTTAATCATTAATATAATTGACATTATCTTCAAATTTTTAAAATAATTTATTTGATCTTTGAAATTTTAAAATTGGCAAGTATATCTAAGTGTAATACCTGTTTCAATTTGATTTTTTTCTTTTAAAAAATGAGTTTCATTATTTTCTTTTAGTTTTACTTGTTATATGTGTTCTATATTATATGTTTAATTGTACACTTTTAAATTCTATTATGATATTTGCACAATGTCTTTATAATTACACATATAAATATTTATTGTATATGTCATCAAATAACAGAGATTTTGGCCTGATAAAATAGGGACTTATGTCTTATTCAACAGGGATTTAGCCCAATTAAATAGGAGTTTTTGGCTCAATGACATGCATTTACCATTTATGATTACATGATATTTTAACGTGTATATTTTTGTATAATGTCACATTTTACTCTCACTAAATACTTTATCCGATTCAACAGGGATTTTCGCCCGATAAAATAGGGACTTATGTTCGATTCAACAGAGATTTAGCCCAATTAAATAGGAGTTTTTGACTCAATGACATGCATTTACCATTTATGATCACATGATATTTTAACGTGTATATTTTTGTATAATGTCATATTTTACTCTCACTAAGTACTTTGTACTCAACCCATGTATTTTATTTTTCTAAAAATCATTTAGAGATTGATTCGTTGCGATGCGTAAATGGAGGAAGACCATTTATTTATAAATTTTGAACTTGATTTAAATAATGTTCTTGATTTATAACTAAAAATATATATGTTTAGTTTTACCTAATTATGAATTATTTTCTTTTAAAATTTGTTATTGGTTTTAAATTTATAATAAAATACTTATTTGAAATTAGAGATTTTGACTCACTATTTTGAAATTTTGACTATTTTAAATTAAAATTTGTTCATTTGACTTGATTATTATATTATATTTTCTATTTTGAGTATTTTGGGAAATATGGGATATTACACTAAGAAATCTTCAAATTTAAAATTTCACATTAACTTGTCCTTACAAAAAATCAAAAAATTCACATTATCTTCAAAATTTTAAAACAATTAATATTATCTTCAATTCTTAAAATAAGCAAGTATATCTAAAAAATATTAAAATTCATAATTGTTTTTTTATAAGTTGTTCCACCATTTCTTCCTTAAGCACGACACCTGCTAACTCAAGAGTAAATGAAGCTTCCCTGCCCCCTATTTCCTAATAACAAGAGATAATATTTTTGGAGATTAAAAGAAAAAAAAGGAAATAATACGATAATAATAATAATAAATTAATTAATTCTCATCAACTTTGAACACTTTATAACTACTCTCTTTTCAAAATTCATATATCCTATTCATGAGATATTATGAAAATTGGATGAGAATACCATTCCTAGATTTTTGGTGATTGATTTGGAGGAAGACTTTTACCTCTTGATTTTTGGCCATACTAGCCATTGCTATTTTTCATGGAGGATCAATCTCTTGAAGCGTTCTTCCTCTATTTCTTTTCTTTATCATCGCATGGTTTTTGTCCTCCAGAGGATCATGTAATCGAGATTTCAAAGAAGGTTTTGTTTTATTTGGAATTCAATTCCCTTTAATCTACTCTGTCAGGTGAATGTTCTCTTTAGTCTTCCTTCATGTCTACATTAATCTACTTCTCTTTAATAGCCTTCAATAAAAGCAATTCTAACTGCTATTACAATTTCTTTAGGAAATTCAAGTATTCAATGAACAAGAATCCTATGATTCTTGGCATACTACGTTTTATGAGTTTCTTCAATGGTTTCCTCAATGCATTTCAGTAATAGTTTCATCTTGCTTGATTGACTGCAAACTGTTCCACTTAATCTTATACACAAAGTATCTTTGCCCTTCTAACTACCGTGGCTACGTCACAAGAGCTGAAAATTACCTTTCTCATAAGATAATTTATTTTCTCTTTAATTTAATATCTCTTTGTGTGTTTTATTCTGATCAATGTACTTTGAATCAGTGTATATGCAATGACTATTTGAATTGTTTTAAGAATTTGAAGAAATGTTTGATGGGGTTTGTAGAAATTTTTAGTTCAATTCACTTTATTAAGAACTTATTGTGATTTTTGGAATCTACATGGGTTTAAAATTAGTCTATTTTGTGATGAATGGTAGAAACGGTTAGTTTAAATACATGCCTTTGGTTTAATGTGGTGCAATTGCGATACTGCATTATTTGCTGTCAAGTGTTTTATTAGAAATTACACGTACCATTGTTTGTATTTTCTATTATCTTATTTGGTTACTTTGCAATATAAATTCCTATATATACTAATTATAGTTTTTTTTTTGTTAATAGTTAGCTATAAATTTAGTTTATAAATAGATAAAAAAAAACAAATGAATTATGTGATGTGACAATTAAAGTGTAGCTATATATTTGCTACGTTTGGCTTTGATTCTGTAAACCTCTGAATTTTGTAAACCATACTCAAGATCAAGTTGAATGTAATTTTTTATTCCAAAACTTGGGAATTAAATGTTCTATTTAAAGTGGGACAAATAAAATTTTGACAGTAACCGAACTTGCTTAGTTGTGCCCAAATGAGATTTAAGAAATGATTGATTCAGCTTATAGGGATTTTAAACTATCCATATTGTAAGCTTTAATAAAAACATGTGTAATTTTTCTAGAATTTTAAGAGCATAGACATTTTGAGAAATGGATAAATCTAACATAATTATATTGTATATTGAAATTTGATTATTCTCTTAATCTTTTAAATGTAGTATTAAGGAATAGAGATAGTGAGAAATTGAGTTGTATATAAATCTAACAAAATGTACATTTCTTAACTTTGTTCTTTTACATTTATTTGACTAATTGGGGGTTAAGTATTTTTTTTCTTTTGTGTCCACATAAGGTTATTGACCTACAAATGTAAGATGAGTTGAATATCTCTTTTATAGTCATAACTATAGAGAGACAGAATTTAAGAACGTCTTTGGCTTAAAATAATCATTTTTGTAAAATTTGAGAGCTTTACATAAGGTTCTTTTTTTATAACAATGTAAGTAGAAATATTTTATGTATAATATCTAAAGTAAGTATTAGCTTTTTATAATAAATTGTACATTTTTTTTAATTATGTTCTTTTACATTTATTTTGTGGGTTTGTCTAATTAATTGGAGTTTTGAGTTTTTTTATTTATTTATTTACATTAGGTTCTTGGCCGATAAAATTAAGCATTTCTTGAATGTGTCTTTTTTCTAAAGTTCTAAAGTTTTATTAAGGAGAATTATAATTCACTTTTAATCTTGAACAAATTATTTCATGCTATATGATTTCTCATAGTGTAAAGTGTTATTTTTAGAATAAATTATGATACATCTTTCTTTTAATTATTATTAACTTATTTATTATATACTAATTATATTTTATTATTTTTATTTATATAATTTTCAACTTATAATTTATTGCATCCGACGACTCTGTTTAAATACATGGACCATGTGAATTGTTTTTTGAAAATGAACTCTTATACAATTTATGCACGATTTAACAAACTTAAATATCGTAATTAAGTCAGTTTAAAAATATCTTAATTTGTATTACTTTTGTCAAATAATAAAAAGACGAATTCAACCATTGTTTTGTTTCAACATTGCATTGGCAACTGTAGATAGTTGCAAAATGTGCAACTTTACATTTTTTTTAATATTTTTTATTTTTATTTTAGTGATTGATGAATAAATTGAGTGGTATTGAAAGTGTCACGAAAATTTATTTTATTTTCATCATGGAAACAAATTCCCCAGAGATTTTGATAAATACCATTGGTATAGAATGAATGCCGGTCTACAAATTAAATCAAGTCACGTCTTGTTGATTTATGGCTTTTTTTTCATAAAAAATGTGAATTGTTTTTAAAGAGTATTTATTTTTAGTAATTTCTCCATAATAAGAGCATCTCAATGCACAATTTAAATGCTAAAAAAAATTATGTCAAATCATTAAAATTAAATGTGTCATTAAATTTTTTTTAAAATATAAATGTCATGAGGTAATAACATATTGACATTTCAGAGAAAATATCCAAGAGAATCTCATCTATTGATATTATCTTTAATACGTTGACTTACGATATAGAGAGAAATAATATTATTTTTTAATAAATTCATTAATTAGTAAATTATACGTGAACAAGATAATTAATTATTGACATTATTAATTATATATGATTTTTAAAATTAAATATTATTTATTTGATATTTATTTTATGTGAATTGATATTTTAATTATTAATTATTAATTAACATTTTTTTTTATATTGATATTAATGCATTGAAGATGTTCTCTAATAAATAAACTAAAACAACTCAAAAGTAATTTTAAAATCATAACAATAAAAATTTAAAAACACTTATGAAAGCTACTAAAAAGGGAAAAAACAATATAAAAAATAATAATTTCAAATTCTTTTGAAATAATTACTTTTTTATAATATTATAAGCATTATATAAAAAAAGGAACTTCGAACTTCCATCAGTCTGCATTTTCTATCACTCTCACTCATTACATTTTACTTATCAATAATAATATTATAATTGGGAACGGTGTCGTATCCGGAAAAGAACGGAAGTAACTGCCCCAAATGTCCGGACCCAAATGCGTCTTATCCAAGTTGAATAAAGGTATGTCGCGGGCAAATATCTTCCCGGCATACAGCATCTCTTCTTTTACCTATCCAAACCACGCTCTCCCAACCGCGTGTATGCTCCCTAAATTCCAACTCAGCTCAACGCATTAAAACAAAAAAAGCAAACACAATCTCTTCCAACTTCGGTTTTTGTTTTTTTGACGGCCTCTTACAACATAATTAATAATGGAAAAATAAAACCTTTTTAACAAAATGGACTTACCAAATCTCACACTCCATCCCACAATTTAATTATATTTGAACAATATTACCCTTCTAAAACCCCTTTTCTAATACAATCAATTTGGAAAAAAAATGATCACGTTTTTCTATACGAATGAAAATTTATACAATAAGGAACAATATTTGTCATTTTATTACATTAAATAATAATAATAATAATAATAATATTGAGATAGATATCGTCCAAACTATTGAAAATTCGTAATTGAGTTTGTCTTTTTTACATTTTGATGGAGTCTCGTGAAGAAGAATATAAAACTTTTTCAATACATTCATATACATATTTATAAAATTTTAGAAAGAAATTTGTACAGAAATTTACGAAACCGTGAATGTGTTGTGTGAATTCTTACATAGAACTCTTTCCAAAGTTATCAAAGTGTGTATAAGAACGCCTTTCTATATAGAAATGCAATAGAATGCTATAAAAATTTGATTAAGTGAACTAAACTAATGTTTAACGGCTTTATATTGGAAGAAACAAAAGTAAATTTGGCTTTTATTTGTTGTTTCGAAGGTTTTTGGTCAAAGCCCAAAAAAATACAATTTTGATTCTTGTGCTTGTTATTTATCTTATGTTATTAATGAGTTTCGATATATATGTTACGGATTTTAATGTTTGTTAATTTTATAAATTGAATCAATTTTTTTATATGATAGAATATGATATTTATTTTTTTCTTTTTTTGGAAATACTTAGTGTTATATGTAATTAGGGTGGATATGGTGTCGTATTCAGATTGACTCGTATAAGCTGGTTGTGTCAACTTGCGCGTCAATTCATTTATATTATGAGAAAATTATCAATTCAAATGAAATACAATTAATAAGTGAAAATCGTTTAAAAATAATTTAAACACTCAAATTATACTTTTTATAATTAAACATAACTAAATCTTAATAAAATTCTAATATTTTAAAATTTAATTTAAAAGTTTAGTGTAAGTAAAAAAGGAATGATTAAATTTACTATTCAAATTTTATAAAGTTAAAAGAAATTTTTGATAAAATATTTTTTTTATAAGTTAAACTAGTTAAAATTTAATTATTCAATGTTCAATTTGATTTGAATAAAAATTATTTATCAATAAACATAACATATCGTGTCTTGTCAATGTTAATATATGTTAATATACTATAATTATGTCCGGTTAACTAATCAAATTCAATTTGACAGCCCGAAAGGTATAGTCGAGTTTCGAAACATTATACACCGTAATTAGATAGTAGTTGATGGGATCTGGGCCTTTGCACAAGGGTGTGAATCCTACATCAAATATGATATGAAAGTGAAATGATTTCCTTCTTCACGTCCCACGTCCAAACTAAAACACTTATCCTCTTAGTCCTTCTATGTCTAATTTACTGCCTTGCAACAATTTTTCGCAGTGCTTGTTTGGTCTTATGATTGATTTTATCAATATCTCTTCTTTGAAATTTGATATGCGTTTGAGGAAGGATTTTGTTTCAAATGTCAAAGTGTTTGGATGGATTTCCAATCACATATGATATGTAAATATTGTTTTCCTCCTCGTTTCAAGGATAGGGATAATGGTATTGGTGAAATTAAGGAAACATGATAGGGACATTTTGGTCCATAAAAATGTCGGATTTAATAATTTGTTGTTGGATGTATCAAAATTTCATCATATTATTAACAGCGCTCGAGACTATTCATCTTACTATCTTAGTACAAAATAATCTATCTGCGCGTATGTTCACTCGCCCAATCCTCCACGTGAATCATGTCAATCCAAAACTACTCTTAATGAACGCTCCTCCTCTCGCCACCTCACCTTTCCATCTTTCAGTGGACCCCACTACTTCCCCCTTATTAGTTATTTCCCAAAACGCCTCTTTCCTCCCTCTCTCTCTCTCTCTCTCTCCTCGCCGTCAACCACCGCTATCCTCCATGTGACGACGCCATCTGCTCACATACTTACCGCCGTTTATGTCATAGGTGAATATGTATATGCGCATTTGGATATAGATCGAGTACACAACGTTTCCGAATATCGGAAAAAAATGGAATGGTGGATGGATTCAATGCAGGAGCTTGTAAGCAGGCAAGCTGTTTTGGAAACATTAGTCGACATTTTACTCTGTACAGTACCGATTTGGCTTGCTGTAATGATCGGCCTATTTATCGGCTGGTCTTGGCGGCCTAGGTGGACCGGTCTGGTGTTTTTAGGTCTTCGGTCCAAGCTCCGGTTTGTTTGGACCGCTCCTCCTGGTTTCGGTGCTCGCCGGCTGTGGCTGGCTTTTACAGCTCTCTCTGCCTTCTCCGTCGGTCATAGGCTCTGGTTTAGCTCCCGTGGCAGGAACCGCCGTAAGGATTCTTTGGGTGCCTCTGCTCAGCAGGTCTCATCTGATCCGTTGTCCGTCTCGGCTTTGGCGCAGGCTTCGGAGGCGGAAGCGAGTGCTGATGACATCATGTAGGTGCTTTTCATATTTATCTCAATTAAGTACTTAGTTTTATACGCCAGCAATTACATGTTTACTCTAAGTTTTGATTTTTCTTGTTTATGCTTTTCTTTTGTCTTAATTATGTGTTAATATGTATCTTGTTTTGCTGATTCTTGTCCATTTACTCCCAATTAAGGAATGCATATATTATCGGATATAATTTTCCCGTTAAGTTACTTGAGATAATGTGATCCTGACCAGTGGTGTAGTATATTTTGAAGGCGAGGGTAATTTAGGATTTCTTACTGACAATATTGCCCTATTAGATTCATTAGGAAAATTCCTGAGAGAAACAAGAATTAGCACCAGCTTATTTATGTGGCACTTGCTTGCGTAAGTATTTCTTGATTCTAATGTCATTGCCATCTATAGGTCGGTTGTCTGTCAACAGCTGACTGCTCATTTGGGGATCCATTCTTGTAATTTGATGTGTAATCCACGTGCATTTTTCCTTACAAGGGTTGGTAGGTCTTTGGAGACAGATGTGCACTTTTATGTCAGTGAGTCCAATAGGAGATATTTGGTTAAATAAAGTTACTTGGAATGATCTTTTGCGAGAGAAGAACTACTTCTGCAAGAGATTGTCTTTGCTGCCTAGTTGCATTTTGCAGTAAATTAATGAAAGGTTGTTGGATTGTAGTGGTGATAGTTTTTAGCTACGCATAGGAGGGGTGATAGTTTTTGCTTTTAGTAATTTTGTCCAGATGTATGAAATGTGGAAAGAAATGCCATTAATCCTATTTGGATGCATTATTTTGTCTAAACAAAATATGCTGTGAGTCAGACATGGTTCTAAGTGCTCTCAGTTCTAATATAAGTCAATTAGATAAGAACTTCTTTTGATTTTCTGTTATATGTAAAGATTATTTTTCATGATTTATTCTGGACCTATTTTATCGGAAACATGTTTAAGTTTGGGCAATTTTCATATTCATATGCTTGCTCTGAGTTTGGTTTAGAATGATATGGCACTTGAGAGTACTCAATATACACTAGTTGCAACTTCATGACCTCTGCAACAACTTAATTTTGCCATCAAGGAAAAACAATACCAAAACATTATAGACATAATCTAATGTGAACGGTGGAACTTGATATTTCCCCCCAAGTCAGAATTGAGAACTGAGATCTAAAAGGCCTTGGCTCTTAAAGTAATTCTTGTATTGACACCTGATCTTGCTTAACCATAAGTAAGATACTTGACTATCTGGAGATTAACCTCAATGAGTAGGTGAGATTATCTTGTGACATTTCTTGCCTTTTGCAAGGATTGTTAATAAATATCTTGGAGAATATTTTGCATGGAGAATTATTCTTTTCCAATGTTGAGTAATAGTTGAGAATTGAAAGGAAAAATGCTCTGGGAGTTTTCTCATTCTTTTTTCTATAGGACAAACGACTGCAAACTTGATCTCTGCACTTTTTCTGTGGTCAGAACTAAATGGCTTAATCTCATTGATGAGTGTTAGCTTATGCACATGTTGGAGTATGTGATATGGAAGGAAGCAGTTAGGAAACACTATCTGCAATAAAAATTCCTCTCTTTTCGTTCAGAATGTGTAATTTCTAGTTTAGAGTTACCTGTTCATTAGAAACAAGCTTATTTCTTGATTTACTCTGAGGTAGTGCATTTGTAGCTTTTAAAACCTGGGAATTAGGGTAATCCTATTGTTTTTTTGCTGGATTGATACATACCCTTTGATTCATTAGCATGAACTTGCTATAGTTACTTGGGAAGAACCCATACATCGAACTTCCCTCCTCTCCCCCCAAGAGAAAGATTAATGTTTTACTTTTCAAACCTTTCTTACACCTAATGCTTTACATATTCTCTTCAGCAGCGAATTTTTGGTTGGGGTTGATTGGCTTCTGGAAATATAATGTCACTGGTCTTTTCACTTAAAATGTCAGGATCTGGAGATGTCCTTGATCCTATGACTACCATCAGCCCTAGTGGATGGCCATAAGCACTAGGCTCATTAAATCATGCTGGAAAGGGAACTTGGACTTGATATATCCTTTCTTTTCTAACCAATCTATTTTATTCCAGTAACTTTAAATCTACTCTACGGCTTCCTTCTCTTTTTATATGAAATAATCCAAAACTTTTCTCTAATTTCTGATTTCACTGGACTACTGAAGGCCAATTACTGGAAACTCTGAGGGAGAAAATACTGTCGTTACTGAGAATGATCTAGAGCATTTATTGCACCTTCTTGATGGGAAGGATGGAGAGATGGCTTGGCAGAGTATGATGGACCGTTTCAGTTCAAACTTAGCATACCAAGCTTGGCGCCATGAGCCTGAGGTAATCTTGACATCTATTTAAATATGTTTTGGTTCCCTTCTTAAGGAGATCTACCTTAATTTGAATTTACTTTATCTGGAGTGCATCAACTCTTTTCCTGTTAAAATTCAATATTCAAAATTTTATGCTTATTTGAGTAATTTATGCTGATTAGTGTTCTTGGGTCAGATTAAGAAAATTTCTTTCATTACCTAGTGCAGTAGCTGTGGGTTTCTGATTTTTCAGTTCTTATTTTCAGTCATAGTTTAGGTTGATACCAGTTTATCTAAAATCGCATCCAAAAGAACTTTTGCCGGTATGCTTATAGGTCCAGAATCTTCATTTTCTGAATTTGTGATTAGTTACAACAATCCAATCCTTTGATATGGATCAAGGCTGTGATCTCAAGATCGTCTGTGGATTCTTCTGAAAGTATATATGCAGAGTTCTTTATTTAAGTAGAAGAAAAATAGCTGATTTGTCAAGTTCATTTAACCTCATACTGCTAGCTTTTCTGTCTTCTATAACTAGTTCAACTTTTCTGAGGAAAAAGAAGGAATTTTGCACTTGGCCTCTGTACTGGCTTTAATTCTTTTGAGAAAACATAGAATCTTCCATTTGTTTCTTTAATTTTTAATTATTTATGCTTCATTTTGAAAAAGAATTAAAAAAAGTGATATGTGTGACAAAAATAACATAGGCCTACCTTGAATTTTAATTTCATTATCCTGTACAAGTAATCAATGATAAAAAAGAAAGCTTCTTTTCCTCCCTTTGCCTCCTTCCCCCCCCCCCAGGGTGTGCAGTAATTTTTTCCAATCTTCGATCTGGGAGGACCTCTATTGTGGGAATGACATGTTGGAGGGTTTCATTTTGTGTTGTTGGTGGGCAGGCAGGGTAGGAGACGGGTTGTGTCTGAATTCTGTTGTGTGATCACATCCTTTATCTATATGGCCTCATATTATACAAATTGAAATGGGATTGTGAATGAGATGTCTGATCTTAGAGGATTAACTTTTATCAGATGACTCCTTTTGGGGGAAAAATGAACAAAAAGAAATCCCAAAACTTGGGAGCTAGAAATAAACTTATCTTTGCTATGTCTCTCTCAAGTTGCAAAAAAGGCTGATTGTGCATCTTCTTGTCTTAGATGGGCCCAATAGTGTATCGGAGCAGAACTGTCTTTGAGGATGCGACTCCAGAGCTAGTCAGGGATTTCTTCTGGGATGATGAGTTTCGCCCTAAATGGGATCCCATGCTTGGGTACTTCAAGATATTGGAAGAGTGTCCCCATAACGGCACTATGATAGTCCATTGGATTAAAAAGGTCTGCTAAGCAAAAGCTGTGTGTATTTTCAGTTCTAAATTTTGCATGACCTGGCTGAGCAATTTCTAATGTATTGTGCCGTTATTTGTTCCTGCCATGCAGTTCCCATTTTTCTGCAGTGATCGAGAGTATATTATTGGTAGAAGAATATGGGAAGCTGGAAGAATGTATTACTGTGCTACCAAGGTATGACTTTGCATTAGCAGGCTGCTTCATTTTACATGATGTCACTTGCAACTGAAGTTTTATCTCATATCTATTCTAGCATGTAAAAAACTATTGGTACTTGTTTGCGGTGTTCGTATGTGTAAAATGTGTCTGATGCAGAACACATAAACTGACTGTAGGGGGTTCCATATCCATCTTTAGCTAGACGCGATAAACCTAGGCGTGTTGATCTTTACTTCTCCAGCTGGGTTATTAAGCCTGGTAAGCATTGCTAGATCACATGCTTGCTCCATTGCTCAAGTTCGAGGATAATTCCTAACAAATACCATCTCAATCTGTGATTATGTGGATGTAGTTCAATCCCTTAAAGGAGATGGGCAGTTGTCTGCATGTGAGGTGACACTCATTCACTATGAAGATATGGGGATCCCTAAGGATGTGGCTAAACTGGGTGTTCGTCATGGGATGTGGGGAACTGTCAAGAAACTACATGCTGGCTTTAGAGCATATCAGAATGCGAGAAAATCTGAGGCATCACTATCCAGATGTGCACTGATGGCAAGAATCACAACAAAGATATCAAATGATGAAGGCACTGAATCTCTGGAAATAGAAATCAGCGAAGAGGACAAAAACGAGTTGTTTGAGTTCAACAGCAATAAGAGAGGGAGCGGTGGGATTGATTGGAGATGGGTGGCCGTTGGTGGAGCTGTGGCTGTGGTTTGTGGACTCCATGCAGGGCTTATTGGGAAAGCACTGTTAATTGGAGCTGGTCAAAGAGCTACAAGGAGGCGAGTAAAATCCGTGTGAAGAGTTGTGTACTTGGAGAGCTCATGCCAAGGTTTTTATTACATTATTCCTTTTGTTTCTACTTCTATTTGTAGCAAATGTCTTTGCACAATATCTATATGAGGCTGACTTTCTGTTCCTGAAAGGCATATATTAACCGGTATATACTACGAGGGAAAACAAACATTCCGGTAACATAGAAAGTTATTTACACAATTTTCTGTACCTTTGTATTTATTCTCAGTTCAGACTAGGCATTTTCCAATACATAACCAAAATAAGTGTCTGGATTTGCATGTGCGGTTTTTTTTTTTATACAAAATTTGTTCTCTCTGTTATATAATCGTAATAAAAAAATTATAATAAAGTTTCACACAAATTCGTAACATGAAATTCTAGGTTCATTTCAACCTAGTAAATTCTATTAAAAGATAAGAACTACAAATCTTAAAAATTGCATTGAATACTATGTTAGGACACCCTTAAAACTCAATAACTTGACATGCCATTTGCATTTTCATAACATTACGAAAAATTCTCATGATATGAAAAATTAACTAATCACTTTTTCTTACTTCTTATTTTAAAGTTTCACTTTCCTTTAATTTTCATTGAAAAGTTTAAAAATCTCTTAAATATTAATACTTTTATGATAAAAATGATAGGTAGAACACTTTAATGATAATTAATTTCGTTTTTTTTTCCTTATAAAATGCACTTACACTTTTGTTTGAAAAATATTAAAATTGACAACTTTTCAATGAAACAACCAAATTACACCAACAAGTAGATTAATATACTATTAAAATAAATGTTCTAGTAATTAATGAATTAATACATATTATATTGATCTCATCATCTTGAACAATATATTATAAGTAGAGTTTATTATTTTAATAAAACCATGACCAATTTCAGTTTATGTATATTCGGTTCATCCTTAAATATAAATCATTGGAGATTTTCTATATAAATTAAAATTAGTAGTAAGAGTGATAAGACTCTTACCTTCAATTCTTTTTTCTTTTTCTTTTTTTGGAAAATTCCTTATCTTATTCTGAGAATGAAAAAGGTGAGAAGTAAAGCTCCAAGCCTCCAACAACCTATATTTAAAGCCTTTTAATTTTAGATACTTGAGAGTATTAACAAAGTATTTTTATCCATAAATCTCCATTCAACTCCAGAGGCAGAATTAATCTTATAGAAGAATCCAGAGGCAGAGGAGTCATCGCCGTTGCCTTCTTATCATGTGAATTCCACTCCAGGAAGAATAAGGTTCAACAAAACCAAAATAATTATATTTATAAAAGAAATCAGAATAATAAATTAAACAAATCCTTTTTTTTTTTTCTTCTTATCCCATCTTTTACATACAAAAATTAACACTTCTTTGTTACATTTATAAGGGATCTGATTTAGAAATAGAAATTCAAAAGGAAAGAAGTAGAGACTATGATTTTTTGCAAAAACCATCCAACTAAAATTAACTCAGCCGGTATATACATATAGTTGGATGGCTTTTGCAAAACCAAAGTCTCACTTCTAAAAGGTCGACTCAAGAATTCATATGAATCCCAAGGAAGATTCCTCAACCACACCAAATTAACATGGAATATTTGGTAAGAAACCAAAATCATCTCTCTAATTAGTAGTCTCTGAATTAAAAGAGAAGGCATGGGTATTTGGAGTTTATATAAGTAAGGTTTTTTTTCCCCCATGTGTACATATCTTTAAAAATTGGAATTTGGCGAATAAACTTCTTTGAAAAAATAGAAAAAGAAAATAATTAAACACGCTAATTAAAGAGTTTTTGCAATGACCACAAACATAACATAGATTTTCAATGACAAATAGGTTGCAATTTGATCGGTAAAAGCGGGCACGATATGCAGCAGCTTTCTTGATCATCAAGAAAAAAGAATTTCACATGCAACAGACTTTCTACTAAATCTTGATATCTTCCTTTTAACCATTTTATGTTCTGTATAGACTTCAATATATCTCCGATCATGTAACTCCAATCTCTTGAGAACTTCACCATGTTTCAAAAAGTACTCAATTATTTCAAGCTCGCGCTCAAAGCCATTGAAATGTGAAATTGATATTCTTTGGAGGTTAGACCCGAAGCATTTAGGAACTTCATCCTGCTTCTTAATTTAAAACATTTGTATTACATCTAACTCAACTTTCTTAAAATAAAACATACTTTTTAATTCTTATAAGCTCTCGTGTCAGAGGAGTATTATATATCCTTCCTTAATAAATAAATCATTGTATTCGACCTACAACTCTTCGTTCCACGGAGAAAAAAAGAGGAAGAAGCTAACTTTCGGAAAGGCCCTCAAACTTCTTTTTTTTGGTTTTTTCCCTCTCCATCTCCTCGATGATCTAATATGACTTCTCTCATCTAGTTCATGTCCCTTCATAGTTCTTTTACCACATCTGTTAAATATTTTCTATTCCTGTATTAGAGTATTACATTTTTTAATTCACAACAATATGATTTAAAGCTGGAAAAAATACTAAAAATATAGTGCAGAACAAAAGAATCAAATCTGAATAATGTTCTGAAATGTAAGTATCTTACCACAATGTTGTAACCCAAAGTCAGAATCTTCACGTAATGGAGTGCTTGAACAACTTTGACAATCCAATTGTGAAGATAGAATGGATAATGATAATAAGTACAATAGCCTAAAATACCCACTTCAAACTGATCATCCGATATTTGGCTTTTTAAAGTGAAATTCACCACATCGCCAATGCAAAGATACTTAAGTAAAGGAGCATTTATCTCAAGCTTTCTGACTCGATTAATTATTTGAAGACGTTGAAGTGAAGGACTAGATATGGTAATTACATCCCACACATCGTATTCTTCAGGGTCAATGTAAAGACATTTTAGCATTGGACAGCCACTTATAAGCTTTTCAACAGATCCACTAGACCCATAGAAACGCCAAAGATCTATGAATTCAAGTCTTGGTAGATAAACAAAACTAGGAATTCGAAGAACAAACCTGCCATGCAACCTTAGAAATTCTAGGGATTTGCAAGTAAACAAAATATCTGGCAATGGGATGATCCGATGATTATCCTTGGAAAAACGTATATCAAGTCCTCGAACATTCTTGGCTATTGCAATGTTGAGACATAGTGTAATTGCATGGTACATTGTTCCATTCCCAGTGGAGATGGAATTTATCAAGGGATTGAAGTTTATGGAGAAGCATAGTTAGGGTAACAAACCGTTCACTATCCTTGAAATAAAAATAAAGAATAGGGACTTGAGTCCATAGATACTTCCACCTCTTGGATAAAAGACATGTTTTTATCGCCTCTCTGGTTTCAAGGAAGGAGAGAATGTAGCAAATAATCGAGTCTGGAAGAACACTGATTCTATCATTCCCATTAGAGATTTCTTTATCTGAATATCTTGATGATTTTGAGCCCATTCCAGCTGTGCTTTCTTTCTTCACGGTTAAGTTGGAGCTAGAAAGAGACTGAAAAATAAGAAGAAAAAAAAAAGAAGAAAGAGAAAGCAGATAGCAATTATGTCAAAGTAAATATCCACCATAGATATGGGAGCCAGTTCTTTTTTTCGCTAGCATGATAATTAATCAAATAAAAACTTCAATAACCAATTTTGATTTCAGGAAAAACCCAACTAGAAAAAAGAAATCTCATGCCAATATTTCACGAAGAATTATAATTAAAAAGACACGATCTGGAGAAAGAAATCAATTGTAGGACCTCGATGCTTTAGGGTATGTAGTATAGACAACAGTGGAGGCCCTTTTGGGATGTCAGCAACTAAAGAAGCGAAAAGAGGGCTACGGAAGAGCACACTGTTAGCGACGGGGGCTTCCTAAGGCAGATGGAGACCACGAAGCCCTAAAGAAGAGACTTGCATCAAATTGATCCCTCTAAATATTTTTTTATATAATTTATCTCATACATTAATAATACTAATTTCTAAATACTTTCTTCACTTTTTGGAATAAATTATTTGCACCACATTCACCTTATCTTGTTGCACTAATAATACCTAATTTCTAAATATTTTTCTCCACTTTTTGGAAGAATTTAATTGCAGCATATTCAAAATCATTGCATGACTTTACTTATTCAATATACATCATAATTTCTGCCATTACAACAAAATTCTCTACTTTTTTATCAATAGTCATAAGAAGGAGGATTCTATGGTGAACTTGGGACTCAAAGGTCTAACAAGATTTATGGAGTTACATTAGGAACCTTATTTATTTCCTTAAAAAAATTATATAGTTCCTCAGTTCGAAATTGAATGTTCACTTTTTACTTTTGTTAAAAATTAAGAAAGACTTGTCAAATTATCTTTAATGAATTGTGAGACATAAGTTAATGGAATGTAAATTCTTTAAATTAATATGGTAAGTGATGCTAACCATGAGTTAGTAATTTATATATCCCTTAAATTAAAGAGGTTATTAATAGAATTTTAGATAAAAAATATATTAATTAACGAAAGTAAACATTCAATTCCGAACAAACTAAAATAGAAATTTGGACATTCAATTTCAAATGGATGAAATATTAATTTGAAATATATAAAGTGATATAAGTATATCTAGACTTGGGTATATAATTGTACTTATTATTTCTAGGCTGCACCTTCTTGTCAAGGTCTTTCTTTCTAAGCTCTTATAACACATGAGTCTTCTTGAAACATATAAAATAAATCAATTATACATCTTGAAAGTTTTTTTATTTTTTTTTGAAGTATGCATCTCTTTTGTAATTTAGTTTTTTTTTTTAAAAAAGGGTTATAAGAACTGAAAATCATATAAACGTACAATATTCTCTCATATTTTAATAGTATTCTTTTAGTTTCACTTGATACTATATATACTTTTGTATTACTGTTTTATTCCTTTTTTTTGGAGAAAATAAAAAATATCCTATTCTTTGGTTTGATATTACTGTAAAATGAAATTTTTATTCAAAAGGGTAATTTTGGGGTTAAAAAAATTTAAATTTTGGATTATTAAATTAAATTTACCCCAACTGGTCATTCACACTTCTCGCAAAATTACTGAAGCCTGCATTAATTTTGTTCTTACAGCTCTGACCTCTACCTCTGCTTTACTGCAATCACTTTGGTAAGAGACCTCACAGTTACTTGTTGCATATATAGAAGTACACATGCTTGGTCGTTTTGTTCCCTACCATTATTTGGTGGTGGTCTTTTTTATCCTATTTACAATTTTATTTTATTTTTTTTCTTAACAACATCAATTTTAGTGAAAACGTTTTTGAAATCAAATGGAAAAAAATTTCTCAACAACTCAAGTGGAATATAACTATTAATGGGAGGAAATAAATGTTTGAATACAAAATTTATCATTCAGATATCATGCTAAATTTTAACCTATTTTAAAAGTTTAAACTTATAAAAAAAGATTGAATTTAACTTTTTAACAAAGATTAAACACAAAACTAATGGAATCTTCTAAAAAATAATTCATCTTCTTCAAGAAGCTCCGTACAAAATGATAGTGCACAACAATATGCTTTGTCATTGCATGATAGTGTTGATTCTTTGCTAAGTGTATAGAACTTTGAGTGTCACAATGCACTATAATGTGCTTATGGTCAACTCTCAAGTCTTCTAGCAACTCTTAAAGTCAAATTATTTCCTTAGCATCCTTTGTAATCGCCATGTAATCGATCTCTATTGTAGACAAAATTACCGTTGACTGATAAGGTAGATTTTCAACTAACTGAATTGGTACTTTGGTTAAGATAAACAAGTAGTCAATTGTAGATTGTCGCTTATCCATATCACATGTATAGTCAGAATCACAATATCCAAATACACATTGATTAAGTGATTTATCCTGCTCAAATACTAATCTAATATCTACGATATTTTGCAAATACCGTATAATCCATTTCACAACTTGCCAATGACCTTAGATCATTTGTGCTACCAAAGCCACAAAACTCTAATTTATGAATATTTAACCACAGGAGAAAGTACTTCATTATAGTCAATTTCCTCATTTTGGACATAACATTTAGCCACTAATCTTGCCTTATAGCGGATGTCATTTTTGTAAAAAATCAATCTTTCTTTGCAAATACTCATTTACAATCAATTATTTTCTTCTTCTTAGGTATTTGTGCTATTTTCCACACTGGTTTTTATAAAGAGATTCCAATCTTGCCTTGTAGTGGATGTCATTCTTGTCAGGAAATTAATCTTTCTTTGCAAATACTCATTTACAACCAATTGTTTTTTTTCTTCTTAGATATTTGTGCCAACTTCTACATGTGGTTTTTATAAAGAGACTTCATCTTTTCGTTCATGGCATTCTTCCACTTTTTACTTTATGAATTATGAAGTACCTCATGATAAGAAGATGAAACATTATCTTCAACAATTTGAAGTACATAAGTCACCATATCAGCAAATCGAGCAAGCTTTTGAGGCTCTCGTTTTATCATCCTAACTGCAATTTATAGTGTTAGTTCATCTTCTTTTTGGGTATGAATAACTTCTTCTAGCTCTTATTCTGTTGTTGGGATGTCACTTTCAACTTTTATTTATGTTGTTGTGGTCATTCTCATATGTTGAAACTCCATCTGCTTTGGTATAGACTCCGCATGTTGCAAAATACCATAGATATTTTCATCTGCTACCTTATTCAGCATAACAAATTCATCAAAGGCAACATATCTGCTAATGATTGTTTTATTTGATTCTATGCACTATAAATGATATCCATTCACTTCAAATGCAACTCCCATAAAGAAAAAATTATTTGGCCTTGGATCTAACTTTGATACCTTAATATGGTAATAAGCAGTGAAACTAAACACATGAAAGAAATTATAATCAGTAGCAGGTTTCTCATATCATACCTCCATAGGTGTTCTGTCATTTATTGCAGATAATGGTAGTCAATTGATAATGTGTTGCGCATAATTCATAGTCTCAGCCCAACATTGGGCAATATACATATGACTTTTTCTATCAAAGCTCAATTCATGCGCTTTGATACCTTGTTCTGTTATGGTGTTTTCCTAACTGTGAATTGCCTAACAATGCTATATTTTTTACAAACCTCTTCGAATGGATCACTTCTATATTTTCCATCATTGTCTGTTAGAAGAGCTTTAATCTTTCTTCCTATTTGATTCTCAATTAGAGTTTCCATTTAAGGAAAATTCCTACCACTTCATCATTCGTCTTCATAGTGTGCACTCACATTTTTCTGAAAAAGTCATCTACAAATGTAACAAAATAACGTTTCCCACTTGGGGACGTTGTTTTGAAATGTCCCCATACATCTGAGTGAACCTAGTCCATAATACCCTTGGCATTATGGATAATAGTTCCAAACTTCATTCTTTTTTGCCTTCCCAAAATACAATGCTTGCAAAAGCCTACCTTGCAAGTCTTTGCACCTTTCAACAATCATTGTTTCGTCAACATCTATAAAGATTTTTCACCAGAATGTCTCAAATGCATATGTCACAATTTGGTAGCTTGTGAATATTTATCTTTTCCAGAATTTGTTGTTGTTATTGTTCCAACTTTAGTATTACCTTGATAGTAATACAAGTTGTTGTTACTTCTAATGTCCTTCATCATCACGAGTGCGTCATAAATGACTTTTATAATTCTATCTCGTATGTTCACAATGAAGTCTTTAGATTCTAAACCTTCAGTGCGTCAAAACTCACTGAACATCCGACAAAAAATTTGTTGATCCATCATGATTCTTTAGTTGAATCGATCATATCTCCAACTTAAGACATATAATAGGTGCAATCCGCATCCAAAATCCACTAATAAGAGTGAGATGCTAATAATAAAGCAATTAGTGAAAATTCTCCTTCACTATCGCACTCATCTACACAAGTATTTGTATAAGTTTTTCCTTTCTTTAGCTTCAGATAATTTTTCTTCCAGTGACCTTTTTCATGACAAAAATCACACTTATCTTTTTCAAACCTAGGCCATGACTTGGATCCTTCACTCATTCCTTGCTTCTATTACTTTTGGCTCTTTGGACGATCTCTCATTATCAATCTTTGTCAACTGCGTCATTCTGATTCTCCTTCTTGTTTATAGTTGCATAAAGCAAAAGTAACATATTCGAGAGACACTTTCCTTACCATGCAGTTGAGTAGTCTCCAAGTGTTCGAACTCATCAGGAAGAGATAACAATAACATCATAGCTAAATCTTTTTTCCTTAAAAGTTTTACTTAATTCGAACAAGTCTGTTTTTAAATGATTGAAAGTAATGATGTGGTTATTCATAGATGCACCTAGAATTTATTTGAACTAGAACAAATTTTTCTTCATTAGAAGTTTATTATGACTAATATTTTTTAAAATTTGATCCTTCAACGCCTTTCACAACTCGTATACCGAAATCTCATTTTTTACTGCATACTTCTGTTCTCTAGACAAGCTCGATCAAATTGTTTCATAATTATGTAAATACAAAAACTATATTATTCTAATGTTATAATTATATTGGCCTAAAATAAGCTACAATATAGGATGGCTGTTATTAGCGAAAAATACCTAAATAGTATATCATATTTGGTCATTATGTTGTATACAAACAAAAAAAGGAAGAATTCTACAAGTTTCTGCCTATATTTATTTGAGTATTATTAAACATACAAAAGTTTTATATGAAAAAAATATTTTGTTTGCTAGCTAAAAATGTTTGATTTGATGTAATAAAATTGAGCATAGGTATAGGATTCCACAAAGCAAGCTAATGACTCTTTTCCCACGTGGTTGGCTTTAATGTTGGCTTCAACCTTCATTGTGTTTTACCTTTTGGTCTACCAATTGCAAATGCGGCATTCAAACTCAGTCTTTCCAAAGTGCAAAGGTGTCATGTACTCCATGTCCTCTTTTTCCATCAACAGACTAGAGATGCCACATCAATCTCCGATTTTCACAAGTACAGAATGGTATAGTGGATTCATCCATTTTGGTATACGACGAACTCTATTTTTTAGGGGGTCAAGCGATTGAGTTAGAATTTGAGCTACAAATAGGTAACCTTGACTGCTAACAAACATTGATGGATGATCTTTTGACAAACCATTCACGATTAGTAGTACTTTCGTAATCTCGATTATTTTGAATCTCAACTTTTCACTAGTAATTTCGTGTCACTAAAGCACTTCAATCCCACGTTGGAATTCTATGAAATCATACTATAGTATATTGGTATGAGTCTATGTACCTATAGTCAATTTGATATATTTATTTTGACATAGTAATTACGATTAGGGATGGCAATGAAGCGGGGATTATTGGGGATTCGATTCGCCCCGCCCCGTTGGGATTCAGTATTCTCCGACTTCAGTGGGGGCGGAGGCGGGGGCGGGTTCTAAAATGCGGGGATTAGTGGGGGCGGGGGCGGGGGCGGGGACTGATTTGTCCCCACTGAATCCCCGCGGGGATTCGCCTTCGTAAATCCCCGACTTCGGCTTCGGTTTCGGTATCTCTAATAAAAATACTATTTTATTCCTAGTATTTTTTAAAAAAGAAAACAATTTTATCCATTTGGTTACTTTAAAAAAAATTTAAAATAAATTGAGTTATATTATTAAAGGAGTTTACATTATTATACCTAACTAACTATAAGTTTATATTATTAACTATGTGGATTCAAATGAGTTTATATTATTGACTAATTAATTATGAATTATATTATTAAAAATGTAAATTAAAATAGTTATATTATTATTTATGTAACTATATATGAACATTAAAAAAACTATGTAAATATGATTATTAACTTTATTGATTTAAATGAGTTTATATTATTAAATATATACTTAACTAACTATGAATTATATTATTAACTGTATTGATTCAATGAGTTTATATTATTAACTATGTAGATTAAAATGAATTTATATTATTGACTAAGTAATTATGAATCATATTATTAAGAATGTAAATTAAAATAGTTATATTATTTTATTTATATAACTATATATGAATGTTAAAAGAACTATATGAAACTATGATTATTAATTATATTGATTTAAATGAGTTTATATTATTAAATATATACTTAACTAACTATGAATTATATTATTAACTGTATTGATTCAATGAGTTTATATTATTAACTATGTAGATTAAAATGAGTTTATATGATTGAACCATAATTAGCTTAGTTTTCTATGGGTTATTATGATGTTTATTAAGTTTAAATCTAGCTAATTATGTGTTTTGGTGATTTTAATGATTCTTTACACTATTACTTTTGTTTTCAGGTCTTTAGAAGATTTAGAAGATGTTGGAATGAAATTGGAAGAAATCGGGAATTTGAGGATGGATATTTAGAAGAAGGGAGAAGTGGACGCGCAGGACAGTCAAGTGGACGCGCAAGGCCAGGAGGTGGACGCGTCCACCAAATTTCACGCGTCCACCCTCAGAAGTTGGACAGTAAAGTGGACGCGCAGGGAGACCAAGTGGACGCGCAAGGCAAGAAGGTGGACGCGTCCACCAAATTTCACGCGTCCACCCTCAGAAGTTGGACAGTAAAGTGGACGCGCAGGGAGACCAAGTGGACGCGCAAGGCAAGAAGGTGGACGCGTCCACTTGGAAGATTGTTGTATTTATAGTTTTTAAGGATAATGATTTATATTTATATTAGTGGTTGTATTTGATATATGAAATATTTCATTATTTTGTATTTGAAGTTTTTAGTTTGGAAGCTTTATTTTTTAAAAAATTTTAGTATGAGACAAACATGTTTAAATGAGCTTGTGTCTTAATATTTGTAGTTTACTATGATGGAATATGCATTTAGTTTATTTTAGATTTTAGTGGTATGATGAAATATTTTTTTTTTAAAAAAAGAAAAATTTAAAAATTGAAGTGGAGTCAAATAGGGGTCAAACAGGAGGTCAAACCGGGGTCAAAACGGGGTCAAAATGGGGTCAAAACGGGGTCAAAATGGGGTCAAAATGAAGCTGAATTGAAGGCGGGGACGGGTGTTCTAAAGCGGGGTCGGGGTCGGAGTCGGGGTTTATTCAAACATTCTAAAGCGGGGACGGGGCGGGGGCGGGGACGAGTGTTCTAAGACGGGGTCGGGGTCGGAGGTAGGGGACTCCGGCCCCGCTTCGCCCCATTGACATCCCTAATTACGATTGCAAAGTAGTTGATTGTGAGTGATGACATTCACATCGTCAGGTTTCGAGATGATGGGATCAGGATGTGACAGTAACAGACCTTCTTTCAGCTTAGAAAAATGGAGACTCGGACACTGCTAACTTTTGTAAAAATTTGTATAGTCTTTTGATTGATTAATAGAACAAATCCCTTTTTGAAAAAAAAGAAAAAAATTATAATACTCTGACTATGTTGATGCCAATGTAACAAAACGAGCGCAAGAATAGCTCAAAAGTGTAGGGCAAATGATTTATACTTTGAGAAGTTGGAGAAATGAGTTAATATAGATCAAATACAAAATCAACAAGAGTTTGAGCAATTGGAACGAGGTTACTTCCATTTAACTGAATGTTTCATAGTTCTAACTTTGGGAATATAAAAAATTATATTAGAAGTTTCACTCTCGTAAGGAGTCCGACCGAGGAAAGGACTGGATTAGTCGAGGCCAAAGGCTTCGGACACCGATTGGGTCTCTAATCAAAATAAATAAAAGTTTTAAAAAAGACCAAATACAAAGGAATAAATAAATCATAAAGGAATACAAATGGGTAACATTTTTTTTTTTTAATACAAAAGGGATAGCATATGGATTAAATTTCATTCTTACTCGAAACACTGGTCCAGACTGACCCCTTAATGGGAAACCTTTAAATGGATAGACTCCATCTATTACATTATAGCATTTTTATCCTGTATCTACGTAGAACTTATAATCCTAAAACTGATCATCTCATTTCATTTTGACATTAATAGTCCATCTATTACTTTGGCTATTAATCGAATAGATATATTTTCATAATCGGACTCGACATTGAATTGAAATATTAACTAGATACGGTTTATTGGTCCAACCATAATTGAGCTGCAATTGAACCGTAATTCAACCAAAAATATCATAAAAAAATATTTAAGACAAATAACATATTGAAGTTCTTAATTTTATTTTTGTATAGGAAAAAGAGGAAGGGGAGAAAATAAAAAAATAAATGAAATTAGGGTATTAGCAATTTTTTATTTTTAAACTTAACAAATTTATGCACGTGCAAGTCATGCAATATTTTTAACAAATTCCAACTTATTTTTTATCCGAAGAAATTTAGATTACTATAAAAATTAAATCTAGAATATAAAAATGAGCAAAAACTGTGTCAAGAGGTTAAAAAAAAAACCGTTCCTAATAATTAAATTCATATGCCTTGATAAAAACCATTTGCATATGCATATTAAAAATTTATAGAATATTATGATATAAAAAGCTAAATATAATAAATATTATTACTTAAAAATTCCATCATGAAAACAAGCTATGATCTGGAACGTGCCTACAATCCCTAATCTGGTTTGCTTCTCTTTGGTCTACCGGCCTCTCTTCTCCATTGCTTAACTTTTTTTTTAAAAAAAAAAAGAAGTATTTATTTGGATTGAATTTTGAATAGTTTTTTAATATTTTGGAAGAAAAATTAAAATTTTGATATAATATTTGTTTTTGATATCACATTATTAATAATAGTATAAAATATATTTAATAAATTATTTTAATTTAAAAATATTGAAAAAAATATTATTTATTTGAATAAGTGGATTCTATACATGGGGTTTGAGGAATAATTTAAAACTTTGAGAAGTAAAAAGTGTTTTGAGATCTTTTTTTATTATTATTAGACTATAAATTGGTGGCTAAATATGCCAAACTGTTAAAATTGAAGGATTATTTTCTTATTTAGTATAAAAATTAAGAACAATAAATAAATTGTTTTTATTATTCTTATTATTAATGTACTTGTGATAAAATACATGTATTAATAGAAGTGAATTTTTAAACAAATAAGATTATTTATCAGTGAATTGTTTTAGTAAAATATAATTATTTTAAACAAATAGACATTTAATTTTGAAACGAATGAAGTATAACGTTTTTATTTTCAATAGAATCAGTAATTAAAAATGTTTCAAAAAGTATTTCCAAAATAACTTTTTCAAAATAGTTTTTTGTTCATCTCTTTTTCAGTTAAAATCAGAAGCAAAAGGATATTTTAAAGCAGCTGAAAATACTTCTTGCCAAAACTAATTGTCCTTTTATATTTAGAACATCTGATATTAACACTTTCAATTAAACTAATTAGCGCATGACGTGGACTGCGCCACAAAGTTTAAGTAACGATTTTTTTTTTTATTATTATTTTAGGGAGAGTAACAAAGATCTAATCCACTAAATATTCAATTTTATTAATTTAATACAAAATTAAAGTCTTTAACTATAATAAGTTACATTTTTTTTTCCTAAAAAAAAACTATGATAAGTTACAAATACTGTAAATAGTAGAACTATATGTTAGTAGAGTACAGATTGGTTCTATGGTCGACAAAGCCAGAGACAAATTCCAAATAATACACCTTGGTAATATTTGTAAATAAACATATAAAGTATCTCAATGTATTGAATAATAAATTTAAAACACAAACAAAAAAGAATAAAAATATTCTAAAAATGTACCATAATATCAAAAGTTTACTTAAACATTATATTCCTTACAATTTTGAAAACAAAAATACTAATTAAATTCTTACAATGTAAAGATTTAATCATTTATCTTTCAATATTTAGTATTAACAAACTATTTAATCTTTATTATGACGTAGTAATTGGATTTAAATTTTAATAAAGATATTTTTCAAAAAATAAAATTAAGGCCCAAGTTATTTCATTTAGTCCATAAAAGGCCCAAAGCTATTTCATGGTGTAAAAAAATAGCTGCAAATTTTATTTAATTTAATTAGATTTTCTTCTAATCAAATAAGTGAGCCCTATAATTTTTGCTTTTTTATAAATACCCTACGTTGCCTATAAACTTAAATAAATAAATTTAATGGACCTTAAATATATATTTTTAAAGAAAACTATTAACTTGGAAAAATTAAATATAATGACCCTATGTTTGTCTCGACTTGAGGCAAATGCCTCGTTGGCTTCATGACATAACCAGTTTTGGTAGTATACATTTTTTTAATTAAAAATTTTATTAATAGAATATTAAATAAAATATATATTTTTAAAAAATTTATAATTTAATTTTAAACATTTATAGGATATTTAATTTTTAAACAAATGAAATATTTTTTAACAAAAACATAAAAATTACTTATTCTAAACCATGGAAAATAGGTCACTTTGGCTCACGCCCTCTTACAGTCACTTGTTCCAATCAAGTAATGCCTCGCCATTAAAAAACTGACGGCCTGTGGTTGTTTCAGTTATGGGCCTCTGCAAATTCTCTCGCCCGACTTTTTTTAAATAAAAGAAAAAAAAATGTAAGCACAAATATACTTTTACATTCTTTAGAAAGTATAAAAATTTATGTGTTTTTTTTTTATAAATATACCAAAATATTCTATAGGAAAAAGTTTCTGAACAATACTTAAACTTTCTTCAAATTCAAATTTTACCCATAAACTTATTTTCATCCACATATTGCACTAAAAGTTTTTGTCGTCTAAATATTACATTTATGTTACTTAAGTAAGTATGATTAACTATCTAAATTTCTTAGCTAGTATGGGTGTTCGGGGGTTTGTCCTAATTAATCCAATTCATTCCTCAATCAAACTCCTTATATAAGGAGAAACTCTCAATAATTTTTTTTTTTTCATTTCCAATAGTCGAGGGTTTGTCATGACTAATTCAATTCATTTCTTAATTAAACTCCTTATAGAGAGGTAAACTCTCAATAGATTTTTTTTTTTTTTTTCATTCTCAATAGTCAAACTCGAGACCAGAGTTAAGAACCAAGCTCCTTCTACTTTGTCCAAACCTTGTTACGTGGCCATCTCAAGGGCATGATTAACTATGGCATTAGGCAAATGTTAAAATGAACTTTTATGATGTTATAAAAAATGTAAGAGGTTAAGTAAAAGTTTATGTCCTTCAAAAACAAAATCATGAATTTGAGTTATATTATCAACAAATGTATTTTTTAAAAAGTAAAATAAAGAGAGATAAATATAAAAATTGTTTAGAATGAGAAAAAGTTTTGTGATAAGAATCAATTATTTAAAATATTAACTATGAGCCTAATTTGTAATAATTATTTAAAGAATACATAACGATAGATAAATCTAAAAGTTGTTAAGGGAAATAAAAAAATTTATGATAAGAATAAATTATTTAAAAATATTACCTATGAGGCCTATTTTTAAGGAAGGGCCTAATGCTAGCCGGCGCCGACATTCACAATAAATTTTAACTTAAATGTGAAGAAAATAATATTAAATTTAACTTGCAAACTTAAGAACAAATGAATACAATTTAGTTGGTAGAACAGATTTAACTATGATCTAAAAGTTATGCGTTCAAAAAATTGTGGTGTATTTAAAATAAAATAAAAAACTTACAAACTTAAAAAAAAAAAAATTAAGTCGAGAATTGGCAAAAACCATGTCAAAAAGAGTAAATTATCACTAGCACAAGCACAAGGAAAACAAGCTTATCAAGAACTTTATTATGAAAAGAACCTGTTTTGAACTGTTTCTTCAATAATCAGAAAGTTATGGTTGAGGTCTCATGTGCTGTCTCCATGGATAGTTGGACTTGAAAAAGACTATAAGGGCCATCACATCCTTGCACAATAGTAATAATGCCAAGTTGGCATTTAATTGGTTTGGTTTTGGTTGCAGATTTTTGTGTGAAATTGGACCATTTCTCTTAACTATTTGAAGAAAATTCTCATGGATTATCTGCATATATATATACATATACAGGAGTCACCACCAGGCACCAGGCACAGTACATTTTCAAGTATTTTTCAAAGATCGAAGAAATGGGAATTCTTGTCAGAAATGTCTGCACTGGCTCTCACACTGCCTCAACCTGAGGTAGACATGAAAATATGGAGTTTGTATTATTTTTATCATGATCCATCTGAGCTCCTACTTGCCCATTGTATGCTTTGGTGTAAAATGTAAATCGTGTGTAATTATTTGATTTATCAAAATTTGTGTGCATTTTCAATTGCAAGATATGGAGTTATTTTTATTGTTAAAAATATATCTTTATGTATTTGAACAAAAAAAATTAAAAAAATTCATCATTATCTATAAAAATGTATTTTAAAATAATTTTTAACCTTTAAAATTTTTAATTTTTTCTAACCTTATAAATAAATTTCACATATTTACATAAACAGTGTTTTTTCATTAATTTTGAATTTTCCATTTGAGAAGTAAAAACTGAATTAATTTACAGATACTTCTTAATTACAAAATAAATTTTCTGGCAAAATGGCTAGGAGTCTCATAAACTATATATAGACTTTGATTTTCCCTCATTTTTCTTATGTTTCCTTCAAACTGAAACGAAAAAGACTAAAAAGGAGAAAAACAGAGGGGGGGGGGGGTGAAGGGACAAGCTTTTTGATAATGCTAGCTAGCTCTAGGAGTCTACCTTGTCCTGCTTCAATGATTCAATCTCTAGTGGTCAAATTGGTGTCAAGCAAAGAAGAAGTTGGATGTCAATTCATAATTCATTGCAAACTTGACAATTTACTATTACAACCTTTCTTGAAAGCTATGCGGTCTTGTCGACTACTTCCTTGCTTTTTATATTATCATATATATTTCATTTGAATTAAATATTTATGCTTTTATTTTTAAATATTTATTTTCACTAAATAATTTTTTAATCTAAATTTTACTAATAATCTTTAAATTAAAAAAAATTATACTCATAAGAATTTTTAAATTTAAAATTTATGTGATTCTAATCGTAAGTACATTAATACTAAAAATAACGTGATAATATTTATGATAAATACTTTTTAATTATTGTATATTACTCTTTTCATTCAAATTTGATAAATTTGTTTGATTTTTTTAATCGATTAAAAAAATATAATTAATGTATTTAAATATATATATTTTATAAAATATTCTTAAAATAAAATTATCATTTATCATATCAAAGTCAATTTAATACATTTATTAAATACAAACAATCACACTTTAAATAAAAATATTTTAGTATACTAACAAATATATTACATAATGAATAAAAAATGAATTATAATTTAAAATAAATAAAAAATAAATTTATTTTAGGACGAAATAAGTAATATAATTAAAAGTGAATATTTTAATTTCGAAAAAAGTAGAATTATATATGACTCATAAACTACTATTTATTAAGTGTTTTCTAAGAACTTCAAATTAGATCCAATTTATTTCAACTTTGCTACCTTGCTGGATCTTTTTTTAATATCCAATTTTATGTCAATCAGATGTGATGTGGATGAATTCAACTGAATTTCAATCTACATCAAAATAATTGATATAAAGACTTCTTTTCTTTCTTTTCCTTTTTTTTTTTGGATGAAAAATATCAAGACTAATTAACCAATACAATTTTTCTTACTCCAAAGCATGAAATTTGTCACATTTTATTTCAACTTTGCCACCTTACATGGAGTAATATTTTTACTCTTTTAGCCTGAAATTGAATGCACATGTTTGATTTAGTTTAAAAATTAAGAGTATATTTTGATTTTAAAAAATTTATCATATTATTTTTATTATTAATTAATTTAGTAGTGAGAATCATTAGTTAGTGAAATGTAAATTCATTAAATTAAAAATATTATTAATGAAATTTTAAAAGAAAAATATTGAAAATCCTAAAGCTTTTAATGTCTTAATTTTAATTGATGACAAACATTGATGAGGACTAATGTCTTGTTTGTACAAGTGATAGAGTCTTTGGATTCATGATTTAATCCATGTAAGGACAATATTTCAAGTCTTCAAGGAAGTATACAAGTCAAGACTATCAATATTTGAATACAAGCTTTTATTGTATTAGATAGGAACTAGATGTATAGTTTTAAAATTTAATATATTTTGATATCTCTAATTTTACCTTTAATTGAATAACGGTTTCTCTATGAACTTAAAACGTTATTTCAAAATGTTTTTAATATGTTAAAATATGTTTTGGTATTTCGAAAACTATGTATCGTGATTTCAAAACTTAAATGGTTTATAAACTCTTGTTTAATTGATACCATAACTTATATGGTTGATTGAAATCATCATTTGTGTGTTAGAGTATTATTGATACACAAATGAAAATGTTTCAGTCGACTTAAAGTAGTATGGATATCGTCCACAAGTTAGTTTATCTTGTGGATGCATATGCTGTCAAATTTGTTCATCTGCGGTCGACCGCAAGTGACATGAAGTCGACCGTAAGATAAAAATAATCATCTGAAGTTTGTCCAGTGAGCTTGTGGATGATGTTATGAATGATGCACCGATCGATCGCAAATTGCTAGTGGATTCCAACAGCTTTATTTTTTACCGTTATGAATAAACCTATAAATACCAAAACCTTTGGAAATCTTTCTAATAATAATTTTTGAACAAAAACATTGTATATCTTGATCCTATGACATCTTAGAAACATTCCAAAACACTCTCTAAAACTCAAATCTTGTTAAAATCATTCAAAAAGGATTTTTACATTCAAAGGTGAATTTTGAACAATCTTGGCAAGTCATACTCAAAGAGGTGATTGTATTTCAAATTGATATATATTCACATTAAGGTGATATCTATCAAACTTTTTATCTCTTATTATTGATTGTAATTGTATCAAGTTTGCAAGTAGTATAAAATCCTAAATGTTAGGGTGAACTTTGTGTAGATTGTTTTGTTTTTAAGGTTTGTTTGTAAAACCTTTGAGTGAACATAGATTTGAATTGTATTGTTAGGATTCACTAAAGAGAGTGGTAAGATTATTGTATAATCAAAGTTGTGTTGTAAAATTCAAGGGTTGAGTGAGCCTTGATTGGTTGAGAGACGTTGAACAATAATAAAAAACACATATAATTATATAATTATCATAATAATTTAAAAATATTAATTCTTTATTGCTTTATCTAATACATTATTTTTCTTTTTTCTTATCACACTAATAATATTATTTCATATATGCAACTATTACTTTGTCTTAAACTTCTTGATAATGTTGTTTTTTTTCATACAAATTAGAGAATCTATATTATTCTTATAATAACTAAACACAAGAAAATTACTATTTGATATTTCTAATATGGATCTCACTTGGAAGAAGAAAAAATATTATCCATCTATAATTGAATATCTATATTTTTATTATGTGATGTTTGAAATCAAATGTCCATCGTCTTAAAATAAATATATATCCAACAAACTTATATATGTTCCATTACTGTTGTTAATAACAATGATAATATGTCAACTTTTCTAAATATCAAAGGCTTTCATAATTCTTATATTAAGTCAAATTTAAATATTTTAATTTCAAACAAATGAAATGTCCTTTTTCCCAAAATATATATTGTTTTACACTCAATGTTTTGTCTTAAATATGAGTTATATTGCAATTATTAATATGTAAATATGACAATTTTTTCAATCTTTACCTTTTATTTAATGTTCTCTCTCTTCTAAAAAAAATTATAATTAAATTCAAGGGTATTTTAGGTATAATACATTCATAGTTAAAAATACTTTATATATATATATATATATATATATATCTATAAATCTTGAGTTTGAATCTTGAGTATGAAGATCTCTATGAGCACTCCCCAGGTGGGGTTCAACTGGATTAGTCTTGAACGTAAAGTAGACACAAATAGGAATTGAGTCTTAAATATATTTCAATCTTTCTTCATTTTTTTTCTTCTTCTTTTTTTCTGGTCAGATACCTAATCAAATTTTTGCCTCAAAAAAAAAGAAAAGAAGAAAGAACCTAATCAAATCCCTCCAAAAAATGTCGGAGAGATTGCGAATATATTGGAAGATATCCACCGGAGATCTCGCAAATATATCTCACTTTATCTACTTTTTCTAGTCACGTTCCTAATTATATCCTACGACAAACTCGAAGAAATTACAAATCTTTCAATTCCCAACTTTTCCGAAGGCTTTTACTTTAACAAACATGAACAAATGAATGATCATCTTTGTTCAAAAGGGTTTCGTCGTGCTATATTCTTGATCTCATTCCAACTTGGAGCAATTTATCTCAACCAATGAACTCTGATATACTGAGAGGTGAGATGGGTGATCAGTACAACCAATGTGTGATCAAGGCTGTTTTTGACGGTAACATTTGTCGGTTTAAATCATAGTTACAGTCAATTTGAGTCGGCGGCTACCAACGTAACGACAATCCAATAAAGAAGGTGAACTTTTACCCATAAATGGAAGCATGCAAGAAAGCACTTACTATTTTAGAATTTGCAGGCTTTGATGTGGCCAAAGTTTCCAACTTTAAAGATTTACATTACATAAATTGTGCTTTTACTGGTTAACATGGTCAATTACTTACCATTTATGGGTAATGGGCCATTCTCTTGCACCCTTTATTTACACGTTAGCAATCTTTATGGTTTTCCTTGTGGGATTCATCTGAATCTCAATTTTCCCAAGAAATCACAAATCACATGTTTTTTATGCTTTTGCTATATTTTACTGAATTGAAGAACAAAAGTAAATACCTTTTCAGGTAAAATTCCTTCTCTTTCTACATCATGTAAGGTGCAATGGCATGCAGTATCCACGTGGCTTCTTCAGAACCACCAGTAAACCAACTTGTATCAGGACACAGAGTTCTACATGTTATAGCAGCATGGCAGATTCACTTGTAAGCCACTTATCAGTATCAGAATCTCTTCCTTCTCTCTGCCTCTCTCTCTGGGGTAGAAGAGTTATTAAAGCTTGAATCTTTTTTTCTTTTGTGTTTTGAGTTGTTGGTGCTGTTTCCTGCAATGAAAGGAAAGAGAGCGTGGAATAGAAAAGGGTCTATGTTCTGAAGGGTTGTAGACAACTTCCATGGAAGAGTTTGGAAGGTATGTGGGCCTCCGTTGTTTAAGTTCATTCCTCAAAAAATTTACGTTTCTGAGCTGTTTGAATAATTGTCTTGCCTAATTTATTCACTTTAGCGAGGAAAAACGGCAAATTTTGTCTCTGAATGTTTGGGGTTTTGTAGTTGAATGAAAACCTGTTGCTTTATGCTGAGCATGTTTAGTCTCAGACTATGACAAATTCATATGTAACCTGGACTATTGCATACAATGAATGAACAATCCTTTATTTCCTCCTTTCTCCATCAAAGAAGTGAAATATATGCTCCTTTCCAGATCAGAAAAGCTCTGGGATCTAATGCTTGCATTTGAAAGTAATACGAAAGTAGTATAGTAAGTGTTTGTCAATCTCTTATGCTCCTGGTGGTGATAATTGAGCCTAGAAATAATAGCAAATCAGGGGAGTATGCTTGTTATGCTTGATCGCATGGTTCTGGAATGATTTAAGGAGGAAACATTTTTAGTAATACTTTATTCTTGGCAAAAATTGGAGAGACTGTGTCTACATACTGCACATATAATGGATTTCTTGTATTAGAATTGATTTCAATCAGTAAGTATTGATCTGGAAAATATGCAGTTAAAAGTACTGCATGCGTAGAGTATCTTTTCTTTTCTGCTTAATCTTTCCTTCATGTAAACCTTTTTCTTGCGGGTGGTGGTGGTTTGCCCTTTCAAGTTGTGTTTGGGAAATTTGCAAACTGTAAGCGGTGAGGTTGAGCATGGCTTTCAAGCTATTACGCTGTTCCAAGAATCAGCAGTGGCGACAAATTTGCATTCTTTGCAGCATTGACTCCTTTAGATTGGTAAAATTATCTATTATCAACCAGTTTAATGGTTGTTAAATCGGATTTTATTCATTGTAAAATTATCTTAATTTCCTAATACAAATCTGCTGCAAATATAATTTTTTTTGGAATGAAGGGCTGAGCATCTAACAAAAGTTCGCTTGTGTCAAATGTATTGTTATTATTAGGCCCGTGCAAATTGAATAAACCAAACATTATGCGGTGGTTGCAACTTGCACTTATCTCTTCTAGGCAGCATAGTATCATGAGACTTCCCAAAGAAAACCTGTTTATTAGTCCAAGTTTTACTCATTCATATTATGCTAAACTAGTATTGATTAGGAACATATGAGACAGGTATAGGTACAGGAAAATGGCAAATGTTTTAATTTATTTGTCAAAAATCTATTAGGTTGTCTGAAGTGGATGTCTTGTGTGGTTAACTTGTTGAAATGTTATAAATCCTCCCTGGTTAAGTTTTTTTTTGGCTCGAAGTAAACTACTAAACATAACATTGGAGTTGCAGATTGGCATTTCCAGTTGACCTTATTTGGAACTTTATCATTTTCCAACCTTTGAGTCCCGTAATTCTAGAATCAGGTGGAATTTTACTTCAAAAGAGAATTGATTCTATTGATGATGTTTAAGATTACGGGCTTTAATGTTTTACCGCTCAGATTCAAATGAAAGAGTTAGGTAAGCCACTCATTGCAGTATGCATGCAAACTACATCCTATACGCAAGTATTTTAAAATGAAGGTGCCTTTAATTTCTTGTAGGCATGCTCAAAAACGTTCAATTTATTTTGCAGTGACCCAGGTAGGGAAAGATATACTTGCTAGTATTATCATATCATTTCTGCATTGCAGACACCAACTTCTTTTGACTGCACATGCAATGCTTCCCTCTGCTTGCATAATCTTCCGGATTTGGAAAAAAATTCCTTATAAAGCTCTAAAATAGCATCATGTTTGATATGATTTTTTCTTTATATTCTGATATTCTAAACAACTTGTTTTAGGTCTTCAACATAGTCATTTTATAATTTCCTACTGTATGTTAAAAGAAAATGGGATGAACAAATTTTATAAACACATGCACTCATTCACCGAAGCAAACCTGCAAAAACTTGAAACCGTCTCCATTTATTATTATAGCTGGAGTTCTATCAATCTGCTTCCTTTGGATTCTGTTCATGACATATCTAGTTGTCATTTTATTGCATCTTTCTGAAATAACTTAATTTGTCTATTGTTTCAAATCTTCATATTCACATTGCAGCAAAAAAATTGACATGTTTTGAGAAGGCATTCAAATGAAATCTAAAAATATTCACGATGGCCTGACCTTTGGATTGAAGCACGACAAATGATATCACATCCCTTTTCAAAAGTCTGTCACTTAAATGATGTCAAATGAGTAATTAAACCCACTTTACAACTCTAAGTGGATGCCTCCTTGCTTATGCATGTTTAGGTTTTTCAGATGTCAAAGCAGAATGTCTTCAGGACACATCTGATTTCTTCACATTATGTTTCTTTCATTTTCTACACCTTTTGTGTAAGGACATGATAGTTTTGTTTTGCTTTTTGAACCAATACTCTACATTCGAGGAAGAAGTAATTAACTTGTTTAACTTTTATAATAAATAAAATGCACTTGTCTATTGTGCTGCAGATGGTTAGGAGGTTGGATTTTTTGGGAGAGTTTTTTTGGGTGGGTGCTCAGCTATCGACCCATTTGCATAGCTGGTGTGGCAAGTCGGTGAATGCTTGGTTTGTTGTGTTTAAATTATATGCTTCCTGCTGCTGTCTTCTTTCTGGTTTGATCTTCATGGAATTTTGTTCTATTGCTTTCCTTAGCTCCCCCGACTCCTGCTCTGTTGACTGAGTTTCCAATTTCTGTTTTGTTTTATGACTGTAATGCAGCTACAGGCTCTGTGTTTGTTTAGGTTACTTGGTTTTGGGTTGTTAGCTCTGTTCAGGCTTGTCTGATGCTGGGCTGTTTCTGTAGTTTCTTCCTATGTCATTATCAATTATATTTCATCTTTGCCTTTCAAAAAAGAAAAAGAAAATGCACTTGATAATAGGGAATCAAGAAAAGATATCACATTAATATTCTAGTATCATTAAGAAAATTTCGAAAGGAATCAGATGGAAATAGTGAAGTATAGCACCAACTAGTCTTGATGTATTTTACATCTTAGTAAAATGTGCAAATTAGAATCTATCTTAATATCCAGCAGAACAAAATTCAATACATACCCTTTCTGTTTTTTACTTCCCTTAGCATTTTCTCTCAGAATTCCTTTTTTTTCCTTAGAGATTTTTGTGAGAGAAGGAAGTTTGAATCACCTGCCATATGACTGAGGCTTCTTAGAAACTCATCTTGCTTGATCTCTTGTTTAAAACTTCTATGGCATTAAACTTATATTTTACATGGTCCCTGGGAAAATGAACATGCAATATAGGTTTTATGTCCATGAGATTGGTTTGGTAGCAGCTGTCATTCATTGAATGGTTTCGTTTGTTTGACGTGTGGGATTCCATTATAGTGTGTTTGGATGAAGGCTTTTAAGAAGGATTTTCATTTTAATCAAGGTTTTGAAATATCTAGTTAATAAAATGCTTGTTTGGATAATCTAATGGATGGATTTTCAAAATTTTTGACTTTTTAACAAGGGTTTTTAGAGCCATCAAATCCCTCATTCAAAACCACCTAAATAGATGATTTTTCTAAATTCCACTAATGAAACTAGATAAACACTCTCTTTATCTCCTTTATCTTATTTTTATTTTTCTGTATTATTATATTTATAAGAGTTTAAAAAATATATAATTATCTTCCTTTCTTTTTTTTACAAATCTACAATTTTACTTTTTTAACGTTCTAAACAAGTAATTTTAAATTATGGACTTTTAAAATGTGCCATTTTAAATTGATTCATTTTCAAATGCCTTAAAAATTTGAAAATACTTCATCCAAACATGCTCTTAAAGATTTTCTGCTTGTTATTTGTTCAACACTCATGTAGATAGTAAAGGAAGGAGTTCATAATGAGCCATCTCAATCTGATGGAAGTAATTTTCTGTGGGATCATTTTCATTTACATGACTGATGGATGTCTCAATTGAATCTCCCTGTCTGGTGTCTCCCTGAAGACAAGTCAAAGACACTTGGAAATAACTGAATCCAATTATGCTACTTTTGTGAATTTAGTATTTCACTTTAACCTTGATTTTGAACAAATGTTCTAATGCTGATTGAAATTTGAAAATGGATGTATGCTTTCATATGTCATTCAGTGTATTATTTAAAGTTTGAATTCCTCTGCATTTTTTTTCCTGGATTTATTCATTAATTTTCTTAATTTGTTGTTGAAACTTGTAGATGATGAATGAAAATGAAGATGATGTGGACTTAGGGCTCACTCTGGGCTACTCCACAAGCTGCACTCATACAAGATTGAACAATAATTCAGGTGCAGGTGCAAATGCAGGACCAAGTGTAGACATGACATTTGCAGCATCAGATCCCTTATCTGAATTAGTCTGGTCCCCACACAAAGGCTTGTCTCTGAAATGTGCTGATTGCTCCAAAGCTGATAAGAAGCCCTTTCTGCTATGGAATGTAGGGGCAAGCAATATGGTTCCTTCACCATTACAAGGCATCAGATTCCAGGAATCTGATGAAGAAAAGATCGTGGACGGAAATTTGGTTCTTGCACATGCAACGCTCCATGTGGACAGTAAAGTTGCTCAGAAAGCTAGTTTGGCTCAGTCTACTAGTAATAGTGCTGGACCAGAGATTAAAACAAGCAATGGTGCAAATATGGGTATGTCATGTCATCTTTATGATTCCAACAGCTGCATGAAGAATGTCATCTTGCGTTTCTAGTGAATCAACTCTGTTTTTCTCCTATTCCTTTTCTTTTTCCTTTCCCCCTTTTTTGTTGATTCCTTGAAGAGTTATTTTCCAAGTGATATGTTTCTTTTTCTTGACAGGAAGTGGTGACAAATCAAAGGAAAGAAATATTGAGGAAGAAGCTTTACCTAAGCATAGTAGTCGAAATAAGGACAATATTTTGGATGATGATGACAAGGAATGCAGTCCACGAGTTGTACAAGTGGCAGATATGACTGATGGAAGTCAAAGGAATACAGGTGAATATTGCTGTTCAAGTCTTTACTGATCTAATGGTTAGTTCAAAAAAATTGTTTCAGGCACTGGTTTAGTTGATTACTGATATACTTCTAATTTCCTGTTTCTTTGCTTCACTTCACTTGCTGTGGAGCTATATTTTATGAGTATCCATTAGATTCTCAACCTCTACTGTGCTCCATGATATTAGGAGTTTGTCAGGAGACTTAGCCATAAACTTCGTTTTAGTAGTTGTTAAGCTGTGAGATGATTTTTGCACCATGTTTGCATGTTTACTTGTTGGGATAGAGACTATAAAAGTAACGCGTTGATTAAGTTTCTTGTATTTTTACTTCAACTTCATTAATGTATTTCCTGCAGGTCAATCAATTCAGAATCCTTTTGGACAAGGAAATGGGAATTCCATTCATGACACAGCAATAAGTTGTTCAACTAATTGTGATAATACAACAACCAATGAGATTGCTGGGGGAAGTCAGATTCTAGCTAGAGTTACTACAGCTTCTGAGGAACATGCTGAAATGAAGCAAGATGAAACTATAAACGAAGCAGTATTGGCCACTGAAGAAGAGAACAAAAAAATGATTAATAAGTATTCTTTCAAGCATTCTTTGGATTTATCAAAAAAGAATTTGCCTTCTTTGGGGGTAGTAGAGTGCACGGCCGAAAATGATCTACATAACCTGAATACTGAAGAAGCTTATTGGCAGTCTGAAGATAGACTTCCTGGAGGCAGCTGTGTTCCTCTTGTAACTCCTCCAATAAATGGCAATCAAAGGAGAGGTAAAAGTAATGCTCTATCTGATGGAAATTTTAGCAAGAAATTCTCAAATGGTGAAGATGACAGCCATGAGAGTGTGGAAAGTTGTAACAGTGCCAGTTTACTTTCCAATGGCAAGAGACAGTTGAAATATGAAGAAAACTTAGTTTTTGAGAGCAAAAGACTCAAACAGATTGACAGAAATTCTGTTTCATTGTCTACAGTCAAGAATGATAGCTCTTTCATGAGTTGGATATCTAACATGGTTAAGGGATTTGGTAAAAGTAATGAAGAAGAACGTCCTTCTCTTGCACATGCCCTTGATCATGCAGATCCTAAACATGGAAGTTTTCTTGAGGAAACTATGATATGCAGTGAACAACATGATTCTGTGAGCAGAAGCATGGGATTTCATACTGTATTTCAGTCTCTTTATTCTGAGAACACAAAGTTGATAGAAGCTAGAGTATCCAAAGATGATTGTTCACTTGTAGAATCTCAGGGAATTTTGCAGGCTGATAAAACTAATATAGTGAATTCTCCAATGAGCTGCACTGGGCAGAATCATATGTCTCGTGAAAATGTTGTTGCAAATGACAAAGCTATCCCTAAGTCAGATGCAGAGATTCATTCTGGTCTCCCGTATGTTTTTTTCTGCAGCTATCCCTGTTCGAGTGGATCATGTGGCTAAATTGGCAGAAAATAAAGCTTCAACCAGCCTACAATGTCATGTAGATAGAGATAGAGATAGAATGGATCCATCAGAATCTCTGGGTGTGCACGTGATAACTAGAATTAATAATGAGAACCCTGGTTTTGCATCTAAAGGTAGACAAGTCAATGATGTGTCTAACAGAAGCAATCTGTTTGGTAGTTTGTGGATCACTCGACTTTCTCCAAAAACAGGTAGCAGTACATTGAATTTGGATCAGAGTAAGCGAGTTAATAATTATTGTGATACCTGGGAATATCCTGATCACAAAGCAGTTAGATCTCAAAATCTGAAGAATCCAGATCTAGCCATGAAGCATAAATGCTCAGAGGCAGGGGATAGTTCCAACGAAAGCTCAGACAACTTTTTGGTTAAAGATTTGCAGATGTTTGCTTCAAATACTGAATGTTCTTTTAGCTTTAAGGAGATCCATGGTCATAACCAGCAGAATACTGTACTTGAGCTAAATCCTCTTTTACCTTCTCAAACCTTAATGAGGTCAGAATCAATAGCCTCTGTCTTTGCACGGAGGCTGGATGCGTTCAAGCACATTACACAATCAGGTTCAAAAAATGAAGCAGCTTCTGCAGCAGCAATTTGTTTTTTCTGTGGCAAAAGTGGCCATAGTTTAGGAGACTGCTCAGAGGTAACTAAAACTGAGCTGGATCATCTGTTAAGAAACATCAGTTCTTATTTTGGGGCTGAATGTTCCTGCTTATGCATTAGATGCTTTCAACTTGACCATTGGGCTGCTGCATGTCCAAGAAGGTCCTCAAATAGGCAACATCATGTTGAAAAAAATACATTTTTTAGTGTTGGCAATTTCAAATTGTTGCCAATTGATGAAAGAACCTCTCAATTTCTCAAGAAGGAAGAACATGATAAAGGTACTTTTTGTAGTGGTCAGAAAAAAAGTATCTACACGGATATTGGAAATCCAGTGATTATTGGAGATTCTTTGGTCAAAAGAAGCTCAAGTTCAAATCAACCTCAGAAGCAACGTACTTCAGATTCTTGGGAGAACAGTTCGGGAGGTTTTTACAATTTGCATTTAAGCGATCTTGTTGGCACACATGTCATCAATACCCAACAAGAAATATTTGATGCTGCGAGACGGCTTCAAGTGTATCGTGCAGATATTCTCAAGTAAGAAAGCATAATAGTTATTGATAATGTGGCCAAATACCTCCTCCCTCTTGATCTTTACTTCTGTGGATTGGTCCTAGGAATACCTTCTAATCATACCAAGGATTTTTGCTTGTGACTCATGCTTGCGTTGTGGGTTTATGCACAGTTATTCTTTTGACTTTGCTTCTTGTAAAACTGCTATACTGCTGCATGAAATTACAGTAAGGGGATGTTGAGCTTTCTTAGATATTGGGGAACACTCCATGGTATATATGTGGTCGGGAACTGATACCACTTGTGTGTGCACACCATTTATATTTACTCTATAGCTACTCAGTTTTGTGCTCTAATTACTTCACCAATATTGCATTGCTTCAGGTTGATGAAATCCCGAGTATTGATGCCACATTTGGAAGGTTTCTTCCTTCGTCTGCGATTTGGGAAATGGGAAGCAGGTCTTGGTGGAACCGGCTATTATGTTGGTTGCATAACTGGTGTGTGTTAACTGCAACTAGAACTTTGGGGTCATTATACATTCTCTGGAAAATTAATCATCACTTAAAGAAATGTTAATTGCTCATTTATACCTATGAATCTTCCATATTTCCTTTCTGCTTATTCTAGCATGTTTACTGTAGGGCAATCAGGAAAAGCAGTAAAGGATCTTAAGAAATCCATCTGTGTGAATGTTGGAGGTATTAAATGCCAGGTTGAAAGTCAGTATGTCTCTAATCAAGATTTCTTGGAGGTAAAAATTTATTCCAAGATTCTCCCTCCTGTATTCCATTATATAGCTTTGCTACCAACCCTAGTAACTGTGCATGCAATGGTGTTTTTTTTTTTCATTTATGATTTTCTTTTTCATCTGTATCTTCAATACAAAGAAATGCTCCTCAAAATTGAAGGTGTATTTGGCAACCTAGTAAAACTCAAAAGGGTTAAACCCTTTTTAACTGAATTTCAGATAAGTAATTATTGTTTTTTTAAAGTTGAAAAAATTAAACTGAAAATTCATTTGACTACTAATTCATCTCATTTCTTACGTGAGAACTCAAGAGCAATGTTGATCCTGATCATAATGATGAAGTCGATAATATATATGATCATCTTTGAAGCCGATTATATTGAGAAACTGAGAATATGTATGGTCATCTTTGAAACTGACTCTTATATATTAATGATGAAGCTGACTATATGTGTTGTCATTCTTAAAATCGACTATTCTTCAGAGTTTCAGGAGAAGTGTATGGTTGACAAACACTTTTTCTAGCTTTAGAAAATTTGACTATGTCGTCAAACACCAATTCAATTTCAATCTTAAATGTAAAAAATTGGTCTTTTTTGAGTTTCAACAGGTTGCCAAAAACAACCTTAGGCTCTTTTTCAAAAAATAATGAAATGTTTTCCTATAACGGCCATTATGTGTTTTACATCTGGTGTTTGAAGGATTCATATTATTTGTACTGGATTTATCAATGGAGTGCAATTTTCCTCTCCACAGGATGAATTTAAGACCTGGTGGTGCAGAACTCATAGAAGTGGTGGAAAGCTTCCTACCAAAGACGAGTTAGAATCAAAATTCAAGAAGAGATTCAGCTTAGGGTTTTAAACTTTGGTTCCTGACGGCTAGGGTTTTCGTTCACCTTCATGAAGAACTTAGTGTTTCGTACATAAATTTTTTGAGGATTAAGTGGTCTAATTGTTGTCGCTTTCTGGAAGATGTAACTTTCAGTCATCAATCCAAGATACGATGTCTGAGAATTCAAGACTGCTTACTTGAATGCTTGGATCACTTATGTTCGCATACTTTTGTATACTTGATTTTCTATTTTTCTTATAGAGTCACACTCTATTGTTTTGGTTGATTTAATTTTAAAATATTCAAAATTAAATATTTATATTTTTATAATAAATATATATTCTTTATTTAAAATTTCACCGATAAATATCTTCAATTTATCGCTATGAGAAACATATTTAATTTAAGGGTATTATATCTCTGACATTATATCTTTGCAAAAGGATTATGTCCATATTGAATGAATATTGCTGATGGACCATGGTTGCATGTGAAGTGTTAGTGTGCTGGTACCCCTTTCTTCCTTTTACTCCATAGAAATGCTATTCTTCCGTGTTATCAATCATGTAAATGGTGTCAATGTCTATTCTATCATCCACAATTATTTCGATTCATTCTTTTAATGAAACCCTTCTTGCAAAGGAGTGTAAGTTTTTTTGTTAAAGTTAGTCCACTTGTATGGCGCGATGGGAATGAACTTTTGATGCATCTAATCCTCTTTTTGAATATGATATTAATGGTTAATACTTTTGGTCTCAAAGATATTTTGATAAAACTTTTTATTTCTCAATATAAAATAAGAGAGTTTGTTCTCTAACCTCTTATATTTTGAGATAAAAATAATAATAAAGACTTACAAAGTATTGCTATTCAAAATTCAAATTTGAAACATCAATTAGCATATTAAGTAGGGAAATTTAAGGCTATATTTGGACTGTTTTTCCAATTCCCCATAAAAACATATTTCAAAACACTTTTTTCTAACATTACACATTGCTCTTACTTAATCAACATAAACAATATATTTTTATTATTATTTAATTAAAATTACAATATCAAATAACTTATTAATTATATTTTATACATTTTATAATATTATCAATCATATGGGACCCAAAACATATCATTAAACTTTCAATTTCCAATAAAAAAATTCTTATCCAAACATAAACTTCATTTCAAAACAAAAAAAAAAAACACTTTCAAAACTCAATCCAAATATACAAGTCTTTACTTTTTTTTTTTCATTTTTGTTGAATATAGCCCTTACATTTGCCTTTTGACTCTTAAAGTTTTTATAAACATGATGAAAGGGGAAAACATGACGGTTGTTATAATTGAGTTATGATAGAAAAAAATGTCCATGCACAAAAAATAAATATAAAGATTTTATTCATAAAAGGTGAGGGCTAACCTGGCCACTGGCCAATTTTCAAGTAGTATAACTTTTGCTTGTTGGTGACTCTCAAAAAGAAAAAAAGTGGCATCTAGTGCTTCCATACCACTATATCTTTTAGACTTTTGATCGAGGGATGTGCTCGAGTGACAGACACATGTCTTTCAAATCTTAGGACAAACCTTCACTGAAATATCAGTAAAAATTTGCCCCACACGGGATTCGAACCTACGTTGCCGGAAGATTTCTCCCCACATCATCACATGCCTTGCCAACTCGGCTATGCCCCTGTGACCTATATCTTTTACACTTAATTTGGATAAGCTGAGTATTAATAAAATTAATCTTTTAAATTAATAAATTCATTTAGTTTACATTTACCCTTTTTTTTTTTGTTAAAAGTTTACATTTAACCTTAAAGACCCAATTTATTTTTCTTTCTCCCTATTAAATATGCTTAAATTTTCAAAGCTTTTTACTGCTTTGCTAGTAGATCATATATTCTCCCTCCTATTTTCAAAACATTTTGCATCGGCTTATATTTATAGTGTTTATTATAAAAAAATGGTCCTAATAGGGGTAATTTCGAAAAAATGACAATTAGTCCTCTCTTGTTTTAATAAGCCACATAAAATGGAAATGAAATAAATAAAATAAGATGGAGGGAATATTATTTATCTTTTATATATATATATATATATATATATATAAAAGAGGAGAATATTGTAAAACACACATATAAGTAGCTTTCCCTATTTTTTTTTTTAAAAAAAAAGTAGCTTTCCCTTATCCTTGATATCTGGTCCTTTCTTGTCACAATATTTAAATTAGACACGAAAAAAGAGCATCACAATATTTCCCTTATCCATCCTACAGCAAGATTGTGATCACGGATTTAATGCAAGGGAGGGTATTAAATACTAATACATTGTGATCAAGATGAACTATAGTTTTTTATTATTATTATTGATAATTCATGCATTCAAAATTAAATATTCATATTTCTATATGTATATATTCCAAAATGAATATTTAATTTTTTAAAATAAATATTTTTATTTAAAATTTTATTAACAAACTCATTAAATTAAGGGATTTACATTCAATAATTCATGCTACTAATTTAATTAATAATAATGATAAATATGTAATTTCTTTAAAGTCAAGACTCTTTTTAATTTTTAAATTAAATTAAATGTAAATATTTAATTTCGAATATAATAATAATGAAATAGGGATGAAGTCTAATAGATATGAATGGTAAAACAACATGGATTGCTATGTTATGAATATTTGTAAATTTTATCATGAATTATGTTCAGTGTGAATATTGTATTCTTTAAATAATATGTATATAATAATTTATATTACTCCATTTATTCCACAAAGATAATCTTATATTTAATTTTTTTATTTTCACATTTACCCCTAATTACTATTCTTTTTTATCAATAATAAATTAATTTTACATTTGATTCACACTCCTTGAAATTAAATCATAAAACAATTAGGAAACAAATCTCTATAACTAATTATTAATATTTTATCACAAAGTTACTTGTAAATGTACTTTCAAAGAAAAATTATTAGTTTGTTTATTTTAAAATAATTTTTAAGTAATTAAGAGTTACTACGAGTATATATGTATACTATATTTATTGGATGAAAGAAGTACTATAATAGATTTAATATTCATCTATGTCAGAATTTTTCACTTAAATATTTTTTTGCAACTAATAGAACTAATACATTGAATGCTATTACTATGCTCAAAACTATTTAGTCTTTCTATTCAAAATTATATATTCATTTTTTTAGGAGAAATATTTTTGTTTTAAATGTCAAAAAATATTTATATTTTTTATCTAATTTTTTACAATTAACATCCTTAATTTTATTGCCTACAGTCTCTCAGTTTTTTCATGTACGGTAACAAATGTAATCCGTTACAAGTATTTGTTATTTGTCTGCTTTTATTTGCTTCTCATGAAGTATCACGAAAATGGAAGATGAGTTATATATATATAAATTCTTTTACCCAAAATGAATTGGAATAATTTTTATAATCTGGAGTTTGGGAGAAAAAGTTAGAATGAAATGATAATTATTTTTCTTGCATTGTGATATAATTATTCTTTAATGACAAAAATATAACTAAATCTAATTTAATATGATCTAAATACCCACAAGCTGTACTTTGAGTCTTTGATATAATTTTTTTTAAATGCGGGTTCTTTTGAGGTAAAGAAAAAATTTATTCAAATATTAAAGTTTTTTTAAAATTTATTCAAATGGATATGCTCAGCTCATTAATATTCGCCAACCAAACACCTAATAATTAAAAGCTATTATTGGGGTTACTTATTAGAAGCAGGCAATATTGTTTTAAGTATCATTTATTTATTTAAAATATTCATTTTAAAATAATAAAAATGATTGCTTCCCTTTTTTATTATTTAGTTTGCATCCGGTTGTTGACAATCTTAAAGAAAAAGAAGGAAACATATCTTAATTTGTCTCTTTCTTGAATCTCTGTTGATTGCCATTGTCTCCTTTTCCTTTCAGGCGTTTGTTGTAAAATTTGTAATATTATCGAAATTGGATATTCATCGAACCTAAAATCTTATATTCATTGATAGTTTGATACTTTTGTCATAAATTTCGATGCAATTAAAAAATGAATTATATGTACAAATCTCAATGCATGAATATATAAATAATTTTTTAAAAAAAAATGCATCATAATTGTCAAAATATCAATCGAAACCATAGCAATTAAAATCATAAACGAGTTTAATTTATCAATTTGTGTCTTATGCCAAAGTTGAATACATGCATTTGTGTTTTGAAATATTTAAATTTAAATATCTATTTTATAAAATGAATACATGTTTCATCTAAAATCTTTTAAATAATTTTAAGACAAATAAGTACAATCAGATGTCAATAGATAGTCTTTAGGTGCCAATAAATTATTTTTCAACTCTTTTCAATTATTTAACTTTAAAAAAAAATCATTTAAATTTTCAATAATTTTTTTTATTCAAACAAAAAAATTATATTAAAGAACAAAATAATAAAATCAATACAAATAGACCCAAAAGAATTTGTGGGTCCCGAGACTTCTCAGTCCCAGTTTTCCGTAGACAGTCCATATCCAAGGCTAAGCGAGATTAGAATTTTAAAGCCTGGAGGAAGGAGAGACAAAAGCACAACAGAAGGACTTTTCATCTTCAAGCTCTGCTCCTTTCTTGATTTGTATTCTGTGTAATGATGCATACAGGTTAGCTCAAGACCAAAAGCCTCCAACTTTGAAATGTTTTGAGAGTTTGGTCAAACCGTTAGCATATTTCTTCGTCTTATTGACTACTTTTGATATGCATATATTTGATGTTTTTCTTGTGTATGCTATTTTTCAGATGGGTTTTCCAAGATTGTTCTTGCGCATGTTCTTGCTGCAACATCTATAGGGATCATTTCAGCTGCAGCTATGCATTTTCGATATAGAAAGTCAAAGGCCTCAAAAGATCCTCATCATAATCTTGCTCTTGCACCAGTTCTTGACAGAACTGAATCGGGTCGTGTTGGGAAGCTTGAAAGATTTCCTGATTATGTTGGTAAGGTTTTGGTCTACTTCTTTTTCTTTTTTTCTTTCTTTGGTTGTTTTTGGGTGGGCTAATATAGGCTAGATTTGATGGTGCAGCTAGGCAAATCGGATTTAAAGAAGGGAGTGAGTGTCCACAGTTGAGCAAGCTAGCTTATGAGTACTTGAAGAGAACCCAAGGTGTTGATGATCGGATCTATGAGTATTTTGCTAATGAAGAAAATGCAGAATCTCTATATGTGAAATTGGTTGAGGAATTTGAAAGATGCATTCTTGGGTACTTCTCATTCAACTGGAGCCATGCTTCCCTTATGATTTCTCAGGTTTATTTCTTTATCTCCTCCTCCTTTGATACTTTTCTCTTCCTTGTTTCTGGAATTTCCTTTCTGGGGTGTGATTGCATATCATAAAATGTGTGTGTGTGTGTGTGTGTGTGTGTGTGTGTGTGTGCATGTGAGAGAGAGAGAGAGAGAGAGAGAGAGAGAGAGAGAGAGAGAGAGAGAACTGCTAATTTTGCTCTAGCAGGAAAAAATTATAATTGCACGTTTCCAGATTAGTTGGATTTTTAAGGTAATTTATGGTGTAATGTTGCAGGTACTGAGTGTAGATTCCGAGCCGAAAAAGCTCAAGAACTTTGTGCTGGCCGCAACAAGGTGACTTCTAATTCTGAACCGACGACGATTTCTTATTTTATTGATGGAAAGTCACGTTTCTATGACATTCAATGTGTATTATTGATCTTACAGCTCAAAAGAGTTGGACGTAGAATATTTTAAGAGAAGAGATGGCCGTGGCCTGTCGTGAAGAGCAAACAAATATATTATTTTTTTCTTGGTTCAAAATTTATCTCAAAATATGAATTATTTTACTCACTGTTTACTTTTATTTAATTTTATCTTTCCTCTCAACTTTTTATTATTTTTAAACAAATTCTTTATATTTTATTCTTTTCCAAAATAAACTTTCTTTTGCTTTTTATTTTCTTATTTAAAAAATGTATTATATCATTGTTATTTCAATTGTTAACTCTATATTCTTTAATTCAGAAGGATTAAGACAATTATTATGTACGTAATCTTACTAAATTGATAAAATAAATGTTGATGAATTTCTGCATTTTTAATCAATGGAGACCAATTGATAAGGTTTTAAATGCTAAAAACGTGGCTCAGAGATAGTGATTGCTTTGAAATTTTTATCCAAAATCATTTTTTTAAGTTTCGTTAATAGTATCTGTCACTGAGTTTTGTCACCGGTACGTCACTCACGCGTGTGTATGAAATTATTGAAGAGAGGTTGACAAAGTTTGGCAGTAATGTAGAAGCGATTAGGAAATAATGATGAATATTATGTATCTTAATCTTCTGAATTTTTCTTTCTTATGGTTAATTCTTCTTGGGGGTTTTATGGGATTGGTAGGATGCAGAGGTTTGAAAAGATTACCAAGGACCTGAAAGTGACAAGAGTCTTCTCTACACTAGTGGAGGAAATGAAAGCAATTGGATGCGTCTCAAATGGCGAAGCAAAAGCTACAGAAGTGATGGTTCCGGTGGCTCACAGTGAGAGAAGTCCAGTTCTCCTCCTTATGGGTGGTGGAATGGGAGCTGGCAAGAGCACTGTCCTCAAAGATATTCTCAAAGAGTATTGTACACACCCTTCAATTGTTCATTATAACAAGAAGTAGACTTGTAACCTAGTGTGATTATTTAAGAACACAAACACAATTATTGTGATTGGAGTTTGCCCAAACAACTTCAAATAGTTATATGGAACTGTAAATAGAATTAAGTTGGAGAAAAGTATGCCCAGGTTTAGTAGATTATTGCCTAATTGATTAGCAAAAATAAATGATGGATTTCTTGGCAGGTCATTTTGGTCTGGAGCTGCTGCTAATGCAGTGGTGGTAGAGGCGGATGCTTTCAAGGAAACAGATGTTATCTACAGAGCCCTTAGCTCTAGAGGTCATCACCACGACATGCTTCAAACTGCTGAATTGGTAAATCTTTTGCCTACATATTGGAAGAATAGATGTGCATTTATTCTTGAATGCATGAGTCCGCGGACCTTTTTAACCTCTTATTCTCTTGGATCATGACGGTTGATTTCTAGGAGAAGTATGTAATCTCATGCTATCCAGAAATGGGAAATTCTTTATCTTATTCTTTTTTAGAGGGATTAAAAGTTATGTTGAATCAAGAAATTCCCTGGAACTCTGGTTGGGTTAGTAGAGGAAGTTGCTTTTAAGACACCACTTGGGGACTTGATCCTATGCTTCGACATGGTTAATGCAGCTTGAATTGATTATTCCACATTGCATAATCAAAGAATTTTTTTCATCTGAATTGTCATGTTGCCCGAAACAGGTGCATCAATCATCCACTGATGCTGCATCTTCACTCCTAGTAACAGCATTAAATGAAGGACGTGATGTGATCATGGATGGCACCCTGTCATGGGAACCCTTTGTAGAGCAGACAATTGCAATGGCAAGAAATGTTCACAAACATCGTTACCGCATGGGAGTGGGGTATAAGGTTGAAGATGATGGTACTATTACTGAAAATTACTGGGAACAGGTTGAAGAAGAAAGAGAGGAAGCCAAGATCAGGAAACCATATAGAATTGAGTTGGTTGGAGTTATTTGTGATGCATATCTAGCTGTTGTAAGAGGTATCAGGTATAAATTCGAAACAGCACATATACGCATTGGGAATCTTACTTTACCTCCGGACCTATACAATTTCTTTTGCACTTTGTCATCCATAACTGTGTTTCCATGTCGGGAAAAGCTTTAACCATAATGTTTTGATTTGTTCTCAATTTGAAAAGGAGAGCTGTGCAAACAGGCAGGGCAGTGAGGGTTAAGTCACAACTGAAATCCCACAAGAGATTTGCAAATGCCTTTCCAAAGTATTGTCAACTTGTAGACAATGCTAGACTGTATTGCACAAATGTGATAGGTCGTCCACCAAAGGTATTCATATCTTCATCTGCATTTTTTCTCAGCACCAAGAAAAGCACACAGCACAAATTTTATTCTGCAACATAAATGTGCTAAACAAGCTTCTGTTCTTTTGGGGGCCATATCTTTCATTTTTTCCACTATTAACTAAAAAAATTCTCTTCCATATAATAACATTTTCATGTGTAACATATTAAACTAACTAGCTTTCCAAGTTTTTATTTATGAATGTGTATTAGGATTGTATCAGAAGATGTTCATAGTATTTGATTCATGATATAGTTTTTCTGTTGTATCTTGTGAAAAAGCTAATAGCTTGGAAAGATGGAGACAGCAAGCTCCTAGTTGATTTAGAAGAAATCAAATCTCTGAATATGGTGAGCAGCTTGAATGATGAAGCTGAGTCCATATATGAGCTCTATGAAGACAAATCTCTGGTGTTGCAATCTGGTTCCATTTGGAAAGACATAGTGATGTTACCTGAAAGAGCTGGTCTCCTACAGGAGCTGAAGACTGCCGTTGCCAAAATTGAAATTTCTGCAGTGTAGATGATTGTACTTTCGCAAAAGGCTACAGAGACACTGAAATCAAATTCGAAAGGCCAAAAGGGCTAGTTCTGATTCTTCACTTTGTGCCTTTTTCTTTTTTGATGGTACAATTTTATTAAGCATTTCGACTGTATTTGAAAAACAACAGGATGGCAGAAGAGAAGTGGAAATCATTCAAATTTGAGCATGCCTAAAACCAAATATATACCCAAAAAAAGAATGGTTCTGTTTTATTGATTACTGGGGTTCAAACTTCATATTTAAGGTGAATGACTTAAAACAGAAAAGCCATGAAACAATTATTCAGGTGGACTTGTCTATTGGCATTTTTACTATAATATTTTAAACTATACATTTACTCCTCCCCTTCTCAAAATTATTGTTCAGATTAAATTTAAAATGTTCTTCAAACAAACTTTATTCGAAGTGGGAAAATATAGATCTAAAATTCAAAAAAAAAAAATTACAAAAAGTAGTCATTGAGAGAATTGCATAGAAATATCACAAATGCTTCAAGGAGAAAAAGATATTTCATTGACAATGGTAAAATCTTAGCTACAAAAAAAGAAGTTAATAAAAATGAAACAATTTCATGTTCAATCTCTGATCCAACTCCAACATATCAATGAAAGCAAATCATGTTAGATAACCAACTAAACATTGACAAAGCCTTCCCTTCTTTTCACCAAATACTATAATCCTCTGAAATTTCACTACCAGTATGAGAAACTTGGAAACCAATTTAGCAAACTGAAAAGAAAAGCTGAAAACTAGAAACGCAATCTAACTTCCTTAAAATAAAAAGGAAATGAAAGAAGAAAGAGACTTAATCTAACTATTAACTAACTCTCAACCATCACCAAATTTACAAACTCTCATCCCACACATGAAAAGGCTATTCACTTTTTCAACTTCTTGGCTGGTGACTTGATACTCTTGGGCTTTTTCACTGGGGTTTTCTTTATCTTTGGTGCTGCAGCAACTGCCTTCCTCTTTTTCCCATTCTCTTCTCCACCCTTAGCAGCAGCCTTCTTTGCAGGCTCTTTTGTCTTCAGAGAATCCTTCTTTGGCTTCCCTGAGGTGGCAGCGTTGGGTTTTTTACCACCAGTAACTGCAGTGACCTTCTTTGTGGACTCTTTCTTTGCCTTCGCAGCAGCCTTAGGCTTCTCAGATGCCGCAGAGGTTGGCTTTTGGATTGCAGAGAGCTTGAAAGAATTCTTCACTTTCGTGAGCTTTCCTGAGGCCACAAGCTTCTTCAACTGAACCAGCAAAATCTTCTTGAAATTGGATGGCAAATCCTTTTGATTTTCTTCAATGAACTTGGCGATTGCGTACTGACTTGATCCAGTTCTCTCCTTCAACGCCATTATTGCTTCCTTTATCATCTGAAATCCAAAAACATATAACATAGATCAGATTTCCCAGGTCACATCTGCACATCAATCAAACACAAAAGCCCAGAAATTTTCACCGCAACACAATCAAAAGAAACCCCCAGGAAAAAAAATGAAACTAATTCAGATGTTATACCTCAAAGTAAGGAGGATGATCTCTAGCCTTTTTTGGAGCGGTGACAATGTTTGCTTTGGCGGTGGGAGCTTTGGGCGCCGTTTTTGCAGAATCTCCGGCAACGGCAGTTCTGGCCGCTCTTTTAGCGATGGTGGTCGACGCAGGAGGAGCCATCAAAGAAAGTAACGGAAAAAACAGAGGGAAAAGTTGAACTGAAAATTTTGAATTTGGTTTGAGGAGGAAGAGAGAGAAATTAGTGGGAATTTATAGAGAAAAGGGGTAAGAAAATGGAGAAATGTGATTGGCTGGAAAATGTATCACATGGATAGACACCGAAAATCGTAAAAATTGAATCCTAGCTGTTGGCTGAAGTCATCGGATGGTTGAGAAAGACTGTAGTGTAATGACATTCACAAGGATTACATTCACCGTCATTTTACTATTTTTCCTTTTTTAAGAAATTTTACATTAAAAATATGTTACTCTAAAAATTTGACTAGATAAAAAGTTAATAGATTAAGAATAAAAAAAAAAAGTAATTCATCCCTCCCAAATTAATAGGCTTATATGATTTTTCAGTCATTAAAAAAATAATTAATATTATATTTTAAAATAAATAAAAAAAAGTCTATCAAATTGAAATAAATAGAGTAATAATCTCTCAGTATGTTTTTACTTTGCGTTAATTTTCTTTTTAATTTGAGCCTTTTTTTATATAAAAAATGAGATCAAAGCTAGGCACGAACCTACATTGACGACGAAGACTGGGGCATCGACCCCTTCCCCTTTTAAAGAAAATTGTATATATAATATTATTATGTTGATTTGTATATTATAAATAAATATATATATATATATATATATATATATGTGTGTGTATCCCCAATCATGCGAAAATTTAACCAAATTCTTCTAAAATGTTGATTTTTGTTTTTTTAGCTCTTAATATTCATGTATTTGATGAGTATGTTAATATTCATGTGTTGAATTTACATTAAAAGTTTACATTTAAATATATTTTTATAAATTTGTATACTTTTTATATTGTGATCCCCTAATTAAAATTATGGACTGTCCTTGAGTCAAAGTATATTAATCAAGAGTAAAAATCTATACAACTTTCTTTAAATAGTGTGATTCTCCGCAACATCATAGAACACGATGTGGTTAATATCATGCTTGAAATCTGAATCAAAATATGGTTTGCTAACAAATTCGTTTGGCTAGCAAAAGAAAGGGAATTGCATCGCTCCTTATTATTCCTTATTGGAGTAGTACCGTATATCATGAATGGTTTATCAAAAGATGATCTTGCATTACACATTCCTTGTAAAAAATTCGTACTAAAACTTTATATTTTAAAGTGTCTTGTTTCAATTGTTCAATTTTTAATTTTAATACGTTTTTTTACAATTATATTATTGTTATTAATGAAAATTTTTGATAAACTGTCAACTATTTAGTGTATAATGTATTTTTTAAAAGAATTAATATATATACACTAGCTATTAAATTAGCGTAATTTAAAAATTTTACTTGCATAATTATCATTTTTAATATTTTTTTAATCTTTATGTAAGTACAACGTGAATAATTGAAATGAGAAAATGAAGTATTATAAAGTTCTTCCACCATTTTATTATTTTGACAAGTGTCTTCGTTAGATTTTTATTTTAAAAAAATTAATATCATAATTCACAAAAATTCTTATAAAATAAAATTAAATATGAATATTAATTGTCATTAATGGTCAACTACTCTGTTTAATCATTTCTCGATAAGAAACACTACAAAGTAATTAATTAACAACTTTTACTAATTCAATTTAAAAAACTACTTCTATATATATTCCATAGAAAAATATTCATATTTTAAAATATAGGAAATTTTAATTATATACTCTATTAAAAAAATAGAAATTACCCAAAATTTAATTCAGTAAATATAGATAACTTAGATTCATATTAAATTTGGATTTTTTTTGAGAAATATTACAAAGTTAGATGATGAAATTATAATTTTGATATCAAATTGGTGGGTTCAACCATTCAATGAGAAAACTTAGAATTTTATGTATGCGAAGTAATCCATTCAAAATTATATTAGTAGCTATCTAAAATTTAATTAATTAATATAGAGAATTGAATTCTACTTAAATTTAGATTTTTTTTAGAAATATTAAAATGAAAATATGTATTCAATAAATTGTATATATTTCATTATATATATATATATATATATATTCAAAATCATAATAAAAATTATATAAAATATATTTCATTGATGTATAGAATTGAATTCTACTTAAATTAGCATAAGTAAAAATAAAATATTATTTTATTATTAATGTTAGTATACAAGTTTATGAGTTAATAAAATATAAACATTTTTAAGCTAAAAAAAAGTTAATTTTTCATATGAACGAATTTTAGGTCTAAATTATGTTTCTATCTTCAATCAAAAATTAATTTTCATGCATTACACAGGTGCAATAATATATTGAAAATGATATAATTCATTTTAATTCTAATATATGTGAAATATATACAACAATTCACATTATATTTTATCTGAATTTAAAAACATTTAAGATATTATAATTTCTTTAAATTAATTATTATATTTATACATGAATATGTTAATGCTAATACTAATAGATTTTTATTTCAAAACTAACAAACTTATATTTCAATTTTAATAGAAAAAATAACTTTAATGCATTGTCTGGGTTCAAAGAACAAGATTAGATTGAAATGACATAAATTATTTTTTATTCTCTTAATTATTATTTTCATAATAATAACTATTATATATTATATATTATAATTTTATTGTTATAGTTATATAATTTTAAGTATATGTAAAGTATATTTATAAAATTTTAAATATTTCAAACACTTTAAAAATATAATATCCTTGACAGAAAACTGGTTGCTGCACAAATATGTACAGGCAGGCAGTTAGGAAGAGAGGTTTGTTCCATATGGCTTTAGCTTCGGTGTATTCACAAACATTGTTTGTAGAGGGGACACTTAGTCTAGTTGCCGGAGACCTAACAAGTAGGAGAATTGATCACATGACATTTTCATTTTCTGATACAACCCTTGACTTCAAGATGTTTTTCTATTTAAATGAAGAAGATGAAATTTGTAACGAATGTATCTAATAATTCATAAAAATAAAAATATTAGGGACAAAAAAGTCAAATATAATCATAAAAGACAAAAAATTGTCAAAGAAAAAATAACATGAGCAAAAAAGAAACCATTTAACCAAAATGGTTAAAAATAATCAGGACTAAATAGCGAATTTATCCAAAAGAGTTTGCATGGTGTTAGACATTTTATTCTTGGTTATTTGTTTTAGGAGTTGCTAAATAATGCATTATATTACTGAATATCATACACCGTTTTGACTTTTTTACCCTTAATATGTTATGTCCGGATGGAAAATATTGCATCATAATGGGGGTGCTCGATTAAAGGATTCCGGGCACATCATCACGAATCGGGCCCCTTTGAGGCGGGTCCATCACAAAGCCTGGAAATATGCAATCGGGCATTTGGGAACTAGGCTACCTTCATCAAAGCTTTTATGAAATCCAACTCCTCTGGATCAGTAAGTCAAGGTAAGGTTCACCAAGATGAAAGATGACAAAACCAAACCCCATACAAGATGAAAGATGTTGTATATAGCACTCGTGGTTTTTTTTTCCAATTTTTTTTTTCGAGTTCGAGAGAAGTATAAAAGGAAAAAAAAGTTTAACCGACCCTTTTTCCTTTTTAATGTTACATGAAGAAAAAGATATTCAATTTTCTAAAGTAATTATGTTATTGTTTATAAAGTTTCACAAATAATTTGGTCTCGTGTTTTACTCCTACATATTGCATTAAAATAGATAATTCATAGAATGATTCACTTATAATCAAATAGTTTTCTAGAGTTTTATATTAAATTATACTTCATCCGTTTCATTTTAATTGTCAATATTTATTTTTAGAGTGTCAAATTTCAATTGCTCGGTTTCTAATTTTCATACATATTTTTACAATTATATTATTATTATTAATGAAAGTTTTAGATAAGTTATCAACTATTTTTTGAATAATATATTTTTTGAAAGGATTAATGGATTTACATTAACTATTAAATATAGACAACTTAAAAAATTTAGTTGCACAATCATCATTTACAATACTTATATTAATTCTTGTACAAGTCTAAAGTGGACAATTGAAAAGAGATGGATTGAGTATTAAAATTTGCAAAAAAAAAGAAAAAGAAAAGGTCGTATGATTAATTTGAAGTTATTAAAAAAGATCTCGTTGATTCACAAGATGTATTTATTATCGATAATATTTTCAATAGTTCATATGACTTTATTAATTGGGCATAAGAGATAGAATGTTATCTAATAGTTCGTTATAATATTATTTTTATTTTCGTTATTATATATCATTTTATTTTCATACTTATATATCCATTTTTTATGTTTACCTATCACTTTTACTATAATATAATTTTAGTATTACGAATATAATATATTTAGTATTATTAATATAATATTATAGTATTATTTTTATTTAAATATTGTCATTTAATAATATTATTTAAACATTAATAATAGATTATTAGAGTATACACGTATTTTTATAATAAATTATTCGAATGTGCCTTCCGGCATTGTTGATCAAGATGATATTTGAATTGATATTATTTTTGTATTATCTATTATTTGTATTTTCTATCGCAATATTTATTATCATCATCATGTGTTAGTATTTAAAAATGCCAATTAAGTTAAGAAAATGATACGTAAGTTTGAAAAAAAAAACACTATATAAAGAAAAAAAAGTTCACAAACGTTATATTTACCGAACAACACAAAAAAATCAAAATATTCTCATATCAAGTGTATTTATAGATCGGTCAATAACAAATTATGTGTTATTATGCCAGCCTATTTATTATGTTCAATTAATAAACTCATACCAACTATTGAAAATATTGTTAATTATAAAAATATATTGTAAATCAACACGATTTTCTTGAATAACTTCAAATATATTGTACACTATTTTTAACAAATAATTATATATGAATATTAAAAATAAATAATAATAATAAAAAGCCACATATTAAAGCACAAGACATAACTCCGAGAGTCATAGAATGATATTTGTGTGTAATATTATTTTAAAAATAGAGGTATTCTGCTTTACTTAATAAAACAAATGGTGCATTTAACAAACCTCAAACATTATAATGGATTCTCACTCTAAAACTTAATTCGAATTAATTTTCTTTCTATCACTCCCTATTAAAAAAAAAAAAACAGGCACTTCGAATCGGGTCTTTTATTAGTCCAAAGTCTACTCCAGAAAATTTTGAGGCCCAACATTTAAAAATCGATCCTTAGCCCAAAGCCTTTATCCGCTCTTTACCCTAGCTATATATGTATAAACTGAGATCCCAAAATGCACTAAACCCTATCGTTCTCCCGCAGAAGCATTACTGCTGCAGTTCTTCATCCTCCAATCTAGGGTTTTCATCAGTTTCAATCACCATGGTAATTCTGGCCTTGTTTGTTGTTCATGTGCTCTACATAGTTTTTTCTGTTTATAATCTTGGTATGCATTTTTATCTGTACGAAATTTTTGTTTCGAAAATGTAGGCGGATGCGGAAGTCGATGTTACCGGACAGCCAAAGAAGAGAACTTTTAAGAAGTTTAGCTTCAGAGGAGTGGATCTTGATGCGCTTCTCGACATGTCCACTGATGATCTTGTGAAGCTCTTCCATGCTCGTGCTCGCAGGAGGTAATTTTGTTTATTGTTTTAACATTCTCACCTTGCTTTCGGGTTATATAGTTATACGTTCATACTGAACGTAACTGTGCCTAGAGGATTTCTTCCCACCCATTGTAGGTCAGTTCTTAAAGAAGCGATTGGTTCATATGTGTAGGCTTAGGAGGGGAAACATGTTTGCACTTCCCTTTGGTTTAGATGGGCTATCCTAATAACTAGTTTCGTACAAAAGATGGCTGTAAGGCTAAGTTGAATCAATAAACCAAGGACCCATTAGACTACCATGTGTTGTTCGAGGAATTAACAAATTTTCCTTCAATGGCCGATGAGCAAAGCTTGCACCCGAGGCCTTATAGGTTCGTTGTCAGTAAGAGCATGACCACGGATTTTCTTTTATCTGTCTTTTTCTGCCATCCCCACCCTCCTATCTAGTTAAAGGGTCAGACAATTGAACTACCTTCCTTCCCGGGATTCTTATTAGCAATTGGAAGATTTTGGTGCTTAATTTATTAATTCCAACCCTTTATGCTGTCTGATTTATGGAGCTCTACGTTTGGACATATGCAGCTATAGTTGTATGTAGAATTTTAGGTAGATGATTTACAAAATCAGTAACCTTTACCGGTTTTGGCTTTCATACCACATGTATACTTTGTGCACCTGCGTGAATGTCCACGTTCGTTTTGCATTTCTATACCTGGAAGAGGTGTTGTGCCCATTTATTTATTTTTTCAAAATTGGTTTTGATTTTATTTTAGGTTCCGGAGGGGTTTGAAGAGGAAGCCCATGGCTTTGATCAAGAAGCTGAGAAAAGCTGTATGTATTTGATATCTTTCCCTTTGCCATGTGTTGTGCTCTTTGTTAAACATTGTTAACATTTATCTCTAGGATGGTGATGCTATTTTGTAATCTTGATCATATTTTTGAAACCTTGGGAACCTTGAGAAGGGAGATGCCTTCTTAAAGTTTATTTAATTGTTTGAAGGGGTTAATCCTTGAGCCACTTCGTCCTACGTGTCTGATGTCTCATTATTGCTCTGTTTGAAGATTATGATTTTGGGAATATGAGATATCTTGGTTATAGTTGCCAAATTCTATATAAGAATATTGACTTAAGAATTGGTGTTTGTCCGGGAGTAAAGTAATGCCTTGGTTTTGTAATAAAAGAGTATGACTCCAATTTTCAATTAGGTAAAATGGGATTGTGGTAAATCTATTTTTATGGATGTAGATTTAGAAATGTAAACATTGTACAACAAAGTGCTATATTTTGTTAGAATCATGATTTTGTGATATCCCTAATAAAGATGTAATGTTCTTGCCTGGGTACTTGGCTCCAATTTTCACTGTGCAAGAGATCCTTTGCTGAAACATGTTTTTGTTTGTATATTTTCTCAGAAACGTGAAGCTCCACCTGGTGAGAAGCCGAACCCTGTCAAGACTCACTTGAGAAACATGATCATTGTACCTGAGATGATCGGTAGCGTGATTGGTGTTTACAATGGTAAATCATTCAATACCATTGAAATTAAGCCAGAGATGATTGGGCATTATCTGGCTGAGTTCTCAATTTCATACAAGCCTGTCAAGCACGGTAGGCCAGGTATTGGTGCTACCCACTCTTCAAGGTTCATTCCTCTGAAGTAAAGGATTCTGCAATCATCCCAGAGACATGAAGTTTTTCATTTTAAGATTACCTATTTCGTACGTTATCAGTTCTGTTTTTTGATGGTTTCTAGATATTACCGTGAATGTTACAACATAAATGCTGAGACAATGTTGTCTAGTTTTTGAACTACAACAGTGTAGGTATGAGTAATTCTGATGCTGAAAGATTTCCTTCTTGCCTCCTTTCCCTCAATATTGCATTCTTTTCCTGCCACCCGCTTCTGCACGACATATTTTGTGAGTTGGAAGTTTGATTCTGAGTTTTTTTTTTAGTTTTTGCTGTAACTCGGAAAGGGTATAGCTGAGTATGTGTGCTGAATGAATTTTGGGAGTTGCTCCAGTAAAGTCAAGTGGATTCTTCTCTCTGATTGAATACAGTGGGATTCTAAAGTCCCTCTCTACCATTTTTGAGAATTGTGTGGCATTTTACAGTGCGGATTACTCAGAAATTTTAGAGGGGCTTTGGGAGGAAAGTTACAGTGCGGATTACTGTGGTTCGGTCTGTGTATTGATATATAAAAGTCATGGAAGCAAAATTAGTGGTAACGAACACCCTTGGATGGATGCAAAGTCTAGATGTTGATTTTCTTTTCGTGCTATGGTAATGAACTTTTCAGACACGAGTGCTTGATTGTTCATATTTTTTCTCTTTTCTTTAATTTTTTTCCTACCCAAGAAAAATTAATCGGTTTGGTTTTGACATGTTATGTTTTGTTTAAAGACATTTATATTTTTGAAGTAAAATAAATAATATAAAATGTTCTAATTTTTAACATTTTAGATGTGTTTTGTTTGGGGCATTGAAAATTATGCAAGTTTAATACTGTTTAGAATGTTCTAATTTTTAAAATCTGACAATGAATCCATTTCCCCAAATTTTTTTAAAAAATCTGACAAATAGATATAGAAAATACTTAATCCGTGTTAAGATAATAAATAACCTTAAGAGTATATGTATTTAAATTTATATGAAAATGTTTATATATTATTTGAATAAAATGTCTTTATTTTAAGTGCGATAATTTATAGAAAAATATATAAATAGTATTATATATATATATATATATATGTGATTATCCATGTATATACAAAAAATATATATTTTAAATTATATTAATTATATTTTTTAATCGACATAAAAAATAAATAAGGAGAGAATATATCTTTACAAAATATAATATAATTACAAATAGTATTATATTACTTTATTTCACCAAAAAAAAAAAACTACTGAATTAGGATGTGGTGAATATTGAAAAGAGTATTGAGCCATCAGAATTGCTTCCGTGACAGGTTTCTTCTTTCTCATAAAAAAAGAAAAGAAAAGAAAAAAACTATAGGTTTCTTCTTTCCTCTCCAAAGATAGAGTTTTAAGAGGATGGAAATTCACGAGCCGTTCTATAAATAGCACCCTTTTATGGAAGGGACCATTTCTATAGTGAACATGTTATTCAATTCTTGGAAATTGACTCTACTCAAAATTCCACCCCCCACCAAAAAAAGAAAGAACGAAGTAAAACAAAGAATTGAACTGTAAACTATTCCTAGTATTTTACTTTTCATGTAAACTATTAACTGACCTATTTTTTAATATATCAGCCGTTATAAGAAACACTAGAACTTTGAAGAAGAAAGCAAAAAAACAAAAAAATCCAACGTTTTTGTGGTTGCTCTTTTTCCCTCTTCTTGGTATAGAATAAACAAATTTGAACTTCGTGCACAATGTAATTAAAATAATCAATAATTACCACACAAGAGTCAGTATCAACAAGAGGGTAGTTTCCCTGATCCACTTTCCCAGCTACTTCATAGTAATTTTCGGTCAAAATTGGCACATACTGACTTGTATTCAGCATTTTCTTGCATCATTCTTCTCAAGCTTTAGCTTTCTGACTACCTTTTCTCTTTTTTTCTTTTTTAAGCTTCTATTCTTCTGGGAATGAGCATCGAAGTTTCCTCTCTACTTCTATCAAAGTTTTTTGCACTGCTTTTTCTACTTCTGCTGCTCCTATCTATCAATGTTTGATAAGAAAAAGGAAACATTTAGATAACCAATAATCAAGAATTTATATACTTGTTGGGTTTTGCATCTCAAGAAAGGAAAGTGACATCAAATATATAAAAAATTAAAGCAGGTCACAAGAAAATGCTATATTAGTCAATATACAAATTCAGTATTACACTTTTGATTACTATTATCTTCCAAATGAGACAACAACAATTGATACTGTATCAAGACTATATAGTTCTATTTGCATACATATATGACATCAATATGATCAAATCCAGCACCATTATTGAATGCTGTGAAGGTTCAAATGTTCCTCGTTATCAAACCATAAAAATGGAGTCAAATTAGTGTTTCTGTTAGAATTTATATGCAAAATTTGTTTGGTTATATAGTAAGATTAGATCATGCATGACTAAACCCTTCTTTCGCCCCATCTCATCCCCACCTATTCCTGGTTCTTTTTTTTTTTGGATAAAAAAAACAATTTTTAAACAAGGACCAAAGGGCTATGATTAACTGTTTAAATTTTTTTAAAAATTGAATATTTGTCTCTCAAACCAAGATTTCAGGGTGAAGAAAGTTTTTTATTTTTGTTTATAAGTTACACCTTGTATATGATCAAAGTATTTTCATTAAAAATTGAACAAAAATTTGAAGTTTCATTGTGGATACACACTTCATGATCCAAATTTGAAAGAGACTATCGCATGTCTTATATTGACACTTCTTGTTTCTACAGTTGTTTCATATTCCTCTCTCTCTCTCTCTCTCTCTCTCTCTCTCTCTCTCTCTCTCTCTCTCTCTCTCTCTCTCTCTCTCTCTCTCTCTCTCTCTCTCTCTCCCATCCCCCCCCTTTTTTTAGTTTTAGGAAAAGATACATTTGGTCCTCCGAAATTGTAATCCTATCCCATAAATCAATGAAAACGGAAGTAATTTTCACCTTATTCCCATTTTGATAATGCTCTATCAACTATCAGCAGTAACCATCACAGAGAGAGAGAGAGAGAGAGAGAGAGAGAGATTCCCAACCTTGTTTTCAATCTGGAGAACTGCAGAGAATTCCTGGGCTGAAAAATTTGAGTGTATGACTTTGGCAATGGAATCTACACTTTTCAAGCATTTCAAAACCTCCAATATTGATTCAATCCCAGATGAAGGATAAGCTACCCTCAATTTGATTTTAGCTTCCTCCATTTTCTTGTAACTGTGAGCATCACCAATTGCAGATTCAGCAGCTATAGCCTTCTCAAGCTCATAATTTTTCTTCTGCAACTCCTCCTTTTGTCTTTGAAGATCTTCAATTGTCTTCCTTGCCATTTGGACTATTGAATTCTTGTCACTCTGCAATCACATAATTCAGACAAAAAAAGTTAGTAAAGAAATCAAGAACTGTTTTTTTTTGGTATTGGAGGTTGGGGGGGGGGGGGGGGAGGAGAGGGGTGGAAGGATCGTGCTTTCCTTGGTTCCATTAGGCAACAAACTATGCAAGTCTATGTAACTTTGCTTCTCTTTCTCTCTTCTCATCCTCTCATTGATCATATGCTTATAATTCCTTTCTTTCTCAGATTCAACCGATCCGGTTCCGATCATCGGTGTCCAACTCGTCCTCAAGAACTCCACCATTCTCTTATTCACATTTCCCTTGTTCATCAATCCAATTTTTTGCTTGGGTTGGTTTGTGTACTTCACAAAAGCACTCTGATTCACCTCAAGAGCTACATCAAACCATGGAATTTCCCCTTGAGTACCAATCTCAAAGAAGTATTCCATACCCCTCCTTTTTCTTCTTTTCTCCTCCCTGGCTCCCGGGAATTTCAAATCTTGGCTAGTAACGGTTATATAACATTCTTCTGAAACAGAATTCTTGAAAAAATTATTCATTAAAAGCATATTAAGCATGTGGTCAATTGACTAGTCTTAGTCCAAGAAAACCCAAAAACTCAATGGTATATGTGAATATATAAGTCAAAGCTATATATATAATATGGGGTTTGTGGGCTTTAAGACTTGGTATGGTCTGCAGATGATCACAAGTCACTGTCTCATTTTATGTTTTGCTATATTTGACACATGTTCTACTAGTGCTAGGCCTCATATTTAAATAAAAATATATTTATTTTAAAAAATTAAATATTCAATTTTGATGTACAAGTTAAAAATCACAAGAAAGAAGAATTGTTGAAAATGCTTAGTGTGGTTGGATTGGATCGACCTGACTTACTTTAGGGTAAGGCATTGATACTATTATTTTTGAGAACTAATCAAGTACATCATATATCCTTAAAATTGGGTATGCATAAGAAATCATAATTTAACTTACTCTTATTGGTCAAGGCCTTCGCTTTCATCACATACTAGAAAAAATTCCCTTTCAAGAGGCACCCAGGTTAGGTTATAATTGAGATAAACCATAAAATTTAAGGCACCCAACTGGGTTAAGAAAAAAAAAAAAACTATCTGAAGAAAGAGTGGATCAAGATTGGGTTCTTTTGAAAATTAATTTTGTTCACATAATGTAGAAATTTTGTTGCTTTTTCATCATGGGGTTGAAACTCACAAGGGAATAAAGGACTAAGCCGCAGTCAATAAGGAATGAGATAAGAAACCATGACTTGGTTTGGATTTCAGTATAGTCCTTTTCTGAACTCATTTTCAGATAATATTCAACCTTAAAAAGTAATTTCTTTATTGTCTAAAGCCCCAAGAAATCACCAAGAATTGCACTTAATGTAGTGGAGGATGGGGAGACACAGATTTTTTTTTTCTTGGAGCGTCAGTTTTTTAGGTTCTTAGCACGACAGGGAACCCGCAGGGAGTAGCCAGCCGAGAGGATATGAATACAGGGAAGTACTCCACGAAAGAGAACGAGTTCACGGGTCATTGGAAGCTTATCTTCAGGAAAACTATCCACGTCTTGTGGAATTCCCGCAATGGGGAAGTTCATAACAAGCGTTACAACGATAATAAATGTATTATCTATCAATATATCAGAAGGGAAATGAAAATTTAGTGATTTTTTTATCTATTGATGTTTCATAGACTTTTAGATGAACTAATATATTCCTCATAAAAATAACATATGATTAATTATACCCTTCAACCAAAGCTCTCAACTTCTATTTTATGATATATATTCACTTAATGTAGCATTGGGTTTGAGTTTTGATTCTGCTGATGAATATGCATTGGATGCTTTGAATTTACAAACTACAAAATTTCTCATCTCCAAAATTCCATCTTTGCAACCAGAGAGCTCATTGGACAAGCAGTTGATATTTGTCTTCCTGAGGTCGAAGTGCTTGCACAGAATTGTTGCCTTTCCTTTGCATGATTGCAGCTTCCACTTTTCTAAGGTGGTTGAGGGAGAGTATGCACAACTTGGAAAAAGATCAAATGAGAGCTGTAAACCATTGGGGGCTCAGGTATCAGTTTATGATACTCATGTTTAACAAAGATTATGATATCCAAAGATAAATGATTGTTCATCTTACTTGGATCCTCAGGATGATTGAGTCATTTCTTCGGGCAAGTCTGTATCCCCTAGTTTCTGGGATTGTACAAAGTCCATTGAAAGATTCAGATGCATTATGATTTATGATAATACATGTTCGGTTTCTGATGCATCTTCAGTATCAAATGCAAAACTTTTAAAATGATGGTCATTGGTCAACTCATCATTTTCATCCGAAAGATTGTTGTTGTTGTCATAAGTCTCAAGGTATGCATCATCTCCTTCACCTTCATCCTGTCAATGTTCAAAATTTTAACGACACTCAGAGAAAAGAATACACAAAAGGGTATTGAAGAAGCTGCAAGGAATTTGGGCAAAGAGAAGGGCATCTTTGTGCAAAAGATTATAAAAGCTATCCACTGCAGGGTGAGCTATGGAAGAGCCATAATTACCTTTTAAATTTTAGACTGTTTTCCATGAAAAGCAAAACAGGTAATATCACAGATGAAACTGCAAATGCTGCAAGTTATTTACCTCACTCTCCTCATCCTCAGTGGGATAGGCAGAATCTAATATGTTGTACAGCTCCTCATCTCCACGCTCCCTCACCCTTGCCATTTGTTCCTACAGTAGACAGACAGAAAGAGCAGGCAGACTACGGGTCAGAAGCATGACTACAAATACATGGAGGAAAAGTATGAAAAGGGACCGTTCCTTCTAAAGTAGCAAAAAGACTCAGAGTTGGATTAGAATCCTTACAATTTCAGATCTCAGCTGCCCAACTCTTGCTTGTAGGTTTGAAATATGTTTCAAGAGTGCCTGCACATAGAAATGCAGAATAGAACTCGAGTGCTTCATAGAGGCCTACAATGTTACTAGGATATGTGCTAATAAATTCTTTTTTTGTGCACACAAATCGCAAGAACCAATTCCACGAACAAATCAAATGCAGGCAGAGACATGCATACTTTTTGATGGGGGGCAGGGAGAGAGATAGATAGTCAAATGAAAACCACGGTATATGGCAAGGGCTAGGTCTATGCCAACTTAAAACTTGAAATGGGAGAGGCAATTTCAATGCATCGAACCCCTGACTTTCAAGAGACAAAGGGCAATCTTCACCAAATGCATTTAGATGGACCCTTGCATGGGAGACTGACTTGCAAGGGTGCTTTTTGCCAAAAAGTCGAGATGTGAAACTTCAACAAGTTGTCACAATTATATGGCAGACAATGGTATGCGCCGATGCACATGTGAAGAAACACAAAAGATCAGAAAAAAGAGAGTACAAGTTAGGAAGTTTACCTCATGCCTTTGAAGCTCAATTGAGCGAGCCAGTGCCTTCCTCTTTGTTAAGAGATTCTTGGGCCTTAGAGCGGGAGGCCTCTCATAGTTCTTACCCCTGAATACAATTATGGCATAACCCTTTGAAACTTTATCTACAGACACCAACACCCCACCACTCTCAGATTCAAGGGCCAAGGCAATGCTTTTGACTTGTTCAAAGTTTTTAGCCTTTACAATGATCTTGACTAATTCACGGTATTTCCAATGCAAATGCATATTCTCCACTGTACCATCAAAAACTCCACGCCTACCTGAAAATGAACATCTTGCCACACTTTAGATAAAAAGCACCTATACCTGTATATAAATCTTCGGATAAAGTGAGAAGGTCAGAATCCTGAAAAAGTTCTTGCCTAGAAGTAGGAAGGCTTTCATACGCAACCCAAGCTTTCTAAACATGAACCTTTCCTCATCGGTGATGCTATCTGGGTCTGCTGCCCGTTCTGCTGGATTTAAGGATTCCTCCACCTTTGATAGAGCACGCTCAGCTCTCATGATTCTTCTTTCAGCCTGTAAGAAAAATAAATATCATAAATCAAGATGAGAGATTTTTGAAGCATGAATCAAGTAGAAATTGGGCGAATAACTTGTATATTTCTTGCATTCTCAAGAAATTCACCAAATTAAGATGCCAACGAGATTCACCAAATTGGTTGTTGAGCATAACAGTGACCTCAACAATTTATGACATTAAATGGGAGCAAAAAACTGGATTGTTACTCATTTATTATTAAGCAAGGTTTAATAAACTTACAAAATCAAGCTTCTTCTCAAGCTTTCTGACAAGATTGGCATGCCTTAACATCTCAGCTTCCCTCATCACCTTCTCCTTATGATTTTGATCGAGCTTTTTCCCCCATCTAGCATCAGCATCTAATGTTTCTCCAAGAGTACCGGCAAGTCCAGATTCATCAGATATTTTCATACCAAAAGTAACTGATGCAGATGCCCTTAACCGTGCTTGCTCTTCTTCATCTTGCAAAGTTGTTGCCAGTCTTTCTTTTTCCAGCAATGCTTCAGCAACATCTGGTGACAAAAAGTCTTTCCCTCTATAAAACACCAAGAAGTCTTTGTTTCTAGACAGCAAGATGCCCCCAGTCAATTTCTGCAATAAAAAGAAATTTCACCCAGTAAATATAATATATCTCACCATACTAACCTCTCAGATTAATAATAACATGTTTTAAACTAATATTGTTCATGATATTTTAAAATACTTTCTCTGCTGATACTGGCTTTATAATTCTCTAAGACCTTTTGGTGCTCATTATCGACTATTTAAGACCTTTGGACCTACCACACAGTAAAGTGAAAGGAGGACCTCTCTCAGTAATGTATTTTGACTGGAAAAAGAATAGATTTTATTTTATTCCTGTAGTGCAAGCTGAAATTAGAACAATATTTAACATGCCAACAAGATATTTTTAACCTTGTACTGCAGGATGAATGTCCCTGGAAATCTAAACAAATAAGCAATTTTTTCCTTACTAAGACACCTCCCCCCCCACCCACCAAACCATTATCATAGAATAGGTGACCAAACTTTACAAACATTTTTTAGTATTGGAGATGCAGTAGATTTTATCTAAAGAATCATGCTCCCAAGTGAATATCCTATTCTCCTTCTCATTCTATACCAAAACGATTTCTACTTGGCTTATAGTTATTACTTTAAGAACACTTTTCAAATAATTGAACCTAAGGGTACTACAGATGAAAAGTAAACATGCTAGGTGTGGATGTCATCTGACTTAAACAATTAAACTTGTTTTCATTTTTTCTTCTTTGGAGGGAGGGAAGGAGGAGGAATAAAAATTCCTATACTTACGAACTATTTGTTCCACTATTGAGTGTTCACAAAATTGACTATGTTCTTTTTCTGTATATTCTATAACATGTTGCTACAATATAGAAATTTTCAATTTGGCCGTTGCTTGAAAAAATTAAAAGCATGTAAAGTTTTTCTGCCTCTCTTTCACTCAGTCCTTCAGGGTGCCAACCATCTGATCAAGTAAAAATTTTAAATGAATAGATGAGGAAGTGTAACTTATCTAAGAATTAGTATCTTTCTCTGTTTTTCAAGGTGCTACCATGTAATCAATTAAAAAGAATAGGCGAGGAAGAATAACTTATTAAGATTAATATCTTTCTCCTTTTTCCCTGTTGTTTCCTTCTAAACTTACTCTCAGTTTAATAGTTTATCTTTTGGTAGATCATCACCTAGAGAATATTATCACCTTGATATCTTCAGCCATTCTTTCACTTGTAGTTAGCTGGACGCCACGTTTGAGTGCAATCTTTGCAACTGAACTTCTCTCCCAGAGCTTAACCATGGCTGCAGCAAGACCTTGGTGTTGCCTGCTTCTGCCTGGAGATACAAAAGTGTTATACAAAGATGTAGTCACAAGAATCATATATTTTGTTTATAAGAACATTGATTACCTAGTGCAAAATGTGGAGGTAGAACTCTGGAAAGTCTTCTTAAAGTTGTTGCCTCCTTTAAACCCAAAGTAGGTCTCACCCCATAAGGAAGTATTCTGAAGGGAGGTTTATAACCAGGAACAAAACCAGGGAGTATATCTGCATCTACTGGTAACGGACCAGCTCCAGGCCAGTCGGTGTACCTTGGACCCAGATTATCTAACAATTTTTCTACCTCATCTTCATACTTAACTTCTGGTGATGGTTCAACATCAGTATTATCTTTGCCAGAACTATCAGTGTCTGGGTGAGGTGTGTGCATATTGCTAGAAGGTTCATCTTCTGACAGCTGGTTGCTACTGGCATCAGCAGTTAATAAAGAGGGCTCATGGGGAATGCCATTTTTGTTATATATCTGCTTATTCAATCTTTCAGAAGGAACTTCATATCCTACGCCTCTATAAAGAGCAACAGAAGTGCCAGACCTCCAGATCACCAGCCCACCGGTTTTTCTCTGAATAATCAAAATGTGGCATCAAGACGAGTTAAGAGAAATTAACAACTAAAAATTACAAAAAGGATGTGGAGTCTATTTCTATGAATTATTTACTCTCCAATTGGTTGGTTTGTGTTTCTTGGACAACATAATTCGGAAAAGTTCCAATGTTGCCAAAAGAGCGGGTTGAATGAATTTCTGCAGAATCTCAAACTGGTCAAGCTCAGGAAGCCAGGTTTTGAATATGATATCTTATTTAACCTCCCTATATTTGATTCAGCATGTTAAATGGATGTAAAATGCCACCATTGCTCGTTTATACTTGAGACCCAGGCAAGATAATTGAATATATTTAACTCATGCCAATTCAATTTAGGTTCCAATGTACTATATAGTGGCAGATTTGAACTTAAAAGGGCAAGGGCAATATGCTGATTTTTAGCCTCATTGGTCAATACAGGTCATACAAAATATGGGAAATAACATGGGATTGAGGACAAAAACATCTCAAACTAATGTCTACAAAAAGCCATTTATCACATGTTTCAAAATATTGTGATTGTTGCTAACACTTGTAAAAACCAGAATTGTATTCCATGAGAACATCCACTGTGTTACATTAGTTACTACATGCATTGAAAAGAACCAGAAAAATGCGCTTGCTGATAAACAACATAATTAACAAGACTGGTGTGAAAGGTTTGAAAAAAAAGTTCACCTCCAAAATCTCATGCATTCGCTTCATATTAAGTGCAGGAGGCCCCTCAACCTTCAACCTCACGACCTCAGATGACTTCCATTTTTCGTGAATCTTTTCCACCACCTCTCCAGTAACACCAGCACCACCAATTCTCATTTTATTCTTTATCCGAAGAGTCAAAATTTTCAGCCTTCTAACCTCTGATTCTGGAAGGGTCAGTTCAGCCAAAGAAGTCCTAGACTTCTGCCTCACAGAATATCTATTCTCCTCCTCTTTCACTTCCGGCGTCTCCCAGGGAAATCTCACTTTCCCATTTCTTGAAAATGCATTTTCATCTCCAATTGGTGATTTTTCTGAAAATCCACCTCTAGCATTTGGCAGAACTCCTTCTTCAATATAGAATATCTCCTCAATGGATCCCTTTTCAATCACTCTCTCCTCTCCCTCTTTCTTTTCACCAGTGCCATCAACATATCCAAATTTCTTCAATTTCTCAACAATTCTATCCATTGTACTACCAGTGCTACTTTCTTCACAATCTGAACCCGAAACCTCCCCGCTATTTCTATAATCCATCACTACCTGGGGCCCTTTTAGCTTATTCTGCTTTTGCCTTTCATTCCATTTATACAACCAAGAATTACTTGACAAACTCACGCCACCAGCATTAGACTTAGAAACAGCTGCTTCACTAACAAAACCCCCTCTTCTATCCCTTCTTTCCCCATCAAAATTGGATTTTTTTTGTGGGTTTTGATGTGGAGTTGAGTCTGAGTTGATAGTACGTTCACTGCTTGAACACAAAATCTGATTCTTGAATGGAATTGAATAACCATACCTGAAGAACTGAAGGCGTGTTGTAACGTGGAGTTTAGTCACTGAGCTCTGGAAAGAATCTATGAAACTTGTAGTTCTTGGATAGAACTGATGGCTGGGCATCAAAGCCATCTTTTACACAATTTGCACACAACACATGGAGCAAATTACTGATGTTGTCTCTGAATAGAAGGATTTGCAGACATTAGATTCTCAGTTTTGCCAGATTAACCTAAATTTTTTGGATGCGACAGATTCTCTGAATCTTTTGGATTAGCTCTTGGCTGAGCTTTGCCAGAATAACCTAAATATGTCGCATTATGTCAATGCGTCCACTTTAAATAAAACAATTTCCACATGAGAAATTCTACGATATAATCCCCCAAATGTGACGTCCAGATTGGAGATAATAGGAGTGAATACTTCCCTCCAATATATTAACACTAATAAAAGAATGTCCAATATATTTCTATTACATTATTTACACTCCTATAATGGTTTGTATTTTATTATTTGAATTGACTGCTATTATTAACTTATACATTAATTTTTATTTAAAACAAATAAAGGGGTGCTTTATTTATTTTTCATTTGAACCATGTAGCAGGGAAAGGCACAAAATCGAATGCCAATCAATTTGAAGGCTAAGATTTTTGAATGGGTTGATTTGATATTAAATTTCTCGAATGAAGCTAATAGTTTTAGTTTGAAAAATAAGTAAAATTGAACTAAATTATACTCTAACACTCATAGTGATGGACATGACTTAGTCATAACAGTAAGATAGAAAAAATTAAGTTTAATAATATTTTAGTTATAAGATTCTTATATCTAAATAAATACATAAAATGATAAAATAACTTAAATTAAGAAGAGCGATAAGATAAGATTTATGTATATTATATCTTTAATTTTTTTGCATGATTGAAAATTGTTAGGTTTGCAAACTTATAGTTTTTATTTTTTTATTTTTTTAAAAAATGTACAAGCTAACGGAAATTTTATCATAATTCCCATGAACTTAATTGGATATATTTTTCTTCATTCTTTTTCTTTTGGGATTGGAAGGATCAAAGTATATTAATATTGGGCAAAAACTTTACAAGTGTACAAAGTCCCTATATTTACATGTCTTGGACGGTTAGTAGATTGCCTATACTGATTTAAAATACTCATAACCATCCTCATGATTTTGTAAATAAAATTTTAAACTTACTGCATTCTCAAGTTGAATTTCACTCATACTCATGTTGGGAAAAACTCTAGATAAATAAAATTTGAAAATATAGAAAGTAATCTCATACAATAATGATTACAGTAGAAATCGAGAACAGAAGAAAAATCATTTTTTTATTAAAAACAAATAAAAAAAATTCACTATATAGAAAATTATTACAATTACACTTTGTAATTTTCTTATTTTCCAAATAAAGAGAGCACCCAAATAAAAAGAGTCATTTCTAGAGCAACTCTAAAAATAATACAATTGAGATAAAATATAAATAAAATAGTGACACTCAAATATTTCTCAAAATACCCCAACTATTTTATCACTCAAACTCTTTAATAAATTTTTCCAAAAACAAACACTCACTAAAATCTCTCTATTCTCTAAGTCTCTTGCTTGCTTGTAATTTTTAGAGTTTGAGTACATGCCTATTTATAGGCAAAACTAGCACACATTTTTTGGCAAAATCAAATGCATATGCTCACTTTTTGTTTTCTCTTGCATGGTCATTCACCTAATAAAGTTGGACAAGGCTTCTGCTATGGTATAATGTGGATACAATCCTAACAATCTCCACCATGACTCCATATTATGTTATCACATCGCAAAATAATAAATATACTTCACCATAAAAATTACATATTTAGAATCAAAGACAAATTTTAAAATTTTATATTGGCACATGTCAAACAAACCTGATGAAATATTATGGTGCAACTTTTATGTTAACTTTCTTAGAAGTCCATCAGCACTCAACATCACAACACAATGCATTAATGCCAACCAATGCTTGTGTGCAAAAAACCGCTAGTAATAACACATCCTCTTTCATGGCAATTTCGAAGCTAGTGGCATGATGATGTGCACTTTCCTTAAGAAAAGTTCATCTATCTCTCCAAAGGTAGACACATTGTTAGTTTCTCTGTTGGTTTTTTACGTTGAGTTGTTTATCGAATTAACTCCACCTTTCCCATTTTTTGACTACTGTCAAAGTCGAGTCCTCAGGTGGAACAATATATCTACAATTTAGCCTCATTTTTTAGGTGAAAAGTTTTTCGCTGACATCAGATAATAAGATCTTTTATTTTCCATGAATAAAAATGGTGACAAGTCTGTCGTGTGATTATCAAATTTAATCTTTAGTACTCCTATATATATATGACAAATAAGGATCGTATTCATGGAAATTTGTAAAAAATTCTTAAATTCAAATTTATTAATAAAATATTAAATTTTGGGGGAGTTTTAAAATTATATAAAGACAAAATTAAATTAAACAAGCTTAAAAGAAATAAATTTGTTTTTATTTTTTAAAAATAATTAATTATACAAAGGATTTTTAATGAAAAGGAATTAATAAAATACATTAGCAAGGAAGCTGTATCAAATTATTTATTTAATGGGATAAATGATTGATATAGAACTTATTGAGTAGTTGATTTTAGAATCTCGATCAACTCAAATAGATTCTTATCCTTACTAATTAGATTAATTCCGATCAGATGAGACAAATTAATATTTAATTCAATTAAATATTACTACCAACCAATATGAATAGAATATTTAATTAATTTACATTAAGTTTATGATGCATTACCAACATTAAATTATATATAATAATGAGTTTCAATTAAACATAATTTAAATCATATAATTCTCTGTTAAATTAATTAAGTCAATAGCTACAACTTAATTAAATTAACATATGCTACTATGATTATCACTCAAAGATTGATAATCATAGCTGATTAATCATGCAATTAAAAAGAATTTCTAATTAATTAAACATGATTATTTAATAATAAAAACTGGAATTATATAAATACTCAAATTATTAAATAACAGGACTAAAATAATTAAACAATTTTGGACAATTAAACCTACAAAAAAGAAAAAGAAAATGGTTACATAATTATATATTTACAAAACTATAAATATTAAAGAAAACATAAATTTGACGGTTTTACCAACCATAAAAAGTAAAAATAGGGAGATTTTAACTCCCATAATAAAAAGTACAAAAGAATAAATGATGAAGATATTACTCTCCACATTTACGGAATTTAAAGTACGAAAATTAAATTTGACGATTTTACACATCAATAGTACAATAAAATAAATGACAGAAAATAAATAACAATAAGTAAATACAAAAATTAAATAACAGAAAAGTAAAAGTTAAAAGTTAGTAGTTAGAAAGTTAAAAGTTAGAGCGGTAAAATCGACCATTATTAAATTAATTTAGTCCTGATTCAAAACAAACTACAGTGTTCTATGCAAAAGTAATTATCTCAAAATATCATTAATTAATAACTTTAATACATGTCCTTGATAACGGTAAATAAACTACTCACAATATATGACTCAAATGAAGAATTTTAAGAATTGAAACTAAGAATAAGAAGGATAACTTTCCTTGGATTTCTCCCGGTAGTGGTTTTTCGGTATTCTTGAAATCTCATCCAAAAGCCTTCCAAAATAACCTCTAAAAATACCTAAGATCTATTACAAAATATTGGTAAGAAAATTTGGTAGAGTTTTTGGTTGCAAAATGTTGTACAAACATAGTAAATTTCATGTCCAATTTATAAAAATTTATAAAGGCAAATTTGGAATAAAAATAAATAAAATATGACAAAAATAAAAGTAGTGGGGGACAAAGTGGAGTTTTTGGAAAGTTGAGACAAAACGCATGAAGTGGAAAAAGTTACATCAGCTGCCACGTGTCACTATCTAATTGGTCGCGCCTTTTTTAGTCACCACCCATATCACATGTTGCCCTCTGATTGATATGAAGTTTAACATATGAATCACCATCCATTTTGAGCGTGTTGTCACGTGTTTCGCCTTTGCCAAAGGCGATATGCATCCAAATTCACTCACGTAGCCAACCTCTACGGGTGACACTCGCTATTTGTTTCTCGCATCCGTGAAAGTTGAGGTCTACGTGTCGTTCTCTGATTCGTTCCATGTACTGACGCAGCGACCGACATTATCCCCTTGTACACGTGGCACTGCCATGTGTCATCCGCTGTAGCAATTGTTTTTTACAAAAACGCAATAAATATTTAAAAATACTTCAAACAAAAAATATTAGTAGGAAATGTAAAATAACATAACTTAAATGAAATTAAATACAAATAACATAATAAAATTACATAAAAATTCATTTTTTTGTTTTATCAAATGTGTTTTATGTGTTCATAAGAATGTGGAAGAAACCAGATGAGTCTCAATGCTACATCATCACCATCTATATCATGACTTCCCTTCAATGCCTTGTGTACCCTATATGGTATTATCACATATTTGACTTGTACTTACCACAAGCCAAAATTCATTCTCCTATCAAATTTAACTACTTATATTTTAAAATCGGGCTCTGATACCACTATGTCACATAATATAGAAAAATAAAATTTGAGAATATAAAAAGCAATCTGACAACATAATAGTTATAGTGGAAACTTTAAAATAGGAACAAAAAAGATAACCAGAAAAAAATAACTATGTAAAAAATTATTACAACTATACCTTATAATTTTCTTAATTCAAACAAAAAGAGCACCCAAAATAAAAAGAATAATTTTAATAATAACTCTAGAAATAATACAAGTGAGATAAAATACAAATAAAATAGTGACACTGAAGTATTTTCCAAATACCCCCAACTATTTTATCACTCAAATCTTTAGGATTTTTTTTTCAAAATAACACTTACTAAAATATCTATATTCTCTGACTCTCTTGCTTGCTTATAATTCTTAGATTTTGGAATACATATCTATTTATAGGCACATAGTTTTTGGCAAAATCAAATGCATATGCCCACATTTTTCTTGTTCTTGCATGGTCATCCTGACAAAGTTAGGATAAGTCTTCTACTATAGACTATAGTATAATGTGGAGATAATCCTAACAACTCATCCATGCGCCGTGATGCTATTTTTGTTCATTTATAAGCTAACTTGATATAGAAGCAAGAACATTTGACAATTAACAACCATCCTACACTTCCAATTTCTTTAATCAAATAAGGATTTTTGAAAAATCTACCCTTCTCCTACCCTCCCTAGTCCTATCCCTTCGATCCCTCCATACAAACAGTATGTAAAGAGGCAGACTACAATATTAAATAATATAAGGGATGACAAATGATAATGTCCTTACTGGATTTCTTAGCCTTTCCCGTCAAATTGCCATATTTCCTACATCACTTGTCTCAAAATCTCAAATAAGGTTGGTTTAGACACTTATAAATTAGAACTGCATTTTCTATTTTTTTGCTATCTCTCAGCTCCCTTTTTCTTCCAGACAATTCTCAGCTTTGACGTAGAAAATCTTTTGTTTCTTTGACTTCCCTGGAAAATCTATCTTCAATCTTTACATGTTTTAAGTTATTGTAAACACTTTTTTTAAGTAGTTAATATGCATTTGTGGTTTTGTGATGTCATTTATCTTGAAATATTTATGCTTTAATGATGGGTAGCACTCAAATCAATATCACAAAACTTGATGTCTTAACTTCATTTAGTCTATAAAAAATATTTGATGTATGTGTACATATGGTTGGTAATATAGATGAATAATTGGATCATTGTAGCTCTCTCTCATTTGATTCTTGTTGTATTGTGTCTATGTATGAATGATAGTAAATGCTAAATCTTTTAAGCTCTCTGTTGCTCTTAATTTTTCTTTGCTATTTGAGGTGTGATTCTTGTGTTGGGGGGTTAGGGTTGCTAAATGTTTCTATATCCAATGCTTTTTTTTTTGTTGCTCCCGATATGGGTGAAGCATTTCCCATAGATCTTTCACACATTTCAATAATGGGTTATTGGTGCTCTTTACTCTTGTAATATCTAACCATTGTTTACATGTAATAAAATGAATCAATTTGGATCGGCATAAGAGCTCATCTATAATTTGTTATGCCCTTTTTATCTGACTCTTCTTCAGTTTGTTTAGGCACTATTTTGTTTTAAATTTACAGCGTCTTCTTTGAAGCATAATTTATGAGTTATGATCTTATCTTGGTTACTTCATTAAATTAGATGTTCATTCTTTGAAGTTATTTGAATAGGATTTGGTTATTACCCCATCATCCTTAGTTAGATGATATTCGCATGAATTTTGAAAACAGATTTATTGTTAGCTATTTTGCAAAAGTGAAATAACATGGTTATTAGATTATGATAATTGGAGATAATATTTTCTGATGTAGGAAGTTGAATATGTTTTGTGATGTGAAGTGTCAATGCCAGGTCATTATTTCTCGCAAATTCCTAGATAAATGTCTAGTATTTAAAGGAATGATCGCAACCCGTCTTCTGCACCAATTGTCATATGTCATCACCACAGAAAATTGTGATTACTTTATTGCAGTAACCAAAGTAAAGAGCATTGGAAGAGGAAAAACATGTGAATCATCAACATGCATCCTCTTTCCAGTGACCTTTTGTTGTCGTACCTTTATACCAAAGAGTTGTGAGACAATGATTGGCATTGTCCACATTATGCAAAAACGTGGAGTCTTTTTAAAATGAGGACCAATTAACCAAATTTATTTGTCAATTCAACTGATGCCAAATTATCACTATGTCAAAACAAAAACTCTTTTTTTCTTGAGAGATGATTTATCTATGCTTGAGAAGAATGTGGTTATCCATTTTTTGGTGTTCATTGTACGTTGGAAAGAGGACAAGTATAGGCAATTCAAGATTCTTGCCAGTATTGAAGGTGACTCTCTTGGGCCAATTTCATTAGCAGGAATAGATGGAATAGAATTATGAAGTTTTAGGAATCAACATGTTAGGTCCATGTTGCCATATTTCTTGTGAAAAATAGGTATCATACTTATTCATACAAATATATGTCCTCACTGGAATCTTTTCTATAGTGAATATGATTTAGATCCTGATGAAAAGCTTATTAATGCTAATGGCAGTTGAAAAACCTAAGAGGGGGGGTGAATTAGGTTTTTATCCGATTTTTCAACCTAATTCAATAAAACACCTCTTTGACAACAAATATCAAACACTTGGTGTGCTAGTTGTTTAAGAAAATAATGTGTTCAAGTAAAATGCATAAATTAGAGCAATGAACACGATGATTTATAGTGGTTCGGTTTATCCAACAAAACCTAATCCACTACCTTGAGTTACCTACTCAAGGATTTATCAAATCCCTTCACTAATCAAATAAATGAGATTACAAAAGAGGCTCACCCAATTCACCTTATGGTTTTACACATAACCTTTCAAACCAATCAAGGCTCACTCAACACTTGAGTTTTAAGCTCAATGCAACATTAAACAAATCAATCAAGATATGAATAAGAAGAGTTTGATATATGAAATCACCTTAATGTAAAGATATATCAATTTAAAGCATAAATACCTCATTGAGTAATATTTTATTGTAAGTTGCTCAAGAACCCCAATGATTTTGTATGAATCTCACTTTGATGGATTTCACAATATGAATGTTATGTTTTGGTTTCAAAATAATCTCCAAAGGTTCTATGAAGTGTTAGGATCAGATTTTTGCTTAAAAAGTAATGTTTTTGAGTTGTTTAAACGATTGAGTATTTATATGTATGCACCAACGGTCATAAAAATGGCTGTTTGAATCCTACTCAAGAGAAGTGTGGTCGATCGCAAATCAGGAGGGTCGTCCGCACCATCATCCGCAAATGTTCTAGAGAACTCTGGACAACCTGCGGACGATGAGCTCAGAAGTCCGGTCGACTGCTCCATCATCCGCAAGTGTTCCAGAGAGATCTGGACATACAACGGACGATACTCTGAGAAGTCTTGTCGACCGCATGATCTGTGGTCGTCCACACTTTTGTCAGGTCGACCACACATGCATTAAACTATGCAGAACAAGTTTCCAAACAACTCCAAGACTTTGCAAAATATGTTTTATGAATTTTTAAGTATGTGCATGTATTTTGAAAATCGTTTCAAATACCCAACTCATGTTTTATCTAAATGAAATGCATTTTAAAAATCATTTTACTTTTATTTGAACAACTTATAGAACTTATTACTCAAAGGGGTAGACCTAGAGATATCTAAAGATAAATAAAGAAATAATGCGACACTTTTAGATCCTATCTAATCCAGAAACGCTTATCTTCAATGCTTGACATCAAAAGCTCTTTCCTGAAGATTTGAAACTTCGATCTTGCATGGATTAAATCATGAATCCAAAAACTCTATCACTTGTACAAATAAGACATTAGTCCTCATCAATGTTTGTCATTAATTAAAATTAAGACATTAAAAGCTTTAGGGCTTTCAGCAATTGTAGTGAAAGGCTTTTGAATGATCAAAATTAAGATAAGGGGAATTTATGAGGAAGTTAATTTTGGGATGTCAATATTAACATTATTAGAGTTTTTAATCAAAATACCATCTCTTTTTTATATTTGATCTAAAATAACTTTGATTGTGGGAGTTTGAGAGACATACTGAAATGACAAAAAACATGAATGACATTCACATTGTCGTTATTTACGTTGTCATTCACATCGTTGGGTAAAAAAAAAAAAAGGGAAGGATATGAATGTCATTCACGTTCTTGGAATTTTTTTTTAAAAAAAACACTTCAATGTTTATGAGAGAAACGTTGTTGTATTGCTCTTCTTTTTCTTTTCTTTTTTCATTTCATAATTATTTTTTCTTCTTCTTGCTTTCTTTGTTTTTATATAAAAAAATAGGTAATTAGCTCAACAAATAAAAAAATTAATTAGTAATTTTTTTATAAACTAATTAGCTAAAAAAGCTACGCAATTATTAATTTCTATTTATTATTTTTATAAACTAATTTACTCAACAAAAAATTACACAATTATTATTATTATTTATTATATAAAATATATCTTTAGATTATAAAATTAGGAATTATATTTTTATTAATACAATATTTTTCAATTTTACAACAATTTCCATATTTCCAAAATTATTTTACTAATTTTAAATCTAAAAAATATATTTTATATAATAAACAAAAATTAATAATTGTGTAATTTTTTGTTGAGCTTAGTTTATCAAAAGTAATAAATAGAAATTAATAATTGTGTAGTTTTTTTTAATCAATTAGTTTATATAGAAAAATTATTAATTATTTTTTTATTTGTTGAGCTCATTATCTCTTTTTAAAAACAAGAAAGAAAAAAAAAAGCAAGAAGTAAAGAATAATGATGAAATGAAAAAAAAAAGTAGAACAATACAAGAGAATCGTTGAAGTGATTTGTTTTTTAAAATTGTAAATAATTGAATATTATTTACGTTTTTTCATTTTCATTTTCTTCTTATCGTTGGACATAAAATAAAAAAAAGACTAAAATAACAATGTAAATGCCGCTCACATTTTGAATCATTTTGATATATATCTCTCACAATTAAAATTATTTTGTATTAAATATAAAAAAGATAAAAGTATTTTAATTAAAAAATCACATTATTGTCTAAAATGAAATGATTGCATAATACCAATCATTTGATTGAAATATCGAAAGATTCGAAATAAATCTTACTCGGGAGGCCCACTTTTGAAGATATCTACATTTGTACTTGGGTGAGTCATTGGTACTTGGAAGTGAGAATAAAAGAAATGGAAAAAAAACTCATTGGACAAAAAATCTTTATTTTATTTTATTTTATAATATTTATAAGAAGGTAATTAATGTGATATCAATTGGGTTCTCTGCATTAACTAGTGCATCAAAGTACTATAGATACAGTTAAATGAAACTATTACAGATATATGGTTGATAGAAACTAATTAAAAATTCATAGGATATATAAATTTGATCACTTGAATTATATTCTTTTAATTTGAAATTAAATATTTATTTAAGGAGATTATAAATAAAATTTTAAATTAAGAGATTAGTTGTTGTTTTTTAAATAAAAACATGTTTATTTTTTTTTAGAAAAAAAGAGTTGGAAAGACAACTCAAAGTTCAAAATAGTTTATCAACATATAGCAGTAGCTAGGAATAATCTTTGTAATTTTGTAAGGGTACTAAAAGTGGAACTTATAGAGAATAACAGATGGTTGGAATCTCTTTCCTGCTTTCAAAGTGCCAATAATAAGCAAAAGTTATTTTAAGAAGTACCAATAGTTTTTCCAAAATATATTTTTCTTTTCTTTTAAAAAATAAAATTCAAAATAAAAAATGAGAAGAATGGTTCAAAATAATTTTTTTATTTAAAACAATAATAAAAGGATACTTTTTTTTTTTAAGGGTGATAGGTTGTTGTTTTTGAACATATTCTTTTTTCCAACTTTAGTGGTATCCAAAGCATAATTTATAAGCACTTTTTTTAGTTTTAAGAAAATTGCAGATTTTTTTTCTTTAAACAAAACATAGAAAACATGGAAATATTCATTTAGTGGGAATCTTGGCAAAGCTTTATTCAGAAAGCAGAAGGGAAGGACAATATCAGAAGGCAACCACATTAAGTCAAAAAATATTCTTTTGCATTTTTTTTTCTACATAACTTATTCTTCTTAATGTTTACATTTTTTTTAAAAAATGTTTATTTTAGAATTGAAATAAATATATTTTCAAACAAAATTCCTAGAAGTAGCCACTTAAAACAAAAATGGATGCGATATCTAATAATTTAATATGGTATATGAGTTTTATAGTGTTTTTTCTTTCTCTAAAATTAAATTTTTTAATGTAAAACATAAATTAAGAAAGTTTGAGAGAATAAATAAAATCGTATAAACAAGTTACAATTGTATTTGTTATTGAAGGAAATACAAGCGTTTGTAAATTTAAATTCTTAAAATTAATCATGTATGTAATGTTTGGAAGGAGATTTTTTTTTAATACTAAATGTCAACTCTACTTTATTTTTTACACTTAAAAACTTGTAGTATTTTTTTTAATAAATACTTGTTACTTTATGAAATGCAATGTAGTCCCTTTTTTTTGTCATAGTCTTGAAAAGCATATATTTAAGAAAGTAATAGAATCTATATAGATATTTAAAGATGAATAGCCTTTATCTGAATTATTTTAACATTAATTTTTTTATTGTGTAATTATGATTATGTTTTGAAAATGAAAAAAATAATACTAAGATTATAATTGAATGAGGCGAGGACACAATATAATGAAAAATAGTAATAAATATTATTCTAATTTTATAAGCTATCATGTATGTGAGGAAAATAATTAGAAATCGCGATAAGTAATTGGATTCAATGCTTACCTATTCTTTTTATTATTTCCAGAATAATTGAATAGAAAAATATAAAAATAAAAATAAAATTGAAAAAAATCTAAATTTTTTAAAATTTTCTTATAATTTCCATAAAATTTAGAATTTCATTGTGGCCTTCAAATTGTAAATCTAGGAATACTATAAGTAATTATTCTATTCATAATTAAAATAACTTCACATAATTCACTTTCTTAATTTAAAATTGAATGTTCATTTTTTTATTTGTTGTGAGGGATGTGATCCATTGAGTAATGAAATATGAATTTTTTAAATTAAAGTGATTATTAATGAAATATTGTATAAAAATATATTTATTTTTAAAAAATAAATATTTAATTTTGAATTGAAGAAATATTATTTTAACAAAGACAAAAAAAAAAAAATGCTCAAAAAAAAAAAAAAAACATGACTCAAGAAAAATAAAAAGAAAAAGAAGATGAGACCTACTGTAGTCTAGACTCTAGAGCCCTGTAATTATTGCTACTGTAAAATCTAAGAAATATCCCCTTTTCTGTTCTTTCCAAATATCACTGATATTCATATTAATAGACCCTTCATATTCAAACTATACTCTAAAAAAAACCACGATCTCATTCCTCAAAATCATCACTCTCGCAACCTCCGGGCGCTCTTCCGACGCCACTCACCACCACCCCCGCCACCGGCACGCCTCCCTCGCCGCCTTCACCGCAGTCCTCCATCCGACTACTCACGTACTTGGCTTCGCTCACAGGTTAGATCTCTCCGTTGTTATCTATCTATGTATTTGTATGTGTGTGGTGTCTAGGTAGTAAATGTGCTGGTTTTAGGTTTGTGAATTCGATGTTTTTGTCCAACTTTTTGTTAAGCTTTTACTGGTGTGCTCTTCTATATAGTTTGTTTTGGCTTGCTCTGCTTGGCCTAGTTTATAGGCGTTTGTGCATTTCTGGATATTCCAGATTTGAAGAGTAGTTTTTGTTTATGTTTTGGTAATTTTGAGTATGTTTGACATATGAATTTGTTTTTATTTATGTTTTTTTCCTGTATTTGAAGTCTGCTTTTCAGGTGGATTTTCCTGTTCCTGTATGTTTTGTTACGCAACGTGGGCTTAGAATAACAGAAAAAAGGCTATGCAAAAAGATAGTGGTTCAGGTTCTCTTGGTGGCAGGATACGGCGCCGCAGAGGCTCAAATGAGGTGATTTTGAGCTCAACTTTAGGTTATTTCTTGGATTGGTTAATGGAAGCTGCTTTTGCTTTTGCACAATTTGCTCTATTGGTTTTGATTTATTCATATTTTAATTTGAAGTTTGGGGGGATTTTGAATGCACTTTATGTTGAAGTTAATTTTTGTATTGGCCAGTACAGTTAAGCAAGCCAATTAGTCGTTTAAATTCTCTCCTTTTCTCTGTTGAAATGCTAGGTTCCTTCTGACGATGTCAAAGCAAATGGAGGCAAGTTACTTGTTAATGACCGAAACAAATACAAGTCCATGTTGATCCGGTTGTATTCATCTCTATGGATGATTGGGGGTTTTGTCTTCATAATCTATCTGGGTCATCTCTATATCTGGGCGTTCATAGTAGTTATTCAAATTTTCATGGCCAAAGAGTTGTTCAATCTACTTAGGCGAGCCCAAGAAGATAAGCAGCTTCCGGGCTTCAGGCTATTGAATTGGTAAGTGAAATCAGCATTCTTAGCCTGTCCACTTTAATATTTTTTGGGTGGACAGTGGAATGTGTGGTTAATGTTTCTTCGCCTTTGAGAAGACCATCACAGTATTTAAGGAAATGTCAAATTCTATTTAAATAAAAAAGCCTAGTAGCAAAGCCATGCTAATTTCTTTGCTTGAACTAATTTCCAAACACCAAATTTCTCCACTTCCATAGCTCATGGAGCCTTTTCCATTATGCATTTTTTTTAAAAAATAATAATTTGTGGCTTCCTTGTGTTGGTCATACTATTTTTTTGAAGTTCTTGTTAGAATAGTTTATGTAAAGGATTGATTGAGCATTCTTCTCTGGTGATCTTATATATGTTTGAGGAGCTGGGAAGGTTAATAATGGTGTGAGGAACAAGGTTGCTTTTATTAGTTCCTTTATGTAGGACAGTGGCAGTAGTGAGTCAAAAGTACAGGTCCAATGCTGAAAGCATAAATGTCAGTAAACAAGAGCTTGCTTGGCAAATTTAAGGAAATATGGAACTGAGAGTGCCTAATTCTTTTCTGTTCTTAAATTACCAGGCACATGAGGCTTGCATGAATAAATTCACATGTTTGAACTGCCAGCAATCTTTCCATTGAAGCTCATGAGCCAAATCCATCTTTTTAGTTCTTTGTATACAAAATTTTGTCTTGTACTATATATGTATGATGTTATGCTTAAGATAAAATGTCTTGCATATATTTAGGATGATATCTTACTTGCAATTATTGTATATTAATATGCTTGAGACAGTCTGAAGAATGTTATTCCTTAAAATTCTATTGAAAAATAAGAATGGTGAATGTTTGCGCTGAACAATGGGCTTCAAAAAAAATATTAACAATGGTGAGCTTAACATTAAAAATTTGAGCTCATTGATTTTAAATTGATCACTGAACCCAGGCTTTACCATACAAATTTTGTCATAATCTGCTTATGGTGAGTGGACTCTTTGCTTCCCAGCATGAGGGAGTTTTTTGGCCCAAGACTCAGATTCTCTTCTTGTTAATAAGAATAAAAAGTACCAGTTGAGTGAGTTTAATATAGAAAGGTTTCAAAGTACAAAAGATTGTGCTATTCCTTGGAGGCCGGCGGGGTGGGGGGCTGTCTTCCATCCCATTTTACGCTGCTAAGCACATGCAATTTTATCTCCGGTTCTGGTGTTAAAGCTTAACTTAGGAAGGTAACCTTTGTTCATGATGCCTCAAAAGATAGCATTGCATTGCATAAAGTTGCTAAGAGACTGATCCTTCTCTAGATTGTTAGTTGTAGTCACTCTATGGGTTCATAAATTTTCTCCTTCATACATTGCTGGTAGCCCCTTGGTGAAGATAACTAGTAGATATTTACTTACAGGTTCCTAGGCTGCATTTGGTTTAGATCTCAAAAATAATTTTTTATTCTCTAATCCAAAAATTTCTCAATACACCTTTTTAACTCCAAATTTTTCATTCAATTCAAGTTTTAAATATTCTCCCAACCCCAATTGTGGGTCCCACTTAGTCAAAATAACTAAATTACTTATTAGTACTCTCAAATAATTGATTGGCAATATTTTACATTTTTTTAATCTTGTCAAATATCTGGGGCCCAATTTAACTCACATAAAAAAATAAATACAAAAATTTCATAATTCAATCCAAATACATCATTTAGTTTTTGTTCTCAACACAAAGAGAAAATTACATAGAAAAGTCTAATTCAAATACAGATTGTTTGAACTAGAGTTTGTATTGGCCAAATGGAGTAGTTGATAATGGTGACAATGAGAATGATGAGTGAAGACATATAGATAACCATCTGATCCTGTATTATCTCTGTTACATATTAAATATTTAAACTCTTATCTTGTTGCCAACCAACTTCTGAACTCTTGTCATAATATAGACAAGGTGAATGCTGTTCTAATCATGTTCCTTCTATTGAGTTCACTGCTTTTTTTCTTTTCCAGGCATTTCTTCTTTACTGCAATGCTGTTTGTATATGGCCGTATCCTCAGTCAGAGGTTAATGAATACTGTTATTTCAGACAAATTCTTGTACAAAATTGTGAGCGCATTTATCAAATACCATATGGTTACCTGTTATTTCTCGTACATTGCAGGTTTGTTCCACTGCAGTTTCCTTTCAATAGTCGTACTTGAATAATTGAAAATCATATTGATTTAACTTGCTCCTTTAGTTTTCTTTGAAATTGTTATTTAATATCTTATTTCTTGTACTAGGTTTTAAGAACAGAGATAATGACTTCTGTGATTATGACACTCCCTAGATCCTATCCAATTGACATGAGGCTGACTCTTTTTTGAGAAGTGTGCTTCTTTGTTATTATTTGGTTTAAAAAATTGATGCTTGAAGAACAATTAATTTCAACAAAGGTATACAGTTGCAGTGGCAGAAAATATGAAAGTGACATTTGACCACCATTAAAGACTAAATGTGTCAATTAAGCCAGTGATATGACCTTAAAAAATTTTTTTTTTTCTATGGTTTGCTTCTTACCTCTTCATATTGTCCTCATAAGTTATCCCTTATGAAAGGATTGATTCAATGTTTGTATTAGCGTCTATCTTTAACAACCCCAGGGTTTAGGCAAAAGTTTTCTGTGTTTAGCAGGTGCAAGTTTAAGAATCTGAACATTTGAGACATACACCGATTTATGTGTGCTTGTATCTAGTTTCAATCTAGGAATAAACTGTTAAAGACCTACGTTTTGTCTTTCTCATTCTGGGGTTCTTTTGATGTGAGAAGAATCACAAAACAATCGAAAAAGAGAAAAAAATGAAAAAGAAATTAAAAACGGCATGATGATTGTAACTGAATCTTCTATGCTTCCTTGTTTTAGGTTTTATGTGGTTCATTTTGACTCTAAAGAAGAAGATGTACAAGTATCAGTTCAGCCAATATGCATGGACGCATATGATCCTGATCGTGGTGTTTACTCAGTCCTCTTTCACTGTGGCCAATATCTTTGAAGGAATTTTCTGGTAACAGAAATTATGCAGAATTGCATGTTGTCATTTTAGACATGGTGTTTTCTTTCAATTGAAGAAACATGTGAGGTGTCCTTTCTTTCCAGTGTGTGCACAGTTGTCTTGCTTACCTTCCACCTCTCCTTCCCCCCCCCTCCCCCGGGCCTAAAACAAAAGAAAGAAAAGAAACTGCAGATGTTTTCAAATGTGGCCACGCTGCATGCAATTCATGCCATTCTTGTGAGAGTTAAAAGTATGCCTTAGTAGCATTTGTGAAGTATCAATCATTCAGTTAAACCAACTTAAATTATGCGTGAAGTAGGGCTTACTGTTTTATGTGGCAACTTGCTAGTTGGTCGTTGTACAGGACATGTTTTGCTACTTGTTCACTTTTAACTTCTTAAGTAGTTATCCTCTATTTCAATGTCTCATTATATAACTACTGAACTGTATTGGGAAGCAAGCTATATAGAGCCATTTGTTTTCTTGCCTCTGTTTTTGTGCACGGAACTCATGAGCTTCAACAGTTGCAACGAGATATCTGGGGTGTCCCTTTCTAAAGGTTAATGGACTTTTTTTTTTTTTTTGAGGGGGGGTGGGTGGGGAGGTTACATGCTTAGTCTTTTTATTGCTCATCAAATTGTGATAACATTTTACATGCTATATGCCATTTCTTTCAAATTTTAGTTTTCAATATCTGTATATTGGCAGTTCCTTTCTCAATGCAAACCAGTGTTTTGTTTCCATTGTGAATTTCTTTATTGGCATATATAATATTTGGCTGGAATTTGAGGTTTGATACTATACTTGAACGTTAATGTTTGCATTTACTTTTTGGCATTTTGAATATTTATTTTTAAATTTTTGCTTGTAGAACAAATGCTACTTACGATGCAATGATACTGGTCTCTTCAATAAAACATTTCCTGGCTATAAAAAATTGTGATTATTTTGGAAAATGAAATACTATAATTGAGTAATGTAATGCTTTATATAATTGAAAATTGTGAAGAACTTCAAACCAATTAGCTATAATGCAGGTTCCTTCTTCCAGCATCACTTATCATCATCAATGATATTGGTGCTTACATTTTTGGGTTTTTCTTTGGGAGAACTCCTTTAATCAAGCTATCACCAAAGAAGACCTGGGAGGGTTTCATTGGAGCATCTGTTACAACTATTATCTCAGCATTTGTGGTGAGCAGTTTTTGCATTTTTTGGCAATAATTTGTAATTTCCATAAATTTTCTCTGCTTATATCTTTCGCAATTGTTTAACCATGCATGAAAGCTTGTAAGTTTCTTGGTTCAAGGGTAATTATGTGTGAGGATCCTAAGATATTGAGTTTTAAATAATGATTTTCAAGTAAAAAAGAAACAAATATGTACTTTGAGTAAAATGCGGTTTGTATATTTGAAGGTGCTTACATGTATAGGGTCTTTTTTTTTGGGGGTGGGGGGTGGGGGATAAGAACAGAGACTTGAAATGGATAGAATACTATTTCTTAGCCCCAGGAGTTGTTTGTCAATTATGTCTTTAAATGCTATCTTTGTTGATATAGGCTTCGCCTGCTTGACTTTGAGTTTTAGCTTCATCATATTTTGAAGTAGTTAATTCGTTGGTTTGCCGTTTTGATTTTTTGTTACCTAAATTTTTGCTCAATCTGTTTATGCAGCTGGCAAATTTTATGGGTCGTTTTCGGTGGCTTACATGTCCAAGGAAGGTGATCATTTTCGCTCAATATTTCAAGGCTTTATCTGAGTGTTTTAGAAACTTAATTTGAAATCCTAAAATGCTGCTCGTGCAGGATTTGTCAAGTGGTTGGCTTCATTGTGATCCAGGCCCACTGTTTAAACCAGAATATTTCACCCTACCTGAATGGATACCTCTTTGGGTAAGTTGATTAATCAGAAGTTTATATTATGATATGAGATTGTGCTCTCTTCTCAATTTTATTGGGGTGAATATGTAAGCTATTTTCAGAGGCCATGTATTTGCCAATTACTAATCTTCTTAAATTTAGGTGTTCTACTTCATCTTTCATCTTAAAGTTTGTGACTCTTAAAAGATAGTATGTCCAGTTTAAGCATCCTTATTTTTTCTTCTCCCCATCCCCCCTCCTCTTCTTCAAAATTGCTTCTGCATTCCTTGCAGTTAGAATTTGAAAACTTAAGTTTTTGAGTTCGTTGGTTTAAGAGGAGATATGTAATAATCTGTTATTGTTATGTGAACCAGTAGTGAAGAATTTGGAGAATGGAGAAACTTGTTAAGGTTCCCTTCTTTGTCTGGTGCATGGAAAAATTGTGGTTGTAGTTCTCAGGCATTACAGGCAATAGTATTAGAGTATTGAGCAATGGCATGATGACTCTGAACATGATTCATTTATGAACAGGGTTGAATTGAGTGGTTTTTACCTATTTTTTGTGTTACTATACTCTTGTAGTGACATGCACCATTCCTGGATGTCTTCATGAAGTCTGTTTTGTTACATTGGTATCCAGAAATATGTAGAAGTGTTTTGTGGTCCTTGAACTTGCGTAGGAAGATCTTCGAGTCACATAGTAATTATATTCATGTGATTGTTTTACTTTTAGGAGCATCAACCACACTGCCTGTAATATTTCAGGATAAATTTATTTGGTGGGTATTTGAAATGCTAGTCAATATCTTGTAGTTAACTTCCGTGAGATCGGATTTTGTAACGTTGTGTTGGTGATGTCTGTCACATTTTGGATATAGTGATTTTATGGTCGGAAGTCCATTGATGATATTGTTATGATCTAGCGAAAAAAGTTCTCTTTATATCACCTAGTATGATATTTATTTGCGTTTCATTCCTGTTGTCTACAGTTTCCTTGGAGAGAGATCCAAATTTTACCTGTACAGTGGCATGCTTTATGTCTTGGCCTGTTTGCATCAATCATAGCACCTTTTGGAGGGTTTTTCGCTAGTGGCTTCAAAAGAGCATTTAAGATTAAGGTTAATCTTCCCTCTTCAACTGTTTCTTTCACTAACCTAGTGAAATAGAATCTCTTTATGATTTATGTTCTTTCACCTCAGGATTTTGGTGATAGTATTCCTGGACACGGTGGAATCACTGACAGAATGGATTGTCAGGTGACCTGAAAATTTGAAACATTGTATTCTTTCACATTTTGTGACATGAAAGTTTGTAAACTTATCCTAATATTACAGTAGTCCATCTGTGAAAAATTGCTAGTATTTTTAATCTCTATCCATTAATGAAGCTTTGAACTTGTTAAATAATTCCCTTATCTGCCATCTTATATAGGACCTATAGCCTGCCATCATTTTTGACATATGCAAAGGAGTTTTGGTTATATCCCTCCATTGGTTCAGTGTTCTTTTTGTTTGTATTGATTACTGTATGCATGTCTGGTGCCCTAACTAACGTGACCTTCATATGCAGATGGTGATGGCTGTTTTTGCTTACACCTATCATCAGTCTTTTGTGGTGTCTCAGAGTATTTCTATTGAGACGATTTTGGATCTGGTAAAGATGAGGAACATACCTTCTTAATTTAAAAAACTCCTTAATATTTCAATAATGCTTCAAATTTGCTCAATGCAGATAGTGATGAACCTCACATTTGAAGAGCAGCGATCTCTATATATGAAGCTTGGGCAGATGGTCCAGGAGAGAGAAGCTTGATCCTGCCTATGTTAACCTGTAATTTATGTAGCTTTCAGTTTTTGATTATGTTATATACCATTCGCTGCTGCCTTTACCCTTTTATAATTTATTGAGAGGCAGGCATTCACTTTCAGATAGATCTTTTGCACGTTGTATAGTGCTTACATCCCATCATTTTTTTTAGTCTTTCAGTGAAATCACTATCTAGGTCCTTGGGGCAGAAAGAAAACAAGAAAACCTCTGTTGTCTCATAATTTGTACCTTTAGATATGTAATGAACTAACCATGCACGTCGAGACTCCAAATTCGTTGACATTTGTGGTTCAGTTGTCTTGTACATTTTCAGCATAAGGCGGTGTTTTAAGAAGACAGCTATTATTTACTCTGTAATATTCTAAAAGATTTTACTGGTGATTATGCCGACATATGTACAGTTGTTTCATTATGAACTCCTTTGATTATGAAGCATTTTTTTTTTTCAATATTCATCCTCATGCTCTTTTCATTAGGTGATATGGATTACTCCAGGACCTCAACCAATTCTTAGAGGGCTTTTTTTTTGTTTAAAATTATTTATTTTTATAAGGCAAGGGAGAAAAGATGAAGATGATAGAATGAGTCTTAATATGAACTCTAACTTGAAACGTGACTATCGAGCAATTAACTCTCGTGGCATCTCAACTTGAGTGTGTTCTCAACAAAATATCAAGTGGCCGAACATAAATTAGAAATTAATCAAAGCCTTCAAACCCCTGAAGGGTCTAAACAACCATAAAATGTCCTGGTTACTCATAACCTTACAAATTTTTGAGGAGGGTTCTTGGTACCCCAAAGCATGTACGTATGTCTACCTCGTTTTTTTGTTTGTTCAGAGTACAAATATCTGGGTCTGACCTTGATTGACCTCAATGCTGGCCTCAGCTCATAATAGTAAACTAGGAAGGAGCAACATCCAATCATAAGAACAACAATGGAAATCACTGTTGAATTCGATAAAACAGCATATAAGCCTGTGATAAACGCAAGCACCAGCGCTCCCATCGCTATTGTGACGAGGGCTTTTGCACGCATGTAATGCCTATTAAGCTTGTGTCTGTTGACATAATCTGCTTTCATGAAATAAACAAATGCAGCAGAGCTGGAGCACATTAATGCTATGGTATCAGAAACCAAAAATTCTTTAAAAGCTGCTTCTCTTGTTAGAATTGCCATGCCTTGATTTTGGCCTTCGTTGCTGTTGTATCCTCCTGGCAATGTGAATCCAGCTGCAAAAGTTACGGTTGCTATCAATGCAGCCACTATCAAACTTGTTTCTGCTTCTTTCCTCATTTCTTGCATTGCTTTCTCATCTTCTTCACATGTTTTCTCCTCTGCTGCTATTTGATGTTCATCTCTTACTATGTCTCGTAGCCCGAATCCACCAGCTTTTCTTAGGCTTCTTCTAACAAGTCCCTGCAGTAATGTTAAAAAATAAGCTAAAAATGTATTTTGACATGGAAGCAACTTAAATTCAGCAGCAAAGGATATTTCTGAAGAATTGGCACTACACAGACAAAATCTTGCTCAAGGTAAATGAGAAATCCTTGCTTACCCAGTTTGCTAAATACTTGTTACTGTATGCTATGTCCAGTGGAGTCAGGTTTTCGTTATTGAAGGCCAACTTGTTTGCTCTGTGGTGGTTTATTAGTTCTGTCACATGACAGCCAGAAGTAGCAAGAAAATGCAGAGGAGTGTTCCCATCAATATCTTTCTCAGAAATTAGGCTGCTAAGCTTGGGTGAATTAATGATGAACTTAATTACATCATGTTTCTGATTCAGTACTGCAGTGTGAAGCATATTTTGGTCTCTAACATTGACCATTTCCCAGCAATCTGGACAATGTGACAATAATAATTTGATCATGGTGGTATGGCCTTGGCTAGCTGCTATGTGAAGTGCTGTCTCTCGATCTTTCTCTGTTTGACGGTATGCTACTGACCTATTTAGATTGAGGATCTCTTTTGCCCCTCGAACATGACCGAAAAGCGCAGCATAGTGCAATGGTGACCATCCATACATGTCTGTTAACTCACATAAAGATTGTTTCCAATCCAATAATATTTTAACACAACCTGAAAAACCAGATCGCAATTAATATTTGATGGTATGATCATATCATTGGAAATGATCAAAAGAATCAAACTTTCTGTTCCTACAATTTTACACTATGATTTGGCCAAGCTCAAAAATCCTCTTCCTCCGCTGCTATATTGTAATCAGATACAGAGTTTGTCCTAATGGTAAAAGAACTTTTGCTCGAGAATGAGGTCTTGCTTTCTATACTGGGTTTAAGTCCCATCTATTCCCTATCCCCTTCCCTCTTGTTCTTTGTCTTTTCTCTCTCCCCTGCTAAAATATTTTTCGGGAATGTATACATATATAGCTAACAATACAACGCACTGCCTATACAAAAATGCCCAGCATCATCATCAACAACTATTAAAAGAAGAATCATATAAAATTTCTATAGAGAATTAATGAGCAATAGAAAAGAAGAAAAAAAGAAGGAAAAAAAAGCTTTATACCTTGCAAATTAAAAATCACTGCAGCATGTAAAGCTGTTCTACCACATGGGCCACCATAAGCTGGTGATGTAGAAGAATTCAAGATCTGAGACAGACATACCTCACATCCTTCTCCCTCTGTGGCCAGGTAAACTGGAGTCTCCCCAATTTTATTTGCTGGGAAAGCAAATTCAGGATCTTCATTTACCAAAAGTTTGACCACAGCACAATGATGATTCCTCACAGCCTTGTGCAAAGCTGTGTCTTCATCCTTATCAGTCATCCTTAGAATATCCTTAGCCAATACATGTGCTCCAGATTCAGGCTCTTTCTCCATTTCTTTTGCACATTCAATGAGGACACTGAGTACTTCAAAATGCCCTTCTTTTGCTGCAATATGAAGTGCTGTCTCCTGCCTAATATTCACTCTGGAAAGCAGTGATGGACACAATCTGCTGATTACCTTCACAGATTCTGTGTTGCCAAAGAGGGCTGCAACATGAATAACTGTATTCTTGTTTGGTGTCTCTTGCTGGTTAAGTTCTTGCTGCTTTTGCGCAAAAAATTGATCAAAATTGCCCTCCATAGCAGCCTTGTACAAACTTGGATCCATGAATTAATGCTGAAGAAATGGCTGCTGTAACTGGGATGTGCCTAGATTCAAGTCTTCGTCAAGCTAATGGCTGGGTAGCCTAACGTTTATATTTTCATTTGACTGATAATACAGGGGCCGTGGAATACTGGAGTCAGGGGGGCTATAAAGATTGGCAAATTCTGTCATTGACTTAGATTTATGTGAATATCTTTTGATTCTAAATAAATTATAATAGTAAATAAATTATTTTACAATTATTTATATAGTTGTAATTGATTTACGAGAATAAAAATCTAGACTAGCTTGATATGTATTAAAGTCTTTCAATTCGTTTACCTTCATTGAAAATGGATAGTCTTATAGCCTAATGCAAAAAGAAAAAAAAACTGTAAAATTTTGAAGTGATTTTTGGTCGCACTATAGAATCTGTTGCAGTGGAAAATGTTATTTGATTTATGGAGAAAATTCTGATCTTGTTCTCCTAAATTAGTTTTGCTTTTTGTAACCACTATTATTTTGAATAATTTAAAATTACAAGATCTATAAGGAATAATAAAATTTATAGTCTATCATGCTTAATTAAGATATTATTATTATTCACTATATTCAATTGAAGTGTTTTTTTAAATATTTTATTACATAGGGAAGGAGAAGTGAGATAGGGGGCAAGTAGTATGGGGAAATGGGTCGGCTCGACAAGTATACAAGACTTTATTATCATAGTTCGGCTCGATTCATTCCGGTCGTGGGTCTAGACGGGTCATGTGCTTAAACATATCAAAACGGATTTAAACGGACCATGAGTCTAAATAAACTTAAATTTGAGAAAAAAACAATTAAAAATTAATGAAATATATCAATATAATGATTAAATTATTTTAAAATATAATAAAATTAACAATTTCTCATACTAAATATTAACAAGTCTATAATTTTTATTTTCCCTTTTACAATCAAATTATTAATAACAATATTTGAATATATATTAGAAAAATGTAGATATTTAATCAAGTAGTTATCATCTAAAATGAGAATTAAAATAAGTTAATAAGTATATAAAACAAATATAAAAATAAACGAGCAAATAAATCAATTCAACTCGAATAATGATTTTAAAGATAAAATATAAAAGTGATTTTAAAAAATAGTTTAGGACTAAAGCTAACTAATTTTTCTTGAAGAAATTATAGAAGAAGAGTAATGTTATTATTAAAAAGTAGTACAACAATAATAAAATAGAAATAAGATTTATCAAGAAAATATTAAAAATTAAATTTTTTTTTAATAAAAAAAGCAGGTCAAAGAGCCGATGGGCCTAAATGGGCCAAGCTCACATGGATCACGGACCTAAATGGGCTGGATAAAAAAATTTGATTTTATACAGATCTAAATTTTAAAAGTTTAGCTAATATTTTTTAGGGCCAAAACAGATCGGCCAACCGATCCGCCCATATTCCCTTTCTAGGGTCAAGGAGTTGAAGTTCGCATCAACGTTCAGTAGTCAAAAGGTACATTAGCACTTGACCAGTCCTTCTCATTTCATTTTTTTTAAAGTGTTTTGAGAAAACAAAAGTGAAAGTAGTGTGAAAAGAGGATGCAAGTGGATGATTGGAAGGAGGGTGAAATTGTAAAGAAGTAAACTAAAGTGTTTCCATAACTGAGCTTGAGCATATTGAGAATTTTTTTTAATATTATTTTGCATTTTTATCAGCACTTTTGAATGATTAAGAATGTTTTATTCAACACAACAAATTATTATGGTCTCTTCCCTATATTTATGCCTAACTTTTGGAATGAAACAAAGTTGATTTTTCAAAGTAAATTTAATCCATTAATTTCGTTTTCTTTCTATTTTAAAAATTTAAAACTAAACACTAAGTCAGTAGTTATCTTCTCCTTTCCTTTTCCTCTCATTCCTTTAATCCAAACACAGACACAAATAATTTGAAACAATAATATAAAATAAACTAGTATTACTTAATGAACAAAGTAGAATAGAACCGGTAAGCCATCATCTCAAACGATCTGCTTTCCAAATTATGATAGCTTCAGGGATTGCAAGTTTAAAACAATTGGGGATGTTGATAGTTTTGGTATTAATGTTATACTTAAATTAAATAATCAATTTGTATCATTTTTGTTTCATGAAATGCCAAAGTGGATATGATTGATTCATTCTATACTAGAAATAATCATAGCAGATCCTTTGATAACTCAAATTTTTATTTATCAAGATATTCCATGATCAACAAGACAATTGGTTGAATCCCACTATTTCATCGATATCTTCTAAATTTGGCACCTCACAAGATAGGTCGACATTTTCTAGTCTATCTTCTCCTTCATAACCAAGCCACTTTCCAACCACAAATTTTTCAAATTTGTTGTTATGATAGTTATAGGAATATGCATAAGTGCAACAACCTCCTTGATAATGATGTCCACCATTTACCAATAATATATCCCCACTAGGGAGGGGAACAACCCTAATGTACGAACGACATTTTAATTCATCTGAGTAGTAGATGGCCTCAATCTTCGTCCAAGCAAAACCTTTATCATCATCTAAAGTATGTATAATCAATTTCATATGTGCAATTGTATAATACATAGCTAATCTTCCTCTAAAATGTGTGAGTTTGTAGTACCGAAAACGATTTTCATCCATTTTTGGAGGGCGAATGACAATGAATGTCTCCGTATTGAAATTAAATCCAATAATTTCTCTTCCTTGAAATTCCTCCTCGTTGAGATTAAACACACTAAGTTCTCTTTCCCAAGTAAGCCAATAGAAAACTCCATCATCAGCCATAAAAGTTTGATCATATATGAATGATTTAGGCATGTTGCTACTACTAGAACTATCCAATTCTCTCTATGAACAATTAATTCCCCCTAATGTGAGAATGAAATTTCGTTCATTATAGTTATTCTTTGCCAGCAACTTGTATAATCCATTGATAGGATCAAAACCAAAGAAAAAACCAAAGTCATCTTGATTCTCAGGGAATTTTGGTAGTTCAATTATTTCACTTGACCATAAATTGCAGACAAATAAATTCCAAGAATTATAGGCACAAACTAACCCTTTTACCACATTTGTGAACTTCTGAGCTTCCATGAAATTATATGGTTTAGAAAGTTGTTGAGCTTCATGAATCTGTCCCATAGAGCAGTAATAAAAGGAACCCATGTGCTGGACAACAAGAACACAAGGACTACGACGAAGGTAAGCCTCAGTAGACAAAGTGTGGTGGATGATTGAGTGCCAAGATTTTGATATTGACATGCATTGTAACAACTTCTTCATGGGGAGCCTGGTGCATAATTCTAGAACAAGATCATCGGAAAGGTGTGTAAGAAAATCAAGTTTAGCTAGGTCTGAATCAACTTCTGTTCCTCTATTTTTCCTAGACAGGATCATAGGTTCTATTGCTCTCATGATCATGTCCCAAATATTATAAACAGAGGAGATGAGAATTCTGTTCGAATTGGAAAAGGATTGGAATCCTTCCTTTGAAAGGGTTCTTGAATCCTTAAGTGATGTTGTTGAAATCCTTTTCTTGGACAAGTTTCTAATTCATGTTTGAATACTTAATTATATTTGAAAATTAGGAAACTCCACTCTTAGAGATTTTGAGTCCTCCTCAAATTGTCAATTTTACGAGCCATAACATACATTAATGTGGATAAAATAATAATATTTTTGGCAACTTAAAATATTAATTTTCTATGGTGGATTAATGACTTAGAGAAGCAATTTTGAAGTGAGCAATGGTGGAATAATTAACTGGGGGTGGCCCAAACTTTGAAGGAAGGAAATAAAATTGCTAAGAGGTTGGTGTAAGGCAGATTACTCCTAAAGTTTACATTGAAGATGAGGTGTATGTTGAGTTGAAAAATATTGGTGTGAATAGAAGTCTATTGGTTCATGCTCTTCTTTACCTCATAAAACATCCTAATTTTTTTACATGCATTCTTTGTTGTGCGTAGTGAAATGCCATTAGAGTTATTGTACAAATTGATGAATGTATGACATTAGATTGTAAGCATTTTGTTCTAGCCAACATCCTTTTATGGGTGTTTGGCATTCTTTTCCTTGTATTTTACTATTTTAACAAATTGGTGATTTTTAGCCTATATATTTTGAACAACTTTGGCTACATATTGGAGGAAACAGTCTTAATCTTTATTATTATATATCATTCTAGTCTTATTCCATAATTCAAAAGCATCATCTATTTAAAGCATTGGTAATAATGGTAATTAGTAGTAATTGGATTAGTTTTGTTTGATCTAGATGATTTTAAATTGCGGAAGGAGATGATACGAAATACTGTTAATCAGTGTTGGTGTAATTTCGTCTGCTGCAACAACTTTTTTGTTTCAAGAAAGTTGTGGATGATCAAATCCAGCGCTTTCTTGCCACATAATACATGACAAAAACACTTCCGAAGCATCTGTCCTTACCTTGACGCCATGTCTGATCATGATTCTTTGAGTAATCTTGTCAAGAAACTCAAGAAAAATCTTTGCAGGAATTACTTGCTACTACATTCTGAGTATTGAATGAAAGAAAGAAAGCTTAGCTTAAGAATAACTTTAAATGGAATAACTTTAGAATAGCTTCACTAAAAGTATTTTTACCAAAAAAATAAAATCAATCATGAGAAATAATTACACTAATAAAAATCTTACATGCGCAATTAGATGACATATTGTAGTTACAAATACAAAAGAAAAAAGAGTCTGGCATTTCAAGTAAGGAATGTTCCATAACTGAATTGGAAGAGTAAAAAACAATGAAAGAATCAAGAATCGGATTCACTAAAGTAATGATATTTAAAGTTATCCAAACCATAACTTCCAATTCCAGTAGCAAAAACATGGATCCTAGCTTGTACAGGGCAGCCATGGAAGGCAATGCTGGTGAAATTCTTGTGCAGAAACAACAAGAACTTGTTCACCAAGTGACACCAAACAACAGTACTGTTCTTCATGTTGCAGCCCTCTTTGGAAAGGCTAAATGTGTAAAGGACATATTGAGATTGTGCCCATCACTGCACTGTCAAGTGAATAGCAAAAGAGAGACTCCACTACACATTGCTGCAAAAGAAGGGCACATTGAGGTTGCTGTGATCCTTATTGAATGCGCAAAAGAGTTTGAGAAAGAGATTGAATCTGGGGTGCATTTATTATTGACCAAGGAAATGCTGAGGATGACAGACAAAGATGAAGACACAGCATTGCATAAGGCTGTGAGGTATCATCATTGTGCTTTGGCCAAATTATTGGTAGAAGAAGATCATGAGTTTTCATTTCCAGTTAATAAAACTGGGGAGACTCCAGTTTACCTAGCTGCAGAGGGAGGATTGGAGATTTGTTTGTCTTCAATCTTGAACTCTTGTGCCTCACCAGCATATGGTGGCCCTTGTGCCAGAACTGCTTTGCATGCAGCAGTGATATTTAATTTGCAAGGTTTAAGTCTCTCATTTCTTTTTTATGCATGAACTTCATACTTAGTATTTTCCTTTTTGTCTGACCTTCTTGGTATTTGAAAACAACTTTAGCATGTGACTGATCTAGAATCAAGCAAGGTGTTTGCAGGGGAAATTTTCCAAACACTCTCCTGGTATTCACAAGTTCAAACTCGGGACCTTACTAAAGTGGAGCTAACGCCTTATCTTAGTTAGTTTCATTTTTCTATAGATTATCTAAAAATTAGGTTAGTGTTTATATTGTTTATAATGTCAAGCAAAAACTAGCAATAGTAGAATGAAAGAAAATCAGCTAATGCATGCATTTGTTTTGAGAATCAAAATGGCTAACACATCCAGCCAATAAAATGAATTTAATTTCCATACCCTTTTTTCCAGGTTGTATAAAGATATTATTGGATTGGAAGAAAACCTTGTGTGAGGAAGCAGATATGTATGGTTGGACACCGTTGCATTACGCTGCTCTTTTCGGCCACATTGAAGGGGTTCAACAAATACTCAATGTGAATAAATCTGTGGCATATTTTACAATAGATAAGGAAGAAGCAACAGCTCTTCACATAGCAGCTAGTCAAGGGTACAAAGACATTGTCAAAGTATTGTTATCACACTGCCCAGATTGTTGGGAGATGGTAAATGTGAGAAGCCAGAATATCCTTCATATTGCAGTGATCCATAAGAAAAAGAATGTGATCAATTACATCCTAAATTCTTCCATGCTTAGTAAACTAATTGGGGAGAAAGATATTGATGGGAACACTCCTCTTCATTTGCTTGCTGCTTCTGGTTGTTTTATGCCAAGACTAATATATCACCACAGAGCAGATAAGATGGCCTTCAACAATGAAAACATGACACCATTGGACATTGCCTACAGTGACAAGTACACATCAAATTGGGTAAGTATTCTATCAAGAAAGTCCTTCTGTTTGGGTTGGATTTGTAAAAGCTTTTCTTGTTTTGTTTTAAAACTATGAAGGATATGCTGTGTTTGAATAAAACAATTTAGGAGAAAATTGAGTGTTTGATGTGATACTTTCTGGATCCCACATATTGATAGTACTAAAAAATGTATAAAACATAGTTAATAAATTATTTATTGAAAAGTTATCATTTATGTGAATAAGTGGGATCATATGCAATGTTGGGGGAAATTTGGATGTGAATTTTGGAGGTAAAAAGAGTGTTTTGAAAATTATTTTTGTGGGGAAAGAGAAAAATGTATTTGGAATGGTGATCAAATTTTCTTGAATAAGCCTTTATCTTGAGGAGGCATATCTTTGTAGCATATTTGTACAAATATATAAAAAGGTGCAATTTTCTTGTCAAATTTTGAAATCAATAACAGGGTGTAATCAGAAGAACACTGAGAACAATGGGTGGCCATTTTGGTCTAAGAGATGTGGTACGAGATAGTGATGCAATAGCAACTGAGGAGAAAGCTTGCGATGAGGATCAAATGGTGATACAAGAAATGAGGAAGGAAGCAGATACAAGTTTGATAGTGGCTGCACTGATAGCAACTGTAACTTTTGCTGCTGGATTTACATTGCCAGGAGGCTATTTCGACTCTGATGAAGGACTCAACCAAGGCATGGCAATTCTGGCAAGAAAAGCAGCCTTCAAAGCATTTGTGATAATTGATACCATAGCCTTAACATGCTCCAGTTGTGCTGTGTTTGTTTATTTCATGAAAGCAGATTATGTCAATAAACACAAGCTCATTAGGCATTATACTATTGCCAAAAGCCTTATTACAATAGCCATGGGAGCACTTGTTCTTGCATTCATCACAGGATTGTTTGTTGTTTTAGCACATTCATCAGGGCTGGCAGCAAGTGTGATTGTAATCGGCATCTGCACTTTCTTGGGTTACTATTATGAGCTTAGACCAGCCCTTAGGTCGATCAGGGGCAGACCAAGGTATTTGTACTCTGAGCAAACAAGGATGAGAGGCAGACCTACTTACATGCTTTGGGGTGACAAAAGTCCCCCCCAAAAGTTTGTGATGTTATGATATGCCATTTCTCCTCTTTTTAAGTTTTGCCTCTCTTGGTATTTGATTTTGGAATAATGAAATATATAGAAGATTTTAGCCAAAGTATTTCTTAGTAAATTATGCAATAGATTGTTGAAACATCTTGTCTTAGTAGTAGAAAAATTGTTGACTTTGGTTTTAGAGTTTAACATTGACTAGAGAGCCCTTCTCTTCACCCACCCTTTCTCAATGCTTATCTTTCCCTTCTCCTCCTAAATAATTTTTAGAAAAGAGGGAAAAAAAATGCAATAGTTGCCAAAATCATATGACGAAAGAATTAATTGGTCATCATGAATTCAATTAAAATTCTTACTAGAACTATGCCTTTTTTAGAGGACACAAAATTTAATTTTATTGCATTTGATCCATAAAAATCTTTTTCATTTAAGAAGTTCCTAAATTTCTTGGCTTATAATTGAAATGTGAGAACAAGGACTAGAGCTATCTTGACATATTTGACATATTAGTACATTCGTAATTTACAAATTCTATCTTATCAATAAATTTAAAACTTTCAAATCTAACTTTTTACTTATATAGTAATCTGTGTGCTCTAGAACTCTTTGAGTTAAAAGAAAAGAAAATTTGCCTATTTAATTCCTTTCTTTCATTTTCTGTTATCAAGGTTCTTTATGTTTTTTTTTTCTTTGTAGGTTTTTTATACATTAAAAATTGGCTATTATGATCCCTTTTACCATCAAAGTTTAATAAATAAAGAACTTTTTTATGAACCGTAATAGTCAATTTTCAATTTATAAAAGATTTACAATGTAAATATATATATATATATATATATATATAAAGGACTTTATTGATTATTTTAAATATATAAAGGACCTAAAAAAAGAAATAAAAGACTTTAATGAAAAAAGAGAGTAAAAGATAGGAAACTAAAGACGAATTTTCCTAAAAACGTGTGGTTAGTTTAAATAGAAATACTGATGTTTGAAATGTCCAATCGTCCATATATATTTTATCAAATACTACAAAAATGAGTTAGTCAAAGTTGAATTCATAATGATAAAAATGAGTGATATTAAGTAATGACCTATTTAATAATCTCTTGTATTAAAATTGAATGTGTATATTTTTATTTTTATTTATTTAAAATTAAATGTTAATTTTTTAAAAATAAATATATTTTTAAAATTTTATTAATAATTTAATTTAAGAGATTTATATTACATTTATGATTCCTATCACTCAATATTTTAATTTAATTTAAAATAATTACATCTCATTAATCCATGATGTAATTCATTATTATCATGTAAATAATAAATTTATAAATTAATTAAAATTAAATGATCATTCTTGCTTTTTATTTAAAATAAAAGTGAAAATTTAAAGTTAAAGTGAGAGTATTTCGCTCTTTAATATCTAATCCGCCCTTACAGAATTTGATGTGACAAAACGGCTGCCAAACAATTCTTTAAATCTTTAATCAAAGAAAGCCCACAACATCATCAACGACTTCTTGAATTCCAATGTCAGCTCCACCAAGCTCCGTTGCGCAGCTCCGCCAGCGCTTCCGTCCATGGGGTCTCTTTCTTGACATAAACGCCGTCAGCCTCCCCATCTCACTCTCAGATGGCACCTACCGCATCAACCAAAACTTCCGTTACTTTTTTCCAAACTATGCTATCGTAATTCTCCTAGTCCTCTTTCTCAGTCTCATCTACCACCCGCTTTCTCTCATCGTCTTTATCGTCATCTTTGCTGGTTGGGTGTACCTCTACTTTTCCCGGAGCAGTGACGAGCCTCTGGTGATACTGAATTTTGAAATTGGTGACAAAATTGTTTTGGGTTTCTTGAGTTTGGTCACTTTGGTTGCCTTGTTTTTCACCAAGGTTTGGGTTAACATCATTGTCTCGATGGTGATTGGAGCTGTGATTGTCTCCGTTCATGCTGCTTTGAGAGCACCCGAGGAGGATTCGGAGGGTTCGCCTTATGGGTCTTTACTTTCTGAAGTTGCCAGCCCACAAGGGGACTACATTAGGGTTTGAATTTTTTGCTTTTAAATTTTTAAGGGGCACGGTTGAATAGTATGAACTGTTCTGTTGATATATCAATTGAAATGGTGAAAATTGAAAACATGTGGTAACATTTGAATTTTTTTAGCACTTTCGGTTGGCCATTGTTGTAGTGCATATTACTTGGTTGAAATAGAAAATATTGGATCCCTTTCTTTATGGTTTTCATCAATTTCTTGTGGTTTCTTGGGTGCTTACTGAGGTCAAGAGAATTGTTCTTGTGGTGAATTGAATTGGTATGAGAAGAATTGTTATATTCTTTTTGCATTACTGGTTAAGTTCTCTTAGGTTCTGTAGCTGCTATTATGCACAGTAATATTTGTGATGAGGTATTGTAGGAATGTAAATGGACCTGTTGGGTGGGAGAGGATGTAGTATGCTTGTGGAATTTATGTTTGGTTCTTGGATTTCTTTGATAGCTCTATTGCTGTTTTGATTTGCATGATAAAATTCAGTAAGTGTTCCTCTTCGCTCATATCCTAAGTCTGTTAACTGTGGTTTAGGCCTGGTTTCATACCCCTTTTGTAATTTTTGCTCTGAAGCACGCTAGCTTTTTTGCACAACGTAATAGCAAACTTGTTGAATCTAAGAGCTGACTCAATGAAATTAGTGGATTGACCTCTGTACTTTGTTTTTTTTTTTGACTGTGTTTAAGTAAAACAAAAAATACTTTTGTGGATTCTTTGAACTTTGAAAAAGTAAAATGTGGTCCTCTATGTTGAGGAAGCATGTCACTTCTGATTTTTCTTTTTTTGAGATCCTCCCCTATTTGGTTATTTGGCTCATGTACTGTTGGCTCATGGCGAATTGTACTATTTCCTTGGCAGCTGGATCTTGAATTGATGGAATGAGTTTCTAGATAACCTTCGCATGTTTAGCATGCGGGAGAAAGAGGAAAAAATAAAAATGGAAAGGGGAACTGAAGGAATTGACCTTTGGATTAAGAATATCAGATATTTTCTACACCTTTCGATGTAGGATATGCTTATGATATTTGAGTATATAAGTCAATAACTATTCTTGGTTGCCTCTCAGCATGATTGTTGGTTATTCTGTGTGATTATATTCATTTTTCAGAAAATGTCCAAGTAGTTCTACATCAAATTTTTCTGAACAGCACAATTACTACTCATGCATAGTCTGTTTACATTACATGTGCATAGTGCTGGTATATTTTTCTGCGATACTTTCTGCCATATTTTATTTAATAGACTAGGTGAGCATATTTTCTTTTAACTCCTGTTATCTTATGTCCAAGGTGGAACATCTTCATCAATTTAAGTTAGAATTAGGTGTATTTTGTACACATTATGGGATTGCTGTATTTAGGTATACATTTTGCAAAGAGTAGTGTTTCTTCTTTCTGTACTAAATGGATATGTCTGATTTAGATGGTCCACAAGTACATTGTACAAAATTTCCACTTCTAGGGGATAAATTGCATACAGCTAATTTCGCAAATAAAAAATATAGAGCCATATTGGATTTCTAGTTATATTGTTCACAGATGATGAATATTAGACCAGAGGCTGATCTATCTCTGGTTCTATTCAACTCCATTTGAAGGTTGATTCATTCTACTGATGTTTATATTGTTAATAGACTTGGCCTTGTGTTTGCATTATCACAATAATTCAACGTTTCGCTGAAGCAGAGCAAAAGTACTCTGATTTTCAAACTATGACAGTACTGGCAGTATAGTAAAAAAGAAGTTGAGTCGAGCTAAACTTGAATTTTTGTCCTATTCTTGAGCTCAGTTTAGTGGAATTAGTTAAGCTTGACCCAAATTTGCATAACCTAACAATTTAGGATAGGGGGAAGGCTCTGTTTAAATGTAGAGAAAAGAATAGCGAAGGACAAGTATGCATTTGCTCGGCACTAAAGCTTTGAAAATTGGAAATAGGTGGAAAGCCAATTGGCCATATGTTTGTTGAATGAAACTTTGATAGTTCTAATGATGTTTATTTGTTGAACATATTTGTGAACACCCTTTTATTAAGATTTAGGATTCTTTATGTATTATTTGTTTAGCTTGAAATATTATAGATCTAATTGATTAACGCTCCTCTCTCTTTCTTAGTCTCTCTCTCTCTCTATGTGTGTGTATATATATATATATTTATATATATATATATATATATATCACATTTCTTAACAACAAGGTAAATTGCTCTTATCCTCTTAATTTGCTTGATTTTACAGTGTTTTAGTAGTAACTTGATTATCCAAAAAGAAATTAGGAGATACTTCTGAATATTCTTTTGTGCAGGACTTCAAGTAGTGAATTCACATTTTGCTTAATTCATCTGAAGTTCCTGCACAAAAGAATTCTGGGAAGTATCTCTTAATTTCTCGTTTGATAATCAAGTTATTATTAAAACACTGTAAAATCAGGGGGATAAGAGTGATTTACCTTTGATTTGGTTATTGTAGATAGTGGTTGTTTGTGACAAGTGATATTCATCACTTCATTAAATACTATGGTGGAAAATTAGCAATTCATTACTTTGAGTTTACCTTTGTGACCACTTTTGTTTTTCAGTCCATATTGGTGTTTCATTTTTAACTATTATAGTCATTTTGGTAACATCAAATATATATATATATATATATATATATATTTTAAAATTTAGCTTTTGCACATGATTTTTTTAAAATTTTAAAAAAGGAACTATCGCAGAGCAGAGATTCTTAATGGCGGAGAAATAGTCCTCTGTATTTCATACAAAGATTGTTTTGTTCTTGTCTCCTCAATATCACGCTTGAAATTTCCAATGCAACATCCCCATTCGTTAGAAAATTATATTTTCAGCAAGAAATATCAACTACTAGTACCCATAATCCCATTACTAGTGCTGCCAAGATCTTCGCAGTCCAAATTTGACACACATGCCAATAATTTTAATTTCCTTTTCTTTTTCTTTTCTGGCCACTAATTTCTCAATAACAACCAAATTCTTCTTGCCACTTAGAGCGGTCACCAGAGCCCATAAAAAAAGAGAGCAGGAGTTTAACCGATAAGGGGAGAGTGTTAAAAGACAAAAATAAATAAATTAAAAAAGAAAGGGAAGAGTGCAAGAGAAGGAGAAACTTGTGTAAGAAAAGAAAAAGGAGACGTGATTGAGAAGAATTGATAAAAAACATTAAAAAAAAAAAATCGAGAATTCACTACAAGATAAAAAAATGAGGACAACTAAAGTTAATGAATTAATTTCAAAAGCAGTTGAATATCAAAATCCCATTTCATACAGAGTTTCATCTCTAAAATTTAAATCTAATAACTAAAATACCCCTCTATGTATTAAAAAATTGCAAAAAATTGAAGTTCGAACTAACTTTAAATTAATTTGTATCCAACTCTAACAAATGTTAACATTTCAAGTCGAGCTCATATTATTTTTAAAATCTAGAGCCTCAGTGTTTGGCGATCTAGAGCCTGAATTGATTGCTCCACTTTTGTTTTTTTTCTAAACCTTTGGTTCTCATAAATCACTTGGAGGGACCCGATTAATTTGAATTAAGTCAGGCTGTGTCAGACCCTTTAGAGATAAGTTCTCCCCTATACTTATTGTTTTTTTTTTCTCTTTCTAATACAAGCCTTGAATTCAAGACCTTATTTAAAAGGAATCAACCTCCTTAATTTATTTTATACAAAGCTTGTCCAATAGGTGTTTTTTAAGGCAAAAAAAAGAGTTGGTCCATTAGGTTATTGGCATTCTTCATTCAATATGATTGAGAAGCTTTTGTAATTGGGGATGAGAACTTATGTAATTGGCCATACTAAACTCATGTTGACCTCATAAAACAAAAATTAAGATGCCCAAGAGCTTAGTATGAAAGAGGGGGGGGGGGGGTCATGATATATAGGAGTATACATAGGGAATTGAGGTTGCACAAGTTAGGTTTCAACTCATACAATGAGGTTACCGTCTGAATTAAGAAAGAAAACAATAATATAACGATTAAAAGTGAATATTCTTATTACTAATCACCAAAATCTATATATGCATGAATTTGTTTTTATTGTGTATGTATATATATTTACTATATACATATTAGTTAGGGTGTATATATTTATTATAATTTGTGCATGTATTTGTTACTCTAGTCTTGTAATACATTACTACATAAGTTGGAAACGCAACCTTGGATCTGTGTACATAGTAGCTAGCGATCCAAGCCCTAATTAAGTACCATAGGCGAGGTTTTTGGGCATGTGATTTCTTTGGAATTAGGGTTTGTTCAAGTTTTTTAGATGATCTAAGAATCCTATTTGCTATATGTGTACATATGTATTTGTTATCTTCTGTAGAAGTTGGTGCACAAGTTAACAACGCAAACTTTAAGCCTTGATATTCTAAGAACAAATTTGACATGAAAAATACCATAATATTTCGTAACTAGCTAGCACAAACTTTCAGCAAAATCTATAATTATACAAACCAAATCATAAAAAGTTTAAGACTTCTGCATGCAAAAATTAATTAGACAGTTTTATTTGCATGCAACTAAAATCCAAGTGTTCCCTCCTTTCACCAAAGCAATCTATTACTTCTCAGTAATGGAGTTCTGCTGAGAAAACTCCAAAGCATGCCTTAGATATATCTATGTATTTCAGTAGGGGAGTGTTGTATTTCTCCCATATGTCACAACCATCACAAAATCCTGGGCTGAGTCTCCGACAAGTCCTGGTTTCTTTTCAAAGCTCGGTGTTGTTTGCATCCACAAATCCACCACTTTTTCCAGAGGACAGTCCGGAGAAATTTTCGTACCCCGCATGCTCAGCTCCACCTACAAAATGTCAAGAAATCAATCATAAAAAAATGTCAGAAAGAAAAGAAAATAGAGATTTTCTCAACCTTTTACGAGTTCCTTAATAAGCATTCTTGATTTATCTTGTACTAAAGCAAAGTTCAAGAAAGGAATCATTATGAGATGGGATACAATAGAAAAAAGTTAAAGAAAAGTCACCTCGTTTTCACTGTAGAGCCTTAGCTTTTTCACCAAGTATTTTCGGAGGAAAGACGCCGGCATCTTTGGATCCCTACAATGGCAAACGACCAAAAAAAAAACAAGTGACATCTTAAGGCAAAATATACCATGCAATGCATCCAAGATGATTCACGTACGATATCTTAATATTTTAGCGATTCTTATTTCATGGGCTGTTCCCCCTTACATAAAGGACTGTGACATCATTTCTGTCCTTGCCCAAATGAGAAAGTTTTAAGTAAGAGACAATTATTCCAGATGTTACTCGCGTAATAATGTTAAATTTCCACCTAACTAAAAGCTTAACAATCTATACATTTTATCACCAGAAACTAGGGAAATATTATTCGGACTCAAGTTTAGAAACATAATATCTAAAATCTCAAACAAAAAGAGTTACATTAAGCAAAAAAGAAAAAAAAAAAGAAAAATTTCAGAAAGATTGAGTACCAGAGGGTATAAGGACTTACTTAACCGTCAAGTAGCAGGGAGGAAGTGGTGGTAAAGGCACATAAGTTTCCCTGATAGAAAGCAACACAGAAATTAATTAATTAACCAAGTAATTTGATGATGAATGCCTACAAAATTAAATCAAGTCATGAGAAGGAGAAAGGTGAATTATTCTTACTGCTTATCAGAAGCAACTAATGAGAACCAAATTTGGTTTGATCTAAAGCATTTACTACTAGAAGCATCAAGGTAAACTTGTGCTGGAAGATTCAGATCCTCAGTAACAACAGGCCTTTTTTCTTGGGCACGATTCCCATTTCTAGCTCTTCCTGATCTTGTTGGCAATGAAACTGATCCACTTTCATCATTGTATTGATCTCGGGAGGAGTTGCAATTGCTTGTGTGTTCCTTGCTTTTTCCTTTATTATTATCTTTATTTTCTTTGTTGCCACGGGCTTCGGATATTGGAGCAGCTTGCACCAGCATATCATCAGTCATGTTAGCCTTGGATGTTCCAGCACTTCCTACCAGGCAGTGATCAAGAGGTTTAAGAAAGGCATTCTTCCCTTCTTTCTGTTGGGTAATTCTTTGCCGTTTGTTGTCATTTGACAGCTCTTGCTTTGAGGGTTTGGTCGTCTGCAAATTCAAAAGGGTTAAATTGGAATTTTCCAATACAAGAAGTGAAAAAACATTTGCATTAGGAAATTAAACCCCTAAATTTTCCCTTAATAAGGAGGCTTAATTAACTCAACCTGCTTTCTTCCGCGTTCTCCATTGCCTAGTTTCACAGAATTGCTTAGGCTTTCTTGTTGGTCCTTGGTTTCTTTAATAATTAGGGATGTCCTTCTAGGAGGATTATGATTAGCCTTTCTTCTGCCTGGTTTTCTCCTACCATTTGGAGGTGAGTGCTTGTTTGATGCTTTTTCTGCTCTCAAAACAGAAGAGATAGACTTCTCCTTCCTCCTAACAGGAGACTTCTCCTTCCTTCCAACCGGTGGAGAGTGATCCGGGGGCAAAACTTCAGGCTCCTTGGGTTCTATTGAAGCTTGTGGTTTTCGGGGTTTCCTTTGTATTAATCCCCGCTCAATGAATTGTTGTCTTTTGAACTTGATACAGTTCCTTATGCTTTGCCAGCGATAGTCAGGCCTACACATGATTTAGGAATTCTTGAACGATTTATAACACAAACATAGAAGCAATCCTATGTACAGCTAACAAGCTAATTAAAATGTAGATATCAATTCTGTTTGCTGTGCTTCACTTGATGCTTCACATAAGCGTTTATTCATGTAATTAACATGCACCATTGACATCAATAATTTTATTGCAGCTAAAACGGTACCCTTTTGCCAAGTCTCAAAATTTGAGAGAGGGAGGAGTTCATTGTTTTATACCTCAATTTCTGCAATGGAAAAACACCCAAATCCACCTTGCAAACTGGGCAATTTTGCAGCCTTTCTTCAGTTATCTTTCCAGTTATGCACTTTCTGCAAACTATGGGAGAAAAAAAACAATTAAAATCATCCCTACTCACAAGTGATAAATTAATCCAAGAAAACTAACAATAACGATTAATCTTGAGCCATAAAATAAAGGCAAAAGGGTAAACATTTTATTGCTTTACCCGTGTAATCCGTGTAACATTCTGCTTCTTCAACAAACATATGTTAGTAATTAGTTTTGTAACAGTCAATAAAGTTCTTGCATGTGAAGATTTCTTAGCCGCATATATGCCAAAACGTTTCTGAATCTATACAAAATTTATTAAACTGAAATCTACAAAAATCATCCGCGCAATTAATACATGGCCAAAACCCATCCTTAAAGATTTCTTCAAGATGCCCCTTCAAAGTTGTCAACAAAACAAACAAAGAAAAAAATAATTATTCTACCTTGGAGAAATTCCATTTTTTAGCAGTTTAGTCATAAATCAGTTGGCCACGTAACGGACAGCAGACGACGATAGCGACCACAAACAAAACCGAACCGAATCGAACCCCAGTTGCCCCAAAAATTTAAAACCCATAAAAAAATTAGAGAAAAAGATTTTGTAATATCAATAAAAAGGAAAAGCCCATGCAAGAACCAGATCACAGAATCAAAGTGAACGTAAATTCAGAACAAGTCAAATCGCCTTGAGAGGAAAAAAAGGAACCCAAAAAAAAAAAGGAGAAAAAGGAAAAAGAAAAGGAACTTACATATATGGAGGCATTCATCAATGGTGGCGACTTCTCTCAAAAACTTCTTACAAATGGGACATGTCAAGAGTTGTTTAATCTTGGCATGCCTTGAATCAAAGCTACTTATGCTTATCACTCCATCCCCGCCTCCTTCTGCCATTTTCTCTCTCACAAATGGAATTCTTGGATATTCACAAAAATTCCCTTATTTAAAAAAAAAAACCAGAAATTTGTGTGTGTTTGTTATGGCTTTAATTGAACAGTAGCTGAGCGTTTTCAGGTGGATATGTTCACACCTTTTTTATGTTGCATGTCTCTCTCTCTCTCTCTCTCTATATATATATAAACCCAACCCAAAAAAAAGAAAAAGAAAAAAGATTTTTTTTTCTTTTACATGAAAAAAGAGAGAATTAAAATCTGGGTATCAGAATGATAAATTTATGAAGGGGGTTCAGTTACCATGGGTGTGACTTGGGCACTGAATATTTCTTACTTTCTGGTCTTTGTATGCAGTTTATATGGTCATACAGAAAGCGGCGGATATATGGAAGGTGAAAAAGAGTGATGGAATTTTGGACTGTTCGAATAAAACAAAGGTGGGGTTTAGGTGGATTTTGGAGCTTCTGACAATGGAGGGCTTCTGGATGATGATGGGAAAAGATGATGATTTAAACTCAAGAGGCACCATGAACAAAGGACTATAGCCAGTTCGGGGAGAGTCAGGTTTGATTTTGATATATAAATATTTTAATATACAACAGAAGTGGGAAATTTGCACTCCTAAGTCCTTGGAAAACATAGGTATGTTCTTTTTTGCCCTTTGCAATTCTTTTGTATCTTCAATGTCTATCATTGAGATTTTATAGCTAATATGATGTGAAAAATGTTTGACTAATTTGTTATCATACAACATCAATGAGTACCTATATGAGAGAATGCAAAATTTTGGGGTAGGTCGCATCAAATTTTCAAATGGCAGTGGTCAATATGTTGAAAAAAGAACATTCTCGAACGTATCGAAATCGCGTTCACAGCTGTCACTTACAATAAATATTTCATTACCAAAGAAGTATTTGCCATTAATTTTTTGCATATTTAGTTTTGGTGTGGACCAAAGCAAGATTCTCTAGCGCATAAATGATTTGACTAATTTAGTGTCCATTACTAAGTATTTTATATACATTGTATCACATAAATATTTGTTATTGAGTCTTTTTTATATGGGTTGTGCAATCCAAATTAAACTAAATTAAGGGCACTTTTTGCATTTAAATCTAAAGTCATCTACTTCATATTCTTCTTTTTTTAAAATGACAATGGTCAATAGGTTGAAAGAAGAGTGTTGTTGAGTGTATTAAAATTTTGTTCAGTGTTGTCACTCATTATAAAAATTATGTTACCAAAGTAAAGATTTACCATCAATTTTTTGTATAAGTGTTTGGTGTGGATTGAGGCAAGATTCTCCAATGCATTAAAAAAAATTAACAAATCTATTTTATGTAAGTTGGGACCTTGAGAAAAACATAATACCTCATGTTACATTGTTGCTAGCAATGTTCCCTTAGTTAAAAGTAGGAACTTGTTATCTCACCAGTTACCATGAGTGAGTATCTATGTGGTGAATACAAAATTTTGGGGTAAGTTGAAACAATTTCTCAAACTAGGTAATCAATAGATTGAAAAAATAACGTATATTGAAACTATCGTCTACGTCACTTACCAAAGAACTTTGTCATCAAAGAACTTACCATTAATTTTATGCATATTTTAGTGGTTGGTGTGGGGACGACCACGATGCTCAACTTAACACATGAAAAAAAAACTAATTTAAAATACCTAAGTATGTAAAACACAAATTGAGCTATATTAGTTGTTATTACTTATTATTCTTTGCATGATTAGTCGATGCAGTCCTCTATCTTTACATTTTTTGCCACTTAGGTCCTGAAGATTTATTTTTTACTTTTTAGACTATGTAACTTTTTACCATCAGCTAACTAGGTCCTTCCGATGAAAAACACACAGCAACTCAATGAAAACAAGCACATGAGGCGCATGTGAGTATCTTTTGAAGGGTAAAATTGGAAATCCACGTTTATAAGAAAAAGAAAAGGAAAACAAAAAACATATGTAAAAAATAAATCTAAAGCTTAAACACAGCTACCTTATTTTATGATCAAGTGGAATTGGGCAGTGGTGGGAACTCAATAGGAAGTTGAAACGGAAGTAACGAAGCTTGTTATTGTACTGGTGAAGGTGGCTAGGATACAAAGGACAAAGGTTGAAATGGGCTCTGGGGTATGTTAGGTATGAATGGATTTGACAAGAAAAATATTTGGTGACTCTAGAAGTGGAAAAATTGGTGTTTGTATCCCACTTGTCTCTGCCGAAGGAGGGCTCAGAATAAATATAAAAGATATGACAGGTAGACTATGTGGCAAAAAAAGATTTAGCGGCATTGGAAGCTTAAAATTTGGTGGTTGTATTCCCGTTGTGTCAGCTGCTAGAGGGTTTGGACTAAATATAAATAGCAAGTTAGGTGAGAGTGGTGGAGAAAAGACGGGGAAAAATTCGGGTGGTGGCATAGAAGCATCCGATGCTTCTAGGGTTTGATTAAAGAAGTCCAGGGATGGAGAAAAGAGGGAGGAGATAAGGTGTTGGGTTAAATACATTTGTCAAGTCTGGTAATGAAGGATGAGGCACTATATCAAGCAATAATATCCATGGGAATACCAGTAGTTCAAGTGCTAGTGGTGGTGGAAGGAAAAAGTGGAAGTGGAAAAATCAATGGGACATTTGGAATGAGAGAAGAGGGTGACATTGTAGTGGAGATAAAACCAACGATGGCTACGACGACGAAGGCAGCAGAGAGGGTGGAGAAGGAAGACTAGATGAAGAGAGGAATGTGGTAGTGACCTTTAAATGGGTGGGAACGATGGCTTGTTTTCATTAGGTTAGTACGTGAGTTTCCAATTTACCCTTCAAAAGATAGTCAGATGCACCGCATGTGCTTGTTTTCATTGAGTTTATGCATGTTTTTCATCGAAATGATCTAGTTAGTTGCCTGTGGAAAATTACAAGACTTAAAAAGTCAAAAATAATTCTTTAGGACTTAAGTGGCAAAAAAATGTAAAAATTGGGGACCATCATCCTTGCTCTTAATCCAAATTGAATTATTTTAGTGATGATTCATAATTGTTCTTCACATATCTAAAAGCAAAGTTGTTATCTACTTGATATTTATTTCTATTTGTTTGATTTGGCCTCACGAAAAAGCTTGTGGTGCCAACAGGGTATGTATAACAACAATACCTTATATATTTTCATTTAAGTTTAGTGAAAGATGAGAAAATTAATTATACCCTAATTAAAATATAATATATCAGGTGTACATAAAAATTGCTACTACTCCAATATTAATCGGTTAAGACTAAACATGAGTGAATACCTATATGTGAGAATGCAAAATTTAGGGGTAGGTCTTGTAATTTTTTTAATGGTAGTGGTCAATATATCTAAATAGGCATTTTTTATGTATTTAGAATATATATACGGGAAAATAGCTAATTTTGTTCCTAAAGTGTTTCTTAAAAGTTAATTACGCCCTTAATATTTTTTTACGCCATTTACATCCTAAAAAAAATATTATTTCTACCATTTAAATTCTTAATATTTTGGTGAGAAGAAAAAATTGAGGATGAAAATAGCTTTTGTATAATATTTTAAATATGCAATGATGGAAAAAAATTGAGAATGTAAAATGATTTTTTAGCAATACTTTAGAGATCAAAATTCTCTCACAAAGTTATTATAAAACTAACATCATAGAGAATAAGCCAATATGGACCTTCAATAATGTTAAGTAGTTGTACAATTATCTAAAGAAATTGTGCAGCTCCAAATCTTACTTTTAAATTGGATTAGGTGCCATGCTATGTTCATATGAAATTGTGTGTCCCCAATTTTTAAAAATTATTTATTCTTCTATTTTTTATCGAACAATGCATGGTCAAGAAAATAATTTCAATCATGAACTCGCTCATTAAAAAAATTGTTACTAGTGTGGGGCCTGATTTTGTATCTCTCGATTTGCTTTAGCATTACAAGGATTTATTCTTATTTCAATATTCTAATTACAATTTATTCAATGCACAACAACTATAAAATTTCTTGTTATAAAAATACATATTTTTTTAAATAACATACCATCTAGTCGACTAAGTATAAATATAATTTTCATTATTAATTGAGTAATAGGGCCTAATAATGGTTTTAAAAACAAATTTATTTATACATAAACTTACTTGACATAGAGACAAATAAATAAATAAATAAATTATTCAACATCTTGATGAATTTACTTGGAACTTGGAAGTAGAACTAAATTTCGTTGTGACATCGTGATATTGATAATGCAAAATGGTAAGTAATTCATAGGTTTCTTTCATGATATTTGATATATAAAGAGAATCATGGCATTGATTCATGGCGATTTCATGAATATTATTGATATCATGCACGTTTGGTGTAGATGACAAATTAGAAATCATGCAATTCAACGTTTACTTTTTTTTTTTACTAATTTAATACGTTAATGCATGAAGGAATACCCCATCATAAAAAGATTAGTTATGGAAAATACTTTCTTGAGACACAAATTCAAAGCATGTTAGGCCACATGTTCATGGAAGAGTTGCAAAGATCTTTGTTTAGATTATGAACATGCAAGGGGAGAAAATCTTGGTACATGTGTGGGTGAAAATAATCCAAAAGTTCTTTGCAATTACTATTACAATTTTCCATTATGCGGTTGTCATAAAGAGGGAGATCAAGGAAGTAATGAGGTTGCCAAAACTTATGAGATGTTTTCACAAATCTTAGGGGCATTAGTGGTACAAACTTAAAATTTTTGCACACCAATTTAGAATGTAGATAATTCCTCAAAAAGGGGGAAGAAAAATTATTGTGAGGAAAATTTAGAATCGATTGATCAAAGGCTATGAATCGCAGGCTAAGAAAGGAAGAATCATTTCTATCCCCATAATCCCCTTATCTTTCTTTGTTCACACTTCAGAGATTGCCCGCCCCGAGGACGGGTATTCTCAAAGAGGCAAAGCGGGGAAACGAAGAAAAAAAGTCCCAATTTTTTAAAGAATTACCCAATAAACATCTCCCCACAAAAAAGAAAAAAAAAACCCTCTCTCAGAATTGTTTTTTTATTTATAAGTTTTCCTAAAAAAATACTAAAAGACCCTATACATAAGAAATAAATATAAAAATCACATTAATGATTACAAATTTAAAAATCGTCTTAAATCTCTATTTTCAAAATTCAAACATTGCATTTTCATGTAAATTTTAAAAAAAATCATAGAAACATATTTTCAAATAGGAAAAAGAAGGAAAAACTAGTTATACTTTTTGGGAAGTTACCAAATGTAAACATGCCTATGAGTTGAAACTTGAAAGGGTTGGCAAAATAGCCATTGATCAGTGGGTACCGGTCCGCAGGCCTAGGATGAAGATTATCGGATTTAAGAGGAGATGTGGATGAGGACGAAATTATGAATATTAGTGGAGGTGTATAAGAATATGATGATGTACCCTACATGTATCTGCTCTCGCTTTATTCTCGTTTTCTTTGCATATGTTTTTTAACATCTATAGATATATAAATACATATGTATAAATGTTATATTATTTATTACACATATATTATAGATATAATCTTATTATGAATTTATTAATACTTAAATAATTATTTCATTTTATTTTTATCAATTTCTCATTATTAATTATAATTATAGTTATATATTGTACAACAACTACTTATAAATTTTATATAAAGATATAGATAAAGACGTGTCTATGTAATTATATAATTGCATAGATTAAAATGAGTTATATTATTAACTATATAATTATACGTGAATTAAAAAAATTATGTAACTGACTAACTATAAGTTATATAATTAACTATATTGATTTAAATGAGTTTATATTGTTAACTATGTAACTAATTAACAAATTATGAATTATATTATTAATTATGTAGATTAAAATGAGTTTATATTATTATCTATGTAATTAAAATGAGTTATATTATTAACTATGTAACTATGAATTATATAATTAACTATATTGATTTAAATGAGTTTATATTACTAATTATGTGGAATAAATAAATTATATTGATTTAAGATTTTTATTATGAACTTGTTTAACAAAGATTTAATTCCACATTTTATGTATCATTGGATATTTGTAATATTTTTATTAAAAAATTTAAATCGATGAAAATTAAAGTAGGATAGGCAAGTATTGTGTGTGAGGGTGGGGTAATTGGGGGTAGCAGGCAAAGACGGGTGTGGTTGCATCCCCGTTAAACTAGGGACGATGATGGGTACTAAATCTCCAAGTGGGGGCGAGGGTAGATAGAGGGAAATAAACAAGACAAGAAAAGACAAGATACAAACTTAATACTCCCTCCATTTCAAATTCATAAGTTTTTTTTTATTTTTTCACACAAATTAAAAAATTTAAAAAATAGTTAATGTTATTAAAAATGTATATTTTTCATAAAATATTTCTAAAATACCTTAATCATTTATTATTCTAAAATGAATTTAATGTACTTTTTAAATACAAATAATCACACTTTAAATATAATATTTTGATCAATTAATAAATACACAGTAAAAAAATTGACTTATAATTTGTAAGAAACGAAAAAAGGAAAAAAGTCTAAATGGAAGAAGCAACTCTTTACATCCCCAGTCGACAGGTTGAATGGAGTGATCCGAACATACAAGTCAAATTCTCAAATTTTGTGGAAAAATTGTTGTCCATTAATAGAAATTGTTCATCACTGATAAGTATTTACTTTAATTATGTGCAATTGTTCGATCCAATGCAAAAATGATCAAGCCACAGAGCACAGTTTAGGTCAGCCCAGTGATCCAACGTCAGTAAAAGCATTTAAAAGACCGACGTTGCCATCCTACATCCCATGACTAGTTAATACTTACAAAATCAAATCTCTTTATTAATTAATACCTGTTAAAGTCGTATCTCCCTATTAGTTGATAGGAGTAATCAATTCATCATCGATTTACCTTAAATTAAATTACCCACAACCCCACCCCTCCAAAGATAAAAAAGGATGAAAATATGTAGTGAATATTTTTTCATGTACGGAGCTAAAGTAAGTTGAAAAGCAGTCACGGAATACAGCTATCAGTTTCATATGTCAAAGCGCAATCAAGATCATTTTCTTCTTGTATTGAGCTAAGCAAAAAACCTCAAAACTGTGATTGGTGAAGATATAGATACGAAGGACTAGGCCCTATTTTAGCTCATCTCATATTTAAATTAAACAAAAGATTTGAGTTAAAAAATCTTTAGTGTAAGTGTAGAGTCCCCAAGAGTCCATTTCTTTGCTCCAAAATGTCTCAGATGATGGGAATGGAATTGGATTTAGACACTGCTTGACAATCTTCGATCTAAAATGATAAGATTATGCTGCAGTTCATGATCCGATGAGCCCTTTATACCGAGCATATGAAATAACGAGTATAAAGATAAGGGACGATAAACCCGCTGCGCAGATGACCACCTGTCCAGCAAGAGAACATCAAAAACTAAAGTGAACCAGCATAAAACTAAATAGGCAATAATCCCAAATTAACGAGTTAGGAGTTGTGTAATTACCCATTTGAACATATAACCATGTTCTTCATTCCAAGTATATGGGATGTTCATGCCAAATATTGCGGTAATCAAAGCATAAATAGCTAAGCAGGCAGTTCCTGAACTTAGAACAAGCTCTAGCTGCAGCCACAGAGAATAAAAATGATAAATCAATGATATTATAAAGGAACCATGAACAAGCACCAGCTGCGAATATAGAGAATAAAGATGAGAAATGAATGGTACAGGTAAAAGCCTTCAGTTCACAAGAAAAAGAAAAGGTTGCAGCAAAACATCAACCAGATAAACATATATACATCACCTGAATTAGCTGATTTCGATGATTGTCAAGCTGAAACAGAAAAGAAGTGTGAGCCCTTCCAATATTGTTGAGTAAAATGAATAGAGATCAAACATAATTTCCTGCCATTTCACATACCTGGATGTTTATATAATCTTCAGTGTTATCAATATATTCACGCAGCTGCAAAATTATCATTTACAATTCTTTAAGTACTTTGGCAATATCAATCTAATACTGTTTGTTGGAATGTATTTAATATTAACATCAAAATGAGAAAATCATATTAACATTAATCCAATGACAGAAATGCAACAGTCTTGGTACTCAAGTTGCAGATATTGCAGCAGTAATATTCATTGGCATTCTCCTCGCCATCATGCCACCCAATAGAAATGGAAAAAGAAGACCCCCCCCTCCCAAAAAAAAAGAAAGTACTAAATGTAGGCTCCAAATACTACTTTTCAGGGAGCCATAGAGATTGGGGGATGGATTTGATTTCTGCAATAAACTAGCTATGTACAACGAAACAGATAGCTAGAGATTATAGACACATGCAATTGCAATGCAGATGGTTGGTTTTCAGATTCATTATGTTGGCAGATAAGTAGGAGAACATGGATTCTGAAGAACTATAACCAATATCTGTCTTGCCACCATTTGTTATTTGATTGCAATGCATTCGCCCCCCCCCCCCTTTTCTCACAATTTAAGTAGAAGCATCTTTGCATGTAGATAATTTGGTAGAGTCTAGCAGCACAGCAATCCATTATAATCATATAGTAAGCAAAGATGGAAAAACAAAAAGGCCGAAGTTCACGTACCGTAGTTAACTTGTTTAGAGTACCATCAATTTGCATGAAGTATGCCTGTAAATATATGAATTAGAATCATACAATAAATTGAAGGATAATGATTGCAAGTAGGATATTGGTATTACCTCAAGTAACATCTCGAGCTCTTCAACGTCATTCTCATCCCCACGAACTGTGGCTAAACTTGCCCGGCTAGCCCTGGATATCCTTGAGCCTATCGTTGGAGACGCAAGAAACCAACTGGCTGCACCTGAGCCAGGTGAAGATACACCAGCCAATTTCCGAGATAAGTAAAGGTCAGCCATATCATCATCATCATCCAAAAGTTGTTCGAGCTCATCTCGCACCTGTAATCAAGTAAAGATGTAAACCAACCATAGTTAGTCACAAATATTTCTCTGCTTCTCAAAATATCCATACATATCGACAGGAACTCCTGACAAATTTGAACTTTTTTCTTTTTAAATCATAAACCCACTATGACAATAAATGAAAAGAATATTGTAGCTGGTTTGCAGCATATAACTTAGAAAGGCTGGTTGCCCACAAAACAGTATGGGGAGGAAATCAGCAATAACAGTTCCATCCATGCCAGTCATAAAGGCAGTTTTCATTGTACAGATCATCCAATAGGAAAATGAAACACACCATTTTCAGATCATAATTTTCATTCCACCAAATTGGAATAACCGTAAAGAGATGGCAATACTAAAGTTTAGCCAATGTACAGGTTTTTAACAAGAAAACATTCAAGGCAGTAAAAAGAGGCAATGAGATTCTGTTTACACAATAGAAAAAGGAAGAAGAGCACTACCTTTTGCACACGAGCAGTCAACCTTGTCATTTGACTCTTCAGTTTACGAACTCTGTCCAAGTTACGGCTACTGATCTGCAATTACAGGTAATTATAGAGCAAAAAGTGAGCAACAATTGCTAATTGAACCCCTTCAAAAGAACTTGTTGAGGAAAAGAGAGAAAGCAAATCAGGAAAAAATTGAGTAAAGAAAAAGAAGAGAATGAAGAAGCAGCAATATGTCCACTATAATCAAATGGATTGTGTGTATGGCTTGCATCTAAATGTCCATAGACTTAGATAAATACTAAATAAATTAATGATCTATTGTAAAAGGTACCATGGATAAACTAATTATCTATCTTGGTGAGGAAAACATGGGGACATTTACCGCCTCCACTTTTGTGGACTGTCCAGTTGTATGCTAAAAGTTTTCCATGATTTACAATAGATTATTTATGACGAAGAATCAAACAAGTAGCTGGTATTGCCTTGTATTAACTGAAAATAGAAAAATGCAAGTGAGTACCCACAGAATACAGTGCAGAAGATAATAACTGTGTTGTGTCAGAAATAATTACATTTTTGAAATCTTTCTGTAATTTAATGACTATCCAAAGGTTTGACACAGAAGAAAACAGAGGCAAACAGAAAGCAAGGAAAAATCAGGAAACACTGATCCCCAAAATTTCATGTTCCTTCCCTAAATAACAGGAGGACAAGGGAAAAATGCACGAAGAGAGAGAGAGAGAGAGTGTGTGTTTTATGATCTAATATGGACAGCAAAATTGCACCTTGGATGTAAGCATATCTAAAGCTGGGTAGACAGCAGTCTCCAATTCTATTGTGCGGGCAGCATGATAACTACAAATTGCTTCCAATGCAACCTCTAGGGCTTTAAATTCAAATGGAGATTCTGTGTTTCATAATGCAAATGATTAGGATCAATAGAACATAACCTTTGGGGGGGCAGGAACTGAACATCATGAAAGTATCAGAAAAATGAACCAGTCTACTCTTTGACATTGTAGAATGCTAGGTAAGTAGAACTGCAAAGCATACCATCTTCTTCACCCATATCAACATCGTGTTGGACAAGAGTTTCTGCGCCAGTAGCCTGATCTTCGCAATTTGCATTGACTCGTTTCAACTGTCTTCTAAGTTCCTCCACGACAGGAGTGACATTTTCATCCAACGGATCTCGAAGTAAAACCTGTGATTTAACAAGGTTCACTACACAAACAGTGAAAAGATCCTACACATTTTAAAATACTTTCTGATTTCAAAAGCAGCCAAGGGATTAAACCAAACTTAGGCAATGAATTGTTCCCAATCTAACAATTTAAAATAAAATGGCCATACAGAGGTCTCCCTGATTAATAATTTCATGGGAAATACAACTTCATATCAACAAAACATGCTGAAAATAGCATTCCACATCATTTGTTTTTGAAATCTAAGAAGTACAGTATGAGTACGCCCCGCTTGAAGTTTAACAAAAAAAATGGCACTAAGCCCTTATTTGCACCAAAATGTATAAACCTACAGGTCAATATAAGCCCAATATATTTCTGTATTTATCTGTTTGTTGATATACTAATAGAAAGGCCATTAACATAATTATGACTTTCTATATGAGACAAGAAAAAAAATATGACCAAGCACAAACGAGTACTGCATTAGTTAGAACAGGAGTTCTGTTCTCAGCCAAAATCAAATCTGTCATGACTGGCTCAGTGACTATCCAAAAGTTAGTCCTTGATTGGTAAGTTTCTCTTGAAGAAGAAAGAGGGGACAGGACATAGAATGACAAGGTATATCAGAAAGTTACATCAAACATCAAAAAATGTTGCAGTTTTGTCAAAAGCAGACTTCATAAATTCTTATTAACAATTGATATTTTAGGTCATTGCAAACATGAGTACTTTGATGAGTCATTGCAAACTTTTGAGCGGTAGTATAAGTCAATCATACAATAAGCACGCACGGAGTGCAACAAATTTGAAATCATACTGTATTTAATAAGGGAATAACAAAGAGAGACAGATAGAGCAGATACCTCTTCAGAAGTAATAATGGCCTTTATGTGCTGCAATTTCCAACCAGAAAGCAAACAAAGAAACCAATGTTAGAAACACGTACTGTAGTTACTACATTTTCTAAAATACATGAAATTCAAGGAGCATATGTTGAGTTGAGTTCATAGGTAAATCTTAAAATAAAAAAGGATAAACTTCACTTCTTTCTCTTTTTTTTCCTTCTTTTGGCAACTTCCAAATGTGCATTGAAACATTAAAAAAACAACACGTTAATCAGTTTTAGATGAACTAGAGGCAGTAGACAGTTTTTCTTTCTCTTCTCAAGTCCATCATTCTCTTTAAAAAAAATAAAATTTCAAAATTTATTAAATTTCCAATTTCATTCACTTTAAATATCAAAATCAGAATCATATGACCCCAAACGAGGTTCTATTTCACATCCCGAACACATAAAAATTCCCTAAACCCAGTTCAGAAAACTCCAAATTAATTGCGTTCTACTAAAGAAATTGCATTAGCCACCAAAACAGAAAAAATCCAAAACACAAATAGAAAAATTCCCACATAATGCTTGAAAAAAGATAAACAGAATCTACCTCCAAATTTAACACGATGGCTCTTTCACGACCAAGAATTGTAGAAGGATAAGATAGAAGGGGATCAATAATACGAAGATCACGGGCGTGAATTTGCACTCGATGCATGATAGCGTATTTGTCAACGTCCAATAACGTTTCTTGACCCGAATCATTCATTAAGATCCAACTCCGAGACCCAAATCCTTTCTTCTTCACCCCACCACCCATAACTGCTGCAGCTGGATCCGCCGGCACTACGTACCCGCTTTCTCGACCCATCATTCCCTCTAACCATCCCCTACACAATTACACACGTAAAGCAATATACGAGGGGACCCAAAAAACCCAGATTTTCACAAATTGGGTTTATAAAGAAGGACGAAACCATCCAGATAGTACACGGTTTCTCTGTATATGGGAGTAGAGATAGAGATTGGCAATGGTGGTGAAGAAAGCGGAAGAAAGAAGTCTTTGCTGGACTACCACGCTGAAGCAGCGTGCGAGATTCTGGGGGTTGCTTTTATATTTATTTTATTTTCGGCTTGGTATGAATTTCTTACTCTTTTATACATTTTTTATTTTTGAAAATTTCTCATCGACGTTCGAACTAATTTTCGTATTAATTAATTCAGTTTTTTTTTTTTTGTGAGGAGAGGGTATTAATTAATTCAGTTAGCATTAGTCAGAAGTATGATAGTATAGCATTTGTTGGTGAAAATTGTCTCATTCAATTTGACTTTTTTTAAAAAATTAATTTAACTTTTGTAATTTCTGATCAAATTTAAATATAATTAATTTTATAGAATAGATTGAATCTTATAGATATTAATGGAGTTAGTAAGAATTTTCTCTCTCAAAGAAAAGAAAAGAAAAAGAAATTGGTTAGTAAAGAATTGAGTTAAAAAAAAATTCATTGAGTGTATTTTTAAAATTTTAAAATAAAAGATAAAATTGAATTAATTTTAATCTTTAAATTTTATTTTGACTAAATGTTATTAAAACTAAACATAAAATTTCAGGTGATATTCTCCTGGCCAGTTCTTTGAAGTTTGACATTTTTACTAAGCCTTCTTCATGCAAAATTAATGACAACTTTTAAAGTATTATGTTATATCAAAATTCATGATTTTATGAATATTATTCTGGAATCTAATTACTTAGAAATAATTAACGGTATACTTTACTTCACAAGAATCTATTTCTCTCTCCCTTGAACTATTTTTTCAAAACCTTTTATGATCAATTAGAATTTACTTTTCAAGTAATTTAATATATTTCTTGACTAATTAATATTTTAGCGAATAGGCTTGCATCCTTTTGTTGTTCATATTTATCCCTAAAACAAAAAATACATTTTTCATATAAAATTACACAAAACCTCAAATTCATTTAATGGATCGCTCCTACTAACTCTTTGGTAAAAATGATGGTGTAATTTAATTATTGTCTAAGGCCCTTTTTGTCTTCTCCCCTTGCTAATAAAATTTTATGAAAAAAATATTACATCAAAAGTAAACATTAAATTTTAAATTATAGAAATATATAATTATGCTATTTGTGTAATAGATAAGTTTTTTCATTTCAGTTTTTTCAAAAATACATAAAATCCAAAACTTTCTATAAAGGGCATAGAATATACGTTGATTTATTGACATTATAATTAAAAAAACTTAATGTCATTTTTTAAAAGAAAAACATGTACTAATTTGCCCTTACACATAGACCTTCCCTTTTCTTTTCTTTCTTAAGACGTTGAACGAAAGAAGGTAAAGGGATAATGTACTATTAAATTATTGGTTTATTAATTATGATAGTAGAGTTGCTTGTTGCAATACTCTACTCCTTCTAAGTAACTATGAGTATAAATCATATGTCTACATAATTCAAATGTTTAACACACACAAATTCCATTTTGCAAAAACCTTATTATTTCATGCCTACACTTTTTATATGTGCTTTTACAAACGTTTTTTTTTTCCTACACTTTTTGTGGCTCTAATTCTTTTTTTGAGTTTTTATAGAATCTCTAAGAATTAAAGGTACTTAAGATAATGGGAGAATTCGTTATTGATATTATCTAATAAAATGTCATTTGTTAATACGACTATCGAAATTCTAGTTGACAACTTTTCAGTAATCTTTTCAGCATTAATAATCTCAAATATCTTCTATTTAGAATTCGTGGCACCAAATTCTCTTCCAACAATCCAATTTATTGTTTATTTATTTATTTTTAAAAAAAAATCTCCTCTATTCATTTATTTATTTTCTCTTGTGCAACTTGCACGAAGATGAGATACTTACAAGCTCATTTTATAGATGATTAGGTACTAGCAAGATCAAATTCAACTATTCTTGATTTTCCACTGCATTGTACAATTCTTTTTTGTTATTAATATTTTGTTTTTTATTCAACATACCCTTTTTTACTTAATGCACGTTTTTTATTTTTTTTCTCCTTTAATCATTTTGTATACATTTTCCATTTTTATAAGCGTTTACAAAAATTGTTTCTTAATGCAAGTTGTAACTGTTACATAAATATGATGGTTAATTTAAAATTTGAATTGTGTTTTGTGCGTCATAAATATAGTATATAGAATTTTCTTTTTTATGTTTCTTTCTCTACATTTAGTTATTGACGAAAAGAATGATAATTACGACAAAAAAATCATAGTTATTGTTTCAAAATTCACTCTAGGTAAATTTCGTTTTGCATAATAGCACACAAATCACATGAGAAAATTAAACTAAAATACTTGTACTTATAACACAAGTTATATAAATACAAAAGGAAAATTAAATTCCTGACCAAATAAATATATACATACATACATGCACATGCGCGCACACGCACTTCAATAATTTTGTCATTTTGTCAGTTGAACTTCGATTACTTCTTCTTTCTTTTTTTAAGAGTTGAACTTTGATTACAGAGGGCTATAAATAAGATTTAATTCAAACACTATATATATATATATATATATATATATATATATATATAATAGTTTAGAATATGTACTATTGATCTACCTACTTACTGAGTTTTCAACCAACTGGGGGGTGGGGATGTCGGGGCCTTGGGGGTTTCAAACTAAAGCTTTTCCCTTCAACTAATACTCTACAAAAGATTTCTTTATACGAAAAGTTTGCCCTAAGATGCAACCCTCCATGACGTACTTGGTAGTTTTTTATGATAACATAAGAATCCATCATCAACCACTCTTATCTGGTCTTTTGTATAATGATTTTTAGCTGGTTTAAATTGAAAAAGAAATTTATCAAAAAAGAATTTTGAAAAATAAAATTGATATTTATTTCACTTAAGGTAGAAATATTTTTAATTTTTAGCATGGAATTTATATTATTTAATTAAATTTTACATATTATGTTGAAGTCTTATGATATATTACACAATTTTCAAATATCTTTTACTATAAATCACACATGCAAATACAAAAGTTACAAGAAATTCAACATAATAAAGAGGTCCACTAATGCACTATTAATCTTCTTCTTCTTTTTATTCTGCAAGGCAAAACTACTGAAAATTGATTATATATATGCAATGCTCAGATATATTCTCTCTCATTCACACTGACACATATAAAATTTACAGAAGATTTCAGTTCAAGTATGAAAATATAGGTGCTGTGCAATGAGAATTATGATTGGGGGTTGGAAAGAAAAGAAAAGAAAGATTATCATTAAAATGTTATTTTACTACAATGACCTTTTATGCCTTTGAAAATTGAATTTTTTTAGAACAAAATTGGCATTTCAAAATTTTTTTTAAGTAATCTATCCATTTTTCTCCATTCTTGGAGAGGGAGGATTTATGGGGTGGAAGGAACTCTTAAGCCCCCTATTTCTCTTATCTTCCATCCTAAAAAAATCCCAAACAAAGGAAATATTCTATTCCACTTACTTCTCAAATTTCTTCTTTTCTTTCGAATCCCTCTCATCCAAACTAGCTGTAAGAATCCATGAATATGATTTTAATTGAATTTCGTCAGGCCGAAGATGATAAGCATTTCTGCACTTATAGAACTGGATTTCATTGCTGCAGGTGCTGATACTCTCTGGATTGAGATGATTAGATTATGTAGCAGTTCACGAACAAGGAGCCCTTTGTAGCGAGTGTAAGAAATAGTTCTTACAAATATTATGCCAGAGAAAGCAACCTCAGCAAGAAGATAGAATATGTGTCTAAAGTGAACTAGAAAAAAACTCAGTAAGCAATGATCCAATGTTAACATTGTACACTTCTGTGCTTTTACCCAATTGAAGCCATGACCCCTGTTTCCAACTGTATGCAAGGTTCAAGCCAAATAGCTCACACCGCAGAGAATAGATGGCAGGCCAAAGAGCCGACTCCTGCAGTAAGAATGAGCTCAAGCTGCAGCCACAGAACAAGCAGAATTTTAAAATCACAAGAATGCATCCCAACAATCGAAATTCAGAATGCAGCAAAGAACGCAAATATAGACTAGATGAACATGTGTGGCACCTTGATCAGCTGATTTCGACAAGTGTCAAGCTGGAACAAAAACTTCAGAAATAATAAGATCATAGTGCAATCAAACGTAATGCACAAAAATAAAGTATAACTCGAATGTTTATATAGTCTTTCGTTTTATCAATATATTCGTGCAGCTGCAGTGTTATTAATATTGAGAATTGGTCAGAAGCCAAGTATGCATCAAGCTTAAATCAACTTAAGGATACAATATAATATCAACATCTAATATAAAGTATCGTTTCTAGTTGTAAAGATAGCAGGCATCACTTGAACCTGTTATATTCCAATGACATTCAGCCTGATAAACTATACATCTAGGATTAAATGCTTTTGTTTTACTCCAATCCTGCTATTTCCTTGGAGATTGTAGAGACATAAGATGTCCCAACCAGAATGTGCTTATGATTACTTTGTGATTTTCTTGATAAAGGTCGGCCTGGATAACTGAGAGAATGCTGGTTCAGAAGAACTAAAGGACCATTACAAAATCTATCTAGTGAAACTCATAATATTGGATGCAGTGTACAATTTCTGGTAACAAGCAGCAGTGGTACAGCCCCAATTTAGGTTAAGCAGACCTTATATAAAGGTAGATAATTTCACAAAATCTATAGTCCTAGCAAGCTATTGACAAAAAAATATTTTGGATAAAAATGAGAATCCAAAAAATGTTGAAGTTCACATTCTGTAGTTAACTTTTTTAAACTATCATCAATTTGTGTGGAAGTAAACCAGTAAAGCACATGGCAAGTTATCGACATTTTAATGTGTCTGTTCACAAAGGTGGATTTGCATGTAGACTAATCTTGCTACCTCAAGTAACACACCAAGCTCCTCCACATTATTCTCATCCCTACGTGCTGCAACTACACTTGTCCTACTAGCTTTTGAAATCTTGAGCCTATTGTTGGAGAGACAAGAAACCAACTGGCAACACCTGAACTGCTTCATGAACCAGCCAACTTTCTGGACAGTTAAAGTTCAGCCATGTCACCATCATCATTCAAAAGTTTAAGAGCATCTCTCACCTATTATAAAGCAGATGTATATCAGCCACAAACAGTTCAAAAATATTTCTCCTCAAAAATATCCACACATCCCAAAAGTACTCCCAACTAATTCATTAAGAAATTCAGGCATCAAATACTTCTTTTATTAGGTAATCCAACTATGATAATTTGTGATAAAAAAAATTAGAACTATTATGCAGTACCTTTTGCTAGAAAGTCTTCAAGTGGGAGTACAAATATTTTGCAGTTTTTGATGGTCATTCTTTTAGACAAGAATCAATGCAAGCCAAAAAAATAGAATAGAAGTAAAGTTATTGATGGCAATTACAACTATGACAATTATAATAATCTACTCTGTCCGGAATTGTACGAACATATATTTTGGAATATCCAAAATTGAATGTCTCCGGCCTAAAACAAACATATTTTTCATCTAAAATTATACGAACAACCTCATTAATTTAATAGACTTATATCCTACTAATTAATGGTTCAACCACTAACACAATCAATAACAAGAATAATGGGATAACTTCACTATGATCAAAGGCTCAACTTAATTTTTAGTGTAAATCAAATGTGAACATTCAATTCTAAATGGAGGGAATTGTAATTTTCCTTCCACAAATCATCCTAAAGGTTATTGTAAAATCATGAACTTCCAATATTAATTTACTTCCTATCAACTTGAACAACTTGAAAGCGATGACAGTATCAAGTATACTCAATGTCTTATTGCTTTTACCAAGAATAGGATAAAGCAATAACCAACTGAAAACTAAGCTCCCTTTTGCAACAGGAAATTGATGAAAGATATAAGATATCTACCTTGGCAACACAGCCAGTCAGCCTTGTCATTTGACTCTTTTACTCAAGAACTTTGTCCAAGTTACGGCTACTAATCTGCATTCATGTGCATTCTATAGATAGTATGATGCAGTGCTAGTCACTTAAATCTTTTCAAAAGAAAAAAAAAATGAAAGGAAGAGGGAAAGAGAAAGGGTAGAGTCCCAGAGGAAAAGACATAAGGGGATGAAGAAGAAAGTATTCTATCTACCATAACTTAATGAAAACTCTATGGAAAATATATTTCATGAATTTCATATATTTACAAATTGGAAAAAATAGACCAAAACCAGGATTGTTGGTAGTGGTTTCTTTGAATGTATACTAACTCGTGTTAGCTTATTCTGAAGGGTAAAATCGTACAATGTACATGAAATTAGAAGAGATATGAAGCAAATCTTATCCAATATAAAGAGAAAAAAAAGATATTAGACAAGTATTGAATTGGCCCATTTCATCCTTCATATTTTATTTCAATTATAATGAACTTAAGATAAAAACGTGCCCTGAATATTGAATATGCAGATGGACAGTGCACGTGAGTCTTTTCCAAACTTTTATAGAGGGGCAAAATTGGTACTTCCTTTTCCAACTGTTAATAAACTCAAATTACACTTCTTCTTTTTTTGCAAAATGAAGAATAAAAAATCTTCTGCATTAATAGATCTTACAAAATGCATCAACTAATTCTTTTTTTATGCAAACAACTGGTGAGTGGGCACAAAATTCCTCTGCAAGAGTTGCAGGCAAAACAAAAAGTATAAAGAGGGAAAATCTTTCGAGTCCAAAGGGACGGATTGAATTGTTTTCAGGGATTTTCCAAATATTTGGTGCCTTACTATTATAACCAAAGATTTGGCTTGCAATACTCAGCTTTGTCAGTGCAGAAGTTTCACAGGCATATATTGGCTTTGCTTATACCCTATTTCTTCAGAAACCTTTGAGACTTTATTTTCTCTTTGATTTCTCTTAATTTTTTGTGTTGTTTGGAAGAGTGTCTTTTTGTTTCATAAAAATAAAATAAAATAAAATAAGTAAAAAGGAAGTGCCTTTTTTGGGACAGAATTTGAGCATTTCGTGTACTGTAACGATGACATTTCTAGAAGGGAGAGGGGCGTTGACTTGAAGCTTTTTACTTTCAAAACCCAAATTTAAGCCATTTTTCTCTTTCCTCCTTGCTAGCAAGAAAACAAAGCTCCAAATTTTGCCATCACCTTCAATTCCATTGCTATTTGTAGGGGTGATCGTTCGGTTATACGATTCGGTTGTTTGTTAGTACGGTTTGGTAGCTCGGTTTTCGGTTTTCATATAAGACAAATTGAACCGAATCAAAATTTTATTAAAACCGAACTACCGAAAACCGAACTATTTCGGTTCGGTTTGGAACCGAAATTTCATCTTATTTTGTTAACATTTTAAAAAACCCTGTAATATCTTTTTTTAAAAAAAAACAATTCATTAATCCAATGTAAAACTAAATGTGTCAAAAAATCAATATCCTCATTCACAAATGACAAAAATATAAAATTAACTACAAATAAAAATAAAGTCCTCATTAAAAAAATATAAAATTAACATAATGCATTAAAAAAATTATGAAATAAAAATTACAGCTTTAAATCAAAATTCTTCATCTCCATCATCACTACAAAGCACATGCACCATCATCACCAAACAAGTTATCTCTCAATAATCTGTGAATACTGATAGAGAGAAATAATGTGAAAAATCAAGTGACGCTTTAAAGAAAAAAAAGATTGACAAATATAAAAAGTTTTACCTTGTATTGTATTTCATCTTCAAATATCCAAAATAGATGTTTCATTAGCAAGATTTCCAAATTCTAAAACATAAAAATATGTATAAGTCAAACATTTAAATAATAAGAATAAATGGTTAAGAAATAAAAAGATAAAAAGAGTAAAATATTAAAGTAAATAAAATACCTTCATCAATCTTTTCAAGCATATCCATGTCTTCTTCAATGTTAATTGGATAAGCTTCATTCCTCAACCAATCTTTAGTGCACATAAGACATTGTACCATTCTTGGAGTCAAAGAGCTCCTATATGAATCAATAACACGACCACCCATACTAAATGCTGACTCAGAGGCAACTGTAGAAACAGGGACAACAAATATATCACATGTCATTTGTGAAAGAATAGGAAATCTTTGTGCATTCATTTTCCATCACTTTAAAATATCAAACTCATCTCCATTCCTTTCTCTGTCTTCTGCAATGTATTTGTCCAATTCATTCCTATTATCAATTCCTCCTGTTTCATTAATAAACATTTCATATTCACTCATAGTAGAATTCTGACTTGAAATGCAACTAGTATAAGTACTTGAAGATGAAGGCAGCACTGATGATCCTTGACATTCTTTAGACGTGTGCAACCTCTTATATTCATCAAAAAGTACATAAATTCCAGATTTTACCTTTTCCTCAAGGATAATATGATCATCTTGGAACATTTTCCCAATCACCCAACTAACATAATGATACTTAAACCGAGGATCAAGAATTACAGCATAAAAGATGAGTAAATTCAGTTTTTCATTATTCCCCCAATATTTATTGTACTTTTCTTTCATCTTCTTTGCCATTTGCCTCAACTCAAGGTCACTACTTTCTGCCCAAGTGTTCAACAATTTAACCACATCACTGAGTTCATGAAGCACTTGATTACTAGTCACATATAATGAGCCAGAAACTCTCAATGTGAGAGAATAAAAATGTCCCAAAAATTTCACAAATCGTGCAATATCTCTCCAATCATCTTCACAAGGTGGCCCACCACCCTCTAATTGCATGAGGTCAAATTTATAATTTAAATCCAAATCTTCAAGTCTTTCAAAAGCTTTGACAAGTCCTAAAGTTGTATCCAACATCAAATAAGTAGAATTCCACCTAGTTGGGACATCCAAACACAATAACCTTTTACTCTCTAATTTTTCTATTCCAACATACTCCTTGAACTTCTTCAATCTACTTGGGGATTGTCTTATGTACCTAATTGCAGCCCTTACACGAGTAATGGAAGGCACAATCTCCCTCAAACCATCATTCACAACAAGATTTATTATATGAGCAATACATCTCACATGAAGATATTTACCACCAAGCAAACTAGTACCCCAATTAGTGAATCTTCTTTTCAAACAATTAATTGCAACATCATTAGAGCTTGCATTATCAACTGTGATAGTAAAAAATTTCTCAATACCTCATTCAAGTAAACACTTCTCTATCCCTTTCCCAATGGCTTCACCTTTGTGACTATCAATTGGACAAAAATTCAAAATTTTCTTATGGAAGCACCGATCAACATCAATGAAATGAGCAGTGAGACACATATAGTTAATTCTTTGCTCAGAAGTCCAACTATCTATAGTAAGACTAATCCTTGTAGATGAATGTTTCAAAAAACTCTTTAATTTTGCTTTCTCTTCCAAATAAAATTGATAGCAATCTCTTGTAATTGTAGTACGAGATGGTATTTGAAAAGATGGACAAGCTACAGCCATGAAATCCCTAAATCCTTACTTGTCAACAAAACTAAATGGTTGTTCATCCACAATAATCATTTTTGTTAATGCTTTTCTAGTATCTTCTTGATTAAATCTCCAAGTAACAATTGAACCAACCTTACCTCCAACTGAAGATGGTTGTTGATTTAGCTTAGTTACATGAGTCTCGTTATTGTATGGATTCTTCATGCACCCCTCCATATGATTCTTCAACATAGATGTGCCATTAACTGATGTATTAGCTGCATAATCTTTTTTGCAATGGTTGCAATAGGCTCTTGGTTTTTCATCTTTTGTATACCTAGTGAAGTGTGACCATACAACTGAACGGGGCTCTATTGATTTTCTCTTCTTTTTACTACTTTGTGAGGTTGAGATGTTGGAGTTGGACTGCTGTTCCAAATTGAGATTCTCATTTCCAAAATTTGATAGAGATAGTGAATTTTCAGCTTGTTCGGACATCCTGTTAAAATAAAATAAAAAACAGTTTTATAAGTTTATATACAAAAATAAAAGAACTAGTTTAGAGAAGAGTTTAAAAACTGCAAAAGTTGAAATGAATCGATTATATAATTATTATGTATTTTGACTGTAAATATACATAGATGACATATTAATTTTTAGTAAAAAATCAGAAAGAACATGAAGGAGATATTATTTTGAAGAAACTTAATGGATGTATTGTTTACTTGCTACTGTCATCTATTAGATCTTGTGCTAGCTTTGATCCTAATCACAAGAAAAGAATGCATGACCAAATGCATTTTTTTTAAGATGCTAAATGGAAGCCCCATGCTCCAATAAGCTAAATTTTGTAGCATTTGTTATGTGCTATGTCAAATTGTGCATGAAACATTTAAAGTAATTAATAAAGTATGCACAGTCATGAACAAAGGCCACCGAAATAAGAGAATTGATGAACTAATAAATCAATGTTCAGAATTCTTGAGGATCATAAAATTGGTATGCCATCACAAAAAAAAAATTAATTCAATGCAGTCAGAATTCGAAACAACCAACAATTAATTCATGCAGTCAGAATTCGAAACAACCAACAAATCGAAATCGGATGTAACTTGTAAGCACTCACAGAAATTTGCAATACATTATTCCCCAGAGATGAAATTTGCAATCAATACATTACTCATACAATAAAACTCTTTGAACTTGATGGAAATGAGAGAGACAGAGAGAGGTAGAGACTGCAGAGTGCAGAGTGCAGATGAGGGAGCTCCAAATCTAGGGAAGCAAGGACAGCGACTGGCGACGTCTCGACGATGCAGATAAAGGTGCGACCGTGCGAGCCCAGATCATGAGACAGTGACGACGATGTGGTGTTGAATCTGCTAATGCAGGAATGGTGCGCGAGCTAGCCACTGCAAGTCTGCACCCTGCGTAACTGCGTCTGCGTTGAGCTTGAGGCAGAGAGATGAGGGAGTCAGAGAAGGTCCGTTCAGTGCTTGGGGGTTGAGGCTAGGGGCTCAGTTCAGAGAGGCGAGAGAGTCTGAGACTAAGAGACAGAGAAGTGAAGTTCTCAACTGTCACTGTGAGAGAAATTAGGGAATCAGAATTTGGGAATTTTTGATAGTAGGCTAGGGTTTTTTTTATTAAAATTAGGGGTGATTTTGACAAAATAATTTTTTAGTTAATGTTACAATTTTGGTATTTCGGTTAACCGAAAAAAATTAATTTAAAACCGAACACCGAACCGAATTTTTGGTAAACTTCGGTTCACCAAACCGAAAAAACCGAAATACCATAAAACCGATCCATTTTTAAAATTCCGGTTCGGTTCGGTTCGGTTTTTCGGTTTGGTTCGGTTTTTGCACACTCCTAGCTTTTTGATGATTTTTGACTATTTTAGGTACTATTTATATTTTTTAATTATTAAAATGAATTCTTTCTTGTTCCATTGCTATTTAATAAATTAAATTTAGCTTATACTTAGAAGTTTTACTAACTCAGTAGAGCATGAAGTTAGTGTTGCCTCTCTGTATTGAATTTATAAGTATCTTAGAAAGTTTAAGATTTATAAGAAACCATAGGTTATATTTGGATTGAGTTTTTGAAGTATTTTTATTTTGTTTTGAAATGAAGTTATGTTTGGATAAAAAAAAATTTTATTGGGAATTAAAAGTTTAATGATATATTTTGGATTTCACATAAAATATGTTTTGAAATATGTTTTTATGGAGAATTAAAAAATTGATTTTAATAATTGGTCCAAATATAGCTCATGTTTTTCATGATATCATACTTAAGTATGATTCCCTAAAATATGATCATAGGTATTAAAAATCAATCTATCCACTTTTATTCCCTTGGACACTTCTTCAAAGCCAACTTTGAAATGTATGGAAGTATTTTTACTTCCATTCATTATTTGCCTTGTGATGCAAACATTCTTGCTCACAATTTAGCTAGTGATGCTTAGATAAAGAAAACTTTTGTATGGCTTGAACTTTTATGTTTACAAGAACTAAAATTAATGAAATAATTGTTTCCTTAATTTTTTTTAAGCATAGTATTAAATTAAGAATAATTTTATTTAGTCATTAGAGTACCAAATAAAATCTTTCCTCTCTAGACTAGTGCCAAAAAGTGCACGAGGCTTGTGCAATCGCATCTTGTAAAGGCAAAATTTGCCAACCCAACCATCTTACTTCAAGAATTAGGGTACAACATATTCCCTAAATGTCCAAAATTCTTACTATAACTTTTTATCTCTTTTCAAAAGACGAGTAAATATTATCTATCTTTTAGGGATAAGTATTGCATTATTACAAATAATATCAAATGAATAAATATAATATAATCAATTTAAAAAAAATTTATTAAACAACTAAAAATGGACTCAAAAGAAAAAAAACAAATAAAAATAAAATTTTATTTACCTTGACAAGTCATTATTATTACACATGTAGATTGTAGAGGGAATATTAACGTTATAAAATAGAAAAAGGAAGAAGTTTCCAACCGCATACTTGCGGACCAAATCAAAACCCCAATCCAAACCCTATAAATAGCAAACCACAAGCTCTGTATCTCTAGCCAGCTGCCATAACGAGAAGAACACAGAAAAGGCAAATCCCAGAAACACCGGGCCTATAAAGTTCAACTCTTTCAGGTCAGTTCAATGTTGGGCAGCCATCAATTCCATCAATACTCCGTTTCCTCTTCGATTTCTTGCTTGTATGCATTAGATTTCGGCAGCCGCCTGATCCCTTTTCCGTTCTTGCCTATAAGATTGAAAGAAACTTGTATGTGTTTGGGTTGCTCTTTTCTTTAATGAAACCATTTTTTTTAAAAGGTTTCTGAGGACCCTTTTTGATATTTCTTTTTATTATAAATCTTTAATTTTGTCTAACGCTAAGTTTTCAGGTGAATATACTTGATTGAGGGTTTGTATCTGGAAAGGAATTTTTCTGATTTCTGTTCCTTTTTACGGCAATGTTTGATAGGTTTAGTATTGCTTCCCTGGTGCTGATTAAAATTACAGTGAGAAACGCATGCTCATGTGGTTTTGCCTTCAAGTTATTATTTTTAGCAGTAAATGGCTATTTATAATACTTTCATGGCCTTGTTGCCCAGTCTTTTCTTTGGAATTTACTGAAGGTCATGCTGTTGTAATTAATCACAGGTTAATTTGCAAAAGGGTTTCCTAAGTAGATAATTCCCAAATAGTGCTAGGAAGTTTTTTTGGGAAAAGCTTAGCTTTTAAAGGATATATGGCTTTGTGATGGTGACAATGATAATTTTTTGTTTTATGTTTTTTTTGGGGAGGGGGGGTGGAGGGTGGGGGGCTTTTGTTAGTTAGTGCTTTCCTGGGTTTTACATAGTGGGGAAAGCATTAAGCAAGTATCATTATTTTTATTCTGCATAATAGTCTTCTGTCTGGATAAATTTTTACACTCCTTTTGACCCCAAGTAGGTTGGAGAGATGCCAGGGCTGTCCTGCAATGCTTGCAATAAGGAATTTCAAGATGATATTGAGCAGAAGCTCCATTACAAATCTGAATGGCATCGTTACAATCTGAAGCGCAAGGTATCCTTATCATCAATTCTCCCTCCCTCTGCCCCGCTCCAGCTTTCTTTTGAAAATACTATTGCATGTGATCTTAACAAATGGGTGATGGCTGGTATTGTTTTTGGTTGTGATTGCATTTGGTGGTTCTCTTGATTTTTGCATTCTTTATTTGTTGAGAGCTAATTATCAATCCATTGGATAAGTTTGTGGTTCAGATGATGGTAAGGAGTACATCTTTCTGCAGAACTTATTAGTTAATGCTCGAGCTCTTTTCCTTAGCTCTATGTTTTTGAAAAGTTCACAGAAACTATGGACGAACTCTATTTTTTAGTTTATATATGTTTCTTTCTGTCTTGCAAAGTAAATTGTCACACATTGAGTTGCAAATAATACTTATGGGAGGAAAGTTTGCAAATAACTTGGAATTTTATAATGTTGCATACAAAGAACTGAGTTATTTATTTTTAAAGATAATTTAGCCGATTATATAGCTCAGATTTTTCATTATGAGCTTGGGCTTTAGACTGGAAGTGTTAGCTAGTTTTATTTTGGTTAAGTGGATGGTAATTAAGTTGTTGTCAAACAGGACCTGTTCTGAGAGAACTTGGTGGAGCTTGTTATGAGCCATTTAATTGTTCTCCTATGTGCACGAACTTTTAGCTGGTATGTGCCATAGATGTAATGATGGTTTGTGACCGTTTTTAGTGAGCACAGCAAAAATTCTTGTTCTTTTGCATTCATTAGAAGGTTTCTTTTAGGTTGAACCTTTTCCACATGATTCAACAAGTTAATATGGAAAAATTGTTTACAAATTCTATTTGTTTTAGGTTGCTGGAGTTCCTGGGATTACTGAAGCTCTTTTTCTAGCAAGGCAGTCTGCACTTGCAGAGGAGGAAAAAAAGTTGGATGAAACTCCAATGCTCTACAGTTGTCGTCTTTGTGGCAAGGGGTACAGAAGTTCCAAAGCACATGCTCAGCACCTAACTTCAAAGAGCCACTTGCTACGAGCTTCACAAGCAGTGAGCAATAAGGACGGTGAGAGTACCATAATAAAGCCCCTCCCACAGCGAGTTGTGAATAAACCTTCTCAGGAAAATGAACCAGAGGCCGAAGAAAGTGAAGGGAGTGAATGGGAGGAGGTTGATCCTGAGGAAGACTTGGTTGATGAGGCTACTGATTCTTTGACTCAATTGAAGGTGAATGAACATACTCCTTTGGAGGAGGATGAGTCTGAAAATGATGAATATAATGAGGAATTAAATTCATCTTGTTGCTTCATGTGTGATTTAGAGCATGATACAATTGAGAGTTGCATGGTTCACATGCACAAGCGACATGGCTTTTTCATACCAGATGTCGAGTATCTGAAGGATCCAAAAGGCTTTCTCACTTACCTTGGACTGAAGGTAGCGTCTGTCCCCTTTTCTGTGTTTCTAAGTCGTCAGAATTGTATGTTGTAATCATGTTGGATTCCACTTCAATATATTATAATTTACTGATACTAATTACTTATAATTCTTCAGGTCAGAAGGGACTTTATGTGTCTCTACTGCAATGAAAGATGCCACTCTTTTAGCAGTTTGGAAGCTGTTAGGAAGCATATGGATGCAAAAAGCCATTGCAAGGTTCGTTACGGTGATGGTGGGGATGACGAGGAAGCAGAACTAGAAGATTTCTATGATTACAGCAGCAGGTTTGTGTTAACTTTTGGTTCCTTATATGTTGCTTTTGTTTTTGCTCCTCATCCAATTTTTCATTATTTTCCCCAAATTCAAAGTAACATGACTTACATGCAGCATATTTTTGTTTCACAATGTACTCTTTCTGAGACTTTTCCACTTGCTCTATAGTTATGTAGATAGCCAGGGAAAAGAGCTAGTTACGGCAGATGGCTTGCAAAATAGTGTTGAATTGGCAAACGGTGGATGTGAGCTCATAATAACCAGGAGAAAAGAGAAGGGAGTTTCTACTAGAATACTTGGATCAAGGGAATTTCTGCGGTATTACCGCCAAAAACCACGGCCTACACCTGCTAATAATCTTGCCATTACTGCTGCATTGGCTGCAAGGTTTGAATCCATAACCTTCCATATCTTCTCTCTCTCTCTTGTGCTACAATCTTGAAGAGGCATTATCTCGATATGTTTTTCTTCATTTGGTTCTTTATTCCATTATCTTCTGTCTCCAACTCCTTTTGTGGGTTGTGGGCAGGCAGTAAAACAAAAATTGGAAATAAAAGAAATAGAATGAAGTGTGTTTGCCAAAAGCATTGGAAATTGCAAATGGGGAAAAAAGTGCTAATTGTAGCTAGAATTGTTTTCTTCTCAGGTATAGGAGCATGGGTCTTGCAACTGTGCAGACCAAAAAGGATCTGGTGAGGCTGAAAGTGTTGAAGACCATGAGTAAAACTGGAGTGGAGGCCATGCGCACCAAGATTGGCATGAAGAGTAATGTCATCCGCAACCTCCCCAAGAACGTACCATATTAGTTGTTTTCTGATATCTCTGTGGTGCTGACATTGCCTGGTGTACACAGTATGATTTTGTTTACAATATAGCTTATGTTCAGGCAAATAACATTTCTACCTTCTAGCGTTATTAGCAAATATGAATTTGTTGCACTGATATTTATCCAAGTCCTATTTGTTTTCTGCTAGCCCGCGTTCTCAATATTTCAAATTTTTCTTCTCTTTTGTGTTGGTGGTGATTCTTTTCTCTTTCTGGAGCAGCAAGTAATCACAATTACGACTAGAAAAGCACCTAGGGAGAAAGATGGTTACTCCACAGGTCTTTAAAAGCAAGGATTCTGATAGAAGCAGATGCAGTTTTATACTACTAGAAGAGGGGGAAAAAAAAAGACAAAAAAAACAAGTCCTATTCCACCTTGTACATCATCATGCACACAAGCTTAGGCACCAAGGACAAAACAAGTCAATGGGTTGGAAGAGCACCATCAGGAAGAAGGGTTCTTCCTGATGGATTCCGCCTCGTTATTGACCATATGAATAAAACAAAAAGTAAATATGGTTCAAAAGAAAAAATTTACACAAGATACAATTAATTTTCTTGGAAAAATGCTTTGTTCCATCGCTATTGACCATCTAAACAAAGCATATGGAAAAATACATATTTTACATCTGTCAGCATCATTTGCAAGATATTTGTCCTTGTAAGAACAAATGCTATGGAACAAGGAAACACATACCTGCACAAAATTGTGGAAGCCTCTTAATAATATATATTTTCTCTGGGACACAACTATACCCTTTTAGACACGAGAAAATTTATACATTCACTATAAACCTTTGATCTCTATAGTAATGTACAACAACAATATCCTTATGAGGAGAGGAAACAGGTGAAAAACACACCTCTTAACCCTGCACTGCCAAAGATTGCAAGTGTTCAATGAATACTTGAAGGCATACATCATCAGTGAATATAATATCTGAACCCCCCGTATATGTCGAGTCCTGTGTAAGAGATGGATTCAACTTGGCAAGAAGAAACCTAGCCTGACTGCTGTGCTGGTCACATTTTATAAACTTGGGCACTGGAATCCGTTCAGACATCAATTGCTGTGCATCAAGCTCTGGGGCTTCCAGCAGCTTTCTAAAACTTTCATGGTTGGGATCCCTGTCATAACCAAGCTTCCTCCATTGTGCAATCTTGGAACCATAGTGAATAACCACATAAAAATAGGAATCAAAAAGTAAAATCACATCTGGTAAGACAGAACAAACATCTAGAAGAACTGGGATTGGAGGGCCATCAAATGAATATTGGAAAAGGGTAGGTTGGATCATTATCAGAGAGCCCACCACCCCCTCACAGTTTAACATAAGCCGAAAGAATGCAGTCTCATCTGGACTGCAATTAAAGACATCTATGAACTGAGACCTCCTTAAATAATACATAAATTGTGGATAAAGGGAGAAATTGGATGAAAGCCGAAAGGAAGATGGGTCTTCTTGTATATAATCCCCATACTTTGAAGAAAAACGTATCAGCGTCTTATCCAGCCATTTAATGACATCTTGTGTAAACCTGCTTTCTGCTTTTTCAATGGCAAGTCGGGCCATCACTGCAGCTGCAGCTTCCTGATCAAAGCCAGCAGCAACTTCTGGTGAATGGTTCCCAACCCACCTTCTAGCAGCCGTAGTCACTCTCTTATGGATTTCCATGTTTCCATATCTGTACTGAGTTATAAATTGTACGAAGAATGCAGAGCTAGGCTGAACCTTTTGTTCATTGCTCACTTCAAAGAAGAAAGCAATACAAGTTTTGTTGGTCAGCGTACCTAACTTCCACATATATGTACCACCTTGCCCAATCTCATTGCTACTGACTGAACTGTTCTTTCTCTGCAAAGAAATGCAGGGACCTAGAGCTCCACATATTTTGACATCTTTTGTGGTGACTAGCTCTATAGTTGCATCAAAACACATTTTCAGATTCCCTTTGTCATCATTGATGAACAAGTGATGTAAACATTTTCTGAATTGGTTTGAGTCAAAAAACTCCCCTAACATCATGAACCCACCTGAGCTTTCAACAGGTACTCTTAGCTCTGCTGCTCCAACTTGATCTAATGAACAAGCAAAAAGATCTAGGATGATGGAAGAATCAGATAGTCTTTGAGATATTTTCTTGTAGAATTCACAGGACCTTCTGAAATGAGCAGCACAACCACTACTGAGGTCTCTATGGGTTCTGATGGCATTACTATAGTCAGTATTTACAATCATTCCTGGGCCAATAGTTGCAGGACCAGATGTGAAGACCATAATACGAGATCCCATTTTGATTGAGAACCCTTCTAATAGTCCTAAAGCAACTGATATTGCTACTCCTGTTGATCGCAATGGGCGATGGCCAGGGATGGCCTGTGTTGAAGTATGTAGATCTTCAATTGCTGTTGTAATGCTGAACTCATATTCAGAGACAGGTACTAGGAACCCCTGTTTTTGAACTGTTGATGTCTTCCCATGTTGAGGCTTCATGGAATAAATTCCCAGTAGTTCTTTGACCTAGCAACACAGAAGATTATGTATCCTAGTTCAGTAATCAATTACACTCTTATGAGAGATGAGTTTAATAAGTGATGCTTAAGGCACTGAACCCAACTACTGATGGGAGATATTTTGACAAATATTCGATGCAAGTTTGATTTGAATTCTCTAAATCTTAGACATTAAAATTAAATATTAAGTCAATAAATCAGTAAGTGACAGGTAGCTTCCAATTTACAACAGAAAGGATAAAGAACATAGCTTCCAATTTGTATCTGTTTCATAAGACTAACTACCATGCTTTCTCTTTCACCCCCCCCCCCCCTCTCTTTATATTCATGAAATAGGTCCAGTGGATAGGTAATGATATCATCAAGTTTGATAATAGACAAGATGACTAAGAAGCCTCTATATGTGTATCATGTGAATCTAAATTCTGTAGGCATCAAATTAAAGATATCAAAAAAGGAAAAGGCTTAACAAGCACAGATGGTGAAAAGGGTGAATTATCGATCCATTAACGGAAGAAATAACACTTTTGAAAAGAACATAATTAAAAAAAAGACATGATCTTTGAACATTAATTGACTTAACCGTAGCATAATACATCTCAAATTCATGCAGTGATCTAGACCAACCAGATGCATGAGCATGAGAAGGAAATTAACAAGGAATTATTAAAAACACAGAATTGTTCTTTGTGGAATAGCTTATTCAAAGTTGTCATGCATCAGATAGGATACCACTACATCCTTCTGCTGATTCATGAAGAACTTTTCACCCTTTAAATCTTCTATCTTAATTTTTTTGCTCCTATTAGTTGATACAACCCCACTGAATATATTTGAAGATAAATAGTTAAGCATGTTATTAACATGTGCACAATTATATATGTCACTTTGGTACATTAAACCAGATTTACAAAATGTAATCAGAAACAGGAAGTAGAGAAATAGAAAGCAGCCTTTCTTACGAGATTCATTCAGTTAGAAAGGAAAAAAGGCAAATATAACACAATGGATTATAATTTTGTCATATGGAATCAAACTTATATATCCATCACCAAGCAAAGATATATTCATCAAACAGGAAACAGCCCAGTAAAATAAACCTTGGCAAATTTGTAGCCTGGGAAAAATCACATTGACTTCTTTAGATTAGGCAATCATGTAATTGTACAACATTTAAACGTCCATATGCACGTCTTTTCTCATTCCAAGTTCCGCATTTACAATCACTTTGTCCTCCTAAACTGCTTTGTTACTCAAACATTTTACATTGCCTTCACAAGACAATACAAGAGATAAATGCATAAATTCCTTGCAAAGCATGTCCTATAGTAATATGATAAAGTGATCAGCCTGAAAATATTACCTGCTCAAGTGATGCGTTGCGTTCGCCATGAAAAAGCACTACCCTCAAACAATCGGTGAACCCGAGATCATAAACCCTCACCATAGAATCAAAAACAACCAACCCCACTAAAGCATTCTCAGGCAACCTTGCGATCGCATGCAACAGCTCACTCTTCACCACCCTAAGCTCCTCCTCAGCAGTACAGGCATCCACCACGAACACAAATGCAGGGCCTGGTCCAAATCCCATCCCCGCCCTGTCTAATCCAAGCAAGGATGAACTGGAGCTAGAAAACGACCCTACTCTCGAAATAGAATTCGACCTCGACACAGCCGCGGCATTCCCAAAACCCTGGCTTGGATTAAACCCAGAGTTTTGCGGCAAATTCAACCCTTTTTTCCCTAATTGATATTCCACCGTGCTATAAGTAGGAAAAAGCTCAGCAGGGATATTATTTTCATTGATTCCAATATAAGATTTTGGGAAAGGATTCTTGCGGTAACAAAATGGACAAATCCAAATTCTTGACTGATAATCAACACGAGCATAAGGATTCAAAGCAGCATTACATTGTGAGCAAATAAGAGGATCATAGGAAAGTACAGGTAACTCATTGAATTGCATCAAAGGAGTACACATAATAGAAAGAGGAATCACAAGGGCTGCAGCTTCGGATTTGGATGCTGGCCATGAATTCCAAGACCACCTAAGGCCTTCAATTGCTTCCAGTTCCACAAAATCCATGGAAACCCACCAAGAAAACGAAGGGCAAATTGAGAAAAAAATTTCTTTTGTTTTTTTTAGTGAATTTCACATCATTTGCTTGGCGGGTTGGCAGAATGATGAAAAAAGAGGGAACCTTGAGTGGGATTTCAGGGGGAAGAAGAGAAGAGGGCTCCAGTGGGATTGGATTTGAGGGATTCTTCCACTAGGCAAGAAGGAAACAGGAGACGAGGAATAAAGAAATAAAGGTGGCAGTGCTTTGAGAGGACTGGCATTTGATCACGTGATAATCACGTGACATGTGAAAAATTAATTCAATTTAATTTTGATTTGATTTTGAAAATTTAAAATTAATTCAATTTAATTTCCAAATTTGGAATTTGACATAATATAAGCCAATGAAAACCATAAGGATAGCTAGTAATTAATTTAACTCTTACTTTTTTTTGCCTCTTTAATTTATTATATATAATTTATATAGCATCTATGAAATGAGAAAATATTGTTATTATCTAAATAATGGTGACAGACAGAAAATTATTTTTTTTATAGTATTATCATAAAATGTAAACTTTTATAAGTCTTGTTTGCATCGAGAGAGAGACTCTTTCTTTCTTGTACTATGAACACACGTAGACTTCCAATTGCCACACTTCTTAGCATGAGATTAATGAAAATTACTTGCATATTTTTCCCTGATTAACAGTGAAAGAGAGGAAATGAACTGGCCGACTTTCTTCTCCAATGATGGATAGAAATGTCCATTTTGAGTTATAAATCTGGAGTGTTATTTTTAGAAGGAACTGTTGAATCATATAGTTGTGTTTTCAGATGGTAACAAATAATTTGATTTAAAAAATAAAATGAAATTTGTTGGGTTGCAATTTTGTCAATGAAGGGGCGTTTGCCCTGTGGAGATGAGCAGTATTTTATTTTTCAGCAATTATGGCAGCTGAAAGCTTTGAATAGGCACCCCATTTTCCACTATAAATTGGCATCTCCTGTATCTTTATACATCGAGAAACACATAAGTAATAAGTTTGTTTGAGAAGCCTTTAGCTACTATTAGAAATTGAGAAGTGTTTCATCTTTTGTAATTTCTTTTGAACATTTGAATTTTGTAGTGTTTAAACTTTGTTTAAGTGAGGTGCTTGAACGAAAATTAAAGAAATGGTATTTGGGAATTTGGAAAGTGAGATTGATTTATTTGTATTTGACATTTGTTCACCTAGTAAAAATTTGTGATATCCCTATACATAGTTACTTTGTTGAATCAGGTAAATCTTTTGTGTCTCTTTCTTTATGTTATTTTATTTGTTATTATCTCTTAATTTTCATTTGGGCATGTTCCAGCACGATAGGAACATTTCCACATATAACCTTGTTAAGATGCTAGAGGTCTATCAGAGCAAAGCTGAGTGTTTCTCCATAACATTTAGCAACCTTGTAATTGTATGCTAAATGGTTCTAAAACATGGCAATATCCAGAGCCTTGGAATATTTTCCATGCTATGATTATTGAGTATCTTGGCCATTAAACACTAAACTAGATTTCCATTTTCTAAGAGCATGGAATAATTTTCTAGTTTGCAGATGAGAAGTGAGAATCCACTAGTTTCTATATCACACATACTGAGTGATTTACATTCTATGAAAAACTACACCAACCAATAGCATGAGGAAAATAAAATATGTAGTTCACATACTAATGTTCAGATTGCTACTTCTTGGTTGTAAAAGGCATAGCTCAATTTATATTGGTCCAATGCAAGCTAGATTGAACTACTGGAGATCATGTTGTAGGTTTTCTGTAGGTATATAAGCTTCATAGTCATGCCTCTCAGGCATCACCCATTCTCCTATATGATCTTGAATAAGTCCTCTGTTCTTTGCTTGCCACCAATTTGGTGGGATTAGGAAATGATCCTTCAAGATGTCTACTGCTTTGTTCACCAGAGCAATGTCTCTCCCACTGTGGAGCCAAAATCTTGAACCTTTGCCATGATACCTGTTTAATCACAAACAACAGTTTTTGGCATGTTTAAGTTTCCAAATTTAAAGTAATATCAAGTATTTGTTGTATAAATGCTGCTACAATTAAAAACTAACTCATTGCTACTCCAATATGCCTTTTCAAGTTCAAATGAGACAGTCTGATGGTGTCATTTCAAAGTTTTCTTGAAGAGATTTTGATCAGAACATGCATTTCTATATGGCTTTTGAAACTATATCTTGTTTTACCTGGATGGATAATGAAATTCAAGAATCATCTCACTGTTGCATATAATTAGTACTGTTGAAGCATTGAGTATGCAACGGATTAGCCCCTTCTGGAAAGGAATTCTAAAGAGCTAAGAAGAACTACTAACCCATCAAGCAAATGAAGAAGAACCTCCAAATTGTGGATGTAAGCTAGGTTGTTTGTCTTTTTCAAGAAGGGTGAGTTCTTTTGATCCAAAGCCAGCTCTTTACCAACATGAAAGTAGCACCAGGGTGACAATCCTCCAAACTCCAGCAACATTTTAGGCACGTTTTCGTTGAAAATGGTACCAGGCACCTGTGTCACTTTATCATTGATATTGAAAATTCTTAGTACCTTCACCCCTGATGCTTCCAATTTCTCCTTGAATCGAGCATTTCCAACTCGTGGACCTGAGAATGAGAACACGGTTACTGGAATGACTCCCCCGTCTTCTGTTACATCTAGTCCAATTTCTGCAATATCATAAGCATTCAATATTGCTAAAGCGCTGCCAAGACTATGCCCAGTGATTGTAATGCTTAAGTCCTCATGTGCAAACAGCCCCTTCAACCTCCTCACTTCTGCTAAAACTTGTTCCCTAGCTGAGTATTTGCAAAATTTGCAGTTCGTGTTTCTGCTAGTGTATATATTCAAGAATCCTCTCTCAACTTTTATTGTTTGATCTCTAGTTGAAACTCCATGATATGGAAATAGATTTTGAAAATCCATTAGCCCTGAAATTTGCTCCACATTTGGCACTGTCCCCCTCCAAACAATAGTTATATCTCGACGTCCTAGATACGATGAATATTCATCGTTAGACACTGCAACATAACCAATCCAATTTGCTGAAGAACTCCAAGAATCTGGTCTAAGAGATTTTCTGAAAAAATTCTGGAGTTTGACATTGTAGTTTGAGAAAAAGTAGCTGGTAACTACATATCCACAATGCTTGTGGCCAAGACTCTCAAAAAACTTATTTGGCCTAATTTTACAGCTTCCACAGTACTTAGAATATGGATCATCATCAAATGCATCATAACATGCTTGTGCCATGTCTCCATATCTTATCAATTCAACCTGCAGGATTGGATCAATGGGATCAAGCAAGCCTGCCCAATCATTTTCACCATGAATCTCTCTCCAAACTTCTGCTAATTTTCTTTCCTTATCTACTGAAATTCTTCCTCCATAATGTCCTTTGCTTGTGTTCTTCTCAAGTTCAGAAAATATAAAGGATGAGTCATTTTTTGGAACCACTTTGGTCTTAAAAAGGACTCTTTTTAAGCGCTCTTTATTTCCAACCCCAGTAAGAAAGTGATCACTCTGAGACCAGCTAGTTAGCGGAAATGGGAGGATTCTGAGCTGCCCTTTGAAGGAAAATGTTATCATGTCAAGAGGTATGGGCATTGAGATACAGTTGGAAATTTAATTTCAGGTCTTAGAGGAGACCATTTATGATGTCAAGATGTAAACCTTGGCCTGCAATGGCTTGTTATGCAGCTTTTAACATGTCACGTATTACCAACCCTTTTTTTCCCCTCACCAAACAAAATAAGTTATTAATTCAACCACTATTATTAGTCTACAATTTTATGAAAAATCTTTTAATATCTTCTATGTCATGCCCAAACTTGTGGATCTAATATGCAATTATGGGCATATCAGCGTTTAGGAATCATTTTAATTATGTCGAAATAGATATTTCAAGTTTAAAAATAAATATTTTGATATATTTTATATATCATTCTTTATTCTCATGTAGATTAGAATGCATTACATACTCTACTTGTTAATTGGCTTTACTAATCATTGTACATGACTTGTCAAAATTAGAGATCATTAATCGTGATTTAGTAAAAGATGATAAAATAATTGCTGACATTACTTTTCTTGTTGAACATTTTTGTTGATTTTTGTATAATTTGGTGAACTGTCGGTTTTCAGAAAGGTTGAATAGCAATGATTAATGAACTCCAAAGCTTTACAACGGATGAGTAACCTGGATTGGGCCCAAAGGGATAATGGATTATATTAAAAGTAAGCAACATTAGCATTTGGCCCGTGGGCCATTAGTTATTTAGCAAAACAACAAAAGTTCTATCGTGTACTTTGTGCTTCATTGGGCCTTGTTGAATTTGATTGCTTTCCCATCATGTGCCAAACATTTTTTCTCCAATTGAAAACAAATTTTAAAGATAAATAATTTATTTAGATTAAATTTTATAATTTCGTATTTGAATATTTGATATGAATTAAAATGGGAGTTGTATAATTGAAAAGATTGTGAAATAAATGAATTATTTGAGAGTGTAACTTTAATTAAGAAGTATTAAAAAATATATAGTTAATGTGGATAGGTAAAACACACATGTGAAGTTCCAAAAAGATTCAGGATTTGAATTGAGTGAAAATTTTGGAGTAATAAATAAATTAATTTGTTTTTGTAATAATGAAAAAAAAAATCTTGAAATTTAATCTTGTTTGTTTTGCATAGGAGATTGGAAAAGCAGGGCAAGGACAATAGTACGTTTGCTTCTCTTCATTAATAAAAAAAAATTTTAAAAAAGGAAAGAAAACATGCTCCCTCCTTGCACATTTGACTTATACAATAATTAAGGAAATCTTTTTTACCTTAAGTATGTTTCTATAATATCATTGCCATTAATGTAGTCAATGATGGAATCACATGGATTTGTGTGATTTAAATCTTTTTAATTAAGAAAGTTTTTTGTAAATGTTTAGATAAAAATGTTTGTTTTTTAGAAAAAAAAATATTTATTTTAAGAAAATGGATATTCAATTTTTAGAACAATATGAAAATTTGTGTATTCAATTTTGGAAGGAATAAGTATAAAAATTATGTTTACTTCTATGTTGTTTAATATTCTCTTTATCTGAAATTTAATATTCATATTTTAATTTTAATTTGTCTAAAATTGAATGTTCATTTTTTAAAAAAATAAACGTATTTTTTATCCAAAATTTCATTAATAATTTAAAGGATTTCTATCTCACTAACTCATGAGTCACATTTTTCATCGCATTAATTTAAGTATTTACATATCACTAAATCATGGGTCATACAATCATTTATATTAATATTAAAAATATTTTAATAACTTAATTAAAGTCAAAAAAATTTCTTAATTTTTAACTAAAGTCAAAAGTATACTAATTTCACATGGAACCGAGTATTAACTAAAAAGGAAAGAAAAATTAGCCTTTTTTTTTTATCAGTCGTATTGCAACTCTGAGATTTTCTCACTTATATGTGTTCCAATTTTATTGAAATGATAAAATGAATGTGTGCGTGTGTGTGTATAGCATGAATTCTCTGTTAAACGTTTTTTTTTTTTTTGGGTAGAAAAACTTTTGTTGTTTTTCACAAGTAAAAAAGGATAGAGGAAACGTAATAAGGAGATCATCATGGGATTGATTGAGGAGTATTCGTGGATCTACCAAAAGACTACGTGTGGCGTTTTGTGGCATTCACATGAAAGAAAGGAAACAAATTAGTACGAAATAAGATATTGAAGTCTCACATCAACGAACGATAAATTTATAAATATTTACCTTTTCCTTTTTTCACATAATGAAGAAAATTTTGGTATGAGAATTCTCTTTTATGGAAAAAAAAAACAAATTAAATAAACAGGAAAACACGAGAAAGATTAATGATGAAAGTTTCGTATTTTTTCATAACTTTTGTTTTTGTTATGACATTGAATAGAGCGATAGGGGTTTCGTTTTTGAGAAATTTGATTTTGATTAATTAGACTTTCCTCTTTTATTGTTGTTCTTGCGGTTTCGATTCCTTAGTTGTTGTTATTGTGTTTTGAAAAATTGAAGTTTGTTGCGACCATGTAAAGAAAGGGTAAGGAAGAAGAAAATGGAAGGAGTTAGAATTCCTGCCTCCATCACTAATTCTTAGAGGTTATTCTAGAGTGTACAATTGATAAATTAATGTATTGTGCAATATATAACTTATGAATCATACGAAATAATAAGTTACATTATGTGCCTACAGATGTCTAAACTACATCTTAAGTCGAAGATAAAGAATTATTTATGTATATATCAACTTGACCAGCTCCTCCTTCGGTGCTTTGTATATATCATCTTTGTTCTACGTACTCTGTAAAAGATTCGACTGATTTTATTCCCTTGATTTTTCTCATATATTGAATGGATGGAACATGCTAATGTAAAATTTTTGTGAAATAGAAACATAGAAGGTTATACATATAGGTTAAAAACTCGCAATAACTAATAAAATAAATGTATTATAATCTTCATGCCAATTTCTTCTTCAAATAATATTGGTACGAAAGACTTGTCATTATCCTCTTTCATGAATGACAATTTGAGTAACACTCCATGTGTTGTGTATCACCCAATTAAGATCAAATCTACAAATATTACTTGGCTAATGCACCATTTTTATTTTATTTTATTTTATTTTTGCTAAATACTTAGCTAATGCACTTGGAAGACCAGTTATCTTGTGCCAACAACATCAAGACATCATCAACTTGGCAACAAAAAATTTATATACAGATTCCCAGTCTTTTTTTTTTTTTTTTTCTTTTGGGAAAACTTGATCCCCAATCTCTGATCCAAGAAAAGTTCTTTGTCTCTGAGCACATGGGGAGAGAGAATTCACCTTCTGAAGGAGTTTGAAGTTCAAAATATAAAACTTCTGACCCATCACAGAAAATGTACTCTGATCAGTCTCTGATACATCAACTGGCAATTAAAGTATGCAGCAGTGAAGACCGCCATGGAAATTCCTTCCATTCTCTTCTTGAAATAGAAAGTTCAAAAAAAAAAAAAGATTCCAAGTTAACATTATTTGACCTAAATTTAATACTGATATATATGAATTATTGCACCACCAATGAAAGAATTCATTATCAACCCTATACAGAAACATTTTCAAGTATGGAACATGCATCTGCTGCTAACAACCATTACTACCCATAGAATTCCATGCCATTGATTGAAGATCTATCCTATGTTACCGAGCCAAAACATCCAAGTGCAATGACTCTTCTTCATTGACGGTTCGATTTTAAATGCTTTACATGAATAATTCATCTTATATAACCTATAGGAAAATTGGATAAAAAGTTTATGACTATTCTATGTACCGTATGACAGTAAAACGGTGCTTTATTCAGATGATTTATTCATTTAAAACATTTTTTTTAAAAAAATAAAAATACTTATTTGCGAGATTGATAAAAAAAATTCTCTTGCACTTTTGTGTAGCCAAAAAAAACGAAAAATTGAGATTGGAATTTCGGAAAAAATCTTAGAAGTTTGTTATTATAGGAAGAAAAACGGATAATAAGATTATAAGTAATAAAACCTTTTTTTTTTTTTGAGAAGCAAAATATGATTTTTATTGAACAAAGAAATAGCAGAAGCAGTACAGCAACAGAACACAGCAAAGGCAAAACAGAACAAATCGAGTAAAAAATAAACAACTAGGTCATCTATATTATGAAAATCGAGTAATTGGATGAGATAAAACATTAATTTTAGAATTTAATTTTGATTTTAGTATTTAATCAAATGTTGAATTTATTTATTTTTTTAAAAAAAATCTTTCAACATACCTCTTATATATAATACTTTAGGTTTTTTTTTCAAAAAAAAAAAATCTTTCTCATAGCTCACATTTAATTTCCAGCTATACAAACAAACATGTACTTATATAAAATCAATAATTGAAAAAAAAATACAGAAAACTGGTGAAATAAATGGTGATGAAGCGAAATAGCCCATAGGCAGGCACATGGCATGTTCCCTCTATTCGTAGACATTTAATTAATAATCAAAAGAGTATGATACTTAATACACATGGCCTCATTAATATATAAATCCATGAATACAAGATATGAAGAATCTCATAATGGAAAAAAATAAATAAAACAAATAGAAATTAACATTAAAAATATTCTTTTGAAGGAGAAAATTAAACCCCACAACCAACTATATATGTGTCTATGACAGCAAAGACAACAGCAGCAGCATCAACAAACAAACGATTATTAGGCAAATTTAAAGCCATTTAGTAATAAACAAGCCAGACAATACATAAGTTTATTGCTTCTTGTCCATTACAAATGTCCACGGATCTTTAATGTCTATATACTATCAAATTAAAAAGAAAAAAAATAAAATACAGACACATCAAACAACAACAACAATATCCTGCAAATTCATCTATGAAATCTTCCACAAACTCCCAATTTTTTATAGCTATAATATTGGATCTTGCATTGTTTGTTCTGTTGTTCAGCTCCTGTTCTTGCATTTCTCCATGGCTCTTGGGGCTGAAATTTCATGTATAAAAACGTAAAAATTCTTGAACTGAAAAGAAAAGGAAAAACAAAAATCAAGATTTTTGAGAAGTATATTATTTTTTTGTAGTGGTATACATACCAAGACCAATGGCTTCTGATCCCTTCATAATGCGAAGTCTCTTGCATGAATCAACAAACATCCTGTGAAATTAAACATATGCAGTTTCTTAATTAGTACTTTCTATTTCTTGATTAACCATAATATTCCATTCCATACATATATATATATATATATGTGTGTGTGTGTACGTGTCCGCTGGATCTGATGGGAACAAATCAAATACATATATTATAAGATAAGTTTCCACTTCTTTTTTTTATTCTTTATCTTAAATCATCTCATCAAACTTTTCTTTTGAGCTTTTTTTAACAAACGTTTTGGCTAAACTTAACTTGTGTAGTAGTCTAGCTAATTGCATGTACTGCTATATAGGGTTCTTGGAAAAAAAAAAGATGATGAATTTAATATGGACTTACTCCCATGGTACATCTCCCACAAGCATCCAATCTCCATCCTTATCTTCATATGTGGGCACATACTCAGAACTGTTCAAGAGATCCATTAACTTGCTCTCATTCATAAAATCAATCATTCCCTGGGGCCCATAATTACCTGCATCAGAATATCATACATAATACCAAATGGAGTTAGAAAATATAATGTAATGCATGCATTAAAAAAATCAGCAATAAGGTTTGCTTTGGTCTTATGTTTAGTGATTTCAAAGTATCTACTTTTGGATCATCATGCTCTATATTTAATGTCAAAAGACAACCAGGGAATTTGCTGTAAATGATCTTAAAAAACCATTTTTTTGTTTAATGATTGTTATTGTATTATGCGAAACAGTAAATTTGGCAACAAACTTACCCATGGTGAAGGAACTGAACATCTTGGCTAAGGCATCAGCCAGTTCTTGGTAGCTCTTGTACATCTTCAAGTCCACCTTACGAAGATAAGGTGCACCATCCATGGAAACCTTCACAAATGCAGCGCTGCAGTTGCTGCCTGCCTTCTCAGTCTCCTCAGTGTTACTCTTCTGAGCCATGACGTTCTTACGGAATGATCTCACTGGTGGCCAACCTACCACCTGAGCCCTGCAAAATTCAATATATAAAATTTTTTTCTCCATTCAATACAGACACATAAAATTACTAACTGATGTGTAATTTGCACGCCGTAGCATATTGTCACAGACTTCGTGTGGTACTAGCAAACTATCTTCTTGCATGCACTGAAGTTTCTAAGTGAACTTTATGGGCATGAAACGATATATAATTATAGGGGATACGTGGATATGGGATAAAATGAAATTTTTCAAGAATTTTAGAGGCTTACTTCGCTGGAGGCTTTACTGGATCCTTGGAGCAAGTTTCCTTGGAGGAATTTTTCATCTTCTCCTTAAGATCCATAGTAGACTCATTGGATTGAAGATTGAGCTTAAGATCAACAGTCTCAGAAAAACCCCTCTTCCCAGTAATCTTCATGGACTCAGTTAATTCACCACCTCCACCAGGCAGCCCAAGGCATAGCTCGGTTTCTTTAAGATTCAAGCCGTGCTCTGCCCCTAGCATGTTGGTCATTTTTCCAACTTCCATGGAATTTCAGTCAGGCCTCCAAAATAACACTTTCTTTTGCTTTTCAATTCTTCTTCCTTGCCTATATATCTTCTTCTTTACTTCCTTCTTGATTTTCTAGAGAGAGAGAGAGAGAGTAGAGAGCAATAATGTATCAACAAAATAAGGAGGCAATGTGTATAGCTTCATGTGCATATATACCAATGGTTGCATTTCTCTCTATCAGCTACCCACGGATCGAATGTCGACACGTGGAGAGACATGGAGTGTTGATCTTCTGGGATCAAGGGCATGTTACTACTATATTAATTTAAGTGTTTACATTACTAAAAAGCACTAACTTTTGCTTTCGAGGTGAAATTTTTATTATAAATTTATCATGTTCTAATGATTTTTTTTCTTTTTTCTTTTCTTTTCTTCATAAAAAAAATGGAAAGTTATTTAAAATTTGAGAAATAAGTGGGAATGGCATGATTAAGGGAAGCATAGAGAGTGATTTGTGGTCCAAATAGAAGCATATATATATATATATATATATATATATATATCTTTCATGATCATCTTCTCTTCTCTCGTTGCCACACTTGCATTTGATTATTTCCATGAGATCAATTAATTAATCTAAAAATAGAAAAAAAATAAATGAAAATAATTAATTTTACCAAAATTTTATCATATAATGTTACTTAGACTCTTTCCATGTGTTTTCATGTGTCGTTCTATCAACAATCATAGGCCATGAATTCCGGTAAGGTTCCCCTAATTAGTAATGACTTCACTAATGATGAACGATTTTTTTTGGAAATCAAATATAGAGAAGAAAGTCTGATTATTCTGTCCTCATGAACACCATTTAATTAGATTCAGGACCCTCTAGAATCAAAGAGCAATTATAAGATGCAATTCGAGAATATATATTTATTTATAATATATATACATATAATATTATAAATATTATATCTATATATATATATATATATAATACACGTATCTCTATTCTAGGGGAAAAATTAAACGAATCAGAGTTTAACCACTATCATCTTTTAATGTTGAAAGAAAAGACATCCAAGTTGATGATTTTCCAAATAGTAATTTGAATTAAATCTTGATTTCAGTCTAACGTTAAAAATCACAATAGGAGACAATATGAATGCACGTTAAAAACAAGTTTTTTTATTTTTTATTTTTTATGCAAGCGTTAGAAACGAGCCAGTACTTCATTGGTTAGGGATAGATGTACTTTGTACTAAATGAGTTTGATTGATCTATATAGGGTCGTTGAAGTTATTGCGGGGTTCAATTGACATATTTTTATTAAATTGATTCACCTTAAATGATGGAAAAGAGATAATTCCATAGAGTGTCTATATGTAATTAGTATATCTTATGTATTGATCGTGTATTAGGAGGTCTCACGTTATCTATACCCTAATTTAAGTTATACATATTTTACATTTAATGAAATATATCATCTTTACCTTTCATTTGTCAAATCTTCTAATATATCCAAAAAATGAGTGAAACAATTAATCCCTCTATCTTTAAATACAATTATCTATACATAGTTATGTTATTTTTACAATCTTACCCCCCCCCCCATTTAATGTCATCTCTTTTTAAAAAGAGTGAAAACAGTCATAAATGAGTTTTTTTAAAAAAAACTAAAAGCTATTTTTAAGTACTATAATACTATACTTATATTTAATCATTCTTAATATATGTACCAAAAGTAAAAATGATTACTCTCTTTCTCTTATTATAAAATATTAAAAGAAATTACACACAGATTAAAAAGGTATTTTAGTTAATAAAATATTATCATTTATTATATCTTTTTTTCTTATAACTAATTCTCTATTTTTTACGAGATTATTTCTCTCCACATGATATTTACAAGAGGTGTTGGGAATCAAAAAAAAATCTTACTATGAATGATAAATATGAGTAAGGACAACATTGAAAATAATAAATATAATATCAATAAAAAATAGTAAAACATCTAATCTTTAACAAGAAAACATATTATTTTTAGTTATCTTATAAATGACGGAGGCAGTAATATTTAAGGACGGACGAGCCATACTATCAATCACCAACAATTTGCAAAATATCTTTTCCACCCCACAAAATAATACTAGTACATTTTTCACAATGCCGCATCATTAATTTCAGTTGTTCTTCTTTTCAAGTAGACAATTAAGCAACGAATGACATTGGGAAAGGCCAATCAAGTCTGTCCCAATGCATAATGTGAACCGGCAAGACTTGACTTTTGTTACTTTCATATTTTCACTCCATTTTTTCCCATTTCCTCTTTCCTCAACATAAATGGGGTCGGTTACATGTTGGAAGCAACATGTTACCCACAGCCAGCAAGTGGTACATATGATTTATAATCATATATCGATTGGGGTTTCAACTCAAAAAAAGAAAAGAAAAATTTGTCTGTTCTTTTAGATTAATCTTATTGTAATCTTTTCATTTGAAAAGAAAAGGGATTTATTCAAATCTTTGATTTTATATCTTCATTGATCAAGAGTCAAGCTAGCTAGTGTGTAGAGCAGCAATCTATTAATATTGGATTAGTTCAATTCAAAGAGGTTGTGGGACATGAAACTATGATTTATAGAATATTGCAAAACGAATTATGCATATAATGTTTAATTAGGGTACAAGGGATTCTTCTTGGAAGCTCCCTTCAAGCAAATTATGCATATGCACACATGAAAGAATGATTAATGCATCGAGGTATTGATATCTTTAAATAAGAACGAGCAGCTATGGATAGCTATAGCTATAGCTATAGCTTTGTGGAAAATCTCTCTCATACATGATTTCATGCATGAGAGACTAGCTGTACCAAAATTTTCATGAGACAAGCATTATGATTTTATTTATGCCTCCCTAAAAATATGGCTGATTAAATTATATAGAAGAAAGAAAAGAAGAAGAATTTGAGAATGAATTTAAAGAAAAGTAAGGGAAAAAAAGGGGTTAAAATACTAATATTTTTATGTGGAAGTCAAATCTTGATTTCTGAATCCCTTGCGTTATAGAAGCTATGTCTACTACTGCTATATATATTGTTTGTGTTCATGAAAACAACATACAGGCATGGTACTTTTTCTTGTCTAGAAACTGTACATTATAAGGTATTTATAGACAAGATTTCCAGAAAAACAGGAAAGTAATGTGCATATAATGGCTTATTTTCACATGAATAGATCGATATAGTTAGCTAGGCTTGACTTCCTAAAAAGTGAGCTTATCAAAAATAAAATAAAAGACTTACCTAAAAAGTGAATGAAAACTAAGTGATTGACGAAATATTATTTCACTAATATTGCTACTTTTTCTTTCTATGATTGTTACTCGTGCATACATTTTTGGCAGTGACTCATAAATAGTATGCACCTAACTTGGAAAGATGTTAGGGTTGGTCCATATATAAGTCTATTATCGAAATATTAAAAGTAACAAAATAAAGGGGGGAAACAATTAATCAAAAAAATGTTGTTGCTTCCTAATGGTGTGAGTTTGCATGTGTGCATTGCCTGAAAAAGCTGGAAAACATCTTCCGAACAATGTGAAATCAGTAGAGCATGTTGTGTCAATATTTCCCCTGCAGGACACATGAACATCAATCAATTGTATTTACCAAAATCATTCATTCATTCATTCATTCTAAAGCTTTTTGAGGCCATGGTTGAGACTTTGAGGCAGGTCACATCTTCAAGAGAGGGAAACATCCCTAACCCTAGCTGTGCTCTTGCCTAGTCAACATCCTCCCCCCAACCCCAGTCTGCCTTGTTTCTTTCTAACCTACCTATATATACAAATCATATATATGCATCTATTCATATATATATATATATATATATATAATATTCAAGCCCCTTGAGATCTTAACCTTTTTTTCATCCACATTTTATGAAAATTTGTCCAAAAGCTTCCTAAAAGATAAACACTATTTTCATCTTTTAGACTTTGGTTGAGTCTAAATCACATAAGAATACACGAGACTGTTTTTTGCTTTACATATTGAAAACATATATCTTCTCTTATCTTGGAGTGAAGAAAGTGACTTCCCACTCCCCACACTAGAGATAAATAATTAAACTTTTGGAGTTTTACTACTTTTATACTGACATAAATTTAGATCAGAGTTTTCCAAAAAAAAAAAAAAAAAGTTTAGATCATATGTTTCGGTGGTCCTATGATATATGCACTTATAGTTTAAAATTAAGGTCGCGTGGGTAGGGATGGCAAAAACTTCATTTTAGGTGGGATCCCATCTCATCCTATCTTGCCGGGGCGTAGGACGTGATTTGAAAAGTGAAAATTTGTGAGGATAGGACGGGGATTGATTTTTATTCATTGAAGTACCGTGGGATTTCGCCCTGCAAATTCCCAACCTGTTCTGCCCACTTAAGTCTATTTTATATTTCTAATATAAATATCATTCTATTTTTAGTAAATAAATAAATCAGCTTATCCTTTTATTACTTAAATAAATAAATAAAATTAAACTTAAGTCTAAAGTACTAAATAATAATTCTAACTCCAATCAATAAATTCACTATATTAATGTTGTATTTGATTATTGGATAATGGATATTTTATATTTTATATTTGATGTATAAAAAAATTTATTATTTTATATTTTATGCATTTTTAACTTAAAACGTTATTTTTTAATTTTGTGAAATAATATATTTATTTTGGTAATATAATGAAATATATTTTTTGAAAAAAAATTTTAAAATTAAAATCGAATCAAATAAGAGTCAAAGCGGGGATAAATTGAAAGACAGGGTGGAGGCAGGGTTGAGGCTCCTTTATGATTTTTAAAGCGAACATGATTAAGTGGGGAGTCGGGGCTGCTATCTTCGGGATTAAATGTCTTCGGCTTCACCCCGCCCCATTGCCATCACTACGCACGAGTGATGGCCTTGTGAAAGATAGAAGCAACCAGCAGTTAAAACTCATTCTTAAAATTGTTAAGAGTTTTTCTTTTAAATGATTGAGAAAGTTATTTATGAAAAATATTTTTTTTTGGAAATTAATATAATATTTATAATTTTCAATAAACTATTTTCAAGAAGAGTTATAAGTTATTTTTTAAAAATAAATTATCTTTATTATGGAATATGAATGCTCTATATTAATAAAGTTTTCAGTAGAACAAAATTGGGTTAAAAAATATATTCATTTAAAAAAAATGTACATTTATTTTTACATATATCGAAATAAAAATATGAATATTTAATTTTAATTTTAAATATTGTTATATTATATTGGGCACATATAATCTCATTTTTTTCTCATACAGAATAGTAATGACACAAATGGAAAAACATTTTATTCATAATCACTTCTATAAAATAGTATTAACTCTCAACAAAATATGGCAGCTTCTTTTCTTAAGATTCTTCGTAATATTTGTCATTGCTTGTTCTGGATATGTGTTTATAAAGTGAGACTAGTATAGATGTTTAAAATGCTTTAGCTATCTTGACGGTTTGAGCTGACTTTTCTAAGAACAACCCAAAGTGTAAATCGATGTGTCCAAACATGAAAAAGAAAGAAAAAAAGGAAATGTGATAATATGAAGATAAAGTGTTCATTAACTATATTCTACTCAATAGTATGTGATTTCATAGTATGCGATTTGTACTTTATTGCAAATTAAAAGTCAGTTCTAATTTGATAGATTTGTTTAATTTTTTCAATAAATTAAGAAAATCATAATTAATGTGATTGAAAATATATATTTTTCATAAAGTATTTCTATAATACCCTTATCATTTATCATTTCAAAATGAATTTAATATATGCTTTAGATACAAACAAGATCACTTTAAATATAGTTATTTTAATAAATAAACGTTATCTATAATTTGAAACAAACCAAAAAGGAAAACTAATCTATCAAATTAGAAACATAGGAGTAGTAAGATTACTAAATTAGTAATTTTAGGTTTCAATGAACTTTTTTTTATTTAATATAAATGCACGATATTTTGTCAATTGTAAACTCGAATTCATAATATTTTAGATACATAGGTGAAACCGCTTACCAGTCAAATTGAGCATACTTGTCACCTAACTCAGAAAATTAAAGAAAAATAAACTCTAGGAATTTTTTTCTAGTAAAAATGCCTCTCCCTATCATGTTTTATGATATTGAAGGAACTGAAGTATTCATAGCTCTTAGTCAGAATAAGATTTTTTTCTTTTTCTTCTTCTTCTTCTTCTTCTTCTTCTTTTTTTCTTACTATTTGTAACTAACACAACACATACACACACATATGTGTATTCAGTTGTTGCTGCTGTCCAGAAGGATTAATAAGATGATGACTCCAGACATCTGAAGCCTTCTAAAAATATAGATTTTGTCCTTGACATCTCTTTCATATTCTATTTTATATTAACCGTGAAAATCAAGTGTATCCTTTAAAATGGTGCAAATAGTTGTTAAGAGGACTTATTTCTTGGACCAGCTGAACCACAAATCAAATTCCTCAACAGAAATCCACAAGCTTCGCTTTCCTTTGCAGGAATAAAAAAATCCTATATGTTAATGTTGCCATTCATCAATAGCCTTAAATATTGACTCAAAGATCAAAGTTTGAGCCTAAAATTTTCTTGAAATACACATTCAATCGAAAAATTTGAATCAATCCCTTTTGCTAATAATTAAATATTCAATTTTAACATCAAAAAAATTATCATATTATTCTTAATATAAATATAATTAGTAGTGAAATACATGAATTAAAGACTTACTTTCACCCGTGTATATACACACACAAAATATAATTAGTAATGGATTACATGAATCAGAGACTTACTTTCACCTGTGTATATATACACACATGTGTGTGTGTTCTTTGAACTCTGGTCTTTTATAAGAAATATGTATTCCTATTTGACAATGGAATGAAGAATTTCCAGAACTATTCCTTCTACAGTCCTTGAAATAAAGTATGTAACTATTATTCTCCAGCACAAAGGGCCATGCTTATCCCTTCAAAAATTTGTATCCATAATAATAATGCCATTGTATTTTGTGTAGTTGATAATTGGGGAACATTGTGCAATTTATTTCTCTGATCATAATTATGTTGAAACGGTCAAGTTGGCTAATTTCCAATCAGAATGATATGTATAACCACCAATCCACTCTGGATCTTTCAACCAAAATAATTTCTATATTTTTTTATTTTATACTAAAGGATCTCAATATTTTCTTTTTCATCCCAAAAAAAAAGTTAAAATTTATCTGGACTATATGACATAAGGGATGATGTTTCTATTTCGTTGTTAAAAAGAAACACACACACATACATACATACATATATATATATATATATATATATATATATATAAGTAAAAAATACCCAGCAGATCAACTAATCAGTCAGATCTATTAGTGTAATTAAATTCCTATTAATTAGTAATTACCTTTCTTTTGAGGAGACATGTAAGTAAGCAATTAGTATAATATTAGTAATTATGATTAATTAAATCATCACTAGTTTAATTTTAATTAAATTGGGGTCCACAAATGCAATATATGGGAATCTTGAGCACAATAATATTATTCCATATGTTGGTTGATGCAGAGACAATGGATCCCATGGTGGGGGCTGATTAAGGCACTCATTGCTTGGAATGTCTAAGCATGAAAAATGGGTCTGACCAGGCTTTTCTTGGTCTAATCATGTTTCTTCTCATCTACGCGGTTTAGCATATAATTAATTAATTATATTCTTCATCACTAATAATTAATAAAATAGAAAATGGGTAAGTCAACTAATATATTTTAATTTTGGAATCATGCTTTCATGAGTAAATATTTATTGGATAAAAAAAAAATGAATGTGGGTGTGTGTGATCTTGGTTTTGATATGAGTAGCAAATGCTCAAAGATTTACTTTCGATAAGAGAGAGAGAGGAGAACTCCTCATCTGTTAGAGGTTAGTGAATTGTAAATGTGTTCGATTAATAAAATAGAAAATGGGGAAGTCAACTAATATATTTTAATTTTTGGAATCATGCTTTCATGAGTAAATATTTATTGGATAAAAAAAAATAAATGTGGGTGTGTGTGATCTTGGTTTTGATATGAGTAGCAAATGCTCAAAGATTTACTTTTGATAAGGGAGAGAGAGGAGAACTCCCCTCCCCTATTAGAGAATTGTAAATCGAATGATATGTTCGAGTAACAGACACATACGAGAGAGAGTCAACAAGATTCAAATTCTATAACAAATATTCACAATATTTTAGTCAAAATTTGTCTCATACAAAATTCGAATTTACATTATTGAAAGATTTCTGTCGACATCATCATATTTTACCAACTCAAATATGCCCTTCAAACTGTTCAAAGATTTACTTATATTTTGCATAAGTGGACAAAGAGAGCACCATTTGGTTTAGAAATGATACTAAAGTAGATCACTTTCTATTTTTCAAAAGGATAGGGTGGATCAGTTTTTGGGGTTAGAATCTGCTTCGAGAATGGTGCTTGATTTTTTTGTTTGCCAAATTTCCAAGAATGGAGATTTAATTATCACACCATGACACCAATATAGTTGTGGTTTGTGAATGAAGGAAGCTTTTGTAATTGATAATTGAAATAGTTTCGTAATTAGTGAACCAGAGACAAGTGGCTTCCATTTTTAGGTGTTGCAGCAAATTAAGAAAACATATGAATTAATGAAAAGCAGAACATAAATTTCATGTGGTTTGGTCAATACAATCTACATTTATGAAGAAGTAATCAAAGTACATTATACATTTCGAAATTGAATGCTTCATTCATTCTTTTTTTTTTTTTTATAACAATGCATTAAGCAAATTTTATATTTCTAATTATAAGATGTTTTGTTACTTTTTATAATTATTATGTATATTATTTTAAAATTTACTCATACTTTATTGAGAGAGAAATTTGACCTAATTTTATCAACTCAAGTCCTCTGCTTTCACTAAAACCGCAAAAGAAATTTCCTTACAGATATTGCTCTTAAAACAAATAGTAATTGAGATTAGAATCGGGTCAAATAATAAAATTCAAGGCACTTAATAGAAGAGATGAAGTCTTAAAAAGATAGAAGTTGTTGAACCTATTGAGAGATCATGAACCATTTAATTCGATCTCTGGTATTGAAGAACAAGAAGAGCACTGGTATGATAAATAATTATGGTGGTTTTCTTAAGTAAAAAAGGATAGAAAAAAATGCCATTTATCATTATAAAAGATTTGTCTGCTAATGTTTTGAATGTATTACAACTCTGCAAGTTTTAGAGAAGTATAATACTTACCCAAAAAGTGCCAAATTTATTACTTACATAATTTATTTGCTTGCTAGCATAAAATATGAAGAAGAATAGAAATAATCAACTTTCTATTCTTGGAAACAAGAAGACACAAAGACACAACTTGCCTTTTCTGATCCCAGAATGTCAATGCTAAAAAATACTCATTTCTACCTTGTAGTTTTGTCTCTAAAACATGACCGTAACAAATTAAATGCCTTGTAATTCTATGAGATTTCTATCATTTTTTAAACTTTCTTGGGTTAAATCTCATAATATTCATCTAGAAACAAAAGGTTGCAAACTATCCAGAAGTATGATAAATTTTAACCACAAGTTGCTTTGGCAAGTCTTTCTTTTTAAAAGCTATTTTTCCAAAGATGGGTTAGCATTTTAATTTTTTGACATTAAAGTTTATAAAAAGTCTATGTCGTCGCAAACATAATGTGTAGGCCAAACTAATGAATAAAAGCCATTATTGAACTATTCGCTAAAGAGTAAAGGTATGTGGTTAGCTAAAACCTATCAGGGTTAGTCATTGTAATTTGTAATATATATATATGTGCGTGTGTGTGTGTGTTTATGATTCAGAACATGAGTAAGATGCTGAGTATGATCTAATTATGGTAGACCTTCGACCAAACTTTTTGAGTACAATATTGCAGTTTCCGTGACATAACTTTTTGTCCTGCTTTTTTTTTAAAAAAACTCATGATGTTTTATTTAAGAAGATAAAGTGTTTGATTTTTTTTTTTGGGGAGAATTTTCAATCTGTTAATTTTAATTTGTTTCGCCATTGCATCATCTTGTATTAACCTCACAAAAAGCAAGAATGAAGAAGATGAAGAAAAGCATCATATGAATAGGGTTGAGTATATATATGAACTCATATATCTCATTTCTTTTAATTTTATTAATTGTTTTTTGGAAAATATTATTGATATTCAACAATTTAATTAGTATTTTCGTTTGTATAGACATTAGTTAGGAGAAACTTGTACATCAACTACTTGCCAACTTCTTTTCTCATTTAATCTAAGTCGATTCCTAAACCCCCCTCCCCCCCCCCCCCCCCCCAATTCATGAAATATTCAGTTTTAAAAGTTCACATAAAAACTACAGTACTACTAAGCATATTTTCCATCCCCAACCTCTTTAAATTATTAATGGCATACTCTAGAATTGCATTAGTTGTTTTGATGTTGTAGTGGTCCTTTAGATTCAAGTCAATATCGGATGATATGAATCTAAATGTAGCTCTAAAAATGAGGTCCAATTATTGGTAGAAATCATTATGAGAAAACTATTGGCATGACATTCATTCTCTAGTCATATTCCATCACTTCTCAAAAATTTAATGATGATGATGATAAGGCTAAAGTCAATTTTTTGAACAATTAACTATACATAAATATTCATTCCTTCAATGGCCAGTAAATAAATTATTAATGTCAAGTTTGAATATTCTTACTATAAATGTAATTCGAATTGAATTCAATGAATATATTGGATATTCTAAAAAAGAAAATTATTTGCTCTAATAAAAATGGTGCATTTTAAAATAAAATTAAAAAAAATCCTTCCAACCACAGCTTGTCATCATTAAAAGGCAACTTCTTTTTGGTACAATCTTTTGCCTTAATTATCATGTTCAACAATACTATTCAACTTTGTGCAAAAAGCTAGGCATGCTTATTCTCTGTTTACTTGATTGATATGAGCAAGAATGGTTCCTTTTGAAATTAATATGAGATCTCAAGCTTTCGACCCGAATGAGCCAAACAAAGGGAAAGAAAACCAAGTACCCTTTTGGTCCATTCCTGCATTTTGCAGACTATTAGGCCCATCTTATATATCTTTTCCTTGCCCACTGTTTTTTTTTTTGTGTGTGTGTGTGGTTACATTGAAAATAAAATAAAGTAATTAATTAAAAGTTAAGAAAAATATATTCTACTCCTCTTTCAATATCCCTGGATGAGCTAATTACACCAAATTTAATTTCAATAAAGGTAAAAAAATGCAGAAAAAGAAGAACAAAATATTGAATTAGGAAATGTGATTAGATATATGTGTGCCAGGAGAACCAAACATTGAAAAACATATCAACAAAACTAAAACATGTGATTTTGTTTCGTCATAAAAATCAACGATGCTTTCTAAAAAGAAGAATGCGTTATATTATTAACTTGTCAATCTAGACTTGAATCAATAGAAAATTATCGTATATGGTCTCAAAGGCCAGAGTCTTACATGAAAATTAGGTAGGTATTCTCATTTATAAAAGGAGTTATTTCATCAAAAATAATTAGTCGTTTTCTTATTTATCTCTTACTTATCTTTTTTTTTTATTAAGTTTAGAAATTAAAATTTACATTTATCTCCTCCTTGAAATGAATGAATTATGTTTAAAAAAGTTATCTACATTATGGCTAGCTTCCAGTGGTGAGGGTTTGAATCACATCGTCGGTTGATAAGTTGAATCACACTCGAACCCTGATTACTTGAGCCATATGTCGAGATTTGTGATGAGGTGAAAAAAAAAAACCTTAAATATTTTTATGTAAGTGTGTGATTCATTAATTGCTCAAAATATGAAAAGTTTTGTAAATTTTGAGGATTATATTTTTTATAATATTTTTAATATTGTTATTACTTATTTAATCTCTTAAATTAAATGATTTTATTTTTTAATATATATATATATATATAATAAATAAAAGATATTTTAAGAACTAAAATATTACTTCAACAATCTTATAATTTGGCACATAAGGAGTATTTACATAGTATAAGGGGGCAAAACAAAAGAATGATGTGGTCAACTGCAAAATAACAGTACATTTCATTGTGGTTTTTCTAATGTAACACTAGTGAACTGGCCCGCTCCGAGGAGGGGGCATGACCCGGTTTTTTTTTACAAATTTAACTGTGTATAGTGTATGATAAAACCTGGAAATTGATGTCTAATTTTGAAAAAACTAATGCAACAAAGAGTCCAATTCTTTCTAAACACAAAAATGTTCCCCTTTAATCAATTTTTCCATTTCAAGGATTCTTGATATATTTCATTCTTTAGTTATGTAAACTATGAAGACAACACTTCAAGCAAATCTAGAAATCATAGCAATATAAGTTTCTGGATCACTATTAGCATAGAGTTAACACCCTATCATTAATAAATTGCAATAAATTTTGACAAACTTGAATTTTGCTTGCAGGAGGATCAGTTAGGACATACCTCACTAACATTGATATAGAACAAAATCTGAACTTAAAACCATGTGCTACCTTTACATGGAATCCTATTTTTGTCATTTCCAAATTGAAGCAGCATGGCTAAACTTGCTTTGATCATAGTGATGTATTCCTTCTATTTTGTTTCATGTGTACATTGACAACATACATGATAACAACCAAATTTGAGTGATTACTTCTAAATTTTATTACTAATGATGAAGATGGTTTCTGGTTCATAGAAGTTGTAAGAAACTGCTGTAATGAAAGTTTATTCAAGAACTTTTCCAAGAAGTACAAAGAAGAAAGCTAAAAAATATCAAAGCAAATATCTGCTAGCCATGTCAAAAAAAAAAGTGTCATGGTACAAAAGTTTATTTTTTACAAGTATTCAAGAGGAAAATATTGAACTAAGAATAAAGAAAACTGATTTTATTGCTATATCAATTAAAAAGGTTACTATACAATATATAACATATATTGTAAATTTTAAACATTGTAGTACCAAGGATTTTGAAAATTTGAATGCTCTTTTTGCACTTCGAAGGCCCTCGATGCTGCACCATTGATCTCATTAACTATGTAAAATCGGAATCCTATTTTATTAAAGCATGTAATGCAAAACTTAAACCCTGATGATCTTCAAAAGTCTATGCTACTTTTCTCTAGTTTAATTGTCAATAAAACAAAAGAATGCACAATGCTATCATCTTCCCCCCCCCCCTCCCCAACAACCCCAACTTCTCACCAGGGAAATAAAAAAAATCACACAACAAATAATCTAATACAATCTAAACTACTCATAATTATTCTTCTTTTTTCTTTCCTTCCATAGTTCGTTGAAACCATCTAATTCATAAATATGACAAAGCATTTGTATTAAAACTCTTTTTTCCTTCATCTATGGAATGTTTCTTAGTCATATTCTACTTCAGTAGAAATTTCATTTGATCAAAATGACCTCTCAACTTATACTCTGACCCTATTGATTTGTCATATGCACTACCACACTAATATGCCATAAAGAACTCTACTAAACTTATTTGGGAATTTTTCTATCCAAAGAAATAGGAAGAGTTACACTAATCAACTTTTTGAATCTCATCTATTGATAATTATTTTTTAAAAAATGACAGATAAAAATAACTTAATTTCCAAAAAATAAACTCAAAATGAAGTAACACTTTTACATCCCTATGACAAAACCCACAAGGATGGCAACATGACCAACTCATGCATGAGTATGAAATCTATTATGTTTAGCTTAAATAATCACACATTTTCATTAATAATCCTTTGGTACACCAGTTAGTTTTACAATGCATGATTAAGAAAAGAAATCAGCCAAACAGTAACACAAGTATTAATCCAACAAAGATATCCACTCATAAACAAATTTTGAGGATGATCATATGAAACAATCTACTATTTTAATAGCTCCAAGCATTGATGCCTTTCAAAAAATTAAAACAGAAAGCACAAACTAAAACTCCAAGGCTAGAGTGGCTCTCAAAATATCAAATGACTTTAAATATTTAGATTTATGAAGCAATGTAAAGAATTAATGAAACTTCAACAGATAAAAATGATTCATCAAATCCCAACTAACCAAAATTAAACATTATGAATGCACAGTAGACAGAAAAATTGAATGTCCCAATTATTCTTACTATTCAAAGTGAACAACAAACTCCGAAAAGAGATTCTCTTGTGAGGTTTAAGCTTGAAAATCTATAATTTGTTCTAAGTGTACATGACATATTTAAGAATTAACAAAAGATCTCTTCTTAAATTTCCCCCAATAATCCATATTTATATAAAGTTAACATGTGTTATTTTCTTGTTATTCTAAAAGAGATTAATAAAATTGCCAAAAAGAGAACATTCATACATTGCCATTTTTTAAATAAAATTCCAGTAAAAACTCTAAAGATGCATGGAATAATGCATTAATCTTGTTTAAAAAAAGAATTTATGAAACCTAAAAACAAAACACTTTACAAAATTTCAAGTTAATATCTTAATTAAAAATGATAGTCTTAATCATTTATTGTAACAAAATTTGATAAGCAGGAACCTAAAAATATGGCATAACTAATTAGTCAACTAAATGGTTTTTAGCTTTTCTTATGGATAAAAGAAATAACAAGAGCGTGAAACCCACTCTAGCAAGAAGACAAAAAATAAGGACTAAGTATGGTAATTTTGGTATTTTAATTGTAACACTGCTTTTATACAAAAATATGTAATGAATTGACTATAATACCCTTAATACAATAAAAAACTACTAAAATAACTTTTAGAACAATCTTTTTCTATATATCTAATAATATGGAAAATTGCCAGCAAAAAAGAGGTAGCAGTGAGTATGCAAATCAGCAAAAGATTATAAATATTTTTCTGGTACGATGAAAATCTTTGATGCTTGTCGATCGAGCCAAGCAAAAGAAAGGAACCTTCCGCTCTCCCCCAAAAATTCCAATACGGCATCATATATCATATGGTGATGAAGCCATGGACGTGGCAAGACAACCGACTTATATATATATAAAAGAAGGATGCACGAAACACAGACAGAAGGTGACGAATCGAAAAATCGAATCGAATCGAATCGAAATTTTAAAAATGGTTTGATATTTTGGTTTTTCGGTTTATTCGGTTCGGTTAACCGAAATTTTTTAAAATTACGGTTCGGTTTTCGGTTTCAACTTTAGAAACTTCGGTTAAACCGAAAAACCGAAGTTTTTTTTTATAAAAAAAAAATTGTAATTAATGTTTAACCAATTTTATTTACTTCAAAAATTATTTATATCTTTTTCTATTTGAAGTGTTTTTGTATCCACAAGATGATTATTAAGTATTGTAAAAGAAGTTCATTCATCATATTTTGGTATATTATAAATCATTTTCGATATTTTTCTCATTGAAAATGTGTAAATAATATAATAATATGATTTAATTGATAAATTTTCTTTCGCCTATTTTTTGAATGTGCTTGTGTATTTGACATCATCATTTCATTTAATCATATTTATTTAAACTCATTGATTTTTTTTTGTAAAAAAAAAAAAACTCATTGAAATTTTTTTTAAAAGGACAACCAGAACCACCAGGCAACACATGCACAATATATATGGTGACTTCAGCTTCTTGATTTTGTCTTCCTTCTTCTGGCCGGGTCGGGTTGGTTGGGTTGGGTTTTCCCCCCAGATATCATGGATGAGTCAATAGTAGTAGCTAGGTAAAGATGATCCATCGATGGATCAAAAAGGGCCCTCCAAATCAAAGGCAATTTCAAAGCTGAACCAACCAACCATTTCTGCCCTCTCGTGTGAGTTTAGACCCCACAAGTCTGAGTTTTATCAGAACCAGACATGATATACCACACGAATGGCATTGCTTCATTCTTGCCCCTCATTTAAAGATGTCTCATCTGTTCACTACAATAATACCTCTTTTGAACCCCTAGTTTAGATTTTGGTAATAAGTAAGATTAGAACTTTTACTCTTACTTATCCCATCACAGTCAGTTGAAAGTTCTGAATCACATTTTCACTAATGAGTAAAAGTTAAACTTTATAAATTCTATAGATATCAAATTTTAAATTAATTGAATCTGAGTGATTCTAGATATCGAGGAATTTCTGTCAAAATAATAATTCCTCTTTTGTTTCTCATCCAAATTACATATTTTCGAGTGTGTTAGCTAGTGTTCACGTGTATTTGTTAAGGGCAACATACAGTCACTCAAATTAATCAACAGTTTAAATAGTTAGTCAAAGTAAGGTCAAGTGTTCGAGCTTGTTTACAGCACCATATTGTAAGAGCTTTTTAAGTCAGACTTATGTTTTTTGCCTCTTAAGTAATTAATTAAGAGTCAAACGTTTCAAATGAACTTGGTTTATCCATGCTTACAATTAAGAGTCCTACCAAGGATAAATTATCCATGCTTACAATCAACCATTTTGAAAATTCTTAATTAAGTGAACTTGGTCTACTTGCATCAAGAAATGTGATTGTATCACATGTAAAGTTAATCTTTTAAAATATGTAATTTAAAAAATCATGCCTGTGTAAGAATTTCTCATCCTATATATGTAATATTACAGTTAGTAATGAAAAATATATTAATATGAAATTGGTGGTATATATTTTTATGCTCTTAAAAAATAAAAGGGGGTTCGAATATGCTTATATAATTTATTTGAGATATTATTTGAACAAACATATATGATCTTAAGTACAAAATATTTTGTACGCCTTGTCAAGTCTAAAGTTATGCTAGTAGACTAGCTAGCTCTTATAATTTGGCTATATATCTAATCAATTTTCTTGATCAAGTTTCAATATCAAAAGTTAATCTCATTCAATTGATTTAACCTAGCTAGTTACAAATCTTGAAAAGCCATATTATTAATGAAGATTTGTCTGCTTGGAAAAAAGCTATCCAAAGAGTATAATCCTATTAGATAATTTGGACTTGTCCATTTCTATTTCTAATGGTCCTGTGTCCTCTCTTTTCTTTATTGCATTGCATCAAAATCAAATGAATTGTCAGCACATCAGACAAATAATAAGGAATTTTGACCTGTTTCTTCAAGTCAAATTAAGCTTACCTAGTAAAGAAAGCATATATATATATATATATATATATATATATCCATTTTAATGAAAGAAAATTTTCTTCGACTTTGTGTTACTTTTCCTTTTCAATTTTCATCATCACATTCCTTGAGCCATCAGCATCTATGTTAGTTATAACTTATAAGCATATACACATCACATAAGAGAATAATCAGACAAATAACTAGTCATCTTCACAGATGTTCTTTTAAAAAAATATGTTGAGCCTTCTTTATTCATCTACTTGTTCGTGTGCATGCATCTCAGCTCAAGACAACTATAAGGATTCATTCTAATTTGAACTGTTTTTTTTTTTTTTGACAAATTTGACTTGTGTTAAATTAACTATTGTCTGTTAAGTACGCATCAAAAGACCTTGATATAACTGATCATCCTGAAATGGACATGAGGCTATATAAACTTTATAAAGGCCTTTAAGTTCTATATGTGTTGGTTCTTAGCAGTTGGCTGATTTATGTGCTAAAGAGTGAGGTTCTTGGACGACAATCTTTTAAAAATTTGGAAGATTTATTAGGAGAAATTTTTTTATGATTTTTTTTATATAAAGGGTAGACAACACTTTATAAATTTTAGTTTTTTAAAATAAATTGTTAACGTCACTTTAAAATTTTCATGAATACTCAGGTGGTTCTTATAATGCAATCTTATTTTCATCAATAAAATTATTTTTTCATCCATAAAGATTGTCATCAACAATCTTCTTTCAATGAATGCACGAAAGATCCTCATTAAGTAATGAATATTAATTCAATTCCAAGATACTCGATGTTCCTCAATAGCTTAGTGGTAGAGCAGTCGACTGTTAACCAATTGATCACAGGTTTAAATCCTACTTGGGGAGATTTGATTCGCATAACTATCGAGATTTATAGTACAAGACAAATGGATTCAATGACCGATAATTCAATTTCTGCTTAACACGTTCAAAAAGTATCAAGATTTGAAGCACTTAAAACATCTTACAAATAGATTCAATAATACAATAGATACAAAGCATCGAATATAATAAACGTGTTTGTCTGCTAGGGACTTATCATACCAGAACTTATTATAGTACACAACAATTGCAAAATGTTTATCACGAGAGTAGTTTTTGAAAGATCGAAATTACTATCTCAACATTTAATCTGGATCATAAAAAATAAAAAACAATTACAAAATGTTATCATTGAACACGATATTTACATGTATTGTCACATGAGGGGGAAAGAAATTTGTGAGGTGACGAGAGTAGTGAATGTGTTGGGTGGGAGAGGGGATTCCATTGATAGTACAAGGACTGGTCCTAATTCAATATATATCTAAAGATGTGGAGATTATTGTATACAGCAAAGATTGGTGGATCCTCTCAGTGTGTGTGTGTATATATATATATCCACTGTGAGGGATATATACAAGTATTCATTGGTCCTAACTTCAATAAATAGCCAGAGAGCAATCCATAATTAAAAAGGGTTCCACAATTGGGAGAAAATGCCCACGGCTTTAATGCAAAAAAAAGCTGGAGCTGACCCTTTTCTCTATCCTGACAGCCCTGTTTTGTATTTTGCTCATATATGTTGGGAGTTGGAGTTTCATGAGTTGGTTCCCTTTGCGTATTGATGGTCTTTTTAGGGACCACCCTTTTCTATACATTGCATAGAACATATATACCCATTCCTTATCTAAAGTTTGTATTAATTGTTTCTTTGTCTAGCCTTGTAGACACTCCTACATGCAAGCAACAATTAGATCCTAATTTATATTCTCTTAATTGTGTTTTCGAATCTAATTATTATATAAAATCATGACAATACCTTGATTGTTAAATCTTTCTTATCCATCATTATAAGTCTTTACATTCATAGTAGCATTTTGTCTTGATTGATATCGTTCCGCAAATGACCTTATTTATTAAAAGATTTCAATTCATGTCATTCTAATTTTCAACATGAAGACACATTCAGAAAATTGATTTTTTTTTTTTTAAAAAAACATATAGCCATTTACAAAATAAATTAACAAAGCAGAAAAATTAAAACCTTCCATAGTCATTTCAGTAAAAATAAATAATACAGTTTGCACTTATTTTATTTCATTAACCTTCAGAACTTTTCAAGAAAAATGATCATGCTTGGGCGAAAGAGAATGGTAGTCTTACTGTATTAGTAAAAGGTAATTTGTGGACATTCACAATAGGTATTGCACGAGAGTTTGGGCCATAATTGTCTCTTTTAATTAAAAGGTGTGCAGATCCAGCATTTGTGCTAGCAACTTTAAAAGACAAATATGCATGCCTCGAAGATGAAGGGTTTATTAAAGATTTGTGCAAAAATTAAAGCAAATTAAAGTATTGTTTGTAGCAGTGAAATGATCAACCCTTCATCTCAAAGTTGATACTCAAGATTTCATTGTCCGTCACTGAGTTCTTGCATTAAGGAGATTAGCTTGAAAGAAGCATTAATATGTCAGATACCTTTAACTTGAAGGATAAGGAAAAACATGAAGCAAACAAAGACCAACTTTTCCTGTACATTAAAGGCCACTGAAGCAAATTCTAAAGACAGTGAAATGGAGACGGAAAGCATAAAAAAGATAAGAAGACCAGAAGAGGTATGGTACTTACACTATATTGAATTGTATACCACTATTTTCTCACAACACTAACTTCAGATTACCACTTTATGAACAGTGAGTTTTTAATAGATTTGAGCATAGAATTAGATGACAATGGGAGTTGGTCGTCCACTTGCATTAGATAACTTTACGTTAGGTGCAGCTCGTGTAATAAACTATATTTATTTTGAGAATATATTTTTATCAAATCCTTTGAAATAGTCAATTTGTGTTTGTTTGGACACTAGTTTCATAAAAAAAAATATAGATATTATATATTGTTAATTTTAAAAATATTTTTATATTAAATTTTTCGTTGGATCAGTCGGTTTGGATTTATCCGAACACTAGCTTCATAAAAAAATGTATAGATATTATATGTTATTGTTCTTGAGAATATTTTCATACCGGATTTCTGACTGAATCAGTCGTCACACTAGAGAAAAGTATTGCTCGTCTATGAACAGAATTTGTAAAAAAAAAAAAAAAAAATTAGAATTACATAAAATCAGTCGTGCAAATTATGTACAATAATTTGTAGTACAATCCAAACCTACAGTAATTGATTTTAATTTTTACCCAGCCATATCCAAGATCGGACTACATCTAATCTTTGCCGACTAAACTAAACCCGCCAACTGTACATAATAATAAGTGTCAATATCAACTCCATTGATGAGTCAAGTCATATCCAAACCTTGAAAATTCTTGTGGACATGAAAGCAACAAAGATAGACATAAACCTATTATTATTTTGTGGGTTCTGAATCACTATCTACAGATGCTGTTCAAGAATCAATGAGATACCAAACAAAACAGGCCAAAACAAGCTTTGCTCCAACACCACAACATGCATGTGAAAAGGTTTTTCCACAGCTTTTGATGGCTATGTTGCTTAAATGTCTGTATCTCTTAAGCCACAAATTCCAGCTAACTTTCAAAGAGTGTAGCTGTCTATATAAGATTTTATTTTTATTTTTTCTGTTAATGAATGAGAAACCATATAGTGGAAAAAAATTGCCTTTGGTCAGCAAAAACAGGTGAATCTTTCGAACTATATAAATGGTTGATTCTGAAAGAAATACCAGGAATGTATAGATGAATGTCTTATCTGTAATTTAATTTCTAACCTTTCTTGAAAGGCATAGACTTAAAGACTAAAAAGAAGTGAAAGAGAACTTAAAATTTTGTTCTTCTCGCCTTCTTAGTCCTTTTGAATTATTTATATTTTGCACCCTGAAACTATTGGTTTGATTAAGTCTCGACCTATGATTGGATTTCTGCTCTAATTAAGTTGGACCTCTTAGTGTAAACTATTTTTTGTTTTAGTCTTTGATTTGATTGCATTATATGATAGGGAGGGAACAAGAAAGGTGATAGATGTTGATTTTTGTGACTAAATATTGTTTTATTCATCACTCACTTCAAGTCCAATTAATTTAAAGTTAGATTGATTTAATTATGTTTTGAAATATTAGGATTTTCTCTAAGTTTAAGTTAGATTTTAATCTTTGATTTGATGGCATATTTTGATAGGAAGGGAACAAGAAATGTTTACACATGATTTTTGTGAATAATATTGTTTTATTTATTACTTGATTAAAGTTAGGCATATTAATTTAAGTTAATCTTTTAACAGGTTATTTAATGTTACTTGAGGGACCAAACTGATATTAAGAAATATTCAAAGGCTCAAAATGGAAAAACACAGATTATCTTTTCTTTTTCTTTTCTTAATGCTACAATTGAAAACTGTTTTCTGGGGTTTGTTTTTCGTTTTAATTATCTATTGTTAGAGGGTAAAATTTAGACAGAGGGGTTTGATGAGCTACAGGGACTTCTATAATCATATTCCAATTTATGAATTCATTCTTTATGTACTCAAAATGATAATTTCCTATATATAATTAAGAAGGTAAAGCTCTATATAAAGTTGTTTATTGCTTAATAATTAAATGTTCTAAAGGGAAAAAGGTGTTTAATTAAGTGATAATTTAGGAAACTAGCCTTATCTCAGTCCCTCTCCTAAACACTTATTGGGAAAAAGAAGTTATTACATGATAAAATTAAAAGGCGTTGTATAGCCCTCTTCAATATTCCCTATTAGTGAAAAATCCCATTAGCTCATAGATCTTAGGCATACTTAAAATGAAAAGAAGATTATATATATATATATATATATATATATATATCTGTGTGTGTGAGAGAGAAAGAGGACTTATTTATTATATGTGGGAATTACTTAGTTTTAACATGTATCCATTTGATATTGACATACATATGCATCCTAGGAATATCTCTGCTATGAAATTTTCTGATCCTAAACTATACATACATACATATATATATATATATATCTATAGTTAACATATGAATTTCCAAGCAAATAACAAACTCCCAATCTATAATATTTTTTCAACCGACACTTCTTTTTAATACGATCCACCATAGATTTTTAATTGTCTGCAATCATTTCTACAGGAATTATGAGGACGGAGAACCTTGACCTAATTGTATTTTTTAAAAAAAAAAGAAGAAGAAAAACGCAAAGAAAAAAAAGTAAGCAGACCTTGGTTTAAAGTAAAGTTTTATGTTATACAAAAAAGAGACAGAAAAATTGGCATCTTTTTACTTTAATTTCCCTGTAAGATTCCATATATAATTTAATTGCTAGACGTTGTGTTTCTCTTTAACTCATGACTAGATTTATTCTCTTTATTAGCCTTCAAACATGGAATATATATATATATATATATATATATAGATTGATAGATAGAGAGAGAGAGAGAGAGAGAGAGAGAGAGAGAGAGAGAGAGAGAGAGAGAGAGAGAGAGAGAAATTGATGCTTTTTTTGTATTTTTTTAAAATAAATTTTCCGATAGCATGTAGTTAGCTTCTAATTATATTGTTGAAATTTCCATCAGATTTCTGTAGCATTTTGACGTGACTCAAATGGTGTGAAAGGACAACGGGTCTTCTCCTGATGTTGAAATTGACAAAGATTCATGAATAGGGCTACCTTTGGATTTCTTCAAAAGAGAACTTTTCATGTTTTAATCAGAAATTGTTAAAAAGAGAAAAAAAAAGAAGAAAAAAAATGCATCTTTTTTATTTTTATAATACGAATCAAAACTATGATCTTTCAAATATGTAAGTGTATAAAAAGAAAAATATTTTCTTCTTTGTACCTTCAGGAGAAAAAAGAAAAGAAAAAAAAAAGCCTCTCTTGAGCCTTCTTGAAAGGTAGAAATATCAAAAGAAGAACAACACTATTTATCAAAAAGGATCTAATTTTTACCATAGAAATTCATTTTTAAAACTAGAATCATATAAGGACCTGCTACAGAAAGTCATATTAGTACCAATTTTTTAAACCTCAACAAAACTAAATCGGGTTTTCCTAAGAAAACCAAATAAAATGCAGCCCAACTTCCATTTTCCTTTCGGCCACAAATACAAGAAAACCAATGGCAATAACTGGGTACTTTCCCAGGAAATAATTGCACACGTACGCGGAAAAATGGACCCCTAAATAATGATAAAAATTCATGTACTTGCAAAAATGAATATAAAAAAGAAAAGAAAAGAAAAATTGAAGCATTGAATCAGAACATCTTTGTGGATGAAATGATTCAGACAAACAAACAAGGTGGGTCTTTTCCAGCAACAGCATATGCGATTGGTCCCTTTCTTTTTCCTTTTTTTCTTTTTTAGCCTTTTTTTCTTGGAGTATTTGATTCTGTCAAAAATGGTATGTAAAGTGTGTTGCTTAGTGATAATTAGGGTGTTATAGTGGCAATTAGTTAAGGAAAGAGACGTTTTTGTTTGGTTAAAAGTAGAACTTTTTGACCTAATTAAAGAGAAATCTGGCGTTTGTTGCTATTTTTTGGACAAATATATTAGAAAGTTGCTTTTGTTGACTTTTTTAATTGCTTAGCAACAAGGAAGATTCATATTTCGTAAGAATGACGATTAGTATTTGCAAAGAAACTCATTTTTACCTAATTTCCGGACACTTTGGTGCAAGAATTGGACTATGTGCAATCTAACTCTTGTGATTCAAGAATTTGTATCACATTTTCATAGAATCACTTTCAACTTTACAAATAAGTGAAGAAAAAAATATATATCTCCGTGCAATAAAAAATCTATTGGACCTTCTTGTTCTATGAATTATTTCAAAGCATGTTAATATTTACTTATTTCGATTTGCTTTTAAGTAATTTTACACAGTTTAAAGAATCATTTTACTACTTATCATATTTTTATTTATTTTAATTTTTCTTTTAAAAATAAATATTCATTTTCTCTTACTTTTTCTCAATAAAATAATAATGAATAATGAAATATTATATATAATAATCTTAAAAAATATAAAAATTTAATACATATTATAAACTATATTTACATAGTACACTCATCTTATATGATGAATCATTATGACTCATGAGTACAATTTAAAAATTTTCCACAACAATTTGTTTTTGAAACTTGAAGAAGTACTATTTTTTGCCAGGATTAGACCAAACAAGAGGAAGAAACAAGAATTTGAATGCCAAGACAGTAGTACTACATTGGATTAGAGAGCAAAACCGTGGGAAGAAGAAGGGCAAGGTAAATTGGGATCATAGAGCCACCCGTCATGAGAGATCATCCACAATTTTTTTCAAGTTTAAAAGAAAACCTCAAGAATTTTGAGTCTCACATGCCCAGGCTATGCCCATACCCAACACCCATGTGGACCCTTTTACTTCACATGGGAAATTCCCCTCCTTTCTCACCATCCCCCCCACCCCCACAACACCCTCTTAATCTAACGTACCTGAATTTACTCCCACGGCATCCCAAACCATATCTTGACCGTTCCCATTGAGTTCTTAAAAGTCGTCCATATGGGCGGCTGAGCTTGTCTAACTCTTGTCCCCTAAATGTAGCAGCGCTTGCCTCAAAGTTGCTGCTAATGCTACCGACAGCTTAGCTTGCCTTTGTCCGAAAATCATGCACATTTGATACCATTGCAACACTTCTAAGTTCTCAAATCCCCGCCCCCCCCCCCCACCCGGCTTTACTACCCACCTTCTCCTCCAATGCTTTTATATTCCTTAAATACCATTTACCTATAAAACACCTTTGCTTGCATCAACACAACACCAACAGCAATAACACTTCTCCTGACTTGTTCAAACAGAAATTGTTCAATTGCTTTCTTCTAAAGGACTTCCAAATCTTCAAGATTTTGATCTCAGAGGTTAAGTTTGTTCAAGAAGTTGGCTTTTGGTATCTGGTTTGGCCTTGGCTTTTTGTTTTGTTCTACAGGGGATTAATCTATCAAGTAGTCGAATGGAAAACGTTGTGGCTTCTGACACTGATCTGAATCTCAAGGCAACTGAGCTTAGGTTGGGATTGCCAGGCACAGATGAGGCTGAGGAAGAAATGATGACTTGCACAAAGAATAACAAAAGAACTTTGCCTGAGTTAGCCGATGAGGATCTTCCAAAAGACCAAGAACCTGCACCTGCTGCCAAGTAAGTTCTGCCAGTCTTGAATACCTGGAAATTGAAATATTTACTAATAAATAAAAAGGAGTACACCGTGTCTAACTAGTTTGATTGGTTTTATGGAATTGCAGGGCACCTATAATTGGATGGCCACCGGTTAGATCCTACAGGAAGAACAACTTCCAACAAAAGAAATCAGATGCTGATACTGGATTCTATGTCAAAGTAGGCATGGATGGCGCCCCTTATTTGCGGAAGATTGATTTGAAAATGTACAAGGGATATCCAGAGCTTCTGGAAGCTTTGGAGAACATGTTCAAACTCACCATAGGTGCGTACTCGGAAAGGGAAGGCTTCAAAGGTTCAGAATATGCTCCTGCTTATGAAGACAAAGATGGTGACTTGATGCTTATTGGAGATGTTCCTTGGGAGTAAGTTCTTTCTTTATTTTCCTCCACGCACATCCCTGATATCTGAAGTTTATGAGGAAAACATCATGTTATCCTGTGTACTAAATTTTTTCTTTACAAATATTTGCAGTATGTTCATGTCATCCTGTAGGAGACTAAGAATCGTTAAGGGATCAGATGCGAAAGGCTTGGGTTGTGTATCATGAATCCAAAGTTCAAAAGAGCTTATGTATACAAGAGATGTCTCGAAAGTGAGGAACTCTGTGCTTGTGTTCTCGATGCCTCCAAGCAAACGGAAAGATCATAGTCCGGTTATGATGTTTTAGGTTTTCACATCCTGAGACCATTTTGTGTCTTGCTTGTAATGATCTATAATATAAAAACGAATATATTTCCTTTGAAAAGCAACTGTATACAGGAACATATCCCTTCTACCTAATTTTGATTATGTGTTTTTTCTTAATTCAGTCTCTATAGAGTTTTTTGTCCGAAGGCATTCTTTTGTAAATGTATCTCTTTTGTTATCAAATTTTGTTTGGATATATCAGGGATTTCGATGTATCAGGAATCGAAATCAATTTGCCATTGGTTTCTTGTTATATATTGAATCTTGGGGAGATTACCTTCTCATGTTTTCTTATGGTTCTGGACCAATGGGTAATCTAGTCAAATTTCCATCTGGTTTATGTGAATCTGTCAAATGTCTTTTTTTAATTATAACCTGAAGCCTCGTCACTTTTATTTGGTTTTCTAATTTCTTCTAAACCACCCCCGCCTCAAAGTGATCATTATGCGGATTCTTTTGAGCATATCAAGAACTAAGTTTCATTTGTTCAGGAAGATAGAAATGATGCAGCAAAAATCTGATATAAACAGTATTACGGGAAGTTGTAGTTATTGAAGTTACACTCGTTTCCAGGGATTTGCTTTTATAAAGGAGTCACGAGTACAAAGCCTATGAAAACGGAGCACGGAAAAAATATCGCTGTATTGTTTTCATGCATATTTCAGCTAAATCCCGTCAATGAGATTTATAATTTCTTTCAATAAGAATTTCACTGGCAATGCAAATAAAAGTTAAAAATGAGGATTGCCAATTTTTTAAGCTGTACAATCAAAATAGAGCTGTTATTTTACAAGTGAAAATGTTATACAATATCGAATATAGATGAACCATGTATTTTTTTATTTTGAATTAGATTTGTTTTATCTTTCAATTTTGATAACATAAATTTTATTTTTAATTTATACAAAATTAATTGTTTATATTTTTACGAGTGTATATGTTATTTTCATGATTATGAATTTATAAAAAAAATTAATATGGAAATAAAGATGAAATTAATAAATAATAAAATTTATTCATAATTAAAAATAAAATATAGGTTACTAAAATTGAAAGGACAAAATATTAATACTGTAAATTTTAAAACAAAAAATTTATTATCAAAATTAAGAAGGTAAAATATTACATACCAGACCCGGCCAGAGAGTTACCAACCATGGTGTTTGGTACTAACAATTTGTGCTAACACAAGATTTCATGAACAAACAGTCAATAGACAGAATCAGTCATAAGAGTCAGGAAAACAGTATGCGGAAAGCAAATAAGCAATTAGACAAAATCCTGTTCCAGAGCACTCAAAGATTATTGAATGATCTTTTCATTATCTTTTTCTGCTATTTTTTTCCTTATGTTATCTTAGGTGGGTGGGAGTGGGGGGAGGCATTTTGGGGTTAGACTCTATAGAAATTCACCAACCATTACTACAAAATGGACGCCAATAATAAGGAAGACAAGAAGAATCCATTTGTCTGTGTCAGTCAAGTGATTGAGCATGTATATATGCATTCATGTATTGATTAATGTATGCATTCTCACTGTTGTATTTAGTATCCTGGATTAGATACGACCAGTAATCCATGTTAGCTAATTGGAGGGCATGCCACATTATCAAATTGATCTTTTCTATTAGAATCTTTTTGGGCTCTGGAGAAATTTTTCGTGTTTTGTAAATACTGTACTCTCAACAAATTTTAAAATAGTAAAGACGACCATTTTAGAGCCCTGTGCAGTAAAGCAAGCAAGCCAATGTACACATCATCTATATTATATTGAAAGCTGAAATAAGATAATCATGTTATGTTAATGGATGTCCTTTACACATTGTGAATTTATCTAGTACTACCCTATAGGTTCATTGAACCTCAGTCACCGATACCAGAAAAGTCAGGTTTGAGTTATGATGATAATCTTTGTATAAAATATAGGAGACAAATGCAATATATATTTGCAAGGGGGTACTATGATCTACGATGCTGAAATTCTACAGCCCCACCCCCCATTTTGATCTTTGGAATTTTCATTTATTTTTCCTGCTTCCATTATAGTCTATAGATTGAAACAGCCCATAGAATGGAGACTAATTTCATCAGTAGGACAGATACTTTCCCTTGATTGAAACATGAAGAAAGGGGGATACATTGATTCATGAAAATTACAATGGAGAAGTTAAATGAATCGTGATGGAGGAATAATTTGTTTTCTAAGAATATCCCAACTGCTCGCCGCAGTTGAGGCATTGATTTTCGGTACATATGCTGCTTCAAAGAGTAATATTCAAGAAATAATTTCATAATAAGAAGAATAAACAGTTAAGCATGCCATACAGAGAAGCAGAAAACTTTCTCCAGCTAATAAATTCGACATTGTTTGCTAGTCAAAATTCATGTAGAAGAACCCACAAAGATGGCATCAACACACACCTTTACTTGAATGGATAGTCAAAATAAGAAAAATAAATAAACAATACAGAAATTCGAACAACAAATGATTTAACCTTTTTTTTTTTTTTCAGGTGAGGCACATTTCTGTTCAACAACGAAGCAAACGACATCCAAGAACGTCTACAACCTTTGCCTTTTGAAAGGATTATAACCCACCAAGATGCTAAAACAACATACTGTGTGCAAGGATGTCAAAGTAAGCCCTCAAATCATATACGAATGACAACAGAAATAAATCATAAAGGTGGCCATATATATTAGCCTATGGCTGGTCACTTTGGTTTCTAATTTCATTGTGATTTCCCACTAATTCTCCATTCCGTTTTGACATTTACAATGCCGGTGTAGGATTGAATAATCTAGCCCCTTCCCCCCCATGAGATTTTCATTTTCAACATCAATAAATGCAATTTAGATATTTAAGTTTGACATTGACATAATGACATCAAATATCAAGTAAAGATTGGCAGAGAATAGCCATCACATAATTTTAGGAAACTATTAGTAACAGTCTGTAAATCATATGCATGGCATAAATGTATGTAGAAAAGGACTCTTCCCTTCCACCCAATAGCTAAGATGTAATTAAATGAAACAGATAGGAAACTACCGAGAAAAAGAGTTCAAAATATTGAACATGCTATGAAATGTGCATAATAATCCAAAAGAGAACCATATATCTTTTGGAAGCACTACCCTTTTCCTTGAACAACCTGAAGATATACGAGGGATTTTCACTACCTATAAAGAACATAATATTGCCTTCAAGAAGTATATGAATAGCTTCAAAATTACAGAAAAATCAAATGATAGGCATAAAATCATGTAAAAATTTAACAGGTTTCACAGTTAAAAACAAGCAGATTATCAATGAAAGCATTCACCAACAACTCTTGAACTACTTGCTACCAGACACCTTAGTTCTCAGTTTCCAGATATGAATGAAAAAGAAAAAATAGTAACAAATAATATAAGCCTGATATACTTTTAATCAAATCCATATTGATGAATCTTCTAATCCAAACTTGTGCACTGCAATGCCCAACATATAACCCTCATTCCTATACCAACTTCCTTATCTATTTTTCAAAAAAAAAAAAAAAAACTTCCTTAATTATTGCTTATGCGTTAGAAACATCTACCATCTTTCACCCTAAGCAGCATGCTTGTGCAATGAAGGAATGTAACTATCAGAACCCTTACCTTAAATACTGCAACCAACATTATAGGCGAAAGCAAAGGAAATCAGCAAAATGTAGATGCCATTAATTTGTATGCCAGATTCTAGGTTATGAGCTGGTTCAGTGCAGCACAAACAACCAAGAAAATTCCTATGGATTTGTAGTGTCTTTACTTAAATTGGAACTCATTGTACCATTTGTTTCAAGTCCATACTTTACATGAACAAATTCTGCACAAGTAACAGCAAAAACAATACTCCATAGAAGTTTTTGTTTCTCAAACTTGTTTTTGATTCCAAATACAGGGACCATGGTACTATGACAAACATTCGCAAAGACATACAATAAAATATCAATTCCTAATTCAAGCATTAACAGCACTACGTTGCCTAATTATGTTAAGAAAAAGAAACAATTATATCTAATCTCTAACCTATCATCTAATAAATATTATATTTGTGAATAACTACTATACTAAAATACTATTAATTTTGTAATCGATACATCAATTGAGTTTTCAGAAAAAAGAGGAGAGTCATAAATAGACTACTTAATTTTCAAGTATTTCTTTTGCCAAAACCAATTCCCACGAAAGAGGAAAGAATTTTCAAGTCTTTCCTTAACCAAAATTTTACTTGATGTATAATCGTTCTACCAATACACTATAATAGAATAATACAATACAAATAAATAATATACTACACAACAGAATAAAATCCAATTAAAAAATATTGAATATTATTTAACAATGAAAAGAATATCAATAATTTAATAGCTAAAGCAAAATATAAATGAAAGAACAAACCGGAATTGATAACGGAAATCGACCAATATTGCCTACGTCTCCGGACCATACCAAACCACTTTTAATGAATGTTTAAATTATTACAACTAGAATATTCTAATTAAATGATTCCACAAATATAGAAGATTAGATGTTTAAAATATAAAACTATTTAAGAGGGCTACTGGCCTTTTATAGGAGTAAGAATCCAAGCCAAAATTTCTCACTTCCAATGTGAGACTAAATTATAATAGTAAAACTAGCAAATTTCTAACAAATCTCTATCTTGGAGAATTTTTTCAGTCTTCTCAACTTTTAAGTCTTTTATCTCCAATATCGAATAAAATAGTCTTCAGTGGTACCATCAAATGCGCCATCAGACGTCAACTCAACAATGCATAATATTAACCAAGTCTAAACAATGATTGAATTTGATTGTTGTTACCACTTTGGTCAACATGTTTGTGGGATTGTCCGATGTTGGAATTTTCTAAATAAGTAATTCACCTTCTTCAAGAATCTTCTGTACAAAATGATAGCGCACATAAATATGCTTTGTCCTTGCATGATAGACTTGATTCTTTGCTAAGTGTATAGCATTTTGACTATCACAATGCACTGTAATGTGCTTTTGACCAACTGCCAAGTCTTCTAGAAATCCTTGAAGCCAAATTGCTTCTTTAACAGCCTCTATAATCGCCATATATTTGGCCTCTATTGTAGATAAAGCTACCATTGACTGTAAAATAGATTTCCAACTAATTGATACCTTGACTAAGGTAAACAAGTAACCAATTGTAAATCGTCGATTATCCATATCACCTACATAGTTAGAATCACAATATTCAATTACACATTGACTAATTGATTTATCCTACTCAAATACTAATCCAATATTTACAATGTTTTGAAAATACAGTAGAATCCATTTCACAGCTTGCTAATGAGTTTTGCTTGGATCATGCATATATCTGCTCACAATTCTAACTGCTTCTGAAATATCCAGACGTGTGCACACTTTTGCATACATCAAACTACCAACCACATTAGCATACGAAACCTTTGTCATGTATTCTCGTTCTGTGTCAATCTTATGAGATAATTTAACACTAAGCTTCAAATGAAGAACAAGTGAGGCTACTTACAGGTTTTGCGTTTTCATTTATGCCAAAATGTTGTAGCACTTTCTTCAAATACTATTTCTGAGTCAAACAGAGTTTGCCACTCTTTTTGTCTCTGCTTATCTATATCCCGAGAATCTTCTTGGTTTCACCTAAAGTTCAACTAAGATTTCAACTTGTTTATCTATGATTGACTCTTCGATGCAATCATCATATCATTGACATATAAGAGTAGGTAGATGTACGAACCATCTTGTAGCTTGCGCAAATACACACAATGATTATATTTGCTTATGATGTACTTTTGTCTCATCATAAACTTATTAAATCGTTTGTACCATTGTTTTGGAGATTGCTTCAATCCGTACAACGATTTGTCTAGCTTGCAAACCCAGTTTTTCTTACCAGCAATCTTGAATCCTTTAGGTTGCGTCATATAGATTTCCGCTTCCAAGTCACTGTGTAAGAACGCGGTTTTCACATCTAGTTGAGCTAGCTCCAAATCCATCTGTGTTACCAAGACCAATAAAACTCTAATTGATGAATATTTTACCAATGGAGAAAATATGTCATTATAGTCAATTCTCTCCATTTGAGCATAACCTTTAGCCGCCAATTTTGCCATGTAGCGGCTGTCGTTCTTGTCAGGAAATCTATCTTTCTTTGCAAATACCCATTTACAACCAAATATTTTCTTCTTCTTAGGTAGTTGTGCCAATTTTCATGTGTAGTTCTTACAAAAATACTTCATCTCTTCGTTCATGGCATTTATCCACTTTTCACTTTTTAAATTTTAGAGTACTTCGTGATAAGTGGATGGAACATCGTCTTCAACAATTGGAAGTGCATAAGCCACCATATCAGCAAATCGAGCAGGCTTTTAAGGTTCTCATCTTGTCCTTCTAACTGCAATTGGTAGTGTCAGCTCAACTTCTTCTAACTCTTCTTCTATTGTTGAGATGTCACTTTTAACTTATGTTTCTATTGTTGGGATCATTCTCATATGTTAAAACTCCACATGTTTTGGTATAGACTTCACCTGTTGTGGAATATCATCGGTCTTTTCATCTGCTACCTTATTAAACATAGTAGATTCATCAAAGACGACATCTCTGCTAATGATTGTTTTCTTTGATTCTAGACACCATAAACGGTATACCTTCATTCAAGAGCCAACTCTCATAAAAAAAAAAAGCTTTATTTGCCATTGGATCTAATTTCGATTCCTTAACATGATAATAGGAAGTAGAGTCAAATACAAGTAAGAAATATAATCAGTAGCAGGTTTTCCATACCATACATTCATAGGTGTTCTGCTATTTATTGCAGAAGATGGTAGTCGATTGATAATGTGTTGCGCATAATTCACAACATCAGCCAAAATTGTCGTCCTAACCCAGCATTAGATACATGCATCTAACTTTTTCTATCAAAGTTTGATTCACGTGTTATGACACCTCATTCTATTGTGCTATTTTTCTGACGGTGAAATGTTAACAATGCCATATTTTTGGCAAACTTCTTCAAATGGATCATTTCGATATTCTCCATCGTTGTCTGTCCGAAAAACTTTAATTTTTTCCCTGTCTGGTTCTCAATTTGAGTTTTTCATTTAAGGAAAATTCATAGCACTTCATCCTTCGTCTTCATAATGTGCACCCACACTGGTATGGAAAAGTCATATACAAATGTGACAAAATAACGTCTGCCACTTAGGGACGTTGTTTTGGAAGGTCCCTATATATCTGAGTGAGCATAGTCCATAATACCCTTGGTATTATGGATAGCAGTGCCAAACTTCACACTTTGCTTGCCATGCAGTAGAGTAGTCTCCAAATGTTCGAACTCATAAAGAAGAGATAGTAATAACATCATAACTAAATCTTATTCCTTAAAAGTTTCACTTAATTCGAACAGTTCTACTTTTAAACGATTGAAAGTAATTATGTGGTCATTCGTAGATGTACATAGAGTGCATTTGAATTGAAGCAATTTTTTTTCATCAGAAGTTTATTCTGACTAGTCTTTTTCAAGAATTGATTTACCAACGCCTTCCATAATTTGTATACCGAAATCTCATTCTTGACTGGATACTTATGTTCTCTAGACAAACTCGTTTGAATTGTTCCACACGCTAGTCGATTGATCGTCTTTCAATTCTTTTCTTCTATATTATCTGGTTTCTCTTATTCAATGGTGATATCTAGATCCTGCTGAAAGAGAGAGTCTTGCATCTCACATTGCCATATGCCGAAATGATCGGCACCGTCAAATATATCCACCGCAACTTTAACACTTGACATTGAAGTTCTCGCCTATAAAGACAAATATGTTGATGCCACGTTAGGTACAACTGCCTTGAAGTTGTAATCTCTTTCGATTGTATAATTACTGGCTCAATTTCGAACTCAATTTATAATATTCAATACAGACAATAAAGCCTAAGGCAAACCTTCGACTTTGATACCACTTGTTGTGAAAACAAATAAGTATATTTAATATCTAAAATATATTCTAATAAATAGTACTATACTAAAATACTACTGATTCTATAATCGATTTATAAATTGAGTTCACAGGAAAGAGATGAGAGTCACAAACGGATTACTTAAGTTTTCAGTCTTTCCTTAGCCAGAACCTTACTTGATGTATAATCATTTTACCAATACAGTATAATAAAATAATATAATACAAATAAACAGTATACTATACAACAGAATAAAATCTAACTCAAAAGTATTGAATATTATCTAACAATGAAAAAAATATCAACAATTTAATAACTAAAACAAAATATAAAGGAAAAAACAAACCAGAATTGATAACGAAGTTCGACCAATATTGCCTATGTCTCCGAGCCCCACCACAATAGTAGACCACTTTATTGAATGCTCAAAGTATTACAAATAGGATATTCTAATTAAATAATTCCACAAATATAGAAAATTAGATGTTAAAGAGAAAATTATCTAAGAGAGACATGGTCCTTTTATAAGAGTAAGAACCCAAACTAATTTTTTCCACTTCCATTGTGAGAGTAAATTATAATAGTAAAACTAGCCAATTTCTAACAATCATCTCCAAGCCAGGCTGTACACAAATTTGTGGTTGTCTTATAAACATGTTGCACCATTAGAATTCCAAGACTTCATGTAGCCTTATTATTGTGGTCCATGATGCACCATTCTTTTAGTTTCATAACATTCTTGAGCGCATATCCATTTCCATGCTTTAAAGCACAAGAATATCACCTTCTAGGTGGCTTCACCCATCATGAACAGATATTACTTGTAATGTGAGAGCTATGTCAATATAACCACCGCCCATGCATCATGGCATCCTCTCTAACAAGCAACGAGCTAGAATATTCAAAGAAACTATATCCCTCGTCAGCATGAAACTAAACAACCAAAAAGGATCCCAAACAGTATACTCCACCATCAAGTCACCATATGAGAACAAAACAAGTAAAGTACAGTAAAATGAGTTACACTCAAGAATTTCATTTTGTCCCAAGATGATACTATAAAGTTCTCGTCTTTACAGAAACCCAAGTTGAATGTAATCAAATTGAATGATCCTATTATGGAAAATAGCATAGCTGCCCTTTGACAGAGAATTTACAATTGAATCTATGCTACGGCCATGAAAATATTTTATTTGATTGACGTACACAATTGAAGCTATTTTGTGGTGCATTGCTTCTGGCTTCTGAAGATGCAAGTTCTTGTTCTCAAGCTATGTTTAAATTGAAGGGATTGGACTTTGGAGGGAACCACCTAGATTTAAGTTAATTGATTAATCAAAAATACTTTTATGTATTTTTAAAAATTTTATTGAGTTGTACAGAAAGTATAAGGAAGGAATTGACTTTGTTTTCTTGTGACTGAAAATCAAACTACTTTTTTTCTCTTATAAAAATGGAGCTATTTTTAATCAATATTTTATTTCGATTAAAGTATAATTATTTCAAAGATATATTTTTATCTAAAAATGCAAAAGAAATGTGAATTAGTAATTTGTATTTCTTTTCCATCATGTTAACTATTCAAATATAATAAATCTTCAATCCTCCCATTTCCTCCTTCAATTTCTCCTTTTCTCTCCTCTCCACTCCTTTCAACATAGGCGTGACAAGTCTATTAACCAAATGCAAGTTGCCTTGTTTTTTCATTAAACATAAACAAAGTTACACAAGTGGGTTAAAAACCCAGAGCAATGGAGAAAATGGATCACCTCACATATACAAGAGATGCAAAAGACAATAAAAAGATAAACAAAACAAATACTAATTATCTTCATTTTAACATCATCGCCTATTTCTTTAAACATTAAACACTATCGTCAGTATCTTTATACTAATTATTATATTCATGGTAAATGCACCATGAATACTATCTCGCCTATATCTTTGAACACTATCTTTGTTGTTTGTTCATGCATTGATGCATGTCATGCACCCAAATTAAATATAATAATTTTATCACTTGTGTAGATAGCGAAGAGTAATGTTGATGTTTGTGGATCGGAGAGCACTAGTCCAAAGATGACTTGACCAACTCCACTCTAACTTGGCCAAGAACGCTAATCATACGTGTTAGATTGAATACCGCGGAGTCTCCAAAGGAAACCCAGGCGGAGCAGGCTCTGGCAGCCTCCTTCATAATCAAAAGGGAGAATGGATCAGGGAGATTTGCATTTGCAGATACATTAATATTGCTTCCTATCTACATTTCCGGGCACTCCAGGATGGTCTGAACGTAGCTATTACTCTGCAACTCTACCAGATTGAGATGGAACTAGATGTCACAGTTGCCATTGTTATTGCGGAGCCTCCTGATTGCGTAAACCATCTAAGTGTCTCTGTAATTTGGATCATCATGTACTTTGATCTAATTTTGTATGTTTTGAGGGGAGACAATGGGATTTTGGTTGGGGAGGGGGAGGAGTTTATATTAACGTGTTATACAAACATATGTATAAACCGTCACATAAACCAAAAACTCAAAACACAAAAAAGAAAAGGGAAAACAAAAGAGGACCCATGTGCAACCTCAAGGACTAACAAAATATGAATCTAATAATGATCAAATTGGTTATTACATAGTGTGCACTTTTCCTCGGTTAGTCCTCCTACCAATGGTCAAATTATAAGCTTTTGTATTCCCCTGTGGTTATAATTTGTACGAAGTATGCATTAAGATAGTCCAATTTTTGGTCTAGGCCCCAAAATTTCTTGCATCACCGAGCCCTTTCCTCCAACAGCATCTTCTGAAAAATTATGGTACATGTGAAACACAATTTATGATATGTGATAAATTAGGATTTTTTTCTTGGGGGTGGGGTGGGGGGAGGTGGTGGTGGTGTTGGTGTGTGGAAAGTAAAAGGGAAAAAAAGCAACTCTATCGGTTCATGCTTGCCTCCACTTCAGATCATATGCAACTGCATTTCTCGTTAGCAGTTCTATCCTTGAGCTGCAAGTTTGTTTAACCAAAGCTCAGGACTCCAACTCAGAATGTGCCAATACTAAGAGAACTTTAACCCATGCCACCAGCCTTCTAGCTGAAGCTTGAAGATACCGATTTGCTGATTTTTATAACTCTCTTCTCCTGATCCAAAAGGGGCAAGCTGCAGAAGGGGTTGTGCTCCTGATGATTCTGAGGTCAAATTCAGTCCTCTATCTTTGTTCATCAAGATCCATCAGATCACCATTGCTGTTTTTACTCTCTGGGGAAGTCTCTGTTCCTTGGTCACCGGGTTCATGATGACTACTGCCAAGATCACTTAGGTCATCTGATGGGGATGCGGAATGCTCCACACTTGGGTAAGAAACCAATATAACTGAATGGCTTTGGGCCGCAGCAGTCTCCCTTTGGGTTGAAGACTCCTCTTCAGGATTTGGCTCTGTTGAAGTTGAGTAAGATATGCCAAACCTTTGCCCATGTGTTAGTCCTGGACAGAAACCCTATTTCACAGATTTCTGTTAGTGCTCTAGAACAAAATAAAACCATAAAATAGAAGTAAGTTTTTTTAAGGTTATGGCCTGCAATCTGCAGCTAATTTCTCCACAAGGTAGTCTTGGTCTTGCTATGCAACTCCCATAATATGTTTAGTAAAGATTTATGGCAGATAAAGCAAAGAAAATAATCATCTGCAGTGATCAACATTGAAACATCAGAGATGACCAGATATTTGAAAAATTTTAAGGTATTATACCAGAAGTTTGCATCCAGCAAATTCAACAAGGTTTGGACCTTTTTGCTGACACACGAAAATTGGGAGAAAGCTAATTCTCCAGTGTTTAGCGATCCCTTTCTTTCTTTCCCCATTTAATGTGTTTCCTTGTTTTTTTATTGCCTCCATAAGATCAATATAAAAAATATCAAGCTTTCCGTGATGCTTTTCTATATCATCATCCTTACGTATTCAACTAATAAGAAACCACAGAGTGTCCATATTTATAATTCCAAGGAAAGTAGAGCATGGCTTATCCAAGAACAAACCTTAATCAATCCTGAGACCGGTGTTGAGGTATGAAAATTGGAACTCGCCCTAGAAAAAGAAGCAGCAGAAGTTATGTAGGATCCATTAGTTTCGCCAGGGTCATTTGCAATATCTGAAAAGCGAGTTCCCACTCTCAAGTTGCTGTCATTACAGTATGCTCCTAAATAAGAACAATGTTCACGTACTAGCGATATTTGTGGAGTTGCAGGTAACAAGTGACCCTCAGTACTGAAGATGTACCTGCAATTGCACATGTTATTTCTTTACCCATGCAACTGGGAGTGAATACTGAACTAAGTACGTTCATAACATATTTTTGTTATTTGTATGTCTGTCTGTCTTTCTCTGTGTTTGTTTGTGTGCATAGATGGATTGATGTCCAAGAAGCTTAAATGAAACCAAAATTTCTGGAGTGGAAAGAAAGTTTTTCCTACTTACTTGTATGGGCCATTCTCAATGAGATTATCCGAACCAGCAGCCAAATCAAAAAGAAGCCACAAGTATTTGACCTGACAAAGCAGCAAAGCAACACAGGATTAGTGAAATGCTCAACTTGAATAATCACCAAATCCTCAGTGCTGTAAGTCATGCTTTATGCAAAGTCACAAGTCTCAGTGATAGCAGGTCTGCAGATCATAAAACTAGAAATAAGAGATATTTCAAGTGTAAACAAAAAGCACTAATATCCTTTGCAGCTATTTGACCACCATAAACAAGGGCAAGACTTTTAAATGTAGCATCAGTTGAGGTAACACAAGGTGGACACAGTTCCTTACAGTTTCTGCTAAGAAAAAGCTTTCCATGTGATCTTCCTGTACATGAGACTCAACATCTGATATATGGCAATATCCACAAGTGCATCGGGCACCATATTGGAGACTAGCAAGCATGTCCCTTCCAGCATCAAGATACCTAAACAATTTGTTTCCATTTTGAAGAAATATAAGAAAGCGTATTTCAGATAGTAGAATCATGCAGAACAAAATCATCCAGAAAAGAAAAAGGAAAAAAAATGGGAGAGAGAGAGAGAGAAATGCAGCAGAAAAGAGCAGACAAAGGACCTTGATGAAGTTTTTGCAAGACATAATTGGAAACAATTGGTCTACCATGAGCAATTCTATCCCCTTCTTATTGAAAAGTAACATTTTGAATGAGATTTATAAAATTCAGTCCATTGTTGAGGCATTCACAACACCACCTACAATTATTCTTCCAACCCATTCAAGTATAATGATTTTACTCATGGATATATCCAGTGGACAAGTAAGCATACCTTTCCAATACGAGTGAAATAGGTGGTTTTTCAAGAGGAAAAGTACAAGAGAAAATCCTTATACTAGAAAATCTGAGGAACCAACCTGGGATCCCTTGTAGCTTTGTACAGCCAGTAGGTGCTCTCTATTAATTCAGGACGCAGTGGGTAGCTTTTCTGGCCTCGCTGCAGTAAGGTGTAATAGTTAGATAACAAGGTTTCAGATGCAACTTGAAATTGAAAGACGAAAATAGACAGACAAAAAGAGGAAACAACATATGAAAAATAAACATTGAACGAGCCTACAAGACCACTAGGGAAGTCATAGACAAGAATGAACAGTTGTATGCTGAACTTAAATTACAAACAGGAGTTTATGGTAGTACAATCTTCTCGTCTCTTTGTTCCCACATAAACACAAGTTCGTTTGCAGAATCAGATTTTTCATGTCAAGGAACACGTGTAATTTGCAGACTTGAAGATATGCAGCCAATTAGGGACATCAATCTGCCATTTATAGACATGCATGCAGACATATTTGCAAGGTTCATAAGTTGGAGATGAAAATGCAATCAAGTGAAGAAAATTGAACAAATTAAACAATCTCAGACTTCAGATACAGAAGTACCTGCACACTAAATGTGGCTAAATTGAAACCTTCAGGAGTGAAGCCATATCTTTTCCAAACACTAAAGAAGGCACTGTGAGTACGAATAGCTGGTTCAATATCTCCAGCAAGTACCTTCCCGAGATACCATAATTAGCTCTCTACCTTGTCTCAATAAAGATGGCTCTTCCTGAAAGATAAAAGCAAATGCAACAGAAAATTAAGCAGATTCATTTACCTGAAGGCCAGGCCAGAATGCCTGTAGACTGTTGAACAATGGCCAGACAAGTCCAGCAGAATTCATATTTACTTCAACATACCTACAAATACCTTAAAAATAAGAAAAAAACCCACCTCATGGGAGTACAGCATGAGAACCAAAAACTGCAGTACAGAAATGGACTGATGAATGAAAACAAAATTGATGAGAGATTTTACCAAGGGTCATTGAAAAGATAATGCATTGCAGCCTTGTAAGCTTCTTGAAAGATGAATAGATATTCCTCATCTCCAAACAGCAAGGATGCCTACAGTTGATGAAGCAAGAAACCAAGCTCATGTCCGCAGAAGAAGATATTGAGATAAGAAAGATCTAGAAAATAATATCTTCAAAAGTAACCTAACCCACGTTAGATACAAAAAATTGTAATTCTAATACTCTAATGATCAAACAATTTGGAAGATACATTAGTAGTCTGAGACTTTACATCTTTATTAACAGAATACGGTTGACTAGTGATTTATGTATCTATATTTTCAAGGACGTCATCATCCAAGTTTAAATTGAAGATAAAAGGCTAAGGACAAAACTTAAAGCAGAGCATTCTTGCAATACTGAGTATTCAACTCTGTGCTTGCTTCAATGTGTCCTTGAGGGGGGAGACAGAGATAGAGTGGAAAAGGTGACATTCCAGCAGAGATGACCATAACCGATGCAACCAATACCAGGCATCACAATAAATATGACAGACTGGAGAAAATGATGGGTATTCCCCAAACTGTTACCACTACGATCAGAGTCTGGCATTTATCAGGCAGCATCATGACAAAGAAGCCTTCACTAACTAAATACCAACTTTATATATTAACTGAACTATGTGCTAAGCAACATACTAGATGTATCTCTCATTTTAAGTACATTAAAGGATAAGTAAACTATGCTCATTGCCATTATGCAAAAAGTGAAAGCAAAAGGACTGAAATAGAACTAACAAGAAGAACGGATGTATATAGTAAATGCTGGAAATATCATTTCAAGTTGATAATGTAGGTCAAGAAACCATTACAAATTCAAACCAAATCTCACCTTTAGGAGATATTCATAGAAGGAGTCTATACTTGTCCCTATTCCAGCATCCTGCAAGCACAAAAAATAAATTAAAACCAGTATATTTCAGAGGCAGAAAAAAAATATTCACAGACAACAAGGGCAAAAGACAATAATCAATACCAAGCATAACCATATAAAGCACAAAGTTCAGTTTCTTTGAACTGTGTTTCATTTGTATTTGTCAGCGATCAAAGTGCTTTCAAGTCCACTTTCCATGGATATACTAATTCATTTTTTCTTCTCAAAGTTAACTACTTCAGTTATGAATTAAAATACCCTCATGGTGTCTGTTTGGCTTTGAGCAACACAAACTTTGATATTATAAAAAAAACAATCCAGTAACTATGTTTCTCTGATATGGTAGTATCATAAGACAAGTTTTTCATCAATTCAATAAAGCATATGTCATACATCAATAAGAATCACTAGGAAGTAGGAAAAATTCAATAATCGTAAATTGTTTCTTAATGCGAAAATTCAGCTTTTTTGAAATCTTTCTAACGCATTAAAGAGCAGTTAAAATATATCCCAAGGCTGACTAATAACAACAATTTGTACAAATGAAAAAAGTCAGATAGTGTCCACAAGCACTAAAACTAAGGGTGAAATCTTATATTGCAAGGCTTATATTCAGGCTACCATTTCCAATTTTTACAACAAAAGAAAAGGGATATAAAATTGAGATAACATAAAATGATACATTCAGAAGGTACAACTGTATAATACTGTTATTGAACATAGAAAATGCAGCACTATAAAACAGTTGCATCTAGACCCAAAACTTGATACAGCTTAAGAGATTCATTTATTTGCCAATCTTGACATAAACTAAAGTTTCCCCTAAATTCTCAGATAAATCTGACTTTATTTCTGCTTATTCTTCTGCATTCTGCAGAAGTCACTTGAGCAAAAGGAATTTAATCAGATCAAACAAGACCATCTAAAACTTGCAGAACTCAAAAGTAATTTTTTCCAAAGTAGTCATAATAGAATGCAAGTTCTGCAAAAGTAAAGTCTCACTTGTTTCAATCTATGCACTACCAATCTGAAATACTGAGAATTCTTTCTCCTTTTAATTAAATATCAGTCCCCCATTTGCTATGAGATTAACTTCAAAAATTAGCTATCCAATAAAAAATCCAATGGGAAACGAAGAATTGAAAACTGGATAATTGACACAATCCATTTGACCAAGTGAAACAGGGGTAAGATGACCTTTCTGCTAATAATGGAAACCCTAACCTTCTGTGTCCATTCACCAGAAAACACGTCTATATGAGCGCCAACAAGGTTGATCTTTGAACGGCGTGCCCATAATCCCTGGACAGCATTCTTTGTAACTTGCTCAAATACTGCATCCATAAAGATTAGTACAAGCGTACTTCATGAACAGAAGAGTAGAAAGCAAAAGAATATGCCACAAGGAAAAGACTATCTTTATGAAGGTCGTGACAAAATTTGCCTTCAGAATGGTTGACTAGTCTTGATACTTGGATTATTAGCTATGTTTATCAATAATAGTCAGGCTATGCAAAACTAAGACAGTAATCATTCAAGTACATTTTGGAGCACAAACATAAAATCACAAAATAGAATGAAAATTTGGAAACAAGATAAACTATCAATTAAACCTTTGGGCTTACTATAGAAACCCTTAAATCATAGAATGATATCAAGAACATTAGCATTGTTTCAAATGCTTATAGATTCATACCATGGACACATACATGAACGAATAAATCCTTTTTCCCTTGAACCTTATGGTAAAAACAAATTAAGAAATTAAAAAAAAAAATCTCATTCAACTTAACAAGCTTTCCAGTAAGGCATCTAGTACGTTCTTTCTTGGAGCTTTTTTGCCAGTTACAATGACATATACAAAACAAACAGTCAAAGGGCTATTGCCAAAAATCACATCTAGGTAGAATTTTTCATAGAGACAGATTTACAATAAAATCTATGTAAATCCGCCATAGATATCTAAATAAATCTCAGAAGACAGATCTCATAAAAGTATGTAGGCCAGTCTCCCATTGATTGCTCCAAATATCTACTTATAGATTTCCTGCTACACTCTTGCCAAAAATCTGATACCAGGTTTTAGAGAGAATGCATTCATATCAAATAGTCCACTCATAAGAAAAATAGAGAATTGGATGAACAGTGTATGCCAATGGACAAAAGCAAGAAATTTGATCAAAATGCTTATCTAGAACTTAAAATAAATAAATAAATACATGAATTGTACTCATAGTACTCACTTGGATCATTCGTTAAGCGGCTAAGCACCCCGAATTCCAATGTTAGAGTTCCACCACCAGCTGTTGATGTTATCTACACATGCAGGAAACTCTCACCCTTTAGGTATTTTACATTAGAAAATACAATAACAATGTACAGCTGAGTTTGTGAAGCTGCTCAACTTGCTAACTGTTTGAGCGTAAATAGATGTACTCAGTGGAAATGTTTCCCTCAGAAATATTTTGCTTGAATACAATTTTAAAAGCTTTGGACTTGAAGGAAGCAAAAATATACAACAATCTAGCTACTTCTGCATTCTAATCTCTATATCTGTCCTGTCTGAACATATCATAGTGTTTCTAGTGAAGGCTATTAGCATAAATCACACCACATGGAAATCCAATTTTGCCTCCTATCAAACCTCATCAATCTGACTGGCCATCTCTGATACCCATTTCCACAACAAATAGTGGAAAAGAACTTTCAAATTCATGTTTTATCCAAAGGTGTTCATCTTTTTCTCCATTCTATTTAAGGATAGTTTACATCATATAGTATCTGCAGCAAGACGATTTTAAGAGCTTTATGTGCCTAATCATATCATGAGGGTCTACCATCTGTGCACGTGAAACCAGAACATAACTTTTCACTTCTAATCAGATTAACGGTACCAAAGCATAAATATCCTACAAATATAATATCTGCTTTGCAACAGGTATCACTTTAACTAAATTGTATAGCAATTAAAGATCACACTTTAAGAGGGATAAAGAAAGTACAAAGAGGCTTTGCCTTGCTTTCATGTTCATCGACTCCATGCAATAGATTCACAGATCCAAATGGAATCCCTGAAGCACGTCAGCTTAGGAATCAGTTCAGAGACTCTTTGTCTGTTAATTCAATAAAAAAATAGACAATAAAAGAATTAAGAAACTACAAATAACTATAAACCTCCTCTTCTCTCTGCACAATAAATGAAACTAAACTCAAAAAAGCTGTGGGAAGGAAACCTGTTTCTAGCTGTCAGCTAAGTTTTTTAATATGTAAAACAGAACAAAAGCTAACTAATGAAATCCACAACGAATTACATTGACACAATGGGAAAGCATGTATCAGGGGATATCTATGTACCCTTGCACTAAAATTCGATTTCATCAATAGTCATTTATGTAAAAAGAAAAGAACAGCAGTTACATGTACAAGAATGATTGAGAATGCTTAAGTAAAAAACTATAAGAATTTTCAGGTAGAATAAGAAATTGTGGTAAAACTGCAGTTGATAACTCCAAGTTTGAGATCAGGCTAAACAGAGTACCTGTAGGAGTATCAAATGCAGGTAACATTCTTCGTGCCAAGTCCTCTGCCAAATGGAGCAATTCACCATTGTATGAAGGAATTCTCATGCCCTGAAATTCAAAAGGTTTCCAATGAAAATTTTGAGAATATGGCAATAAGAATTCAGGATCCAAAATGAAGTTAAAATTTCAAATCCATATTTGGAAGCTGTTCCATTTGCCCCTTAATTCTTTTTTTTTTTTTTCTTTTTTGGCAAGTCCTTTAATTCAATTTAGTTAGAGATTAAGCTGACAAATATTACATGAGCATCTCAGAACCTCACAGAACTTTCAATATTGGGATGTAACTCAAAGGAAAGGTCACCTTGGGAGATACAATAAATGTTCACTTGACATGCCAATTTTACCTCTTTGATTATTTTATCTGAGTAATTTCTTAGTTCTACCTCCCATATGTTATGGATAGGCAGCCGTGAGCTGAGTGATAAAACCATAATCAAAAAGAAAACTGAATTTTCTCGATAACTGTGCTGAACATGGCAGTGAGACTAAGATCAAACTGGAACTTTGAGGCAATATGAAATGGGAATAATTGCCTTTTTACTCATTTCCTAATATAGATAAATGAATATGGTTAAGTTTATTTGGCAAATACACATATTCAGGTCACCATTCATTAACTAATCAGGCAAAAAACCTTACAACATAATTTACAAAGACAATGGCATGGACTCTTTCTCTTTCAGCTTAAGTTGTTTTTTTTTTGGGTGATAATTTGATTTCCACCGCCAACATTTTGTAGCCTTTTCTATATGGTCCCTCCAACCAACCAATTACATTTGGAGCTATGTAATTGTGAACTAGTTCAAAAATCAACTAAGGCCTTCACACCAGCTACCTGGATTTTCTGTGAATCAGTTTCTTCTCATATCGAACTTGTTCTCTAATTTTTTAATATTTTCCTTTTTCCCTATATTTGAAATTCTCCCACTAAAGTCACTAAACGTTTAGACAATGAAGAGACAAACGCACAAAGTACAAACCAAAAGTAACATTTTTATTTCCAAACTATAGTCTAGCAATCATTGAAACAACAACCAATATTATTCACGAGAAACATTACATTAAAAGTGGGAAAAAAGCTTCATAGTGATGATCTATAGAAATTTCTACCTATATAGATTCTCAGGGCCTAGGATAGTTATTAGTTTACATGAAAAATACAAAAGAAACTATACTGGAGCTAAGAGTAGCAAAACCTGCAGAAAAATATTCTTGAATAAGTAAAATGAACCTGTCAAAATCTGCAACTCCATACCGTATTATAATCACTTGCAATAAGGTGAGCAGAAAGTAACCCTCCTAAGACACGGATTGTTGTTTCAAACACAGATACCGTCTTGTTCTGCAAATGTAGCAGACGCAACAATTTAGGGAACTTACAAGTAGAACTTTTGCTATAAACCAAGCCAAGGAGAAATCAGACAATAGTAAGGCATCCCTTTCAGTTTAATACATTTAGAAAACATTGATCTTAGCTTCTAGCAACCAACTAATTTTCCCCCAAAAAAGACAAGAAGAAAAAAAGTAGAAAAATAAATGACAATAGAAAGGGGTCATTTGCCCTCAAGACAACATAAATCCATACTCACAATCTCAAACCGAAGATTTTTACCAATCCATTCAACAGAGGAGGCAAAGTGCTCACGGTCACCAAGCAAAGCCAAAGTGTCCAGCGCATCAATCTGTGACCACAGCAATTGAGAGTAACTATAATCTAATTAGTAAGATCATCAGCCAATGCTCCAAATCAGGTGAAGAAGTGTGGTCATCTTACCAATGTCAAGGCATAGCCACCAAGTGTATCTTCGCCTTCACAAGACAGAGGCTTTAACTCATCACGTGGAAAGGCATGTTCCATGTATCCATTAAACGCATGATAGAACATTTCGCGAACCTAATCACAAAAGCATGACATTACTTATTATTTTTACCCATTTCAGTGCAGAAGCAGCAAATTAACAGCCAAACTCCTACTTGAAGTATTTCTTTCATTGACAAATTTGAAGAAATCCAAATGATGCTTATGCTGAATTTCTCTAAATCAGTTGTAATTGCATCCCTTCTTTTTTTTAGACCTTCAATTTAGAAAATCTAAACCTAAAAATAAAATAAAAAATAAAAACTTTTTATGCAACCTTCTTTTAAATTTTCATCCATTTTAATTCGCATTTCCCTTACCCAGTACTCACATACAATCAATATACCTAAATAGATATACAACTCACTGCATCAAGATTCGATAATCTAAATATTATAGCTCCTCCTGTTAAAAAATTGGCATCCTTTACATTAGCCACAGTGCATCAACCAAACCCCCTACGAAGAAAAACTTCAAAAAAAAGAAGAAAGAGCAAATTTATTCCCATTTTGAGATAAAGCTATTGCATTTTCATTCTTTAGTTTTGAATCCGGAGAGCTTCATCAAAAACTTAAAAGAGGGAAAATAATCAAACTTCTCGATGAATTGAACTGGGTTTGTGAGTGTGACCCATATAGATGGCCAAGCTAATGACGGAAAGATTTAATCACCTCATCCCTGAGCTGCTTTGCTTCTTCAGGAGTGACGCCTTCCGAGACGGTTTTGAAGACAAAAATGTCGGAAGATAGTAACAGAAAAATTAGCATCATGGTTTTCGGAGCTTCCATAGTTTCTCTCTCTAAAAGTTCCCACAATTCTAGTTTGAAGTGGTTGTATAGTTGTAGTTTTTGTACATATATCAATTATCAGGAGTTATGAGTACAATGGACGGCACTCGGTCCAATTCAGATTGCCATTGGAGCAATTTCTAAATAAATTCTCTAATCAGATGGTACAGTATCTTAATATGGAATTTGGGTGGAATGCAAATTAATCTCATAAAATTGTAAACCTTTTTTTTTATCAAATAAATTTGTATACGTCTTAATGAAGTTCATTCCAACGTTGGAGATTATAAGAACTAATCATTATCTATATCCTTTATTACATCAATTGTGGATTGTGAATTTGCGGTGGTAAAGTTGAAGCAATTCGTGTTATACAAGGGCATACCTAAAGTATGTAAAATTTTAAATAATATTTTAAAATTAAAATTATAAAAATTAGGCAAGTAATGCTAAAATTATAAAAATTCCTATTGTTCAGTATGTAAAATTATAAATAATATTTTAAAATGAAAATTATAAAAATTACTCAAGTAATGAAATTATAAAATTAGATAAAAAGTGAAAACTCAATAATAAAATTGCCCAAATATTCTTGCTAAAAATTCAAAACAGCATTTATAGTGTTTCTATTTGAAATTTATTGTAAATTTCATAAATTTTAAAGGACTAAATTTAATGCATTAACTGTAAATTGATTTTTTTCAAAAAACTTTATTAGTTCAATTGAGAAAATAAATAACATTTACATAATATCAAGATAAAATGTCAAGAACGCCCTTGGATAACTATTAAAAATGTATTTTTGAAGTTTGTTTTTAAACGAATAACTTAACTAGTATTGAGATTCACCTTAACATCCTAAGCAATTAGAGGTCAACTGCAGATCAAAGAACAAATAATATCAAATGTTACTAACAATTATGTTGTATAAAAGAGCTTAACAAATGGAAATTCTTTCATGCTCGTAGGTGCACGTAACTGAACTTTATTTTTGTGGGAATCAATTCGTGCGCTGTGAAGCATAAGGCCCAATGATCTACTAGGACATTTGCATTATATATATATATATAAGATGTGTATTAATCAAAATCAGCTATACAAAAGTACTTCGGGATCAAGATGAATGGGGTGGAAATGGGGATGGAGTTTGATTTTTCCCCCATTATTGGAGGTCATGGAGCCGTTTTCACTTTGTCCCCATAATTTATACATATAAATACATATATATATATATATAAATTATTAATATTTTTATTATCAATATATAAATCATTAATTATATAGTTATTTATTTTTATCAACTAATAATTCATATCATACATATAATTTTGTTATAAATTTCTTAATACTTAAATAGTTATTATATAGATTAAAATAGTTATATTATACTAAAATATGTAACTATGTTATATTATTATCTATGTATTTACATGTGGAAAAAAAACTATGTATCTATAAGTATTTTATTAATTATATTTATTTAAATTAGTTTATGAAAACTCTAAAGGTTTTAATGTCTTAATTTTGATTAAGAATAAACATTGATAAGGACTAATGTTTTGTTTGTACATGTGATAGAGTTTTTCAATTCATCATTTAATCTATGCAATGACAAGATTTCAAGTCTTAAGAAAGTATACAAGTCAAGACTATCAATATTTGAAGACAAGTTTTATTAGATTAGATAGGAACTAGAGATATAGTTTTAGAGTTTAATATATTTTGATATCTCTAGTTTTACCTCTAATTGAGTAATGATTTCTAAAGATTGCTCCATGAACTTAAAACGTTATTTCAAAATGTTTTTAATATGTTAAAATATATTTTGATATTTCGAAAATTATGCATCATGATTTCAAAACTTAAATGGTTCATAAACTGTTATTGGATTGATACCATAACTTATATGGTTAATTGAAATCATCATTTGTGTGTTAGAGTATTGTTGATACACAAATGAACATGTTTCAATCGACCTAAAGTGGTTCACCACAAGTTAATTTATCTTATGGATGCATGTACTATCAAATTTGTTCATCTGTCAACTTGTGGATGGCCATGTTGTCGATCACAGTGAGGTGAGGTTGATCGCAAGATGAAAATCATCATCTGAAGGTTGTCCAGTGAGCTTGCGGATGATGTTGCGGATGATGCACCAGTCGATCGCAAATTGCTAGTGGGTTTTCAATAGCTTTATTTTTTATCGTTAGGAACAAACTTATAAATACCAAAATCTTCGGAAGTCTTTCTAAGAACAATTTTGAGCAAAAACATTGTATATCTTGATCCTACAACATCTTAGAAATATTCTAAAACCCTTTCAAAATATCAATTTTGTTAAAATCATTCGATAAGAGTTTTTACATTCAAAGGTGAATTTTGAGCAATCTTGACAAGTCATTACTCAAATATGTGATTGTGTTTCAAATTGATATATCTTCACATTAAGGTTATATCTATCAAACTCTTTATCTCTTATTTTTGAATGTAATTGTATCAATGTTGCAAATAGCATAAAACACTAAGTGTTAAGGTGAGCCTTGTATTGGTTGTTTTGTTTTTTAAGGTTTATTTGTAAAACTTTTAGGTGAACCTTGAATTGAATTGTATTGTTAGGATTCACTAAGGAGAGTGGTGAGATTATTGTATAATCAAGGTTGTGTTGTAAAACTCAAGGGTTGAGTGAGCCTTAATTGGTTGAAAGATTATTTGTAAAACCTTATGGTGAATTGGGTGAGCATCTTTTGTAATCTCATTCATGTTATTAGTGAAGGAATTTGGTAAAATCCTTGAGTAGGTAACTCAAGGTAGTGGATTAGGTTTTGTTAGATAAATCTAACAACTATAAATCTTTGTGTTCATTGCTCTATTTTCTGCATTTTATTTGAACACATTTTTACTCACACAACTAGCACACCAAGTGTTTTATATTTGTTTTCAAAGAGGTGTTTTATTGAATTAGGTTGAAAAATCGGATAAAAACATAATTCACCCTCCCTCCTCTTAGGTTTTTCAGTTTATATTATTAACCATATAACTAAGAACTATGAGTTATATTATTAATTATATAGATTAAAATAGTTTTTATTATTATCTATGTAACTATATGTAAAAAAACTATGTAACTCTAAGTATGTTATTAATTATATTTATTTAAATTAGTTTATATGATTAACCATATAACTAATGAACCGTGAGTTATTATTATATTAACCATATTATTAATTATGTAGATTAAAATAATTATATTATTATCTATGTAAATATATGAAAATTTTCATATTTAGATTAACAATTATACTTAAAATAATTAAATGAAAAGTAGGAATAATCAGGTTATTGGATATGGGGATGATAATATCCTTGTGGGAATGGAGACAGAGATGAAGATCTCCGATATCTTTGAATCGATAGCGAAGATGAGAATGGAGATTAGATTGAATGACAAGAATGTGGACAAAGAAAAGGGTAGGGTTCTCAGACCCATCTCGTCCTATTGTCAACCATCGAGCAATGTCCAATTCATTCAAAAATTTTGTTTACACAACATTTCTTAAATTGAAAATGTACACTAGAGATAAGAAAGATAAGAAAAGAAACATAAAAAGTTTGTATATTCAAAATTAGTTGACTACTAAAAGCATTTTCCTCAACTAGCTTAAATTCTCAGCATAGAGGATGGCTATTTGCCTGTGTTTGTCTAGATCAAGGGAATTGTTACCTTAATTGCAGATCATTTATGTGAATGCAAGGCAACAAAGTTTAATGATAATTTGACAATGTACAGATAAGAAAATACGTTTGGTATTAAAAGGAGTAAACATAAGATAACCCATATTAATATAGAAAAATCAAAGTAGAAGACTAGAATTTCCATCTATGTATAAATACGCTTTAATGGGTCCCCAAAATCATCAAAAACATTTCTATCCAAATAAATCACCGAGACTATGTAATTTGAGAATTGAATGTAAATTCTTCCTCAAATATTATACATGTTTGAATACTCTACAAATATACATACCTTAAAATTATATACTAGTGTACAAAAAATCTTAGTTCGCAAAACTCAAAAGAGAAAGAAAGAAAAAGTCACACTCATTGAACCACCAAATATCATGAAAGGAAAAGAATTTCTAGTCTACACAATCAAACACCCCAAAATCAAAGTGTATATAAGAGAATTAAAGTTTAAAAAGTGATATGTGATATTCAAAAGAAAATTACCAAACACGTCAAACAAAACTTGTTTCCAAAATTTAATGATAAATTTGTTTCCAAAACATTATTATTCCACTATTCTTAAATATATATTATATATTTTGCACTTGAGTTCAACCTTAGAATTTTTGAAACTATTCGTTTAAATTTTTTTCCTTAACACAATATATGAGAAAAAAAATAAAGACAAAAAAGAGAATTGTTGCAATAGAAATAGACTAAGACAACAATGATTTGGTGCTTAAAATAAAAAAATATAAAAAAAGAAAAAAGAAGAAAATTTTCTAAGGAAAAATGTAAAAATAATGCTAAAAGAAAATTCAAGGGTTAAAAAATGATAAAACAAGGAGTTGAAAATGAATATAAAACAATTAACAAAAAGAAAAGTTAGGGTTTGAAAAAAAAAACTATAAGAAAGGGAAAGAACTAAAAATTAACTAAAAGAAAACAATAAGTGGTTTAAATTAACTGACAAAATTCAAGGGCTAAAAGATAAGTTAGAGAAAGTTGTGGAGTGGATAATAAAATCAAAGAAAAATTGGGGTAAAATAATTTACTAAAATAAAAGTGATAGACTAAAAATTATCTAAAAGAAAATTTAGGTGTAAAAAATTAACTAAAAAGTTTAGTGGCTAAATAAACTTAAAGAAAATGAGGGGAGAAAAATTAACTACAAGAAAAGGTAGGTATTGAAAATTAATTGCAGAAAGATCATCTTTCCTTAAATTAATTTTAACCCCTAATTTTCTTTTAGTTCATTTTCATAGCGTACATTTTTGTTTATATCATTTCAGCCCGTAATTTTTCTTTCAGTTAATTTTCAGTCATCACTTTTCTTCTATTCAATTTTTACCCCTATCTTTTCTAGTACTTCAGTTTTGAACCCCTATACTTTATTTTAATTATATTTCAGCCCAAACGTTTCGTTTTTATATATTTTCACCTCCTGGCTTTTTTTTGTCATTTTCTTCTTCTCCTTTTTCAACTACAGTTTCATTTATTTCATTTTCAGCCCCTTATTTGTGATTTATTTCATTTTCAGTACTTAACATGTTTATTAAGTTTTACCCTAGATTTTTTTATAATTCATTTTTAGGCCTTAAAGTTTCTTTAGTTATCTTTCTACCCAAGATTTTATTTTCAATCAATTTTCACCTCTTTACTTTTGATTTAGTTATTTTATCCCCATTTTATCTTCTAGTTGTTTTTCAATTTAAGTCCCTTATTTTTCCTTTCATTAACTTTCAATCCTTAATGCTTGTCCTAATTAGCTGGCTCTTAGCCCCTCAAATTTCCTTTCAACATTTTCACCCAAAATTTTGTTTATAATGAATTTTCAGCCTTTGGCGTTTCTTTTAGTTATTTTTTGCCCATATAATTTCTTCTAGTTCATTTTCAGTCCCTTGCTTTTCGATTAATTCATATCCAGCCACTCATTTTCTGTAGTTCATTTTTCCCGCAACTTTCCTTGTAGTTCATTTTTAGTCCCTAAACTTTGATTCAGTGAATTTTCAATCCACAATAATTATACACAATTTTTTCACTTAATTTTCAAGCCTAAGCTTACTTTTTAGCATTTGTAACCCCTTAATTTTAAAGTTTTTCAACCCTTACTTTTCTTAAAGGGAATTTTAACCCTAGATTAATTTTCAGAAAGAAAGATTTGAAAAATGCACTAGAATAATTGTGGATGAAGCTAGAAAAAATTAACTACGGATGACTTTGCATTGCTCCAAATATACTCTTGGGAAAGGTCCGACGACCAAGTTTCACCTAGGACAAGCAGCTGCAACAAAATGACTTCCTAGGATATGATGATAAATCCAGGATCAAAATGCTTTGTTACATGGAATCGATAATAAATCCAGGACCAAAATGGCTTCCTAGGACATGATTTCTATTTTTCCCCCCTTTTTTTGGGTAAATGATTTTGCCTCTTTCATAGGCTGAAACTACTTCGATCATTACTTCACATAGGATAAAAAGAATGTCGAGAGCTAAAGACCAAGCTTATTAAGTCTCTTACAAACTTTTAGCATCACTACCCATTGGAGCTTGTCATGCCTGTGGAAAAAAGCATGGAAAGATATGAAATTAGTGATAAACAAAACTAAGAAAGCAGGAGAAACAATAACAAGGTGTCAAAATGCGAAAAAAAACCCACACACCCCACACACACACACAGACAGAGATGTTTGCAGTGTGTAAAAATGAATAAGCAGTCACGTTTCAAAGAAAACATGTAGGCAATAGTGCAGGCGGTGAGAATATATCGAAATTGATTACAAGAAAAGGGGGCCCAGAGCTACACAGTTAGGAACCTAAACAACAGAAACTGGAAGGAAACAGATTTCTCTTCTGCTCCAACCTCTGAGATAGAGAGAGAGAGCGTGACAAGATAATCATTTGAATCTAACTGAGCACTGAAGAACACGAATGACAGAGAGGTTAATAATAATATTGTGACACAGCCAAGAAAAGTTTACTATGTACCAAAGCCATGAAAAGAAAGTTAATCCCACTATTCTAATTGCTCCAACTAAAATAGACACGCATCTAATTATATAACAGTGTTTCAATATATACTATAAGGAAAAAAGAGAAAAAAAGTAGAACCTGCTGCTTTTTCTTCTTTGGTCTCCTCTTCCTTCGAGGTTTCCGTGCATCTGAGTTGGTACTTACATTGTCACTGTTGCCTGTTTGAGGATCTAGGGCCCCTTGTTTTCTAAAGCCTGTGCTATTTGATGTGCTAGATGTGGAGAATTCAGACTTCCAAGAGGCTGATTTTTTACTTGAAGATCCACCAAACCTTTTCTCTCTAAACGAACCAGAAAATGATTTGTTTGATGGCCTAGGCGGAGGCATCAGAGCACGAGCAGAAATCTGTCTCTAAATCAGTACAATGAGAAGCATTATAGCAATTAAACATTTAAAGAATTTATATAAACTGGGGTGGGGAGCAAAACAAACAAACCTGATTCCTTTCATCACTAGACATGCCAGATGCTGCCTTGCCAGAGGCACTAGAAGCTTGTTCCCTGCAAAGCCAATGACAAGATAATGACATTTTAATGTTGGGATCTTGGAATCAAGTAAGATAGATGCATTCATAAAAAAAAGGTAATTTGATTCCACTGTTAATTTATAGTTTTAATTTGACAAATCTAGATGACTAACTTGTGAAGCAAGCATGAGGTTGATTCAATATCTCATCAGAGCTTATCTGAGTTGAGAATTTGAGGAATAATAGAACATATATACAATAGATTCTCACAAAAGACATTGTTACAGATTAAAACTAGTTCATTTTCACATTACATAGACTGCAATATGGATCAGTAGTAAGGCAGATATACCACCAGATGGACTGTAACATCTGTCTTCTAAACACCATCCTTGTAGACCACTCAAGGCTTCCCAGGATTGTCTGGTGCTTTTCAACTTTCAGTTTACAAATGCCAGACAGTAAAATATCACCCGCCCAAATCATTGAGAATGAGGAAACTTACTAAAATGATATATGATTTTTGTTACTGACTTGGCTCAGACATTATGCTTAAAACAGTTTCAGTTGCAATGACTCAAAACTTAAGTGTGCAAATATAATTAATTATGCACATTTTCTGTCCAGTGTTTGGCATAATGGGGACATGCCCAAGTTTCGTAACTGATTCAAGACAAAAATCGTGATGTAGACCAAAATATTATGTCCTGTTTTTTTTTTTTTATCACTGTGGCTTCAGATGGTAGGGATCATCTATAAAGACACAAAAAGCAGATAAACTCAAAATAAAAGCCAAAACTGCATCTGGGGAAACAGACAACGATTACCTAGTACTTTTGTCTGTCCACTCATCATCTGCATTACCATCATCACTAGAGCTTCCAGATAGAAAGAAATCATCCTCACTCGGATCCAAAAGCCCATCATCCTCACTCCCAGTCTCTGTTAAAAGAAATCCAAGGTAAAAAAAATCATTTTGCTGAACAAACACCGGCTTTAACAAAACAATTTAGGTTGAATATGAAAAATATGTGGTTTCAGATAAATCACAAGTAATGGGAGAACAAAGAATATACCTTCCAATTCCTTCCCACTTGCAGCTGCAGCAAGTATATTTTCCTTAATTAGCTTGCGCAATTTATTTCTTTTTTCAACAATTTCAACATCATCACCTCCCAAAAACAAAGATACATATTTCTCAGTCTTCGGAAAGAACTGCAATCAGAAAAAGGATGCCCTTCAGTAATTAAAAAGCAAGTAAATTGATGGAATGTAACACCTAGTATTATAAGTCTGAGTCCAACAATTCCTGGTACAGATTTCTTTGGTTCCCAAATTTACGAGAAAAGGCAAACATAATCTTCAGAGATAGTTACACAAATCCACTACCTCAATTGGGCACCTCAATCCTAAAATAAGACCTCCCAAAGATAATTTTATCAATTGTAAACAATTTATGATAAGGGATACAGGGACATAGATGATCCATTCAGTAACAATTTATGTCAGTCTTTTAAAAAATGTTGAAGAATGTCACTTAATTAATCTGAAGTCTAAGCATAGACATGTACCTTCATCACAAAAAGGTCTAATGGCTAAAACTATTTCTTGATTTAGCTTTATGGTAATACATATTTTATACCTTCACATATTCAAGATCTTCTTTCAGTTGAGAAAGCTGTACAGCAAGCTCTGTTTCCTGTGCCTGCCCGGAAGAGGTTCGCTGCTGTTTCTCCACACGTCTTATCCTCCTTTCAATTTTTCTTCTCTCTACATGGACAAATTTTAAATTTCAGCAGTTAATATTCATAGTCAAGATATACTTCAAAGAAGTATGGAAATGCATTAAGAAGAAAAACTAGTTTTTTACCAAAAAATTTAATCTTTCTATCACGCAAGAACAATTTACGTTCAACAGCCAACCGATTGTGAATTTCCTGTTGTTTCTTGAGTCCTTCCAATTTCTTTTCTTGGGCCTCTTTAACTTCAGGCGGGAGATCCTGAAATATCAATTACCATATATGAAGCAAAATGAATAGAGCTAACTAGTAGAACTCTTTAGCAGAACAACAGGAAAACCACACAATATTTCTTTTCCAAAAGAAGTCAGTTTCATGTTATGAATGTACTATAGGATGTATGTGATACTTTTTACCCAATAAACATCATGTTTTGAGTACATCCTACAATATCATATATTTCATATATCCTCTGAGATAGATATGATATATATGATAATGTCTGGGATATATTGATCCACCCTGATGTTCTAAATATTGTCTTCAAAAGTAACACCATCATCATGTGAAATCTTCAAAGGACATTTCCATATAATGAAGGTGCCATCTATATACAAACATAAAATAGGAAAAAACATAGTAAAATATAGTGCACTGAGGAGATTGATTGGTATAAAGTGAAAACAGTAAAACAATCGAGATCCGATTGAATTTGGATGGTGACCACCAATTGTATTGGGAGTGTTTGGATATCTCACGGAGAGTGATTTCTATTTCTTGCTAAACTTTTAGCTCACACCTTCATCAAAGTGGCGACATGCCTACTTGCCTTACTGCTCATAAAGCCTATCTATCATATTATTAATAGAAAGGGGACTCTCTTCTTGATTTACTTTTAATTTGACTTGAATGGTAACGTTATCCTCTTTTTTCTGTCAAAAAGAAAATAGAAGAATGAATTTGCAAAACCAAATATTTTCCCTCTCTATAACTAGATTCGCAAAACAAATATTTTTCTTTTTCTTTTGTCTTCATGAAGTATGACATTAAATCACCATACGTATTGAACTCGATAACTAACATCACACAATATTGAAATCAAGGATAAAAGGAGTATCTTTTCTTTGTTTTTTTTAAGCTACAGCACTAAAACACGTACAAAGAAATGATATGGTACACAAAAATAGACAAATTTCAATGAAAAATCGCTTTCAACCACTCTTTTTACTTCTATGTCTCTCAAAATACTCATAAGAAGTGCAGTAACAGAAAAAATAGACTACTACAAATAGCTCTAATTTTAGCATCCAAATAACAAAGCATACCACCAAAATTATTAACAAAAAAGAAAAAAATTCAAGTGACCGTGAGGTGGCGTAGACTGTAGAGAGTACCTTACGGAGCATGCGTTCGGTGGAACGAATTTGGTTCTTGAGAGAGACGGATTTTGGCTTGATTTTGGCCTTTTTATCAACAGCTAGGGATTTGGGACGGCGGCGAGCCGCCTGTTTGCGGTCGGCCACTCGGCGGTGGCTGTATCCTCCATGCCCCATCTGCTACCGCGCGATGGATAAAAGAAAACCGGATTGAGTCTGCGAGCCCGATGTTATGTTTAGGGTGTCTGAACCTGTTTTTTAACTCCGTTAGGCCAAGCGTTTTCAAATTACTTCACATCTAACGTGCAACGTTTGGATTTAGTAAAACAAATAGACAAAAAATAATACTAATAAATAATAAAATTGTGTTTACTTATAAAAATAATTAATTAATGTATTTTTTTAAACAACTAAATTAATAATATATCACTAATTTTATACTCCCTTGACCCCTCATTTAAATATCTTGAATGTCAATATTTTATTTTAAAACATTTGAAATTAAATATTTACTTTTTAAAATAAATATATTGTAATTTTCTTAAGATAAAAATTCTCTTTTAGTTTTATATTAATTTTGACAAAGGAAGTAATTCCTTAATTATGTATGTGGGTTCAAAAACAAAAAACTAAATGTGCATTTTGAATAATTAGCGCCAATTTGTTTTCTATACCTGCATTTTGAAGTGGTGATTTTCAATAATGGAGTTACTAATTACTAGTTGAGGAAATCTTTTTTAGAATTCAACAATAAGATTTTGCATATGTTCTCTAACCTTTTTGTCATAAAGAAATTTGAAGATAACTAATGATTTTTAAACACTACTTTTACTAATGTACATGACAAAGAAAAAAAAAATGAAGAATGTAAATGAAGTTTATATAATGCTTTTACGGATGTAATAACGGAGGAAGAAAATTTAAGAAGACAAATGACTTTTGATTAATATTTTACGGATCAATTGACTATTTCCCTTTTTGTTTTACAAATAAATTGAACATATTTACTAAATTCATTCTTAATTCTTTAAGAATATACTAAGGTAAATATATTTAATTCTTACATGATAAAAAAAGAAAGTAAAAATAGGAGAAACCACGTTGCATGAATGCATTTTGTCTAATTTGAAAACTATTTCTTGATACTAGGCTAATAATCACACAATCCCTCAAAATTAGAATTATGATTTGCCGGAACACAACAATGGAGCTTCTAATCGAACAAATTAAAAAAATGGTTAATTGGAATAATCAGTGAGAATTTAATTAGAATAATCATACTTTTTTCATTTGTGATCTAAAATGGCCCCGATGAAAGAATATAAACTAAATTAACATTAATTGTTGTTAAAATCAACTAAAAGCAAAAATGTTACTAGTAGTAACGTCACGTCATTTTTCTAAACATTTTCAATTAGGAAAAAAGGAAAAAAATTTTGAGACGTGACTGGGAAGTAGGTCACCTGACTACCCTTTTCTGCCTTTTTTTTATAAAATAAACTTATTAGACCAATTTTTAAAAATACTAGTAATTATTGTTTATTATATAAAATATATCTTTAGATTAAAAATTAGAAAATATATTTTTATTAATATTGAAATTGTTAAAAATTGAAAAAAAATTATATGAATATTTTAATTATTAATGTATAAATGCGGAGATATATTTTATTAATATTGATATTGTTAAAAATGGGAAAAAATTTATATAAATATTTTAATTATTAATGTATAAATGATGGCCTCCATTAATAATTAAAATATTTATATAATTTTTTTCAATTTTATAACAATTTCAATATTAATAAAAATATATTTCCTAATGTTTAATCTAAATATATATTTTTTATATAATAATAAAATAACTAATTGTGTAATTTGTTTTACTTGGTTTAATAAGTTTATTTTTAAAAATAAAGGGAAAAGGTGGAAAAGGGGAAAGTAGTCATTTATTCATTAATAATTAAAATATTCATATAATTTTTATAACAATTTCAATATTAATAAAAATATATTTCCTATTTTTTAATCTAAATATATATTTTATATAAGAAACAATAATTACTAATACTTTTAAATTGGTCTAATAAGTTTTTTTTTATTTTAAAAAAGACATTTTCTCTCAAAAAATTTAAAAAAATTAAAAAGGAAGAAAAGGGAAGTCCGATAATCATACTCCTAGTAACGTCTCAATTTTTTTTTAGAAAAATGATGGGACGTTACTGATTGTAACGATTTTGCTTATATAACGTTTAAGATTAATTTGACTTATATTCTCCCATCAGATTCATTTTGGATCACAAGTGAAGAATTAGGGTTATTCGGTTAAATTCTCCAAGCCATAGAATCAAGAATTTGCTTGTACAAAATATACCTATGTAATAACAAAGAACTAAAACAAAACATTCTATCACTCAGCCTCTATGTGAAAAATATATATATGTATATATATACAAGACAAAACTTGAAGATCTTATATTAGCTTAAAGATGAAGACTAAAGAAAAATCTTGGAGTGGGCCGGCAAAATAGGAGATGACAATCATTAATTCCCTTCTATTTGGGATTGAATGTGAAGAATTAGCATCAACTACCATCTCTGATGAGACATCTTCATCAACATCACTATTACATGCAGGTAGTCAACAGTGTAAATGCAAGGTGAAAGTAAACATTGAAGAATGAATAAAGACAAATCCATTAAAATTTTCTCAATCATATGAGAATTCATGAGAGAGGTGAGAGTCAGATTTGCAATGTCAACCGCACGACATCATGAGGAAATTTAGGTAGAAGAGTTGAAATTTGGAAGCATTTCTAACCCCCTGGACACGGTTGTGGAAGCCTACCTAGCCCAGAATCCTGATGCCTATTCTTGGAATTATATACGTTCAAGAAACATGGGTTCAATAATGCTCTATTCTGATCAAACATTAATGTGATTTTGTATTTAATTTGGTATATATAGTGAATGTATTGTTTACTGCTTTCCAGTTTTCATTTGAAATGCACTTCACTATTCAAGATTTCAGTGGAAACATTGGTTAATTTATTTTCTTTTGCTAGAATGTAATACAGCATCGCCTATATCAGGACTCTCTCAATAAAACTTGAGATTTCCTGATCTTAGATTTAGCCAAAAGATGATTAATCTCCAATGTTACTCATTGGCCAAATGATTCCTCAGCATGAATAAAAAAACAATTGAGGAGAAGAAAATTGAAGTGATCATTTTACAGAACCACAGGTTGTTCTCCTTCGAGTTCTGATATCACAATTAAAGAGTCAGTCAATTCAAGAAACAAGGGCTCTGACTTGGGAACCGGGTTTATAACCTGCAGGCATACCAATATAAGAGAGTAAGAAAAAGTGTTTCTGTTTCTTTAGACAATAAAGTCAAGATCTTTACCTTGTTGTGGTTTTTCACATAACCAATCGCAACTTCCCTCCGCAAATGTGCTCTCTCAGAAAGCTCAGAAAATGAGGGGTTCTCCCCAGCTTTCATATAGAGGTCAATATCCTGAAGAAGATAAGAAAGCCAAGAAAATTGGCCATGTGTCAGAACCTAAGAAAATTATCCTTATGAGAAACTGGAATGTGATGCCTGTTTTCAAGATATTATGGTTATCATTCATCGCTGAAGAGAATTGCTGATCCTCAACTGCCTCAATCACATATGAAGAAAATCTAGTAACTAACAAATATTTATCGCTAGATTTACCTTAACATATATTTCATCTCCCTCTGCATTCAGAATGTCTTTCCAAACCTCATTCAGTTCACTGTTCTCTGCTACTGTCATATCCAAAGAAATTTACCAGTGTCAGTTGAAATCTCTCTCATCAAATTTGTTTTCTTCTTTATTTCAAATCCCTAGATGGTCCAACAAATTCTGAGAGCCAGACAGAGAGAATTGTTACCTTGAGCTGTCACAAGGCTCATTACTTCTTCTGCTGCAATGTAAGTGAGGGATGGCTTGATTCTTGTAATCTACCATGTCAGGAGATTTATTTATTAGTAACTCCAGATGTGTCTAATGATACAAACACTTTTTTTAAAAAAATTTATAAGAAAAAGGGTCCGATTGCTTCTAATACAGTAGAAGCAAGATATTCACATTCAAACTCATCATCTCTGCGTGAAAGAACTTACCTGTTTCCCCAGCTTTGAATCAACAATTTCAGCAACTAGATTTTGCACCTAGAGTTAATTCATCAATTAATTCTTGAGACAAGAATAACATGTGGAGCAGAAAATATAGTAGGTATCATGTATGGATGCAAAAAATTAGAAAACTATAAGACAGGCCATGAAATGACAGATATTCTTCGTTCCATCCTTCAGAGATGATGCACTTGTTAATACGATAGCCAAATAAAATCTCAATGCATGGTTCCATTCCTTTTCTAAGGTGGGGTGTGACACCTTGGAATCATAGGTTCAATTAAACAATAATTTTTGGTGTTCCTAAGTGCATTTATGGTTCGCAAAGCAATAACTAGAAAGTAGAATATCAGTGAGAAATCATGCAAATTACACATTAGTACATCAAGAAGTCATCAAACAAAATACCAGCATCACCATGGCTCATAATTTTCTCACTAATTCGGACCTCACAACCAAAAATTTGTTATTTGGAAAGGTACAAAACAGTTTAACTAATGAATAAGTAGATTTAGTACGGAAACTTGTTAGAGTAAATAAATATAAATAATCAATATAAGCTCGTTAACAATTTAACCTACCTTCACTCCAAGATTGTTGCAGATATTTTCAGCAAGAAGAAGAGAGTACGCAGAATGTTTGTCTGCCCTGGATGGATCTGAACCAAGAGTAAACACATTTTCATATGAAGTCAACCTTCTTTCATTTGGATATCACCATAAATTACCTCCAAGAAGCCACTCCCTGTCTGTAATTACAACAATGGACAGGGGAATATCTACATCTTTCTTCGAAGACTTTTGCATGTTAGAGATGGTAACCTTTAAGGTATCATAGTCCATTGGATTTCCAATCTGCAATAATTAAATGAAAATAGTAACAAGTAGCAGGTTTCCGATATGGTTCACTGTTCTTCCTCTAAACTTCAATATTAAAAAGAAATAATACCCTATGAGAGACTTGGATATTTTTTAGCTTCCTTTGACCAACAAGTTTACTAGCCTTATTTCTCTCGTCCATTGATGCATCTGACAAGACTTCCTGCAGAAATTGAGCAAAAATGATAAAACCTAAGAATCTAAAATCTCAACTGACGGGATAATGATACTTCAGCAGGGCTCCGGAAAGAAAATTTGTGTCCATAATCAATCGAGGTTTCCAGGTAGATCCCAGGAGATTTATTGTTGTGAAATTAATGCCTAAACTATACAGTAACAACCTAACCAGTTGCTTATACAAACTAACAGAAAATTCATTTATCTGATGACAAGTTCAAAAGAATAACAGAAAATCCTTCCATGATCTTTCCTTTTAATTATTCTGCTTTTAGTTTTGCGATATCTTAATGAATAGCAATATTACTACCCATGCTGCTACAGATCATTACCTGTCAGATGATTCTTGAGTAGCAGAATTCCATAATCCCAAAATATGACGTCAATACCTAAATCAATATCAAATACCTGCGTATAACCTTTAGTAACAAGTCGAGCTTTAAACCTATCCACTTGTACATTTGGGCCAACTTTTACATTGTACACCCATTTGTAACCAACTACTGTTTTGTCTGAAAGTAGAGGTACCAACTTCTAAGTTCACGAAGAATCAAGAGTTTTCATTTTATCAGCCATAGCCTACCTCCAGTTTGGCTGTAACCAACTACTGTTTTGTCTGAAAGTAGAGGTACCAACTCCTAAGTTCACGAAGAATCAAGAGTTTTCATTTTATCAGCCATAGCCTACCTCCAGTTTGGCTGAGACAAGGCATCTTGAACATTCTTAGGGATAGAAACATAAGACAAATGGAAAATAAAAGCACAATAGGATTGAGAAAGATGCTTTTGTGAAAGAAAGTTATAGATGAGATAAGGATTTTAAGTAGACCCGGTGCCTATGCGGTTGGCAATAGGTGAAGCTTAGATCGAGTCAGAAAAATTAGACGACAGGACATGAATTAACTAGACTTTTATGATCTTCTTGTAAATTACGTAACTGACGAATGAAACGCTGATATATGTGTGAAAAAGGTGACACAAGTTTTTCTCTTGGATTGGGGGCAAAAAATTAGTATGAGGTGAAGAGATTGCTTCTTCAGGCACCATATGAGGTGATAACCAGAGAAAGTAGGAACAGGAAGTATTTCTGCAGTCTCAGTGGATTCCTCAGTGAAATCAGACTCATCAATGGTTGTAGCACAAAAGAACGGTGAAGACTCGAAACAGGTGACATCAAAAGAGATGTAAAAACAATGAGTTTTAGGACAATAGCACTTGAAGCCTTTTTGAAGACGAGAATAACTGATGAAAACACATTTAATTGCCTTTGGATCTAATTTATCTTGTCCGGGAGTAGAATCATGAACAGAATAGGTACTCCCAAAGACTCGCAACGAAAGCTTATGAAGAGGTTCTTATGGGAGTAGAATATTAAGAGGAATTTTACCTTGTAAAACAGATGAAAGCATTCGATTTATGAGATAGCAAGAGTGAAGTATAGCATCTCCCCAAATCTTTTATGAATCTTCTGATGGATAAGCAAAGTTCGACTTATTTAAGCAAGGTGTCGATTCTTCCTTTTCAGTAATGTCATTTTGTTGTGGAGTTCAAGTACAGGAAAATTCATGAAGTATGTCATGTGAGGAAAAGAAAGATTTAGAAAAATACTCTTTGGCATTATCACTGAGCAAGGTTTTGATTCACATCCCAAATTGATTTTTTATTTCATTATAAAATTTCTGGAATACATTAGAGAGCTCACAACGATTTTTCATCAAAATGATCCATGTGCAATGAGAAAAGTCATCTATAAAAGTAACAAAACACCGATAGCCAAGAATAGACAGTACACGACATTCCCCCCAAATATCAGAATGAACTAAAGAAAAAAGGATAGTAGCACACTTATCAAGTCTACCAGAATAGGAAGCTCGTGAATGTTTCCCAAGTTGACATGACTCGCATTCTAAAGACTTTAAATTTGACGAGTGAGAAATAAGTTGACGTAGTTTATTAAAACTCGGATGCCCCAAAAGGTAGCGAGCTAGAAGAGGAGAAATAGAAGCAGTGCATGTAGTTTTGATAGAACACGAGAAAAAGTAAAGTCCTCGTGATTCATATCTTGTACCAATCGTCTCTTTCGTTTTTCAGTCCTGCACGTTCACTGAGTTAGAAGAGAAAGTTACAAAACAATTAAAAGAATGAGTAAGTTAGTAAACAAAAATCAAATTGAAAAGTCAATCGATAATATACAAAACATTAAATAATGACAAAGAAGGAAGAAGAGTAACAGTTTTAATTCCCTTTGCAACCTCTACTAAGCCATCCCAAAGGTAATTGAGGGAAGTGAATTCGAGTATGTAATTTGGGAGAAAATATCAAGATTACCAGAAAGATGATCAGTGACACCGAAATCAAAAACCCACATAGAATTAGACTATGAAGCAATAGCAGTATGTGTGGTAGGAAAAATAGATATTTGAGTAGCCTTGAGTTGAAAAAACTCTTGATACTCGGTGTTTAAGATAGTATGTGTCATTACTGATTTGCCATGAAGTGTTCAACAATCCTCTCTTATGTGTCCAGGATTGTTACATTAGTCACAAAATTGAGTTGTGCCACTGCCACCACGACCACCTCGGCCTCCTCGATAACTTCCTCAACCTCTTCTTCTGTAATTATCTCGAGAATTGTAAGTTGGAATAATAAGAGCAAAGTGTTCTACTATAGAAGATGTTGTGATGTCCTTGAAAGCAAAAGAGACTTGAAGAAGTCTTTTAAATATATCTTTAGTACTTGGGACTGATCCATCTTTAGTATTCGGCAGCGATGCTTCAGGTTTTGTCTGCTCCGCACCTGTAGTAGCCCTTTGAGTTGGTAGAGTCAATAAAATGTCTTTGATGATGAAGAATTGCAACAAATGGTTGAAACAGATACTTAAAGAACTGAAGTTCTGAAGTTTTTTTTTTTTTTTTTACTTTCAAAAGAGAGGTTCAGGACTCTGGAAGAGGCTCTGATACCATGTTGAAAGGTATTCTATCAACTTAATATTTAGATTAGAAGAAGTGTCAATATATAGGTTTACACAACTATACAAATGTGGAAGAAACAATACACATAGAAATTATGTTAAGGTGCCAAACATTGCAACCTTTTTAAGCTGCCTAACATAATACTCAACACTCTACAAATGCAATCACATCTAACCTTATCCATTTCCATGATATACTAACCAGTTATTGGTTCAGAAAAGCTAATTTTGTCACTTAAATATAATATATAAATATTTCATCACATGATGATTAGCAATACAAAAATTATAGTAGTAGCAGTACTACTAGAAAGAATAATACCCATCTATCTATAATTGAATTTTCACATTTTTATTTTGGAATGTCCTAATGAAAGTGTTATTTCCTAAAATATATATATTTTTAATCCAAAGTTTCATAACTAATCTCCTTAACTTAACGTATATAAATCTTACAAACAAATGAGTGCCACCACTAACCACTTCAGTAAATAAGGCTAAGGTAGTAACTTTGCTATGGTAAAATGCTCTCCTAATTGGCCCAAACGTTTATGCCAAGTAAAATAAGACATTCATTTTTTTATGGAGGGAGTAATAACTTTATCAATACTCCTACAAAGGTTGCAATCTACTAAACCAACAGTTACCTACATCTCATAGTGAGCTATATATACTTGATGCTAATAGACAGCGAAGCATACCAATACACTTCCAGGCCCTAGATAGTTGTCATATTCTTCAATCATTTCGACAACATCTGGACGCCACCCAATCATCAATATGGACTCTCTAGGTCCTTGAGATGACTCAGATGCCTACATTAAAATGTTTAAAAGAATACTTCAGACAAACAATAGTTACAAAATACTAGCAAACAAGCAATTATTCTGTAGGAATACCTTTGAACCTGAATTGGATCGTTTAACTATATTCTGCAACCTTTTCCTTGTGATGTCAAAGGCCCGACTTGGATGCTTGCCATCTTTCTTGACAGCTACAAGATCATAAGCAGAATCTTCTTCTTCAAGAACATTTGAAATTGCAAGCTGGGGTTTTTTCTTTCCATGTACAGGTGCAATAAACAACAACTGCATATGTAGAGCATTAGTGTCACAAAGAAAAGGTTGGGAATCTGCTGGCTGGGGGTGAAGTGGAAACTACAGGACTATCCCTATAAAATCACATACCTCTATAATATTGAACAAGATTAAAAATGTTAATATTCAAATGGCAACATCAACCTGAGCATCAAATTATTAAACTCCAAAAATAAATCATAATTGAACAAGAAAATTGGAACTCCCTGAATAGTTTGGTAAGTTCGCAGATGTAACTTACTAAGACACCTACATTGTTTAAGCTTAAAGAATGAGTTATACGGTAGAGTAAGCTATATATGCATTCATCAAATGAGCATAATTTGGACCTAAAATATATTCCATATGTAAATTAGAGCTTTACCGAAAAGACCAGTGCTAATAAACCTTATCTAATTCATGTGCATAATTTGGACCAAAAATATATTCCATATATAAATTAGAGCTTTACCAAAAAGGCCAGTGCTAACAAACCTTATCTTATTCAAGAGGCAAATAAATCAATTCTTAGCTTTATTTAAAGGAGAACAATTTTATGAAAATAGGCATGTTCCAAAATACAAAACAAGAATAAAACAGAAAGTTTAACATCACATATTCACATACTTTGTCAGTTTGTTGCAGAACATCATCATCATTTGGGTGGAAATATATATTTCCATTTCGATAAAGACCACAAACAACCGCCTAGCAAACAACCACAAAGCAAATAAGTAAAATCACAATACTAATGGAAAATACAGAAACGGTTCAACTAGCATAAATTATTTACCTCCTGAAAACCACGTCTTAGTTGCCTGTAACTTAATCCCACTAGATCAGGAAAACTACAGAGGTTAAATACATTTTCTGCATAACAGAAACATAAGCTAGTAAATCCTGAGACTCCATCACAGAGAAGATGAAAAGAAATACGAGACACAGAATGCAATATGATGCCAGACACAGGAATCCACTAAGTAATTACTTAATGGCCAAAGGATCCACAAATGATACAACATAATCTTATCTTCCATTTTTAGTTAGTAAAACAGCTCTACTGAAAAGGGTATAATGCAGTACAAGTTCAAGCACTCCAGGAAACCATGCTATGAAAAAAGGGCCTTGACTGGCACCCCAGAGTGCACAGCTTCTCAGGAAGAAAACTACTTTCATAGGACCAAGAGAGTCTAAGCTATGGACCAGTTACATTTATTCAACACTGTAATACTTCAGAAAATTAAATAGATTCAAAATGTAAGCTTGTATAAAACAAAAATGGATTCAAGAAAAAGATAAATTCAGTTCCCCAGAAGGGACTTGATGAACAACAGGCATAAAGTACTTCTATAACACAATTTAGTTCAGGTTCCTTCACCAATTATGGTTCTTCTGAAACTAGATGAAACAATAGAAACCCGGTATAGCTGTGGCAAACATGGCAAAACTCCTAGAATATCATGTTATTGAAAGATTTAAGAGCATTAGTCTTCATATAGAAGTTGTAAAGTACTTTGATAATTCAGGAGGTGCCTGTATATCTTTATAAGTCCCTTTTGCCGAGAGCACTGAACAAATAATTTGGAGGCAACATTTTCCACAGGCTCAACTTTTAATCCTGATATGGATTTCAGAAGTTCACATGTATTGGAACTCGATACCTGCATTGCCAAATTATGCCAAAACTTAAATCCCATTTTAGATGGTGAAGCTTAATAAGGAGCAAGCAAATATGGCCAGGTGGCTACATGCCTCAACAATAGTTGGGACGGATGCCATTTCAGGAAGTGGCTGAAGAGCTAGTACTGATAGAAATGCATCTGTATCAACTTCATACCTAATAAAATTCAAACCTTTTATTAATGAAATCAACTCATTAAATAATCATCATAATAATAAAAGCATACATAGCAATGCCTAGAATATGCTCTTACCATCATGAGTGATATGATGAAAAGAATCAAACACATGCAGGAAAATGCAAACAAGAGCATTAAAATGAGCCCAATCAGATCAACATTTGGTTTTTGCTCACTTTTATTGTATTGGGATTTAGCAAGCAGTTGATAAGTTTTTTGGTTAATATAGATTTGCAATTGTCTCAAGTAGCAAGAAGAATAAATTATTCCTATGCACCCCATCAACTTATTCAGCTATAAAATTGGCCTTAACTGAGGTCTCAAGCGCATTTCATACCAGAACTGACATTCCTCAAGGCCAGTATACATAAACTTTAGCACATTAATTGCACTTTCATTCTAAGGGTCTGTTGAAGAAGTGTTTACTAGAAATATAGAGCTTCTGAACATTAAAGTAAAACTAATCGTGGTAAAACAAATGCACAACAACAAATAATAAAATTGCAAAGTGATTAGAATAGCAAGTTGCTGCCCTCCTTCATATCCAACAAAAAGAAGAGGAAAATTAGAAAAGTATCACTCTTATACTGTTATACATAGTCATAGAGCATGTTTTTTGTTTCTTACCTGTCACCCTTTGCCGGCAATATGATTATAGCTCGTGCTTTATTGGCCGCAGCTCTTTCAAATGATTTTGTCAGACTTAGGCTGCAACTGCATGATCACAAGTTGACAATATAAGACTTCAAAAAGGGGAAGCAAGATTTAAAGCAAGGAGATCTTTTGTTGGCAGAGATGAAGGTGGTATCTTGCGCATCTATTCTTGGAATTTATGTCTATTTGAATTGAAAGGTCTGATAGTCATTATGATAGGTGCAAGCCCTTTCTCAATCATACACTTAGGCATTGCTTGAACAAAGGATAACCAATGCAAAACCTGATGGCACCGTGTAGTTGTTCTATTAATGCATGCTTACATTATGTCTCCTGAGACAGAGTCTTTGGTACATACCTCTTTGAAAGGACATCTATGTGACTGAGATCTTTGGCAATATTGTCAGCTATTTTATCTATTTGCTTCCGTGGGAGATCAGATAAGAGAAGAATTCTCTGCCTCCTATAAATAAGTACACAATGAGTAATATATGCAGATTTATATATGTAATATAGATGGAGAATATGCAAAGCATTACCTAGCTGTTGCAGTACCTAAGCGTACGGCAAACTCGTGATACTTGTTTAGTTGCTTTAATATAAAGTTCAGATGACTATTAATGCCACAAATAATTATGTGATCGGTCTCCAGAACTTGCATTTGTGCCCCTTCTCGAAGTCTTTGCATGTTATTCTGTCAAAATTGAACTCAGATAGATGTCCTGTAGAAACTAAACTTTACTGCAGCATCTTTCAAGAGCTTACCCTGAATTGTTCTGTCATTGTGCTCAGTAGGCGAGAATAGAATAGAATACCCCAAATAGCAAGAATAAATCCAATTACTCGTTCAATCCGTGTCCTTTGCTGCAATTAGGTGAAGTTTGACTTATAACAATCAACAGTTAATATACACTACTTTTTTACCATTATAAATTACATCTTATGACATGCTAAATCAAATTGATAGAGATGATATGTACTTTCAGATGGGTAGATGATGAACACAGGCATGCCCAGGCCTCCCAGAAGCAGTCCTCAAGAGATTGGGAGTTCCCCCTGTATTGCTCCAGAATATCACATCTTATAATAGAAGACACATTTAATAACTCAAAAGTAAACAGGAAGAAGCTTAAGTTGAATCATTTATAGTTCAAGCAGATATAAGATGAATTTCCATAGCTTAACTTATGTACTATTACTGAATCCCTATTATCTTTCTCATGCTGTTGTTTGCTCTAGCATGGTATGGCTCTTTCCCAACAATTAACAAAATCGCTGGATGCTTTTGCAGCAGATCTGCTCCTCTGGTCTTTGAGCAAGTGCATCCAATACAAGCTTATCTTCTTTAAAATAAAAAGGGAGTGACTCATCTAATGCAGTAATAGCACATGTCTTTGAGGAAATTAATTTACCTAATTCAGAAGAAATAAATGATAGTAAGTTTCAATTTTAATTGAGCTTGGCTGGCTTTTAAGCCATTTCAGTATCACATTCACAAATCAAATCAAACCTCAAAGTTAAATTTGGATCGTCAAACAAGAACTAGCTGCAAAAAAACTAGTAACACATAACTGAAGAAAATCCATGTAAAGAAAAGGTGGAGAGATGCAGAATCATATAAGACAGGTTTTATTATAGATCTCCTTTTCCTTATTGCACTTCCAGATTAGAGTAGAGTTGACGAGGCAACTCCAGGAAGTACTTCAATCTAATGCAAGACAAACTTGTGAAACAAGTACTCAATATTCCAGAATTTTTTATTGATAAGAAATATATTTGAATCTAATATAAATTAATTTTTTCACTAATTCTTAATCCATGCACATGAAAACAAGATCCAGTGACACCTGGCACAAATTCATTGATTCATTAAAATTTATCAAAGGAAAATCATAACTTGCCTTGAAAGGTAATCAAGTAAAATTCCAGTTCAAGGAAGTCTACTATCCAAATAGATACCTATATATGTTTGAGGAAATGATGGAACTTTACCTTAGCTTATAGAAGAGGAAACCACCAATAATGACAAATGAGATGCACGCTACAAGAAGAACAATGAAAAACCTGCATGTTTATCAACAAAATGAACAATATCACAAAATGAATAAAGGATGTAAAACTAAAGATTGATTATACATGCACAACTAGACCATTCATTAGGAAAAAGGTGCAAGAAATGGCACAGGGAAAAAAAGATTATCTGTAGTTACAAAATCGCTCCTGTATATATATATATATATATTGCTCATGAAAAAATGTTTTGAGAGCATAAAACAACTATTGCCTTCTCAGGAGTAACTTGGAAGAAAATTCAACTCAGGTCAAACCCACTTTTGCTTTGACATTTTAGATGCACTGGAACACACCAGAGTGGCATTCAGAAATCTTTAGTTAAGCTCATTGGCACTAATCTTAAGTTAAATTGGTAGATGTAGCATGAGTAACTGTAACAGGACTTCAGCTAAAAAGTATACTAGTGCATTTAGTTTTTGAAATATAAAGAATGTTGAAAAGGCCAACTGTGTACTTTCTGGAGGATAGTAAGCAATGGTGCTTTTAATAATTTTAAACTCTTCTTTTATGAGGCATGTATGTCATATATTAGAAGTTTAAATGAGAGAAGCAGAGCCAGATATAGTCACTTACGTAGAAACATTTCTCTCAAGCTGCATGTTGAATAAATACATCAACCTTGAAAAGTTCCATTGTATATCTCGTAATGAAGGCAAAGAAACATCCAATTGAAGAGGAGTTGGTTTATTCATAGAACTAGATATACATGCAAAAGGCAAATTCCTAACTGGATATGTATAAACCACACAAAAGAATAATTCTTGTATTGCATTAATCCTTGTATTGGTCAACAAGAATCTCATCAATCTATCCAGGGCATAACATAACATGATGGCTATCCCAAGCTTAGCTTGATTACCCTGCATATGCTGCAAGAAGAAGAATTTCTGTTACTAGAATTTTTGGACAGGCTATTAAATGTAAAATGCCGATCAACTACTTGAGCAAGAAACTTGTTTTAATTGATCCATAACCATTAACGGAAAACGTTGGTCAAGAAAAACAAACAACTATACATATTGAGATTTACAAATTCTAGACAAATTGCATAAACAATTTTACATCTGGACCACATAGAAATTAAGATATACATGATTTCCACCATCAGGGAAGAACTATTTAAGAATATAAGATAAATATAAAAGCCAGATGGTCAAAAGATGCTCCAAAATAGGAGGAACACATCACCTCCTTTCTCAAATCATATGATAAGATTGCTCTCCTATCTTTCCACCATCCATTCAACATCCCTTCTGTTTAATCAAACTGGTATTGCACAACCTTCGCTAGGGTATTGCTTTCTCTTCTGGTAAAAAAGTAAATCTTATAATGGTTTTCTCAGTAGCTCCAGAGAATTAGCCATGAGATTAACTTCCTTGGACAGATTAAGATACTAGGACTTGGTCCTATGTAACTAAAGTATAGTGATATATGTAACAGAGAAGAAGGGACTAGAGGAAGGGAGCGGACGACAGAGGAATATATCTTTATGATGCTGACCTAAAGTACACTGGTTGAGGTACAGAGGAAAACAGAAAGAAGTTTGCAATGGTTTCTAAACCTAGCTGATCCCCATTCTCCTATATCTGTCACTGGTATATGAACCTTATCTAATGACTTATGACAGTATTATTATATAAAGAAATGATAGATGATTCTATTACAATTTGATTTGCAATACCATTTCCACCCAGAGCATTTATTGTTTACAGATTATTATTTTTATATCTATAATCTGTCTTCTTTTAGTGCTACCCTATACTTTTCACCTTAGAAGTCTTTTATTTGATCTAATGAAGTTTTCTGGAGTTTAGGTCCAAAACTCCATCAGAGAAATGGATTTTAGACAATTGAAACTACTCCACAAGTAAATAGCAGTGAGAAACTTAAATCAACTAGTGCAAGGACGTGATGACAAACTTGAATGAAAAGATGTACTTATGTATCCATGTCTGCCTCAAGCATAAGAAAATCTAATAGCTGATAACAGATACACACATAGAAAAGTTATGAAAACAAGAAGAACCAAAACTTGGAAACAAAGATAAGATATCATGTCCTACAAGCCTGATGTGGCAACACACACCTGAAAATTACTGAAATCCATCTTCAAGAATCTAGCACTCTGCTTATCCAAAACATTCCCATTCACTGAAGAATTCAATTCCCTCCTCTTCATTTGAGAGTGAACCTTCCATTCCCCTAGAAGAATGCTAGTCATCGTAAGAAAAGAGAAATCATTCGCTTCTTTAAATTGTTGACAATGCAAAAAATAATCACAAATCAGAAACGCATAGCCCAGTTTTAAGGGAACCTGGGGAAGTTTTGACTCCAACTTACATCATTAACTTGTAACATAAATTATTATCTACATTTTGAAATTTGATGCTAAAGTCTCCCATTTTATTATAAAAATGAATAAAATACAATGCCCCACAGAGAAAAAATATCTAACCTTGCAGAAAAAGAATTGATTAAATGGCTAGATTAGAAAAAATTATACAACTATATGTCAGTGGCAACTCATAGCCCCTAGGCAGATTATAGAAAACAAAATATTTCAGCTTTTTTGCACTCTACTAGAAAAGGAAGAGCTATTGAAGAAAAACCTATTTTAACCACTATAAGTTTAAGTACACAATGCCAAAGTTCACCAGCTAGGTATGGAGGAAGCAGAAGAAGACAATGTATAAAACGTGCAACTACATTTGCTGATGTTCAACTTGACTGTTTAGGGGAAATATAATATCTTTCCAGAAAGTAATATAGGACGTCTAGAAAGAACCTGATACAAAAAGATGCAGTTACCTTGAGACATTTCTTACTATTATATAACTATAAACAGTTACCACAAATGAACTATGTAATAGGTGCTTGTTTGAGCAATGGCTATAATTGGTAATAGAGGCTCCAAGTTGCAGACCAACATGCGGGCTGAATGTATCAAAAGCGTCATCTAAGAAACTGTTTTACTTCATTTCTTTGTTGAGGAGATTTTAGAAAAAGAGGTGGTCAGTGCCTGCAGAACAAGAGGCGCTGATTATGCCATTCAGATGCTGCATAAACATATGTCTAATTGAACTTACTATCCTATAATAGATTTTCCCATTAGATCGACACAAATAAAGTGGTATTCATCCTGAAAATGCATTAGAATCAAAATTCCTTCTGGTTGACCAGTCTACAACTCACTCACCTTTGTCTCTTACTATCCAATCACACATGCACAGTTTGGAAGAAAAATTGCACCTGCTGGAGTATGGCCTTGAATTTCTGAAAATTATCACACAGCCATCAGATACAGAAACTCTTCATCCCAACAATTATTCAAATTATTAAATATTTAACAAGGTGTCTTCTCCTCCATATGCAATAACTAATGGCTGTTATAGATTTGGATTGTTAACAACTCGTTCAGCTTATTGCTTGGGTGCTTAGTACCATATAAATTTGAATGACAAGAAAGAGAACAACTAAAGAATGTCAAAGCTCTTTTATTGCTGAAACTATTTTGCTCAAATGTTGTCTGAGATTCTCAGACACTAGATGAAGCCTTATTAATGGAAAAAAAGGAAAATCGTAAGAGTCCCATTGTCAAACAATTTCTGGGAGGAAACAGATTAACGTGTGTAATTAGACAGGCGATCAAGTCATTTCCACAATCTGAAAAAAGTCAGTCATCTCATCAATACAAATTAACATCTAAATGTAATTAAACCTGGAAACAGACTTGAAGGCAGCAATGTGGATGTTAACGAGATGCAAATTCCTAAAACAGTATTTTTTTCGAAATAAACATGTCTTCATGTTATCCCAAAAGGAACAAAACTGCAAGTCATAATTGAGCAGGACATTACGTGCCAGTTACAAATTATTAATAAACAACTATGCAGTTCAAGTGTCTTCTGTAATAACTTTATTGGGAAGAATAATCACACTGAATAAGGCAAGAATAATGAGCATATGAACCATCTTTGCATGCAAATCATTTTTCCTGTTTCCTCTTGTTGGTTTCTTTTCCCTTCTCTGTTAGCGTTTGCATAACAGAATTTTTATTGTCCTTATTAGAACAACTATAAATTGTTCTCCTGAAACTTATAATACAGACAAGCATTTCAGAGAGAACTGAAATGCAATTTCGGTAAATTAATATTATCTCAAGCACACTGATAAGACTAATCATTTTCACATTGTCAGGCAGATATATGAAAAACAAAAGGGGAGAAAATGCGCATTGAATGCAGTAGCAAGTATAATTTTTCATGCAAACGCAGCAAGCCCATTATTCAGCATTCAACATAAACAAGACTATCATATAAAGATCAGAGCTTCACAAATCATACTACAAACACATGCAAGATTTACACCTTAACAAAGAAAAAGAATTATTGAAGTTCTTGAAGTAACAATGAGACAGCTTTTAATGGGTCACCTCTTAAATTGAGAAATTTTATTCAATCTTTGACTTGGAATTGAAATCCATGACCACGAGCTATGCAACTGAAGTTGAATCATCCCTCTTATCCCTTCAACCTTTTCAACAAAATGGATGAATGTAAGATTCAGAGAGCAGGAAATATTCCCCAGAAAGTTGAAGACTTTTGATTTGGATTCTTGATGTATAAAGAACACACGAGAACGTGCTCTCTCTTTTTCGATCAAACTATGCTAGTCTGCTATAAAAGATTATTTTGGAAATAATAGTTCAAGCCCTCAAGAGGAAAAATGAAAAATCATTTCTTTATATTTTTTTAGCATGAATTAAAAAGGCATGGGTGTTGCTGTCATAGGTGAGGCGAAGTGAAAAGGAAGATCCTGTCTCTGTCCCTGTCTCTATCCCGGTCCAAGGACCTCTCCCTTCCCCTCGTTAGGTGTATGGTTGTACTATGAAGCAGTTGATTGAATTATAAAGAATTTCATCTGTTTTTTTTTTATTTTAAATTCAGGTTCTGAATTTCCCCGACTAGTCATTATCCCCTAAACATCAATCTATCAGGGATAGGAGATGTAAATTCTTTAAGTTGACTCAGTTAGTCAGAGTCTGAAAAAATAGTCACTAAACCACAACCTCACTTGAGGGAGGATTTGATCCACATATTGCAGGTTACTATAGAAGATTTTTGATAAATTTTTTCATTGATGGTTTACGTTGAATCTATTATTAGAAACTAAGAAGTCAAAGGAGGGGAGAAGAGAGATTATTGATTTTTTTTTTAATATTTTTTATTCAAACTCATCACATAACAATTATATTTCTAAAAAAATAATTATAAATGAAGTTGTTTTATCAATTAAGTTACATATAAGACAGTTGTATGTGAAAAATTCATAAATCTTGACTCATAATTTTTCTTTTTTTAATATATAATAGATTATAGAATTGATTGAAATAATTTTCTATTACATTCACTGAAAATTCTAAAATTTATGTAATTTTTAAAGATAAAGATTAAGATAATATTTTTAAATTTTCTCAATATTAATTATTCTATTTTATAAGTATGAGCTTATCTTCCTCTTCTTTTTTCTTTTTTTTTATCTTGTCGAAATATGTTGTTCTAGTGATAGGAGAGCCTTTATTCACTATTTGAGTATAGGTTTTTTCACTCTGTGCTCCATCCTCCCTGTCTGGAAAACTAAAAAGGAAAACAAAGATATGAGTTTATCTTGATAATAAGTAAGGATGGTATGACTGAAGAATGTAATGGAAAAGGTATAACTATCTTTTATCTTGATTTCACCTTGTGATAAGCATTTGTAGAGAAATTTCAAATTATGACAATAAAAAAGAAGGGTGTACCCAAAAAAAATAAAATTGTTTAATTGTTTTCATATGTCATTTTCCAAATTGCTAACAATTGGATTGAATGATTGAATTAAGTTTCAGTACAATCTTTTAAAGTTTGATTACGACTTATATAATTTGAGTTGCAATGTCAACAATGTGCAAAAAATGGTTATAAGATCCACTAATGATCATTTCCCACAATTTCTATTCATTTAATAAAAAATGTTATTCTTACTTGTTTGATACCCGATGTCAAATCTTCAAACTTCATTTTCTTTTTTACAATTAATATTTTATATACGTGCAAATTTTATAGATTTTATATGCAACTTATCACAAAAAAAAAGAGAGTTAATTGAACAAAATGAACAATTATAGAAGGTCTATAGAAGCAATTAGATTTTTGTTTTTATTTTGAAAATAAAATGAATTATCGTTAGGAAGCAATTAGAAGTTTAAATAGGCAATTGGCAATTTGAGTAAGGTACAACCTAATTAACTTACATATAAAATAAATAAATTGTAGCCACAATTTTCTTGTCAAAATTGTGCCACAATTTGATGATGAAGTGTTGATCAAATGATAAAAAGTACTAAACTCTACATATGAACACATTTTACATAATATAATAATTTAAAGCATTTAAATTTTAAAAAGTTACTACAAAATCATTTTTAATGATGCAATCAATAATTGAATCACGTGAGTTTGTGATATGTAAATTTTTAAAATTAAAAAATTTATTTTATATAATTTAAATGAAAAAAATGATTTTTTAAGGATTCAATTTTAAACGGCTTAAAATGAAAATTTAAATATTTAATTTGAACAAAAGGAGCAACTCCCATATTCTCTGTAACCATGCTGGGGGATAGTGGATTTGGCTCTTTTTTATGTGATGTGCAATAATTTATTGTTTTGTTTATTATAGAGACAGCTAAGTGTGACCAATATGTTTTCATGATTATGCTTTATTTCGATCCCTAGATGTATAAGACTTTAAATGGATTCAATGTATATATATATAATAAATAAATCATAAAATCTCATATTTCTATTTCTATTTAACAAAAAGTCAAATGCTCACCTCTTCACGAAATTTTTTTAAAATATTATAATTTAATAATTATCGCACCTCATCCATTTAATATAAAAAGATAATGATTTTGACGCTCTGTCTAATGTAATAAAAAAAATTAAAAAAAAACTCTTCACAAAATTGAATGGAAGAGTAAAAAGGAAAGAGCAATGCCAAATACTAAGTAAGAGAAGATCTACTTAAATAATCATAAAAAATGGTCTGCCTATCGACCCACGTGCTGAATTTGTCTAGCCTGGGTTAGGTAGCTTAGGTATATTCCCCCAAGAAAAAAAAATATATATATAGAAGAAGGTGGTGCACGTGCTTCCATGGACACTCTACACCAACTTCTTCTTCATCTTTTAAAAAAACTTGTAGATAAATTTGGCCATTGAAATTCAAGTTTGTGAATGAAAGAGGGGTGTTACTGTTTAGACACTTTGTAAAGGTCTTACCTAATTTCCTCATTTATGTAAGTTTCCTTCTAACCATTACCTTCTTGCATTGAGAATTTTGAAGTAAAAAAGGGTTAAACCTTATGATTTTTTTTTCCTTTCATTCCTATGCTATTTTGTGAATTAACTTATCTGTTTTTATCTTTCTTTTGGAATTTGTTTTTAATAAAAAGAGAAAATTCATTTGAATATATTTTGTTTATATTAGGTAAATTATATCATTGTACATTTTGCCCACAGATATAAGTCGTTCAAAACCATTTGTACTTATCTTTAAATATAATTTATTTTATGATTTTATAGGGATATTTATTTCTTTTTTCCCATAATATCCTTATTTATTCCTATATTTTCTATCACATTTATCATTCTTAAAAGGAGAAATATTGGTTCTAATAAACACAACTTTAATAATTAAAGACATTTTATGAAGAAAAAAATCATTAATATATATAAAAGTAGACTCAACAATTTATATTTTTTGACAGATAGTAGTATTAGTTGAATATAATATGTGAAAAAATAATTTAAAATAGTAAGAATACATAGATAATGAAAAAAACAAAATGGGTTGTACTTAGATTAAAAATTAATAAAATAAATACAATTCTCATTTGATATAAAATTTGCAAAAAAGGTCCATTAACTTTAACTTTGTGACCATGTTGATATCTTTTATTTTTTTGAGACAGATTTTGATGTTATATCTTCAATTATTATGATCGTCCTAGTACTTCTGACCAAAACTGTGTCGAAATCCGATGAGAAAGATTACACGATTCACGTGTGATAATTTTTTCAAGGAAATATTTGGTAATTAATAAGAAATTAGCTAATTTAGCAAATTTTTCCTCTTAATTACCTTCCAACAAATTTTAAAATTAGATGGAAATTAGATAACTTTGGAGTTATTTCATGAGTTTTTTTTTGAATTTTTGAAATACTCTTAAAAAAATGGTTCACGTGTGAGTCACATGACCTTTTTCAGCATTGTAGTACAATTTTGATCGAAAAGCATTAAAAAGATAGTAAGAGTTGAAGACAGAGCATCAACATTACTTTTAAAAAAATATATATGGACATAAAATTAAAGTTAAGATACAAAATTAGCTAATTTTCCTTTATATGTTTTGCAAGGTACCAAAATCGCACTTTGGGATGATAATTCTTTGAATCTTTAATGCAATTACCTTCACCAATTGTATCCATAAATCCTTGATTTCAGGAAAAGAAATCGAGCCATCCAAAATAGCTAAAGTCAGTACCATACTACCATAGCATTAAGGCAACGTCCTTTCTTTTAAGGAATAGGCTGGATCCTTGCTGTGAAGCACCAGACATTCTTGAGCCAGCTGATAAAAAACCACGTGTGGCGCCCTAAACCATTTCTACATGGTTTTGACCTTATATTATATGATGTGAGCTCTCAATAGAGTTTTTTCATTTGGACCCTTATTAGCTGTAGCTATTAAGCTTTTTGTAAAAATTTGTATTTCTCTTTTGTATGTAATACTAATGTTTATTGTCAAATTGCTTTGTTATTGAAAATGTGAAACCCAGTTTGATAGTAGTAATAGTTTTCTTGCATTTATTGATTTGATGTAAAAAAAAGTTTTACTAGCATGAAGTACTGTGCATATACACTCACCAATGAAATGTCTTCAACTTGAAAAACTTCTATCTATATTGTATATCTACTTCTTGTGTGCACAAGTCTTCAAAGAAAGGTGCAGTGAAGGAAAATCCAAGGACGCTCGGACACAGTGGTCCAAGTACCAGACTACAAGTTAATCTTGCATGTAGAAAGGTCATAAATCAACACTGAGTTCATAAGAAAAATCAAGGGCGATCACGCCCCTTCAACTTCCAATGCTTCTATGAAGTCCCAAGTGGTCCTTACCAAAGTTTGTTCTTTTTAACACATCCATAGGACGTGTGTTTAGATTTTAGAGTACCTTTTTTGGTTATGTTATCGTTATTCTTAGCGTAAAAAGTCTCACGTATCTTAAACTTTTATAATTTTAATTTTAATATTAAAATTTTATTTAATATATTTACTTAAACTTTTTAAAATTATAAAAAAATACATTAAACTATCAAAAAGTGTATTTCGATTAATCTAATTAAGAGATATTTTTATCATTCTACATAATAATTTAAACTAATTATTTCTAGTATGGTTATTTCAAGTAATTATCATTTTGCTAATACGCTCAAATTCTAATTATCGCTTCCTAACTCAATTTGGACACATTTTTATTTCCTATTCTTTCATTATCTCAAATTTCTTTTCTAGTGTTGATTTAGTGTATTTTTTCTATATGTTTTCTTTCTAAGTTATTTCATTGTATCATATTCTTTTATCTTGTACTAACTATATTTTCTTTCTAATAAAATTTCTTGCCATTAAAATTTTTTTTTGGAAGGGATAGGTTTGAAGAGAATCTAAATGGATGAAATAAGTTTTTGTGAATTAGAGAATAATGTGTTTAGATTCTTATTGAAATGATAAAAATGCCCATTAATTAGATGGAACATGAGTGCAATTTTGATAATTTTGTAAATTTTTAGTGAATGCATTGGTAATTAAAAAAATTTTAAGTGCACTTTTTGATAATTTAAAAAAGTTTGAGGGTAATGCATTGATAAAAAAAACTTTAATTTTAAAATTTTTTTTTGTTAGGGTGAGGTGGCAATTTTACCCTTATTGTTTTTTAAGGAAGAGGCCCAAGTGAAAAAGATACTACTAGTCAAGAACAACAGGAAAAATATGGAAGTGAATTGAGGATCTGTCTTTTTTCCATTGGGACAGTATCTTTTGCTGGGAAAAGAAGTAAAAGTGATTCATTTATCATTTTTTTGGGTGGTATTGTTGAGTTTTACCTTACTGTAAAATGTTTTATTTGAACAATAATTACAACAAAGTCAGAACATATCACAGCAACATTTGCACATGTATCATCTAGAAATTGGACAATTCTTTAGGTACATTCTTCTTTACAACCACGAGTTTATATTGATCTTATCTCATCTCTTACATAAATAAACAGAGGACAAATGAGACAAGTCATGGATAAGTTTATAGTGCAATAATCGAAGTCCATTTGTAAAAGAAAAAAAATGATTAAATTCATATACTTATCCATAGTTACAATCACGTAAATATTTATCATATTTCCTTTTTTAATAATTATTATATAAATAAAAAATAAAAGTCTAAAATAATCTTTCATTAATTTTATCTACGACATCATTGCACTTGTGTTTAACTATTTCTCCTTTACTTTGAAAACAATATTCCTTAAAAAAAGGGATCATCACATCAACTTGTCGCTGATAATATTTCATCCACTAATTTTGACTCAAAATGTCTAGAGCCAATAATCTTGTATTGAAAATTCCATTGCAAAATTCTTAAATAATGATTTCATAACTTTTTTGAGAAAAAAAAGAAGTGATTCATTACATGGGATGAAATGGGATAATAAATTTTTAAGTTAGCATAAGTCACAGAAAAAGTTGGAAAAAGAAAAAAAAAACTAATGAAAGCTTTCTTAATTTTACAAAGCGGCAATTATTTTGATTTTTTTAATATAAAATATTAAAAATATGATGCATCTACATTCTTAGTATTTAAATTTACATGAAACATGTGTAGTTGTTTAAATTGAATTTAGCGTAAATCACATATTTTTTAAAAAAAACTTAGTATTTCTTAAAAAAATATGTCATCCGTCCAATCCACCTCTCAAAAGAATCGATGTTATGAAACGTCGTTATCTTTTTTTAATGGTCATTGAATCCTTATCAATAAACCAAAGCATTAGGCCAACTTATCATGCAATAAAAGTTCACCCATCCAAGTGTTGGAACCCGCATGAGATGAGACAAATTTCGTATGTGATTGAGACATGGTAGGCCCTGACAACTACCAACTTACCACTTCCATTAAACACTCAAGATATGGACTTGTGATCATTCAAGTTGGAAATTTAAGTTGTACTAAAAATGAAGCCAAATTGTCATTTTGTGCAGATAATTTTTTATGCATAATAATCGTGCAGAGCATTATAAGAAGTGTGTAGATTAGAGTAGATTATTGCATAATTTTAAACGTGTAGGTAGCTCTAAAGATATGGAGATCAAACAAGTTAAATATCAAATCCATGCTATTGGATACCCAGAAAATCCGGCCGGCCATGTAAAGGCAACTACTTGGATATTGCCATATATATCAGAAGTTCATTCAAATAAATAATCCTCCTGAATAAGAATGTTTCCAAGCTTAGGATGAGGTCAGCAGATGAACTATAAAACCCGGTTGGAGAAGGTCTACCCATTAATTAAGATTTGGTTTCTAACAAAATGCAACGTGGAGGTACCAACATCAAAAGGAACGACTAGGAACAGGTGTAGCATTAAGATAGCCAACTGGGTTCACGTAATTTTCTTCTAAGGAAAGTTTAATTATCCACGAGAGCTGTATGTACAATTAAACTAAGACTAGCAGAAATAAAATACTGGTTCTTTTTCTATCTACATTCCAGCCGTAACCTTCAAATTAAGAAACAAGGCACTAATCATGTCTCCCTGGGACTTTTACAAACCATTCTGAAATTAAAAATTGATGCCACTTGATTTCTACAATGTACCAAAGATATCCCCACAATCCCACAACAAAAAGGGGGTACACCATCTGGCAGATAAGTTAAAATAATATTATATACGTTCCCTTCTATTTGGTAATTTAGTAATGGATCATATAGACAGCACTTGTAATGCCTCCGTCAGGGAACGACATCATACCTTCTTTTTTTTTGACATAACTCCTTAAAGAAATTCCGTTGCAGGGACCAACAGGATGGCAAAAGCAACGAACATGATATCTGACTTAGATTGCATTGCAATAGAGAGGATTCGGGAACATAAGTAATGATGAAGAAGGGAGTAAAAGGGATGAGGGAGAGAAGATCATTGGGAGTTCTAACAGGCACGTGCAATGTGTTAGGTGTTTATGAAGGGGCTGCTGGTTCAGGCTTGACAATGGTGGGGTCATCTGATTGTTGAGTAGGATAAATAAGTGCTGCAAGTGATATGGGCATGATGCAAAGTGATTTTGATTGGAGGTATTGCATTGCAGCTCCAACATCTTCTTCCATTAGCTTAGCTACTTCCTGTTCAGTTTCTTCATTGGACCACTTTTCCCAAACATGCTGATTGGATCGACTTTCACCATCATCACCCTAAATGTTTGAGAATTTAATAACTTAATAGGAGGAATATAGAAGTAATCTTTTCCATTTGACAATTTGAATGCAAATATGCTTATTGGTGAAGAAAAATAATTCCTTATGATTACCTCAACAGACTGCAGGGGAATGTCAGCCACAAGTTGTGCCACTGCACCAGCCCCTCCAAGCCTACTCATGCTCAGGACCTGATAAGCAGAGTACATTGAGAGAAAATGAATGCAGGAGGAATTGACCAGCAACTCAACAAAGTTTACTGTTACATCACTTTCAAATGCATTATGGCAAAAATTGTTCAAAATGGTGTGTGCGCCAGCGACCTAACAGGTTAACAAAAACAGACTGACAGAATTAATTGGGAATCAAAGGTGGATATTCTTCAGAGAGATTATGACAGATTTCAATGCTAGTCAACTTAGTTCCATAAGGGAAATAATTACTCAATTCATTATCTTTTTCCTTTTTATCTCCATGTTCCAGAAATGGGAAAATCAATTCCATAAAAAACAAGATCGATAATTTGTGTAACTGTGAATATATACTGATCCGTTAGGGAACTTTTTTTATGAAAACTTGTGGAAATTATTGAAATCATTAATGCAAAAGGAAGAAATGCCTCAGAAAGAGAGTTGGAGAATTAAAAGTAAAAGGGCATGCTCTGCACCACTGCGTGAAAACAGCAAGTAGATTACTTGATAATTCCTCAGCAGCTATGACAAAGCCTTCAACCAACCCCACCCTCAGTCTATACAGATCTCCTGACTTAACACCACTACAAAGATCCTTTATGACAATTAGTTTGTATAACCAAATCAGATAATTGCATGACATGTACTCATTCAGAAAAGCTATAAATCCTGAAATCAAGTTGAAGGAACATCCTTAAGTTCCTGCTGGCTTATAAATTCAGAAAAGCTACACATGCATGTCTTTTCATTAGCAATTTCCATTGCACCAGGTGATAGCTTCAGCACAAGTCAGTTTTCTTGGTTATTGTTTGGGTAACTAAATTAGTTTCAGTCAACTTTCAACTAATGATTTATATGAGTTACATTGTCTTGACAAAGTTCCTTCTTCAATTCAAACAACACAAGCTTTCTAAAGGAAACCATGGCTGGAACAAACTATGATGACAAAGACATCAGCCTTGTACTTTCCACCTCCCATTTCCAAATAAAAACATATAATTTAATAAAATATAAAATGTGAAGTACATGCTATAGATATAATATGAACCCTTACCTTCACTTGAAGCCTCAAGAATTTTACATAATCCAGAATCTCATCAAGCATAGCGGCCCTATCTGTCTGCAAACAGAGATAGGGGAGGGGGGAGGGGTGATTAAATGACCATCTTGACAATACCTCCATATGCATCAGCACACAAAAAACTTCCAGAAAAGAGAAAACAGGATATACATTAACCATTTGCAGGTTGAGTTAGACCTACTGTTTTTTCATGGGTGACCTCTCAAAAAATGGTGAAAGTTAGCCAACTTCTTAATCACGCTGTAGTTCCCCAAGGGATACCAATATGGAATAAAGCATTATTACTACATGTTTCCTTTTGTAGATACAAGTGTCTCATAAGCATCTCTGACAAAAAGCAACATCATGACAATAAATTCTAACTATTTAGTAATGACATGAGTTGGTAATGTATCAATCATGAAATCCTAGGTGCCAAACATTAACACACAGAACAACCTGATGCAAGTATCTAGAATACCCTATTCATGCTTGATAAGAGAATGTCATTAAAAAAAATTTCCAGGAAAAGATCAAAGTATACATCTTTGATGTAACTAAGAGGCAGAAAATAGTCCTCCCGCTAAAATATAGTGAGCACAGACCTTGTTACAGCTGGGAACAAGTTCCTGCAGGGCCTTTATTCTCTCTGATATCCTCTCCCTACGCAACTGTGGAAAGAAATGAAGCACTCAAACAGGTCATGAAGAATCTAATTCATAATTCAATTATACAGTTAATTCCCCTTTATAAGATGATATCATTTAGATTGACAGCCTAAATTTTCCTTACCCGCTCAGCAATACTATGGGGATCAGTGGCTTGTCCCCTTCTTGCCCTAACCCTTGGCCTAATAGCAGGTGGATGGGGCACGGTTACTGCAGTGCTTAAAGTTGGTTGGCCTTGAAAAGCCTGCAAACAACATTGAGAATCATCATTGCATCAATAATTTGTTACTATGACTCGAAACATTATATCTCCCCCTAAACAGCAAATAATAGTTCAGAGTCAGAATTATAAATACCAATAGTGTCTTAAGCTACTGGAATAAAGCTCAGAGAACTAGTAGCGATGACATCATTTCATTGTCAAGAACCACATAAAGACGGGCATAAAACCTCTCCACCAACACCCCAGAAGAAAATTAAAAACTAAAAAGAAAAAAAAAAGAATAGCAAAAAAACCCTTTAACACCCCATGCAGTGGACAAACTATGATTGGGTGGGGCCACAAGCCCTTCCCCCAAGATTGAACATTTGAAGTTGCACTACCCCTCAGGAAAAACAGGATTATGATCTAGGCCTCTTAGTACCCTAACTTTAGATTTCTTGTCCACCCAACCCCCACCCATCCACAAAGAAAACTAGACAAGGAAAAAAAAGAAGAAAATAACTCCCTAGTCAATCAAATATTTAGTTCAACTAAATAGCATATGACCTCATTCACAGCAGCTTAAGTGCTTTCGTACCTACAGAGAATTTCGTTGAATAAATTTCTGGACCAAACCTTAAGTTGTCAGTACTGACCAATACTGATAGACAGAAAAGTTCCTCAACAGTTATTATAACCTAGTGATAGAGTAAAATAAAGATAAAAAGACGTCTATAATTTCCTTACTCTATCATTGACCTAATTGCATTGGAACTCCCATTAATTTGATCCAATCCAATGAAACTCCCTACCTTGTCTCACATGGGGAAAAGAAATACAAGCACCTCTTGCAATATTTGAAAATTTCCCGACCTACTTTTTACCAATTCGATTTCATAGAAATGGAAACACTAGAAATGTTCAATATTTTTCCCGGACAACATAGGCAAACATGCAGAAAAGGCATAAATGGCCTTACCCTGCAAAGATGCAAACATATACTAATACCAGACAAAAGAAATATGTTTACACATATTAGAACAGGTTGCTAGCTACTGCTAAACTAGTCTACAACAAATGCATGTATTTTCCATAAATCCTTGAACTTCGATTGGCCAGTGTAGAAACTAGAAAAGGCAACCTTATTTCAACTGGAATTTATGTGCATACACTCATAGAACGTATCACATAAACAGAATTTACTTAATCACAACTTGTGAAATGTACGACCTGTTGAACATGAGGTGCAGCATGGCGAATTCCATGAGGCTGCAACTGTTCAAACGCCGGATACAAGCTCCCCATGTTCATTGATTCCCTATCCTGCAGAAAAAAGGGAAAACCTTCAGAATTATTCTCCAATTTACGATAAAATTACACCGGAAATTCCATCGGTGGCTCGGAAAATGAGGCGTAAAACGATAGAACAACTATAAAAGCTTACTGGCTTTAAACCAAAAGCAGAACCAGAATCGCTGACGTCATCGCGGCCATTATCCAAGCTTAGACCCAAAGGAAAGAGTTGAGACTGGTGGTGAAGAGCACCGCCGGCGGCAGAACTGAGCTGAGAGACTGCTGACGTCAGCGAAGCAGTGTCGGATGAGCTCCCTCCTCCGACTTCGTTAACTGGCAAAGAGGAGTAGGAAGGGATTGCGAGGATTTGTTCGAGGAAGTCATCGGTGGTGTAGCCTTCTGGCGGTTGGTTAGCCGCCATGGCGGTTATAAGCGGGAGAATTTTCCGGCGAAGTGGAAGTTCCGCAGAGAGACAAATGAAAGGGTGGTTGAGTTTTGAGGGTCTGTTTGTCTGTTTGTCCTTTGTTGCTTTTTGTTCTTTGCTTTTGGAAAGCGTGATGATTTTTGGCCAGGTTTCAAAAATCTAATTAATATTCCACCTATTCAAGCGTAAAATGTCAGTTAAGTCCCTGGGACAGTGGGACCTACGCACCCAGCAGAATACAATCGTACATAGACTAAATAAATAATCAAATTTTTGTTTTTTTTATTATTAACTTAATACAAAAATTAAATCATTAAGAAAATTAACTTGAAGTTTTAGAAACTCAATAAAGTCACCACATAGTTTAATTTTAAGAAAGTCTGCTTTGATCTTATTTAATTTATGCACGATGCTCAGGCAATCTGATTTGAAATGGTAATGCTGCAAATAAAATGATTTTGGCACCAAAGCCAATTCCTCTCCAAAGCTCAACATGATGAATGCCAATGACATTTTGTACTGGCCCTATTGCTGAAGCTTCACATATGTTATATTCAATTCAAGCAAATCAATTGAATTGCTATTTAGATCAAAATGAATGAGAACAATTATAATTGCTCGCTATGATTGAACAAAAGAAGTGTTTACTCATTTTCTATTAATATTTATAAATTATTCACGATAGAATTAATTTTAATTATTGAATCACAAATCTTAACGATAAATCTATCATATTAACATGGAAGATGTTTAAGAACATTGAGAATATCACTTCACTTGACTATTAAGAAATCATTTATTTCCTTCTAATTCTAATATCTCACTATCAAATCTCAAAGGTTAAAGTTTTATTTAATTTTAATTATAAGTGTATAGAATAACCTACAACAATTACATATAAAAATATTTTGTACTGACATCTCTTAAGAAAAACTCACACATACACAAAACACACATTATATATGACATGCACACCCCCTCTCTTCCCTCTCTTCCGACACTTCTCCCACAAAGGGAAAAAGGAAAAAAAGAAAAAAAGAAAAAAAGAAAAAAAGAAAATCTATCTTGCTACCAGTTGTGGCCTTGGGGATAAAGCATCTTCTGCAACATCAAAGAAAAGATCATCACTCTTGCACAAAGCATACACAATATCCACCATGCTAGGTCTTTTTGAAGGATCTTTTTGCAAACAAGCAATGGCCACTGTCATAACATTCACAACACCCTCCATTGAGATTGTTTCTTTCAAAAGATACTCATCCATCCAATCTCTCAATTTCTTAACCTTTTCTTCTTCCTTCCCTTCCATAATCCCATCCACTTTAGCCCACAAAACCTTCCCTGCTTTGTCGATCGCCACTTTCCCCGAAACAAGCTCAAGCAAGACCACCCCAAAAGAGAAAACATCCATTTTTGTAGATACAACACCATCAGTGAGATATTCAGGTGCAATGTAGCCTTGTGTTCCTACAATATGCATTGTAATTGCATTGCAGCCTGATTTTGCTAACCCAAAATTCGCAATTTTTGCCCTCATGTTTGAATCTAGTAAAATGTTGCTGCTTTTGATGTCTTTGTGGACAACTCTTGGTGTTGTGTGTTCATGGATGTATTGAAGGCCATTTGCAACATCAACTGCAATGCGAAGTCTTGTTTTCCAGCTCAGTTTCTCCTTCTTGTTTTCATACAACCATGAATAGAGAGAACCATTTTCAACATATTCGTAGACTAAATAGCAGTTTGCTTCTTCTTGATCGATACAAAAGCCCTCTAGCTTCACCAAGTTCCCATGGTTCACCTACAAAACAAAAAACAAAAAAAAAATCATTTTTTTTTCTTTTTTGGAATGTGCTCAATTTTCTTAACCTCAACCCATTAATATGCAAACGAATGGAATGGGCTGGATAGTGTGGGAGCTGTATTTTATATGGGCTACAATTGGAGGTTAGTGGGCTGTAAAATGGGCCGAGCTATGATAATAGTGGAAACTGGAAATGCAGGAATTATATAAAGCGGAAGACATTTATTTTCTCAAAAGAAAAGAAGAAAGTGGAAGAAATTAAAAATTAAAATGGATAAGCAATCAAGCCAAAATTATTTGTTTTCCTTTTTTATTTTTGGAATTCTTTAAATAAATAAATATGGTGATTGACTGATTTCAGTAGTTGATAAGAAATGACCAAAGGATGACGAGAATAAGCAAGGTGTTTGGAGCCAAACTATATTTGGAAAATTACCCATCACTAACCAACAAAAATAATGTTCTTATTTAAAACAGTTATCTAAAAACACATATAATTGTTTAGAATTATAATTTTTTTACATTTTAATTTGTCTCTAAAAGAGAAAAGACAAGGAACGAGAAGATATGAGGGGAATTCTTATGCCAATATTGAACTCAAAAACCTAATTTTAAGCAATAACTAATAAAATAAGTTATTTCGGCATAAAATTTCTGCCTGTTCAGAGGGCTTTGATGGGAATTTTTTTAAACAAATCTTGTATTCAAAGACCACTTATATTAAGATGTTATACTATATATATATATATATGTTGTGCTTTTTTTAAAAAATGAAAAATATGATTTGTGAAAAATGGATGAAATAAGGATTTTCCATGAGGAGAAATTATTTTAAGGAAAAAGCATCAGTATGATAGGCGGGCCAGTGGACCGTGGACTAGATGGTTAAGCCGCCACTACTTTTATATTTCCTCAAGGGAAAAAAATAATTGCATTATAAATTCATAAACCTCTGATCTTTCATACCTTTTCATTTATTTATTAGTCCTGATTTGTGAGCTGATAATAATATTGGTTATGTACGATAGAGTGCCACACTAAAATTATGACATGTGAGCTGCCAACATTGGGTGTATTATGCCAAGATATCATTGATATCCCCCCACCCCCCAATTTAACATATAAATTAATTCTCAAATATGGAATATACCTAATTTTGAAGTCTAAATTTAGAGTAATAAAATTACATAATAATGCTTTTCAACCTAATTATAATTTTCTATTGTAAACAAATTGAGCTTTTGAAGTCAAATCATGCTCAAGAATAGGACAGATAATCTCATCTATTTTTTTTTTTTGGTACCAATCAATAAGTTAACAATTGCATTTTAAAAGCAAAAATGATTTTTTTAGTAAAAAGAATATTTTTTTTTTAGTCTGCATTATCCCCTCCATTTTTCTATGTCTTACCTAGACTCTATCATCCTCTATCATTCTCATTGAAAAGTCATTTGTTAAGCTTTGCTAGTTAAAAAGTGACTCTAGAATATGGGGTATAGATTCAGCTTTGATGAAAAAAATATCAGAGGAAAATGACAGAAATGATCAATCAGGACCCACAATTTGTTAAGGGGTTCTTGAAAAGTGCAAGAAATTTACCCTAGAGTTAAAGAAAAATGAGATGATTGAAATCATAGAATGGAAATCTAATGCAAGAAATTTGAGTTCTTTGTTAGTTACCTTCTGCAAGATCTTGAGTTCTTCATAGGCATTCCACTTCATTTTCTTGATAGCATAAATCTCACCACCAATGGCACCTTTGTATACAGATCCTTGAATCACCAAACTTTCATCAAAATCATCTGTTGCGTCTTTTAATTCTTCAATCCCAAAAACTTTATACTTGTCCAAGTAATCAGAAACATCAGCTAGCAAACTCGCCCCGGCATCCTTCATCGATGCCTTTTCTCCCTTGTCATAGTACTGTTTCTCAACATCTTTGAACTCTGTTCTCCTTTTCTTGTGCTTAGTTCGACTATTAATCCATAACCCAGCTACAATTATCAGTAATAGACCACAAATTCCTAATCCAATCCCCAATCCTATAACTTCACCTTTTCTGTCATCTTCGCTTGGAGCAGCAGGAGTAGGAGGGGAAGCCGGAGGAACTATAGGCTGCGAAAGCTGAGGAAGTCGTGAAACCGGGACGAAAATCGTCTCCGAAGCCGTTGAATTGTTGCCATTAACATCAATTATGGACTGTACTGTGGTGTTAAATCTTGAGGCAATGGAACTCAAGTTATCAGAAGGTTGAAAAACATAGCTAATTAGATACTTGACTTGGTTCTGCAACTGTGTTTGATTTGGGCACTTGCAAAATATGGGAAACTTTATCACCTCACCTACGTCAATGTTGGTTGGTACCTTAGTTGGATTCACAACTTCAACTGATTGATAAGTAGTGAGATTTGCAAAATATTCAGTGGATGCTTTCCAGAAGTTGTCACCACTCTTGAAGGAGTAATTTTGGGCAGCATAAGAGATGCTACCAAAACTGCTATTGATGAAATTGCAGGAACAATCAATAGGAACAAAAAGGGATTGGCCTGGGATGAGAGTGGAATTTACCAAGGAGATATTGCTGGGATTTGCAATCATCGGTCGGCTGATAGAGAAGAGGTCGCCTATGGAGGCCAGATCAAGAAAGTTTGGGGACTGGGCTCTGTACAAAACATAGGTTTGGCATGGATAGGTAGTCTGGTTAGCTGGGCACTTGTATCCATCTATGGTTGGTTGAGCTTGAGAAGTGTTCAAGTTTTGATACAAGAACAACAAGAGAAGCAGAAAAGGGATGTAATTGGATTTCATTTTTATCCTCATATGATCCTGAAAATGGTTGTTAGTCCCTTCCATAAAAAATTCTTGGAGCTAAGAGCTTTATATGCCATGGCATGATGCCATGGGGCGAGTCAAGATGCTAAAAGAATGGAAGTCTTCGCAACAGCGGGACATTTTTCTTCATCCATGGTCCCACCTCGAAAAATTTCCGGCTCAAAACCTACTCTGTCGATCCTAGAAATAATGTATTAATCTAAATATCATAGAAAAATAATGAAAATTGTTGCATCTCCATCTAGACTACTACAAAATTATTTATGATTAAAATTTTATCTTTTATATTTTAATTTTTTATATTCTCAATGATTTTTGAAAAATTATTTATATCCTTCAATCACTCCAAATGGTAATTTTCGACACTAGTGAGGATTGAGTACTTTCTCCATTTTAAAATAAGATAAAATTGTCTCGACCATTCTTTTTTTTTTCTCCAAATTTTATATAATAGCTATTCTAACCTCTTATTTCTCTCAATATGCTCTTTTTCCCCCAAATCACATATTATCCAAAATGAAAAAGAAGTTACCACTCACCACAGGCTGAAAAACTACCATTTTGGAGCTATAGAAAAATAGAAATAATTGTTCAAAAATTATTGAAGATATAGAAAGTTAAAATAAAAATAAATAAAATATATTAATTAATCATAAATAGTTTAATGACATATTTTGATTTTTTAAAATAAATTTTGTTTTTTTTGGAAAATAAAATTAGCTCACTAAGTTTTTTTGTACTAATTTGGACCATGTTGCAAATTCCAACTTTCCCATGAACAAAAACCTTTTCTCACCCCATCTGTCTTTAATGAATTTTTCCACAGAGCCCGTCAAAACACGCATCTATCCTCTTCCAATCCACAGTGAGAACCATTCTGAGGGCAGAGGAGGCACGGAAAGACCAGAAGAAGAGGGGCTTTTACTTTGATTAGGTGGTGACTTTAATGCTTGCCTTGACTTCTTCTTTCAAACTTGAAGGCCACACCAATGGGGTTTTAGCTTTACATAGAAAGTTCATCAACTAGGAACTTCCTTCTTCTCAACGGCGGAAAAATAAAGCAGTTTCAAGAAGGTCTAGGGCGACGGGCAGATGGGAGCGCTCTCATGGAGTCCGTAATACAAAAAAAAAAAAAAACTAGTTTCACATGCAAGAGAAAAAATGTGTAAAATCAAATCCTGTAACTTCATCACGACCTCTAATCCCAGACTAATTACAAAAAAAAAAAAAAAATTCCAAATAAAGACTAATGTGTTGAGATTGTTGTTACCTATTATCTACTTTGAGACTTCAAACAATTAATTCTTGTAGACAAATTTACTTAAAATTCACATCTTGCTATAATAAATCAGTCTATTTACACTTAGAAATTTCAAGCTAGATACATATATTGATGAAGTTTTTCCTACTCCCTTCGTCCTCCCACGAAGATATTAAGTAGTTTTTTTTATACAGATTAAAAAATAATGATTAGTTTATTTTATATGTAAATTATTTAATTAAAGTCAAATGAGATTCATTAATTTTAATTAAAGTCAAGAAGGAGATATATTTTTATCTAAACATATACTTAACAATTATAAAAATAAAGATGATGTGATCATTCGCTCAAGCCAGAAGCTTATTTTTTTCTTTCTTTCATTTTTAAGAAGTCAAAAGCTTTTTTTTATTAAGTCAAATTCTGGATCGAAAGGAGTACTAATATTTGTGAATCAAAATCGTCCAAAATTTCCTACCCCTATTCCCAAACTAAAACCCAAGAATACGCCAGGCTTGTGGGGTTGCCAATGACAATGAGCAGTCTCTAGTCCAGAAGTTCAAAGTCTCCCACTCTTATCCAAGACTCACACAGGAGTCCACTGAAGTCTTCTCTGAAATATTGACTTCAACCCCTTTCCAGTGGCAATATGAGCTGTAATGCCTGTAATCAGTGCTGTCACTAGCCATAAGTTAGAAAACCCTTTGAAGAGTGGACTAACAAGAAAGTTTTAGACACTAAACCAATCAGCTTCTTACTGAGTGTAATCAACAATTTGAAAGACTTTTTTTAATGTACTATTGTTATTGTATCCAGCTCATAGTGCAGCTTGGCCAAAATTTCCTTCATGATCTTGATATTTTTAGACACTAAAGTAAGTCACCACAGATCTTTCTTTTGATTTCTACTGCAAATGAAATTCCACAAATTTTTGCAAAATCAGTCATAGCCAATTTGTTTTGACATTCATTGTACTATAGATATTGCAAATAGAAGAAGATTTGGTTTCATTTGGTTGTTCTACGGACATATATCAGCAAGAACTTACAAATATATTGTGATATACACATAGGAAGGACTATTTTGACCCTCGTTGAATACTGATTCTGTATAGGTAGGTCTTCTTTCTTCAAAGTTGATGGAGATTTCAGCTAGTTCATGCAATTCTGAGAATCATTATATGAAAAGAGAAGGAAGCCACATCCTTTTTGATAGTGTTTCTTAGCACCAAAAGTTTCCAAACATCCATTTGTTGCGTAGTCTAGGCTCTAGAGGTGTTGGGACGACGGCATGCTCAGAAGATTTCTAGGGTAATATGTCTGTCACATAAGAACGGATGTGAAAAAGTATTCTAAAAGAGAAAGGTAAATGAACTAGAAATATGTCATTTTATTTTTACCTTGGCTTCAAGTTGCTTTAGATTCCCATGCTTGTGGTCCATTTTATCTCTTTGTAATGTCATCTTTCTTTACAGTAAAATCCCAAAGATCCCCATATTTTTCATTGAAATCCCATATGTCCATGGTGTTGTAATCAGATATTAACTTGTCTCGAGCTCCTCTTTCCATATTGTAAATTTGAGGTTCAAAGTTGTGGGCTTCACTTGGCTTATCCATCTCGATTATGCAAAACACAACAGTAAACACAGCAGCTCCTATGTACAAGTACTCTCCCTGCAGGTCAAGGATGAAAATAGAGCATTTCAGTCCAAGATTGGTGCTAATTTAGCTGTTTTTCTTCTGGAATTCTACAAAATGATAGATCAGTTTCTCATATTGTATAAAGGTGAATTTGGACTACATTACCGGAACATTGAAATACATCCCGGCACAAATTGCTGGAAGGAAGAGCCAAGATATAAGACCTGCTCCAAAACACAAATGAGATAAACGATAATCTTCTAACACAACAACATACATTCTGAAAAATGGCTGTTTATTACTCTTTGTTACCCTGGAATCCTGTAGGAGGTCCTATGGCTGCATAATCTTCTGCAATTGAACCCCAAAATGTTCCTGGAATGCAGCCATTCAAAATTATATACAGAACTAGAACTGTCATGCTTCTTATAATCATGTTCATCTCTTTTTCCACTCGAGAACAATAAATCTGGTACACAAACACCTAGGAACTTTACTTGGTTATCCCAAAACAATTCCATTGTGGCGGCATTATCTAGTCCAATCAAACACCTGTTAGAAATGCACTCTGAAATCTTTGCTATGGAAAGGGTTCCAACTAGCATCTGCCTTGACTTTTGAAATATTTCCACTTGGATTGGTGCAACAGCCCCTTCCCCAGCATGAAGACCTTTATATGTTTGGATGCTATATCGATTACCTAAAATCCTTAACATCTTCGAGCAACTGTTTGTCTGCGTTTTCATTGCTAGACTAGGGAACTTTCCTGCTCACTTGCTCAACATGGATGCTCTTTAAATGATGGGTACATTTGGATAGAGGATTCTCCTCCTCATGTAACTGTGGTTGCTTTAGCTGATATTTTGGTTTAATGAAAGCTTTCCTTTTTATTCAAAAAAAGAAAAGGAAGAAAAGGAAAACTGGATATAAAACAAAATTAGGACAGATGTAAGACAGACTGCTGGGGCCTTTTAAATGTTTTCACAAAATCTATAGTATGACGACCTTTCCCAAAAACAATTACCCTCAATAATAGATAATTCATCAGTAGCGTTAGGCAAAGGAATGTTATTTTCAGTTTTTAGAAATACATATGAAGATGAAGATGTAGGTGTGTGTGCGTGCGTGTGTATACACATATAGAGAGAGAGAGAGAGAGATACACAATAACACAAACTCATCATTGTCAGTCAAGAATTATTCAATAAAGCTATACTACAATCAAAACAGGTATAAAAAATGGAAGATGCATAGCTACAAATACAATAGTAACTTTTCATTTTCCTCTTGGAAGCACATTTGGTTCTTTTAAGTACCTATCGCCAGTTAATCCACCCTGGTTTCTACTGCAAAAATACCCACTCATGGGGCAGTTCTCATTATCCCTTCCTATGCCCAAAAAAGAAAGAAAAAGATTTTACTCTTGAAAATTGTACTTTGAGACCACATTTCATTTACCTGGTGGTATAACTATTCTCACAACAATTTAGAGTACTAATTAAGTGAAAGCCCTACTCATGAAAATAGACATAGAATCCAACTCAAAAGGATTACCTTTCTGATCATCACTTTCATAGTAAGTGTGATGTCCATCATAATATCCATACACAAAGTCTTCCTGCAACCATAAAAGTAGCTCAAAACTGACTCTTTCTCAATTTTCAGAACAATTAATGCAAACCAATAAGCAAAGATTTGAGGATAACTTACTTCATCAACGCCATTAGTTCTCCAGCGATCCACAGGGTCTTCGTTAAGGTCAGCCTCTATCTCAGAGAAACCAGCTGCATACAACCTTGTTGAGCTGATTCTGCTATGATTTGCACTAATTCTTACAGAAATGGAACCTGGGCTACTCTGCAATGAGGCTCTGAACTTAGTTTGACATGGTTCAGATTTGAGAGACAGAATCTTTGGGATTGAATGAGTAGAAAGTACTGAGAGTGTCATTGAACCCACCATTCCGTTATTTCTGTTTAAGTTTGCAGAATGAGTTTTTTTTAAGATAAAAAACTTGTGAAGGTCCCTTTACAGAGTATCAAGTCTTGAGCATCTTCCAATTTTTATTTATTTATTTATTTATTTATTGAGGTAGAGTTGGATGTTAAACAGTTATAACAACAGAATTTGATTAGTCACTAATTGTTATTGGATTGATTTTTTTTTTTTAAGCTTTAGCTGCAGACTTTGGAGAATAGCATTCATCTTATCCACATTTGCGGTGGCAAAAGAGAATTTGCCATGGCCCATTCATAAGGGGCCAAAAATGACTTGTTAGTATATTAGGCTGTACGGATCATTTTTTTTTCCTTCAAAAATTTCTAATGGCCTTGTTACAATTACTTAAAATAAGCGATTTTTAATTTTTAATTTAAAATTATTCTTAATTTATTTTCACATAGAAAAAGTTTTTTTAAAAAAATACTGTTCAAAATAAATTTTACTTAGATAACAAGAAAATAATATGTGTATAGTTATAAATAATTATAAATGTTTCTTAAATACTTTATTCTCAAATATTTGTGTTGAACTTTTAATTGATTGAGATAATTATATAATTAACGCACTACATCTTAGTTAAATTATATTTTTTTCTCAAAATATTAAATATTGAGAACAAATTCTCTTCTTCAAAATATCTTTTATATTACTCATATTTATTCTATCTTTTATATTAAATATTTTTATTTTCAAGAAAAAGTAAAGACAATTAATAAGAATATTTTAGAAACTAAAATATATGTATAATTCCCTATCTTATATCTTAGGGACGGAGTGAATATAAAAGTTTCCCATGAATCATTATTCCATAGACAAGTAAAAATGAAATGATCATGAAAATAGGGCTTTTCAAAACATGTTTGAGAACTTGCCAGTCACTATGAACCATTGGGCCACTTGATATTACTTCATTAGTATTGTTTTTTTTTTGGATAAATACTTCATTAGTATCTTTCCTTCACAAAAATTGCACATTGATTTCCTTAGTAAAAATCTAGGAAGGAAATAGGAATGTCAGCCAAAAAGGAAAGAATTTCATAGGATGATTAGACCATTACATTCACAGCACGCCACTGTATCAACTGCTGCTCTTCGACGCTTGCAGTGGCACACTCGGTTCAACTCTCTTCTTTTCCTTACCCTCCATTGCCCCTTTTCAATTCCTACTCTGTCTGTCTCCTATCAATCCGGTAAACCCTTTTCCCCAAGACACTTTTCTCAACGAAAGTAAGCATTTTTTTTATAAAAATAATCTATCTCTGTGTGCATATGTTTTTCTTGTCAAATTTCAGCTGGTCCTATATATTACTTGTGTTTTTACTGGTGCCTGGGGAGTTTTCTTGGTGATTTCTATTGCTATCTTCACATTTTCTGTCAATGCATTTGGGTTGACCGGAATTCTGGTATATTATCTCTTGTATTAATAGTTGAACCCCACTTTGTTGTTTTCTTCTTCTATGTGTATATGAATTGATCGCGTGGGTACTTTTAGAATATGGGGCTTCTTTGTTGGAAAAGAAAGTCAAGATTCTTCAACTTTTCTGAAAAGAAGATAATGGTGTGTGCAGTTAATTATAGTGTGCATCAAACTTCAAGAATTGAGTGCATTTGCGATAATTCATAGGATTAATAAGGAGGAGCAATACGTTATACCAGATCAAAGTTAGACTTGTGCTATGATAAATTCTCCCTCTGTCATAAATTGGCATATGGATCCTGTAACTTGACCTATGTTGAATTCTCTAGAGGAAACAGGTGGTAACAGCTAATGGTCTTTTGGTTTTTGATCATATTGTTTTTGGAGATATTTCTATGCTTTTGACCCTTTCGTGGGAACATCTTGCTTGTCAATTCTATTTGTTTCTATTGCTTCAGATTAGTCTGAAGTCTTTGTAGGAAGCCAAGAATGATTTTTTATTTACTTTTTAATCATTAACTCACTGACAATCACTCTCTCTCTCTCTCTCTCTCTCTCTCTCGATTGGGCTTGCAAAATTGTTTGGCAGAATTCTTGCTTGCTATGTCATTTTGCTTTGCAAAAGGAAACTCATAATTGGAGACTTTTTTTCTTCTCTTTTTTTAAAGTCATATTTGGACAGAATTGATGTTTTAAATTTTGTAATACTGGTAAATGCCAGTGAAGCGGCTTCATATGCAAACAAATTGGTAACCACACTCAGTACTTCTAAGTTACTGGTATTTTCCCTACTTGCTATCAAGTTTTATCTTAAACGCTTTATGTAGTTGCTCATCATATAAACAAACCTGTCATAACATTTCTTTATCACACCATAATATACTGGTACCTAACTCACACACACACTCTCTCTCTCTCTCTCAAGATTGGGCTTGCAAAATTATTTGGCAGAAGTGTTCTTGCTTGCTGTCATTTTGCTTGCAAAGGATACACATATTCAGAGACCTTTTTTTTTCCCTTTCTTAAGTCATATTTAAACAGAATTGATGTTTTAAATTTTGTAATACTGGTAAATGCCAGTAAAGTGGCTTCATATGCACACAAATTGGTACCCACGCATAGTACTTCCATGAAACTGGTATTCTCCCTACTTGTTATCAAGTTTTATCTGAAACGTTTTATGTAGTTGTTCATCATTTGAACACACCTGTCATAATATTTCTTTATCACACCATAATATACTGGTGCCTGCCATGTAGAACAATGCATTCTGTGCCTGAAAAATGAGTACTGAAGCATTTAATATTGTTCCTTGGATGCAGTTTGACTTTTATTCTATTTTGGTAGAAGCTTTTCAAGCTGTTTGGCTATGGATGGTTCTGGAGGCAATTCTTTTCCAAAGATCCCAGTTGGTTTAGACACTGCTTCTGAAGAAGAATATGCTTCTCAGTCAAAATTACTCCAAGAATTCATAGAAATTGCAACGATTGACAAGGCATGGACTTTTAGGTCTCCCAGTGGTATGCATAGTTAGGAAAAGAACCTAAAAATGGAAGAGAGAGTTAAAGTTTTTTCATTTTGACTGTGTTCTTTACCATTCTTTCTGAGAACTGAGAGTTCACCCTGTTTTGATTAATGAGCATTTTGTAACTCTACTGCAGGAAAAGGTTCCCAGGGGATGTTTGCAATTAGCCAACCAAATTTGTTGGCTAATGCAAGGAGAAGATATATATTATCTAGTCATATTTCAAAACAAAGTAGCAATTCAGTTAGCTTTGACTGGGCCCCTTTCCCTGTTGAGATGACTGGCGTCTCCCTGATGGTTCCATCTCCATCAGGTTCAAAGCTTCTTGTTATCCGAAATTCTGAAAATGATTCTCCTACCCGCTTTGAAATATGGGATCAGGCTAGAGTAGAGAAGGAATATCATATTCCCCGTTCTGTCCATGGCCCAGTCTATGCAGATGGATGGTAACTTATTTGATCATTTCTTGGTTGAATTTTGCTTGTATTTGTTTTGATGGCTGGTAATTATCAGAGATGTTTGTAGTCAGTTAGCACCATTGTGCACTTTTGGACCAATTATAAACTCTCTGCTAATGGCAGGTTTGAAGGAATCTCTTGGAATTTTGATGAAACTCTTATTGCTTATGTTGCTGAGGAACCAGTTCCACCCAAGCCTATATTTACTGCTTTTGGTTACAAAAAGGGGGATGCTGCAGATAAGGATTTCGGTAGCTGGAAAGGACAAGGAGACTGGGAGGACGACTGGGGGGAGACCTATGCTGGAAAGAGGCAGCCTGCACTTTTTGTCATCGACATAAAAAGGTTTCTTTTAGCTATATCTCCTTTCATTTTGTGATGGGAGTGTGCATTTGCTTGAAATAATCAATTTGGATGGTAACTTTGTGCAGTGGAGAGGCACGTGCTGTTGATGGAATAGGGAAGTCTATTAGTGTTGGACAAGTGGTATGGGCTCCGTCATCTGAGCACTCCTGTCAGTATCTGGTTTTTGTGGGGTGGCAATCAGAGACTAGAAAGTTGGGCATCAGATACTGCTATAATAGGCCTTGTGCTATATATGCAGTTAAAGCACCATTCTCTAGATCAGAACCCAGTCATTCTGGGTATGTCCTCTGCTACTAGTGAAAAGACTCGTGGGAATTTTTACCGTTCAAACTTTTCTGATTATCTTGATGAATAATAGAATTATTAGTTTCTTTCTGCTTGGTCTATTTAGTTTCTTCTGTCCTTAAGAAATATTGGTTTTCTTCAGATGTGATGCAACTGAAGATGCACCAATTGTTACTCTGACACAAAGCATTTCCAGTGCATTTTTTCCAAAATTCAGGTAAGTTCAATTTGAAATTGGTCGTGGTCAGTCTTCCTCAGTAACTATGTTTAATATTTTATGCCTTCTCCACTCCCCAGCAAGTCCCCTCTCAAAATAATTACGACAAGAGGTAGATAAATAACAAAGACTCAAAACAAAAGAAGGAAAATGAAAGGGGAAAAACTCTTCTGAAATTTTTTCAAGACTTCTCTTGGCTTTTTCCCTAGTTGTTTCTGCTTGTAAACAGATTATCAATTCTCAGTGGTCTCTTCTAGGATTAGAAAGTTAAGCAATTATGTAATTCATAGAGTTTGTCATACACTTAGTGAGTCTACTATAGTATTCCTAGGATAAGTTGGTGGAACTATTATATGAAACGCAGGAACTTATGAGCTAAGCTAATTCTTATTTCAAATTGCTCTGGATTATCAATGGTTTTACCCAGGATTAGCAAGGTAACCCCTATATAGTTCGTGGAGTTTGTCATAACACTTTGTGAATCAACAATGATACTATGGATATTTTGATGAAATTATTGTAACAAACACACAATAACTGAAGAACTAATTCTTACCTGTAACTGCATTGTAAGCCCGGATGGAAAGTTTCTTGTATTTTTATCTGCAAAGGCTGCTGTTGATTCTGGGGCACACTCAGCAACAAATTCTCTTCATAGAGTTGAATGGCCTGCTGATGGAAAGCTGCCCCCATCTGCCAAAATTGTTGATGTGGTATGCTTCACTTTGTTATCTTAAGAATTCTTATGCAACACTGGAAGTAGTGGAAAGATGTTTTCATTAGTTCCTTTTTGGTTATATATATCAAATTCTTTTTTTTTTCTGCATGCGGTTTATATATATATATATATATATGTATATTGAAATGTACCCACACACACAAATATATATTTCATAGTGCATAAGTGTCTGTGTAAACTAGAATATGTTTATCTGTTTATATTTATGTATATTGTTTTGGTTCTGTTTCCACACCTTTTAAGAGAAATGACTAGAATATGAAAGCCAAACATATGTGACATCTGTAGGTTCCTGTTGTTATGTGCCCGGATGATGGATGCTTCCCAGGGATATACTGTATGAAGATTCTTAGCAAACCATGGCTCTCTGATGGATCTACAATGATTTTATCTTCTTATTGGGGTAGCACAGAGGCAATAATTTCGGTCAATGTATTCAGGTCACTAAAACTAATTTGTTGAATCTCCATGAGTTTCTACTTTATCTACTTTCTTGTATAGCTGATCAAGTGCTTATCCATTTCAGTGGAGATGTATCACGAATCAGCCCTACCGATTCAACTTCTTGGAATGCACTTGCAGTTGATAATGACAATATCATTGCTGGTATAAAATTATTTGTTTCATGAAGTCACTTAATGTATAGTTTAGGTAGTTAGATATTTCAAAATTTTCTTAATCTAGGCCTAATAAGTCATTCATTACAATTCCTTTTGAAGTATCTAGTAGTCCTGTTGATGTTCCTCAAGTAAAGTATGGTTCTCAAGATGCTTCCACTTGGAATTGGTTAGACGTTGCAAGTCCTATGTCGAGATGTTCAGATAAGGTTATTCTTTTACTTGGAAGCATATTCCATTTGCACATCATTTTACTTTCTGTTAGGGTGTGCCTACCTAATTTTCCAGTAAAGTAATCCTCCCATTATTATAACAGGTCCACTCTTTGTTATCGTCTAAACATTGTAGCATATTGAAGATTCCTGTTAGAGGTGTCTCCGAGAATCTTACCACAGGTATAAGAAGAATCAGAATTTCTTCAGTTTTGATTGTAAAATTTCGTGTGAGTGTTTTCTTTCGAGCCATGAGCTTCATTTACCATCAGACTAATGTCTTTTTCAGTTATTTTTCTTTGTTTTCTGGGGACATGTTATTTGGTTATGTCCCTGAAATCTTTAATATAGGAGTACTTTCTGATTATGTGTACATACGGATTGATAAAACATCATTTCTTTGTTTTTGGAGACATTACTTGGTTATATCCTGTAAATCTTTGATGCAGGATACTTCCTGATCATGTCAACACAAATGGATGCTGCAACACATAAATATTCTAGTTTTCATTTTGAGAGGGGGGCAGGGGTTGGATTAAGGGCAAGGATTCTCATGGAAAACATTTGGATGGAGTAAATTATATCTTGCAAACAATTACTGCTACCACATTTCAGCTTATGCCGAATCTCCCTAGTGTAATTAGATCAATGTTGTGTTTATAGCAAAAGGCTGAATTCCCGCAAGCTGTTTCTAGGACATATCTGTATGATTGATTGCAAACCTAATAGAATAACCAAAAGGAAGAAAGAGGGAAATTTTTCACATTTTCAAGTTCTCTGCACTACTTTTGTACTTCATTGGGTATTTATGTGAGGATGGATCTATATGGTGAAAACCTGTTAGACGAGGGCACTTCCTTTTCCTACTACACAGTCTGAATGGTTCTATCTAAGAGTCTTCTCTACAGATTATGTAAGATGGAGACTTTTTTGCATTTTTAGACCCAGGTTTTTGTTTTACACAGTATAATCTTCTTAAGATGGTTCTTCATTCTGGTGAATCTACCAGCTTCAACCTGTTTTTCAGGTTTTTACTGTATGCCTGATCTAACAAGAGTTGAAATTGAGGTAATCTGGATCACAAGAAGAGATAAATTGAAACATAGAGAAGTTAATTGGAAGTAAAATATGGTTCTAGTTGATTAATGACAGAAGCTTATAACTGAAACTTTGTCATGAAGGAACGTTTGTCTAGGTAGATCCAAATACCTATCTGTTACCTAACGGAAATCCTGTATGGGTTAGCATAAGGATACCTCTGTCAATTGCAGGGTTTAGTTGTTAGCTGTCCTCCTAGAATCAAAAGGCACTCGTGTCTCTTCTTGTTTTTCTTTTTCTAAGAAACATACATGTGGATCTCTTATCCTTGTTAATCTTCTTTCAAGTTGATCATCTCAGGCGCCAGCAAACCGTATGAAGCCATATTTGTTTCATCCAAGTCTAAGAGCAGCCTCTGTGATCCACTAATTGTAATCCTTCACGGCGGTCCACATTCTGTCTTTCCGTTAAGCTTCTCCAAGTCCATGGCTTTCCTCTCCTCACTTGGTTACAGCTTGCTTATTGTTAATTATAGGTATTCTGAGCTTTGAGCTATAACATTTTTTTCTTTCTCATCAATGTTATGACTTTCATCTTTTTCTTTTTGTAAGTTTGGATCAGCTGCAGCAGTTATGCTCTATGTTAAATGTTAATTCAACTAATTGCTTATAGAATTTTGTGAATAAGAGCTAAATTGGTTTGTTCACTTTCATTTTTGGATAACTTCTTTCATCTGATAAGATAATATCTCAGAGGTTCTCTGGGGTTTGGGGAGGAAGCTTTGCAATCTCTTCCAGGCAAAATTGGATCTCAGGTTTGCATTGCTTGGTCCAATGAATTTTTCTTTCTTGGAGAGATAAGTTCTCTGTTTATGAGGTATTTCATCATAGAATGTTCTCTATTTTTCAGTCCTAATCTTGTACTGTATGGTGACCAGGATGTCAATGATGTGCTTGATGCTATTGATCTTGCCATTGATAAGGGACTTGCTAATCCCTCTAAAATAGCTGTCCTTGGTGGTTCACATGGTGGATTTTTGACAACCCACTTGATTGGACAGGTTCAATGTTCTACAATAATCTTACACTTTTGTTAATCATTTTGTTGCATGACAGCAAGGAGAAGTCTTTTGTTGTTCTGAGTGTAAAGTATCCTTCCTCAGGCAAACTTTACGTTGTAGTTTTGTGACAGAAGGCATTCATACTTTTTCTTCCTGGCTCTACCAAAACTTTCCCAAGCTATAAGATGATGTACAAAGATTGTAATAGGTTTGCAATGGGCATTAGTAAGTCTTTGCCTACAGAGACTAGCTATGACATCTCATTACTCAAAAAGGAAGATGAACCCAGTCTGTTTATTATCCAGGCTGCACTTGGATAGTTGCAGCTATTAGAAATTAAAAACCAAAACACTTGTTGATAAGACCAGGTAGGAGCAGAGGCAAAACCAGAAATATCATGAATTCAGACTGAGAAATGTAACTCTCTCTTTTACGCAGCAGTAAATGTATTTTTGATTTGGCTAGGTTTGTCTAAATGCCATTAGAACCGTGTCTGATTAAACCAGTCCCATAGCTCCAGACTATAAATTATGTTGACTGCAAGTTCATTTATCTATAGCTAGAGCATCTTTAGCTTCTGTCTTTGCAAAAGAAGCTATTATTTTGATATAATTTATTTTAAAAAAAAAATTAGGCACTACTCAAATACCCCTCGTTACCCTCTGGCATCTGACCCTCTGTCATCCCCTGATAATGTGCAATAAGTTGTATTATGAGAATGTGGGTGACTAATACATTACTACAAACTTGGGTATTCAGTTACATGTCCTCAGATATATACCAAAAGATGAAGTTTTTACCATTTACTACCCTGTACAGGCACCAGACAAATTTGCTGCTGCAGCTGCAAGGAATCCTGTCTGCAATCTCGCTTTGATGGTTGGTACGACTGATATCCCTGATTGGTGTTATGTGGAGACATATGGAAATGAAGGGAATTCAATGTTCACAGATGCACCTTCTGCTGAGCATCTCAACTTGTTTTTGAACAAGTCCCCAATTTCCCACATAGCCAAAGTATGTTTTCTAATATATGTTTTCTACAAATTGTTATGATTATATTGGTAATCATTGAAAATCTTGGTAGTTGTTTCATGTTTGATTGTACATATGTGGAGCATGTGCGATTGGACTTCAATATTTTTACATCTTTAATAATCATGCAGGTCAAAACTCCAACACTCTTCCTTTTAGGTTCTAAGGACCTTCGTGTACCAGTTTCAAATGGACTGCAAGTAAGGGCTTTGATCATCTTGTGCTACTAATGTGCAAAACTGATATGCTCGCAAAGGACACGATAAGGCACTTCAACATGGAAATGACTAATGTGCAAAAAGATATACCATGTTTATGCATGCTAGCCATTGGCAGTTTATACATTTACCTGCTTTACATTGTTTCTCTGGTAAGATTTAGTAACAATGAAACTCATATACCATCTGAAAGACACTTTGTCCAGTTCGAAGTGCTAAAGCTGTGTAGGACCTCAACATCTACCCAATAGAGAGGGTATTTTCACTGATAAGTGTCAGCAATGGCCGGATGCTTTTAGTAATGTACATTAGTGTCTAGGAGGCCAACTGTAAGAAGATTATAACAATATGTATGATAGTGTCAAAATGAACTTATTTGATTTAGTCTATGTGACCAAGCCAAATTCTGATTATTCTGCTCTTTTTTTGTAGCTTGTGCTTCTTTGATAAAAGAAACTATCATAATATTATTGGCCACTGAAATTCGAAATGGATCTTGTATGAGTTGGTTATTCATAATCGTGCAAGATTGAATACAAAAAAAATTGTTGCTTAGTTTCACTGTGCCACACAAGGAAACTCCACAAGCTGCCCTTCACTTTCTTCCAAGGGTTCAAAGCCTTCCCCTTAGCTCTATAACTTTTCTAAACATGAAGAGATGCTAAAGCGTATTTTTCTATAGTTGATATTTCTATCACGTGTGGTGCCTTCTGTCTTATGACTTTTTAGAATAATCTGCATGATACTAATGCTGTCTGTCTGTATCAATAAATGCAGTATGCACGGGCACTTAAAGAGAAAGGAGGTGAAGTGAAGTTACTTGTGTTTCCAGAAGATGTACATGGAATTGAGAGGTAAGAATCTTCTAGTTCTATTTTAGGTAATACATTTCTTTTCCCAACTAAATCTCACCATCATTCACACTTTGTATTGGCATTTTGTATGCGTGTTTCTTTTGCAGACCGCAATCTGATTTCGAGAGCTTTCTTAACATTGGAGTTTGGTTTAAGAAGTATTGTAGTTAAATAGTCAAGTGCTTCTGCTTGCTAACATGATGCAAATTGCTGTTTGTCTTTGATATAATGCTGTGGAATTCCCCTGCAGCATTTAACACTTGGGATGGAAAAGGGCCAGTAGAAAGTCTCCCTGGTTCAGTCTGTATTAATCTCTTGGAACATATTCATCTTTGCCTGGCAAAAAATTCATTCATGTTCTTGAATCTTGAAGCAGCCCACTTCCATTTTCATATTTCTTGCCATGAACAAGTGAATTTTGAATGTATGTCATTCTAGGGGTTTGATCTGACGTATTTTAAAACTGTAAATTAATGGTAAAAACGAATTTATTTTCATGAGATGAAAATAACATCAGGTATGTATCCAAAGGGCAAGTTTAAACTTTTAAGCTCCTTTGTTTTCTTTAGAAGACACTACTCCAAGAGGAAAGGTCAAGAGACTGATCTATATTAAAATCAACATCTCTTGATCATTTTTTATTTATATATAGAGTCTAGCTGAGTCACTGCTGTGGCTTTCAAATTGAGATCTCAAAAGCCAGAAATTGTTGATAAAGATCATGAATTCTGATAAGTCTCGAAGTGAAAGATTATTATTAATTTTTAGATTAAGTTAAATATAAATATTTAAATAAGTTTGGATTCTTAGAGGGAATATAATTTATTTGAACAACCAAGATAGAAACTCAATTGAAAATGATTATCTCTGTTCACATTCATATTAGGGTTATATCCTAGTTACCTATTGAGATTAGGATATCTATGTAGAAGAGACAATAAACTGAACTACTTTTCGATTGAACTCAGTTACCCATTCAAATTAGTGTTATATCTTAGCTACCTATTGGGAAAAGGATGCCCAAAATTAATTTATGTAAATTAGGGTTTAGACATCATACATAGATAGGGAATGAGAAGTTTGCCATATATATATATATATATATATATATATATATATATATATATATTCCTTCATTCGCCTTTTTCACAATTGAGGCTTGATCACACACGGAAGAAGAAAAAGACAATTATATATATACTACTTATTCATCCCTGCTATGTACGAAAATAATGTTTTTTTAATGAATTTAATATATAAATAAAATTATTTTTATTTATAATTGTCATATAACTAAAATTATATAATTGTAACAATAAAATTATAATATATAATTATATATATAATAATTATTATTATTATTATAAAATAATAATTAAAAGAAAAAAATTATGTTTCTTTCAATTGAGTCTTGTACCCATGTAATATTTGACATATAAATAAAATCTTATAGCAATAATTAACATATAATTAAAATTATATAATTATCATAATAAAATAATATTCCATTCATCTAAATTTGAATGTCCACATTTCTCTTAATATAAAATTTAATAAATATCTTTGACTTTAATGAAATTACTACACTAATCCTTGTTATTAATTTGGGTACCCTGAGACTATTAATTAGTGTAATGTAATAACTTAAATTAAATATATGGTTAGTTAAATTGTAAATGATAATTATATTTATTTTAAGAAAGTTAACATTCAATTCTAGACATCCCAAAATAGAAATGTGAAAATAGTAAAAAATCTACTATGATTTTGAATGCATTATTTAATTAAAATTTCATATTCCAAAATTTATATAATTTTTTATGCAATATATAAAATATTATATTTTTATGAAATATATACAAAATTATATATTTTTATGGAATATATACACTTCCTTAAATCAAAATTGTCTTTATAATATTTTTCAAAAAATCCTAATTTCTGTACAATTCATCTTTTCTATATTAACAAGTTTAAGTTTTATTTAATTCCTATTACAATTTTTATTGTGTTTTTAATTAAATTTAATATTTCAAAATACACATACATTTTTATGAAATATATAAATCTATTAAAGCTAATTATGTTTCTTAGATTTCTCAAAAAAAAACCTAATTTATGTAGAATCTCTACACTAATAGATTAAATTGGACTAATTCCTATATGATTTTTTAATGGAATATTTAATTAAAATTTTATATTTCAAAATATGTATATTTCTTATGGAATATACAAAATTTACTATATCAAATTCCATTATAATATTTCTCAAGAAAATCTTTAATTCTGATTATGGTAGAATTCAAACTCTTTATATTAAATTTTGATTTAATTCTAATTATGATTTTATGCACATTGTAATACTTATAACTTTGTTTAATGAAATATTTATAATTTACCTAAATAGTATATTTTAAATTTAAATTTTAAAAATATCAAACTTGAGTATTTTTAATTTACTCATTAAAAATATACTTAAAATACTTATATTAGGAACCACTTATATATAAATGGAGAGAGAAGTAAAAAAAAAAAAAAGAATGTTAGGTCAACGAAAGATGAATCTAATATATGATGTAAGTAATGTTAGATTAGTCGGTATTGTTGCATATCACACAAAGAAAAATCTAAAACGGTAAGTGTTATTTCAATTCATCTAAAACCATTATACGACAAAATAATAGGATACGAGATACAAGTTAATTCAATCTATTAACGCATAGTTATCATGATGTCGATGCATTCATAATGTTTGTTAAGCTTGAATTTACATAATAAATTGACTGGTCTGTTTAATGTCAATAATGTCTTTGATGGTTTATTAGCATTTTTTGACAAGATTGCTGAACTTAGGTTTTTATCTTCAATTTCACAAAACCTTCTTATTTTAGCAACTACAATGCGGGATCTGATATTTAAATTAGTAACTTTTGTTTCTATCGTAGATCCTGAAATACTTCTAATTAACTGATTCATTCAATGTAACAAACACACAAAAAAAGAAAGAAACATTGAGTATTGTGTATTGTGTATTTTTTGAAATTTATAAATACATTGAGTATTTTATGAATTTTATAGATATTTTGTGTAATGGTAGAGATTATTTAATGTAATATTTTTTTATTTTATTTTAATATTTAATATTTTATATTGTTTTTCTTAAGAATGGTTATTTAACTTAACAAATATAAAAATTGTAGTGTGTATGTATATATATACACACATTTAATGTAATTAAATGCAATTAATTAAAAAAATTAAGTAAAAATATATTTGGATACAATGATACACATATTCATCCACGTCATCATCACCCTCCATGCTAAACCCATAATAAAACCTTAATCTCCATCCACATTCATGCTTAAACCGAGTATTCACTTTTCCTACCAGGACGGATTTGGCCAAGGACCCATCTCAACCTGGTCCATTGCCATTCCTCGCCAACCAGTCTACAACTATGTATTGCAAATCAATGCCTGATTATTCATCTTGCTCATGTTCAGTTCAGTTTTTGCCCAACAGTCTTGAGCAATTCTGAGTAGTAGAGGGATCACATTTGTTGGCTTCGCAAACCAATTATTAATTCTATTATTATAAAATGTTAAAAGAAATTCCACATAAATTAAGAATTATTTATTATATTTATTTGTTTCTTGAAACTAATTATTTACTTATTTCGGTGTTATCTCTCTCCCCATGATATCTATAGGAAATTTTGGAAATGAAAAAAAATATTACCACGAGAAATACAAATAAGTAAAGATAATATTAAAAAAATAATAGATAAAATATCCCTAAAAAATAATAGTAAAATTTAGAACAAAATAAATTACTTTTAGGGTCTTAAACCATATCACAATTATTAAACCGATTTGTTGACTTGTTATTTAATTATTTAATTATTTAATCTTTGGAATTCTTATTGAAAAGGTAAATGCCCCTAGCACATTGCAATTCTTCCTACATAAAGCCCAACGAGGATTGAATTGAGCTATACTCAACTCAATCTCTCTCTCTCTCTCATTGTTTCTTTGAGTCAAGAAGAAGAAGAACCAATCAAGACCATAGCAGAAGTACTCAATGAAGAACACTTATTATTCTCTTTTTATTATTATTATGGAAAAATCATTCTAACCATGCAAATTAATCATGATATGTAATACATATATACAACAAAATAAGATTTGCTTCATCATCAAAAGCAATTAATTTTAGAATTAACTTACCATATCCGTCAAAAGCAACTAATGGAGCAAATTTTGTAAATATCATTTGTAACTTACCATATCCGTTTTAGGGTTAGAGTTAGCAGCCTTTCTTCTATTGCCATCAATGTAATGGTTAGAGTGTTGAATGAAATCCAGAAATTGTTCTCCATTTTTTCTACATAGTATCATAGCTTAGGCTTTCTTAAATTTTGATAGCCTAATTTAGTCATCAAAGTAACCATGTATGTTTCATATCAACCGGCATAATCCAATCCACAAGTAGCCTTGATATTACTTCACTTGGATCAGTTCCAATGCCAGCATCAATTCAGCTAGACAAATCATGAATCAAATCAGTTGCAAATTCACCCATTTTGAAAAGGAAATCCTCAACCCAAATGAAAGGATTATTTATAATTATTTCTCCCCTTTTTTTGCTCGATAAATAGAACAATTGCCAGATATTTTAAAAATGTTTAACAATATTTCTTTTAAAAAATAATGAACTCAAACATGTTAGCAAAGTCATGAATAAGGTCCAAAAGACAAAAGTAAAAGCTCAATCATGTTGAACATTCTCCTATCGAAGGTTGTATTTCGACAAACTATTCATGTACTTTAGTTATATAAGAATAGACTAATAATACGATTTTCTTGTTTTTGTTTTTTTTTTGTATACAGTTAGGCTTCATTATTAAAAATTTATGATATTAGAAGAATAGAGAATTGTATGATTCTCCTATTTTTGGGTAAACAATTAGGTCTCATTGTTATATATACATATATATATATATATAGATATACATATAATCAGGTCTCATTGTTGGAAACTTGCTTAGGCAAGTGACAAATATGGTTTGTACGTTTGATGTATATAGTCTTTTGCTCGTGATAATATACTTTTGATTCCTTATGGATAAAAAAAAGCTAAATAAAGCAAACTTCTTGTATTATTAGTACAACTCTTTTCATTTTATTTTATTTTTCATACTATCACTATTATCAATGATTAGCTTAGTTTAAAAGTCAAAATGCTATTATAATCATTCTTAAAATTAGTATAAAAGGCTCTAGAAAATGATGACTAAAAAAAAAGAAATATCTAAATTGATTACACCCCTTCCAAAAAAAAAAAACTATTATATTTGAAATTTAAACGTTCAAGCTGAAAGAACTTTTTATCAAACTATTATACTATCTAAAAATATATATATCCATTCATTCGAAATTAAATGTATATTTTTTATTGTGTATACAATTTAAATATAGTGTTTGACTTTAATAAATTTACCGGGGGTTAGTGGTAAGATCATAGGGCTAGATGAAGAGGTAATATATGATCAGTGGTAAATCTCTTGAAGTAAGGAGAATATAAATAGAATTTTAAATAAAAATTATGTTAATTTTAATAAGTAAATATTTATTTTTGAACAAAACAAAATAAAAATGTAAACGTTCAATTGCGGATGAATGAAGTATATATAAACACCATGGATTGGACATTATGCTTCATGTGATGCAGTGTGTTCCCCCATGTGGGGAGCAAACAGTATACAGTAAGGAAGTATACTTATTATGAAATTTGATAAAATTTAAAATTTTATAACATTTCAAGTACTTTCAATTTAGAATTTTATAAAATCAAAATTCAAGGTTCCTAATATGGAATTTAATTGATTTCATAAGACTTTAGTGTTTAAAAAAAATCATGGATGTCAATAGAATTTTATTTTTAATGAAATTCAAAGGAATTTGAAGTAAAAAATTTGAATAAACAATTCTTCCTCAAATTAAACCATTCCTTTCAAAATTTAATGGTATTTGTCTCTTTATTGTTAATAAAAAATAAAAATAAAAAATAATAAAATGAAATAACAAATATCTCTCTCAACTCGATTGGCATAACTTTATATTCCTCTTCTCACAACAATAATTTTTTACACATAATATTTATTTATATGTTATTTTTTATGTACGAATTATTCTATCCAATTTTATTACAAAAACTCCAATAAAAATTCATCAAATTCCATAAAAGTTTGTGATATAAAATTCCATGTAATATATCTAATATAAAAGAGAGGATGTATTACTATAACTCATTCATGAATTTGGTTTGGTATAAAAGAATTTGTTCATTGTTTTCTGTTTAAATTATTAGTTCAAACTTTATTAATGATAATAGAACATTGAGTAGAAAAATTTCATTTAAAATTTCATATATACAAATGTATGTAATAACATGCATATATAATTCTAGCAAAGCATACCAAAACGTAAAGTGATAAAATATAATCAATAAGTATATCAAAAAATTAATATATGATTGAGTTAGTTTTAAATATATATTAATTCGTTTTTTATGTATAAATTTATTTTATCCATTTTGTTACAAAATCTCCCTCCAAATCTGTGATATATAATTTACATAATTCTATTAAATCTACTAAATTCTATATAATTCTATTAAAATTAAATTCTATTAAATTATATGGAATTATATTATAAATAAATAAATTCATGAAAACGGAGACTTAAAAATTACAGGATACTCCCCCTAACTAGTGACAGAGTCTCACATTAAGCTTCACTTCAACTCATTTCTTGTCCTTTGCCTTTCCTAGCTTTCCACTTCCTCTCAAGTCCTCGTTCTGATACACTCTTTTTTCTCAATCCTCGTAATCATTTTCACTCTCTTTTGCTCGTGTTTAATACCTGTTTACTGCTTTAAAGTGTTCTTTTGCTGATTCTCAGGGAGGTTGTTTGATGATATCTTTTTTTCCCTTTCATATTTCTGTAAAATGCATTGATACTACTGGATAAAATTGTTTCTGTTCTGCTAATATTCAAACTTTCTTGGGATGTAATGATTTGGTAATTTTGTTAATAACCAAGTGAATAATCTTAATCCGAGGATTCTATAGGCAAAAAGGAGAAAAATTTGTGGGTTTATAATAGTGCATGAAAATTGGGAGTAGAATCTATAGGTTAAGCACTTAAACTGGTTTCCTATCCCATGTGTCATCCTGAAAGTGTAGGTTTGTCAAATAGAAGTTTTATTAATGCTTGTTTTTACATAGAGTGATCAGAAACGTGGAAGAATCAGAAAGTTTATATTGTATTTTCAATTTGTTTTTATTGGATATCCTCTGTCCGCTTCCTTCCTTGTCCATTGATGGAATAGTGATGCATGTAGCTGGCTTAATTTGGTTAACTTTGATGTTTGGTAGCATGATCCCATTTCCATATATGAAATGTTTATACTTTTTCTGCCGCTAATCTCTCTCTTATGCAATTGCTTCCAGGATTATATCAATACCTTTCTTGCTGCTATATCACTTAATATTTCTGCTAAATCCAAAGTGAGTACTGTAGGATACCTGATTTTCAAACTGAAGTTATGTTTCATCTGCTATATCACCTATACTGGTAGTAGATATATCTGAACTAATTTTTAATTTTTAATTTTTAATTGTCTATAAAGTGAGGAAATATGCATCAAGCCTATGGTTTCAAGCTTTAACCTTTTTCATTGCTTGTCATTTGACTTCCATCCGTATTTGATTTGGAATGGAAGGTCTTCAAGTTGCTTACCAATGGATGGTTCTGGAGCTAAATCTGTCGCAAATTCCCTGGTTTCTTCAGAAACTGCCTCTGAAGAAGAATATGGTTCTCAATCAAAATTACTCAAAGAATTTGCAGATATCTCAACAATTGGAAAAGCATGGACTTTTGCATCTCGCAGTGGTATCACTAGTAGTTTTATGTCTTTAGTTCATTGCATACCTCTGAGATCCTTCAACAGGAAGAGTTTGTTCACTCAATTTTCGCATTTATATTCCTTTAATATCCCTCCTTGCCCCATAATTGCAGAAGAAAGAGAAGTTAGCAAAACATGCTTCAAGTCCTAAAATTTGAAGCATTTGCTCATCATCATAAAACTTTTCTCCTTTCATTTCTCTTTCATTTTGACCTATTTTATCATTCTTTCTGAGAGTTAGTACTCTTGATTTCTAAGCTTTTGTAACTCTACTGCAGGAAAAGGTTCCAAGGCTATGTTTGAAATTAACCATCCTAATTTCAATGATAACATTAGCAGAAAATGCATATTATCCAGCCACATTATTAAAGAAAGTGGTGATTTGGTTTCATTCGAATGGGCACCATTCCCTGTTGAGATGACAGGTGTCTCTACAATTGTTCCATCTCCATCAGGTTCAAAGCTTCTGGTTATCCGAAACTCCATAAATGGTTCTCCTACCTGCTTTGAAATTTGGGGTCCATCTCAAATGGAAAAGGAATTTCAAGTTCCTTGCTCTGTTCATGGTTCGGTGTATGCAGATGGATGGTATGTTATTTGATGAGTCAAACACTGCTGAACTTCATTTTTCCAAGTGTTTCAGCATAGCTGATAGTTGGGATATATCTGATTGGTCATTTAGTAATGCATTCTTTGGATCCTCAATTGACTATTTACTCTATTCATTGCTAGGTTTGAGGGAATTTCATGGAACAGTGAAGAAACTCTCATTGCTTATGTTGCTGAGGACGCAGTGCCTCCCAAGCCTACATTTACTGCTTTTGGTTACAAAAAGGATGATATCAAAGAGAAGGATATTGGTAGCTGGAAAGGACAAGGTCATTGGGAACAGGACTGGGGAGAAACCTATGAGGGGAAAAGGCAGCCTACACTGTTTGTCATCAATATAAACAGGTTTCTTTTATGCATACTGCTTGCTTAACCTTGTGAAAATGGTGTCTATCCAATTTGAATCCAGCTGTTAACTTTGTGCAGTGGAGATGTACATACTGTTCAGGGAATAGCGAAGTCAATTAGTGCTGGACAAGTTGTATGGGCTCCGTCAACTAAGTCGTCTTGTGAATATCTGGTATTTGTTGGGTGGCCTTCTGAGACTAGAAAGTTTGGCATCAAATACTGCTATAATAGGCCATGTGCTTTATATGCAATCACAGCACCATTCCCTAAATCAGAAGCCAGTGATTCCAGGTAGTTCATTTATATGAATCAAATGATCATATGATTTTCTTTGTTCAATATTTTGTGAATCATCCTGATAAAGATTAGATTTATTGCTTGTTCTATTGTTTGTTTATTTGTTAAATGCAATTATTTAATTTGTTGTTAATCGTAACTTTTTGTTATTTTCAGAAATAACGCAAGTAACAAGGCATCTGTAGTTAATCTGACACAAACCATTAGCAGTGCATTCTTCCCCAGGTTCAGGTATGCTCACTTTAAGCTGGCATTGTTATTGTGTAACTATAATCTACTTCCTACTCATTTTCCCTTTCCCTCATTTATTTCTCTAGATAAGTAGGAAATCATGATAAAATGACAAACATAAAAGGGAAATCCCTAACCAAAAGAAAGAAGGAAAGGCAAAAAGAGAGACTCTTTCTAGTATCATCTGGATTTCTCTCTCAGGCATCTGCCATTTCCTTATTTCTTCTACATGGATTGTCAGTTTTGATGGATTTATCTAGCATTAGCAACTAGGCAGTTTATTCTGTACTTTCTGAGCCAATGACCATACTGCATTGGATAGTTGGTGGGACTATTTTAATAGACATTAGAGCTCATTGTATTTGGTTACCATATTTTCAGCCCAGATGGAAAGTTTCTTGTCTTTTTGTCCGCAAGGACTGCTGTTGATTCTGGAAGTCATTGGGCAACTAATTCACTTCATAGAATTGAATGGCCTGCTGATGGAAAGCTTTTGTCATCTACGAAAATCGTTGATGTGGTATGCTTCTAGTCTCTTATCCTTTGAATTCTATTGCATCTTTGGAACCTAGTCACATAAGCTTTGGTTGTCAGTAACTTTATCTTTTCTATTTTATATTTTATTCTGCTTTTAACTTCTATTAGTTTTATTGTTCTCTCCTGTTTTAAGAGGATGGTACTCCCTCCGTGTTTTTTACTTATCCTCTTTTCTTATTTGGTTTGTGTTGAAATATTTGTCCTCTTTCTAAAAAAGTTTCTATTTATGTTTTTTCCAAATTTACTCTATTTAAATCTACCCTAATTATGGAGCATTTTTCAAAGATGTCTTTCACATATGAAATGTTCCGGTGATCAAGAAAATTTTACCTCTTTCCAGAACTGGCTTTTCAAAGTCATAAATGGAAGAGAAGAAAGGAGGAGAAGGAAGGGAAAAGAGAGAAAGACAGATGATGAGGTTATCTTTAAGAAACTAAGTAACGGTATTTTGGGTAATTTAATGTTTCATACCACCAAATTTAAAAAATATTTACTATGTGTGAAAAGGAAAGAAGATGACTAAAAAAATATGGAGGGATTAATAATTTGGAAGCCTTCCCATATGACATTTTCAGGTTCCTGTTGTGATGTGTCCTGAGGATGGATGCTTCCCTGGACTATACTGTACAAAGATTCTTTGGAATCCATGGCTTTCTGATGGATGCACTCTAATTTTATCTACTGATTGGCGCAGCACTGAAGCAATAATTTCAGTCAATATGTTAAGGTAACTAAGACTAATGTTTTTGTTATTTAATATTGTTTTCCATCTTCTACAGTTAATAATGTCCTTATTCATTTCAGTGGAGATGTATCACGAATCAGCCCTAGCAACTCAGATTCTTATTGGGATGTTCTTGCACTTGATGGCGATAATGTCATTACTGGTAGGAGAATGTTAATGTTAAATGAACTGATGTGATGTATGTATTAAAACATTAATGGATTTCAATTCTTTATTAGTCCATGTAAAGTAAGTTCATTTCTTATGCTTACTTTTGAAGTATGTAGTAGTCCCGTTGATGTTCCTCAAATAAAGTATGGTTTTCTTGCCCCAAAGTCATCCACATGGACTTGGTTGGATGTGGCAAACCCTAGATCAAGATATTCAGAGAAGGTGATTCATTTAGTGTAAATGTCCAATTTCACAGTATTCAAGCTGTTAATGGATACAACTCAATGGTTTCCAGTTTAAGTTATCTTCATGTCATTTTGCATAGGTCCAAACTTTGCTGTCATCTCGACAGTTTAGTATACTGAAGATTCCTGTCAAGGATGTCTCGGAGAATCTAACTAAAGGTACAAGAAGGATTATAATTTCCCTCTGAAATTTGATTTGAAAATTGATACAAATTTTCTTATTTGATTACCCATCCTTTTTTGTTGAATAATCATTTGGTCTCACTTTTTGATGATATTTTATCTCGGAACTTCTTATCATCTTTGATATTTCTTTGGTTTTTTCTTCCCCCTTTTCAGTAAAGATACTTCTTAGAGAAAAAATATACATTTCAATGATCTTTAAGTCTTTATCTATGTATTACAACCATGAATTCCATTTGGTTTGTCAATCTTACATATCCCCAGATTCCATCCCATCCCCGTGCTGTGAATTTTTATTTCTTTATTTATTTTTGAGGACTTAAGCAATGAATATTACTAACTAAGAACCCCACCTTTCCTTTTAAAACAAAGCTCATCTCTATGACCCTTGTAATCTGCTAGCCATGGGCAAGTAATGGAAAGTGATTTTCATTTCTCTTAAAGTAGCAACTGCTGCCAGCTACCTCATGGCCGGACAGATATTTGAACACTAGCCGTTAGGTTTTACAAGTCAATGTTCAGTTCTAGAATTTTAATCTGTTGTGAAAGCTAATTCATCTCAGGTGCCAGGGAACCCTATGAATCCATATTTGTTTCCTCCAAGTCCCCAAGTGTTGTTTGTGAGCCACTAATTGTGGTACTTCATGGTGGTCCCCATTCAGTATCATCATCCGGCTTCTCCAAGTCTTTGGCTTTCCTTTCCTCACTAGGTTACAGCTTGCTGATTGTGAATTACAGGTAATAATGAGTTTTTACCTTTTCTTCCCGCTAAATCAATCTCTTTCTTCCGTGAAGAAATGTGCTTCATAATGGTAATACATTTTTCTTTTGATGAAAATCTGATTTACCTATGCTTGCTGCTTTGCTGTGAAGTTGAACTTGTAGCTTCCCTCTCTTTTTGTATCTTGAGTGGAGAAATATCTTGGTTTTTTGGTAATATCTTACAGTTACAGAGTCATTTTATCTCAGAGGTTCTCTGGGGTTTGGTGAGGAAGCTTTGCAATCTCTTCCTGGCAAAGTTGGGTCACAGGTGTGGATTGCTTGATGCGGTAACATTTTCTTTCTTGGAATGATATATTGATCATTTTCCGTCAAATTTCATTTTGTATCTTACACTGATTCAGCAATTACATTCTAAAAGGTTTTCTTTCTTGAATTCTTGCTTTGTACTGTGACCAGGATGTCAATGATGTACTAGCTGCTATTGATCATGTCATTGACATGGGACTTGCGAAGCCTTCTAAAATTGCTGTAATGGGTCTTTCACATGGTGGATTTTTGACAACACACTTGATTGGACAGGTTTCCATGCTCTGCTATATTTTTCATATAAGCTCCTCTGTGCAAATTTTGCTTGTCTTTGTTCATTGTTAACACATTGCATGATGATAATAATAGTTGGTTGGTTACCTGGATGAATTAGTTTATGTCTACAGAAACTAGCTTCAAACCTTCTCTGTACTCTAAGTCACACTTGTGTCCAGTCTAGTTTATAGAGTTACTCCTGAAATCTTCTAATTTTTCATCTGGTTATCCTGGATATTTTCAAATACTTGTAGTTCATACAAAACCAGAAATATCATGGGCCAGTACCAAGTGCTGGATTGCTTTTGATGTGATGTCTCTTTTATTTGCTCTTTTTTATTCAGTCTCTTTTATTTGCTCTTTTTTTATTCATACTGGTATATATCTACCAGCATTAACGATTTTTAAAAGTCAATTTACTCGTTAGTAGGGCTTTCTCCTTTATATCCTCCGTCATAAATGAGTATTATGAAATTCTTAGTTAGAATTATTTTGTCTTTAGAAACTTAAGAAACACATTAGAGGATCTTATTCACTCAGGTATGCGTCTCCTGATAGTGTGTATGGCTTTTATGATACAATATTTGACTGACCAAAATGGTCTGTTCCTGATAAATTTTTCAATTGTTACATCAATTTGGCTATATATCAAAGATGAGTTTTAACCTTTTTCTCTCCCAGTGCAGGCTCCAGACAAATTTGCTGCTGCAGTTGCAATGAATCCTGTCTGCGATCTAGCTCTGATGGTTGGCACAACTGATATCCCAGATTGGTGTTATGCAGTTACATGTGGAAGTGGGGGAAAGTCCATCTTTACAGAATCTCCTTCTGCTGAGCATCTCACCTTGTTTTTGAACAAGTCACCAATTTCACATGTAGACAAGGTATGTTTATGATGCTGGTTGATTACGCTCTTCTTAAAAAGGGAAAGGAAAATTGTAGCAGTGACACTGTTAAACTAGTTATGGCATGTTTGAATGCTTTATACATTTCTTTTAACTTATAATTAATGCCGAACTATTTTGAGCAAGTGGATTGGATTTAACCTTTTACAATCATTGCAGGTCAAAGCTCCCACACTCTTCCTTTTAGGTGCTAAGGATCTTCGTGTACCAGTTTCTAATGGAATACATGTAAGATCACAAATCATCTTCCAAATAATTGATGTTGGAATAAGGTTTTCCGATAAGAATTTGTCAATTATGGACGCAGGGATGTAACATTTCTTTGCATAACTATATTGGGTGTCATTGTAAAACTTCAACTGCATTGATAGAGTGCTTTGGTGATAGGATTACCTGCTATAACTATTATGAAAGCACGTCCTTATACAACATTCACGTGACAGAAAAGGACAGTAAGGGAGCATATTCTCTGACGGATAGGATGAGTGTTGCCATACATAGAATCTGAGGAATTTCTTCTATCCCACTACTGAACAGTCCCCTCAAATTTTGAACCACATACTCGGGAAGGGAATAGGGCGATGCTACATTGACTATGCCTTGGCTCTTTCTGCCCAGTGCTATGATGTCTTTGGCTTACTCTATTTCATGTTTCATGAAATGACCAGTATGTGAAGCTAAAATGCTGTTGCTATTTTGTATGTGCAGTATGCACGTGCACTAAAGGAGAAAGGGGGTGTGGTTAAAGTAATTGTGTTTCCAGAAGAAGTACATGGACTTGAGAGGTAAAATAATTATAACTCTCTATCTTGTAATCTTGATTTTCTTACAAAACAAGGTCAACTTCTTTTACTTTGTATAGTAGGTTTATATAACATGCCATTTCTCTTGCAGACCACAATCCAACTTTGAGAGCTTTCTTAACATTGGAGTTTGGTTCAACAAGTACTGCAGATAAGTGATTCATCTGCTTCAGCTTTCTGCTATGCTAATAGACTCTTTCTGGTTCAAATGTTCTGCAAGCACAGCTTAGTTGATATCACCTTGGTCAAGAATTTTTATTTTCCATTCAACCCCTGGGATGAAGAGAACCATCAATGCGTCCTCTGTTTGTTTCCAAATGCTATGGCAAATGAGTAATGAATTCACAGTGTGAATCAATTGAAATAATACTCTTTCCATTTTATTTATTTTTAACTTGTTACAGAAATGCACTTTCACACCCTAAGAAAAATGTTGAAATTTATGTAATTCTTAAAGAGAGATCAAGGTACTTTTTATAAATGGATTAATAGATTAGAAATTAAATTTTTAATTAGGATTATTAAACAAGGTACAAGGGAAAAAAGTAGCTTGATTCATATGCTAGTATTACCACCTTTGATTGTGGGAAACCTTTACCTAGGCTAGACTTGATTCTAATCACCATGAGTGCACCTCACATCAAATAACCTGCCTGCCTAGGATATACACTCTTTAATTAGGGTAAAGGTCCATTTGTCACTTTCATAATAAAAATAGAAACGGAATTTACTTAAATTAAATGAATCGTTTCTTTTAAATGATATTTACTAAAACAAAACTGAGATTTTAAATTATACCCATAAAATATAAATAAGAACGAAAAGAAAAGCTCAAATGGTGCTGTACTTTTTTTTTTTTTTGAGGGGAAATTTTGATGCACTTAAAAAAATACGAAAATATTTATTTAAATTTTACACACAAAGTAATATAAATGATGAACAAAAAAAACTTACTATATTGGAAAAAAAATAAAGTACAAAATTCACTAAATATAAACTGAATGAACTCAACAGAAAAATCAACCAGGCGCCGTCTGTGGGGATCGAACCCACGACCACGTGGTTAAAAGCCACGCGCTCTACCACTGAGCTAAGACGGCTGATATTACTTTATGATCTTAAATATTTACTTTATATAATAATAATAAACTGAACAAAATTTGTTTCCGTCTCCTATCGAAAACCTCTCTTGTTAAACCTTCCGAGAGCTACCAAAAAGATGTGTGCAAAGTGCATACTCATCTTTGAACACTGCAAGAAAGTAGTGACACAGCAGAAATGTTTATGAAATTTCAGCATTTTGATGCAACCAACTGTTTTCACTCACTTACTTCTTCAAAAAGCAATCCTAGTAGTATCAATATAGGAATATCAGTGACACCTATCAAGAAACAGAATGACCATAAACCCCAAGGCCGCCATTTGCAAGAGAACAAAGAGCTTCTTCAGAGTTCAAAAATGGGCAAGATTGGTGGAAGAAATGGTCTTGGCGGAAACCCAGTAGGGAAACGTGAAAAAGATGATAATTTTGTGGTTAGGTTTGTGCCCAGGACTGGTCATACTGATATTCTGGAAAGAAGTTCTGCGGTTCTTGATGGAAAACATGGTATTTCTGGGTCTAATATTGGTCGTTTGGAGAATTCAGATAGCCAACTGGAGAAAAATGAGAACCATGAGGTACCGTTCAGGCGGAGAATGTAGCCATTGTTGTGGTGTAAATGAGTTGCAGAACCGTAGTTCGGTTAGTCTTGAGAGGAAAAATGGTCCTTCTGTGAAGTACCCAAATGGCAGAGTTAAGAAAAAAGTGAATTTTGGTGTTGGCTTCGGAGGGTCTAGTGGAAAAGGTAGAAATTTGGAGGAATTGCATCCCCAAGGTTCAACAAGGGCCCAAAATGGTTCCGTGAAGACGCCGGATAGCAGAGTAAAGAAGATGGTAGCTGGGCTTGAGTTGAGGCCAGGTAATTTGAATGGGCATGTGGTGGAGCAAGTGGAGCCTAAGTGTTCGACGAAATGGCTGAAATATGGTGGCTGTATTCCTGCAATATTGGAAGCTTTGGAAAGTGTTAGTGATTTGGACGAGGCATGCAGGCCTTGGGAAAAGAGTTTAAGCAATAAAGAGAGAAGTATAATTTTGAAAGAGCAAGTAGTATGGGAGAGAGCACTGGAGATATTTGAATGGTTTAAAAGGAAAGGTTGTTATGAAGTGAATGTGATTCATTACAATATAATACTTAGGATTCTTGGGAGAGCGAGGAGGTGGGATGAAGTTGAAAGGCTGTGGGATGAAATGCTAGAGAGTAGGATTGATCCAATAAATTCAACCTATGGAACTCTGATTGATGTCTATAGCAAAGGTGGTCGTAGAGACCGTGCAATCAAGTGGTTAGAATTGATGAATAGTCGAGGGATGGAACCAGACGAAGTGACTATGGGAATTGTGGTTCAAATGTACAAAAAAATAGGAGAATTTAAGAAGGCTGAGGAATTTTTCATGAAGTGGTCAACGAGCAAATGTGTGGCACAGGGGCAAGGAAATCATGGGTCGGGAAGCACTGGAGGTACGAATGAAGAAACTAAGCCTCGTGTTTCTCTGAGTTCATACACATACAACACTTTGATTGATACGTATGGGAAAGCAGGTCAAGTAAAAGAAGCATCTGAGACTTTTGAACTGATGCTTAGAGAAGGGATTGTTCCTACCACTGTGACTTTCAATACAATGATTCACATGTGTGGTAACAATGACCAGCTAGATGAAGTTTCTTCACTAATTAGGAAAATGAAGGAACTTCAATGCCCACCAGATACACGAACTTACAACATTCTCATTTTCCTTCATGCTAAACATGATGATATAAATACTGCAGCCAAGTATTTCAAGGAGATGAAAGCATCCACTCTGAAACCAGATGTAGTGAGTTACCGCACCCTCTTATATGCATTCTCAATTAGGCATATGGTTAGTGAAGCAGAAGCACTCGTATTGGAGATGGATAAAAGGGGGCTCCAGATAGATGAATTTACACAATCAGCTTTAACTAGAATGTATATTGAAGCTGGAATGCTGGAAACTTCTTGGCTATGGTTCCAGAGATTTCATCTTGCTGGGAATATGTCTTCTGAGTGTTACTCAGCCAATATCGATGCATTTGGGGAGCGTGGCCATGTTATGGAATCTGAAAAAGTTTTCAATTGCTGTCGAGAGGGAAATCAGCTTGGTGTCCGTGAGTTTAATGTGATGATTAAGGCTTATGGTATTAGCAAGAAATACAATGAGGCATGCTACCTGATTGACAGTATGGAGCAATATGGTGTTTTTCCTGACAGATGTAGCTACAATTCACTTATACAAATGTTAGCTAGTGCCGACTTGCCAGATAAGGCAAAAAACTATGTTAGGAAAATGCAGCGTGCTGGATTGGTGGATGACTGCGTCCCTTATTGTGCTGTGATCTCCAGCTATGCAAAGTTAGGGAAGTTGGAAATGGCAGTGGAATTGTACAAGGAGATGATTGGGTTTGACATTCAGCCTGATGTTGTTGTTTATGGTGTATTAATAAATGCCTTTGCTGATAGTGGAAGTGTTAAAGAAGCTGCTTATTATGTGGATGCAATGAGAAGCATTGGAGTACAAATTAATGATGTCATTTATAACTCTTTGATAAAGCTATATACTAAAACTGGATACTTGGAAGAAGCACAGGAAGTATACAAAATGCTTCAATCATTTGAGATGGGTCCTGATGTATATTCTTCGAATTGTATGATTGACCTCTACAGCAAACGATCTATGATCAGGCAAGCAGAACAGATTTTTGAAAACTTGAAGACAAAAGAGCAAGCAAATGAGTTTTCCTATGCTATGATGTTGTGTATGTACAGGAGAAATGGGAGGTTTGTGGAGGCTATCCAGATTGCACAAAAGATGAAAGAACTTGGACTTCTGACAGATTTATTAAGTTTCAACAATGTTCTTTGTCTGTTTGCATCTGATGGAAGATACAAGGAGGCAGCAGAAACTTTTAAGGAGATGCTGGTGTCTTCTATCCAACCTGATGATTCTACTTTTAGAGCACTTGGTACCATTCTTCTGAAATGCGGAGTACCAAGGGAGGCTATTGGCAAGCTTGAGATATTGAGAAAGGAGGATGCTGAAAGAGGCCTGCAGGCATGGACATCAACTCTTTCTTCTGTAATCAGTATGTCTAATAATGTTGATATTGATTATCATTAGCTGAAATGCTTTAAGATTATTTTGGAGTTGAAATGCGTTGATGAAAGAGAGGACAAGGTGGCTCATGTGATGGCATATGTACATGTGATTGTTAAACACTAGATGAAGCGATTTTCAGAAAAACAGATGCCTCTTGCAATGCTGCCAAACAATTAGGCATATACAAAAAGGTGTGGATGGACATCCGCAAAACCAACCTGTTGTAAATACACCCGTATGCTACTGTACACATGTTAGCGCAAGGTCATTTTAACTGTACAAGGCATCAATTTTATAGATGCTATCCATGCCAAATTTATTTTACAATAATTTATAGGTTGAGATATCTGATGTATTTAACAAAGAAAATGGAACCTTTTTTCTTAATCTGTAAATTTATTTATTGCATTTTCAAGAGATGATTGACACCCAGCTTTAGTGACAGACTGCTAGCTTCATCGTAGCATATTAGCTAGTTACCCATCTAGCACTTGGAGATGGTAGGTTAGTGAAATTGATTAACTAATATGCAAAATTTTGTTGAAGTCAAATGCAGATGCACTGAAGTTGTATATTGAACAGTTCATTGCTGAAATGTTATATGCTTCCCCTTTTGTTCTTAATGATTGCTGAAAATGCTTCTGGCCGAACAACTGTGGTAAGCTCCTGTACTGTGTTAGGCATATCGTTTGCTATTTTATGTTTGCTTTTCTAATTCATTTGGAACATAAAATTTGTTTGTGGAGCATGACTGTTGAGGACAACACTTACTATAAGCCATGAATTTTAACATATTATGATATCTTACTATTCAAAGTCCTGTGCTTTGAATACCTGAAATCTAAGTAATGATGCTTAATTTGCATTTACGACTGGCTTCTTAAGGAGTGGCCTCCAGCTTCACATATTGCTCCACCAATAAAGTTTGAACTCAATTCTTCCTTCAGTTTCAGGAGCTTCATGTTCAAGTTTTTCATACATAGATTCCAACTCAGTTAATTTCTCCTGAACTGTTCACAACTACATGTTTTCCCTTGATTTGATTGGCTTCATCCTATCTATCTCCAGATAAAAAGTATGTTTCTGTTTCTTTTTGGTTTTCTTTGTCCAGAATCACGGAGGAGATGACTAATGGGAGACTGTATCACAACTATCTTAAAGTGCTATTCTGTTATTTGCATCTTTATGGTCACGTAGATTATGACTTAGATAATTGAAAAGATGCTCCAATGTTTCCCTACATGAGAGGGCATAGTTTCAATGAAGAAAATCCAGGTTTCATTACTGCATACTTCTGGTTGAATTCAATGGTCGGGTGCTTTGCCATTTAAGGAAATACTAAGTTACTAACATAGCGACCTATGGTTGGGGAACAAAAGTGCTTACAAACTGTTCCAACTTAACTCTCAAGAAAACATGTGATAAAGTGACACAGATTGGAAACAAAGTTACAGCTACTGTTTGTCAGATTGAGAACAAAGACAACCTGCAATTGTAACATAATTTTTTGTTCCCAATATTTTGAGCTTTCCTTCACACACCTGTAGTTTATTTGCTTGTTCTTTTGAGTTGACCTCCGTCGTGTAATATGCAGTACTAGGAAGGTAGCTGGAGACATTATTCATCATAGTTGCTCATTGCTCATTTACAGAATTCCATCATTATTGGCAAAATAACTAGGGATAAATCAGATTGAGGCTTCAGATAAGGCGTATAAAGGTGCTAGATTTTGATAGATGATCCAAAATTCCAGTTTCATGAGCTGCTAGAGTTTGTAACAAACATGTTTCTGCTGATCCTTATACACGCTATCTCCCTTAATGTTCTTACTCCCCTCCAACCTCAAAAAAATGAACATGAAATTGCAGCTTTTCGTTTCTGGCAAACTACATGAGAGAGCTTGTAATTTCTTACATATAATCAAAAAGAAAATCACAAGATTATAAGATGCAATCAAAGAAAAAAATTCAACTTTCAACTAATCACCAAAAGGAAACTATATCTACAAAAATCAATCCGTGTTCTATGCTGATCTGCTTTCTCTCGAAACAACTAAGGTCTTCCCTCATCTTTGCCTAGTGCCTACCAGTAATCTAACACGGAAGATTCATGCCAAGAACAACAAAAAATTATAACTACTGTACAAACTTCAGTGATCAGCAATCCAAAGGAGGACTCGAGCCCTGCAGTGTTTTCCCTTGAACTCATCTGTCTACAGCCGAACCTCTTTCCTTCAAAGGAAAGAGAACTCGATCTGTGAAACTTCAGTGTCTTCCATGAAATTAACCAATTGATCGCCTGCTTCTCCATTTCAAGAACCATCATACTCATCGTGCCATGTAAGAGCAATATCTCCAAGCCCAGCTTTCAGTTCTTCCCACTGAGATTCCTGAATCTCCACTACTCTTCCATCCATCACCCTCAACTCCACCATCCACAGCTCTTGAGCAACTTCCAAAATCTCTACCATCATATTCATACTCCCCTTTACCAATCCTATTCCTCCACCCTTCCCCCTCTCGACTCGATACCCCAATTCTCCACCAACTTTCACTACCTTCTCCTCAATCTCCCCCACCTGAGCAGATGATGTAAACCTCATCTCCTTCCTATTCAACCCCGCCTCAAAAAGCCCTGACAAATTCAATCCCGATGACAAAGAAATTATATCAAACGCATTCATTCTACTCAAGTTCTTGCAATCTTTCTCAGCAAAAGCATTCCCCAATTCTTGCCCCTTTACACTCCCTTTTAAAGATTTCTTGAACCAGGAAAGCTTCATCAATTCCTCAATGCTTAATCGAATCGAAGGATTCGGATCCAATAAACGGTAAATTATACTTCTGGCGGGTTTTGAAACCCAATCAGGCATATCATATGCACGGCGATGGACTGCTCTGTACATGTTGGGAAGGTTGCTGTCATCATATGGTAGAGAACCCACAAGAAAAACATACAATATCACACCACAAGACCATGCATCGGCCTTTGACCCATCATACCCTTTACGATACACCACCTCGGGAGCAGTGTACGCCGGAGTTCCACAAGCAGTGTGAAGAAGCCCGTTTTTCAGTTGTTCAGGCAAGGCAGAGAGGCCGAAGTCGGAAATTTTAAGATTTCCGTTCTGATCAAGGAGGAGATTCTGAGGCTTGATATCCCGGTGAGTAACCCCGTTTTGGTGGCAGAATTGGAGGGCTGAGATGAGTTGGCAAAAGTAGCCCCGGGCGACGGTTTCCGAGAACCGGCCTCGTTGTTGAAGCTTAGAGAAAAGCTCACCGCCTGGTGCCAATTCCATAACAAGGTAGATTTTGGATTTTGTAGCCATAACTTCGTGGAGTTTGAGGATATTGGGGTGGTCATTGAGGCGGCGCATGGCGGATACTTCCCGGATTAAAAATTGTTCCATCAGCCCACCATTGAGGGCCGAGGTTTTGTCAATAACTTTCACAGCCACATTGCTCTGATCTTCCAAAGAACGGCCATGGTAGACTTTTGCAAAGCTTCCACGGCCTAATAGTCGGCCAAGTTGGTACTTGTTGAGAATAATTGAGCCACTCCCACCACCACTGCTGGTTCTTGAAATCGTTCGTGAGATCTTTCCGGTGGTAGAAGTAGGTGGTGAGGCCTTCTTGACTTCCATTTCGACGGCGTCGGCAGCTGCGGTGGTCGGAGGTGGTCGCAGAGCAGCCCACAACCAGAGCACACGGACCAGCACTAGTTGTCTTGGTGAGAGAGTTGTATTTGTAGTTGGTTTTATAAGGTAGCTGATTAAAACTTAAAAGCCAGGTAATCTTGCATTAATTCAGTCTTTCGCTATAATCACAATTAGTCTTCTACTCATTTTTGTTTTTCTTTTTTGTTTTGGGTTTAGCTAGGTTTCTTGTTGATGTAAGTTTACATATTTACCCTCTACAAACTTCACCTCCATATCGAAACCACCTCCTCTACTATGAATCCTTTAATATTGAGGATTAAATTTGCTGTCAATCATATATTAGTATATGTAAATTATGTTTTGAAATAATATTTCGGCTTTTCATAATTAAGTATGTAATTAATCAGGTACAAAATTTGATTTGTTTAACATTTTACTAAAATAAATAATTAAAGTTGTACAATTGAGTTTTATACTCGTATGAGTTGGTGATAGTTGTTGTCCTTATTTGAATTTTTATTTTTATAGGAATCTTATTTGAAGGTTGAGAAACTAAAAAATTGAAAAGTTATTTTCCATGCTTCTTGTGGCATGGGTCCAAAAAATATTAATATTAATATTATTTATTTATTGATATATACAACAACAAGGCCAAATTCAAATCGTATATCTTATAAAAATTATCTTTTTATTTAAAAATATATTTAGAGAAGTTATACTTGTCTTAGGATGTTTGTTTGAACTTTCATTATGTCTGGGAAGCAGGTTTGATTCTCAGAATAATTAGGAATTTAATTATTATTATTTTTAATATATATTTTTGTTCTTTCTGCACATGTTAATTAATTAATTGAATTTGTCAAGATTTATTTACGGTAGATGCAAGATGCAAGTTGCAATTTGCACGCATTTATCTCACAGCCACAAACGACCTGTGAAATAGCTGGATCACAAAAAAATTTCTGTTACGAAATCATTATGGAATTTGAACTCGATCTTAATTAGTGTTTATTATTATTTTTTTCGTGCCTTATTTTAAAATGTATATTAAGTAAATAATAATTTGAAAATTATATGAGAATATAAATTATAAATTATCGGGTAATAAATTCATGTCAATTTTACTTAATCACCAATTTAATTACTTCTTTTTTTTTAACATACATGCACCTATATGTATAGTGTTTCCAGTCTTCTAACTATGTCAGTCTGTGGCGTTAATGAACTCACCTAGACATAAGAAAGTTTTTATTTTTATTTTTATGGATATATTAATTCCTTAAAACATTTTATTTAAGGAAAAAAATTATTCAATTAAATAATTCGTCAAAATATTTGAGTTTGCATTTGCAAACCTTTTATATAATAATATTAAATATTAGTCTCTATCTAGTCAAATAAAATTTTTATTTTAAAAATACTTGTGTTATTTTTTCTTTATGTAAGATAAATATTTATTCATATATTTAATTTTTTTTAATATAGGTGTAAGAAGTGTAAAAATCTATATAATTTTTTATAAAAATTATAAAAGTCTTAGTAAAAATATTTAGTCATACAATTTTATGCAAATAGATATAATGATTATTTTGGACATTTTATATCCTAAAATTACATATAAATTATAATTGCCAGACACATAAAATTATTACGTTTTATTATTTAGAAACTGTACATCAAACTGCCTTCACCTTACACATTAACCTATCAAAAATAGTATAAGAAAGTAAAATAAATTATAAATAAACGACATGGAACAAGATCGTATACATGTTTTTGTTATATATATATATATATATACATACTTTTTTATCATTGATAAACCACCAGATATATTATATTGTATAATCTCTATCTTCAGTTTTTCTTGGGGGGTTTGCTTTTTATCACATATCACTTTCATTTTTTCAAGTAGAAAAAATGATCACCTTCATCCCATATCACTTGATAATTAATATCTTAATATTCCACTAAGAAAAAGGCATACAGAGTTGATGACAGATTGGAATTTGCTAATGAATTACCCACCAACCTTGCAAGATCTATTGGTTATTAAGCATGTATTCATATACAACTTGACCCTTGTAGCTGTGGTCAATCAAGTTTTTGTACCTGGCAAAGTCGCTTCTTTTGCTTTCTTTCTTAGATGCTTCACAAGATAGATACACTCCAACATAACCATCTTTTTGGAAGGCCCTGCATGCCTTCACATCTTGACTGTTCCAATATTTAAGGATCTTTCGTAGTGCTTTCCATCCCTCTTTCTAGCTAGCAAGAGTTTGAATTTGATCAGTTTCATCTTGCTAGACTAATAACCCAATGGCATCCTTATTTGAACATTATGAGTATATTAATTTTAAGTCCTTCCTACTTTAATATATGCACCCTTTGATTTGAGTTAAAGGTATAGAAAAATGTCATGTTTTTCATATGAGATTTCTAATAAGAGCATAATTTCTATAAATCTGCCATTATATGATTTGACCATTTAGGTCAAATCATGTAATGATTTAACGAGCCATGCACGAACAAGTGTGAGAAGGCTAATATTTCATCTTTTTTTTTTTTTGTTTTTCATCAAAAATGTTCTACCAGAACTTCATATGTGATAAATCATTAAATCTTATCACTTTGCAACCATCATTATGAATTGAGAAATTGGCAAGAGAAAGGGGTTCCTACTGCACGCTATTCAATGTGTTAAAATAAACCTTTTTCTTAATTTTACTGTCAAGTAAATTTTATTTAAAAAATATAGTTTATATATTTATCGATATAAAACATAATCACAAAAAAAATTACTAATATTAATATGATTGTGTCATGTGAAATAACATTTAATGTCTCTAATGAAAGTTTTGAAAGTGTATTTGAATTTATATATATATATATATATATATATATATATTTGCTTAAATATCTTATCACGATTAGATTTTAAACATTGAATTAAAATATCGTAAACAGTAGGTTGAGATTATGAAGCTGAATATTTTAAATTCAACATTAGTGGGTCTAGAATATTGATAAGTGATGTATACATATAGACATGAAGAAATGAGAAATGATTAGCGTAACTGTTTGAAAATAAAACGCGTACGATCATGTTTAAGCTTCTCTGTGGTTATAAGAAACTTAGGGAAGTCGTGGAATGGCATTGCGTTATAGGAAGAGAGAGAGGAATGGCCCTCTTCTGATGTTTGCTTGTGGACTGGAATGTGGTTTTTGGTGGCTTATGTGGTTCGGATAGTAGCCGGGTGGCATCCCATTCTTCAATGGTGTACAATGCCAGGGCTCCATCAGTCATTTGAAATTGGACAGTACGGTACCTTCACGTTGATTGAAATGAAGAAGAAGAAAAAAAGACAATTAATTATTATTGTGAATGTTCAAGCTGCTGTTTTTGCTTGGAGACAGGGATGGTAGTGTCGATAATGGGAGTTTGGGGATTCCTGTCTCTAGCTCTAATTTTTTTTTTTTTTCCCTGTCTCTAGCTCTGTTCTTAATTGAAAATAATGTATTCCTACCATCTCCATTTCTGAATAATTTTTAATGGGTATTTCTCACAGTTGCCATGGGTATTGAATAATTCCTGTATTCACTCGCAAATAAATATTACTTTAAAATTAGGTTAAAAAAATTTAAACAATAAAGTTTACTAAAAAGACATTACATGTCCATAATTACATTAATAATTATTTGTGTAATAATATTTAATTAAATATGTAATATATATACATAATTCCATTGAATAAATTACAAAATACATAAAAAAATTAACAATGTACAAAATACATACTGAAATTTTCATGAGTGATGAAATCATGTTGAATTTCATATAAAATGACAAAATTATTAACAATAATGACTAATATAAAATGTTCAATTTTATCTAATCTTTTTTAAATTAACATAAAATGACAAAATGTTATTTTTGAATAATGATTTTGGAATTTAATTTTGAAATAGTCTTTCAAGACGTGATAGAAATATTTTAATAAAATTATAAATTCGCTCTTATATAAAAAATAAATGGCGTAAATATATTTATTATTTAAAGAATTATGATCTTTTTGTTAACTATTTTTATGAAAAAGACATACTCCTAACTAAAGTATTCAGAAATGCATTTATATGATGTGAAAGGATATCTCTTGTCACAAAACATTATACAAACGTGTATTATTAAAATATATGTGTGAGTATCTTTTATCAAAATTTATATCGATGCATAAAATACTGAATTAGAAGAGAAGTAAGATAACTTCTTTTTTCTTTTCTTTTTTAAAGTGAAATAAGAACTCTTGATCTCTGGACATGTTTGTGAGTGTTGTAGCATTAGCAGGGCCATGTGTTTCAAAAATTAAGGTCTATATTGAATATATGTATATAATGTTATTGTATAATGTTTTTTAAAAAAACAAATACATTAGGTGAATAATTAATGAGATCTAATATTAGAAAATAGTCAATTATAAGCCTAAAAAATGAATTATTAGGAAATAGTCAAATATATACCTAAAAAAAGAATGAAGAAAGTTATTTTGGAGAGTTTGATATGTCTTTTTCCAAAATTAAAAGATTAGGTAAATAATTAATGATATTTAATATTAGGAAATAATCAATTAGAGAGTCTAAAAAAATAAATAATGAAAAGTTAATGTTAGACTCTCTTAAAGATAAATAAAAGTTAAACTTTAGAGAGTTGTTTCATGAAAATAATTGAGAATTAGAAGCCTATAAAATTATAACTAATTAACTCTCCTTAATCAGATTATAAAAAGATCTCAAAATTAAAAGTGTTGAAATAAACTCTTAAGATAGAAATTAATACCCCAATTGTGGTACTAAATTATATAAAAATGTTAAATTATTTTCCAATTGTATATATTACTTATAGAATTTTATTAATCATACATTTAATCGTTACTTTTACTCAATAATTTTTTCAAAATTAAAAATACTAAAATTTTATCTGAGATCAACTATTAGATTTAATAAATTGAGTCTATTATCTATTCAAAATAATATGTTAAAATATCTTGAATATAAAGTTTAATAAGTAATTTTGTAGTGTAAAATGTAACAAATAAAAAAATTAAAAGTTTTTATAATATTTTACTTATAGTCCCCGTATAAAATTCTGTCTGTCTCATATTCCCTTGGCACGCCTGAGCACTAGTGATTGGACTTTTGGATCTTCTGTAGGATCCAAGATAATTTTATTATAAACACGTAAGCATAATAATTTAATTTAAATTAAATTTCAAAAATTTATTTTGAATTAAATAAATGGTATAAATTTATCTATTTAATTTAAATGTTTCATTCAATTAAGACACAAGAGTATCGATAAGTTTGACCAATCAAATATACTATGAAATTTATCTCTTAAATCTTTAAAATAAAAAGATAATTTCTAAAATGAGTCATTTTACTTAAATCTTTAAAATAAAGAGATAATTTCTAAAATGAATCATTTTACTTAGCTTCCTTACTCCTATAAATAGGAAGCTAATTTTAAAAAAAGAGACATTGAAAATCTTTCAAGAGAAGCAGCGAAACTCTTACAAACAAAGCTCACAATATATCTCTCAAGATAAGTTCTTGAAATTAAATCTCGAAATTAAACTTGAACCTCTCGAAAATAAGTTTCTCTCATTGAAATCCTAAAGATTATACCTGCTTCATTTTGAATCAATATAATTATTATTTATTACCATTTTTGTTGTTTGTTTATTTATTTTGCAGACACAAATTTAGTGTAAACAAAATATAAATTATTATTATTTATTATATATTTTTATTAATTAATATTTTATTTTATTTTACTTTTAATGTAAAATGTCTAACAGAAATATCTTAATTTTAAGGTGGCATACAATGTGAAGTTAGCTTGGCAAATGTATAGAAGGTTAATATTTTTCTTTTATCCCAATGCAATTCCTCGAGATCTTGTAAAAGGAAATTTCTTTTAAAAAAAAATGTGAATGATGACAATTAATTACCTAAAAACATATTTTTTTTTCGTTCAATCATTTGAACTAATCAAGTTTTGCAATTAAGGTAATAATCTAACCGGAGCTCGACTTATATAGTTCAGAGTTTAGATAGATCGAGATCTAATTCTTGAGCAAATTACAGACTCATGATTATTTTTCTTCTTTTTTTTCCTCTTCAAAATAAGATAATTATTGTTTAAAAATAAAAAGAAAAAGCAATAGTATAATATAGCCTTTACGAGCTTTACTTAGAAAAATACAAATCATTCGTTTCATTTCAATTGTTCACAATTTTTTTTTTCATTTCAATTATTTAATTTTAAATTTTAATATGTACTTTTACAATTATATTATTATTAATAATAAATAATTTGAATAATTTATAAACTATTTATTGAAAAATGTATATTTTAAAATGATTAATATCTATACATTCATTATTAAATGGTGAAAAGAATGCATATTTTTTTTAGAGGAAAAATAATTATACTTTACAATCAAGTTGTTCAACTATGCCGTCCCGTTGATGTATTGGAAAACATTAGTCAACAATGGTTTTGATTGCTTATGACCACTTTGTTGTTTATAATTAATTAATTAATCTCAGAAATTTGTGGATCGTTAATTATTTTATCAATATATATTGCACCAAGTAATGATATCTTAATTTCTAATTTATTGGTGCTGTAGGGGCCACACTAATAATTTAACTAGCGACACAGAATTTTTTAAACTTTTTTTTCTTCTAGTGGCATATTCCAGAAAGAAACACAAATATTCTTTCCAGAAAGAAAAATTGAAAGGTAAGATAGTATTGCACAGGAAAAAGGAAGATATTTTAATAAATTAAGAGGTCTTATTAGTTACTATTATCTTTAATTAATTAATTTTTACTTCTTTTCTTGTAATATAATAAAAGACCAAGACAAGTATGCTTAGTTGTTAAATCTTTTAATCACATCAAATAAAGTTAGAAATGGCAGAAATGACATATATTTATTATGGTTTTTTTTTTTAGTCATTATGTTCATAAAAATTACTTTCACTTCTCAAAATTAAATGTTTATTTTTTTTAAGTGCTTATTTGGTTGAAATGTTTTTGAGAATATAATTAAAGAGGTGAAGTAAAATATGATATAAATAGATCAAATACCGTATGTGGTTTAATTAGAGTGTTAAAGAGGATTAGAGGAAGGAAGGTATATATAGAAAGGGAAAGAGCTCTCCACCACATGAGGGCAATTGGGAGTTGAAAGTTTTTTAGTGAAAAAATCCGAAGTTCTTTCATTAAATAAAGGAAAATTATTTGGTCTATTTATGCATATTTGAATTTTTTTATCATTAAAATATTATATATATATTTTTTAACTTTCATGAATTAGCTAACAAAGTCTTTTTTAAATGATTTTGCTAACAAAATTTTTAACAAATATTGAAAATTAAAGATTTCGTTAGCCAAATCATGAACATTTTTTTATTTTATAAACTAATCTTAAAAATATGAGCCTTTAATATGCAACACTAAATAGTTTTCCTTAAACAAATAAGTAAAATATCAATATTGAATTGGGGCAACGATGCACCGCAACACCAGTTTCAATCACTTTTTCAAAACCGAACCCTTGAATAAATTAGAAAGATATGAATATGCACGGGAAACCTTTGTGAAAAACTCTCAATCGCCTCAATGGGTGAGTGAGGGGGCAGCTGCCCTCCTCCCATTTTAAAAAAATGTGGTTACTTTTTTTTTTCCCCTCTTTTTTTCTCACCTTTCAATGACTTAATATGAGTGGATGAAACTTAATCGATAAATCATTTCACCTACTTTAATAAGATCGTAGATTCGAATCTATAGAAAGATTGAGAGTTTCCTCGTTGCTTGGGAGATTGCAATGCCATCCTATCTTGCAAGATTCTTCTCTTTGGAAAGATTGCCTCAGTCCAAATCCTTAGTAATTGAAACCCTTAACAATTAGATTGTGGGATGGTTAATTCAGAGTCTAATTTAACTCATCAAATGTAAAAAATAGTTATCAATTTAAGTGGAAAGAAAAAAACATAATTGTTAAATCCAGAATGTTTTTTTCCACAAAAATACTTCTAACCAATACTTACACGAATCCATATGAAAAAGAATAATTAAAGAAAAATAAAAAAGAAAAGGCTGTTCGTTAAAAAAAACAAAAGAAAAAAGAAAAAGGCTGCATTTTCATTAAAATTAACATTCACCCACTTGAGGTCGAGGAGATCCATATCTCCCCCCCCCCCAATCGTCTGTACAAGCTAACCAGAACGGTCGAACAATTTGAATGGCCCAAATATATAGTATGAATTGTACTTTTCACTAATTAAAAGGGGAATGAAGATGCTTGAGGATTGCTTATAAAAATAAAAATAAAAAGATGATAATTGAGGATTCAAGGAATTAAATTGTAGTAGCACCACCAAATTCATCTTGGCAAAGGGCTTACAATAATGTGTTGTCTGTATGTGCAAAAACAATAATATAATTTACCAATTATGATTTTTTTTTAAAACTATGTAGAAATACATAAGTAGTAAACAATAAATTATTATTTGGATACATAATAAAATTATAAAAAATAAAATGATTTTAAAATAAAATAAGAGTTTCATTTAATATCTCATAAATCACATGAAAATATCAATTCTGAAAACCATTACATGGAACTCTTTCATTGTGTACACCAATGTCATGAAGATATTTCATATCATTTCACACATAACTACATCAGAAAGCAAGAAAAATAGACATTTTTCAAAGATTTTGATAAAATTTACGTTAATTTTTGTATAGATCCGATGGATATTATCCCTCATCATAAAATATTTCATTCTTACATAAGAATACAATAAAATCTTGTCCAAATTGATTAAATAGCAATATTGTCTAAATATGGTCAAAAGCTGTGATGGAGTATTCAAATGTCTTATTCTCCATATCTATTCTCACATATTTGATTCGAGATAAATTACCATTTTTGTTGTATTTTAATTATTAATGAGATTTCTAATTTTAAAATAATAGGTAGCGTATTACATTTTTTTTTTACTTGCATAAACAATAGAAACATCCCAAAAATATCAACATTGGTCGATCGCTGCACTTATTCTATTTCACCAGTTGCTAATGAACAAGCAGTTCAGGAGATCAACACAAGCATTTCTTGGAAGGATTAGTTTACTCATCATAGATTATTGATGCAAAAAGATTTTTAAAAAGTCCAAATATGTAGATCAAATTGTCAATTTTCTATCCTAGTTCAATATCAGCTATAGCCAAGCTTGTCGTTTCTTCCAAAGAAAAAATTTGACAGGTTATCCACTTGGCGCAATAAGGAGACAATATTAGATAACTTTAAGGCCACTAAGAATGGAGCATTAGATTTGCATATCATTTTCAAGAATAGTAAACTATTGACGAAATTTGTACTTTGGGGCAATGCAAAAGTTAAACCATCTACTCATACACTGGTTTGCTAAAAAAAAAGAGAGAGAGAGAGAGAGAGACGTGAAGATATATCAAGTTTTGGAGTGCATAAATTGCTATCATTTGTTTATTGTTATGATTGAAAGGACAATTTCTTTAATTTGCTATGCACCAAGTAAAACAGGGGGGGGGGGGGGGGGGGTGGGTTTGCATTTTATATTGCTATGCTCTGAGATATTTGGCCAGGACAAGTGAACGACTGTAACTCCAATCAGTCCTACACACAGTGACCTTTTGTGGAAGCGCCCATAATTTATAATGTCATTAATTTAAAACAGATGTTCTCAACCGGATTCTTCGTATCCCATTAGTCATATTGTGTATCCCAAATATTATTATCATATAAAAAAAGGAAAGAAATAAGATATTTGGCTTGTCTTGTCTTGACCAGCATATAGTTATTTTCTTTTCTTCTTTTTTTGTTTTGATAAAATACATAGTTATTTTCATTTGTAAACTTGGTGGCTGCAAAAGAAGAATGAAACATCGACGAACCCCACAAAAATTCTGAAGCCTCATTTTCAAGTCATACATTGCACCTGCTTAGGACAATTTTTCTGTCTTGTTGGGATGAAAATACGTAAGAATTGAAGTCCACCACCAAGCAAACTGATTGTGTTTACCTTAGTCTATAATTTCTTAATTCAAAATTTAAAATTAAATATTTATATTTGATTTACTTTAAAAGGTTAAAAATAAATTTTGATCTTACTCAAGTTAATTTGTTATCATTGTTATTAATTATGTTAGTTGTGTCGATCATTGATTAATGTAATGTAAATATTTTAAATAAAGAAAGTTATTACTAAATATTAAATAAAAATATATATTTATTTTTAAAAAATATACATTCAATTTTGAACATTATATGAAAATGTAAATAATATAACTTAATAGTTTAGAATAGTTAGTTTGCAATATCTTCTACTATTGTAAAAACATATTTAAAAAAATTTAAATTAAGTTGAACCGAACTTTAAAAGAAACATACTTATTTCTCGCGAATCTTTGTGGATCACAAAGTTTTATTATAATTATTGTTTAAACAAAACATAACATTTACCATATTTATCGTAGCTAGAAAATTTTCTAAGTTTATGCATGGGGCAAAATGGTGAAATTGGTCCCTTAAAATTTTTGTTTTTGTGACATTGGTTCCTCATTATTGTTTTTATAATTTTAAGTTCCTAGTCAATTTTTTTTATGCACAATTAGTCCTTTTATTTTTTTTTGCAGTCAATTGAAACGGTTAACATGTTTGGACTTTCGAGTCAAGTCAAGTTCAAGCCAACATGTTTTTTCAGCTCAATTAACTAATAAGTTGACTCAAACTCAAGTTTGACTGAAATCGAATTAAGCTTTAAACGAATAGTTTATAAGTTGCTCGATTCATTTGCAATCCTAATATGAAGTGACACTTTAATAAAAAAATAATATTTTAAAAACTAAAATGGTCATTTATCATATACAAATTGATTATTTTGGGAAAAAATAAAAATGAAATAATAATAATGCAGGAACTAAAATGGTTATTCATCCTATGCAAATTGCCAATTTTGCCCTTTAAATGTTGGTCACGTGACACTTTTTGCCTGGTTTATTTTTGGACGGATAAAGAAAAATTAGGGAACCAAAAAGGCTGAAAATACTTTAGGCACCTTGACAAAAAATAATAATAATAATAATACTCTGACTAAAATGACTATTTATCCGTAGTATAATGACCAAACCGAAACATCAAAGTAAGGCACTCATACCCATTACTGTGATAGAGTAAGTGATATATAAGCATTTCCTTTCCTTTTTAGTCCTTTCTGGTCAAAGAAGATTAGGGGGAAAAAAAAAACTTTCTGGTTCTCTCTTCGCTTTTCCTTCTCTTCGATGCCCCAAGACAAGGAGGAAATAAACAAACCCATTGTATATAGGCTCCTTAGTTGCATGAAGGGACAACATGAAATGAATCTCCTTTAATTTAAAAAGGAAAGCTAAAAATTTTATTGTTTTTGCAGGCAAAGAAACAAGAAGCGGGCAAGAGTGTTCAGCAACACAAGAAAAAGAAAGAAAGAAAGAAAGAAAGAAAAAGGTGGGCAAGAGCCATGTTATAATGTTACCTTTAAAACATATCAACACAAGCTTAGAGAGATCATATTATTGCATTCTGGACAAAGATCTTCTTCATATATCATATATAGCTGTTCGATCTTTCTTTTCAACATGTATTAAAAAATGTTATCTTTCAAGAATTTCCATCTTCTCTTGTCAGTTGTCACCCACTCAAAAATAGAATGTATATCTTGTTTTGAAGCTTATTTGATGATGGATCTGAACAGTAATCAGTAACGTCAGCTGGAGATCTATCAAGTCATTGATTATTAACCTAAAAACTTCTTATATTTCTAGGAGATATTATGTGCTCATCTTCTTTTTTTTTTGGGTTTATGTAAAGAAACATCATATGCTCACTAGTAATTACAGAATATGAATCAAGCTGTGTGTACGTGCAAAGCTTATGTAAAATTTTTCTTCATCATCGTCTTCTTTTATCAAAAAAATTGACCACTAATTACTTCCAATTTGGATTTAAACTTTTTTAAAAATACGAGATCGTAATATATATCTTAGTTAATACGAGTATAACTAACTTCTTATACACTTTACATACATTTATACCAATTAGAGGATATCAAATGCAGACTCACTCCCCCAATCATACAGAAAAATTAATAGTACATTTTTTTAATGGTTCAATTGTACAATACCTCTTTTCATCTTGTCAATTGTACCAATCCTTTTCTGATCCAATTCGACCCCAAATTTTTTGTTGTTGGGGGGCCTCAGTGATTCTGCTGGCATGCACAATAAGGTTAGGGGACTTTTTTGGTACAACTATTAACTGTATGATAGGTGAGGCAATTTTCTATGAAGGTTTAAAGGGGTCTAGTCGAATACAATTAACACTTTTATTATAATTATAATTACACATGTAAACGCACATGCTTTAGTAGTATTTTTTTTTCCCTTTTTGGTTGAAAGGAATCTCTATTAGTAGTTGGAAATTTAGTAAAAACCATGCAAGAAAATGTACAAAAAGTGAAAAAACCAAAGCATTTATGAAAATAAATGAAAACTAATTACTACTCTTCACTTTTCCAAAATAATCATATAAATATCGATTAATAACATAATGATAAAATGAGAGTATACCATTTTATCAATTGAGTAGCATTTACTTGTTAGTAGAGAAAAATATTTTTATTTTGTTAAAACTCTACAAGACTACAGCTAGTTTTTAGTTTTTAATTTAAATATAAAATTTACCTATGATTATTAATTCCCAGTCTTATTCTTGTGTGATCCAAGAAGTTTTTACAGTGATGAACCAATCCGCCTAAAAGTCGTTGGGCTCCATAAGGCCATTTGGTTTGCCAAGTTTTTCTTTTTCTATAGAACCCAATAATGCTTTCATCCAAATATGAACCCTAAGCTTGATTATGTAACGAGGAAGATTGGTACCCAAATTGTATAGTATTCAAATTTTTTGTCTTTTTTTTGTTAAAAAAAATTATTTTTAAGAATAATTCATTCAAACAATTGATACAAAATGAAACAAAAATTGTCCTCAGACTATCCAAAAAGTTGAAGTCCATCTTTTCTTTTTTTTTTATTACATGAGGAATGATAAAATAAAGATCGAATTACAATTTTAAAATTGATGGAGGGAGGTCTTATCTACTCCTCTACATATATGTCATTCTTAAAGTTTCAATTCCTGTCTTTTGGTCTCATTAGCCTTAATAATTGCAATTTAGTCCTGTATTAATCTTACATTGAACAAAATTACTCGACAATACATATAAATAAATCAAAGATACAATATTTTTTAATCTACACCCCTTAACAGTTAACTCCTTAGTTCGAGGCCTGATTCCAATTCTAAGTATGCAGCCACCTGAATTACAAAGGCATCTTGTATATGTAGTTTTTTTTTATCCACTTTAATGATCAATAGAAATTGATAATTCACCTCAATGCAATTGGACTTGATTGAAATTCCTCAGTTTAGGTAGGAATGAGATAGGTCTAATCTAATCCTTAAGCCTGCCAAACTAGGACAAAAATGGATGATTTCATATAATGTGTGTTTTGAATAATCCTATTAATAAAATTTCCATTTATTCGCCAATGTATGCTATGCATCAGTGTTAGTATATGTAAATTAAGATAATTCTCATAAAGGGTTTTACACCTACTACTAATAAAAATTGTTTCCTATTTTATTTTTTGTCAATATTTATAAAAAAAGTATTTCATTCATTTTGTAGTTAATTTATGATAAATCCATTTAAAAGATTTAAGTTTATTTTAGTTAAAATTATATTAAATGGCAAGCTCATAGAGAGATGTTTAATTTTGTCACGGATAATGGAGTTTTAAAATACTTTTTGAAGGGCCAAATTTATGAAGACCCTAAATAAGACAAAATAAAAAAAGAAAAAGAAAAGGTTTCGGTATTTTGGATAAATCCAATTATTATTAAAGTATAGAATTAAAATTCTAATTCGATAGTCTCGTTTCTTGGGTTAGTCACTTAGTCCGTCCTCCAGCCCCAATGAAGTATCCCACGTAGCTGAAACGTATCCTCATCATAAAACTCGACTCGGCACAACGAACCCACCAGGGAATACACTCCGATCCCTTTAGGGTTCTTCCACAAACTGCAAAATCTTAGATAGGTGTTTGATTTTGTCTCATAATTTAGCTTGTCGGTGTAAAGGATAAGAAGAAAATATGTCATCTTTAGGAACTTCAAAAGGGGTTTTGGAGATAGCAAAATTTGCTGTGTATGTGTCTGTTCCAATTAGTCTCATGTACTTCTTTGCCAACAATACCAAGAATATCCAGAAATTCATGGGAAATGTAACATTTCTACTCTCTCTCCTTTTTTTTGGTTAATGTTATACTGATACATGATATAAACTAATGAACTTAGTTTATAATGTTATTAATTGTCTTTTTAGTTTCATTTTCTGCTGATTGTGTAGTTTCTTGATACTTGAACAATGCTAGATTAAAACCCATTTCCATGACTTAATGATATGGGATTACACTGATAAAGAATTTTAAGGCGAGGATTAGGTATGGTGTTGAAATCGTGGTCTGGCGTCGCATGTAAAGGAAGAAGGATTTGATTGGGTTTAGATGAGACTGAAGAATGTAATTCCTGTCTAGAAATTCAAGGGGCAGGGTACTTGATAGCTTGTATGGATGATGGATAAGGTGAGCTTATAACTTATAAGATTGATGATGAGCAAGGTAGTGGTATTAAGTACAAAGAAATCTATCTTTAACCTGGACTGTTCTAAATCTGTTACTAAATTGTTTGCTGCTTTCAATTATTGATTTGTGTACAGATTAGTGTCACCTTATTAGCAATTTTATCACGGAGCAGAATAGAACTTGGCAATTTTACCAAGTTGATTCTGGAAGTAAATTTTCTTATAGTGTGGCAACTTAGGATATGCAATTGTGTGGATGAGATGTAAAGGTTTAATTCCTTTAATGTGTTCTCTTGTGTAATAATACATTATTTTTTCTCCAAATACTTTTTTTTGTTATTTGTCAAAAAGAAACTGATACTTTCAAGAAAAGAAAAGACCATGAAGAGTAGAAGTCTCTGTGTGCATGCTTCCAAATTGGGGAAGCAGAATGCAGAATTAATGTATTGATAGACTTTTGTAATCTTGATTTTCAATTGCATAAAATCAGAAAAAAGGAATGGTGTCAAGGATGTGTAATTATTCATTGTAATCTGCTCTCAAAATCAAAAGACTTCCAATCAACTAATGTTCAGTTTTATTAAAATTTCATTTCGTGTAGTCCATTATTATTTGTTGTTGGCGAAATGCTCTGTATGCAGATATGAAAGGGAGCATAGTTAAAGCCTTGTGTAGACACTGCAAAAAGAAACAAAATGGAACTTATTTTGAAAGCTATGCTAATCTTCTTCCTTGCTGTCAATTTGTAGTTCCATTTTGAAGTTTGTTGCAGTTGGGCCTTTTTTTTTTCTTTTTTTTGAGGGTGTGGGGTGGGGCTATTGGGGGCAGGAAAGAGGGATATGTTTACTAAGTCTCTATTTTGGTGTGGGGAAGAGTTGTGAATAGGCAACTATTTTTCTCGGGATTTTATTTTCATTGCTTGACTAGTGCTAAATTCAAGTTAGGCAGAATCTTCTCTATAAGTTGAATCCTTCAGCTTTCTTAGTCTCAAGAATTAAGGACATCCAATCTTTTTTCATCCTTTGTATTCCACACCTATTCCAGAAATTTTGTGACATCAGGAAGATCCCACATTTAAATGACTTGTGTTTCACAAATTTTAATGTCTGCACTGCAGAGAATTAGATGAACTTAATGTGCATAGCAAACGCAATATTATGGTATAATTACTAGGGATACACATGACAGGTGTCTCTGCTCTTTCTTAGTTGTGCCAGTTTCTATTTCATTCAACATTCTGCAATCATGGATTTAAGACTTTGGAAAAGAGAATAAGATTCTGTTTTTCTTTATTATTATTGTTGTGTGTGTTTTGGTGGGGTTGGGTGTGGTTTGAAGAGCTTTTGGGACATTTCCATCTTCCACATTTGCATGTTTGTGTTGTGCCCCTTATATGGAGTTTTTGGAGGCAAAAGAATGTGGGGTTCTGGTTTTGTATTTGCACATTTGCATAACACTCAGAATGTTTTTTTTTTATATTATTTATTTAAAGAATTATATTAGCAGACAGATGAATCCATGTAAGTTGCCTGCATGGAGTTGTTTTTGGAGTTTTTGGACATATACTCCATTGATTTGGAATCCTTTTTAACTAATGTTTTTATCTTAACCCCTTTTCGCAGCTTCAGCACATTAAACTTTTGCTTTGTTCTATTGAGTTACTGAACTTCTTTGGACGACTGATACATATGTCATATTTGCAACTATACACTAGTAGTTTTAGTACATTAAACTTTTGCTTTGTTCTATTGAATTACTGAACTTCTTCAGATTACTGAAACATATGTCATATCTACAAATATACACTAGTAACCAGGGCAGGAGTTTGAAAAGGTAAAAGGTAATGAATGTGGGTAAATGATTGGTTTTGATGGATTAAGTTTGAACCGGACCTTCAAGTTTGCTAAGTTTATGCATTTGTTCTCTGGTTTTTGGTTGGAAACATGCTACTCTTTAATAATTCATGTAGAACTGTTACCACACTACTGTTTTCTACTTAACGAACATGAAGTATGATGGTTGCTTGGAGCACTCTTCTTATTGTTCTGATCTTTTGTTGTTGCAGCGTCAATATGTTGTCTACCCTCCTGAAGGACCAAGGCCTCCATCACCAGAGGAACTTAGGGAGATGGCTCGGGAGTTAACTCGCAAGAGGAACAATCAATGATGATTCTCTTGTTTTATAAGTAACAATGTGCCTTCCAGTTGTATCTGTCAGACAATGTACTAGAATGCTACTTCGGGGAACAACATATATGTCTCTTCTAATAATGTGATGTGTGTGGAAGATATGTACATTTTTTTTGTTAACAAGGTTCGACATAATTCCTATTTCAAAGAGCAAGATGTGTTTGCTTTGGTTTTGTATGATTTGCAGGTAAAGATGCTGCTGATCATTGATGCCTTCATTTCATCCGCCATGGCTTTCTTTTTGCTATGATTAAAGATGCACGGTGCAGACACTGATTTGGAGAAATAGGGTGTGGAGCAGTTCTATTAGTCTTGGCTTTACAATTTATTTACATTAAAAATAATAATAGGACTTGGTGGATTTTGTGGGACTAAACAGTAAACCTCTGCCTGGCTAAATTTACCTCAAGGAGTGTATAAATTTATAGGATCATACTAGTTGTGGGGGGGGGGGGGGGGGGGTGGTGGTGGTGGTCTTATGTTCCATTTTTCTAAAAGAATTTTAAATGCAAACATTCCTTTTAGAAATTTAAATGACAAACTTTTATTACTAAAATGTACAATTTGTCAAACAGTTTGTATTAATTTAAGACAATGCCTTTACTAATTCGGCACTTCTCTCAGCAGTATGCTTTGGAATTTGTCGATATCTAGTAGTTAGGTTTAGCCGAGACATTCCAATCTGTGGAAATTTTGAACATCCTTAAATTCAAAGTTTATCATATTTTTTAATAGAAAATACTAAACAGTATTCCATTATTTTCGTTTAAAAAATGTTTGTTATTTTTTGTACATTAAAATAGTATTTTGTTTCACTTATTCCAAAAGGGAGTATTTTGTCTACAAAATATAAATATTTAAATAGAATTTGATAAATATTTATTAATTTTTCAAAAATACCACTTAGATTAATCTTCTATAGTCTCATTTCTCAAAATAATTTGATTGATTTTTTATAGTAGTTTGACTTTAAAAACTTGGTTTTTTTAACTCTTACTAATTTGTAGAAAACAAATCTAAATATTCGTGGTTCATTAATTATAATTCTTTTCTAAATAAAAGGAGGCGTAGACTTTGGAAATTTTTTCCTCTGTAAGTCAAATAAGTCAACTCGACCGTTTCTGCTGAGCTCAAATTAGAGTCTATTCTGGGAAACCTTGCTATAAAGGGCATAATCACAGAAAAAGAAGAACAAATAATGGCTCCAAAAAAATGGAAAAAAAATCACAGTACGCACTCCACACTGCCTTGTCCCTTTTTTTACCGTGTCTTTTTTGCAAGAACATAGTTAGAGAAGAAAAGGAAAATAAAAAAAAAATTAAGAAAAAAGAAAGAAAAATCATAGTCAAGCGATATTTTCTACTTTTCCTATCTGCCTGCTGTCCCCGACACCCCAAAAAACAGAAGATTAGTCAAGTCAGCTGGGGTCTTTTTTCAAGTTTAATGCATGTTTCTTCTTAGCAAATGCAAGGAAATGTCATGCCATGCATTGACTTGGATAGAAGTCTTCTGTGGACATATGCCACAAGAAAATCTAAGCAGCTTTAAGGTACTTTCGACAACAGACCTTTACATTTTACATTCCTTTTACCCCTTTCTTGTGCTTTCCTAATTGGATTTGGAGGTGAAAATACTAAGATTTTTCTTTTGTGGGATTGACTATGCTTTCGGTTTATGATATGATGTTGATTTGAATTGTGTTATTAGGAAGTGCATTTTCTTGATCAGATATATCTTTCTTCTTTTTCTCACCCCAAATTGTCTTCTTTCTTAAGCTGGATTCTGTATTTCTGCTTTGGTAGTAGAAGATTGAAGCAAAGCAGGATTCTTGGTCAGTTTGATGGTGCTTGCCAAGGTTCTTCTTTATACAGGTACGTGTTCCCACTTGATTTTCTTTTGGTATCTTTTGCTGATGAAATATTTAACATTTTCTAGCTCCCCTTTTGCTCATGAAAAGGCCAAACCTCTCTATCCCCCCTCCAAAACCATGTTACTGGTCTGAAAGTTTCTCTTCTTTGTTACCCAGGATGATATGTACTTAAAACTGAACTAAAATAGAAATTTTTGTTTACCCCCTTTACCATTTATTTCCTGGTTTTCTAATAGACACCTTTTGGGACTGAGTTCTCCAGTTAGGCTAAAACGTACATAGAGCCCATTCATGAAGAAATAAGTTATAGAAGGCTTATTCTCACAAGTGTATTATGTAGTGAATGGACATGAATTTTTAAGTAAAAGTAGATGATATATGTCTAGATTTGAATCTATTTCATTGTTTGTTTCCTTGGTTAAATGTATTGGCTTTGCTTTGCTTTACAGATAACATTGTTTATGTAAAAGAAGATTAAACAGCCCAGAAATATCTGATGGCAGAGTTTGTACCTATGGGTACCCTAATAGCTGTGCTTACAAGCAAGATCATGAAAACAGCCAATGCTGCCAGAGATGTTGTATTTGAAAAGGAGAGTTTCAAGGTCCTAGCGGAGCACCTTTCTGACATTCATATTGTCCTAAATGAATTACAGTCAAAAAACTTAAAGGATTCACCTGCTGCCAGAAAATCTTTGGAATCTCTAGAAACTGATGTCAAGAAGGCTAATAACTTGGTTGAGAAGTACAAACATAGAGCTAGATTCTACTTGCTCATTAAGTGTAGGCACATTGTCAAGGAAGTGCAGGATGTAACAAGGGACATTGGAAGGTCTTTGGCCTCTCTATCCATGGCTAACATTGAAGTCTTGTCAGGAATCTCAGATCAGGTGAATAGATTACAGAGTGAAATGCAACGAGCAGAGTTTGAGGCTTCTCAATCACGGGTGCAGATTGTTGACAAATTGACTCTTGGCCTCATGGATGAGAAAGTAGACCAAGATTTCGCGAATAATATTCTCATGGAAATAGCAGGGGCTGTTGGAGTGCCCGTTGAGCCTGCAGAGATAACTAAGGAGCTACAGAGCTTTAAAAGAGAAAAAGAAGAAGCAGCTAACAGGAAAGAAAGGGCAGAAGTTTTGTTTTTGGAGCAGGTCATTGAGTTGCTATCTCGAGCGGATGCTGCAAGGGATTATGATGAGATCAGAAACCAGTACTTCCAGAGGCTTAAAATTGTAGAGAGATATGACCCTAGAGAAGAATATATCCAGCCATTTAAAGCATTCATTTGTTGTATAACAGGAGATATCATGGTTGATCCTGTCAGCCTCTGCACTGGTACTGCATGTGAGAGAGCTGCGCTTGAAGCATGGTTTGACAGTGGTAAAAAGACTGATCCTGAAACAGGAAAACTTCTTGAAGATTTCTCTTATAGGTCAAACCTTCAACTCAGACAATCAATCCAAGAGTGGAGAGAACTCAATTACTGTGTTACAATCAGATCATGCAAAGCAAAATTGCTTTCAAAGGAGGACTCATTGATTAAAGAGGCTCTGATTCAAATGGATGAGCTGATGAGAGAGAATTCTATCAACAAGGAGTGGATAACCATCGAAGGTCTCACTGCAATTATGGTCTTGTTGGTTGGTCACTTGCTTAATGAAGATGTCAATGCAAAATTACTGAGTACTTTGAAGAATATAGTAGAAGGGAATGCAAGAAACAAGGTTAGTTCTTGATTTCACATACATATGAAGTAATTGTTTTCTAAAATTAGTGCCTGGAATCGCATATTGTGTAGGATGTGGTTGTTGAGATTGAAGGGCTTGATCATATCATTCCCTGCTTACGATTGGACTCGAACGTGTTAGTGGTTGCCATAGAGCTGCTCTATGAGATTATGCAAGACAGTTCAGGTTGGAATGTGCTTTATTGCAAGAAGCTCTCTCACCAAAGAGATGCAATCACTTTTCTTGTCAGAATTCTTTTAAGTCCTATTAGAGATGCAGCAGAGAAAGCAGAGGAAATCTTAATGAAGCTTTGTGATGAGGATGAAGAGAATGTTATCCAGGCTGCTAAAGTAAATTGGTATAGACCACTCATTTGCAGAATTAATGAAGGTTAGTAAGCTGAATTTTCTGTTGTTCCTGATATGACAAATCCCATTCCTTTGCATATTGGGATTTCTCTTGTTAATTCCATTTTTTCCTTCTGGCATAAATCTCACTCGTGAATGTCAAGAAAATTACTCAGTACTTGGGAATATTATGTGGTTAATTTACACGAAATTGTTTTGTTGTTAGTGTTCCTTTCTCTTACTGTTTATTTTTCGCCAAACAAGAAGCTCACATCAGGACCCTGCTTACAATAACTGGAAGAACAAATAATGATACTAACATATAAAAATAGAATTAGTATACTGCATTACATGCATCAAAGTGTTTCCTCCTCCATCAACAAATATCTAATACTTGTTTACATCTTATAAATTTTTTTCCAATGGTGACAAATTTTAACTGTATATAGCTTGTAAGTAGATGATGTTTGAGCTTAATTGAAGCAGCATTGTGGTTAGATATACTGTAATTCTTTCATGACAAGGGTTTTGAAACAATATGTAAGTCAAGCCTTCCCGTGTATGTAGAAATAGATCATGGATATGAAGAGGGAAAAATGTCCATCTTACCTTGCTGCACAATATCATTTGAAAAACCAATAATAGTTATTTCTTTCTTTTTCCCATTTTGTTTATGAGCTTAAGGTTTACGATAAATAAAAATCATTAAACTACTTCTCAGGATCAACATCTTCAAGAATATCAATGGTGAAAGGACTTGTTAGTTTGGAACTGGATGAAGAATATATAAAGCTTCTTGGTGCAGCAGGAGTAATATCTCCTTTGCTTGAAATGATATCTGAAAATATTGAATCAAAAGAATTGTCATTGTCTGCCCTTGTGAAGCTATCAGGCTTGCATGACAACAAGAAGCTCATTGCTGATGCTGGAGGCGTCCCTCTTATTTTGGAGCTACTATTCTCTTCTCATTTACGGACAAAAATAATATCTAAGTGTGTTGAGATCCTTGCTAATCTTTCTTCTAATGGTGATGGAACTAGATTTCTTGTTGATGAAAGTGGAATCCAACTACAAATGGAGCCTATTATCACCAACTTACTGGCTTTTCAACAGAGTCTCAATGCATCAGACATTGTTCGGAGGCCTGCCCTACGTGCTCTTCTTGAAATATGTCAATCTGAAGCAGGACTAGTTAAAGTTGCTGTCCTCTCTGCACGTGGTGTTTCTGTTGTCCTTCCTCTTCTTGATGACTCGAATCAGGAAATACGGGAACTAGCAATTAATCTTCTATTTCTCTTCTCACAGCATGAACCAGAAGGAATGGTTGAGTACCTTCTTAGACCAAGAAGGCTTGAGGCTTTGGTAGGTTTTCTTGAGAATGAGGATAAATGTGATGTGCAGCGGGCTGCAGCAGGCTTGTTGGCCAACCTTCCAAAATCAGAAATATCACTTACAGAAAAGTTGATCGAATTAGGTGGATTGAAGGCAATCATAAACATATTAGGATCAGAATCTATGGAGGCAAAGGAAAATGCTTTGAGTGCTCTATTCAGGTTCACAGATCCAACAAACATAGTTTTACAACGGTCTGTGGTCATGCTTGGTGCATATCCTTTGCTCTTAAGCCTTTTAAGGGATGCTTCAGTAACAGCTAAGGCCAGAGCAGCTTCCCTCCTAGGTGATCTTTCTATGCGCAGCTCAGAGCTTGCTGTTATGTCCAAGAAAACTGGCTGTTGGTGTATACCCCGAATTCGTGCTCCTATATGCCCTGTCCATGGAGGCATATGCAGTGTGTCTACAACATTTTGTCTGTTGGAAGCAAGTGCATTGCCTGATCTGGTTAGTCTCTTAAGAGGAAAGGTCCATGAAACGGCTTATGAAGCAATTCAAACACTTTCTACGCTGGTTAGGGAAGAATCGCCTCAAAAGGGAGCAAATGTCCTCCATGAGAATAATGCAGTGGAACCCCTAATAGATGTTCTACGCTGGGGATCTCAGTCACTAAAAGGGGAGGCTTTAGGCCTTCTGGAGAAAATTTTTATGGCAAAGGACATGGTGGACTTGTATGGAACAAGAGCTAGATTACCCGTTGCTCGCCTTACGGGACGCAGCATCTATGAAGATGGACATCTTCAGAGAAAGGCTGCTAGAGTCTTGCTGCTCATTGAACGGTATTCAAGATCATCTACCTCTCTTGTTCCTGCAGTTAGTGCATCAAATTAAAACTCCAATTGCCATAAGGAAATTGGAAGTAGCAAGTTTGCTGATAATAAGAGATGGACGGTAGTAGCTTTTTAAGTTTCTTGTCTACTGCCTTTCATTTTTTTAAACTCATAAATCACTTCCCAGAAGCTCTTCTCTCATTATTTTGGATTAGTTTCTTGAAGGTGGGAAAAATTTCCATTATATCTACTGCAAAACCTGCTGAAATTCAATTTAGAACTGACAGAAACAGCCAACAGAGATCTATTTCTTCTGATCCTCATCCAAGTTATACAATATTGTGATCCTACATTCAGTCATTATTCATTTACTGAAAATTTCTTGAGAATCAACATAAGAAATGAATTCTTGACACCATTTTGTTCTGCTATAAGTAATAATCAGATGATGAACAGGTTCTTGCAATGATGAGTTGAATTGCATAGTGGAAATCTAACCATAGGAACATAAACCTACAAATAAAAATGATAAAGGATCACACAAATTGGGAACTGGGAACCAAAGTTGTGTCACAAATATCAAGTCAAGATTACACAATTTGTCATTGGTAGAATAGTTTGATGGTTTAAAAATATGAGAAGGCAGGTTGAGAGGATAGCTTAGTTGGTAGATGCTTCCTCACCCACACACCTGCGAGCGTGGGTTCAAAACCGTTCCCCCTTCCCCAATTTGTAATCAAAAATAAAAAAATGAGAAGGCCCGGGGGAGGGAGAGAGGATCATGGATTAAATCATAGTAGTTTCCAACAAGTGTTGACCACTAAACTAGTACTTCATTTATTAGGTCTTAGCTTTTCTATTTGTAATCAGAAGAGGGGAACACTTGTACTCTCTCTATAGGAAATTAACTTTGCAATCCTAAAATTATGAAATTTTCCCAAATTGTCATCTAAGCTTCAAATTTTTTTCTAAATTCAATATATAAACTTTTGAAATGATTCAATATGCTATAATCGGAATGACAATTTTACTATATGACGATAGTTTTTTACCTCAAACCCCGTCCAAAAGTGAAAAATATTTACTCGTCTCTGCCCCTATTCTCCATCCCCTATTGAATCATAATGGGTACACCCACCACCGTCCCCGTGGATATGCAAAATCCTCCTTCCTCACTTATTTCAAAATGCACATATAAAAATAACTAGTGCATCAAATAAATAAAAAATGTTCATAAAATACTGAAAGCCTTAAAGCTTTTAATGTATTAATTTTGATGAATAACAAACATTGATAATGACTAATGACTTAATTGTACAAGTGATAGATTTATTGGATTCATGATCTTAACCATGCAAGAACAAGATTTCAAGTATTCAAGGAAGATCAATATGTTATCAAGAGTTGAAGACAAGCATTTTTGGATTAGATAGAAACTAGAGATATAGTTTTAGATGTTGATATTATTTAGATATATATAGTTTATCTATATAAGTAATAGTTCTATGAGTTGCTCAATGGACATAAAACGTTTTCAAAATGAGTTTCATAAGTTAAAATATAGCTTGGGTATTTGAAATGTTTTTCAAAATACATGCATATGTTTAAAAGTTTTAATAAATCAATTCCACAACTTTTAGAATTGATTGAAATCTTAGTTTGTATGATTGATATATTGTTCGGTCTACCGAATATCTCAGGTCATCATCCGCAAGGTGTCCAAAGTTGCGTATGATAGTGCAAATGACCAACCTTTGGTATGGTTGACCACATAACTCTTGAGTGAGATTTTAACAATAATTTTTGTGACCTGTTGAAACATACATATAAATATCCGAATGTTTGAAAAACTCAATACCATGATTTTCTGGAAAAAAAACTTGATACATATTTATTATAAAATATCTTGCAAACATTCAAAAACTTTTTCTAAACATATACATTGTGAAAATCATCAAAGAAGAGTTTCAATAGTCAAAAATGTTTTTAGCAATCTTGTGAAACAATTACTCAAAGAGATCATTGAACTACATTTTGATATATCTTCACAATTAATGTGATATCTATATTAAACCATATTTATTTATCTCTTGTAAACATATTTAAGGTTTCATTTAGCTTAAAACTCTAAGGGTCAGAGCGAACCTTGAATTGAAGATAATTGTGATTATCTTGTTTATGTGTATTTCATTACTTGTTGTATTTGAGATTGTAGTAGAATTAAGGTCGTGTTGTAAAACTTAAGAAGTTGAGTGAACCTTGATTGAGTGAGAGGTTTTGTGCAAAACCCTTAGGTGATTTGAGTGAACTTCTTTTCTAATATCTTATACTTGAAAGTTTTGTAAAATCCTTGAGTATATAATTCAAGGTAGTTGATTAAGTTTTGTTAAACTAACCGAACCACTATAATTCATTGTGTTCTTTGTTTTATTTATGTAATTTACTTGAACACATTATTACACACACGAACTATACACCAAGTGTTTGATATTCGTTGTCTTAGAAGTACATAATTGAATTAGGTTGCAAAAGTAAAATAAAACCTTATTCGCCCCTTCTTAGGTTTTTCAAATACATTAATAAAATTTCAAATATATTACATCAACAAACTCCATAAAATGCATTCACATTACATATTTAATTTTTTTCTCATCAAGTTTTTGTATAAACTCGTATACATGATCATTTAAAGTAAAATTCTCTAGAATATAACGATGTTCTTCATCTTTGAATTTATTCCACAATTTCAGAAGTTTCCGTCATACACTTCTACAATGATGCGTCTCAAGAGTAAATCGGATATCATTCAATTATTCTTTACTCAATTCATTTTTTATGAAAATGATTTTATCTTCCCGATTTCTAGATAAATATCCAAGAGAATGACACTTTGTAGGTAGATGCTCACCATTTAATCGGACATTGACTTTAATTACCATCTAGTGTCATCGGACATTGCTTTCGATATTAGAACTCACAATCTTTCTATTCTCATGTGATATATGTTTGTCAATGCATTAATGAAAAGTAAATGATAATCATTTTGGACTGTATGAGTTGAATTATCCATTTTGAAAAAAAGTAAGAAGAAGAATAATAAGTTTTTAATTGAATAAGTATAGAAGAAGAGTAAGTTTAATCATGAATATCGGGTTGAAGAAGAATGGGTTTTTTGCCTAATAACAAACCTTCTTATTCAATACGATATACATCATTTAACTTCTTCTTCTTTTACACTTATTCAAATAAAATTTTCTTATTATTCTTCTTCAAGACAAAAAATGGAAGAAACTTTAATACCAAGAAAGGAAGACACTTCAAAACAAAAAATGGAAGACACTGCAATATTTAGAACATAATGTACTTTTACAAATATTTTATCAGTAAGGATGCTAAAAATCATTGGTCTTTTTAGTAGGACTAACCTTGGAAACGATAAACCCAATATTAAATGTGCAATTGAATTGAGGAGAATGTTAACTTGTCAAAAGATTAATGTAATATATGGATGAAGTAATGTTGGATTAGTCGGCATTGTTACTCAGACAGCACATAAAGACAAATCTAAAAGGTTAGGTGTTATTCCAATTTTTTTAAAACTTTTCTATAGCAGAAGTGGGATCCGAGCGTTTATAGTATTATTAGAAGGATTTGACATGTTATAACAAATGCTCAACATTATTTCTTGGTTAAACTTGAATTTGCATAACAAATCTATCTGTTCGTTTAATGTTAACAATATCTTTGATCTCTTATTGATATTTCTTGATAAGACAATTGAAAATAGGTCTCTATCACACTTTTCAAGAAGACTTCTGCTTCAGCAGCTAGTTTGTTTGAATTGATGTTCAAATTAGAAACTTTTGTTTCTATTATTGATTATGAAATATCTTTAATTAATTGGTCTATTCCAAGTGCCTCTACTCAAAGTAACAAACGTAAAAAAGAAATAGATGAGCTTGATTTGAACCTACGATTGTAGATATGTGCAATCTACCGTATCAATCTATTTTGGCCATATTCATCAAATTTTCCTTCATGTAAATGATGTATTTTCTTAATGTATTATATATTTTATTTTATGAATGTATTGTGTAATGATGAAAACTATTTAATGTAATACTTTTTTTATTTTAATGTGTAATGTTTTATATTTTATTCTTAAAAATATTTATTTAGTATGTTAAAATTAATAAGATTACGAGTTAGTTTGTAGAATGAAATATATGAATATTAAGTTCATGTGTCAATTTTCATTAATCTCCGAACCCACCCTATACAGATGACAGATAAATAAAAAAAAAAAGGAAAAGAAAAGGAATTTCTTCTGCAAATTAGTACATCAAGTATTGGAGAATCTTGCTCTAAGTACATAAAAAATTGCGAGTTACGGCAAAGCATTGGAGGACAAGCACAAACACGAAGGCTTGCAAGAAACGTTTTTGTCCTTCCCATTATATTGATTAATGATTATTGAGTAATTAATCATTCACTAATATTGGCTTATAGAGTACTTCTAGCTAAATTAGTACATTGTACAATTCTTCACTTTAGAATCTCGAGACAAAAAGTAGTCATTGACATTGAAAATTAAATTTGAATTTAATCTCACTTCAAGAGACATCTTATGAAAATTGGATTTCCGTTTCTTTATTTTCTATTTTTTTTATTAGAACAGTCGTATTATGCTAAGGATTTAGATTTGGAACATTTTTTTTTTTAATACTATGGGTGCAATCACTCCTTACCGCTAGAGAAAGGTTGCTTGTCCAGATTTTAAGATGATTATTTTAAGGCGGCAACCCGTTGACAAATGGAATATTTATCATTAAAATTAGAAAAGGAAAATGATTAAGACAAAAATTTCCTACAATTCATATACTTCAAGAAATGTGCAAACAAACAAACCGTATTCCTTCCAAAGTGGGATTTGGCTACATATTGAAGTCTTGGGCAATTGACTTTAGTTACTACATTATTTTGTTTTCTTACAGCCTTAACTTTAAGAAATGATTAATTCTTCCGAAATTGAATATTAATATTTGATTTGAATTAAAAATTAATAATAGTCTTTGACTTTATAGAAAAATTACCTCATTATTCTAATTAATAATTAAATTAGTGATGGTGATAATTACTTAGTGAAATATAGATTTTTTAAATTAAAGAGGTTGATAAAAAAATTTATATGAAAAATTCAATTCGGAATATCTACAATCCACGAAATGTGAATAAAGCCAAGATTGTCACTGTTCCTTCTAAAATTTGTCGACACAATTTCCATATATACTTAAAGATTTTCATGATTTCATGATACATATTGGGCAATTGACTTCAATTACTTTTGATTTGTTACAAAAACTAATATAGTGATGAAAGAAAATAAGATGTCTTTGACCACTTTAGGTAAAACAAATTCAAACCAAGGCAAAGTGAGAATAATTCATATTGAAGTAATTCATTTGCTCACTCTTTCTTAAATTGCACATTTTCACAATTGACTGGTATACAATATTTAAAGAGAGTTTTTTAAGTCATATATTCCTGCACAATATTAGAAATAGCTCTCACAATTTTATATTTTACAAAAAAATAAAAATATTAATATCTTTCATAATGTAAGTGAAAAGAATTAATTTAATTTTGTATTAGAACATTCAATTATATGGTTGTCCAGTAGAGCAAAGAGTAAGGGCAAACAATTGCAAATAGATGGAGAGAAGGGAACGTTACTGTTTTTATATTTAATATAATTAATTAGAAGGCTATCTATGGGCTATTGAGAGTTTCATGATCATTATTAACACATGATAATTGTAACTGTTTAGTGGACCATTTGGATTTGACCATTAATTAGGACCTTTGGTTGGTAGTTAGAACTTAGACGTCTCTTATGGTATTCGTTTTTTTTCCCCCAAAAATTTAATGCATGTATGAATTAATTCAATAGTTAGAGAGAGTCTTTGACATGAATTATTACAGTATATTTATTATTAATATGATTAATGATGAAATTATATGATTTAATTGGATGTCAATCTCTTAAGTTTTAATTTAAAGAAATTCTTAATAAAATTTTAAAAGAAAAATATATTTATTTTAAGAAAGTAAACTTTTTAAAATAAAAAATATGAATAATTAATTTTGGATGAAGGAAATATTTTAAGCTTTGTTCTATTATTCTATAGTGGTGTTTGATGTTTGTGGCTTTAGGAATTAGGTTAGGACCCAACTTTGGTTAAGATTGTTGCCACTGATAAAATTCATGTGTTCTTAAGTTCACATTATTTAAATTCATGTGAAATACTAATTTTCAATATTAAAATGTTGAAGAAAGCTTTGAGTAAAACTTGATAATTTATTAAAAAAAATCGTGGATTTCGTGTGGCTTTTTGAAATGATAGAGAGAAGAGGGTATGTAGGGATTGGATTCCTAATAACTTTAGACTTTAAGGGAAAAAGCTTCCTCTGGGAAATGTGGGATACTTACCACGAAAAGGGGGAAAAGAAAGAAAGAAATGTGTGGGTTTTTATCATGCCTTAATTCACTCTTTAAATGATCTTATTTGTTAATTTATTCTCCAAATAGCCTTATGTGTGTGTGTGTGTATATATAAATTACTCAATGTATCTTTATAAGATAAATACAAAAACACATTCTTAAATATGTTGAGGCTAGGAATAAAACTCTTTGATATATACATAAGAATATGGTCATTAGTGGATTAAAAGTACATAATAAGGCCGTACAAACAAAAAAACTAAGCCATAAACTTAAAAGGAATTCAAGTTTTAATCGATAGCCCTTTCAAAAAAAGTTCAATTAATGGCATAATCATTAAATAGTAAACATTGCAAATCGAAGAATATGAGTAATTGATTTTAAAGTACAAAGTTTTTTATTTTTTATTCTTTAAAATGAATTGATTAGAAGGAAGACATAATTGTGAAACATTGAGCTTATGCAAAAAGAACCAAAATAAACATGCTTTGAATAATGAACATCGATCATAGCCCATAGTATAAAAGTTGAGCTAGAAAGCAACCCATCTAAAACTTCACCTAAGTGTAAAATTCTAACATATAAAATCCTTATTAAATTTATTATAATTTTTTTTTAAAAAAATATGTACAATTTTTTAATTTATCTTCTGCTATACAAGCAAAATCTATATGTAACATTCATTCCGAAAATTGAAATAAATTGTAATATAATAGATTGAGTAAGAAAGATGATGATTTATGAGAGAAGAAAGAGGACAATAAGCGGTGCATTTCTTGTAGCATGCAATTCTTCACCATCTCTCCTACTTAAAAACCTTTGTTATATTCTTCCAAATCGATCTTTATGTGTTGAATGAAAATGCTTTTGGCAAAACAAACCAATCAAATCCCATCAGCCATGAGCTATTGTTGAAGTAAGCAATCTTTGTCAACAATACTTAGCCAAAAAATGCCAGTTGGGAAGTAAATTGGTAGAAGTTATGTATGTGTAGTTAATTTTGCATTTATGGACATATAAATTATTCAATCATATGGGACAAGAGAGATGGTCTTTTGTCCATTTTGTACTGGTTTAAAATAGACAACTATTTTCATTTTTCAATGAATTATAATTTATTTTTTATGTTACCTTAAATTTAGTCGATATATAATTTCTCACCGGTATTTAATTAATAATATTTATTTTTATCATCCTTAATATGTATATAAAAAATGAATAGAACTTCTATTTTTAAAAGAGAGAATATTTTGTAGCCCAAAAATAGACGTTACTATTTTACTCTAATATGTTCAAGTTGAAAAGAAAGGAAATTTTTTTAATTTGAACTGTGTTTACATAAATCTTAATTCTCATTTAGCCACAATAACATATACTAATATTATTGTAAAGTATTTACTTTTTTTTTTCTTTCAATATTGTGACTAAATGAATGAGATCATATGGTCTATATAATATGACCCTATCAATGACAAAACTTTAAGAAAGAATATAGGTGAAGTCAAACTCTATCCTAAGTTAATGTCCAAAGGAGACTAAATGAGAGTGGTCAAAGCAGCGTTCTTTTTTTTCTTCTTCTTTTTTCCCAGTATTTATTTTCACACATTAGTCCTTACCTGTCAACCACCTGTTGTCCATTAAATTTTTAACACGTTTTTCTTTTCCTTGATTTACCAAAAGTACCCTTCCAAACTCTTGTAAACACATGAGTTGCCACCGGCCTTGACCTCCATCATTTGTTTTTTTTATTTTTTATTCTTTTGGGGAGTGGGACTGCTTAAGGGGATGAATTTGCTTAGTAATTTAGTATTCCTTCTTCTACACTTTCATTTTAACATATTCAAAAATAAATAAATATTTTTTTAAAATAAATATATTTTCTATTTAAAATTTTATTAACAACCGTATTCATTTACATATCACAAACTAATGATTCTCACAATTAACTTAATTAATAGCAAATATAAAAAAGTAATCCTTTTAAAATTAAAGGCTTTTTTTAACTTTTAAATTAAATCAAATATAAATATTTAATTCAGATGTAAATAGTATTTTGTTTTAGGAGAGTAAATTGGAGAAGAGGAAGAGTCGTGGCTAGAAAATTATAATTTTTTTTAGGGATCTAAATTTTTTAATGTATATAGTAAATACTATTTTAATAAATTTTATAATAATATGTAAAACATTTATCTCCCTGATTTTATTTTATGAGTTTTAATAAGTTAATAAAGATAGAAGTATATCAATCACTATAAGTACATATTGAATACTCTCTCAAATCCACTTCTATAATTTGTTGGAAGAATATTTACCTAGACTTGAGATGATTTTTTCTTTCCTTACATACCTTTATTTATTTTGCCTTAGGAATATAGTAGAGGAGATCATATGGGTGATAATAGTAAGAAAGGAGAAGAGAGATGAGAAAGAAAGAAGATAAATTTTGTCCTAAGAATAGATAAAAGAGATAAGATTAAATAAGGATAATATTGAAAACAAAACATAAATTATCTTTAAAAATAATAAAATGACTTATAAGTATGAACAAATAAAAATTATTTTAATGATTTATAAAAAGAGGCAAATAGAATATTTGATAATTTAAAGTCAGCAATCTCCAACCGCTCTTGCCATGAACCTAGTAAACCTGTATAGGTCGTGTGTAAGTTAAATTCATTTGGTACATGAGTTGAGAGTTATTTAGGTGAGCTTAACATTTGACATCATCTTTCTTGTTTCTTTTTCTTGTGATATATACTTTTTTTGGTATTTAAGAATGGATGGACTTGCTAAGTTCTTGTAATTGCTGTTTTTCAACTTTTCTTTGTTTTTTAGCTTAAGATTTTGTCGAACAGGGAAGGCAAAGGAACATTCTAATATGAAGAATTTTTAGATGACTTGATCTTATAGAACATTCATTACGATTTACTTTCAAGAAGATATAATTTTATTGTTTTTTTTTTAAAAGATTATATTGTACAAAACTAGATCCGTGTAAGAATTTTCGCACGAGAGTCGCTTGGCATCAACAAGTTTACATATGTATTTATAGGAAATTAGTGTTTGGGTATTATAAATTATGTTAATTGGAAAGTTAAATACTCATTTGTCCAAAATTAAATATTCATATTTTTATTTTGAGATATCTGAAATTGAATGTTCAATTTCCTTAAATAAATATATTTTTCATCTAAAGTTTCACTAACTATCTTTTTACTTGAATGAATTTACATCACATCGACTAATATCTCATCACTAACCAAATTAATAATAAGAATAATGTAGTAACTTTTTAAGGTCAAAGGCTATAATTAATTTTTAAACTAAGTCAAATATGAACATTCAATTATAGATGGATAGAGAGATTAATGTTTAATTAGATTACTAGAAAGGCATTGACATATGAAAATTAATTAACATAGTTCAAAAGCTAATTTTCTTCCTTGGAGTGCTATCAAAATTTAAAACCTTTCCATCCACAACAACTTCAAGTTTGAGCAAGACTCGAGCCTTTAAACTTTAGATGATTCAACAACTTCAACTTCTTATGAAAATTGGTAGAATTTAAAATTTTATAACATTTCAAGTATTATTCATTTAGAATTTTATGGAATTCATCAAAATCCAAAATCCTCAATATGAAATTTAATGGATTTTATAAGATTTCAGTGTCCTGAAAAGTTCATGGAATTATATTTTTAATGAAATTTAAAGGAATTTGATGGAATTTAAAGTAAAGAATATGAAGAAATAATTCTTCCACAAATCCGATTGTGACTCCTCGAGATTTCGTGGAATTCGTTTATTTGTTGCAAATAATAAAAGAAGTATCATATATATCTCTGAACTTGGTTGTTATAAATGTGTATTTCTCCTCCTACGACAATACATATGTTGATTTATTTATATATATTTTTATGTACAAATTATTATTTTTATTTTATTTAAAAAGTCCAATAAAAACTCACCAAATTCCACAAAAAAATTATGGGATAAAATTTTATATAATCCATCTACTTGGTTTGGTATCTTATACTATAACTCACTCATGGATTTGGTTTGATGTAGAATTATTTTTTGTTTCCTTTTCATATTATTGTTCAAACTTTATTAACGATAAAATTAGAATATTTAGTAGAAAAGTTTTATTAATAATTTTATATGTAGACATGTATGTAATAGCATATATATATATATATATATATATATATATTTCAAACAAAACATACAAAAAAGTATAAAATTTATTTAAAATGAATGGAAAATCAATAAAAAAAGTCCACTAAAAAATTGATGGATGATTGAGTCAAGTTTAGAAATCTTTTTTTTAATGTACAAATTTTATTCTATCTATTTTGTTGAAAATCTAATAAAAATTCACCAAATTCTACCAAATTTTGTGATATAGAATTTTATGTAATTATATTGAATCTACTAAATTATATTAAAATCCAAAAAAATCCATGAAAATTCACAAGGCTTAAAAATTCCATTGAATTCCATGTTGGGAACATAAAAAAGAATTATAAAAGATGGAATTATAATGATGGAGAAATAATTTTGTTTTAGATATGTGAAAAAATGAATTGAATGAAGATTGATTAGAAACAATTATTGAGTTGGTCTTTCCTATTGTTAAGAAATTTGGTACATTATGGTTTATAGTAGTAAAGTATAAGATTTTTTTTTAAATGACATAGTTATAGTTTATGTTTTTATGAATTTTTTATGATAAGTAAGTACATATATAACTTTGTTCAATTTATCTCTACCTCTCACAAAAAAAAATTACATTAAAAAGGAGAGCATATATGCATTATATTTTTTTGTATAGAAAAAAAAGAACTTTCTATTCATTGTATAATTATAATAAAATAACAAAAATCTATAAAATTCCACTAAAATCAATAATATAGAATTTCATAGAATTCTATTGAAACTGGTAGATTATGTGAAATTCTATTAAAATTCATACAATTTCACAAATTTTAAAAATTTCATTGAATCATATGTTGACAACATTGTCTTTTGTGAGTTAGTTATTCGTTCTCTTTCACAAGAGTTTCCATTTGAGAGTTTCCATTTGAGAGGTCAACAAACCTCACATGTTTCTATGATAATGTGTGATGCTCATGTTTGATTTAGTTACATTTGCTTGATTTTGTTGGCTAAGTTTGATCGATTTATGTACAAATTTTCTTTTATGAATTGATATAGTTCACTTGTTATTCACCAAACTAGTATAAGCTGGACCATGACCAATAATTAAGATTATATAATTTTCTTTGTTGGGGTGCTATCAAAATTTAAGACCTTTCCATTCATAACAACGACATATTGAACAAAACAATCAGAGTCTTTAAAACTTAGGTGATTCAATCGGTTCAAATAGATTTCAAGCCATATATAATAACATAAGAATGATTCGTTCTTTCCCATACTAATGTTGTTGATATATAATAATGTTCTTGAAGCTTCTAATGAATTCATTTATGCTCAAGAATGGTTAAACAAATGCATAATTTACATAGGCCAAAAAATTCTTAGTCTTTATCCATATTGTGAATTGTGAATATATATATATATATATATATATATATATGAATGAACATAAATATTAATTATAAATTTAAAATATTTATTTTAAAATTATCAAATAATTGAACATTAATATATCATAGTTATATATCATGTCATGCCACATATAGTAACGAACATGATAGTTAGTATCTGAGTGGGCAATTCATCCCTCCTATCCTCAGCAATAGCCGTGGTAAGAATATATTCTTCTTCTTCTTTGAGAATGATTCCACTTCTAATGGTTAAAGTTCAATTATAAAAGGGGGGGAAAAATAGTAATGCATCTATTAACAAAATTACTATTTTCATTAGCTCAACTAGCAGTCTTGTAAGTACTTGATTTTTCTTAGCAAACCTTTTTTTTTTTTTTGTTGCTAATATAATCAAATGAATAATAGATAATTCCCTCGCAATCTCGCATGCATATGCACACAAAAAATGAAAAACCCGTTTAGTTAGACTTTAAACTGTCCGTAATAATTATGATGTGACTGACAAGACAAAGAGAATGCTACAACTTTAGCAATGAGGGGAAAATGATGTGTAATTCTCCTAACACTAACCAACTACAACCTATTTAAATTTGTTAAATGAATTCACTCTCAAAATTAAGCATCATGACTAGGCAGTAACTTAATTAATTGGTAAATTTTTTATTTATTTATGCAAACGATATTCAACTCCAATTCCTGATGGTAAAAAAAAAAAAAGATTGGATATTGTTTAGTGTTTTAATTAATTTTAGTAAGGTCAATGGTGAATTCAATCTCTAAAACCTTTGAGAAATGAATAAAGAGGATACCTCCACATGCAAATTTTTAGACGGTGGATTTACCTGGTTCGTAGATGAATTTAAAGTAGATCTTTATATTAAATTTTTTTTATGCAATTCATTTAGTTCAATTTGACGGTTTGGATTAGTAAAATTTTTTAATTTTCTTCTAAAAAAGAAAGTGACGAGCGTGTCGTTGCGCTATCAAATTAAATTTCGAACTTTAACTAACTTATGTAGTTAGGGCAAGTAAGGGTCGAACCCACATGAACTTGTAAAATTTCAGATAAAGTAAACTAATCAAGATTAGGGGGGAAATATTTGATTTTTATTTTAAAAGAATAAACTTTTAATAAATTTACTCACAAATTAATTAAGAATTAAGGAAAAGAAAAACGTTAACAAAGACTTTGTATTTCGGTTTTATTTATTCGAGATTAATCATTGATAATAAACTATTTGAGTAGTGACTTAAAATTCCACGTAGCGCAGCAAATTCCGATTATTGTATAGTTAGGTTAATTCCCGAAAAGCACGGCAAATTAACTTTAACCTAATTAAACTAAATTACCGAATCGCTCGCATAAAATAGTCAATTAAGTTATTCAGCTCGAGGACAACATCAACACAAATTACATAAAGTTAATGACCGATTAAAATCATGCAATTCGTTTCAAACAATTCCCTATCAATTAATCAAACACAGATTTAAATTAATCAATAATTACTACTTTTGATTACCGAAAACCGATTCTGCATAACCCTAGTTAATCAACTATGTAAAATAATTAAGATGGCCAATAATAATTGAAATAACATAATTGATAGAATAAAACCAAGAATTATTCAAATACTCAAATATAAATAATGATCCCTTGAAAAGATCGGGTTTTTAATTATAAAACGTAAATCTCATATTCCCGAATAACATAAACCTAATACATGTCCTTGCTAACTTAAGAAAACTACTCACAAAGCATAAAGGAAAACATCATAAAAAGATTAAGGGAAAGAGAGAAACTCATTAGTCTGAAATCCGATTTCCCGAGAAGCTCTCACCCTTGATCTCCTACAATGCTCGCGAAGAGAGAATCTAAAGTGCTTTCCTCCTAAACTAAACTATTAAGACCTATAAATAGTTAGAAAAAGTTCATAGGGTTGTTTATACAAGAGTCCTAATTAGAAACTACTTAAAACGAGCTTAAAACTTGAATTCGGAAAGTGGACGCCTGAGTAAATGAGATGCGTCCACTTGACTGTCAAACTTCTGAGGTTGGACGCGTGAAGCCTGGTGGACGCGTTCACTTTCTGACCTTGCGTGTCCACTTGGCTATCAAACTTCTGAGGGTGGACGCGTGAGGTCTGGTGGATGCGTCCACTTTCTGGCCTTGCGCATCCACTTCCCCTCTCTGCGCGTCCACTTCTTCTTTCTTCTAAATATCCATTTTCAAGTTTCCAATTTCTTCAAATTTCATTCCAACATCTTCTGAAGACCTGAAAACAAAAGTAATAGTGTAAAGAATCATTAAAATCACCAAAACACATAATTAGCTAGATTTAAACTCAATAAACATCATAATAAACAGTAGAAAACCAAGCTAATTATGGCTCAATTAGAAAGATATCAAATATTTTGGATATAAACAATTGAAAACTTTTAAGGATGCTTTTGGATTGAATTTTTAAAACTATATTTTCTTTATTTTGGAAATAAAAGGGTTATGTTTAGATAAGAAAATATTTGGGAGAGAATTAAGAGTTTAATAGATTCTACATTATTGATAATATTATAAAATATATATCAATTTATTAAATAAATTGATGTCGGTGTTTTGGCTGGATTATATAAAAAATGACCTAAATCACTAAAAGAATTAAATGTTACGGACCTAAATTATCAAAATTAAAGTTTGGAACCTAAATAAATTGATGTCGGTGTTTTGTCTGAATTATACAAAAAAGGACCTAAATCACTAAAAGAATTAAATGTTATGGACCTAAATTATCAAGATTAAAGTTTGGAACCTAAATAAATTGATGTCGGTGTTTTGTCTGAATTATACAAAAAAGGACCTAAATCACTAAAAGAATTAAATGTTATGGACCTAAATTATCAAAATAATGTTTGGAACCTAAGATGCAAAAATTAAATATTATGGATTAAATTCACTAATTTCTTTGAAAATAATATAAAATTTTAATGTGATAAAAGTTTGAAAATAATAAGGTGTTTTGGAGGTGAAAACGTTGCCAAAAAATTCTTAGTATTTCTTTGTATTTGAAATGTGATACTATGCCTCACATTAAAACTAGTATAACTATAATATGATATGTAATAATATGTTTAAGTGTAACTTTTTTTTATTTTAGCATAATAGTATCTCCAATGTACAATGTTAATGTTAAAAAAAGTTATCACATCATCAAAGTCAAGGATAAGGATGTCATCAAATTTTTCTTTCTAATGCAAATGTCATGACGTAATGTTAAGTCGATGTGTTCTTTACAATATCATCTTTTGATATCATCTTTATCATGTTGATGCATCATATATAGATAAATAATAGTATTTTTTAAATAAATTTATCAATTAGCAAATGACACGTAGACAATATAATTAGTTGTTGACATTATACATTGAAGATGATTTTTAAAGTTGAATGTCAAGTAATTTAACATTAATCTTATCTGGATTAACACTCAAATTATCAATTACGATATAATATATTTATTTTGATATTGACATTGAGACTCTGTAATAAATATGACTTTTTATCATATTCATTTGTCGGAAGTGAACGTGGGATGTATTATTCCTCTTTTAGATTAGTAATACATTTATTAACTAAATTACTTCTAACCATTATTCCGTTTTCAAAAGGAAAAAAAAAGTAGTAAAACATTTAATTAAAGGAATAATTCCACTTCTAATGGTAAAAGTTCAATTATAACAATTCAATTATAAAAAAAAGGAAAATAAAAGTTCAATTATAAAAAAAGGAAAAAAAAGTAATACATCTATTAACTAAAATACTACTAGTCATTAACTCACATGCATCCAAAAAAAAAAAAAAAAAAAATCGAACAGAGGAAAACCTATGTAGCCACTTCAACTATATATACTAATTGTGATGTGAGCTATTTCCTCAAAAAAAAGAAAAAGAAAAGTGAAGTGAGTTAGACTTCAAATATCTATTACTAATTTTTGATGTGATTGTCAAGACAAAGAAAAGGAACTGGAAACTTCCAAAATTAATAAAAAAAATGTCACTTTTAAGAAGATTTGAATGTTGTAGGAGGACAATAATGTCTTTCCAACAAACACGCGCGAAACACGCAAACTGCTGTACAAGCTGCCTCAGGACAGCACTCAGGAGTCGGGAGTGGCAAAGAAGAAATTAGTTGGCCAGCGTTGGTCAAACAAAAAACAACGAATTATTCACTACTATTACTATTTTTGATGCAGGAGAGAGAATAACTTTCCACTACTATCAAATTATTATTTTTGATGAATAATTCGAATGACAATAAAGAGTAAATGCGATTTAAATTTCAATACACATTTTTATAATATTTTAATAAAAATTTATTTTATCTTAAATTTGAATCCGCATTGCTGAAGAATTTCTACTCACATTATGACAAGGTACCTTATTAACTCATTTATTACTGAGTTATGGCCATGGGAACTAATATTCTGCTACACATGGGGACACTACTACTATTATTATGCTACACGAAATCCCGCTATTTTCATGTCTGGCAAATTCAATGCCACGGCAAGCTTACAATTAAAAGTTCGTTGGGGTGGTTGCACTTCCCAATCCCAATCCCAAACACCCCCCAACCCCTCCCCCCCATGGGTGATTTCTTTAAATTCCCATTTCCCCTCCATATCTAAAGTCACTCACTAGATAATGTATTCTTGAAATTTTCAGAATTATCCGTTACTTTTCTTGATATCTCAATATCTATCAAGAATTTGTTTCACATTATATCAATATTGACAGAGGTGTGATTTTGTGCTGATTTTTTTTTCTTTTTTTTTGTGGGTTGAAAATGGGAGATGAGAGGAGGGATGCATCTGAAAATGGAGGAAGCATTTCTGTTGATTCTGAGAGGGGAAGTAATAATAATCTCCCTAATTTTTTGCTATCAGTGAAGCTAAAATATGTGAAACTTGGATACCATTATTTGATTTCTCATGCTATGTATCTGTTGCTAATTCCTCTTTTGGGGATTGTTTCAATTCATCTTTCAACAATTACAGTTGACGATGTTGTCCAGCTCTGGAATCAGCTTAGATTTAATCTTGTGACAGTGATGATATGCTCTGCTCTGATAGTTTTCCTAGGCACCCTTTACGTTATGACTAGGCCTAGGAAAGTTTATTTAGTGGATTTTGCATGTTATAAGCCTGCAGCCGAGTTTATGTGTTCTAAAGAACTTTTCATGGAGAGATCACATCAAGCTGAGTGTTTCAGTGATGAAAATTTGGCCTTTCAGAAGAAAATTTTAGAGAGGTCAGGTTTAGGCCAGAAGACATATTTTCCTGGGGCACTATTGCAGGTGCCGGCGAATCCGTGTATGGCTGAGGCCAGGAAAGAGGCTGAAACTGTCATGTTTGGTGCCATTGATCAGCTGTTGGATAAGACTGGTGTGAAGGCAAAGGATATTGGGATTCTTGTGGTGAATTGCAGTTTGTTCTGTCCAACCCCTTCTCTTAGTGCCATGATTGTGAACCATTACAAGCTTAGAGGCAATATTTTGAGCTTCAACCTTGGTGGTATGGGTTGCAGTGCTGGACTCATCGCCATTGATCTTGCCAAACAACTTTTACAGGTAATCTACAAAGAAATCCCAGTACTTTTCCAATTTAGTAGTTTCTTTTCCCGTACTATTAAATGTTTCTGTCTGGCAGAATTTATTGTCCATTTACCAATTAGCAGATGTAGAGTAGTAACTAGGCCAATACTTATCTTCTGTTCATTTCCAGTAGAAACAGTTGTCTTCTGTATGTCCCTAGCCAAAATTTTCAATGCCCTGGATCCCATTTACTTGTAGCCGAAATTTCTATTTAAGTATTATTAAACCTGACAAGCAGTAAAGTTCAAAAGAAGGAAAACAAGTTTGCTATTGGAGTAGGAAATGACATTCTAAATCATTCATTTACTTCATCACGTTATCATGTTGAGTCCAAGTACCTAAGTTTACTCCACTCATACATTAGTGTCTCGCCGAAGAATATCTCAACATGTGTCAATTTGACAGTTCTAATTCTATAATTGAATTGAATGTTCATTTTTTACTTAATATAACAATTAAGAATAATTTTTGACTAAAGATTATAAAAGCAGTTTTCATCAAGCTAATCTTCATCAGTATCCCATGTTATAGGTGAATCCAAACTCATATGCATTGGTGGTGAGCATGGAGAACATAACCCTGAATTGGTACTTTGGGAACAACCGATCAATGTTGGTCTCAAATTGCATCTTCCGTATGGGAGGAGCTGCAATTCTCCTCTCAAACAAATCCTCCGATCGTCGCCGGTCAAAGTATCAACTCATTCACACCGTTCGTACCCACAAGGGCGCTGATGACAGAAGTTATGGCTGTGTCTTCCAAGAAGAGGACCAAAACAAGAAAGTAGGCGTGGCCTTATCGAAAGATCTCATGGCTGTTGCGGGAGAGGCCTTGAAAACAAATATCACTACACTTGGGCCATTAGTCCTTCCAATGTCAGAGCAGCTTCTGTTCTTTATTACATTAATTGCAAGAAAGGCTTTTAACATGAAAATCAAGCCATATATCCCTGATTTCAAGCTTGCATTTGAGCATTTTTGCATTCATGCTGGAGGCAGAGCAGTGCTTGATGAGTTAGAAAAGAATCTTGATCTTAGTGAATGGCATATGGAACCATCTAGAATGACACTATACAGGTTTGGGAATACTTCCAGCAGTTCATTGTGGTATGAATTGGCTTATACTGAGTCCAAGGGAAGAATAAAGAAGGGTGATAGGACTTGGCAGATTGCATTTGGTTCTGGATTCAAATGTAACAGTGCAGTTTGGCGTGCATTGAGGACCATTAATCCAGCTAAAGAAAAGAATCCTTGGATGGATGAAATTGATGAATTCCCTGTAAAGGTCCCTAAAGTCGAAAGCATTGGTTCCTGAAAAAAATTATCATGCTTCCGTATGTTTGAAAAAAGAAAAAAAAGGGGGAAAAAAAAAATTGACCATAGAGCCTCTTTCTTTGTATCATCAAAATGTACTGTTTTCTTGATGATTTAGAAGTTAAGGCAAGTATTAAGCCTTCATAATGCTATAAGATTGTTCATATATTCTGTCTGATTTAAGTTGAAACTTCATGCTCTACCTTTCAAGATTTATATTAGATAAGCTATAACTAACGAATGATTTGAGGTTTTTGCTTGTAACAAGAATTATCACGAGACATCCAATCTTGATAGCTTGAAATGATGAAGGCTTGACAATTCAAAATCCATATGATTTCTACTGAAAAGAATCCAATTGGTTCATAAATCATTTTACCAAGTAATGGAAGTAAAATCCCACGTCTAGGGGTAGCTCTAGCTCAAGGTCATGTGATCCATGGGTTAATTAGGTGTTCGGTTTAACTTAATTTTAAATTAAAGGATAGCTCAACTCGGGGTTTTAATCATAATCTTTCTGCATCATATATATAGTTTGTCAAAAAACGTAATGAGATATGGGAGTTATGTTATTGTATTCCATTTTTTCTTTTCTTTTTTTTGAAAAGCAATGATATTTATTCAATAGGAGTTGAAAATAAGTACAAATAGTAGCTGAATTCTCAGAACAAAATAATACAGAGGATAAAAGCAACAAGAATGTTATTGTATTATTGAATAATACTCTCTTTTACTTTTTCTTTCTTTTTTCACTTGTCACACTTTAAAATATTACTTTCCCTAAGAAAATACAGCTGCTTCCATTGGGAAATCGAATGTTTAATTTTGATTTTGGTTTAAAACTAAGGAGGTCATTTGACTTTAATTAACTTATCAAATTATCTTTAATATTAATATAATAGATTGCGAGATCTATGAGTTAGTGAGATGTAAATTTTTAAATTAATATGATGAGGGGTGGAGATCATGAGTCTGTGAAATATAAATTCTTTAAATAAATGAGGTTATTAATGAAATTTTGGATAAAAAATATATTTATTTAAGGAAAATAGATATTTAATTTCAGAAAAATAAAAATAAAAATGTGACATTTAATTATAAAAATGGAAAGAGTAATTTTTTAATACTTGTAATAGATAAGTTTAATTAATACTTCTCCCTATCCCCATGAAGTCTTGCAACAATAAATAAAATTTAATTAATTTGATTTTAGACGTCATTCGTGAGTTTTTATATTTGCTTGATTATGTGCTTTGCTCTTATGTTCATAGATCAGGTAATGAGGCTAGGTTTCCCATCTTCTATTCCAATGGAGTGGTACAGTTATTATCCTATGGATGTAATTTCAGCTGTTAGGCTGATATTTCTTAGTAATGATATATGTTCTTTTTCCTATAAAAATTATATTCATTTTTTTTCAGAAATATATAAGTTGCTGGACTCACTTTTATATAGATTAAATAATTTTTTTGTTTTTAAAATAACCTTAATTATTATGTATTAGAAATAAGAAAGAGAAAAGAAAATTGATTTTGACAAGAAGAAAATATAAAGGTTTTGTTTGGAATAATAAAGAGATTAGAGCAGAGATAAAAATAAATAAGATTAATATTGTAAGTTAATAGTGAAATAATCATAAAATGAATCATATTTTTGAAATAAGAAGAAAATCATCTAACAATTTATATTTTTAAACGAAGGGAGTATATATATATATATATATATCCATTCTTTAATAAAATTTAATTAATGAATATTAGTTGGAAAACTTTAATTAGAAAGGTATAAAGGAAAAACTTAATTAATGAATAGTAGTTGGAAAGCTTTAATTAGAAATGTACAAGGGAAAATTTTAATTAATGAATAGTAGTTGGAAAACTTTAATTAGATAGGTATAAATGAAAATTTTAATTAATGAAAAGTTTTTTTGTTGAAATAAATTAATGAATGAAAGTTGGAAAGTTTTTTCCTCAAGAAAAAGGAAAAAGAAAAAAGAAATGAAGTTGGAAAGCTTTAATTAGAAAGGTGTAAGAGGAAAAAAAAGTAGTACTAAAAAAATTTTAAAAGCTTTCTCTTTTGTCTTTAATTATACGATGTTTTATTTCCAAATATGACAAGAGAAAAAAAAAAGGGCAGAAAAGAGTATTTGGTTTCTACTGATATACTATTAAATAGGGTAAAAAGTGTTGGTAAATGTTGAACTTTTTGAAATTTTAATTTTTGCAATCTAATTTATTTTTGTCCAGATCTTACTCTTGTACTTAAAAAAATTGTCAATAATATCACTTTTATCCATTTAGATTGTCAAGTGAAAACTGTAAATTGTTACGTGACGAGAATGTGTAATATACCATAATCAACTTCTCTTATTAAACTCCTAATAGGGTTCCTAAGTATCAGCTGGATATGTCAGATATAATCTTGTGACAAGACAATATTCAACACGACACAAATACATTAAAATAAATAAATAAATTGGGAATGAGAGTTCAAATGTTAGAGTCAATCCATTAAGTTGTAATAGTTTTCAAGCTGCATTAATTATTAATTTTTTAATCTCAATTTTATATTTTAGATTAAATTTATAATACCCCTCCATTTGGGATTGAATGATAACTTTATAGACATATTTTTATTTATAATTTCACTAATAAGATATTTTATTTAAAATATTTACGTCATATTAATTTATATTCTTACCATTAATTATATTAATGAGACTGATAATATGGCAACTTTTTTAAAGTTAATTTTTTTAAATTTTTTTTCTATCAAGTCAAATATATTGTAAATATTTAATTCAAGATGGATAGATAACTAAATCCATTTAAGTTATTTATACCATTTAAATCCATATAGTAGTAATAGGTGATTTTAGAAGTATTTATTTGACTTTCATCCAATTTGCGAGTCTAGATCCTTCATAGTTGGGCCATACACCAAAAATCCCAACAAATTCATTTAATATGCTTTGACTAATAAAGAGAAGAAAAACACACAGCTTTACTAATAACACTTCTTGTCAAGATGGAACCAGCTGGTTGGCTGCTCAAAAACTAACAGAAGAAAATGAAACTAAGAAGGTAAGAATTGCAAAAACTGGGTAAAAACATAGTATGATATTATCAGTGGAAGAAATCAATGAAAAGGGGCCTCCAGAGATAGGAGAATTGCTACAGGTTACAGGCAGGACATTAACATGGAAAGACAGATGCCTTACCGTTGAAATTTGACTGAGTAGACCTCAGAGTTTATTTAGTATTAATTTTGATGATGCATTAAATTGCAGATATAAATGCAATTGCTGTTTGTTGGTTGGATCACCGTTGGAACTGAAAAAATTTCAAGAAGAATTTTTTTATTTTATTTGAATAAGATAGTAAGTCGCTACCTAGAATTTTATAAAATTTGATAATTATTTAATTACATTTTTATTTAATATTATCATTATTCTTCGTTTTTCACTCTCTCATTCTAAACATTATACATTTTACTTCTCAATATAAGAAAACAATACATTTTTTTAGTCCAACTAGATAGAGGGGTTTTTTTTTTTTTTAATCAAATTACTTAATTTTTAATTTGTGTGTAAAAAGTTAAATAACTTAATATTTTAAAATCGATGTAATACTTTTTTTATTGGGTGTTGATGTGTTATTACTTGAGTCTATATATTAAAGTAGTAAAAATATCTATTTAATAGAGAAATAAAATGAATGAATCCATTTGAAGTAAAGTTACTTTTTTTTTTTGGTGTGAAATATATATATATATATATATTTTTGTTAAGAAGCCAACTACTGTAAATAAATAATTCTCAACTCGAGTTGGCTATCTAAACATAGCCCAACACGGTTTTTTCTAAGGATTTTCAACCATCTTGCCAGAAACCGGGATGGAACTGTTCTGCCGACCAGGGGGAAAAATCAGCTTTTAATATTTAATGTCCATTATAACTCATTTAGGAGGAAGTTGAGATGGGACCAGCAGAATATAGACTTGTCGGCTTCGCCACTTCAAGGATCCATCCATGGGGGCCTTAGTCAAAAGAGATTGGGCAAGCAAGTTGGTCCTCTGAGTACTTGGCCACCAACATGAGGACTGAGAACATGAGCATTGGCTAGAATGAGGACTGGTCACTTGACTGACTTATTAAATAGAAGTTGCGGATTTGAGTCACTTTAGACATAATTTTGTATTATAATTAATTATTGTTTGAGGAGATATCCTTGTGTGCATTAATTGGATCATATAATATAAATACCAACATCATTAAAAATTAAAAATAAATAAGCTCCCTTGGGCGTAGCATGGTTAGGACTTTGGAGGCCAACTGACCAAAGACATTGTTTTTTTTTTGAGGTTGACTTTAGATTGTTCTGTTGAATACTCAAATGTGACTCCTATTATATATGCTGTGGTTGAGCTATTACAATAATTCAAAACCTTCTGTTGTCCCAAAATCTGTCTTTGGTAGATGGACACAGTTAACCTATTCTGGCCAGAAGAAAAGATTGAACTGTACAAGCAAACCATCTAAAGGGACAACTGCATGTGGGTGTGGCACAGGCAAGATCCTTCGTTAACTGTGATCTTAATCCAACTAACGTGAAGGACCCATGACCCCATGGCCTTTAAATGAGAAATTTGTAATCTCATCAATAGAACCCTTCAATTCACAGGTTGGGAAAATTTTACACAAATGGGATAGTTTGAGGTGTATTCATTCACGGTAAAAGCTACTCAAACTTGGATGTTAGGGTGTGAAAGTAATTAATATTTGCGGATGTCTTTAGAGAAGGTGAACTTCTGGACTCTGGTTGATTCCATTGAGCCTCAGCAGTGGGGAGGTTTTCTCGTTTGCCCTGTATAACCTTTATTTCACACACGGATGAGAGGTATGATCAAGTATCAGAACTTCCGACAATAGTGGAAATGCAAGGCTGAACAGAATAATCAATCTCCTCATTGCACAAGCAACCAGTTGAAACCACTCCAAGTGGTATTTCCAGCAACCTGCTTGTAAAACACATCGATACACTAAAATTTCTAATCTATGAATATTTATTGACATACAAATTAGGTTGACTGCTAACAAAATAAATTAGGTCATATCTACAGTCAGTTCCCTGCATCAGGTGGACATATATCACCTGAGCTCACATAACCCAACTCGCTAGAAAATGCAGGTAGATTCAGACAATCAAAGACTACATTCCCCAAATACCACGAGCAGATGCAATCCTGTTGCTGGGGCGAGAAGTCAATTCGTACAATATCCTTGCAAATGTATCGGAATACTTCCCATCCAAGAAAAGCATTTCGGCAAATGCATTTTCATATACAAGCAACACAGGCTTGTTCTGAGGTTCTGAGACTAAGTTCTCCAAAATAATAGCTGCTTTTCTGCAAACCTCTGGCACTGGGTGTGGAGCCTTGATAATCTTTAGTAGCCTATCAACTGCCCTGAAATGAATAAATGGCACACTATATTGAGGTAAACTTGTGCTGAATTGAAAAAGACTCAGGTCCATAGAGAGAAACCATCTCACCATCGCTCACTGGCCAGCTTCAACCGACAATCCATGTTAACTTCTGAAAGATTATATAGTGCACCAACAGCAGCTCCTTGGGCATCCTGTGCCGGTAGGCTCATTATATCAACTAATCGCTTGTATATCTGCAAATCCAAAAATCCATGTTAACAAGCAAATTAAATGCCAAGTATAGTCAGAACTATCCAAGGTAATTTATTCAAACCTGTGGAGCAAAAGGAAGAAGGAAAGGTTCATTATCTGGATTTATTATTAACCGCCCAAGTAACTCAGCAGCTGCACAATGCCAGGCTCTCACAGCAGATCCCAGCACCCCCATGATGGCCTGGACTGCACATTTTTCTCTGGTTGAATAAAACCAATGAACCAAAATCAACTAATGCAAAATTGAACCACAAGTCAGCAGAACAGAAAGTAAATCTCTTACGTAATCTTGATATAAGATGGTTTTGAGGAGCTAAAGATCCGAAGATCCAGCAGGTGAGCCAGATTTACAACTGTCTCCAGTGCGTTAGTTACAAGTTCTTCATCCTCTGTCAAAAGAATGAATTTGAAGCTCAAGAAATACTATTCGGAAACATAGTTGGTAGAACATAGCAAGTTCATTGCATAGAGAAGACAAACAATAGTGTTTGCATTGGCACATAGGTACAACAGATCTTTGCATTTGCACATGGTAGAGAAGACTACAATAGATTCTTACCTTTTACATAATCTTCTATACACTGAAATAGTGTTTCCAAGCAATGTCGATTCTGGGCCATAATGACCTCATTTTCTGGCATGAAGAGAAGTTGCGGATAATATTTGAAGCAGCAACTGCACAAAGCTGCTTTTCAGCCCGCCCTTCATCATCCAGGTTAAATAGGCCATCCTCATCAAACCACCAATCGGATGGGCGTGGATTACCAGCATTCTTCTGTACAGATGCCTCTTTATTGCCAGAATTCGGTCCAGAACTGCCATAAATAGAGCATTCAAATCAGGGTTCAAATTCACTCATACCTCAACACAGAATTCAAATACAAAGACGCCGAAGTCACACTCAATCACCTAGGATGAGAAGAATCATTTTTGCTCAAGGCCTCATATTCATGCCCAAATCCTGTAACAGCAGAGTTTGCACCCAGCATTCTCACCCTTGGTGTTTTAACTAGCACCCTTGTTAAGGATATATCACGCCAGTCATCTATCTGTTAGAGGTAAAAAATTTAGCATAAGGGAAAACACTTCAGAAATGTGTAAATCTATTAACTGGAGTGATACATACAACTTGAAGTAATGCATCAAGTAATCCAGGAATTTTTGCAAGAGGAGTGGCATCTTTTCTAATGTCATCTTTTTCCTTAAACGACAGCAGCGTAAGAGTATTCAATGCCCAAGTCAGCTCACTCTTTAATCCACTTTGGAGAGCAAGAACGATCCTTTTGTTATTCTGCTCTGTATAAGAAGTAAACACAAGAATAAACACCATAGAAGCACAAATTCAAAGGAACAAATCTTCTTAGGCGTAACAAAAGGAGGAGGGGGGGGGGGGAACAAGTCCTCAAGTCTCTACATATTGCTTGTCCAATAAAATGAAATGCAGCACTAAAGATGTTCTACTTTTTATCATTCATGCAGCCCTGTAATTTAATGCAAGTCCTTTACAACCCTTGTTCGTGAAAGTTTCTATCCGCAACATGTTTAATCATCCTCTTAAATTGGTAGTTAAAAAATCTTAGTCGCTTATGAGTAACCAATTTGCTGAAGAATCCTAAAACCCTAACAATCAAACAGATAAATCCAGGAGATTAAAACACTAGAAGCTATTTAACAACATATATTGCAAAACAAACACCAATTTCAGATATTTTTACTCGAAATTCCAACAAAAAACAATAAAGTTCAAAACTTTCGCAAATCAACTGACTACTCCAGTTAGAAATATGTACATAAAAAAAGAAAAATCTTTATTCTGCCCAGAATTCGCATAGTTTTTGAAGCTAGGGTTTGAAAGAATGACCTGCAAAGGCGGAGTGAACTTGGAGAGAGGGGCCGAGAAGTGTAGGAGGCGCTGCAGAATCAAGAGAAGCAAAGCCAGCTGCAGCATTGCCGCCACCACTGCCAAAGGGACGGCCTCTCTTTGCCGCCGGAGGGGCGGAGCCGCCCGAACCTCCGACTCCCTTGCTTTGATCCCGCTTCTGCATCTTTGATTCCCTCGTTCGAGGATGTGCGTGGGCCTTACATAGGGGAAATATAGTAAGTATAATTTGGGAAAACAAACAAACGTAGCCCAAATGGAAGCCCAATTGTATCTGTAGGGTTTCGAATGGACTAATACATAAGAAGAAAGGTTGGCAGTGGGCTAAACTCGGCTAATTAATTAGACGGGCTAAAGGAAAAGGATCACCCAATTTCCTTCAAAAATTGGATTCACTCTGTTAAGAACTAACGAAAATTTTAGTTATGAGTAAGTTACCATTTATGGCTAAAAAGAAGAAGGAAGTTACCATTTTGGATTAATTGTGATTATCAAAAAAAAAAGAAAAAGAAAAAAAAAGATTTGATATCTTTTAATAGAAGTCTAATTGACATATTTAGCTTTAAACAAATTTTACCTTTTACTTTGTACCGTTGATTCGTTGATTTCTGACCAAAATCTTCTCCGTTACCAATTTCATTAAGAGCATTTTTATACTTGAATGTTATCTAATCCACAATACACATAGTCATTTGAATTAATTTGGTATTTGAACAAACTTAGGGCAAAGAATGTTCATTTTGGTCAGCTAATTTTAGTTCTGGAGAATGGATTCCGAACCCAAAGGCACCGTACTACACAAACATTAGTTGTTGGGCAATCCATGAACATCAAAATTGTACATACGATGGAAAGCCAGATACTGGGTATATGAAATGGAAACCGGACGGGTATGAGTTTCCTATTTTCAATCTGTATAAATTCTTGGACATTGTCAGAGGCAAATCCATGGCGATTGCCAAAGGCGTTTTGAAGAGAAACCAGTTGCAATCTTTGATATTCCTATTATCCCGGGTAAGTTTCAATCAATTTATTTGCATTATGTAGATGAATAATGCAATTTGCAAATATTGAACACTTTCTATCTGTATTAGTTCCTCTTCCGCACGTTCTGATTCCGACGGTACCGATGGTCCCGAAGAAGAAGAAGAAGAAGGAGAACTCTTCAATACAGATGGATCTCTCACAGAAGGGTAATGAAATGGGGCAATAGAGATAACGACTAATGCTACAACCAATAGAGTAACAATCAATGGAATCTTCTGCACAATGCATTTTCTCATGAAGAAGTTGCAAAATGAAAAAAATGAAAAAACTTACTGCACGGTTTAGTAGATTCTCAATGAAAAAAAAGTGAGTTTGCAAAATGAAGTTGGGGGGTTTTGGATATTATGTTATTGATAAAATAAAAAAATAGATTTATTTTTATGTTATTTGTGTTTAATTTCATTTAAGTTATGTAATTTTATTATTATTTTATATTTTCTACTAATATTTTTTGTTTGCAGTGTTTTTATATCTTTATTGTTGTGTTTTGTTAAAAAACAAATTGCTACACACGTGGCACTACCACGTCTACAAGGTGACCAAGTCAGCCGTTGCGTCAGCGTCAGCATAGGAAGCGAATAAGAGAACAATATGTGGAACTCGGCTTTCATATATGTGAGAAATAAATGACGATGACACGTGTCACGCGTAGAGATTGACGAGGTGACTGAATTTGGACGCATATTGCCTTTGACAAAGGTGAGACACGTGCCAACACACGCAAAATGGATGGTGATCTGTATGTTAAACTTCGGATCAATCAGAGGGTGACACATGGCATGAGCGGCGAGTGAAGAAGGGCACGACCAATCAGATGGCGACACATGGCGGTTGATGCAATTTTCTTCACTTCACGCGTTTTGTCCCAACTTTTCAGAAACTTCACTTTGTCCCCCACTACTTTTATTTTTGTCATATTTTATTTATTTTTATTCCAATTTTGCCCATTTAAATTTCTATAAATTGGGCACGAAATTTACTATGTTAGTACAACCTTCTACAACCAAAAACTCTGTCAAATTTTCTTACCAATATTTTGTAATAGATCTTAGGTATTTTTAGGAATTTTTATTTTAGAGTTTATTTTGGAAGGTTTTTGGATGACATTTCAAAAATACCGAAGAACTACTATCGAGAGAAATCTAAGGAAAGTTATCATTCTTATTCTTGATTTCAATTATTAAAATTTTTCATTTAAGTCTTGTATTGTGAGTAATTTATTTACCGTTAGCAAGGACATGTATTAAAGTTATTAATTAATGAGATTTTGAGATAATTACCGTTATATAAAACTGGAGTTTGTTTTGGATAAGGACTAAATTAATTTAACAATGACCGATTTTACCGCTTTAACTTCTAACTTTTAACTACTAACTTCTAACTTTTAGCTTTTACTTTTTTGTTATTTAATTTTTGTATTTACTTTTTGTTATTTATTTTCTGTATTTATTTTATGTCATTTTTTTATTGTACTATTGGTGAGTAAAATCGTCAAATTTACTTTTCGTACTTTAAATTCCGTAAATGTGGAGAGTAATATCTTCATATTTTATTCTTTTGTACTTATTATTATTGGAGTTAAAATCTCCCTATTTTTACTTTTTATGGCCGGTAAAACCGTCAAATTTATGTTTTCTTTAATATTTATGGTTTTGTAAATATATAATTGTGTAACCATTTTTTTTATTTTGTAGGTTTAATTGTCCAAATTTGTTTAATTATTTTAGTCATGTTATTTAATAATTTGAGTATTTATATAATTCCAGTTGTTATTATTAAATAATCATGTTTAATTAATTGGAAATTCTTTTTAATTGCATGATTAATCAGTTAGGATTATCAATCAAAGATTGATAATCATAGTAGCATATGTTAGTTTAATTAAATTGCAGTTCTTGGCTTAATTAATTTAACAAGGAATTATATGATTTAAATTATATTTAATTGAAACTCATTATTATATATAATTTAATGTTGGTGATGCCTTATAAATTTAATGTAATTTAATTAAATATTCTATTCACATTGGTTGGTAATGATATTTAATTGAATTAAAAATTAATCTGTCTGAACTGATCGGATTAATCTAATTAGTAAGGATATGAATCTCTCTCAGCTGATCGAGATTCTAAAATCAACTACTAAATAAGTTTTATATCAATGATTTATCCATTAAATAAATAATTTGATACAAGTTCCTTACTAACATCTTTTATTAATTTATTTTCATTAAAAATCCTTTCTATAATTAATTATTTAAAAAAATAGTAATAACAAATTTATTTCTTTTAAGTTTGTTTAATTTAGTTTTGTCTTTATATAATTTTAAAACTCCCCCAAAATTTAATATTTGATTAATAAATTTGAATTTAAGAATTTTTTACAAATCTCCGTGGATACAATCCTTATTTGCCCTATCTATATAGGATTATTAAAGATTAAATTTGATAGTCACACGACAAGCTTGTCAATTATTCAACTTTCAATATTTTGATTATTAATATATGAAAATTGAAGTATCGAAAATGACTTTCAAAAAATTGATAACAGAAAGATTTTGGTCAGAATCGATGAAATGGATCAAACATATCAAAAAGAAAAAATGTTATGAATCAAAAGTGCATAAATTAAATGTTTAGAACTAAATATACCAAAGTAAAATTTGTTGAAGTTATATACCCATTAGTCTTTAATAGAATATAGTAATAAGTTCTATTACATAACAAAATTATCTTACAGTATATTCTTACAATCTATATTTAATGATTTATAAAGTCATATTTTTCAAGAATGACCCACTATCAAACGATAGATAATGTATCATTGGAAAAAAAAAAATCAAGAATCAATCCTTTGGTATTTTTTTTCTAGAATTGAAAGGAAAAGTAATTACTAATTTTGACACTAAAAGAGTTTGACAAGAATAAATTATTTTTAAAATTTTTGAATTTAATACAAATTATACCCTTTTTTATCCAGAACATTGCCTTTAAAAATCATTATTTTTAGTTATATTCTTCAAAAATCTAACATTTTTTTATTATGCCCTTTCGTCATCTTTTCACAGTTAGTTTTTTTTTTTTTTTTTTGTGGTGGGAGGGCATAATTAGTAAATTTGAAAATTTTAAAGGGTGTGATTGTTTAGAGTAGTATAGTTTTTATATATATATATATATATATATATATAAATGATCTTTTTTAAGGGTATAAATAACATTAATCCAACAATGCATACCATCATTTTTATTTTTGATATGTCTGATTGGCAAACTTATATATTTGACAGTTGGAATATTGCATTTGCGCTTAATATTCTTAGTCAATTTGTCCAAAGTCCAAGAGCACCTCATTGGCATGCTGCTGAAAGACCAATTAAAATGCAATCTTAATTATGATATCTTGTATTCAAATTCTATTAAAATGCAATCTTAATTATGATATCTTGTATTCAAATTCTAGGTCCTTACTGCTTGTAGCATATTCAGATTCTAATTGGACGAGTTACCATATGACTCGTCGATCCACCACAAGATATTGTATTACTCTTGGTACCAATTTGGTATTGTGGAAGACGAATAAGCAAAATGTTGTTATTCGCTCTTCAACTTAGACAAAATATAATGTCATATCTATGATTACTCAGAGAATTATTATGGTTAATTCAATTTTTAAAAGATATTAGAGTTTCACAATGTCCTATTTCCTTTCATTGTGACAATCAAGCCGCTCTTCAAATGAGACAGAATATAATGTCATATTTATTACTATTCGAGAATTGTTATAATTAATTCAATTTCTCAATGATATTGGAGTTTCACAACGTCCCATTTTCTTTCATTGTGACAATCAAGTCGTTCGACAAATAGTAACCAATTACCTGTTACATGAGTAAATAAAACATGTTGAAGTAAATTCTCAGCTTCTTCTAAACAATTGCATAAATGTGTCATCATTCCTGTGGCAGTGCATAAATGTGTCATCATTCCTGTGGCAGTTTCCTCTGCTTTCCAGTTGGCCGATGATTTTATCAAGTCACTTACCAGGGATCGTACTAATTTTTGTTGCCCAAGCTGGGCGTTTAAACTTTACCACCACCGGCTTGAGGGGAGGGTAGTTAAGTTAGGTATTAGACACCAAGTTAGGCAGTTTGTTCATGGTAGGCTGAATGTAACTATCTTGTATCTATATATATCATTGTTCATAAGACATAAAACATAACTTTCTGCAATATATCGATGCACTAGCTGATTTCCTTAATATAGAATGATAGTCATTCAAGCATAAAATGGTACGGTGACCTATTTGGTCATTCCACCCCCCCCCCGCACCCCACCCCTTTATATCGTTGGGTGATAGGTGTGATCTGATTCTAATATTTCAGGATTCCAAAATGGGGGATGAGGAGGCTACAACTGAAAGAGCCAGAATTTCTTTAGAGGCTACCACCGAGAGGAGAGACAATGCTAATTTCACTATCTTCAAATATGTGAATTTAGGTTTTGTTTTGGTTTATCTTTCGACTGCTATGTTGGGAAATTTTGTCGTAATACGGGATCAACTCAGGTTCAATTTTGTAACATTGATTTTATGTTCTGCTCTCATGGTTTTCCTTAGGCACTATATACTTGGTAACTAGGCCTAGGAATGTTTACTTGGTAGATTTTGCATGTTACAAACCTGGGCCTGAATATATGTGCTCTAAAGAACATTTCATGGAGGCATCCAGACATCTCTAGAATTTCACTGATGAAAGTTTAGCTTTTCAGAAGAAAATTTTGGAGAGGTCAGGAATGGGTCAGCAAACATATGTCCCTGAATCACTTGGAAAAATACCCGGAAATCTGTGCATGAGTGAGACCAGGAAGGAGGCTCAAATGGTGATGTTTGGTGCCATTGACCAACTCTTAGCAAAATCAGGGGTGAAGGCAAAAGAAATTGGCATTCTTGTGGTGAATTGTTCTGTGTTCTGTCCAGCACCATCTCTTTCTGCCATGGTTGTCAACCATTACAAGCTTAGAGGCAATATTTTGAGCTACAACCTTGGTGGTATGGGCTGCAGTGCTGGACTTATCTCAATAGATCTTGCCATGCTACTTTTACAAGTAAGCTTTTAGTCCTAAGTTTTTGCAGCTACGCACACGATCTGTTTTAAATAGAAAACATACTAAATCTGCGTAAATCTGAAAGAGACCTTTTAGCCATTATCTCTTCAGTCCAGCCCCCTCTTTTAAATAAGCGTATTTTAGAAGGAAAAAAATACCCCTTCATCTCTATGAAAATTCCTCCAATGGCTTATTCTGAGGTCAAAGGGAGAACTAGGACGGGTGATAGGACTTGGCAGATTGCATTTGGTTCAGGATCAGTAGCAACAGTGCTGTGTCACTGTGTGGCAGGCATTGAGGACCATTAATCCAGCTACAGATGGACAGATGAAATTGATGAATTTTCCTATAGTGATGCATAATTAATTCGGAACAAATCATTAGAATGAGACTTGAACTTTTTCCAAAATCATCTTTTGCATTTCAACTTTTTTCATTTATATTTGGCATTCTAACTTTTAAAAAGTTTTACCTTTTCACTTGAATTTGAAATTCCATTATGATATTGTATTTATCATTATAGTTTAGCACTCAATTTGTTTTAAAATTCAGCTTTTACACATCAATAAATTTTTTTATTCTATTACCATTTTGATTTGTCACCTGCAATGTAGGTGAATTTTTTAAGAGTATTTTTTTCATTATATAAAACTATTAAAAATTTCAAGACAAAAACACAACAATATTCATTTTTTTCTTCCTTCTAAATATATATCAGTAATAAAAATTTAAAAATTAAGTAAATAAAAAAAATATCAATAACTTTTGCTTACTGATTTGATTTTTTTATTTATCAAAAAAGAAAAAAAATGAATTTTTATTGATTTTAACACTTTTAAGACACTAATATGATTTTCAAGTGTTACTAAAATTCTTTTTATTTGTCAGCCATCATTTAACAAGTTCCAATAAAACAATCGGGTAACAATAAATGTAAATTAATAATTAAAATTTAATAAATAAAAATAATTTCAATAATACTTGAAAAGCATATTTTGAATGAAAAACCGAACTCAATCGGTAAACATGAGGTATATATTTAAATCTTCCCCTACACCTTGCTCTAAGGGCTCGGGACAACCTTCTTCCCTGCCACTAAATGATTCCAAGGATCCAACCTCTTCTAAGACGGTTTAGGCAGATTTACTCAAGGAAAACAGGGAGCAGGAAAATTGGTCTAAGATTGATTTCTGGGACACCGAGGAGACCCCTTTCTTGAGGGAGATGATCTCCTTAATCTTGAGTATGAATGGGGCTATGGTTTGATAGGCTATGTAAATGGAAAATTTCCAGGAAAAAACAGGCTATTGAAGAACTTTGTCACTCTTGGAAGGTGCCTTTTACATTCTACATTAGCCCAAGGGATGGTTAAGTGTTCAAGTTCAAAGATTGAGGCAACTAGAGACCAAGCAAGTCTTGAGCAAGGGACCTTACTTCATTTAAAGGCTGTCCCGAAAATACTCAAAAATTATTTAAATCAATCGAAATTCACTTTTTTGGATTAAAAACAAACTCAATCAGTAAACATGAGTTATTGAAATCTTTTTATTTATGCAGATTTTTAATATTGATTTATATTTAGAAACAGTGAAAGATATGAAAATTGTTGTATTTTTTTTTTCTTGATTATATAATCGCAAAAGTATTCTTAAAAAAGTCACGTACATTATATGTGATGGATATAAACGATAAAAAAGCCCTTCAAAGTCTGGACCCGTATAGAATAACTAAATCCCCAATTGCATACTAGAGCTTGTGAAGCACATGGAACTTGAAAGGCCATCCCTTTCCAAATTAATTTGTTGCGATTGAAGCCAATGCATGCCTGTGTCGAGTTCACATTCGGAGAAAGTAAAGCGAAGATTAACCCATCTACATATTGTCACTCTTGTTTTCCTTTAAAACGAAACATAATTATTTTATACAATTTCACATCTAAAATAAATTACAAAGAAAAATGATGGGATGACCTACCGTTCTCCTTCCTTTCATTTTATCCTATTATGTTTCTTAATATATGCATATTTTCCAGCAGGTACAAATTGAATGTAAGAATTTTGTTTGGACTGTAGTCATGCACTGTACATAGGTGCAAGGATCAAAACAAATGACCTCATCATATTCCATTAAAAGTGTACATTCCTCCATCCATTAATATTCATATTTGATTTAATCAGAAAATTAGAAAAATTCTTCGACATTAAGAAATTACATCATTATTCTTGTTAGTAATTTGGTTAGTGATAGAACTATTAACTACTGGAATGTAAATATTTAAATGAAAGGAGAAGATTTATTTTTGAACATTTTTAAAATAAAATTTAAATATTCTGCTTCGAGATGGCGGTAGTATTTTCCTAGCTCCCACGGCTTCTTAGCTGGTTCGTTATTTTGCTATGAATGCTTTTTTTTTCTTTTCTTTTTGGAAGAATTCCCTAGTGAATGTTAAAAATCCAAACTTTAGATAGTCTTAGTGCAATGAGGCTTTCTTCTTGATTAATGAAAAGACGAGATTTAAGCTCTCAAAAATGACATTGTCTATCAATTTTCCATAATCGTGTTTAAGTTAAATCCGAATATCTTCCTTATCTTAAAATGCACATTCATCCACATCTCAATATTAATATTTCCTCTCTTTTTTTAGTGTGGTGAAGAGAAAGAATATTATCAACTGTCTCCAGCCTCATACTCTTCACTGGCAAGTGGGCTTTTAAATTTTCTTGCATATTTACTTGAAAGACAATAATGTGTGAAATGCGTGCATTTCTTAGAAACAACAACTGTTTTGATAATTTTCCTTTCCTGATTACACATCTTCCCTTATGCCAAGTTATAATCAATTTGGAAGCAAGAAAAGAGTGAGAATGTGTGGGTCATTTATTTTTGTGTTATCTAAGGGCCTTAAAGAAAAGTTCCATTGCAAAGAGGAAGAGTACTGGGTAAGAAGAGGAAAAGAGGAAAACACGGGGAGGCAGGGGGGAGGTGGATGAATGAAAGAAATAACTGGTAAAAAAAAAAGTGTTTATTTCAGGAATTTAAATTACTTAAAAAAGGAAAAAGTATAATAAATAATTAGATTATTACCGGTTTTCGACCCTGAACTATTTTCAATTTTTAATTATGAATCCTTATATTTTATTTCAATTTTTAAGAACCTATGCTATTTTCGATCAGTAAAATTTCTTTTCGATCAAGATATTGTACACCCTCAATTCTTTTAAGAAAATAATTTTTATTCATAGAAAGACATATAACTAAAAATAAAAAAAAAGCACTGAATTCTAAAAGTTAAAATAAAATACAAGGACTTATAACAAAAAATAAAAAATAGTATAGAGCTCTTAAAAATTAAAATAAATTATAAGGACTCATAACTAAAAATAAAAAATAGTACATAATAGAAAATCGATAATATTCCTAAATAATTAAAAATAATAATAGTGTTTTTATTTTTATTTTTGAGGGAAAATATGAATTCATTAAATAAAAATATAAGCTGGAACAACTTAGACTAGATAAAGAGAGTTATTAGAATATCAACCATAACAGTAGAATAAGAAAAAGCATACCAAGCTAACAGATGTGTAGACCTGTTATCATATCTACAAATATAAGAAAAATCTCAATTCTCAAAAACACAAAGAAGTTTATTAGATCCAGGATGTGTCCAATTGATGATACGTCTATTAAAAATGAGTTCATTCTATGGAATAAATTGAAACAATCACCATAAAAAATAACACATGACAATTTGTTCAAAGGCGCTGCATGCAATAGTTCCATTGCTTCACCCAACTTTTTATTTTCGTATACTTTTATAAAGAGTAACTGTCGTATTTAGCCCTTAATTTTTTAAACTAATTTGATGACTTTGGTCCCTAATCTTTGTTTTTGGTAGCTTTGGTCCTTAAATCATTTTTGTGAATTTTTTTGATCCCTCACTTTTTTATAATTGGTATGTTTGATACTCACTTTATTTTAAATTGAACATTTGGTACCTTTTTTTTTACTCAATTTGACATTATACAGGTAAAAACAATAAATATGGTGAAAGATTGACAAATACAAGTGGAAGATAAATTTTCTTAACCAAAAATGACACCAATAGTGAAAGCATCTAATGTTCAATATATATATATATATATATATATATAAACAAAATAAGCTCAACCTTCCTCTACATGAGATCCCAAGTGATATATTTGGATGTACTGGTGATTATGTTTTAGTGTACTTAGAACTAAGGCATATATGTACATGAAATCTAATTTTGTTTAGATAACATGTTGAACATTGGATGTTTCCACCGGCTGTGGCGGTTGCTAGTAAAAAAAATTGAATTTCTACTTTTTACCTTTCTAATTTTGTTTACTAAATCGTATGTTAAGATTTACTACTGGATTGGATAATAAAATGATCAAATTGTTCAATTTAAGATAAGGTATCAATTATAACAATTGAGGGACCAAAAAGTCTACAAAAATCATTTAAAGCCAAATCACCAAAAGAAAAAAAAAAGAAAGAAAGAGGTTAGAAACATCGAATGTGACGATATTATTGAAAAGTAACCTATTTTAAACGTTGAATAAAGTTTCCATCAGAGGACATCATTTGCATCCTCTTTGCATATGCAACACAATGAAATGCAGTATGCATCCAGAAAAATATGAATAATACCTATGAGTGTTGCAAGTTCACCACCCTTCTAGGAAAGCAGAAGCATGTAACAATGGTAGGCCACTCAAGCATAAAATGATAGGATGACCTATTTGGTATTTTCATTCACATGCTCTCGACATATAAACTGTGAACCTACAATGGAACTAAATGTGACAGCAATGAGTACAGGATAACGTGTAGAATTTCCCTTCTTTCTTTTGTGTCTTTTTTTTTTTCTTCTTTTCTTATAGCCTGCCTACTCATTCTACATTGATTAGGCCTATATTCAATTAAAAATCCTAAGTCTTTAGCACTTCCATAAGGGAATGCCAATATTTTGTATCAAATGCGAGGACAGCCAATCCCATTCTGTCCGTTCTAAAAATTCTTTAGTTTTAAGTGTCTAGACTAGGATATTATGAATTGAGATAACCCTTACGTCAGCTACCATGTAGGGACAATTTAGAGATAGGAATCAACTCTTCTCTACCCAACTAACCCTTGTTTTTAGTTTATTCCGACATATCCCACCAATTACATTCTATATCCTTACTTTCAATCCAGCTGAAAGTAAGTCCATATGTATTAGTCACTCTGCAAGAACAAAAAGGAGAAACCGAACTGGTAGCAGGATTGTGGCCTCAGGATATTTTACCAGCTACCCACATACTTCTTGAAGGGTTCGTCTGAAAATGTATACCCGAAACTTGGTGATATATATATAGAAATAATATTTCCACTTCGGTTTCAAGTTGGGATAAATCAGAGCCACTGATAAAGCAGATTCCCCAAAACAGGGAGGCCTCTTGGCAGGGAGAATTAATGGCCTGACATGCCTTTCAATTTATGTGCAGATGAGAAGCAAAGACGAGCACCTGCACCGCCAAGGTCACATCACATCCCGGAACCTAGCATCAAGAATGCGACGTCGTTTGAGAGTTCAATGGTCATTCATTAAGGCATTGAACCTAGCAAAACCATACTGATCTGGGGCCCCCTAGGCCCTAATCTTCCCAATATTTTCTTGCATCTACTGTCAAACGTTAAGTTTTTGCAGCTGGGAACAATAAATTCGAAGTCGAATTTAAGGTGAAGCAGCTCTTTCATGACTAAGTTGTACTACACAGAGAGTTGAAAAAGGGTGCAAGAGAGAAAGATTTCGTCCTCTGGCCACATGTACATTGTTGTAGCCCAAATCTTGAGTTGCATGCATCCGTTTCCAAATAAATGCGATTAAGACCTCAGACCTGTATCCTTTTATAGGTTCATCAATATCAAGCTACCTCCTATACGTACCTTAATTTAGCATCTCTAGTAGGCACATCATTCTTTAAACATATTAATAAATTATTTTATTTTTCATTATAATATTATTTATGTTATATATTAACCCATAATTAAATTTATTTTTTAAAAAATATATTTTTGAAAGTGACCTCATTTATGATGAGTACGAAAGGTTTTTTTTTTATATAAATTAATGTAATGCTTTCTTGTTTTTTGCTAAAAGTATTTTTGAAAGTGGCCTCATTTATGATGAGTAGAAAAGATTTTTTTTTTAAAATTTTTTTTATAAGTTAATGTAATTTGATTGGTAAACCTCCAAAAGTTAAAGAGGTTGCAGTCCTAATCATCCATCACGACTTTGTAAGTACAAGTATCAAAGTAAAGGACCTTATGATTTCCATTAGATGTATTTATTATTTCTCTAACATTCTCTTCACTTGACTAAGTGGGCAACTTATTTCTTTGAGAATATTAAAGATCCGAAAATGACATAGTATTAATAACAACTTATCACCTTAGTATTATTTTAGTTGGACTTTTAAATATTTAGAAATTCAAATTTTGCTTCTCAAAAGACATAAAAATATATCTTCAATAAAAAAAAAGAAATAAAATATGTTTTATGATTAAAAAATTGCTGAAAGAGTAAATGCGCAACATCTAATACTCCCTAGGTCCATAGCTTGTTTGACAAAAATTTAAACAGTTCAAAAAAATTATTTTTCTCTAAGATATTACTTTTATTTTTATTGAAATCTTTTGAGATATAATTGAATCGAGCTGGAGTTTGGACCCAACTCGAACTTTCTTTAGAATATTTCCAAAATAACCGAAATGACTTTTACCCATATAGGTTTGTGCCAAAACAATACCAAATCCAAAATAAGTGAAGATATATAGCAGAATCCCCAACATACACTATGTAATTTTACTCTGAGCATTAATTCTGATCAGGATTAAGTACAGCATACTTGCACTCAAACTGTAGGCTGAGAGCTTTGTCAGATTTTTCCACTCTCTTCCCATGAAAAAAATAAAACCTTCTCCATTCGAATTTGAATATTTATTTTTAACTTAATATATATATATATATATATATATATATTAAAAAGCTTCAAACTTTAAAGAAATTACCGTATTATCTTTTTTTATTTATTAATGTCCTTAGTAGTAGAATCATATGAAAAATATATTTATTTTTTTAAAAAAGAATGTACCATTAATTTTAGGCATTCATAAATAGAAATGTGGCATTGAAAAATTGGACTCATATCACATCAAAATTGAATTCATATATATTTTCTATTTTACAGTTTATACATCTAAAAACAAAAGAAATCTTAATCTCTAAATCATAATAATTTGATGATATTTGTTAGACACACACACATATGCCTTATAAGTATAATTGAGAGCTTTAAAATTCAAATTAAGTAAAGTCATTCATTAATTTTTATATTAAGTTAAAATTAACAACTATTATAATATTAAGTGAAAATTGTCATTCTTTTTTTTTTTTTTCCATCTGCAAGATTGTTACAAAAAAACTGAACCAATCCCCCACAATCACATCAAATTTCAGGAGGAGAAGAGGTAGGCAACTTAGTTACAAATTTTAGAAACATAGCTCAGTTTCCAATTCTTTCTGTCTTATAGAATCTTCTTATCCTATATATATATATAGCTCAGTTTTGTTACATTAAATATAAATATAATGTTTCATAGTTGCAGAAGACAATGGTAAGTTTGTTCATTGTTCAATTTTGTTGATATCAAAGAACAATGAAAAAACTTAACTACTCGTAGTGTCATTTTTTTTTTATACTGCTGATTCGGAGTACACGGCCTGACCAATGGCACAAAATCGACTTCACTACATGACTGTCCCAAGGTAAACTCAAATTATCACTGCTCACTTTGCATGTTAAATGAAGCCACGAAAATGGAAGAGTCAATTGGAGTACACTCACTCATCTCCTCCCGCTATTAGTATCTTTGATAACTATGAAACATTACATTTTTATTTAAGTAGCAAAATTATCAAATTACATCCCCAAACTATTTTGGATTCTCATGATTCTATCATTTTTTTATCCAATTTTATTCTAAAATTATCGGTTATCAAGATTCATCCTTTTTCTTTTTTTTATTCAATTTTATCTTCAAACTATTTTTGAGTCACAACTTTTGGCCTTCTAACTAAAATCTTATAAGAATTTGGAAAAATCACCTATTTTCTTTTTCTTTTTTTATTGATGAATGATAAAAAGGTATTTCAAAAACTAATTTCAAGTGACAAAATCCCTTTTCTTCTATCACATTTCTTCTTCTTTCTTTCCTATTTCTTCTTTCTCATTTATTTCCCTTGATGCTTCATACTCGAAAGGTGAAACTTGGAATTGTTCCACTAACATAACATATAAATGTTGGACAAAAAACCAATTTTGTTACTATAGTTGTTTCATAACTGTGGTTGGCTCAAATGCCTTGAAGCTTTGATAATGAATTAATAGATAAAGCTATCAAAAAAAAAAAAAAGAATTGACACAGATGTTCAGTGTATTTCTTTCCAAATAAAAAATGTCTTCAAATTAAACAACCCATAGGAAATGCCTCAAGTGATTTCGCTGGATTACAATAAAATTTTAGTCAAAATAATGAAAGTTGTGATTAAAAAATAGTTTGAAGATAAAATCGAATAAAAAAATGAAAAAGATAAATCATAAAAATTGAAAATAGTTTTAGGATAAAATTGAATTAAAACAAAGAAATATGATGAATCATTGAGAATCAAAAGTATTTGGGGATGTAATTCGGTAATTTTCCTATTTAAGTATGTCATTAGCTTTCCTTTCAAAAAAAGTATGACATTAGCTGCCCGGAACCCTCACAAAGACAGCACGGACATGTGCCCATTCCTTAGGACCACCAATCCAGTTCTTCCTCTCATTGGGTCTGATGGCGAAAAACCTCTAACAAAGATAGTTAAAATTTTGAAAACTTTTCTCACTAAGACACATTTTAAAATTACCTTATAACTCATACATGTCGATTTTGGATTCTACTTTTTTAATTAAAATTATAATATCAAATAATTTATTAAATACATTTTATACACTTTCTACTATTATTAATAAAGTAAAATTCAAAAAATATCATATCAAATTTTCAATTCTCAATAAAAAATTATTATTGAACACAACTTATTTCAAAAAAAATTTCAAAATTCAATTCAAATTTAGTACTCACTCCTTTCATAATAAGGGTCATTTTAATTAGATATTTTGTTTGGTTTCACATTAAGTGTATTTCTAGTATCAATGATAATATTTTTTAATTTTATCTCTATTTAACTGCAGAGAGAATGAAAGTGATTACTCATTTCGTCCTTGTATATAAGACGTTAGAAGTAATTTTACCCAGATCAATAAAGTATTTTAGTCTCAATAATATTTTTTTTATCATAGGAATAAAAAAGAGAAAAGAACATCTTATCTTTAGAAAAAAAAGAAGTAATTTAGATAACAACGAGAGTTGATTATAACTTAATACTAAAATTTGTATTGTTTTTAAAACTTTTATAAGTATGCAAATGCCTAAAATGAAAGAATAATTGTTATTAAGAAGAAGAGTTGCTACTTGCTACTAAGAGCCTGTACTCTCTCTCTCACACACAGTATCACCATCGAGACGTGCCACAATATTTTGAAAGCCATTTTCCTTTAATCTTGGATTGCTCTTAGGAAAGTGCCATATTTTAATTTCTCCCTCTATAGTTAAGAGAATGTAAAACGCGAAATGTATGCCAGTTCGTCATGGACTCAGAGAGGAGGCACTAATCTTATCTCAATGCTTAATGCACAGACCCTAACCCTTGTCAAAATTCAAACATGCACCAACGAAAGGTCCAATGCAGTTACCTCCCCAACCTTTATCAGTTGGTCTATGCCCTTTCTATAGGAATAAGAAAGTGTCATTTTTTAATTTCTCCTCAATGGTTAAGAAAATGTAAATCGCAAAATATGTACTATTTAGTTAGAGACTTAGGAGGAGACACTAATCTTATCACTAATTTTATCACAAATCTTAATGCACAGACTCTTACTCTTGTCAAGTTCAAACCTGCACCAACGAAAGTGTCATCGCAATTACTTCTCCAACCTTTGTCAGTTGGCCTATTCCCAGGACAGTCTTCCGAGGGATTTTGACATAAAAAAAGGAGAAAGAGAGTATAATTTCTTGAGTAAAAAAATGTAAATTATAAAATGTGCACTAACTAGCTAGAGCTAGAGACTTTAAGAGTTCAAGAGGAGACACTAATCTTATCCCCAAGTTTAATGCATATGTTATTACTTGTCAGAATTTGAACTTTTTTTCCAATTAAAGAGCTAATACGCTTAGCTCCCTAACCTTGCCCGTTGGTCCATGACCAGGGAAATCTTCCAAGGGTTGTTGATATATAAAACAAGAGAGAGAGAGAGAGAGAGAGAGAGAGAGAGAGTATAATTCCTTGAGTCCATTGGCAATTGGTTAGTGACCTAAAGACTGTAAAAAAGTGAAAGAACTATCATATTCCAGCAGGAGACAACCAAACGAACCTCATAGTCAACCTTGTAATGAAATGAGTATAGATCCTACATTTTATGGTTGGGACATGTGGTCATGGTTCACTGTCAAAGCCACTAATTCATTCATACCAAAAGGATCTCAATATATTAGTCAAATATTGGGTGATAAGCGATTTTTCATATATAGAGCGTGATTGTGATATTATGAAAGAATTATAAAAGTATAAAAAAATAAGAAGAATATACTTAGTTTAATATTTTGGATAAATAACACCATTCACCATGTTATCCTACAAATGAGGAAAAAAGAATATAATTACTCTAATATTTTGACTAAATAATACTATATCTATTCAAAATTATAATTTCATATTTAATTTAGTCTAAAAATTAAGAATAAATATTTATATTAAAGAAGTTAATCAATTATACTTGCTATTAATTTGGTTATCAGTGAATCATTAGTTAGTGTAATGTAAATATTTTAAGTTAAGAAAAATATTTTTTAAATTTTAGATAAATAAAATTATTTATTTTAAATAAATAGACATTTCAAAATAAAAATATGAATATTTAATTTCTATAGAGAGTGGAATATCATGTTAACAAACGTTGTACACAAAAATTATCCATGAACTTTGAAGCGCTCTCGGCAGGAGAACCCTCTCCATATGGTCTTTGAAATCCTTAATTTCCCCCTTTTTGCAGCCTTTTAAAGGTTTTGTAACACTGCTATTTTTTGAAATGATAATTATGTTATTAAATTTTTTAATTATTTTTATTTAATAATTAATGCATAAGTATTAATCTTTCTCAAAAAATGCATTATCTAATCAATTATAGACAACTCATTCAAATACTATATTAATAACAAAAATAAAATATAAAATTACGTTATTAAAATTAAAAAATAGACAATTGAAATAGGACAAAAAAAATGTGGAGATAGTAAAAAAACAGTTTTAAACGTCAGTCAGGAGGTTGTTTTAAAAAAAAAAAAAAACGGCTTCGATCACGGTTGAATACTCCTCAAATTTTCTTATTAGACTTTTTATGAAGAACTTTATGCCAATTATGTCTTAATGGGATCTAGATTTCCATGTCTTTTGTAAAGCCATCTATTTATCCTATATTTATATTTTAAAATACTGAAAACATATAATACTAAATATTTTTTAAAAATAAAATATAAATTGCTATTTTAGTCCCCCACATTATCATTTTTTTGTCAAAGTTCTTAAAGTTTATTTTTAGACATTTTGGTCCAATAAAAATTGTGACATACAAAACACGTGATCGACATTTGAATGGCAAAACTATCAATTTACATAGAATAAATAACCATTTTAGTCCGTAAATTAATTACTTTTTTGTCAAAGTAGTCTATTTATATATGATGAATAGTCATTATAGTCCTGCATTATGTTTTTAAGGTCAAAATCGTCACTTCACATGTTGGTCAAATGTCTTGTACATGAAAGTTTTTTTGCCATGTTTCGGCTAGCTTATTATCCATAGGATTTAGTTGGTTGATTAAGAAAATTTAAGAAACCAAAATGACTTAAATTAAACTTTAAAATTTATTTTGGCCAAAAATTAATAATACACAGCATAACATGGTTATTTATCCAAAGAAAAGAAAACATATATATTTTTTGTTTAAAACTCCAAAAGAAGAAGAAGAAAGCACACACTGCATTATCACGTTACTGCTACTACGACTACCTACATTACTCTTAATTTTCTTACCTATTCTCTAATGAATATTGACCTTTTTCTATCTGTGCACCATAAATTACTTCAATTACTCAATTACGTCTCGGACCCCCTTCTGTGGGCGCGACTTCGGCCTCTTTAAATTCCTCCATTCCCCAGCCTCAAACACAGTTCACTACAGGGTTGCAATTCCCTCTGCAATATTCAGTCTCAGTTTAGCAAGATCAAGCAAAACCACTTTCCTCCCCTATATCTTGTGGGTAATAGGTGTAATCTGGTCCTAATTTTCCAGGATACTAAAATGGGGATTGTGGTTACCACCAAGAGAGCAAACAATCCTCTCCCTAACTTCAAATATGTAAAGCTAGGATACCACTACATGGTCTCTCGTACCATACATTTCATGTTAGTTCTTCTTTTAGTGGTTACTGTGGTTCATCTTTCGACGGTTACAATGGACGATTTGGTCGTAATACTGAATCAACTCAGGTTCAATTTTGTAACATTGATTTTATGTTCTGCTCTGATTGTTTTCCTAGGCACTCTATACTTGGTAACTAGGCCTAGGAAAGTTTACTTGGTAGATTTTGCATGTTACAAACCTGGGCCTGAATATATGTGCTCTAAAGAACATTTCATGGAGGCATCAAGACATCTCTGGAATTTCACTGATGAAAGTTTAGCTTTTCAGAAGAAAATTTTGGAGAGGTCAGGAATGGGCCAGCAAACATATGTCCCTGAATCACTTGGGAAAATACCCGGAAATCTGTGCATGAGTGAGACCAGGAAGGAGGCTCAAATGGTGATGTTTGGTGCCATTGACCAACTCTTGGCAAAATCAGGGGTGAAGGCAAAAGAAATTGGCATTCTTGTGGTGAATTGTTCTGTGTTCTGTCCAGCACCATCTCTTTCTGCCATGCTTGTCAACCATTACAAGCTTAGAGGCAATATTTTGAGCTACAACCTTGGTGGTATGGGCTGCAGTGCTGGACTTATCTCAATAGATCTTGCCAAGCAACTTTTACAAGTAAGCTTTTAGTTTTACGTTTTTTTGCAGCTACGCACATGATCTGTTTTAAATAGAAAACATACTAAATCTGCGTAAATCTGAAAGAGACCTCTTAGTCATTTTCTCTTCAGTCTTAGTCATTATCTCTTCACTCCGGCCCCTCTTTTAAATAAGTATATTTTAGAACGAAAAAAAAAAATACGCCTTCATCTCTAGGAAAATTCCTCCAACGACTTATAAAATAGGGATTGTTCTTCTTGGCCAAAAACTGAGGTCTAACTATAGTATTGAATCTGTTGATATGATGCTTTAATATTATCAATCTTCAAAAAAGCATGCAATATTTAAGGCTGAACATCTACTTCCATGAAACAGGCAAATCCGAACTCTTATGCCTTAGTGGTAAGCCTGGAAACCCTCACCCTGAATTATTACAGGGGAAACAACCGATCAATGCTAGTCACAAATTGCCTCTTCAGAATGGGGGGTGCTGCAATTCTGCTATCAAATAAATCATCAGACCGACGTCGTTCAAAGTATCAGCTCATTCACATGGTTCGTACCCACAGGGGTGCTGATGACAGAAGTTACAATTGTGTAACCCAAGAGGAAGATGAGGACAAAAGAACGGGGATATCCCTGTCTAAGGATCTTATGGCAGTTGCTGGAGAGGCTTTAAAAAGAAATATAACTACGCTCGGCCCATTAGTTCTTCCATGGTCCGAGCAATTCCTATTCTTTGTCACGTTGGTAGCCAGAAAGGTTTTCAACAGGAAAATGAAGCCATACATTCCAGATTTCAAGCTTGCATTTGAGCATTTCTGCATTCATGCTGGAGGAAGAGGAGTATTGGATGAGCTAGAAAAGAATCTTAATCTTAGTAAAAGGCATATGGAACCTTCAAGAATGACACTATACAGGTTTGGGAATACTTCCAGCAGTTCATTGTGGTATGAATTGGCTTATTCTGAGGCCAAAGGGAGAATCAGAAAGGGTGACAGGACATGGCAGATTGCATTTGGTTCAGGATTCAAATGCAACAGTGCTGTCTGGCGCGCATTGAGGACGGTTGATCCGGCTACAGAGAAGAATCCATGGACAGATGAAATTGATGATTTTCCTGTAGAGGTGCATAATTAATTTTGTGGTATGGATTTTCTGTGCTTTTGTGTTGTATGCTAGCCTGATATATATCATAAATAAATAAATTCCATATAGAATTTTCATTTTTAAAAAAATGGTGAATCCACAAGATTCGTATTACTAGTATTTTTAAGTAGTTCCCAGAATTGGGAAATCCTCGATACTCTGTTCGTTCAAAGACTGGTCCACAGGCAGTGGAGTAGCTAAATCCCCAGATGCATCCTCATTAATAGCTAGTGAATTTATAACACCCACTTTAAAGTACAAACATTATATATACACCTAACACATCAAGCGTAAATCATCTTTTTTATGTATATGCACCTAAAACCAAGCTCATTCACTTACATACGCTTACACACATTTGGGATATTTTAGAATCCAAAATTGAATACTCCTGTGTGTCCAGTTTTATAAACCATTGAAAGCTTTTTTCTTATAAGTCGAGTATATAATATTTTAGCCATTGTATATAATATTATCTTTATTTATTATTATATCTCGTACCACCGCATTTTCTTATTTTTGAAGAAAAGAGTTGGCAAAATTTGAATTTGATTTTTGAAGTTTTTTTTTTCTAATATTTGAAATGGGGCTGTGCTTAGGCAAAATTTTTTTTTATTAAAACTTAAAAGTTGAATACCATATATTTTGGATTTCACCGTACTAGTAATATGTGAAAATATTCAATAAAATATATTTCTTAAAGGTTATAAAATGATTATATTTTAAAATAACACAAAAAAAAATCAATAGTAAATTATATTGAGTCTTTTAATTGGGTGGGAGAGGGAAGGGGAAGGGGGGGAAAGCATCACATGGAACATTTATGATGAGAGTGAAGACCTATATAAACAAGTTAAAGTATTTCTTCTAAGTTTGTTGAACTCACACTGTTCATGCTGTTCATTTTTGTGATCAACAGCAGTAGGCATGCCGTGTTTTTCAAAATAACTAATTAGGAAAATTTTATTGAATAGTGACATTGTGATTTCAAATTATGTTAAAATTAAATACGATATGAAATTGTTATTTTTATACGTATCAATACAACGTATAAGAAACTATATATTGTCACTCCTTTTTCTTGAAAAAGAAACTAAATTATATACAATTTTCGTATCCAAAATAAATTACATAAAAAGGTAGGACGACCCATTCGTTCCCTTCCATTTTATGCTTCTTCTTATTGTATGCATATTTTTCAGAAGGCGGTGTAAATTGAATATAAGAATTTTGTTTGGTATACGAAATACATTTTAACCAATTGAGAGTTACTATTTAGTGTTTTTAAAAAGTTTTACTTTCATTCTTTATCTAAGCATGGTAAATGGTAATCGTCCATTGTACATAGGTGCAGGGGTCAAATCAAATGGTCTTATGATATTTTCCATTAAGAGTGTATATTATTTTTTCTCGCATCCTTTTAACTTCACAGTTAGCTTGTTATTTTTCTGTTAGCTAATCTTTTTGTATAAATATCGAATTTAGTCTCTCAATTATTTTTATTTTTCAACTTTTAGTCACTATTTAAATCTTTTTTTAAAAAAAAATATTTTTATACCTAAATTATTTATGCTTGTAACTTTGATCGATCATTATTTTTTTCTATTCTTGAACTATTTTTTATTTTTTTATCTCGAAAGGATCAAATTTAAAAAATTGAATATAGATCAAGAATAAAAAAAAAAAGATAAAAAGAACAATCAAAGATAAAAGTTGAAAAATAAGAATGGTTATGGATAAAAAAAATATATAAAAAAGATACAGCTGTAAGATTTAAAGCACTTGACTTACAATTCCATAACAAAGATAACTATCTGCACTTAATTCTTGACTAGAATTAATGCTCAAAGTAACAGTGTAAAATTACATATTGTAAAATAAATTTGAATTTAGTTGATAAAAAATATTTTCTGATTATATCATAATTTCTGATCTATACTTTATGGAAACTATGATAATAGGCACCTTAGTTTCTTTTCCCTTTTTGTTGAGGAATTATTACCTTGGTATTATTAGATATTGCATTTTATTTACTTAGAACCATATATAATTTGGACCTGACAAAATTAGGATCACTCATTCAACACGTACCACTGACTTGGATATAAATATATATAGATATAACACATACATACTTTAATCATAGATGAGTATAGAGATGCCAATTTGGTGAAACAGATTCTTTATATTGATTTAGAAGATTTTGTCTCCACATGAACTAAGTCTAAGAAAAGAAAAAGAAAAGCAAAGTTGGTTGATTTGGAACTAAATGTTTCCAGTTATATGTAACTAGTGCAACTTCTTTGTGAGGTTATTTATGTTTTGGCAAGGATAAGATAGGCATTTCGGTGCGGTATTGTCACATTCTGTTGTAAGAATAAATATGTAGAGAATACCAAAAAAAAAAAAAAAAAAACCTACTAAAAAGAATAATTTTTTTTTTCTAAAATAGTATATGCACACAGTTTTACAACGCATTTTGACAAAAGACATGAAAGTATATGCCCAAGAAGTATAATAATTAGAAACATTTCACCTATCAATATATCAACCACGCATGGTTATGCATGATGTAGCCTTCAAATCATGAGATATTGGAAAGCTACGTAAAATGAGCGTAAAAAAAAGAAGAACCTTAATTTCAGTTAGAGATCTTTATCGACTATCAAATTAATAGAATGCGGGAAAAGGATTCCGTGGATAGCACACAACATGTGAACATTAATTTTTTTAATATAATAGGAAAATTATCCATTCCATAGGAAATTTGACCACATCATGTTAAATTTTTACCTTATTAAAGATATTTTATTCTGATACCATTAAATTTTTATTTATTTAAAAAGTTTAAACCGATACAAGAAATACAATTTATGTATTTATCACACATTTAATAGCACAACTCACTCATGCGGCTTTCTTCTGCTTCATTCTTGTTTTCTTTTAAGGTATGAGATTTTATTTGAATATTCTTTTAAAGCGAATAAAATTTTATAAGAAACAAGAACAAGAAAAATATATGTTTGTTTACCATTTATACATATGAAAACAATTTATGGCATTTACTCTATTACAAGAGTTGAATATCATCTAAAAAATTATATTGTGGATCAATCTTTCTAAACTTGATATTATTAAATTAGTTAAGATTATTAAATCAAATTTAGCAATATTCTAATTAACGTGTTAGCTCTAACTCACTGTCTCGTGCATCAACGGAATTTATTGCAGGGTCATCCAAAGTCGGCCCCTGATATTCTTTGTGTCAAATGCAACGATTTAAAGTGATATTTTTTTCATTAGTCGAAAAATAAAAGAACTACAATAAAAAAAATCAAAAAGATTCCTTTTAAAAAGTATTGTTTACTGATCATGAAAGTTAGAGGTTCATACATAGAAGTCCAAAACAAGACAATTACATATGCAAATCGTCCACCGATCAAGGTGAAAGACATTACAAAACGACAAGCAAAAATAAGAAACACAACAAAACAAAAAAACTGAGCACTAGATCATTGCAGAAGTCAGATGAACCCAAATCAGATCACAAACATGTTAGTCAAGTAGAACAGTCACTAAATTGATGGTTCTTCCAATTCCTGCTTTGGCCAAAGAGTTTCTCTTGATCTTTTAAACTGCTGGTTCCCTAGACTTTAAAATTAATATTTTAAATTTGATCTTTTTAAAATAGGGAGCCCTATATAATAAATTTTGAATTATATATATATACCTATATATATAAAATAATAAAATTTGATGACCCTAACAATTGCGGTGACATATGCACACTCCCGTGGGACACAACAGTGCAGCAGCCAACTAATTATTCTATGTTAGAAAATAAAAAATATAATTAGTCATACTCAAACATTAATAATATAAGATATAATATATCATTTGTACCTTGAAACATGATTAAAAGAGATGATTATTTATCTTCTCTCTCTTAACTCTCTTATATATTTGTGATGTTTGTGTATAGTGATAGGATAACACACAATTTGAGAGAGTGGAAGAAAGGGACCAAAGACCCTATTTATAGATAATAGAATGACATTTTCCATTATAGGTCATATAGCAGAGCTCCTTAATTCTTCATTTTTTTTAAACTATTGTAACATATGAAACTCATGTAACTCACCTTCATGTTCTAAGTTAGTGGAGATAGTTGTTTTTAATTAAAAGAATTACACGAAGGAGTTACTAGTGGTTCTTAATTTAAGAGTTACAACTTTGGTTATAGCATCCTAATTACAACTTTTAATAATTGAAGTGTGGCTTATATTAATTGATGTTAGTGGTCATGAAGATCATTTTCTAACGTTCTCCCACTTGGGCCAATGACCACTTGAAGTTGAAGTTACAAGTAAATTACTCTTAAATGGCCATAGACATAAAATATATTTACTCTACAAAGTTTCTAAAATGGATCATGGTGGTTATATATTATATAAAAATATATTTCCTTCCATGTATCACATTTTAGTAACCCAATGTAGATAAATAAAATAAGGAAGAAATGCATAATGATCCATAATGAAAATGAAAATAATATCAAACATTTTAATGTGTCAAATTCTACAATTCTCTTGCAAGTCCCATAAAACTAACATGTTACATAAACCTTTTTGGTGCCAATCCTTTTGTAAATGGGTCTGTAAGCATTATCTCAGTACTAAGATGTATGATGGACACTTTTTACTATTGAATCCTCTCGCGCACAACATGATATTTCAACTCAATGTGTTTGGATTCACTAAAGAACTTGTTGTTTTTAGCAAAATAAATTGTAGCAGAATTATCACAATATATGATCATAGGCTTAGCAATAGAATCAATAATCTTAAATCCAGACACAAAATTCCCTAGCCAAATTGCTTGAGATGTAGCCTTATGACATACTATAAGTTCAGCTTCCATTGTAGAAGATGCAATAATAGATTGCTTGAGACTCTTCCATGAAATGGCTCATCCAACATAAAAATATATCTTGAAGTAGATTTCATAGACTATTGACAACCCATAAAGTCAGTATCTAAGTATCTAGCAATTACAAGACGATCACTGTGTTTATAGGTGAGCATATAATCTTTAGTACTTTAACGATACCACATCACCTTTTTGACTTTTTCCAGTGATTTAAATTTAGATTACTCTGGAACCTCTCAAGCATACCAACTACAAAACAAATATCTGATCATGTGCAAGTTTGTAGATATATTAGACTTCCAACGGCAGATGCATATGAAATTTTTTCCATTTGAGGTTTCTCAAAAATATTTTGAGGAGATCGACTTTCAAGCTTATCACCTTTGACTATAGAAGCTGGACTTGGAGAATAACTTTGCATTTGAAATCTTTCAAGAACTTTGTTTATAAAAATTTTTTGAGATAATTCAAAAATACCTTTAAATCTATCTCTAAAAGTCTCAATTCCAAGTACGAATGATGCTTCTCGCATATCCTTCATGCTAAAGTTCTTTGAAAGATATTTTTTAGTGTTTCACAATAAACTCAAATCATTAGTTGCAAGTAAAATATCATCTACATATAAAATAAAAAATATGAAATTACTCCCACTGATATTTAGATATACACAATCATCAAGTGTATTTGCTTGAAAAACAAAGATAATAATGGTATCACAAAACTTAAAATACTACTAACGGAAAGTTTGTTTAAGACCGCATATAGACTTTTTAAGCTTGCAAACTAGTTGTCCTTTTTCATATTCCTCAAAACTTTCGGGTTGTTCCATATAGATTTATTCATCTAGATTCCCATTTAAAAAAGAAATTTTCACATCCATTTGATACAATTCTAAGTCAAAATGTGCTACTAATACCATGAGAATTTTAAATGAGTCTTTCTTTGAAACAAGAAAAAAAGTCTCATTATTTTCAATACCTTTTCTTTGAATGAATCCTTTTGCAACCAACCTAGCATTCTAACGGTCAATATTATCTTTTGAATCTCTCTTAGTCTTAAAAATCCATTTGCACTTAATGGGAACAAAATCATTAGGTAATTCAACCAATTCCCAAACTTGGTTAGTTTTCATAGACGTCATTTCATCTTTCATAACACCCATCCATTTATTGGATTCACTACTACTCATGGCTTGTGAAAACGTCAATGGATCTTCACAAATACCAGTTTCATCTAGTTCTTGCAAGTACACTAAGTAATCATCCAAAATTACATATTTCTTTTGTCTTTCATATCTGCACAAATTTTGAGGATTACTTTGTGTACTTAAATTTTTTAATTAATCAATAGTAATATAATTTTCTTTACGAAGTGATGAAAAATCCTGAACATTTTATCTAAAATGAGAGAGTCATTAGACTCATTATATTTAGGATTGGGGTTCACTTCTCTTTTTCTATTACTCTCACTATTATTTTCATGTTCCAAGAATTTTACATTATTGGTTTCAAAAATTCTCGTAGAATAATTAGAACAATAAAATCTATAACCTATTGATATTTCTGGATAACCAATAAAAAAGAACTAATGGTTCTCGGATTCAATTTCTTTTCATGTGGATATAAAGTCTGAAAAACCTAAGAGGGGGGGTGAATTAGGTTTTTATCCAATTTTTAAACCTAATTCAATAAAAACACCTCTTTGACAACAAATATCAAACACTTGGTGTGCTAGTTGTGTGAGAAATAAAGTGTTCAAGTAAAATGCAGAAATTAGAACAATGAACACAATGATTTATAGTGGTTCGGTTTATCCAACAAAACCTAATCCACTACCTCGATAGAGAGTTTGATAGATATCACCTTAATGTGAAGATATATCAATTTGAATCACAATCACCTCTTTGAGTAATGGCTTGTCAAGATTGCTCAAAATACACCTTTGAATGTAAAAACCCTTCTTTAATGATTTTAACAAGATTGATGTTTTGAAAGGGTTTTGGAATGTTTCTAAGATGTTATAGGATCAAGATATACAATGTTTTTGCTCAAAAAATCTTCTTCGAAAGAATTCCAAGGTTTTGGTATTTAAAGGTTTGTTCCCAACGGTCAAAAAAGAAGCTGTTGGAAACCCACTCAGGAAGTGCGGTCGACCGCAAATCAGACTTGGTCGTCCGCACTATCATCCTCAAGTTCACTGGACAACCACCGGATGATGATTTTTCATCCTCCGTCGACCTGACTTCATTTGCGGTCGACCTCACTTCACCTGCGGTCGACCTCATGGTCGTCCACAGGTTGGCAGATGAACAAATTTGACAGCACATGCATCCACAAGATAAACTAACTTATGGACGATACCTGAACCACTTTAGGTCGACTGAAACATGTTTATTTGTGTATTAACAATACTCTAACACACAAATGATGATTTCAATCAACCATATAAGTTGTGGTATCAATCCATCAAGAGTTTATGAACCATTTAAGTTTTGAAATCAAGATGCATGGTTTTCGAAATACCAAAACATATTTTAACATAAAAAACTTTTTGAAATAACGTTTTAAGTTCATAGAGCAACCTTTAGAAACCATTACTCAATTAGAGGTAGAACTAGAGATATCAAAATATATAACTCTAAGACTATACCTCTAGTTCCTATCTAATCCAATAAAAGCTAGTCTTCAAATCTTGATAGTCTTGACTTGTATACTTCCTTGAAGACTTGAAATCTTGTTGTTGCATGGATTAGATCATGAATCCAAAAACTCTATCACTTGTACAAATAAGACATTAGTCCTCATCAATGTTTGTCATTAATCAAAATTAAGACATTAAAAGCTTTAGGTCTTTCAAAGTCCAGCTTCAATTGGACAACCCCAAATATGTATATAATTTAAACTAGCTTTCCTACCAACCCCATAATTCAAAGGGTGTTTTTGAAACAACCTTTGTAGGAACCCTATCTAATATATACATGGTTGTCTTAATAGCTTTATTCCACAAAAATATTGAAAGAGTTGAACCACTAATCATAATATAAGTCATATCCAACAATGTTCGATTACGCCTTTTAGCAACACCGTTTCTGGCATTGTATATTGCGCAATAATTCCATTTTCTTAAAGGAATCTAGCAAATGGCCCTAAATTATGACCACGTTTGTCGTATTTGCCATAAAATTCACCACTTCTATCAGATCTCACAACTTTAATTTTCTTATCTAATTGATTTTCCACTTCTGCCTTGAAAATTTTAAATATAGTCAAGGAATCACATTTTTCCTTAATCAGATAGATATAACTATAACGTGAGAAATCATCAATAAAGGTGATAAAATATTTTTCTCCACTTATGCAAGAAGGAAAAAGTCCACAAATATATGTATAAATAACTTCAAGAAGTCCAGAACTTCTAGTGACACTTTTCTTTATACTTTTAGTTTGCTTGCTGACCAAGCCTATCATACAACTCTCAAATTTAAAATCTAACAATTCCTATGTAGATAGAGAAATTAGGGATCGAATCCACAGAGATTTGTCAACTCTTAAATTAAAATCATTAATCGGAAAAGGTTTTGGAGATTTTGGTATTTTGCGAATAAGAAAATAACAACAATTAAAATAAATATTTTTGGGTATTTGGATTTGTGAATAGAATTAAAAAAGAATTTAGAATATAAATGATATAAAAAGGCGTTAGCAAGGACTAGTATCAAGTTATTTTTTTTATGGGATTAATCATAGATAAATACATTAAATTAAAATTAGAATCCTGATCAGCTTAGACAAATTCTTATCCTTACAAATTAAATTAATCTCGATCAACTCAAACAGATTAATCTCTAATTTAATTAAACACTACTACCAACCAGTGTGCATAGGATGCTCAATCAAATTGCATTAAACAAATAAATCATCACCAACATTAAATTGTATATAACAATCAACTTAATTATATACAATTTAAATTATATAATTCTGCTACTAATTTAATTAAGTCAAGAGCTGCAACTCAATTAAACTAGTAGATAATACTTGAATCATTAATACAAGATTAATAATCCTAGCTATATAATTACATTAATTAACTAGATTGTTAATCCAATTAATTCACACAATTATATTGGTTAAAATAGAAATTATATAAATACTCAATTAATATATATATATATATATATATATATAAAGATTGGATTTATATTAAATAATCAAATTAGGCGGTTCAGCCGGCTATTTAAATAAATTAAACTAAAAGTATGGAGGCTCAACTTTCCATAAAAAGGAATTAAATACATAAAAATAAATTAAACTAGTTAGGTGGCTCAGCCTTCTATAATAAAGAAACTAAAAGATATAAAAGTAAATTAAATTAATTAGGTGGCTCAACCATCCATTTGCGATATTTAAAGTGCATAAAGAAAAATAAATAAAGATTAGACAGGTAAACCGACCATAAGTCCAGTTAAATAAATCTAAATAGAAATTAAGTATAAAGAAAATTATCTCACGATCCCATTTATTAATAACTTAACACATATCCTTCATAACAAAAGGAAATTACTCACAATACATATTTAATAAATATAAGATGGAATTTATAAACATTGGAAAGAAAATTCAAAAGATAAACTCCCCGAAAATATATTCAAATTATTTGGACAAAATGTTTTTACTAAATATTACAAAAAGCCTTGAAATATTATTCTAAAAATTATGAAAAATATACTAAGATGAAGATAATAATAAAAGAAATGGAGAAGATTGAAGCTAAATTAGTGTTGAAATCATAAAAGTAAGCTTCTTATTTATAACCACAAAAATCATGGGCAAAATGGTCATTTCGCACCCCAAAGCCTTGAAAATTTAGTTGGTGGCCTAATTTCCCCAAACTTCGCCACGTGTCGTGCCCTCATTAGTCCACATTGCGGCACGTGTCATCTTCTTATTATACCACGTCATCGAATGAGGGCCCTGACAAACTTACATTTCTTCTTCTTCTTTTTATCTCCATAACAAACTAAAATACACTGACAAACTTACAAACAAAGAAATAGAAGGGAAACATGAAATATATCCATTATATAATATAATTAATCGATTTTTAAACAAAATATAGTCATTAAATAACATAAAAATTAGTTAATTTATGAGTACATCACTTGCCTTTAATGCAATATATACAAGTACTAAATTATGGTCGATTTGGGTCAAATAGGACTTTTAAGATTTTAATGTTAAACTCGGGATTTGGCTACAAACAAAGGATAAGAATATACAAAATATTTCAAGAGTTTAAATTGAGAATGAATTACCACATCTTGAAGAAAACCTTAGCCTTGATATCTCTTTATTTTTTTCGCTTTTCTATTTTCTTTCTCTTTTTTTCTCTCTTTTTTTTTTTTGAAGAAATCATATCTATCAGCGTTTTACCTTTTGATTTTTGACAATATTCCCTAATCTTTTATCATTAATGTTCATAATTTTTTCAATACAGATTAACATATGTTAATTACATTCTCAATAAAGTGTCTGGATAGAAAAGTAATAAACGTAGCTAGTTATCAAAGAAATTAAATGGTAATAAAACCATTCATACATCTTGGCTCACAATAGGATCAAGGGATATATATATATATATATATATATATATATATATATAAGTATGGTTTGTTCAGAAATGCTCAAAATATCAAAGAATGCCTTATGCCATCCCCAAATCAATCAAGATCTTATTTAAATTTCGTCTCAAGCATGTGAAATAACGAGTTCTAGCATGTAGAGAGTAACCTTAAATGTACTAAAACACATAGTAAACTTACATTATCATCAAATCACAAAACTAATGTTTTTAACTCTGGATTTCAAAACATAAAAGATTTAGCCACATTAGTTAAATAAGAATATTTTTATCAAATTGTTAAGATATTCAATTAATTTATTCGAAATTTTGTTTATAGAAAGGGGTACAATTATAAAATGATTGAAAAATTTAACACAAAATTACCTAACATCTTAAAAAGTTATAATACATGCATGATTTATTTAACAAAATAACAAGTTATTAAAAACAATATTTTTAAAGATGTGGATAAAGAATCAAATGAGATTAATCACTTGACTCTTTACTCAAACCACCCTCTACACTTGGAAATTACATTGTCCTCAATGTAAAAACACACAAAGTTTTTCAAACAACAACATTATTCCACAGTTTTTAATAATAAAAAATAACACACATTTATTTAAAAAGAAAAACTTACAACTTTAACTCTAAATCCACTGAATCTCTTTTTCGCTTGTTACCTGAAATTGACCAGTTAATTGAATGTACTTTTGAATCTGTCTCTAGTACAAAAGTTACTAATTCATCCAATAGTTCATTGGTTGTGGGTGCAGATACAATTATTCTTTGTTATACTGGAGATAAAAGCTTATGTATAATAGCTATGTCAAGAAATGCTAACAAACTATCAAAGTAGTGATCAACATTTAAAATATCAATTGGTTTAGTGTGCAATTTCATGTTAAACCAAAATGTTAAATTGAACAAGCATTCTAATACCTCATACCCTCCTGGTATGACTATGAAAGCATCACAGTTATGCAACATGAGTGTCATGTGTTTATAAAATAATTTTGTTTACACCTAATGTCTAATTGTTTTGCCATATAGTTGTTTAAGAGAAGTGAGAATTACACCTACTGCGAGAACTTTGTTTGGATGATTTGTTTTAATCTGAGCAAGTGTTTGGTATGACTGGTATGCTCAAGCAACCTCTCCAATTAATCCAGCATTTCTTTTTCCGTATACTAGACCGATCTTTCGATGAGCTAGTACTCTTCCCAATTGGATAGCAGTAGTTAGATGCGAAATAATAGCACGCACAGTCGTTCCTCCAAACACTGCGATGTTTGTTAGACTTCTAATTGATGGACCTTCCATAGTAATGACTTCAAAAATGATTATGTTACACACTAAAAAGAAAACAAATCAATGAAGAAACAAATAAAAATAAGTAGTTGTAATTGTAGCTCACATCTTCCTTTGGTTTTACGTCACTTTCTATGAGTCGAGAGTATGCTACTCATCCAGCTTTCTTAAAAACTGGCAAACGAAATCATTTAAATTCATATACCAAATATTGTACTAGAGTTATTCAATTTTGAATTGTTTCCATAACACGATAATTTCCATTTGAACGTATTCACTAGAATGCGAATCAAGAGTCAGTTTGATATCATCTAATGACTCTTGACTCAGTCTATTCTTAATGAAAGCAATTTTGTCTTCCCGATTATTGGATAAATACCCAAGTGAACGACAACTGGTATCAGAGTTCCATCTAGTACATTTATAATAAACTCTTATTCTTTTACCTCTCCGTTTCTTTGCATAACTACTTTTTCCCAACCCAGTGGACGTTTGGAAAAGGCTGGATGTTCACCACTAATTCGGACCTTAGCTTCAATTATCCACCTAATATTCTCAGGCAATGGATACTAATAATTTCATATGTTCCAATCTCATCAGATAGATTTTTCTCAAATAATTAATAAGAAGCAATGGATAATATTTTCTCATTTTCATTAATGAATCATCCATTATGTAACAAAGAGATAAAAAGAAAGAATGGATGGAAAGACAAACTAAAATGTAAAAAAGAAATAAATACCTTACAGATGAAATTTACTCTTGAAAAGAAATTAGCAGAAAACGTTTGATGATTCTTTCAACAATTAAGCAAGCTATTTAAAGTTGTATTTAATCATTGTTGGACATTTAATTAACTTAAATATGCCATCTTTTAGTATCCGAGAAGACGCGTAGTCAACAATTTCTGCTAGGCGTGCAAGCTAAAAAATTAAAAAGGAAAATCAAACAATTCAAATATATTTAAAAAAGCGATGGGTTGCCTTCCACATAGCACCCTTGTTTAACATCTTAGACTCGATGAGCACAGATTTCAATTCTTTTCTAGTGGTGGGTCTTGAAAAGCAACGGAATTGATAATTTGTCCGAGATATCCTTCATGAAAAGGTTTCAGGAGATGACTGTTCATGAATTGTGCATCACTAAGTTCATGAAACACTTGATTAGTAATGACATATAATGAGCTAGAAACTCTCAATGTGAGAGAATAAAAATGTCCCAAAATTTTCACAAATTGTGCAATATCTCTCCAATCATCCTTACAAGGGGCCCATCACCCTCTAATTGCATGAGGTCAGATTTATAATTTGAATCCAAATCTTCAAGTCTTTCAAAAGCTTTGACAAATCCTAAAGTTGTATCTAACATCAAATAAGTAGAATTCCACCTACTTGGGACATCCAAACACAATAACCTTTTACTTTCTAATTTTTCTATTCCAACACACTCCTTGAACTTCTTTAGCTTACTTGAGGGTTGTCTTGTGTACCTAATTGCAACCCTTACACGGGTAATAGAAGGCACAATCTCCCTCAAATAATCATTCACAACAAGATTTATTATATGAACAATAAATCTCACACGAAGATATTTACCCCCAAGCAAACTAATACTCTAATGAGTGAATCTTCTTTTTAAACAACTAATTGCAACATCATTAGAGCTTGCATTATCAACTGTGATAGTAAAAACTTTCTCAATACCCCATTCAAGTAAACACTTTTCTATCCTTTTCCCAATAGCTTCACCTTTGTGACTATCAATTGGACAAAAAATTGAAATTTTCTTATGCAAACACCAATCAACATCAATGACATGAGTAGTGAGACACATATAGTTAATTCTTTACTCATAAGTCCAAGTATTTGTAGTAAGACTAATCCTTGTAGATGAATGTTTCAAAAAACTCTTTAATTTTGCTTTCTCTTCCAAATAAAATTGATAGCAATCTCTTGTAATTGTAGTACAAGATGGTATTGAAAATATGGACAAGCTACAGTCATGAAATCCCTAAACCATTGTTTGTCAACAAAACTAAATGGTTGTTCGTCTACAATAATCATTTTTGTTAATGTTTTTCTAGTATCTTCTTAATTAAATTTCTAATTAACAACTTAACTGACCTTACCTACAACTGAAGATGGTTGTTGCTTTAGCTTAGTTACATGAGTCTCGCTATTGTATGGATTTTTCATGCACCCCTCCATATGATTATTCAACATAGATGTGTCATTAACTGATATATCAGCTGCATAATCCTTTTTACAATAGTTGCAATAGGCTTTTGGTTTTTCATCTTTTGTATACCTAGTAAAGTGTGACCATACAACTGAACGGGGCTCTATCGTTTTTCTCTTCTTTTTACTACAATGTGAGGTTGAGATGTTGGACTGATGTTCTAAAAACAGATTCTCATTTCTAAAATCTGATAGAGATAGTGAATTTTTAGCTTGTTCGGACATCCTGTTAAAATAAAATAAAAAATAGTTTAATATAAGTTTATACAAAAATAAAAGAACTAGTTTACAAAATAGTTCAATGAAATAAAAGGATGAGGTTCTTATGAGCTGCAATAAAATAAAGAGATGAGGTTCTTATAAGCTGAAAACTTTGCAGGACTGTCTACATTCACTGAATTACTAAAATAAAACTCATGCATATGAATTTCTACAATTCAATGCTTTTGAGGGTAAAAGATGGAACATGTGTGCATGAATGATAAAGGTCTTATATGAAATAAAACCATAGAATTAATGTTTCGCAAGAACAGTTTAAAGTTGTATCATATATTAATGCTCCACAAGAACAATTTCCCAAAACATAATTTCATCCAAATCAACATATTCAAATTCCTTCATGTTGAAGCATAGGTCAGTATTTTGAAGCCAACATATTCAAATGAACAATTGTAGTTTAAGAATCTAAAGTCAAATACTTGAATAGTTTTTCCCATAAAACAAAATAATTACAGAAATTGTAACTGCAATTTAAGTAATTACATAATAGTTTATCCCATAAAACAAAGTAGTTATAGAAATTGCAACTGCATTATAAGTAGTTACATAATAGTTTTTCCCATAAATGAACAACTGTAGTTGAAGTATCAAAATTACAGAAAAATTGTTGAGAGAAGATGGAACAAAGAAAGAACAACTATTCATTACCCAAACTATTACAAATGATCCAATTAAGCCATTAAAATGTTAACATAACTGCCCAAAATCCAAACTAAATAGTTAAAAGAAACAAAGTAAATTAATTTATTGAATAATCCATAAGTTGATGTCAAGATGCCTCATTTAGAAATTAAGAGGAATTGAGGAAAATATACAAGAGATACTTCATTCTCTGTGACAGTGTTCAGGACTCAATTAATATACAAAAGACACTCCATATATTGACACAAAAAAATGCAAAAAGGCATTGATTCAGATAAAGAAAACTATGATAGTTTCTTTTTAATCTTGTGATACTAATGTTATACACTCTTCTACTCAATTTAAAAAATGGCATTTCAACTACATTACATGAAACTTCAGAAAAGAGTTCAAGATACAAATGTAGAAAAGAGAGAAAAACAGAGGAGATTAGTCCGTTTTTTTAGCAACAATCTGCTGGGCATCGTTCATGGCAGCTGAATGTTTGTCCTCTTTCATCTTTGACTGTATCTCATCCCTCTCCCTGAAGTACCTTTAGAACGCCCTTGAGAGGAACCAAAGAATTAGGAGACAGAAGATATTTCAAGGAATTGGGACCACACTGAAACTTAATTTTATGCCAAAATTTGCAATCAACTCTGACAATCACAGTCTCACAGAAATTCTTTGCAAATTATACAATAAAATCTTACACGTAGGTATAGATTTTTAAAGAACCTGATAATGATGGAAATTAATAGCATAAAGGGCCAAGATTGAGAGTGAGAGATGGATAAGGGTGGCGTCACAAAAGAAAGAGAAGTCGGAAGACTAGATAGCAACGATGCAAAGAGAGCAAGTAGGTCATGCAGAGAAGGTTGCGCCTACGTTGTTGCTCACCACCGGCCACCGAGGCGAGATAGCAAGAGGCACTGAGGTAGAAAAGGCAGTCAACAGAGGCATAGCCGAATGAGACATAGAGAGGCAAAGACGAGAGATGAGGGAGTCAGGCTCAGTGCTAAGGCAAGGATGAACGAGAGAGACAGAACTGAGTAAGAAATAAAAATTTGAGAATTGAGAATTTGAGATAGTAGGTTAGGACTCTGTGCTAAGAACGACTGGACGAACAAGAAAGATAGAGAACTGAGTAAGAAATAAAAATTTGAGAATTTAGATAGTAGTGTAGGATTTTTTTTGTTAAAATTAGGAATGATTAATACAAAATAGTTTTTTGGTTAAGACTACAATTTCGGTATTTTGGTGAACCAAAAAATTTTATATTAAAACCAAACATTGAACCGTACTTTTGGTTCATCAAACCGAAAGAACCGAAATACCATAAAACCAATCCATTTTAAAAATTTTGGTTCGGTTGGTTTTTTGGTTTAGTTTAGTTTTTACACACTCCTAAACGAGACAAAGAAGCCAAATTTCTAGAAAACGAAGGTATATAAAAGGTATCATGAAGGTCAAGAAAGCAGCCAGAATCAAGAATAAGTCTATAGGTTCCAATGGTTGCAAAATGTGTTCTCATACACCACTAGTCCTATTCATATTTCTTAATAGTTAAAGTAGCCATTGTGGATTTTGCAATTTTGAAATTGATTTGCGAATATGTTTTGCAATTTTGCTTTTAATAATAATCAAGCTTAGGCTGTTGTAACCTTCCAATGTCTCAAAGATTGCCGTGTCTACCTCAAAACCTTTTTAAGTGAGTTGTGGTGGCACATAAATCCTTAAGCATAAGTCCAAGTCTAAGCACCCTAAGGTGATAAGAACGTGGTCTTTCCAAGTTGGTCCCATTCAACTCTTGAATGTTAGCTAAACCACCTGAAAATGATACTGGAGTAATTGCTGAAAATTTACACAAGAAAAACCATAAGATTATATATTAAGAGTAATCTAGTGCATCACCAAGCTCTTCTACCTTTGGGTTGAAAAGTTGACATGCAAGGGATTAACTGTAGAATAAGTAAGTAACCATTATTCACTTACAATCCATAATTTATAATATCCAAATGTTATATACCTTTGGATAAATGACAAGTCTATCATAAAAATAACTATAAAAAATATATCACATTTAGGTAATACATAATCTATCATTAATATAACTATATTTCTTATACAACCATCAATATTAGTTGATTTTTTTATTTAAATTGAGTTACTTTGGTGACACAACCTCATCAACCAAAACTCCATAAATAATGGTTGTATTAAACTCTTTATAACAAAAAAAATATATATTAATGTGCCTGGAAATATTTTGCTTCAATCTTGAAATCAAATAATATGATGCTTCAAGAAATATACTGAAAGCTCTAAAGCTTTTAATGTCTTAATTTTGATTAATGACAAACATTGATGAGGACTAATGTCTTAATTGTATAAGTGTTGGTCTTTTAGGATTCAAATGTCTAATCAATACAAGATTGAAGTTTCAAGTCTTCAGAAAAGATTGTAGGCTATCAAAAGTTGAATATAAGCGTTTTTTGGATTAAATAGGATCTAGAAGTTTAGTGTTATATATTTATATCACTTAAATATCTCTAGGTTTACCTCTATGAGTAATAAATTCTATAGATTGCTCAATAAAAGTAAAACGTTTTTCAAAATACACTTCATAAAGATAAAACATTAGTTGGGTATTTGAAATGGTTTTCAAAATATATGCATTTGCTTAAAACTTTATAAAATATATTCCACAACTCTAAGAGTTGATTGGAATCTTATGTTGCATGATTTAGATGCATATGCGGTTGGCCTCATATCATGCGGTCGACCGGACTACTCAGCTCATCGTCCGTAGAATGTCCAGAACTCTCTAGTACACTTGCGAATGATGGTGTGGACGACCAGCCTGAGAAGCGGTCGACTGCACGTCTCTTGAGTGGGATTCAAACAGTCATTTATATGACGATTAGAGCATACATGTAAATATCCAATTGTTTAAAAAACTTAAAAGAACAATTTTTTGAGTAAAAATCTAATTTATACTCAATATAGGACATCTTAGAAACATTTTGAAACCCTTTCATAACATTTACATTATAAAAATCATCCAAAAATGGTATTTACTAAAATTGTTGGTTTTCTTGAGCAATCTAGATGAACATATTACTCAAGGAGGTGTTTGTGCTTCAAAATTGATATATCTTCACATTTCAGGTGATATCTATATCAAACTCTTCTTATTCTCATCTTGTAAGTTTCATTCAATGTTGCATTGAGCTTAAAACTCTAAGGGTTAGAGTGAGTCTTGAATTATAGATAATTGTGATTATCTTAATTATATCTATTTCATTAATTGTTGTATTAGAGATAAGTGTATAATCAAGGTTGTATTGTAAAACTCAAGAATTTGGGTGAACCTTGGTTGGGTAAGAGGTTTGTGTTGTAAAACCCTAAGGTGAATTGGGTGAACCTCTTTTGTAATCTCTTGTGCTAAATTAGTGAAAGATTTTGTGAAATCCTTAAGCAGATAACTCAAGGTAGTGGATTAGGTTTTGTTGGATAAACCGAACCACTATAAATCGATGTATTCTTTGCTTTATTTTTGTTTACTTCTTGAACACATTATTTCACACAATATTTGAGCATCAAGTGTTTGATATTTGTTTTCTTAGAAAATATTATTTTAATTAGGTTAAGGAAAAATCAGACAAAACATAATTCATCCCCCACCTCTTAGGTTTTTCAGATACGTTAGTAGATCAAAATCCAAATTATCATATTAAAATGTAAGATAATGGAGCACAACATTATATATATAATATACTTCTTAAAATGATTAACAAAACTAATAAGAATCACCTTGAATGTAACTTAGAAGTATATATATACACATAAACATAAAATTCATAAATCAAATGTTTTAAGAGTATGACTTCAACCATGGTTCTGATACCACATGTTAAAAAATAAAAGGATCATTAGTCATACTTAAACATGAATAATATTGTAATACCCATTTAATAAATTAATGGGCTTAATTAATTAAATAACCCGACCCATTAGGATTTATTATCTCACATATAAATAGACAAATGTTAACATAATTAATCATTTTTCCCCCTTAATCACGAATCCCGAAGTAAATTCCTCTATTTTTCAAGCATGGCAGCCATCACCGGCGCCAGCAATAAGCCAAAAATCATTTTTTTTAAAAAAAATCCTCCCACCATCTAGCCTCCTATATTCTAGTGGATTACTTTTATTATTTTAGGTTAGCAGAAAATGGGGGAAGGGGGTGACAGAAAGGGAGAAGCCGAGAGAGGGGGAGGGAGAAGAAAGGGAGGGCTGGTAGAGAGGAGAGCTGAGAGAGGGAGGGAGAGAAGAGAGAGGGGAAGGGAGAAGAAAGGGGGGCGGGCAAAGAGGAGGCCGAGAGAGGGAGGGAGAAGAAGGGGGAGGGAAGAGAAAAAGCCAAGAGGGAGAAGAATGGGGGATGGGTAGCCATGGGAGAGAAGAAAATGGGATGAAGAAGAAGAAGAAGGGGGGGCGGCTGGCAGAGGGGAAGGGGGGGCAGCGGCGGGCAGTGGGAAGAGGAGGGTGGCGACTAGGGTTAGGAGAAGAAGAAGAAGAGAAGAAAATTCGGGTTTTGGGGATAGATGGATATTTTCTCAAAAACTTCTTATTCATTTTTACAAATAAGTCCTTAGGGTTTACAAACCCTAAAAATCTCTCAATTTCATATACGAATTTATAGATTTACCCACAAATGTTTTATGATTTTCAAATTAGTCCCCAATCTTTCTAGAATTTTCAATTTGACCCAAAACTTCTTAAAATTATTTTTACCCAATTCTTTTTAGAAATTCCCTTTTTATACCACAAGACTTATTTAAATTCTGTTTCAACCATATTTTCAAAAAAAAAATTTTAGTCCCCAAACTTTAAAAAATTACAATTTGACCCCTGATTTTTTATAAAATTACAGTTTGACCCAAACTTTTCCAAACTCAAAAATTACCTTTTTCTTATTCAAAAAGTGTTCCCAAACCTTTTCAAAATGCCAAATATTACCTTTAACTTTTCAAAAAGCTATTCTTTTCCTTTTTAATAGATTATTTATTTATTTAAAACCAATTATTTAGTTTAACCTTTCAAGGTTCTAATTCATTGAATACTTTCAATGTAGGAAATAAGAATATAGGGAGCTAGTTATTCCACGAAACTTAGCACGTATTTTTATCTGCATTTGAGGTGGGAGTTCTAACCTTATTTGATTATTATATCTTTATATTTATATATTATATGTGCTATTTATTCCATGATTAATTGTACACTTTTAAATTCTATTATGATATGTGTACAATGATTTTATAAATGCGCATATAAATGTTTATTGCATATGTCATCAAACAACAGGAGCTTAGGCCCGAAAAAACGGGAACTTATGTCCGATGAAACAGGGGTTTTAGCTCGAATTAAACGGGAGTCTTTGACTCAATGACATTCTTTGACTATCTATATTATTATGATATTTGCAATGTGTTAATCCTTGTAAAATGTCATATTTTACTCCTACTAAGTACTTTGTATTTAACTCATGTATTATGTTTCTCTAAAATCATTTACAGGCTGATGGATTGCAATGCGGGGACGGATGATGACCAGTCATTTATGAAATTTTGAATTTGGTTTAAATTATCTCCTCGTTTCGAGCTATGAATATTTATGTTTTAGTTATATTTGAAATAAATAATTTTATTCTGGCAAAGATTGTTTTGGATTCAAAATTATAATTTGAAATTTATTTGGAATTTGGGATTTTGATTCATGATTTGAGAATTTTGACTATTATATTATATTTTCTATTTTGGATATTTTTGAAAAAATCTGGGATGTTACAAATATAATATATAATATATCTCTTGTACCTTGAGACATGATGAATAAGAATGATTATTGATCTTTTCTCTCATAACTCTCTTATATGTTTGTGTATAGTGATGGGATAACACACAATTTGATAGAGTGAAGAGATGGACCAAATACCCTATTTATAGACAATAGAATGACATCTCCCATCATAAGTCATTTAGTAGGTTTTTTAATTATTTCTTTTTTTTAACTCTTATAACATATGAAACTCATGTAACTCATTTTTATGTTCTATGTTAGTGGATGTAGTGATCTTTAATTAAAAGAGTTACACTAAAGAGTTACTAGTGATCCTTAGTTTAGGAATTACAACTTTGATTATAATATTCTAATTACAAATTTTAATAATTCAAATGTGAGTTACATTTAATTGATATTAGTGATCATTAATACCATATTCTAACACCACGTCCCAATACAGAGAGAGCATTGACCCAAAAACAATATTTCGACATTCTTATAGTTTCATCGTCACCAAACTTCATAATATCATTATTTTCAACTGAAAGTTGCCATAATTCTGCTAAAATTCCTTGTTTTTATTTTTTATAATAAAAATAAATAAATAAACACATTCACTTGTAGTCGTGAATCGAAGGTAGAGTAAGTAATATAGTAGTTGTGGTTTTTTAGGAAAAATAAATAAGAGTATATTTGGCAATTTGTTACAGTATGTGATCATGTAATTTATCAATTCTTTAACATGCATAGAAATGTCAATTAAGACAATTATTATCGGATGCATGGGGTATATGTAGGCATTTTAAAGTATCCAACATTGCTCCTATGCCCCCCCAACATTTCCCAAAAAACTGCTACCTCTTCTGAAATTGACTTCTCAACACATCAATCTTGTCTATTTATTTTTTTTCTCCTATGAAAAAAGAAAGAAACATAGGGAAATTTTATACCATCAGAGTTAGTAAATCTTTAATATACGTAACAAAGGAAAGGAAAGGGATATGTAAAAGGAAACGGATGAGATGAGAGTTCGTTTATTGTTGAAAGAGTATTTGAGTTACAAACTCTGAAGTCTGAACTCATCTGACTCAATATCAATTTTGCCTTTCTTCCAACTCCTAGGAAACATGCCATAAAAGAGGCGATATATCCATGAATACGTATAGGGAGTGGGCACGGCTAATAACGCCTTAGTGTATATTCCTGCTTTAGTTTTCATATATTGCTTAGGACTTGTCAAATATTTTTCTCTAAAGAAAGACATAGAGATAATCAAGATTTTATATAGAGGTGATATGTGTTGTGTTTCAAAAGATCATTGTAGTATTATGAAAATACTTTGAGAAGAAAAATATCAAAGAATTCTATTGTATTGAATTCTTAAAGAGAATAGAACTCAAGGAAAAAAAAACTCTCAATCTCTTCTTGAATTGATTCTTTACAATCACCACTCTCAAGGGGGTGAATTTGAACTGAGAAGAGTTTTTCTACTTATAGGCAATTTGAGGGAGTGTGAATGGCCAAAAATTTTGACAAAAAATTTGCAACAGAATTCTTCAAAGAACGGCGGCAACTTTCTTGTTGCATTTGGCAACAATTTCTTCAAGTGGTTGGCTGCCTAATTGTTTTGGATAGTGCTGGATTTTGACTCTTCAATTCTCCCCCTCCAAGTATATCCGGAACAAACATCCCGACTATGTCTCTACATAACTCTTGCTTTTCTCGTGTGACCACCTTTGCTAACATATCTGTTGAATTCTCATTTGTATGAATCTTCACTAGTCTCAATAGTTGTCGATCTATTATTTCGCGTACCTAATGATAGCAAGTATCAATGTGCTTTGTATGAGAATGGTACATGGAATTCTTGCTCAAATCTAGAGCACTCTAATTGTCACAATGTACCTTGTACTCATTTTATTTGATTCCAAGTTCTTGGAGATAACGGTTTAGCTACAACAATTATTTTCCAACTTCAGTGACAGCAATATATTCTGCTTCTATTGTGGATAATGCAACGCACTTCTGTAATCTTGACTGCCATGAAACAGCTTCCCTTACAAAAGTGTAGAGAAATCTCGAAGTAAATTTTCTACTATCAAGATCTCCTGCCATATCTGCATCTGTATAGCCTTCCAAGATTGGATCATCTCTCCCGTAGCAAAAACATAATTTTGATGTACCCTTTAAGTACCTGAGAATCCATTTGACTGCCTCCCAATGCTCATTTCCTGGATTAGAGAGAAAACGACTCACGATACTCACAGCATAAGCAATATATGGCCTGGTACATACCATTGACTTCCAACTGCTGATGAGTATGGTATAGATGACATTTCACCAATCTCTTTCTTAGATGAGTGGCATGTCTTCTTGCTCAACTTGAAATGGTCGGCGAGTGAGATGCTGATTGGTTTGACGTTTTTCATATTGAACCTTTCGAGCATCTGTTCAATATATTTTACCTAAGATAGCCATAGCTTCTGGTACTTCCTATCTCGAACTATATGCATTCATAAAATCTGTTGGCTGGTCCTAAATCTTTCATATCAAAAGACTTAGACAGTTCCTTCTTCAATTGACTAATCTTCGTTGCATCTTTTCCTACGATCAGAATGTCGTCTACATATAGAAGAGCAACAAAATTCCCATCTGAAAACTTTTGAATATAAACACACTACTCTGTAGCATTTTTCTTATAGTCTTGACTCTTCATGCACAAGTCAAACTTCTTATACCACTGCCTTGGTGCCTGCTTCAGACCGTACAAACTTTTCTTTAGCTTGCAAACGAGGTTATCACCAGAAACCTCAAATTCCTCTGGCTGCTCCATATAAATTTCTTCTTTCAAATCTCCATGAAGAAATGATCTATTCAAATCCATTTGTTCAAGCTCCAAATTCATGTTGGCTACCAGATCAAGAATAACTCTGATCGAAGTCATCTTGACTACTGGTGAAAAAATCTCATCAAAGTTGATTCATTTCTTTTGTTTAAATCCTTTAACTACCAATCGAGCTTTGTGTTTCACCACTTTTCCGCTGGCATCTTTCTTCAGCTTGAACACCTACTTGTTTCATAGTGCCTTCTTCCCTTTTGGAAGCTCTACGATCTCATAAGTATTATTTTTGTGCAGAGCTTCCATCTCATCCTGCATTGCTAGTAGCCATTTTTCTTTGTCTTTATGAGATACGACTTCTTGGAAACTCTCTGGTTCTCCATTTTCAGTAAGTAGAAGGTATTCAGATTCTAGATATTTTCTAGACGGAATCTGGCCTTGTTCAAATCTACGAACTTCTTGATTAATAATTTGATGAGATTCACCATTATTTTAGTCTTGTGATGGTCCAGGAATTTCTGACAATGTGGGTTGTGGCTCCCCCTGCTCAGCATCTTCTTCTTCTTCTGGTACTGCATCATCGTTTCTCACGAACTGTTTTGATGTTGTATCTAAAATCTGAGCATCAACAATTGATTTATGAGACATTGAGGGTTTTTTAATGTCTGTTATTGTCTTATTTTCATGGAATACTACGTCTCTACTTCTGATAACCTTTGAATCACATAATCTGTATCCAAATTCTTCATCTCCATAGCCTATGAAAATGCATGGAGTGATCCTTGCATCAAGCTTCAGTCTGAACTCCTTGGATACATGTGCATATGCTAAACATCCAAATATTCTTAGGTGAGAATATGATGGATTCTTTCCAAACCATATTTTCTTCGGAATTTCAAAATCCAATAGTACTAATGGTAATCTATTAATTAGGTAACAGTCGATTCTGACTGCTTCTCCCCAGAATGGTTTTGGTAGCTTAGTTATACTGAGCATACTCCGAACACATTCCATAATTGTTCGGTTCATTCTTTCAGATATGTCATTGTGTTGAGGGGTGCATGGGACTGTCTTCTTATGCCGAATGCCATATGATTTGCAATAGGTATCGAATACCTTGGAAATGTATTCGCCTCCGTTATTTGACTTGAGACATTTCAATTTCTTTCCAGTTTCACGTTCTACCATGACATGAAACAATTTGAAATATTCAAATATCTAATCATTTGATTTCAAGAAATACACCTATACTTTTCGAGAAGCGTTATCAATGAATGTCAAAAAATATCTATTTTCGCCCAGTGATTCAACTTTCATAGGACCACAAACATCAGCGTACTAGACTGATCAATTCTGATCTTCTTGTTGAAGATGAATTAAACGAGACTTTGTGTTGCTTACCAAATCGACATTGGTTGCAAGAATCTAGTGCAGCGTCTTTGAATCGACCCTTTTTCACTCATATAACCGAGCCTCTGGTGCCACAAATTTTGGGAAGCCTCATTTTCTGTTACGTTGAGACTTTCAGTACTACATATTTTTCCATGAGTTTTGTACAATGTACCACATATATGTCCTCGAGCGACTGTCATTGCGCCTCTTGACAATTTCCACGTGTCTTTGCTGAAGTGATTATCATAACCCTGTTTATCAAGTGATATCCCTGAAAGTAAATTCAGTCAAAGATCTGATACATGTTTGACATCCTACAATTCCAGAGGAACTGGAATTTCCCATCTTCACTACTCCAAAGTCACCAGCTTTGTATGTTGTGAAATATTCCTTGTGGGGAGTCACGTGGTAGGACGCTGCAGTATCTACCACACATTCTGTGTCTTCTCTTGAGACATGAAGACATGTCTCGTCATGTGTTGAACAAAATGCTACATCACCAGGAATAGTAACTAGTGTTTCTCCACCATTATTTGATTGAGAATTGTTTTTGCCTCGCTCTTATTGCAATTTCCAATAATTCTTCTTCATATGACCTTCTATTCCACAATGATGACACTTGTATATTGGTTTTCTGCCATCTGTGGATCTGCTCCTACTTCTATTTCTGCCTCTCCATTTGCCTCTATTATTCTTTTGTTGTTTCCCTTGTTGTCTCCCGTGATTTTCTGTCACAAAGGCATAAGTCTGATCTATGCCCATGTCTTTTTTTCTGGCCTCCTCATTGAATAAGGCATCCTTAACCATATTCATAGTAAGTTTACCATCTAGGTCTGAATTGTTGAAAGAAACTACAAGTGTTTCCCAGCTATCAAGAAGGGAACTGAGAAGTAGAAGTGCTTGTGTTTCATCTCTGAGTTGCATCTCTACATAAGATAATTGGTTTACCAAGTTTTGGAACTCGCTGGTGTGTTCAGCAACTGATGTTCCACTTTTGAGCTTCATGTTAACTAAACGTCTCATCAATATGGCTTTATTCCGTGCGGTTAGCTTGGTACATATCTTCCAATTTCTTCTAGAAAGTATATGCATCAGTTTCTTGTGCAACGTGGTGAAAGACACTATGGTCAATCCATTGCTGGATTTGACCAATGATTTTTCGGTTCAATTTCTTCCACTCTACTGATTTAGAAGCATCAGGGTTTACTCATTTCAGTTCCACAGGATTGAACAAGTCCTTACAACTGAGAAGATCTTACATCCGAGGTTTCCACAGTGTGTAGGTTGTGGCATTGAGCATTATCATAGCTCCTGATGATGATATTGACTCTTCTGTGGCCATTTTCACCATGAAAGTTTTTTTTCTCACCAAAATAGAGGTTGAAACTCACAAAATGGAGTACATCGTTACTTCCGAAACGATCAAAAATGGTGGAATAACCACTTTGGGGTTAAACTTTAATTTCTTAAAGTTTTGGGGCAATCTGAAATTTTCAAAAGTTTTGGATAACTTTGAAAATATCAGAAATTTTAGGTGTCAAGTTGAAAATATCTGATAAATTAGGGCTAAAGTGAAAATATACGATAGTTCAAGAATCTATCTGAAAATGAACAGTAACCTCTGCCAAGAACTTAACACCAAATGCACAGTGTCGAAAATGAACAGTAACCTCTATCAGGGACTTAACACCAAATGCACAACGTAGTCTTCTCCATGGAATCGCCTGCAAATTCAGGTACAGTACAAAAACTTCAAATTTAATTTCTGAAGTCGTTTTATATCGGTTTAATTTAACGTTTATTGCATTGAACTCCTTTTGATGAGACAAATCTAATGGTATGCTCAAAGACACATTTTGAACATAATTCCGGCAATTCAAAATTTTGACTGAAATTTGATTTTCTCTGCAATCTTCAACCAACCCTTTTAAGATGCCTATGATACCAATTGTTGTATTTCACCAGATCATTGTAGTATTATGAAAATACTTTGAGAAGAAAAATATCAAAGAATTCTATTGTATTGAATTCTCAAAGAGAATATAACTCACGGGAAAAAAATAATAAAACTCTCAAACTCTGTCAATCTCTTTTTGGATTGATTCTTTACAATCACCACTCTCAAAGGATGAATTTGAATTGAGAAGAGCTTCTCTAGTTATAGGCAATTTCAAAGAGTGTGAATGGTCGAAAATTTTAACAAAAAATTTGCAACAAAATTCTTCAAAGAACAGCAGCAGCTTTTACATTTGGCCACAATTTCTTCAAGTGGTTGGATTCTTAATTATTTTGAATAGTCCTGGATTTTGACTCTTCAATATGGATTATGGATTATCCAAATTGGGCAAAACCCATCACCTGTCGGTACTCAACGACATCGACTTGGGAACCTCATACATTTTACATGTAAAATGTCTGCCAACATTTTACTTGTAAAATGCGTGCCAACATTTTACACGACAAATTTGATATTCAAAACTATCTAGAACTCTATGGTCGCGACTTCTGCCTCTTTAAATTCCATCATTTCCCCAACTTCCAACACAGTTCACTACAGGTTTCCCATTCCTTCTGCAATATTCAGTCTCAACTTAGCAAAAAGCACTTTACTCGGATAATAGGTGTAATCTGGTCCTAATTTTCCAGGATTACTAAAATGGGGATTGTAGTTACCACCAAGAGGGAAAACAATGCTCTCCCTAACTTCAAATATGTAAAGCTAGGATACATGGTCTCTCGTGCCATATTAGTTCTCCTTTTAGTGGTGATTTTGGTTCATCCTTCGACCGTTACTTTGGACGATTTTGTCGTAATACGGGATCAACTCAGGTTCAATTTTGTAACATTGATTTTATGTTCTGCTCTGATTGTTTTCCTAGGCACTCTATATTTGGTAACTAGGCCTAGGAAAGTTTACTTGGTAGATTTTGCATGTTACAAACCTGGGCCTGAATATATGTGCTCTAAAGAACATTTTATGGAGGCATCAAGACATCTCGGGAATTTCACTGATGAAAGTTTAGCTTTTCAGAAGAAAATTTTGGAGAGGTCAGGAATGGGTCAGCAAACATATGTCCCTGAATCACTTGGAAAAATACCTGTAAATCTGTGCATGAGTGAGACCAGGAAGGAGGCTCAAATGGTGATGTTTGGTGCCATTGACCAACTCTTGGCAAAATCAGGGGTGAAGGCAAAAGAAATTGGCATTCTTGTGGTGAATTGTTCTGTGTTCTGTCCAACACCATCTCTTTCTGCCATGGTTGTCAACCATTACAAGCTTAGAGGCAATATTTTGAGCTACAACCTTGGTGGTATGGGCTGCAGTGCTGGACTTATCTCAATAGATCTTGCCAAGCAACTTTTACAAGTAAGCTTTTAGTTCTACGTTTCTTTTGCAGCTACGCACATGATCTGTTTTAAATAGAAAACATACTAAATCTGCGTAAATCTGAAAGAGACCTCTTAGTCATTTTCTCTTCAGTCTCAGTCATTATCTCTTCACTCCGGCCCCTCTTTTAAATAAGTATATTTTAGAACGAAAAAAAAAATACGCCTTCATCTCTATGAAAATTCCTCCAACGACTTATAAAATAGGGATTGTTCTTCTTGGCCAAAAACTGAGGTCTAACTATAGTATTGAATCTGTTGATATGATGCTTTAATATTATCAATCTTCAAAAAAGCATGCAATATTTAAGGCTGAACATCTACTTCCATGAAACAGGCAAATCCGAAATCTTATGCCTTAGTGGTAAGCCTGGAAACCCTCACCCTGCATTATTACTGGGGAAACAACCGATCAATGCTCGTCACAAATTGCCTCTTCAGAATGGGGGGTGCTGCAATTCTGCTATCAAATAAATCATCAGACCGACGTCGTTCAAAGTATCAGCTCATTCACATGGTTCGTACCCACAGGGGTGATGATGACAAAAGTTACAATTGTGTAATCCAAGAGGATGATGAGGACAAAAGAACGGGGATATCCCTGTCTAAGGATCTTATGGCAGTTGCTGGAGAGGCTTTAAAAAGAAATATAACTACGCTCGGCCCATTAGTTCTTCCATGGTCCGAGCAATTCCTATTCTTTGTCACCTTGGTAGCCAGAAAGGTTTTCAACAGGAAAATCAAGCCATACATTCCAGATTTCAAGCTTGCATTTGAGCATTTCTGCATTCATGCTGGAGGAAGAGGAGTATTGGATGAGCTAGAAAAGAATCTTGATCTTAGTAAATGGCATATGGAACCTTCTAGAATGACTCTTTACAGGTTTGGGAATACTTCCAGCAGTTCATTGTGGTATGAATTGGCTTATTCTGAAGCCAAAGGGAGAATCAGAAAGGGTGACAGGACATGGCAGATTGCATTTGGTTCAGGATTCAAATGCAACAGTGCTGTCTGGCGTGCATTGAGGACGGTTGATCCGGCTACAGAGAAGAATCCATGGACAGATGAAATTGATGATTTTCCTGTAGAGGTGCATAATTAAATTTTGTGGTATAGATTTTCTGTGCTTTTGTGTTGTATGCTAGCCTGATATATATCATAAATAAATTCCATATAGAATTTTCATTTTAAAAAAAATGGTGAATCCAGAAGATTCGTATTACTAGTATTTCTAAGTAGTTCCCAGAATTGAGAAGTCCTCCACACTCTCTGTTCGTTCAAAGACTGGACCACAGCCAGTGGAGTAGCTAAATCCCCAGATGCATCCTCATTAACAGTTAGTGAATTTATAACACCCACTGGAAAGTATAAACTTTATATATACACCTAACACATCAAGCGCAAATCATATTTTTCATGTATATGGCCTTAAAACCAAGCTCATTCACTTACATTGAGTTATGTATATGGCCCTAAAACTGGTGAATTTGTTTAAACCTTAGATGTGCTTATCCATTTCTATTGACAGTATGTTAAGTTGTACGTCAATATATGACATTATTGTTGACAATGTTATAGACTTGTCAATATAACGTTACGTCAAAACATTAGTTAATATGATATTTTTTTGGTATTATAAGATAATTTTTAAAAATATTTTTATTAATATCATAATGAAAATTGAAAAAATATTTTCAAAAGCTAGTCCAAAAATGTTTTAGAAAAATGTCTTCACTATTTCTTATTCCCAAGAACTTTCTTATTTCTAAATCAAAATAAATAAAGATCTTTATGTGAAATTGCTTCTAGACATGACTTTAAAACAAATATATTAACGCTTAAAATGGATGGAAGGGCAAAATTGTAGTATTTTTAAAGTTGAAGGGCAAAAATTTTGCATCTCAAAGTTCTAGGGTAATAATTGGTATTTTTAAAGTGCAGGGGTAACAAAAGTGTTTTTTACCCTAAAAAAGATGAGCGGCAAAAGTAAGAAAATGGATTGAAAAGGAAAAATGCCAAAAGTTACAACCAAGCAACCAGACTTGATGTCCTAGAAACACCTAGTTTGGCTAAAGTATCTAAAAAAATTTAGCCTCCCGAAATACAAGAACAAAAGAAACAGAGCCAACAATAGCTAAGAGATTAGAAAGTCTATTGAAGAGATTGCAATATTTCCAAGGTCTAGAGAGTGGATTGCAAATCTAGGAAATCAGAGTATTAGAATCAGTTTCAAGAATGATCCCGGGGGAAGGAATAACAGCAGCATCAGCAATGATGGATAAAGCTTGGATGACAGCCATCAACATTAATCTTCTCATTCCCCCCCTCACCGGAAGGTCGTGGTTCAAGTCCTAGCAAATCTCCTCCCCCACTGTAATAAAAAAAAAAAATCATTAATCTTCCCAAAATGATCCGGATGAGGAGACCAAATGACTTTTCTGATTTTTTGCTTGCTAAAATGAATGGAGGAAATGTCACTGATATTTATCAGGAAGCTAAGGATCTCAAAGTTTGCATTAGGACACTTAGCTTTCAGCCACCACCCCAATCTAATGCGAATAAGATTGCAAGTTTGATCCACAAAAAGAGATTTGTTCTTGAAAATTCACCTCCAACTTGCACACCAAATAGACCACAATACAGAGTAAATCAGATGTTGAAATCGAAAATAGTTTAGAGGGACTAAATTTGATAATCTTCCTTCTTTTTTTCTTTTTTTTTTTTGGAACCATTTCTATGCGAATGTCAAAACCCCAAATATGGTATAGTGCTAAACGTTTTTGTTTAATGAAAGGACAAGGGGAAACACCAGCAAATGAACTCTCGAATTCAATGTTTATTTTCTAATTAATTTAAGGATTAAAGAGGGCATTTGACTTTTAAGTAAGTAAAAACGTTATTTTTGCTATTAACCACATTACTATTGAAACTATATAAGTCAGTGAGACTTTTTAAAATTATGAAGGTTGTTGAGATGAAAATATGTTTTTTTAAAAATAAAAATATGAATATTCAAATTTGAATAGAAAGAGAGCGATAGAGTAAAATTATATATTGTAAAATAAATGTTGAATTTAGTTAATAAAAAAATAAGTTCTGATTAAATCATAATTTCTGAATTATACTTTATGGAAATTATGATAATAGGCACTTTTCGTTTCTTTTTTTTTCTTTTTTGAGGAATTATCGCCTTAGTATGATTAGATATTGCATTTTATTTACTTGAAACCATATCTAATTTATACCTGGCAAATTAGGATTGCTCATTCAACACCACTGACAATGACTTGGATATATACTTTAATCATAGATGAGTATAGAGATGCCAATTTGGTGAAACAGCTTCTTGATATTGATTTAGAAGATTTTGCCTCCACATGAACTAAGTCTAAGAAAAGAAAAAGGAAAAGCAAAGTTGGTTTCGTTTGGAACTATATGTTTCTAGTTATATGTAAGTGCAACATCTTTGTGAGGTTTATATATTTATGTTTGGCATGGACAATACATAGGAAATGGCAAGTTTATGATCGACATTTCCAATTTGGAAGGCACCGCAAAACTACTTGAGAAGAAAATCTTCCCTGCGGTATTGTCACATTCTGTTGTAAGATTTTAAATATGTAGAGAATACTAAAAAACAAAATCTAAAATAATATATACGCACACTTTACAACGCATTTTGACAAAAGGCATGAAAGTAGGAAATTTAGTAAACTATTTTTTTTTTTTATATTTGGTGAATGAGATTATACATTTGTTTTTCGAATATTAAAATTTTTACATTTTTTAAATTTGGTAAACGAGATAAATTTTAACGATATACTTTCTTATATTTTGATATGGCACTGTAGCAAATTCGACGATAATTCACAGTTGACTTTGGTCGAAAAATGAAAACAAAATGATCTTGTTCACTCAATATAAATAAAGTTTGAGTTTTAAAAATTGAAAAACAAATAAAGAGACTTTTGTTCACAAAAAATAAAAATAAATTTAAAAAAAGATAAGAGCTTAACTTAGACAATTTTCCCATGACAGTATATGCCCAAGAAGAAGTATAATATTAGAAATAATTCACACATCTATATTAATCCGGCATGATTATGAATGATGTAAAGTAGTAACCTTCCAATCATGAGATATCTGGAAAGCAAAGTAAAATGAGCTTTTAAAAAACACCTTAATTTGACTTTCCTTATAAAAAAAAAAACAGAAACCAATAAAAGAGCTTAATTTGAATTAGAATTCTTTCTAAACTATCAAAATTATTAGAAAGCACGGAAAGTATTGTTGGATGACACACAACATGTGAATGATAACTATTTGTTGTGTACGAATAACTATTTAATGGGACAGAAAAAAAGGATTTGGTAGGAAAATTTGAACCAACGGAGGATTTATATACAAACGTCACAATGGTGCAGCGGACAACTAATCTTACGTCTCGTATGGAGAGAGCATTGACCCAGAAACAGTAGTGCTTTGATAGTCTTATAGTTCCATCGTCACCCGGCTTCATAATATTCATTATTTTCAACTGAAAGTTGCCATAATTCTGCTAAAATTCTGGGTTTTTTTTTTCTTTTCTTTTCTCCAACTCCTTGTAAACATGCCATAAAAGAGGCGACACATCGATGAATAGTGAATACGTATAGGGAGTGGGGCACGGCTTATGATGCCTTTGTGTGTATTCCTGCTTTGGTTTATATATATTGCTAACAAGCTCATCCAGTTTGTTAGGACTTGTCAAATATTTTTCCCTAAAGAAAGACATAGAGATAATCAAGATTTTATATAGAGGTGATATAGTTTTCTTTGCATTTCGAAAAATAACTAATAAGATGGACAAGAAAACGTTTTCATTAAATGTCATGTGCATTGTATTGCTCGTGGATAACAAAAAAAATTGAATAACGGAAGAGAAATATAGAAATGTAATATTGAGATAAAAAAATATAATTTTGTGTAAATTGTGAAAAAATACAAATCAATTACAACCAATTAAATTTAAAAAAGTTTAGGTTAAATTTATATACTTCGTCCTACTTTCTATCATCTTATATTTCTTTTAGTTTGGGGTTTGTGGTCTTTCTTTTGTTCTGAAGCATCAGCGGTGGTCAATGGTCATCACCATGTAGTGTAGCTGTGTAGGTCTTACGGTGGTTTTGCCTGATATGGTCTAGGGAATTGTTTATTGATTAGGTGGGTTGGTATCTGTTTGTAGTTGCTCCTTGGTTTATTCCTCAAAATATAAAATATTTTATATATTTCATAAAGAATAACTTCTAATTTATTATATAAGTCATTATCTTTTTAAAAAAAATTAAAACTAAATTATTTATTTTTTCTTTCTTCATTTAAAAATATGAGTAATATTAACAAATATATAAAATATCTCTCAAAAGTATTAAAGTATCTTATATTTTGAAACAAATAATTTGCTCAAAGTATCTTATATTTTGAAACGTACAAGTTAAATCTTCAATTTCAAAAAAACAAAACAAAAAAAATGATTCTCTTTTTCTCCATTTGATATGTTTGTTTTCCTTTTTTATTTGTTCTAAATTCTAAGCAACTTTCATTATTAAAAATATACATATTTGTTAGTTGATCAAAATATTTATATTTAAAGTAAAATTATTTATATCTAAAAAATATATTAAATTCACTTCGTAATGATAAATAATTAGGATATTTTATGAATACTTTATGAAAAATATGTATTTTAAATAAAATTAATTATATTTTTAAATCAATGTGAAAAATCAAATAAATCTAAAATTCCCTCAAGATAGAAGCGGCACTCACTTATAAAATGTTTGTTGGCATATACTTGCCTTCTCCCCAACTCCTCCAAACACATATTGGAAAACAAAAGAAGGAAAAATCATCTTTAAATTCTTGCACTGACAAAAAAAATTTCAAGACATATGGCTCCCTAGCCAGCTTCTTTTATGTTCAATTGCTCTTCAGTTTTTCTTTCTATGATCCCTTACAATATACCATTTCCTGGTTCATGGATTATATAATATTGGGGCAGGAAAATGGGGAAGCCTTGGCAACAAGAACAACTCCTGTTGTGTCTGAAAATGACAGGAGAAACAATTATCTCCCAAATTTTCTCCTATCGGTTAGACTCAAATCAGTGAAGCTGGGATATCATTATTTAATTTCTCATGCTATGTAGTTAATCATAATTCCTCTTTTAGGAATTGTTTCAGTACCTCTTTCAATGGTTAAGGTTGATTATTTGCTGGATCAACTTATAAGATTTGAACTTGTTGCATTGATCTTGTGTTGTGCTCTTGTGGTTTTGTTAGGTAGCCGTTACCTGATGGCTAGGCCTAAGAAAGTTTACTTGGTAGATTTTGCATGTTACAAGGCCGGACCAGAATTTATGTGTCCTAATGAAATTTTCATGGAGAAATCAATAAAAGTTGAAAAATTCAGTGATGAAAGTTTGGCTTTTCAGAGGAAAATTTTGGAGAGGTCAGGAATTGGTCAGAAATCATATCTCCCCGAACAATTCAAGCGAGTCCCACCGAATCTGTGCATAGCTGAGTCCAGGAAGGAAGCTGAGATGGTTATTTTTTGTGCCATTGATCAACTCTTGGCAAAGACTGGGGTGTACCCAAAAGAGATTGGGATTCTTGTGGTGAATTGCACTTTGTTCTGTCCAGCCCCATCTCTTTCTGCCATGGTTGTCAACCGTTACAAGCTTAGAGACAATATTTTGAGCTACAACCTCGGTGGTATGGGTTGCAGTGCTGGACTTATCTCCATTGATCTTGCCAATCATCTTTTGCAAGTAAGCTTTCAATTCTCTCTTTTCCCTTCACATATCTATACCATCTGTCTCCGTAACCCAATAAGGGGAGAATTGATGAATTTATGATCCTATCATAATTATTACTCTATTCATCCAAAAAGTTGTTAGGTTCACTTTTACACAAATTAATGAACTTTTTTTTTTCTTAAAATGCTTTTTTATAAGGGATGTGTTTATGTTTTTTTTTTTTTCTTTTTACAAGGATGAGGGATGAGAGATGCTAGAGAAAATATAGAAAATACAAAAATAAATTAGGGCAATTTACAAAGCATTAAATAGCTAGTGTGCATTTTTATCATTCAAAGCTTTAAAGTTTCATCACATGGTTTAAACAGTAAAATTTCAACATAACAGGTGAATCCCAACACGTACGCTCTGGTGGTGAGCACGGAAACCATGACAACAAATTGGTATTTTGGGAACAACAAGGCAATGCTTCTTACCAATTGCCTCTTTCGTATGGGAGGTGCTGTGGTTCTACTATCAAATAAATCCTCAGAGCGACGGCGTTCCAAGTATCAACTTATGCATACTTTGCGTACCCACAAGGGTGCTGATGACCAAAGTTACAAATGTGTTTACCAAGAAGAGGATGACAACAAGCAAATAGGCTTAGCCTTGTCAAAAGATCTCATGGCTGTTGCTGGACAGGCCTTGAAAACAAACATAACATCACTCGGCCCGCTTGTCCTTCCGGTATCAGAGCAGCTCCTATTCTTTGCTACCCTAATAGCAAGAAAGATTTTTAACATGAAAATTAAGCCATACATTCCAGATTTCAAGCTTGCATTCGAGCACTTTTGCATTCATGCTGGAGGAAGAGGAGTTTTGGATGAGATGGAAAAGAATCTCAATCTTAGTGAATGGCACATGGAACCTTCTAGAATGACACTCTATAGGTTTGGTAACACTTCGAGTAGTTCATTGTGGTACGAATTGGCTTATTGTGAGGCCAAGGGGAGAATAAAAAAAGGTGATCGGGCATGGCAGATTGGATTTGGTTCAGGATTCAAATGCAATAGTGCTGTATGGCGTGCTTTGAGGACTATTAATCCAGCCCAAGAAAAGAATCCTTGGATGGATGAAATTGATCAATTTCCCATAGAAGTCCCTAGAGTCACAACAATTGGCTAGCTCGTGAAGGAATTCTAAAATGCTCTTGAATGATCAGCTGCCTAAGAACCACTACTATGATAAAGCAGTATCTATTGTGATATAGTTAATATATTCTTCTATGTATTTATCGTTACTGTCTCAGTATCAGGGGAATTGTAATTGCATAGGAGTTCTAGTTTAAGTCTCGCTGTATTTGTATTTATAGCAGCTTTCTATATGCAATATAATTAAGCTTTTGCTGCAACTTTATATATTATTGTTTGGTTACACTGATTGGTTTTATAAGCAGTACATTAAAGAATAAATACCTAATTAAAAGTATTATCACAAATTTGGAACTACTACAGATACGCTATAATATTCCTTGTGACACAGCAAGGAAGAGATAATTTAAGTGGTGGTTAAGACACACTCCTATATTAAAAAAGTTTTTATTCATTTTCTCTACCCCTTCCTTCGATGTATTAAAAAATTAGTGTGTAAAAATAATTAGAAAATGAAACATATAGTATATATATTATATCTACACCACTTGATTGAGTATCATCCACACCCCCCCCCCCCCCCCCGCACACACACAGGTCCAACCCCAACCCACAATGCTTGTATAGAGGAAGATGATTAATGAACTGAATGATGTCATATGTGAAATGTGTATATATATATATATATACCTCCAAGAACATGTTATAAAAGAAAAAGGGTGAAGTGTAAATTAGTCAATGAAAATATAATAATAAATTCTCAATCTAGTCCTTAATTCTTTACAAGTCTTGATAAAGTACTTCATTTTTTTAAAAACAAAAGAACTATCGTTTTAGTCTTTTAATTAGTCTTAATTTATTATTTGAAAAATGATGGGGTTTTTTTGTAACAATTAGTGACATTTAAGTAAGAAAAACATCATTATTTGAATCCTTTTATTCAAATTTGTCGCTTAAATTTATTATATTTTTAAAATAAATGAAAGATTTAATTGAAACTTTTAAATATTTAAGACTTAATTCATGGGACTTTATTACATTTGGTTAGACTTATTTGCAATTCATTTCACCCAAAGAAAAATGAGGAACCGTTACTGCTAGGCCAGGTCAAAGTGACTTTGACCAGTCAGTCGTATTATAATAGTCCCTTACTTATTCGCTAAGGCATTGCAAAATTAGCAAAGAATTTGCTAATGGCAACTTTAAATCAAGATGAAAATTAAATTATATAACTTTTACTCATAGTAGCTAATTATTATTTTTATTTTTAAAAAAAAAACATAGTAGCTAATTCTTGTGGCAAACTTAGCAAGGGATTTGCTACCGGTAATTCTTCCAGAACTAGGGAAACATATTTAACTCTATTTATTTTGGCAAGGATTTGCCACTGTTCAAAATTCTTCATGTTTTTTCTTATTACTTTTTTTCACACATTAAATAATCTGTCGCTAAACTTCAGCAATTTAGCTATGGAATAGCAAATTACTGTTTTTATTATTATTATTTTCTCCAGAATGTCCCAATTCCATTGCAAATCCTTCCCTATTTGACAAGAGTTTAGCTATGAAAAATCGAGTACTCGTCAATCTTCATTGTTAATAATGTCTGTCTTTGTGTCTTTCCAAATCTAACTATGGAATATTGTACGTTTTGGCCATTGAAGATCTCTGAAGAAATAACATGCCTTATTTGCAAAGTTACTACCTAATTTGGAAAATTGATCAGACGTCGGATGAGGAAAGGGAAGGACTAATTAGCGGGACCAAGACACAGAGACAAAAGCATTCATTCTTTCATGCAGCTGCAGCAGAAGTTGGTTGAGGGTAACCTCTTGGTTATAATAAGAGCTACTATTGGAGGAGCAGTGTTGGGAGAGACTGATATGACCTGCTAGTAGCACATGAGTAAAGCCTTTTTGATCGGGTGGACATGAGTAGCACGTTGAAAAGAAAAAGAAACTATGGGTGCCTAGTTTTCTTTGGACCGAACTTTAGATCAGTCGATAAGTGATTCTGATTATCGTGCAATTTTGATAAAAAAATATCATATTTAACTATATATATATATATATATATATATATACACTCGCAATCTTATATAATATTAAAAACTAAGAAATAATAGGGAAAATTTTATAAAATAAAATATCTAAAAGTGCAGGTGGAGCTTGAAGACTGAAACAAACTATAGAAAGACATAATTAGACAAAAAGGGTGTTTATTTGTCGAATTGAGTCCAAATTACCACCTCTAGTAGTGGTTTGTGAAAAGAAGCTACAACGTAAGACCATAAAGACTTTACTATTTACAAAAAACATTTAAATAGCATTATTGTCAGATAAAATTACTAATTTCTATATCCGAAATTAAATATTTACATTTGATAAAATTTAAAAATTAATAAGAGTTTTTCATATTAATGAAATTACCACATTATTCTTATTATTAATTTGATTAGTTGTGAGGCCAATAGTTAGGGGTTTCTTATCTACTCCTCCTCCTCCTCGCCCCTGAACACATATCAATGTGTTAAGAACAGTAGGGATAGTGGTGTCGAGATTATCAGAAACACTAGCGAACGGTTCTTATACCATTCTTGAAGTTGAATTATGGACTATCTTGAATGATCTCATTGTGACTCAAGTTGAGACTGACTGCATTATAAATTGAGGTGGACTCGACACTTTCTGTGCAGTTGCATTATACAATGAGGAGGACATTAGCATATTCATATGCTTCTTTGTCGTATACGACAGTTGATCTGCTTCAATAAAAATAGGGTATTCCACATCTTCAGAGAGGGGAATCATATGGCTAATGACTTAACTTATTTAGGATTGGAGACGACATAATTTCATATTATTCACACTTCAAGAGCTGCACCAAAAGACTAAAGCATTGATATACATGGATAAATTTGACTTCCATTATGTTCAATGACTTTAGATTTTTTTCATATGTACTCATATTTTTTACATGTATTGGAGATCATTTCTTTGTATTCCTTTTTTTTGTTTTTGAGATTTAAGAAGTTTCTTTCATTGACATTCAATTACAGACATTCTAAAATAAAAATATGAACATTCAATTTCGAATTAATAAAGTATTTAGTTAAAATTATCAATTAAATAGTCAAACTTCATTAGTATTCTGTCCATCCAAAATTTGAATGTTCATATTTTAAAAAAAAATTGGCTTACTAGGTGTTGAGAAAAAAGAAAAAGAAAAGAAAAAAGGAGGATACAAAACAACCTACATACATATAGGAACCTGTCTTTCATCTGGTTAGATCATGTCAAACTACAGCGTCAAAACTAACACCACTCCGGCACATCTAGTCAGATCTAAACCTTCCCCAACCAGACTCAAAATAGTTACCTTTATAATTATTTCTTTTCTTGATAAAACATTCCATCTTTGTTTTAATCTCTCCCAAGGGAAAATTTATTTACCAGAAAATTAGTAAGACCCATAAAAGTAATACTACAATTTAATACTGCAGCTATATAATATAAAATTACTATTTTGTTGTTAATTTCATGGGGAATTTGATTAAGGTTCTTTAGATACTTTGATTAAAAATTACATTAATGTTTAATTCTTATTTTAGGTGCTAAATTCTGATAACTTTGAAACAAAGATAAAACTATATTCAAGTTCAAATTGGTAGTGTTATATTTTTTTTGATAAATAATTGATAATGTTAATTATGAATGTGGTAAACTCTTTTCTTTAACAACAGCTTTTATAACTTACCATTTTCTTACTAATACTACCTTTTTTTAAAAGGATTTTCTTACTAATAATTATTTTTTGTATATTTTAATTTTATAATAATGTCATCAAATTACTAAAGTAATATGGCACCCATATATTGGGTTGAAAATAATTTGAAATTTGGATGACATAGAAGTTTATGAGATTTGTAAGAAATTTTTGTATTGGAAAATGGCATTTGATTAACAATTATCATCAAGGGGTACAATAAAATCGCATTTAACCACTCCAAATGTAAGAGCCACTTCCAAGGTTTTTTAAACAGGACCGAACCTGTAAAACGGTACATTAACTTATCCAGTCAATCATTTAGATAATTTTTCTCCAAACTTGCGCTAGAATTCATGAACCGACCGGTGAACCTGAAGGTTTCCAAATACATATAAACTGGGGTCCAATTTTTGAATAAACACCCTAATTCTTCACTTTCTTTCTCCTTTTTACCTTCACGATTTCTTCAATTCTTCATTAGAATAAAAATAAACGACAAATCTGACTGGGCAAGCACTAGCAAATCATAGAATCCTTGGATCAAAATATAATTTGAGAAAATCGGATTATAAATTTATTTGTGCAAACATCAGAACACAACCCACACTATAAAAAATAAAAAAAAAAGAGAGAAAGAACATTAAGCCAATTTCTTCTCTTTCTATAATTTTTTTTCCAAAATATAATTAGAGAAAATCGGATGATTCGTGCAAACATCAGAACACAACTCAAACTAACAAAAAGAAAAAAGAAAACATTAAACCAATTTCTTCTCTTTCTTTAATTTTATTTTTTATAAAAGAAAAAAAAAAGCAGAAAACATCAAAGACAAATTTGACTAGGTAAACATTTTTATCTTTCATGGCACAGTTTACTACAAACAAAAAAAACAACCAAATACCCATGGAACAGTTTCCAACGTTAATTTCTATGTGTTATCGAAGAATTATCAATGGATGTTTTTCATTGGAAACTTTTAATGACTTATCGATGAATTATTCATGGAAATATTTTCATTGGTAATTTTCATGCGTTATCAACGCATTATCGAAGCACAATTTCCCATCAATAATTTTTGACGGAATAACAATGCATTTTTATTTTTAATTCATTTTTTGAAAGAAAAACAAATTCCGTCTAAAATCTATACTCATGAAATTTGAAAATTATATTAAATAAAATAGCAATGACTTACCAACGGATTACCTATGGAACGTTAAAAAAAATTTTAAAAATTATTTAAATAAAAATCTCAACATAATACTGAGAGTAAAATTTTATCTTGTTATTTTGTCGCTAATTTATTGACAGAATATTGATGGAATATCGACAAATGTTTAAAAATTAATTAAAATAAAAATTTTGACATATTACAGACGGAATATCGACGGATTTATGTTTTAAAATAAAACATACCGATGGAGTAATGATGAAAAATATTTTAATTTTATTTTTTTACCCAAATTTTTATTATTTTGTGATATATATACACTAAATAGTCATATATTAACCTTGTATATAGTTTTAGTAATTTATTTATATTTGAATCTATATTATATATTGTTATAAAAAAATTATTTTGTTGTTGTTGTTAATGGTAATAATAATAATAATAATAATAACAAAAATAGTACCAACAATTAAACAATTGTTATTATTATCTATTATTATTATAAAATATTATATTGGTATTATTATTATTATGTGTTAATTTTATTATTATTTTCATTATTTTTATTATTATGTGTTAATTTTATTATTATTATGTGTCAATTTGTATTATTTTTAATGATAATAATAACAATACTATTACCAACAATTAAAAGTTTGTATTATTATATATTATTGTTATAAAATATTATATTGGTATTATTGTTGTTGTTATTATTATTATTATGCGTTACTTTTATTATTGTAATTAGTAGTAGTAGTTTATTATTATTATTATTATTTTGATTGCTTCGATTATTATTGTTGTTCTTATGAGTTACTTTTATTATTATTATTACTATTATTAGTTTTATTGTTATTTTGTGTTACTTATATTATTATTCTTATTGTAGTAAGGTGTTATATAAACATTAAAATTGTGCAAATAAAATAAAAGTTCTTATTTGGTCTAGTGACCTAACTTTTTCAACGATAATAAATGGTCTTCGGTTCGAATTTTAAAATTTCTCTCAATTATACAAATGGGCTTACAGGTTGGTTTGATCTACTTGTGAGTGTATGTCGGGTCAGGTTCAATGGTTACCCAAAAAAAGTATTTTATTAAAAAAATCAAATGTTTTTCGATTTTATTTTTTTGGAAGTTACCAACGGAATAACAAGAAAAAACTTTCATCACTAATGTAAACTTCATCCAAAAAAATTATTTAAAAAGAATAAATAAATTTACCCATCGATATTCCGTTAGTAATTAAAATTTTCAATTGGTAAAACTATTAATTACGAAGCTTTTTCCAACACAAAAAATACATTGATAATTTGACAAATTTCATTGATAATCTAGATTATCAACGAAATTTTGATGTTGGCAATGTGATGTTTTCTTGTAGTGGTCTCAAACCTAAAACCTTTTAGAATACAACTTGAACATGCTAAATAATTTATGTGTTTTCCGGACAACAAGACATTGATGGAGACTTACATTCATTCATTAATATAAGTTGTTGAATTTATTTATATTTATCTCTAAATATAAGTTATTTTACAACTTTTTATGATTTTTTTTTTATAATACTCTCATTTATTTTTTATATTTTTTTGTACCTCTCACATTTTTATCTAAGATTTTTATCTGCATCATATATAATTGGATCCGGTATTACTTTTAAGATAGAGCACAAGTGCGTGATACATTATTTTAGTTAGTTTTTTCTTTTTTTGAAAGGATTATTTTAGTTAGTTGAAGACTTGAATGTTTATCACTATATTATTAATAAATTTTGTTATATATACTCTCTCAGTCTCATTGTAATTGTTCATTTTTTTTTTGTCATATTTTAATTGTCTATTTTTTAATTTTAGCACTTTTTTTATATTTTTACCCTTATTATTAATGAAAACTTTGGATGAGTTGTCAATAATTTATTGGAGAATGTATTTTTTTAGAAAAATTAATACTTATGCACTAACTATTAAAAGAGGGTAATTTAAAGAGTTTAATAATATAATTATCATTTTCCTTATGTTTAAAGTGGATAATTGAAATGTGATGAAGGGAATAATAAATATAAATTTAATTTTTAATTGTGAGACAATGGGTTTAATTACGATTTAATGTCAATTTAATTGAGGCTAGGTCATTAAAAAAATTCTGGTTTGATGTCCGATAAAGTTCTTTAAAATCATTAATGTCAATGCAAGTGCAGATCAAAAGTAGTACTAATCTACTTCACTATATGCCCTGGCAGTGAATTTTGGACCATGCTTAAACAATAAAAGCATTCTAAAAGCAGTGAATTAATTATTTCCCCGAAAACAGTTGGTACTACCCACGTCCAACTGCAATTGTTTGATCATATGTGGAATCAAAAGTACATTAAGCAATTAATACTTTTGACCTCAAAGGAGTCCTATGATAGAAATGATGTAGGAATATGAACCATCAGGGAAGGGGCAGGAATGAAAAGTGTATTCTAAAATAGGATATAAATGATCAAGTTTTACTAGGGTACTTTTAGAATTCTATTTGAATAATAAGTTTATGTCGCAGTAAAAACAAGAAGAAGTTTGAACTATTTTAGAAATAAAAAATTTAATTGAAGGTGCCCAATTATGAGTCATCATATGTAGAGAAGTGATAACTTGTTTACATATCTTATACCCCTCCTTCTGGTACATCAAAAAAGAAATACAGAAAATTGAGTGGAGCCTCCAGATTGAAAACATGGTAGAAGAAGCCAAATTAATAGAAAACAATCTATGATGTATTTCCTGATGATGTTGTCTTAGCTATTATAGATGATTTACCTACTTGTTTACACTTTTCTTTTAAAAAGAAAAAAAATAATAAAAGGACAAATTATCTCAATTACATTTAAACTTTCTCAAAATCTAAGTTTTGTATTTGAACTTACTTTCTATCATAACTTGCAGTCGAACTTTTATTTCGTTCAGAATTTACACTTTTATCACTCCACCATTGACCTCACGCAAGTGCATTGAACACAATTTTTAAAACTAGTACTTGTATACTTACTTTCATTCATGACTTGCACTCAAACTTTTATTTCGTCCAGAATTTGTACTTCTATCACTCCACCATTGACCTTACACAGGTGCATTGAACACAATTTTTAGAACTAGTACATGTATACTTACTTTCGTTCATGACTTGCACTCAAACTTTTATTTCGTCCAGAATTTGTACTTCTATCACTCCACCACTAACCTCATGCAGGTGCATTGAACACAGTTTTTAGAACTAGTACATGTATACTTACTTTCGTTCATGACTTGCACTCAAACTTTTATTTCGTCCAGAATTTGCACTTTTATCACTCCACCATTGACCTCACGCAGGTGCATTGAACACAATTAAATTTGCACTTTTATCACTCCACCATTGACCTCACGCAGGTGCATTGAACACAGTTTTTAGAACTAATACATGTATACTTACTTTCATTCATGACTTGCACTCAAACTTTTATTTCGTCCATAATTTGTACTTCTATCACTCCACCATTGACCTTACGCAGGTGCATTGAACACAATTTTTAGAACTATTACACGTATACTTACTTTTGTTCATGACTTGCACTCAAACTTTTATTTCGTCCAGAATTTGCACTTCTATCACTCTCACCATTAACCTCACGTAGGTGCATTGAACACAATTTTTAGAACTAGTACATGTATACTTACTTTCGTTCTTGACTTGCACTCAAACTTTTATTTCGTCCAAAATTTGTATTTTTATCACTCCACCATTGACCTCACGCAGGTGCATTGAACACAGTTTTTAGAACTAGTACATGTATACTTACTTTCGTTCATGACTTGCACTTAAACTTTTATTTCGTCTAGAATTTGTACTTCTATCACTCCACCATTGACCTTACGCAGGTGCATTGAACACAATTTTTAGAACTAGTACACGTATACTTACTTTTGTTCATGACTTGCACTGAAACTTTTATTTCGTCCAGAATTTACACTTCTATCACTCCACTATTGACTTCACGCAGATACATTGAACACAATTTTAAAACTAGTACACGTATACTTACTTTCGTTCATGACTTACACTCAAACTTGTATTTCGTCCATAATTTGTAGTTCTATCACCTCACTATTGACCTCACTAATTTCGCTGGTGCATTGAACACAGGTTTTAGAACTAGCACGTGTACTATAAGCGTATGGCATGGGGCAATTGTGAAGTATCAGTGGCGGTGGAGGAGTTTGCAATGGCGGTGGGTCAACAGCCATAGCAAAGAGAAGAAAGAAGAAGAATGAAAAGGAATTAGAAAAATATATACTTTATTAAAGATAAAAGGAACAATTTTCCAAAAGAAAAAAAAAAGGGATGTATGAGAATTTTTATTAGCTTTTAAGGACAAAACTACCCCTAAACAAAAGTTTTGGTACAATTGAAATATTTTGCCCTTAATAAATTTTTAGCCGGTGCATTGAACACCGTTTTTAGAATTAGTGCATGTACTATATAAGTCTATAAGAGTATGGTATGGGCCTATGGGGGCAATTGTCAAATAGCAGTTAATTACAACATTTGCTGTGAGCTCAACGTACACTACCCGTCCTCATCATTACTCGGATGGTTAAATACTTAAATCTTAATCTGAAAAAGATTATGTATGCTGAGAGATAAGAAGAAAAAAAGAAAAAAGTTGTGGTTTTTTAACAAAGGAGCTGTGATGTCACTTTGATGCAAGTGAAGTTTTTTTTTTTTTTTTTTTGCACATTATATGGCTAAGATATGCCTCAATTGTACTTAACTATCTAAATGATTTTCTAATTTTCCATTCGATGTACTTTCAGGTTCTACAATGGCTAACCCTTGTTCTAAAATGAAGTTAATTCCATTTTTTTCCTTAAAAAAATATTAAAATATAGTTGGATGATTTTTATATTATTTTAAAATATAAGTCATTTTATAACTTTATAAGAATATTTTATAATATTTTTCAATATTACTCTTGCCTTTATATGAGATTTGTAATTTCCAACATTCGTTCTATTGAGAAATGGAGTCATTATTGGAAACATAGTTTCAAAACAACAAATAAACAATCAATATGAACATTTTAAAGAGAAAATTTATGTATTTCTTATCAAACGATTTATATTTTGAAACGGAATGAGTTATAAATTATATATACATTACACAAGTTGTATTTGTATAACCCTAACATGCATATCAGTAAATTACAAGTTGTATTTGTATAAACCTAAGATTTTCTATAAGAAAGTTTGAAGTATATATTCCTCCATTTTGTTATATATAAGTAGTCCTGTTAAAGTTTTACTCATAAATTAAAATATTTCCAAATGAATAACATAGTCAAACCAACTCAAAAATATCTGAAGACTAGATTTGACTTGAGAGAATGAAATGGTGGGCGTATAAACTTAAATGAATTAGGCATAGCCATTACCTGTATCACCTTTGTCCTTGTTCATGTTCATCATTTATTTTTGGTCTTCGATTGTAACTGCTAACAAGTAAGTTAGGTCGTATTTAAGAGTATGTCTGCCATTTGGCAGTTAATATTTCCGTACTTGTTCAATGGGAGAAATTCGCAGTGCCTAGTAGTTCCCATGCCTCCATTCTTTTTTACCTACTCTTTATTTTGAGCCGCCCAACAGACTATATACAATACTAAGACGCATTATATATATATATATATATATACAGGGAGAGAGAGAGAGAGAGAGAGAGAGAGAGAGGTGGCTGCCCTACAGGCGTGTGGGACTTGGTACAGCATATGTAGGGGTGTGTATAGTACTCTCTAGATCGAAATATCGGATTGATTGAGATTGTATTTATCAATTATGTTCAATTTTTTGAGTTTCTAATACAGATCAATTCGATATTTAATCTTTAAAAAAATTATAATACAATCTCTGATTTTTAATTTTGAAAAATAAATTGGATCGAAAAATCATAATTTATAATATTTAATACAAAATTAATATATTCCTTTTAATATTTTCTTATTTTGGATATTATATTAATAACATTATTTTTAATAGACATGTCCAACTTGTTATTATATAATCCATCTTATCATATATCTCAAAATGTTAAAATATATATATTTGTAATTTTTCCTAATGTTAGTCAATCTTGCCTTTTTTTTAAATTCACTTCATTATTTTTAAGTTATTGACATGGTTAATTAAATCACCACATTCAAAAGCTTCTCTTTGCTTCTTGATGCAATTGATGACATTTCAATTTTAGAGTGAATATATATAACTAAAGAGAAAAAAATCTCCTCTTTTTTAACTCCTTTTTCTTCTTATTTTTTTATGTTGAATTAATGACTAGAATGATATATATTGTAAATATTAAACCATGTTTAGACTTCAATAATTTCAATTGTATTACTATATGTTTAGGTTGCCATATTCAATAATAATAAGAACATTTTTAAAAATAATAATAAAATTAAAGTATGGTTTGGATTGAATTGTATTGGACCGAACTGTATTTATTGAATTGGGTCCAATCCAATCTTATACAAAAATCGGTACAAAATCCTTATAAAAAAATTATCAAAAATCGTAATTATTGAACTTTTAAATCATAGAATGAATTGTAATACCGTATGCACACTCCTATGCATATGGCTCCATTGGACACCAATTTTCTTTTATTTATAAGTGTATACATATTTTAATATTTAATTATTAAACAATTTATTATAAAAGGCATCATATTTATGAAATTATAGAGTAAAAATTACTATTTTTTATATTACTAATGCTATTAAAAAAGTTCAAATTTAAAGCCCAAAAAAAGAAAATGTAAATTTTTGAGGTCTAAAAAAAATCCTAAAACTCAACCCGCTAAGCCATTAGCCATTAGGATTCAATTATTAAAAAAAATAAAAATTCACTTCCTAAGTTACCTTTTGGTGTTCATTAATTCATTAAATCCATAACATGTTTTAGAACAAACTCTTGCAAGTTTCCAATTCTTTTATAATCCTTAAATCTTTAGACTTTTAATTTATATTCAAATACGCAAATACGTCTTGTTGAAGTTCAAAGCATAATTTTAAGCTTTCTTTATTTCATTTTGTGCCGGGACTTTGAGATTTTTTTGCTTATTGAATCGTATTTACATATTGAAATTTAATACTCTCGGTAATAAAATGATATTCTTACACATTTTTTTCACAATATTTAATATTATTAATTTAAATAAATTAGTTATTTTTTACTAAATGAAAAGGGTGACCATTTAAAATTGTGGCACACACACATATCAAGGAAGATTAATATCTCTATTATACACTAATTACGTTCGAAATGAAATATTCATATTTTTAAATGTTTACTTTATAAAAATAATTTTTTTCATCTAAAATTTTAATAACAATCTTTTTAATTTAAAAAATTTATATTTTCACAAACTAATGTTATCACCACTTAACTAATTAATAGCATAGATAACGTGACAATTTTATTAAAATAAAAAATTATTCTTAATTTTTAGATTAATAAAGTTCAAACTTAAAAGTTATTCAAATACGGACACAAGGAGAACAACATTATGATTTTGATTTAAGATTAATGATAGAGCGGTTTAGGGTTTAGGAGATGCGAATGCAGACCCCAGCCCCACATCTCCTGGTTTTGATTTAACATTTAAAGTACCTTATTTTTTAAGGGAACATGTTAAAAGTACTTGTTTTAAGGAAGATATATATATATATATATATAACCACATCGGATATCCTAGGGCGGGTGATAGTATCACCTGCCTCGTCAACATGAGGGATATAATTAGGATTAACAATTTCAGGCAGGAATCGTTTCGTATTAGAATTGTCACCGTAACAACTTCACTCTCAAGGATCAACACAAGGGAACTTAGAATTAAAAGATTCAATTTGATTCTAAGGAACTCGATTAGCAATAAATGTATCAATGTATTTTAAATTTGTCACCTTGTATCCAATATTACCACGGATATTTCTAACATACACCGCACAAGATCTATTTGTATGTGGATAGGATATATAGACTTGGGGAAAGAGTCATTTCCGAGATGTGCTTATATATATCATAATCGTGAGTTTAAGGTTACTATAAACTTTTTTTTTTAAAAGGAAAACTTTAACGATAATTTATAACTTTATTAATGAAAAGATTAAAATAAAATATAAAAAAAATGATTATCTTCGAAATATAGATTAATTGACATAATGAGATAATCACGAAAATTTTGTTAACGGAATAAGAGTTTGAATCTTGCTAAGATTAATTAATAGTGATTTGTTCTCTTTTACATTACTATCCTAGAATTCAATCTTAATCTTAAAAAAAGGACAATGATTGAAGCCATTACGACAATCAAAATAAAGGGAAAAAAATCATTACAACGAGTTCCCTCCTTGCTAATGGCGACCTCAAGAATGGGAGAGAAAATTTAAAAAGCTAATCGAATGAAAGCTTAGCAAAGTTGTTTTTTTAAAATATTTTTTTTTTAAAAAAAAACCTAAAAGACTTGATGGATGGGTGTGCTTGTATTTTATGTACTCCCCTCTATTTCAATAATTTAAAAAGTTATTGGGATTAATAAATAATCTCCACGTGGTCGGTGAACATTTAGTAGGCTTAGTGGGTCAGTAAACTAATAAATGATTGGGGCTAATAAAAATGTATCTCCACTGTCCATGCTCTGGAACTCACTAATCAAGTTGTTTTTGGATCCTTTTCGATTGGGCATCACAATGTTTTTTGAGGTCCGCCATTCGTAATGGCGATTATTGATTCTAATTTTTTTAAAATATATCAAAACAATTACTGGTACGCCAATATGTAGATGAGTCCATATAAAATAAAATAAAATAAATCAATTCGTCATTAGCAAAATCGATCCCTAATTACATTTTTTTAAATAATAATAAATTGATCTGCCATTATGATTGGTTGAAATGAATTCCCAAAGTTGAAAGGATACATGTGAGATCATATTTATATTAGGGGTAAAAGAATGGTATATTTTGAGTAAAATATTATATTTTATTTTTAAGTCTCACTACGATATATTTGTATGTGGATAGAATATATAGACTTGGCCTAAAAGAGCCATTCCAAGATGTGCTTTTTATATATATATATTCTTCTTCTTCTTTCTTGAAGTCCAAATCATGACTACGATCAAGGAGATATGATCGAATTTAAGACTCTAAGCTAATTAAAAAACTGTGATGCAATTTGGGCCGTGAAACCTTTTGACTTTGATGTTATATTTTACTTTAAAACTCGTGAAATTAAAGATAGCCAGAGGAAAAAAAAATATCAAAATAAAATATGGGTTAAAAAATCCTCAGTTGTCATTGTATGAGGAAAAGAAGCATAAATGGATTGCTAAAAAAACCCAATTTTACAAAGAAAAGGAAAAAATAATTTCATCATTATTTTCTAGTTTAGTAGATAAAATTTCCATTTTTATTAATTCGATTATGAATGGAAAAAAAAAGGCTATTTTCATTATTATTTAAGAGAGCAGTTTTGAATTTTGATTGACAACTTCTTTCATTAAAAAAGCCAGCTGAAATTGAAATGTTATTTCAATTGCTAAAAAGGTCTTATAATTATTGCTTTTACAAGGTCACGCATGTTTGAACAAAATTGGAAAAAAAATGTAATAATAAATAGATAAATAACCCATTATGACAGCAGGTAGTTCTGTAGGCAAAATTAATTACCTTTTACCAGACAGTACATTAATATTCATCTTTATTTGTTTTCCCGTTTCCTGTCGAAATTCATCTCTCTGTTGGTGAAGGACTTTGCCAACCTGATATAACTTAACGAGACGTCATGGAATGAATAGCTTACGTTTTTTTAAATTTATTATTATTATTATTTATAATCATGTATGAGTGAATGAATAGTTTAATTACTTGAGATGTTCAAAAGATTGACTAAAGGTATAAGAAAGAGCGAGTACTAAAAGATGTATTACTGAATTGAAAAGTTTGACTCAAATTTTGGAAAATTTAATTACTTAATACTTCTCGTTAAAAATGATAATTATATTATTAAAATTTTAATTATCCTCATTTTATAATCAGTGAATAAGTATTAATCTTTCTAAAAAAATACACTCTCTAATAAATTATAGACAATTTATCCAAAATTTTTATTAATAATAAGGGTAAAAGTATAAAAATATATACTAAAATTAGAAAGTGGACAATTGAAATGAGACACTCCAAAAAAGAAACGTGCACAATTAAAATGGAATCAGAATGGAATAATAAAATTCCTTATTTAGATAATTTAATTTTTGGCTTTTAATAAGAATTTTTATATTGTCAAATCTTTGACTTTAAGAAACTTAAATATGATTTTTTTCTTCAAATTTAACTACTACTACTAATTGAGAAAAGACCATTTAAAAAGTCTTCTTAGTTAAAAGTATAGAAGAAAAATGTTGGGTTCATCCCTCCTTTTCTTGTTTTTATTTTTCTTAGTTATTACATTTATCAAAATCTTAATTTTTTTTCATAAAATTTTAAATTTTACTTTCTTTTTAAAAATTCCAAACAATTTAAAATGATGGATTTTTGAAACACGGTTTTATCCAAAATATTTCATTTTCAAATGCCTTAGAAACACGGTTTGAATGTAATTTTTTCAATTTTTTAATGCATTTGTAAAGCAAGCAATTAAAAAAGATAGATTTTAAACTTTCAAAATTTTAAAATTACTTGTTTGAAACTTTAGAAAAAGTAAAAGTTATAAATTTGTGAGATAATGAAATTTTCATAATTATAATTTCTAAAACTCTCATAAAATATCATAATATAGAAAACTAAAAATAAAAATAGGAGGGAAGAGAGGGTTTATTCAGTTTCACTAGTGGAATTTGAGGGGTCTAAAATATTTGAAAACCATCTATTAAATTATCTAAATAAGGATTTTATTATCTAAACTTTTTAAAATTAAAATTAAAATAAAAACCCCTCTAAAAAATCTTCATCCAAACACACTATTGGAGAATGTTTCGATGCATTTCCACTACTATTAACATCTACTTGAAAGATTCACAATATGTTAAAAAATAAAAACTAAGACTAATTGCATGTATAAATCCATTTAAAATTAATTAATCGAGGCATGCATGTACATAAGGGCACCATTGTCACAAGAAAAATTGAAACGAATGAGAGACGTTGCTACTAAGACAGGAGGATTACATTAAAAAAAAAAAATTACAGCTAATATTGTTAAGATCATCACTTAGTAGCATTAATTAATTTCATTACCCCTTTTCTTTTAGTTTTCTGCAATTTCTTCAAAGCTCTCACATGGATCTATTACTGTGGTTATTGTTAAAACATTGCTCACCAGAGGAATCAAATCAAAACATCAAGTTTTGGACTTGATCAAAAACAGAAACTGATAAATTATTCTATTTATGGACAGACAAAAAAAAAATTATGGTTTCAAAACTGAAACGGGTCACAATCAATTTTCTAGTATCTATATGCACCCATTGACCATAATCAATATGGGCCTAATCGAAACTGAAAATCAAGACAGGCCTAATCGAAACCGAGATTTAATAATAGAATTTTGAAAAATCGAAATCCCTTTGTTGATTGAAACAAAAATCTTACGTTACTAGAAGAAAAGAATGTAACATTTATTAGGTAGACAGATTTGTTTAGACCCTCATAATTAGACCATTGGAGAATAATGTCAAAATATATGGTGAGGAATACAAATATATGGTGCAATAAAAGGGGTTGGGTGAAATTTTAGGCCAACTTATAAAATTTATTCACATTTAAGGATCAAAATCTCAAAATCTAAGATTTCAATATTTTTAGGTGTGGAAACTCTTGTTTTGTTTGTTTGTTTGTTTAAATAATTTATACTACTCCCTCCGTTTCAAAATATGAAATATTTTGAGCAAATTATTTGTCAAAATAAGATACTTTGAAACTTTTAAGAGTTATTTTGTATATATTTTTTAATATTACCATTACAAGTAAATGAAGAGAGAAAAAAAATAAATAGTTTAGTTTCAAATTTTCAATAAATAATATGACATAATAAATGGAGTTATTTTATATGTGAAATGTACAAATTATCTTATATTTTGAGACAAATAGATTAATAAATAAACAAAAGAATTGTTACTTAAAATTTAAATTTATATATCAATCTAACACTACTTTTTACATGCAACCCTCTCTACCTTCATTGTCTTTACTCTTCCCTTTTATTTATTTTTTCCTTAAAAAATTTCATTGTTCCCCTCTTCTATTTCTCTTTTATTAACGAAGGACATCAAACAAATTCAAGTCTACATTGGAAAGAAAACAAAAAAGAAAAGAGTCTTAACCAACTCAAGAATCACCTTGCTACCCTCACTTCCATGTTCCACAGTTCAAGTAACAAGTCAGAACACTTCATGCAAATGGCATGACCACCACCCCTAGCAGCCACCCTCCATCCGCCACCCCCCTCCCCCCCAACAGAACAAAAAAAGAAAAAAAAGTCTTCTCACCTCTTCCTTTAAATCCCTGCAGCCCTCTTCACTTCTTTTGTCACATCCCCTCCACAGTTTCTTGTTGGTTTTAGTCTCTCTTCAGTTTCAGTTGCTTGTAAAATAAAACTTGCACTCCATCTGATAACCACACTCCCCAAGGCTTCACAAAAACAACTTCAAAGTAGTCTTTTTCAATTCTTGGGGCATCAAGTGTGTGAGCTTAAACATGGGGGGAAATGAGAATGGGGAAACCTGTGAAACACGAAAATTTTCAGTTGAGCCCACAAAGGAGAGGAGAAAGAATACTCTCCCTAATTTCCTCCTATCTGTAAGACTCAAATATGTGAAGCTTGGATACCATTATTTGGTCTCCAATGCTATGTACCTATTGCTAGTCCCTCTTTTAGGGGCTGTTTCAGTTCATCTTTCGACCGTTACCGTGGAAGACTTGGTCCTGCTAGGGGATCACCTCAGGTTTAATCTTGTAGCAGTGATCTTGTGTTCTGCACTTCTTGTTTTCCTAGTAACATTTTACTCAATGACTAGGCCTAGGAAAGTTTATTTGGTGGATTTTGCATGTTATAAGCCTGGACCTGAACTTTTGTGCACTAGAGAAATATTTGTGCAGAGATCAAAACAAATTGATTCCTTCACTGAGGAAAGTGTAGCTTTTCAGAAGAAAATCTTGGAGAGGTCTGGTTTGGGCAATAAGACATATACTGCTCCAGCAATCTTGAAGTTTCCACAAAATTTATGCATGACTGAGGCCAGGAAAGAGGTGGAGATGGTTTTGTTTGGGGCCATTGATCAACTTTTGGCCAAGACTGGTGTGAATGTTAAAGAGATTGGGATTCTTGTGGTGAATTGCAGTTTGTTCTGCCCAACCCCATCTCTTTCTTCCATGATTGTGAACCATTACAAGCTTAGGGGCAATATTTTGAGCTACAACCTTGGTGGTATGGGTTGCAGTGCTGGACTCATCTCAATAGACCTTGCCAAACAGCTTTTACAGGTAAGCTTTTCAATTCTCACTTTTTTTCTTCTGAAGTACACACTTTTTAAGCCCAAAACCCGAGGAAAATTTTCAAAATTAGGAGAGAAGGGAATCGAACCATTTCTTCTAACTCTTTTTCAAACTCGATAAATGTTAGTTGATCCCATATTTAATTACAGTTCTATAATTCAGAGTATCCTTTCTAGCTCAAGTATTGCACCCTATATGGCAAAAAGTCCAGTAGTAGCCGAAAGCATCACTAGATTACACTCTGATTTCATCTTTATACCATGTTATACATACAGATGGAAGAACATAAAATAGAATACATGCATGAATCTGCACATATTGATTTCATGCTGCTACATTTTGAATACATATTTCTTATCCCGTTAATCTTCAATATATTGTGACAGGTGAATCCCAACTCCTATGCCTTGGTAGCGAGCATGGAAAGTGTAACCTTAAATTGTTACTTTGGGAACAACAAACCAATGCTGGTCACCAATTGCCTATTCCGATTGGGAGGGGCAGCAATTCTGCTATCAAACAAATCATCGGATCGTCGATCTTCTAAGTATGAACTCATTCACACAGTGCGTACCCACAAGGGTGCAGATGACAGAAGTTATGGCTGTGTTTTCCAACAAGAAGACGAAGACAAGAAGGTAGGTGTGGCCTTATCGAAAGATCTTATGGCTGTGGCCGGAGAGGCCCTGAAAACAAACATAACTACACTCGGGCCATTAGTTCTTCCCATGTCAGAGCAACTTCTGTTTTTTATAACACTAATAGCTAGAAAGGTTTTTAACAGGAAAATTAAACCATATATTCCTGATTTCAAGCTTGCATTCGAGCATTTCTGCATTCATGCTGGAGGCAGAGCAGTGCTTGATGAGCTAGAAAAAAATCTTGATCTTAGTGCATGGCACATGGAACCTTCAAGAATGACACTATACAGGTTTGGGAATACTTCCAGCAGTTCATTGTGGTATGAATTGGCTTATTCTGAGGCCAAAGGGAGAATTAGAAAGGGTGATAGGACATGGCAAATTGCATTTGGTTCTGGATTTAAATGCAACAGTGCTGTCTGGAGAGCATTGAGGACCATTGATCCAGCTAAAGAGAAGAATCCATGGACAGATGAAATTGATGATTTCCCTGTAGAGGTGCCAAAGGTAGAAATTGTTGCTTGTTGAAGCTGTTGTCAGCTCATTCTAGCCAAACATGTGTGTCCCTTTTGTTATTATGCTCAGTTAAAAAAAGTCCATGACCTTAATAAATTCTCTCTGTACGAGGAATAAAATCCACCCAAATTACCACCCAAGATCTCTGGTTCCCTTCTCAGAATTGTAGTTTTAAATGTATCACTGGTTGCATTATTTTTATTTTTATTTTTTTTTGAGGAAAAGTTGCATTCTTAATCCATGTTGTTCTGCTACTGAGGTTATACTATTTAATGGTAATTAAATTAGGTGAATGATAGTTGGTTCAAGAAGATTAGTGATGATAAATTATAGGCTTATTACTGGAAACTCAAAATAGGAGACTAATTGGATATTTGGATGGGATCTAAAATCCAACCTAATAAACTCAGTGTACTAGCTTGGCCCATATATTTCATAATTATTATATTTCACATGGAATTACTAAATCCTGCATTTTCTTTGACCAAAATATCTCATTCTTTTTTAAAATACCACCTCATATCCTCATCTTGTTTCACATAACCCTCTGTGCATCAATCACTTGTAAATATTTTTGACTAAAGGCAATTACATTTATTGCAAAATAGGAACGAGGAGTACAAAAGTCACCGGAATTACATGGTTGAGTATGGAACAAATTGGAAAATGTCTCAAGTCAAAATAAAAACAAATCCAGAAAATAACAAACAGAAATAACAATAAAAACAATATATTAGATATTCAGAAACAATCGTAAGACTGTCGTAATTAAAAGACAGAAGAAAAGATTATAGATTTGTCGAACGTCCATCTTTTCTAGATTTGTCTCACATAATTCACATAGAATTATTACTTCAGTCACTACCAACAATAGCAATATGCGGGTAAAAGTGTGAAATGTGGAATTTAGAAACAAAAAGGTATTATTGTCCAATTTTGATAAAAATGTGGGATATAGTGTGAGATTTAGTAATTTTCGGATCAAATTACTAATGATTGGTCCAAACATTACTAATAATTATTCAAATTTCGAAGCCTCTACTATTATAGAAAGGGAGGAGATGAAACATAGAAGCAAATCTTATTCTTACCTCCATATTATTTGATCAATCAATGCCTAATCAGATGACTGATTTTGCAACACCAAGTATTCGGATGATCTCTTATCTTAACGAAGCTATTTGTATTGTTCAAGTGTAGTATAGAGACAAGGAAAAAAAAAATTTCCCCTCAATATTAATATTACCAATCTCATAAGTCTCATCACAAATAAATTTACCTTGGTAAAATTGCAATGGGAATACTTGGAAGTTTGGGACTAATCTCAGATTTTGCCTTAGTCCACCGAACCAACCGGTTAATGGGATGGAGGTATAAACTCATACCCAAGTGTGTTAGATATTTATTCATTTGATAGAAGCTCGGAAGGTTATTACTTTTTTTAATTCCAAATTTAATATTAATATTTAATTTTATACAAAATATTAAAGTGTATCTTTGTTTAATTATATTTACTATAATTCCATATTAGAACTTTTACAATTACAGTTTAAGGCACAAATCACAGTCGTTATTCAATTGTCTATTAACTGTAAATTTCACCCTGCAATAATTTGCAGTTCACGCAACAAAGTATTCGAATATTCCAAATTAAATGTTTGAATTGGCTATTTAATTAATTAATTGAGAATTTAATCAAAATAATTCACATTTTTACACTTTTATTCAAAATAACATGAATTACTGGAGATATACCAAAATAACCTATAATATATTTGAAAAAAATGTCGAAAGCTTTTTCTCCTACAACGTGTTTAGCAAGCACGTTGGAGTACAAATTTTCTCCTATAACGCGTTTTCAATAAATGTCTATATTTATGTTTATTTTATATTTTTCTTTTAAAAATTTTTTTTCTTATAATAAAAAAAAGTAATAAACTTGATTGTGAATCACGTTCATATAGTCAAGACGTGATTCACAATCACATCATGATCTTTTTTTTTAATGAAATAATTAGTCAATTTCTCTAAAAAAATGTTAGTCGCTTAAAAATAAATTAATAGTTTTTGTTTATTATATAAATTTTGGAATAAAAATTTTAAAATATATTTTTACATTAATATTGAAATTGTTGTTAAATTGAAAAACAAATTGTGCACAAATATTTTAATTATTGTATAAAATTAATATTTAAAATATTTATTCTATTTCTATTTCATTCCCGAACACATTAATAATCAAAGTATTTATAATTTAAATATTTTAAATAAGATTGAAATATTTATCTACAATTTATTTTTCAATTTTACAACAATTTCAATATTAGTGTTTAAAATTTTTATTCCAAAATTTATATAATAAATAAAATTATTAATGTGTTTTTAGGTTATATAGAGAAATTGACTAACTATTTCATTAAAAAATAAAAAAGTTTTTTAAAAAAAGAAAATCAATACATGGACCTGATTTACAATCATATCTATTACTTTTTTTTTTACTTATAAGAAAATTTTTAAAAATAAATATAAAAGAAACGTAAATATATAGACATTTATGGAAAATACGTCATAGGAGAAAATTTGTACCGTAACGTGACTGCTAGACACATTATAGGAGAAAAAACTTTTGACGTTTTTTACAAATACGTTATGAGTTATTTTGGTACATTACTAGTAATTCAAATTATTCTAAATAAAAGTGTAAAAAAGTTACTTATTTTGTTTAAATTCTCTAATTAATTTATAGGGTAAGAACTAAGAAGCCTAGAGTTTGACTTGATCATTGGAAAAGGAGTAAATATTTAAAATAAAAAATTAAAAACAAAACAAAAACCTTTCCCCACCAATTAAGCCACGAGGTCTTTTAATATTTTGAACAAAGATATTCCCTAAGATCATAGCCGGATGATTCTATAAATTTCACATCCATCATCCTTAAACTACTTGTAACGAATTTCACATGTCTCTTTAGACTTTTAGTAAAAATTTCTATTTGGGATAGAATCAAAGTTGATGCTTGCAGATCCTAAATTTAAGGAACATTATCTTAAAGATCTTTTTCCTTTTATTTTTTTCAAAATATTTCATTACATCTTCAATATATGTATTACTACTACATGGGAATCTTAACCATGCTATGCATTGTAAACTAAGAAAGGACCGTCCAAAAAAAAAACATATATAACTGTATCGTCATTTACTAAAAGAAACTGTTTGAGGATTTTTCAATTATTCACTCAGGGGAATCAGATGAAAATAGTTACACTGTTAAATGGTTTTTTTTAAAAGGTAAATAAACTGTTAATCAATATTGGGGCAAAATCAAGGCTGACAATCATTATAGTCTTTTCATCTGTTATGTTAATGTTTGTCCAAATGATTTAAACCATAGACATCCAATTTTCATAATTAAAACTTCAAGCATCTAACTATCAACCACCCCCCCCCCCAAAAAAAAAACTTCAGGAGAACAGTTGTAGTTAACTTATATTCCTTTCTAATAAGCAAGAAAAAATTATTACAGATCTAATATTACATTGTTCCCTTCAATATATATATATATATATATATATATATATATATATATATATTGCATCATTAATGTTTTCTATACGTTTGCTTATTTATTTAACTCGCTCAGAACACTTTATTGGTGGGATTACTACGACTACTTCAATGACAACAGACACATGGAATAATATGATTATTTTGGTAAAAAGGTTATTAAGACATCTTTAGCCAAAGAAATGGGAAACAAACACCTTGCTGATAAAAGAAATTCCCTAACCAATTTCAGTATTGCTACTTAAATCAGCTAGTCATATTTTTTGCTAAGAAAAAGATATGGAACGAACAACTTTTAATAGTAAAGAAAGTATCTAAACCGATTAATTTTCATTTCTTGCCAAGTTTTCAATGAGCTTTTTGAATTCAAGTGCTGAAATATCCATAATAGTTCATGCAAAGTGACATCAACCCCATTTCCCTATCCACCAAACCTCTGGCTCTCACGGACCTCACCTCTCCTCCCGCCCTTCCTCCTTATATTCCTGCATTTTACCATCATGCTAGACATCTTTTTCCAATTTCTTGTAGGTTCAGAGTAGTTCTAGTATTTTTCTATCACCTCTTAGGGTATCACTTTCTTGATCAACTTCAAATTGTATTCCTTTCATTTTGTTTGGTTGCAATGGCGCAAAAGAGTAGAGAAACCTCTGAAACAGCAAAATTTTATGTGGAGGCTACGACGGAAAGGAGAAAGAATAATCTCCCAAACTTTCTCCTATCTGTGAGACTCAAATATGTGAAGCTAGGATATCATCATTTGGTCTCTAACGCTATGTACCTGATGTTAATTCCTCTTGTAGCGGTTGTTTCAGTACATCTGTCGACCGTTTGGGTTGAAGACTTGGTCCTGCTACGGGATCATCTCATCAGGTTTAATCTTTCTGCATTGATTTTATGCACTGCTCTTCTGGTTTTCCTTGGAACTTTTTACTTGATGACTAGGCCTCAGAAAGTATACCTTGTGGACTTTGCATGTTATAAGCCAGGACCTGAACTTATATCCAGTCCAGAACTTTTGCTGAACAGAACAATACAACTTGGAATATTCAGTGATGAAAACGTGGCTTTTCAGAAGAAAATTCTGGAGAGGTCAGGGTTAGGCAACAAGACATATACTGCTCCAGCACTATTGCAGTTTCCACCCAATCCATGCATGGCTGAAGCCAGGAAGGAGGTGGAGATGGTTTTGTTTGGAGCCATTGATCAAGTGTTGGCCAAGTCTGGTGTGAATGTTAAGGAGATTGGGATTCTTGTGGTGAACTGCAGTTTGTTCTGCCCCACACCCTCTCTTTCTGCCATGATTGTGAACCATTACAAGCTTAGAGGCAATATTTTGAGCTACAACCTTGGTGGTATGGGCTGCAGTGCTGGACTTATCTCAATAGATCTTGCCAAGCAACTCTTACATGTAAGCTTTTCAATTCTCACTTTTGCACCCACACATACTTTTTGGTGCATGAATAATTTTGATGATGCTAGGATTTAACTATGAGTAAAACAAACATAAAAAAGGTGGAAAGGAGCTTATTGTCTCTTAAACAATGTCTCGAATTCAAACATTGTGTATAAAAAACATTATGTTAGGACCTACAAGGAACACTGCACCGGTTGGTTCCATAGTTAATAAAAAGAATATAATAATTACATCTTTTAAAGGTATTGCCACAGCTAACTGACCATTAATGTTCATATGCAACAGGTAAATCCCAATTCGTATGCCTTGGTAGCAAGCATGGAAAGCTTAACCATGAATTGCTACTTCGGGAACTATAAACCAATGCTTGTAACCAATTGCCTATTCCGTTTGGGAGGCGCTGCAATTCTGCTGTCAAACAAATCATCTGATCGTCATCGTTCTAAGTATCAGCTTGTTCACACCGTGCGTACTCACATGGGTGCTGAGGACAGAAGTTACAATTGTGTATTCCAACGGGAGGATGAAAACAAGGACGTAGGCGTGGCCTTGGCGAAAGATCTTATGGCCGTTGCCGGAGAGGCCTTAAAAACAAGCATAACTACACTCGGGCCATTGGTTCTTCCCATGTCCGAGCAACTACGGTTCTTTGTAACATTATTAGCCAGAAAGGTTTTCAACATGAAGATCAATCCATATATTCCAGATTTCAAGCTTGCGTTTGAACATTTCTGCATCCATGCTGGAGGAAAATCTGTCCTAGATGAGATAGAGAAGAATCTCAATCTCACTGAATGGCAAATGGAGCCTTCAAGAATGACACTTTACAGGTTTGGGAATACCTCCAGCAGTTCATTGTGGTATGAAATGGCTTATTCTGAGGCCAAAGGGAGAATCAGGAAGGGTGATAGGATGTGGCAAATTGCATTTGGTTCTGGATTTAAATGCAACAGTGCTGTCTGGAGGGCATTGAGGACCATTGATCCAGCTAAAGAGAATAATCCATGGACTGATGAAATTGATGAATTTCCCGTGGAGGTGCCTGATGTGGCAACAATTGCTTCCTGAAGCTTTTATCAGCTCATTCTACTCTGCTCTGGTCTAACCAGTGTAGAGAATATAATAATCCTTTGTACATGTAGCTCCTGGTTCCTGGGATCAATGGGATGGTCTCAGCCCCAACCCTGGCTTCGTAAGGAGCTGCTGAATCACCTTTATACCTCTATCATTACTTATTAGTGCCCAATAACGATTATGATTTAAGATTTAATAAATTACCAATAACCTAACGTATTCTGTTTTCTTAAACCTGTGTTGTCTTTCAAGTTCTCAATTTATAGTTCGTAGAATTTAGCCTAAGAATAGAAAAGGAAATTCATCGGTTAAGAATTCACAAATGCAGCTCAAATCACCAATTGGGTTATTGTCAAGTCATTGAAAACTTCCAAGTTGTTCGATTGCATTTTCATACGTTCTCGCTGCTTTGACAGTTTACTTTCTAGTGCTGTCTTGAGAAATCATAGTAATAATGCACATATGACCTATTAACACACAACAGGGATTCTTGCCCTCATAGAACTTGCATTCAAGAAGCAAGCAAAAAACTTGAAGTTTCATAGCGCATCATTGCCTTCATCAGTAGCATTTTGAAACTGGCTTACCAATTCCTACACCACACACACCAAAAAAAAAAACAATAAAAGATTACAGAAGTTGTATTAAGGCTAAACATGAAAGAAATTCGCCAACAACATGTGAAATTGATTAACACCACAAATCGTACCTTGAGGTATTTTTTCCAGTGTGCTCTTCTTTCCTCCTACTACTCATAAACATCAAAGCTGCAACATAAAATTCAAGAATCAAGATTCTCTAAGAGAAAATATCCCGGGGATTGCATGTTAAAGTTAGATAGCCTTTACTCTATTTAACCCAAAATTTTGGATTGAGTACGGACTAGGCGCTGTATTTTAAGACAACTAAATAGTATCCCCAACGAATGAAACAAACACTACTACAATCAACTCCCTGTTATCTGTCAAACCTAATTTACCATAAAAATACTAATAGCATTATCAGCCCAAGGAATAAAACGTAAAAATGTGAAGAAATCCTAAAAGTCGCAATTGCCAATCCCAAAAAAAATCATCATCAAATTATGCCAGAAGAAATCCATGAGAAGATTTCAACAAACCAAAACTTTCAACTACTCAAAGAACACGTCACCATTCAGCGTTCATGGCCTTCATAAACCCAAAATGCGCAATGCGCTTGGCAAAATGGACTGTAGATAACAAAGGGGAAAAATTAATATATGAATACAAGCAGCTAGCAATTATCAATCAAATAATGAATTCTAAGCATAAGATTAGAATTCCCCATGGTTTTAACTATTCCCTGATCTTAGTATTCTGGAATATATTTATCTCCTATGAGTGACTAATTCACTTAAGAAATTTTAAAAGCCTAATAGTTCATCAGCTAAACCTGATTAAAACTTCACGATTAGTCTCTAACACCACACAATAAACACAGAAAAGTTATCGAACACCACATATTGCAAATCAACATCAATCTAAAGGATTTGTAGCAAATAATAATAATAATAATAAAGTTAAGGTCGCGACTTTAACAATGTTCACCAAAAAAAAAGACTATCAGTTTTCGGCTATCAGTTTGCACTGATTTAGAGTTATGGCTTTAAAATGACTAACCGGAGGAGTATATGTACTTGAAGAGACGGACCAAGTGGAGGACTGTAGAATCGGCTAGGTTTTCGGGCTCCTCCACCTGCCGAATGGGCTGCCCCCTATTCTCCGCCGGAGTGGCTAACGCCTGAATCTGTCTCCTCTGTTCAGTTTTTTTCCCGCCTTTTGCGTGTGGGGAGTTAAATGGGTCGCTGCAATACGGACTATGGAATGTAGAAAGCCCAGAAATTTCCCCAGAAGTTAATATAGAAAAAACCTCTTTTTGTGAATGATGGGCTCAATTGGCCCAGAGATTTCTCTTTTCTTTTTTTCCCAGAAATTTCATTATATATATATATAGATATAGATATAAGGCAAATAGATTGTTCCTATCTCGCAGGCTCGTCTTCTTTGTAGCTTGTGACCTTTCAAATCTTGGTCAATGATCCATCCCTTCAAATTCTTTGGAAACGAAAAAGAAAAAGGAAAAGGATTTCCCATGCTTGGTACTTGGTAGTAGCATAGGTGGGTCCTGGGGCAGTTAGTTCAGGGTCAAGGCATACTATCTCTCTTTGGTATCCAAAAGCTTTCTCTATAACCAAAGTTAGCTAATAGCTTCAAAGCGCTGAGTAGTGATTAGTTTGCCGGAGTGGTTGAAGAAAACTAATTGGTATTCTTCGTTTCTTTTTGGGAGTGGTTGAAGAAAACTAATTAGCCAGTTGTGTGAATCAATTTTGATTTTTAGGCAGAAGAGACAAATTGCCCATTCATTGATTGAAAAGGATCTAATCTTAAGGGGTTGTCTCTTATGAACTAGTCCAATTGGCTTCCCTATCATCACTTCACCTAACATATTGAGTGTTGAGGGTTTGAATATATTTTGAGACAATCTTGTATTGAAATTGACCTTCATCTTAGAGAATTATTTCACAAAACCTCTCAGATTGTATTAGTGAGGAATGTGTATTAGGATTGATAATAAATAAATAATATATATATATATATATATATTCATATAAAAATTATAATCTTTTATTAGTCGTTTGATCTCTATGACCTAGGAGTAGGATTTATAATATTTAACCAAATCCTCCCAAAGGTCCTAGCAATCATTTTCTATTGGTGTGCTGAGTCATTTTGTTCTTTTTTTCTTTTATGACTTTTAAAATTACTTGAAAATATAGATTAAGTATAACTTTTAAATACTAAATGAAGCAAAATATACACTATCATGAGCTCATCCTATGGCTCTATGTATATTTATGCATACACTAATCACTATCATTGAGCTCGTCCAATATTTTATCACGTCCTTTAAATATTTATATTCTCTCTTTTTTCTATATAAGATATTTTAAATAATTTTACATATATTAATAAATTATTTTATTTCTCATTTTATCTTTATTTACTTTAGTTTTTATTGAGAAAATGTATATTTATTCTCTCTTTCTTAATAAAGTAATATTAGATTTGAAAATAAATATATAAAATAATACTTAAAAATAATAAAATGTCTTATAAATAAAAATAAGAAAGTTTGATTGTTTGCATGTTATAAAAATTGATGAATTGAGTATTTATTACTGACCTTCTTTGAAATCTCGTTCACAAGTCCCAATTTGATGTCAGCCTAACACCCATCAGATTACATCATTACGTAGCAGCCATGCTTTACCATAGTTTTGTATGGTACCGATTCTACCGAATAAAAAAATTAAATTTTGTTTTGAAGGACTAAAAAGAAAATTAAAAAAGAACAATGAAATGATTAATAAACCCCCACCTTTATTATTTAGGTTAAAATATTTACGTGATAATTCAATTTTTTAGAAATTCAATTTTAGTATTTGAACTTTTTTCATTCAAATTTAACACTCCAACTTTTTAAAAATTCATCTTTTACATTTTTGTTCAAATTTCTATTAAGTTACTATTTTATTCGCTATTGAGTTTTTTTGTTCAATTTTTATATTTTCATCTAAAATTCTTTTATATTATCATTTTCATTAGTCACATTAAATTTATGTGACTTTTTTTTAATAAAACACTTCATTTTTTTATAAAGACAAATTCAAATAAGTAAGTAAGAGTTATTGATAAATTTTTATTTATGTGAATTTTTAATTTTTATTATTGATTTACATTTAGAAGAAGAAAAAGAAATGAAAATTGATGTTTTTTTCTTGAAATTTTTATAGGTTTCATATAATGATAAATATATTTTTAAAAAGTCTTTTAAATTGCACGTAATGAATGAAAATGAAAATATAAAATAATTTTATATTGAAGTGTAAGAGTTTGAACTTTTAAAAAGTTTGAATATTAAACTTGGATAAAAAATTTCAATAACGAATATAAATAATAAATATAATAAAAAAATTTATAAAAGTGTCAAAGTTGAACTTTAAAAAAGTTCAAATACTAAAATTAGATTTAAAAAAATTTCTAAGTTTCACCTAGATATTTTGGGCTATTATTCATTTATCCAAAACATGGATCTAATTGGTAAAAGAGTTGGGATTCCATCTTTTCATTTATTTTTATTGAATTGTAAGGGAACTACTACTATAATTTCACAATTTATCTATTTCATTATTCGGTCATCTCACGTGAATTTGAGATCTCATCCCCCAAGGATAAAATCCCTCCTATTATTTTATTTTATTTGTAATTACTGTGCAAATCATTTCCACTTCTATGTTTTTTTGTCCACACGATTTAGCAAAGAACAACCAAACCTTGAAAAAGTGTAAAGAATGATTTGGTATAGAATATACTTTATCTCTCAGCAGCACTATAAATACACCCCACGAAGAAACGGAGATCCATCTAGTATATCTCCTTCCTAGCGTGTCTCTGTCGTATATTGTATTGTTCCTGTTTTTCAGACAGCAAAATTCAAGCTTTATTTGAGGTAAGTGAGTAAACATCTTTTGTTTTATGTGTAATTACAGTTTTTTTTTTCGTATGGCATTCCAATGTTGATTTAGTGAGTTTGTGCAATTGGGTTTATGTTTTTCGTTTTATTTTCTTAATTTTTTTGGAATTAATCGTATTTTTTTGTCAGGGTTTCATGAATCGATTGCTGTAATTTTTAGTCTTTTTCTGTACTGGGTTCTGTGTATCATATCATGTTCGATTTTGATTGTTTGAGCTCACGTTTATGCGTAAAGGTTCCATCTTTTTTTCCTGATATTACCCTGTGTCTTGATGTCTGGATAAGTTTATTGGCTTAATTTATAATGTGAATTTCGACTTGGTTTCCTTGAATTTTCTGAGGCGGTGGAAGCTGTTTTTGTGTTTTGATAGTTCTCTGTGTTCTTGCTTTTATAGTTTTTGGGCTGCAATTATTGGACAAACTGGCTGCAAGATTTTGGTCCAATGTATGCTCTGTATATTGTTGGGGCTTTACACTTTTACTAGTTCCTGTATTTAAAAGACAATGATTTTTTGGGTCTCTATTTCATCTCTGATTTCATTAATTTACTGAGGTTTGCAAGGTGGGAAGTAAGTTTGCTGCTAGACCATGCTCTTGTTTGTGTCCGTTACAAACTAAAATTGTATAACTTCTTCCCTCCATTCATAGAGCGTTTCTTAAGAATTATGAATGATTTGGTTTGCAACTTTCTTCTGATTCCTTCCTCCCTCTGTCCATTCCTCTTTCTTGTTCCTCCTCTACTCATGGACTGTTTATGAGTGATAGTGCATTATTTGTCTTTGTCAGATCTAAATTTCATTTGCTAAGTTTTCCGTTCTCAGAGTTGCAACAAGTTTAAGAGGATGATATTCTTGTTTTGGAATTTATAATTTTGATTTGACACTCATGTTTTACATCTTGCTGATGCCACAGAATGGGAGCTACTGGTGAATCGAATTATGGGGCATACACATTTGACAACCTTGAGAGGGAGCCTTATTGGCCTTCAGAGAAGCTCCGCATATCAATTACTGGAGCTGGTGGATTCATTGCCTCACATATTGCAAGACGTCTCAAAACCGAAGGGCATTATATTATAGCTTCAGATTGGAAGAAAAATGAACACATGACAGAAGATATGTTCTGTCATGAATTCCATCTTGTTGATCTGAGGGTTATGGATAACTGTCTGAAAGTTACAAAAGGAGTTGATCATGTGTTCAATCTTGCTGCAGATATGGGTGGTATGGGCTTCATACAGTCCAACCACTCAGTAATCATGTACAACAACACAATGATCAGCTTTAGCATGATTGAGGCAGCAAGGATTAATGGCGTTAAGAGGTCTGCTTCCTATCAACTGCTATCATGTATACCTAATGAATCTTTTCAGATGATTGCCCCTTTTCTTGGTGTATTATAACCTTTGAGGACAGCATACCTGAAATTTCTTTAATTATTAGGTTGCTGGACTCACTGATGCCATTTTATTGCGTAAGCAGGGTTTTGTGTCATACTTATTTCATAAAACAAAGAAATAAATAAATGAGCAATGTATGAGACAAAACCTTGCTAAATAAATAAATGAGCAATGTTTATTCGGTTAATGATCAAGTGAACTATACAACTCTCAAGTAATGTGTTTAAATTATTTTGTAGATTCATAAACTATTTCTTTTAGAGTATTTAATTTTTTTTTATGAGAGAATGCCAATTTTAAAGTTAAGGCAATTGCTGAAGGAGAGGGAAACCAGTTACTGTCTTTGGGAAACATAGTTCACTGAAAAGCAGGTTATGAGCCTAGTTCACACAATGTTTTTATCTGGGAGTTATCATTCTAGATAGAGGACTTTTAATATACTCTTAGGCCACAGTGATGATTCTGACATGTTGAAGGCATGGCTTGTAGAAAGTATCTTCATTTTTTAATAATGCTTCGCATGAATATAAAAGTTGTTCTGACAGCAAAGTTTTCATATTGTTTTTTATCAGTTCCTTGTGGCACAATTGTATATCATGATGGTTTTGTAGCATAAAAATAACCAATGTTTAATATTTGCCGCAGGTTCTTTTATGCCTCCAGTGCTTGTATCTACCCTGAATTCAAGCAATTGGACACTAATGTCAGCCTGAAGGAGTCTGATGCATGGCCTGCTGAGGTTCGTTGCTTGTAACTTCATACCAAATGTGGTTATAATTAGGTTATTTTACCTTATGATGGAGATTTACTTAATGCTTTCCAGCCCCAAGATGCTTATGGTTTAGAGAAACTGGCAACTGAAGAAATATGCAAACACTACAATAAGGATTTTGGAATCGAGTGCCGAATTGGAAGGTTCCATAACATCTATGGTCCATTTGGGACCTGGAAAGGTATAATTTATATGGGAAAAAAAACAGAATTAGTGTTATTATCTTATGTTATGTATATGTTTGATTATGATAAGCTGTCCCTTTAACCCATAAATTCTTGATTATTATTACAGGTGGGAGGGAAAAAGCACCTGCTGCATTTTGTAGGAAAGCCTTAACATCCACTGAAAGGTTTGAGATGTGGGGAGATGGATTACAAACAAGATCATTTACCTTCATTGATGAATGTGTTGAAGGTGTCCTAAGGTACATAGCACATATTTTAAGATGGGAAACATGCAGATGTTGGAATTGAAATTCTAACAAATTTAATTGCATGATTTTGAATGGTAGTCCTGATGCAAGGATAAAATGCTCTCATCTCTTGCTTCTCATGTGTTTGTACACTATCAAATTAAAATCTAATATCTTACAGGGTTCAATATACACAACAGAGTAATTGATAAAGAATATTGTTGTCATCAATCTGTAAGATAGCTGAGGTTTGAATATCTAGTTTATGGACATTTTATATCCCTTTATATACATAATGCTCTAAGTGGTTTATAATGAAGAAAGAGTTATAAATTCTGTGGCCATATTGTCTTCCGCTAGAGTAAGAGGTAAAAGGAGAATAATGTAGGTGAATTCTGATGATCTGTGTTTACAGGTATTGAACTTACCGTTTAGATTTCAAATTTTATTTACAATTCCTCCTTTTATCCTGACTTGAATATTTCTCTATGCTCAGGTTGACAAAATCTGACTTCAGGGAGCCTGTGAATATCGGGAGTGATGAGATGGTAAGCATGAATGAGATGGCTGAGATTGTACTTAGCTTTGAGAATAAGAAGCTTCCCATTCATCATATTCCCGGGCCAGAAGGTGTCCGAGGTAGAAACTCAGACAACACTCTTATTAAAGAAAAGCTAGGTTGGGCCCCTAGTATGAAATTGAAGGTATTTAAATGTAGAATTGGTTTTCTCTGTTGAATTTTTCAGTTCATCTCATTTACAGCTTGCTGTTCCTATCCTAACCTTTCTAAATTACAGGATGGCCTGAGAATTACATATTTCTGGATCAAGGAACAACTCGAGAAAGAGAAAGCTGAGGGCATCAATGTGTCTACTTATGGGTCATCAAAAGTTGTGGGAACACAAGCTCCCGTTGAACTGGGATCTCTTCGTGCTGCTGATGGCAAAGAATGAAACAGAACCAGCTGGTTTTTCAGTCCAGATGAGAGCAGCTTTTAAGTAGTTGGTGCAACCATAATGCACCACAGTTTCATTCTATTTATTGTCTAATTAATAGTGCTTTTCTTCCAGTTTTCAAGCTAGATAATAATTGGTTTATCCTTATTGTATGTAACATTCAGCAGATGCCTGCATCTATTTATTTCTTTTCATCCACATTAGAAGCAGGATACTCTTGTACTATTCTGAGAAATATATCCCGCTTAATTTGGTTCTTTGTGAAATTCTCCTTCATGTTCTTTATGCTATGTGCCCTGCATATTTGCAACTGCACAAAGCCTTGTTGCATGTTGTTTGCCTTATGCCATTTTAATGATACATGTGAATGCGCTAGAGACAATACTGGGATTGAGAACAGAACATGTCCAAGCTTTTATGCTTTCTGTTCTTTCTCAAGTATATTTTCGAGTGTGACTTATTGGACAAACTTAAGAAAGATGCACAAAAACTTCAATGTGCAGTGTTATACCTTCCATATGTTGCTAAACAGAAGGGTTGTCACATGTGGGCTGGTGATGGGAATGGGGTAGCAATTTTTTCAATAGGAAGAGAAGCAAACTCTGGAATTTGAGTTTGGACAGATCCATTTTCCACTTTTACCTGCAGGGCTGAGCCAAATTGACAATTCTTTGAAGGAATGGCAGTTGGTCCAATCTGTACCAACTCGTGGGCCTGGTCTTCTCAAAGGACTGACCTGTGCACATGCCTGTGAACAGGTACAGACTTAACAATCAATCTCCTTTCCTTCTACAGACATAAACCAATGGCCTGAGGTCCTGCTTGTCTCCTGATTCTCAAATGGGTTAAAAACTATGCAACTTTCATAGGGGTGAGTGGACTCTGCAACTGCAGAGGAGAATCACAACCACCAATGTTGTTCTTGTAACTGGTGCTGAGGGTTTTTCCTTGTTCTCTTATGGTATGTATTTCTATACAAATTTTGTCACCAGTTCCAATAAATATCCTTTAGGGGGGAAACAAAACTTAATAGGTGAAGGTGCCACACACCTACTTGCACTTTTCTTTTTAAATTTATAATTTGAGCTTCATAAGACAATAAAAAGAGATATAGTATGTAGAATTCACATTTTATGTATAGTAAATTAGTCAAAAAAAATGATTTCTTGAATTTCAGTAGATGGAGAAAATATTTGATATACTAAGTGAGTCATTTGCCTCAAAAGATATCTTTTATAGTAGGTCCAAACCTTCCACTATGATAGATCACCCACAAATGTATTATATGTCCAATTTTAAGCGTAAAAGTAATGTATTAAATCTCATGTCTACTAAGTAGCTTGGAAAAATGTCTAGTTTTAAGCGTAAAAGGAGCATGTTTAATCTCACATCGACAAGATAAATTGAAAAACTGTGAATTTTTTGGCTTAAAGTTAACTCCAAGCCCAATACATATTTGAAAAAGAAGAAAATATTAGCTTAGGAACTTTGGAGAATTGTATTGAAGCCACTGGAGTTTTTTTGAATCTTGAAAGGCTTAATAAAGAAGTGTATATGGAGCCATGAACTTCGAGTTCTATTTCCTTTGTCAGAATGGGATTCTCGACTCTTCAATAGGATCAGAGAAGCCAAGACTTTGCCCTTTCACTAAAGTCTTTGGTAGCAGAACCTAAACAATTTGAATGGTCCCACAGTATTCCTAAGAGTAAATTTGACATTCTTTTCAATGAGGAACAATTTGTTTTCAGATGAAACCTCAATCACCAAGCCTTTCAAGCCACAATCAAAACCTCACAGATCAGCAATCTTTAGTTTTTTTTATATATACTACTTGTTAATTAAGGAAGGACAAAAGAGTTGGATGTTGCTTTGGTTGCCTAAAAGTGGGTTAGAGATTTTGTGGCCATGGCATTGCTTGTTTACTACAAATTTTCTTAACAACTCAACAAATAACCAATACAAAGTCAGTGATCATTTGACTATTTTCATTTGCAAAAAACTCAATTGTACAAGTAGAAAACCTAAAACAACTGTAATGCCATTCATTGTTAGCCAATGATTACTTATAAATTCTCTAACATAATAATACACACATTAATTAAGCCATAATTTAATGCAATACCTAACAAAGATTCCGTAAATGTAGTAACATAATATGCTTGCTTGACGTTGGATAATCTTGAGTTGTACTATTCATTAAAGTAAACCTAATCAGTAGTGTAATTTTGCAGTTAGGAGATCATAATCAAGCACTAATCATTGACTTGACGATTACGACGAGTTTTTAATTCCCAATTGCCCATTGATTAAGCTTCATCTCTGGGTTGTTTTGATCTGGTATATCTAAATTCTTGCTAGAGAAGAATATTGTCATACTTAGAATATTAATGGATTCAAAATCTTGAGAGCTAATTTATAAAGAATTAAAACATAAACTCAGAAACATTATACTATGATGATTGCTTCTTCTTGTTTTGGTGGCTATGTCTGTGTTTGTAGGCCTCCTACTTATGAATATGCACAAACTTCTCAAACCTAAGAGTGAAGCTTTATTCAGACATGGCAAAATGAAGATCGCTTTCTGCTTTCTGATATTTAGCAGAGATCAAGGATGTTTTTCTTTTCCTGCTTGTTATTTTTATAAGCACAATAGGGATTCATCTAACTATATACAAAAAAAAAATGTTTATTTCTTTCTCTATCAAACTGCTATGTATTTCCTTATATTTTAAAAACTATTATGAGATTAATAAAATTTTAAATATTTATGTGATGATCTTCTTAGAAGGGACAAAGAAGGGGGAGGAAGAAGAAACTATTATGAAATTAACATATTTTAATATTTATCTGACAATTTTTTTGTAAGAGACAACTGGTAAAGGATGTTTTTCTCAATCCAAGCAAGGTTTAATTCCCTTTTGAATTGCTAAAAATAAGCATCTTTTAGCATTTGTAGCCAAAAAGTATTATATATTTTGAGCTCTTTTCCTCGCCACTTCAGATTTTTATAATTTAAAGAAACTTTTAAGAAATTAAAATAAAAGTTAACCATGAAGAAGCTTCTAAAAAAACATATCGTTTGCTTATGATAATGTTGAAATTATAATGTTATATTAATTTTTAAAACAACTCTCTTTTTTTATTTCATTTAGTATAATATCACATACTTCTGGATTATTTATTTCATTGGAATTCAGCATTCTTTTCAAGGTTTACATTCAGTTATTTATTTTGGGGAGGGGACGGATTTGCTTATTATCAACAAGAGTGTTTTTTTTACCTCAAAAGGTGAATCAAATCAATTGGACGCATTTAATTTGAGGCAATGAAAAATTAAAAGCCAACACATGATCTGAAAATCCGTATCGAGTTTCCAGCATTGCCTTTCTTTTATGGCTTTCGAGTACTGTAAATTAGACAAAATGGAGGATATTGTCAATCCCAAATGCGTATCTTTTACCACTAATATCCAAATTTCAAGATATTTTTCACATGGGACTTGATTCATTATGCCTTTGAAATCTTCATTTTTGTCCTTAATTCTGTCCCCGAATTGATGTAACTTTTTAAGGTTGAGATAATATAATAATAACCCATAATATCACTAGATGTTTATGCTAATATTTCTAGCTAAATAATAATTTTAAAAAATTTATTTATACTAACAGAAGTTGATGATGTCTAGATTGAAGGAATAGAGGAGGGGAAAGGAGATAATTGAATGTTTATCTTGCTTGAATAACTACTAATTTGTAAGAAGAGATGAAGAGATACAAATTATTTATTGTATCTTTTATTTTTAGATTTTTTTTATGGGTTAAAGTATTTTGAAATATGAATATTTTAGTTGACTAATTTTTTGTATTAGATATTATTCATTTTTTTCACTTTGGATGAATATCTAATTAGATAAATTTAATTTGATTAGAAGTGAAGCGTTGGAAGGAAAATATGAGAAAATTAACATGTTCTCATAACTGGTAAATTTATATGGGGAAATATATAGAAAACACTTCCTTCACAACAATATTTTTCTTAAGATTGGAGGAGTTGAATGAGAGAAAATAATTTAGGGTTATTAATGATAAAATTAACTTCACTTTTAGCATTAATAATTTGATAAGATAGAGAATGAAGGATAAAAAATCAAATAAATCAATACTTTTCTCTCTTCCCCTTATACTTATCAAAAATGTGGTGAAGCTGTCTACTTCCAATCAACAAGTATTTGTTGCTTGTTACAAAAAAAAAAAAAAAAAAAGATATCTATTAGTTGGGTTCTTCCTCTCGTCTCCCTGCCCCTCACCTTTCACGAACCTAAAAATTCAATTCCTCATTTCGTTTCTTTCCTTTCAGGAAAAAAAAAATCAATAACCCTTAATTATTCACTTTTTTTTTTCCAATTAATTCTCTTCAATCCAATTATATTTAAATCCCATTGCAAATCTGGAGTACACATAAATGTTCCTGATTTGCAAAAGTAGCCTCTCTTTCACTCTTTGCAAAAGGCAAAGAATTGTATAGGAAAGATAGTCAGATGCCCCATGTTTGAATAAGCCCCGTCATCTATACCACTATACCAAACACTGATGGCCCGTGAAAAATACTACTCTGTTTAACTTATTTTTTGGATTGGTATTAGTCTATTATTAGATAAGCATTGAGATGCCGTTGTAGTCATATCCTTTCAAATTGACCGGTAACATGGACCAACAATATTATATATATCTTCATAATAGAAGATGAATTATTGTTTTGAAATTTAAATTTAGATTTTAAATCGGAACATTTTCATTTTATTTGGAAGGGGGGGGGGGAGGGAGGGGGGATGGGAGGGAAGCATATAATTTGTTATTGCAAAAACAATAAGGTACGTGTGTGTATATTAAATAGGTAAATTCAACATGTATTATCTGTTTAAGCTTTTAGATTATATAGAAATTTAATATTGTATTAGAGCAAAAAATCTTATATTCAATTTCTGTTTCTGTTCATTTATTGATTGTGTGTTTTTGAAATTTTATATTTGAATCATACCTGAATGAACAATTTAAATAATTAAACTCAACTATTATCTCTCCATATATATATATATATATATATATATATATATTGGAAATTTCCACAATCATATATACCCTACAAGTCTAACCATTAAATGTCCTAATTAGTAAGATGAGTATTGTCATCAGGGTTCAAACTTGTATATAACCAGGAAATTCCATAATCATATATACCCTACAAGTTTAACTAAGGGTGCCAAAATGGGTGATAGGTCCAACAAACAACCCAAGCCATTCACTATTAAATGAATTTTATTAATTTATATAATTTAAATGACTTTAAATGGATACATTAATTTTAATAAATTTAAATGGATATTCATTAAAATCAATAAACATCTATTTAAAAAATCAATCTTTATGAATCCAATATAATTAATTACACTTTAATACATAAAAATTAAACTCTGAAGTGTTTGGCTTTCTCCTACACTTATTATATTGTAGTTTTACTTGAAGTTCCATATATGATATATTCACCATAACTATTATATTTTCCTCTATTCCGAGATATGACCTTCATTTTTTTACTCTTATTACGATTATACCTATTCTCGTTTCTCCTCTATTCTGTCCATTCTTGTCAAGTATTCTATTTCATTTTCAAAATTGAAAAATGCTATTTTGGAAATGTTTTTTATTTTCTTTTAAATATCTGAAGTTGTAAAAAAAATTGTTATGACATGCCATTTTTGGCATTATCCTACTTCCGTGTTAATATATATATATATATATATATATAAGTCATGGTAATTTTAAATATTTAGAAAGATATTTATTATTTTTAAAATTATTCTGATTAATCTATGTATTCACTATATATAAAACTTATATATAAGAATTGCTTTGCTATGGTTTGTATCTCTCTCTCTCTCTCTCTCTCTCTCTCTCTCTCTCTCTCTCTCTCTCTCTCTCTCTCTCTCTCTCTCTCTCTCTCTCTCTCTATATATATATATATATATATATATATATATGAAGATTTAAAACCGATTTGACATGTGTATATCACAATAAAAAAATAAAATCTCTAAATTTTAATTATATATTTAATTTAATTTATCTAAAAAAATATTTATTTTCTCAAATAAACTCATTTTTATACCCAAAGGTTTATAAATAAAATACTTCATTAATACATATATTATTAATGATCAAGATCTAATTATTAACCATATTACTAATAATTATAGAAAAATACATATATTTATCTATAATATTGACAAGTGTTTATTTGATCATTATTCATAAATTATATAATTTGAAATCATTCAAAATATTTATAAATGAATTATAAATGATTAAATTTATTGAAATGGATTTAGACATTCATGTTATAGTAACCATTAAATTTATTAGTTAGTAATATGAGAGTATTGTCATCAGGGTTCAAATTTTTTTTTTTTCTGGTAACATGAGTTCGTAAAGTGCTTGGCGAGTAAAGCATGTCCTAATTAACTCATGACATCAAAACCTTGTTAACCTCATTTCACTCGAGAAATGCATGTTTCTTATGCATGATTTCTTGGTCAATTTAAAATTTGGGCCTCAAATGCCTCCTTTGTAAAGGAAATACACTCCTATCGAACCAAAAACTCCTAATTATCCATTCCCTAATTTTGTATACACATACAATGAACCACAATCTATTGGAACTTCCTTTTTTGAGGCAAAAATATAACTTCATTGAAGATATACGTAGCTAAAATAGAGAGTCGCATTGGATGAATACTCAGCAAACCATTATACAAGAGATAGGAAAAAATTAACCCCAATCTAGCAAGAGAATGTGCTGATACATTAATTCACGAATTAACCCCATTTTTTTATTTTCCGAAGCTAAATTAACACCAAATTTCACATAATAGAACTCATGCTATGATGAAAAAGGATGAAATGAAAAAGGGAAGAAAGTCTCTCAGCGAGCAATAAGATTCGAATCCTATTAAGGCAGCAATTGACACAATTAATCATAAAAATCTTATTAGCATTAATAAGATTCGAATCCTATTAAGGCAGTAATTGACACAATTAATCATAAAAATCTTATTAACATTAATAAGATTCGAATCCTATTAAGACATCAATTGATACAATTAATCATAAAAATATTATTAGCATTAATAATATTTGAATCCTATAAGGGCACGAGTTTACAGATGTAGTGGGAACTTTATAACTAATTGTTCAATAAATCACAATCAAGAGTAGTTTATGAGATATCAAAATAATGCTAATTCTGGTTATTAAAAATAAAAAAGCGAAAGAAACTATGGCCGAAGAATGCACCACATGTGTCATCCAACTGTAGACAGCATATAGCAACGGATAAATCCAAAAAGCTTTGCATCATCAACTTTCCAATGTGCCCTCTAATATTAGTACATTCTCGGAATATGTTCTAATTAAATCAATACAAAGTCCCAGTGCCAAAAATGAAGAAAGAAAAAAGAAAGTTAAGGCATCTAATGTTCTAAAGTGAAAAATTGATGGAGATTTGTACACGGTAAACTGCCTTTATTTATGATACATTTCAGCTTATACAACGTTCGAGTGTGTCCCATAATTACTCATCTTTTGTACGAATTAAATTTTCACATTTTTAATCTTTATTTTTAAAAAAATTGAATATTCATTTTTTACTTAATATAATACTAATTAAAAAATAACTTTTTATTCAAAAGAAGTTAATGTGTATAATATATTTATTAATGCATTTAGTAGTATACTACATGAATCGATGATTTTAAATCACTTAAATTAAAAAATGTTAGTGAATTTTAGTTAATAAATATTCTTATTTGTAAAAAGTAAATATTTAATTTTAGACATATCAAATAGAAATATAAACTTTTAATATGAAAGAACAGAACATAATGTAACATTCTCTTCATCTAAAATTGAATATTTTCAATTTTATTTTTAGATCTTCATAAATTAATGTTCGTCTTTTAAAATAAATATTTTAATTTAAAATTTCATTAATAATTTTTTAAATTTTTAATATTTATATTTTATTAATTCATATGATTACCCCATCAACTATATATATATATATATATATATACACATGCGATAATTATTGAAAATATAACTCAAACTCAATATATTACAAGATATCGTTTTACCACCTATTTATCCGTCATTAAACATATTAATAATAAAAATATTATGATAACTTTTTAAAAAATAAATTTTTTTCTTAATTCTTGTATTAACATTTATACCCCAATATATTTTAGAGGAATTATTGTATATCTCATATTGGAAATGTATATGCGTCTCTCTATATAGTTTAGCCTTAAATTTGGAGATAATTTTCTTTTTCCTTTTTTGGGTGTGAGGAATTGAAAGGTATGTGGGTTTCTTGTGGGTTTGGCAAACTTCTGTTAAATCAAATTTACACTTCACAAGCAATCTCAATTCCAAAACCATACCCATTTTGAGAGAGTAGAAAAATGTAGAGTAGGTGTGGGGTTGCTTTCAAAAAGGTATTATTATTGTCAAACTTTGGGCAATTGCTTTTATTATTTGCTTTGTACAAGAAAATGACCCTACTGCTAATATTTTTTTTTTAAATAAAGAATTATACAAAAAATATAAAAGAAAAGGTCCCCACAACCTCTATTTTTTTTTCTGAGGAATAATTTAGTACTGAGAACTTTGTAACTGACCCTACTCACTTTATGTAGAGATAATATGATATACACAACATAATGGATTACAAAAACCCCACCACAATCATTGTTATGAGTAGTATTCTTTAAATAATGTACCTAATTCAAATAAACAAAAATATGTGGATGAGAGAGAAATAGCAGGTGACCCATTACTAAATAATTTCTTATTTCAAATAAATTTTGATTTCATAATATTATATATATATAAACATTTTTCTTTAATATGTAATCTTGTTTAACATTATTAAACTTTTTTTTAACAAAAAATATTGGCAAATATTATTGAATACTTCACACTAAACTAGCCATGACAGCAAAAGTTTTTTTATTTTCTAGCATAGGCCATGGCTATTATTATCTTTGATCGGATCAGATATGGATGGACCTGTGATTGGCCAATGTGTTAGAACCCTATTTGTTGGGCATTTCTTTTTTCTTTTTTGGCTTAGAAATATATATATATATATATATATATATATTGTTCTAATGAAACATTATGCCATAAAGGCAGACAGTGCCTCCAGCTCTGAGATGGTATCAACATAATCAAAAGGGATTAGATTAATAATTTTATGAGATTTGGATAAATATATTCAAGGAATATGCTTAATATAGTAGAATTACAAAAAAGCAGAAGAACATATACCTAATTTGTCAATTATTACAACCCAAATGAACTTTTAATTTTTAAATCATATCTTAGCAAGTTTGAATCTGCACCCTTTTAAAAAAAATAAAAAGTAAAAGAAAAATCATGTAGAGTAGATATAGACCCTTTATTTATCAATGTTGCCTTGTAAATAAATTAAAAAATGTTGGCTCATTTCCTTTATACTATTCTAATATTTATTTATGAATCGAATTCTAAATTTCATATTTAGGTATCCAACTATTAGACCATTACCTTAACAGCATGATCAAATATAATTTTTAATAAGAATTTATAAGGGCAATATGGGAAATTAATTTTATCGAGAAATTGTGGTCAAATTGTCATATTATTCAACTTTGGCCCTGCCCCATACTAAAGATGGGGATATTTTGAGATGTGTCCATTCTCAATTCTTTGGACCAAACTTATTTTCTCAAGGTAGAAATGCCCATAACCTATGTGACTTAGATATTCCACATTTCACCCATCTCCAATAAGTAAAAAAGAGTTTCATTTTACCAATGTGAATAAATAATTACCACAAAAGTAAGAAGCTCAAAGATAAAATCTAACCGGGTTTTAGGAGCAAAACAAACGGTCAATATGAGCAAACCCAAGAAAGTCAATATTCTTTGCTTTGGGGCTCCTATTGACCACCCCAATGCAATTCTACCACGTGTAAAAGCTCACCAAAAACTCTTCACCCCACTATACCTTTTTTTTAAAAAAAAAAAAACTTGAATCTCAAAAGCCTTCCCCCTACCTCACTTCTCTAGTCAAAGGAAAAGGTTAGTCCTTGAAAAAAAGGAAAAAATAAAAAAATAATAATAATAAAAGTGCGAAGAAAGATGAAAAAAAGCAAGAAAACAGCAAAAGCCAAGTTTGCTAACTCCCGTGGAGTAAACAAAACAAATCCAAAGAACCTATGTTAAAACTTCAAAAAGAGTGTTGAGAGAGATGCAATTGGTAAATATTTCTACAAAAATAATTTTTAATAATACTCATATACTTTCCCGTCAAAAAATATAAAATATTATAATTTCTTTACACGAATCAAGTAAATATTGTTTTATAAATTCTTTTTATTTATTATTTTAAAAATAAGGGAGATAAAAAAAGTTTATTTTGAGAAAAAATTAAAAACTTTCGAGTAAGATGAAATATAAAAATAAGTAAAAATAATATTAAAATTTAATGATAAAATAATTTATATTTTATAACAAAAAAATCATTCAAATTTTAAGATTAATTTTATCAATAAAATTTTTTTAAACTTGAAAAGAGTTAGCATGAAAATATTACAAGTCACATCAACTATATGTGATAAAAAAAAAAGTCATGAATTTTAAGAGTAAATTTCTTATGCAGTACTTATTTTTTCTAAGACTTTTATTTCTTGATGATCATTTTTTTTCTATTATCATTTAGAAACTTTCAATCTCTATTAGTATTTTTTTGTGATTACTTTGAACTTTTTTGTCCTCAATATTTTTTCTTTTCGTGTGAATTATTAAAAAAAATTCCGTATAAATTAACAAAATACTTTTGAAGGGATAATCTTCTTTAATTTTTCATATAATTTAAAAGTTTATTAAACAGTAGTTTTTTTTTCTTTAGGTAAATCTACTACTAACAATAGTTAAAAAGTACGTACATTTGAAAAAACAAATAATGAGAAAATATTTTCTACATGCATTATTCTAATAAAATCTCCGGTCTCTTGCTTCAATCAAACACACAATTCAAGATAGCACGAGCTCTGCCGTCATCCCATCCTCGTCGTCCTACCCACCTTCACATGCTCTACTCCCCGTAACAATTTTTACTTTCTCCGAACCAAAATAAATTTTAATAGTATTATTTTTTATCCCAAAAATGATGTATTAAGTAAAAAATAAATCCGTAAATAAAAATAGAAATTCGTGAATGCTTCCTTATGAGGAACATTTGGATATGCATCAATGCAAGAAGGGAATATGAAGATAGATGGCAAGCATAAGATATCCGTGGACCTTATTTTAACATAGCAAAAATGAAAAGATAACCCATAATTTAATATGCCTTTGGATTTTTTTTAACACATTTTTTTTTTCTTTCTACGGCTAATTTATTACAATGTGGATCTCTCTAGATCACTTGATTGCTTCTTACAAGTCCCTTCAAATACAAAAAAGAAGGGAAAAAAAAGAAAGAAAAAGAAAATATTCAGTCATCTTACTCAGGTTCATCATATATATAGGATTTTTGTACTTCGGTGGAAAAAGAAAAAAAAATCTAGATAAAAAAAGGCAAAATTTTTCAAGGCTTCTCTTTGAGAAGAGAAGCCAACCCAGTAACAACGACCCGGTTGCCTCTTTCACAACTCTTGGGCTTTATCACCGGCGGCTGCCACGTCACCGTCGCCGGGGTCAATCCCTTTTCCTCTTTACCGGAATTTTTAGCCGGTGACGACAAAATCGGCTTGTGTTCTTCATTCAAAAACGTTGCTTTTTCACCAAAAATCAGCTCAAGTTCTCCACACTCTGTTTCATCTTGTTCATCATCAACCTCCTTAGCCTCAGGCTCTTCTTCAGTTATGACTTCAGCTCCGGCTGCCGATTCAGTGTCTTTTTCAGGACGGGGTGACGGTGGTGGTGGCGGAGCAGTTGTGGTTCTGACATGTGGGCTGAGCCATTTGGCTTTGATGTACTCAGCTTTACGCCATGGAGCAATATGCATCCCTTTCTTCTTCAAGCTTTGCCTGGCGGCCTCTGAAACAATTGCAATGATTTGTTGCAAACGATCAGCTTTTCCGACGAAAATGAATGGCAGGGATTGCAAGATGGCCTTGTAGCTGCTGGTGGACCTTGCGATCTCAAATTCTGATCGGAAATCTACGTCAATCAACACTCTTTCTCCTTCCACAATCACATCAATGTACTCATATTCACCTATATGATCAAAGAACCAAACAAATTAAGTGAACACTCAAGGTTTTTATCAAAGAAGTTATCAAAGAGTACCCAGACTAATAATCAAATTCCCAGATATTCGTTACTTGACAAAATATGAAAATCTTTTACACTATAGGATTCTATAGGTCGCCTAAAGGGAAGGAGAAAAACTAAAAAATCCACTCCAAATATGCCAAAGGAACATATAATTAACTAAGAACAGATAAATTCAGTTCCATATTATCAAATACATTCCAGATAACCCAAAAAAATAATTGAGGAACGTAATGATTGTGAAGCAGGGGAGTGTCGTACCAGCTGGTATGGAAGAAGTTTTTTCCCATTTAGATTTGCAATCTGAGGCGTTGAAGCCAAGAGCCAAGAGTCCATCAGTCACAATTGTCCTCAAATCATCTTTCCTTTTGCAAGCTTTATTCTTTTCAACCATCTTTGAAATATCAGCTAACAAATTTCTCTCCACAGTTGTAGCACAAGGAATCAAACTCTACAATCAGAAAAGAAATCAAAACAAAATTAATTCGAGAAAAGAAATTTTAGTAGCAATTACTTATCAAGAATTCCAAGTCTTGAAGAAGAAAGGAAATCAATGGCTACCTTGAGAGTGTCAATAGAATCCCCAAACGAGGAGTTCGTGTTACTGATAGAATCCCCAAACCCAAAATCAAATTCATCATCAGAACTGTCATTGTTGTTCCCGTTGAAGCAATTGCAACGATTACGCCCACATTTCTGAGTTGCCTGAACCCTTTCAAAAGTATTTTCCTCAATAAAATTTTGCACCATTTTATCCAGACACACCGAGCTCGGCTCAAACTCCACTATCCCCGCATCTTTAATTTCCCCGGGAACCACTGGTGGCTTGTCAGCGGCCGCCGATGATATCCTTAAAACGCTGTTAAATGGTCGATCAAAAAGCCGTTTGAGCCGCGATTTCACTGGAGGCTTTGATGATTCACGAAACGCTTGTTGTGAATCGACCGGCTGAACCTTCATTGGAAAAGGCATAATTTTTTCTGATTAGCCCAGTAAAATTCCCCAAAATAATCCTCAAAATTACTCCCTCTATCTACAAGCCTGCTTAATTGTACTTTCTCCGATTGTCAGCTCTGTTCAATTATACACCCCCAAGGCCAGAACTAAAAACCAATAGTAAATTCACTTCAAATTCTTCAACTCAAAATCAACACTACCACACCTCTTTCATAGCCGAAATATACAAATCAAAGCTAATTGCTAACAATCCATCAAGAAAATGCTAAAAAGAACAATATTTCAAAACATTTACTTCGTCAGATCATTATAACAACCATCGTCTCCATCCTCAAGTACCCACAACAAAAGATCTTTACCTCATCTACAAATGCATTACTCCAAACACTTTAATCAACTAACATTTACAATCTTCAAATCACCACCAGGCAAAGGAAAAGAAAAAAAAAAGTATTGAGAAGTTTATGTGTTCAAGCTAAACTGCCGGAGTTTGAAAAGAGGATGATATTGAAGCTAGGGTTTTTCACGGAAGACGTGGCGGTGATGGACTGAAACACGGACATTTCGCTGGTGGAGGAAAGGATATACCGCCGGAATCTTCATTTCCCGGCGAGGTTTTATGGCCGGCCGAGAAGGAAGTAAATTTCTTACTTTTTTCCTTTTAAATTTTAATAAAATTTGGCTGAATTTTCTCTTAAAACAAAAGGCTTTCCTAAGTTAAGAAGTAGGAATGTGGGAAGTTGTTTATATAGGAAGGTGAAGCTGCTGATTAGGATTGGGCTTGCCACGTGGATGATGACGTACCATAGATCATCCTGAAATATTGGGTTATGCTAAGTTGACAGGTGTTGGACAAAAGCAATGATCCACAAGCTAATTGAGTGACGATAGGAAATGTGGACGGTTGTGATTTAGATAATGACCAATCATAAAAATGTTGTAGTACACACCACCCAGGGAAAGGCATTATGGAGATTATTTCTCTGGACCGTTTATCCAAATTCTTATACGTTGTGATCATGAATTAGGTGCGAAACTTTGGCCCTTTGATGATGTTTTGAGTGAAGGGGCTTAGTGATAGCTGATAAGACCCTAATAAGGAATTTTTTCAAATTTGCCTTTTTTTTAATGCATATTGACAGAGAAGTCGAGGAGCTGAGAAATTTTATAAAATGTTGCAAATAATCTTATATAAATTAATAAATTATTTTACTCTTTATTATATATTTATTTAATATACCATAAGCATTTTTTCCTTTTTTTCTTTCAATTAATATTTATTTTACTTGAAATAAAAATAATAATAAAATAATTAATAATAGACAAAATAATTATAAATAATAATAAAATATTTTATATTTAATGACGAGTGAGTTTATTTGTTTATTGCATCTTAGAAAAATGGATGAATGAAGTAATTAGTTCTTCAATTATGACATTTATTTGTTAAGATGTACTATATGTTAAGTGATTTGTATTTTTATTGATTGAAATATGTGGTAATTTTTTTATTGCTAATAACTATAAATATATAAAAGTCATAATAAAGGAATATAAAATAGACAAATAAAAGAATTTTCTCGATCTTGTCTTTATAAAGTAAAAATTGAATTCATTCTTTGTTTTCTTCTTTCCATTCACTCGATTTCTTATATAATTTTAATTTTTTTTGGCATGATCCTTATATATACGACAAAATTTTTTTCCTTTAATAATTATTTCAACCGTTCAATTTATAATTTATCATTCATTCGTATCGATAATATTCATATGTTTAACGACACCTTACGATAACCTAAATTGTTAGTGAGAAAATTATGAAACTATGCAAAAGTTAAGCAAACGTTACAAAATTACATAGAACTTCAAGATACTATAGCTTCATTCCTTCCATTACACAAATTATCGGAAGGATAATTTATCTAAAAGAATTTAACTATTGACAATATATATGCATATACATATATATATATATATATATATATTATAGGTGGCAATATGGATGTCCAATCCATTTGGATAAATTTAAATGGATATTAATCCATTTAAATCCAATCCATTTATGATCCACTTATAAATGGTTAAAATGGTTTGAATATAAATGGTTTATGGATATCCATGGACATCTATTTATCCATATAATTGTAATTATTTTTAATTATATTCATTAAGTTTATTAGTGTAATTTTTATTATCTACATTTATATTCAATCAAATTTTTTAATTTTAGTACTAAAATAACTTCAAATTTTTTTAATATTGAACATTTAATTCTAAAAATCATGCAAATATTCAATTTGAATTGGAAAAGCCAAAAATTCCTCGATAAATATTTGATAAAAGTAAAAAATAAAATAAAATAAATTTTTAGCACTTAAATATAGAGTAAAACGATTTATATATTTGCAAAATCTTTGGAATTGAATCAAAAGTCAAGTTAATTCCTTTTATTTTTGGAGTGGCTACTAGCTACGATGATACCAGGGAGATTGACACTTCTAAAAAAAATATTTTTCTCGAACATAAAAAATTAATATATGTTACAATATAAATTTAATTAGAAAATGTAAAAAAAATTATATGCTATCACAAAAATTGAAATTACAATTAATAATATTTTTTTTTGTTAGAAGAGTAATTGGTATATTTGATTAGTGAAATTGACTAAGTGTTGACTTTTTAAATGAATGTTTATTTAATTTAATGGAGATCCATTTAAAACCATTTAACTTATATGAGTTAACCAAATCCATTTAATTATGGATGATTTTGGATGTTTATTGATTTTCCATCCATTTTACCACTCCTAATATATATATATATATATATATATATATAAAGAAAAGAGATAAGATATAGTCAAAAAATTAAAATATTGAGTAATTAGTTAATTTAGTACTTGTACCATTAATTTTATGTCAAAGTAGATTGTAAAATTTTTTTTCACCATTTTGAATTCTTATGTTTGCTTTGGCCAAATTGACTTTTTCACATATTTTTGGATGAAAATCGTTAAAAACTGTCGCATGCTTTTCACGTGACCATAATAATCCTAAGGGTAAAAACGTTTTTTTAACAAATCCTCCCCCGCCCCCCCCCCCCCCCGCCCAAATGAAATGGTAACCGAGAGCCATGGCTGAATTTTTTAAAATAATAAAAAAATTTTTTTGACAGATTTGCTGTGGTTGTGGGTTTTGAAAGAATCATTAAAACTGGACAGCTTGCAAGCGATGTTAACAGGATTGCTTTCTTTGAGTTTTATGATTCTCTATTACATAAAAGGTCTCCCAAAAGCCAAGTTAATTACTCAATGCAAACATTTCTTGATCAGATGTTTTTAAAAAAGCACTTCAGGGATTCTTTCTAGTCGTTTAGTGGTTAGTCTAAAAAATCAATCAATGTTTTTGCCAAAAATGATTTGTGAGAGAGAAGGAATGTAAAACTCAGTTCCATTTTGATGGATGAATTGTCATTTGATTTAATAATTTTAGCCCATGATCTAATACTTACTCTTATTAGGTTAAATTCTTAAGTCTTATGAAATATGAGTTTTGTATTGAATTTTATATAAAAGTGTCTAGTCTTAACTATAATATATTATTTTATTTTATGATGGTGACTACTAAAAGAGAAAAAAGCGATGTTAGAGTAATGATTTCTTAGAAATCGATTTTGTTTGAGATTATTTAGGAGATTTGTTTAATCGATGTAAGTAGTTTTACTATCTCTATTTTTTCTAAAAAAGTATCTCCCAAAAAAAAGTTGTAATTTTGCTTATCTTATTATTTTGTATATAAATTATGGAAAGAGTTTGAGTAATTTCTATTTTTTGAAATTTATTCGTATATTGTAACTAAAAATTGAATAATTTTGTGAAACTCAGGAGGCATAATTTGAAGTTGGTGGAAATATGTTCTAACTTTTGATTTGATTCCGTTCATTTGGATAAAAATTTATTTGTTATTTGGCCATCCTAACGGGATTACATTTGAGTCTGACGTCAGAATTTGACACTAATAGATGTTATCGTTAAATGAGTTCTCTTAAATTATTTGATGAGTTTTTTTGATTGATTAATAAATTTAAGTCACATATTTCATAAATAATGCTACATAGAGTGATCGACGGTTGCTTATTGAATTCTTACAACATCGTCAGAGAAGACGGTGGTTCGACGGCGATTAATCAGTGATAGTGACACTCGTAACGATGATAATAGTTACAATAAAGTATAATTTAAAGAATTTTTTTTTTGTTATTTTGTTATCGGTTAAACATTCATATTTGAAGGATTTGTTAAAAATGCATTTTTACTCTCCAGATTAACGGTTTCCATCTAAAAATCTGTGAAAAAATTAAGTTGACCCAAAAAAAAAAAACATAAGAACTCAAAATGACCGTTTAGTATCTAATTTGGCAGAAAATTAATAGTATATGTACTAAATTGACTAATTACTCTTAAAATATTGGCAAGTGAAAGGTGCACTATTCTGCTTCATTTTCTCTATATCTTGGTTTTTGAAAAGTACATTTGTTTGGTGGATTCAGTATGTTGTACAGTTGTAGTACAACAATTATTCAACTAACTCATTTGAAAATTACTAATCATTTTGGACACTTGATTCGTCTGCAGATTTTAGAAGGTTAAAATCATTTTGCGTCTTGATCCGTATACAAATTCGAAGTATAAATAAAACTAATTAGATGTGATCAAATTCGAAAGAGGAAAAATGATTGACTTTAACAACAGTTATATTGCCATTGTAGAGCAGTACAAAGTTGGGTACAATATAATTACAAATAGTAAAAACTGTAATTACTTAGGTTTCTTAAAAAAAGTAGAAAAAAAAGTCACCCTATGTCTCTCCTCGTTATTTCCTTTAGAATGGTTTTATGACTTTCCAATTTTCATCTTATGTATCTTCACTTCCTTTAGTTGATTTATTTAATCTAAGATATTTCTTTTGTTTTCTCAAAAAAAAAAGAAGAAAAAGAACATACTATTTAATCTAAACGTGTATGTAAGTCAAATTCTAATATTTATCTAAGTAATTTGAACTATAACATTATTATTAAAGGGATTATCTAAAGAAAATATTCATGTTCTGAAATATATATAAAAAAAAGGATAGTGGTAAATTGTACTAATATAATTATAATATATTTTTTGTGCAAATTGAATAATAAATAAGAGTCAAAGAAGTTGTAAATAAGTGCTTAGTGCATCTCACTTAAAACATAGAGATCATGATTCTACACATCCCGCATGCATAATAAAAAAAAAAGATAAATAAATGTTCTCTTATTTATTTTTGAAATAGTTGTTTATAGGGGTGTTAAAAAACTTAATTGAAACGAAATTTTAAAAATGATCTGGTATTTCGATACTTCAGTTTATTCAGTTTGGTTAATTGAAAATTTTCAAAATTATGGTTAGATTTTTTTGTTTGAATTTTAGAAATTTGGTTAAACTGAAAAATCGTAATATTTTTTTTAAAATATTTTAATTAATATTTAACAAAAATTATTTATTTCAAAAATTAGTTAATTATCTGTATTTTCCTATTTGAAGTGTTTTTGTTATCCACAAGATAATATTAGGTATTATAAAAGAAGTTCATTCATTATCTTTGGTATATTATGAATCATTTTTTATATTCTTCTCATTAAAAAAATTGAAATTTTAATTTAAATCAAACTGTATAATAGATAATACGGTTTACTTCGATTTGTTTAGGTAAAAAATCGAAAACGAAAACCAAACAAAAATTGTAAAAACTTAACCAAAAAATCAAATTCAAACCTCTATAACTTAGGTGTTCATACTTTGCTCAATTGACCCTTTTACTCATTTTCTGGAAACACCCATAAGATTTTTCCTAGTCAGGATCTTTAGTTATGATTTTAACCCGATTCAATATTTAGGACACATTTGAAGTTACAATTGACAAGAGCTCTTATTTTAACCTTTCTTACATTTGCCACTAATATTGTCATCTTGTTCTTTAAGGTCACTCAGATGGTGATTTTTTTTTTAAAAAAAATCTTTTAATTTTGGGCCAACAAAACGTCCTTTTACTATAATCCTTTTGGGATGACGGTTCATTTTTAAGCCAGTATCTTATAATGTGAGGTAGATAAGCATTGGCTCATTCGTAACTATTTTTTACCATGGTACAAATATTTATCGTTAAGATACCGCAGATTAAATACATAAAATTATTTTATTTAGTTTTGAAGCATTTGGTGTACTCTAGTCCTTGAGTGTATTGCAAAGTTTTCTTCTTTCTTTGTCACAAATTCAATGCTTGCTCTAGTTTTATATTTCAACGTGTAGGTTAGTATTAATAGAATTTTATCCAATAATAGTACTGACTTCGTCGCAAATTGGTAGCTTTATTTAATTTTTCATACAAATAAAAAAAACATAATTAATATTATTAAAAATATATATTTTTCATAAAGTATTTTTAAAATACCATCACTATTTATCAATTCAAAGTGAATTGAATGCACTTCTTAAATAGACAATAATCACATTTTAAATATGTATATTTTGATCATTTAATAAATATATTTTTTTACTTTTAATAAGAAAAATGACATATAATTTGAAATAAATAAAAAAAGTTTATACGTATTGAGTCAGGTGAGAAGAGGAATAGGACAGTTTCATTTAGGTTTTGCACAAATCTTAACTAAAAGTATAAAATGAGTAAATCACCCTCTACTAGATCACTTCAACATTAAAGGCTGGTAGTATTTTGTGGTTGTAACTTTAGAATAAAATTTGATTCAATTTTCTAAGGAGGCATGAGTTAGTTGCACACGACTTGTCTAGTATAGCAGGAATTATTACTTGAGATGGAGTTTATTCAGTGCATATTTTCAAGTAGCATCTTAAAAGGATAAATAGCTAATATTAGCACAAGATTTATAATTTGTTTAAGTTCACTTTTTGTAATTAAGTTCTTAAATTATTTAGGTAAATAGATTATACTTATTTTAATGAATTAAATAAAATAACACTATACTCATTGAATCGAGAAATACTCTTTAAATTAATAAATAAATAAATAAATAAATAAATAAATAATATATATATATATATACACAATATTCAATCAATGTATTTTGATAAAGAATACGGAAAAATAAGTTCCAAATTGAAAAAAACTTTATTTATTTTGTGAAATGAATTTTAAAAAATATTTTTTAAATGAGAACATGAATAATTTTGAGACAAAAAAAGTACGTCTAACCAATTGTCTTTTTCTGCATAAATTTGATTTGGATTAAAAGGACAAGCAAATTTCTTCTTTTTTTTCGTGGTCATCATTGCATATATATATATATTCTCACACGCATTCACAATTTCATAGATATTTGTAGCATTTATTTTTATAGGGGAACTAAGTTTCACTAGAACTGATAAAATTGTTAACAGAATCATGTATATGGCATTAATGATTGATGATCAATAGGTAATAACACTAATTGCTATGACTATGATCTAAGAGTTTATTCAACAGCCTGTTGATAATGCATTGTGATTGTTCATACACTAATTTTGGATATTGAATGAGATGTGACTTATTAATTCTCATACAACTACTACCAGTCAAATTATTTTATCTCTCTTCTCTCATCACACAAATTATAATACATGATAATAATAATAATAATAATAATAATAATAATAATAATAATACCTTCATTTAAAAAATATAAGTATTTTTAGACTTTTGCCTATTAATTAAGAATTCAAATAGTCAAATCACTTAAGAATTTGAAGTATAAAAAAGATAGTATAGGTAATAGTGGGAAAAAATAATAAATGCTTTTTAAATTTAGTAAAAAACTTGTATTTTGAAACAAGGTTTCACTTTCTTTCTTTTTTTTTTTATTTAAAAAAAAAACTTATATGTTTGATAAGTACGTAGTAATAATAATAAAAGGTGGAATTCAATTTTCCCTAGAATGCTAACTCCTGTGACAAGTGACAACTCGTGGGTTAGTGCGAAAAGGGAAAATCTCTATAGTAGCTCTTAAAATTGTTTTAATTATAGATATAATGACTATTTAAGGGACCACTAAGAGAATTTCCTTTTATTGAAGTTAAAGAAAAACAAAGTAAAGTACAAATGAAACTACTTAATCAAAATTCAAAAGTTTGTTAGGCAATGCTTCAAGATATATCAAATTATATAGAAAATAAATAAATAAAGATAGTAACTCAATTAGAATAAGTTTAAAAGATTGAATTAGTTTACAGCACTTTTTTTTGTTTTTTTTTGAAGGACAGGTAATGTACTTTAAAATGTACTAAATACACCAATATATATAGACACACACGCACACTCAAATTGGTACATCTCAGAATTAGTGTTACATGATCGCTGGCTGGTTGTAGCTTTTCGGGCATTGATCATAAGGATTTTTTTTAAAAAACTTTTTTTGGAAAAAAAATAAATATGGAGTTTGAATCCTAACTATCAAGCTTCATTGGATTGTATAAACTTTTAAAGTAATAATAATAAAAAAGTTGTTTTGAAATTGTTATCGGTTAATTTCAAAAGTTGTTTTGCAATTGTTCCCTTGCTCTTTTTTTTCCTTATAAAAAAATGGAAAATATTTCTCTTGTGGTATTTTAATAAAATATTTATGCCATTAATTTCAAAAAGGGGAAAAAAGAAGATAAATAAAATAAAAAATAGAGGAAAAATATTAACTTTGTACATTAAATCAATAGATAGCCACTATAATCTTCCATTCTGAAGTTTGTTTTAATTCGAGTCATTATATTTATTTTTCATTTCATTTCCTCTATTGTAATAGCATTGAGAAAAAAAAGAGGATGATGTTTTATATTTTCTACTATTTGTTCTCTTTTTTATAAATTAAGAATTTAATAAAGAATACAAGAGCTCTTTTAGTAATATTTTGGTCTAATTTTATGAATTAATGAGAATATGAAGAAAAAAAATTAAGAGCAATATATGAATCCTTTTATACATTTGATTGGAAAAGAAAGTAATTGTATTTAATTGAAATACTTGAAAGATAAAAGGAGAGAGAGAGAGAGCATTAAGTCAATTAAAAGATTAGGGAATAGTGTTTTTTTTTTTTTGCAAGAAGTAACCCATTGTTATATACACAACGCATAATCTAAATGGACAGCCGTGAGTCCAAAAAGATTGTTTACACTACTTTTTAATTCATTAACTTATCTATCACTGCATTACAACTGAGTTTAGACTTTTAATGAGCTATATATGCTACAAGTTTAATGATGAGTAACAAAAGTTACTATTCTTACAGTGGAGGAAATTTAAAATAAAGGGTTTTTATAACGTTATGTAGGTGAATTCAAAATGCAACAAAAGATTCGAGCAATCAACATATGCTCTCTCCTTTCCCTAGCCGTTGAGGGGTGTTTATGATTCATTCACTCACTCAGTCAAATTCAAGCAAATGCCATAAGGTAGAAATATGAATGAATCAATAATGTTGCAACGTTTGGAAACATAAAATCTCTCTATCTTCTTTAACTTTTTCATGCCCTCATGAGATGTGAAATGGTCCACATGGTACTTTTCTTGGCTGTAAAAAATATGTTGTGTTACATTTTCATGATCATACTTGTTTCCAAAATCTAAACCCTATGTACATACATATATGTAAAAGGGCAATAATAAACCAACCACTCCTCTCTATTTAGATAGTGGACAAGTTTTTATGAGAAAGCTATGTGTATCATGGTTCTTTATTGACAAGTGTAGCATAGGACCATATGACTTTTCTACCTTTTTTCTAACATCTTTTTCTTTTTCTCCTTCTTCTTCTTGAATCTTTGCGGGCGTAGTCACTATCCTTCAAGCAAGCAAATATTAAAAATGATTTTTTTTGGCTTTGAACATAGATCACCTCGCAAAGACTGAAGAGGTATATACATTGGCTCCTTTTTTTTATAGTAAATTCAAATATTGACGAGGATAAGCGTTTTTTTATTAAGTTTTGAGATAAAATTAGTGTTTTCTTTTTAAATTTTTAATTAATTTATATATATCGCATTGATTTACATTTTTTAATTCATCAATGGGTCGATGATAGAAGTTTTATGATTAATCGAATATAAATTTGAAACTTTAATAATTAAAAAAAAAAAGAATGCGTGCCTCCTTGCCTCTATAGAGAGATTATGCACATGTGGATGAGTTGTTTTGGTCAAGCAAGTTTTAGCAGTCATGACTTGGAGTGGTGCGGTTGTGACCATCGCGTAAAATGGTGATGTGCGGTTCAATTTCGCCACAAACAAGAGATAAGAAAGTGTTGCGACCAAATGAGATGGGGGCTATAGAGGTTTCAATTTTGGGTAAGTCTATCCTGGGCCAAGGAAAAATGTGATTGCGTGGGAAAGTGGGGTTCTGATAAAGACAAGAATTACTACGAGGTCAAGAAGACTTTAAATAATGTATTTGGAAGTTTATGAAACAGAATAATTTACGTGTCAAAGATGATGAATATATATATATATATATATATATATATATGTGTGTGTGTGTGTGTGGATATAAGTTTTTAATTGTTTAACAAAATTTAGTAATGGCTTCCTTTTGAAAAATAAAATCTAGTGTATCTTTTTCATCCTTATGATTATGACTATTATCTTGGATTGGGGAAAAAGTCAAAATAATGTTTTATAGTTAATACATCCTAACCTAAAAAATTATCTTCTAATGCTATCAAATTGTCAAATAAATAAATATTTTCCCTCAAAATAGCCTAGAAAATTGTCATTTCAAAAAGCCATGAAGAGAGAGAGAGAGAGAGGAAATGAATGTGAAACCATTGACTCATATTATAAAATTATGTCATCACTAAATTTTGGCATTGAAACAACCGTCCAAGATAACTAAATTTCTATGTATATGGCCAATTGTGAATGAATATATATATATATATATATATATATTTTTCCGCATATGATAAATTTCAACACACTTCCATATTGTTTTTCTAAAGGAAACATCATAAAAGATGGATATAGGTGAATGAACAATATGAAAAAGTGCAACAAAGTTTCACCAAAAACCAAGAAAGCATATAACAATATCCTTCCCTCCCCCCCTCTCCCTTCCTCTTTAGTCTTCACCTTTTGGACTTGTCAATTGAATTCAATTGAAGGCCCTACAAGCTTTTGTTTTCTTTTGTCGTGTTTATTTTGCTTTTCACTTTTGCACCATTTTTTGTAAACCACAATTTTTATTAATTTGAGTATAGTAAAGGGTCCTCAATCTTTATGGGTAGTCTCTCGAAAGATGTCCTCATTAAAACTACTCTTTTCTTGCACGCATTCCTTACCATTTTATCTTTTTTTAAAAAAAAAAACCCAAAAACAATGTAAAATTTCACTTTCATTGTTAACAGTTATTACTTGTGTGTGTTGAAAATACAACATACTATGATTAACATGTTCGGGCCACCACACCACATTCCAGATCAATATTGATTTGACTTGTATTTATACATACATTTTTTAAATCATCTAACTCCGTCTCTATTTCGTATCATAAATATATTTCATATAAAAAATTTAATTTAAAATAAGTTCATACAACTTTTAGATAAGAAGAAGAAAAAACTTCGCCTCTATTCTTGATCATCTGTGTTACGTTGTCAACAGAGTTTGCTGAAAATGTACATTCTATGTTTTGGGGTCTAAAAGAAGGAGAAAAAGGGAAGGGAAGAAAATGAAATGAAGGAAATAGGTTTTTTAGGGAAAAAAAGTTTATGTAAAATTAAAATTTCTGTATAATATTTATTTATAATATGAGACAGATGGAGAAATTGACTCAAGAACAAACAATATAAAATTTCAACAAATTTAGAGCTGTACTAGTCATATTTTAAATGCAATAGTAGGATTTAACTCTGACTTGCTTTTTATCTATTTTGTATCTTTATTATGAAGATCTAGATTATAATAGGTGATTAGGACTTGCATTTAAAAAAGGAAAAGAAAAAAAAAGGAATTTTTTAGCTTATCCATAGTTTAGGAATTCAATCTGTGGGCATGCAATTATTCTGATTTGACTCTAAGGGAAAAAATAAAAACTGATAAATAATAGTATAGGAGTAGAGAACTGGTGATAAAAATAAATACAGGGTCTACAGACAAGGTCTCAATTTTCATCAATTAATGCAAATAAGGAAATAAAAAAAGTTTGAATGACTAGGGTGATCGATGATTTTAACTGAAAATTTATGATTCATTAGACAACCATTCTTGCCTAGCCAACAAAAAAAAAAAAAGAGTAAAACTAAATTATCTCTTCATTCACTATCAAGTTTTTATTTTGTAATGATAAAGAGTTATTGGTTCACTCCCTCTCTCTATTTATTTTATATATATATATATATATATATATTTTAAAGTGTATCATAGTATGGACCCTTTAATATTTAAAAGTCACTTTAGGCATCGACTAATCAAGGGTTGAGTTTGGAACAAACCCTTACGGGGAAATAAAGGCATCAATATTTACTTCTTGATTTTACCATGTAATGTGACAGCTTTATTTGTTTGGGTGCTCCAATTATGAATCTCTTACTAATCTAATTTGTATCTCTCTACGTTGGAGCTTTATTTAGACAAGAGTGTTGATTACAATTTCTTTGATGATGTCTCTTGAAATAATTGAATCACTTTAGTATTCATTATCTCCCCTTTAAAGACACTTAAGAACATGGGCTTGTTATTAACTTTGGAGACTAAATGGCTCCTCTGTTTTACATTATTTTTACCTTTTACACTTGAGATAAAGTTTCAAATTTCAAGAAATTTGGCTTTAGAGGGTCCCCAGTTTTCATAATCTTTTTTAGGATAACTATTTTCTTGAAATCTTAATCCTTATGTGGTACTATGTCCTTAATGATGAAATATTCTTTAACTTTATCTTCCATTAGCATAAAGCAACAGCATTTTTTTCTCATTGCCATTGAAATTTTAGGACAATACCATCATGCTATAAATAATATCATGAATTGAATCATTCCAAAGGGTTGAGATATTAGTAGAAAATTGGTGGTGTTCCTACATCCTTGGTTGTCACTGTTAAGATAAATTTATTTATTTATTTTCTTCTTTTCGAAATTGTGATTTTCTTGGCCAAATGTAGAGGTGAGTGTGGGATAGAACGATTATGGTACTAAAATCAGTGTCTTTTTCCATCAAGTTATAGCAGTTTATAAGTGAGTGATGAAGGGGGTCCTTTTTGCTTATATTTTACAGGTAGATGAGGCATCATAGTCCAACTTGAGCATTATGATGGTACTTGTGAAATACATTCTATCACAATGATAAAACGAGGGTCCTCAATTATTGTGTACCACACAAGAACTTGATTTCAAGACAAACAACCTTCCTCAAGATTCAAGAAGTTGTAATTCTTAGCAAAAAAAAATAAAATATCATACACTATTATTTATTTGTGCAAGTAAATAATTAATTTAATCTTCAAATTTTTAACTCGTGTATATGATCTTTAAAATACAAAATCAAAGCATATACTTATAAAGCCAATATTAGTTATTCTCACTGAGCTTTTGGTGCTTCTAATAGGATAAAATTCAGTTTGACTATAATGCTTCAATTGTAGATATGGTAGATTCAATATCTTCTAGACTGTATATCTGTTTGCCTAACCTATAATTTGACTATTTTTCCTCCATTCTTGATGGCTAACAATGATCAATTACTTATTTTCAGCAAATACAAAGAATGAAGACTTTGATGAATTCTTTTATAAATGGAATATATAGCTCAGGGCATCAGAATCATTATTTTTTATAGCATCAGAATCAGATAATTGCCGTTAATAGATTATTTAGCTTTAGCAGTCACCTACTTCATATTGTTAAAAACCAATCAAGATACTTTTCCAATTTGACAAAGTGTGGCCTATCAATTATAAAGAAAACATGGAAATATAGTCTATATAGGAATATTTCATATCTTCTTTGTTACAGAGATCATGAAATGTTTGGAAGAAAGTTTCATATTTGGAGTTTCTACAGAAGAACATTCTTGATGTAAAACAGTTCATTCTCAATAATTTTGGCTTTCAAAACAATTATTTCTTTGACAATACTGCTCCAACATTAATCTATTTGGCAATAGGCAATATATAGATGTTACATCAGAGCATTCCTTTCAACAAAACTATTGTTGATTCCATTTTTATTTTATTTTGTAATTAGTCAAATTACAAAATTCAAAGGAGTTGTCAAAAATAATTTGTGTATATATTTGTTAGAAGTTCAAAAAATTCGAGTCAGACTCCATAGAAATATATTTAAGAAATTGATGAAAACTTTTACTGCATAATTTGAACAAAGATTCCCTTGCGTTTTAATTAGTTTTCCAATGAATTCTTGTGGTTTTTATAAACTTCTTCCTCAATGGACTTCCAAAGTTCTTGCCCAGTTCAACATTTGTGTACAAAATGCAGCCAACTTGAGATTTAAACAAACTTGGTGGCATAACTAGCAAGCTATATTCAACAACGGATATGGAGAATTTCCTATGATAATTAGGGCATCTACCTAACACTTATATATTTTTTTAGAAATTCAACTTTAGTACTTGAACATTTTTCATTTAAGTTAAATGCTTCATTTTTTTTAAAAGTTCAACTTTTGCATTTTCATTCAAAATTTAGTTAAATTACTATTTTCTTCCGTGAACTTTTTTTGTCCAAGTTTAACATTCAAATTTTTTTAAAATTTAACTTTTACACTTATGTCTAAAATTCTTTTATATTAACATTTTCATCCTTCATTTGCAATTTATGTGACTTTTTAAAAACATTTTTGTCATTATATGAAATCCATAAAAATTTCAAAAAAATAAAACAATTTTCATTTTTCTCCTTTTCTTTTTAAATGTAAATGAATAATAATAATTAAAAATGTACATAAATAAAAATATATCAATAACTCTTGTTTACTGATTTTAATTTTTCTTTATAAAAAATAATGAGTTTTTATTGATTAAGGCATAACACAATTTTTAGAATAAAATACATAAAAACTAATGAACATCAAACTAGCAACTCAAAATTATTAAAATCAATAAAAAAAACTCACTATTTTTTTTATAAAGACAAACTCAAATCATTAAACAAGAGATATTGATATATTTTTATTTATGTAATTTTTTAATTTATATTATTGATTTACATTTAAAAAGAAAAAGTAAAAAAAATAAAAATTGTGGTGTTTTTTTCTTGTAATTTTTATGGATTTAATATAATGACAAAAATATTTTGGAAAAGTTACCTAAATTGCTCGTAACGAATGAAAATGATTATATAAAAGAATTTTAGAAGGAAGTACAAAAGTTAAACTTTTAAAAAGTTTGAGTGTTAAACTTAGACAAAAAAAGTTTAATAATAAATGAAAATAATAAATTAATGGAATTTTAAACGAAAGTGTAAAAGACTAAGTTTTTTAAAAGTTATAATACTAAACTTGGATGAAAAAATGTCTTAGTACTAAAATTGAATTTTTAAAAAGTTCAAATGTTACCTAGATATTTTATCCTTATATATATATATATATATATATATATATATATAATTAAACCAAAGATTACCTGGTGTAATTAATATATCCACTCATGTAGTTGCAACTTATTTTATGAGTTAAGATTTATAAATCACATAAAATGCAAGTAAAACAAAAATACTATTATGAATTCGTAAATCAAAATTTTTTTATAAAGAATTACTAAAAAGAAATAGAAGTATATTTATTTTTCAAAAAGATCCAAAACAGGAGCTACATCAGTCTCACTGCACTGCCCCATTTTGTTGGCCTACCAAACTCAGGTGCCTTGTACCTCTCTTTCTCTCTTCCATTATACACATTTTCTCACAGATTTCTAAATATCTGTATATTACACATTGCATTTACATACTCTCTTTTATATAGTGATAGTTCCATATTTGCCCCCACAACAAGAAAAAAAAAAAATTTTGTTTCCTTTTTGTTGTACTTTGCTTTGCCTTGTTATTGTCAATGTTCTTTGGGTACATAAGAAGGTTTATTCAAAGATAATGTTTTCAATAATTTTTTCCTCTTACTCTATACTCCACACTCCATTAGTATGTTTAGTGCAACTTGGAGTTAATTCAGCAAAAAGAAATAAAAGGAGTATAACGTTTGGATATATATATAAGAATTTTAGATGAAAAACAGCTAATGGAAAATGACCATTAATTATTGTTTGATGAATTCCATTTCCCTACAAAACAATATTGGTTACTATTTGTGCATCATCATTGCTGAAACTATTAAGGTTGAGTTTGTACTTATCTTGCTTAACGTTTATAAAAAATATTGTAAAAGAAGATGTGAAACTGTAAACTATATTGTTCTTGATTACTTAAGGTTCTATTTTGTGATTGTGATTGAGGAAAAATAGGGGTCTGTTTGTTTGTATCGATGGTAACAAAGTTGGTGTCACAACATTGAAAAATTTATGGTTTATTTAATATCAGATAATGACTGATGAAGACATAAAGGTGTTTGATAAGAAAAGCTATGTAAGATGATGGTTTTGTTTTTGCTCATTCTACAAACTTAAAACCTCTCTATGGAGATTATTATTATAGAAGGATTCTTGATTTTGTGTTCTTTTCTGTTTTTTTTCTTTGCCGTAATGAATGAAGACATTTATGCTGACATTGTTTTCTTTACTTGCTTCTTTTCAACCATGGATTGGTTCAAAATCTTCAAAATATGGTAAAAAAAAGCCCTTTTAGTCCTATTAAAACCCAATTTTCTCTATTTGGCATCACTAGTTTATTTTTTGGGGGGTTGAAGAGGTCTAATGCATTTTCTATTAATTTGTGGCTTTGGAGAGGAAGATCCATAAGACCTTTTAATATGAGAAGAAAAATAAGCATAAGGACACAAGCTATAGACCCTAGGATATGGATGATGTTCTCAAGATTAACTACTCCTAAAACCAATAATGTTATCAAGTTCCCCTCAAAATAATAATAAAAATAAAAATAATGTTATCAAGTAACATCGTACATATAGGTCTTTATAAAGATCAGGTCATATTAAATTATATTAATTACTATTGAAACAGGAAATGCTATCATTGAGTTAATGAAAGATCGTATATAGATAGCTTTACAAAAATTGGGTACGTATCAGAAGTTTTCTCCAAAGGTATCCCTAGTCAGTACATTATTTTGGATCATGTACTTAATTGTTTTAAAGATTATCCATAAATATCTATACAATGATGGAATTCATATAATTTTTTTTGGTGAGATAGTCCTAACAAGAGCATACTTTGAATCATGTACTTGATTTTTTGGACGAATCATGTGTAAAATCTTTACAAAAATCCAGTATATATTAAAAATATTTCTTCAAGTTACCCCTAACAGGGTATTACATAGGAGACTTTACCATATCAACTTCAAAAACTTTATTGGGAGATAGTTTGGGCAAAAGCTAAGAGCCAAGAAGGGTCTGAAAGTAAAAGGGCCCATACATTATGAAGGTTGATGTTAGAATGTGAGAAAGAGAGAGAGCCTTTTTTCTGGCTGTGGTTGCTGTGAAGTGTGACTTAAGAGGAGTGAGTATGTGGTCATGAATCAATTGCTCTTCCAGTCTAATCCATTCCCATAGTTTTAGATATGTACTCATGCATTTTTTTCAGGAATATACTCTCAAGTGACCATGTCCTGAAAAAGCACTTTCTGTTTCTCTTTTACTTGAGGATGATTTCTTGAAATTATTTGGTTCTTGGCAAAGAAAAAAATATTAAAATTGTACTTCATTTGTTTTCGGTGATAGTGGTCACTAAGAGGGGTAAGGGAGCACATCCTTTTAATGATGATGTATGATAATTGTAGAAAGTATGAACAAATAGTGACTAAATGATATCTTTTTAACCGGCTGAGCTACTAATTTGAACAAGAAATGGGTACCATGACTAAAATCGGGACCTACAGCTGCACTAGGTGAGCTTTCAATTGACATAGAACCAAGTAATCGGTTATTTCCTTCTTCTTTTCTTGGTCAAGAAAAGAAAATGGTGTTTAAGAGGTGGTTGTTACTTGTTTTACCAAGGCAGGGGAATCAATCTTTCAATCTTAGATTGGAGTCGAAAGCTATGGGCATTCTTTGGCAGCTAATGGTGGGTAGTCTATGAGACATAGGCTAGAGTCATTTTTGCAAGAAAGTAATTTTGTAATCAAAATCAACGATGACGTTTAGTTTTATTGTCCCTTTTTTAAACAGCTCTACATCCCTTTCAACAGGTCTACTGCATCTTGCATCTTATCAAATTATACATTTGTAAAATCTTCCTTCAAGCAAATAAGCAACTACAAAATCTACACAAGGGGACAATTTTTTTAATATTTTGGTCCATTAGGTTAATCTTGACACGTTCTGACTTCTTGGATCATATTATATTGATCCACTGCAATTCAGTGACACTTATCATAGGGGATAATAAATTGTATTTAAGATGATACTGAAACATGCCCAGAATAATTTCAAAGCATGATCAATTTACATCAGGTGCAAGGATAATCTAAGTATATATAACAGTCAAACTTGCACTTAATAACTCTCTTTGTGTATGTGTGTGTGTATGTCTTGAAGCTCAATGATAGGCAAGTTGATTGATGCATTTTGTCGGTTTCATCAAATTTCCAGATGGGATTACTTGACGAAGAAATTAAAGGATTTGGTATAAACAAGGGCTACCCCACCCCATGCTTGTTTCATATTTTAACAAGACACAAAAATGTCACAGGAATGGATTATTATAGTTTCTCCCACAAGGTACAAAAGTACAGGGATTTAACTATGTAATCATGCCCTTTTCTTGGTTCACTAGAGTTAATTGAAAAGGTCAATATTCTAATGAGTACATGGTAATCTATTACCAGATCGGTCCTCAAAGATTTTATATTCTTGTGGCAATCTGAATGCTGGACCAAGTCATTCCTATGTAACTAGATTTACAAATGAAGGATATGCCAAAGCTTTTCAAAAAATGCTCTCCAAAGAGGCATGCTCTAGTCTTCTAGACTGGGAAACTTAACTGATTAGATGGCAAGTAATTCCGACAAACGGCGGTAATTGTCAACAAAGGCACATTATGCTACTGTCTTCTTTCGAACAGACCAATCAAATTAGGAAAAAATGTAGGCTGAGATCACTGAAGTGAATTCTAGGAGATGGGATGTCGAGGTATGACAGGATTGACATATAAGGTTCACGGATTCTTATTAGTTCTCGTTGCTCATTATTTGTAGACAAAATTGAACCTTCTATTTCAATAACAAAGTACATACATGATAGTTTTGCAACCTAAAAGAAAAAATACATATCAAACTTTGAGGCCAAGGATACAATCGGTTACATGTTTCTCTTAGTAATACTAACTGCTCCTAAAGTCTGAAGTCCGCTATGTATGCCAAACTTATCCAACTACTACATTGGGAGGGAAGGGCTGAAATTCACTGTAGCCCCATGTTCTCTAGCTTAGACTGATTGTTGGACAGAAAGAAAATAAAAAATAGCAGTCTTACAGGTAAAGGGCAAGTTCAAACATTATAGCCAATGTAATGGGTTCTCATGGAACATTCATGACCTGAATGGATTGTAACATGTCAGACACAGCAATGACCAGATCACCTGATTTGATCATTCCACGGGCCTTGAGCAAAGAGAATGTTTTGTTGAGGTTGCTTTCCATATCGTCAGAGAAGCTCAGGCGGAAAGGTATTAAACCCCATTGCAGATTCAAACGTCTACGAACGGAGGTTGTGGTCGTAAATGCAAAAATAGGGCAGTCAGGTCGACAACGTGATAGGAGAGATGCCATGTGTCCATCTTTAGTGTAGACAAAAAGAGCATCCACCTCCAAATTGTTGGCTGCAAAAAATATCAAACAAGAAAGTCAATTGCCATTCAAATCCAAAACACGGTAGAACTGAGAAAGAAACCATGAAATGAAAAAAAATGCTTGGAACTTTAACTTCCACACAAGGCAAGTACAAAAACTGTTGCATAAAACATCATGAAAGGGAGAAATGGAGAATAATGTGCATGCAAAACCCAAGAAGATGCAGCAAGGGGGATTTTTTATAAAAATATAAAAAACTAATTTAATTAAAAGAAGATGAAGAGATAGGGGAGACATCACAGCCTCATTAGATGCCCAGCTCCTAATTCTTACAGGCAGAGCTAGCTGATTAGTTCATGCACCCAGTGTTTCCAGTAACATAATGCCCCAAATTTTGAGAATCGACATTTACTTTAGGAAATGGTAATATGAGACAAATATAAGATTATTTACAAGCAAGAAACGGAAAAATTATTGAAATTGGCATTTAAAGCTTTTCGTCAATAACCAAACTTTGAACTAGTTTCCCTTCCAAGAAAAACCACAATGTTTCAGTATCTTCCAAATGCAAATACAAATGACCTTCGAGAAAACCTTAGACAAATAAAACAATCTTAGCCAGGTAATTGCTTCAAAATTTCACTATGATGCCCATAATTTTGAGCTGATACCAGTAGTAGTAGGGGTTGCACAAGTCTGACATGTAGAAAATGCATAAACAAATAGAATGCAGGAAAATTCTTTTGTAATGTTTTATAAGACTATATTGGAATTTTCCTAGAAGTCTGATTGCAGAAATTGAAGGGTTTTTTAAATGAAACTTAAAGAATAATTGTATTGTCACCGTTGCAAGTTCTATGTGGACATTCCTATATAGCTTAGTTAGTTGCCACCATAGCCCATGAGTAGTATTTGCCACCCCTTTTCTAGTTCTTTAAATTGCATCAATTGTTTCATTTTCTTTTCAATTTGTTCCTTTGGCATGGCACATGTATTTCATGAAGGCAGCAAGTGAACCACATGCAATATATTTCATCCTAAAGAACGACCTTAGATAAGTGTTTACATAAATAACAATTACCCAAGATTTTGAGTATTTGAAACAAGAATTTTGATTTTTTCTATTTTATCTGTTTGCTTCTCATGCTTAACTCATATATATATATATATATATATATATATAGTTTCTGAAGATTATAGATATGATAGGCACATTTACCAGCAATCGGGCCAATCATGAAGTGAAACCACAATGAAAGTTAAAGACACTACTAGTATACCAGAAAGGCAGAAAACATCCCTGCATTCAAATTAACTCCATATAAGAAATCTTACAAAAACACGATAAATAGAAAAAGAAGTTTTCATACCCATCTTGGCAGCAGAGTTGCAAATCTCTTCTGAGATACTGTCAGAAAATGAGGATGCTATGTCATGGAGTTCCATAGCTTCATAGTGTTTCTCATCTCTCCACCACTTCTCAATTCTCAGACTAACACTTCTCAGCACGCTCAATGCTTTCTCAGGAAACTGACCCATGGCTGACTCACCTGAGAGCATCAAGGCATCTGCTCGTTGCCTGACTGCTTCAGAAACATCAGCCACTTCAGCTCTAGTGGGTGTAGGATATTCTATCATGGACTCAAGCAACTGAGAGGCCACAATTACAGGCTTGTTTAACTGCCTGCAAAGCTGAACAATCTTTTGCTGCTCTGAAGGCACCTGTTCCAAGGGGATCTGGGCACCCAGATCTCCTCTTGCAACCATAGCTCCGTCTGATGTTTGAATGATCTCCTCCAAGTTCCTTAGTGAATCAACACTTTCTATCTTTGCAATCAGAGAAATATCACTGTTCCAACAAATAAAATGCATGTATAATTTATTAATGAAGGTATGAGATAGTACCAACAGCAGTTCTGTGTAAAAAAGCCACAGGAACTCAAAAGGTATGCAAAAGGAATAAGAACAAGAGAAAGGATAGTTAAAAAAAAAAGAAGAAAAACCATGGAAGAAAATAGGTACAACCATTAATAGAGGAAAGACAAAAGGCCTTTAGTTAACAGATGCTTCAGAAAACGGCAGATGTATACAATTTTGCACCTGTTAAATCATCACCTAATAATGGGAAATTCATGCACTGAATTTGAATTTTTGTGAGAGGGACAAAGAGAGAGAGGGGGAGAACATTGTAGCAATATTCTTTTGCAACAATTGTATGCCTCTTCATCTTTTTTAATAAAAGGCATGTTTCAAGTCTTGCACCGTTAAAATGAGGGACACACAAATATAAGCACATCATATACCACCAGAATGCAAAAATAGTTGTGCATACCTATCACGAGCCCGTGCTTTAATATAGCTTTTAAGGTGCTTAAGCACCTCAGCAGATTTGACAAATGATACTGCAATGAAATCCACGCCCTCAGCAATCCCAAAATCAATGTCTAACCAGTCCTGAGAAAGCCAATATCCTCCCTTGTAAGATTTTTTAACAAGGACTAACAGATATTCCAATATTTATATATTTCAACAAGAAGTAACAATGAATGATATCATGAAGGAGATCATAAAAACTTTCATGCATAATGAGGTGAGAAGAATTGACATTAAGAAAAACCTAAATGGACATTGTATTCAAAAGTTTCATCAGCAGCAGCCTCCAACATAGGGCACACAGCTTCCATCATGCCTGCAGGTGTTATCAACACTTTTCTTAATTTCCTAAGCAAATACATATGAAGCTGGTCCCCTGAACTGACTAAGCATTTTCATTCTTGTTCAATTCAAGACTGATGTTCTACAGATTTCAAGATAGTCAACAAATCATTGCTCTTTCAGTAGGAATTCAAACATTCTAGATCACTGTAATTTTTTGGATTTCTTTGTGTTAGTTCTAGGAATTTGAGATCCCAATCAATTATGAAATCCAACTAGTTACGCCTTACAGCACATTAAAAGTATCATTGGATAAGGGTGTTATTTCAAATTTCTAGAGTTAATAATCTGAAGTGGTTTTGTTTGAAATCTTGTTTGACAAGAATAAGTAAAACTTGAATTCTTAAACTTTTATTTATCAGGAATTGCCAATTTCGTAACTCCAACGATTTTGAATTATTATCAAAAGAACACAACCTAAGAATAAATTTCCTTTGGAAGCATGGTTGAAATACAAATTATCCATGGCCAACAGGACATGCTAAAATTTATCAAATAATCTATTTTAGGAGATGAAAGCCTCAATAATACACTTTTCAACAGTTCAACTCCGAGATCTCTAATAATCAATAATAACTGCAGTCTCATTTATGGAAGAAAATAAGAAAAGGCCAACAAAATCTTTCTTATTATTTCCAATTCTATATTCAAGTATACAAAAATACCAAGACAACCAGACCAGATTATTGGTACATAGAACTTCAATCCTTTCTGTTGTAGAAGATGCGATGCAGCACATGAGTTTCCTAATTACTTTATAAGTAGATTTCCTATCCTAATGAGAATTAGTTTCCTAATTTCCTAGTTTCCTAAGTAGATTTCCTATCCTAGAGATAATTACTTTCCTAAATAGATAACTATCCTAAACAGATTATTCATAGACTTCAGCAAATTTAAACCTCAACTTAAGGAGAAACAAAGAGGGCAACAATCACCAAGACATCAAAAATAACCCTTCAAGGAAAAGGAATTCCTTCAGCCAGAGAAAAGAAAATTATCGTTAAATAACAAAATTCTTTCTGAGAACCAGAGAAAGGAATTCCTTCAGCCACTCAACCCATGAGGCAGCAATCTCAGATCAAGAAGATACATTTCACACCCAAAACGTTGTAACTAAGATAGGGAAACTGCTTCTGCAAGGAAACAAGAATGGGAATACCTTTGAGGAAATTGTAGGTAGCATGGCATTGCGTTCTCGTACCAAGCTTCCGCTTCGCCAGAAGGTTAAATTAGCCCTAGGAAGTAGAAGTCCAGGATCGGTACATCTGCACTTTACATCTGGACCAATTTTCTCGAGTACCTCAAATCTTACCATACCACCATCTACGAGGAGTTCATCCCCAACTTTTACATCTGTCATGATACAGACCAATCAAAGCTTAGAAAATGAGTAAATACAAAATACAGACACTAAATTCATTGTTTGTCACGTGTAATGTTTGTTCCATAACATAACTTATGTGGTTTATAAGTATCTAACCTTCAGCAAAGCCTTCATAGTTCACATTTATGGTGCGCTCTGGGAGCGTTGACTCGAAAGCTCGAACGCTAAAAGTCCATATTTCTCCATCCTGTTCAATAGTATTAGTGTTATTAAAAACAAAAACAAAAAAAATGCAGAATGAACTGATGACACAGAAAAATATCCATCACTTGCATTCAGGTTGCACATCTTACTCTTAGTACTCAAGTAATCAACTTGCAAAAACTAAAATCCGACTCTTTGTGGTATCCAAAACTATAACTTACTGTTCCAGTTAGTTAAACTGGACCCACATGGATTTAGATAAATAGAAGAGACAAAAGTAAACTATATAAAGCTCAAAAATACAAGACAACCTGTGTGAAAAGCAGAGATTCTTTATACTTCAAGGGGTTTAAGAGAACCCAAAAAAAAAGTGCTTTGTTTTTTTCAATATCCTATTAGTCCAAGATGCAAAAGAAACCTCATATTCATTCAAAAATTCCACACCAGAACTATCTCTGATATTCTGAAACAAGCTCAAAAATATCCACAATTAGTATGATAGGGTTGAGGTTGGATAGATCTCAATCTTAAATAAATTGGTGTATCTATAACATACAATGAACAAGCTTAAATAAGTCAAAGTGATTACTCTAGCATGTACACAAATTACTATACCTTGGAAGATATATCAACTGTTTATATAGTAATTTAAATATTTTGCTAATTCTTGAAGTGTTTGATATAGTTTGAATAGTGCACTTGTCATTCAATACTATTCAATTGAATTAAAAGAAAATAGATAGGATACCATGGGAAATTCCTTAACGAGCAACAAGGCTAGAGAGGGTCAGGCCAGAAACAGTTTTAGACATCTTTGAAGAATTCTATTGAACTTCAATCTCAATCCAACTTTCCAGTGCTCCGTTTTCCTTTTCGCCGTCAAATTAATATTTTACAAATAGTGATGTATCAAATGCCACTAGAATTAAGCTAAGGATTCAAATGTTTGAATAATTGCTATCTCCAAATTGCAATCCATAGATTAAAGAAACATCAGTTAGAAAATATACCTTACGGTACAACAAACACAACTCAGCCCACAAACAAATATCTATGCAGTATAATTCTGGTTGCAATGTCCATCAATAACCCAAACCTTAAATCCCAAAATAAAAGGGATATCACAATTTTCTTTTATTAATTTTTTTTAGAAAAAGGGGTCAATTGCTCCTCAAAAACTCCAGAGGAAGCCTGGTATATTTTCCCCATTACCCAAGTCTCCTATTTTTTTGAACGTTCCAAGAGCAATTTTGAGGAAATGCCAGAAGTGAGAAACAGTTATACTCAATAAGAGGTGGGATAATGGTTGCTAAAGTCAAGTCTTGAAAACACTAGGAAAGGAGAAAAAGGATAGGAATCAGAATCTTCTGTCCAATTTCAATCAAACAAGATCAGAGGGAATAAAGAATCTCACAGTATGACAGAAACTTTTTTACTCAATTCCATTACATCACATGAACTAATTAAGCAACTACAACCACTTGTATTTCGTATTTAAGAAATATAAAGCAATTTAACTCATCCTTGACAAAACTCTCAATTCACTTTCCTGGAGACTGAGTTTAATAATGGCAGATTGCTCCAGAAAAATGGAGCTATTTAAATCAGAGAAAACCCAACTATTAAAATGTCCTAATTTTTTAAACTACAGCCTTCCCAGCGCCATTATGCCTGTTTGTCTGAATTAATTATCCATTGACCCGAGTTCATCATCCTAGATAAATATTCCCAACACGTTCTAAAACAGTTACAGAAACTCAATAACTGAACTCCACTTATACCATTGATGTCCACAAATCCAGCTGATCTAACAATTTCCACATCAACAAAAGCAAGGTCATACCTTTTTCTCTTTCTATCAAGTTGCATTTAGCTTGTTTTAATATTAACATCCAAAGTTTCCGTTCTCACTTATCATCCAGTCATAAAGACATCCAATTTCAGTACGTTCGAGAACACTTAACTAACCCAAAAAAAGTTTAAGTAAAATAAAATTAAAACAAGAAACCCACTATTGCAGTTACATTATGAAATTAATCTATAAACATTTTATGACATTGGATACCTCAGCTTTTACAGAAGAAGTGCCACCAAGATCCCCCATGTGAATTTCACTGCCTTCAGTATCCATCATAATTGCCACAGCATACCCCTTCTCCTCATTCAATCGGCGAACTCTCTCAATCACCCTCTGATGCCACTCCCTAGTCCCATGGCACATATTAATCCGTGCCACATTCATACCTCCTACAGCCAACGCCTCCAGCTGCTGCGACCCACATGTAGTCGGTCCAATTGTGCAAACAAGCTTCGTCCTTCTTGTGCTCCTAAACCCATTCTCCTTCAATTCAGTCTCAGTCACAGAATCCACTTCGATCGAACTAGGATCAGCCACTGCCACTGCCGTTGGTACTCCACCATAATTCCCATTCTCTTGCTGGACATTAGGTAGTACCCCTCCCAATCCATTATCAGACACCAACACTGGCTGAGCGGCAGCCTCCGGATCGGAAGACGCAGATGAGGCTCTAATAATTAGCAGCGACGGTGTACGTACACCAGACTGTTTGAACTTCGCCGGTATCCGTACACCACCGTTGGAGAAGGAAAGCGAGGGTCTTGAGGTTGCTGAGAAACCTGGTGTAGTTCTTGATGGTGTGGAAATGAACAAACTGAGTGATTGCGACATGTTCTATTCCTTCTATCACCACAAGCGACCAAGAAGCAACTTAAGCGGCGAATTGGAAGTTTCAGGCAAAAACGTAACTGTGCACCGCGGCGAAGATGTGCTGGGAGACTGAGTGAAGTGTATTTCTGCGTGAAATGTTAAGAAAAGAGAGAGATATAGAGACAGAAGTGGGCTGAGAAATATATGTTGAGGGCGGAGAGAGCGAGGAGAGCGAGGTGGGCTGACTCGGGTTTGGGGTAGCGCCTGAAATGTTGAAAAATGAGAGAAATATAGAAACGGATATGGACTGAGAAATATATGTTGAGGGCAGAGAAGGAATGGCTGGTCCAGCTTCCTAACTCTTCTTGTACTAAGTCTTGGAATAGCAGCATAGAATATGCATTTTTAATTATGATTTATTTACTTGATCTGATTCAAATAAAAAAAACAAAATATTGAATGAATGCAATTTAATCACGGGAGAGAGAATAGGTTGAACGGACTCAAAATATACATAGTAAATTGATAGTCAAGTGATATTTTATCAAATTGTTCATTTATTACGTTAATATCGCAATATAAAAATTTTAGGTAAAATATTTACTATGTATAAATAAAAGGGATGACAAAATTTCTAGTCTAAGGGGGTATCCACCCGTTGGGGTTTAAGTATCAAAAAGCATGGACATGCAGGGGTAGGAATGGGTGGTATGAAAAAATATATTTTTCTCGTAAATTCATCTCTTCGTTCCGATATATATATATATATATATATATATATTTTTTTAATATATTATGTTACATTATTTACCATGTATACTTAAAAATTTTAAAAATTTAAACTATTAGATATTTAAATTTTTAGGTTCTTATTAAAAAAAAATTAAGCAAAAGAAAGTGAGGATGGAGATAATTTCATTTTCCAAGAGCAAGGATCCTCAATACTTTTAAATTGGGAATGAGACAATAATGTGGGTAGATATCACTTGTAGATATGTAAAGATTGAGATTCTTGACCTCACACGCCACGTTGTGATATTAGGGGGAAAAATGAGAGTTACGTTGACTCAAGTTTGGAGTAGTAGAGGTTAAGATTCTGATTCCACTCTCGTCCCATTCTATGCCCCTTCTCTACAAGAACTAGAACTAGGATTCCTAATATTTTTAAAGCAAGAACGAGACAATAATGGAAATAAATATTAGAGGTATGAATGTGAAAGTTGAGATTCTTGACCTTGCACGTTCTATTATGATCCTAACACAAAGAGAATAATGTGGGGTGACTTGAATGTGGAATAGCGGAGATTTAGATCCTCAATTCCACCTTACTATATTAAGCCATGTTTTGATGTCATTCTTGCTATTCGGAGCATGTTTCAAAGAGATTAAGAGTGCGAACCTTCCAAACGTGACAGGACATATTCTAGTGAATAGACTTGCTCAAGTGAAAAAATAAATTATTAGTGCTTTCAACAAAGGTCTTGAATATAAATATTTAAGAGAAGGACATCTAATAAAACTAGTTGCGAGTTCTAACCATCGCAAGGAGTCAAACGGAATAAGTGATTTATTACCGAAATTAACCCCCATTAAAATATTATAATGAAGAGGAGTGTAAATAATTTAATAAGGAAAAAAGAAGAAGAATGAATAAGAGAAGTTGTTAAAAGTAAGTCTGAAACTAAAAACAAAGAAGAGAAGAGAAGAGAGAGTTTGGAAATTTTTTGTTTTCTCTTTAACCAATAAATGATTACAGAACATCTCTATTAATAGAGATCATGTACACTTGTAAAATGGAAAGCTTGCTGAATAAGAAAGCTAGTTACGTAACTAACTAATCTAAAATAATTACAAAGTACAATTTATCTAAATTTTAATACAATTCAAGTAATGCTTGTGTCTTATTCCCTTTCAAGCTTAGCTAGCAACACTTTCACATTGGTTGGCAATGCTTCAACACCCCCCTCAAGCTGACAACTGGATATATTGTGTGTAAAGGTAACTTGTCAATTAATGTCAAGAATATTGTCCTATGTAATGGCTTGGTTAGAATATCTCCTAACTGATATGATGAAGAAACAACCATTGGCTTTATAATTCCCTTTTGATATTTTTCTCTAATGAAATGTCAATCAATTTCAATGTATTTTGTCATCTCATGATATATTGGGTTTTTAACTATATAAATTGTTATATTGTTGTCAAAGAATATAATATCCATTGTATTTTTGCACAAGGCATTGCCATAGTCATGTACTCGGCCTCTATTGAACTCCTAGATATCGTTGCTTGTTTCTTAGATTTTCAGCTTATTAAACCTTGACCAAAAAGCACTCAATAACCAGTAACTGATCTTCTTATCAATAAACATCCACCCCAATCTGAATAAGAGAATACTTGCAGCTTTAAAAAATTATCTTATGGATTGAATAAACAAGTGTTGGACTTGACTTCAAGTATCTAAGCAAATGATAAGCAACTCTCAAATGCACTTCCCTTGGAGCAGACAAATATTGGCTAAGTTGTTGGATTGTATAGGTAATATTTAGCTTAGTACGAGTCAAATATAACAGCTTGCCAATAAGACTGTGATACCTCTGAATGTCTTTTATATATGGTGCATGCTCTGTACTCAATTTCTCAGTTGGATCAAGAGGTGTAGTCACAGGTTTACAATTTGGAAAACCAAATTCTTGCAACAAATCAAGAGTATATTTCATCTGACAAAGATTTAGACCTTATTTATGCCGACTTCTAAACCAAGGAAATATTTAAGATCACCAAGATTTTTAATCTGAAATTGATCATGAAGAAAAGCTTTCACCTCATTAATGTCTTTCAAGCTATTTTCAGTAATAACCATATCATTCACATAGATTAGCAAAGCCAAGAAACTTGAATTTGATTGTCAAACAAATAGGTTATGATCACATTGAGACTGTATAAACCTCTGGGTGAGCAAAACCTGTGTTAATTTGGCATTCCATTGGCGACTAGCCTGCTTCAAGCCATATAAAGACTTTTTGAGTCTACAAACTTTGTTGCGATCATGACAGTGATAACCACGTGGTAAATCCATATAATCTCTTCATTAAGCTCTTTATGGAGGAAAGCATTGTTAATATTAAGTTGATGAAGAAACCAATTATTTGAAATTGCAACAGCAATAAGTGTTCTGATAGTAACAGATTTAGCAATAGGAGAAAAAGTTTCCAAATAATTAATGCCAGAAAAGGAATGAGGAGAAGTAGTAATTTGATGAGCTTTAGGTAAGGTAGGACAAACAAAATATGATAAATGTGTAGGTGGTTTAGAATGTCTAGTGGACTTTTGTATTAAAGGTTGAGAAGATATAGAGCTATCATGGTGAATAGATGTTGAAGGAATAAAAGTAGTAGTAGAAGAAGAAGAATGTGTAGAATCATGATTTTGATCAGAAAAGGAAGAAAGAAAATCATGATCACTATTATAAAGTACTTTATCATGAAAAGAGTAACTAGATATAGGTAAAAGAATAGATACAATAGAGTATTTTGTAGGAAGTTGGAAATGAAAAGTAGATTCATGAAATGTACAATCTCTAGAAATGAAGATTTGTTTAGTATAAAGATTAAAAAGTAAGAAACCTTTGACATAATCAACAATATCTAAGAATGCACATATTTGACTCCTATGAGCAAATTTATGTCAATTGTCATGAAGAGTATTAGCAAAAACAAGATATCCAAGGTACCTTAAAGAAATCATATGAAAGAGGGTTTTTAATATAGAAATGTAAAAAGGGTTTTGTTTTTCAAAAGAGGAGAAAGAGTAACATTGATTATTTTGACAACACATTGAACACAAAAACCCCAATATGGTAAATGAAGATTGGATTGAAATTTCAAAGCACGAGCTATGTTTAAGATGTGTTGATGTTTTTTCTCAACAATACCATTGTGTTGAGGTGTGGAAACACATGACCTTTGATTAATGAAACCTTTATTATTCAGAAAATAATCAAATTGAAATTCAGTACCATTATCTGTTCTTAAAACTTTCATTTTAGAATGGAATTGTGTTTCTACAAAACTAAAGAAATTTTGGATAAGAAATTTGACTTCAATTTTGGTTTTCATAAAAAATAACCAAGTACTGAAATCATCAACAACAGTAAGGAAATATCTATGACCATCAACAGTGGGTATCTCAAATGGTCCCCAAACATCAGCATGAACAATGTCAAATACAAAAAGAGAAATGAACTTGCTCAAAGGAAAAATTAATCTCTTCCGTTTTTGCAAAAGGACAAATAGTACAGTTTTTGGAATAATGACTAACTACATCCTTATTACATTGCTGAATAGTATTAAGAATTCTATCAAAAAGATGTCTAAGTCGAAAATGCCAAAGCAAATGTGTTTAAACATATTCAGCTACTGCATGAAAAAGGTTTTTGAAGTGAAACATGATTGGAAGAAGTATGAAGATTATGTTGAAGATGATAAAGGCCACGTGAGAGTCTAGGTGATCCAATCATCTTCAAAATGAATGGATCCTGAATAACACAAGAATCATGTGTAAATGTGACAAAACATTTAATATCATCAATCAATTTGCTCAGGAAAACTAAATTAAAAGAAAAAGATGGTACATAAAGGACATTTTTAAGTGGCAGAGTAAGAATAAGCAAAATATGGCCCTTATGAGTAACATTCACAATTTCACCATTAGAGAGTTGAATTGAACAAGAATGAATTGGAAAAAAAATTAACAAAGACTATTAAATCACTACAAATGTGGTCAGATGCACTTGAATCAAGAACCCATAGTTTATAGTGAGCTACAACAATCTTACCAACATGATTTGTAGACTGTGAAATGTGATTAGCATGAGTAGTGTGGTCAGTAGATAATAGAGCAGTTGATGATTGGTGATTATCTCTAGAAATTCCTTGTTGATTCATGTTATTTCCAAAAAATTGCATGAACATTTGATACTGCTCATCATTAATAAAGTGCCCTCCATTAGAACCAGTAAAAGTATCCATTTGAGGAATATATTATGCACTTCTTTCAACAATCTGATTTAGTTGAGAACCTTGTTCACTAGTTAAAACAGAAACACCTTAAAAATTCACTTGATTAGCAACTGACTTCCTTTTAAAGTTAGCTTGAAATCCATGTTTCTTATAACAATGATCCACAGTGTGACATTTCATACCACAATAAGTGCAATGTCATCTCTGTTTATTACCTCCATTAGATCTCTTATCCACAAAATTTCTTCCTTCTTGCATAATAACATTTATGTTTGGAACCACTTGTTTTTTAGGATAATTTTGAATAATTCTATTTGCCATCGTAGGAAAATTCTTGCTACCAAATTCATATAAAAGTTGTTTCTCAGATAGTCATGCAAAACACCTGATTTAATGATGGAAAAAGAGACATACACAACACTTGATTTTTCATTTGAGAATATCCATCATTTAAGCCTTTAAGAAATTTGATGACATGATCAAACTCATCATTGTCCTTATTTTGTTTCAGAAATCCACACTTATACTGCGGATCACAATTGCAAGTTGGCAAAGGCCTAACATATAACATGTCTTCTCATGGAATTTTTAAGGCAGTGAAATAATCTTGCACAAAAAATTCACCCTGTTTCAAAGCACAAACTTCCTCAACTAGATATGAGTACTTTAACACATCTCCTTTTTTGTATCTTTCCTCCACATCTTTCCAAACTTGATGTGATATCTGAGAATGTATTACACTCTGTGCTATAGAAGTAGAAACATAGTTTAAGATCCAAGAGAAGTCTAGCATATCACATTGTTCCCAAATCTCTCTCTTAGAATCAGTAATTGGTGGTTTTGGTATAATACCAAGAACAAAACTAATTTTTCTTCTTCATGACCAAAACTATTTTCATTGATCTACTCCAATTACTATAGTTTGGTCCAATTAAAAGTGGTTGAACTAAGGCTTAAGTTGTTGTCTCACTTGGATGAATGTAAAATGGACCCAAAGGTGTGATCTCCATATTAGCTATGAAATTGAATAGCTATGGCAACAAACAATGATATTGATATATCATAGAACTGATTCAGGTAATAGATTCAAGCAGAGAATCTACAATCACCAATCAAACTAACAAAACTGATCAATTACTAGAAAAAAAAACTATAATATTCACAATTGATTTTCGAATTTATTAACTTAGCAACCAATCAAATAATGCACTTCAATCAAAACACGTTGATCAGTGCTGATTTGAAAATTAATGTGGTATCAAAACAAATCAATAGTATCTTAGAACAAAATTACCTCAGAAATTGCAATGGAACTAAGAACACCAACAACCAAAGTTAAAAGAGAAGAGAGATTGCTCTGATACCGTATGAAAAGTAAGTATGAAACTGAAAACAAAGAAGAGAAGAGAAAGTTTGGAAATTTTATGTATTCTGATTAACCAACAAAGTATTAAAGAATATCTCTATTTATAGATATCATGTACATTTGTAAAAATGGAAAACTTGCCTGAATAAGAAAGCTAGTTATGTAATTAACTAATTTAAAATAATTACAAAGTACAATTTATTTAAACTTCAGTACAAGTCAAGAAATACTTGTGTCTTGCTCTCTTTCAAGCTTGACTGGTAGCACTTTTATGCTGGTTAGCAATGCTTCATCAGAAATGCAAATATGATAAATGTAAGAGAATTATGTTTTGTATGCTGGACTAAAATATTCTTTTAATTCATTTAAATTTCGATGTAAAAGAATATTTTGAGTTAAGATTAATACCCTTATTTTTAATTATTTAAATTAATTAAATGTTAGAGTTAAAAGTTTTTTTTTTAAAAAAAATACTTATTGATGGGATTCATGCCTTAGTATATACAGCAAGGGATCCATATGTTTGTATTTATGGTACTTTATAGAAAATTATACTAGGTATTTTTTCATTTTTTTTGAAAAGTAGATGTTTATCTTTAAACATTTATTTTTTGACAAATGAGATATTACTTTATCTACTTAAATTTTTTATCATTATCTACTTAAAATTAAATGTTTTTTTAAATTTAGAATAAAAATTAATTAATATTTTTTATCATAAATAAGTTAACATATTTTTTCCCAAAAATATTTGTAAACATGGAAATTTAATTTAATTGAATTTTCATAAATATTTTTGAATTAAATAAATGGCAAATAAATTTAGTCATTTAATTCAAATGTATCATCCAATAAAGTTATGACAAGTGTCTTAGATGATAATAGCTTGGCCAATGAAAATTAAATGAGTAGATTGACCAATCAAAAGTGTTACGTCAATTATAAAGGAGATTTTGACCAATCAAGTTATTTTATAATTTATGAAATTTATCTTTTAAATATTAAAATAATTCCTAAATTATTTTAAATGGTCATCACTTCTAACTCTTTGCTCCTATAAATAGGAGGCTAGGTGAAGAGGAAGAAATCTTCCAAGAGAAGAAAACTCGGAAAGACGAAGCTATCACCATTTTTCCTAAAGTAAAATTTTTCAAATCAAATCCTTCAAGAGAAGAATAAAAAATATACATACTAACAATGGTTTTTTTCTTCTTTTTTTATACTTCTCTTTCGTAAAAATATATACTAAAAATTTATTTTTATTTTAAAATTAAAAAATATAACATTAGAATTTAGAATCACAGTAAAGCCGACTTACTAAATGCACTGAGAATATTGAAAATTTTAAAAGAATTTTCTCAAATATCTTTATTTGCACTTCAGCAGTGTACTTGGAATGCGTTCTTCCTTCTGTATAGAATTCTATGCTAAACATAGTCTGTCAAAGACTATATACATATATACATATATACACACACAGTTTACCTTCAAAGAAAGCCCCGTGTGCCGTGTTAAAGATTTCACCTGACCTGCTGTCAGTTAGGGTTTTCTTTTTCAATTCTTCTTTTCAGCTGAAAGTCGCGACATCAACATCTGAATTGCAATCGCTGATTTCCTCTTTATACATATATAAAAGGTACGAAACAATTGAATTGTGTCTGCTTATTATGATTTTATCGATGATTTTTTTTATATTATTATTATGAGTGAGATTTCGATTTTGGATCTATATATTTATGCGGATAAGTTACTGATGGTACTTATGGATAATATAGGTAAAAAATGGGAGCATTCTTTTCGAGATTTTGGTTCATGTTGTTTCCGGCGAAGGAGTATAAGATCGTGGTGGTCGGATTGGATAACGCGGGAAAAACAACTACGCTTTACAAGTTGCATTTGGGGGAGGTGGTCACTACTCATCCCACCGTTGGCAGCAATGTTGAAGAGCTTGTTTATAAGAACATACGATTTGAGGTGAGATGCCCATCTGTTGAAGTTTTGATCTTTCATTTTCTAGACTTGTTTAAATTGGAATTTCTGCTGAATTCTAGTCTTTTGGAGAGGTTTGCAAGTTTTTGTGTGTAAATCAGGGTACCAGTTAATAGGCTTATGTATAGTTCTGGCGAAATTGGATATGAATGAATTCAGAAATTCGTGCTAGATACACGAACGAGAAATGTTTTCTTTGTCAATGAAGAATTACGCATAGGTGAAGTTGTAGCTATGATAGCCTACTATTGAAAGGATCAGTTCCCATGAAGAATTTTACAGAACTAGGAAGACTCATTGTGTGCGTGTTTGCTTTTGACTTCTTTGTTTTTAAAGGAGAAAAAACTTTTACCCTTAAATACTTTCTTAGTTATTTATTGTAATTTTGAGTCAGTTATATAATAATTTTTTATATAATTAGTATTTTGGATGGAAGACATTCTAGAGCTAGAAATAAGGCAAAAGATGAAGATATTTGCCGTAGGAAGTTTTCTTGAAGCCTTTATGTTTGCAAATCATTCTGAGATTGGCTATGCAAGAACTTCTTGCTTTGCAGCTATTTCCTATCAATGCATTTATTCAATTTTTGAAGATGGAGAGAGGAAAGCTAATTATATGTGTAGGAAGTTGCTTACGATTGCATATTGGACTCGGAATAGATTTCTTTCTGATTAGAAGAAAAAGAACCATATTTGTAGGCTTTGGCATTTTCTTAGAACATTTTGGGATTTCTTTTTGTTGTTTCTTCCATTTGTTGGCATTAAGGGTTCTGCACTTCAACCATCTACATAAAAATTCTTCCAAGTCTTTCTGTTATGTTGTATCTTCCAATATATTGTCAATGGTTGTGGGAATCTACTGCTATTTCTACTTCTAGGACTAAAAATGATTGGGTTGATCTTAGAGAACATATGTCCAATTGGATTTTCTCTCAAATTTTGGGTATATTGTGTAACGGTGAGCAGAATTCAGTTTCAATTACTGCTGCTACACACGGAGATGCATTTGTAATGGAAACAAGAGAGAATTTTATCTTGGAAGCTAATGATTATTAATGCTCAACAATATCATAGATTTAGGAGGGTTTTTACCCTACAGAGTGTAAAAAGTCTGCATTTGTTTGTAGCTCAGCCGCATGAAGGTGTAAACCTTCTTTATGTATTTGATTTATTACAGTTCCTCTTTAGCTTCTATAGGGAGCTTGATTATTGAGTCATGGATATGCATATGCTGGAAGTTTGTTGAAAAAGGTTTTATGTCCAATATGTTGTAAATTCTTCAAATTCAAGTAGAATTTCACTTACTTTTAAGGTAAGAAAAGATGAAAGGTCTATCGTCAAAACTGGAGAATGGTTCTCACTTTTCCCCATCATCTCGTCCATAAATTTATTCCTTGTTGTCTCTTGAATGGCTCTTTCAAGATGAGGTAGATATGCCCTGAAAGAACACTCAGAGAGTGAAAAGAGGGAAACAAACTTGCACATGAGAGAAAGTAAGTAGATACGGTTTACCAGAATGTTCCTCCCCTAACCTCTATGATGAGACTTTTTTTCTTTCAATTTTTTTTACTTCAAATTAATTTTTTCTTTGAATTTGCTATTCAGGTTCTTGGTCACTTAGCATTGATTAGTCTTTCAATTATCTAACCTATATGATGAGATTTTTTTTCTTTAATTTTTTTTTTAAAGAAGAAAATGCTAGTCTTTCAGCCAATGTGATCTGATTCATTTGCTAATTATACCTTTATCAGGTCTGGGATCTGGGTGGACAAGATCGGCTTAGGACATCCTGGGCTACCTACTATCGTGGAACACATGCTGTTATTGCAGTGATTGACAGCACTGACAGAGCTAGGATTTCCATTATGAAGGATGAACTCTTCAGGCTTCTTCCACATGAGGATCTACAAAGTGCAGTTATACTCATCTTTGCAAACAAACAGGATCTGAAGGATGCCATGACCCCTGCAGAGTTAACTGATGCACTTTCTCTTCATAGCATAAAGGATCATGATTGGCATATCCAAGCTTGCTGTGCCCTTACTGGTGAAGGTCTGTATGATGGTTTGGGGTGGATTGCACAGAGAGTTACTGGGAAGGCACCAAGCTAGAAGTGGTTGGGACATGGGAAAGATGTATCCATTATACTTTACGGTTATCCTTTTTCTCTTTCCATCTTCTTGTTTGGGATTTCTTTGCACAGGAATTTTTCTTACACAAGGAAATGAGGAGAAAAAAGGAGAGAGATGGTGACAGTGCTTGTATGTGCAAAAGTTTGACTTTCACAACAATTGATTCTGACACAAATTATCCCGATAAATATACTTTGGAGTTCCATTGTTCTATCTTTCATATTGAAATTTCTCATATCAAGATGGTTTGTAGACCTGGACGACAGTTCTAGGTAAGAGGGTTCTAAACTTTGCCAGTCGTGTCTGCTTGTATGATGCTCATTTGGCCTGCTTTGATTATTTATTGATCAAAAGGATACTGTCTGAATGGTGAAAGGTCATGTGCGCACAGAAAATTGAGGAGTAATGTAGATGTATGAATTTCTTGGTTCTGGCAAATGATTGCAAACGAAGTTCCTACACATCCACTTCTTGATGTACGAGGAAGATAAAAAGCCATTGTTCCTCTATTTGTAAATCTAGCATGGAGGACAATATCTTTCTTTTTGAGTTCTCCAGGAAAGGCCTCCAAATAAGAAAAAACTTGCTTCCTTTTGTCATGAAAGCGCTTGGAACAATATTCAATGAACTAGTTACTAATATATGCATTTGTCATGGAAAAAAAGAGACGGACAGAAAGCTATATCTGATCCCCACTCAGTGCTCAAGATCTTAGCTGTAAAGTAAAGGTCCTACTGCCCTTTAAACTTTTCACCATTTTGATTTTAACACTTTGACACTTCAACTTCCATTCATTGAAGCTGGAAGTTCTTGTACAGAGCCCGAAGCACAGTAGTACAACTTCATGTGACTTTTCTGCATCCCAATATGGGAAAGAGCCCGAATTGGCTTTCAATTCCAAAGAATTTTCCTTCCTCTCTTCTTCATCATCAAGCACTCACCTATTCACCCTAGATTTGAAGTCATAAGAGGTTTTGAGACATTATTTATAGTAGCGATGGGAAGGATATTTGACAAGATTGCAGAGGCGATGGCAAAGGTTTCAGACAAAACCATGGCTGCGCAGCGGTGGAGGTGAAAACGGTGCTGAACATTGCCATCATATTTGTTTTATGCAGGTGTTGGTGGCGATTTTCTGAAATGTAAATGGGTTGAGTAGGAGTTTACATCTTTTTGGAGAAAAAAGAACATGAAGACAAGAAGATGAAAACATAACAAGGGACTGGTGGGTGATGTCCAGATATCAGATTGAAGAAGAAGAAGATGCCAAGGAATAAAAAAAAAAATAAATCGAGATTTGTAGGATTTTTTTGTTAAAGACAAAAATACCCATGTGAGTGTCTTGAGAAAGTTTTGCTGAAGAAACACGTGAGAACTTAGCATTAGCATAACAACAAATTGACAGAAGGGTTAAAATTGATACAATTTCAAAGTTCCAAGTGTCAAAACCATCAATTTTAAAGTTCAAGTTTTAAAATTTAAATGGTGAAAAGTTTAAGGGGCACTGGCATATTTTGCACTTAAGTAAACAAAAACCAAAATAAAGGAGAGAAGAGAAAACAGTATAGGACAAAGAATATTGAAACTACTATCAGCTGTACTTGGCGAAAATCAATCTCAATCAGATGCGTTTTCACATGAAATTGGCATTTCTACACAATAGATTTCCCCAAAAATCTACAGATAAGCAAAGTAAAGGAACCAAACTCGTTTTCTTTGGGGTCCTGCACAAGGGAACATTTCTGTTCACCTGGCTTGGGTACTTGACTACTGTTGGCGATAAGTTCAGGCATCATTCTCAAAGGCTCCAACAATACTCACAGGATCCAGCACCTGCATCCTGATTTCTCTTGTGGTCCCTCGAACCATCGATCCCATGATGGATTTAAGGGGCCATTTGTTCTGGCAGACAAAAATGGAATCTCTTTAGTATGAAGTTGATAGAAAGAGGATACTTTTTTCAAGAAATTCTAAAGTAAAAGGTGCAATACGTTGGAAGTAGTGGATCTGGTCTTGTTTCCACATTAATGAACATCCTTGAATGCAAAAAAAGACAAAAAAACAAAAATTGTATTAGTACATTATGGTCATAATAAAAAGCATTGAACTGAAAAAAGGTCATATTTTTTCTCTCTTACTTACTCCTTGCAAGCAGCTGAGGCCTTCTCCATCTTCTCCAGCTGTTCTAATTCCTCCTGTGTAGAAAACAGCATCAGAAGAAAATGCAACACTTCAAAAATTTCAAAGCATGCAACTGAATGCAAAAAGGAATTTCAGTTAAAGGAAAAAAAAAGCAAATGTACATTTTCCTAATAGGAAGAATGTGAATGTCAATGCACATTATTTGTCATATCGTAGAAGTGGTGTTCTGTAAATGAACCAGGACAAATAAGGAGCTGATTGACTATCATTTGCGCCTACTAGTTTGAAAGATGAACTTAATTTAAATCTGCTTGGCTCATAACAACAGATTCCTGTGCTATACTGGCAACAGAAATATTATAACATATATTCCATAATTCACATCCTGAATCCAGGAGTTGGATTATTCTCAGAAAACCAGTTATAAGAAGAGAATGATTGATCTCCAAAGGCACAAAGTTATTGACATACATAATATAATAATGATCACGGATTGAGAGTGATATTTAGAAATCATGTTGAGTCAGAAAACAAAACATGCAACTTAATTGGAACCCTAAGATTGTTTTAACTCAAACATAACACCAAACTTCGTAGTTAGCTGCTGCATATCGTCCTTCCCCAAAAGAATTTTCCCATCCCCTAAGATCATTAAAGAATAACAGCAAGGAGCATTATTAGTCAACATATTGATAAATCTAATTCTATACATCAGAAAGATGGTTAACTACAAAACCAGTAAAAACATACATGCTGCCACCATATTACTTTTCTTTCTGCTAACATATATTTTGACTCACACCAAGGATTCTGAACTAATTAGATATAGAGAAAAGGTTAAATTGAGTAGTTTGTCTGAGGAAATGAAGAAGTAGACTTTACATCAGGAAAGGGGTGGAGGTGTAGGATCTGACATTGCTTCATTTTTTTGACTGCAACTCAAAAACAAGCTTCTACCTGATCTCCTAATTAAATAAACTCATAGAGAAGGAACCCTTATAAGTCCACTACCAAAAGTCAGCGTCTGCCTTTATGGACAGCACAAACAACCCTCGCCAAGAGTAGAAACATTTTGGTCACAGAAAGAGACTTCTGCATGTCCAAGAGTAGAAGAGATAGGACCTCATTCCCACATATTAGACCAGTTTGAACTCCAGCTTATAGATTTCCATTGTTTTGCTGGTGCTCTTGAATTGTCCTAATCTTGGGAAGCCACAATTTACAATAAGAAAGTGAATAGATCCACATTTTCTCTTCCTTTTCCTGTCTGAATATAACTGAATACTCAGTAAACTACAAGAAACCGAACTGTGATCAATAGAGCTAGAGGAATTGCATCCTCTTCCATTTATGGAAAGTATCAAATTCCAAAAAAGATGCAAGTGCATGTCAAAGTATGTATAGCAATATGTAGTAATCTTTTGATTGCAATGTAGGGCTCGATTTTGTAATTCTAGATGTAATCTTTTCAGTTTCGATCATCAGACTCCACGACATCCCAAAATCTCTGAAAACTCCTCTCAATTAAAAGAAAAAAAATGCAGGAAAAGTATAATGGAGAAAAATTGCAAGGAAGACATGAGGTAGTTAAGGGAAAAGTTATTTTGGGAGAAAGCTTATACTTACAGCATTGTAGAATAATCTCCCAAAGTTTTCCTTCCTAACTAGAATATCTAAAACCTGAAAACTTTGGTCTCTAACAAACAAAAATCAGATTTGATTCATTATCCAGAGGAATGTTTAATGGTCAACTCAAGAATCACAACATATTTTAATAACTAAGCTTAAATTCACTTGATCATTTATGCTTTGTTGAATTGACCATTAATGACATTCTCTCAAGCTTTGGGCTGCTTTTGCTGGTTTTAGCAAAACACCTGTTAAAGTAGCAATTCTTTCTTTTCCCCTTTTTTAAAATATTTCTGTAAAAGCACAGGACATCCTAGATATCAAGGACTGTTGCAACGTAAATGGAAATGCAAAGGCAAAAAGTCATGCTGCTTCTGGACCTTCAACTATAACTAATTTTCAGTCCTGTCAGGTAATACCTAAGGTAACCTACAGAAGTAGCCAACTAAAAATCAAACTTAAAGGCTGAATTTTGTTAAAACTGTAGAGCATGAAAAGGAAATATTGCAGAACAAAATAAATATAGAGTTCATATGGGTTAATATCAGTTTAAAAGAAAAAAAGAATATCTATTGAAAAAGTCCCGTGAATTCTTAAAGCAGAGCCAAGGTTTCCTGAGTCAAATGAATGATCTTTGAGAAATAGATTCGGTACCTTACAGCTTTAAATTTCATGCTAAGCAGTCTAGCTTAAGCAAAGTTTTCATAATATAATAGCTTCTTTTAAAGTTGTTTTCTTATCTGAAGAAATGAGTGGCCGAGCCAAACCCTCCGTCTCTTTCATGTCAATGTTTTATTACTTTTTTAGAGTTATTATGTATGTTATTTTCAATTTCATCCTTACTTTATTGAGTTTTGAGAGAGAGAAAGAGATAACAAATAATTATTTTTTCAAGAAAGACTAAAATAAATAAGGGTATTGTGAGAAGTAAAAAATTTATTGGTTTGTAAAACATCTTATAAAAAAAAAGAGACGGAGGGAGTAATATATAATGAGAGAAGAATTACATAAATTGTCTTATAAATGAGAAATAATTCTTGAGAATAGCATTGATGTCTAGAATAATGTGAATTTGGAGTCAAGTTAACTAAGGAGAAGGGATCATTAAGAAAGTAAAAGAATTACAAAACCTATTACATTTGTCCTCTGCTTGAATACTTTCAGCTTTTCTATAGCCACTTGGGGGGAAAAAAGGAAGAAAAAAAAAAAGTAACTCCTGAAATTTGTGTCAAAAGCTAGTAGCTTCGGAACTTAGTGTATGTATGCCAAGAAAATGCACTGAATATTGCAAGTTCAGTAGATGGTTCCGAACAATTTGAGTGAACCATTTATAACCAATATGAATACTTTTGACCAATATTAACTCGTGATAAGTACTCTTGTAGAAATTAATGAAATAAGCATATTAATACGTTCATACACGTAAACAAATTCAATTTGCGCTCTTCATTAACAAGGCTGCAAAGTAACTATGCACTTTAATTCAGTTGGCACGAGGTGCCTTTCATAAATACGTTTTAAAAATGGAATTCTTTTAAACAATGTGGGAAAGGTCACTCTTCTGAGTAAAAAGAAGAATCATCTTCCACTGTTTACACCAGATCTTCCTCTCTCTCTCTCTCTAGTGATCCCACCTAAATGATGCCAAACAACATCAAAGTTCCAGCAGAATAGTCCAAAAATCAATAGAAACTTTTACAGAATCCAAATAATTAAGCACCAACGGCATTAGTTTCAAACAAGAAGGAACCTCCAAATATCTGCTCAGAACAGAATCCCCTCATCAATAAAATCTTAGCCATAGCCATATTGTATATGGAAACCCACTAACACATCCTGTCATCCACTTCCTCGAACTGAAAGACTCCAACCCTCAAAATATAAGGCAAATGTCCTAGTTGGTATGTCGGACAAACCATTTAACTTTCAACAAATATAAAGAGCAAGCAGCACAGCCAAAATCTTAAAGTACAACAACAATATTACAAGTTCAAACATATGAACCCACTTGAGAACTTTCAATTGTTCAATCAAAATTATAGACGCAAGAACATGCCAATAGACAATAGCAGAAGACACTGGAAACATAAAATGCACACACTTATTAAACCCTTCAAAATCATCCACAACTTGGAGGGACAAAAATCATACTTGCATTCAGATAAATAACACAAAGAAGCCATTTAACAACATTTTTCTCGTTCAATATTAGCCCCGGCCAAAAAAACAGCATTTACCCCGTAAGAAAACCAACTTAACTGCTGAATCACAATGGAAACCAAAAGAAATTGCTCCAATGACACCTTACTAGTATACACACGAAACAAAGATCGAAACATGAAGAGGTGACACAGGTGGTCAAAGCAAAAGAGCCTCAAATCCTCCCACAAATTAACAGACAAAACTGACCTCCAAAAAGCGAGTTTCTTGCTCTAGTCTTTTCAATTCAGCCGAAATCCTATGCTTTCCCCTGGTATCTGCTACCGATTGCACTTGCTCTAAGCTTGCTGATTGCATCTCTCTTCCTCAATTCACCACCAGATATCCCAGAAGACGAAAATCTCTCACAACCCTCTCTGACGCTCTTTAAAAGCGTTGACAAAAAAGTTAACAGCCCAAGAAAAATTAACACATCCAAATTCCAAGAATCAAAAGCAGAGTTCTTGATCAAGTACTGAAACCCCACTTCAATTCAAAAAAGACAAAAAAACAAATGATAAACAAGTATTTATATCTCAAAAATCATCTCATTGCAAGTGCAAGAAAATCATTTCAAGTATTAAAAAACGTTTTAAAAACCCAGGGGTTTGGTTGTTTGAGAAGTACAAAACAAAATATTAGTTTTGTTTGAGGGAGTAGGAACCGAAAAGACTTGGAATAAACAATGAACCGAAAGGAATTTTAAAACAAAAACGAAAAAGAAAACAAAAGGGGAAAGCTTTTGGGCTTTGGGGGTTAGTCACAAAGTCATGAGTGGGTGAAGGGAAAGCTTACAGTCTTTTGACTCTTTTCCTTTACTTTGTCTTTGATTTTTCTCACATTCTTCATTCCGTTTTATTTTCCTCATCATCTCTATTGTATCGCCCCTATTGTATCGCCCTTTTGTCTCTCCTGCCTTTCCCTTCGAGCTGAGAAGCATGGTGCAGCTGCTGTAGAATATACTACTATTACTATGTACTTGACCCACCCTCTTGCTCCCACCACGTACCTATAAAATATTTCCATGATTTTTAAACCTAACATGCAATTTAATTTTTATAGCATAATTATATGTGATGTACCCAAAAAACTCCTGCCCCCAAAATACTTTGTCTCTCTCAAAACCTCATAAACCCGAACCCCCACCCCCACCCATCTCACGCCTCCACAGTTCCTCTCCCTTACCCAACTCTCGGTCTCGTTCAATCTCCTTTCTTTGCATAACTTGTTAGCCACCAATTTAGTCATTTAAGTTTAGCCTTAACCATTTTAGTCCTTTAAAAAAAAAACTTGTTAGGTGACTGAATACCAAATTTAACTTTTAATTTATATAGATAGAATAAATAAGGATCATATTCATAAAAAATTATAAAAATTCTAAAATTTAAATATATTAATCAAATATTAATTTTGGAGGAGTTTTAAAATTATATAAAATCAAAATTAAATTAAACAAACTTAAAGAAATACATTTGTTTTAATTTTATATTTTTTTTAAAATTAATTATACAAAGATTTTTTAATGAAAAGGAATTAATAAAAGACGTAGTAAGAAACTTGTATCAAATTATTTATTTAATGAATAAATCATTAATAAAGAACTTATTAAGTAGTTGATTTTAGAATTTGGATCAACTCAAATAGATTTTTATTCTTACTCGATCAAATCAAACATATTAATCTTTAATTTAATTAAATATCACTACCAACCAACATGAATAGAATATTTAATTAAATTACATTAAGTTCATAAGATATCACCAACATTAAATTATATATAATAATGAGTTTCAATTAAACATAATTTAAATCATATAATTTCATTTTAAATTAATTAAGCCAAGAGTTTCAAGTTAATTAAACTAGCATATGCTAATATGATTATCAATCAAAGATTAATAATTCTAGTTGATTAATCATGCAAATTAAAAATAATTTCTAATTAATTAAAAATGATTATTCAATAATAACAACTGGAATTATATAAATACTCAAATTATTAAATAACATGACTAAAATAATTAAACAAATTTGGACAATTCAATATGTAAAAATAAAACAAAATGGTTACAAAATTATATATATATATATATATATATTTATAAAACTACAAATATTAAAGAAAGCATAAATTTGACGATTTTACCAACCATAAAAAGTAAAAATAGGAAGATTTTCCTCTCATAATAAAAAGTACAAAAGAGTAAAAGATAAAGATATTACTCTCCACATTTATGGAATTTAAAGTACGAAAGTAAATTTGGTGATTCTACTCACCAATAGTACGATAAAATAAATGACAGAAAATAAATAACAAAAAGAAAATACAAAAATTCAATAACAAAAAGTAAAAGTTAAAAGTTAGAAGTTAAAAAATTAGTAGTTTAAAATTAGAAGTTAGAGCAGTAGAACTGACTATTGACTATTGTTTTAATTAATTTAGTTCTAGTGCAAAATAAACTTCAGTGTTTTATCTAATGGTAATTATCTTAAAATCTCATTAATTAATAACTTTAATACACATTCTTTCTAATGGTAAATAAATTACTCACAATACCTTACTTAAATGAAGAATTTTAAGAATTGAAATTAAGAATAAAAATGATAGGTTTCTTTGGATTTCTCCCGGTAATAATTCCTTGTTATTCTTGAAATCTCATCAAAAAACATTCCAAAATAAACTCTAAAAATTTCTAAAAATACTTAAGATCTATTACAAACTATTAGTAAGAAAATTTTACAAATTTTTTTGTTGTAGAAGGTGCACAAATATAGTAAATTTCGTGCCCAATTTATAGAAATTTACATGGGAGAATTTAGAATAAAAATAAATAAAATATGACCAAAATAAAAGTAGTGGGGAATAAAGTAGAGTTTTTGGAAAGCTAGGGCAAAAAACGTGAAGTGAAGAAAGTTGCATCAGCCACCATGTGTCGCTATCTGATTGGTTGCGCATTTCTTCAGCCGTCATTCATACCACGTGTCACCATCTGATTAGTCCAAAATTTGACACCCGAAACGCCATCCGTTTTGCGTATATCTCACAATTGCCAAAGGCAAGATGTGTCTAGATTCAGCCACATCACCATCATTTACGCGTGACACATATCCTCGTCATTTGTTTCTCGTATATCTGAAAGCTGAGTTCCGCGTGTAATTGTCTGATTCGCTCTCTGTGTTGACAAGAATTTCCTTTGTACACGTGACACTGCCACGAGTCATCTACTGTAGTACCGAATTTTATTTTCATTTTTTACAAAAACACAATAAATATCTAAAAACATTACAAACAAAAAAATATTAGTATGAAATGTAAAATAACATAATTTAAATGAAATTAAACACAAATAACATAATAAAATTACATAAAAATACATCTTTTCTTTTTTTTTTTAATCATTAGGTGTCATAACATTTATTTTGTGCCTTTTTTTTTGTTCATTCATAATATGTATTTTAAAATTGTTACAATATGGATATCATTTATGTCTAAACTTAATCAAAATAGAAGACCAATTTTTATATTGTCTTAATTTGAGAAGATACAAAAGAACGAGATGTTGGTGTTGATAAACTTTTGACATGGTTGAGTTATAAAGTGAGGTCTTTATATATGGATGATATACATCAAAAGATTGAACAACTTGAAGAATTTATGGATAGTAGTTAACAAGATAATTTGTCTAGTCTTACTTCTGGCATTGTTAATTATAATCCTTTAGATATTCTTTCTTCACTTGAGTTATGATTTTTTAAAATATTTTTGAACTCAACCTAGATAGTATTTATTTGATTTCTTTTGATGTCCAAAAAGAATGGCATTGTGGACACAAGAGATTGGATATCCTATTTCCAACTCTGTCTATGAGTGAAAATATTGTCCTCATCCCTATCATCATTCTTGATTAAAATTTAATGGGTATATCCACCACCGTCTCTATGTGTATGCAATGTCATTTGTCCCCAACACGTTTTAAAATGTACATATATAAAATAATCAGTGCATTTAAAAAATGAAAAATGTCCATAAAATACATTAATAAAATACAAATTAAACTAACTTTATAAAATACATTTACATTACCTTTTTTATTTTATTGTCATTTAGTTTTGTATAAATTTGCATACATTATCGTTTAAAGTAAAATTCTCAAGACTATAGCGTTGTTCTTCATTTTTGAATTTATTCTATAGACTAAGAACTTCTTGTTGCACATGTCCACAATGATACGCCTCAAGAGTTAATTGGATGTCATACAATGACTCCTTTTTAAGCCTATTCTTTATGAATTTAATTTTATCTTCTCGATTTATAAATACAAATCAATGTGATAACATTGTGTATTACAATTCCATTTTACACATTTGTAACAAACTTCTAACTACTTACCTCTTTTTTACTTGCAAAAGTATTTTTATCTTATTCAGGTAGACACTTGAGAAAAGTATGTAGATGTTCATCACTTTGTCTGATCTCGTCTTCAATTAAGAATCTAATAGCTTTAGGCATTCATTTGGACACTAGACACTTGAATCGTTCTATTTTCATTAGGTCAGTTTTTTTTAATGCCTTAATAGAGAGCATAGGGTAATACTTTTGTAATTTAGGAACATAATCATTAATTTTGAGAAAAAAAAAAGTAAGAAGAAGAAAAAAAAGATGAAGAGAGAAAAATTAGCTATGGGTGATGAAGAAAAAGAATATATGTCTCTAAGTAATTTAATGAAGAAAAAGATGAATAAATGAAAAAATAGGCTACTCAAAGAAGAACAAAATAATAGGAAAAATAAGTGATGTGATATAATAATACGATTGATTTGAAAATTTGAGTAGAAGAAAATATGAAAATGTGTGTGTGTATGTATATATACTTATATATTTTTGTGTGTGTGTGTGTGTATTTATCTAGATATATATACAAAGAAATATATTATGAGTTGCCAAAAATCCTTCTTCTTTATTATTACAAACCATCAATATCTCTATACTTCTTCTTTTTTTATCATTTCTTTTATTGCATTTAGTCTATACTTATGGAAGAAACGTCATTCAAACATATGCAAACTTGTAACCTTACAACTTCTCAAATCACAAAAATCTAGTATAAAAAGTCAAAACAATCAACATTTTCAGAGGTGTGATATTTGGAAACAAAGTTTCATATGTATTTTAAGCATTGAAATTGTGAAGAATATTAGTCACTTGTAATATTAGTCACGTTTATGGATGAAATAACTTTGAAATAATTGGAATAGTTACTTACACAGTTCATAATATGAATGCTCTCATAGTAGGTACAATTTCAATTGCACTTAATATCGTTTATGGTAAGACAATTGGCTTTGAAATACAAACAAATTTTGTATATGAATGAATTACTATAATGATGCAACGTACTGATGCATTGATAACTTTACTGGAATATTATGATATGTTGGAACAATTATTCAATATCACTTCTTGGTTCTATCTCAAATTGCACACTAAACCAATTGACATTTTGAATTTGAATAATTTCTTTGTCTGCTTACTATCATTTTTTAATTTAATTGTTTAACATATATTGTTATCTCCTATTGGACGAAGAATTTTTGTTATAGCAACCTCAACAGAGGAGTTGTTAGATAGATTGAAAGTTTCTGTCCCACAAATTGATCATGAAATACTTTTAATTAATTGAAATATGAATAGGAATATGCAAAACAAAAACTCGAATGAAATTGATTTATAACTAAAATTGTGAATAAGATTGTTGTCTTCATTGTTTTTTATGAATTTTATGTATGTATTGTGTAATGTTTTTTTTTTCATTTTAATATGTAATGTTTTAAATTTTGTCATATTCAATTTTTTAAAAAATAATAATTTAGCTTTTATTGAGTAATTGCATGAGTTAAAACTTAATTAAAGAATACAAGTTAATGTAGATTAGTTGGTTAATTAGCATTACCTATAACTCAATATAAAAAAAGGATGATATATTAGTCTTAATTGTATAATTATCTATTATGCTAAAGTTTACATTAAAATTTCAGATAATATTTTAAATATTATTTAGACAATGTCCTTGTCACACAACGAATCTTTTGGGTATGTGCATGTTAGTATTTACGATTAATTATTTGACAATCATTTTCAATATGTCAAAACAGATATTTCAAATTAAATACTATATATATATATATATATATATATATATATATATGAGATCGTATATCACGGTCTAAGTAAAAAGCCTCATTAGCACCTGAATTTTGTAAACAAATCACACTTAATAGTCGAATATTTAATTTGTAATTAAAAACTAATAATAAATAAAAGAACTACTGAATCATGCTATTATTTAATTTGTAATTAAAATAATAGAAATAAAAAGATCCAGTGAATCATTGGAGTATAAAGGTAGGAGAACGCAGCCAAATTTCCGTAGCAAATTGAAAATGAAAGAACAAAACTGAGTTAATCAACGTGTCGATTACCCAATGGATGCCCTTATCCTTTGTAGATAGAACATGGTTGTAGATATCCCACAAAAATTATTATGTATCTCAGAGATTATATATAGCCATACATTGGTCTCATTCTTTACACATTACACCAAGAATTTGTATAGTATCCTTCTAATTTCTATCACAGAAGAAATAAAGAGACAAATGGGGAACTGCTGCGATGATGATGATGATCAATCACTGCTGTTATTTGTTGTAGCCATGGTCATGGCCATGATTTTCTTCATTGTTTGCACACCTCCTCCTGTCAGAAAAGTCACTGTTTATCATTGCTCCTGACTTCTTTCTTCAAATTATTATGCCCAAGGTATTATTAACATTGTATTAATATAGCCTGATATATATATATATATATATATATATATGTGTATCTTAGCCAACTCTAATAATTGTCAATCTATTTTGTTTTTCATCATATATATCAAATTGTTTATGTCTACTACTCTATTTAACAGCTAGATTGATGATTCTTGAATTGTATAACGCCAATAGTATTAGCATATATCTTCAATTAGTTTTCCATTATCAATTGTCAGTGTCATGTGAGTTGCAACCTTTTATGGGTTTTTATCATCAACTTATCGTTTCAGTCATCACTTAGACCTAATCTTTTTATAGTAAAAAATCAAGAGCTGATATGTGCAAATTACTTCAGCTGGTGGCGGATCCAAAATAATTCGAGAGTTATGTCTAAGTCTGAATGGTTTGTTCTGAATTAAAAAAAATAGATTCCAACTTTTATAAAAAAAGGCAAAAAAAATTCTCTACTTAATTCTGTAAAAGAAAATTAAAAGAGTAGAGTATTTACACCTCACACATTTTCATATAAATCCGTCGTTGACCGTATTTATTTTCTAATTGAATAGCATAAGTATGGTTGTTTTTTTTTTCGGCCATAACCTAATATGATATACAGACTTACTGAAAACCTATAATCAGTACAATTCACACGTAAGTAGTTTAAGAAGAAGCGAATTATTATTCTCAGGGCATAGCCGAGTTGGTAAGGCATGTGATGATGTGGGGAGAAATCCCCGGCAATGCATGTTCGAATCCTATATGGGGTAAATTTTCACTGAAATATTATAGAGATTTGTCCTGAGGTTTGTTCTGTTGACTCTCTCCCACCACATGTGTCTATCACTCGAACACATCCCTCAATTTACAATCGAAAGACATATTATGATGGGAGTTCTCTCTCCCTGGTAACAAAGAAGCGAATTACTGTCCAAAACACAGCATATCATTAAAAATAAAAGTGCAGATTCTCACGTGCGGCGGATGCGAGATTGAGTCAGATTCTCACCCCATATGTATTATAAAAATAGAAGTAGGATTTTTTTGGCAATAAAAGAACCAAGGACATATTGCAATAAAATGGAGGTAAGTCAGATCATCTTGATAGCAAAGTTTTATGCTCGTTAAATGGAGGTGCTATCTAAGTTTCCTACACAAGTTTCAAGCAAAATATAAGCAAATATTGTAAAAAATATTATGGCAGGTTGCAATTCCATGCAAGACAAGTTTCTTCCCTTGGGTCATCCTGGGGGAGCAGGGCCGGGTAATTTGGCATTCAAAATTGCTCCATTATAAAAGATATATGATACTAATATAGAAGGTTATAACAAATAAATTATATTTCTTCTTTTTTTATATTGTATTATCCTTTTTATTCGATATTAAATTTACAATGTTTATGTTTAAAATCAAATGTGTTTTTTAAAAGATGAAGATATTTTTATTTAAAGTTTTGTCAAGATAATTTTTAAATCTATTTTAAATTTTATATTTTATTAAGACACAATTCACTATTTATGATATTAATAATAAAGATGATATCATAATTTATTGATAATCAGAGTTTAATTTTTTAAATTAGAATAAATATTTGATTTTAGAGAAACAAAATACGAATAGTATTTAAATCGAGATAAAAGAGATTCATAAAAATTTTAAAATTATTGAAGGCATAATAAGATATACATGTAAAACATATGTATTAAAAAATATTCAATCACTGTACTCTTCACTTCCCCAACTTTATTTCAATTTTGTTGCAGATATTTTATTTATTTAAATGTGACCACACTATATGGTATATAATTCAAATAATTTCAAATTGAATTTTTATCTTTCATTTATAATAATAAATTTCACTCTTTACAAAGATAAAAGAATTAGGTAAACAAAGAAGAAGATAAAAAGTATTATAATTATGTAACTATAATTGTAAAGTATAATTAATATTTAGGTTAAAATGAGGAAGAGTAATAAATGTAGAGATTTGTTAAATGCAATATCTTATTTATTAAATACAACACAATTTGTATATAAACTTCTCAAAATACCCCTATTTTTAAAATAATCTTATACACAAATATCACTTCTAAAGCCATAAATCATGTGACTTTGAGAGCCGTGGATTAAGAGCAACGTAGTTCCGTGAGACACGAACCAAGACTTGATATATGGTTTTTGGAGTCACGTATTCTAATTTGATTCATGGCTCTCGGATTCATACGTTATACTTTAATTCGTAATTTTCGAAATTATATATATATATTATATATATTTATTTATTTTTTTAAAAAAAATTTGTATAATCCACTAGACATTTTTTCTTCTTCTTCAACCAGAGCTACTGGTTTCATGAAGTTTTATTCATATTTGAAGGGTGTTTTGGTGGAAATCAATATAGAAATTAATACAAGCGTTTCGTGCTTGGGATGTATGACAGTGGACTAGGATAGGACACTTGAGATTTTAACCAAAATAATTCTTCTTTTTAATATTTAATTCAAAATAATCTTTCTAATAAAGGTGCACTCAAATAATCCTAAACGTACGTTGTTTTTTAGAGAAATGTTGAAATTTTTTGCAAGATAGACGTTATTGGGAGTGCAGGAGCCGCTGCAACATCGACGTTACTCGGAGAAACGTCTCGTCAATCATTTCCAGCTTCTTCTTCCCCTGCCCACTTTTTTTTTTTTAAATGTGAAAGTAACATGCCATTTTCAGCTTCTTCTTTTCCCTGTTTTTTTATAGACATGAAAGTAACATGTCATTTCCAGCTTCTTCTTTTTTTACGTGAAAATCATTTCCAACTTTTTTTTCTTCTTTCCAGCTTTATTTCATTTTCAAAAAAAATAACCAAATTATAAAAAAATTTAAAAAACCTTACACGTTATTAACTATTGAGATAGCCATACCCGCCAACAAAACTCAACCAAACAACTTGGGAGAAGAAAGAAAATGAGGAAGACAGTTGGAGACCTCTCAATATAGAGAGACAGTGACGGAGACAGAGAGAAAGAAGCGGAGAGAAAATATGAAGCTTGAAGTTGTGGCCTTCAAACACTCTGAGGGATGAATTTTTAAAGGTGGGGAATATTATGCGAACTGTGAAAAAACTCTGCTTTCCTCAGGAATCCAATGGCCGTTTATTTTTACCCGTTGGAGCAGAAGCTCCACTTTCCTCAGCCAACTCTTTTTACATAGCACGCGACGTATTTGGGATCTACGTCTTCTATTCGAAGCTGCTTCACGTCGACGCATTTGCCATTTATGTCATTTGATGAATCGGCCAAAACGTTGAACGGTGCAACGTCGACGACAATCCCACTTACGTACGTCTGAAGTAATTTTGGTACACCCCTCTATAGTCATTTTGGTACACTCTCCTCATCCCTAGGTCATTTTAGATAAAAAAATAGATATATAGAAAAAGAATGATTATTTCGATTAAAAACTCCGACACTTGTATAGAAGAATTTAATAAAACTAACATAATTTTTTAACAAAACTTCTAATGAAGGACATGTTAGAAAATAAAAGGATCATTAGTCATACTCAAACATGAATAATATAAGATATAATATATCCCTTGTACCTTGAGACATGATGAACAAGGATGGTTCTTGATCTTCCCTCTCCTAACTCTCTTTATGTTTGTGTATAGTGATGGGATAACACACAACTTGATCAAGTGGAGAGAGGGACCAAGGACCCTATTTATAGGCAATAGTATGACACTTCCCATCATATGTCATTTAGTAGGGCTCCTTAATTCTTCCTCTTGTAACTCTTGTAACTCTTGTAACATATGAAACTTATGAAACTTATGTAACTCATGTAACTCACCTCCATGTTCTAAGTTAGTGGAGGTAGTGGTCTTTAATCAAAAAAGAGTTACACTAAGGAGTTACTAGTGGTCCTTAATTTAGGAGTTACAACTTTGGTTATAACATCCTAATTACAACTTGTTATAATTGAAGTGTAGGTTACATTAATTGATGTTAGTGGTCATGAAGACCATATTCTAACATTCTCCCACTTGGACAAATGACCACTTAAAGTTGAAGTTACAAGTAGATCACTCTTAAATGGCCATAGACATAAAATATATTTACTCTACAAAGTTTCTAAAAAATGGATCATGGCGGTTATATATTATATAACAATATATTTCCTTCCATGTATCACATTTTAGTAACCCAATGTAGATAAATAAAATAAGAAGAAATGCATAATGGTCCATGATGTTATTTACAATAATGTGCACAAAAAATAAATAAATAACATCAAACCTTTTAATGTGTCCAATCCTCAATGCTCTTGCAAGTCCCATAGAACTAACATGTTCCATAAACTTTTTCGGCGCCAATCCTTTTGTAAATGGGTCCGCAAGCATCATCTCAGTACTAAGATGTATGATGGACACTTTTTGCTGTTGAATCCTCTCGCGCACTATATAATATTTCAACTCAATGTGCTTGGATTTACTAGAGGATTTGTTGTTTTTAGCAAAATAAACTGCAGCAGAATTATCACAATATATGGTCATAGGCTTTGCAATAGAATCAATAATCTTAAGCCCAGACGCAAAATTCTGTAACCAAATTGCTTGAGATGTAGCCTCATGACATGCTATAAATTCCGCTTCCATTGTAGAAGATGCAATAATAGACTGCTTTACACTCTTCCATGAAATGGCTCCTCCAGCTAACATAAAAATATATCCTGAGGTAGACTTCATAGACTTTTGACAACCCATAAAGTCAGAATCTGAGTATCCAACAATTTCAAGACGATCACTATGTTATAGGTGAGCATATAATCTTTAGTACCTTGAAGATACCGCATCACCTTTTTGACTGCTTTCCAGTGATCTAAATTTGGATTATTCTGGAACCTCCCAAGCATACCAACTGCAAAACAAATATCTGGTCGTGTGCAAGTTTGTAGATACATTAGACTTCCTACGGCAGATGCATATGGAATTTTTTCCATCTGATGTTTCTCAAAAATATTTTGAGGAGATCGACTTTCAAATTTATCACCTTTGACTACAGGGGCTGGACTTGGAGAACAACTTTGCATTTGAAATCTTTCAAGAACTTTGTTTATAAAAGATTTTTGAGATAATCCAAGAATACCTTTAGATCTATCTCTAAAAATCTCAATCCCAAGTACGAAGGATGCTTCTCCCATATCCTTCATGTCAAAATTCTTTGAAAGATAATTTTTAGTGTTTTGCAATAAACACAAATCACTAGTTGCAAGTAAAATATCATCTACATATAAAATCAAAAATATGAAATTACTCCCACTGACCTTTAGATATACACAATCATCAAGTGTATTTGCTTGAAAACCAAAGGTAGTAATGGTATCATGAAACTTAAGATACCACTGACGAGAAGCTTGTTTAAGACCATATATAGACTTTTTAAGCTTGCAAACTAGCTGTCCTTTTCCATATTCCTCAAAACCTTCGGGTTGTTCCATATAAATTTCTTCATTTAGATTCCCATTTAAAAAAGCTGTTTTCACATCCATTTGATGCAACTCTAAGTCAAAATGTGCTACTAATGCCATGAGAATTCTAAATGAGTCTTTCTTTGAAACAGGAGAGAAAGTCTCATTATAGTCAATACCTTCTCTTTGAGTGAATCCTTTTGCAACCAACCTAGCCTTATAACGGTCAATATTACCTTTTGAATCCCTCTTGGTCTTAAAGATCCATTTGCACTTAATGGGGACAAAATCATTAGGTAATTCAACCAAGTCCCAAACTTTGTTAGTTTTCATAGATGTCATTTCATTTTTCATAGCATCCATCCATTTATTAGATTCACTACTACTCATGGCTTGTGAAAACGTCAATGGATCTTCACAAATACCAGTTTCATCTAGTTCTTGCAAGAACACTAAGTAATCATCCGAAATTGCAGATTTCTTTTGCCTTTCAGATCTGCGCAAATTTTGAGGATTACTTTGTGTACTTAAATTCTTGGATTGATCAATAGAAATAGAATTTTCTTTATGAAGTGATGAAAAATCCTGAATATTTTCCCCTTGAGTATCTAAAATGGAAGAATCATTAGAGTCATTTGTTCAGGATTCATGCTCACTTCTCTTTTCTATTACTCCCACTATTATTTTCATGTTCCAAGAATTTTGCATTATTGGTTTCAATAATTCTCGTAGAATGATTAGGACAATAAAATCGATAACCTTTTGATCTTTCTGGATAACCAATAAAGAAAGAACTAATGGTTCTCGGATCTAATTTCTTTTCATGTGGATTGTAAAGTCTAGCTTCAGCCGGACAACCCCAAATATGTATATGATTTAAACTAGGTTTCCTACCAACCCATAATTCAAATGGTGTTTTAGAAACAACTTTGTAGGAACTCTATTTAATATATACATGGCTGTCTTAATAGCTTCATTCCACAAAAATATTGGAAGAGTTGAGCCACTAATCATACTACGAGTCATATCCAACAATGTTCGATTACGCCTTTCAGCAACACCATTCTGCTGAGGCGTTCCTGGCATGTATATTGTGCAATAATTCCATTTTCTTGAAGGAATCTAGCAAATGGCCCTAAATTACGACCACATTCGTCGTATTTGCCATAATATTCACCACCTCTATCAGATCTCACAACTTTAATTTTCTTATCTAACTGATTTTCCACTTCTGCCTTGAAAATTTTAAATATAGTCAAGGCATCAGATTTTTCTTTAATCAGATAGATATAACCATAACGTGAAAAATCATCAATAAAGGTGATAAAATATTTTTCTCCACTTATGCAAGAAGGAAAAGGTCCACAAATATCAGTATGAATAACTTCAAGAAGTCCAGAACTTCTAGTGGCAGTTTTCTTTGTACTTTTAATTTGCTTACCTTTAATGCAATCTATACAAGTACTAAAATCCATAAAGTCTAGAGTTTGTAAAACTCCATCCTTTACAAGTCGCTCAAGTCGGTCTTTAGAAATATGACCCAAGCGTTTGTGCCACAACATAGATGAAGTTTCAGAATTATGACTTCTTTTGGTGCCAACATTAACATTCACATGCAGGGTAAGAAGGGAGTTAGAAAAAGAAGAATCAAGATTTATTTATATAAACCATCAAATAGAACTCCACAACCAATCTCAACATTTTTATTGAAAATAACAAGTGATTTATTCTTAAAATGAAATGCATAACCAATTAAGTCTAAACGAGACAAAGAAACCAAATTTCTAGAAAACAAAGGTACATAAAAGTATCATGAAGGTCAAGAAAGTAGCCAGAATCAAGAATAAGTCTATAGGTTCCAATGGCTTCAACTTTTGACAATTTTTTGTTCCCCATCATTATGGTCTTTTCCTTTGTCATTGGTTGACGGGTTGTAAGAAATCCCTGCAAGTTATTAGATACGTGAATGGTTGCACCAGAATCTAACCACCAAGTATTGGAAGGAACATTAATCAAATTGGTTTCAAAACACATAAATGAAAGGAAATTACCTTTCTTTGAAAACCAATTCTTTCGTTTCAAGCAATCTATTTGCTTATGTCCCTTCTTTTGCAAAAAATAGCATCTTATGTTCGCATCACCATCAACAGATGCAGTTTCACCTTTACCTTTATATGGTGGTTTAAAACCCTTTTTCTTGGTCTTTTTAAGTCTATCACCTTTATGACTTTGAGAGACCATATGGACCGCATGCAATCCTTCTCTTTTCAATCTCTCCTCTTCTTGCACACACATTGAAATGAGTTCATTCATAGTCCACTTGTCCTTTTGTGTATTATAAGTGATCTTGAATGGACCATACTCATGAGGAAGAGAATTGAGCACAAATTGCACCAAAAATGACTCAGAAATAGTCATTTCCAAAGTTCTAAGTTGTTCTGCCAAGTTATTCATTTCCAAAATGTGTTCTCGCACACCATTAGTCCCATCATATTTCTTAGTAGTCAAAGTAGCCATAAGCGTACCTGCCAATGCTTTGTCCGAAGTTTTAAATTGTTTTTCAATGGAAGCCATGAATTCTTTTGCCTTTGTGGATTCCGGAATTGATTTGCGAATATGTTTTGCAATTTTGCTTCTAATAATCATCAAGCTTAGGCGGTTGGAACGCTCCCATGTCTCAAAGATTGTCTTGTCTACCTCAGAACTTTCTAAAGTGAGTAGTGGTGGCTCATCGATCCTTAAGCATAAGTCCAAGTCTAAGCACCCTAAGGTGATAAGAACTTGGTCTTTCCAATCTGAATAGTTGGTCCCATTCAACTCTGGAATGTTAGCTAAACCACCTGAAAATGATGCTGGAGTAATTGCTGAAAATTTACACAAGAAACATCATAAGATTACATATTAAGAGTAATCTAGTGCATCACCAAGCTTTTCTACCTTTGGGTTGAAAAGTTGACATGCTAGGGATTAACTCTAAAATAAGTGAGTAACCATTATTCACTTATAATCCACAATTTATAAGATCCATATGTTATATACCTTTGGGTAAATAACAAATCTATCATAAAAAATAACTATAGAAAATATATCACCTTTGGGTAATACATAATCTATAATTAATATAACCATAATGCTTATACAACCATCAATATTAGTATATATATATATATATATATATATTTTTTTTTTTTAATTGAGTCACTTTGGTGACACAACCTCATCAACCAAAACTCCATCAATAATGGTTGTATTAAACTTTTCATAGCCAAACAATACATTAATGTGGCTGGAAATATTTTACTTCAATCTTGAAATCAAAGAATATGATGCTTGAAGAAAGATATGTTAGTAGATCAAAAAACAAGACATCATATTAAAATGTAAGATAATAGAGCACATCATAATATAATATACTTCTTAAAGTGATTAACAAAACTAATAAGAATCACCTTGAATGTAACTTAGAAGTATATCTATGAATGCAAACATAAAATTCATAAATCAAATGATTGAAGAGTATGACTTCAACCATGGCTCTGATACCACATGTTAGAAAATAAAAGGATCATTAGTCATACTCAAACATGAATAATATAAGATATAATATATCCCTTGTACCTTGAGACATGATGAACAAGGATGGTTCTTGATCTTCCCTCTCCTAACTCTCTTTTATGTTTGTGTATAGTGATGGGATAACACACAACTTGATCAAGTGGAGAGAGGGACCAAGGACCCTATTTATAGGCAATAGTATGACACTTCCCATCATATGTCATTTAGTAGGGCTCCTTAATTCTTCCTCTTGTAACTCTTGTAACTCTTGTAACATATGAAACTTATGAAACTTATGTAACTCATGTAACTCACCTCCATGTTCTAAGTTAGTGGAGGTAGTGGTCTTTAATCAAAAAAGAGTTACACTAAGGAGTTACTAGTGGTCCTTAATTTAGGAGTTACAACTTTGGTTATAACATCCTAATTACAACTTGTTATAATTGAAGTGTAGGTTACATTAATTGATGTTAGTGGTCATGAAGACCATATTCTAACAGGACATACCAAAATAAACCTAAAAGTTTTTAGAGAAAAGGTTGAGGGATTTTTGAAGATACATCGTTCTTCCCAATAACATCATGGCTAAGAATGTAATTTATATTTACATTTTTTTTAACATCGGAATTTAGCCAAGCTTTAAAACAAAAAATAACAAAATTAATAGACATTACTATCAATAATATCCGATTATTTTCATCATTTCTCAACTAAATAATTAGTCAAGCCACGTATATAGTTTTGGTAATAGAGATCCATGGCATTCACGCTTTAATTTCAAGGTAATTGTCTTGGGAAAAATGTTGTACCTTAAAACATTTTAAGCCTTCGATGTCTTCTCTAAAACGTTTAATATTATTTTGATATACCCTTCATTACCCTGATAATTTTGGATAGAAAGTTATATTATTTTGATTAAATTCTTCTTAGAAAGCATGCAAGCCAAGAGGAAAAGGTCCCTTGGGGGCTCGGGGGAAGCCAACCCAAGGGTGGATGACAATACATTTACATAATTTTTAAATGTAGCATGACATTTATTAAATATAGTACATTTTAATGATGAACTTCTCCAAATATTCTTATTCCAAAATTGAATTTTACACACAAATATTAGTGCATAACTTCAAAAGCCACGAACCAAGGTACGGTGCTAGGCTTCAGAAACCATGAACCAATGTATGGTGCGTGGCTCTTGAAGCCACACGATGTGCCTTAGGTGGGTGGCTTTTGGAATCATACATTTTTTTTTTTACAATCGTGTACAATTGTTTGAAAATTTTTTTATAAGATTGATTTGAAATTATTCAAAAAAATCTCGTTGGTTTACAATATGTCTTTACTATTGAAGATGATCATATTAATTGGAACAAAAAGATAGGACATTATGTAATATTTCATTATATTATCATTTTTATTCTCAATTTTATATATTATTTTATTTTTCAAACTTATTTATTATTTTTTTATATATACATATCATTTTCACTATAATATAATTTTAGTATTACGAATATAATATAATTAGTATTATCATAAAATGATATATTATTAGTATTATTATATTATTATTTAATAATATTAGTAGTATTAATATCACATTATAGCATTATTGTTATTTAATAAAATTATTTTAATATTACTAATAGACTATTAGAGTATACAATTATTTCTACGGTGGATTATTCGAGTGTGCTTCATACATTATTCATCAATATGATCACATATGTTATGTTTGATTTAAATTAATATTATTTTTATATTAGATATTATTTGTATTTTATATTATGCATTGACTTTTATTATCATCGTGTTAGTATTTAAAAATGTCAATTAAGATGAAAAATATGATACATAAATTTGAAAAAAAATTATATATAAGTTTGAAAATAAAAATGCTACCTAAGTCAATATACCTTATACATGTTACATATTTATGGGACAGCACACAAAAACAGAAGATAAACTCTTGCACGCTTCATCGAAAAAGGTAAGCAATGATCCGCATGACCAACCAATGCATGAACTGGACTTTGATCCAATACCACCAGAAAAAGCCGGATAATCCACCACTAATATCCCCAGGCCCAACTCCAAGTCTGGAATTTCCTGGGCTACCAAATCCATCACCGATCTAAGCCTGAAGCACCAACGCCACCAGCCCTCTCCCCACCGGACCTTGCAAAACTTCAATATGTGTAGCTTTTTGCACACGTAAGCAATTATGTGTACATGAAAAAAAAGGGATTCAATAGAATCCAATATTAATTAACCCTCATTGAATTTCGTTAATTCACTGAAGCTGACAAAGTAATGTATACTCCTTTCAGAATTGCTTATTTAAACTTTAGACTTATTAATTAACAATTATATGAAAAATACTTTTTATTTTTGAGAAGGGTACATTCAATTTAATCATTTAATATTCAACTCTTAGATAGACGGGAGTATTAAAATGTAGACATAGCAATCCATAATTCCTCAAGTTTCAGCATCCATATGAGGAATAGAATTTGCAAGAACTTGCAACTCAATCAAGAATATAAAGGAAAGAAGACAATTTATCCCGTTTAAAGCCGTATTTGTCTATTTATCATCTTTAAAAGACACGATACGACTGAGAAATCATCAAAATTACCCACATAAGTTGGTCAAATTAATTTTGATCAAAGAGGAACAAATTAGGCTTATTGGGGTAGGTCTGGTCCATTTGGATCAGATCGAACAAGCAAATTGATTTATGAAAATTTATCGTGAATATTGAAGTACGAAATTGGTTTTATCCCGAATCGTAAAAGTATCGATCTGAAATTAACAAATTTTTTTATTTTTATTTTGGTAATTTGTAGTGATTAATTTGAAATATAAAATTATTAAAAAATATATAATAGTTAAGAATTATTTTTAAATTTTTTAGTAATCACCGTCTAAAGTATGAAAATAATGACAAAAAAAAAAAAATCAAATCAACAACAGAGTGTGACTAACTTTAGTTGCGTTAAATTGCGGGAGTATGTTGCCAGAAATGGAGAATGTGAGAGAGGTGCAAACGAAGATGATGATTATAGAGAAATTGTAAAAATAGTGGGCGTTAAAATTGAAATTTTAAGGGTGCAATGTCTAGTAAATAAATGCGATCGATATTTAGTAATTACATAGTGTTTTTTATCAAAGATAGTATAATATATCTTCTCAGGAATTGAAGGTTTACAAAGTTTTTGAGTATCTTTTTAATTCTATTATTTGAAATTGAACATATTGAAGTTTAACTATACCAATGTTTTTAACTTTGAACAAGTTATTTAATATATATTTTTGTTATATTAATGTGGTCAATAGAATAAAAGTATACGTAAATATTGGATCTTGAACACGGAAAGTTGGGAGTAATAAATATGTAAAATATAAAAATATATGTATTAAATATTGTGACGTAATATTTTAAAATAAATTACATTTATGCTCCCAAAATGAAATAAGACAATAAGTCTTGAAATGAAAAAAAAATCAATTTATGTATATAATTAGATGACTGAATATAATAACAAATTATTATTAATATTAATTTCAATAAAATGTGCCATAAAAGACAATTTCAAATTCAGATTCCAAAATTAAAAGTTAAAAAAGGTTAGACAAAATTGAACATTTTATATTAGTCATTAACGTTAAAGGTTTTATCATTTTATATAAAATTCAATATGATTTGACAAAAAAATGAATTTGAAAAATCATATTCCGTTACCTTCATGCTAAAAGAGTAATGGAAGTAGAATCCAATTTTATGGCACATTTGATTGAAATTATAATATTATTAATAATTAAATATTATATTTATTCATTTATTTCTATAAATAGATTGACGTCTTCTCAATTTCAAAACTTACCTTCTTCAAAAAAATCATATTAGATACTTAGCGAGTCCGTCTTTATATTCTTCAATTTCTTCATCATATAATATAAGGTAGTTCAAAAGAAAAAAAAATTAAGGCACATCAGCACCAAAAAAAGAAGACACATTAATATCAAGGAAAGAAGGCACACTTACACCATTAATGGAAGATAATTACACGTAAACAAAGAGAATGTAATTTAATAAATATTTTATCGGTGATGACAATTAAAAACATTGAACTTTTTTGTGGGACAAATCTCGAAAATGATAAACCTTATATTGAACCTTCAATTGAATTGGGGAAAATGTTAGATATTTATAAAATTAAACCTTATATGACAAAAGTAATACTGGATTAGTAGGCGTGGTTGCTAGTATTGCACATAAAAAAGAAATTAAAATTATGAATGTTATTCTTACTTCATTAAAACCATTATAAAAAAACACAATGGGAACTGAGATACAAGTGAAGTTTATATATGAACACATATGTATAATAATGCAAAAATCACATAGTATTACTTGGAGGTTACATAGTATAATAAATGTTCAAAATAATTTATTGATTGAATTTGAATTTATAAAATAAACTTATTAATAAGGGTGTTGAAAATTGATTTTTTATCTCCATTTTCAAGAATACTTATTTTTTCTACATACTCTTTATATGAAATGATGTTCAAATTATAGATTTTTGTGCCTATAGTGGATTCTCAAACTCTTATAATTAATTGGCTCATTTCAAGTATATCTAATCAAATTAATAAGTGGAAAAAAAATAATGTTAATTTAGATCTACGATTGTAAATTTAATCAGACTACTCGATCAGAATATTTTAAATGTATTGTGTACTTTTAAATTTTCTGGATGTATTATGTATTATTAAAATTTATGAATGTATTATGTACTTTTAAAATTTCACTATGTATTTTGTAATTTATTCAATGAAATTGTGTACTTTTTTTATTCATGTATTTTGATATATATATATATATATATATGTGTGTGTATATATATTACTTATTTAATTAAATATTATTACACAAATAATCATTAATGTAATTATAAATATATAATGTTCTTTTAATGGACTTTCTTATTTAAGATTTTTTTAATTGATTTTAATGTAATATTTAGTTGCGAATTTTTACGGATAAGTACGTAATTGTTCAATATCCACGAGAATAGATAATGATTTATTCTCGGATGGGAAAGGATACGATTATATTATTTGGCTGCTGACATGAATTCCCAACAACTCCATTATCCACACTACCATCCTACTTGTAATAATATACAAATTGTATTATCATCGACCTGTATGTCTTGCATGATACCCAAGTGTCACCATCGGAGTTCATGTGCCACGCATCCCAACCACGTAACGTTATATCATTTGCTCTGCAAATCATAAATTTCCCCAAAGACACCCTTTCCGATTTGAATCAAAATTCATGAAGAAGAAAAAAAAAAACAAGAAGAAAACAATGTCAAGTGTTTCTGCAATTTCATCCAATCTTTTCAAGAAATTCATTCCACTATATGCATCATCAGCTTCATCAGCCAGAGGAAATACCATTTTATTCAAGAAATTTGATCAAGAGAAACGTATACATATTGTTTCTTCAGCTGGGACAATATTCGCCTGCAGTGATCCATCGGACCTGCCGGCAAAATCTCCACCGGAAATCCCTACAGCTCCACCAACGCATAAACCCGGGACCCAGCCTGAGATGCCCCGGATATTTATAAAGGAACCGAAGTTTGACCCAATACCACTAGAAGAACCCGACTTTCCTGGCAAACCGAATCCATTGCCGCCAGAACCTAAGCCACCCGGCGAGCCGGAAATAATTCCACCAGGCGGGCTGGATATTATTCCTCCACGACCTCCAGAACCAGGGGAAGTAATTCCACCTCGTGGGCCTCCAGTAGACCCACCACACGGTCCGGATGTGATACCTCCAAAGCCACTGGAGCCTGGATTTCCACATGATATTCCAGAACCCATTATGTAAATTTGTAAAGGTCCTAATAGCTACAAGTTAATTTCAGACTTTCACCTCTTATACTCAGCCCTGTTTTCATAGGAGTTAGAATGTTTAAATAATAAGTTCTAACACGCGATCAATAAAATAATTTTATAATTTAATAAATACCAGTAAGATATGAAACAAATTTCTCACACAATTTGTACATTTATCAATTCTGGATAGTGTTGTAGTGTTGGAAAGATGTGTTGATTGATTTTATAACAGTTTCTTTGAACCATATGAATTTTACTATTAACTTTTACAATTCTTTGTCTCATTCTTTGATTTAAACATTTGCAACTAAAAGATGTTCGAATAGGAAATTTGTGCGTACAAAACAAAAGAAATTTTATTGATGCCACTAATTTCACAAAGAAATTACAACTTACAAGCAAGAAATATCCTTATTGCCAAACGAAGCAAACACAAGAATGGGTTTTCTTCTTCTATTTTTTGGAACAAAAGAGAAATTTAATTAAGAACAAGAATCGGCCTGGGCGGCTGAATTCAGGCATAGGCATTGGGGTTTTCAAGAAGATAAGTTTCAACAACCTTGTACATTCCAAACACCTTTTCTTTGCCTGCTTTAATGTCTTCTTCGTTGAGCTTAAAATCTCCCATGGTATAGTACTTGCTGGTCACTTTAGAGATGGAACCACCATCTGGAGCAGCATCAAACTTGACTTCGTAGGTAATCTTTTCAAGATTTTCACTCAAGGCACCGCCTTCAATCAATGTATAGTTGTAAGTGAATGTTTCTTCGTTGAGCTCGTCAATGTGATACTTCAAAGATGTGAAATGGCTACCTGAAAAAAACAACCCATGTCAAAAAATTATGTATAGCATGATCACAAATGAAAGTAATACTATTTCAATTCCTAATTAAATTTTAACATTTCAATTTTTATTACGAAAATAAGAAATAATTTTTTTTCAAAATTTAACTAACAATCTCAATTAAAGGATTTGCATTTATTTAACTCAACGTATTGTCTCGTCATAATGATATCAATAAAAAAGACATTATTCATAACTTCTTCAATATCATAAGAGTTCTCATTTTAATTTTTATATCCAGTTAAATATGAATATTTAATTTTGGACATGGATATTATTTTCAATCTTACCTTTAGCAAAGTTTATTTGTTTAACGCTTCCAGCTCCACCATTACCTTCGATGATTTCAATGCTTTTAATAGCCTGCGGCATGAGCTTTGGGATCAAGTTATGAGAGTCTACAATGGAGGCTTTGAATATCCTTGCTGGGGAGATGGGAGAAGTTTGCTCATCAGTGAAAGTTGTGACAGCCATGACTGCAAAAGGATTTGAGTAAGAATTGCCTTTAGCTTCTGAAATAGAGGAGCTTTTGGATGGTTAGGAGGCTATTTGTGGTTTTAGAAGACAGGAAATTGATTCTATTTATAGGTTAGTTGAACCAGTACTGTGTGTGCCTAGAAAGAATGAAACTTATTTTCTTGGCAAATAAACAAGTAAATAATATCCAATACATTCGAATTCTTGTTTGCTTTGTATGTATCTGTTATGGGGAATATTTCTCTGCTGGAAATTACTATGGCTGTGAATGTCTTGCAGCAACTAGAAAGATAATGTATATATATTAGATCAGGACAAAAGGCAGGATCTCTCCCTCCTTGATCTTCTATATTTTGTCTTTCTTTCCATGGTATTTTTTTTTTGGGGGCTAGACAGAAAGATACAAATGAGATACAATTTACTTTGAAGTACATAACGAAAAAAACTGCAAAATCCTCAACTTTTTATTTTTTACTCACTTTTAAAGCCGATGAAATTTAATATTCACATTGATAAATTGAACATTTTTATGCAATATAATGTGATCTTAAACTTTGTTCTTAGTACTATAATCCATAATCAAATCTAGTCCAGACAAGCACAAACTCTTTTTTGGCTTATTGTACTTTTGGTTGAAGTTCAAGCATGGGAATAGGTGTTTGATGGATCTCAACTTCGCTCGACATTCTACAATGTCCATTTTGTTAGGATTTTTCATAAAATTCAGGTTGGAAACCGGTAACTCACCCAACCAAAAAATTAATTTATTTTTGAACATAGGATGTTGTTTACTAGTACTGGATTTATCCAACTTTTGACAGAGAGGGAAGAAAAAAGAGGCCCCGGGGGGGGGGGGGAATGAAGCATTATTAGATAAGGGGTAGGATGCCTATAAAGAACAATTAATTATGACAATCTCACTATTAAAGCTAACATATTACTAAGTTTTTTCATGCTAATTTGCAACACATAAACAAGTTTTGCAAAAAATTATGTTCCTGAAGAATGTCAATTGTATCTTTCACGAACAAAAAAAGGTTTGCAGATAATATCTTTAAGAAAGGAAAAATTCGTGCCATTCCTATTTTCTTTAAACTAAAAGAACTTTTTCCCCTCCCCCAGCCCCCAATTTTCTCAGTTTTGTTTTCTTCCCCCAGGGAATTTGATTTTCATAGCTCATTAAAGATCCGTTTCTTTAATTTTTAAGAGGTTGAGAAGGTTAATTTCTGAAATTGCATTGAAGAACCAATTTTGCTTATTATATAGCTGATAAAAATGATAATGTTGTAATGAGGTTTTGAAAATCTTCTTTCTAGAAAACACTTCCTCAGCAATGAATGAATAAATAAATGTTATTGTTTGGTTTCACATCCACTATTGATATGAAAGTTTTACTACTCATCAAAGATTTTGTTAATGTCAAAAGAAAAAACCCAATCCACGTTCTTTTTAGTTTTATTAGATCGTATTTCTTTTCTGTTTTTTCCTGTTGGAAATCCAAAGTGTGACTAGGATTAGGAGAAGGGTCAAGACATATGAATCCCACTTCACAGAAAATCAAAAGATGGTGTGACAAAAATATATAAATTGGTGTCATTGCCCAGCATTTTAACTCAAAGTTTAGTGGATGGAGGCAGTAGAACATCATATCAAGAAAAGTAACATTATATAAGCAACACTCCGAGGAAAACATTTATCAATTCTTACAATGAGAAAACAAATGTTGAATTTCAGAAATTCTGGGCCTCAAGCAATTCTTGAGGATCCTTATTTCAATGCAAACTAAGGCAACACAGAACATCAATGGAAATCCACATAACAATTTCGTAGTTGAAGATACAATCAAGCATAAGCATCTGGATTTTGAAGCAGATAGGCTTCCACAACTTTGTACATTCCCAACACTTTTTCCCTGCCAGCCTTGATTTCATCTTCTTTGAGCTTGAAATCATCCTTGGTATAATACTTGCTAGTCACCTTAGAAATAGATCCACCATCTGCACTTGGCTCAAACTTGACCTCATACGTTATCTTTTCGAGCTTGTCTGTCAAAGAATCCCCTTCAACCAATGTGTATTTGTAAGTGTATGTTTCCTCATTGAGCACATCAATATGGTACTTCAAACAGCTAAAATGGCTACCTGCAAAATGACATTTCAAAGTTACATCCACCCCTTCAAAATGAGTAGAATCTGAATGAATAAAATGTAATCTTCTCTATCAATTTAGGATTTTAGACGAGGTGGGAAATTTAACAAAATCAGTGTACTGTTGAAAGGTCTTACCATCTGCAAAGTTGATTTTCTTGATACTTCCAGCTCCACCATTGCCTTGAGTGATCTCAATGCTCTTAATAACCTGTGGCATGAGCTTTGGAATCAAATTATGAGAGTCCACAATTGAGGCTTTAAAGATTCTTGCTGGGGAGATGGGAGAAGTGTACTCATCGCTGAAAGTTGTAAAAGCCATGATTGCCACAAATGTGATGAGGGGCTTTGGATGCTAGCTTCTGTAGAGAAGAAACTAATAGATTGTTTAGGGCTTTTGTGTGCTAAGATGGTAGAGCTTTGCTATTTATAGATTGACTGAGGCCAGTTTTTATCTTCAGCATTGTGCAAATTTATTCGTTCCCTTGGCATATATAACAGGACAGAACAAGAGAAAATCTGGCATATCCAATTTTTTGTCTGATTTACATGTAATTATTAGAAAACATTTTGCCTTGACAGAAACAGAGGCAACAACTGTTTTATCTTAAAAATGAGATTACCATGCCTGGCATTATACCAAGGGAAGTTGGCCATTTCCTGCTATACGCAATTGGCATATATAACTTGGAGCAATTTTACAACGTCCTGAAAACCTTCTTTGTCATCTTTACAAGCTTCCATGTGTTCTCTTTTTACTTTGGTATTGAACCAAATTATTGGTGCAAACATATCAATCCCCATTTACCTAACTATAGCATTCTTCATATTAGAGAACCATATCATTCAAAGTTCAAACACATTCACACAAAACCACGAAATTCTTAAATTAACTAGGTCTTTTTTCGATTACCAGCTTTTAAAAATTCTACTGCAATGTAATAAATATTGAACTTACTAGAAAGATAGACCCTTTAAAAATTCCAGGCATTCATTGATTTCCCCACAAGACCAGTAATATTAAGTACAAGAAACCATTTTCATTGGATCATTTTATTCATTGCCGGCTCCAGCGCACATTGTGATGCATACGGCTGTAGTCTATATGCCCGTAATCTGGTACAAAATACTTGCTTCTGTTCAATCAATAAATTTGATCTTAAATGACAAACAAAACAGTAACGAAATCCAGGATTTTTTTCTTTTGGAAGAAAAGAGAAGCATTTTCAGTTCTACTTTGAAGGATCACAATAATATCCAGAGGTAGTTGCGTTCTAAATCATTAAATTAAAAACAAACAGATCTGTTTCTTAGAAAATTGATGGCTATATTTATATTTAATTTCTGCTCCATGTGTCACAGAACATTGTCGAACAAGATTTGAGATTTGACAACGCGCTACTAAATAGAAAAAAATGAATCAAGTTTTAGTAACTGCGACCCCAGTAAGTCCACTTCTTGGCTTTTTTTACGGAAGCAAAGCACAAAGTACCTGCAAATGAAAATTATCCAGATAATTTTGGATAGAAATTTAAAAAGTAATATTATTTTAGTTAAATTCTCCTTACGAAACATGCAAGCCAATAGGAAAAGGTCCCTGGGGCCCAGGGGGAAGCCAACCCAAGGGTGGATGACAATACATTTACATAAATTTTAAATGTAACATCATATTTATTAAATATACTACATTTTAATAATGAACTTCTCAAAATATCCTTATTACAAAATTAAATTTTACATAAATATTAATACACGACTTCAAAAGTTATGAACCAAGGTACGATGCTAGGCTTTAGAAATCCGAATCAAAACATGATGCCTTGTAGGTGACTTTTGGAATCACATAATTTTTTTTTTACAATAGTGTATAATCGTTTAAAAATTCTTTTATAGGATTGATTTGAAATGATTCAAAAAAATCTCATTTACAAGATATTTTATTCTCAATTTTATATATTATTTTATTTTTAAACTTATTTATCATTTTTTTATGTTTACGTATCATTTTCGCTATAATATAATTTTAGTATTTTGAATATAATATAATTAGTATTATTATAAAATGATATATTATTAGTATTATTATTTAATAAGATTAGTAGTATTAATATCACATTATAGCATTATTTTTATTTAATAAAATTATTTTAATATTACTAATAGAATATTAGAGTATATAACTATTTTTATGGTGAATTATTCGAGTGTGCTTCATACATTGTTCGTCAAGATGATCACACATGTTATGTTTTATTTAGATTGATATTATTTTTATATTATGTACTATTTATATTTTATATTATGCACTTATTTTTATTATCATCTATATGTGTTAGTATTTAAAAATGTCAATTAAAATGAAAAAAATGATACATAAGTTTGAAAAAAACTAATAAATAAGTTTGAAAATAAAAATGATACATAAAATTAAAAAAAAACCTTATAAATGTTACATATTTATGGACAGCACACAAAAAATACAAAAAAAAGAAGATAAACTCTTGCACGCTTCATCGGAAAAGGTAAGCAATGATCCATGACCAACCAATGCAAGAACTGGACTTTGATCCAATACTACCAGAAAAGCCGGATAGTCCACCACTAATATCCCCAGGCCCAACACCAAGTCTGGAATTTCCTGGGCTACCAAATCTATCACCGCCTAAGCCTGAAGCACCAACGCCACCAGCCCTCTCCAGCCATGCAAAACTGGAAGGTTATATTTGAATTAAATTTTAAAAGTATTTTTATAAATATATTTAAATTGAGTTTATTTTTTTGTTTTGAGTCTTACGTCATTGATAATATTATAAAATATATAAATTATAATAATAAATTATTTGATATCATAATTTTAATTAAAAAGTAATAAAAAATATTATTTATAGGATTAAGTGGGACTCATGTATAAGATTAGAAAAAAGTGTTTTGAAATATATTTTTATGAAAAATTGAAAAATTGATTTTTAAAATCAGTCTAAAATATAGCCAAGTGTTTCCACCTCATGGGTGGGATATTATTCCCTTTGAGCCACCAAAGCTTGTTGTACCAACTTGCGGGTGTAAATGACTTAGTGAACTGCTCGGTTAAATATGGATTCGAACTCGATTCAATTCAAGTCAATTCATTAAGCAATCGAGTCAATATCGATTCGAATTCCATTCAATTCAAGTCAATTTATTAAGCAATCGAGTCGATCTTGAATTTTAAAATATTTGATTCGTGACTCGTTGATTCATCTCAATATATATATTTAAAATTTTATTATTTTTAAAATTTTAAATTAATATTATTTTTTAAAAAATAATTCGAGTTTGAACTTGATTCAAAACTTTGCTTTTTATTCTAGCTCAACTATTCTAGTTTCTTAAAAATTTGATAAGTTTAACTCGAAACTTAAATAGCTCAACTGTTCTAGTTTCTTAAAAATTTGATAAGTAAATTTAATTTTCAAGTTCGAGATCGATTAAGGTGGTTCAACTTGTTTAGAGGTCTACACCAAATCCCACCCAATCGGTGATGTTCTCCGTAGTTTTTTGCACATGTGAGCAATTATGTGTATATGAAAAAAAACGGATTCAATAGAATCCAATATTAATTGACCCTCCTTGAATTTCGTTAATTCACTAAAGCTGACAAAGTAATGCATACTCCTTTCAGAATTGCTTATTTAAACTTTAGACTTATTAATTAACAATTATATGAAAAATACTTTTATTTTTGAGAAGGATACATTCAATTTAATCATTTAACATTCAACTCTTAGATATACGCCGAGTATTAAAATGTAGACATAGCAATCCATAATTCCTCAAGTTTCACCATCCATATGAGGAATAGAATTTGCAAGAATTTGCAACTCAATCAAGAATATAAAGGAAAGAAGACAATTTCTCCCGTTTAAAGCAATTTTTGTCTATTTATCATTGTTAAAAGACACGATACGACTGAGAAATTATTAAAATTGCTCACATAAGTTGGTCAAATTAATTTTGATCCAAGAGGAACAAATTAAGCTTATTGGGGTAGGTCTGGTCCATTTGAATCAGATCGAACAAGCAAATTGATTTATAAAAATTTATCGTGAATATTGAAGTACGAAATTAGTTTTATCTCGAATCGTAAATGTACCGATTTAAAATTAACAATTTTATTTTATTTTGGTAATATGTAGTGATTAATTCGAAATATAAAATTATTAAAAAATATATAATAGTTAAGAATTATTTTTAAAATTTTTAGTAATCACCGTTTCTCCTCAAATCACCAAAGTATGAAAATAATGACAAAAAAAATAAAAAAATAAAATCAACAATAGAGTGTGACTAACTTTAGTTGCGTTAAATTGCGAGAGTATGCTGCCAGAAATGGAGAATGTGAGAAAGGTGCAAACGAAGATGATGATTATAGAGAGATTATAAAAATAGTGAGGGTTAAAATTGAAATTTTAAGGATGCAATATCTAGTAAATAAATGCGATCGATATTTAGTAATTACGTAGTTTTTTATACGTAAATATTGGATCTTGAGCAGGGAAAGTAGGGAGTAATAAATATGTAAAATATAAAAATATATGTATTAAATATTGTGACGTAATATTTTAAAATAAATTACATTTATGCTCCCAAAATGAAATAAGACAATAGGTTTTGAATTGAAAAAAAAATTAATTTATTTATAGAATTAGATGACTAAATATAATAAAAAATTATTATTAATATTAATTTCAATAAAATGTGTGATTAAAGACCATTTTAAAATCGGATTCCAAAATTAACATTTTGTCATTTTATGTTAAGTTCAAAAAGGTTAGACAAAATTGAACATTTTATATTAGTCATTAATATTAATGGTTTTATCATTTTATATAAAATTTAATATGATTTGACAAAAAAATGACTCTGAAAAATCATATTTCGTTACCTTCATGCTGAAAGGGTGATGGAAGTAGAATCTAATTTTATGGCACATTTTATTTAAATTATAATATTATTAATAATTAAATATTATATTTAGTCATTTACTTTTATAAATAGATTGGCATTTTTTCAATTTCAAAATTTACTTTTTTCAAAAAAATCATATTAGATACTTAGCAAGTCCGTCTTTATATTCTTCAATTTCTTCATCATATAATGTAAACTAGTTCAGGCACAAAAAAAAAAAAAGAAGACACATCAATATCAAGGAAAAAAGGCACACATACACCATTAATGGAAGATAATTACACGTCATAAAAAGAATGTAATTTAATAAATATTTTATCGATGAGGACAAATAAAAATATTGAGCTTTTTTGTGGGACAAATCTTGAAAATGATAAACCTTATATTGAAGCTTCAATTGAATTGAGAAAGATGTTAGATACTCATAAAATTAAACCCGGTAGAAGTAATAATGGATTAGTAGGCGTGGTTGCTAGTGTTGCATACAAAAAAGAAATTAAAATAATGTGTTATTCTTACTTCGTTAAAATAATTATAAGAAAATACAGTGGAAACTGAGATACAAGTGAAGTTTTTGTATGAATACAAATGTATAATAATGCAAAAATTCAATAGTATTACTTGGAGGTTATGACATGTTAGAATAAATGTTAAAAATACTTTCTTGGTTGAATTTGAATTTATATAATAAAGCTATTGATAAGGCTTTTGAAAATTGATTTTTTATCTCCATTTTCAAGAACACTTATTTTTTCAACATATTCTTTATATGAAATGATGTTCAAATTATAGATTTTTGTGCCTATAGTGGATTCTCAAACTCTTATAATTAATTGATTCATTCCAAGTATATCTAATCAGAGTAATAAGTGAAAAAAAATAAACAAATGATGTTAATTTGGATATACGATTGTAAATTTAATCAGACTGGTCGATAAAAATATTTTAAATATATTGTGTACTTTTAAATTTTCTGAATATATTATGTATTATTAAAATTTATGAATGTATTATGTACTTTTAAAATTTCACTATGTATTTTGTAATTTATTCAAAAAAATTGTGTACTTTTTTTATTCATGTATTTTGATATATATGCATATATATATATATATATATATATTACTTATTTAATTAAATATTATTACACAAATAATCATTAATGTAATTATAAATATATAATGATATTTTAATGAACTTTCTTGTTTAAGATTTTTTTTAATTGATTTTAATGTAATATTTAGTTGCAAATTTTTACGGATAAGTACGTAAATGTTCAATATCCACCAGAATAGATAATGATTTATTCTCGGATGGGAAAGGATACGATTATATTATTTGGCTGCTGACATGAGTTCCCAACAACTCCATTATCCACACAACCATCCTACTTGTAATAATATACAAATTGTATTATCATCGACCTGTATGTCTTGCATGATACCCAAGTGTCACCATCGGAGTTCATGTGCTATGCATCCCAACCACATAACGTTAAAAAATATCATTTGCCCTGCAAATCATAAATTTCCCCAAAGACACCCTTTCGATTTGAATCAAAATTCATGAAGAAGAAAAAAAAAACAAGAAGAAAACTATATGCATCCAATCTGCAATTTCATCCAATCTTTTCAAGAAATTCATTCCACTATATGCATCATCAGCTTCATCAGCCAGAGGAAATACCATTTCATTCAAGAAATTTGATCAAGAGAAACGCATACATATTATTTCTTCAGCTGGGACAATATTCGCCTGCAGTGATCCATCGGACCTGCCGGCAAAATCTCTACCGGAAATCCCTACAGCTCCACCGATGCATAAACCGGGACCCCGCCTAAGATGCCCCGAATATTTATAAAGGAACCGGAGTTTGACCCAATACCACTAGAAGAACCCGACTTTCCTGGCAAACCGAATCCATTGCCGGCAGGTCCGATGACCCACCACACGGTCCGGATGTGATACCTCCAAAGCCACTGGAGCCTGGATTTCCACATGATATTCCAGAACCCATTATGTAAATTTGTAAAGGTCCTAATAGCTACAAGTTAATTTCATACTTTCACCTCTTATACTTAGCCCTGTTTTCATAGGAGTTAGAATGTTTAAATAATAAGTTCTAACACGCGATCAATAAAATAATTTTATAATTTAATAAATACCAGTAAGATATGAAACAAATTTCTCACACAATTTGTACATTTATCAATTCTGGATAGTGTTGTAGTGTTGGAAAGATGTGTTGATTGATTTTATAACAGTTTCTTTGAACCATATGAATTTTACTATTAACTTTTACAATTCTTTGTCTCATTCTTTGATTTAAACATTTGCAACTAAAAGATGTTCAAATGGGAAATTTGTGCACATGTCTTTACAAAACAAAAGAAATTTTGTTGATGCCACTAATTTCACAAAGAAATTACAACTTACAAGCAAGAAATATCCTTATTGCCAAACGAAGCAAACACAAGAATGGGCTTTCTTCTTCTATTTTTTTGGAACAAAAGAGAAATTTAATTAAGAACAAGAATCGGCCTGGGCGGCTGAATTCAGGCATAGGCATTGGGGTTTTCAAGAAGATAAGTTTCAACAACCTTGTACATTCCAAACACCTTTTCTTTGCCTGCTTTAATGTCTTCTTCGTTGAGCTTAAAATCTCCCATGGTATAGTACTTGCTGGTCACTTTAGAGATGGAACCACCATCTGGAGCAGCCTCAAACTTGACTTCGTAGGTAATCTTTTCAAGATTTTCACTCAAGGCACCGCCTTCAATCAATGTATAGTTGTAAGTGAATGTTTCTTCGTTGAGCTCGTCAATGTGATACTTCAAAGATTTGAAATGGCTACCTGAAAAAAACAACCCATCTCAAAAAATTATGTATAGCATGATCACAAGTGAAAGTAATACTATTTCAATTCCTAATTAAATTTTAACATTTCAATTTTTATTATGAAAATAAGAAATAAATTTTATTCAAAATTTTACTAACCATCTCAATTAACGGATTTGCATTTATTTAACTCACTCCATTGTCTCGGCATAACGATATCAATAAAAAAGACATTATTCATAACTTCTTCAATGTCATAAGAGTACTCATTTTAATTCTTATATCCAGTTAAATATGAATATTTCATTTTGAACATGGATATTATTTTCAATCTTACCTTTAGCAAAGTTTATTTGTTTAACGCTTCCAGCTCCACCATTGCCTTCGACGATTTCAATGCTTTTAATAGCCTGCGGCATGAGCTTTGGGATCAAGTTATGAGAGTCTACAATGGAGGCTTTGAATATCCTTGCGGGGGAGATGGGAGAAGTTTGCTCATCATTGAAAGTTGTGACAGCCATGACTGCAAAAAGATTTGAGTAAGAATTGCCTTTAGCTTCTGAAATAGAGGAGCTTTTGGATGGTTAGGAGGCTATTTGTGGTTTTAGAAGAGAGGAAATTGATTCTATTTATAGGCTAAGTTGAACCAGTACTGTGTGTGCCTAGAAAGAATGAAACTTATTTTCTTGGCAAATAAACAAGTAAATAATATCCAATATATTCGAATTCTTGTTTGCTTTGTATGTATCTGTTATGGGGAATATTTCTCTGCTGGAAATTACTATGGCTGTGAATGTCTTGCAGCAACTAGCAAGATAATGTATATATATTAGATCAGGACAAAAGGCAGGATCTCTCCTTCCTTGATCTTCTATATTTTGTCTTTCTTTCCCTGGTGTTTTTTTTTGGGGGCTTAGGTTTTCATCCTTAAAAGACAGAAAGATAATATACTGCTGGTACAGTAATACAAATGAGATACAATTTACTTTGAAGTACAGAATGCAAAAACTGCATAATTCTCAACTTTTTATCAATTCGTATAAATTCCATAAACATATCATTTTTTACTTACTTTTTAAGCCGATGTAATTGAATATTTACATTGATAAATTAAACATATTTTATGCAATATAATGTGATCTTAAACTTTGTTCTTAGTACTATAATCCATAATCAAATCTGGAGTATGGGAATAGGTGTTTGATGTATTTCAACTTCGATCGACATTCTACAGTGTCCATTGGGTTAGGATTTTTCATAAAATTCAGGTTGGAAACCGGTAACTCACCCATCCAAAAAATTAATTTATTTTTGAACATAGGATGTTGTTTACTAGTACTGGATTTATCCAACTTTTGACAGAGAGGGAAGAAAAAAGAGGCCCGGGGGGGGGGGGGGATGAAGCATTATTAGATAAGGGGTAGGAAGCCTATAAAGAACAATTAATTATGACAATCTCACTATTAAAGCTAACATATTACTAAGTTTTTTCATGCTAATTTGCAACACATAAACAAGTTTTGCAAAAAATTATGTTCCTGAAGAATGTCAATTGTATCTTTCACGAACAAAAAAAGGTTTGCAGATAATATCTTTAAGAAAGGAAAAATTCGTGCCATTCCTATTTTCTTTAAACTAAAAGAACTTTTTCCCCTCCCCCAGCCCCCAATTTTCTCAGTTTTGTTTTCTTCCCCAGGGAATTTGATTATCATAGCTCATTAAAGCTCCGTTTCTTTAATTTTTAAGAGGTTGAGAAGGTTAATTTCTGAAATTGCATTGAAGAACCAATTTTGCTTATTATATAGCTGATAAAAATGATAATGTTGTAATGAGGTTTTGAAAATCTTCTTTCTAGAAAACACTTCCTCAGCAATGAATGAATAAATAAATGTTATTGTTTGGTTTCACATCCACTATTGATATGAAAGTTTTACTACTCATCAAAGATTTTGTTAATGTCAAAAGAAAAAACCCAATCCACGTTCTTTTTAGTTTTATTAGATCGTATTTCTTTTCTGTTTTTTCCTGTTGGAAATCCAAAGTGTGACTAGGATTAGGAGAAGGGTCAAGACATATGAATCCCACTTCACAGAAAATCAAAAGATGGTGTGACAAAAATATATAAATTGGTGTCATTGCCCAGCATTTTAACTCAAAGTTTAGTGGATGGAGGCAGTAGAACATCATATCAAGAAAAAGTAACATTATATAAGCAACACTCCGAGGAAAACATTTATCAATTCTTACAAAGAGAAAACAAAAGTTGAATTTCAGAAATTCTGGACCTCAAGCAATTCTCGAGGATCCTTATTTCAATGCAAACTAAGGCAACACAGAACATCAATGGAAATCAACATTACAATTTCGTAGGTGAAGATACAATCAAGCATAAGCATCTGGATTTTGAAGCAGATAGGCTTCCACAACTTTGTACATTCCCAACACTTTTTCCCTGCCAGCCTTGATTTCATCTTCTTTGAGCTTGAAATCATCCTTGGTATAATACTTGCTAGTCACCTTAGAAATAGATCCACCATCTGCACTTGGCTCAAACTTGACCTCATACGTTATCTTTTCGAGCTTGTCTGTCAAAGAATCCCCTTCAACCAATGTGTATTTGTAAGTGTATGTTTCCTCATTGAGCACATCAATATGGTACTTCAAACAGCTAAAATGGCTACCTGCAAAATGACATTTCAAAGTTACATCCACCCCTTCAAAATGAGTAGAATCTGAATGAATAAAATGTAATCATCTCTATCAATTTAAGATTTTAGACGAGGTGGAAAATTTAACAAAATCAGTGTACTGTTGAAAGGTCTTACCATCTGCAAAGTTGATTTTCTTGATACTTCCAGCTCCACCATTGCCTTGAGTGATCTCAATGCTCTTAATAACCTGTGGCATGAGCTTTGGAATCAAATTATGAGAGTCCACAATTGAGGCTTTAAAGATTCTTGCTGGGGAGATGGGAGAAGTGTACTCATCGCTGAAAGTTGTAAAAGCCATGATTGCCACGAATGTGATGAGGGGCTTTGGATGCTAGCTTCTGTAGAGAAGAAACTAATAGATTCTTTGGGGCTTTTGTGTGCTAAGATGGTAGAGCTTTGCTATTTATAGATTGACTGAGGCCAGTTTTTATCTTCAGCATTGTGCAAATTTATTCGTTCCCTTGGCATATATAACAGGACAGAACAAGAGAAAATCTGGCATATCCAATTTTTTGTTTGATTTACATGTAATTATTAGAAAACATTTTGCCTTGACAGAAACAGAGGCAACAACTGTTTTATCCTAAAAATGAGATTACCATGCCTGGCTTTATACCAAGGGAAGTTGGCCATTTCCTGCTATACGCAATTGGCATATATAACTTGGAGCAATTTTACAACGTCCTGAAAACCATCTTTGTCATCTTTACAAGCTTCCATGTGTTCTCCTTTTACTTTGGTATAGAACCAAATTATTGGTGCAAACATATCAAGCCCCATTTACCTAACCATAAGCATTCTTCATATTAGAGAACCATATCATTTCAAAGTTCAAACAATAGTTCGCATCATCAACAGGCTCAAACTTTCATTCACAAAACCACGAAATTCTTAAATTAACTAGGTCTTTTTTCGATTACCAGATTTTAAAAATTCTACTGCAATGTAATAAATATTTATCTTACTAGAAAGATAGACCCTTTAAAAACACAAGGCCAACAAAAATTCCATGCATTCATTGATTTTCCCACAAGACCAGTAATATTAAGTACAAGAAACCATTTTCATCGGATCATTTATTCATTGCCGGCTCCAGGGCACATTGTGATGCATACGGCTGTAGTTTATATGCCCGTAATCTGGTACAAAATACTTGCTTCTGTTCAATCAATAAATTTGATCTTAAATGACAAACAAAACAGTAACGAAATCCAGGATTTTTTTCTTTTGGAAGAAAAGAGAAGCATTTTCAGTTCTACTTTGAAGGATCACAATAATATATCCAGAGGTAGTTGCCTTCTAAATCATTAAATTAAAAACAAACAGATCTGTTTCTTAGAAAATTGATGGCTATATTTATATTTAATTTCTGCTCCATGTGTCACAGAACATTGTCGAACAAGATTTGAGATTTGACAACGCGCTACTAAATAGAAAAAAATGAATCAAGTTTTAGTAACTGCGACCCCAGTAAGTCCACTTCTTGGCTGGTTTTCCGGAAGCAAAGCACAAAGTACCTGCAAATGAAAATAGAAGCAAAAACCATGTTAGAAAAGTACCTAATGAAAATTTGAATTAATGAAAGATAGGTATTTTATCGAGTTTTCCATTTATTTTGCAGTTGAAAAATAAAAAACTGAGGCCTAAACTTATAGATTGGGAGAAATGATTTGCTCCAATGTCTAATGCATTAGTTCCAACTAAATTAGATGCAAACTGACCTTCAGGAAGCTCTGGCTGCTCAAGTGGAGAACACAGGGTTTTGGCTGCACCCATTTCACCCTTTGTTCGAGCTTTGACATCCTTCTCCACATCCTAGAGCAAGAAAGACAAAGCAATACAACACAAAAGGAAAAAGCTATTAACAATTATAATATTACAATTGAATGGAACCTCTTATCTGTGTGAAATAACATGGACAAGTCCAGGTATTCAGAACTCTAAACAAAATTAAAGGTGAAGGATTTGCGCTCATGCAAAAGTTCAAAACCCTCCAAAAATTCCTTTGGCAAGTTTAATCACTAACATGGAATCCATGTAAACTAAAGCCACAGTAGCAATGCAAAAATAGAGAACCACAAAGCCATACCTCTTCATCACACCACGGAGCCAAAATCAATTTCTTCTGCCCTAGTGCTTCGACAAACTCTTCCCAGGTCTTCACAACCTGAATGCACACTTCTTTCTTTTGTTTTGCAACATTAAAGAGACTTTGTTGGATGTTATCCAGTAAATCTCTCACTTCTTCAACCAATTTATCCATGGGAATATCAATTTTAGCTGAATTGTCACGTCGAACAGCACGTACCTAAGAAGAAAATCAAGCAGAGTTAACAGAAGATAGTGCATTGAGATAATTCAAATGTTAATCCAAGCCACAAACCCAACCCCACAAATTGAAGCAAGACAAATACAAGTGCAAGATATTGTAGAGAGTTCTCTATTAAACGAAACTTGGAAAATGGAAAGGTAAGAAGAATAGCCTTGGAAAATTAATGAATTTTGACAAGACTAAAGCAGAGATCCAACTGAGCACCTGCTTATTAGCAAGGTCTCTAGGCCCTATTTCAATCCTGAGAGGAACACCCTTCATTTCCCAATTTGAGTACTTCCATCCTGGTGAATAGTTGTCCCTCAAGTCTGTTTCAGCACGGAAACCTGATTCATTCAAGGTTTTTACGGTGGCAGCGCATGCGTCCATAATTCCTTTAGTATCAGCATCCTTGTAAGGAACAGGTATCACAATAACTTGGATAGCTGCAGCTTTGGGAGGCAGCACTAGGCCTTTATCATCACCATGTACCATTATCATCACACCAATCTATCACAGAGCACCAAAAAATTAAATAAAAATTCATGAAAAGGGAACAAGGTTAGTCATAAAAAAGCCAGCTTACAGTTCTGGTAGTGTAAGCCCAGGAGTTCTGCCAAACCAAATTCTTTTCTCCTTTCTCATTTTCGAAATTTATTTCAAACATTTTAGCAAAATTCTGTCCCAAGCAATGGGAAGTTGCACCTTGGATACCACGGCCAGTATTTGGAATGAAAGCCTAGAAAAGAAAAAACCAACCATGTATAATATAAGGGACCAGATGATTCTGTTCATAGAAGGAATGGAAGAAGCGCAATATCAGTATGAAGTTGAGTACCTCAACAGTAGTTGTATAAAGGCCACCAGCAAACTTTTCAAGCTCACTTTTCTTTCCCTTAATGACAGGAACGGCCAAAAATTCTTCATATATGCGTCTATACAATTCCAGAATATCAAGTACCTAAAATGAACAGCCATAGCTGGAAGTTACAAACACAATCTTCATAATCAAGTAATTATTATTTGTAAAGTATTGGAACTGTAAAAAAAGGGAAGAAGGGGAAGGGGGTGAACTATTGCAACACGGAAAAACAAAATTCCTGGAAGTATGAAGTAAATTACAATTATCCAACTCCTCAACCTTAAAAGTTCTCATACTTTATAATATGCCTAGGTGGTTATCTAAATTAACTAAAAAATGTCTCAGATAGCTCCAAAGAAAAAGATTTCTTGTGGATCAACTCTATCCATAAAAACTTCAACTCTGTAATAAGAATACATTATTGGTTCATATCCTTGCAGCAGTAAAAATCCTTTGTATCTGAGAGGGATGTTGATAAGGGATAAAAGGACAGTAGCATCTAGAGTACAACTTGAGAATGTCCACAAATATGAGCAATAAAGAAACAGTGAAGGCCTAATTTTAGCAATTTGCAAAACAAACATCAAACAAGCAGGAAACTAACCATTTATTCCTTACAGAAATAACCAAATGCAGGGGGCACACACCACCATGATGCATATAAGGAACTAAGGATTGTGTTACATTATTCAACTAAGCTAATGAAGCAGATGAAATTATTGCATCTCCTATTTCTTGCTAGGAACATCTTCGGTAACAGAAATCATTTTCATAAATTAAATGCGTACGCAATTAATGATGCACCAAGGTGGTACAATCCTTATACCAGATTTTACTCCAAACACAGGAACCATAAGAAGCCTAAAGTAACAGAATATGCCTTACTGCCGGAGGAAATGAAAATCTGCATGACTATAGCTTTACAATTGAAAAGTCCTTCAACTGAAAGCCATTCTAATTCTAATACAGGAAGCCCAAAACTTTTTCTTAGTACCTCTTTATCGGCCTCCTCCTTTGTAGCAAAAGCTGTATGGCCTTCTTGCCAGAGAAATTCGCGACTCCTGAAAAACCAGAACTGAACATCATAAACAAAACCAGATTTTAAACGGATGCCATAAAAGTGAAGTAAATAGCAAACAATAAATAGGAAATACTAAACATTTAAACAAAGCAAAGACCAAAACAATTATGTTTGAGGAGGAAAAAGTGTATAGAGGCAACAAAACCTCACACTCTTCCACCTTCATGAAAAATAGGGAATAAACAAGAACCATAGAATAGTAGAAATACTTGAAGCCACAATACAACATTGAGGATAAGGGAAATGCTCTATATGCATAAGAAATCAACAAGAACCAGCAGTAGAATAGAACCCAATAAAAGTCACTGGTAAACCACCTTATAAATGGAGTAGGATGGCTGAACTCCCATCTAACGACATTGCACCACTGGTTGAGTCTCAGAGGCAAGTCGCGGTGTCCTCTTATCCATTTAGAGTAATAAGGATACATGACAGTTTCACTGGTTGGCCGAATAGCAATGGGCACTTCTAAATCTGATTCTCCTGATTTGGTAACCCAGGCAACCTATGAGAAGTACAAGGTCAATCAAGAAACATGAAGGAGAAAACTAGTCATTATTAGCCAATCTAAACAAGGAACTAGTATAAGACAGGGAAGAGAGCAATTGAGATAAACGAGAGTGAACTAAATCCACAAAATTGAAAAAGGAAAAAAAAACAAATGGGCCACACAAAGCATTTCATTTCAGCAACAAAATATGTTTCTTCAAGTTTATTGTTTGAAGCAAATTGGAATCAGCTTTCCATGTTATCAACTGTCTAATGAACAATAAAATAACAAATCTGTTTTTAGATTAGCTCCTCTTTCTTGGGTAATTACCAGATGAACCATGACAGGATGAAACATAAAACTATTTTCTTAAGGAAATAAACAAATAGGCATTGACATTCAAAGGTTATTACACTTGTATCTCCATCATGTAGCTAAACAAACATCTAGGGTAACTCTCTAACCATCCTCAAGCAAGAATATTACTTGAGCATTTATAAAAAGAATGAGTTGTCATCAGAGATCCCTGATATTTACTATTACACTCCAGACAAGCAAACTGTATAGCACTGCACAAAACAATCTAACATCAGAAGTATGCAAAATCTAACCTCAGGAGCAAACCCTTCTATGTGGTCCTTCTCCTTTTCCAGCACACCAGGGGATACGAACAGAGGGAAATAACAGTTCTTGATATTCATTTTCTTAATCTCAGCGTCAAAGAAGACCTGTTAATTCATGTTGGCAAACATTACTAAATTCATAAGGAATAGAAAATATAAAAGAACATAAACAGGAGTTATCAATTTTTTACATCCTGCTGAACAACTAGCACCAACTAATACATAATGTATAGCAACCAAGGGCAATGATGGCCACCAAACTATCAGACTGAAAAATAAAAGAAATGCAAAAAACATGAATTGAGGAGAAAACTTGAAACTCACTTGCATGGTCTCCCATATGGACATTGCCCATGGCCGTAGAATATAACAGCCAGAAATATCATAATACTCAATCATTTCACCGCTGACCACAACCTACAGAAATTGATTCAAGATCCCATAACAATCATGTCAGCAAAAAATGTACAAAGAACCAGGATAATTCTCACTAACATTTTCATACTGGCAACATGCTTTGAAAAGAATATCAGTGGATCCTGCTGAATACAGCAAATGGAACAAACCACTAGAAAAAGGATTGCATAACTTGACAATCTTCAGCCCAGAATTCTTACAGTAATTTGGCATGTTCTTAATCATTCAGGAAAATAAATGGAAAATCACTTAGACAGAAACATATCTGAACCCTTGAGTCTTAAGTTACCATTAAAAATGGGAATATACTCTATTGACTTTTGTGGGTTAGGTACTGCATGGCTACCTAAACAATCATTACACACTACACACATGCACACACTCAACGAGAGAGGCTCATCAATGGCAAGGCAATCTCATTGTAGCATTTTGTATCATTGTAGAACATCAGTCTTTTTAAGAAAGAAAGCTTTGGATCCAAGGCACATGCGGTTGCAGCTTAAAAATGACAGATTAGGGTTATGATACAAAAGCTTCCCACGCAAAAAAAAAAAAAAAAACAACTTCCAATGAAATTTCCCTCTGACAAACAGTGAACAGTAATGATATTATCCTATCTAGTAAACTGTGTTAGAATTGCAGAAGATGGCGCATTGGTAAAGATAACAGAAGGAGATGGACAGAGGCAAGGATTGGAATGCTGACAAAGAGATACATAATACAATCCACAACTTTGTAAAGACAAGGAGATGGACAGAGGCAAAGACTAGAATGCTGATAAACATATTAGGTAATACAACCCACTGCTTTGTAAGAAAAGGAGATGAGCAGAGAGCAAGGACTAGAATGCTGATGGCAATACAACCCACAACTTTGTAAGATAAGAGCATGGAAAAAGGCCAAGGACTGGAATTCTGATGAAAATTTTCATTACATCTATTGTTCATGGCTCAAATTTGAGGCTGAAAAGGACAAAAACTTATATTAGGACCAAATTTATTAACAGTTAAGAGTACACTGAGCAGATAGAGTTATAGAAGAAGAAAAAATCAGGGGTTTCAACCGTGCAATAGAATACATCATGCAATGCAAAAGAAACTACAGGTACCAAATTATGTCAAAAAAGCATGGCCGCAAAGCATAATAGATCATGAATTTGGCAATACCTCAGAATACCATTCTCCAAAATTTTCATCCTTCTTGTTGGTAAGACCAAGACCAGTCTCTTTCTTCACTTCTTTCTTTTTCCCCTCTGGAAAATTAGACAAAACAAACATCTGAAAAAACTGTTGCACCATGCATGTCATACAGACCCAAAACATCCAAATGCAAGGCCTTAAACTGAGAAGGATCACAGCTACTTACTCGAGTTTGAACTCTTTGAACTCTCAGAAGAACCTTTTGCTTCTTTGCCAGCCATACAAGCAAATCAATATGTAGCCAAAAGGAAAGATCCTATAAGAATGAATCGAACATCAGAAAATAAAATAACATTACAAGATCACAATTCAAGGACACCAGAATCACTCTCATTGCCCATTATAAAGAAAAAGTCACAATGTAAATACTGCTGCCAATACAATAGAAATTAACTTTCCCTTTCTAACTATGAGATCTAAGCAGATATTTCACATAATACTAATAAAATCTAAGAAAAGCCAGCCTACAATTGCATAGAAAGCTGGAAAAAAAACAAGAAATTCTTCAAACGAAATGAAAATCAAAACATGTAACGCTTTATATACTTGTATATCTACCAAAAATGGAAATGAAGCAAAAGATAATAACAATCAGAGTAATTTCAAAGAATTCCTACCTCAGAAATGAAGTATGGACTTGATAAAAACGATTCCGCAGAAATTCTCCGCAATGCTAAGAGATATTCCAGCAACTGAGAAAAGAAAAACATTTGAATTAGGTAAAATTAAAGGTTTAATGAAGGAAAATCCTTCTACGTTCTTCTTCATTTACAGTTCTCAGCATCATCAGTGGAAACTCACCTCAACAGTAGCCTCTTTCGGAGAAGAAACGCAAGAATTGGTGAGAGATAGGGTTCTTCGGCTTTCCTTAAATTAAAATTATAGAATAACGTTGACTATTTACCTGGGCTGTAATAAGAAGACAGGCCCATTCACATTCCTTTCTTCTTTTCCTTTTCTTTTATTCTTAAAGGGCATCAAAATACTCCCATTGCATTTCCTAAACTGAATAAAGTTAAAGGAAATCTTTGAGAATAAGATTTTATAGCTAGTTTATTTTAGGAAATTTTAGTAAATAAATCTTTCCTTCATTTATAAAAAATAAATAATTTTTTTATGATAAGAAAATTATTGTATTATTAGTGGGATCAATTAAGAGAATATATTTTTTTAGATGAAAAACATTTATTTAAAAAAGCAAACGTTAGTTTGAAATATTTTAAAATAAAAATGTGGATATTCACATTTTTTATTTTTTTAATATATTAATTAAAGAAATGAGTTATATTAAATTAGTGTTGATTCTATTTTATATTTTTGTTCATTCATTAATCTTCCTTTTCTAATTTTATTCTTTTACGATTTGTCGTTTAAAATTGAATATATTTATGAATATAACTTTAATATTCACATTACAACAAAATAAGTATTTTATCTTGCTATTCTTATTGGTAATATAATTGTTAGTAATTTATGTGTTAGGAGTCTGCCCGGGGCTCTCTTTTTCTTTGAGGGAAAATTCTTTGAACTAATGTTTTCATGTTCTTCCATGCTTTGTCACGGAAGTTAGTTTAATGGTTTGGAAAAAAATGATGCAAAAAAAACACACTCTAGGTATCGAATTTGAAATCAAGAATCTAGAATTTAAAGATTTCAAATAGAAAGCTTACGAAAGGAAAAAGTTTAAAGAATTATAATATATGAGAAGAATCATTTCCAACATCTTTATTGATATGCTCCAAGAATGAGAACCTAAACTACAACTAAGCCCCCACAATTCAACATCACAAGACATCAATCATTTTTATTTTAAATATCATTAACTAGGAAATAAGTTACGTTTGGAATTTTAGACAACTATGGACCTGAATCAATCACTCATGATTCTTGTTTGAATTCAAACATCAGCAGCACAAAACACTGAGAATCTGCATCAGAATTTTCTTGTTTAAACCAGTTTTAAGCATAGGCATCTGGATTTTGAAGCAGAAAGGCCTCCACAACCTTGTACATTCCTAAAACTTTCTCCTTGCCAGCCTTGATTTCACCTTCTTTCAGCAAAAAATCATCCTTGGTGTAATACGTACTGGTCACCTTAGAGATAGAGCCACCATCTGCACTTGGCTCAAACTTTACCTCATACGTTATCTTCTCAAGCTTGTCTGTCAAAGAATCCCCTTCAACCAATGTGTATTTGTAAGTGTACGTCTCTTCATTGAGCTCATCAATGTGATACTTCAAAGATCCAAAATGGCTACCTGCAAAATGCCATCTCAAAATTACTACCATGCCTTCAAATTAAGTAGAATCACTATACATAGTGTTGAAGTGGTCTTACCACCTGCAAAGTTGATTTTCTTGATACTTCCAGTTCCACCATTGCCTTGAGTGATCTCAATGCTCTTAATAACCTGTGGCATGAGCTTTGGAATCAAATTATGGGAATCCACAATTGAGGCTTTAAAGATTCTTGCTGGGGAGATGGGAGAAGTGTACTCATCACTGAAAGTTGTTACAGCCATGACTCTATTAAATGCTTTAAAGAAGATTAGTTTTGGCACTGAAGACTAATACTAATAAGTAGAAGATGAATTGTTATGTCGAAAGTATGGCAGAAGGGGAGTGATATTTATAGGTTTCAAACAGAGATTATTGCTGTTAATGGAAGAAAATTTGCCATTAAATTTACGTTTGTTTGAGCCAAAAGGACAACGTATTTCTTCTTGGTTCAGGTTGCTAGCAGGAATGCTAGTGTTAAAGACAAATGCTATTGTCTCAAAACTAGAATGTCTAAATATTCCATTTAATGTCATTGCTCAAAACATAAGAACTCCCACCTAGGATCTGTTCCTCTTCCGCCCCTCATTCTCCTTCTTGTATTCTCTAATTTTCTCTTTGGATTGTCTTTGTGTGTACGATTTCATCAACCTTGACAAGAACCATCCCATTTCTTTTATATTATTTACTAGAATTTTCCACTTAAAAATAAAATATGCTTTCAATTATTGCAGAAATAGAAAACTTGCTATACACAGCTAGCTCGTTTCTATTTACCCAGAACTAGAGAAAAATAATTAGAATCATGGATACCAGGTGCAATCTTTCATTTCTATCTGCCAATGGTCTCTGCATTCTTTATCCTCCCTTGTACATGAGGCAACTCAAATTTAATAGGTAAAAATAAGAGGAAGAAAAAGAACATTGTCTTTAGGTCCATCAAGAATTTAGTGTTCGTGATATTCTATTGGTTTAAACCTACAAGCTTTGTCCATATTTAGTTTAAGGATGAGTTCAATGGCCAGCAGGTCTCTTTCTCTAAGGAATTTCGTCCCTGGAGAGAATTAAAATAGTTGTTCTCCTTAGAGAAATTCACAAACTCTGGGGGACTAATTATGCTCTTTTCTGGTGTCTTGTTAGCACTCTTGAATCTTGATTTGGACATGGCCGGCTTCTATGGAATTGTACAAACAAATGGAAACAATTCGATCATTAGAAACTCCCTATCTGTAACCTATAAATACAATCCCTTTAACCATCCTTCTGCCTCAAACTCTTCACCAATCTCTTAGTGTTCTTCATCTACTAAGCACAACATTTCTTCAAATTTCAAGGCATAATAATCATGGGTGTCACAGCCTACACTGATGAGCATACTTCCCCAGTCTCTCCATCAAGAATCTTCAAGGCCTCAATTCTTGATTCCCATAACTTGATCCCAAAACTCATGCCACAGGTCATTAAAAGCATTGAGATTGTCGAAGGTAAGGGAGGTGCTGGAAGCATAAAGCAGATCAGCTTTGCAGAAGGTTAGATCATTCCAAACTCCAAAGAGAATCAAAATTGTTTTGAATTCTTGGAAGAAAACAAAGAGAATGACATGGGTTAATTTTGTTTCTGTGCAGGTAGCAACTTCAAATCCATCAAATACCGCATCGATGAACTGAATGAAGGGACATTGACATACAATTACACATTGATTGAAGGAGACGCATTGGTGGACAAGCTTGAAAAGATCACTTATGAGGTCAAATTTGAGCAGGCACCAGATGGTGGCTCCCTTTCTAAGGTGACTAGCACATACTACACTCTGGGAGATTTCAAACTCAACGAGGATGAGATCAAGGCAGGCAAAGAAAAGGTCTTGGCCATGTACAAAGCAGTTGAGGCCTACCTCATCCAAAATCCAGATGCCTATGCTTAAAAATGCTTCTGGGATCAGAAGTCCCATCGCATAGTTGCCTCTGGCCCTCTGGTTTGGTTCTGTTTCGGCATAGTCGTTACCCTGGCTAATCAATAACGTTCAAGGATTGTTGTTTGTGGATCATTTTCTTTCAAGTTCTTTCTGGATTTTCTTCTGATAATGAAGTGGTGATTTCTCCTAAGAAATCTTATGCTTGATAACAAAAATTATTGATTGCTTTTAACGATCTCTAATCTTTAAATTTAATGCAAAAGTTTGCAAGTGGGCAACTCATTTATTTGTTAACATGCAAGCTTTGAACTTGTTGAGCTAATACGATCAACGTTTTTTACCCAAGTCTTAATAAGAAATCCATTGACATTTTTCCATCTAAATACAGGTAACGATCTTCTTACTTTTTACATCGAAATTCTTACCGTTTATGCTAAAAAACAAAATTTTTATAGTGTTCCCAAAAAGGTCTCAAAGCACCAAAGTTGTCCCAAAAAAGCAAAAAGAATCCCAGTTTCCTCTAGTTCTAAGCAATATATTGAAGAAAATCTAATACTCAAGAAGCTGAAAAATGCCACTAGAGTTAGGATTAGATATGTAGGCAGAAATTCATCCAAACCAAGAGTGATGTGACTCGTTATGATATTTAATTTCATTATTAAAAGACTTTCTTTGAAAAAGGTAGAGAAAAAAAAAACCACATAACTTGTACAGAAGTCTTATCATTAATAATTTCCTCTCTGAAAAAAAAAATCATTTCTAATTTCCACCACCACTCACTGCCACGCAACACTTGTATTTTTCATATTGGCCATTATGCCAAGTGTCAAAATGGTATTCCTTTTCCATTTTGAAAAAGAAAAAAGTAAATCCGAAGCTTGGCATCTTCCCCGCCAATAATTCTCGCAGCTGTCAAGCTTCCTTCAATTTCAAGAAAATCTTTTTCATCTTTCCTTTGAAAAGAAAAAGGGAAAATCTATAAATAAACAAAGTGAAAGTTTCATTCAAGAAATCACGGCTTTCAAGTATTCAAATCCACCGCCCAATTCTCCAGCTCTCTCGGCACACATTCACTAAAAATGGCTACCCCTTTCACTTCTACTTACACACGCGCGGCCGCACGCGCTGCCATTCCTTCATCCCACTATCGCAAACTTCAGAACCCACATTTTCGTTTCGCCAAAGAACCACCAGAGGTTACAAGGCTAACCAAGAAAAGTAACTGTAGAATCTTGAAGAGTTCAAGAATCCATGTCTCCACTGGGGGAGACTCTTACATGGAAATGTGGAAGAAGGCTGTTGATCGAGAGAGAAAATCCAATGAGTTTGAAAGGATTGCTGGAAATACTGGTGGAATCAGTAAAGGTGGCGAAGAAGAAGAGGACGAACAAATTATCAGTCAAGAAGAGTTGGAGACAAAAACCAAAGAGTTCTTGAAGATTCTTGAAGTGTCTACTGAAGAAAGAGACAGAATTCAAAGAATGCAAGTGATTGATCGTGCTGCGGCCGCTATTGCAGCAGCAAGAGCTCTTCTTAAGGAGGATTTGCTAACAAAGGAGGAGTCTTCTCTTGAAGTTGAAGCTGAAGATAGTACAAATGCAGAGGATCAAGGAGGAGGTAGTCTTACTTAATTTGTCAAAATTTTCTCGAGATGTTTCCATTTAAAAAAGTTTCTCTGTTTTATATCATTCTTGATCTAGTTACAGCATGATGCTCTGAGTTTATGGGTATCGAAGTTTTGCCAGATTTTAAATTGTAATACTCCACAACTTAAGTGGCAACTAGGGCTAATTTTGAACTGTGCAATTTGGGATTGTAATTGCTTGCTGTAGTGAGATGGAATTCTCGCAGTGGCAAATGATTCTTTGGAATTGCTGTAATGTTCAAATGGGGTAACGTGAAACTGTTTAGTTGACCATTTGCACAACTGGAAGTACTGAAACTCTGATGTTGCCCCTACTTCAAATAAAAACTGAGCCAAAGATATATATGTGTGTGTGTGCTTTTTGGCTATAGCTCCAGAAAGATTGATTTGACGATAATGTAAGTCTAGATTATGAAATCTTGCTATATTCAATATTTTCATAGTTTAGTACATTATTGGCAATCTTATGGGATATATACGGTTGTTCAGATCGGAGTTGGCATAATACACTTTAGAAATATCTGATACTTTATGCTGCCGTACCTAATTTTAATGAAAATTTTACTAGTTGATATATGGCCTCCTGAATGTGTCTCTGTGATTAGATGATAATGTCATTTTCTCTCATCGTCCATATATAGTTCTTGTTGCTACTTGTGTTTATTTGGGAGAAGACAGTTACAACCTATTTCTGCAATGCTATGTCTTTTCTTAAATCTTGCTTCTATTTCATTTTGAAGTTCTTGTACATACTATATTTCATATTCTAGGCGATATTCCCTCTGTCCAAAATTGAGTGCCCCATTTTGATTTGACTAACTTGACACAAATATTTATGTGAGCATAGCCATACCCAAGTTACGACATACTTAATCAAAGTGGTTATTGTGGGACTCAAGTATCAGTGAGATTCAATTCCCTTCAGGTTAGCTCTGGAATTTTAGATAGAGATATGTTGAATTTAAGAAATAGGACTTTCATTTTCTCAAACTCCAAAATAAAAATTTAGGCATTTAATTGTGGACAAAGGGAATAATCTATTAGATCATTTGTCAATTAAGTGCTTTCTCACAATCTTCAGAACCTACTTTATGACTTTTGAACACCAGGAATGCAGAGCAACAAACATTTAGTATCTCCAACTAGAGGAAATGATGCTGGGACACCAGGTCCAAATTTTTGGTCTTGGACACCTCCTCTAGATGATAGTGCTTCCACAGATGGAAGGGAGGTGAAGCCAGCCACTAAAGCTTTTGCAGATCCAGCTCAGATCAACCCTGTGATAGAGAAAGAACGATCAGTAGACTTCCTTCCAATCCCATTTGAGAGTGTACTTTCCCAAGGCAAACCTCCTCTTCCTCCCCTACAGTCACTAGTTGAGGTGGAAAAATTGGAAGCTTCTAGCTCTACTCAGGAGACACCTCATTTGGAGGAGGAACATGAACTTGGTATTGCATTTTCTACTCATGCAGCTGAAGCAGTAGAAGCTCTTAAGGAGGTGAGTGATGTGTCGTCCCAAGGTGTTAATCCAGATGGATTAATGTGGTGGAAGGAGACAGGAGTTGATCATCGGCCTGACGGGGTGGTCTGCAAATGGACATTGACTAGGGGTGTAAGTGCTGACAGAGCTGTTGAGTGGGAAGACAAATACTGGGAGGCTTCTGATGAGTTTGGTTATAAGGAACTTGGTTCAGAGAAATCAGGACGTGATGCTACAGGAAATGTTTGGCGTGAATACTGGCGGGAATCAATGTCTCAGGTGAGTTAATGTGCACCTTAATGTTATTTGAGAGACTTGTTTGTACGATTTAAGTTTTTATCCATTCCTCAATTTTCTTAACTTTGAGTTGCTTGGTGGTCCTTCCTACGCTAAAACAACAACTTGGTGAGTATATTACTGGTGATTCAGAAAAGAAGAAATAGATAAACTAAGAATGTAATTTTATTGATGTTCACTTTTCAGAAATTACGTGAGAAATATTTGGACATAGCAATCACTTTCTTTTCTAAATTGCACATTTTTAAAAAATAGGGCATAATAATCACCATTTCGTAAGTTCATAACATATACTTCTGTACTAGATGAAGGCTGGTATTTGTAAATGACTCTGCACCTGCTGTGAAGAATAAATTGGCCTGCAAAAATTATGGCAGGCCTGCAGATGCAAATTACATTCAGCTGTGGGGATATACTTTTTACAATAACAACCTAAATGGGGAGATCTTTTTGACAGACTCTGTTTGTGCTTTTTCTTGCTTTCTATGATGACCATGAAATTGTTAATCAATACAAGATCATTTAACCTCATGACTGCTTGAATTTGAAAATATTTTGCTTTTGGTAAACCTTTTGTGTTGACAACTGTCTTTTCTTACCTTCGTTATTTTCAAGTCATATGATACCACTCAGTGTGATTGGGATCTGAGAAGTCTATGTAGTTCTAAAATGCAGTTTTGCAAATTTTGGCAAAGTTGTAGTTTCGTGTTTTAAGCATTTGTTTGTGTGCAGAATGGTGGGCAGGTCAATCTGGAGAAAACTGCAGATAAATGGGGGAAGAATGGAAAAGGTGATGAATGGCAGGAGCAATGGTGGGAGCATTATGGTGCATCTGGCCAAGCAGATAAATGGGCCCACAAGTGGTGCAGCATCGATCCATACACTCCCCTTGAGGCTGGTCATGCTCACGTTTGGCATGAAAGGTTTTCTCCCTTTTTTGCTTGCTATTTTGATTGCTTTGAATGGCATTATGAATTTGAGGTTCAACTTCAAGCTGTGCGTACTTTAGTCACATCACATTCAAACAATTATATAAGATATCCAACTGCCTTACCTTGACTTGGAAAGGAAAATCGCATCCAAATTCTTCTGTTGTTCCCAACTGAGGTACCATCTGATTATTTTCACTAGTATTTTTGGTGAAGGTACAGACCTTTTTGTCCAGATGACTTACAAATTTTGTTCAAGAGTTCATTCTTTCTTTACCTTTTGTGTTTCGAAGAATTCAGATACAAAACTTTTATTTTTCATATGCTTTGGAATATGCAAATTGATATCCTGTAACTCAAGGTATTTGGAGATAAGTTTCTTAATGAAAATTCATTTGTACTCAAATAGGAATTGAGTGAGTCTACAAATGTATTTGAAGATCAAAATTTGTTCAATCTGGGATATTAGAGTCATGAATACATTTTTGTACTGTTATGTCTGGCTTCATATCCCTTTTGGATATGAATAATATACTTAGAACATACTTTTCTAGAAATAACAATGTATGATAGATGCTTTTTTACGACAATGCTCAATTTTTGCAGATGGGGCGAGAAGTATGATGGGAAAGGTGGCAGTACAAAATACACAGATAAGTGGGCTGAGCGTTTCGAGGGTGATGGGTGGGAAAAATGGGGTGATAAATGGGACGAGAACTTTGATCCTAATAGCTGTGGTGTAAAACAAGGAGAGACATGGTGGGTAGGCAAATATGGAGATCGTTGGAATCGCACCTGGGGTGAAGGTCACAATGGTACTGGTTGGGTGCACAAGTATGGCAAGAGCAGCAGTGGAGAACATTGGGACACACATGCAGAGCAAGAAACTTGGTATGAGAGATTCCCACATTATGGTTTCTACCATTGCTTCAATAACTCAGTTCAGCTCAGAGAAGTTAAGAAGCCATCTGACTGGTGATAGAAACAAATTTCTGAAAGCCACCCTTCTATCTAACACACAATCACAGTGTGTATTCTCTATTCAGTATTGTAACAGACGCAGACAAAGGGTTGGTATAGAAATAAGGAAAATAGTGCTTAGAGTTTCAAGAAAGTATCTACTTTAACTAATAAGGAAAATGTGTAATTGTTGCAAATTGTTTCTTTGTTTATCTTTTTCTTGTTCTGCTATTATACCAGTATTGTTCACTCATTAATATTCACTGCCATAAAATTTAGTGCATTAGCCTTGTAGATTACAGCCTAAAACACTTTTGCCCTAATTCAAAGGTAATTGAATTTTTTTGGTTAAGTACATGGCTTGTAACTAGTTAAGTACGGATATGGATGTCCAAATTTGAAATTTCCTGTTTACATATTCGTCCAATTGTGTAGAAAGCATGCTTCTGAATTCAACTAGAACAACGTAGGACAAGTTGTCACTTGTTGTAACATTAATAAATTGTACTAATGTTGTTTTCATTTGAATGATTATTTCTAATATTTATTATAATCTTTGATTTAAACATATTTTTTTTAGAATAAGAGAAAGATCGGTGATTATATTTTTATAAAGCACATATCTAGGTTTTTTTTTTCTTTTTAACATCTAGTTAGTTATTGTCAGATTCTTTAATATAAGTTATAAAAAGTTATTTTCATATTTCAGGTTATTATCTTGTTAGATGTTCATAAAATACTTGCATCTTCTCATTTTCTCTTCTAGTTTCTCCTCAAGAAAGGGAAAACAACTCTTCTAAGATAAATCTACTATACCTTTTCTTTTCTTTTTTTTATTAAGTTTTTACAACACCTTTTTTTTTAAGGTAAAATAGAATAACACTAAGAGGTAAATCAGCTAAAAAATCAGAAAATCATTCTAAGGAAAAAGAGGTAGATAAACCTATTTGGGTAAGAATATAAGTCAATTTATTACCCACACGATAACAATGAATAATAGAAACATATTAAAAAACACAAAGAAGATCTTTAATTATCCTGTAACATGACCAATTTCAGAAAAATCAACTTTCACTTGAGCAGATCTGTTTAACAACATTACAAGAACCACCCTCAAAGATGACTTTGGAATGGCCATTCATAGCATCAAACCTTAAGGCATGCAAGAGAGCAATTCCTTCCACAAAATCAACTGATTGAGTTGTAGAAATCCGCAAATCAATAACACCGAGAATGGCAGCAGTATGATCATGTGAAAGTGCACCATCTTTTACAACATTTTATCATTTTATTATAAAACTAGGTGAGGCTCTCCGTGCCTAAGGCACGGAGGAGATATCCGATACTGTATAATAGAATTTTACTCGTAAATAGATAAGTTATATATTTATACGATCAACACAATCTTACAAATTTATTTTTATCTTTATGTAGAAGGATAAGTAGGAAATAAGTAGTGTTGCATGAAACAATATACATTGTTTTCTCGTACCGTTCAGCAAGGGTGTTGTTCATTCTCCAGCGAAAACAAATTGCAGTGTAGGAATAAGTTATCCTGTACATGGAATTTATGCTACAGGATTTAGGAATTCTTGTCAACAGCTGGTTCTACAGCTCAATACCATGCTGCGTGTAGAATTTCTGATTGTATACCTCAATATCCAAGATCCTCAATAGGGTAGGAGTATGGATGCCACTTACAACATCTTCAAACTGTATAGATGCCATTGTCATAGGGAAGAATCATTTACATGCAAAGTATCTGTATCTGCAACATGGATTTTACCTGTGGTAGAAAAGAATCATTTACCTACAAGAGTAACGTATTGAAATTTTAGAGGAGAGGCATTCTTATAATGTAAACATTGTAGAGGAATGGCAAGAGTCCATCATTACCTGTCTTAGAGAGGGATTTTACAAATCCAATAAATACGACGAACTCATATAGCATTTTACATTTTAGCCACAGAAACAAAAAGAACTGAATTAGAAGCAGTAAAAGAAGGGGTAATGGAAGGGATTAAAAAGATTGAATAAATCTCCAGTAAAGACAAAGAGCAAAATAAAGAAAAGAGGAATTTTGCACACCCTAAATCAAACAATCAGAATTTTTTTTTGCAAAAGAGAACAGAGGAAAATGAAAAAATGGCTACGAATCCAGCTTTACTTCACCGTTTCAAGTGATATAGCTCATTTTCCTCATGACATTTCTTACACTTACAAGTTATTGATATTGGTTCTTTATATATCATATTTCTTAGACCTAAAATTTATTCTCAATTCAATTTTAGCATCATTTTCATGTCCCAGAACTTTCAGTTAATGTTCAATAAATGAAGCGATATTGTAGATTAGATATATTTTAATGGATTAAGAAGTTTTACATTTATAGAAGAAAATCTCAGCTGTCAAAACAATGACCAAAACCAAAAAATCAAGAACATAATTTTCTTAAATTATTCCAAACCAAAAACACTTCCAAGAAAATCAAAAGACAAAACATCTCTCTTAACTCAAGAGACAATCTTAAAGCTGTAGTTAACAACACTGATAAACCTAAGGTTGTCAATTTATGCTTTGAAATAACTTTCTGGCCTTTTTTTTTTTCTCTTTTTTCCTACATAAAGAAGCATGTGATGGAATTTCTTTCATGACATGTCTACGTCTTAGAAGTAAAATATTTTCTACTGTCAGAGCAATTTATAGAGGAAAGAAAAGGAAATATTGGTGGAAATTCTACAAATAAAATTAGAGTAAAATTAGAGTTGATTTCCTTATCTAAAGAAGAGAGAGATAGTTTTGTCCTTAATTCTTTATTAGGTGGCTATGAAGCAACTTCCCTCTTAATGGACATGGTGGTGTACTTCCTTGGACAGTCACCTGTTGCACTTGAACATTAAAGGTAGCATGGCATTTTTAGTTCTCTCTCTGTTTTTTTTTTTTTTTTTTTGGTGGGAAGTAACAGGAATACCATTTGCTGTTAGCTGTATCATGCAATTCCATTAGCAAATTTGCTGCTTGGTTAATTAATTATGTAGGTTGAGCTTAAAAAAAGATAAGGGAAATGAAGGAAAAAATTGAGTTACCGAATTAGGAAGATTACAAGCAATCAATTTCACTCAGAAAGTAAGTTGTGCTGCTATTTCACTGTTTGTCTTATTTTCTCTTATATAATGTTCATAAGAATGAATGGTTGTCAAATCCACAATTTTTGTTTAGTGAATTAGTTTGACTTGAATTATATTATAGGCAATAAATAAAGCTCTAGAAATGGAAACATTGTAAAATTTGAGCTTCGAAAGGATCTGAAAGATGTAAAAATTAGAGGTTGGTATTTTACATTTTATAGTCCAGAACCTATATGAAAGAAGGATTTACAAAAGAATGCCTTTTTTTATATATATAAATGAAATATAAGCCGATAAAAAATATTATGCATAACAATGAAAACATGATATACAAGATTACAAGTAATCATCCGCCACATCAACAACCATCAATTATTAATTAAATTATAATATATATGTAAATATAATAATTAATTATAATTATTTATTAATTATATTAAAATTAATTTTTGAAATTTCATTCATAATATATTTAAGGTATTACAATTTATATAATATATAATATAAATGTAAATGAGATCATGCAAATATTAAATTCGGCTATAATTTGTGAGTTATGTATAAGTGAGCTCGGTTACCATTTATGAGCTCATTATCAATCAGTTTAGCTATAATTTGTGAGTTATGTATAGAGAGTTATGTGTAAGTGTCCTCAACCCATATTTGTGAGCTGCAAGTAAGTGTGCTCGACAATAATTTATGAGTTATGTATCAATATGCTCATACAGATTTGTGAACTATTTGCTCTACCGCTCGATCTAGATCTGTGAGCTATGTGAAATTGCCTTCATCCATATTTGTGAGCTTTGTCATATGTTGTTTCGCTCATATTTTCAAGTTTTATGCATAGTGCAAAATCTCTTAGTCTAGATTTTTTAGAATATATCTCGAAATAATTTAAAATGAATTACTATTAAACGATTTATTAAGATTTTTTAATGTGTTATTTTCTTGAGAGATTGTATGTATTTTTAGAGAAATAGAGATAAAGTTTAGGGTTTATGGAGCTCGGCTCTTATTTGTGAGTATTGTATAAGTGTCCTCGACTCATATTTGTGAGGTGCAAGTAAGTATGTTCGACAATAATTTATAAGTTATGTGTCAATATACTCGGCCCATATTTGTGAACTATTTGCTCTATAGCTCGACCTAGATTTATAAACTAGATTTGCTATTAAACGATTTATTAAGATTTTCAATATGTTATTTTCTGGAGAGATTGTATGTATTTTTATAGAGATAAAGATAAAGTTTATAAATAAATAATATATAATATCTTTGTCTCATTTCAATTATTCATTTTGAACTTGTATAAGGATTAAGACAAGCATTGAAAATGATAATTATACAACTAAATTTCTTAAATTACTCTTATTTAATAGCTATTATATATGTATTAATCCTTCTTAAAAAATATATTCTTCAATAAATAGTTGACAATTCATTCAAATTCTTAATTAATAATAAAAATATAATTGTAAAATTACGTACTAAAATTATAAAGTCGACAAAAAAAAAACATAGACAATTGAAATGACACGAATGAAATAGTTGAGAATAAAAGAATCCTATTTGCCTAATTTTAACTTAAATAAGAATAACTATGATATTTTAATTTTTAAGTTGTGTTGTAATTATTGAAGAGTACGTTGTATTTAAAAGGAAAATTAGCAAATTCAGAATCTGTATTATTTTATTTTTTTAATCTGATAACATATTTTTTATTTTGAATTTTACAGTATCAATACTTTTATTTCTTTTCAACTTTGATAACATATTTTTTATTTTGAATTTTACAATACCCATCATTTTTTGTTTTTCATATTTGATCAGTCTAATAATTTTTTTGACTTATACAAAATTGGTGACTCACATTTTTATGAGATTATATATATAATTTCCATGATCATGTGTCTTTTAACAAATTTCAATTTGATAAATAAAAAGCGAAAGGAAAAAGAAAAAAAAAAGAGATAGAATTAACAAATTATCATGGATGTGTAACATATTTCAATCTAAAGAAGAAAAAGTGAAAAGAATGAGGAAAAAAGTGAAAAAATATGAATGTAATTAATAAATAATCATGAGTCCGTAACAAACTTTAATTTGAAAAAGAAAAAATAATTGAATGAAAATAAAAGGAAAAAAATAATAAAATTAATAAATAATTAAATTTATTCATGAAAATGATATATATACTTCATAAAAATATAACTTATCAATTTAACATAATATTGATAAATAAAATAAAAATAATTAGACTGATTAAATATAAAAAAATAAAAAAGTAATAGTATTATAAAATTCAAAATAAAGAATATATTATCAAAGTTGGAAAAGATATAAAAATAATAATAGTATAAAATTTAAAATAAAATATATATTATTAGATTTTAAAAAATAAAATAGTATATACCTGAATTTGCTAATTTTGCTATTTAAAAAGAATAAAAGAATCCCATCTGGTTGGATGGTCCTACCTCTCTTAAATTCAACCCTTACAGATATTATGAACAATAAACCTGTCTCCTCTAAAAATTAACAATACATAAGTTGCAGCGAAAGAAAAAAATAAAATTAAAGAATCAAAAAATTCAGAAAAAATAACCTCCGGAAAGAATTCAACTATTAATTCACAGGACAAGAAACCATCTAAACAACAAAACAACAAACAGAAATTAAAACAATCCCTGACACAAAATTGAAACAAGACAACTCATCATCTCCTTTGAAAAACATCGCAGAACTTCTGGAAACCAAATTGACCCAAACTGTATGCAGAAGAAAAACCCAGCAAGAAGGGAAGAAAAACCCACTGCCAAGAACAACCAATTGCCATCAGAGCACCGACACCAGCGCCCAATCGGGATCAGAACTCGCCATAGAAGTGTTGAGAGAAACTCACAGAAAGAAAAAAATTTATCCAAAATCACGCGCCCTAAGACAGTAGAAAGACAGTTCAAGAACAAAATGAGACTATTTTTGACATTTCATGGAAAGTTTGAAGTTCACTCTCCAAAGCCCGTATAACTTCCTCTTTGTTAGAGTGGTGAAATGGCAAAAATATCCTCTTACACCAACCAAAGTTTGTGTAACCAAACAGAGCAATGTTATAATATATAATATATTGACATCAATCAAATTGTTTTTTTTAATCTTTTATATCAATAATTGAGTTCCACCAAATTGCTTTTTCTAATCTTTTATTTCAATAATTGAGGTTTAATGTAAATTATTATAAAATTTGTACATTTTAAGAAAGAACAAACAATTTTATAATCGATCATTGATAGAGCCACATAATTGAACACATAAGAAACGGGCTGCGATACATGGAGAATGAACCTAGCTACTTGCATACTACTACGTCGTTTAGCTTTGTGGATCCTATCTTTCAATCTGCCCGGTAATCCTAACTTGTGGTTGTACTGCCCGAGTCCCAAACCCTTCCAAAGTCATTGGGATTTCTTTGTTTAAATTCAATCAAGATTTTGTTTGTATGTCAGCTCATTTTTTCATTTTCCCTTTCTTTTATTTCTACTTGCTACCCAAATTGTGGAAATGAAAAACAACCCACAAAAATCATGATATAGCCAATCTATAATTCGGCCATTTGTTCTGCAAGAATTGATAATTCAAGGTCAGAATAAGCTTCATCTTTGTGGGTTTTTCCTGTTCGTGATATAAACATGGCTTCTTCACTCCTCAGTGGAGCTGAAAATCTCAAACTCTTTACTCCCTCAAATTTTCTTGGTTCAGAACTTCAATTCAAATCCTTTTCCAAGAAGGGTTTTGTAAATTATCCCAACAGCTCCAGGATTTCAACTTTGACACCGAAATGCAGTTTGTCTTCTTCAAGGCCAGCGTCTCAACTAAGATTCATACAACACAAGCAAGAGGCTTTTTGGTTTTATAGGTTCTTGTCAATAGTGTATGATCATGTGATAAATCCTGGTCATTGGACTGAGGATATGAGGGATGATGCACTTGAGCCTGCTGATTTGTTTAGTAGGGATTTGACTGTAGTTGACGTTGGCGGTGGAACTGGCTTCACCACTCTTGGCATAGTTAAGCATGTTGATGCCAAAAATGTTACGATTCTTGATCAGTCACCGCACCAACTTGCCAAGGCTAAGCAGAAGGAGCCTTTGAAAGAATGCAAGATTATTGAAGGTGATGCTGAGGATCTTCCTTTCCCTACTGATTATGCCGATAGATACATCTCTGCTGGAAGGTGATTTCCCTGTTTTTCATTTTTCATGGAAGTCAGTATTCTGTTTCTTTCTTTGAGCTAATGCTTTATTCTATTAATTAATAATCCCTACATCTCCACCCAAAATCGAATGTGTGATAATTGATCTTCTGGATTCCTTGGGAGGCATGCTTTGTATCTTTCATTTGTTTAAGTTAATTTATTCTGCTTAGTAAATGTAGCAGGAATACTACATACCGAACATTTTAACTTAGTAGTTCTACTTTGGAGAACAAAAATATAATATCATAGCGCATGATTACAGTATTATGGAGTGCATATAATTCTTATAAAGCCAAATATATCAGCTGCAGATGTTGCTCCGGTGAGAAACAATTGATTTTAGAATAGAAAGTTAAGGGAGGAGATTGAAGATGAACATAGGAATAGAAACAATTGAAGATTAGGGTTAAGCCACAAGTTAGTTTGGTGGTTATTTTTTTATCTTACTTTTAAAAGGTTGTATACACTAATGCTTTACTTGGTGAAAACTAGAACTAGCTGTGTTCTCTGATAATGTTGTCTTCCTGAAGTGAATCTCACTTTCCATTCTTTTTTCCTTCCAGTATAACATGGTAAGAAAATCACATACATGTTCCTAGGCTGCATATTCAATCTGACTTCCTATTGATGTCTTTCATCTAGCCCATGCCTTATGTTCAGTAATGTTGTTCTAATAAACAATTCTTAATTTTCCCTAGTATTGAGTATTGGCCAGATCCCCAACGTGGTATTAAGGAAGCATACAGGGTATTGAAAATAGGGGGCAAAGCTTGCATAATTGGCCCTGTGTACCCAACCTTTTGGTTATCTCGCTTCTTCGCCGATTTGTGGATGCTATTTCCAAAGGAAGAAGAATACATTGAGTGGTTTCAGAAGGCTGGTTTTAAAGATGTCCAACTAAAGAGAATTGGCCCAACATGGTATCGTGGAGTGCGCCGGCATGGTTTGATTATGGGTTGTTCTGTGACTGGTGTGAAACCAATGTCAGGGGACTCTCCTCTGCAGGTATCGACATTCTTTCTTCTTATTATCTGTGGTTTTTCCTGTTTTCTACCTACATTTTCTTTCAGACTCATAATCATGGATTCTTGAACATATAAGATGAATCTGAAAAAAAAAATGTTGCAGACCTACTAGTGCCTAAGGATTTTGAGAAGTAAATTACTCCTGCTAGTGTGAACAAAAGTGACCTGTTACTCATGATTTATGCTTGAAAAAATTCAGTTTTGGCCAAAATAATGTTTACTGTTACTCAGTCTTTGACATTAAATCTATATTGTTTTCATATTGATCCTGCATTGAGAGTGGCAATTGAATTTCTATGTTTTCATCACTGATGCTAGAGGCACCTAAAGTTGTGGGTTTAAAGTCTTTACAATTCTAAATGAATCTCTTTCTGTTATGGATGTTACACAACCTATTTTCAAGTTTCTATAAATTGCTAATTGTGCTGTCCAAATCCTTTCAAAATAAAATAGAAAAAAGAGGACAAACAAGCTCTTATCGTATTACATTTTTAACTCCCATTATCGGGCAATCTTAAAGGGCTTGCACATTTGCATTTTCTTGGGCCTTATTTACGTGGCAGTAGATCGAATCCAGCTGAACAGCTAAGTACTATTGTCTGAGCTCAACAAAGATATCCCAGCTAATCCCAACTGAACGCAATATTCGGAACTTCGACTTAACTTCATTCAATGAAATATAGGAATTCATTTGACTTGATTCAATTAGTTCTGGTTATGATAATATGGTAAGCATGTATCTGATTTGTGGTAATGACACAGGATATATCATATATTATTTAGAACTATATTGAACTCATTGTCTCTCACCTGTGTTGCATGGATACAGAGTATGGGTATTGTATCAAATACGACACGGATTCGGCTATACGACAAATTTTAAAAATATAGGACACAATACGGCTTGGATACGTTATTTATTATATATTATGTTTATTTATTTATATAAATTTAGTATTAAAAATTAAATTGTAGAGATAGAAAGTCATATTCATCATTCATAATATCCATTGCAAACAAAAAACATAGTCAATCATCACATTCATCAATAAATCATAACAAGTAATTAGAGTACACAATAAAAAACACTAATATACAACTTAAACAAGTAAAAAAAATCACATTCATATTGATATTGGTCTCATCATTTTAAACGCCGCTTTCATCAGTAAATAAGACTGCCTCCAAGGCATGTCCGGTTGGACAAACCTATAGAATGTCAATGATGTATTTTTTCCGTATCTGACATGCATATCGTGTCTGCCACTCCAAACAAAAGAAATTAGAAGTGTCCGTGCTACATAGTCTCTCACTTGAGCATTATTAGGTGTCTGAGTGCTCAAAGCAATTTTGTTTAGCAAAATAATTACTATTCAAGTTGGTCGAGCTCTAGAATAGATTCATTTAGGTAAGACCCAAGGGAGTCATTCCCCGAGTTATTTTTGCTAGCGGCTCAGTTAAAGTAAAATTGCAATCTTTGCCTGACCTCATGCTTCTGCCTTAAATGGTAAAAGGAAGCATTGTTTGAGAATGCTTGTGAGGGCAAAGGTAGAAAGCTCATCAAAGTTAACATTGTAAATTTAGTCAAATATCATCATATCAAAGAGAGTGGTTCATCAATAGTAATTTACCTAGAACCCGAAATAACAATTGATTGGTGGATGGATGCCTTTCGATCATGTTTTTCCTTATTTTGATCCTCGAATTTTGCTCATTTGATAAATTTAAATGGTACACCTACATTCAGGAGCAATATACTACAGTTGCAAATATGTGAGACTAGAGGTGGAATCAGAGGAAAGTTTACTGGCATTTCAACTTTAGTCTAAGATTTCTCTTTACTATTTAGTAAAGAGAAGTGATTAAATGATTACCTATTATGCAATTGATCTTATTTTTAAATATTCACAATTTTAGGTAGCTAAAAACTGTGGACTTCTGTTTTAGATATTTGAAAGCTGGTTTTTGTGATGGAAAGGGACATCTATGGTTGCTTATACAACTTACCTTTCCTGATGGTTCGGTTTTTAATCCAAAAATTGTTGTAAGTTGGTGAAAAATATTCAAAATTTTAGTGGATACTCAGTTCTCAAGCTTTTACTAGCTATTACATTCCCATACTCTTTATCAGTGTTGCTGCTTAATGACTACATTATTTGGCCTAAGAATTACTCTTACTTGAGAATTCATGTAAAGTTAAGCAAAACTAAAAGAATGTTAGGCAAGGTAATAGACCAATTAAATCTTTGTCTGTGCAAACTTAATGATATTCACATATACTGACCTTCGACTATATAAAAATGTTTTGCAAATGTTTTTTGCCTGATACCCTTATCTTTATATTCCTGAAATATATCTTTACTGCAGCTTGGTCCAAAAGTTGAGGATGTGAAGAAGCCTACAAATCCTTTTGTGTTCCTTCTGCGTTTCATTCTTGGAGCAATTGCAGCAACTTATTATGTACTTGTACCTATTTACATGTGGCTCAAGGATCAAATCGTTCCAAAAGGTATGCCTATCTAATGAGATGGATTTCAAAAGAATAATAAATAAATAAAGGAGAAGAAAGAACTTTGCAACACAGATGTTTCCCTATTTCCTCATAACTCAAGAAGATCACAACACTGCTACCAGTACGGATGCATCTGACTGAAGGCAAAGTAGTTTTTCATGAATATGTTTAGGTTAATTTGCTGAAATGGAACAGTTAGGAATTCAGCATATTCTGAGCTTTGTTGAATGTGTAGCTTGAAAATACACCAACCATTTCTCTTGTGAACTTTCTACATGTACTGAATATTCAACAATTTGGGTGGTGTTCTGGAGAATCCATATGCCAGAAATGTTCAAAACTGTTCCCCCCCCCCCCTTTTTAGAAATGTGTTTTGTAATTGTGAGATGCCACTTTTATCTTCTTTTACAGCAGGGGTTGTTCAAGTTTCTTTGCTCAAATGTTTTGAATTGTAGGGCACCTTTAACTAATGAAGAGTAATGATACACTTGAGTTTTGCAAACTAGGGTCTTTTGTGCATCTAGTGGTGCAAAGCAGAGATTCTGGGATGGACTGCTTACTTGAGGAAAACGCATTTTGGCTCACTTATTTGCCAATGACTTCTAGTTGATTTGGCCCAATATGATTTAGTCTCTAGTTAAAGTTTTGAGTTCAATCTTTGAGAAAGCAAACTGAATTGGAAGGGTTGAATTAATGAAATGGACTGAATTCAAATTGGACATGGACACCACATGGGAATTGGGATACTCGTACTCCATTGCTCAAGCTCAAGTTTACCTTCCATAAATAGAAAGACATTTTTAGTTTGAATCTTATATTCCTTCATTTTTTTATGAAAAATATACAAGATATTTGTTAAAAGTATAAACCATTATATTAAGTCATAGATGATGTTATTTAATTAATTAAGTTGAACTTATTTGTCTTACATTTCTTCCTTTCAAAATAGAAAGTGTTAAAGGGTAATGAAAATTTATTTTTTATATGCATTTTTATACATGTTATTAATAAATATTCTTATGTGTCTATTAAATTTAAGTTATTAAATAGAGATAACAAAAAAAATTAATGTATAAATTTAAGCACTTTAATGTATAAAATCATATGTTTTTAAAATAGATATTGTACATGCGTAAACACTATTTGTTAGCATGAGTTGAATTAAATTCACCAAAGTAAAACTTACTTAACAAATAACCACCATTGTCAAAGGATACAATATTAAATACCACACATGAACACGACATAATATTAGCCGGTTAGTTGATTTCATGAGTTTGTATGTTAATTATTTTAACATTAAACGTGTTCAAATTGTAAATGAGTTGAATACGTAGATAACCCATTTATTTATTTCAATATCTTTTTTATAAAAAAAATCTCATTTACATATTTATACTTAAGTTAACTCATTCTATCTAATCTCTAAGACTAACCCTAAAATTTCTCTAGAATTTGTAAGTTTTTCTGGGCCATTTATGAATGATGATAATCTTTTCATTTTTTTTATCTTCTATTGCGATGATGATCTTCTTCTTCTTTTATTTTTTGGTTTTTTGTTTTTATTTTCTTTTGTTTCGATGTTGCAATGATGATTTTTTTAAAAAAATTATATCTTCTATTCAACAATGATGATTTTTAAAAAAAATTTAAAAAACTTTAATGCAAGATGTCACGAGAATAATTCTTCTTTCATTGACTTGCAAGATTCAATCAACATTTTAGTCTTATTACATTTTATGTTTTTCTCATGCAATATTTGTATGTTCTTATTAATGCTATGATGATTCTTTTTTAAAAAAGAAACTTTTGTTGGGATGATAATGATTGTTTTTGCTAGAATGCATTTCCAGACAAATATTTATATAGTCTATATAATTTTTTCCTTAAATTGAACATATTTTTGTCTTAGTTCTTCTTATACAAGGCTAACAAAGATTGTTTTCAATTTAATTTACTGCTATAAAAATCTTGAACATGATATGACTTTTTGGACAAACTCTTGATTTCCAATTTAATTTCATACATTTCATATGAAATACGATATGATTTTTTCATAATAATATATGTTATCGTATTGACGGATTAAGTCGATTACTAATTATTTTTATTTAATTTTTATAAATTCATGAAATAAACACGATTATGAATCCTATCATGCTTTATGTGTTACTAATTCCCCCATTCACAAACTTAATACGACACCATATCATAGTCACCACTAAATACCACTATCCCCCATCAACACCCCTAAAAAAAGGAAATGCAAAAGTCCTTAGATCTCAAATCAACAACTTTGAATGGCTTTTGGGACAAGAACAAGAACTGGTCAAAACTTCCAGCTGGATTGCCAGGAAAATTATTCAGAAGAAGATAAAGTTTTTCCAAGCAAGTCCAACCTCAACTGCACCACTCTTTTCCTTTTCGTCAAGGAATTGTGACAGCTACCCTGTAAACGTCTGTAGCTAAGTCATCCATACACATTTGACAAATCAGGATGAGTTACTACACAACAGAAAATTCACTACTCATTGTCACGTAAATTAAAGAGAACATTTTTTCCATAATAAAATTATTACAATATTAATTAGATGTGCGAGCGTATAGATTAATGGGATATAAATATATTAAATTTAAAATATTATTAATAAAATTTTAAATAAAAAATATATTTATTTTAAAAAAAATTTACATTCAATTCAAATATTTGAAAATAAAAACATGAAAACAAGTCGGGTATATGCACAAGGCGAATGTTCTAAGTAATCAGAAAAATGCTTCACTTTTTATTTGGCTTGTTCATTGATGAAGTTCAATGCCTGGACTATAACCAACTGAACAAATTACTACTACCATGTAAAATGTATAACTTTGAGAAAGTTTAGTTAGAGTAAGTAATAACAGTAGTAACTTTTTGTGAGGGTTAAACCTTAAATTTGAATTATCCATTCCATAAATACAAGGTAACCATTGATAAAACCTATCGAATTTAGTATAACTGGATACTCTTTTTATCAGTTTTTTTCTCTTTTCTCCACTAATATTTTAGTTGTATAAGTATCTCACTATATATTTAATACTCTCTCCGTCCGAAATTGAATATTTATATTTTTATTTTAAATTATTCAGAACTGAGTGTCTACTTTATTTAAATAAATATATTTTTTATCCAAAGTTTCATTAATAACATCTTTTAATTTAAGTGATTTATATTACACTAACTCATGATCCCTACTATTCATCATTTTAAGTTAAGAGATTTACATATTACTATCATATCCCCATTATCCATTATATTAATATTAATGATAATTTGATAAGTTAATTAAAATATATATTCAATTCGGATGAAATATATATTTTTATATTAGATATTAACACTGTTTACTACTGTATTTATTGCATTTTAATTTTTCTAATAAATATTTATCCAATACATGACTTACTTATCAAATAATTTATCTAATCCAAAAAACAAAGTAATTCTGCCTTCTTGAAGATTCATAGTCTGCAAACCCATTCTACAAGTTTGCTCGAGAAAATAGTGAGTACAAAGTTCGGCATAATACACACATACTTTTTTATAAGTCTAAAATTAAATATTTATTTTCTTAAAATAAACATATTTATCTTATAAAATTCTATTAACGATCTTCACTATTTAAAAAATTTACTATCTCACTAATTCATATGATCTTAATAGTAATCATATTATTAACAAAGATGTAAGTTTATTAAAGCCAAATGTAAATATTTCATATTCTATATGGAGAAGTACTATTTATTAAAAAAAATTAAGTTTTTTCATTAATATGTATTTCATGATAAAAAATTTAATGCTCTATCATTTCATTATTATAAGTCGCTAAAGTAAAATTTACACAAACCAATAAATATTTTTATCCCCTAGTTTACACTTATTTATTTTATCTATTTTGTCTTAGAAATAAGAAACATGAGAAAAGAAAGTTAATGGTAATAAAGAAACGAGAGAAAAGATAAGAAAGAGAAAAAAAATTATATTTTGAGAATAAGAAAGAAATGAAATGGATGATAAGTTTAAATAAAGGAAATATTAAAAACAAAGATAATTTTTTTAAAATAGTTGTAAAATGACTAACAAAAGTATCCAATAACTTATATTACCTTTGTTCCAATTTAATAAACTTATTTTCTTTTTTAGTTTGTCTCAAATATATGTCATTTTTCTTATTAAAAGTATAATTATTTGTTAGTTTATCAAAATATTTCTATTTAAAGTGAATTTTTATTTTAAAAAATCATTAAATTCATTTTGAAATAATAAATAATGAGGGTATTTTATAAATACTTTATGAAAATATATATTTATAATAATATTAATTATATTTTTTTAATCGGTATAAATAATTAAACAAAACCATTAATTTGAGATGGAAGGAATAATAAGAAATCGATGAAATAAAAGTCATAAAAGTTTAAACATATAATCTACGAATATTGAGTGAACTTGATATTTTGTCTTATCTATTTAATTAAATGAAGGCATGCCTTTTCTACGCTATAATAGTAGAGATAAGAATATTTTTATATATAAAAAAAAGGTAGAGATAAGAATATAAGGAATTACTCTTAGACTCCGTTTGGTTGGGGTGATTTGGAGGGGAGGGGAGAGATTTTTTTAAAAAATTCTTTCTTTGGTTAAGTTTTTTGGAAGAAAGGAGAAAGAAAATTTGGGATTAAAAGTAGTGTTTTTAGAAAAGGGAAGAATTAAAAGTTATGAAATGCCTTATTTACCCTTATGATCTTTTTATAATTATATATTTTTTAATTTTTCTCTCATTCACTCAATTTCTCATTTATTTCATTATTATTTCATTTTATTTTATTTCTCTTCTTATTTTACCTTTTCACTTAAATTAAAAATATTATATTTAGAGTTAAATAAAAAATTTACAAAAATAATAATAAAAAAAATACTTTAGAAGTAAAATAGTTAATTTAATTATATTTTTTCTCCCCTTCTTTTACAAATCAAATAAAGTAATTTTATTTTCCTTCTCCTCCCCTAATATCTAATCAAACAAAAGGTAAAATTATTTTACTTCTCTTCTACTCACTTCTCTCTTCTTAAAATCCTTCCTTTAAAATTATTATTTTATTCAATTGATATAATTAATCATAAAAATCTGGCTAACAGCAACAAAATAAATATTCGAATTTTGCTAAGAGTAATAGTAATTTTTTTTTTGTATGAATCAATATACAAACCTTAGTGAAAATAATAATTATTACTCGTAATTTAACATGAAAGTAATTTCTCTTCATAAGAATTTTAAAAAAGTATCCCTCCCATACTTTGAACCAAACGTACCCGGTGAAAAAAGGGATGGTGGGGGTGGGGTAAAAGATGAATTGTGAAGTACATCGGCAGCCGAGCCAGGGGCAAGTAAAAGCGTGTTGACAGCTAAGCACATTTATGTCGTTTGATTTTATTATTAATGAATAATCATCCAAATCCATTGGTTCTTTATTAAAGTATTTTTTGCACGTAGCACAACGCTCGATGCTCCACAAATTAATTCTTAATTGCCATTGTATCTGTAGCAGCCCTTAATCTCAGATAGATACTCAGTTGTTGAAGGTGATAACTATGGTTTGGTAATCTCATATACATACTCAGTTGTTGAAGGCGGTAACTATGGTTTGGAATGTTTACAGGACTAATCCTTAGGACCATCAAGAAAAAAATATGGGCATCAAGTGATAGCTTAAATGATCTACTCCATACATTTTAAAATATAAGTTATCTTATAATATAAAACATTTTACTTAATTTTATAAATATTACATCGATTACTTTCAATACTAATAGTACTATTTATTTTATATTTTTAAGATAAAATTTTTATATTTTTTATTCTTAAAACAATTTTTATTCTATTAAAGCCTTTTATCCATTTATATTTTAAAACGTACGAAGTATTATTCTATCAGAATTTGCCAACATTGGTTGTCTATAAATTGTTTCCTCTCCTTTTTTTTTTCCAAGAAAATATACTTCATATTTATTTTAAAAAATAATGAAATTTATGATTAATCATAGAAATTTTAATTAAAACTATCAGATGAGGGTACACAGGGAATTTAATTAATATTATCTTATTTTCATAACATGATAAATGAAATAATCATTTTGTGATTAGTAAACAAATGGAGAGAATACAAGAAAAAAAATTAAAAAAGGAGTATGTTAGTGTGAATGCAAAGGTGAATATCAACATGCAAGCTAAACATTTTCCTCTTTTTTTTTCATTTTGTACTAATGAATGAAGTTGCATTATCTTAACCAAATTTCCCTAACTTCGTTGTACAACAAGAAATCTTAAGCAGCAGCAATTGACAATAATACAATATGTCTGGTAGAGGTATAAAAATAAAAACTAAAAAAGAGACATATAAGAATTACAAAAGTACCACTTCCTCCGTCTTCAAGATACACTCTCTATTTTTTTTTTCATGAATTAAAAAATTGTATTTAATATAATTGAAAAGGTAAAAAAATACTTTATTATTTTTATTAAACTCATATTTAATTGATTACAACAAATTTTGAATTTTTTATGTTGAACATAAAAATGTGGAGAACGAGAATGATCTTTCATTTTTCTATTCATAACTCCAAGTGAAATTAATTGAGTGGAGATTGAAAGTTGAGCAAATTCATTGAAAATATAAGATAATTTCAAGATGAGAATTTGAAAGTTATTTATTACATATTTCACATTATTTGATCAAGGGTTGAATAGGAAAAAAAATACACCATTAAAATGGTAAGGGTACTATAATTTGAGATATTGTGTTTATCAAGAGTTTTTAAATTAAAAAAAATTGATATAGAAACAAGGATAATATTAAAAAAATTTAATAAATATTCTTAAAAAATTATAAAATATTTATATTTAGAGATAATATAAAAGTTATCTAATTATTTATATTTTTTTTTTACATTTTACGACGAAAGGCAGCTTCATCAGTGATTTGGTGTCATACATATATAAATTTTTTAGAGGCTGCGGGGGATTTAAAAAGAAAAAACAAAAGAAGATGATCCCACTACGTGAAATATTCGTCAAAATATTCTGCAGGAGAAGTTAGTAAATTACTCAGTTTTGTTAGAATTAATTAACTTTAAATATTCATCAAATAAAGTCCGGGAAATATATATATATATATATATATATATATATAATATGGGAGATACTTACTTGGTAAAAGTCATGGTAGTAAATTCATTTGGAAATCACATGAAATAAAAATAAATAAATAAATATTTTTTTTGAAAAAAAGGAATTCAATCCTCGTGCAAGCAACGCAGCGTGCTCCATGGGCTCAACTCCAGTGGGAATTTAGATAAGCAGAGTACACGGTACACACACACACCGCCCCATACGGTCACACTCTTCCCAGTCTTCTCTTTGAATGCCCTTTGTCCCCTAAGCATTCAACCATTACAGCTGTGTCTAATACTAACATTTTTATTTTTTTCTTTTAAAAACACAAATAATCCTTATATGTATATGTATGAATCTGTATGTCTATACATACATGGTACTTATATTGAATCATTGGTTACATAATATGAACAATGAACAGATACATTTCAAGTCTGCAAAAAATCCAAGTGAGATTTTGGTTGTCTTCTTGATTTGAAAATGCTAGAGAGGATAGCTTGGAAGAGGAAAGACAAAGAAAGACCAGAGCATCCATTTAGTTTTACTTTGATTTTATCAGGAGACCATGTCAATTTCATGACTTGCAACACCATAATTATACCTTAGTGTTAAAAACAATGGTTTGGGCGAATGAATTCGATATCTTGATCACCAGAATTATAACGGATTTATAAGTAACACAAAATTTAACACGTTACATGTAAAACTCTAATAGCATCAAATATCCTATCTAATTATAGTAATAGATATGCACAAGAACTCTATATATGACAGAGTATAATAATTCAATACAATTACAATACTTCAATACTTAGTGCCATGACCCTGATATTACTACGAGATGTGAGAGAAAGAAGTATTGGGTATGCATTTTAATTGTTTAAAGTGACATTTAATTAGGTGTTCCATTTTTCTTGGATTAGTTTAATCTTTGCGTTTGTTGAACCTCCAATCAATTCCACAAGAATGAACTTAATTAAGAAGAGGCAAGAAATAAAAGCAATTGTGGTGAGAGAATTTGATTTGTTTAAAAGCAATTGAAGAGAAGAAAAAGTCATATTCCTCTTAAGTTTCTTCAAAACTCAGTACACTATGCAAAAACTTGAAAATTCAATGTAGGTAAAAATACAAAATGGAGAGTTCCAACTTCCAATTGAGTGAAAATGAAACTATACATAGAAGCCAATTGAGTGAAAACAATAAAAATTTATTTATTCTGTCTTTTTTTAAAAAAATTAATCCTATACTCGTTATAGAGCTATCTCTTTCCATATTTATGAGAGGTTTTGGAGAATAAATATTAATATGACTATATGAGAGGTAAAAATAATAAAAATAATAGATAAAATATTTTTTTAAAGTTATAATATTAAAATTTAAAACAAAATACTATATTGCTTCGAGCATCTCACCTTAGACCTTATGACTTATCCCTACTTTTTTTTATTATTATTTATAAATAAATGACTTATCCCTACTACTACTCCGATTTGTTGACTTGTTATTTTTATTTAACTATTTCATCTTTTGAATTTTTCTTGAGAAGGTAAACGCAACTAACGACTGGCTCATTCTCACTTTGGAATTCTTCCTACATAAAGCCCAGCGAGGATTGAGCTATACTCAACTCAGTCTCTCTCTCTCTCTCTCTCTCTCTCTCTCTCTATCTCTCATTATTTCTTTTAGTCAAGAAGAAGAAGAAGAACCAATCAAGACCATGGCAGAAGTACTCAATGAAGAACAGATTATTGAGTTTCAAGAAGCCTTCAGTCTTTTTGATAAAGATGGAGATGGTAGTACTAATTCTTTTCAACTTTAACTCATTAATTTTCTTATTGTCTGGGGTTCATTAATTATAATATTCTTAAATTTTCCTTTGATTCTGAAATTAACAACGTTGTCATATAACTTCAACTACTAGGTTGTATTACCATTGAAGAACTGGCCACTGTAATTAGGTCACTGGATCAAAACCCAACAGAGGAAGAATTGCAGGATATGATAAGTGAGGTTGATGCTGATGGAAATGGTACCATAGAATTTGCTGAGTTCTTGAACCTAATGGCCAAGAAAATCAAGGTAACTTTGACAAAACTAAAGATTTTAACCCTTTAAATATTCCTCTGTTTTGTGGTAAAAGATTTGCAAAAAATAAGAAAAATGTTAATCTAAGTTTGATTTATGGATTTTTTTTTTTTAAAACCAGGAAACTGATGCAGAAGAGGAGCTTAAAGAGGCCTTTAAAGTCTTTGACAAAGACCAAAATGGCTACATCTCAGCCAGTGAGGTAAATTTACCATACTCTATACAAGAAGTCATGATTGAATATATTTCTATCCATTCTTTTCGTCATGCATTTCTCCCTCTAAAACATTCTTAGAGTTGATAAACATTCTTATTAAAAATGTAATGTACTCATAAGGAAGAATGATTCAAAAATAGAAATATTATAGAATAAAAAATTAAAAAAACTACACAAGTCAAGATTTCCACAAATGAAAAATGAAAATTTCGTACGTTTCAACTATTTTAAAAGTTTATTAGAGTTGTTCACGTGTGGAGTGAGAGCATTCGTTTTTTGGGTATTTGATTTTTATTTGTGTAAACTGAATCAAATTGTATTATTCGGTTCCATTCAGATTGGTTTTAAAAGAAAATTTTACCCTTTTTTTTTTTTGAAAAAGAATTCGACGAGAAAATATTATTAAATGAAATGATGATAATAAAGAAAGATTATTTTTAAAAATATTTAAATTATATTATTGTATTTTTTCTAAAAAATAATTAATAGCGTATCAAAGAATTATTAATGAGCTTTTTTTACAATACTTAATCATTATTTTGTGGATAATAAAAATACTTTAAATAGGAAAAGATAAAGAATCAAATATTGTTTAAAGTAAATAAATTTGGTTAAATATTATTAAAATATTTTTTTAATAATTTTTTTTATTTTTTATTTAATCAAAATTTCTAAAATTCAAATAAAAAATTAAAATGTATTTTTGAAAATTGCAATTAATCGAATCAAATAAATTAAAAAATCAAAATATTAAATTATTTAAAATTTCGATGATAAATTTGGTTTGTTGGATTTTTAAACATCCCTATTCACGTCCTCAAAAATAATTGTATATAATCATATTCAACGTACTAAGTATAATTATTTATAAATATGGTATATATCACAAAACTCAGCAAAACAAGGAAAATGTTATTTTCGTGTATTTTTTGCGTAATCACTCTAGCTATTACTTATTAGAGGCCAATGATGTACGATTTGTACTAGAAATGTTGTGTGGAGTAAATAAAAAAGAAACAAAATAATTATCCTTGTTGTCTTCGAAGACCTTTGAGTCTATCTATATATATTCCTTTTCACCTTATTTTAAAGTTTTTATTCGGATGACAAATGTTGCTATGTGAAAGCATTAATATGGTACAGCGGAGTAGTTCACATGGTAATTGATCTGTCATTAATTTAAATAAACATGTTTTAACAGTTGTTTCACTTTAGCATATGTTTATAATTTAAGTGATTTTAGTTAAATAAAAAAGTAAGTCTAATACAGTGAACTTTACCCAAATCTAAACAAATTTCTTGTTGATTTTCACTGGGTAATCTGAGAAATTATATATTTTTAATTTTATTTTTTTGATGTGTTGCAGCTGAGGCACGTGATGATCAATCTTGGGGAAAAATTAACTGACGAAGAGGTGGAGCAGATGATAAGAGAGGCTGATTTGGATGGTGATGGCCAAGTCAACTATGATGAATTTGTCAAGGTGATGATGACCGTGGGATAGAAATGAAGAACCCCTTCTTCATTCATTGCCATCAACTCATTTTATTTTAATTTATTTTGTATTTGGAATAAGAACTTTTTATTTTAGCTATATTTTAATTTCATTAACTGTTAGGTTTTAGTGGTGATGATGGTTGTAGGTGGTACACCAACCCACAAAGAGAGAGAAAAAGAAAAAAGAAAAAAGAAAAAAGAAAAAGAAAGATGGAAGGTCTTAACTATTTATTGTATTCTTTCATTTGTCGTTCAAATGCATAGTTCAATGTATTACTATTGAATAATTTATTTCGAACGTTATATAACATTCTTGAGTGTTTATCTTTTATTTGTAATTTGACACAAATCAAGAGAGTAAATAAAAAAAAAGTATATAATGAGATTTACCTTTCAAAACTATTTTTTTGGGGTTTTCGTTTGGAAAAACTAAAATCAAATTATTTTTAGTAACCAGCAATATGACTATGAACGATTACAATATGGCAATTTTATGCCCCAAAATACGTAAGTCAAAATTTTTACCTTTATATTATAAATAGCAATGAAGTTTCTCCCAAGATCATTTCTATTTTTTTTTTCTTTTCATATTTCTTCAACTCCAAGAGAGAAGATTCTAAAATTCGCATTTAGAAAGAGTATGGATTGGGACCGCTGATGTATAACTAAACGCGGCCTTGACACACATTCTTGTTGATTTTTTTTTTTTCGAAGTCTAATTTTGACCTAGGAAAAGCTGTCTATAATTCTTGCCTTACTCCAATAGAGTAAAGTACAGAAAGAATTGAAAGTCACCACCTTAATTCTTTTTCTTGTGTCTTCTTCTTCCTTTGATTGAGACACAACACAATGCTTAATTTGATTTTTTTTTTTTATAAAAAAAACCCACTTTCCCTTTTATTTTCTAAACATCCGTAGTAGTAGTAATAATAATAATAACCACTAATTTGATTTATTTTTAATATATATATATATATATATATATTATTTCCTTTAAGAATGAGAAGAAGCAAGAATAAACATGAATATCTATAAAACCCATATGTGTTACTTAGAAGGAAAAGGCCAAACTTAATGTATTTTTGCTAAAGTAGGAATGATCATACCTCAGCCTAGCTTGTATATTTACAATTCAAGAAGATAGATCCTACATTAGTGATTTTCTAAGATAGATGAGTATATTTCAATATTCATTTCCTTCATCTTAACTTAAACTTATCAAAAACGCTTATTCCTTCTAGAAATTTGATATATAATTTTTTGGATTTTATTGTTCCTATATGGTCAACATTGATTTTGGGCATAACTTCTTGGTGAAGTTGGTTTCCTCAAGACTTCATGGTGAAGTTTTCTAATGTGTTGCCCAGTTAAGTATAAAATAATTCATGACCTTGACTCAGAATCAAGGTTTGGTCATAATATTCCTCCTTATCAACAAGGCATAACAGCCCACAAAACATTGTTTACTTAGTTGGAGCAGTTAGTACTTGATAGTTGTCATAAAATATTTCACTTCCATTACTTCGTCATAAAATATAGCCTTAGTACAAGGTCGATTTAAATTTTTCCTATGAATTTCTAAAGTAAAAAAATTAACCGTTCAAGACAATTAATAAAATTATTTAATAATCGTAATTTTTTTCGGAGGGCTAATAATTGTAATTTATCAAGTGTTATGTCTTTTACCATATGACAAATTAATAATCATAGTAAAACATAATTGTACTTTTCACTTTGAGCTCATTGCGTGATTATAAAACTTATTAAACTTGACATTTAATTAATCGTTAATTATAATATGTGTTTTATTCTCTTAATTATACTTTCAAACATTATAAAAGAGTTACTCATTATCTTTGCGATCTTGTCTAATACTATATCTCAAACTTCTTCTTCACTTTGTGTCACCATCATCTTTGCCTATAGTGTTTGGTGTGACATCTGTTTCTGAAACTCTTAATGAATGAAGCTCTTTTCATAATAATAATAATAAAAAAAAGAAGATAAATTTGTCTGGCTTCCAAAGGGTTTCAAAGCTGATGTTCAAGGTTCTAGAGCAAGATATTAAACTATTATGCAACAACTTTAGCTGAATTCCTTGCCACACTTACTTAGTCAATGACTTTTTTTTTATTTTTTATAGTGATAAGTACTCAGACAATGACTTAGAAGATATACAATTCTGAAATTTCCTTTGTAATGTATTCCCATAATTTCATAAAAAGTGTCATTGTAGTTGTTAAAAACATAAGTATCTTTCTAACATGTGAAAATGATTATTTTAAAGATATAAAATAAGAGGTTGATTTCGAATATTTATTAAAAGTATATTTGTAATTTAATCTTAAAATTTTTATTAATTTTAACATTTTCAATAAATGTGCAAATTTATAAAATGATATATTTTTTAAACGAGGGAGTATAATATTTTCCATTTCCCTTTTGAAGGAGAAGGCAACGAAGTAGAAGGTGTGACACCGATTTATGTGCCTTTTCTTGTTGGGAAATTGCAAAGATTTCAATGAGAAAGTCATGGAAAGAGTTTGGCAATTGGTAGGAATCAGCTGGGCATTGGGGAACAGAAATGAAGAAAGAAAGTTTGTTTTGTTTTTCCTTTGTATAATTTAGTAGAAATATTTGTTGAAAACCATAAAAAAAATTTCTTCCATTTTCATTCTAGGAGCATTAACAAAGTCTGAAGAATCAAATAAAAAATTCTTCTGGAGGGAATGTTTATAATTTTTACATATTCTTAAATTAAGATTTAGGGTCAGTATAATATTAGTATGTTATTATAGTTTAAAATATGTTCAATTCACTTTAGAATACATTGGATATATCTTATAATAATATATAAAATATATTAGAGATTTACTTAAAATGAATTTGGATCGATCATATCTTGTGGGAGAAAGAAAAAAAAAAAAAAATCTAAGTGTCGAATCATGTAAGTCCTGAATATGGGATTGTCAAATGGGAACATTGAGTCATTTATGCCGGTGTTGAGTTGTATAGCTTCCCATTAGTTATAGCTTGATCTTTTTATGACAAATTGGTGCACAGACCTGTAAAATAATTATTGGAGGCTTAAGAATATTTATACACAATACATGATGTTGAAAACTTTAATTACCATATACTCAGATAAATACAGATAATACATTACAATCTCCTAATAAGACCTTCCCATTTTTGTACAACTCAAGATATGCTTATGGAGCTCTATCTATTAAATAGCACAAGCCATGCTAGCACTTTCGTTGCTCACAACTTTTTCTATGTACATTGGGTTCTTGAATCTAATTGAATCTAACATGAATGCTAGATTTATGTTATAGAAGAAAAAGAGCCCAAATTTTAGTAAAAAGAGACGAGATTTTAGATTTTCAAAACTTGAGCATTCTCTTTTAGATAACCAAAATACTGCACATTGGATCAAGAAGTGCCCAATCCGGGTGACCCGTTTTGACACTCAGATGATTTTTTTACTACATCGGAATCCATTGGAACCCCATAGAAGAAAAATCAATCCTCCTTATAACTTATCACGGTACATGAACGTGAATCGTCATCCATGTTTAATTAAAATGAAAAATTTAAATCGAAACCTTAAAAGTTACGATTTCGATTTTAATATGATTTTAATTTTGATTTTAAAAAAAATTAAAAATTTAGAGTAATTTCTTTTAATTTAAAAATGAGAGTTTGTTATTAAAATGAGATTAAATTTAATTTTTATTTTTAAAAATTAAACTATTTATGTATTTTTCGAGAGTATAGATGAATCAAATTCATCTTAATTATTTTATTTATATATCATCTCTTTTCCCAATTGATATTTATGGACTTCCGACTTAAATGTTAGTAGAAATGTACTTTTCTTATTGATATTTTTTAGTTTTAACTTAATGATCAAGACAATATTGAGTATCTAAAGAATCAGAACTAAAAAAATAATCGATATTCTTTTCTTGAAACTCTAGATACTATAGTGTAATTTCTTTAATTCATTTCATAAAAATGATGAAAAATAACATGGGTATTTGACATCAAACAAAAATTGTTTAGAGCTTATAAGAAGAGTTTTGTAAATTGTAAAATATTTCTAAAGTTTGAAATTTAAAAAGATAAAAATTAAATTTTGTATATATAATTATGGTAAAATGGTGAGATGAAGGTAAGATTAATGCATAAAAAATAAATATAACTTATTAAATATAATTATATATAATATTTTTTTTAAGGTTTAAACCGTCAGTTTAACGGTTCAACTGGTTCACGATTTATCAAAATGAAAAATTTAAACCGAAACTGAAAATTTATCGATTCACAAATATTGTTTCACGATTTATCAAAATAAAAAATTTAAAATGAAAACTAACTATTCATCAACATTAATCAACCATAAATCCACATAATCATTTTGAAACTATTAACCACTTTTCGGTTCGGTTCCATTGGTTGGAGGTCCCCTCTTTTTAATCCCATCCCTGGTCCCATCTAAGCTAAACTCGAGGAATACCCAATCTCGATGGGATTTTACCATCCCTTAGAAGAGTAGCAGAACTACACGGGCTATATCAAGTCATCTACGTTGTTTTGCGACCGGTCGGTCGAGAGTACCCTATGAATACTAATTAATTAAAATCTCATTATTGTAGATTCGTATGTAGTTCTGGTAAGAATTTTGTGGGCTATTCCCTTAACTATGAATTGAGTTAGTGTGTTGCACAATAATAAGATTTTATCCAAATAGTAACTTGTAAGAGTTGAGATCTCTATGTTTAAAAAGGTTTTTGATAATTATAAATTAAATATTTGATCAATAAATTAGAATTTCAATGTTCTTCAAAAAAGTATTATTTCAACATTAAAATTAAATGACTTCACATGACATTTTTTACGTGTTAAAGTGATGTTTAATATTGTATCACTTAAATCTTAATGTCTTCTCTCCACTTTTAATTTCCAAAAAAGGGAAAAAAAAACTTTTGTTAATCACCTTATCCCAACTACCATTCCGCGTTTCTAATTTTCAAGACCAATCTCATTTGTTTCTCCAAAAATTAATAAATTAGATAAACACAAAAAGAAAAAGAACAATCACCCAACCATCTTTTTTCATGATTAATAAAAAATTTGAACATTTCAATTGGTAAAGAAAGATTTTATTTCCAAAAACCTCAAATATCTTTACAATCAAAGGAAATTCATACTATCTTGTTTTAAAAATTGTTCCATATGACAAGCATGGAACACTAATGAAATCCATGCTAAAACAAAAATCAATCACTCTCATTCTCATTCTCATTCTCAAACCCAAACTTATTCCTCCCTTCTTTCAATCTCTTTAAACTGATTCAGAACTCTCACTATAATGGTAAAAAAGTAGGGATTTCTGAGTATTGAAATGGAAACAAATTTACCAAATAAATAAATAAATCATAAAGGGATGCTGGAAATGCATATTTCTGGAGTTCTTCAATGAACAGAAGCTGTGCAACATATGCAAGAAGTGAAAATTGAAGGCCTGCTCTTTCGTTTGCCACTTCCTTTCACTGAGGTTAATGCAAGTTCTTCTGTTGATAACTCCTCTGAGTTGTTACTAGCAGCAGGGCTTTCTTGCTTTTTTGGGGAGAATTGAGCATTGGATCCCTTCTCATTTTTCTTAAGCAAATTCATGAATGAAGCTCTTGAAATGTCAGAATCACTTCTTTCCATTCTGATAGTCTTTTCTTCCACCGCCACTGGCTCAAAGTCTAATGATTTTCGGCCATAATCAGTTTGAATGATTCTGTTTTGAAATCTTACATTAGCAAAGCCTGAAAAGCTTCTTGCTCCAGTCTTATCATGGTGCAGTAGAGGAGTTTGATCGGAATCTTCGGACTTTGCATCCAGTTGAAGACCAAAATCAAAGCTGGGAGACTTGCTACGTTGCAGCTGGTTACCTGAATACCCTGGATTTGATTCAATACTCAGCCTTGCAGCACTTTCTTCTGCCTTACCATTTGGTAAAAGGGACATTTCACCTGATGGACATTGCTGGTTAGACCACTTAGAGAGGGCTTCAGTTTCTTCTGATGTTCCTGAAGTTGCCTGGATATTGTTTGCAGGTTCTGTTTTGAAACTCTCAAATGCACTAGAAGAAGCTGCAGTCTGCATAGTTGCTTTATGTGCATCAAAATTAGATGATGTTGCATTGCCATTCTGAGAAGTTATTTGAAATGCAGAAGATGTCTCCAGCGAACAGCCTTCCCATTTAAATGACTCTGAGCCCAATATACACTCCTCTGATGTTCCTCTATCTTCACTGGTTATTGCCATTGAGGATGAAACATCTTTTTTTTCTGTTTCTTCCAAGCTAGTTTTCTCGGTTGCCTTCTCTTTTGGATCATGCTTGTCTGTGGAAGACAATTGAGGCAACATCTTAATATCTTCTTCAATGCTCTCAAATTGATCAATTGAAACACACCTTTTGTTGCCAGCCATAACACTCTTACTTCTTTTTTGAGTCACTTTAACCTCCCCATTAAGATAAGCCTTTTCCAAACCAGAACTAGAAGCCATTTGGACCACATTCTCTTTCCCATTCTCCTTGGAGGAAGCATCATGCAGATTCACTGTAGGAGCAGAATTGTTAATGATCGAACTATTAACTGTCTGCTCGGCTGAATTGATTTCATTTGATTCTTGCTCGTTTTCCCCTTCTTCTGATTTAATAGATATCAAATCAGTCTCTTCAGCATGAATAACACGCTTCTCTTGGGGTTCCAGAGTTGCTACAGAAGGATCAAGTGAACTATGCTGTAGAACAACTTCAGTTGATGAATCTGAGAATTCAATTAAGTTCCTTCTGAGGGGCACGTGACCATCAATTTGGTCTTCAAGACCATTCCCTAATTTGTTCTCTGTGCTGTTGTCACACTTTTCTGTGCTTGTGTTAGTTTCTTGTAATTCATCCTCTATGATACGAGTCTCCTCCGACACAAAATCATCTAAATGGTCTTCTCTTTCAATGCCTTTCTGAGCATTTTCTTTCTCCTCTAAGTTGCATGTATCCTCCATATTGGTAACTTCCTCGCTCTGCTTGGACGGTAAACATTGGGAGCCTTCTAGTGATCTGGTAGAATGATTGCAAGATTTTGAAGGCTGTGATGTGGTTATTGTGTCAGTTAAATCAGTTCTTTCAACCTCCTTTGTCTCAGTTTCTAGCAAATGAAGACAAGATGTTGAATATCAGAGTTGCTTTTTCCAAAAATATCTCTATGGTACTTCGGAAATTTATTCACTAAATGCAAATTATCTTGATCATTATATGCACTTTCAATTTCATAAACCTAAAATGGTGAACTTTCAATTGAACCAGAATAGACTAAAGTTCTCTATCACGATTGCAACTTTGAAACATCATAGACCAAGAATGTGATTAATTTCATGGAAGTAAATAAATAACACGTCCAACCTTTTCCAATGGAGGGCTGATCCTGAATTTGTGAAATGTCACTGGAGAATATGTTCTCTTCCGAGTGTGGCTCTAGTGGCTTCACATAGTTGCCCTCATCTGGTGAATCTGATTTCTGAATATCACTTTCCTGACTGTTTGAATTATTTGGTTCTGGTGAAGATACTTGAGATTGGGAGTGATGCTTAGATTCTTTGCCGCCAATCTCTGGAATCAGAGCTAAATATGTTCAACATCCCGTTTCTTGAATACTGAATAAATGAAGAATAAAGGGTTAAGTAGGATATCCAAGCAGAGAAAGGAATCAACCTTTTTCATTTGATTCATGTCCTTCAGCATCCAAATCATTTGAAGCTGAAAGACCATTAGAAGACAATTCTTCCCCTTTTGGATAAAAATCTTTAGTCTGATCTCCAAGAATTACATGATTTTCTCCATTAACTTCATCTGCAGCAACAACTTCCTGTGCTTGCTCTGCAGCTTCAACTGCTGCTGCCGTCTCTTCTTCTACAGCTCATCAAAGGAAAAATAATGAAACTGAAATCTCTTGCATTTCAGCAAACAGAAACAATGCAACCCACAAATCGCCTACTAAAATAACAACATACCTTTGATTCCTGATACGTTACTGTTGCCCATGTCACTTCCCATGCTCAAACTATTTGTGTCTGCAATTCAACAGTATATGTAAATTCAACACTTGATAGCCAATTTCTCCCCAGCAGAAGTATATTAATTATAAATATTCTTCATCACAAAGTTGGAAAAACTATACCATAATCATGATTATGATGATGATATTCACATGCTAATGGCTACAAATCAGGGAAACTTCCAGAGTGTTAGTACATGATTACAATGACCACTTCACTGATATCCCTTAGTGCTCAAGCCTAGTTTCATTGATCAGAGATGGACAAATCACAAAAAGTTTCCAGGTATATATTGTTTAAATTCTCATCCTTTTGCTCTGAGAGGGACATTCTCTGATCATGAATCATAATCTTTTGATGAGAAAATTGGATCTTAAACAAAGATCCTTGTCGGCATTCGACAACATTCTTCAATTAGTCTATCAACAGCCTGTGGCTATGATAATCTGTTCATTTGCCTCGTTCAAGGATTAGTCTTTATTCTAATCCAGATCTCTCTGTCATGGGAATATCTAAACCAATTTGAACCACTTTTTCCATGGCACACCCTAATTAACTAATCTTGCTGCAATTTAATAAGCAAAAGGCACCGATTACAATTGCATTTTGCTGTTTGTTGTTGTGTTCTTTGGAAACACAGTCTAATCTGCCCTAAAAAACAAACCATATTGTTATAACCATTTTTCTTTTTCTCCCAATCGGATTGGGATGGATTTCATTTTCATTTCCAAAACAAGAATTTCTTATCAAAACTCGACAATTTATTCTTATTTATGAAACAAAGAAAAAATCACTCAAAGAAATTCAATCCTAATAACACGACTTCACCAAAAGTCCAAAACATTAGAGGTTCAGAAAGAAAACCCAAATTTTCTTTTACTTCCATGTCCTCGTTTAACGGAAATAAGAAACCATGATACCATGAAGAGGGTTATGAAATTGGTGGGTCTAGGTTTCAACATTTCTTGGTGTGAAAGTTTATTCTATTTTAGGGGTTTACTGCAACTAAATATTCATTCAGTGCTTATCCCATCATAGCATTGCATTTTCTTTGGAGCCCTCTTTCATGGAACATGCTTTAAAGTGAATTGATGGACCCTTTGTGTGTTTCATTCTCATCAATAAAAGTTGTGGAAAGGAGGGTTTTGGAGGAATCCAAGTCATTATTGTTGCAAATGCATTCATTTGGGCCAGTTTCTCATAGCTTTTGATCTACCTAATCAAACTAGATTAGCATTTTTTTTTGTTTTGTTTTTGAGTAATTGAGAAAAGCATTATGTGGACCATTGGAAAATGGATAGAATCTTTCAATTAACCGACAAATTTATTGGTGCCTAATTGAAGGAAATGAGAAATCTATGCAACTCACAAGGTTGATTTTTCTCTTTCAAATCATGATTCTCTTAGGAAATACTCCAGAATTTAAAGTTAACTTTGAGATATTCAAAATTAAATGTATATATATTTTAAATAAATATATTTTTATTTAAAATTTTATTAACAATTTTAATTCAAATATATCTCTCGCGTACTCAATAACTATATTACCAATAATAAGCATAATACAATGACCTTGTTAATCTCAAATCTCTCCTTAATTTTTTGAATTAAATAAAAAATTACTCAATTTTTTACCTAGAGTAGGTTGTGAATTTTAATATTCTATTAAAATTGAGTGCTATAAGTTTTGAGAGTTTACGAAGGTCATATAAGAATTATATTTTGTCTTAAATAATGCTTCACCTCCAAAATTTAATATTCACATATTTAATTGTCATATCTTTGAAAATAAATAAATATTTTCATTTAAAATTTTGCAACTAAACTTCTTTAACTTTAAGGTTATAAATCCTAATAATACATGGATAACATTATTAACAACTTTAATCAGCAAGACAGTGTATCTCTACTCAAATCTTCTCATAAATATTTGTTCTAAATTAACATAATATTTTCAATTTTAAACAAAGAGTAATATTTGTGAAAGTGAAGATTTGGGTGTTTTAGGCCATAAGAATCCCTGCTAACCTGTAAAAAAAAAAAAAAGAGAGAGAAAAGAAAAAGAATCACTATTATAACTGGGCCTTTTTTTATTCACCCAGTCCAGAGTCCAATAACTCAAGAAATCCGTAGACTGTCCTTTTATTGGGCTGTATAGATTAGTTTTGGGAAACCAAAATTTGGGCTCCAATTGGATAATTTATAAGTAAATCATAGAAGTCCGTGGTAACAAAAATGAAAAGCAAGGTTTCAGTCCAATTATTTGATCTCATAATGCTTTTTCGCCCAAGTTTGAGTATTTTGGATAATGAATTTTAAAATTATTAAGGCATTTAAAAATAAAACAGTTTAAAATGATACATTTTAAAAGTATAAAATTTTAAAATTACTTGTTTGAAATTTTAAAAAAGTAAAATTTGCGGAAAGGTGAAATTTTGATAATTATAAATTTGTGAAATTTTTATAAATATAATAATACATAAAAAATAAGAAAAACAAGATAAATAGAGTATATATCTAGTTTCAATAGTAGAATTTTAAAAAAGAACCTATTTATGTGGTTTTTTCAATCATGATTTTGAGTGGTTTAAAAATACTTATAAAAAAAGCCAGGGAGTTTTGGAAAATCATCTCATCAAATTATCCAAATACCATTTTTATAGTGTGAATTTTATAAATAAAAGGAAAATCTCTCTTAAAAAATCATCATTCAAACACACCCTTGACGTCGTTAGTATAAATGGGATCGTATCCTTGATGAGCGTGTCAGCACAAAAGCCCAAATTTTGTTGTACAAAAAAAAAAAAAAAAAACCTTATTATTATTGTGAATATTTATGTTCACCCAGCAATATGTTATGAACATCAAGCAATTTTATATATATATATATATATATATATATATAGAGAGAGAGAGAGAGAGAGAGAGAGAGAGAGATTGCTTGTAGATCTTTTGAAAGAAAGCTCTCATTTTACCTACGATGAAATTCTTCCAAAATGTAATCTCAGTTGTGATGAGTTATCTTTCAAATTAATGCAATCTGTATTTATTATTATTTTTAAATAAAAATCCTATGCTGAACGTTTTATTTAAATAACTATACTCTTCACTCTTTAATTATTTTACGAGTTTTTTCCATGCAAAGCTTCCATCTCCACTAAGTCTTTGTTGGTTTTTTTTCTTTTCTTTTTTCTCCTCATATTCACGTTGCAAAATTACGGAAAAGAAGAGCAGAATGGTACAATTGTTACTATCCTATCATAGGGTTATGGGTGGGTTTGGTATACCACATGTATAAATAAGTCTATCCTTTTCCATTGTGTATTATGTGTGCAAAAAATCTTATATATATATATATATAAAAGTGTGCAAAAATTGCACAATAGAAAAAGTTGGTAATTTTGTCTATGCAAAAAATTACATGGTGAATTAAACTTCTTAATTTTTAGACAAATAAAATGTAAACATTTAATTCTAAATAAAAGGGGTGAAGTATTATGGTAGGCTCTCTTGTTTGCCTCAACAGTCTTAGCTACTTTACTTGTTGCTATTAGATAGCGGGAGTGGTAGAATATCAATATATTGATTCATAGAACCTTCATTACAAGATAAACCACACTAAGCTTCAATCTATTTGTTGTTGTGGTCAACATGCTTCAAATCATCCATATGGGCTGCAAAAATAATGATGGAAAAGAGATCCAAAAGTGAAGTTTGGGGAAGGGTTAATCGTCAAAAAGTAGAAGAAAAGAGAGTTTTCCACTTGCAAGTATCAATACTAGCGATAAGCATCATCCCTCAATTGGGTGATAAAATTGGAAGTCTTCTCTTCTACAACCTTAGTGCTCTCTTAGTACCGGAGATGATCTCATTGCTGACATTCTACAAATTGTCAATTTCTTATATCGTAAGAAATAAACTTAAACTTTCTTGAATTATAAATTTATAAGTCAAATATAACGATTAATTACTTAGTTATTAGTCGTTTAATATATGAAACAAATGTATAAATTAGTATGCCAAGAAAGATTAGAATAAGTCAAGAGACAACATTTCCTATTTGTAATCAAGTCTAGCACTTCATATATTCATGGTAATAATTAAGTGATCCCCATTATTTATGTCTTCCACCATAGAGCCTTCTTTTGCAGTCAAGCCAAGAAAATAATAATTCTCCTTTGGCTGTATGAATTCTTAGAACAATTACCCCATCTCCCCTTTTGCAAACTCCACTTCCTCAATCTTCAAGTATTCTGGAAATTTATTCTCAAAACAAGTATTCAGCATATTTCCTCCTCCATGATTTGATTTCATATCTCCGTCCCTATTCGTCTTCCTAAGGCCTTCCTATCCTTGATTCTGCTTCATCAAAGTTGGCCAAGAAAAATGAGATTGGGAAGCTTCGCACATTGGAGATAGTTCATACCATACCAAAAATGTCATACATTAATTTGGGTCCAGGGTATGTTCATGACACATGGATCATAAATTTATGCACTAACAAGTTTTTTCATATGATTACAAGTGAGTGTAAATCAATTGATTTTCCATCAAGATTGCATGTTTAAATTATCTTTCACCTAATATTATGCTTATATTGATTATTTAATTCACAAGTGAGTATAAATCAATTGATTTTTCATCAATATCACACATTTTAATTATTTTTGACGCAATCTTATGTTGACATCGACTATTTGATCCTAAGAATATATTTTTGTCATATTCATGTTTGATTAGTCGATTGTATCCGAATATATACATCATAATTTTTTTTTGTATGATGAAACTATTTTGGGCAGTGAATGTGTCAACATTTGTTCACTCATTACTCAAATTTTTGGGTAGCATCATCAAATTACATTAGTTGCATATTTTTGTGTGTGTGTGTGTGGCACCCTTAATTTCTACCTAACTCAGAGTAGAAATAAAGTTGTCGTTGCCAAAATAATAATAATGTCAAGATGAATTAGGGATTGCTTCTTGCTTTCCGAGAATTTGCATAATTTTTGTATAGAATTCCAATTTACGCAGTCCCTGGCACCATGAGTTTGAAGTGCCCCATTATTGTAAGTATCATTAAATTAATTTTGACAAAGAACAACTTACCCAACAAAAAGAAAAACAATTCACCAAAAAATAGAAATAAAAAGAAAATCAAATGACAAAGACCTACTTTAGTATTAAAGACAAGGGGAAAGGAAGGAGGGTAGGAAAACAGAAAACTTACACCCGACTAATTATCAAACCTCATCCAGTATTTTTTTTTTGTTGGAACTGCATTAAAAGTTTTTATTGGATTACTACTTCAATTAATTTAAAATAAGATTGAAATAATTATCAAATTAGTTATATATATATATATATATTACTATACAAAATCTTCCTTTATCAGAAAAAAAGTGTGGATGTATACTATTAATTTATATATTTCATAAATTTCTAAATTTTGTGAGAAATCTAAAATAATGAAATATTTTTTTATAATTATGAACAAATTATAATTATTCAGTCATTTATTTTCTTAAAAAGATATCCTAATAATATAAAAAATTCTCCGCACTGAAAGATCTTTACACTAGTATATAAAAGAATACAATAAGCTTTATCCATGCCTGCCTTCCTCTCCTGCCTCCATGTATAAAAGAAAAATCTCAAATATTATTGGGAATCTTATCTATTTTCATCTTGTGAACATTGACCAAACTTCAAATCTATTGAAATCTTGCTACTTTCCTGATTCATTCTTCTCTTTTCAAGTAAAATCTCTTTGTTAATAATGCCTTCGATCCTTAATCAATGTGCTATGTTAAAAAACTTGGGCCTGGATAATGGGGATTTTGAAAAAAAGAAATGATATTCTTTTTCCCCTCAAATCTCTTCCTTTCCCATCAATTTTTTTGTCCAATCTTTCGAATCAAGATATCAATGCATTGAACAAATAACTCTCACAAGACAAGAATATCTCTTGCATAATGAAACAATGTAGGGATGTAATGCACTTCTTCTAGAGTGCAAGCGTGAAACGACTGGCTTGACTTCCTCTGCCTTGAGTGGAGTATTTCGACAGACCAAAGTGATAAGAATAACTCGACGACGAACGTGGGCTTTTGTTGAAAACTGAGGAAGAACAGGGCTTACCTGACTCCAGTGGTTCTCTTCTTGATAATCCTACTGGCTGAAATACACATTATACACTTTCTTGTGCTATTTTTTGTTTTTGTTTTTTCCTTCCCCTTTTTTGCTTGATTGATTCTGTATAATGAGGTGATTGAAATGGAAGACCAAAAATTTTCCACTTCTGTCATGATTATGTGGGATCATGGTACTCCATCATGCAGTTCTTTGCTATATGAACCTCTACTGTTCTCGTTTGATTCTCTGTTCATACGCGTTTGTATAATTAAGTGGTTCTTTTCCATACCAAAGAAATTGACTATGGCATACAATTAAATTGTCAAGTTTGGAGACTTTTCAGAATTTATTTCAATAGATGTCTTGTAATTATGTTTGAAATGTATCCCATTTTTCTAAATTCCTATACTGCTGATTTTTCATAACCTAGATAGAAATTGACGTGGATGCCTATTCGTTATTGACACAGACTGATAAAGCCAGAATAATGGAGATTTTGGAGTACCGTCATATTGTTTATCTACCAGAATTGGTACCTGTTTTGGGTCTCTTCTAATGACAGAAGCAATGGCGTTAATTCAATTTAGAGTCTAAAGTTGAGACTTCTGCTGGGAAAAAATTTGATCTTTTGGTAGTACAGCCAAGGATCGCTATGACTATAGCCCTTGGTAAATTCTTTTAAAGAATTGACGTAGACATCAATTTGAACAGTTGAATATATTAATGGTTTTGTTAACCTTGAAAAAGTGTTAGGATTCTATTTTATGATCAACCAGGTATATGTAGAAATCAACTTGTTTCAGCTATGGAATGCCGCAGCAATCACTTCCTATGATGCTCAACTCCCATAATATTTCCAGGTTTCTTGACAACAGTAGTAATTCCAATATTGTAATAGAAGGTTTAATATATTCTCTATGCTTTTCTAGTGCATATTAGCTACTCTTTATTAGTGTAAACTTCAGGGTTTACTTATTCAATTGGGAGCTTTTACTTTGTATAAAAGGGAAAGTGTAGAGCTGATCAATTCCATGTTCTATATTTGGAAATTTTTGGATTTTGAACTCTGGATATAATTATATGATGAACAGTTTTTTTTTTTTTTTGGGTGATAAGTATTTTGCACGAACAACCTTCTACTGTAAATGTTGGAGCAAAAGGACAGACGAATTCTAAGACGTAATTGAATCCATTTCTAAATCTATTTCCAAAACTGTGTATGCAGCTCTTGATTTGTATATGTTAGAATTTGGTCCCATCTAATAACCATTGCAAGATGGACAAAATCAGCTCAGAAAAGAATTAAAACAGGAATATTATGTTGGAGATGCATGGCTGCAGGCCTATATATTTGTGTGTCATCAACTCAATACCAATGTACTTGTGAGAGTGGACTGGAGATTCGTAGCTCAAGTTTATTTGGAAGAAAGGTCACATTAGGGTAGATTCTTGAGTCTTATGACAAATTTGAGATCTATTTACTACCGGTCTCCATTTAGCTGCTATTTTTGTGGCATTTTCCCCATCTATCCTGATTCTGCACTTCTAGAATCATTTCTTGTTTGAACTTTATATACTTTTACATTTACATTGTTGATATAGTAATTGGTTTGTCAGATTTTATATAAGATGCCTATAACATTGCAAAGAAATCTCCTATGCATGAATTTTGTTGTACACCTGCCAACAGAACCTACTGTACAGAGCTTAAAGGGGCACCGATCTGCTTTTCTTACTATTTTCTGTTCAAGGACCTTAAAAGAAGTTCCTGTCAGAAGGAGAAACGAGGTTTTTCTTGTACAATCTCATAGCATTGCAAAGGATTGGAAATAAATTATTATTCCATCTAATAATATTCTCTTTGATATTTTTCAGGTTCACTTCTGCTTCAATATTGATCAGTCAACTTTAAAACATATAGTCAAGGGCAAAAGCCTTGATCAGCTCAATAGATTTGGTGGCACTCAAGGCCTTGCTACTTACCTAAAATGGGACGTGCGTGATGGAATAAAATTGGAGGATGTTTCAAGTAGACTTGAAGCCTTTGGTACCAACATGCACAGTTATCAAGCAACAAAAAGCTTCTCACATTTTGTTTGGGAAGCTTTTGAAACTCCTGCTATCAATGTCCTTCTAGCTTTCATTACTATTGCTCTTGGTTTTGACATCAAGGAGCATGGACTAGAAGAAGGTGTCTATGATTGTGCAAACATATTGATTGCAACATTCCTTGTCATCTCTATTTCAGTCATCAATGACTTTAGGCAGAGTAGAAAATTTGGTAAGTATTTCACTTCCAAAAATAATATGCCAGCAGAAGTTGTGAGAAATGGCAGAAGACGACATATACCGGTATCTGAAATTGTTGCTGGAGAAGTTGTTTTCTTAAAGACTGGTGATCAAATACCTGCTGATGGCTTATTCTTGGACGGGAACCCCTTACATGTTGATGAATCTAGCTTGACTGGCAAAAACATTCTTGTTGAAATTAGTCATAGCCAAAATCCATTCTTGCTGTCCGGCACAAAGGTGGTTGATGGATATGCTAAAATGCTTGTCACTTCTGTTGGAATAAATACAACTTGGGGTGAGATGCGGAGCTCATTCACATGCAACTCAAATAAAACAGAAATGTCCAAAGGTCAGCCTAGCAAGCTATCTTCAGCAATAGATGAGGTTGTATTGGGATTTTTTTTTCTATCATTTGTATTAGGCTTATCCCATGCAAGAGATTACACACAAGAAAAAAGACAGCAGAAGTTGAAGGAATTTGCTATGGCCATCCCTTCTTCTTCCATTGCCTCCTCTATTTCCACAAATGTGTTTGGCGTGGGAAAGTTCATGACTAAGCTGCTAAAAGTTGACCAAGAGACATTCAACAGTAACTCTTCAGTACATTTCCCACCTCCAAAGCCACTTCTAATTGGTACTCCATCAGAATCAGGAGTTTTCCCAGTGCTGCTGTTAATCCATGGTTATCTTCTCTGCAACTCTTTCTACTCTCAGCTTGTCCAACACATTTCTTCTCATGGCTTTATCGTTATCGCTCCACAGGTTTATAATTTTTGTCCTTCATGGGTTTCTGTTTAATTATATGGCATGGCATCCTAAATTTAATCTCAGGCGTACTGTGTTCAGTTCAAAACCAAGTTGAGAAAAAAATGCTTCCCTGGTTTCTGCCACTTGCAACTTTCATACAAAATAATGACTGCAGCCAAGTTGTGATCTAATACCAGCTAAATTTGTTTACTTATATATTATGTTGGATTAATCACTCAGAATTTCGTAGTAGGTCCGGATTATTCTAATATTGATCCGAATTTTTTGTGGCATTTCTTAGTAGCTGCAGGAGTAACTTCTGAAATATTTGAGAAATATTTTATGTTAACTGCATATGGTTATATCATGAGACTTGATTTTGTTTCCCTATGGCTCATATTTTACTTCATTTGTCTTGCATCAGCTGTATAGCATGGCTGGACCAGATATTACAGAAGAAATCAAATCAACTGCTTCAATAACAAATTGGCTATCAGAAGGACTACAGCATTTACTTCCATTCAATGTTCAGCCAAACTTAAGAAAGCTGGCACTGGCTGGACATAGTCGAGGAGGAAAAGTTGCTTTTGCGGTTGCACTTGGAAAAGTAGTGACCTCTCTGAAGTTCTCAGCTCTGATTGGCATAGATCCTGTAGATGGAATTGAGAAAGGGAAACAAGTTCCACCTATTCTTTCGTACATTCCTCACTCCTTTAATCTTGATATGGCTGTTTCAGTCATTGGATCAGGACTTGGTGAACTCAAAAGAAACTCTTTGTTTCCTCCTTGTGCACCTAAGGGTGTTAATCATGAAAACTTCTATAATGAATGCCGCAAGCCAGCTTGTTACTTTGTGGCTAAAGATTATGGCCATCTTGATATGCTTGATGATGAAACTACTGGAATTCGTGGAAAGGCCACATATTACTTGTCGACAAATGGGGAATCCAGGGATCCCATGAGGAGATTTGTGGGGGGAATAGTAGTTGCTTTCTTGAGAACTTACTTGGAAGGTAATTCCAGGGACTTGGAAGCTATTAGGAATGGAAATGTTACAGCCCCTGTAGAGCTCCAAAAGGTTGATTTTCTTGTGTAGAAACTGTTTATATAAACAAACAAATTGAATGATTAAGGCATGCAAAACTTCCCAATGATAAGTGTTCAGCTTACAAATTATGCCATATTTACATTTCCTTTTTATTTATTGATACATTTTCTTGATGTGTCAGAATCCCTACTTCCTTATTTGTGGATTGAATTTTGAAGTTCTTAAATTATGTTTAAAATACTCAACTAGTAAAGTATTAGAGCTAACTGATCTTTTTCTTTTAGTTATGCTTTTTGTATACTAAAATCTTACTAGATATTGCATTTTCCCCTCCTCGATCTTCTTCCAGCATAAGCCAAAACAGAAGTGTACCCTGTTCATACAGTAAATAATACAGTTTAGAGTAGTAACACAATTTAAGTACGACCCGAGGAAGCCAGAGGTGATCACAATTAAGTACAATATTATCTATAGAGAAGAAGATTGGTTGGAACCCATTTTAGTGGTTTATTATTGCTCAAAAGGTATTATACTCAATTTCTATCATCATTTTATACCAAATTACTAAATTGGAGAGTGCATTTTATTCATCATATAATAAATCCTAGACTACCTAGCTCAGTATTTTTTTTTTTGGCATTTATTTAAAGTGTCGCTCAATCATTTTATTTAACTCTTTATTACGCGTGATCATCTCTTGAAAAACATGAAGCATATTATAGTAAGTACTTTGAGATTTGTATAGTTCTGGAACTAGAACCTAGAGGTATGCTCTCTTCTTTTTAATTTGTTCCATGATTGTAATGTTCTTACATGCTAGTTGATCTTTACTAGCATTATAGGAAAATTAATTTCGTGTTGTGCTTGATTTTCATATTTAGATTTTTTTTTTTCACTTTTGATTTTGAATGTTTGCATGCTTGAATTAATTGTAGTTTTTCTCCATGTGTTAAAATTTTGTTTGTCCATTTTGATGTTTTAGCTTTAAGGAGACGTGCTTGTTTTTAGCTATTGTATATCTTTTAATATCTTAATTTGTAAATTAAAAATCTAAAATCACATGTATTTTGATAGTACAAGTGTGCTTGCTATTATTTTTTCTCTTAAACTTAGCTTTCTACCCCTCCAAGATCTGGAAGCCGTCATTTATAAGCATGTTGGTGCTTGAATGGTCAATTGTGGAGAAGTGAGTTTGCAAAAAATCCATGGCAGTGAAAAATAGAGATTATATTAAATAATCCCATCATGAATAATTTTCTCTTTTTTCTCCTAATCAATTATTAAGTATGAAAGAATTGCTGAGGGGACTCAAGAAAAGAAGTTGCAGTGTAGTTTCATTAGGAAAGGTGCATTCCACTTGCCAATTTCTTCCGGAAGAATTTTCAAAGTTTCAAGAATTATGGCCCTTTTTCTACATTTCATTTTTGGTTCAACTCATTTACACCTTTTCTCCTTTCTAATTTCCATGGAAAGTAAAAACAAAACCGTGTTTTGGAAGATTTTATCTAAAATTTTGAAGAGAGCCGTAATTTCGGTTATGATCTCATGATTTTTATAGACGAAAGTAAATATTTTTTGACAAATGTATGGAACTAATTGGTAAAATGATCCGTTGAAAAAGACAATGCTCACAAGTTTAAGATTTATTATTTTCAAATTTGAACCAAAATAATTAAGTTAAAACCGATTCAAATTCTTATATAGCAAAAATGTAAGAAAGTTGTGATATGAGGCACCAAATTGTAATTGAACAAACACATTGAAAATAAGAGGGATTTTACATTTGTCCTCTCTCTCTCTCACACACAACATGAGGTTATTAAATCCAAATTAAACATCATTATCCAATTAATCATCTAAGAGTTTACAATAATTATACAACTCATTATTTAGTTGTCATTGGTAATTCTCAATATACATTTGAACTCTATCTAATTTTGACTATTAGTAATCAAATTGAACTTGATCAACATTCAGTTTTGATACTATAATTCTTAATAAAAAAACAACTTAGCCAAGTGATTTTACATGTTAACAAAAGTAACTCTATTATCTTACAATAAAAGTAGAATAGTTTGTGATGAGAAATCAAACTATCTAAGCACGAAGATACAATGCATTTGAGTAATTTGATTTCAATTTGAGAATCTGTTGTTGTTCCAGTTTTCCCCTACAAGGCGGAGAAGATGGTGGATTTGGAAAGGAATGGCGTGGACCCGCGGGGGTAAGGGTGGACTGGGTATGGTCTAAGGGCGCAAAGATCTTTTACGCATATTACCTGACCTATGTACAATCATCATAAATATATACATTTATGATAAAATAAATGCATAAAAGTATTTTTCAAAAGCAACATTGTTATTTTTTCTTCTCACCCCTTTAGTCATAATTTCTCCATTTTAAAATATGGTACTTTGGTCATTTTAAAATTTATTAATAATTATTTTTTCCATATTTAACTCCTATTTAATGAAGTTTAATTTATTTGATTGCGGTCTCACGTATAATTGTAAAGATAAATTATTCATTGTTTATAAATTTTTATTTAAAATTAATTATACATTAACAAAAATATAAATTAAATTGGATATTTTTTATACAAAATTAAATGTTCACATTTACAATTTAATATATATATATATAATTAATTAATTGAATGTCATCTTTAAAAAAATAAACATGTTTTTTATTTAAAATTTTATTAATACATAACAACCTCATTAATTTAAATGAGTTATATTCTCACTAACTAATAATCTCGATCATTAACCTAATTAAGAATAATGAAATCATATGAATATTTAATTTCAACCCTACACTATTTTTTTTAGATAATTTAATTCTTTAGGTTTCTTACTTTAGATTAATACGAGATGGGAAAACGAGTCTGTTTGGTCAGATTGTAAGCTAAAACGGATTGGGTAAAAGGGCCCAACAATAATATGGGCTCATTTTGTAGCCCTAGCTTTAATTAGGGTTGCATTTCAAAATGAGACAAAATTTCACTTTTTTATTTGTATTAAAAATTTGAAAATAAAAATAAAAATAATTAAAACTTAATGAAAGTCGAAAACATCAAAACAAAAATTAAATGACTAAAATAAATAATAAAACTAACAATTATTTCTATCAAATGCCAACAACAAATCTATAATTATCTTATTCATTATCAATAATAATATTTAAATCCATCACACATCCATAATTAAATCGTTATCATTCTTATCTAAAATTAAAATAAGTAAATAAATAAATATATAAAACAAATGTAAACATAAATAAGAAAATAAATCAATTATATCTTATGTAGTAACGTTCTATATATTAAATATTAAATTAATTTAAAGAAAATAGTTTATAAACTAAATTAACTAATTTTTCTTTAAGAAATGATATAGTAAGATGAAAATTATTACTAACACTTATTAAAGAGTAGTATAATAATAAAAAAATAAAAGTAAGATTTCTTGAGAAAATAAATATCTTAGAATAATTTTGGAGAGAAATTTTGACTTTAGCTAAAAAATAATTGGGGCCTCAGTCGAAAAGCCCAAGAATAATATGGATATATATATATTTTAAGATTTTAAGTTCATATTTTTAACTGGCCAAAAGGATCCAACTATATTCCAGTTCTACTTTAGAGAGAGAAGGAAAAAGAAAAATGGAAATTATTTCATACTCTTCCACAAAGATAAGTGAAGTCAACTCCAAGTTTCAAGTCAACTCAAAGTCTTTTTTTTGTTTATTTATTTTAAAGTCACTCAAAATCATAAGACAAGGATGAAAAGCAAATCAACTCTCCCCCAATGTACACACACGCATATGCCAAACTACATAGATTGCTGTAGATAGTGAAGCAAAGCTGCAGAGGTTAAGTCATGAATATTTGGGAAACTGCATTTACATGATGGTGTAAGGAAAGATTTGTTCTTTCTCTCATAGGTAAAATATATTTGTGCCTTCTCAAGAAACAAGAAATTTATTTAAGTTTTGTTCAATTTAATACCTTCTTTTGATACTGGTCGAATTTTTTATGTCTTTCGCATTATGGATATGGTATTGCAAATGATCATATGCAATTTGTATGGTTCTATAGATGCTTCTAATGCTTTAGTCTTTCTTGTTCTGTTCTCAAGAACTGAAAAGATGAAATCCTAAAGAAATTGTATATATAAATATAAAAGTGTGTGCCAGCAGATAGTTTGGTCCTATTATGAAAAAGAAAGGGAAATTGTTTTTTATAGACGTTGGTTATTTACATCAAGGGGCGTAAGAATTGCTTGAATGTTTTCTGTCATTGGTACTAAAGTTGAAAAAAATCTGCAACAGCTAACTAGCTGAAATATTATGAAAAAAGAATGAATTTTTAGAACAATTTGGTATAGGGAACTCTGTAGTCCCAGGTTGTGTTTCCCATTAAGATATTGGCATTCAATAATTAGATTAGATGTGTTAAGGATATATTAAAGATCATAGATTAGAAAATAGAATTGTTGGAAGAAACTGAGCATTGAAACAGTTAGATAAGATTTAAATAGCCCAGCACGAAATTAGAAACCGTTTATAAAGACAAAATCTTTGCCTTATTTAGAAAAATCAAGTAGAAGTCCTATACCAGAAAATTGTATCAGAACCCCTCAAGTTGTAATTACACTGTTTTTTTTAATATATTTTTTGAAAGTATGTAATTACACTGCTAATTATGTGTAAAATTTATTGTCAAATTTTAGATGCCCAAAAGTATTTCCAAGTCATTAATGGGCAGTTCCTGTCATATGTATCACAACATGGCCTGTAATTTGTGTTGAGAATATTCCACTAATTTGTGTTGAAGAAGATCACCGCAATCGTGTCCCCATTCTGGTGGATCACTTCGTTACTAGTATCCATAATTCTTCAAAAGTTGTTCAAACTGTTCATATGGGTTTTCTAGTAAATGCTTGTGTTCCACCATTTATGTCAGACTCTTCATTGTGAGAAGTTACTGATGAAGTCATCAAACCAGTGAAGTCCTTGCTTGCATGTAGTTCGCTGAAATAGAAGTTTCAGGACATCAAATGCTAAGGAAATTTGGATTTCCATTGAAAAGAATTCTATATAAAATGTTAGTAATTTGGTCATGCTACTCTCTGTGTGGTGATCTGAAAAACAGGCAAGTTTTCCCCCTTCAAACCTATTTATAAACAGAACATCCTTTCTATCTAACCTGAGATCCCCAGGGATAGGTAAGAAAATCCCACAAAGATATTAGAGGAGAAGTAAGCAAAAAAATGAACATTTTAATCAGTTAATCCTTGACCTCTGATAATAGTAGTCCTCACCTTTCAGCATCCTACGTTTCTGCCTGCTTTTTGCTATTCTTCTAGACTTGTCGTCAGCTTTTCTTTTTACTAAGGTTTTAGAAGTTTAGTCTTCATTTCTACTTACTTTTGCAGCATAAGGATTTATTTGCAGAGAAGAAACTTCTAGACTCTAGAGGAGATAGTGTGAGGTCTGAATTAAGTAATTTAGGATTCTATTGCACCATATCTTAGGTCTTTTTCTCCATATTTCAACTACATCTTGAGGTGCTAAAGTTTACATCCATCTTTCAGTTTCACATATGAAAAAAAAAACCATAAAAGTTTTAACAGCTCTAGAGGTTTAAATATATTTTTGCACATGCTCATGATATAGAGAAGACAATCAAATAATAAGATGCCATAGAATATACAAGCAAATGAAAATCATACAAAGGAAAAGTGGAAAGTAAAGTTTTATCAGATGAAAGTACAAGATACTGTTGGAGCCAAAGATAGGAATCTTTGTACAAGCCATCCTATTGGCCATGCTAGAACTGCTACTCCAATGCATTCTGCCCATTGCAACCAATTCAGCCTCTTTGTGCCTGCGAATCTTTCCAAAGCTTGCACAATCACCACCTGAAGAAAAACTATGCTTCCAACTATAGTCCAAAACAGTTTTTCTCTCTGGATCCCTTTGATGATATTTATCTCAAACCTTTTCGTAGTGAAGATGGTCAAGACTTGCCAAAGGACAAAAATATTGAAGATCATTGTATCTTTTACTTTAGGATCCACATTGAAAACAGACTCACCCTTGAAATTTATGGTTAACAAAGTTATGATGGGATAGAGTGCTTGTCCCACGATGTTCTTCCACAGGATGTTGGCCATAAATTGTTCAGTCTTTTTGACAGGTGGCTGCTGCGTGAGCTTCTTTGCTGGTTCCTCTACGGTGATAGCCAGAGCAGCCAAAACACCCACTATCAACTTTGCCCACAATACTTGGAGCGCAGCAAATGGAGCTTTACCGGCTGAAATAGTTGCAACAACCTTGATATTTGGAGGTTCACTTGCAGAAATTGCTGTTACAAAGTCTATCACAAGAGAGGAAATACTGACAGTTAGTTGAAATTGTGTATATGCTTGGATTTTGCAATACATAGCTCGTCCCCACCTCAATGCTGTAACTATAGATTCGAAACTATCGTTCAAGATGATGATATCAGAGTTTTCCTTAGCTATGTTAGTCCCTTGAATCCCAAGTGAGAGACCTACATTTGCTTCCTTAAGCACATCAGCATCCCCTATACTATCTCCAGTAACAGCAACGACATGACCTTTCTCTTTCAAATCTTCCACCAAGTAACGTTTAGCTAAGGTAGTGGCTCGTGCCATCACTCGAATTTTATCTGATTTCTCCAATCTATCCTCTTTTGGGTAGTTCTGAAAATCCACCCCCTCAACCACTTGTCCCGTGGTTGTGTCCTCATTTGGGCCAAGGATACCACACTCAATGGCTATGGCTTTGGCGGCTGGCAGTTCACTTCTTGCAACCAGTATGATGTTCACTCCAGCTCTTAGACAATCATTCACAGCTTCCTTTATCTCAGGAGGACATGAGGATATCAGGCCTGCCACCCCAATTAAGGTAAAACATTTTTCATTCTGATGGGGATGAATATTTTCACTGGCATTTCTGTTGTCTTCAGGCGCATCTGAGCATGAAAATCCAATGCATTGGGGGAACTTTGATTTCATTTCAAGAATCTTTCCCTTCAAAATTTCTCTTATCTCATTAGAGATCTCTTTGATGTTCCCATGTTCATCATAATAATGAGAACACTTGGCTAACATGCCTTCTGGATCACCTTTCTGATGCAGGACGGTACAATTTCCTCTCATCTGTCCGGCATCCTCAATCATCGGTTGGGAAACCCATTTTCGGATTGCAAGTTCAATACTCTCAGTACTTGATCCCGGTAATACCTCTGTACTGTCTGAAACCACACCCTGAAGGAGCAATGCACGAACATTTGGTGCAATCGATGAGAAAGTGTCTTTGCCATACCAAAATCTACTGACTTCCAATTTTTGGGTGGTCAAGTTGCCTCTTTCATTTGTACAAATCACTGTTGTGGAGCCAATTTCTTCCCATGCAGAAAGTTTTCTGACAAGGGCCTTTTGTGCTGCTGCCATCCTGTTGGTGGAATATGCAATTGGAATTATAACCGCCAGCAGCAAACCTTCTGGAATAGCAGTTGATGCAATCGCAAGTGGTGTTGCTATTATGCCAATCACAGCAAAGCAAACGAGTCGGATACTTGTCTTTTCCGCCAGGAACTCCTGTTTTCCATGATCATCATGCATATTCCCCATGAAATAACGGATCAACAGGACCACAAGAACCAAGAAAGCCACCACAAGACCAACCTTAGCTATAATCATTGCCAGCTTGTGTAGCTCCATCTCTAAATGAGTTACCTGATTAGCATCACAGCAATGCTTGCTCAACATCTGCCACTGTGCTGTGTTCATTCCCACAGCAGTGACAAGCATTTGAGCAGAGCCACCGGTGACCTTTGAACCAGAAAACAGAAATGGATCCTGGCTATCTTTAAGCTTTGGAGGTCTTATTTCCTCAGTAATGTTCGACTCCTCTACCCGTAATGAGTCCCCACGAATGTATAGACCATCAGCGGGTACTTGATCTCCAGGCTTCAAGCAAATAACATCTCCAACAACAACATCAGACACGGAGATGGGGTGAGTTTTCCCATTTCTTTTGACATAAATCGTGAAACAATCACCAGCTTCGGCTAACTTGAAAATTTGTCTCCTGGTCCAGATTTTACAATAAGCATTAACTGAAACGACAACAAAGACAGCTGCAAATATGCCTCCTCCATCAGGACATCCTTTTGAGCCATGCTTTATTACACCAAATGCAAAAGAAAGCACAGCACATAATAGCAGAATAATAATTATGGGATCTTTGATACTCTCCAATACAATCTGCCTTACCTCTGGAGGTGGCTTCTCTATTCTGTTTGAACCAAAGTTCTTTTGCTTTTGTGCAATGCTTTCGTGGTCGCCTTGGATACCGTTTTCGGTATCTGTTTTGAGGGCTGAGGCAACCCCTTGAACATCGCCAACCTGATAAAGTTTCGCAATGTCTTGTTCTTCAAGGACATCTATTACTCTATGAGATGGAGAGCTATCCAGAAGCTCATCCAGAAGCTCATTCTGATTCTCAGCTATAGCATCTCCTGCTAGAGAGAATGCCACGAGAATTCGGACTGCCATACAAGCCACTCGCAACCGGTGTCGGGCGGCATCTCTGGTAAGGGATGTTAACTCCAACTCTGGTCCTTGGATTACAATTTGTTGGGCATCTGCACTAAGTAATGGCGATTCTGCAACTCTAGACATTTCTGGACGAGAAAGATTTTACTAATATGATTGGCAAGTAGCTAGTTTTGATTAGTTAAGAGGTGTAAAGAAACCCATTATGGTTTGGCTCTGACGATGGGAATTTTTATACCCAGTAAAATGATCAAGAAAAGGAAATAGGAGTTAAGAGGAAGTTTCTCTCTAATTTCTCAACAAATATATAAAGATTAAAAGAAAGAAGAAACACCTGAGTTTTGCCTCTGAATTCTGATCCCATTCTCTGACTCTGGTGATGACGCTTGTGTTCTCTTGGGTAATTGACACTGAGAATTTGTCGACGTGCATGTAAGTTTCATGGGAATTTGTCATGTAACCAACTCTACAATTCTTGAATTTACTATTCATTTTCGTTTTTGTTTCAATATTATACTACTATTCGTTATGATTAATTCTTAGTTTCAATTTTTATATATTTACATACATTATTTATTTGTTTCGATCCTCCACTTTTAGTCTTGAAAACATATTTACAAAATACATATTACATTATTATGGCCATAGAAACAATTTTATCTTTAATGATAAAGAACGACGCTTTTTCAATGCGAATATATTCACAAATTTTTTGTTTTCTTGTTGACTGCATACTGCGTGTACAAGTAAGAATGTTCAAATAAGCGACTTCTTTATCAAAAGAGTTTGACAATTTTCACACTTGTCACACTTGTCTCTGAAACTCAGTTCATAATAGCGGCGAAAGAGGAAGGAAGCAAGCAACTTCTAAATAAGCATGACTAACTATTCATTGTAAAGAAGTTTCTAAAGTGGAGGTTTGAATAAGGGTGTCCTTGAAAATAATAATAATAATAATAATAATAATAATAATAATAATAAATGCTTCCCTCATTTAGGAGTACAATAAATAATTTTGAACAAATGAAAAAAGCGGAAGAAGTGTTAACTTTTTTTTGCTATCATAGCCTTCTTATCTAATCATTCTATTAAAGCATTCAATTCATCATCTATCACAAAAATAGTAATACATATCTCATTCTCCAATGTTAACATTTAACAAATTTTATCAACTAAAATATTTAAGGACCGTAATGTCAATTCATATCAAATTAATATAAATGAGTTGATATTAAATTTTAAAAGTCATATCTAATTCATAATGTTAGAGATTAATCACATTGTTCATATATAATTTCTTAATTGATGAATTTATTCAAAATTAATACATGTGAGTCAGCATGTTTGGATGTCAAAGAAATGATATCTTTATTGATAATGTCATAGACATATTTCAAAATATATATATTAGAGAGAAAATTAATAACTCTATTAATTTTAATGATGCAATTTTTTTTTATATTAGCATTTAAGCATGTATATTTATTTTATATTGACGTTTAAGCATTCAAGATGCTCAAATATATATGAGGTTTTAATAAAGACTTTTTAGATGTTAAGAGATAATCTTTTTATTAATATTATCACGAAAATGACTATATAAAATGACTTTAAAATGTGTGTATTAGATAAAAATTTAGTGATGGTATTAACTTCAAAGATTTCAATTTTTTTTTAATATTGATATTTAAGCACATATATTTATTTGATATTGACGATTAAGTATTTGAGATGATCAAATATATAGAAGGTTTTATTAAATTAGAGATAAATTAATAATAATGAGAAAATTTAGGAATAGTTTTTTCTTCAAAAGTAAAAAGATAAAGGAAATAATTTAATATCGGTAAAACTACCTTTGTATGAAATGAGTAAATTTTTTACAATTTTTTTTCTTGAGGAGTAACTTTTTTTTGATGTTATAATATAAGGATCGTTATTCCTTTAAAAAAAGGGAAAAAAATTTTAATTATCTTTTATTAATTTAGCCCTCCAAAATTTCTTTTCTACAACCATGCTCTTTTTATTTAGCCCTCGAATGAATAATTTCCTACGGAGTGTTTAATCTCCGGCCGCGGATTCAATTCCCTCCTCTCGGGTTTTCTTTCTTAAGGGAATTACTGAACAATATTGTCATTACAGTTCATTCAGGTATACAATTCTCTTTGAAGAACGATCTAATTTGTTATTCTTTTTCCTTTCGATTTCTTATGCTTTAATTACTGTTTTTTTTTTAATAAAAAAATATTTTTTACAAATGATAGGAAAATTCAGTGGCTTGCCGATTCAGCATGTATATGCAAAGTTCTCTGGAAAATTTCGAACTTGGCTTTTCTGAGATCTAAATCAGGTTTTGCTTCACATTCCTATGTAGAATAATTCATATGGACTTGCATTATGTTAACTTGAACTGCATTTTTTGGTTGCTGATTGATTGGTGAAGAAAAGGATTGTATTTTTGCACTAATTTTCCTGCTCTTAGTTACTTTAATAGTATACCTCATGTAATTTTAACTTAAGGTTGCCTATTTTGATACAGTTTATGTGTTTGGCATATTTTGTGTGAATAAATTCTTTGCGTGAACAACTGAATTGGAGGGAGGGAATTGAGAAAGAAAAATGCTAGCTATTCATAGTAAAGAGCAATACAAGAACATCTCCAAATGATATGGTAGAGTGACAAGTTGTTCAATCTGAATTTTTCCAACTGAGACCTAAGATCAACTAGCTTGAGTTGGTGATCTTGTTTGTGAAGGACATAGTTAGGAATTAATAGAAAGAATGCCATCACCTTTTATAATTTGCTACAAAAGTTTCACAAGTTCCACCGATAGTTTTCAGCATTTGAAATTTCTACTACTTCAATTCCTAGGCCAGTTGATCTCTGTAATTTGATAAATAAAGTAATCAGTTTTTTTTTTTAAAAAAAGAAAAAATAAAAGGAAAAAATTAGCTTGTAACTAGAATGTAGCTGAATGTAATTATAGTACCTATTGACTATCCATTTTAATCACATGAATCTTTATTCCACAATCTCCTTCATTTTCATGAGAAACTTAAGAAAATTTCGTTCAGTTGCTGAAGAACTTCTTGTGCAGTTTATTCAAGTTCTTCATAGAAAATGTCACTTAATCCTGCTCCTAAAAACTAGTCTCCTCACAGCCTTCAAATTTTTCGCTGTTTAGCCTCATATACTAATTGGAAATAAGCAACGTCTTCAAATTTGCTTCCCCCAAAATTACTCAAAACATAATTTATTTGTATTACTGATACATTTACTCACATGTTCCTAACAAATTGGTAAAAAGAAATACTACAAAGAATGCAGAATGATGAGAAAGCTAGCTACACAAGACTATCAAAAATGTGTTTGAAGTTTATCCACTTAAGATAACTGAATAATGGTTTCTCTGGAACAGGTATGCACTTGATCAACCAACCAATTGGCCAAGATGCTGCAGCAATTCCTATGCATGCTCCCCACTGCCCCCAGTTCAACCTCTCTGTATTTGCAAAACGCTTCAGAAATTCCACCATTACCACTTGAAGAATAATCGTTATTCCAATGATTCCCAAGAACAACTTGTTCCTGTGTATTCCCTCAAATACATTCTTCTTCTCAAGTTTCCTAGCATTGAATTCATTAAATACTTGGCAAAGAACAAAGGTGTTAAAGATCAAAGTGTCATTTACCTTCTTGCTCACATGAAAGATTGATTCACCTTTGAACTGCAACGTCAAGAGAATAACTATCTGATACAAGGCTTGAGCAAGAAGGTTTCTCCACATGATATTGGTGATAAGTGGCTCAGTACGCCCTACAGGTGGCTTCTTCATGAGCTCCTCTGTTGGCCTTTCTGTTGCTAGGGCTAGAGCACCCAGTGTGTCCATAATGAGGTTCACCCACAGTAACTGTACTGCTGTTAATGGTACCTCCCCTGCTGAAACTGCTGCCACAAAGTTGATCACAAGTGCTGCCACATTGACAGTGAGCTGGAACTGAATGAATTTCTGAATGTTGTTATATACGCATCTTCCCCATCTAAGAACTGTGGCAACCGAAGCAAAATTATCATCCAGAATGATAATATCCGAACTCTCTTTGGCAACTTCAGTGCCCTGAATCCCCATGGAAAGGCCAATATCAGCTTCCTTAAGTGCTGGCGCATCATTTGTTCCATCACCGGTCACTGCTACAACTTGACCTTTCCGTTTCAGGCATTTGACCATCAAATCCTTGTCAAAAGGGGATGATCTTGCCATTACAACAATTTTATCAACTTTCTCCATTCTTTCCTCATCTGTGTAGTTGCGAAACTCTGCACCTTCTACCACTGAGCCATCGTTGACTTTGTGATTGGACCTAAGGATTCCACATTCAGTTGCTATTGCTGTTGCTGTGAAAATGTTGTCGCCAGTGATCATTTTTATGTTCACCCCAGCTTGTTGACAATCTTCCACAGCTTTTTTCACACCTGATCTACATGGATCTTTTATGCCAACAATTCCCAAAAAGATGAGACCATTCTCTGGTAATTGTTGCTTTATTTCACCATCATCGCTTTTGGCTTCCAAAATCTGCTTGTGGGCAAATGCAATGCATCGTAGACTGCTGGCTGCCATGCCCTGAATGATTTGATTGAAGTGCTTCCTCTCGTTGTCATCAAGAGCTATTACTTCTCCGTCCAGATCATAGTAATGTGAGCACATTGCTAGTATCATTTCAGCGGCTCCTTTCCAGTGGACGTGGATTGTGTTATCCATTTTCTTCTCAATTAAGACGCCACTTCTTTTCTTCTTTGAGTTGAATGCTTCCACATGAATAGTGGTGCAGCTTTCTTTTACTTGCTCCATATCCATGGTTAGCTCCAGAACAGCCCATGAAAGAATTGCCTTTTCAGTGGGACTTCCTGAGAACTCAAGGTCCTTGGATTGTGAATTGGCTGTTTTAAAAATACTACCAGTAGTGTTAAGACTTACTGCTTGGTGAAGTAACTTGAGAATGCTGGGGACGATTGAAGTGTAGTTAGTTGTTTCGAGAAGTTCCTTGCCCAGCCAAAACTTTGTGACCGTCATCTTATTCTGTGTAAGAGTACCTGTTTTATCGGTGCATATGGTGGTAGCAGAACCCATGGTCTCACAAGCCGAAAGCTTCCGAACCATAGCATTGTCTGCCATCATTCTTTTCATTGAGTAGGCAAGACTGAGTGTAACTGCAAGAGGCAATCCTTCTGGAATCGCAACAACTATAATTGTAACTGCAGCAGCAATTATTTCCACCACAGAATTGATCGCATCGTCAACCTTTGTTTTGCCGCGTATGAACTCTATGTTTCCACTTTCGTCCGTTGTATGCCCTGTGAAGTAACGCACCAGAAGCACAACAAGAACTAGGAAAGCAACTGCCAGACCAACTTTACCTATGGCTGAAGTTAGCTTGTTGAGCCTCTCTTGAAGAGGGGTTTTCTCATTAATGTCACGGCTCACTGAGCTCATCATTTCTCCCCAAGTTGTGTTCATTCCAACAGAGGTAACAAGCATCTGACCGTATCCATCAGCTACCTTTGTGCCTGAAATCAAGAATGGATTATGGTTGTGGTTGATTTCAACATGATCACTTTCACCTGTCATGCTGGACTCATCAATGCGCAAGGAGTGCCCTTCTAAGAATAATCCATCAGCAGGTATTTGATCCCCAATCTTCAAGCAAACCACATCTCTAACAACAATGTCAAATATTGATATTTGTTGTCGTCTTCCATTTCTCACAACTTCTATCTGAATGTTGTTGCTGACTTTGGAAAGTTTGTCAAATTGTCTGCTTTGCCTGAAGTTACTAATTGCTGAAACAGAAATGACAAGAAATACAGCAACAAATATGCTTCCACCATCATACCATCCTTCTTTCGGTCCATGCTTCTTGACTCCAAAACCAAGTGAAAGTGTAGCACAAGCCAGAAGGATGGCAATGGTGGGATCTTTGAAAGCTTCCCAAACGAAGTGCAAGAAACTTTTCCTTGGAGGTCTATGATAAGTATTATTACCAAAGGCTTCAGTTCTACGTAAAATATCGTCTGCATCATCACCGTTTATGCCATCATGAACATTGCTGTTGAGAGATGAAGCTATTCCTTGAACACCACGAAATTCATCAAGCTTCTCAAGGTCTTTCTCCTTGATAAGCTGTGATAGAGTTGACTGATCAACATCATAAAAAAATGAGAAGTCTTTAACAACTTCAATAACAATCTTATCCGATGGACAGAATGATTTTTTTTTCTCAAGTATAACTGCATTGCTGCATGGCAGAAGTGGAATCTTGCGTTCATGGCTCGTAAGAACATCTTTGAAGGCCCTTGAACAGTAAATGACTACAAATGCTGAGCACCATCTTTTCCTATTGAGTTCGCTAAGCTTGATTTTCCGTGGCATGAATGAATTAATGTTGTCGTGTAAGATTGCATGAATGATTGATGGCATGTTTCTATGAACTCAAACAAATAGAGAGCCTCAATTTGAATGTCTAAAAGACTATATAGAGCTCACAATGTTTGACCAATATGAGTTCTTGCCTGGTTTCGTATTTTTTATTCTATAAGAATAGGAATGAGAAATGCTTGGATTTGGAGGATGTTATTTGGCTGATTACGTCTATATATATAGTGCAGACTTCTCCGACATTTGAATAGCGACCTTTCTTCTGAAAGTGAATCAGAAAAAAAAAACACACACACACACACACACACATTTTACTGCAGTAAAATTAGAAAAAAAAAAATTCCAAGCAGTTTAATGGAAAAATAAAAATAAAAGGTTCCATAATTCCATGCCGTGTGGATAAGCTTTTTTATTCCCAGTTATGAGTCAATATAAATAATAGTTGGTGAGTACGCGGTCACCCTGTTTCTAAGCAAAAGGACAGACGTTAGTTAGTTAAAGCTTTCCAACAAGCTCTGAAATGAAATAGAGAAAATTCATAAATTAAAAAAATCGTTAAGAAAATTTTAAATGATAAATAAGTTTTTTTTTTTTTTTTTGTAATGAAAATAGACATTTTTCATCTCGAATGTTAAAAAATAAACTGTAAACATAAAATGCTGGCACTTGACTTACGGTTGAAGCAATTCGTTGTCAAGCATTCAATGTTAGGAAGAGTCGGATCTGTCGATGGCGATTTTTCGCGTCTACTGCGTTTGTTTCCGGCGTAAATATTGAAGTCGATCGGTGTCGGTGAATGTAAACATGGCTACGAAGCTCATCTTTCCACGTCAAAACTGCTAGGGGCTTGTTCAGATCATGGAGTGCATTTACACATTTGACTTTTGAAATTTTTATTTTGTAAAAATAGATATTATTCTCTTTGAAACAATTTGAAAATATCAGTTAAAAGAAATACAACTTTGATTCTTGTAGAAGAGAAAAGGGTTGCTACAAAGTCGGTCATCATCAAACTTGATGGAGAAGAAGATTGATAAAATTATTCGGTTTAAGTTTAACAACCATGAATCTTTTATTAAACGATGCACAATAGAGTATTTAGCTGAATTCGACAATGAATAGAGTGTCTAGTCAATTGACTCAATTCATCTTAATTTGATTTCCCAAAAAAAAAATGAAATTCATCTTAATTTGAATTTTTATCACATTACCAATATTTTTTTAAAAAGTGATAGTAAAAAAGAATGCTTTGGATAATGAAGTTTGAAAAAGTTACTTTACATAAAAAGATTTTTTTTTATAAAAAAAATATAATATTTTTATTTTTATTGTTAATCTTTCGAAACAATATTAGGGAAGCTTCTCCAAACTAGTTTTTTTTTTTCAAAATTTTTTATTTAAAAAAAAAACTTTTTTGAAGCTAAAATCAAGAGCAAGAAGTAATCAAGAATAAGGCCAAAAAATAATTTTTTATATATAGGACTGTTCTTTAGAAATATATATATTCATATTTTAGAAATATTTACCTACCATTAGGCATGTCCAATAGTACTTAATATAACTATCCTACTCATTAAAGAGACCATTAACCAGTTTTTTCAGGATATTTTCCTCAGAAAAATATTACTCATAATTTTTATTGACTTACAAAATACAGTGGGGCTATTTTTTTTTTTTTCTGTCTAAAAGTCTAAAAGAAAAGGATATGGCTTGCGTTGGCATTACGTTTCAGCAAAGATGATGTTTATCCTGACAAAGAATATATCCTAACTCGAGAAGTTTGGTTCCATTTGTTGAATTCCACATTCCGCTGGGGAAATAAATCAGAAAGTCTGGTGTAATTTACCAAAAGAGATTCTAAATCTAAGAGCAGAATCCTGTATTGGATAAACTAAGAAAATGTATTGTGAAGCAAGTTTTCCTGTTATATAAGTTTCCATGCAAGAGGAGCATAACTGCATAAACCCTGTTTAGGCAAACATAAAGTAAGAAAATGTATGGTGACAGTAGCTTATTCAGCTAAGTATTACCACCTTACTCGTATGATTGAATTGAATATTTATTTTTTTTAATAAGCATATTTTGTATTTAAAATTTTACTAACAACATCTTTAATTTAAATAATTAACATTTTACTAACTAATTAATGGTTCACATCACTAATTTAATTAATACTAAACATAATCAAAAGTAATTACTTAATTTTTAAATTAAATCAAAATGAATATTTAATTGAGGACGGAACTAATACTAAGGCACTTAACCCACTTAGCCATCAAAGAAGGTGGTAATATCCTAGTCTAGGATAACTAATTTTACAATGTAAATCACAGATTTAAACTTTTTTATAGTTTTTTGTAGACTTTGGTTAGTGAATATTATGAAAGGGCTTAGTCTTATAACTCTTTAAGAATGGTTTGAATTTTTTTTTCCCCTTTCTGACATGACTTTAATTGTTTTAACTGATTGACTCATCGATCTACTTATGTGGTTTTAAAAAGTATTTTTAAAATAGAGTTAGAAACCTACTCTTAAACGCATATTATAATTAGTTGCAAATTCATGGCCAAAAGTTCAAGATTAATGAAATAAAATGCATTTAATCTTTGAACATGGTTTCTTCGGTATGGTTACATTTTTTGCATAGAAAAATCGTAGATATATACATAAAAAGAAAAAAGAACTTTCATTTTTTTAAAAAGAAAATAAAATTCATGTTTTATTGTGATATACTGCCGTTGTTTTCGAATAGTTGTTGTAATCTTGGGGAACAAATAATGATGTTAATATACTGCCACAATTGGAGTTTTATTCCAATAGAATAGTTTTTTTTCCTTGAAGAAAGGAGACTGCATGTGTTAATGCAATACAAATTTATTAAATTAAAAAGTTAATTATTCATAAAATTTTTATAAAAATATATTTATTTTAAAAATAAATACTTAATTTTAGACAATTTTGAAATAAAAAAGTTGAAAATCTAAATTTTAAAATAATAAAAAATGAAAATTTAATTTCTAACTAAGTGAATACTTTCTTCATGTTATAGTATTCTTTTTCATCTGTTATTGTGGTGAGAAGCAATTATTATGTGTTATGTGGTATATTATTATAATCTTTCTCAACAAAAGTTTCCATTAACAAATGACCGAGATTGGTTTCGTAATGACATAGCAACTTAAAATAATGGCTTTCATTATATATATATATATATATATATATATTAACTTCTTAATTTGAATATGAATAGAATAATTTTAGTGAAAATGCTGAGAATTTACTATTGCAAAGCAAAAACTTCAGGCATTTTTTTCCTCTCATCCACTACCTAACAATTAATACAATTTCTTCTTCCCATTGTATTCCAAATTCTAGGTTGTTGGGGCAATTGCTGAATCCGAACTCTTTTTTTGGAGATCATAATCTATGTCTAGTAGTAGCGTACATGCTCGTCAAATAAGTAAAAGTTAGATAACTATATAATAAATCACCTAAGATTTAATTAGAGTAGATTTGCTTTTTTCATTTTTGCTAAAACGAAATTACTATGTCACGTTTCTAAAATTTGTTATTTTATACTATGATCAAGAAACTAGAAGCGTTTATAAATTTTTATGACCAATCATCGTCCGTGTGTATTTATATTCACTCGAGACACACACAAACTAGTATATTATATTACTTCTTCCATTCAGTTCATATTTTTATTTTAGATATTCAAATTGAATATTTACTTTTTTAAAATAAATATATTTTTATTTAAGATTTCACTAATAATTTTTATAATTCATAAATCTACATTTCTCTAGCAAGAGCTTCTGCTCCTAATCAATTTAATGACAAAAAATAATTTAATAACTTATTTAAAGATTCTTCTTAATTTTTGTATTAAATTAAAAGTAGATATTCAATTATTATGAAGGTAATAAAGTATAAAATCTCATTCTTTTCCGAAAATGAAACATGGTGATGTACTTGGGATGACGTAATGCATGTTGATGTAAGCAATTCTTGACACGACAATCTTATCTCCAAAACTAACTCAACAAAACTTGAATGTTAGAGTATGGCCCAGTATGTGTATCTTTGCATATCAATTTGACCAAATCACGTCCAGAGGGAAAAGATTTTGTGGAAAGAAATAAATGTGGTGGTTAAGAATCAAACCCCAATCTTTTGAAGATTTGGAACTATTGCTATTTAATGTTAGAATACACCAATAGAATGTCATCATGGAACAGTACTGACTTTAAAAATATTTAAATTTACCTAATTCAATATTTATATTTCGTTCGAAATTAAATGTTAATTTAAACATATTTTTTTATTTAAATTTTTATTAATATTTTTTTTAATTTAAAAACTTTATATCTCACTAAGTTTTAGTTCCATCATATATTATATTAATATCAAATTTAATTTAATTAAAGTCAAAAACTTTCTTTAATTTTTAACTAAAATCAAAATAAACGTTCAATTCAAATTCAAATGGGAGTAACAAATAATACTCAGACTTTAAGATTTCATAGTGTGCTGTACAAAATATATTCAATACATTATAGATTCTGCCAATTGATCATTACATTTTAATGCCACATTCGGATCTTCTCCATTGTTTTTTCCTTCTGTCTTTTAGGCCTAAAATAATGGTCAAGATATATAGATGCCAGACATAAATAGTAAAAGTCTACAAAAAAAAAAAAAAAGCAAACAAGGCTGAGTTTGTGATTTTGAAGGAAAAAAATTTTCCTTCCATACCGGTTCTGCTTTTGTCGAAGGAAATTTAGCTACAGTCAAATTATATTACTCCTACTTTTTTGAAAATAAAGAAAACAAAATACCTACCCTTAGTTTTGGTGAAATTCTTTAATAATTGCATGCATTGTTCCCGGTTTATTCCTCTAAGTAGAATGCTGATTATGTTAATGTTAACAGTTGTATGCAATTCAAGAAGAGGAAGAGATGGAAGAAGAGCAAAAGAGAAGAGGAAGCTGTTAGGGTTTTGCAATTACAATACAATGAAATACAAGAAGAAAAGAAAGAATATATAGCCCTAACTAAAAAGACTATACTACCCCTAATACATTCATTTTTATTATCTAACATATTAATAAACTTCTAAACTTTACATGAATATAAAACTAGATTGAAAGAAAACTAATTAATTTTTATTATTTTATTTTATTATTACAATTATATAATTTTAGTTATATGATAATTATAACTATAAGATTTTATTTATATATATCAAACTCATTTTAAAAAAAAAAAAATCTCCATGCATCACACAAGTGAATGACTAGTTATAACTATTATACAACTCATCATATAATTTTCATAAGAATTTATTAATTTACATTTGAACTCTATCCAATTTTAAGTATTTAAAATAGTTGTCAAGAGTGGATATTGGGTATGGTCTAGGGGGGCAAATTTGTATGCATAATACGGGACCTATGTACACAATAGTCATAAATATATAAATTTCTGACAAAAAAAAATGCATTGAGATGTAAAACAACTTTTATATATATATATATATATATATATATATATATAAAAGATAGACATGAACCATGGTAGACTTTTTGTAAAAAAGAATAAGATAAGTTTCTAAAAAGAAATATAACAGGACAAGAATTGGAGTTTATTTTATTTATTTGCTTTTTTTTTAAAAAAGGAAGAAAATAAGTTTCTTATTTTTCTGAAGATTATATTTGATATGTTCGAATTAAATTATGACATGAATTATGGTTGAATTTGAAAGTCCTAAAACTTTTAATATTTTAATTTTGATTAATGACAAACATTGATAAGGACTAATGTCTTGTTTGTATAAGTGATAGAGTTTTTGGATTCATGATTTAATCCATGCAAGGACAAGATTTCAATTCTTCAAGGAAGCATACAAGTCAAGACTATCAAGATTTGAAGACAAGCTTTTATTGAATTAGATAGGAACTAGAGGTATAGTTTTAGAGTTTAATATTTTTTTGATATCTCTAGTTTTAACTCTAATTGAATAATGATTTTTATAGGTTGCTCTATGAATTTAAAACGTTATTTCAAAATGTTTTTAATATGTTAAAATATGTTTTGGCATGCATTATGATTTCAAAACTTAAATGGTTCATAAATTCTTGTTTGATTGATACCATAACTTATATGGTTGATTGAAATCATCATTTGTGTGTTAGAGTATTGTTGATACACAAATGAACATGTTTCAGTCGACCTAAAGTGGTTCACGTATCGTCCACAAGTTAGTTTATCTTGTGAATGCATGTACTGTCAAAATTTATTCATCTGTTAACTTGTGGACGACCATGCGGTCGACCGCAAGTGAGGTGAGGTCGACCGCAAGATGAAAATCATCATCCGAAGGTTGTTCAGTGAGCTTGCAAATGATGTTGCAGACGATGCACCAGTCGACTTCAAATTGTTAGTGGATTTCCGACAACTTTATTTTTTAGTGTTAGGAACAAAGCTATAAATATCAAAACTTTTGAAAGTCTTTCTAAGAATGATTTTTGAGCAAAAACATTGTATATCTTGATCCTATAACATCTTAGAAACATTCCAAAACCCTTTTTAAACATCAATTCTGTTAAAATCATTCAAGAAGGGTTTTTACATTCAAAGGTGAATTTTGAGCAATCTTCGCAAGTCATTACACAAAGAGGTGATTGTGATTCAAATTGATATATCTTCACATTAAGGTGATATCTATCAAACTCTTTATCTCTTATTATTGATATAATTGTATCAAATTTGCAAGTAGTATAAAACCCTAAGTGTTAGGATGAGCCTTGTGTAGGTTGTTTTGTTTTCAAGATTTGTTTGTAAAACCTTTGGGTGAACTTTGAATTGAATTGTATTGTTAAGATTCACTAAGGAGAGTGGTGAGATTATTGTATAATTAAGGTTGTTTTGTAAAACTCAAGGGTTAAGTGAGCCTTAATTAGTTAATAGGTTATTTGTAAAACCCTAAGGTGAATTGAGTGAGCTTCTTTTATAATTTTATTTATTTGATTACTGAAGAGATTTGGTAAATCCTTGAGTAGATAACTCAAGGTAATGGATTAGATTTTGTTGGATAAACTGAATCACAATAAATCATTGTGTTCATTGCTCTAATTTCTGCATTTTATTTGAACACATTATTTATCACACAACTAGCACACCAAGTGCTTGATATTTGTTGTCAAAGAGGTGTTTTAATGAATTAAGTTGAAAAATTGGATAAAAACCTAATTCGTCCTCCTCTTACGTTTTTCAGAATTTATTTTTTTATTTTTAAAAAAAGAAGAAGATTTGTTTCTTATTTTATTAAAGATAAAAAGTTTTCGATTTTATTTAATAATTAAAAGATGACATGAATTATGGTAGATTTTTAAAAAAAATGAATGAAATAAGTTTCAATAATTAAAAGATGACATGAATTATTTCATTTTTGTTAAGATGATATGTTAATGCGTTCGAATTAAATGATGACATGAATTATGGTTGAATTTTTTCTTTTGCATCTTTTTTTAAAAGAAGAAGATAAGTGTCTAATTTTTGTTTAGATTATATTTAATATGTTTGTTAGAATTGTTTCACGGTAGTGTTCCTTAATTTAAATTTGAAAGATTAATTTTGGATGAATGGGTATAGTTAAATAGTAAAATATTTAATTTTTGTTAAATTAGGTTTTTTAAAAAAATTGAAAATTTTAAAAATAATCAATATAGAACTCTTAAAGAATACATACTCTACTACTCTAAAAGAATTTTGAAACAAATAAAATCGTAGTTTTTTTTTTATCGTTTTGGAGTTAAAAATGTAGCTTTTATGTTTTAGAATTATTGCATTCCTGTGGAAAAATTATTATATTAGAATTATGAAAAACATCAAATGATTTTAAATAATTTAATTTAAAAGATTAACTTGATAATATTCAAATAAATTTGAATCAATGAGTGGAGTTAATTTTGTTAAATATTATTTTAAATTAGATTATTCTTTTAATGTCTCAAAATTTTCTTATAGCATGTGGCATTAGAGGCAATTTTAAGAACTACGTTTATATATATAAATAGATAGATGTGGACATAGTGAATTGTGGAATATATATATATATATATAGATTGGAAATTCTTTCATACTCTTCCACAAAGAAAGCTCAAGTCAATTCAAAGTCTGTTTTCCAAGTCAACCCAAAGTCTTTCTTTTTATTTTATCTTTAAGTCGCTCAAACATAGATGAAAAACAAATATCTCAACCACAAATTACGTAGATCGCTGAAGATAGTGAGGCAAAGCTCCAGAGGTTAAGTCATGAATATGCATTTGGGAAGCTGCATTTACGTGATGGTGTAAGGAAAGATGTGTACTTTCTCTCATAGGTAAAATATATTTGTGCATTCTCAAGAAACATGAAAATTTCTTTGAGTTTTGTTCAATTTAAATAGCTTCTTGATATTGGTCGATTTTTTTATGGCTTCCTTTACGAATATGGTACTGCAAATGATAATATGCAATTTTTATGGTTCTATAGATGCTGCTAGTGCTTTATTCTTTCTTGTTCTGTTCTCAAGAACTGAAAAGATGAAATCCGCATCTCCAGTGAGAGTTGCAAATGGAGAAAAGCAAATCCCAAGTGTTGCACACCATTGTAGAACCATTGTAGAATATATGGGTTGCTCTATGTGACATTTGGAGTTGCTTGGAAGAGCAGCTCCAGAAAATTGTGATTTCATTTTATCTTGTATTATAAATATTAATATAATAGGAATATGTAACATGTGAGTCCTATTTGCTATAATTTATAAAGTTATATAATTGGAGTGCAGAGTTGTAAAATGATATGAATAAATGAGACACAAAAAGTAGGAAAAATGCATATATTGAGAATTGTATGGATGAAGATACCCTTTAAAAAAAGTTTATGAATATGAAAGTTTGTGCCAGCAGATAGTTTGGTCCTATAATATGCAATTTTTATGGTTCTACAGATGCTGCTAGTGCTTTATTCTTTCTTGTTCTGTTCTTAAGAACTGAAAAGATGAAATCCTTAAAGGAAGTTTATGAATATGAAAATTTGTGCCTGCAGGTAGTTTGGTCCTATAATGAACAAGAAAGGAAAACAAATTTTACAGATGTTAGTTATTTAATATCAAAGGGGCTTGAGAATTGCCTAAAGGGTTTCTGTCTTGGGTAATAAAGATGAAAAATCTGGACCAGTTAATTAGCTGAAATATTATGAAACAATAATGAATTTTTAGGGGGAAAAAAGTTGTAATATATATATATAAAATATTTATGATATGTTTCTTGTCTTTCATGAACCAATAATGTTTTTGAGAAGGCAGAGCTTGAACCTTGGGAACATTGTAGTTCCAGGTTGTCTTTCCCATTGAGATATTGGCATTCAATAATTGATTAGACATGCTAAGGATATATTGAAGATCATAGATTAGAAAATAGAATTGTTGAAAGGAACTGAGTATTGAAACAGTTAGATAAGATTTAAAAGGCCCAACACGAAATTGGAAACAGTTAAAAAAAGACAAAACCTTAGAATAAGTTTGATAATCAAGTAGTAGTGCCTGTATCTGAACCACTCAAGTTGTAATTACATTGTTAATTATATAGAAGTTATTGACAAATTTTATACGTCAGATCTTCCTTCTAGCAAGATGCCAAAAAAATATTATTAAGTCATTAATGGGTAGAAGTTCCCGTCATATGTCATCACAACATGGCCTGTTATTTGTGTTGAGAATATTCCACCAATTTGTGAAGAAGATCATTGAAATCACGTCCCCAAACTGGTGAATGACTTCGTTACTAGTATCCATAATTCTTCAAAAGTTGTTTATATGGGGTTTCTAGTAGATGCTTGTGTTTTATTAGATAAGCCAAAAAGAAACAAGGACCATACTAATCAAGGCATATATATAAGGACTGAATTTAGATCACCTTAATCTTTAACCTCTGATAATAGTAGCCCTCACCTTTCATCATCCTGCGTTGATGCTTGATTTATGCTATTCTTATAGACTTGCATATATATGGGCTTGCAGTCAGCTTTACTTTACTAAGTTTTTAGAAGTTTATATTCTTTTTTCCAACTTCCTTTTGCAGCATAAAGATTTATTTGCAATGAAGAAGCTTTTAGACTATAGAGGAGAGCCTGTGAGGTATGAGTTAAGTAATTCGAGATTCTGTTGCATAATATTTTAGTTCTTTTTCTGCATCTTCCAACTATATCTTAGAGTGCTAAAGTTTACACCCATCTTTCAGTTTCACAGATGAACAAACAACCATAGAAGTTTTGACAGCTCTAGATGTTTAAATATATTTTTGTGCATGTTCAAGATATAGAAAAGACAAACAAATAATAAGATGCCACAGAATATTCAAGCAAATGAAATTCATACAAAGGAGTAGTGGCAGGTAAATTTTAATCAGATGTAAGTATATGATACTTCTGGAGCTGAAGAAAGGCATCTTCGTACAATCCATCCTATTGGCCATGCTAGGACTGCTACTCCGATGCATTCTGCCCATTGCATCCAATTCAGCCTCTTTGTGCCTGCAAATCTTTCCAAAACTTCCACAATCACCACCTGAAGAAAAATTATGCTTCCAACTATAGCCCAAAATAGCTTTTCTCTCTGGATCCCTTTGATGTCATTTATCTCATACCTTTTCGTAGTGAGGATGGTCAATACTTGCCAGAGGACAAAAATATTGAAGATCATCGTATCTTTTACTTTAGGATCCACATTGAAAACAGATTCACCCTTGAAATTTATGGTTAACAAAGTTATAATGGGATAGAGTGTTTGTCCCACGATGTTCTTCCACACGATGTTGGCCATAAATTGTTCAGTCTTTTTGACAGATGGCAGCTGCTGGAGCTTCTTTGCTGGTTCCTCTATGGTGATAGCCAGAGCAGCCAGTACCCCAACTATCAACTTTGCCCACAATACTTGGAGCGCAGCAAATGGAGCTTTACCGGCTGAAATAGTTGCAACAACCTTGATATTTGGAGGTTCACTTGCAGAAATTGCTGTTACAAAGTCTATCACAAGAGAGGAAATACTGACAGTTAGTTGAAATTGTGTATATGTTTGGATTTTGCAATACATAGCTCGTCCCCACCTCAATGCTGTAACTATAGATTCGAAACTATCGTTCAAGATGATGATATCAGAGTTTTCCTCATCTATGTTAGTCCCTTGAATCCCCAGTGAGAGACCTACATTTGCTTCCTTAAGCACAGCAGCATCCCTTATACTATCTCCAGTTACTGCTACCACATGACCTATCTCTTTCAAATCTTCCACCAAGTAACGTTTAGCTAAGGTAGTGGCTCGTGCCATCACTCGAATTTTATCTGATTTTTCCAATCTATCCTTTTTTGGGTAGTTCTGAAAATCCTCCCCGTCAACCACTTGTCCCGTGGTTGTGTCCTCATTTGGGTCAAGGATACCACACTCAATGGCTATGGTTGTGGCAGCTGGCAGTTCACTTCTTGCAACCAGTATGATGTTCACTCTAGCTCTTTGACAATCATTCACAGCTTCCTTTATCTCAGGAGGACATGAGGATTTCAGGCCTGCCACCCCAATTAAGGTAAAACATTTTTCATTCTGATGGGGATGAATATTTTCACTGGCATTTCTGTTGTCTTCAGGCGCATCTGAGCATGAAAATCCAATGCATTGGGGGAACTTTGATTTCATTTCAAGAATCTTTCCCTTCAAAATTTCTCTTATCTCATTAGTGATCTCTTTGATGTTCCCACTTTCATCATAATAAAGAGAACACTTGGCCAACATGCCTTCTGGACCACCTTTCTGATGCAGGACGGTACAATTTGCTCTCGTCTGTTCATTATTCCGAATTTTCTGATTCTGTTCGGCATTCGGATTCATCGGTGGGGAAGTCCATTCTCTGATTGCAAGTTCAATACTCTCAGTACTTGATCCTGGTAAAACCTCTGTACTGACTGAAACAACACCCTGACGGAGCAATTCACAAACATTTGATGCAATCGAAGAGAAAGTTTCTTGGCCATACCAAAATCGACTGACTTCCAATTTTTTGGTGGTCAAGTTGCCTCTTTCATTTGTACAAATCACTGTTGCGGAGCCAATTTCTTCCCATGCAGAAAGTTTTCTGACAAGGGCCTTTTGTGCTGCTGCCATCCTGTTGGTGGAATATGCAATTGGAATTATAACCGCCAGCAGCAAACCTTCTGGAATAGCAGTTGATGCAATCGCAAGTGGTGTTGCTATTATGCCAATCACATCAAAGAAAACGTGTCGGATACTTGTCTTGCCCGCCAGGAACTCCTGTTTTCCATGATCATCATGCATATTCCCCATGAAATAACGGATCAACAGGACCACAAGAACCAAGAAAGCCACCACAAGACCAACCTTAGCTATAATCATTGCCAGCTTGTGTAGCTCCATCTCTAAATGAGTTACTTGATTAGCATCACAGCAATGCTTGCTCAACATTGGCCACTGTGCTGTGAAAATTTGTCTCCTGGTCCAGATTTTACAATAAGCAGTAACTGCGATGACAACAAAGACAGCTGCAAATATGCCTCCTCCATCAGGCCATCCTTTTGAGCCATGCTTTATTACACCAAATGCAAGAGAAAGCATGGCACATAGTAGCAGGATAATAATTATGGGATCTTTGATACTCTCCAATACAATCTGTCTTACCTTTGGAGGTGGCTTCTCTATTCTGTTTGAACCAAAGATCTGTTGCCTTCTTGCATTGCTTTCGCGGTGACTTTGGATACCGTTCTCAGTATCTGTTTCGAGTGCTGAGGCAACCCCTTGAACATCTCCAACCTGATAAAGCTGCTTAATATCTTGTTGATCGAGTACATCTATTACTCTATGAGAAGGAGAGCTATCCAGAAGCTCATCAAGAAGCTCATTCTGATTCTCAGCTGTAGCATCTCCTGATACAGTGAATGCCACGACGAATCGTACTGCCATACAAACCCGTCGCAACCGGTGTCGGGCAATATCTCTGGTAAGTGATGTTAACTCCAATTCTGGTCCTTGGATAACAATTTGTTGGGCATCTGCAGACAGTAATGGTGATTCTGCAACTCTAGACATATTGCTGGAGGACAAAGATTTGGCAATGGGATTGGAAGTTAACAATGGTATAAAGAAACTACATTATGGTTTTGGCAGGAGGAGGAAGAGATGTTTATATATAGGGGAATGATCATGAAGAGGAAGAAAGGAGGAGGAAGAGGAAGTTTCCTTCTAATTTCTCAACAATATATAAAGTTTAAAAGAAAAGAAAATAACACCTGAGTTCTTATCTCATTCCCGGACTCTTTGTTGTTCTTCGAGTCTTCGACACTGGGAATTTGTCGACGAGCATGAAAGCTTCGTGGGAATTGCTGTGAAGTAACCAATAAAACTTCTTAGTGTAAAAGATTAAAGTCCCATAACATATCAATTTAATTAATAAAGTTACTGATTAAAATCAAATGATTTTCTAATTCTGTGTTGGTGAAAGGATACTTAACCCTCGTAGTAGTAGGAGAGACTTTGAACTTTAATTCCAAGTGAGAAACATTGGCCAATTGTAACCGAGCATGACCAAAATGTGGGAATATTTAGATTGACTTTTGAATGTTTTTGAAATGAAGTTATGTTTGTATTTTTTTATTTATTTGATTCTAGTTATTTTTCTTTTATTCGTAGAGATGAGAACACTTTTGCTTACTGTCTAGCGCGTATTGGCTTGGACACCCTTTATCCTTTAGAATGGTTTAGGAATTTTTCTTTAAATGCACTCTCAACTACTTTAGCTAATATCATTTATTTAATAGATGTCTCTTTTGCTGAGAATAAAAATGAGGCTGGACATTTTGAAAGGGAATTAATTGATAAGGTCTGGAGAGAGAATTCTCTTTTTTTATGATAACTAAATTTTATCTTTTACGCACATTGGATTTTAATGATTTTTTTTTTATCAACTTTAGTCTATAACAAGTATTGTTTGTTGGTGAGTGTCGCTTAGTAAATTACATGGGGTTGGAGATTCATCTGACCCTGTCAAGTTCCTTGTTATTTGTTGATCAATAAATTTCTGCTTATTTTTTTAGGCAAATAAATTTCTACTTATTAGGAAAAGAAAAGGAAATGTTTTTTTTAAAAATCTTTATAATTGTTGATAGTCTTATCATTTGTTAATTGATGAATTTATTCAAAAGAAATTTTATCATAGTCAGCACACTAAATAGGATGCATCTTTGATATTACTATCTAAGTAGTACTTGGAAACGAGCTGGATCAACTCATTTAGGCTCGGCCTACCTGGGTTGTAGGTCAAAATGGATCAGATCAAAAAGGTCAGATCAAAAAATTCAAAAGTTATATAGGCTTTTATTATGATAGATCAGCTCGGCTCACTATGGGTCGCCAGTCTAAGTATGTCAAAATAAATTTAAACGGATCTAAACGGACCATAGGTCTAAGTATACTTAAATGGGAGAAAAAAATAAATTAAAAATTAATGGAATATATCAAAATAATAATTAAATTATTTTAAAATACAACAAAACTAATAATTTTTCATGTCAAATACTAATAAGTCTATAATCTTCATTTTCCTCATCACTATCAAATTATTAAAAATAATATTTGAATCTATATTAGAAAAATGTAAATCTTTAATTAAGTAGTTATCATCTAAAATGAAAATTAAAATAAGTTAATAAGTATATAAAGAAAATATAAAAATAAATAAGCAAATATATTAATTCAATTCATATAATGATTTTAAAAATTAAATATAAAAGTGATTTTAAAAAATAGTTTATGAACAAAACTAATTATTTTTTCTTGAAGAAATTATGGAATAAAAGTAATGTTATTACTAAAACTTATTAAAAAGTAGTACAACAATAACAAAATAGATATAAGATTTATCAAAAAAAATATAAAAAAAATTTGAATGGTTTTTTGAGAAAAAAAATTCGAACCAAAAAGCTCCCGAACCTAAATGAGTCTAAATGGGTCAGGCAAAAAAAAAAGCTCAATTCTATAAGAATCTAAATTTTAAGAACTCTGTATTCCCACTACTGCTCTGAAGGACATTTCATTATGACATGAGACATTAAATTAACATGGTATGTCATTTTTTTTTTATATTAACATTCTAATATGTTATTCTATTATCTCATCATTAGCGATAGATATGTTATATAAATTCTTTAAATTAAATTATTATTTATTAAAATTTTAATTTTAAGAAAGTTACATTCAAATCTAGATATTTTTGAAAGTAAAATTGAAAATGTTAATTTTAGAAAGGGAAATTAATAGAAGCATTCCTTTTCACGTAGAGTTTCTTGGTAGTTTCGCAGAAAGTATGGAGTGCGTAGGAAAACTTCACTTTCTATTAATATATTAATATAAATACTAAACTTCCCCGGCATTGCTGTAAAGCAACCAACTCTGCTTGAGTTTCGATTGAATTAAAAAAAAAAAATTCTAATCATTAATTTTTTTTTACTTTCAAAATTTTAAAATATCTTCATACTTCAATTGTAGTTGGTCCGACTGATTTATATGAAGAGCAAAAAAAATTATGCAAGAATTATAAGAAAAAGAATTTTACACTCACTAATTAAAAGATGTCACTTAATATAATTCTCATCGTATATTCAAATATATATAATTCTCAATGAAATTGTCATAAGATCTTTTAACAAATAAATTGGTACAACAAATAAATGCATCTTTGTTGGTAAAATTACTTCATTAATAATTGTAAATATTAAATTATCGACAAATGTTGTGTATTTAAAAATAATAATTATCGACAGAAATGATGCTTGATCTCTACACCCCTTATTCTTTCCATGACTCGTTGTGCAGCAACTTCAGCCTTTGGCTTCCCTTCGTCTTCTAGCCGGCATAGGTAATATCATGAAAAACGCTGGCTAATAAAAAGCATTCCTTTAAAATGCAGGCCAGCATTAAGCTTTAAATACAACTGATGATAATGTGCACAGAAATTCAGTGATCCTTTAAAAGAGGCCTATTTTGTTAGAATTGTCTTTTTAGAGATTTAATTTGGGTCTAATTCAAATGTTTAAAATATCTAATTAGATATTTGATCAAATCCTAAATTGATTATAGAATATTTCAATTAAAGATTTGGTTGAATTCTAATTGGTTTTGTGAGTTAGTCAATTTCTAAATATCTCACTATTAGGTAATCAAATCTTAATTGATTTTGCAATTTAATTAAATATCTAATTTCCAAAAGGAAATCTTATTTCGTACGAATTTAGTAATTGATTTTAAAGGTCCATAGCGTATCTATATATATATATATATATGTGTGTGTGTGTGCGCGCGCGTGTGACTATGATCACTCATGCACCTTGGATTAGGCATAGATTAGAAGTCCTATCAAATTAAAATTTTCTTTCTTATTCATTAATTTGGGAAAGCTTTGGTGACAAGATCAAAAGCCGGAACAAATAGGTAATTATTGTACTTGATCAATTATGGCTGAAAGTATGATCTTTTAATTTAATTTTCCACTGCGTAATATATATATATATATATATTTTTTAACATATGGTATCAAAGCCAACCTTAAGGTGAATTGATTCAGTAATTTTATGGAACTCATTTTGCCTTAATCTTATTCTAATGCCTATACATATTACAAATTTTGGTTTGCCTTATATTGATAGTATGACTATGAATACGAGACTTGAATTTCGAAATATTTGTTTATTTAAATTATAGTTGAAATCTTTTATATCTAAGGAAAATGAATCTACGTTTCCTGATGCCAAGTTGATTGGAAATTGCAAGTATATAGGTGCAATTCATGCGTGAATGTCTACTTATCAATTTGTACAGAACATATAGCTTGGTTTATGCATATTATATTATCTTATCTTATTCTTTATAAAATTTTCTGATAATATTAAGTTAATTATCAGAATATATTTTAGGGCAATTTGATTTTTATCTTTTATGTCCAATTTTTAAATAGTCAATATTTTGTTTAATTGACTAATTTGATTTAAATGAATAAATGTCATTTTTATTTGTTTATATATCATATATTTAGAATTAGCCACAATATCTTAAGTATATGACATGTAAAATAAAGTTTTAATCACATTAAGTTAAGTGATTAATTTTAACGACATTTATTTATATATAATTATCTCATTAAAATAAAAACTCAACCCCACAGGGAAGTTATTATTTTCATGAGATTGATTAGATTAGATAAAGATAGTAAACCTTTATTTGAAAAAAAAAAATCCTATGGCCACAGGTATGAATTAATTCTTGTTATTTGGTTTATTAGTCTTATAAAAATAAAAATAAATTTTATGCATGAGTTTCAACTTCTATCCACAGGAAGGTTAGAATTTACTTTGATGATCATATGCTTTATAGATTGATTTTGTTTATTTATATTTTTGCAGCTTTTCCTAATGCATTATTTAATGAACATGTTCGCATTCCAATGTCATCGGGTGAAAACTATTCGGATTGAAAAGATAAGGTTCTTCTTAACTTTAGGGTATTCTGATTTAGATCTTGCGCTCCGTATAGATGACCCACCTGTTCCTACGAAATCAAGTACGCAACAGGATATGGCTACTTATGAGAGGTAAGAGCGATCTAATCGCTTAAGTTTAATGATCATTAAAGCTCATATTAGTCAAAGCATTAGAGAATCTATCCCTAATTGCATTAATGTCAAAGCTTATATACATGTAATTGATGATCAATTTGTAAGTTCTGACAAAGCATTGGCTAGCATCCTAATGAAAAGGCTCTCAAGTATAACTTTCAATAGGAGTAAATCTGTGTGTGAGCACATTATGAAGATGAGAGATATTGCTGCTAAACTCAAATCCCTTGAAGTTGAGATATTTGAGTCATTCCTTATGCATTTTATTCTAAACTCTCTTCCTATGGAATATAGTCAATTCAAAATATCCTACAACATACATAAGGATAAATGGTCTATTAATGACCTCTTGACTATGTGTGTTGAAAAGGAAGGGAGGTTGAAATATGAGACACCTGAAAATATTAATTTTGTGACTCATGATAAAAAAAAATGCAAAAAAATGGCAAATGTGTTCCTATTAAAGATATTTGTCTTTTCTGCAAGAAAAATGGACATTGGAAAAGGATTGTCTGAAATACAAAAGGTGCCTAGAAAAGAAAGATAATCTTATTTTTATATGTTATGAATCTCATTTTACTTAAGTTTATAATAATACTTTGTGGATTGATTCTGATTCTACAATTCACATTGCCAAAACAATGCAGAGCTTTCTAACTCTAAGGAAGCCGATGGAAAGTGAACAAGACATGTATTTTAGTAATAAAATACGTTCACATGTTGAAGGTGTGGTGACTTATAGGCTTATTTTAAATAATGGTTTTCAATTAGATCTTGAAAACACTGTTTATGTTCCATCGTTTTCTAGAAATTTAGTTTTTGTTTCAAAATTATCAACTATTGGATATTGTTTTAATTTTAACAATTCTATTGTTAAACTTTTGAAAAACAATAAAATTGTCGATTTTGGAATTTTGGATGGAAATTTATTTAAATTCAAGATAGACCCTACATTTGAATGCAATGTCTTGACTTCACATGATGATAAAATTGGCACTAAACATTGTATTATCAAGTATTTGGCACAAAAGATTGGGTCATATCTCAATTGAAAGAATTAAAAAGTTAGTTAATGATGGAATTTTATCAACTCTTGATTTTTCTGACTTTGAAACTTGTATAGACTGCATTAAAGGAAAACAAAATAACAAGTTTACTAAATGTGCCAAAAGAATTTCTCAATTACTTGAGATTATACATACAGATATTTGTGGACCGTTTTCTACCCTTTGCTTGAATGGTGAGCAATATTTTATCTCATTTATTGATAACTATTCAAGATATATGTATATCCATTTTTTGTTTGAAAAATCAAAAGCATTTAATGATTTTAAAATCTTCAAAACAGAAATAGAGAAACAAAAGGGAATTTAGATCAAAATTGTAAGATCTAATAGAGGTGGAAAATATTATGAAAGGTACACAGATAAAGGACAAGCTAAAGGTCCATTTGCTAAGTTCCTTAAAAGTGAGGGCATTATTGTCCAATATACTATATCTGGAACAACACAATAAAATGGTGTGGTAGAAAGAAGGAACCGTACTTTAATAGACATGGTAAAAAGTATCAAGCTTACCTCTCCTTTTATGGAGTGAAGCCTTAAAAACTGTTGTGTATATTTTAAATAGGGTTTCATCTAAGGTTGTTCCTAAAACACCTTTTGAATTATGAAATGGTTGGAAACCTAATTTAAAACATTTACACATTTGTGGATGCCCAACTGAAGTGAAGGTTTACAACCCACAACTAAAGAAGTTGGATGAACGTACAATAAGCAGTTATTTTATAAGCTATGCAATTAACTCTAAAGGGTACAAATTTTATTTTCCTTCTCATACTTCTAAGATTATTGAGGCTAGAAATGCTAAGATTCTTGAGGATCATGAAGTTAGTGGGAGTGGCTTGACTCAAAAGGTGAAACTTGAAGAAGTAAGAGAATTTCCCGTAATACTCTTGCATAAAGATAATCCAAATGCTCAATTTAATTCTTTTGAATTGGTTGAAGAGCAACAAGTATCACAACTTGAAGAGCCACATGAAGATCAATCTATTTTAAATGAACCTATTGGTGAAGTAACTCCTGAACCAGTGGGAGTAAGAAGATCTACAAGGATTAGCAAACCAGCAATTTTTAGCGACTTATATTGTATATTTCCAAGAGTTTGATTATGATGTTGACCTAATAGATGATCCATGTTCATTTTCACAAGCTATGAGTAGAGAAAATTTCATACTTTGGTTTGATGCCATGAAAGATGAGATGTAATCCATGTCTAAAAATAAAGTTTGGAATCTCGTTGAATTTCCAAAAGGAATCTCTACTGTAGGATCCAAATGAGTTTTTAAAACTAAAAGAGACTCATCTGACAATATTAAACGATATAAAGACAGACTTGTAACTATGGATTTTACTAAAAAAGAAAGTATTGATTACCATGAAACCGTATCTCCTGTTTCAAAGAAGGATTCGTTAAGAATAATCATGACATTACTAGCTCATTTTGATTTAAAGTTACATCAAATGAATGTGAAAACAACATTTCTAAATGGGAATCTTGAAAAATAAGTATATATGCGTCAACCTAAGGGATTTTCTAATAAAGAGAATAGTCACCTAATTTGCAAGTTAAAGAAATCTATTTATGCACTAAAACAAGCCTCTCGTCAATAGTATATTAAATTTCACAACGTTGTTTCCTTATTTGGTTTTACAGAGAATATCGTTGATCAATGTATATACCTTAAAATAAATGGGAGTAAATATATTTTCTTAGTCCTATATATGGATGATATTCTACTTGCAAGTAGTGATTTGGATTATTACATGAAACTAAGCATTTTTTTACCCAAAATTTTGAAATGAAGGATATGGGTGAAGCCTCTTATGTCATTGGCATAGAGATTTACAGTAATAGATCACAAAAATTACTTGTACTATCTCAAAATGCCTACATTGAAAAGATTTTGGAAAGATTTGGGGTGAAGAACTACTCACTTATAACAACACCCATTACTAAATGTGACAAATTCACGATAAAACAATGTCCACAAAATGCATTGGAACAAGAGCAAATGAGAAGTATTCCTTATGCTTCCCTTATTGGAAGTGTTATGTATGCGCAAGTCTGTACTAGACCTGATATTGCATTTGCAATAGAAATGTTTGGCAAATATCAAAGTAACCTAGGTATGGATCATTTGAGAATTGGTAAAAGGATTTTGAGATATTTGCAAAGAACTAAGGATTTTATGTTAACATACAAGTATTCCAACTCCTTGGAAGTAGTTGGATATTCAGATTCCAATTTTGGTGGATACAAGGATATTGGTAAATCTGCTTTAAAATACATTTTCCTTCTTTCTGGAGGTCTTGTGTCTTGAAGAAGTGTTAAACAAATCATTGTTACAACATCCGCAATAAAAATTAAGTTTATATCTTGCTATGAAGCTACACCGCAAGCATTGTGGTTGAAAAATTTTATTTCTGACCTTAAGATTATCGATTCCATATCAAAACCATTGCAGATTTTCTGTGATAACTCATCTGTTGTATTCTTTTCTAAAAATAATAAGAACGATAGCCAAAATAAACACATCGACATAAAATATTTGAGGGTTAGAGATCATGTTAAGAAACAAGATGTTTCTCTTGAGCATATGAGAACTACTTTAATGATTGCTGATCCTATGATTAAAGGATTACCAGCTAATGTTTTCCAAGATCACGTAATGCATATGGAGCTTACAAACGCATTTTAGAATTATTTTTATTCTCTAACTAATTTTGTCTAGACATTGTTGTTTATTTTATTTACATGACTATACACATTTGTTATCATGTAATATTGTGATTATTGGATCACATATAGTTGGACCATAAATAACTTATTTTAAGTTATTCCTAAAGTTATGCTTAGTTAAAATGCACATTTGTTATCATGTAATATTGTGATTATTGGATCACATATAGTTGGACCATAAATAACTTATTTTAAATTATATTCCTAAAGTTATGCTTAGTTAAAATGTAATTTTGCAATGTAATATACATGGAAGGAAGTGTTTTGTTTAGAACAACCATCATGATTCATGTATTAGTATGTTCTAATTAAGTAATTGTTGGTTGCATGACCAATATTTTGTTTAAGTGACAATAAAAATTATGACCATAAGTAATATTTGTCACTTTATACCAAATGGGAGAATGTTAGAATTGTCTAGTTTAAAGACTTAATGTGGTCCACATTATTTGATTAATTCAAATGTTTAAAATATCTAATTAGATATTTAATCAAATCCTAAATTGATTTTAGAATATTTCAATTAAAGATTTAATTGAATTCTAATTAGTTTTATGAGTTAGTCAATTCCTAAATATCTTCTTATTATGTAGTCAAATCTTAATTGATTTTGTAATTTAATTAGATGTCTAATTTTCTTAATGGAAGAAAATTCTATTTTGTATGAATTTAGTAATTATTTATATATATATATATATATATATATATATATGTATGTGACGACCATCAATCATGCACCTTGAATTAGACATAGATTAAAATTTCTCTCAAATTAAAATTTTCTTTCTTATTCATTAATTTGAAAAAGCTTTGAAAAAACTTTGGTTACAAGATCAAAAGTCGGAACAAATAGGTAATTATTGTACTTAATCAATTATAATTGAAAGTATGATATTTTAATTTAATTTTCCATTGCATAATATTTTTTTTTAACATATTTCACTTAATTATCTACAATTGACTGAATAAGTAAACAAACTCAGAAAAAATAACTAAAGAAAATAGAAATACAACCAACTAGAACACAGTACCAGGAAAAAATCCTTAATGCTAGACTAACAAAAATGGGTTTTGCAAATACATGATATCATCTCAAAGCAACAAAATTTCATAAACTAACAAAGAATAAACAACATAATTCAGAAATCCCATCTATGCAAAAGCATTTATACCTGAAAAGGAATTGGCGATTGAGATTAGTGACTTCAATTTGGACCATATCAATAACTTCAAAGGTTTTTGAACCCTGATAGAGCCAAATCCTTTAGCAATTCACATCCCAATCCACCAGCTCCCACCACCAGGAGGAAGAGACAAAAGAGATTACTTCTGGGCCTGGTTCGAAGGAGGAGTCCACGAGAGGGCCGCAGCACAGGAGGAGCTTATCGAGGTCTCTTGATCGACTGAGCTGCGCGGTGGTGTTAGCCATTGAAGACGAACTCTGCTGGATGTTCTGAGGCTTTCAATTTACGTAACGGGGCATTACTCTACTTGCATACTTATAAGCCTAAAAAGTGCACACTATGTTCCTACAAGTTAATAAATTTTGATTTTAGCATTTGAATTTTTTTATCAATGATATATTCAAACTTTATAAAACTATCAAGAAGTGCACTTTTGTCCATCTAATTAAGAGCATTTTTATCATTTTCAACAAGAATCTAAACTCATTATTTCTAATGTGATTGTTTCCAATAGCTAGTCAATTTGCAGTCGTCATTTTGCCAATATACTCAAATTATAATTACTATTTTCTAGCTCAATTTGATTCTTTTTCATTTCTATTATTGCATTATCTCATATTTATTTTCTAGTTTTGATTTAGGTATATTTTATGTATGATTTCTTTCCAAGTAATTTTATTGTACCATATTCTTTTACCTTGTACTAAATATTTTCTTTTTAATAAAATCTCTTTGCCTTTAAAAGAAATAAAAATTTGGAAAGGGATGAGTTTGCATAAAATCTAAATACAGGAAATGAGTTTATGTAGATTAGAGAACAATGAATTTAGATTTTTGTTTAGAATGATAAAAATGCCCCTTAATTAGATAGACATAAATACAATTTTTAATAATTTTATAAAGTTTGAATGTATACATTGAGAATAAAAAAGTTCTAAGTGTATTTTTTTATAGTTTTGGAAAGTAAGTGTATGCATTAATAAAAAAAAGTTCAAATGCTAAAAACATAATTTATGAAAGTTTATGGACATCCTACACTTTTTACCCTACTTATAAATCTAGTTAAAAATAAAAGGGTACAAGATGAGACGGGTACATGTTTAATTAGATCACTAATTATGGATTTATGGTAATCAATTGTTCTACTCTAGTTTCAAAATTGAATATTTAGTAGGTTATTTAAAATATTTTAAATTGAACTTTACTTTCTTAAAATACAAAGTTCTTTTCCTCAAAAAAAAAATGAAATTCTATTCCTACAAGAAAAAATATAAAGTTCTATTAATATTTTTTTAATTCATATATTCTCATCACTAATTATATTAATAATAAGACATAATTAAACTAAGAATAATGCGATAATTTTGAAGATCAATGGCTAATTTTTTTATTAGATGAAATAAATTATAAAATATGAGATTTTAAATAGAATATATATTAATTTTAAAATAAATATTTATTTTTAAATGTTTGAAATAAAATATAAACAGACAATTTACTCATAGGAACTGAGGGTAGACAATTACGCGCTCCTATTGTGAATGAGGTATTTTCTAAATTATTATCCTCTAAAATATAAATTATTAAATTTGAAGTTGCAATAAAAATGAATTAATTAAAATATTAGATATGTTTTAGAATTGAAATCAAGAAGTGTTGTTAATAATGATTCCTTTTAAGGTTGTCTTGCTTGTAATCAATTGGCTTATGATATTGTAACAATTTTAGATCATTATAGAAGCCAATAATTATGTTTTACTAAGTTGTACATAAAGTTTGCAAGTGTGATCATTAGAATTTGAATATCTTGGATAATTTTTAGTAACACAACTAAGAAGTGCTTGTAGCCCTTTTTTTTTTTTTTTTCTTTTTGGTAAAGTTAGCCCCAAGCCAACTAATTGAACCACGTCCAAAAAAATAAAAATAAAAAATCAAACCAAGTCATTGAAGCAAAATTAAAAATTAATTAAGGTTTGTCAAAAAGTTGTATTATCTAAACTATCAAGTTTACATAATTGGGTTTAGTTTGAGAACAAAACAAAAAGTGTGCGCAAGAAAGATGATCAAAGGATGTACCCTCCGAATTCTGCCACGTCTTAATTCCAATTTCTAGACTCTTTTTTTTAGATAATTTCTAGATTGTTAAAAAAATAAATACAAATATTTGCACTCACCAAAATATGGAAAAAAAAAATAGTAATAAGATAACATCCAACAAACTGTGTAACTTAATTAGGTAGATTACTATAAAATTAGAGTTATTGTGAGGATGATGATTCTAATGCTCTTCACTTCATTCTTTTGTCTATCATAGAAATCCTTTCGAGGGTCAAAAATGAAAGCAGACATTAGAAGTTCTGATGTAGCTGTTTGTTTTAATCTTAACTACAACACATGCAATGTATCAACTCAAAAACCAGTTCAAGAAAAGCTGGCAAGATTGCTTATGTCAAACCATGGTAAAATAATAATAATAATAATAATAATAATAATAATAATAAAAGGGGCTACACTTGGAAATTATATACGAAAAAAGAAGAAAATATCATTCTCAAGATGTGTGTAATGGATGTACAAAGAGGCCTGGGCTTGCTACTCCCAAGTTTGTCTATGAAGTAAAACCTATTCTTGGCCATATAGCACAATGAAACTTTAATCCAGTAACTGATGAATGGATTTCTTGACACATCCCATCCACATCCAAAACCTTTTCACAAAGCTTGGTTACTGCCACATTTTCACAAATCCATAAATACTGCCACTCCCATCCTTTTCACAAAGCTTGGTGGACTACCTGTAGATAGAATGAGAATTTGACACATCCCATCCACATCCCAAAACCTTTTCACAAAGCTTGGTTACTGCCACATTTTCACAAATCCATAAATACTGCCACTCCCATCCTTTTCACAAAGCTTGGTGGAGAACTACAAATGTGATTCTATGTGGTGTACCGTTATCGGATTGATCTTCTGTCTTAAAATTTGGCTTCTTTCTGTGCAATCTAAAGAAGGGGAAAGAGAAAAGACTTGGCACTATGTTTCATAAGAGTCATTTCTTTCCAATGGCTGTTATGCAGACCTTGCTGATAAATTTCTACAAAAATGTTCTTGTAATCTGCGGATTTCTTTCAAGAACATCAGCCTGAAGAGCAGAAGATTCAAGTCCTTCCAAGCCACCAAATAAATGGTGTCTACTCAACCAAAAATCATACCTGCAACCAAGTTTCTGATCTTTTAGATATTTCACGCCTCAAGAAGAGTCCATAGAGTAGCTCATTCAATGTGTCCCGCACACCAGGCAGACACCAGTGGCTGCAGTCCTGCCTGTGTGGAGGCGCAGGACCTACATTGGGTCCCAAGTAATATACAGGTTAGTGACCATCTTTCCTTTTTGAGGTCATATGAGTAATATTTAATACATCCATAGATTTCGCCTCTGATATGTTCAAGTGATTAGAAACTAAATCTGCAAAAATGCTATATTTCTCCCATGTGTTGGATGGCACCAATGAAGAACCTAGCTCTGGAAGCGTCTCCAAGTGACAGTTTCCTCCAGTTCTCCAATCTCTGCCTCTGCAGAATTCATGTAGGAATTAGCCTTGCATGCATTGTAATGTTCTTCAATTCTTGTTTTTTATTGTAACATAATATGGAAATCCATGTGTTTAGTTAGAAATTCAAGTTATGTAGGTACAAACAGACATTTAACAGATCAGCAACTAAACTACCTTCCCTCAGGCATGTTTCTTATCATAACATAGTACGGGCAGCAGTATTTATGGCATTCACATCCCAAAACCAGCCTTGACTCTCCAACACCCAAAGTCAGGTGCATACCCAAAATCCACAAGGGAAAAAGAGGACAGAGAGAAATGGAGGAGACAGCTAATCTATTTCTGAGATCATATTAGCATAATATGGCTCCAGAACTTGGTTACTTCTGTAGTTCAGTTATAATATTATTGCAAACTTAGGTCATAACTTATAAACACTAAATTAAGCTCATGAAATTTGGCTTAAAAACTAAAAGCCGTCAGTCAAAATTTTGTTGGCAAATCAAAAGCCAAGAAATTTGCTGAGATCCAGTGAATTAAATAGAAAACAGAATCAAAATATCAAAAGAATAGTAGGCCAAAAGTAAAGCCAAAGTACCTGATATGCACAGGGGCTTGTGTTCACTTTTTGTTGTACCCAGTCTAACACTGTCAATATTGATCTCCTGTATGCATCGTCAACCTCCATATTCATCTTTACCTGTTTTCCTTCTTGAAAGTAACATCCCCTGATGGATGTGTATGAAGATCAAGTTTAGAACTCCAGAAAAAGTAGAACTAGATGAGGAAACACATAAACAGTCATATCTACAGATTCAGAAGTCAAGGAGTAATTCAGAGAAATTTTTAGTTTCATTAGGTATTTGAAATCTTGTAACATGACAAGATTATACATAAGACACAGGAGCTTTTCACTGTTTCCCAAGTTAATATTAGTCCATTACAGATCAAACATTCCTTATGGTCCACAGTGAAACAGTTAAAGGCAAGGGAATCACATCGAATTCCTTCGCTATAAAGCAGTTAAAGGGAATGCCCTGTAGAAGAGTTATTGTAGCTAAAGGCAAGGGAATCACATTGAATCCCTTGGCTATAAAAGAAGCAGTTAAAGGCAAGGGAAGAGTTTTTGTAGAAGAATCAAGTTACCCTCTTATTGTCTTCTCATAATTCCACCAATGCCCTGTGTTGAAAACAATTACATCTGCATTTCTCCATTTTGAAGAATTCCAGTCCATTTGGTCTAACTTCAAAGTAGTTTTAATTGCTGATGGAATTCCTGGAGGAGGCCGGCTCTGCAGTACAAGGAAGGGAGCCCTGTAGTATTCCACAGTGCAATTGTAATCCGTGAACTCGAAGATCAAGAATCCTTTATGTTTTGTGATAGGATTGCCATTTACTTCATAAATTGAATCCTTGTTAGAAATAGCAGAAGAAAGCATGCAGAGGAGAGACTCCCACTGGTTTCTTCCAATTGAATCTCCCACAAAAACCAGCTGCTTATTCCGCAGTTTTTCCAACAAAATCTTGGCATCAAATCTGCTTTTTTCATGACACAATAAGAGTAACTTGAATTAATTCGCACTGGCACAGATAGCTCTCAGTACAATCAAAGAGGCAAAATGAAAACATTAGGCCAGCACCACTCATCCCACTCAGTTCCCGAAAAGGGCAAGCTTATCTCGGTGAAGTCCTCTATCAGTGTTCATCAGAAAATTATGAAGACCAATTTTAACTGAATATCTGACCAAATAGCTGTCCAGAAGTATACCAAGAACGGTTCCTCTATGTAAAGTAAAAGTAGTTTACCACTATTCAACAACTACAATCAATGAGCAAGATAGAGCTACTACTACTAGTATTACATTTATATTGGCCCCCTAAAAGAGACAAACTTTGCCTTTCGAGTTGCAGAGCTTTCCAGCATTATTCATGATTTCATACTACATATACAGCAAACAAACGTAAAAAGTAAAAAATTAAATTAAATTAAAAAGAACAAAAACCAGCAGAAACAACAACATTAATGGAAAATAATCTCAATATGTTATGATAGAACCATTTTCTTTGACAGCTCTGCTGAATTAACTGAAAAAAATCGATTTAGAATCTTGGCACTGGCAAGGAAAAACACTTGTCAAAGGACAGATATCAATAAATTGAAGGATTACCAACCAGAAACCAAATTGAAGGTCATTCTCACTGAACAGTGCATCACTAATTTCCCCATAATTATTCAGTTGGGGGATTGAAGATGAAGACAAACTGAGAAAACGACAAGCACAAAAAGCAATTGAACATATTACAGATGACAGATGGCAGTTCAATTATAGATGAAACCATGCTCTTATCTGCATACAGTCAATTGCAAACTTTGACACAAAAGGATTGGAAAGAAATTATGATACACTAAACTTGGGATTTGTTAGAATGCCAGGACCGCAAACAAGACAATCGTCACTCCTGAAAAGATCAGTCACTTTGGTGTGGAGGCCCTCAGCACCATTATACCTATCAAGATTTTGAATCAGAAATCAGAGGCCAAACTTACAGAAACAAATGACAGGTGGGAGTTACACAGAAACAAAGAAAGATGAAAGAGAACAGAATTAAGCAGTTTTATCCATTGGAATTCAAGCAGTTTTAATAGCAACACGAATTATCAGCCGAGGTATTGGCTCTTTTACCCAACAATGCAACTTCCCACCTGCTCGTCTATTCCTCACCATGTATCCCTTTTCCCCTTTTTTCTTGGTGGAGCAGGGGAAGACACTCAACAATATGAGTTGTTTTATTGCCAACATCAATTTCCCCTTCTCCCAAACTTTTGCTTATGGAATCAAAAACAAAAATGCTCAAGATGGACAGAATAAAGGCCGCCAATTTTAAAAGCTACATAGTAAAATTTCGTCATTACTAAAAGTAAAGATAGAAAAGTAATTAGCACAGATTTCATAAATCTTAAAGAACCACCCTTCTGTGGAGAAACTCAACAAGTCACAGTTGAAAATGAATCTCTTAACAGCCAGAACAAGAAGTTTCCGTCAATATCAATAAAATTCTAATGCAGTCAATTTTTTTGGTCAGGTGGAAATAAGTAATTCGTTATCAAGGCCTCTTTTGATATAATAAATTAAAATACCAGACAAGTACTTCAAGTTGTGCCAACTATATCACTTTTTTGCATTTTTTTTAATGAAAAGAAAATAATAGCTGAGGTGAATAGATAAAGCCACATTACGAAGAGCAATCAACTTGGGCGTGTGCTGCAAGTTTTCACTGTTGATGGTATCTGATAACTTGATCTTAGAATTGAAGGCACGCACATATATATAAGCAAATAATGCATCTTTAACCAATATGAAATAGTAGACAACTTAATGTACATATAATCCAGCTCAAAAAACACTTACTAGCTTTTTCGCGCATGCCACTTTTCTATGCTACCATACCAGTTCCATTGGAAACATAGAGCTGCAATACGCAAGAGACCAGCGGTAACCACCTCAATGAATGCCATGAAGAATGATCTCTGAGGGGATAGACCAGCTGTTGCAATGGATAGTAAGAACCCCTCGAAGTTGCAGGGCACAATAAAAATGCCAGATTGGATGCCACTCAATGCCTTCTTGGCAACTTCTTCAGCTTTCATTGCACCAGAGGAAGCTGCAATTATATTGGTAAGCTGTGGCCTTCTTTTGTTCTCTGCAAAATTGAATAGACTTTAGCATCGGCTTCATAATAGCAGCGTAGTTACAAAGTACTGATTTCTGCAAAGTTTAGAATAAGAAATAAACTAAAAAAGAAATTCATGACAAGCATCATTGAACTTGGGTACAATAGTTAAGAACATGCCCCCACAAAGGTAGATCACCCAAATTTGAAATAGTTAACTTTAAATAACATTGTCCTCGATGTGAATTATTTTACTCAAAGCTAAAATTAGGAGTCCTCATGAAGCTGCATATTTTATAGTAAGAACCCCTAGATGTCATCACCCCTCCTGACAAACTACCTTTAGCCCATTGCTAAATTAAAGTTGCTCTTTTTATAACATTTATTTCTTCTTCAAATATATCTAAACTCTAATCATATCTGGGAAAAGTGAGAAATGGTGTAATGCTGAGATTATATAAGATGTATGATACGACAATCTCAAATTTTAGGTCCAATTAGCAAGACCAGATTGTAATTTTATCAGTTTGAATGTACTACAACAAAAATTGCTGCAATATTTAACAGGAAGGAAGCTTGTTCTTGTCATATTGTACAATTATGAATTAAATGACAAAATCCAGGGTTAACAGCCTTTACTAAGCTAACAATTAAGTGAACTTTCATGCCATAGTCATCTACATTATCTCAGAATTATCAGAGGTAGAAAGAAGTATGATTGATTGTTACTCAAATATTACAAACGTGAAGGCAGAAAATACATTGAGAATATCCAATCAGCCAACAGAACCAATAGAAACAACATTAGATTCAAACCTTCTGCAAAACCAGGAGTTTCAGTGTCTGGGGGAAATATAAGTGAGACATGAATGTCATATCCAATGACCTCCTGTTGCAATGCTTCTGCCAAGCCCCTGAGGCCAAACTTGCTAGCCGAATAAGCTGAATAGCCATAAATACCAACCTGGAGGAAGTTAAGAAGCCAAACCAATAATATATTTCCAGGCCAATCCATAAAAAACGAGTTACCACATTTCACATACTTCCACCAAATTATTCTCCTATATATGCAAATTACTCGCATTCCTAAGGTATCTAGATAAAGAGTTAAATTCAAATCATCAATTAAACTTAAAAAAGTTCGAATTTAACATGATATCCACTATGTTCAAACTGTATTTTTGCCTATTGAATTATCATTATACATGTGTTAAATTCAAATCATCAATTAAACTTAGAAAAGGTCGAATTTAACATGATATCCACTATGTTCAAACTCTATTTTTGCCTATTGAATTATCATTATACATGTTAGCTCGGTTAGGTATGTTATTAAAAATTTGTATTTTTGTGTTCGGTGAGGACTAGTGACAGTTAAATTCTTAAACTTTTAGAGTCTGGAAATTTAAGATATCAAAAGAATCATTTCCCAACATACAGTAAATTACACACTAGTACATACCTGACCGGCCTGAGATGACATTATGGCAATTGAACCGGGTCCTCGATCAGCCCGATTCTTCATAATGGGCAGAGCAGCCTTAATCAAATTAAAAGTACCCATCAAGTTCACATCAATCATGAACTTAACTTCCTCCAGAGGTTGCTCCTCAAGTTCTTGGGGTACAAACACGCCCTGGTTACAAACCAAGATATCAATAGGCCCAGCATCTTTAATGGCCTTCTCTACAGCCTCGAAGTTCCTAACATCAACGCTGAAAATAGCGACATCTCTACCAGTGGAAAGTTTGATTGAGTCCTTCGCTTCTTGCAGTTTAGCGGGACTTCTGGCAAGGATGGAGACCTGGGCACCCTCTAAAGCGACTTGGTGTGCTAAAGCTAAACCTATACCACTGGAACCACCGGTGATGAAGACGTGGCGGTTCTTGAGTGGGATTTTGGTGGGTTTGGGGCAGACTATGAAGGCGAGGAAGATGAGGAGAAAGAGTGGAAGGAGGAGGACGAGGAGGAAGAGGAGACTGAGCCCCATTGTTGAAGAATTCTTAGCTTTTCTGTGAATCTCGATTTACAGTGTCTTAGAAGAGAAAAGCTATCCAAGAGAGTTCTATAAGTCCCGGTACGCTAAGGCTTGTACGGCGTCGTTTCCTGAGGATTTGTAATAGAATAGAAGTAAATAAATTATAAGTTACTAGGAATTTGTCTTTTTTCTTTTGGCAACGTTAGTTACAATGACTATTATTTTTCATTTTAATAATGTGACTAATTATAATATGTTTTGGCACGATTTTAATTACTCTATTTTTCAAAAAAGACTAAAATAAATTTTTTATATGTAACATCTTATAAAAAGGGTTTTATTTTCTTTAAAATTTTACCATTACACATAATATTCTCATTAACTAAGTTCATCTTTTCCAAATGTGTCATGAGATGAGAGAAACAGACATAGAAAATTCTAATGGAATTTGAATAATTAATAATTTTATTGACCCAATTATTAATAAAGTTACATTAGTCTTTGATATCTTAAACTAATTATGAATTTAAAAAATTTAGTGATTTATGTGATAAAAATTTAAAACGATAAAATGATAAAAATTTACATGTATTCAAGCTATAGACATCAAGGGATTGTCAAACCAAGTCCCAAGCAGTTAATACAACTTTCAGTTATGTGGTCAAGAAAACTAAGGGAAAAGGAGAAGAAATTGAAAATCCAATCAACCACCACCAGAAATAGAATCCAGAGAAAAAAGAAACAAAATCCAATCAACCATCACCAAAAATTCAATTTTTATTATTTATCTGAATTACAAACAAAAGAGAAAAAAGAAAGAAGACTTGCAACTCAAAACTCAGGGACCAGTCCACTCACCAGGCAGTTGAAGGGCGACGGAAGAGTGAAGAAGAGAAGAGACAGTGAGGAGCTGACGGCTGAGGGAGACGAGGGTTGAATGCAGTCTGTGCAGAGTGAAGACTGCTTTGTTGCGTTGCGTTAGGGGCCAGCCACTGACTCTCACTTGTTTTTTTTTTCTTTTTTTTTCTTTTTTTCTTTTTGTTAAAATGAATCGGGCCAGGTTGACGGGCTAAATTGACTGAGCCCATTCGGTCCGCACCTTATACGAATCAGGCCAATTCGGTCTAATTTTTTTTTATCACAAATATTAAAAGTGGATCAAATCAAGTTGAGTTGAGTTGAAATTGTATGAGTTTGAAATATTGAGGTTCAATTCAGTCTTTACATGGTCCATAGACCAAAATGGTGAGGAGCAATTATTATGTGATATATTATTATAATCTTTCTTCACAAAAGTTTCCATTAATAAATGAGCAAGATTGTTTCATAATGACATATAGGGTTGGCAAAATAAATCCTGTCCGTCGGGTCAGTTCGAAAAGTTCATAATATAAAATGAATTGGGTTTTATTTTTCTTGGCCCGAAAAAAAATTGGGCCTAAATGACCCCGTCCGTTGGCCCGCGGGCCAAATGGGTTCAGACCATTTTAGCCCGCGAACTAATGGGTCGGCCCGATTTTAAAAAAAATTTCAACTACTCCCACAGTATGTGTAGTAAATAATTTTTTAATACACAAATAACGTTTGTGTAGTAAATGATGTTTAAATAATTTTTTTTGTTTATGTAGTAAATGAATGAACATTATATTTATGTTTGATTGTTTAAATGTTTTTTTTGTTTGTTTGAATATGATTGGTTTGTTTTAGAATTTTTTGGTGTAAAATTGTAAATGTACTACAGGCTATAGATATAAACATTACATAACATTTTATTTTATCTTTTATGATTTAAATTTGTTAAAGTTGAGATGACATAGTGGACTATTTTAGTGTTTTTTGAGCCAAAATAAGACTATAAATGTGTTATTTATTTGTAAATGGTTTAATAAATTTGTTTTTTTAACCAATATAAAATCATAATTTTAAAAAAAATTATAAATTTTCAGATCATTTTGGCTCGTTAACCCATGTAGAGACTGGCCTGGGTCTTAATATTCCAGGCCCGTACAATTTCAGCCCAACTCGATTACATCGCTGGCCTAACTCCAGGCCGCCCGTTTTACCACCCAGCAACTTAAAATAATGGCTTTCATTTATATATATATATATATATATATATATATAAACTTCTTAATTTGAATATGAATAGAATAATTTTAGTGAAAATGCTAAGAATTTACTATTGGAGAGCAAAAATTTCATGCATTTTTTCTCTCTCATCCATTACCTAACAATTAATACAATTTCTTCTTCCCATTGTATTCCAAATTCTAGGTTGTTGGGGCAATTGCTGAATCCAAACTCGTTTTTTGGAGATCATAATCTATGTCTAGTAGCAGCGTACATGTTCGTCATATAATAAATCAACGAAATTATTATGTCACGTTTCTAAAATTTTTTATTTTATATGATGATCAAGAAACTAGAAGTGTTTATAAATTTTTATGACCAATCATCATGTATGTGTATTTATATTCACTTGAGAGAGACACAAACTAATATATTATATTGCTTCCTCCATCCAATATTGATGATTCATATTTTTATTTTGAATGTTCAAATTAAATATTTACTCTTTAAAAATAAATATATTTCTATCTAAAATTTCACTAATAATTTTTATAATTCATAAATTTACATTTCTCTAGCAATAGCTTCTGCTCCTAATCAAGTTAATAATAAAAAATAATTTAATAACTTATTTAAAAATTCTTCTTAATTTTATATTAAATTAAAAATAAACATTCAATTATTAGGAAAGTAATAAAGTATAATTGTACTTGGGATGATGTAATGCAGGTTGATGTAAGCAACTCTTGACACGACAATCTTATCTCCAAAACTAACTCAACAAAACTTGAATGTTAGAGTATGGCCCAGTATGTGTATCTTTGCATATCAATTTGACCAAATCACGTCCAGAGGGAAAAGATTTTGTGGAAAGAAATAAATGTGGTGGTTAAGAATCAAACCCCAATCTTTTGAAGATTTGGAACTATTGCTATTTAATGTTAGAATACACCAATAAAATGTTATCATGGAACAGTGTTGACTTTAAAAATATTTAAATTTATGCAATTCAATATTTATGATATTTACACCAATATAATATTATCATCAAAGAATGTTGAGTTTAAAAATATTTAAATTTGTGCAATTCAACATTTACGATATATTATACCCTTTTCGTTCGAAATTAAATGTTCATTTTCTTTAAATTAATATATTTTTTATTCAAAGTTTTATCAATATTATATTTAATTTAAAAAATTTACATCTGACTAAATAATGAGTCAAATCATATATTATATTCATATCAAAGATAATTTAATTAAAATTAAAGACATTATTTAATTTTTAACTAAAGTCAAAATAAACGTTCAATTCCAAAAAGGAAGGAGTAACAAATAAGACTCCGACTTTAAGATTTCATAGTGTCTTATACAAAATATATTCAATACATTATAAATTCTACCAATTGATTAATGCCACATTAGTGACTCGAATCTTCTCCATTTTTTTCCCTTCTGTCTTTTAGGCCTAAAATAATGGTCAAGATATATAGATGCCAGACATAAATAGTAAAAGTCTACAAAAAAATATATATATACAAACAAGGCTGAATTTTTTATTTTGCAGGAAAAAAATTTCCTTCCATACCGGTTCTGCTTTTGTCGAAGGAAATTTAGCTGCAGTCAAATTATATTACTCCTACTTTTTTAAAAATAAAGAAAACAAAATACCTGCCCTTAGTTTTGGTGATATTCTTTAATAATTGCATGCATTGTTCCCGGTTTATTCCTCTCAGTAGAATGTTGATTATGTTAATGTTAACAATTGTATGCAATTCAAGAAGAGGAAGAGATGGAAGAAGAGCAAAAGAGAAGAGGAAGCTGGTAGGGTTTTGCAATTACAATACAATGAAATACAAGAAGAAAAGAAAGAATATACAGCCCTAACTAAAAAGACTAAACTACCCCTAATACATTCATTTTTATTATCTAACATATTAATAAACAGAAAAGGAATAAGAAGACTTCGAGTCTACTACTTATGATAAACATCATATTGCAGAGGAGTAATGCGAAAGCAAGAGAGACCAAAAAATTTGAAGGTAGTATATCATCTTCCTCCAAAATAATAATAACAATAATAAATACCTTATTTTGGGATTATATAGTGAAAATATATTTATGTTGTTACCAACCACACATGATTTATTGAGAAAAAATACTTGGGACTCACGGACAAACTATCATTAGGAACAATCAATGATCTCTCATATAGATTGAAACGCAACAGATGCAACATAAGGTATCGTAAACATATTATCGGGGCACATTATAAGGTGTATCAACATTAGCTTTCCAAATAGTTGTACCTATGACTACGAAAGTCTATGACAATTGTACGATTCCAAATTAAATATTTATTTTTTAAAAATAAATATTTATCTAAAATTATATTATAACTATCTTAGTTTAATTAAATTATTTACATCATACTAAATCATATAATTTTATCATTAACTGTATTAATAACAATAAGGGTATTATAAAAACTTCTTTGTAGTATATATTATATATATAAGTAACGTGTATATATATATATATATACACACACTCACACTTATAGTGTACAAAGAGAGTATAGGTACAGGTGAGTAGCTATCGGATAGAATAACTCACACTTATATAATTACTCTCTCTCTTAATAGGAGAAAATCACTTTCTCTAATATACAATACACAATCAGAAACATACTTATCTCTCTATAACATGAACAAAACATTGAAAATAGAATGGGTTTGCTAATTAGTTAACATGAGATTAAGGTTGGTTAATGTCAATATTAGATAATTACATCTACCACAACACGATAAACAAACATGTCAACCATCCAACTCGCTAATAACATGAATACGATATTTACTATTTGTTTTCATTTTTTGTCCCCAAACATGTTATTTACCTATTTAAATAATTAAACAAAAAATAAAAAGAACTATTTCTAATATGCCCAACAACAATAATGTAATTTTACTTATTTAATTTTGATTTTAACATGTAAATTTATTTATTTATTAAAAGAAAATGAATTGAAATCGTGTTATCACGTTGACACAATTTCAACTCGAACTCTATAAGCTCTTATCAAGTCGAAACAATTCCAACCGAACATGAAAACTTATATCCCTAATTCGTTATTAACGTGTCGAATTCATATTATGTTGACAAATCTACATGAGGTTATTAAATTCAAATTTAACACCATCATTTACAACATCTATATATATTATACAAAGTTCTTTCAATACTCCATAATCTTGACAAGTATCTTTACTATACTTTTTTGTAGTTTTTCTTATTTTATATAAGTCAAGTCACTATTTTTAACTTAGTTACTATTTTCAAACATTTATTATCCCATTCATTTTTTAGTTCTCTCTCTCTCTCTCTCTCTCTCTATATATATATATATATAAGTGGTTCATAATATAAGAATTTTGAGTATATTTCTAATGAGTAAACTATAAATTTCAAGTTTGCTGATTTTTAATAAATTTTATATATTCATAAGAACTATACATATTTTGAAATAAGAAATTTTAATTAAATATTGTATTAAAAAATCATATAGGAATTAGTCCAATTTAATCTATTGATATAGAAATTCTATCTATAATAGAAATTGGCCAAAATTTTAAAAATCAATTTGATTAAATACATTTTATGTATGCCATAATAATTACACATGTTTTGAACTAGAAAATCTTAGATAAGTACTCCATTAAAAACAATAATAGAAATTATGAAAAATTTAATTCATTTTTGTAGAGAATTTGATTCTATCTAAATATAGATTTTGTTATGTATATTTTTAAATTTTAAATTTTATTGAATAAATTTTACATATTAGACAAAAACCAGTTATATAAATAAAAATCATAATGAGAATTATTTAGAATTTAATATGTTAATGTATATATATAAGTTGTTTCACAAATTCTTTATTGTGGCAAGTATTACAATGAGATTATATTATATTTGTGTATGAAATTTCTTTTTTACATGTTGAAATCTTTTTTCATTGCTCAGAATGAAAGATTAATTCTCATTGAATGAATTTTGAATCCAAAATCTACAAAAATATTTTAAAATCTTCATTAAAAAAACTAACACTCATAGATCGCTACAAGACTAGATTGAAAGGAACTTAAATAATATTTTATTCTCTTAAGTATTAATTTCATTATTATTATTATTAGTTTATATATTATACTTTTAATATTACAATTATATAATTTTAATTATATGTTAATTATAAATATAAGATTATATATATATGCTAAACCTCTTAAAAATAAAAACTTTAATAATCACACGAGTAAATAACTATTTAAAATTAGTTATTATATTTGTACATGAAATTCTATTTCAAAAATTGAGATTGATTCACAGTTCTTATTTGTCATATTAAAACATTGATTCTCATTTGAAAAATAAAATTTATTCTGAAATCAACAAAAATATGTTTCAATAATCGTTAAAAAACAACTTTCAAGCATTACATAGGTATAATATTAAATTAAAGGGGACATAAATCATTTTTTTCTCATAATTATTTTTTTATAATTATTATATAGATTATATATTATAATTTTAAAGAAAATTTCTCATTGCTACAAAACTAGATTAAATGAGACATAATATATTTTTTATTCTATCAATTATTATTTTCATAATAATTTTTATATATTACTCTATCAATCTAAAATTATATGTCCACATTTTTATCTTGGAATGTCTAGAATTGAATGTCCACTTTCTTAAATAAATATATTTATCATCTAAAATTCAACTGATAATTATTGTTAATTTAAAGGGATTTATATCTTACTAATTTATAGTTTTACACTACCCAAAGTGTAATTTTATTCTAACAATTATATAATTTTAATTATATGTTAATTATATATATAATATTTTATTTATATATCAAACTCCTTAAAAATAAAATTCTTCTGCATCGCACATGTAAAATTCTTTGAAGTTTCTTCACTTAAGGTAACTGAATAATGGTTTCTCTGGAACAGGTATGCACTTGATCAACCAACCAATTGGCCACGATGCTGCAGCAATTCCTATGCATGCTCCCCACTGCCCCCAGTTCAACCTCTCCGTATTTGCAAAACGCTTCAGAAATTCCACCATGACCACTTGAAGAATAATCGTTATTCCAATGATTCCCAAGAACAACTTGTTCCTGTGTATTCCCTCAAATACATTCTTCTTCTCAAGTTTCCTTGCATTGAATTCATTAAATACTTGGCAAAGAACAAAGGTGTTAAAGATCAAAGTATCATTTACCTTCTCACTCACATGAAAGATCAATTCACCTTTGAACTGCAACGTCAAGAGAACAGCTATCTGGTACAAGGCTTGAACGAGAAGGTTTCTCCACATGATATTGGTGATAAGTGGCTCAGTACGCCCTACAGGTGGCTTCTTTATGAGCTCCTCTGTTGGCCTTTCTGTTGCTAGGGCTAGAGCACCCAGTGTGTCCATAATGAGGTTCACCCACAGTAACTGTACTGCTGTTAATGGTACCTCCCCTGCTGAAACTGCTGCCACAAAGTTGATCACAAGTGCTGCCACATTGACAGTGAGCTGGAACTGAATAAATTTTTGAATGTTGTTGTATGCGCATCTTCCCCATCTAAAAACTGTGGCAACCGAAGCAAAATTATCATCCAGAATGACAATATCCGAACTCTCTTTGGCAACTTCAGTGCCCTGAATCCCCATGGAAAGGCCAATATCAGCTTCCTTTCCTCGTTCTTTTGATTGAGAATATATGGTGCTTCCCTCGTTCTTTTGATTGATATAAGAAAAGAATGAGAAATGTTTGGATTTGGAGGATGTTATTCGGCTGATTACTTGTCTATTATATATAGTGCAGTTTTTATGCCGACCTCTCTACTGAAAGTGAATCAGAAAAAAACATTTTACTGCAGTAAAAATAGAATAATATATATATATATATATATATATATATATATATATATATTGTCTTTTCCAAGCAGTTCAGGAATAGAAAAGGTTCCATAATTCCTTGCCGTGTGGTTAAGTTTTTTTATTCCCCCTTATGAGTCAAAAAGCATATAAAATGTGCAATCCATGTACCCTGTTTCTAAGCAACAGGCGCCATTGGAAATCAGACATTACTTTGTTAAAGTTGTCCAACAAAGCTTTGAAATGAAATTGCGAAATTGGGGAAATATATTCATGTACTATTTTTATTTTATTTTATTTTTATACTTATGAATTTTTTTTTATTCATCCAAAATATTCATAATTTTTTGTTCTTTTATAATAAAGTATTTTTCAAACAATTAAAACAACCCAAAAATCAGCAACTCATTAGTATTGCTTTTTGGTCATAAAAAATCGGTGCAAAGGTTGTTAAGAAATAAAAGTAAAGTTTTAAATAATAAATACGTTTTTTAAAAAACAAATATTCAATATTGAATATTTTAAAATAAAATATAAATACGAAATTTCGTACGAAGTGACTCAAATAAAATATAAGCACTTAGACTTACCATTGAAGCATTTCTTTGTCAAGCCTTCAAGAACATAGAGCTAAGTCGGATCTGTCTATGGCGATTTTCCGCGTCTGTTGCGTTTGTTTCGGCTTAAATATTGAAGTCGGTGTATGTAAACATGGCTACGAAGCTGTTCATCAATTCTTATATTTACACATCAGAAGTCAGAACTGCTAGGGGGGGGGGGGGGGGGGGGGGGCTTGTTCAGATCATGCACTGCAATGTGCATTTACACATATAAGCTTTGAAATTTTTTATTTTTATAAAAATAGATATTATTTACTTTGAAAATATCATATTTAAAAGAAATTATTATTCTTCTTTTTTCTTTGAGAAGGATTCTTGTAGAAAATAAAATATTGCTACAAATTGGGTCAAATCTGAACTGACTAATTGGTATATTTAGTCGCTAATTTTTGTTATTTGGTATATTTGGCCCTTAATTTTTAATCTTAAAAATTTTAATTTCTAATATTTAATTAATTTTGTAGTTTTGATCTTTTTATTTGAATTCTGACAAAAAAAAATTAAATAGTCAATGTCAGTGTTGACTAATGTAGGAGGAAAAAATGACCAATATTATAAAAAAAAATTTGTCAAAATTTGAACAAAAGTATCAAAACTACTAAGAAAATTAAATGTTATGGATCAAAATTATCGAAATTAAAAGTGAGTGACCAAACTTACCAAATAGAAAAAGGTTAAAAACTAAATACACCAATAACTCAATGTGAATTCATCATCAAACTTGATGGTTTAAAGAAAAATGATTAAAATTTTATTCCTGTTTAACAACCCATGGAATCTTTTATTAAACGATGCAATAAAGTATTTCGCTCAATTTAAAAGTGAATAATGAATAGTGTGTCAAGTCAATTCATCTTAACATGAATACTTTTCATCACCTTAACAATATTTGTTTTTAAAAAAAAATGATAAATAAAAGAATACTTTAGATAATGAAGTGTGATTATAAAGCTAATTGCAACAACTAATATAATTAATCATCATTTTTATTGACTTATAAAATACATTGGGACTTTTCTTTCTTTTTTATTTCTAAAAGAAAAAGATATTCTAACTTCAACTATATGTTCTATCTTTCGTTGGCATCACTCATCAGCAAAGATGATGTCTATCCAACAAAGAATATATATAATTGGTTCCATTTGGTTGAATTCCACATTCCGCTGAGGAAATAAAGCAGAAAGGTTACAAGAAAGTATGGTGTAATTTACCAAAAGAGATTCTAAAACTAAGAGCAGAATATTCCTGTATGGGATAAACTAAGAAAATGTATTGTGAAGTAACTTATCATATTAAATATTAAATATTAAATAGTAATCACTCCCTTCGGAATTGATTCTTCACTTATGATTTTAACAAAAAATTTAAAAATTTTATTAACTTTAATTAACTTACCAAATTATCATTGATATTAATATAATGGATTGTGAAACTCATGAATTAGTAAAATACAAGGTAAGTAATAAGGAGCATGAGTTATTTGTATATAAATATTTTAAATTAAAAACGTTATTAATGAAACTTTAGATAAAAAATATATTTATTTAAGGAAAGTGGGCATTCAATTTCGAACAAATTAAAATAGAAATATGAGCATTTCAATCCAGATGGAAGGAATATTATGTATCATGTCACTATGTGTATATCACAAATTTAAACTCTTTTATGATAGTTTTTGTAGACTTTGGTACGATCATGTATGGACAAATATTTAAGAATGGTTGGATAACTCTTTTTTTCCCTAACATAATTTTAATTGATTTAGCTTACTCGTGAAGAGTTTGAAACTTAATCTTCAACACATATTAATAATTAGTTGCAGATTCATGAACAAAGAGATTCAGTTTATTGCAACAAAATGCATTTTAATCTTTTTTTTTTTTTAACATGGTTTCTTCGGTCTGATTGGATTCTTTACCTAGCAAAATCCTTGACATATACATTAAAAAAAATCATATTCTATTGTGATATACTACTGCCTTTGTTTTCGAATAGTTGTTGCAATCTTGGGGAACATAAAATAATGTCTTTCATTATATACATTTTTGCCTATTTAATTTGAATATGAATAGAATAATTTTAGTGAAAATGCTGAGAATATTTACTATTGCAAAGCAGAAATTTCAGGGATTTTTTTCTCATCCACAACCTAACAATCAATACAATTTCTTCTTCCCCCCCCCCCCACCCCACCCCCAACTGTATTCCAAATTCTAGGTTGTTGGGGGCAATTGCTGAATCCGAACTCCTCTTTTGGAGATCATAATCTATGTAGAGTGTAGTGTATATGCTTGTCAAATAGAGAATTGTATACTGAATGACCTAAGATTTAGAGTAGGATTTTTTTCCCCTCTTTTTTTTATAAAAAGAAATTACTACATCACGTTTCTATTCTTTAATAAAATTTCAAGATTCTCGAAAATGAAACATGATGTGTATTTAGGATGATGTAAGCAATTCTTGACAATCTTCGGGCAGATACGCCAAATTACTCACTAGTCAGTCAGTTAGGACTGAATATTGTGTGGCAACAATTTCTCCATACTTTATGTGGTAATATGTTCTCCTTTTGCATTGAAGAATCTACAAAATGGCAGCCAAGGTCATTCTAAGCTGGCTGCCTACCTTTTTTTCTGTTTACTTTTTAGGTTGCCCACCTAATGAATGGGGTAATTGTGTACCTCTCATTATCACATTAACCAGAGCCACAGTCATCAGTTCATTTTCTCTTGTTTATGGATCCAAAAGCATTGTTATGTAACCTAACTCACCAAAACTTGAATGTTACTCTATGACCCAATTTGTGTATCTTTGCATGTCAATTTCACCAAATAAAGTCAAGAGGGAAATATTTTGTGGAACGAACGAAATGTGGTGGATGGTGGTTAAGAATCAAACCCCAAATCTTTTGAATTTGGTACTTTTGTTGCTCAAGGTTAGAATATTAATAGAATGTTATCGTGGAATAGTGTTGAATTTTAAAAAAAAAATGTTTAAAGCTTGTATTTCTTTTATTCGAAATTGAATATTCACATTTAACTTAGTTCAAAAGTTAATAATAGTCTTTGACCTTAAAGAAATTATTGCATTATCCTTATTATTAATTAGATTAGTATCGGGGACCATTAGTTAGTAAAATATAAATTAAATAGGTTGTTAGTAGAACTTTAGATAAAAATTATTTATTTATTTTTTAAAAGTAAACATTCAATTTCGAATATCCAAAAATGAAAATGTGAATATTCAATTCTGGACAAAGTGAGTATAATTTAACGTTTAAGATATATTGTAAAAAATAAGACTTTTGATTTAAGATCTCATATAATGTCTTATACAAAATACGTTTATTCAACACATTATAGATTATATTAATGGATTCCCACCTCATTCCTTCAAACAAAAAAATACAATATTTTCATTTGAAATTGAATCTCTATTTTTTATTTTGATTAAAAATTAAATAATGCATTTAACTTTAATTGAGTTATCAAATAATCCTTGATATTAATATAATAGATGGTAAAATACAAAAGTTAGTGAGATATAAATCTCTTAAATTAATATGGTGAGTAATGAGATTCATGAGTTAATATGATACAAATATTTTAAATTAAAAATATTATTAATGAAATTTTTAATAATAAATTTGTTTTGATTATTTAAAAAAATGAATATTTAATTTCGAACAAATTTAAATATTTAAAAACGAAAGAGTAATGGCCAAGATATATATGACTGACTGACTAGTAAAGTCAACAAAGAAATATTACAAAGTTGAATTTGTGATTTGCATGGTAAAACTGGTCCCCCTTTTTCTCCTTCCAAGTGAAAAATTTTGGTTAGGAAAATCTCTTTCCTACGGGAAATTCAAATACCTTCGATACCGGTCCTGCTTTGTCGATGGACAGTTTGCTGCAATCAAATCATAGTAAACCTGCTATTTTCAAAATAAAGAGAAAAAAAAAAAAAAAACAGAAAGACCTGCCCTTACTTTTGGTGAAATTCTTTAATAATTTCATGCATTCTTTCTGGTTTAGTTTTTCAAGTAGAATATTGATTAAAGTCGAGTCTACTATTTATGATAGTGGAAGAGTAATGCCCAAGCGAGAGAGACCAAAAAATTGCAGGTGACTATATCATCTTCCTCCAAATAATATAAGGGTTTTTCTAACTTATTACTCGGATCACGTGTTAATATGGATAATGTAATATATTTTTTGCAACTTAAGTCTATTTAAATAATTATAGAATTTTTTAGATGTTATTGTTTTAATATTTATTTTTCTAAATTTATTTGCCTCAAATACAATCATATAAAGTTATTCAAATCTCCAATGATTATTCTGCAAAGAGAGGGAGGCATTAATTTTTGTGAGGAAATGGGAAAGAAAGATAAGTGTGTAGATAATCATTAGAGCTTTGAATAGATTTATATTGTTGTATTTAAGGTAAATAAATTTAAGAAAATAAATGTATAAACACAATTAGAATGTTCATTAATAATATTATAACTTTTTAAAGATAAAAAATTATTTCTTAATTTTTGTTTTAAATCAATTCTAAACATTTAATGAGGACCAGATGAAACTTTAAATTAAGTTGTAAAACTAATTAGTGACGTGATCGCTGGGGGATGACAATTTCAATTTTACTATATACAAATAGATTTTCTATTTTTAATTTTATCCACGAGTGAAAAATATCTTAGGTATACTCATCATAAAATTTCAATAAATAAATAAAATTTTATTTATTCACCAAACAGGTACACCTACCACTATTCTTGTGGATATGCAAAATGTTTTGTTCTCATTCATTTCAAAATGTACGGATAAAAAATAATCAGAACATTAAATAAATAAAAAATGTTCATAAAATACATTAAAAAAAATTTCAAATACATTACATTAACAAACTTCATGAAATACATTCACATAACATATTTAATTTTTTCTCATCAAATTTTTAAAAAACTTGCATACATGATCATATAAAGTAAAATTCTCTAGATTATAACGTAATTCTTCATCTTTGAATTTATTCCATAATTTCACAAGTTCTTATTGTACACTTCCACAATTATGCGTATTAAGGGTAAATTGTTCTTATTTTTGGCATTTTATAACATTTTTTAAACAATGTTTGAAAAAAGTGGCACAAGATGCCAGAAATTATAAAAGGGGATGAAATGTTTTTTTTAAAATCAATTTTAAAAAATGACACAAAATGACTAATTGGTAAAGATGATGAGATTTAATATTACAATGGAATTTAATTTATTAGTTTAAAGAATTGGACAAAAATGTCAAAATGGAGAGAGACATGATATAATGTGTGTGTGGGATCTATTTCTATACATAGGAGTTGTTATTAGACCAAAAAAAAAACCTCCTTCTTCAATCTCATAACCATCATTTTACTTTTTCTCTTTCTTCTACATTTATCCAAATAAAAACTTTTTATTTAGACTTCTAAAGAATAGAAGGAGTTTCAACACCAATAATGGAAGACATTTCAAAACAAAAAATAAAAAACACTTCAACACTTATAAACAGAATGTATTTTTATAAATATTTTATCAATAATGATATTAAAAACCATTGGTCTTTTTTGTGGGACTAATCTTGGAAACAATAAATTCAATACTAAAGTTGTAATTGAATGGGAAAGAATGTTAACTCATCAAAATATTAATGTTATATATAGAAATGAGCTTGATTTGGATCTAGAATTGTAAATATATGCAATTTACCGAATCAGTCTATTTTGGTCATCTTCATCGTATTTTCTTTCAATATATTTTCTTAATGTATTATGTATTAATGAAGATTTTGTAATATAATACATTTTTATTTAATGTGTAATGTTTTATATTTTATTTTAAAAATATTTATTTTGTATGTTAAAATTAATTGATGATTTATAGCAATAATAATATCTTATATATATACACACATATATATATATATATATATATATAATAACAAGAAATTTATACATATGAATTTATAGATATGTATAAATGTTAAAAGATATACATAGGTACAAAGTGAGTGCAGGTACATATGAATACTAATTGAATACAACACTTTATTCATATCTTCATCTCCATTCTCGCAAAAACTCATAATTAAAACTTTATCATTGTTTCCTTCCTTACTTACATCGAATAATCTCCATACTCATCGAATTGGTTCCAACTTCTAACTTCCAACTTCCGAGGCACAAATTTTGGCAGAATAATTGCATTCACATTACATTTTCTTGGTTTCTCCCATACAAGATTCTGCTTCCCTCCTTTGGAAATTTATGGACGTGCTTTTTGATTTTTAGATTTTCTTTTGAAATTATACGATAGTTTCGCGTAATCTTTCTTATCTATTCCCCCGACAGAATATAGAATTCCACCAAAATGGAATAATTCATCAAGTCAATGTATTCTGAGTCAGGATAAACATCACCATAAAATTGAAGTTAGTATATCATTTTCCTTTAAAAAAAAAAAAGAAAAGCGTTACCATTGTGTTTCGTACCAGAGGAGTTCTTATTGAGATAATTTATTATATTTTATATAGATAGATAGATAGAGAGAGAGAGAGAGAGATGAATTATTAACTTCTTTTTTTTGTAATTATACCATCAAATGTTACATTTGTTGCAATTATACTCTTCATCTTACAAATCATCAACTATGCTATCAAAATGGGCTTGATGTTACACTTTACATGCTAAATAAAAAGAAACTATTTTGGCATTTCATAAGGTATAATTTGCTATATTACTTTTATAATTTATTCATAAAAGTTTATATAATTGAGTTTTATAAAAAGACAGAGATGATTGAAAAAATCACAATTTTCAAGGGTCAAATTGCTAAAGACCTATTAAAAAAAAACAGAGTTAATGAATTAGGAATAAGGAGGGCAAGTGTTTCTGCATCAAATATTTACCGATCAATTTAAAAATGTAAAGAAAAATTTAATAATTCTATCAACCTTTTCTCTAAGTTCAAAAGGTTAAAATGGACCTTTAAACCCTATATAATGAATAATGATAGATAGCACTTCCTATGTCGGGAGGCTTCTTGAACCATGGGAAACGAAGCAAAAGGATTAAAACATGTCTGCTGCAGCCGGAAATTGATGTTTGTGTAACCAAAATACAACGGACGCGGCGGATCCGCCGAGATTACTTCAGTCATCATATTTTGACAAATATTCTCTTCATCACTAAGTTTCATATTCGCTAATGTTTCACGTTTGAATAGTACCAATAATATTACTTTTGTTCGAAAATATAAATCGTCATTGTGATTTTAAAAGCATGTTAAATTATTTATATTTTAGGACTAAGCATATAAAATTTTACAATTTACGTCATTAGAATATTACATTGTAATTATAATGAAGTGCTTTGATAAAAAAAAAATTAATATTAAGTAAGAGATAATAAATTCATTAATATTTAGTACTTAGACCGTGTTAGCAACCAATAAAGTTGGGTAAATCTAAAAATGATATATGCCAAATTTTAGGCTTTAGCATATCAAATTGGAGATTGTAACACTAATTTTTTTTTCTATATCCTAAATTGAACAGTTTGAAAAGAGATTACCCAAACTTGAAGTATTAACCAAACTTCGTTTGAAGGTTCTGTTGAGAGGCTTTAATTAGCTCAACACGTGTTTCCCACTCGAAAAGAACATCTTCAATTTCTAAGAACCTTGGACAAACGCGTCTAGCGTACCAGCTTCTACCAAATTATGGGGACCGGAATGTAACGTCATAATTAATTTAGTCTGAAACTTAAAGATATTATTTTACTTTAAGAAAAAGTTATTTTATTATTAATTAAGATAAGAACTAATATTATTGGTTAATCAAATATAAATATTTTAAATTAAATATATCATTAGTAAAATTTTAATAAAAAATATTTTTATTTTTTAAAATAAATATTTAAAAATTGATAGCAACTGCGCCAATTTTTAATAATTAATTACACCATGGCCTACATATGACATTTTTAAGCTGACTTGGCAGCCGTAAATTGGGTAATCAAATATCAGGATTCGGCAAATAAGAACATTGAACATTCTATGAAGGTGAGAAAAAAACTTGGTTATATATAATGAACTGGCGAAGCAATGTTTCAACGCAAAACAGCACAAAAATATTCTAGCAATTTGAGTTAAAGAAACCAAGAACCATTTTGTTTTCGCTTTTCTATCCATTTCCATCTTCTAGAAGATAGATTACAGCCACAGCTCCAGGATATTTTGGTCTGATATTGTGAGTCCTATACAATCTTTTCCTATACATTTTTTGCATCCCTTGCATTCTGTAATTTCCATGTATTTGGCACCTACAATACTATCATCTTTTCTCTTTTGAGTGTTTCCAAACATGTCTATGATCATTCGTGAAAACATAGAAAACATTGCCTTATTCCTACCACGGCAAATCAAGCATAGTAAACTCCCCAGAAAAAGATGGTGCTCAGCTTTTGTAGTCATTTACTGTTCAAGGGCCTTCAAAGATGTTCTTACGAGCCATGAACGCAAGAATCCACTTCTGCCATGCAGCAATGCAGTGATACTTGAGAATAAAAAATCATTCTGTCCATCGGATAAGATTGTTATTGAAGTTGTTAAAGACTTCTCAATTTTTTATGATGTTGATCAGTCAACTCTATCAAAGCTTGTCAGGGAGAAAGACCTTCAGACGCTTGATGAATTTCGTGGTGTTCAAGGAATAGCTTCATCTCTCAACAGCAATGTTCATGATGGCATAAATGGTGATGACGCTGATGATATTTTAGGTAGAACTGAAGCATTTGGCAATAATACTTACCATAAACCTCCGACGAAAAGTTTCTTCCACTTTGTTTGGGAAGCTTTTAAAGATCCCACTATTGCCATCCTTCTGGCTTGTGCTACACTTTCACTTGGTTTTGGAATCAAGAAGCATGGACCGAAAGAAGGATGGTATGATGGTGGAAGCATATTTGTTGCTGTATTTCTTGTCATTTCTGTTTCAGCAATTAGTAACTTCAGGCAAAGCAGACAATTTGACAAACTTTCCAAAGTCAGCAACAACATTCAGATAGAAGTTGTGAGAAATGGAAGACGACAACAAATATCAATATTTGACATTGTTGTTGGAGATGTGGTTTGCTTGAAGATTGGGGATCAAATACCTGCTGATGGATTATTCTTAGAAGGGCACTCCTTGCGCATTGATGAGTCCAGCATGACAGGTGAAAGTGATCATGTTGAAATCAACCACAACCATAATCCATTCTTGATTTCAGGCACAAAGGTAGCTGATGGATACGGTCAGATGCTTGTTACCTCTGTTGGAATGAACACAACTTGGGGAGAAATGATGAGCTCAGTGAGCCGTGACATTAATGAGAAAACCCCTCTTCAAGAGAGGCTCAACAAGCTAACTTCAGCCATAGGTAAAGTTGGTCTGGCAGTTGCTTTCCTAGTTCTTGTTGTGCTTCTGGTGCGTTACTTCACAGGGCATACAACGGACGAAAGTGGAAACATAGAGTTCATACGCGGCAAAACAAAGGTTGACGATGCGATCAATTCTGTGGTGGAAATAATTGCTGCTGCAGTTACAATTATAGTTGTTGCGATTCCAGAAGGATTGCCTCTTGCAGTTACACTCACTCTTGCCTACTCAATGAAAAGAATGATGGCCGACAATGCTATGGTTCGGAAGCTTTCGGCTTGTGAGACCATGGGTTCTGCTACCACCATATGCACCGACAAAACAGGTACTCTTACACAGAATAAGATGACGGTCACAAAGTTTTGGCTGGGCAAGGAACTTCTCGAAACAACTAACTACACTTCAATCGTCCCCAGCATTCTCAAGTTACTTCACCAAGCAGTAAGTCTTAACACTACTGGTAGTATTTTTAAAACAGCCAATTCACAATCCAAGGACCTTGAGTTCTCAGGAAGTCCCACTGAAAAGGCAATTCTTTCATGGGCTGTTCTGGAGCTAACCATGGATATGGAGCAAGTAAAAGAAAGCTGCACCACTATTCATGTGGAAGCATTCAACTCAAAGAAGAAAAGAAGTGGCGTCTTAATTGAGAAGAAAATGGATAACACAGTCCACGTCCACTGGAAAGGAGCCGCTGAAATGATACTAGCAATGTGCTCACATTACTATGATCTGGACGGAGAAGTAATAGCTCTTGATGACAACGAGAGGAAGCACTTCAATCAAATTATTCAGGGCATGGCAGCCAGCAGTCTACGATGCATTGCATTTGCCCACAAGCAGATTTTGGAAGCCAGCAGCGATGATGGTGAAATAAAGCAACAATTACCAGAGAATGGTCTCATCTTTTTGGGAATTGTTGGCATAAAAGATCCATGTAGACCAGGTGTGAAAAAAGCTGTGGAAGATTGTCAACAAGCTGGGGTGAACATAAAAATGATCACTGGCGACAACATTTTCACAGCAACAGCAATAGCAACTGAATGTGGAATCCTTAGGTCCAATCACAAAGTCAACGATGGCTCAGTGGTAGAAGGTGCAGAGTTTCGCAACTACACAGATGAGGAAAGAATGGAGAAAGTTGATAAAATTGTTGTAATGGCAAGATCATCCCCTTTTGACAAGGATTTGATGGTCAAATGCCTGAAACGGAAAGGTCATGTTGTAGCAGTGACCGGTGATGGAACAAATGATGCGCCAGCACTGAAGGAAGCTGATATTGGCCTTTCCATGGGGATTCAGGGCACTGAAGTTGCAAAAGAGAGTTCAGATATTGTCATTCTGGATGATAATTTTGCTTCCGTTGCCACAGTTCTAAGATGGGGAAGATGCGTATACAACAACATTCAGAAATTCATTCAGTTCCAGCTCACTGTCAATGTGGCAGCACTTGTGATCAACTTTGTGGCAGCAGTTTCAGCAGGGGAGGTACCATTAACAGCAGTACAGTTACTGTGGGTGAACCTCATTATGGACACACTGGGTGCTCTAGCCCTAGCAACAGAAAGGCCAACAGAGGAGCTCATGAAGAAGCCACCTGTAGGGCGCACTGAGCCACTTATCACCAATATCATGTGGAGAAACCTTCTCGTTCAAGCCTTGTACCAGATAGCTGTTCTCTTGACGTTGCAGTTCAAAGGTGAATTGATCTTTCATGTGAGTGAGAAGGTAAATGATACTTTGATCTTTAACACCTTTGTTCTTTGCCAAGTATTTAATGAATTCAATGCAAGGAAACTTGAGAAGAAGAATGTATTTGAGGGAATACACAGGAACAAGTTGTTCTTGGGAATCATTGGAATAACGATTATTCTTCAAGTGGTCATGGTGGAATTTCTGAAGCGTTTTGCAAATACGGAGAGGTTGAACTGGGGGCAGTGGGGAGCATGCATAGGAATTGCTGCAGCATCTTGGCCCATTGGCTGGTTGATCAAGTGCATACCTGTTCCAGAGAAACCATTATTCAGTTATCTTAAGTGGAAGAATTTCAAACGCCTGCAAATATGTCCAAAGATTAGTCATGCCTAGCTAGCCTAATTATTATTATTATTATTCATGTATTCTTTTGTGTTGTTAGCAATTTGTTAGGAACCCCTATGTAAATGTTACCGATAATACAAACAAAATAAAATATTGAGAAACATTTTCTATTTCCAACCAGCATATCAATTTGATTACATGGGAATATTTTGTTGTTGTCAAGAGGACTGTTTCTAAGAACAAGAGTAAATGGCATTTTTATGCCTCACGAGAACTTTTCAGGCAAAAGATTCGAATTTCAAAAGATTGTCATAATAAAACGCCTGAAAAAGATTTTAATGTGATCAACAGAGGAATCTGAAAACAGGATGATCAATTGTCAATATTAAAATACAAGCGAAAGAAATAGATTTAACTACCTAGTTAACAGGTACTATAATAACATGCAGCTACAATCTAGTTACAAAATCATTTCTTAGTACTATTTTTAAAACTGATTGCTATCATTCATTAAATCATCTAGTCAATTTGCTGAGATCAACTGACAAAGGAGACAAAACAATAGACATTTGAAATGGTGAACACTGTCTCTGAAACTAGTCTTGATTTGTGAAATTTTTCTAGCAGATTCATATTGAATTCTTTCCAATAATCTCTACCAAAGACCTTTGCAAACAAAATCACCAACTTAACTTTGCTAATTTTAAGTCTTAGTCAGAAAAAATAGATTGAAAAACTTGTGACGACCATATCATTTACCTATGAATTGCCAACATTATCTTTCTCAAATCCCTCTTTTAGTGCTTCAACTCTGTAATTCATATGAAGAATTATTCACACAAAATATGTGGACACAGATACAAACAACATTGCATACAGAGAAACATGTTATGTCCAAGTAAGCATGCTTAGAATTACAATATTAAAGAGAACAAAAACTGTGAAAACTAGAACAAAAATTCAATCTTTTCTTCATCGATCAATCAGCAACCAAACAATGCAACTCAAACGCCAAGTGCAATGTGAAAACTTAGGCTAACATAGAAATATAAAACCTCGAAAAACCCAACATCGAAAATTCGCAGAGCAAGATTTGCATGCAATTTTAAGAGTACAAACCGAGGGAATCGAATCCGCAGCTAGAGATGAAGCCGCCGGAGGCAACGGTTTAATAGAATATATAATTCTAGTGGAAGAGAACCAACACTAGACAGAGAATTTGGTGGTTGATCACGGCGGTGGCTGGTGAATTTGGAGGGCCTGGGTGGCCGGACAGTCAGCAAGCATTCTCAGTGGGGTGATTGCCACGTTTCGAACGCATAGAACTATTGCGTTCCATGCCTGAGTAGAATCTATTACGAGATTTTATTATTTTTCAAAAATTCAATTATGCAAATATATTCAAGAGAGCAAGTATTACAATAATAAGTATTAAAAAATTGGAAAGTGAAAGATTTAACGCATTATAACCAACGAAGTCTAGTTGGATAATATAGTAAGTGCAAGTCCAAGATAACGATTACAGACATTTTAATGAAAGGTAATCAAAATGCATAAAAATAAGTTTAAAGAAATACATAAAAGCTAGCTATAAATACTCAACAAGACATAACATCTTTTCAAGAGCGGGAAAAAAATAAAAAGATATAACATCACATAAAAAATATAATTCTCTAGTCTTTCTTTTTCTTTCTTTTTTTGGCAAAAAAAAAACAAAAAAGAACTAACTTCTCTCATCTTTGAATTTTAGTTGTACAATAAGTAAGAAGATTGTTTGAATATTATTTCTCACTTGAGTATAGACCATTATTTGCAATGTTAATTCTTATATGCTATATTCATATAATATGTATAGTATATGCATAGTATTTAAATGATGGTATATATTATGTGTGGTATATAATATGCATAATATATATATATATATAATATTTAAATGACGGTATACATATAAATCGCACGCATAGTATATATATAATTTTCTAATGTCTTTTTAAAATGTATTTTCTAGTTCATAATAAAAGACATTTAAATTACTATGTATATACTATTCAGCTTAACATTACGATCGAAACTAAACATAACGTTAGGGGCTTCAATCGAAATATGTCTTTGTCGCACAACACTATAATGCAACTTCTTTGTTGCGGTCCTTAGTAATTTTTCTTTACTTAATGGGCAGCGGTACCTTTCAAAAAACAAAAAGAAAAATCGGAAGTATGGTAGAGTAGCAAGGGAAAATTTCCTTAGCGCTCCTCTATATATATATGAAATTGAATATGCATATTTTTATAGGATAAATTTTATTAAATTCCCTTCATATTTTATTCAAAAAGATTAAATCTATTTAATTTTATTAAAATAGTATAATTAATAATATTAATTTTATTAAATCCCCTTAAACTTTTTATGAAAAACAAAATGTCTCTTAATCTTTCAATTGTCTCAATATACTTCATTCATCTTTTTAATTATTTTAATTAAGTATAATTTTTATTACAATTTATCATTGACCTTCCTTAAACCAACTACCAAAAAGATCACTGAAAATTCCTGGAAGATACATACTGAAACCCTTTGGCAAAACCATTGAAAATACCTGGAAAATGTAATGAACCCTTCAACAAAACCATTAAAAGGTCATGGAAAATATGTGTATGTGTGAACCCTCCAGCAGCTTGCTGAATGAGTTGATTATATATGATAAATATAATCTGAAGTCACATCAGTATTAACATTAGGGGCATTAATATCGAATGTGATTTGTTAACACGATACGAATTCAACACGTTAATAACATATTAGGATTAAAGGTTTTCGTGTTCAAATTGAAATCGTGTCAACCCGATAAGCTCTTATTGTGTTCGGATTGAAATCGTATCTGGCATGATAACATGATTACAATTTGTTAACCTATTTTTAAAAAAAATTACATTTTAATATCAAAATTAAAATTTAAAAGTAAATAGGTAAAATTGTATTGTTGTTGTTAGACATAATATGATTATATTTTTATTTTTTTAATCATTTAAATAAGTAAATAATATATTTAGTGAAAATAAGTAGTAAATATCGTATTCGTGCATTAACGGGTTGACAGATTGATGTATTATTTATTTCATTTTTGTTTTATCGTGTTTGTGTTGTATTGGCACGTTAATTTATGAATCATGTCCATGTTGTAAATTTTAACACGTTTACTTATCGTGATGTATTCGGATTGTCGTATTATTTGTAATTACCTAGTTTAAGCACCTTAATTAGCAAATTACCTTCTGTTTGATTTTGTCCTTTTTGTTCATGAAACCACAAATACATAAAATTAATGGCATTCTTCTTACAACGTCAGAAAAGAAATTCACAGGCATTGTCAATATTGCTTCTTGGTGTTTATATAACCTTTCTTTTTCTTCCCCTCAATTGGCCTTAGCCTGTGGTTCTCTCTCAATCATCCAGCAACAATATATACTATTGTATCCTCATTTCAACTTTTAGCTTTTGAGGATTTCTTTGATCAAGAAATATGTTCTATAATTTTCAACCAGTCTCCATTTTCTCCAATCCATCATCTAACAATGCACAATTATCCACTTTTCATAGATATTGAACCAGCTCGTTTATCTAGGATTGACCCTTCAAGTATCACAAAGCTTATAAAGACAAAAGACTACAATTTGCTAAGAGATCTTGGAGGTGTAGAAGGCATAGTTACAGCCCTTGAAACAGATGTGGAGATACAGATAAAGACAGTAGACGAAGGGCCTTTGGCACAAACTTGTACCGAAAGAAAAATCCCTTCCAATGCTTTTGCAATTCTTAATGGAAGCACTGAAAGATCCCATCATTGTAATCTTGTTGGTGTTTTCTATACTTTGTCTTGGTTTTGGCATTTACAAGCATGGCCTAATAGAAAGATTGCAAGAGGGGGTCAACAAGCTTATTGCCATTATTTTTGTGGTTATTGTCACTGCTATAAGCAACTTTTGGCCAGCAAATCAGTGCCTCGTGTTTTCAGAAATGAGCAGCAATATACCAAGAACTAATGTTGTAAGAAGTGGCCAATTGGAGCAGATGACAATATCAAGATTGTTGTATGAGACATAGTATTTCTGAAGCCTGGAGATCAAGTTCTAGGGGATGGACTTTTTCTAGACGGAAGTTCTTTGCAAATAGTGGAATGACAACTGTTGGTCAAAATGAGATTGTTGCAATTGATAGCCATAAGAATCCATTCTTATCCTTTGGCAGTGTTATGGTTAATGGATATGCTAGAATGTTTGTCACAGCTGTTGGAAAGCACAAAAAGAACCACAAAATTCTATTGAATGGCAAACAAATAGAAGAGGTAAAAGAATTAACATCATTGATTTATAAGATTGGCAAGACAGTTGCGTTTCTAGCCTTTTTCGTGCTCTTTGCTCGATTCTTTGCAGAGAATATAGTTGATGAAAATGGAAACAATGTGTCTCTGAATAGACATTCAGATACTCTGATACACATAATTGGAATTGTTACCACACCATCTTTGATTGCTCTCACCTCCAATCCTAAGGGCCTAATGTTGGCAGCAAAATTTGCTCTTGCTTATTCAATGAGGAGATTGATGCTTACTAAAGTCTAGTGAGGCAACCTTCTCTCTACCCTTCAGTTGCATCTATTACATGAACAAAACAGGAACTTTAACCTTGATTCCTCAAATGAGGTACTTCCCTAACTCTACAATTTGAGTAAGTACGATATTAAATAAAAATATACTACATCTTCAAAGATAAATATTAAAATAAATTTATTTTGGAGATGTAGAAGATTGTGGAGATTTTTTAATATTTACTAAAGATTAGGAAGTTTATATAAATAAAGAAGATATTGCAAGATATCCTTGATTGATTCTTACAAGGATATTGAACTTTTTAAGAGACTTTCAATTCTATATTAAGAGGATTTCATGCAAATCAAAAAGGTGAATCGAATGCATCTAAGTGAATTATTGTGAGTTTCAATGCAAAATATGTGAAGCAATGATCAGACACACAATGTTGAGAAAATGCTGAGCAATTAGTTTGAGTTTATTCAAATTTTTTTGAAAGCTTATTGGTGATACTCAAATATGAAAACGTTTATTCATTGTATTGAATAAGTCATTTTGTTGTTTAAGGGTAATTTCAAATTGACTATTTAATCAAGTTGTTGAATTGAGTAAGTTGTTGAATTGGTTGAAAACGAGGTTATGATATAATCTCCCAAAGACGTAGATAAGAGGAATGTCGAAATGCATTAACAAATGTTATTGTGTGATTTTTTTTTTGTTGATTTGTTTTCAGGTTGAGTCACAGTTATAAATTCCAACGAATTATAACTGACTATCTTAATAATTAGCATTTCTGTCAAATTCAACTGAAAAGACAATCTTTGAATGTGGTGCAAGGCAATTAGGATTGCATATAGAAACCCTCAAGCAAAATTATTCCTTTCTTGAAATTGAACCCTTCAATTCAAATAGCAAGCAAAGTGGGATTTTAATCAGCAAGAATGTTGATAAGACAATTCATGTGCACCGGAAGGGAGCACCAGAGGTGATAATAGAAATGTGTTCTCACTACTATGAAATTATTGGAATTGTCAAAGCCATCAACAAAAGTGCAAGGGTGCTGTTGGAGCAAATCCTGGAGAACATGACAGAGAACGGTCTTAGATGCATAGCTTTTGCTCACAGAAAAACATTGATACGAGATTATTTTACTTTCCCCCGCCAGCAGCTAATTTTTTAGGTCTAGTAGGCCTAACAGATCACCGTAGAAGTGGAGTGATAAAAACAATGGAAGATCTCCGACAAGCAGGACTTAAGATCAAACTGATCACAGGAGACAACATATTAACAGCCAAAGAAATGGCAATTAATTGTGGTTTACTGAAATCCAATTGCCAGGATGGAGTATTGGATGGTGAGGAATTCCGAAACTACAGTCCAGAAGAAAGAAGGAAGAAAGTTGATAGTATTCGTGTCTTAGCAAGAGCTACTCCTGATGTCAAGCTTCTCCTTGTCCAATGCTTGAAACAAGAGGGCCAAGTTGTTGCATTTCTTGGACGTGGCAACGGTGACGTACCAGCAATGGGAGCAGCAGATATAGGCATCTGTTTTGGAACTCAAGGAGCAGAAATTGCCCAGGCTACCTCAGGAATTGCCTTGAAGAACAAAAATTTCCCATTACTTCTGGACATTATGAAATGGGGTAGAGGCATGTATGACAGTGTTCAGGTATATACTCAGTTCTTGCTGACTTCTACCTTCGTTGCTTTGGGGGTGGACACTGTGATGGCAGTATCAGCTGGAGAACCCCCAGGTGTTGATGCTGTTAAAGTACTTACAGCACGTAAAATTCCATATCCAACCTGCCAACTTCTGTGGATGAAGCTGATAATGTGTCTTAGTTGCTGTGGCTCTCATCACAAAACAACCTTCAGGCAAGCTCATGCAGAAACCACCAAGGAATCCAAAAGAACCAATAATGACCAAATTTATGGTAAGAAACATATGTACTCAAGCATTCTATCAGATATCAATCCTCTTGATCATATATTTTAAGGGTTCAACACTACTCAAGTTAAATTCCAGGGAAAAGGATACCATGATCCTAAACACATTTGTCTTCTGCCAAGTCTTTACCATGATCAGTGCAAGACTTTCTGAGAAGAATATTCTCGAGGAGATTCACAACACTAAATTTCTTTGGCTAATTATTGGGATGATAATTGCCGTTCAAGCACTGATTGTAGAAGTACTGGAGAAATTTGCAGGAACCGCTAGGTTGGATTGGGAGCAGTGGGGCATATGTGTATCCATTGCTGCTGCATCCTTGGCCATTAGTTGGATTAGCATGTGGTTAACTGATATTGAACGTCTTTCAGTATCCTCAAGTTCTTCAATGTGAAGGACAAAACTGAATAATCAGATTCTCTCAGTTCTGCTCTCTTTTCCTTCTTTGCACGATGTACTCACTAGTGTTATTTTCTGTACTTATCACCTGTTCTAGTTTCTTCAAGTATGAATAGTTTCAATTGTACCTTGGCAAAATCTAGTAATTTGCCATGTGTTGAGAATATGCAGTACAAGATTGAATCTCTTTGATGAAAACATATTTTAACCCCAGAAAACTCTTTGATTTTTTATTGAAGCTAACCAGTTTTGAAGTCGAATTAAACCTCAATAACTCTACAATGATGTGCAGAATTGGGCGTTCAAAAGCAACAGGGAACAAAGGAAATATAAGTACAGCTGCAACATGCAATTGTGCTGGACTTTCAACCCCATTGTAGACACTAGAAGGTGGATGATGGTCTCGAGAAGGGGCTCAACACCACCACTACCCTCCTCATATGTCACGTTCCAAATTCAACAGGCAGCTCCAATATTCAATTTTTAACAGGCAACATGAGCTGTTTCTTAATTAATACCACAAATCACCAGTGTACAACACAAAACATATACAAACCCACGCTTTCAAGGGTGCCATCATTTGCATTGTACTTACAGATGGAGGTGAATGATGATCACCTATAACAAGACGGGCCCCTGGATTTATTCTAAATTTCAAGGAGAACATTTCCTGAGTTTCAGGAACATGGTAATACATATTCACATAGTTCATCTTATGACAGGACAGGCACAGGAACTTTACCATTCTCAGAAGCAGCGGGAGCAACGCTGTCATAATATTCAACCAAGACTTTCCAACCACCAGGGCACATAAATCCGTCTGGAGGATTCTCCCCGTTCTTTGCCAGTGTTCGCATCTGAGAAATTCAGTTGTTCAAAATCAGTCACCTACCATGTAAACTAGAATCACAAAGTAAAAGAAATCAAAAATATAATTCCATTTCTATAGAGCCATTCTTTTTTTTCTGTTAAAGCAGCATTTATTTAGTTCCAAAACCATTTTGCATTGGCATCTTCAGCTGCTATACCTTCCCTCTATTATTTTTTCTCCTTAGTTATCTAGACTTGCCATTTATTTTGCAATTTTTCTCCTTTCTTTCATCAAGCCAAGTTAGGTAGGTTTATATTGGAAAGAAAATGTAAAACTATTTTGTAGTGGGATTACCTTGGTGCCTGATATGAAAAGAAAATCTTGTGACCTTGATGGATCAAAGAATGCCATTTTCCTCTGAGTCTTATCATATGCAGCCACCTAGAACAAAACTTGACTAGTCAATTTTCAAGTATATTTTCACTTCTGTTAGAAGTCTAATTTTCAAGCATTTTAAAACAGAGAGAACAAAAGCAAGTCATTCATGGCAGGATTATTTAATACCTTGAAAGGCAAAATATTCAGCCTCTCCAGTCCAGGAGCCATGCTGAGGACCTTCTTCCCATGATCAGCATCATACAAATCTCTTTTCTCTAGTGGATGGCTCATGCCAGCAGGGTCTCGACCAACAATGTAAAAGTTAGCACCTGCATTGATACGGGCTTTGGCATGCCACTGTACCTCAGTTGGACCAGCATAGTGCATTGGAGATGGGAATATAGAAACTACTGTGGTCTCCGGATCAAGAACACCATCTTCAAGCACCTGAAAGACCATTTACTTAAAACTCAGTAAAAGAAGAGCATAGCTTAATATATTAAAAGAAAAATGAACATGACGACACAAACGCATTCAGTCAAATGGTATATGGTAAAATATATGAACCTTTTCATGTTGCTTCATGCGCCACCAAAGTGGAACATCATCTGCCTTAGTATAACCACCCAATGGATGAAGCAGGAGAATAGGATTTTTATATCCCATCTCAAGAAGCCGACGACGAGTATCTGTCATCAGTAAAGCATGACCATTGTGCACAGGATTTCTCAGCTGGAAAGCAAATACTGCATCAGCATTACGCTTGATGAATTCTTCACGGAGTTCTCTAGGGGAAAGGCGGAACCGATCAAGACCATCATGGTACCTGACAGGTTGAATGACCTCCAGTTCACCACCAATCAGCCAGTTCCCAGCATTGGTTATTGCTTGGTCAGCATAAGGTAGGCCAGGGGCGGTGGTTCCCCAAGTTCTTGCAATTCTTTCTTCTTTATTGTGCTTGTAAATCTCAATACTGCATTTTACCATGTATAAAAAAGAGTTATATCAAACTCTCAGTAAATTTGGAATACAAATCTCTAGCAGCTAGTTGTAAAGTAGAATTGCACTACATGCCATCTAAATGGGCTCCTGACAAACCAGGTGTCTTCATATAACAGAACAATGCAAGGTGAAACGATGAAAACCAAACATGGGCTTTTAATGTACAAAAAAAATTTGCGGGGGGAGTCTACAATTCATGCAGATATGTTCATGTACCTGAGTCAAAATTGTTTCTGAAAAAAACTATTTTAAATATTTGAATTTGAATTAATTATAAATTTTTAAAAAAAGTTACAAAATGTTATGTACATATTTTGCTTTTCAGGAGAAAACAAAGGTCCAAATGACAAAGTTACCACTGCCATAAAGAGAACATACAAATAGCAAACCGGTCCGGCCTTTCCTTTTGTTGTTTTGATCAGTTCATAATGCAGCTTTTCCCTTTTGTGAACAGTATTGATTTTATTTTCTTCCCTTAGTGTATCCAAACAAGTTTTGGTATGGAAAAAGAAAGCTATGATGGTTATCCAGGGAGATCATTATGCAGCAAACTTTAGATCTTTCCCCTTTTGGAAATTGACATATTTCATTGCTTACCAAGCTCCACAAATGTCATATTTACAATAAATAGTAAAAAAGAACACAATCTTCTAAACCCCACAACCCCAAACCAAACGTTATAACTTTTGCACTCTAACCAACTTTGATTAAGACAAAAAAAAAAACTGTCACCCTATTAAATCACTGTCAAAACCAATTCTCGTGACCAAAATGCAAGTCCTGCATATTTTTATGAGGACATATTCAAGTTTTCAATATCTATACACCATTCCATTTCAAAACATTTAAACAATCACTGTCACCAACTTTATTCTCACGATCGTCAGCAATTAAATCTTTATATTTTTCATTTAAAAATATCTACAATTAAATGTCTTTATTTTTACAATTTATTAAATCGTTTAATATTATCAGTAATAACAATAATATTTTAGTAATAATGATGTAAACATATACTAATTTAAGTTAAAATTGAACATGTCGATATTTCCACTTAGTGAGGAAGGGTTATAAAAACCACATACACGCGGACTCACACAGTGTCTCTTTAATCTTTTCACGAACAGAAATCAGAATCAGTCCCACCCAAATCTCAACAACTCAAATAATTGCATTGCTAATCAACTACATAGTGGTCCTACCACAATTATCAATTGCATATGGCAAAATAAAATGGAAAAACAAATAGTGACAAAAATAAATAAGTTGTTAAAATGACGAAAATGCCCTTACTCGTTCAATATGGCAATTGGATTGTCTTCTTCATCCACGAGGGTCACAGAGCCGTGCTGACCGATCCTCTGTTTCTGAGAATCATCTATGGCGAGCACGATCGGCACCGACATGTTGACGACGGACCCGTCTCCTATTCGGAGCGAGTTAAAATGAAGAGTTTGGAGGAACTCGGACTCTCTCATAAATCCCTTCAATGGGCTCGCCCAGCCTTCGCTGAGGATATGAACCCATTGAAGGTCAATTTTTGAGAGTCTGATTGAAGGCAAAGACAAGGCCTGATTCTTCTTCGCCTCTTTCTGAGTCTCTACAACGAAGAGCTCAACAAGTTTCCCACCATCGGGTTCAATCAACCCGCAAGAAACCTTAATCCCAAATCGGGTTCTCGCCGCGGGTTTCTGAGGAACCTGGATGATGGTAAGGGACGGGATGAAATGGGTTTTCTGGGTTTTGGCAAACGAAGGATATGATGTTGGGGTCTTGAGAAAAAGAGAAGCCATGGTCGCCATTGATGAAATGGTGACACAATTGCAGTCTTGCAGCTCCCTCTTTCCCTTTTCCTTCAACCCTTTGCTTATTCTCAGATGTCTTTATTTCCAACTTGAAGAATTGCTTGCTAAATATAATACTAATGGAGTGGGTAATGGCTATTGGGTCTTGATCATAGAGTAAAATATGAGACTAAAAAATATAATATAAAGACAGAAAAGAGATTGAATAATTGATTCTTGATTCGATTGAAATCAATTGAAAATGATTTATTGAGTTTAGAAGAGTGACTTGAATGTTTGGAGGGATCCATGTTGTATGGATTCTTGGATACGTATATAAAGGAGTTGGTGTGAGGTAAAAGATTAGCTACACTTTGAGAGGATGAACCTGGACACTGCTTTTTTATTTGTACATTATCATGAGTTTTCCCACATTATAGTTGTGAAGTTTCATAGTAATTGCTTATTGGGTGGGTACTAATTTGCTCATCAATTAGCTCATTCAATTTGGGGGCTATCTTTGGAAGATAATTCTTCCTCCTTGTTTTTGCCCTTTTGTATTCTTCTTTTGAAATTGAATACTATATATATTTCTATTTTTTAATGCAGAAATTTAATATTTATTTTTCTACAACATAGTAAGTATTTTCATCTAAAATTTTATTAATAATTTTTAAAAATTTAAAGAATCTATGCCTTATTGTAATCTTAGTAATTAATACTGCACTTGTTTTATAGAAAATATGTTAACTAAGAATAAATACTACATCAAAATTGCTAGTTGACCTACGCAGATATAAATAATTGAGATTTAGAAAAGGGAATAAACAAAGGTGGAGGACAAATTAAAATTATATCTTATTTTTGTTATAATTAATGGATTAATACGCTAACACAGTTAAATTTTTGTAGACGTTAATTTTATAAAAAGAATTTAATAACATGAGGAATAAAATTATATCAGCATTAGTAACTTATTGAAAACAAATTGTCGAATATAATAATTATTAAAACCAAATCAAATCAACAAAGTGGTTTATTTTGATGTTTATTTGAGGAACCTAATATAACATTAATATTTATAGAAAATGTGGTGTATTTCCTAAGATAATTTGGTTTTTATATATTCATTAAAAATGTCAAATCGAAAGATTTTGGCAATCTTTTCTAATGTTCCATTGGTTCAATTATTCTAAAACAATTTAGATAGATTTCGTGGGAAAAGGATAAGAAAGATCCTCTGCAACCGAAGCTAACTATATTTTTAATCAAATAATATTATATTTTTTATTACAATCAAATAATATTATTAAGAATTGTAAAAATGATGGTCAATATTAATAAGAACTAGATTATGTCAAAATTGAAGGCGTGAGGGATGCCCAAAATTTTCATTAAAATAAGAAAAATGCATAATTCAATTAGGAAAGTTATAGTCACATGTATTTATTTGTAGAAATATAAAAGTATTATCCAAATGGAAATTTATGTTGTCTTAGTTTTGAGTGGCATTTGTCTTTTTGTTGTTCGAGATTTCACATAGTCTTCCTTTCTTTCTTTCTTTTTTAAATATTTTATTATGTGCTCTTTAGAAATCAACATCCATCATGTAAATAGTAATTTATTTTCAGATTAAAAACCAAATACTAAATTATCAATTATTGACCTAGTAATAATTTTCCGTATCTAATTTTTCTTTGAACCATTAACGTGCACTTTGAGATTGATTTTTATTTTAGACAATTTAAAATTATATCTCGAAATAAGTTAGTTACATTCAAGAAAATGACATGGCTTACAAAATTTAGGATATGTTTTTTTATTTACTTTCAATAGATGTACTCCCTTCGTATGTTTCCATAAAATATATTAAATAAATTCTTTTATTAAGCAAACTTTTTATTTTTATTTTATTGAAATAGATAAAAAGAGAATAAATACTTAATTTTATAATAAAAACTAAAATAAATAAATATATAATTTGAAATAAAATAATTTATTAATTTATATAAAATTATTTAAAATATTTTATAAAAATGAACGATGTGAGTATTTCTTAAAGTTACATTTTTCATCTTAGTTTAAAAATTAAAAAATTAATTTGACTTTAATAAATTTATTATTCTTATTATTAGTAATGAAATCATTAATTAATATGATGTAAAAAGTTTAAATTAATAAAATTAATTATTTATTTTTTAAAAAAATTAATATTTAATTAAAAATATAGACAATCATTGAAAACGGAGACAAGAGAGAGAATAATTAAATTTGATAAGCACACTTTTAGCTTACTCGGCAATTTCGATGAGCCCCTCCGCAGGGGAAAAAAATATACACTGACATAAATAATGCTTTTGCCTAAGTTGGATGCCAATGTGTTTATTGCTTGAACCTAAACCGAATTCCCGGTTACATACATAAAAGGCAGCAGCCAGCAGTGAGAAGGGTAATTAAGGTCAAACTTGTCTTCTGGAGTTGAATTCAATATAATCCACCAACGTGTATTTTAAGTAAGATTATTTGGACTCATCCAAGAGGACAAAATTGAAATAGGGACCATTTATTTCTTAATATTTTCGATCGGGCCGATGGCAGGGGGCACGGATTGGAAATATTTAAAGCTAATAAGAAAATTTTGGGTTTTATTAGAGAAGGGTAAAACTGGAATTTTAGAGAATAATTGAATTCCTTTTTTTTATGAGGGGATAATGGTTGCTTAAGATTATTTTAATAAGACTGGTTAGATCTAGGGTTGATAATATTTGAGATATAAGACACAATGTTGGCAGGTTAGAGTTTAACCTTTACAGATTCACGTGTCAAAATAGGTTTGCACGTAAATATGTTGAATATGCATAATTTATAAGTAATCTGTCAATTCATTTATTTTTATAAAAAAAAATCATTTATATCATTAAATTTAAGTTAACATATTTTATTTAATCTCTAACCTCATTTGTTTTATTTTTTTTATTCTAATGTAGTGGCTAATGATTATTATTTTTATTTTGTAATTTTTGAGATTCATGAGTTTTTTTAGTCATTTATGAATTATGATGACCTATTTCGAGGGGATTAGTGAGTTTTTTTTTTTAATATTCTATCTAATTACCATTTATCACTAAACAAACAGTAATGATGATGATTTTTTTAAAAAAAAAATTAACGCAATATGTCATGAAAATAGTTCTTCTTCCATTGAGTTATAGGGATTTAATAAATAATTTAGTCTTAATATATTTTTTATTTTTCTCTTGCGATATTTGTCTGTTTCAATTAAAGCAACGATGATTCTTTCTTTCAAAAAACTTTTATTGCAATGAGTTAAGATGATGATATATTTTATTGGGACGCATTCACATATAGTCGTAATAAATAAATATCTACATGATATATACAATTTTACATTAACATTTTGCTATTTTACATGGTCTAATACAAATTTTCACTTGAATTGAACATATTTTTGTCTCAATCATTCTTGTATATTAGCTCTCTTGATTTTCAATTTAATATATTATATTTCATATTAAACATAATATGATTTTCTCACTAAAATGTGTATTATTGTGTTGACAAGTTATTAAATATGTATTATCATGTTCATGGGTTACTAAATAGAATGTTGGCGGATTGAGGAGATTAGTGTGTCATGTTGTATTGACACAATTTTTAGCATATTGTGTTCATATTCAGATATTTGACACGATTATTAATCGTATCGTATTCGATTTCGTGTGTTAATAACCCACCAACACAACACGACACGATAGCCACTCATATTTTAGGAAGAACAAATTGTTTGTTTTATGATTCCAGCGATATTAAGCTCTCTCTTTTTTTTTTCTTTCTTTAAAGAAAAGATATTATAAATAGATATTAGGAAATTTATCATGTGGACATGATTTTTTCGATTACATATTCAAAAAATTATATTTTTGAGGAAACTCTCAAACCTCAATCGTCATTTCAAATACATATTGCATAGATTTAATTTTGTGTAATAGTTGCAACACACAAATGAAGTAAATTGATAGATAAAGTTCTGTGTAATAATTTCATAATTTAGTAATTAAGTCTTTCATTTTGAAAAAAATCATCATTTTTAAACGAATTTAGTCGAAAATTTAGATAACAAAATTAAAATGATGACTTTCTGTAAGAACAAATCTATGATAAACCATAATTTTTTAAAACATAAGAACTAAAATGATGACTTTCTGCAAAAACAAAGAATTAAATTAAAACTTTTGGAAAATAAGGGACTTGATTGAAAATATTTCCTACTTTGAGAGACTAATTTGCATTTCATCCCAAAAATTTATAATGAGTATTACTAGTATTATTTCTCTGTAAATAAAAAAATGTTGTCGTGTAATATGGGTAGCCATTCAGTCGTAGAATAGTAATGTCAGGCATGAAATCTAACTTGTTTTAAACGTAGAATTATTAACTATTGGAATATTTGTTTTTAATTAATATTCATTCGGATATTTTATAAATAAATAAAAAGGTTCAAATGTTATTAAAACAAAGAAAACGAACTTATCCTAATATTCATTAGGGCCTTTCATATCCAATAGCTGATGCTACAATAGACATCAGGATTTACGTATGGTATTTTTGTTTTTTTTTTCTCTCTTTACTATTTTTCTTTCATTTTTATTTTTATTTTTTTGTAAAAGAAAAAAATTATAGAGGAGGAAGACAAGGAGCAGATAGTGTGGATAGAAAAATTAAATAAAATAAAATAATCTCGATCTCGGATCAAACACTAGAGTAGTTGGCTAATAACTTCATGTCATTTTCATATTTAAATTTCACTTTTGCCCTATTCTTACTTATTAAAAAAAATAATCTCACTATCAAACTAAAACTATTCTAAAAAAAACATTTTTTTAAAAAAAAAAATCCTTTCAAATTAAAATCCTATCATATAGATTAAGCACTATACGTTAAATTAGATCTTTTCACTCATGCATTGCATGATTTTATATTTTTTTCTTTATTTCAAAAATAAAATATTATAATCTAATATAATTCAAAATAAATTCATACCTTTCATATAAATTATAACTGAACCTAAACCAACTTCTCGAGACCTTTTCAACCACTAACCCAACCCCATTTAACTGTGAATTTTTTTTTTCTTCAATTTCCTTAAGTGATTATTTTATAACTCTTTCAACTCCTAAATTCTTAACTTTCTTGACTTATTATTTAAAAAGTTTGGACAAGCATATAAAATAAAATAAAAAAGTGGCTTTTCTTTTATAAAAATTTTCTATATTAATTGAATTATTTGATATGTAATAGGTCTAATATATTGTATAAATTAAAAATATAATATTAAATTGATAAATTTGTGGAAATAAAAAATAAAATCAAGAATGTATCTTAAAATTATGAAAAAATTTAAAAGAAGATTGGGAAGAGAAACAATAAATAGGAAAAAATATACGCTTAACGTCAAAACTTCAAATTTCTTAAACAGTAAAAATAATTACTCCTTTTGTCTCAAAATACAAAACACTTTGGATATTTTACACATATTAAGGATAAATTCTAATTTACTAAAACATCATCATTTATTATGTCATATTCTTTCTTAGAAATTTAAAACTAAATTACTTTATCCATCTCATTTTAATTATCCACTTTTTTTTAGATATCTCATTTCAATTATTTTCTAACTTTAGTGTGTATTTTTATACTTTTACTCTTATTATTAATGAAACATTTGAATGAGTTTTTTATAATTTATTATAAGTGCATTTTTTTGAGAAAGATTAATACTTATACACTAACTATTAAATTATGATAACTTATGAAATTTAGTAATATAATTATTATTTCAAGACTTATATAAATTCTTGTGCAAGTTCAAAGTTAGCAATTAAAATGAAACGGATAGGTATTTATTTTCTCTTTCTTCATTAATAGAAGTGATATTAAAAAAATATAAAATAATTGTCAAAATTTTCAAAGTATCTTATAATATAAAGAATTTGTTCAAAATATCTTATATTTTGGAATGGAGTAACTAAACTCATTTTTTTCCTCAAAAACTGTTCATTTAATTTTTTTTATTTCTTTCAAAAAATTATATATTTTATTTTATTATAAATATAAATCCAGAACTCAGAGATTTTTCACGGAGAAGGGGGTTCGGTTCTGACTTTAGAAAGCTCCGCTTTCAAGTTTCAACCAATCTTTTGGGCCCAGCATTACGGAAACGCCGAAAATTCTTTCATATTGTTGGGCTGATAATCTCAACTGTTAGCCCAAAATAACAAGAAACGTTTCTTCGGCGACAAAGTCAAAACATGGACAGCCCAGTCACCAATGTACCCACCACAAATTTATCCAACCCAAACACTAGTTCCTGTATTTACAAACTTCTTATAATCCTTAACAGAACAATGCACCTAAAAAGAAAGCAAAAAACTTTTTAAACCAAAAATAAAAAGCATTATCGAAGCATTTCCCTTGAGAGAGAGAGTAGTGAAGTATAATTTACATTAAAAATGATCATTTGGTATATCAACTGAGCCACCCTCTTAGAGTATAGACAATTGAGATCTTTTTTTGGAAAATTTTAGCATTTACCCTTTTATTTTTTTATGAACAAGGGATCTCCATTTGTTTTGTGACTGTTAAAATCTTTATCGTTTATAAAAAAAATTTCCAAGTCAAACGCCGACTTATTACAATGTCATATCAAAATATAAAAAAAAATGACATTAACTCAGTATTGATTTGAATGAAAATGATAAAAATAATTTTTTTTCCATTAAGTATAAAAAAAGATAGATACTTTAACCATTGAAAAACAAATATATGAACCTTGTTCACAATAAATTTAAAAAGTAGGTACTAAAAATGCCAAATTTCCTGTTTCTGTTTTTTTAGGAGTACGTGGAAGATGGGATTCAGTTGGCTTGGATGTACTCAAACCCGCCTAACTTCCTTCTCCATAATTGAGTTCTTTTATAACTAAAGTATGTATCATACATTATTTTATTTTGTCTATGAAATTGTATTATGGATGAATGATATATATAATATACAAATGATAACATTAGCAAAACAAGGTTATATATCCATTTGAACCCCTAAAATTCACTCTTTCCTTAACTAGATAAAGGATGCCAAAAAGCAAGTAAAATGCAATCATCAATTAGCAAAAGCCAATACATACATAACAAAACAAAGGAAAAGAGAAAAGATTCAAAGTTTTGTGGATGGAATAATAATGCTTAGAAGTTCACCTTTCTTGGTGGTCATGATGACCATTGGCCAAGATTCAAAGACTTGGCTCCACACCTCACTCAAGAGGATGGCAATCAAAGCTCCATAACTACTTCGTCATGCGAATGATGAAAGGCTTCAAGATCTTTAATTTGCCAGCCAGTTTCCGTGAAACCATTTTTATCATCTTCTTTGATGGGAATTGTCTAATCAAAATCTTTATGGGATTGGCTTCAACCTAGTAGAAAGATTTTGATAAACATCATGAGTTCATGATTTTCTTGGTACTGCCTTAAACTTTTAAGGATTTTTGCGTCCTTTTTGCTTTTGTATTCGGGGCTTCTTCGAGAAATGACTAATTTAAACTTAATATCGGAGTATAAGATGTTGAAAATAATTACTAAACATGAAATAATCATTTCTATAATAAATTTCAAATGTTTTACACTTAATCTATATTTATATGTTTACTAAAATTATATTAAGAATAATTGAATTATAGAAATAGACATTTTCTTATACTGATAAAGTCAAAGAGAAAAAATATTAAAATTTAGAATAAAGATTTTTTATTGAATAATTGTTTTATGTAATATGGTTAAAGGGTTAATAAAAATGTTTTTAGTATTTAATCTCCATTATTGTCAAGAAATTAATAGAAATTACGGTTAAATTTCTTGAATAATAGCAATTTGGAAAAGGTTCGCATTAATTGTTCAGCTTTGTGATTTTACACAGAAAAATATACTGAGAACCTAAGGAGAGGACCTTAAAAGACTGTGAGGAAGCTAGAAAATAATCAAATTCCTTAAAAGTCCTCACAAATAATACCTTTTTACCTTTAAGAAGATTCCAAAGTTTATAACATTACTCTTTTCATCCATAAATATAAATAGATGAACTCACTTTTACAAAAAAAAAAAAAAGTTTTGGAAAAGAATATAATTTATTTGGAGAAGTATGAAATATAAAGGTTTTGTTTTGAAAATAAAAAAAATGAGAAATAGAAAAAAAAATAAATATAATATTAAAAGCCAGTGATTAAATATTCATAAAATTTCATAAAACGATTCATATTTTAACATAAAACATCATCCAATGATTTATATTTATGTGTTAAAAGAGTATTATTCTTCCAATATATGTTTTTAATAAATTACCAAAGCATCTAGTCTTCTAAATGAGTCATGTATTCAATAATTTAAAATTGTAAAAGTTTTTAAATTTAAAATAAAGGCAAATTAACCAATTTAGTCTTCATAAATATCTACACACGCTTCACCTTCTACATCACTGAATTTATAGCCCCCAAAAAATCCTTTATTTCTGCTTGCTTCCTTTTTTGGGGGAAAAAAAAAAACACCATTCCATGATCATCATATATCCTAATTTATTGTATCTATATTTTGAAATTCAATCATATCTTTATAAGAAAATCTTTCAAGCTGTTAAGATATAACTTTATTATATGTCCAATAGATATTTAAACCTTGTGCCAACTTGGCCAAATCAAAGACAAACAACGAATTAAGCTCGTCGTATTCAAGAACTTCAAATTGTTATAACTCTTAAGTAAATGATTACCTCTGATCCATACTGTAGTAGATAATTAACACACACGATTCATAGAAAACCCAGTTTCTAATGTTCTCAGAAAAGATGATGTCTTGTCGGGCTCTCAAAAGTTTACCAGTCAAAAAAAAAAAAAGGATAGCTTTGGTCCAATACATGGTCCCAAAAAAACACCCTTTTGTCATCTCCCAATGAAAATATAAAGTGAAAGTGAACCCTTTCAAAGTTCTGTAGTTTGCACTTTTGACGAAAATGATGTTACAATTTTTCTTCATTATATAGCAAAGCTATCATCATCATACGACTCAATTTGCACCAAGCAACGCAAGCATTTTAGAACCTACAAACTAAACCAACCCCCCCCCCCCCCCACAACCCCCCCCCCCACAACCCCCCTAACCCCCGGCTTTCAATATCCAAGACATCGTTATCATAAAAGTACTATTATAGTTTTTGAGTACTTTACTAAAAGTGCTAGTACTACTATATAAGTAGAATGATTCATGCATGTCTTTGAAAAAAATTGTTTAATGAATGTTGTCAATCAAGTGTGCATGCATTGCATCGTGCATCTCTTCATCATTACAAGTTTGACAAATTCTTTGATGAATTAGGTTTTTTTGAGACTATTTTCTGATCTTAATTTTAGTTAAGATAGTAAAAAGAATGATTTTGTAATAATTATAAATGATTTAGAATCATAATCATATAAATTTTCAATGGTGACAAAATACATGGGGCTTCTTGGCATAACATTCATGTCGATAAAGCAAAGCTAGTTGTCAAAAGTTACTCAAGGATGTTTTCATGAGATGAGCCACCTTCTTAGACTTTGACAGAAAAATGTGAATAAATGAAAAAATTAAATAAATATGAATAATGTTTATGGGAATAGTATTTCCTTACTCCTTATATATATTTAAGTAGTTGAATTTTTTTATTTATTCATAATTATAAACTGTTTTTTATAACTTTTGATAATATTCATTAATTATTTTTTTATTATCTCTTTTTTAAAAAAAAAACTAAACTTTCTTTTCTCTTAAATTTCTCTTATTTTCAAATCTCAAGGCAAAAGTGAATAAATAGATAAGAGCATTTGGAAAAAGACAAAAAAAATGACTTCCTTAAACTATGTGAAAGTAGTCCAACAACTAATTATTATTATTAATATTTAAATATCAAGGACTTATATTTAGATATAAATAAAATAAAAATTATCATGAAATCATTATTTTTTAAAATAATAATTTAAGATTTCATTAACATGATATAGAATTTTCTGATGAGTTTGGAGTTGAGATAAGGTTTGGGATATCTCAAGGAAAAGTTTGTTATCAAGATTGGGAAATAATGTTAGAGGTGAGCTAAAATGCTTTTCAAGAAAAAAGTATAATTGTACTGAAAGGTTGATCATTAAAGTCGGGCGGGGCAACCACGACTCTTTCTTTCAAAATCTGACCGCTTTTCTTTTGGATAATGATGGGGGGTTTTTGTTGTGTCTTTTGATGCTGACATTTGTTGTCTTTGGGTTTTTATTGCTTCAAAAGGGCTTTTTATATGGAGACAAGGATCTCTGAAGCAGATACATAGAGATTAATAAGTGTAACAATAAAATTACTTTGGCCCTTTTACTAATTAATCTCACTTATAAAGATTGGAAAAATCTGCCAGTTAAAAGCTGACATTTGGTTGCACTTAAAAAAAGATAAAAAGATTTTTCCATATTCATTTGCTATATACAAAATTTTATATATTCATTTGCTAGATTACACAAAATATATTTTTTAATGTTTTAATGTCAATATAAAATAAAAATATGACATATTATCGAGGTTAACAATATCATTCAATTTTTAGGTTCAATACACATGTCTTCAGGTCATGACAATATTAGCAAATATATAATTTTTGACATTCTATTTAACATGATAATTCAATAGATAAATATAAACATATATTACTCCTGAATAAATTAAATTAACAAATGACATGCGAATAGTGCAATTATCTATTGATATTATGTATTGTATATGATTTTAAATGTTTATTGATTATTCATTAGACATTTATTTTATATAAATTAATATTTCAATTATTAATTACTACGTAACAAAATTTATTCGATGTTAAGAACTTAAGCACTAATATTGGAGATGCTATTAGATGACCTTTCCATAATTATAATATAGTTAAATTTAACTTTGTGGGAATGAAATGTGCTACTATTGACAACTTCCAAACATTGAATAAAAACTCAAATAAGTTTAATTTAGATAATAAGATCAGAAATTGACCAATTGAATGTTGGTGAATTAAGTACCCTTGATTTAAATGTAGGTAGGACATGGAATTTGGATAATTGGTACTAATAAATGTACTAGTATAATATGATGATGTGTGTATGACACTTGTTCTCGATATTCCTTTCTTGTTTTTGCTTGTACTCTTCATTTTACAATTTCTCTTCTTTTTTTTATACTAGCTTACTATTGGGGATTAAATGTTCATTTTAGGGTACAACAAATGAGGCACTACTGAGTAATTTCTGGCAAAGAATTGAAAGCTTAGATTGGGTTTGGGACACTGAATTTCTGCAAAAGATGTGGTGGGGAGATTTATTACCTTTTATGGAACACTGGCAAACATTATTGGCCAAAGATTTTCTTTTCCCCATCCCTTTAAAATAAGCCATTACTACAATATACATAGTATATTTTTCTAAGAAATACATGTAAAAAAAAAACTACTATGGGGTTCTGGTTAAAAGGATGGACAATGGAGGTCTTTTCTTTATTATTGTCCTTTTTACCTACCCTTTGGCAATCATTTTCTGCCATTTCTTATAAATTTTGGTAGGTGAAATCATTTTACTAGCATTTATTATTATTATTTACAGCTCCTAGTCACCTATATAAAAAGAAAATGGATATCCACATAAAAATGATCGAACTCCTTATTTCAAAATAATAATAATAATATCGAACTCATGACCTAATGTCATGTAAAAGAATTATGATAGGTGAAATTAATTTTTATATGTATAATTGCAAAAAGATTACTATAATCAGACTTTGGTTACTAAAGAATGCATTTTTTCACTTTAAAAATACATTTTAAAGAATGTGTTAAAAAAAAAGGAATGCGATCTCAAGAGGAGAAAAGCTTTAGTAAAATTGTAATTTTTTTTTTTACAAAAGCGCATTCGTAAAATACATTATCTCCAAAAAATATATACTCTCAGCATAAGAATACATGAATACATTTCTTGCAACATGTCACTTAAACTTTTATTTATTTTTTTGACAAATCTTAAGAGGCCAAATAGTAAAATCAAAACAAAAATAGATCTAAGTTTATTTTCTATTTTTTTTAGTGAATAACAAAAAATGTTACATTACTTTTAAAATATTTCATAAAAGGTCAACTTATTTGCAAAAATGGTAAATCCATCAATTTTGACCGTTTGACATCCCTTAAATATAATTTTGTTAAGGCAAATTCAACTTTTTTTTATATAATTTGATGAAAATAAAAAATATATTACTTGAAAACAATTATTTCATTTATATTCAAAGTATTTAAAGAAAAAATGACTTAAAAGAAAAATAGTTATTTGCATTTTAATTGAAAGTTTAAAGCATTTTTTAATACTGTATTATTTCATATTACAATTAATTTACTCTTCAAATTAATTCAGTAGTAAATATAATATAATTTGTTAAAAATAAAAAATATATTACTTGAAAACAATTATTTCATTCATATTCACAGTATTTATTTGAGTAATTTTTTCTTGAAATGCTTTGAATATAAATGGAATAATTATTTTAAAGTAAAATATTAGTTTACTTTCAAAAAAATTTATTAGAAAAGTTAAATTTATTTTAAAAAGATTAAAATACCATAAAAAATTACATTTAACGGAGTGATATTTTTTATCCATTTTTACAAGTAAGATGATATATCTTGCTAAAAAAAAAGTAAAATGACATTTTATGCCATACTATAAAAGTAAAATGACATTTTTTGTCATTTAATCTTTTAGTTTTGGTCCACAAACTTTCTTATCATTGTAATTCCACATATATAATTGATACCAAAGAACTTATTATTAGGTCACGCCTCATGGTCTAATATAGACTCGCCCGCTGCCTCTTAAAAGTATTAGTATATGGTATGGGGACTGCGGACGGCTAAACTTGTAAGCGTGCGCAGCGGAAGCTTTGACATAGTGGACTTATGATTACTAGTCAGTGCATGCCAAAGATAAATTATTTTTTTTTTAAAAAAGAAAGATATAAAATTAATTTATTTTTTAAAAAATAATTTATTTATCTCAACAATAATTAAAATAAATATTAAAATGATAATTATATAATTAAATTTTTTAAATTGACATAATTTAACCGCTCGTGTATAAATATTAATTATTATTTTAAAATATATTATTTAATAAAAAAATTGATAATTTATTTAAATTATTTATTAATAATAAAAATATAATTATAAAATTACGTACTAAAATAAAAAATTTGATAATTGAAATAAGAGCTAACTGATATATAATTTTAAAGAATCATTAGATTAAGGAGCAAAAATAAACAAAAAAAATTGTCTAGCATCGCGGGTGAGTAATGGGAAGCATATGTTTCGTGTCGTTCTTACCATGGTTTTGCTGCTTTGATTATGGGGAGAATTATATTCACTTTTATTTAATTCCTTTAGCCATACCCTATCTTTGAATATTCTCCATTTATTGTATCGTCTCCACCCAACATTCATATATATATAGAAGTACTAAAGAAATGTCTCTTTTTTTTTATATTTTATAAATACTAAATTTGTCTTAGTCAAGAACTCAAGTCAATGGAAAACAAGATAATGGAATGATTAGTGTTAGGGTACTTTTAACCAATTCTACCATAGTATAATTGGTTAAAAATAATTCTTGTTAATTGGTAAATACAATTAACAGTTTTATTCACGTGATGTTTTGACAAATAATAAAAATTACAAATTTAAAAGGATTTCATAATAAATGAATGTAACTAGTTAAAAATATTTATTTTAAGAGAATCAATTTTAATTTCAATTCATATTATATAATATCAAAAGGAGAGGTTGATCGATACAATTAAAAGTTTATTATGAAATGAAGTTCAAGTGGGCAATTTGTTATAAGTTGTATATGTTTATGGTTTAGCAGAATAGTTGTATGAAAAAGAAAAGAAAATCAAGAAAAATGGCCATGGTGGAGCTCTTTTTTTTTTTTGGGAGGCATGGCAAGGCAATGGTGGAGCTTGAGCCAGCAGAAACGCACTACACAAATTTCCATAAGAAGGTCAAACATAATTGCCCCTCCATAATTCCATTGAGGCACGACATCCCTAACATGGCTCCTAAGGGTTACATAGGTGGAATTATACCAACAATGGAGCACCACAAACTCCAATCCATGGATATTGCCTGCCTTCTTTCACTCTCACGTCCCTTTCCCACTCAAATATGGTATGCATATTTTTTACCAATGTGTAAATGTATGTATGTAATTATCATGTTCCTCTTGTATCATGATTTTGAATGATTTAGTACATTCTTTACATTTAGAGTGTTCTAAACTTTTATTTCGATTCAAAAAATATTATTTTTAGTTTGAGAATATATTTTGTAAATGTATTTATTAAAGTACGTATTTTATAAATGGAGAAGCACTTAGTATTTCTCTTTTTTAAAGACCACAATGTATTACATTATTTTATAATAGGTAAAATAAGCAATGTTAGATTACCTTAATAAAAATGGTAAAATCATTATTTTTTCTACTTTTACTTAGCAAAAAAAGATTACTTTCTACTAATTTAAGATGACATAATCATGATACTATCCTCTTAAAATTTAAGAAACATCCATCGAATAAGGGAATCAAGAAAATCAAATCACGTCCCTGAATTGACAAAGGATATGAAAAATAAACTGTATAAATGAATATATACAGTTTAAGGAAGGAAGAATGTTAATTAAAATTAATTAAATGATTAATTTAATTAATGTTAAAGGAAGGAAGAACTTCATTGAATTTCGTTAGAAATACACATAAACTATGACAAATTTATACATATCGCGCCTCCATGACAATTGAATGACAAGTGAAAGCTGCCATGATGGAATGTTATCAAAAAATAAAAAAGAAATGAAAATCAAACCACATTAGAATTGTTACATCAGGGCATCTAAAATACCACATATTGGTTAATCAAGAACTAAAACAGCATGGGTTGTTTAATGTTTAATAAGCATAGTTTCCAAGTGCACATGAATTAAAAATAGTGTGTACACAAAACAGTCTAGCTTTGCTTGGAATCTATGGGGGAAAAATAAAATAAAATAAAGAAGCAAATGAGCATGTCAAATAATGCCGGGAGCCACCACACGCCCTCTGATCACTTGGGATAATTTTTGAAAGTATTCAGCAGCAGAGGTTCCTAAACCCTATGCAATGCAGCAGCACTGCTGCACCACTGGTAACAAAAATCCCATTTCTTTGTCCAGATTCCAGAACCTGAACCTCTATATTCTTGCTTCCCTCTTCTACAATTTTTTTGACCCTAGCTCTTAATATAAAATTACCAATCCCAAAAAAAAAAAAAAAAAGCAGCCCATATATTTTCTAAATGCCATAATCTTCTTCTTTTTTTTGTTTACTGACGTCTGCATTTTAGTATTAGTATAATTACTATTATATTTTTTATGTCTTTCTTGATGTGAGAGTATTGGGATAACTCCAAACCTCTATTTGGATAACAACAAGACGAGCCCATAAAGAGTTCTTGATTTTCCCCCTTTTGCCATTTTTTTTAACTCTTTCCTACTCTTTGTCTCTCTACTTTGTGAGAGTTGTGATTTGGTGTATTTAATTGATCTGTTTCCTAGAGTCCTAGTCTTAACTAGTTAGCTTTCCAGAATAAACAAGGGCTTGTTTTTTCGTCCATTAAATATATAAATTGTGTCCTTCGTTAATTTAAACTTGAGTAAATTTCTCTTCATTTTTTATTTAAAAATACTAAATTCTTTTTATTTTCTAATTGAAGTAACGTCCTCCTTATCTATTCAATTTTATAAAAATAATATAATTAGTAAGCATAATTTATTCAATTTTGATAAAATTGAATAGATAGAAGATAGATTGCTTCAATTAGAAAATAAAAAGAATTTAGTGTCTTTTTATAAAAGATAAAAAAAATTTAGTGAAATTTACCCTTTAAACTTTATATCACCTGATAATTAGATACAATCATTAATTTTAACTCGTACATTGAGAATTCGATTTATGAGCTCAAAACTTTGATGGGTTTGTTTTAATCAGCTCAACCTTTATATATAATTATAACCCAAATTAAATATCTCAGGTTGAAAATGATCTTGTTCATAAAAAATAATTATACTGATCACTCTTTTAATGTTTTAAAAACATGTATAATGTATTGCACCACATTAACTTATATAATTTAAGAACTGAGTTATTGCAACGTTCAAGAAAAATTTAGATTTATCTCTTTTCATCAGAATTGCTAAAAATGCAGATCATTTTATGGTTGTGTATATATCAGTCAGGGCAAATTGAGGGCTGGGTTTTTATTCAGAGGTTGGGTCACATGAAGATTATGATTTTGATCTGATTCCCGACTGGTATTTTTTGGCCTTGGTGGGCATTACCAGACATAAAATGTATCAGAAATTTATTGACAAATGTGGTCCTGTTCCGTGAATCTGGAATTCTTGATATCAACAAAGATTTCAAAGCCCTTCTATTCATTCTTTATGTTTTCCTGTGATTCTGAATTGTTCATACGCATAGTCATCATCAAGATAATGACCTAACCTCCATTTACATTCAAAGTTTTACCAGTTGCATTTTTTTTCACTTTAGAATTGTTTTCTCTCTCTCTCCTGCAGTATATATATATATATATATGTGAAGGAGACAGTAAAAATTGAAAGAGACTCAATTGTCAATTGTTGAGATAATTGAAGGTGCAGAATCTTTTTTATCTTGATTTTCTTTCTGTTAATTTCCATATCGGGAAATTTTATGCTGAGCTGAAATAGATGTTTGAACTTCAACAACTTTTTGAGTCATTTGAGAGACAAAACACCCTTAGCATTTAGTGTTTTAAAATGTATATTTTCACTATCAAGAAAAGTAGAAATATCTAAAATTTTGACAAACTTTTATTATTGTCATAATTTATGTTTATTTTACCACAAAATAAGTATTTTTTATAAAATTTTATTAATCTTACTTATTCCCAACTTGAATTTTATTGATTGCCTTTTCTTCTCCAATTCCCTTTAGTTCCCTATTCTTATTCATCAGTCAAGTTTTTCCCTTTTTTTTTTCCCTTTTCTTAAATTAACTCATAAAGGAGGGAAACATGACCACTTTGGGGAGAGGAAAAAAAAAAAAAAACAACTTTAGTCGATGTCAAACTCATATTTGAATCTTGCATAATTACTCTTTCTCGTGAACTAGTTGTTTCTACAACCACTAAGTCAAAAATATTCATATTTTCCCATATAGATGCCATATATTGATGGATGCACCATAAAAAAAGAAAGTAAAGTAATTATACCCAATCCAAATTTAGTGGAAATGAATTACAATAAAGATATGACTATGATGCTAGTTATGAAAAGGATACATAATTGAGCAAAATGTTATTGCTTGCTTGGAACCTGTCAAAGATTCATGTTATGTTTCGATTCCATTCCAAAGTAGGAAGGTGAGTGAGTGTGACAAATAGGCATTATCCTATCACATTAGTGTCATATGCTATCAAAATGCTTTTAGGCCTTGCTTTGTGAACATCTATCTAATCATGACATCAACTCATATAGAAGAAAACTAATATATATATATATATATATATATAGTTTAAATTAATTAAATGTTTATTTTTTAAAAAATAAATGTATAAATATTATATTTATTTAAATTAAATATTCACACTTTTATTTTGAAATGCATAAAATTAAGTGTTCGTTAATAAAAAATAATCATATGTTTTATTTAAATTCTATTAACAAGACTATTTAATTTAAAAGATTTATTTCAATGAATTCATATAATCTTATTGTTTGTCACCCTAATAGCAATCCGTATTTAAAGGTAACTTATTTAAAATAAATATTTAATCTTTAAAATATTTTAAATAATTATATCTTTTAAAAATATAAATAACTTTTAATCCACGAAGATCAAGTCCTATAAATTCTTATCAACTTATTGCCCCATTTTGTGCAACAAACTTTAAGTGAGTGTCTCTGAATATAGAGTAATTGACACAACTAATAATAAAAGTTTTGTCGGTAACGACAGGGTGAAGTTCAAATCCTGTTAAGAGCAATTAGTGATAATTTATTTTTTTTGTGCGCACCGTTATATAAGTCCTGTGAAAACACTGCAACCAATTTGCATATAATCCATGGTTAACATTGGAGAAATTTCTGAGGGACAGTTACTACTTACTTCATGACTCAAATTGGATCATAAAAAAATTAAATTAAATATTCAAATACCGAGGCCACTATGTAAACACTTCCAATGATGAACATGAGGCTTTAATAAGAAGCAAAAACATTATTGTCACATAACTTACTATTATTGTAACAAACATAATCTTTTGTACTAGGACCCCGTAAGTTTTAGGTCCAAGAAGTCATCATAGACAATCCCTACTTTGATTCTGTTCCCCATCAGCCATCCTACCCCGCTTTTTTTTTTTTTTTTTTTTGTGGTGAATTCTTCTTACTCTATCGAGTGGAGGGTAATAGTCCCAAAGTTCCCTTACATGGCTAGAGGTGTCTTCATGTACTATGCAATGTTCTAAAACCACAATGCTCCTACTTCTGATCTTATGCCCATACTGTCCCACCTAATCATTACCATTTAATCAAAAACCCTATAGATTGTGGGGGCCAATTTTAGATTCAGGGACAATATAACCCCAAATTTTTATGCTGTGATATGTTGTACACTGCAGCAAATCATATGTACCTTGTCATTTCATTGTTGTACTATTAAAAAAATACATTATAAAAAGAAAAATAAAAACATAAAGCATAAATTTCAACTTCAAGGGAACAATAAAAATCCTTTAAAAAAAAAGAAAAAGAAAAAGAAAAAGAAAAGGAACAATAGGAAATTGATTTGGGATCTCATGCTCCATGCCATTATCTCACTTTTCAAAATAAGAGGAAAACGTCTCTAAAAACACATTTTAATTTTCAAGAAATATCAATCTAATATTATTAGTACAAGAGTAAAGGATATTAACACGAGTCTAGTTATAATTTAATTTATATATAAAAATATAATTAGAAGAGTTTTGCTAAATTTTTATACGATTTTACTAGAAGGGAGTGATAAAATAAGAGAGTGATGTATTTAGTCCATACCTATTGTTTTTTTGGTAATTTTGATCCTTAATTAATTTAAATAAATTTGATCCTTAATAATTAATTTTGGTGTAGCTTTGATCCATTTGTTAAGGGACAAATATATCAATTTCTTTTCTTTTGTTAGGACTAAAGGTGGTACAAAAATTAATTATTAGGGACAAAACATATCAACATTATATATTAAGGACCAAAACGCTCACAAAAATTATTCGTTATAGACTAAATCTATTAAAATTAAAAGTTATGGGCCAAAGTTACCAAACAAAAAAATTATAGGCTAAATACAAAATTTTCTCTAAAAAATAAATACAATAATATTTTTTAAAAATACATGATATTATGTCCAAAAACATGACTTGAATCCATGATTTTTTAGATATATTGGTGAATTTTCTTACAAACCAAACTGAACTTAGTTATCTAATACAAGAATAACTATTAATTTTTAAACGAATGAGAAATATTTTACAAGTTAATGTCATATTTTTATTTAAAATTGTTTTGCTATGTAAAAAATATATTGAAAAACATGTATTTTATTTTAATTTGTTTTTTCAAATTTTGAAAAATTAAATTTAGAAGCAATCCAAAATAATTTTGAATAAAAAATTATTTATTTTAAACAAACCTTGAACATGACATATGAAACTTGACAATCTTTCAATTAGTTATGATTAGGAAATTTTTGCAAATCTTTTGTTGTAGTGATTCAATTGGTATCCAAAAGTTTTTCCAAGCAAAAAATTAATAATCATTATCAATAATTCTAAAAAGTAGATAAAGTCACAAATGTTGTGGACCCCTTTCCCTTTGAAACTGATGGAACCGACCGTTACGGCTTACCAAAGCCTTAGACTGCTTTGCTTAGAGTACATCCAAAAAGCTTTTGGGGACACATTACATTTACATAGGATAGGGCTTGCCAAAGGCTAAGCCAACTCCACGAGGAGACAATCACTTGATATATATAATATTGTACATTTGATGTCTCTACTCTACATTACACTTATTTGAGATGTAAAGATATTATACTTTGTGTATGTCTCGAGTTTTGAAATGATTGGACATGCGGTAATAAGCTTACAAATGCTTATATTTGAGGTGTCTATTTTGAAAAAAATTTAGATCGAAACTCCAGATTAATTGGACTTAAATAGTTTTAAATATTAAAGATTTCGATAAAAAAAAATTAAATTCAAGATTTGAAGGTTCAAAATAAGGTCAATCAATAGATAATATTTAGTCACTAGAGGCATACATCAGCTGTTGGCAAAGGGTAAGATTCAATGTAATAAGTTTTAGAATAAAAGCGTCTTTTTTTTTAAGTCCTTACAAGATAAGTATCGAAATCAAGTTAAAATAATTTTTTGTCTATATTCCATACTCATTTTTTATATTTGACTTCAAAGTAAATTATTATATTATATTTATTATTTATTTTATTTAAAGTGAAATATTTAAATTTGACTTATTAAAAGAATTAATAAGAATTTTTGACATTTAATAAATTTTTTTGTAATATTTTTATTATTAATGTAATTAATAATGAGATAAATATGAGTTAGTGTCATGTAAATTTTTTAAGTTAAATAATGGTATAACTTTAGATTAAATATACTTATTCTTTAAAATTATAAATATTAAATTATGAATATATCAATATCAAGATAAAAATATAAATATTTAATTTGGGAAGAGAAAAATATTAATATAATTAGTGATAAAGATTATATATGCTAACTGAGATCATCTTCAAATTTCCTTTACAAATTTTCCTCTATTTTGTGTAAATTATTTTCATATAAAATCATGAGACTAACCGCAGTAAAAGCTCTTTTCATATAAAAACTTAGTACTATTTAAATTCAAATTCAAGGTTGGAAATATCAAATTTCCGATAAGTGCTCGGCTGTTGTAGAGCCCTCATTTCGAACCACATTTGTACACCTCTTTCATGTCCAAACAAAATAGAGCAAGAAAAATGCATGCATATATATATATATATATATATAGAGAGAGAGAGAGAGAGAGAGAGAGAGAGAGAGAAGAAAATGCCCATATTGTGAAGTGTGCAGGTCGATGAGGACTGCATGTTCGAATTATTCTTCTTCCGTGTTTCTTTGCTATTATATACATCCTCAATAGTCTTTCTAGGACTATTACTCAGCATCCCCTTTTCCCCACCACCCCTCCAACCCCAGCAAAACACTGCCTAATTTTATACTGCAAATCAAGGCTGTGGCTGTAGAGGAGAAGAGAAGAGCAGTGAGGAACCACTGAGAAAAGGGGCGAGGGTGGGTGAGTATCTAGTACACTACAGTTTAGTAATAGGAGTAAGTATAATAAAGCAAAAAGAGAAGGGCCTTGATAAGGCTTTTACACGTGATAAAGAAAACATCCAAAAAGCATTTGCATGCGTGTATAAAAGATTCATCACCATCATCATCTCTCTTTCCTCTTCAAAAGAAACTGTTTCAAAGCCACCTCTCTCTCTCTTCTCTCTCTCTCTCTCTCTCTGATGTAATCGGGGTATTCTCTCCACAAAATCTCATCTTTTTCATCCTCACTTTCTAGCTCTTCAGTTATTTCTAGTCCTATCTTTTGAGTTTATCATCCCTCTATCTCTTTTCTTTGTTCAAGATTTAAAGTTCATTGCTTTAAAGAAAAGTTTAAAGCATTAGAACAAGTAGCTCTTTAAACATTAAGGTGACTTTCCAGAGGTCCTTATCTTAGTGGTTTTGATTCAAAGTTTCAAGTTTTTGGTATGTTCAAGATGCCATTCTTTTATATACTTGGTGTGTTGAAGAGTTTTATGGACGTCCATTTTTCCATGGGGTGTGTCATTTTCTATCAAGCAGTGAAATTGGGGGCAATATTCTTGAGATAGTGATTTTTTTTTTCCAGTGAGATTTTCAATGTTCATTCCTTTTATCTGTTCTGGTTACTTATATTTATATATTGCTATTACTTTGTGACTTTTGCTGCTTTCTAGGCGTTTTTATTCTGTTCTTGAGCAGTCATATTTGGCCTTGGCATTTATTAATGCTTGTGCATATTCGGATTTGTGTTTCGTCTTTTTTTCTTTGGATTTACTCTCCCATCTTTGTAGTTTTATGATACAAAGTTTTGGTTTTGATTAGGCGACAAGTTGAAGGAATGGTTTTTGTCTCCTGGGTATTTCTTCTGTTTGATTTGATTACTTTATCGGATTATCTTTGCATATATCATATTTTTTGCCTATTTGCATATCGATATTATACTCAAGAATTTTCCTCTCTAACCTTCCTGGTTCATAGATTTTGGGTTTCCAACAGAAGCATCTATTAGGATATTTGGGTTCTGGGTAGTGTTCCCCTCTTTCGTCTCTACGTGTATCGGTGTATGTGTTTTCTCAGCTCAAAGCTTATTTGTTGCTGCATTTTTCTTTTTTAATTATATAATTTGAGGATGGTAAATCTTGGACATTTTCAGTAAATTTCCCAGCTGTTAATTGTTATACATATGCAGTGAAATGCACAATTTCCAGGTTTGTGGACATGTGCACGTTAATGCCGGAGCATCTAATCTTCCCGTTTCTTTACTTATCTTTACCGCCCTTATTCATGGTTCTTCAATCACTGGAATCAAAGATGTTTGTTTAATTTCAACTTTCACTGTTTTGAGGTTATGTGTATTTTTGGTTTAGTTGATAATTCAAATGTGGGTAAATGGGGGTTTCTGTTTGCAAAAGAATGGTAGCCTTTGTAAACTGCAAGAAAGATTTGATTTTAATGCTCTCCTCTTTTACTATTGCGCGTGAAGTTCTGATTCCCCATCCGCATTTTCCCATACGTTTAATTCATTTTTTAGTTGGGTTTTTTATCTGACACGGGTTCTACTTTCTGTTTCTGGTTATGTAGTACAAATTGCTTACATCTACGAATGTTGATTACTGCTGAGTGAAGACTAAGAACACAAGGAAAGCTTTATTTTGGACTGTGTCATTTGAGTTTGTGGGCATCAGTTTTAGCAAAGCCAGCTATCATCGTCATCATTATCGTCATGCCTATTAGGCAGATGAAAGAGCACTCAGAACAGCACATAGTAATCAAACCCCAGTTGCAGAACACCATGAATACTGTTCTCAAGAACCCGAAAGCCGCTCAAAATGGGAAAGGCCCACCATCTCAAGAAACTCAGAACACCAAGCTACATAATCAGAGTTCACCTCCATCAAGAAGTAGAGGGAGGAGAAGGGGAAGAGGTGGCCGGAAATCTGATCAGTGTGATGCTTTAATGCGGCCAAGTTCAAGGCCTTGCACGGGAGCAAATAAGCCGGTGGTGGCAGAACATGCTGGAGATGTTGGGGTATCTGCAAAAAATGGTTGTGGTGAGGATGGGAAAAACAACTTGTCTGTGGCTAGTGTCTCATTTCCTTCTTCAAGCAAGTCACTGAGTTTTACTCCTAGGCCGGGGTACGGACAGCTTGGTACAAGATGTATTGTAAAGGCCAACCATTTCTGTGCGGAGTTGCCAGACAAGGATCTGAATCAGTATGATGTAAGCTGTTTTCCTCGATTTGTTTACACTAAGCATATTCTATGTTCAAATTTCTGTACATTTTCTAATTCCTTTATGTTTCATTGTCACATTACTACGGGGCCCTTAACCTGACATTAGTATGTTTACTGTCTGCTATTTTTTTTTCTCTATTATATTTGCTATTACTCTGTCAGGTATAATTCAATAGGTCCTTCTCCTTTTACTTAACTAGCAATAATGACTTTGAATTATGAGAAATCAATAATGCTGTTATTGTTTCGTGATGTGTGTCTGCTTTGTTAACCTTACAGGTCACTATTACTCCTGAAGTGCCATCAAGAGCTGTGAACAGAGGTATTATAGCAGAGCTGGTGAGACTGTACAAAGAATCTGACTTGGGGAGGAGATTGCCTGTTTATGATGGCAGAAAGAACCTCTACACTGCCGGTGAACTTCCTTTTGCCTGGAAGGAGTTTATCATTAAACTTATTGATGAGGAAGATGGAATCAATGGTCCAAAGTACAGATTTTTACTGCTTTTCCGGAAAACAAATTACATTGATTTATTGGTAGCATAAAAATTGGAAACATTTTAAGAATAGTAATTTGTTGCTTTGTAATAATAACATCCAAAGATAAGCAATACATACGTTTGATTTTATTATGTCAAACGCCAAATAATGAATCATTTGCATGCATTTCAGGCGTGAAAGGGAGTACAAAGTTGTGATCAAGTTTGTTGCCCGGGCCAACTTGCACCAACTAGGCCAATTTCTTGCCGGTAAGCGCGCAGATGGTCCACAAGAAGCTCTTCAGATTCTTGACATTGTTTTACGAGAGCTCTCCATGAAGAGGTATGATATAGCTATTCGAGAACTTGCTCAATCCAATTCATATGCCTTCAGCACTTGTGCAGTATGATAATCTTTCTCATACTGCACATCTAATAGGTATTGCCCAGTTGGGAGATCGTTCTTTTCTCCTGATATTCGGAGGCCACAACGGCTTGGTGATGGTTTGGAGGCATGGTGTGGATTCTATCAGAGCATAAGGCCAACTCAGATGGGCTTGTCTCTTAATATTGGTAATATATGGTAATTAGTTGTCAAATGATAAAGCTAATCTTCTTTTCATCAAACTACATCTTTTCCTGTATTTGCAGATATGGCATCAGCTGCATTTATTGAGGCTCTTCCTGTGATAGAATTTGTAGCCCAGCTTCTAGGAAAGGATGTATTGTCAAGAACGCTGTCAGATTCTGATCGTGTCAAGGTATTTTTCTTGTCTTCTATTATTTTACACTATAACCTTTCTTTCTAGATATCTAATATCAACTGGTTGATTTAAATTGTATTCAGATAAAGAAGGCCCTGAGAGGAGTCAAAGTAGAAGTAACACACAGGGGTAATGTACGGAGAAAGTATCGCGTTTCTGGGTTGACATCTCAACCCACAAGAGAATTAGTGTAAGATATATGCATACCCTTTTGCATGTGATTAAAATTCACTTATTACCTTTTCTGTATTCAGTTTGTTTTTTCACTCAAATTAGCTTTTGTCAAAAGTTCCAACTTCAAACTGATAGGAAAGGATTTCACCTAGAAAGACAAATCTGTAGACTGAAGAAAATACCAATATGGCAATTGTGGAATCAAAGACAGACCATTTTCAAATGCTTGTTATGCTTTAGGAACAAATTCTGTTATTTTATATATTGACTGATCCTTCGTAGGGAGTATGCCATCAGCTCCTAGATACAAAATTTGTGCCTTCTGCTTTTAACTGCTTTAGCATGACTGAATCTCATTTGATATATCTCATCTTCAAATCTGGTTAGGTGTGTGGAAAATAAAATAAATAGTTCTCATTTTTTTCAGTTTTCCAGTTGATGACAACTCTACAATGAAATCAGTTGTTGAATACTTCCAAGAAATGTATGGGTTCACAATTCAGTACACACATCTTCCTTGCCTTCAAGTTGGGAACCAGAAAAAGGCTAACTATCTACCAATGGAGGTGAAGAGTCACATATAATATCTTTTATTCTGTTTGGGGCATTAATCTTCTTGTAAGTGGTCTAACTGCTATGAGTTTTCAGGCATGTAAAATTGTTGAAGGTCAACGCTACACAAAAAGATTGAGTGAAAAACAAATTACTGCTCTTTTGAAGGTGACCTGCCAGAGGCCCAGGGATCGTGAAAATGATATATTGCAGGTAGTTTCAAATACTAGTATTGGACCTGTATCTCTAAAGAGGCCCAAGAAATCTCATTGTTGAGCTTTGTTGACTTCTGAAGATACAGTTCACTCTGATATCAATCACAGAATAAAAGAAAAGAAAAAAGAGGTTTCTTGTCTTCTTTTTTTCTTCCCCCCACATAATGCTTTGGCAATTGATCAGTAACCGAGTTAAAATCTCTTAATGGATGGAAGCTGCATCAACTGTGGCATCTCGCTTCCATGTTTTCTAAGTTAATAACTTTTAACCATATGAGATAATCTAGAAGATCAGGATTTGGCTAGTAATATAGTCCCCGGGAAGCAGGTAGGTGCTTAACGTTTCGAGGAACTTGATACTAAAGATTTCCGTACTTTTTTGTTAAGGAAGTCTCTTAACTCTAGGATATGAAGTGGTTGAAGTTCTATCCTTTACAAGTTTTAACGGCCACTTGAGTTATAGTTAAACAAGATTAATCATAAACTAGAATCAATTGACCTACTTGCTGAAAAGCTAGCATATTCTCACATACTTGGAACAATGCAGTATAGGCGGATGCTTCTTTTTTATTTTTTGAAATTTTTTATGTGAAACATTGAGTTTCTCCAATGAATGTATATGCTTGCAATGTAGTATGCTTTGGTAAATTAGCCATGTTTCTGTAAAGTTTGCTTGGAATATGAGATGTATTCGCTTTGCAATGTAGACTGTTCAACAAAATGCATATGATCAAGACCCATATGCTAAGGAATTTGGGATCAAAATCAGTGAAAGCCTGGCTTCTGTGGAAGCTCGGGTTCTTCCAGCTCCTTGGGTAGAATGCTCCTTGCTCTAATTGTCATTCATTTCTTAAAAATATTTATTGTCCTAAACCTTCATTTTCTGCTCATTTGTAGCTGAAATATCACGAGACTGGGAAAGAAAAGGATTGTTTGCCTCAGGTTGGACAATGGAACATGATGAATAAGGTATATGCTGTTGATACTAGCTCTTGTTCTACATGTTTTATGGTGGACAACATAGATATTCATCTAGATTCAGAGAAGTCGTATTTTGATAATTATATAGGAAGATTGTGTGATAAAGGGTCATTTAGGTTTTCTTTTACTCTCGGTCTCTCACTCCTTGAATGTATATAAGATGCTTGAATAAACAAAATATTCTGATTTCTTCTTTTTCCAGTACGTTTAGGACATATCTTTTATTGTCTTCTTATTTTCACAGAAAATGATTAACGGGATGACTGTTTGCCGGTGGGCATGCATCAACTTTTCGAGAAGTGTCCAAGAGAGTGTTGCTCGCGGGTTCTGTATTGAATTAGCTCAAATGTGTCAAGTATCGGGAATGGTGGGATTTCTTTCTTCTGTGGTTGCATGCACCGGAGATGATTTTTTTTAGTAACCGTTACTTTATTTAACAGTTGATGCTCTTCTATTACAGGAATTCAATCCAGAACCTGTTATTCCAATCTACAGTGCTAGGCCTGACCAAGTAGAGAAAGCTTTGAAGCATGTTTATCATGCATCCATGAACAAACTAAAAGGCAAAGAGTTGGAGCTTTTACTAGCCATTTTACCGGACAACAATGGGTCGTTGTATGGTATGTCACGTCTTTCATTTGATTTTAGAGTATTTGAAGATTCAAATTATCAATACAATTTTCCTGTCTATTTCTGTTTTACAGGGGATCTGAAGCGAATATGTGAAACTGAACTCGGTTTGATTTCTCAATGCTGTCTAACAAAACATGTCTTCAAGATCAATAAGCAATATTTGGCTAATGTATCCTTGAAGATTAATGTTAAGGTGTGAAAATGATTACTCATAGTTGTCTAACAAATTGTTCATTATTAATGACTCTTGGAGTAGCACAATCAATTAGTGATTAAATTCCTTTTGTACCTTCTTATTTTACCATTATTTGGAACAGATGGGTGGCAGAAATACTGTTCTCTTGGATGCTATAAGTTGTCGAATTCCATTGGTTAGTGATATACCTACCATAATTTTTGGAGCAGATGTGACCCATCCAGAGAATGGAGAGGACTCCAGCCCCTCTATAGCTGCTGTAACCTTTTTATTCTCTTCTGAAAGAGGCTTCCTTTTTCATTGTTTCTAGTTTCAAGGTATCTTAACTGCTCAGGGTGTTGCTCTGACTACTGTGTGTTTCATCTGTAGGTGGTAGCCTCTCAAGATTGGCCTGAAGTCACTAAATATGCCGGACTAGTTTGTGCCCAAGCTCATAGACAGGAGCTTATACAAGATCTGTACAAGACATGGCATGACCCTGTCCGCGGAACTGTCAGTGGTGGCATGATCCGGTATGAGGTCCTTAGTTTGTTACAATTTTCTTTCTTCCTTTCTCTATTGATTAATTTATTATTTGTGATTTGAGAGGTGATGGAGTTGAATTTGCTTCCTTTAATTGCAGGGATCTTTTGGTTTCTTTCAGAAAGGCAACTGGTCAAAAGCCTCAGAGGATCATCTTTTATAGGTCAATACTTGCAATAACTGATGTATTAACATTTTAATCCAGTTAATGGTATAAAAATTACATCAGACATGGGACCTAGTCTGGTTGAGTATCCATTTTTGAATGTTCAATCCCCTTCCCCATGAAAAATAATGCTTTGACGTATAATACACTGCCACGAAACTCCCATAACAAGCTCAGAATGGGCAAGCCATTTATTGGGAAGGTCAACTAAGAAGGAAGACGAGGAGAATCTTCAGAAATGGTGTTTGTTTATGCAGGAAAGGATTAAATGTATAATTTGGCTAATGCTTTCAAACAGTTTAAATGTTTATCCTCTTTGTTGGTTTTAATTTTTCTGTTGTTGTGGGAAGGGAGACTTCGATTGAGCAAGTAGTGACATGAGCATTTGCAACTCTGTGCCCCTGAATACGATTAATGTCTTATCTCTCTGATGCAAGTGTCTCTGTGCAGGGATGGTGTGAGCGAAGGGCAGTTTTATCAAGTCTTGCTTTTTGAATTAGATGCAATTCGAAAGGTAATTGATCCACCTTGTTCTCCCGTTAAAAGGTTTCTTGTGCTTTAGTTTATTGGGTATTTCCATGAGTTAAAAAGTTAGCTCTGATCAAATACAAACTCTTTTTAGGCTTGTGCCTCTTTAGAACCAAACTACCAGCCACCGGTGACTTTTATTGTAGTACAAAAGCGACATCATACTCGTCTATTTGCTAACAATCATAGGGACCGCAGTAGCACTGACAGGAGTGGGAATATCTTACCAGGTAGATGCTATTTGCATTCTAGTACAATTCTCTTAGGACTTAATTACCTATAATTCTACTTACATGATGCTATTTCTTATTTGGTTAGGAACTGTTGTTGATTCTAAAATCTGTCATCCAACAGAATTTGATTTTTATCTTTGCAGCCATGCTGGTATTCAGGTAAACAATGATTTGCTTCTAACATGCTATTATTGCTTCAAGGTCAATAAATGATGTTAATTCATTGTGCCATTATTTGCTCCTGAATATGATTTTACTGGGGCATCTGTTACTAGTGTCCTCTTCACATTGTTTCTGCTATTTGTTTAGTCTAAAATAGTAATAGATTGTTGTATTTCACATGGCAGGGGACTAGCCGACCAGCACATTACCACGTTCTGTGGGACGAGAATAGTTTTACTGCTGATGGGATTCAGTCATTGACAAACAATCTTTGTTATACATATGCAAGGTGTACACGTTCTGTTTCTGTTGGTGAGTCAAAAGTAATAATGTCCTGAGTTTAAGTTATACATTCTCTAACTTACTAAATAAATGGATTGGGAAAAGACCCTTCCAAATGAAAGAAATGAACATATAAAATCCTTTCAAAAGTAATAATGTCCTAAGAAAGAACTATTTTCCCAATTATCTCCAGTGAAACATTTGCATGTGTCTTTTCCATTTTTTCTTTTGCTGCAGTATGAAAGCTTCATAGTTTAAAGACAGTAACCATTATACCTCACTATTTTCTCTATACGCTCTTGAAATGGGAATGAAATTTATGAATGGTTCTCTTTTACCCTTTCAAAGTTTCAAACTTTTTTTTCTTTTGGGTTTAATATTGTATCCATTCAGCATTTTCAAGTAGTATTTCGTTTGTGCAGTTCCTCCAGCTTATTATGCCCACTTGGCTGCATTTCGAGCTAGATTCTACTTGGAACCAGATCTACAGGAGAATGGTTGTGCTGCTGGCCGGAAAGGCACACGAGCAGGAGGTGAGTCTGGTGTACGGCCATTGCCAGCTTTGAAAGAAAATGTAAAAAGAGTAATGTTTTACTGTTAGGGAAAAGTAGCTATTAGTAGCAGAGGTAGCAATATCTTCTAAGATCAGGTAATCTAGATCCAGGATAGATGCCTTTCCTTGTAAATGAATGACCAGGCAAGAATGCATGGTTTCACATTTGCATCAATGATGTAAAAAGTAGATGTGTCTTTTCCTTAAATAGCAATGTTCGTTGCAGGTTGGTTCAATTTCTTTTCCATATTTTGCTTTTCAGACATAATTTTTGGGAGATCGGCAATTGATGCAAAGTGGTAGCAGTGTTTCATATGTTAAGACACAAATCACAATCAATGTTTTCATCAGATGAGTGTACAACAGAAGCATGACATTGTCCTTCCAAAACAAGTGGAAGTAATGGTAGAGAAAACCTATTCATCAAAAAAAGAAAAAAAATGATAAATGATAATTTATTTTGTAAATTCTTTCTATAAGATTTGCAGAAAATATTTATAATGGTGATTGAAGATGTATGATTGCCAATTTCATAAGTGATAAATATTATCAATTGGTGTGTCTTTGTCAATGGCAAGAATGATAATGCATAAATTTTGTATTGATGGTGTCTATCTCTATCCTAATTTTGTATTGATGCATGAATATTTCTAGACCTTCTATAAAGAGTAATCTGAGGGTCATTGGAAGATTTGATAATTGAGCACTCCTACTGATCGACAATTAGTGTAACTTTATTGTTTAATGTTGAGGGAGTTTTTTTATGCAATGATCAACTATTCTATTTTTCAAATTGCTTTGCCCAAGTCATTCTTTTTGGAGAGTTTCATTGTGGGATGTTGATCGATTTATAGCTATCATGAGCCTCACTTTCTTAAAAGATAATTTGCTGGTTTAGTGAAAGTGCTATCATCACCCTCACTATCGATTTTTGAAGTTCTATTCAGTCAACATGACTGATTTAGTGAAAGTGCTAATTCTGTTGAAGGTTGATATTGGATGTTAATTATGGTTTTAATTTTAACTCCTGCGGAGTTAGAATTGGAATTAGAATTGAAATGTAACTAATTCATTATGTGTTATACAATGAAATTGTTAATGCAATTCTTTATATGTTAATAGTTAATTAATTTAGGTGAGAGATTTATAGATTATGCAAGGGATTGATGGAATTGTGTTAATAATTTTTTAAATTTTTTATTATTTCATCAGTTATTACTTTTTTATGATAATTTATAACTTGAATAACTCTAGCATTTATATATAATTTTTTTTTGAAAAATGCTTCAATAAAGGATTGAATTTAAACATATTCTTAGGTAGATTCAATTACATTGGACTATGATAATTGTTAAATATTATATTATTTTGTCTAAGAATACCATTTTACTCGAAAGCAAGAATTCAACTCAACTTGCGTGACTTGATAAATGATCCAAGTCCAAGTAAAATGGTCCTAATGTTCTTTTTGCAATGCAAGAATCTTGGAGGCATCTATGGAATTTGTTTAGAAGGAAATACTCTTGGCGTTCATGACCTTAGGAACTTCCATTTTGGTGAGGAAAACCCACATTCTTTTAATTGTGTTGTAAATTTTACTATTATTCTTTTATAGTTCTTTCTTCCTCTAGAATTTTTAGAGGTACAATCCTAGATTTGTTTACTTATCACCTAAATTACGGAGTAAATCAAAGATACATCACAGGTTTAACTAAAGCTCTTTTATAATTGTTCCATCATATGTCTCAAATACAAAAATAGCCATATTAACATTTTGCTTACTAAATGAAGGATATATTTCTTTATTGAAGCTTTGCTCGGCCCGGATTGCCCATGGATTTTGTGGGATACAGTACATTTATCTGTACCCTAGACAATAGAGCCCTTCAAGCAGGCTTGGACTCCGAATGTTGAAAGAACCCAAATCTCTGCAAAGGTCCAAAGAACATGTTTCTTGAGTTTTGCTAGTCACATACACATCTCATCTGTGTATGTGTGATTTTGTTTTTTTACAAAATCATCAAGAAATTTATAATTCATTGGGGGCTTAAATTATTACTTTTATTTTTTTTTTGTGATTTAAAACTTTTAAAATGTTTAAGAAAAATATATTATAAAAGTAGATCGAGTCTAAATTTGTATGTTGACTTTTCTAATTTTAAATGACTAAGTTTATATAATTTAGTTGTTAAAACGATCTCACATTGTAAATATTATGAATTTGAATTATACTATTAACAATTATTGCGTATATTAAAAAAACTAAATGATCTATCAATGTTTATTTTTAATAAGAAAGCAGAATATTGAAATTGTAAGCACTGTATCTGAAGGAATAACTTTGCTCCAAAAGAAAGAAAAGAAGAAGAAAGGAATCATACAATCACCAATGGCAGGAAAAATGCGATATCTAAAGTCATTCTTCCAAAAAGGAAACAGAGAAAAATGCCTTTTTAGAATCTAGATTCTACACAAATTTATATGTAGATAGCCTTTTTCAGCAAATAATAATGGGGATGTTCTCATCTGGAGAATTCTGATCCATGATCCATTTTTCTTTGTTCTCCTCACTCTCATTTATTTTTTTTATGATGAATAAAAGAAGAAGAAAGAATAGATAATTTTCTTCACCTCTCTGGAGAAACCTCACTGTATCTCTACACACTATGAAGATTGAATTTTAGGGTCTCTCTAAGATCTATCATAATAATTGTGAATGGTAAGTGAAACTCAAACTCTCTACCTTTTAGGAGCATTTTTGAGTCCATAACTTCATGATTGACCTGCTAATCCAATTGAATTGAGATGAGTAAAATAATTCTGTTTTTTTTTTTTCATCTCCTTTGCTGCTTAAGAAGTTTTTGATTTTGGAAATTTACTAAGTACTATTTTGTCTTTCTTTGGGATGTCTAGCATTTTAGAGTATAAAGTGATCAAGCATAAGTTGTATACAAATGGAGAAGCATTGAACCCTCGAAGCAAGGCATTAAATTAAATATCTGTCTAAAATTGAATAATATACATTTTTTTATTTAAATTTTTACTAGCTTGAGAGTTTACATCTACTAAATCACTATCTCACCACTAATCAAATTCATAACAATGATATTATGATAATTATTTAAAGTCAAATATTATGCTTTATATTCCCCATCCCTTATTATAAGATGCTAGAGTTCCTACAATGCACTCATCTATTCTATCTATTTTTTTTCTTGAAGCTAATTCTTTACTCCTTATGAGATTATTATCTTTATATATATATATATATATATATATATATGATATTTATACGAGAGGTTTTGAGAATAATATTTTGTTTTATTATGAAAGATAAAGATAAATAGGGACAATATTGAAAATGATAGATAAAATATCTCTAAAAATAGTAAAACATATTAGGGGCAGGACATATTATTTATAGTATCTTATAATAAGGAATGAGAGAATATTGTATTAAATCACGAGTGAACGTTGAGGGAATAAGTATTTGACTCTCTATGTAATAAATGGTGATAGAATTAGAAGACAAAAACTTTGGTTTCCAGCGTTGCTACAAAAGCATATTAGTCCACAAAATATTGCCAATATTATATAATGGCTACTTTTAAATTGGATAGATTTGTTTTTCTTTTTGATTTGTTTCAAATTATAGGCCGATTTTTTTATTCAAAATATATGTATTTATTAGTTGATCAAAATATTTCTATTTAAAGTGAAATTATTTGTATTTTAAAAATACATTAAATTCATTTTAAAGTGATAAATAACAAGTGTATTTTAGAAATAATTTATGAAAAATATACATTTCTAATAATATTAATTATATATTTTTAATCGACATTAAAAATCAAACAAACCTATTAAATTGGATGGGAAGGGAAGGACTAATTGGGATTACAAAGTGCAAAGCTTCAATTGAAATCAGAAAGGAGATTTATAAGACTAGTCATTTATAGTGTGAATTTTCTTGAACGCGCGAGAACTTCTAAAAAGCTCCACCTGGGAGAGAAGTAGTAGAAATAAAACCAAAATTTACAAGTCAAGAGTGAAATTTAAGTCTCCCCATAAGCTCTAAAGTAATCCCCCACACAAGACATATATAGATTCAGTCCTAATCAAGTGGTTGCAATTCTGAAATAGACAATATAATATTTCACTTAAAGTAGCTGTAGTAATTCCATAGGATGCGCTAATATTGTATATTTGGCTTTGTTCAGAAACCTTAACCAAAATAAATAAAAAATAAAAAAATCTGGTTGTGTTTGTATAATTATGACAATTGATATAAAACAATACCTATGGTTAATTATTTTTGTTAAGTCTAAATAAATATTTTAAATTGATAATAAATACAATTAGATACATTCCTATATGCATATCATATTCATACATACTTAATGTAGGACGGAATATTGTAGGGAGCATCATTAGTTTTACTCACGCAAGATATACTCACAAGGGAATTTGGGATTTGCAGATCATAATTTCATAGGACTAATTGAATGAAGAGAATTCAACTCCCAAGGAAAGTTTTTTTTTTGGTAATATGTTGTTCTAAGATAAAGAAAATATCCATGAAAAAAAAAAACATTCAATCAATTCTTATCTTCAATGTAAGAACCACAAAAAGATCATACATATATATTTTCAGATAGCATAATCATTGTATAACAACATAATTTCAATTTTGATCCCCTTGAACTACCAGTGATCTCTCTATCTAGAGCTTTCTATTGAAAGACAGCCCTTGATTTTTCCCTCCTAATCTTTCTTTTTCCAAAAATAAAAATCAGAATCAATCTTGCAAGGTAGTAGCCCCTGAATTCTGATAAACAATGACAGTCATATAGTGTTAGTTTAAAAATGTACAGAAATATGCTAGTAAAACCCATGTGCTACATGTATAAGTCAACTAAAACAAATACCAGATCCAGAAATGACAGCAAACAATCACATTCTCATATCTTCTTGTGAGATAACTTAACTATCAAACAAACAATTCCACCTTTAAGAATGATTCAAATTAAAGGAGTCAAACAAATATCACAATTATATGAATTAAAAAAATCTAAATTGTCGCTTGGAACCTTAAAATATTTAGTCAGTACTTATGACACTAATTACTCAAGCTTCTTGTGCTATGCTAAAACACCAACTTAGCTGACAACATTGAGAACATATGAAAAATCTTTTTTATTTTTTTAAAAAGTTAATATTGCATTATTTTCTTGTTTGCTTGTTTTTTTAATTATTTTTTCTTTGTTAGATGGGGTAAAGAGTACATGCATGGTAGTCAGTTTCAGGAAGAGTCTCAGCTGTACTAGTTAGTTCTGCAATATTCTTATGTCCCTTTCTGACCTTAACCTTCAATTTCTTCTTCTTCTAAAGACAGAATGGCAAAGTTGTTGAAGTGCCAGTGTCTAGTTGGACCTCACATTCAGGGGACCATTCCCTTAATTGGAATGTAACAAACCCTAATAAAAAGCATCCCAATTCCCACCATTGTCATCATGTGAAAAATTAGTAAAAAGGCAGTCCTTCAAAATGGTTGGGTGAATCAATGGCATCATCTCACATACATAGTAGACTAAGGGGATATGAAAGGCACATGGAATCTTGCCAAAATATGAATTTCCCTTACTGGAAAAGAAGCCAAAGTTTGATATCTTCAAGAACTGAACTATAAAACTAAGTTAATAACTTTTCATCATAATATTGCAGAAAGATGGAGGAATTATTATACATGAGAAGAAGCTGGTGATATTAATGTAGGGAATTACCAAGAATTCATAGTTAAAAAGGAATTTGGAACATACAAAATATAATATATATATATATATATATATATATTATATTTGGAACATACAATATATATATATATATATATATATATATATCTGCAAATTAATGGTCCTAGGTACATAAAGAATATATGGTACTACAAGTATGAAATAGTAGAGCCCAAGATTTAAATTTCTAAACTTAAAAGAAACTGTTATAGATTGAGTGTAACTAGAATATCAGAACATAAATAGTGATCATAAATGTGTGGGGCAGTTGTGCTCTCATCTCTGATCATGTCAAGCCAAAAGAAGGTGCATCCTTTTGTGCACATTGAGATCTGATATAATGCACAAGGATATTGAGAATCTTCATGTAGGACAAGTTTTCTGTTCTGTTCCATAGTTATATATCTCTGGATCTAACGGTACATTCATTGCAGCATAAAAAATTTACACTCTCATGTAGTCCTAGGATGCTATCTCTAGTTGGAAGTATTTAACTTACACTCACATGTAGTCCTCAGTACTGTTATTACAAGGTGAACAAAGGTGAAAGAATTTCTCCCAAGGGTATATGTATGCCTTTTCTCTTGCAGCCAAAGGGAAATTTTACTAAGAAGATTTCAGGATCACGAGTCAATTTGTAGGTATCTCCCATGGTCCCTCCTATAAGCCCACTCTCTTCTCTTCATAACACAATGCTCCAAAACCCTAGTGCTATATCATTGGACTCTGGGCAAGGGTTAGTTTTCACATGGAAGGAGTATGAGATAAGAGTTGATCAACTATATACAGAAGAAGTCTTGAAAATTATCTGACATTATAAAGAAGCAAAGAAAGTAGCATTCCTACATATATAGGCACCAGAACCCTAGATTGACAAGGTAAACAAAAAATTAAATAAGAGGGGTCTAAGAACCCTAGATTGACAAGGTAAAAAAAAAAATTAAATAAGGGTCTAAGGGGTCTAAATATCATATTATGAAAGCAACAGAGAATGAATTCTCATGAATGATAATAGGACAGAAATCAGTTCTTTCTTGTTGAGTAGCCATTCAAAACTCACACACTATAAGTAATGAAATACTGAAATTTGTTCTTGTAGATAAGAAATAAGGCAGAAAACCCAATATATTACCAAAAATGTACGGCAAATTTAGGGATATCTATGTCCTGCCTGGCTCAGACCCCAAGAAGCTTATCTAAGGATCTGGGAATCGTCGAACTGCATGTCATAGAATCCTTGTCATGACTTGAAAAATAAAACTCCGCCATAGCAAACCATAAGCATTGAAAGAAAAAAGGATTAGGGAAATAAATAAAAAAACAAACCATTTCATTCAAGAAATCGATGTAGAATCATGGTTAGGATAGAAGATGGCAACGACACCGGAAAAACGATTAGGGTTCTTAGGAAATTAGATTTTCTTTTCTTTTTTTTCGTGACACCAACAACAGGTGAAGCTACCACATGATCTGATCTTTCCACAAAAAAATGAAAATTAGGAGGAAAATTTAGATCATGCTGGCAGCTTCAACCGATATAGGTGCACGGGAATAGAACGGAAAAAACCCCTTCTTCTAGGGTTTATATGAGCATGGCTTTCCCTTCTTCTTCTACTGCGAAAAGCTCAGCTCTACCTATAGAAGGGAGAGCAAAATGGCTATAAATAGAGGTGAGAACTAGAGAGAATATATGTATGAGTAAAGGGATTTATTATTATTATTATTATTTCAAAACCCAAAATTTTAATGGATAAAAGATAGGAAATTGGTGATTGAAAAGCTTTGGGGAAAAAATTCATTTAATAAAAACAAGAAGAAAAAAAGAAGAAGAAAAATTGATAGATGTAAAAATGGGTGGTCCCTGGATGATGCAAATTAAATATTGTCACGCCACCACCACCACCATGCAGGATCACAGACAGCTTAGTGAGAGTTTCTATATATTGTAAGAGCATTTATTAACTTTAGGGTTGTGGACGGTGGGGGGACCCTTTTAATCCACCCTTATTCCCCCCTCCCTCCCCCACTCCACCCCAACTCTCTCTTTTGTATCTGCAGTACTGTCTAAAGAAAGGTCTAAATAACGTAATGTGAAGAGTGGGGGGGGGGGGGAGGGGACCATAGTTTGCATGGATACATTGGTGATGCACAAGGTTCTTATAAAAGAAGAAAGAAAGAGCATCTCAACCAAAATATATTAAGTGAATCTCTTCCTTTTTCACAGATTAATAAAAGTTATTTGAGTACTGAGAAGGGGACTTTGTTTTGTGGTGGGAGGGGCGTTGTGGAGAGGGGGAGGGAAAGAGTGCATTTAAGTCATTCCTCATAAGCATCTTTTTCTTTGTTCATTGTCAATGGCATTTTCTTCCAAATTTGCCATTTGTTGTACACTCACTCTTCATAACATCTGATTGGTGACAGCTGGATAAATTACTAGCTTAGTCACTTATACTTATGATCTGATGTAGACAATTTGGCAAATGACCTAACATCAAGTGTATATATATATATATATTAGAAATGAATGTTACAAAAATTAATATTGATATATGGAGAGACACTTGAACGCTGAGCTTACTTGTATTATGTAATTCAACGAATGTGTATACAAATGACAAAAAGAACATATGCTGCAGAATATCTATTTGTGATTAAGAGGAGGAAAAAGAGAATTGCATAAAAGAATAATGCCTTAAGTATTATTGAAAAATGATCAATAAGATTTGCATAAACTTTTAAGATTTCATCTGTTGCAAAGCCAAAGAGAACACTCTTCCTTGCCAACAAGCTTCTTTTGCCCTCTGTCTCCTCTCACTATTTTTTTTTAAAAAAAAAAATATCTCTCAACTTTCTCCTGCAGATTCGTTTGTCCTTAATTATATCCTTCAAAATACATTTTGTTTCCCATCATTATATATGCAGATCTCACTGTACATTGAATTATACTTGTTCCATGATGAACCAACACTTTAGAATCCCTGTGAAATGTCAATGCAAGGATTTATTTTTCCCTTTTTTTCTTTATTTTTTGTGCGCCCTGTACTTGTGTTTATGCTAATCTCTTATCACTAATGGACGCGAACTTTGGCTTTTAACTTAGCAATTGGCAATATTTAACATTACAAAGTAAGAGGAAAAAAATAAAGAGCTAACACTACAAAAGTTAGTGAACCCTATGAACATAGATAGACTATAAAGATATTATACCTATGATGCAATAGTTTACATAATTAATAATGCATGAACAGTATATTACTGTGTTCTAACTGTAAATATAATTAAGTTTACTGATCAATGATCATGAAAAGAGTAGGGGGGTTGGGGAACACTTGAAAAAAGAAAAAGGAGGGCAAAAGATCAAGTATTACAAAGTGAAGTATAATTTGAAAACTACTTCACAGTATCAATTGAAAACATACTTTTCTTTGAAGCTATTCTGGAAGTAAAGCACTCATAATCATAGTGATCATATTACCCTCAATAAACTAACACTATAATGCATTATTATTTTGTCGTACACAACTCTTTTTTATAATATTCTGTTATAGTTCAAATCATTTTCTTTTCCTGAAGTAACATGGTATAATTATTTGTCACATAATGTTTGCCTATAGAAGTAAAGATTTTAAGGACAGAAGTTACTTCAATGCAGAAACTCTGGGGAAAGAGGAATTAGATTACAGCAATAAGCATTGAAAATGGTCTGAGAAAAAATTGATAGATTTCTAATTCAGTGCACGAAACTTAATTATGAGAAAATTTGATCTTGGACTCATTGTCATTGAGTATATATTGTCATGTAAGAATTGAATGCTCATATTTTTATTTTAGTTTGTTCAGAATTAAATATTCAATTTTCTTAAATAAACATATTTTTTTATAAATAGTTTCATCAATAAATTTATTAATTTAAGGAATTTATATCCCACTAACATATGAGTTTCATTAATGCATAGACTTAATTTAAGAGATTTATATCTCACTAACTCATGAATTTCACTGTCGATTACATTAATATCAAAGATAATATGATAATTTAATAAAATTCAAATGTCTTTCTTAATTTTTAATAAAAGTAAAAAATAGACATTTAATTTTGAACGAAGAAAGAATATATAAATTTTCTTCCGTTTCAATCATCAACAACCCTCCTCCCCCACCATTGGGGTAATTAATTCAACTACTTAATTAACTTCAAAACTATGATTTTGTATCTTGTTTCCTCTTTAAGACGGGGTAATAGTGAAACCCTTTGACTACAAAAAGGGCTCTACTTTCTTGAGTGACAGCCATTTATTTAGAGTTTTCTATATAAACAAAAGACGTTTTCTTTAAGTCACGACGACTTTGTTTAATTTGATAATTGCCTCCCCCGAGATTTAGGTCTCTCTTATGCCTATAATGGATTAAAAGAACAAGTTAATTAATTTGCAGGTGTGATATATCACTAAGTGTAGTTTGTGAAGGATTTAGACACTTGCAAATTTGAGATGGTTCTAGCGAAAGAATTGCGACAGAGAGCGAATTGTGGACTCATTGACCAGTCGCAAACTTTGCGACATATTAGCCATGCATGAAGGATAAAATAAATACAATAAATTGCTAGTACTAGCATCATTCTTTTTAATAATCCGTGGATCAAAACCTGAACTTAATCGATCACAAGTAAAGTATTTGATAATACTGGAACATTTACTCATCCACATGATGCTTGGAGTGTTTAATGTCGACACAAAACCTTAAGCAAGAAATTATCTTATAAATGAAAGAAAAAAAGATTCCAAGTTCCCTTGTATTAAATCTAGACTAGTTGATCAGAGACAAACAGAAATTGTTATTAAAACTACTTGGGCACATGATGTCCCAACAACCAACAAACAACATAGATTATAAGAAAACATTAGATTTCAATGAATCAATTTTCCTTATTGCTTAAGAATCTGGACCATGGGGGACTAGTTATTCATAATTTCATGCATATGATCAGTTCTTTTCCAAGTCAAGAAAACCCCAAATCATTCTATGCTTTTACTTTCTTTCTTCAAGATCAATACAAATAATTATTACAACATAAATACTTCCATATACTGTATCATGATACCTATAAATGGCTCAAAAGTCAGCCTATATATATATATATATGATCATAAGCTTCAGGTGACAGCTGGGTGAAATTCATTAGATCTGTGTGGCTAGCTAGGCTTCTGAGTTGATGTTGATGTTGATGCTTATTTCCCATTTTCATTAGATCCTTTTTATTGCTTTTTGTTTTCTTCTTTGTAACCATATGTCTGCTTCGAGTCCTGTGCTGGTTTTCCTAGGTAAGAAGACCGACCATACATAGAATTAACAAGTTTTAACCCAGTAGTGAAATTGTGCTTAGGACAATATAGAGTTGACCTATATAACCTCAATAGTATTTGATTTGATCCTAGAAAACTGATAAGACATGTACGTAGCTAGATACCTTCTAAGGATTATTGCATATAGCATCCACACTTTGGATACTAAATAGTAGCTTCATCAATCCCTTTCAAAGATGACAGACTTATGGATTCCCTTTTACAATCTCTGTGTTTCCCATGCATTGAATTAGTATTTAGTTCCCTCTTTTCGGACAGACTTCTGATGTACAAATCAACTTGTCAGTAGACCAGTTTTGAACTCCATTGTAAATCCTTATAACTTCTAGATTTTGAATCATAATGGAAAGGAAGAAACTAGCTAGGTTATATACGTACAATACAACACAATCTAACCCATAGTTTGAAGTAAGAGGAAGTGATAAGAGATTTGTTAATGTTTAACAAAGTAAACGATTTCGACTCTTACTCGAGGCACTAATTAACTAAAAAAATCTCTTCTCAATCCAAACTCTGAATTAATTGTAGGAAGTGATTCTGGATATTCGGAATTTCGATAAAAAAAAAAAAATAACATTCTTGCAAGGAAAAAACTAGTATGCTTTGAAAGGGTTATATAAATTTGAATTGTTCGTTCAGTGGAAAAGGTTCATATGTAGTTACAAAACCAGGTTGTCTTTGCACAACAGTTAATAAAGAATCAAAATACCCATACTAAAGCCAAATGTAATCTTCATGTTCTAGCCATGTGACTAATGATGGGATATCTGCATTTCATTAGAAAGGTGCTGTTATCACTGTCAAGCAAGCAAGCTGCTAAGAAATTGTGTTTTGTGTCACCTAAGAACCCTAAGAATAGCCTAGATTGTTAAAGATATATAAACTATCAAGTATATGTTAAGTGGTCCAATATAACAGGAGAAAGCACTGCAGAAGGGCTGAAGATCTATCTAGCTACCTTGATGAAGATTGACTGGCAGTAGACTAGAGTAGTGTGGTCCTCTGACTCAATACTACAGAAAACTGCATGCTCTGCTGCATTTGCATATATAGCTGTGAAGATGACTCCTTTCCATAACCCTGTAGTACTACTGTCTTTGCATATATAAATGTAATGTACAAACTACATAATACAGATTGCATGTGTATGCATATACATAACATAGTAAAAGACCCTGTCAATCAGTCCGTGACTCGACTATATGCCTAATAATACTAATAGTTAATAAATATTGCTCTCTTTATGTTAAAATAAACATATCAAATTAGCAATAAATATTATTAGATTTATTCTTATCAATCATACATATTCTAGGATACGAGATTGAGCCATCACATGCCCAAGACACAAAGTTGTTACAAAAAAGTGTAGACAGATCAAAGAATGCATTAAGAAGGTGTAAAAATATCTGAGCATGCAAGCAGATGTGCAGGTGCAACAGGAGGCCATTAATTAGTCTAAATCAATAAGGGTAGTAGTAGTAGTCAGCATGCAACAAGAACAAGTGATATGTAGTTTCAAAATTAAATCTCATTTGGTTCTATTATTTATCTTCTCAAGGTGCCTTCTTGCCTAGGCTTTTTCTCCTCCTCCCATTTTTCTTTATATCGAGACAGAAAAAGATTGGCAACTTTTTTCTTTCGGCAGGGATGAGAGGGTTATTATTGCAGGGCCTGCACCATAGCTAGCTAGGGTGCATCGATAAAGGAGTGGTGTGGTGGTAAGTTATGGTCTCTAATTGACAAGGGTACCAGCCTTTCATAGTTCTAAATGTACCATAACTTTGTTTAAAAAGGTCTTATTCATTTTCGATTTGGAGTCAAGCAATCTTAGAATGGGTGATGCTCATTTATTACTCACAATTGTTATCTATAAGAAGTCAGTAACCATCTAAGTGCTGACTAATCCATTCATGGTTGCCCAAAGAAGTTAATGAGATGTTTTAAACATTTTTTCTAATTCAATATTAGAGGTAATTATGATGTTTAATTAGGTCGGAAATGTGTATGAATATGATATAATTGATAGTAATAATAACTTTTAAGTAGTTAAAATAATTTTTTATTGATATAAAATTACTTAATGAGATAATGTGTAATATTCCTATGACACATTTACTTAACCCTAAACATTGCTACACTCATAATTGCATCACATAGTTTTGAACATTTTTTTGTTTGTCTGACTTTGGTGGCTGAGGAGTAATAAGCTTATTGGCCTAATGATTGAGGGATTGAGGTTGAGGCTAGTAAATACCTTTCCATCTTCCACACATTTCCCCAACTAATAAACCACTTTTCAACTGAAGTAAATAGTTGTCTAACAGAGAAAGTAGTAATTATCGAGAGAAGAAATCTCATTCGTCCATTAACAATTAATTACTGATACTTGATAAACAAATAAAGTTTAAAAATATACGATTTTATAGAAATTGGTCCTCTGACTACCCACACACGTACAAGAGATTAATCCATCAAATAGAGCATGTTCAGGAAAAAAGGAAGAGAAATCACTTATACTCTCAATTCAGATCTTAAGGAGGAATTACCACTATAACTTCCCTTTTATTCGATAATTCGAAAACCATCCATAAATTTCAAGGTCCTTGTTTATGTTAGGGAGATTTATTAAATACTATGTGTAAACTATTAATCTATGGAGTATATATTAAGGGGAAAATATATATTGAAGTAGGACTACAATTTTGTTTTCTTGTAATAACGCATTTGTAAAGTGTGCTTTCCTCTGAAAGATCATATTTTAAATATGAGTGAAGAACACATTTACAAAATGCGTTATATTTCTAATAATGTTCTTTTTATAATTTTTTTGTTAATTTATTTTCACTGGGGGAGTACACAAACAAATCTAACTAGCTAGTATATAATGTATGGTGTTATGTATAATTGTGATGTATATATGCATAATACTTGTAATATAATGATTATGTCGACTTTATTGCCTTGTAAACTTTTAGGTGGCAACTATTATGCACTTGTTGCATGCTCGTATATATGATAATAATGGTTTGTGATTGCCAAACTAATCAAGCTCGGGCGATTCATGTACATAAAATAGTCATTTATTCATGTCAATTATAAACGCTCATTAAGAAAGTATAACAAACAAATGACCTTCATTGGTTATTAGAATTTTATGATTTTCCCAAAGAAAGCCATTTTTTAAAGTGTTATTGGGTTGGGAGATAAGGTAAATAAATAGAAGGATAATTAGTGTTTGTACTTTTGATTAAATTGATCTCTTGTATTTTTTTTATCGACATTTTTAATTTATTAAGTATTCCAAATTTCTCATTTATGTTTTTTATCGATATTTTTAGTCCCTTAAATATTTTTAATTGACCAATTAAGTCATTCAGTCAAAATCATGGACGAAATCCTACATTATATGTCATGTGTGTGGCTTGTTCAAATCAAATGAGGAGCAAAATAGAATCCCAACATTTCACTTAAAATAATTTTAGATAAAATTAAGATCCCATCAAAGGAAACAATCCAAGATAGCAACTTTTTACATCTTTTTCCATAATAATGACGGGGTGTCCACTGGATGTAAATTTTTTATGAGAAGATACGAAGAACAAAAGGAAAGGGAAAAGGAGGAAAAAAATTATATATTGACCCTAATCTTTTTATTTATTATGTATACACCCCTTAATTTGGAATTACAAGGGTGGATTTACTTGATTATAGATTTTTGTCCCTCATTTAATTTCCACAAGCCAGGCACACGGCATGTAATGTTGAATTCTGTCTATAATTTTGATGGAAAAATTTAATTGGTCAATTGAGAATACTCAAGTAATAAAAAATATCGATAAAAAATCATAAGAGATCAATTTAATCAAAAGTGTAAATATTGACTAAAAATATCAATAAAAACTATAATAGACTAATTTGGCAAAAAGTACAAATATAATAGATTAAATCAGCTTATTAATCTAAATATAACTCTTTTTTACCTTCAAATATTTTTTTTTAAAAATACACTGATAATAATATAATTACCTATGATATTTACAATCATACTTGATATCATTTAATATAATTACTTGTGATATTTACAACCGTACAAGGTTTCATTTTACCTGCACTTGCCACGTTCAAAGATTAAATTGTTTATTTAACTAAACTTAATTGGCCGAAGAGCAAATATCTTACAAATAATTAAGTCAAAGCTTTTCCTCGGGAAAAAAGGAAACATTAATTGAATATGAAGTACCTTGCTATATTGAGTGCTTATAATATCCAAACGTGAATGGAAGATAAATTCCAATATATTGCCCTAAAAAAATGATCCCGAGAATGTTCCCTTATCAAACATTGCCTTGCCCATCACCCCCCCCCTCCCCAACCCAAAAAAGAGAACCAAAAAAAAAGAAGAAAAGGAAATCCCCGTTGACAACATATACTACTACTTTTCTTTTCTTTTTTTGAATCATATACTAATAATTTTATATCTCACAAAATTTTTTTTGGTGATAGATATATATATCCTGCAACTATTTCAGTCCTTGTTTTGCAAAAAGGTTTTTTCTAAAACTACACTCCTTTTAAAATTCAACATCTACTTCTCCTTTTCAAAAGGCTCAAAGTATCAATCATTTTTAAAAAATAATATTCATTCTCATTAGGGTATAAATTTTATTACTATCTATATTAATAATAAAAATAGTAAATGGTTTTTAAAATTTTTATACTGAATTAAAAGTGTACATACAATAAAAGTCTGCTTTGTGTATGAAAAAACCAACACAATGGGCAATAATGCAATGCAAGGAAAACCTCTGCAAATGTTCATATAAACTTAATGAAAAGATCCCTCTACAATGGCAACTTGTATATCAGTAACAATGTTACAGAAAAGGGTTACAAATTATAGTACAACACGAGTTAGGGCAGGGCCAATGGCTCATCCTATCAGTAGCAGCTACACCAAACCAGAAGATATGGTCAAACTCGTCGCCCCTTACCTTCCCTTCTTTACGCTGGGGGGAAAGAAAAAAATGAAAGGAAAAAAAAAAATCTGCATAATGGAGATCAGTAGGCCAAAGTAATTTATGGCCTCCGTACTCTATGCATATCCTAGGGCTACAAAAATTTAGAATGGGCAATAAATAAATACCTGAAGAATTGACTATTGCTCTAAATTTCTTGAACCAATAACTGAACTTGCTTTCTCAAGCAATTCGTATAGTTTCGTTGCAGTTGGACGGTCTGCTGGGTTCTTCTCTGTACACCAACAGTAAATCGCAACAAGAAATTTAAGGGTTTTGGATTCATTCTCTGATCCACCAATCTCAGTTGCAGATTGAGGTTGAGACACTGCTAAAGCCTCCAAGTCTCTGCCACAATCAGTCAATTCCTCCAGCTCTTCAGTTAATTGTGGTCTTTCTCCCTTCTGCATTAAGTGAAAAGAAATTTAAAGTTAAAGTTAATCCTCTTTTAGAATAAAATCACCCAAAAAGACATGGTTCTGGAAATAAAGAAGTTTTCTGCCAAAAATATTATGTGTGGACAAATTCTACAGGAAGATTTCTTTTCAGAAGCAAAAGACATCGGTCTATCAGATTAATTTGTCATAACACTTGTGAATCTTAACTGAACACTTGACCACCCTGTTAGCATGTGTGTATATATATATGCTCATAGTATTCAGACCTGAGACGCCAACTAATAAGTTTGTTTCCCTTTTTGCAAATACCAACTATATGATGTTATTATCACTCTGCTTTACTTTATCTTTTCAATCTACAAGGTTTCAAATACTGAAGAACAGCATCAAATGTTCGAGAAAGATGGATCCATACCTTGAGAAAATTGTGAATGTCAGACTCTGATAACCCAGAGTATGGCACTTGCAATGTTAACAGTTCCAAAAGCAAACACCCGAATGACCAAATATCCACTTCCTACGTTCACAACAGAGAAAAAAGAATGGTCAAGCAAAGGAGGGAGAGATGACAAAAATAAAATGAGGCTCACAATCTACTGAAAATTTATTCAAATCCAATTTATGAAAGATAGTGTGCAGTATAAGTTCAAAATAAACCACACCCCTCCTTTCATGTAATGCTACTGCACTCTGTTCATTAATAGAGCAGCCCAATTTGTCGGCCTCCATCTGTCCATTGCCCTATATCATCATGTTTCATTTACACAATGATACATAACTACGAGTAGGGTGAGATAAAAAATCAGCTCATCCTAACTTAAAAAATTTTCTAGGTGCTTGGAAGCATGGACTCCCATTTGGTAACATTATTCAGAATATGTGACTTGTATACTTTATTTAGCAGGAGAAAAAATTGAACTGATTAAAAACCATGTACCACACAAGTGAATAACAGAAAAACAGTAGAAAGTAACTTACCAGCCCATACAGATCACGCTTCTCGATTGTGTGCAACACCTCAGGGGCCATCCAACGAGGGGTGCCAACACAAATGTCAGGTGGAGGGATCCCAATATGAGCAATACAACATGAATGAAAGCTACAGCGAAGAGGGATTGCCCTATCAAAATCACCAAGCTTCACAATGGGTGAACCATCATCCTTCTTCTCATCCAGATTAATTAAAATGTTTTCACTTTTTATGTCGCGATGAATAATGTGCTTGGAATGCAGCTCTGTCAATGCAAATGCAATATCTCTAGCAATAAATAGTGCTAGTGTCACTGGAACACGATTCTCACCAGTTCTTGCCAGTTTCTCCAAATAACACTGTATGCAGGGGGAAAATTTGCAAGAAATATTACATAAGTACCAAGAACAGAAAAACTGATCAAAGCACAAAGACAAAAAAAAAATACCTTCAAGGAACCCCCTTTAATGTACTCCATCAGTATGGCAGTTTGCAGTACTCGGAGATCTGAACTTCCTTCTGATGATGGAGTCCATTTAGAAGATATCTGATGACCATAATATGTTACGATACATGGATGCTTCAAACTACCCAAAATCCTGGCTTCTCCTAAACAATTGAATTCGAAATTCCTGATTTCATCTGCAGAAGTCCCACATATTTCTAATTTACGCACCTGCAGCATCAAGCATGTTACTCAAGTAATTTTTAAAACAAAATTAGCAAAATGATCCAAGCTTAGACAGATTAAGAACCCAGCACTGTCCCAAAATTCATCAAGACAAGATAGTTCATCAACAGAATTCAGTGCAGGTGATGATAATATGCAACAGAAAACAGAAACTAAAGAAATCCCGGAAGCAAACAAAGAAATATATTTGTAACTGCACAAGTAATTGATTAAACATAGGTTAGGACCTACAATGACAGGATCCAGCAAAGAAACCATATAAACTAAAACTATGCACTTAGAAAGAAACTAGGAAGCATACCTTTGCTGCAGCAATATGAGATCCAATTTTACACTTAATGAGGGCGGTTAATGGTGATTTCCCAATTTCATCACATGCAGATAGAGAAGGAAAAGAATGACATGGTCCAGATTTTTCATCTTTCACATTGCAGATATTGATCCGAGTTAATGGAACATACCTGAAAAACACATACACAGACTGTTGACACAGAAGTCTTGTACCAATATATTTTAGAATGTTGAAAATATGCTAAGTAAATGGATGACTCAGATATTTGAAAAACTTAACAGGTGATTCTGTAGAATCACACAAGCATTTGTCAATGCATATGAAATTCAATGACCATCTCAAGATTGATGCCAACAAGGTAATTGAAAAGAAAATGATTAAAGGACCTAAGAAATTACAATAACAAAACACATTCAGAGAAAACTTCAGAACTGCCAATCAAATAATCAAGTTTCCCCCAGCCACATAACAACTTCAATCAATGCCGAGGTAGGTAATTCTGCACAAGTATATCATGTAACATTCTAATTGACCTAAGAAAGGAACGTCAATTACATAAAAGAGGACTGCAAATTACTCAACCAAAGTACGCTACACAAACAAACAGAAAGAACATTAAAGTCCATAGACACATCTTAAAAAGAAAAAAAAAATGAAAATAGATCAATTAAAAGATAATTGAAACAGTTCCTAAGGAAAACTTTAAACCTGCAGAAGTATTCGGGATCTGTCTCTTCTCTAATGTCCTGTGGATGACATGCATCAACTATCATGCGAACCCATGATTGTCCTCTCCTTATAGCAATTACATTCCATGCATGGGGTGAAAAATCCAAGAAACCTCGAACAAGTTCACAAGGTATTGGAGGGTCCAGTCTGTCACAAAGGTACTAGAGAAGGACATTTGGTGAGTTTATGAATAACTTAATCTAGTGATGCCTAGAAACTGCAAATAAAGTGTATCTCAGAAATTGTACCTTCATTAGCAAAGCCCTATGTCTGCATACACCAAATTGCAGGCTCCCAAGAGGAACAACAGCAGAATTTCTTCTTGCTTTTACAGATCGGAGAGACTTCTCACAAAGATCAAGCAAAACAATGTCTTCCACACCATCTGGACTCTCTTCTGCTGGATTTTTCAATATCTCTTCATTCCCCGTTGAGCATGTGCAGACAAAAGGTTTAGTGTAATTTGAACCAGATACGGCTTTCCTTATCCTCTGGATAACTCTGCTTTTGTCACTTCCACCAAAGTGATCGGAAACAAAAAATGCAAGCAAAGACACAATCTGCAAGGTATCAGTGGCACCATGTCTACTTTCCCTGATTAAACTACCATTAATCTTCAGAAAATGAGACACCAACGTTTGAGCACAGTGTGCAACAGCATCTAATCTTTCATCCCTCAACCTAGCCAAAGATTTCACAGTCAATAAACACCAGTAAACATAAAAAATAACATCTTTTCCAAGCTGCAGTACATGAAAAATTACCTATCAACAAGAATGACTTCCCGTGAATCAAGATGCAGATTTTTCTCGTAAATGCTTAGTGGCATAAATGGTCGGTCTCTTCCTGCATCATAAAACCCATCCGGTAGATAGTCTTCAATGCTACAGAAGGATATCCTACTGTATTTGGATGATATGTCTGAATGATCACCAGTTGGTCTGCGGTATTTACTTGGTTTGGGGTTATCAAGAACCCCATCAGAATGTCTTTTGGACTTTAAACCACTGCTACCTACTTCAGAAGACAAATATCCATCCTCTGAATCAATTGAATCTGGAAGAGAATTTAAGGATTCATTACATGTGCTACAACCACCTCCGACCTCCTTGGGAGTCTGAAGGGGTTCTGCAGAATCACATGAGCATTTCCCTTCACAATTATCGTTCTTCAAAGTGATATTATCATCCTTGGTGCTAATAGTGGAGTTCTTGCTTTCAACATCCCCAGGAAAAAATTCTTTGTCATCAAACTGAGGAGTTGGAATGGTGGATAAATCTTGTGTAAAAGAGTTATCTGCAATGTTGGATGGTCTACATGCTATACATTTTTCAGAAGCTTTATGAACTGGGGCATAATTTTGACCTTTCCTCCGACTATTCAGTCTTTCTTGTCGAGCTCTTTGCTGTAAAAAATATCGTCTTTTCCATCCTTTGGACTTTCGTGCAGAAAAACATCTATTATTTGGTGATGGCCCACTTGAATGACTCACTGATGCTACAGAAGAGCCTACATAATTTCAAAATACAATTATTAAACCTGCAGTTAAACATACAAATGAGAAGTACAAAACTTCAAAAAATAGACATCACCACGGGACTAATAGAATATGTTTGTGAGTCCTAGATCCTGTGAGGACGAGGGAACAAAAAGTAAATAGAACTTACGACTCAGGCCACTCTCATGAAGTTCCTCGACAACACTTTCCAGAACATCCATTTCTGCAGAAGAACTAATGAATTCATCATTTGACACATCTTTGCCGTTTCCCTCCAAATTGCAGCATATCCATGAAGGTATTTGGCAACAACTAAGAAGCTTATTAAACTTCCATTGAAAAAGAAACAGAAACTATATCAGTGTGATGTTCAAATACCAAACATGAATTGTACATAAAAAGATCCAATCAGTAAATAAATATATCATATTTATATTTAGTAATTGCAGCTGAATTTTGGTTGGTCAAAAGAGCGACTGTCACTTTTGAGGCAAAAGAAACTATTCTGTTTTTTTTTCCCCTCCTCATATGTTAGGATCCAATTTCAATAACTATCTCATGTTCATAAGCCCATTTAAAATATTAGCAAGTAGGGATATCCATAATTATATTGAATAATTAAATACCATTTGTTTCATACATGCAGCCAAGAATATAGAACAAAAGATGGTACTTCTGTAAAACATGGTAAAACGCAACTCTATTTCTGAGCATCTTTTCAAAAATTTGTAGCCTCAGGAGAGGGAACCATAACATAATGACATCTATTAGCACTTTCTACCCCTGACAATTGAGCCAATGGAAACAGTAATTACAGATTGAAAGGAAGTAAGTACGTAGAGAAAAAGTCAACAAATGTTTTCAAGAGTTAAATTCATCAATATGTTAGTACAACCCCTGTGTCAGATCATAATTCCTCTTTCAAAGTTATTACAAACCTGAAGATTCAGTCTCCGAAGGTTATGCATTGATCCGAGTTCTAGACAGCCCAAGGACGTCAACCGATTGTTTGAAAGGTCCAAGTTCTCCAAGTTTTGCAAAGAACATAGACCAGAAGGTAGTTCAACCAATTTGTTGTTTGCCACTTTCAAAGATATTAAAGAGTTTAGGTAACTTATCTCACTTGGTAAGTTCCTCATCTTATTGAATGAAATGTCCAAATACTCCAACTTACTAAGACGCCCAATTTCTGGAGGGAGATATCTGCAGGACAATTCAGGACCAGATACAAAATATTAGTTGAACACCACACAAAGGTCCCACAAAATGTTCTAGGCATGCAGCATTCGTGAAGCAGGCATGAACAAGCTGTTTGGGTTTAAATACAATTACAGTATGTTTTTGTGTCTTCCAGGTACTATTAATACTTTTTAGTTTGAGAATTGAATTTCACAATTTTACACTTTTTTCTTCAAAAGCCCAAAGAATATTTTACTTCCAGACCCCATCTGGAAAACACTCAAACTAGATGAATCACTTTATAACAGACACAAGAAGCTTATATTAATACACTGCAGAAAGTGAGCCATACAGATCTCAAGGACTATGTCCCTGATGCTGCTGGGAACAGCAGAATCTTTTCAAGTTTTAAGTTACTTGAGAACTTACAAATGAGGACCCCCTAATATGACAATGATTTTCAATTCTTCCCTTCTTTATTATATTTTCTATTTCCATAGGTTGAATGTTAGCATCTCCAGCAACACGGAGACATTTAGATTTTAGCTTCTATTGTTTAATGCAAATTTTAAAAGACATACAGACAATCCACATCTCTATATCACAAACTCTACTTTTACATAAATGGGTATTATATATACATGAAGTACTAATAATTTGAGAATGTTAAGGCAATTTTCTGAAAATCAATAAACTAAAATAGATTCACCAAGAATTTTTATAGTTCTTAAACAAGAAATAAGCTTCCAACTCAACATGACAGCTGTTTATGAAGAAAGAAAGGGAAAAACTACTACATTAGTGGACAATTTTACTTTATGTTTTTGGAGAAAAAAAATCCCAACTCACATTTACAATGCCTTTATCGTAAACAACAAAGTATCAGATAAACTACGGGAGTTCCATAAATCCATTGTTGTTCAAATAGATAAAGGAACAACTAACGTAAAGAAAACACTGACCTGATGGAAAAATGACAAACAGAGAGTTTGGTCAAGCACTTAAGCCCGGAGAGTTCGCTCAAAAAGGGGAATGCAGATGGTCTCAAAGGCATTCTACTAAGCTCCAACTCTTTCAAAGCCTTCAGCTTTCCTAAATCCAGCCCACCTAACCCAGGCGCCTCGGGAACCTTCAATTGCAAGCACTCCAACTCTAGGAAATCGTTGAACTCCAAAGGAAACAAATTCAATTCATTCCCGAAAAACTTCAAACTCTTCAATCCTCTTAGCGCCCCTGCGGCGCTTGAAATTAAATTAAACACATTCTTGTACACATACAGCACTTCTTGGGCATTCTCCAACCCTTCCAATACAGGAAAATCTAAACTTTTTCCCGAAACATCAATAATTGAGTCAAAATCAGAAGAAATCTCGCTTGAATTATCATCTTCAGACTTCGTATCTTCCCCTGCATTCGATTTTTCACGTGGGCTCCCCTCAGAATTCTCAGGTTCTTCCAATTCTTTGGCCTGCATTGCTTATTGTCCTCCAACAAAAAGAACATAAATATATAAAAAACCGTCTCTATATAGATTTTCAAAGAAAAAAAAGGGTTTGTCTGCACACTACAATCCTGTATGTATATATCCGTACGGATACAATAAAATAAGCAAACTCTGTGACTGTATGGATGACTGAAGGAAGGTTGGGAGATGAAGTAGAATATGATGACCAAAAAGAAGAAGAAGAATAACAGAGGGCGGGAGGGAAAGGGAGAGGGAGAAACCCTAGAATGGAGAGGAAGGAGCTATGATGGTCCGTTGGGGACTTGAGGCGGAAGGTAGTTTGATTATGGGGTCTAATTTGGAATATAAATAAGTTTTGGGGTGAATAATTTTGGAAAAGGGAAATATTTTACTTTTAAAACGACGCTCTTCAGGGGGCTCCATCTCAATTTTGCCGCTTCTCTTTATTTGTTGGGTTCTTGTGGGTCAAACTTCAGAAAGTCACTGTTTAGGTAATGGACGTAAGAAAAGTAATGCCATCCTGGCCCGGTCCACTTCGATTGAGAACGAGGTTTTTCCTTGACCTGCCAACTTATGATAGATCGGAAATAAAGAACACATATACTTATAATTGTATTCAAAATATATATCGCTATAATTTTATTTTATAATTACTTATATATAATTTTGATTTTTTTCAATTTTATTCTCTATTTAATGTATTCCTTTCAGGAAAATAAAATTTGAAATCAATAAATTGTAATATTCTATTGTAATTGATTGAGAAATAAGAATTGTGATTCAATCTTAAGTTGTTATATGAATAATTTTAGACAATTATATTCTACTTTTTCCATTGAGAAATATAAATCTTTGAATAATTTTATTATTTTAAAATATAAAATCATTTTACGAAATTTTATAAATATTTCAGTATTAACTTCCAATATTAAATTTATTTATTTTTATCTCTTATCTTATTACTTTCTTATTTTCAATACAAAGCTTTTATATTTTATTTTTCTCAAAATAAACTTTTTTTCACCATTGTGAAACTGAATGACTTTCTTCTTATTTCAAAATATAAAGTCACTTTATGAAATTTTATAAATATTTTACCATTAACTTACAATATTACATTTATTTATTTTTATCTCTCATCTCTATCACTTTTTTATTTTCAATGCAAAGCCTTTATATTTTATTTTTCTCAAAACAAACTTTTTTTCTTTTTTATTTTCAAAATATAATAATTAATGGTATTTTAGAAAAAAAAAGTGATTAATTTGTGTAAAAGTTGATCCATTAACTTATATTTCTGAATGAAAATAATATAATTTATCATGAAATTGACTTACATATAGAAGAATTTATTTTAAGGCATTCATGCTTGTAAAAGCGTAATTTAAGAAGTGTTCAATTTTTTGGAAGTGTGAAATGCGTAATAAGTTTCTTTCAAACTGTTTTAAAACAAGATCCATATTCCATAGTTTAGCAAGAAAACAAGATCCATATCCTGGCTTGGAGTCAATTTGACCACTTTTAGCCACCTTCTCCCCTATCCTTGTTTTTCAAAGTCTTCTTATTCCAAATTTCTATCCATATTTTAGCAAGAAAACAAGTGCATTGAAAATTTTGTTTGACCCATATTCCCTAATTTGATTTTTCTTATTAAATAAGGCTTCTATCAAAGTTTAGTACTTTCATCATTCATACTCGTGCTAAGTTCCATAGATGAAACTATTGGAGATTTGGGATTTCATCCAATGCATTCATTATGATGTTGTTGCTTCTGTGATTGTACAATTTAACTATTGAATGCTAATTCTAATTCTTAACTCTTAACCATAATTGGCAATGGTCGTAGGACAATATCTTATTTACCTTCGGCTACCAAAGCAAATTTAGAAAGTCTCATAAAACTCAAAAGAGATATTAATCTTTATAGGAAAATTGCTCCAAATTGTCCATAATCTATGATCGATTATCCAATGTTGTTAATATTCTTTTTAATTGTATTTTTTATTCATATTATTTGATACATTTGCTCAATGTGACATTTCTGTATAAAATATGACAATATTGTTTTTAAGGACAAATATGAAAAAAGATAATATTGTACAATATTTAAAAGATTAAAAACTAAAAAGGTCGATAAAAAATAGGGATGAAAACGGATAAAATTTCAAAGAATAAGGATTAAAAAAATTTGGTTCCAATATAAGTTATAATTAACTTTATTTTATGATAGATGGTTGGTTCTTTAAAATAATAATTTATTTTTATTAAATGTATAAAATAATATTCTCAATTTAAGAAATTCATTTTTCCTTGCACGAAATAAATCTCACTACTAACAATATTAGTAAATAGGGATAATTGCTAATTTATATTTGTATTAAATCAAAAAAAAATTACAAAGGAAGATTTAATTTAGGATAATTTATCGTTTTAATCTTTATTCTTTGAATTTTTTTCATTTTTGTCCTTATTATTTATCTACTTTTTTAGTTCCTAATATTTCAAATATTCTCTAATGTTATCCCTTTTAAAATTTTCCCTTTAAAAAAAGGATTTGGTCATATTTTAAACGGAACACATTAGCCAAATGTATCAAAGAATAGGAATAAGAAAAATGATAAAAAAGAATATTAATAACATTGGGCAATTTTTCTATCAAACATGTTTCGTACATGTTATTAACTACAAGAATTCAAGTGCCCTTTTAACTAATATATGCATTTGAATCATTCCACCCCTACTATTTCTTTATAACAAATCCACGTAAACTCTCCTAATATTTATTGTGATAAGTTGTTTCGATATTACTTAAATTTATATATTCTCTTAATCATAAGCAATTGAAAAGGTTTAATTTAACTTCAACAAGCATTTTTGTCAATTCTTTTTATTCTCAATTAACTTAGAAAAATATTATTTATAAGTAACCTTCAAATTTTAAATTTAAGTTAGAAAAACCTTCTTTGAATATATTTTCTTTTCTTTTCATCATCCAAATAAATACAGTTCTTTTCCCTTTCATTTGCTTAATACATATAACTCCCAAGCAAAAGGGTCTATTTGGAAAGTCTATTTTTTACCTTGGAATCCAAAGTTAAGAGAAAATTTTGCACCGTCTTTCCGTACATCACTCCTCTTGTAATTTTGCACAATCAACCTGAACAGAAGTGAAATGGATCACGCTGATCCAACTACACCTGATTGTAACTCAACTGTTAACAGCAAACAATTTACAAATTTCCATACGTCCGCCCTATAAATAACCTCTGCTTCAGAATTCAAATTCATATTCCCACGCCGTTCGAACCGCGCTCTCTCGGCTCTCTCTCCTTGCTGAAGCAAAAACAATTCTACTGCAGAAAAATGCAAGCCTTCAAGTACTTCTAGATCTCCTGAATTCTGTAATACCGAATTTTTCCATCCATTTCAGCAGAAATCTAATCATTTTATTGTATTCGTTTGTGTGTATATGATTGCTGAGATAGGTCCGAAGAACAGAGCCAGTTACAGCTCGTTGAAAGAGAAGAGATCGATGAAGAAGACTTGTTTGAAGCTATAGATAAACGTAAAATTCATAAAATTTTAATCCTCAGTAGATTATCCAGAGAAATCTGTCTTCTTTTTTTGAGTTTTTTCCAGATTAATTGGGTTCTTCAAAACTAGAATGTCTTTCGATCGAAAAGTATGTCATCATTTTTAACTTAATCGGTGAAAATGTCTTGTATTAATATCTCTTTTTTGAATCCGATATGGCGCTCACACTTCTCTTTTGGATTTATTTTGTGTAAGTTTTCTTTATCTACTCATTTACTTTGATGATCAGGTTTGTATGAAGGTTTTAGTTCCTTCTTTTTTTTAGTTCGATTACTCTGTTTGAGTAGCAATTTCCATGTAGATCTCTATGTCAGAATTTATACTAATTGATTGTATTGGTTAATTGATTAGACTCACCAACAAATTTCACTATTACTTTAGCTATCCTGAGTGTGATTTTTAATCAGAATACAAATTTTCTCTTCTGCAAGTGCATCATGATTGACCTCAAAGATGTTGGTTCTGTGTCTTTGGAAAAGTTGATCTAAGTGATCTCCGTTATGCTATGCACTTTTGATTTGAACTTGTTGCGAAATACAGATTATACAATTTTCAGACCATTGTTTTTACCGTATGCTAATCACAAAATGCTGCTCCAAGATAGTGCTTCTGAAAAATTGTATAATTTTTCATGATTCTTAACATCAGGGACAAAGCTTCTTTCCTATTGAAATTTATACTGGAAGCCTAAAGTTTTTCATAGATGTTGCATTGATTGTTTTGCAGTGATCTCTCATGGTATCAATGCTGGGGATGTAAAGAAGCTTCAGGATGCAGGAATCTACACCTGCAATGGCTTGATGATGCAAACAAAGAAGGTGATTTTTTTTTTCAGTTTCTTTATTAAAAATTGTTAATTCGAGGAGCTTAATGGCGACTACTTTTCACATTTCAGAGTCTCACTGGAATCAAAGGATTATCTGAGGCAAAAGTAGATAAGATTTGTGAAGCGGCAGAAAAGATTGTGGTCAGCTTTAATATTTAGTTAGTTTATTTTTAGTGAAATTTAATCGTTCCATGAATATATTTTATTCTCACTTCTCTTTCGTTCAGAACTACGGTTACATCACTGGCAGTGATGCTCTTCTCAGAGTAAGAGTTTATTCTTCTTAGCCTTAAATTTTCCCTCCCCAATGACATCTTTGCTATGTTGAAGGTGACACCAGCCATCAATCCTCATAATGTAATCTTTGTTGTGACTTGTGCAGAGGAAGTCAGTGGTTCGCATCACAACTGGAAGTCAAGCTCTGGATGAGCTCCTGGGAGGTATATTCTTGAACTTGAGCATCTGTTGAACTGTATAAACAAGTCAGCTCATCATCGTGATAATTATGCCAAATTTCTATAGGTGGCATTGAAACACTGGCAATCACAGAAGCTTTCGGGGAATTTAGGTGATGATTTGCTTCCTGAAGCCAATTCTACAACCCAAAACCATTAAATAATGTTGAATTCACTTATTCCTTTTTTTTTTTTTGCACAAATTATTAACTGTATGCTTCATCTGTTTGAGTCAGATCAGGAAAGACACAGCTTGCTCATACGCTCTGCGTTTCTACCCAGGTTTGATTCTTATCTTGATCCAGTAGTAATATGAGAATCAGATCCAGTGATAAATTAATAATAGTCTGCACTACTGTTGGGTATTATTCATTAGACCTTAGAACCTGGTGGCCTTCTGTTTAAATTTTTGTTGAGGGGATGGGAATGGACTACTGTGTTGCCTATTTTTGAAGCTATTATCTAGTAACTTCTATTTGTTAATCTATTTTAGAGATCAGGACCATAGTCCATGACTTCTCAGTTGATTAAAAGCTGCAGTTTAAGTTGTTAATCTATTACACTGCAGCTTCCTACTAATATGAGAGGAGGCAATGGAAAGGTGGCTTATATTGATACTGAGGGAACTTTGTATCCTTGTTGATTATTTTCTGAGACTTCTTAAATACGATGTTCTTCTTTTATTCCTTTTTTCTGTATGTTTTTCTGAACTTACTGCCCTCTAGTCGACCTGATCGCATTGTGCCTATTGCTGAAAGATTTGGCATGGATCCAGGAGCTGTACTCGACAATGTAAATCATGTTTCTCTAATAATAATATTTGAGCACATTAAAATTTATCTGAGCATTGGTATGATTCTGTTAAACTGGGAATTGGAAACTAAGTGTCGTTTCCTCTTTTCTTACAATGAAGATCATATATGCTCGTGCATACACATATGAACATCAGTACAACTTGCTTCTTGGTCTTGCAGCAAAAATGGCTGAAGAACCTTTTAGACTTCTGGTGAGTCACAACCAACACTTGTAACTGAACAGAATTGCAGATGTTAGACCTAGTGGTTGATTTAGGTGAAAATGATCTTTTCAGATTGTTGATTCTGTGATCGCTCTATTCCGAGTGGATTTCACAGGAAGAGGAGAACTTGCAGAACGACAGGTTTGTGGGGCACAGTGAAATTACAATCCCTAAAAGGTTTTGTACCAGATGAGTTAAATTCTGTTTTATTAACTTCTTGTATAAAATATTTTGCAGCAAAAGTTGGCTCAGATGCTCTCCAGGTTAATAAAGATTGCTGAGGAATTTAATGTTGCAGTTTACATGACTAATCAAGGTATGCAGACCAGATAAAGAAAAAATGATATTCAAGTCTGAACTCCTACATTCATGCCATTCATCGCAGGAATAGGCTAATCTGTAGTTTTGATTTTCACTGATCCCTACACATGATTATGTAAATCTAACTCTAATTTGTAGATTTCTTAGCTTGATTGAACGATCTGTCCTATATGTGGGTTGCTAACATGCATTGCCTAACTCTGATTGCAGTCATAGCTGATCCCGGAGGAGGAGTTTTCATATCTGATCCAAAGAAACCAGCAGGAGGGCATGTTCTTGCTCATGCAGCCACAATAAGGTTAATGTTTAGGAAGGGCAAAGGGGAGCAGCGTGTCTGCAAGGTCTTTGATGCACCAAATCTTCCTGAGGCTGAAGCAATATCCTTCAATAGACTAAATCATTTACTCATCATCACATTTATGCTAGTACTAGCGGGTATATTGCATTGCCCCTAGTTATTTAATCATGAAAACCCTGAATCATGATTACATAATCGATCATTGCCCCCCGCCCCCAAGTTGCCCTTGACTATAGGCACGTTTTTCAGATAACAACAGGAGGAATTGCAGATGCTAAGGACTGAAGTGCAGAAGTTTCTTGTCACTGCCAGAAAGAGAAATTGTATATTCTAGTAGTTTTCATATAATACTCTTTAAGATTTATTAGGCTAGCGCAAAAGACACTTTAAGAATCCTGTGTAATTGCACATTTTCGTCATAACAGTTCACCTTTGTTTGAAATTGCATTTGATTTTGATAAAAGCGTTTTAGCCAGCATTTTCCACGGAAAACTGGTAAAACAAAATGTTTTGGGTAAATGTAGCAGATTAACTCTGTATGTGGCTAGCAAGGTCGAGTAAAGAATCTATGAAGGTTTTCCTGTTTCCCCAGAAGCAGGATTTTATAGAATACCCGGCCGACTTTTTTTCTAGTTAAGGACTGGAAATCCAATTTAGCTCTCCTTTATGCTGCTATAAACCCTGATAGTATATATGTAGTATTCAAGCCAAAAAAGCTAGCCTGGAACTAAAATGAAGCAATTTAACTGTGAAAAGAATGCCATAACAAGAAGCATCGAAGGAGGAAAAGAATGGCAAAAGTGACCGTGCGTTGAAAGAAAACTAGCATGAAGACTTCAGTGCAGCTAAAAATGTTTCAAGTAGAACAGCGAACTAATTTGGATGTATCCCTCAAATGTCTTACCCATTAGACTGCCTTCCATCATAGAATAACAAAGAAAAGAAAATAGAATATAGTTAAGAAACGAAAGCCATTTTATCTACGAGTAGATATTATCCACACATCCGATAACCTTTTAAAGAAGATACACCATTATTTGCATGTATTATGCATCTTCGGGGCCTCAAAATGGCCTTCACCTTGAAGCAGTAAAACGAAAAAACAAAGAGCTTAAAATTTGTGCAGAGCCACATCAAGTGTATTGCTTCTCTCTAGATGTCATATATCCTATCAGGATGAAGCTTTTAGTAGTTCTTGGTAAGATGATAAATGCAAGGCCAAATAATAATAAAAAGCCTTGCTATAACGAAGAATCGTCAGCCTAGTAGTGCTCAGACCAGTTTGCAGCGCTTCCAACTCTAGGCATGCCAGTTCCACCCTTCTTGGTCTCCTGATCCACCTTGAAGGTGGCACCACAAACCTCGCCTGAACTGTCCACCCTTGGCACTGGCTTTAACACATTAAGGGGGTGCTCAAAACTCCTCAGCCCTCCAGAAGAAGTGAAAAAGCATCCTAGAGAAAGCCAGGCACAAGAATAAATTCCAAGTATTGTTAATCCAAATACAGCTGGAACTCAGACATGGGAATCGGTAATATTTTCCATGACAAAAATAGGGGAAAAAAAAGGGAAAAGGATTCAACTACCTTAGTTTGCTTAGCCCAGATCAAAACAATTAAAAGTAATAAAGGAGTTGAACATGCAAAATGAAAAGAAGAAAGAGGCACAATAAAACTAATCCAAGTAAATGAAAACAAAATTAAAGAGAATTGGATATGTTCCGCAAGTCCCATATATGTATATATATATATATATATATATATGATAATTGAGTATGTTTTCCAAGTCAGGCCATGCTTCCTCAACCAGAGAAAGAAAGTATTACAAAAAAATGACGGCAACTATGCATCAGTAAATGTCCGTCAAAATACCTTTAGGAAAAGGTGCAAAGGATTTGCCACATCCTTGCTTCACAATGTCAGAATCAGTTGAGAGGACAAGATGCCCTTCTGCATCAGTTCCCCAGAAGAATGGTACACTCCCATCAGCATCCTATAACCAGAAGACAATAAAATGAGCTTTTATTTAATCAGTCCAATATTATGGCAGTGAATGCTGAATATTGTAGATCTAATACACAAGAATGTGTAATCATGACATTATGTCTTAAATGTCAAGGGATGAAGGACGAAATATATGCAACAATCTTCAGAAAATATACATACAGCAGCCAGAAAAGTAGTTCTTGAAGAGCTGTCATAGAGAATGAATGCGAACTTCCCATGGATATCCTTCACAACTTGATCTGCAGGATAAGGACCTCTATCCCTCAAGGTCCTATAAGCTTCAATAACAATGATCACTTCATTTGCTGCCTTGTTTAACCCATACTGCTGCTTCAGATGTGCAACATTTTCAATGTGACCTTGGAACAAGCAGAATATATCATCCACCACAGCAAACAGTCTGCAGAGTACATACTATGGTCAACCAAATTGCAGCAAATAGAGTTCTACATCATATCTAAACACATAAGCTATAGTAAAGGTATGCCGTTATATGTTAGCATCCATATCCAAGGAAATAATTAGATGCCATAATCTTGTTAGCCTCATTTTTTCTTTGAAGTAGTAACATTAAACTCAGGAATTAGGAGCCGACCACACATAGTTCAGAACATTATCAGGGGTGCCTTTTATAGCATGTCAAATCAGGGAAATGAAAAAATGCAGAATATGTTTAGTGTGGCAAGAAATGAATAATATAAACATGCTTTCTATTATCATCAATGAATCCCAGCACTTAGATACAAGGCTGGGAGCTCCATTGGGCAACCAAAACTATACTGCACAAATGATTACAGAACATTCAAAGATTCACATTATCCTGCATCTTTATCCTAAACACATCATCAAGATTATCATTCATCACCATCATCATAATTGATCCTGCAATCTAAACTATATTAAGCACCAGAAACAGATAACCAAGATTACCTTCATTCACCAGTTGAGAACTAACACCAAGAAGAGCCACTAAACGTTACTATAATAAAGAGAAAACCAACAAACATAACAGACGAGTAGAAAAAGTATCCAATCCCTGATCGACCAAGAAATGAGATATTATTATACATGCGCTCCTTAAAGAAAGGCACAAACCAACAAAATCATTTGCTAAGGGAAGCCGTGAAACAGAACGTGTACGGCAACCCAAAAGGGTTGACCGATAACGTAATCAAGAGAAAGATCATGAAATTTCCATCAACATAAAACAAAATAAAGTTCATATGAAAAGAATCCAAATCAGGAGTGCGCAAACAGAATCAGAGATACAGCTCATATATGCAGTTATATCCAATGGGATAATAATAAACAAGAGAGGAAAAAACAAAGGAAGATCCAAGGCCTTCATCAAACCGTACTTGAAAAAAATAAAAAAAAAGAACCCACAAAGAACTCACATTTAAGCATATTCTAATGAAAACCGAATACAACAAAGATCAAGAAATACTAACCAAAATATCATCAGATCAAAAGCAAAAACAGTATTAAAAGATAAAGAAATCCATAAAGGAAAACAAAAAATGGACCTAGGAAGAAGTGGGTTTTGCTTGTCACTAGTGTAGGCCATGAATCCAGCCGAACCAAGGTTAACGGTGACAGAGCCCGGGTGTACAGAAGAAAAACACCCTGCCAAGAATCCATCTTTCAGAGCATTGACGGATTCAAGATTCTGTGTCTGCAGAGCATCTGGGCTCTTGGCCACTGATTTATCGAACGCTGCCAACATTTTCTCTTCTTTCTTTTCGTTGAAGATGCAACTGAAAGATGAAACAGACCGAAACCCAAGAATGGTAGTGGTGAGGGAGATGAACAATGGCTGATGGCTGATCCTGGTTGTTTAGACTAATAGTTTTGCGGGATTTCTAGATTATCCAATTATTGGTACACTTGTCTTTTCACTAAGGACCCAATATTTTGTCCAAGTTTTGCTTTGATCATAAACGTTTTGGCGCATGACAAAATGATAATTGGCGAAAAAACATTATCATATTTATAATTATATAAAATTTTATGAATTTAAGAATATTTTATAATTTTGTTTACTTATAATACATCAATTTAATAAAAAAATTGATTGCAAAATTTAAATTCGTCATTTTTTTTTTCAATTTTTATTTTGAAATGAGTCCTACATTTGCTTTTTCAATGTAACAAAGAAAAAGAATTGCAATGTCGGTACAAAATGAATAACATTCATTGTACCGATTTGGTCTTAGTAACATCAAATAATTTTTTTATTCAACAAGTTGAAGCACTTAAAGTTCGTGAGGGTACAAGCGTCATTCTGCGACAAAAATGTTTAACACAATAAAATAATTTTTCCAAAAAGCTTGAGCTTATCCGAAGGAGGAGGGTTGACGTGGCCTACAAGGTCATACTCATAAGCATGGTGCTGGTACATAAGTCGATTTTTTTAACATAAATTAAACAACTTATTCATCTTTAATAAAAGAAAGTAAATATTCTTTTTTAACATTGTAAAATAGAATTAATAAATATTCAATTTGGATAAAGAAATATTAATTTTAAAAAATAAATCCAAACAAAAAATGCATTTTTTCTTATGTTCAAATTAAATTATTCATATTTTTATTTTTTGAACAAATATTTTATTTTAAATATTCACAATTCAATCATCAAAACGTGATAAATGTCGTGCGATTTCATAATTAATCTTCGATTTATAAATTTCACTAATTTCTTGATCATTTGATAAATAAAACTAATTTATAATTAGTCATTTTCTGAAAAACAAAACTTAATTTATTAACTCCTCTTTTTCTTTTGAAAAATAGATAAATTAACATAATTATAATAAAAATATTCGTCTTAATATTTGTGTCAATTTCACTTTTAGAAAGAACACAACAATATTTATTTTAGTTAAAGAAATGGATAATGACGTGTCTGTCTCCGATTTCGTAGTCCCCCAAACTGTCTGCATCCGGGAATTTCTGGCATTTTTCTCCAAGATTAGGCAAGAAGCCCAGAGATACTGGGGGCCCAAAGTATTCATCTGTTCCCTTTTTTCTTTTTCTTTTTCTTTTTCTTTTCTTCTTTTTTGGGGGAGGGGAATACATAACAACAAGAAGATCAGTTCTTTCTTTTCCCTTTTCTGTAGGGAAAAAAATACAAGAAGATCAGTTGACAAAAAAAAAAAAAAAAAATTGTCCACGTTTAAATTTTGACTAATAATTAATAATGATACTCTATATGAATTAAAAAAAGATATAATATCTCTTAAATTAAACTGATTTCAAAATTTTAAATGATAAATGTATATTTTTTAAAATAAATTAATTTAAATACCTTAAAGTAGAAATCTAACATTTAATTTCAAAATAAAGTAACACTTACATCAACTCAATTTTTTATTTGGCCTACAATTAGCAAATTTAGTTATGAAACTATTTTACATTTTAATTTGATCCTTAATCTTTATTTTCAATTTTTTTCATCCTGAAACTATTTTATTTTTTCAATTTTTTCCAACAACTGATGTAAACAATTTTCGTACAGAAAAGACCAACAATTACAACAATTTCCAATACTTTTTAAACTTTTTCCGACAACAAAAAAGACCAAAACTGAAAAAATAAAATAGCTTGAGAATGAAAAACAATTAAAAATAAAGATAAAAAACTAAAGCTGAAAAATAAAATAGATTGGAGGTAAAAAATAGAAATAAAGACTAATCACCAAATCTAAAAAAGAAAAAAAAATCCCAAACTAAAAGAATGAATTTTATCCATTCATGTTAGCTAGGAATCAATATCATTCACCACTCTTCCTAAGTGCAGTTACTAAACAAACCTGAAACCATGATGATAGCTATAAACCTACAACAAACAGTAATTTCCTTTTAGCCCTCAAATATTCAGCAGTAGTGGGAGTGTACACAGGACAACGTTAACGTTAGAGAGACCATCTTCTAAAACCTGATAAGATAGGTTCCATCAAGGTTGTTGCAGTTCAAATCATCATCAGCTAAATAATTAAGAGTCAATGTGTGTGATAGAATGGGCAAGTATGAAATCTTTTGTTACATAAAAAAAGAAATTGTACCTCTTATAACCCATTTTCTAACTTACATTGATCTCATCCTTCCAAGGAAGGGGGGGGGGGGGAAAGGAAAGAACCAAAACAACCTATCCTAGTAGTCTCTGGAATGACATTAGACACGGTTGTAGGCAACTGATTTGCTGAACAAGCGTCGAATGTAGATTACTTGAAGGGCACTTGAAAGAGCTAGTAAAATGTATTCTCCAACAGTGTAAAAGATAACCCGCTTCCGTGTACTCTCATTTGCTGCAGAGGAAATGATACAAAAACAGTGAGTGCAGAACTTTTGATTCACTTTGAATTGAATAGAAAAGCGTTTTAGCAACAAGATGGCACACGCAAGACTAGTATTGTGCAAATTACAACAACAGAGGCATACTTGATAGTTAAAGAGCAGAACAAATGGATTCTGCAGATCTGGTTCTTAATGCCTAATGCATCCATCAAGGATGAGAGAAAAAGCACACGCGATATTTAGAGGCACAGAATCTGCTTACATCATGAAGGTAGGTAACTACTATTTAGATATCCACGCTGCCATATTCTTCATCTCATCCCACCTGTCTCACTTCCTCCTATCCCTATGGCCATTAATCCATTCAGAACTACCCACAGAAGCAAATCTCAAGAGAAAATGCGCAAAAAAATTTACTTCTATAATAATAATGATAATAACAAGTCCAGAGGACCAGAACCCACTGGGAAACTATTCATGTGCATCCTAAGAGGGAATAACAAGCAGCTCGCCAACTTCTCCCTCCATACACACCTTAGGAGTACTTTAGGACAGTAAAATTGGAGAATCTCAGCAAGAAAGGAATGCCTGTAATATGTCTAGCTTTGCAATTCATAATATGTTAACCATCTCCATCAAGAAGAAAGAATGAGAGGTTCCAATTTTCATAAAAATTGTTACGTGAACTCATAAAAATGAAGGTCAGAAACCTAGCAACAACAAAGCAACAGAAAAATGGTCAAGAGCAAACAAGTTGATCTTAGTCTTCTACAGAGCAATCAGTAAGGCTCAAATTTCATTCCAACACTACTAAAACAGTACAAGTTTGTATTTTAGATATCATCTGAATGTCGCAAATCACTAAATTCAACTAGAATTTTAGACTAGCATTATTAACGTTAGAGAAACAAGCAAATACTGCCAACGCTAGGCAGATATAATAAAATTTATTGCAATTCTCTACATCATGGGGAAGGACAAAGTGTCTTACTATGGCGATGACGAGTATCACGAGCTTTCAAGTACTTCTGCTCTGCTGTAACAGATTCCAAAGCCTCACTCAATTCAGCAATTTTAACATTTATAGGGTCCAAATGCTCTGCAAGAAGCAACACAATAATGATGCTAAAATTATATCAGAAAGTCAAAAAGGGGTAAAGAATATTTGCCTCTAGCTTCAAAATGTTTGCAATGCATTCAATCATGCACAAAGTATTTTGAAATAAATCTAATTGATGCTGATCTTTCTTTTGAATTCAAAGATAAAGAATAGGACAAACCATCTTTAGCAAGGTCATGTTCAGTTGGAATATGACCAACGTGAATGTAGAAAGAGACTGTTTCAGGTGTTGAGTAAGGATTGTGAAAACAGAACTTATACATCCCACTTCTTGGGGCCTTAAACTCAAACTTATCCCCAGATGTTCCCTTCAAGGTCTGCACTGTGTTACCTCCAGGAGATGTCACCTGCAAAGAACAGATAAAATTTACTACACATTCATTTGACATCAATTTTAAACTAATGCAGCATAAGCTTTATCACAAAATTCCACATAACTGAAACTTGTTAGTTATAACTGTGCAACCTCATCAAGGCAAACATCAACACAGATTAACTATCCACCAAAATTCTTAAACGAGTTTTCCAAGACAGATATGTTATTCTACAAAAACTTTTATGGATCCTATTATGTGCAGCTCTCAAACTCAAAGCCAAGAAACCAGCCACATCTTAAGGAAAAAAACCAACTCCCATAGAAATTCCTTATCTGAAAGCCTCAGAGCCATCAATCAATTCATTATGAAAATCGATCCTATAGACCTGAAGAAATATTTTTCAACTATTTTGGCTATCAATTATAGGAACTGGTCTGAAAATTTTGTATTTTATTTATCTATTCATTGTGATGGGGAAGTGGGACAATGTGAAACCAATTAATCAAATTCTTTGACACTACAATGTTTTTCCATTCGATTCCTGGTTTTCACCTCCTATCTTGATCAACTGAAGGTATTGATTCTCACTTCCATATTCAAGTAACAATTAAGCCATTGAAGGCAGTGCGATATGTCTTTCTCAAATACAGTTATTTGTGCTAGATTGCTATTTAGATAAGCTCATATAGACACATATCCCCCCCCCCAAAAAAAAAAACCCAATAAAAAAGGCCAGAATCAGCATACCATAAAGCAGTATAAAGAAAGAATCAGGAGTATATACCTAAGTAGGTTCTTAAGCTTTCATGAGAGCAAAATGTCAGCCTTGTATAATGCCCTTAACCAATATATAGACGACTATGAATCCTTTGAAGAGGGACAGCAAGAATACTACTCTAACAAACTCCCATAACTTAAGAATACTTAAGCAAGAACAGAATATATTTTCAACAATAATGCAATAGACAACCAAATTTCACACAAGATGATATCATGTTTCACTTTAAGAGTTAGATGCAATTATAGCTTCTAAGCATTTTGACCATTTGCTGAAATTAAATATCAAAGAAGAGGTCGTAGTTATGAAAATAATACAGCTTAAAAAATAATTCATATAACAACAGTGTGTTAAATTCAGATTCCAATAATTCTCCTAACGAGCATCATTTAGTTAGATACGAGCGAAATAACATATCCAAGAAAACTGTAGTAGAAATCTTTTTGTGACAGATCTGTATGCTTAAACTAACCAATTTACAGCAATCATGCATCCAACACACTCTTCCAAACAACAGAAATCCCACCTTTTTACATTTTCCAGATTCCCACTCAAATGAAAAGAAGGCTCATAGCAATTCTTGTAAATTAACATTTGAGAAACCACACCAAATTTAATTAAAGAAAAAGCAAATCATCTTCAAATTTGGCCCACATCCAACTATTTCCATAAAAAATCAAACCCCCAAACCAGAAGAAGAATCCTATCAAACAAATCAAAGTAGATTCCAACTTCATCACAAAACATTAAAATAGACCCATAAATAGAAGAGAAAAAATCATACAATTAAATCGATGCCGGGGTGATCAGAACTCCAAAAGATATCATGATCGACGACGACGAAGTTCCCGGAAACGGTATCACCTTCGTATAGCACATACTCGTAGACGCATTCAACATCGTTTACTGTAACCGACAACGCCGAGACCGAGAGGTCTCCGACGAAGCTGAAAAGGAGGAGCACGACAAGTCCACAAACCTTCATGCACCCGATCCTATCTCTTCTCTTCTCCATAATCTATCTATGGCGATTCCCCCCTCAAAACCCTTTTGGAATTTCGATTTATTACTATAAATTCCTCGAAAAATTTTCAAACTAGATATAGTAATAGCGGGTAAATTCTGATGAAGAAATAGAGAAGAGAGCAGAGAAGGAAGACAAGATAGACAGGTCCAGAGGATTTCTGATATTGAATTTCTTCTTGCTACGACTTAGAGGAAGGATTCGTTCATTGTTTCTCACGAACGGCGTCGTATTTTTGTGGTTTGTTCATGATGACGCGTCATGCGTTGTACCTTTTCTATTATGTGGCAGGCTTTGATTGGGTATGTTTATGTGTCTCCAGAGACTAATTTGGGGGAGCAGTAGCAGTTTTTGTCAAGCAGACTATTATGGTATGGTATATATTAAATATAATAATACATGAAAATAGATTTAATAAGTATTTGGGCAAAGGATCTAAAATGTCCGAGCTTTTTACTTAAATCGCTTCATCAATGTAATCTGTCGTGACTCTTCTTAATTGGAAGAAACCAAAATGTTAATTTAGGTACTTAGCAAATGATCAATTTTAATGTTAAAATGTTAATTTAGGTATTTTGAAATAAACATATTAAATGATTGACAAAATAGTCAATTCCTCGAGTAAGCGCTCGACTATTATGTAATTTTTTTTTAAATAAAGTATTTACTTATGATTTTTTTTCAAATTTATCCTTATTTAAATTTCACACATTAATAAAATTTTAAACTAACACTATACTAATATTGATGTAAGAATTTATATAAATTTCAAAATATACCCTTAACTAAAAGACTTATATGGAATTGTATATGAATTAACTTAATTAGTCGAAGTATAAAAAAAATTATAGAACATGAAATGATCAATTATTAATGAAAAAAAGCAAAAGGTCATCTATTTTAAACTAACACAAAAGAATCAATCATGATACATTTATTTTCATTTTTTTTCAAATTTTACAACAATTTAATTTTATAATAAATGATAATTTCAAATCATTTAATTTATTTTTTCCTCAAATGAAATTGACCATTTTTTAAAATTGTCCACCTGAGAGTGGACAATTTAAAAAAATGTATGTAGCACTGGTGTGTTGCATCTGTCAGACATGTTCTTTTTGTTACATTTTTCAAAGCTGATCACAGTCTTGTAGATACGTGAATTGTCATTTTGATTTCATCCTCATAATAAAGGCCATATAACATATTACATTGATAAAAATGGAGCCATTTAAGTAAAAACCTCTAAAATACCTATTTACCTTTTCAAAGCCTACAAAATGCTCACAAACTTAGAAAATGACAAAAAAACACACTCAAATTTAGTTATTATGTGTCAGTTACATAACTTTTAATGAGGGTATTTTTGTCTTAACATAAAATTTATAAAACCCACTATAAATTATTTCAAACTCTGCACTTTTCTCCTTTTTTTTTTTTTTCTCTATCTTGAGTTTCATCTCAATTTTTTGTTTGTTGGTGCTTCTATGGCTAGTGAGGGTGGTTGGCAACTAGTTGTAGTTGGGGTCGATGGTCATGCTTCACCTACTTTTTATTCTTCATATTTTTGTTTGCTCTATCTTGAATCTCATATCATCTCAATCTATTGTTTGTTAGTAGTGATTCTGTTTAATTGCTCAGAAAATGGCCAAAGATTAAGTGGATATGCAGGTGACGATTGGTGGTAATGGCGGTGATGAAGGTTGGAGGCAGCAAAATTTGTTCAGAGATGAAGAAGAGGAGAATAGGGAAACTGATTGGGTGGGATTTATGTGTTTGCATTGCATTTGACATCAAATTCCAAGATTTGGTTCCTCATTGTTTGCATTGCTTTTTTTTCTTTCTTGTTTTTTATGGTGAATGTTTCCTTTGGTTACTTGATTTTGGTGGAAGAGAAAGGGATAAGGGTATTTCGGTAGCAAACTCTTCTAAAATGAAGGGTTGAAAAAGATGAATTTGAATGGTGGAATGGAAAAAGATGTTAGTAAATTGGTGGTTGGTGTGAGGTGGAAGAATGAAGGGAATTTAGTGATGGGATCAATGGTGGAGGCTAATAACCTAAATTTTAAGGTTTCCATTTGGAAGAAGAATAAAAAAGAGAGGAGAAGAAAATAAGAAAAAAAAAGAGTGTTTTTCAAATGATTTTTATGAGTTTTTTGTAAGGACAAAAATATATTTAATAGTTGTTTAAATTTCATGTGCTTGATAGAAAATAGAGGCTAATGGAGAAAGTGTATTTTAGAAGACTTTTTTATAGTTTGAAGGTGTTTTCTGTCAAATTAAGTTTAGGGGCATTTTGTGAACTTTCGAAGAGTTGAGCAGAATTTGGATGTTTTGCCTCTTTTTTTTTTTCCAAATTAAAATATTTATTTTAGCACGAAAATAGCTGGTTATAATTATAATAGCAGGCTATCGGCCGGAAGTCCGGAACCGTGACAGATGGCTTCTTATTTATGAAATGAAAATTGAAATGCACAGTTAGTACAGATGTAAAGAATTCAAAAGAGAAGGATGATTAATCATTAATCAACCACGGGGTACACATGTTATGAAAATGCAGTTCTTGTCCCATTCAGTTTCCACCAAATACAAAAAGATGTAATTAAAATAAGTAGCTCCATTGACTACTCCTGGTATTATATGTAAAAAAATTCAATAGGAAGGATGATATATACATTTCTTAATAATCCCATTCAGTTTCTTTTCATCATCGTGGTCAAGGTTCAGTGTTCTTAGCAATGGAAGCAAAGAATCAAATCCAAATACCACAAGTGAAACTGGGTTCTCAAGGGTTGGAGGTAATAAGATATCCCATAATCCTTTAAATTTTATTTTTTTTCTTTTTCAGTGAAGTTTTTTTTTGTCTGAATATTTTCAATAAAGTTTAATTCTTTGATTGGTATCATTTAAATTATTCATAAGGGTTAAATAGGTACACCATTGATAGTCAAAGTGTACTTGATTTCAGAGGGTTCAGTTATACCGTGAAATGAAGTTGGATTCTTTATTAATTCCAGATTGATTTGTTTTATTTATTTATTAATTTAATTTTTGCATTATCAATGTTTGGAAAAATCAATCACATGGTGGGTAGTATTAGTGTATTACTGTGTCTTAAGTTTCCATACATATATTACATAAAGAATCAGAAAATGTTCTTGGAAGGTGCAGATGATTCTTAGATTAATCTGTAAAACACAAGTTTTAAAGTTAGAATGGGCCTTAGATGGGATTTATTCAGTTTGTTATCTTCTTCGAATGCATGTAGTAAGAGCAAACACAGCCAGGAAGCTAAAGAAATAATGTTCTGTTTTGATAAATTGACACGCCATGATGTTTGTGAAAATTCAGATTCTAGCTCTGGAGCTTCCAACTCCCTGCAAAAGCAAGTAATAATTCATGTCCTATCTTCATACTTTGCAGGTACCAAAATTGGGATTTGGATGTGCTGGACTTTCTGGAATCTATAATGCTCCTCTCTCTCATGAAGAGGGATGTTTGATAATCAAAGAAGCATTTGCTAGGGGTATTACTTTCTTTGACACAGCTGATTGCTATGGGAAGAATGAAAACGAGATCATGGTTGGGAAGGCAAGATATTTAGTTTCAAATTTAAACTTTGATGGCTCAGACGAGAACATTAATCAGATTCAGTTTAACAGAAGACTTATCAAAGCATTATATACACTGCTCTTGGGTGTTTTCAGGCTTTAAAGCAGCTTCCAAGGGAAAAAGTTCAGTTAGCGACAAAGTTTGGTGTTTTGTTAGGAGAAGGAAAACTGAAACCTCGTGTCAAGGGTACTCCTGAATATGTTAGGCAATGTTGTGAAGCTAGTCTTAAGCGGCTTGGTGTTGAATATATTGATCTGTATTATCAGCACCGTGTTGATACTTCAGTACCAATTGAGGAAACTGTTAGTTTTACAGCTAATTTAGTTTATTTGGTTGTAAAAAGTTTCAGCCTCAGCGTCTAAATTGGTTTTAGCTGAACGTGCTTCTTTTGCTGTAATAGATGGGTGAGCTTAAGAGGATAGTGGAGGAGGGCAAGATAAAATACATTGGGCTATCTGAAGCTAACATTGACACAATAAGGAGAGCACATGCTGTTCATCCAATCACTGCCATACAAATGGAGTATTCTCTGATGACTCGAGAAATTGAAGATGAGATTATTCCTGTTTGCCGGTTGGTTATCATTAGATTCAAGGCCCTATGCCATCAAACTAGACTTTCTTGCTTAAAAGCTTAGAAGTTGCATGAGCTTCTCTTTTCAAACTGTTTTAAGTCATTTTCTTTCTTTCCATTTTATCAGAAAATGATAGAATTGCTAGCCATATACTATGCTTTAATTTATCACACAAAGACTGTTCTGTTGCAGAGAACTTGGAATAGGAATTGTGGTATACAGCCCTCTTGGTCATGGCCTTTTGGGTGGCAAGGCAGTTGAGGAGAATCTTCCTTCAGAGAGTCTACTGGTATGGTAGCATAAAGCAAATTGAGTTCTTTTGGGAAGCAGAATATGATAACTGTAGAATCATGCGGCCGTTATTGCTTGAGAAATTTTCCAAGAATCTAGGACTGTTATCAATTAATCATATTTTTACTTTAGTATTGCGCTTATACAAGACTGGATAATTGAATATGTTGTTGAACTTTGCTTATCGATTCTGTGACAGACTTCACACCCTAGGTATTCTGGGGAGAATTTAGAGAAGAACAAACTACATTATACCCGACTGGCAGGATTGTCTGCAAGACATTCCTGCACAGTTTCACAACTAGCTTTGGCTTGGATTCTTTATCAGGGAAATGACATTGTCCCGATTCCTGGTAAGCTTTTCCCTTGTGATCTCTTGACATATTATACCTTAAACTTCAAAACGATGCATTTGTTCCATTGATATGTACAATGTAGCTCATTATTTTTTCAATACCTTGTTTGCAATGGTATTGAAAGGAGAAAATGTTGAAACGGAGGAACTCAAGGCTCATGATGTGGGTTACTTGTTTTTTATTTGTACTATTTGGATCCTGATTTGCATTCCTAAGTAAATGATTGTAATTTCTGAATAACTATATTTATTTATTTTATTCACTTCAATGTTCTGCAGGAACAACTAAGCTAAAGAACCTTGATAATAACATTGGATCCGTAGCTTTGAAGCTTAGAATAGAGGATTTGCAGACAATTGCAGAAGCAGTTCCAGTTAGTGAAGTTTCCGGTGAAAGAAATGGTGATGAATTCGTCAAATACAACTGGGAATTTTCTACTACTCCCCACAAAAAATAGTGTACTTTAAATCCTCATCAGTCCAATGACAGAAACTGTGGAGTTGGCTGGATTCCTATGTGTAATAAAGAAATTTGATCAAACTGCAACTGTGTGTTGTTCAATATCAGAATGTTTTTTCTTGCAAAAAGCATCTAAAACAGAACAGTACTCAGAGAAATAAAATCAATATTGTTTCTTTTGACACTTGGTTTTTGGTGACATCAATTTCATATGCTTTTTGCCCCCATTTTGAGCTTGATGGTAAAGAGTAAAATCTCTTTAGGGGGCAAAAGGCTTACTAGCTCTGAATCATTGACCTTATTATTCAATAGAGACAACCAAGCTTAAGAATCTTGATAACAACATTGGATCCTTGGCTGTGAAGCTTACTCCAGAGGAATTGAAAGTAATTTCTAAATCATGAGTGCTCATTGATGATGTTGCTGGTACAAGGGAAATGGATGTCTTCAAATATTGCTGGAAATTCTCTACTCCCCCTCCCAAAACTGTCTACTCCTAAATTCTTCAATTCATCCTCCAAGTCGAGTTCAGTACTAAGATCTCCTTGTTTTGTCCAAGAGATTATGGGAAAATGGAATTCTGACTCTGGATTTATGGATTATGGTCATTCAGAAACGGTCATGTCTGATCATGCATCCGTCATTTCTTGCTTTGTTTTTCCTTCAGAATTACAGAATTACAGCTAAAGAAAGCATATACGAAGCAGTTCTACTTGTTCAAAATAGCTTCCAGATTGAGATCCAAATACTCTATTATGGATTCATCATATTCAATCATTGATTAAGGTATACATTTCAATTCCATAAGCATCAGAAACAGATTGATTAATTAGAGTTCTTTACAAAAGTGAACTAATTATACATGGTTAGACAAGCCAGAAGGTGGGGTTGTTTTCTAAATTTACATTTTCTGTTTCTGTCTCCACATTACCAAATGAGGGAAACATTTATTACCAACATCATGCAGCATTTGCAAATGTTTCATAAGATAAAGATAGATTAAAGGGAGTGAAAAGAATACACAATTCTCATGTACATTAATGTAAGGTTAAAAAAAGTTCAATGAATAGAAGAAATCTCGGTACGATTTTATCTTCCATTGTTCAATGAACAGAAATCTCGGTATGATTTTGTCTTCCATTGTTCAATGAATGTTCAACACGCACATCAACTGTCATCATAATGTTGTTACTACCCCACGATAGTGGTGAATGCTCACGCAACCCAGTTTCCATTAATCTTGCATTAGTCTCAACTCTATCCTTGCAACCCACATGGTGATGAAATAAAGTCTCCTTTCTAGAATGTCTACATTCAATTAGAAAGTTATTAATATGAAATAAAGTAAACTCTTCTAGAATGCATACTTAATATAATCTTAAGGAAGTTACTATATTTTATTTATTATTAATTACTAATGTGAATAGTATTATCAAATATCAACAGAAATTCTAGAATGTCTACTTATATAAATTTCATAAATTAAGAGATTGCCAACGGAAATTTTAAAGAATATATATATATATATTCAGATATTATAAAAGGAAATATGAATATTCAGTTGTGGATACAGAGAGTAAAAACATTTTGTATATGGAATAGAGAAAAATAGAGGAAGGAATAAGTTATTGCACACCATCTTCAAAAAAAAAAAAAAAAAAGAGGCCTTGATCTTCCATACAAAAATTTCTCAAAACATTTTTTATCTTTAAAGTCTCTATTGCATTCAAATTTTAATGTCTTTTCCTTAACATCACTCATGAATTTCACTTATTCAATATTCACACAAACTATACTTTTTTCAATGTTTTTTAATAAAAATCACTAACACAAATAACATATCAAATATATTTTTATCTTTAAAGTTTCCATCGCATCCAAATTTTAATTTTTTTCCTTAACTCCACACATAAATTTCACTTATTCAATATTCACACAAACGGAAACAAGGAGTTAGTCTAGTGGTAATGACTATTTATAACAATCAAATGGTCATAAATTCGATTATCTAACTCATTTTTCCATGTATAAAATATATATATTCATACAAATTATACTTTTTTAATGTTTTTTAATAAAAATCTCTAACCTAAATATCATATGAAATATATTTATACTATTATCAATAATAATATATAATGCATAAATGATATCAAACCTCTTAATTCCTGATAATTTCTTATTCAAACCCAATTTCTCTTTTACATTCAGAAACAAATAGAAAAAACAAAGGAAGTGGTACCCCAAAGCATTCCACATTATGACTGTAAAATGTTGGCGTCTTGTAGCGAAGACGGTGACCATTGAAAGACCTAGTGACTTCTGCCCACCTAACTCCTAGTAATCTAGAGCAATCCTGGCCTCAATTCAAAACCTTCCCAACAGTACAAGATTTTCTCCATTCCTTTCGTTTCCACTGGACGATATGAACCCACATAATCTATGAAAAAGAAAGAGGACGATATGAATCCACGTGACTTTGGTATCTTTTTGAGGGCCAAACCAGAATACGTGGCTCCTAAAATATCCAGTATCCACCACCTTACCCTGTCCCCATGCACTATATATGCCAACTCCTTAGCCCTCCTTTCAAGTATCTCATTAATCAGTTTCCATTTCCAAGTGTTCCAAATACCTTCATTTTGCGAATTATTCTTGAAGTTTTGGAATAGAAATAGAAACGATGGCTGCTTCAGTTGCAATGCAATCTTTCCTAGGGAGCCCAGTAACTGGTTTCTCCAGCAGGCTAAGCCAGTTTGTCCCAGTGAGCTATGGACATCAACTGCCTAAGAAAGCTAACATGCGAGTCAAGAGCATGGCTGAAGTAAGTACTAATTAAACCCATCATCTTTTACCTCCCAAGCCCAGTAATTAATCCCTGAAAATTTCCATCTTGACAACTTCTAATCTTTCTTCTATCTTGTTCTTTGAATGTTCAATTATTGCAGGATGAGAAAGAAATCGCAGCTGATTCCAAATCAACTGAGTCTCAATTTGCCCCTAAACCTAAACCAAAGGTTGTCACATGTACCCCAATTTTTATTTTCCGTACAGTTTAAAAAAGAACTTTTAGATAAAATTAAAATTTAACGTAGTACTTTTTAGATTATAGCCAGTCATATGTCTGTCATTATCATGGGCTCTATTATTGAAATAAATTGTTATAAATGTAAAAAATGGTTTTGATGACAGGTTAGCACTAGATTTGAAGATATACTTGCCTTCAGTGGACCGGGACCGGAGAGGATCAACGGCCGGCTAGCGATGATAGGGTTTGTAACAGCCATTGGGGTAGAGTTAGCAAATGGACAGGACTTGTTTTCACAGATAAATGATGGTGGGCTAGCATGGTTCCTTGGGACAAGTGTTTTGTTATCACTTGCATCTTTGGTTCCTCTATTTAAAGGGGTTAGTGCAGAAGCAAAATCAGGGGGATTGATGACTTCTGATGCTGAATTGTGGAATGGTAGATTTGCTATGTTAGGTTTGGTTGCCCTTGCTTTTACTGAGTATCTTAAAGGCAGTGCCCTTGTATAAATAGATAGACAATATTCATGTCATGTAATGGATTTTTAGTAAAGAAAATTAAAATCCCCATATATTGTTTTAAATATATGAAATCTTTACAATCATACTCTATCTACCTTTTAAAAATTACACTTCATGACTGGTATGGACTTTCTTCTAACTGCGTAGGTATCCTAATACGAGTTTGGGATTTTGGTTATATTTATTACATATTTTAAAATTTATTTTCTCGTCTCACATATAATATATTTTTACTTTTAAATGTTTTTATACATCTAAATTTTAAATTCTCAGTCTTTAAATATGGATATCCTCTATTCATACAAATTATACTTCCAAATTAAAATTACTTTCATTTAATTATTAATTATATTTTATGCATTTTATAATATTATCCAATATCATTCAAGAATCTTTATTCTCTTAATAAATAATTTTATTTTCGAAACAAAGTAAAAAAAAATTAGGAGTTCAATTCAAATTCATTTATTTTTACTTTATTTAGTGAAATACCTAAGATTAGAAAGATAAAATCATTTGCCACCATTGTGGTCTAATAAATTAGATCATTTATTTCTAGCTCTACTTGTATATAAATGAGATTAAGTTGGGATATATTATAAGTTGATAGCAGTATACATTTTTTTTTTCTTGTAATAAAATTAAGCGTGATTTATCTTTCGTGACTTGAACTCATACATTAGGTATCATTAGGTATAATTTATTAGGGTAAGTAAACCGTCTTTATCATTTATCTTTTGTGACTTGAACTCATAACTCATTAGGGTAAGTAAAACGTCTTATCATTTAACTATATTTTTGTCCAATTAAGTCACCTAATAAATGTAAATGTCATGAGTTTAATCCTTATTGTGAATATAAATGTAAATGATTAAGCAAAATTTAATTTTTATTTGACCATTTACACGATGTAATGTATGATAATGATCAATTTATTCATTCGTTAGAGCTAAAAAGATTAATTTAGTAAGAAATGAAAAGAGGAAAAAAAAAAAAAGAGCGTTTAAAAAGATTATATCGTTAGTGCGATTCCCATAATTTAATTGTATATTGTCTTGATGAATTGCGCAATAATTCTGAAACTAATGAAACCATTTAGTGCTCAGTTATCACTATAGACGGGTAACCTAGGCGGCCAGGCTTGTAAACAGCACAAGTAATTGCAAATTGCTTGTCATTTTCTTTCACTAATTCAATAACAATGCCAAGAGAAAAGCATGGGAAGTATCCAGTAGGTGAGTTTATCCGAATGCAATTTACACACACACACACGAATAATAAAATAAAACATAATTGCAAAAAAAGAAAAATGAGATTTGTATTTAAATAAAATATATTATGCAACTGAGAATGGGTGGAGTAATAAATTTATTCATTACACGGGTGGTAATTCACAAAAGGAGAGAAAAAAATAGAAAGGAAAAATTGGACTATAAAAAAAAAAAAAATGGACTATAAGCTAAGGCTTTCTACTCTCACTGAGATGTATAAACAAAAAAGAATAACAATAAATCCATTTATACTATTCCACATGTATCTCTATTTACACCAAAACGGCATCTTCATATCAGACCATTATTTGTCACGCCTCTGTTAATACTCCAATTTCATTCCCATTTAACTCAACACTCTGTAGCTTGTTAGTCACCTCTCCGGCATACCCGTCCTGTTTCTGGACAAGAAATTACAGTATTTTATAAACACACACACCAAAGAATGCAATGCTGTAAAGAGCATAAAACACAAATTAAGACACCTAACAACTCATCCTTCATTGAAAAGTTAATCTATATAGAACTTTAAATTTGATTGAGAAGATGAGAATGGAATGAATCAATTAAATCCTACGGTATCTCTAATTCAATTAATTATTCCAACAAATGCAAGCAATCTTTAGACCTCTTCTGAAGTGAATCATTTCATCCTCTAAATTACATCTAGGGACACCAAAAAGGACAAATCTTGCATGATCAAGTGACAAGTCCACCATAAAAGCAGAAATGAAATGCAGGATAGATACCTCTTGAGAAATGTCCACAGTGAACAAATTTATGCTGCTGGGATTGAAACTCAAACCACTGTCAAAAACAAGACATCAGTAGACTAACAATATGTGCATTTTGTATAGGTCCATTGGAAAAAAGGAGGCATAATAATATAATACAAGCTCGTCCGTCTTGCCGCTTTAAATCAACTGATGACTCACAAATTGCAGAAGAGCATAATAACGTAACATGCCAGTATTGAACAAGCACACACAATCAAAGAAAACTCAGTTTGATGTAACAAGACTTTCTGCTACTTTCTAAACAATTTTAGCTGCCAAGGATCATGGAGGCAAGGGCATGAACAGAACCTCTGCTACTATCATAATTTATTGCAAGTCCTCTGGCAATTCCTTAGGGGAAAATACAAGACATTAGGAACAAAACAATACCTGCGACCCAAAACTACTTGCCACACATATGGAATGAAGAACTCCTCTGGATGACTCTCTTGTTCATAGGTAAAACGTAGTTGTGTAAACATCTGGTCAAGAAAAACGTTATGAGTTACAAATGCACATGGTCAATAAAAGTTTCGAATAGTGTATTCACATTGTGGCTTAAAGCAAATTTTCCCTATATGAGAAGTTAATACTGAAAATACATATTAAAAGGATCCAGGAATTAGTGGTTCAACTAGCAGATCAAGCTTTTGTTTTGCACCTTCATGCCTTCACCTCTCCAGGATCGACAATTGATGATTATGACTTGAAGTACTTTTTCCACTGACCACTCACCATCCACCTTCTGAGCATCCATGCGACTATTGAAGAAGTCCAAAACCTACAAAACCAGCAGGACATTACAATACGACAGTACAAGTCAAATAAAAACATCTCTGTGTTTTTCATTAATCAGTCATGAAACCTTCATATTAACTGTCATCAAAGTAGCACCTTAATTTCCATGTTATACCCAAAACATACATAATAAGGTCATCTAATTAGCAAAATCTGAGGACATACTGTAAATATGTTCTCAAGCAGCTCATTAAAACGGGGATGATTTCTGAAAGGCTGAAAGACCTCTTGCCTGTGCATAATTGCATAAACAACCTGCCACATAGCAAGAATATACCAACTAATAAGAATTTAAATATAACATAAGATATAGTGGATTAAAATCCAATAAAAATAATTTACACTGAATCAAAATTGAAACAGATTATAATACCTCAGGATTTCGTGGCAAGGCATATGTAAGAATAGCATTCAATATTTCCAGAACAATCCTCAAAAAGTCAGTATAGATATGCAGTTCTGCTGACTGCAACAGATAAAGAAAACAGCAATAGTAATACATGTTTAGTTTGTCTGGTAAGCTCATAATTGATGCAAGAAACATGTTTGTTAAAAAAATAAACACATGGTAGAGAACATTACCGTATCTTCGGGAAGGTTATCTCCTTCTCTAGATTCACCATTAGGCATATGCATCTTATCATTTTTCATCTCTGCTAATTTGTTGTACCTATGTTTATTATCCAAATTTCGGTAAATAAGCAATAAGTAAGTCCTCAAGATAAACAGATTTAATGCAACTAACATGAAATTATGTTGATATGAGTAGGGAAAAAGAAATAACATACTTGCGAGCAAGCATATCAAACAGACTGACTAATCGCTGTGAAGCATAAGCACTCAGGCGATGGACATGAGGAGCCATGTTTGCCAAAGTTGCAAGACAATTTGTATGAAGATAAACATCCTGTTTCAATTGATATGTCAAAAACTATGGCATTGATCAGGTTGTTAAAAACTTCATCAGAATATATTTCATAAACATTTTATTCTACATGACAAGTTCTTTCTCCTGTTAAGACATATTTACAGTGCTATAGAATTTATAACAATTACTCAAATAGAAACAATAAACATAAAGTTAACAGTTAACTCAGGATTCCTTTGGAGGGAGGGGAGGGGGAAGTTAAAAGGAAGGTAAAAAACCATTACTCAGGAACTTATGAATGGAAAAGACAATTATCTTATCATCACAGAAGCAGATGAAAATGAAATGTCCTAATGCTTATGCAAGTTGACAATATCTTCCTAAAGCATAATATTTCTTTCCCATTTTTAGTATTTGATTAAAGACATCGGACAGGTTGAACTTCATCAGAATGTTTTTGCCTTTTGGGTCCTTTACAACCTACTAACACCTTAAGAATAGCACATCTGATAACAAGAATCTGCAAATCATTTTGATCCACTGTTCACGGTCAAATATAAGAATTTAAATAGAAACTGAAATCATGACCCCATGTAAACTCATTAACAATTAATCAAATCCTTCAAAGCACAGAAAGAAAGAGGGAAAGCTTTTGAATATGAAATTATTTAAATCATACCCGAAGCTTAGATAGGTTATATTTCACAGTCCTAATTAGGATAATGACCATAAGAGAGCCCAGAGAAGTTTGATGAAGAAGACGTTCTTGATACCATGGAACACTAGGCAGTATCTGGCAAGAAACATAATAGTTCAGTACAGTAATTTTCAGGCTAAGAACAAGCTTACAGAGTTTGATTCATACCAGTTTGTGGATACTAGCATTGAAAGAGGAGTCTTGACTAAGTATTAGAAAGATAATTAGCACCATGTAAATTTGATTGGATGTCCTTGATGATGCATTATACAATGTTTCCAGCATAGGCATCAGCTGTTGATTCATTAAAACAACGAGAATTACATTAAGGGACCAGAGGACTAGTGTATTTGCTGTAAAAGATAGCCAAGGCTGATTTTATAGCACTATTGAGTTCATTTTCTTTTCCTACATTCTAAATCCGCAATTTGGATAGTGAAATTCCTCAGGGCATGGTTTTTTCTTAAATGCAACATCAACAAAGATCTTTGGTTCTCCATACCAGTGTATCAAGGTCTGTTCGCACCAAAACGTACTCTAGAAATGCTGAATTCCCATGCACCAGAGAGTAAAGCAGGAGGATAGAGCCCTCATCAGCCAAGCACCTGAATTGGATATAAGAACAGATTTCAATTAAGAATTAACAAATATTAATGTACTAAGCACACTCATGTATTTTCAAATTTATTTCTCCCCTTAAACTTTTATCAATAATAAATAACCAGGGAAGCCCCTTAAAGATCAAAGGATATCTTTCTCCGTAGAAAATGAACAGGAAACTACGCGATAAAAAGGTGCAGTGAATCTTGGAATCCCCAGTTTAGCAGGGATGTACGAGAAATATGCATGGGGTAAGAAATTTTGCGTTGTGCACTAACATAACCTATTGAATAAGAGTTCAGTAGCCAGTACTGGAAGAAAAAAAATAGACACTTACATGCCAAGAGTATCAAACAGAGATGCAAAAGGTAATCTGACAAGAGGACCATTGTGTCCATTACCCTCAATGTCAACACGATCAACTGCCAGTAGAGCACTGAGAAACTTAGAATTACAAAGCATGTCAAAGCATTAAAAGTGCAAAAAAATAACAATCTCACATTCAATATCTCGAGCATTTTCTAAGGCCTTGCAGTAAGGATTTTCGGAAAAATAAGTTTCTTCCTTTGGGACAGAATCTGAGTTGGAATCCCCTTTTTCTTTTACATACTCCATACCAACACACTTGCGATAGTGTACAAGTATAAGCAGAATGCTAAGACTACTCTCAGCCAGTGGACTTCTTGTTGCTAGTCCTGGTGAATTGATGAAGAAATTGAATGGTAGTAGCACCAGATTTGCTGCAAGAAAGAAAGAAAATAATGGTTTCAATTAAAAGATTAAAACATTTTAAAGCCAATAAATATAATGTAAACAAGCCAGAAAAACATAGGTAACTGTTTAAACATCTGCAATACAAAGTAATTTTATTAATAATTATTCAAATTCAACTGCAATTATGTCTACTTATCAAGACAATCATGATCCCTAAGCATCATGTGCTTTTACATACTATAGTGCACTTTGACAGAAAAACATGAAAAACAAATTAATGACCTAAAATTCAGAAAAATTATTTCATGTAATAGCTAGTGAATCAATAACTATAGGCTTAGACTTGAACAAAAAAGTATCATAATGCTAGGTCCAGTATCGTATCTGTTTATTAGCACCTGATATTAATTTGTGCACTGAGCCAATTATGCTATTTTATATTTCTAACTAGCAAATTGTTGGGAGAGATTAAGGTGTAAAAGAAAGGGCAAGAAAAATATCGATTTTGGAAGTGAATCGACTTTACACACCAGCTGCTGAGCCAACTCTCTGTAGGACACCAGGCTGGTTTACTTCTGAAAATATGCTGGATGACGAACTATTGGTTGGAAAGTTTGGCCTTGTGATGTAATTTAGGAGTAACTTGCGAACGACCAAAATAACTAAAGAACTTTCCTGCAAAAGCACAGGAAGAGATTAGCAGGCTTTTGAAAAATCAAGCACGTGAAAGTAAAGCATCTTCTGATTACCTGAACCATTGCTGCATCCATGAAAGGGTGGACATCATCTGGACCAGGAGATGGTCCAGAAAGAAGTTGTGTTGACATGGCAATGAGCATGAAGTGAAGAAGTTCATAGTGTAAAAGATAGGTGTTGGTGCTTTGCAGAAAAAGACATCAAATTAGTGCCACAACCTAATAAGCTCAAGAACAAGACAAATTTGTGCAAAATTTTCAGCATACCTCACATCTACTTTGCTGAGAAAGCTTAGCACACTATGCATCACCAGATGCTCAATGTTCTGTTCTGCTTTAAAACATAAGTCAATAATGAAAAGGGAAAGTTAAGAGTCAGAAATAATGAGTAATGAACTGAATTCACGGGGATCAGCATTAAAAAAGATACACCGTACCACAGACCAATCCAAGGTCTCAGTCAAGATGATACAACAAGAGATCCAACTAAGTTTTATTTACACTAAGTATTCAACATACAATTCAGACCAGATCTGAATCCTTTTTCTAAGAATAATGGATCCCAAGCCTGGCTTGAAGCACTCTGTCAACCAAAGGTTTATCTCACACCAACATGCTTTGTACAATAAATTACTAGTGATCACTGGTCAATTGAAAGGGGCGGGGGTGGGAGGAGGGGAGGAAAATTCAAATGCTGATTAAAGGTAACAATACAGTAATTAAAGAGTGAAATAGATATATATATATATATATATCTATATATTCAGGGAAAATATTAATTCTAGCTCAAGGAGATGTACCTGTTGAGAAGTTAGATGGCAATGGCTCACTTTGATCCAGAGATAAGTATAATTCTTCAAAGTTGTCGCTTTTAGCATTCTCAATCAAGAATTTCAGGAATATAGATGAGATGTATACTGCATTCAGAGCTTTCACAATGGCTCTGGATGGAATCTCAGAAGTAGAGATACACTCTTCCAAACACCATGATAGGTGAATTAGAATTTTTGTAAGGTGCCTCGTATACCGGTTGTTTTGTGCTGCAGACACAAGAAAAACAACAAATATGTAGACCTGTCAACAAAATCCAGTGTGCCAGAAACGGATTGCTTTTAAAATACTTTTTAAAGTCAGAACTGCACAATCCTGTAACAGCATCTCAAAGAACCTTTGAGATAGATGCTCATGTTAAAAAATAAAAAAATAAAAAATCAATTTTTGGCACAATTTCACCCACACAGAAGGGAAACAAATAGATCAGGTTGAGGACTGCATTCATACATCCTAAAAAACTCGCTAAACAATGTTCAGACAGTTTTAAAGCTATGTGAGGTGTAGGTCTCAAATAGAGACTTTCGATACCTATAATCTTAAGAGTAAAGCAGAAATCCTCATATATTCAGAAATGTTGTTCAGAAGATAATGCAGTGCACTTTACAAAATCAGCATATCCCCACATGCTACTAATTACTCGACAAACATGAGAACAATGGCATGGTGCTTGATATTTCAGAACACAAAAATAACAAGTCAATTTGCATTCACACAAAATGGGAAAATTGGTGTAGTTAGAGACTTGCAGCCATAATTAAAATACCAACAAACACTGTGTGCCATCTTTTCAATGTGCTATCAGCTTAATAATACATAAGAAAATCCACTAAAGAAGACACTATAGTTCAAGAAAATATGGAACATGATGTAATTAAAACTCTTTGAGAACCAAGATTAAAACATATGCATCTACACAGCCCACATGTTTAAACCATGTATATAGAATTACCCTCTAGAACTTGTAGCACTAACCTAACATGACGGTATAGCTGGCAAGACCAAGATGGATATAATGAGTCCAACAGGCTATTAGATGGGCAATATTGTAATACACATCATGTGACATCGCAAATACCTTTGCGCGATGTCCAATTTGAAGTACACACTAAAGCTCCACGTGTACTTCACAAAAGCAGCATTTGCCTACCAAGAAACATATATCAAAGCTTGTGAAAAACTAACAAGTTCAACATGCCTGACATGTGAAATGCAAATGTACTCATTCATTAATTTCTCTATTTGCTAAATATTTATGCATATTCATATTAGAGTATGCTGGTAAAACAAGAATAGAACGTCCACAACTACTTTTTTCACATGCTTACGACCTCTATGTTAAATATCTACCTAGAATTTGCAGCAACAAATATAACGTGAAGATTGACAGGAGCAAATAGATGTGGCAGTCATACAGAGGCTCTTAACCGGCATCGGCTGTCTCAATGTATGACGTGATCTTTTTTAAAAAAATTTGTAGAACTATCCGACACCAAAGTGCACCAAAAAGCTAATGGAGTGACTGAATCATTTTCAGACTTCATTTGTACCTCAGAGAGCGTGAGTCATGCAAGGAACAGAACTCGTAGCTCACAAAACTCTAACAATCTGAGAAATTTGAGCATGCTTCACGGTACAGTATGCCAATAAACCTCCATGCCGTATGACGTACTACTTAAGCATATCCACATTTTGAAAAGATAATAACAATAACTAATTAAAACTGAATTTGGAAGGAATTCGCACATCATTCTAAAAATTTCATACATTTCATTTTATTTTTTCAGAGGATTCCTTCGCACAGACAAAGCTTTTGGCAGACACGAGCTTAAATACCATTATACCAGGCATTCAATCCAGACACATGTACAACCCATGTATCTCCTGAAACCGAACGTATATTCCACCACAAGTCAATCAATTGAGAACTACCGAACTAAATTTATCAAATTAAAAGCAAGTTACGATTTTTAAAAATCCTTTCAGACAAACTAAAGAAAAAAATTTCCCTACTTGCATTATATTTCCAAATGCCGACAAAAAATAACCAAAAGAAAATTAAAGATTAACGGCGAAAAATAAGAAACTAACCAAATAGTTGAGAAGCGTGAAGAACGCGGTGCGAAGGCCAACGGAGATCAAGAGGAAGCTCGAGAAGCTTCTGCCAGTAATCAGAACCCAAGGGGAACGATTTTTCTCCAACCAATGTTCCAATTAAATACTCCGCCGTCTCCGCCGGCCTCATACCCCCACTACTCCACCGCGGCGTTGATGGCACTGCTCCCATTATTCCTCACGATACACAGACGCACACACAAATGAATTCAAATAAATACTATATATAGAAGCATACAGAGATCAAATTCTACACGAATTTTGCAGTCAGGAATGTGATAATTTGAGGCAGTAATTCAAACGTTAAAATAGAAAATTTGCAGAGTTGGTTGGATCTGATGAAGTGATTAATGCGAAAGAGAAAGGGAGCTTAGGGGAGAAGGTTTTGAAGAGAGTTTGGAGAGAGAGAGAGAGAGGAAGGACTGACTTCATTGACAAAATATTAATTTTTGTTTTGTTTTTTTAAGGGGTGGATGAAATGATAAACATCATTTTTCCCTTTTTTTAATTTTTTGTAATATAGTATGAGGACAAGTATATAATTACTATACTTATATATACTCCATCTTTGCATAGAAGCTTTTGGAAATGAATTCTATTACCAATCTACCCTTCTTGTTGGACAGGGGAAGAAAGACTTTCATTTTTTTTACACTTTTTCTTTCTTTCTTTTTTTACATTTAGAATAGATAAAACTTTTTTTGTTTAATACTTAAGTTTGGCAAGATTTTGCTTTTCAAAGATCTTACTTAAGTTTAATACTTCTGTTTAGTAGTGACATTTTGCTCAAATTGAAGAATCATATGCTTAGAAATTCATTATTTGAAGTGAGTAATAAGTGATCGTGAATTATTTGAAAATATATATATAAAAAGATAAGATTTTACTTTTCAAAGAATTAAAGTTAAAAAGATTTTGGAATATTTTTAATTTTATATATTTTGTCATTGTTTCTAAAAGCGCAAAGAAATGAATCATGAATCATGAGAAAATTAATTTCATATTAATGATAATAGATTCCATCTTTGATATATACACAAATCAAAAAATAATTTAAAATAATTATGTTTGTTTTAGGAATTCATCATATACATACATAACTTAGAATGATGCTTTTTTTCTTTTACTAAATAGATTAATATTTAAAATAAAATGTGATATATATATATAAACGTATATTTGTATTCAAAATAGTATTAAAGTAGTTTCAAATAAAATTAAATAAAACCTCAATTAATGAATCAATATTTTTGTTACTAGATGTTATAAAATAAATATTCAATTATATTTTACTCAACCAAAAAATTTGTAAAATAATTAAGTAAGATAGAGTGAGCATTCTAACAGAAAAGATTCTTGAGGCTAGAAGGAAATTTAAATTTACAATATTTTATTAAACAATATAGAAGGGCGATTTCGTCTATTCATTTCTTTAATATAAGTAGGTAGAATTTCACTGTAAATTTTGGTTTTGCTGTCCTTGCCACCTGGTATTTTTCCTTTCGTCGGCGCGATCTACGTGGCACTCCATCAAAGCAGTCTTACGTTAGCAACCAAGGACTGTTGTATTTCCATTCTCCTCTAAGGAGCGTAAGAGATAATCTCCTTCTGAAAGGATATGGATGGTGGAATTTTTTTTCGATAACTCTGATCAGACGTCCGAGAACTTTTTGTAACTCTACACGCGCCTATAAATACTTGTGATTGGGTACACCCCTTAGTATAATTGGGCATTACATTTGATATAGTGCTTCACGACTACGAAACTATTCTGTGCCTGGATCTCTCGTCCCGTTGACTTAGTATCCTCACTTGGTTTGACTATTTATGTTAAATGTTTTTTTTTTTCAAAGAAATAATGTTGGGCAACTGAAATAATAATAATAATATGTTGTAATTTTTTTTTGTATTTTTTACTTTGTTATGCTCGTATTAAATAAAGTACCATGCATTGATCATGGAAGAAATTAAAGACAGAGACCAAAAAGCCTATATTCTAAAAAATTCAAAAATCTTAGAGAATCAAGGGGAGAAACAGAGAAGTAAATAAGCGAAACTCTGAAATGGTGATTCCTTCCTATGACAACCACATGTAAAAAGGGGAGAAAAAATCGGTGCACGTCACTTCAGTTGAAGAAAGACCAAAAAAACTAAGTAGGATACTATGGGCTATATTTTTGGATTGTCATTTAAAATCGATTTTTTCATTCTACTTAAAAAAAAATTTCAAAATATTTTTTTTAACCTTACACGAGTCTCACTCAATTATATTAAAAATATTTTATAATTACTTTTTAAATAATAATTATAATTATAAATAATTTATTCACTATATTTTATACTATTATTAATAATGTAAAATTCAAAACATATCAATCAATTTTCAATTTACAATAAAAATATTATTCAAACATAAATTTATTTTCAAAAAATAAAATAAAAAATACTTTCAAAACTAATTTCAAATAGAAAAGAGTGAGAATGCGCTCTCCAATCTCACATTCATTTGGTATAAAAAAGGATGTAATAAATTGACTGAAATGCCCTCATAAACTACTGAAATATCGTTCAACCCAATCTTTTTCTATATTATTAATTTATTATTAAAGATAACATCTCAATTGTTTGAAGCTTGACTTTAAGTAGATAAGGACCTTGAACTTAATCCTAAACTATAAAAATCTAGGGACTGAATTAAAGAGAAAAACAAACAAAGTTAATAAATTACAATAGCTTACTCAGAAAGACTGAATAATTCAAAATTTGCGTGAGTCATAATTTATTTAAAAGATCTCCTTGTTATCCAGGAGTTCCCCTTACCCACAGCATCCCTTTTCCTTCTCTTTTTAGTATTCTGAGAAGAAAATGATGTGGAGTGACGAGATCCATAATAAATATAATAAATAATAAAAATGCAATGATGTCGATTGTGGAGATGCTCTTAAATGGATTCCCAGGCTTAGGATTGTCGGCAAAGCTACCGAGTCACGGACCAGCGAGGCCTGAATAAGATGGGGACGGGTTCATGAGTTGGGTCGTTTTTGGGAATCGTGGGATAAGCGGTGCTGTTTGGGCTGCTCGGTACATGCCTTACTTTTGACTTCCTTTGGGGGCAGGGGAGTAATTGCATGAATCCCAAGTAATAGTCTTAATATTTTTTAAAATTATTTTTTGAAAATCAATGTTTTATTGTTGTAACCTAGGAGAATAGTCTTTACAAGTTAGATTGCAATTTGCAAGGGAAGATTCAAACCAAAGAATTTATCCGAGTGACTTTACTGTCCGATTAAAAATGGCTATTCGTGTCTATACAATTTGTTACTCTCTTCCTCTAATTTCAATACTTATCTAAAAATTAAAACATATATTGAAAATGATAATTATACTATTAAAGTTACTAAATTATTTTCATTTAATAGTTACTATGTATGTATTAATTCTTCTAAAAAAATACATTATCTACTAAATAGTTAATAACTAATCAAAATTATTAATTAATAACAAAGATATAATTACAAAAGTACGTACTAAAATTATAAACTGGACAATTGAAATGAAATCACTCAAAATAAAAACATAAATAATTAAAATGAGACAGATGAAATACTATTATCTTCGAGCACTATCTTAGTATATAAATAATTTTATTCTCTAAAATATTGTTTGTTTTACAATTATTAATACTTTTTTTCTAATTTTATTCTCTATTTAATGTTTTTCCCTTCAAAGAGAGTGAAAATTATTGTCATAATTAGGAGGGATAAAATTAAATATAAAATTATTTTATATATTCGCATTTAAATATCTTTGTGTTTTGACACGGAGGTTGTACTTATTATCTCAGCCTTGGTGGTATAACCATCACTAAAATGAAGTTTTGGTAAATTAACTTTATATCGATGCCACAGATGTTCTAAAGAAAATGGATGGTTTACAAGATTTTGAGGAAATATGGCCTTAATTGAATGTTGTTTAACTAATAATAGGAGTAATCCTTTTATGACATTAATGTTTTTGAGTGTTACGAAACTTCAACAATTGTGTTGTTATTCCCTCAGTCATTAGGGCATTCTATCTTTCAAATGCCATGGATAATGGCATATGAAAATAATAATCTCATGACGGGATGATGTAATTAATAATGTCATGTATAAATGATATTGTGGGTGATATCATCGTTACTTGAACGTTAAAAATATTAACTCTGTGAAGGAATATTGTAACCATTTGTAATATCTATAAAAGTGAACAAAATAGTACAAGTTCTCTCTTATTTTCTACTCTCCATTTGCCTTTTTTGTCTTGTTATAATTTCTAGAATATTATTATTTTATTTGTATATCAAAATTATACTATTTTAAGTAATTTTACACGAATAAATATATTATTTTACTTCTCATTATACCTTTATTTATTTAATTTTTTTTAAAAAAAAGATGAGTATTTATTCTTTCTTTTTCTATTTTTTTCTTTTTCTATTTTAATAAAGTAAGGATTAATTTAAAAATAATATAAATAATAATTTTAAAAAGTAATAAATCATATTATAATTTTTAAAAAATTGTTTAATACATTTTATGAAAATGGACCTCACTCATAATTTTATAATAACGTGGTGAATATATCTATAGAAATTGATTTCTAACATTCTCCCTACTAGAGGTAGATCACTTCAGGTAGTTAACATTACTGTGAGTAATTGTCTTTTCTGTGATGTTTGTGTGGAATCTACTGATCATTTATATCTGGAATGCCCTTATGTTTGTCAAATTTGGGCTATCTCAAAGTGGCAATTAAATCTGGAAAGGCTTTCCTTACAGTGTATTTCTGATTGCATTGAAGCTCTACGTAATCCTGTTAGTACCTTCCCTCTAAATTCTGACCAGAGAGAGGAATTTCTCTGTTATGCGGTTACTTGGATGGAGGTAATTTGGATGCAACGAAATCAAGTCTGACTTGGAATCAATTGCATCGAAACCTTGCCCCCAAACTGATTGGCTTCCTCCCAATTAGGTTTCCTGAAAATCAATTTCGATGCTTCTGTTGGGACTGATTTTTCTGTAGTTGCTGCAGTGGTTCGAAACTGTGATGGCGATATCCTTAATGTAAGAACTGAAAGGGGCTTTCTACTTCTTATGTGTTTTCTGCTGATAGTTCGGCATTGCTACTTTGTCTGCGAATTGCTGAGGAATTTAACTACTGCAATGTTATCCTAGAAGGGGATGCTTTTAATGTTATTATGGTTGCTTTTAATCATTCAGACTATGAAGAATGGACTGCTGTTGGTTATATTTTTTAGTCTGAAAATCGTCTGCAGAAGGGAAACAACTTATATATATATATATATATATATATATATATATATATATATAATATGTTCATAGGATATGCAATAATTTTGCCCACTCCTATACTTTTTGGGCTAGAACCCATTTGTAGTTTGGTGTTATTCCGATTTCTAATTTGCCCCAATATGTTTGGGTGCCTTGTTTTGATTCTGCAAAAGAACTTTGTAATCTTTTATTAGATGAAATCAATGGTTAATGTTGTTTTTATAAATAAATAAAAAGTGAATTATTATTTTTCAATATAAGTAGTTTGGGAAAATATGATCCCACCCTATAAGTCAACAACTTCATATAGTTTATGGTCACTTAAATTACATAATTGTTAAATCACATAATAAATTATACACGAATATGTGTCTAGACATCTGAATGTGTACATAGGCATGACTTTCGTGAAATTACATATGTGAAGCGAAGCTCTGTTACGATTTCCACATATTAATACAAGATTCTCTTGTTAAAGTTTCATGTATGTGTGCACGACATTTTGTCCGAATCAAAGAAAACACACATTTAGACAACTTTTGACAATTTGAATGAAATTTACTTCAAAATCATTATTATTTGATGTTATTTACTCATTAGTTGTCTTATGTCGTAAAATCTTTCATTTATTATGAAAAACGTATCAAATAGTCTTCATTCATTATTCTATATATAGTATGTTAGCAAAAGTAAAGTTGTATTAGGATTGGATTTCCACAAAGGTATTATTCTCCATTTTTGGCACAAAGTGTGTGATTTACTAACTCCCTTAAATTATTACATCTTTTTAGCTTTGTCCAGTGTGTGTCTGTCTTATTTTTAAATATTTATCTATTTGAAATAAGTCTGTATTTAAAATAAAAAAAGGTGAATTCTTATTTTTCAATATAAGTAGATTGGAAAAACTTGATCCCACCCTATAACTGGACAACCATATATAGTTCATAGACACTTAAACTAGAGGTGACAATATTGAACATGACATGTGAACCTGACACAAATATAACACGATATTAGCGGATTAGGATTGGAGTTTCATGGGTTGACAAGTTTGCGTGTACTCGTCAACCCGTTTAAAGTTAAACGGATTCGCGGGTAAACAGGTTGAACCTGCGAATAACCCATCAATCCATTTATTTTTTTAATTTTTTTTTATTAAAAAAACCATTTATAATCTTAAATTTAAGTTAACTTATTATATCTAATCTCTAACCACATTTTCTTGTTTTTTTTATTCAAATGTAGTGAGCGAATGAGTATTGTCTTTTGGTTATTTTTATTTTGTAATTTTTTGAATTCATGAGTTTTTTTTTGTCCATTTATGAATTATGATGTTTTTTTTTTTGAAGGATTCGTGAGTTTTTTTTTTTTTTTGCATATTCTATCAAATCACCATTTATCACTACATAAATGGTAATGATGATGATTTTAAAAAAATAAAATAAAAATTAATGCAAGATGTCACAAAAATAGTTCTTCTTCCATTGAGTTGCAAGGATTCAATAAATAATTTAGTCTTAATATATTTCATACTTTTCTCCTACGATATTTGTCTGTTTCGATGAATGTTACGATGATTTTTTTTTAAAAAAACTTTTATTGCGATAAGTTGGGATGATGATAATCTATTTTGTTGAGATGTAGTCGCGTATAATAGTAACAAACAAATATTTACATTGTTTGTACAATTTTACATTAACATTTTGCTATTTTACATAGTCTATACAATTTTTCCCTTGGATTGAATATATTTTTGTTTTAGTCTTTCTTGTACATTGGCTTTTTGATTTTCAATTTAATTTATTGTATTTTATATTAAATATAATATGATTTTTTCACTAAAATATGTGTTATTGCATTGACGAGTTGACAAGTTGCTAAATAGGATTATTGTGTTGTCTTATGTCTTTTAATTTTTTTTATGAAGATAGTAACTTGGAATGTGAAAGGGTTGGGCTTGTTGGAAAAGAGAAGAATGGTGAAGAACTTTGTGATTAGGGAGAATGTTGACCTGATTTTTTTGCAAGAGACTAAATTAGAGGTAGTTGATTTCAGAATCCTAAAAAGTTTATGAGGCAGGGATAATTTTAATAGTGTTTGGGTTGAGCCAAGAGGTTTTGCATGTGGGCTCATTACAATTTGGAATGATGAATTCTTCTTTCTTGACTCTACAATGTTAGATGATAGATTTATCATTCTTCAAGGCTCGTTAGGATTAAGCAACTCCAAATGCTGGTTGATTAACATTTTTGCTCCTAATAATAATATGGAGAGGACATATTTTTTTAGGAATTAATAGTTTTGTGGGGTAAAACTACGGAGTCAAATCAAAGGGACATATGATCCAGACTCAGGGGTTTGAAACCAAGTCTTAAGTTGTGGGCAAAGACTAAATTCGGGAATATTGGAGATAGATTGTGAAGTTAGAGAAAAAAATTCATTTATTAGAAGAGCAAACTGTTTCACGTGGGTCTATTCCTAATATAAAAATAGAAATTGATTTACTTAGGAATGAATTATGGAAAAAGTATAAAATTGAAGAGCAGATGTGGCTTCAGAAATCTAGACTCAATTGGGCTAAAAATGGGGACATGAATACAAAATTTTTCCATTTGACTGTTTCAGGTAGACAGATAAGAAATCACATTGGTAGGATGGAGTTTCAAGGAAATCTCATCTCTAACCCAGGTGAATTAAAAGAGAACTTAGTAGAGCACTTTGAGAATTATTTCTCTAAGAAAGGTACTATTAAATTTTCTAACTTGGTTATGGATCTTAAGCGATCAAGAGGGTTCTTTTTTTGAGGTGCCGTTCTTGGATAATGAAGTTTTGCAAGCCATTAATTGTTGTTATGGAAATAAAGCCCCGGGCCCAGATGGATTTAATATTAATTTTTTCAAAGCTCATTGAGAGTTGATGAAATGTGAGACTATGATTATGTTTCAGCATTTTTTCACTTATGGCAAGGTAAATAAGAATATTAATGCCTCGTTCATAATCTTGGTTCCAAAGTGTAAGAATCCTGTTAGTATTAAAGACTTTCATCCTATTAGCCTTGTTGAAAGCCTGTATAAAATCTTGGCTAAGGTGCTGGCTAGGAGATTATCTAAGGGGATCAGTAAACTTGTTGGGTTTAACCAATTTGCCTTCATCAAAGGTAGATACATTGTGGATTGTGCTTTAATAGAAAATGAAGTGATTGATGCTTTGAAGAAAAAGAATTTTGGGTCTCTTTTATTCAAGATAGACTTTGAAAAAGTCTATGACAATGCTGATTGGGACTTTTTAGCTTTTATTATGAAGATGATGGGGTTTGGGAATAGTTGGATTATGTTTTGTATATCCTCAACTTCACTTTCAATTATGTTGAATGGCAGTCCATCACGACAATTTGGAATGTCCAGAGGTTTGAGGCAAGGATGTCCTTTATCCCTCTGTTATTTTGTTTGGTGGGTTAGATCTTGAGTTCTTTGTTGGATAAATAAACAAATTTTGGTATTCTAAAAAGTATCTCCTTTGGCAACAATGGCTTTCAAGTGTCTCATATACAATTTGCAGATGACACTTTTCTTTTCACTGAAGCTTCTCTTAATTATTTGATTTTTTTAAAGAGAATTATCGTCTGTTTCCAACTAATTTCTAGGCTTAAAGTAAACTTTCACAAAAGTTGTTTATTTGGTATTGGCAATGATGAACATTCTCTAAAAGAGTAGGCTAGTCAAATTAACTGCCAAGTAGGTTTTCTTCCAACTACTTATTTAAGCCTTCATTTGGAGGCGAGAGCTGGGGCTATAGCAGTTTGGGATCCCATTATTAACAAGTCCATAAATAAACTTGCTACTTGGAAAAATTTCTTATGTCTATGAGGGGTCGGATCTTTCTTATCAAATCTATCTTGAACAGACTTCCTATTTACTACATGTCGATGTTCAAAATTTCAATCACTATCATGAAGAAACTTAACTAGTTTCGGAATAAATTTCTTTGGAGTGGTAGCACAAAAAAGAGGAAAATTCATTTTGTTAACTGGGCCATTGTGTGTAGTCCTTAATCTTGTGGGGGCTTGGGAATAGTAGATTTGGGCATAAGGAATAAATCTCTGCTAGCTAAATGGTATTGGAGATTCGCTAATGAAAAATTGGCTTTGTAGAGGAAAGTTTTATGCTTGAACAATGGCTGGGATAATAAGGCCTTAATCCATACTAAATTTTCTTCGATTAAATCATCCTCTATTTGGAAAACTATTATGACTGCTTGTAAGAATGGTGGTAAGGTGGAAAAGGTTTATACTACTGATTTTTCTATGTTTGGGAGATGATACAAGCATCCATTTTTGGTCAGATCTTTGGACTGATGTTGGCATACTTAAACAGGCTTATACATGCATCTTTGCTCTTGCTAATTTAAAAGAGAGTGTTATGTCTAATTTTGGGTATTGGTTGGAAGGAAATTGGGTTTGGAATGTTACTCTCAGAATAGAGGTATTTGACTGGGATAGAGACCAAAGGAATGACTTCTTCAAAGTGATAAATAATTTTAAGCCCTCTCAAGAACTTAAAGACAAGTTAGTATGGAAATGGAATGCTGAAGGAATATTCAAGGCCTCTTCTTTTTATAAGGTAGTGGTGAATTTGGGTGTTCAATCAGAGAACAATTGGCAGTTGGTATGAACAAGTATCTCTCCTCATAAAGTGGAGGTTTTTATATGGAGAATGCTAAAAAGAAGAGTTCCTGTGAAGAATAAGCTTGTCAAAAGAAATCTTCTGCCTACCTCAAATGCCTACTGTGTGTTTTGCCATTATCATATTGAAACAGTGGATCATTTATTTTTCAATTGCACGTTCTCGTGGTGAGCTTGGTCTTTTTGGTGTGAAGTCTGGAGGATCTATTGGGTCGCTCCTAAGGCTGCATTCAATTTTCTTAGTTATTGGAGTTTCCTCTTGCCATATATTACGATCTTCAAAGCCTGAAACCTCATTTTTTTTCCTTGTTATTTGGTCTTTTTGGTTGTTGAAAAATGAAGTTATCTTTAAGGGATGGATCTACCCATTCGCCCAATCAAGTATAATCTGACTCAGATCTTTTCAGAGCTCTTAATCTTATTTCCACTTATCCAAAAACCAAGCCAACTCACCAATTAAATGTGCAGTGGATCCCTCCAGCCTCAAAGTACCTCAAGTTCAATATGAATAGTTCAACGTTAGGTAAACCAGGCGAGGCAGGTATTGGAGGAATTTTAAGAAACCATGAAGGAAGGATGATTGTTTTTTTCTCAAAATATATTGGTGTTACAGAATCTAATTAAGCAAAATACTTGGCAGTAAAAGAGGCATTTGTGGTATTTGCAGCATCTCTTTGAACTGACTCTGCTGAACTCGTAATTGAATCTGACTCTGTAAATGGATATTGAACCCAGAAACTGCACCTTGGAAATTTCGAAAGATCACACTGGCAGTGAAATTTTTAAAGAACAAAGTTAGCAAGTGGCAAATCAGCAATATTCTAATGGAAGGAAATATGGAAGTTGATGCTCTTGCTAAAGCTGGATCCTCAAGAGCATAGGACTTGTGTTTTTCTGACTTCATTTTTGGGTAGTGTTTCTCTTTTCTGTATCGATGGAATGAGTAGAGTTTTTTGTCCAAGCTCAGATTGGGCCAGATGATAATGACCAGCTAGCTCTTGTATTTTCTTGCTTTGGTGTTGATTCCCTGCTACTTTGGCATGAGTTTTCTTAAATTGGCCGACACTTTGTGTGGCTTGGGGCCTTTGGTCCTACCTAATAATATTATATGCATTTTTTAAAAAAATTAGGTTAACGTGTTGGAGGGTTGAACAGGTTGGCGGATTCGTGTATCGTGTTGACACGATTTTTTAGCGTGTCGTATTCAGGTTAATAACCCGTTAACCCGACATGACATGATACGACATGATAGTTATCCCTAACTTAAACTACATAATTGTTAAATCACACAACAAATTATACACAAACATGGGTCCAGACGTCTAAATATGTACATGGGCATGACTTCCGTGAAACTATATGTGCGAAGCAAAGCACTGTCACATTCCACAGGCTAATACACGATTCTCTTGTTAAAGTTTTAGATACGTGTGCACGAATTTCTGTCCGAGTCGAAGAAAATACACATTTACACAACTTTCGACAATTTGAATAAAATTTACTTCAAAATCATTATTATTTGGTGTTATTTACTCATTGGTTGTCTCTACTTGTAAAATCTTCCATTTATTATGAAAAACGTATCAAATAGTCTTAATTCATTATTCTATATATAGTATGTTGGCAAAAGTATAGTTGTATTAGGATTGGATTTTCACAAAGGTATTATTATCCAATTTTGGTATAAAGTGTGGGATTTAATTTACTAACTCGCTTAAACTATTAGCTCTCTTTAGCCTGGTCCAATGTGTGTGTGTCTTATTTTTAAATATTTAACTCTTTGAAATAAGTTTGTATTTATTAATATTTGAATAATTTGTATATGTAGATGGTTAAATTTGGGTTATGACTTAGGGAGTTAGGACTCAAAAGAATTTAGTTAATTTTTTTCATTTAATTAACGTCTTTATTGACTAAAGTACAATTTAGGTTAAATTTATAAATACCCAGTTGCTCTTTGAAATAGATATGTATTTATTAATATTTGGATAATATATATATATATTAGATGGGTTAAATTTGGGTTATGACTTAGGGAGTTAGGATTCAAGGAATTTAGTTAACTTGCTCCCTATAATTAACGTCCTTATTGACTAAAGTGCACTTTAGGTTAAATTTATAAATACCCAGTTTCTTCATTTGTGCACTATGTACTGTATTATGTATTCAGAAAAGATTTCAATGGAAGAGGGAATTACTACACAAAAGGTTTTGATGTTTCATAATTTGTCACATTTTTTCCATATTTTGAATTATTTGGAAAAAATTATCTATGTTTTCGGTATAAAGTTTAGGGTTAATTTCATTAAAGCTCTTAAACTTTTAATGATAAACAAACTCTCATCTTTAAATTGTTTCAATATGATTTTCTTATCTTTTTAATTATTTTAGTTAAATATAATTTTTATTATTAATTAACCTTTTATTTTTTTATTAACTCTCATTAAATAAAATAAAATATTATTAAAAGAAAGGAAATTCTATGACATTTTTTTATAGTTGTTTTACTGTCAATACTCGAATGCTATAGGTAAGAGGAAAGCTAGAGACAATCCCCAGAAAGAGAAATGGCAATCTGGCAAAGAAAGAGAAAACTGCCCACCCAATCAGTAGCAGATAGCAGTGGCGTGGTCTTTACACATGCCAAGATAACAACTAAACAAAGTTTTCATACACCCACCTCCAATCCCATGTGAAACCCTATCCCATATGTCCAGACACAGACAATATATATATATTTTTTTGCATCTTTACAAATATCTGTGAGTCTATTCAATTTCACTGCTCACAGCTTCATATTATCATTAATAATAAGTCTTCTTTTTGTAATTTCTTTTTGTTTTCCTGTTGAGATCTAGCTGATCAGCCGTGATCAGTATATGCACAGCAGCTTTAATTTGCCCATTTTTATTGGGAACCAACCAAAAGCCTCCTTCAAGACATGCACGCAATGATAGATTCTGCCGCTGTCTTTTGCAGTTTTGCTACATCAAGAAATGTGGCTAGACTTCCCACTGAATTTAGGTACATTAATACGGCAATGCTACAATTTTTAAGTTGTGAAAGAATGTGCTTAATAGTTTTAGGTAAATTATAATAGTTATCGGAATAGTTAATGGGATAAAAATTTCAGTCTTCGAGTTTGAATTCATTCTCCTATGTAATAAAAAAAAATGGTATTATGGATGCAAGTTGATCAAAGGCAAGATTTTTCCTATTTAATCAATTGATATACCAGCTTTAATTTATGCATAAAGAAGATATTTTCAGTGAACTTGTGTACAAAGATGCTGTTGCTATTGCCGGCGGTCAATCAAATTGGAACACGTTTGTTAATAAGCAAACAAAAAATAAAATTTGATTAGCTGTAACTTGTAACTCAGATGATAAAGATCAACACAATGTAATTCTTCACCAAAAATAAATAAAAAAATTAGTAATTTGGCTAAGATACAGTTCATCTTCACATTGTTTAATATTTAATACTAAAAAGGAAGTCCTCATCTTGGTACATAAGCAACCTGATAAGACAAAACTCCTACAGCCACTATAAGAACAGTAAACACTATTAGTAAAGATTGAGTTCAGACTCATCTGCATTTCCTCTTTCTATTTTGGAGAAGGAAAATTTTGTTTCTTTGTGTCGACGCGTTGATTAATGATTAATGGTGTGTGATCAATGGAATATCATCAATGACTTTCCAATAGAGAGGATTAAATTCAATGAACATATATATGCAGATGAAGAATGGAAGGGCAGAAAACATATTAGCATTAAATAAATTACAACCCTTACCTAGATATTTATAATGTCGATTCTTCATCCAACACTATTGATCACTTTGAGTTAATTAGGTCAGTAAAACTCTTGTTGCTGAATCAAGAAGTCTCTACAAGAGGGCATATTCCCAACCCTTTCAAATAAAAAGAAGTCTTACACATCCTTGGATCAATCCCATAGAGCTACCATTATGAAAGACAAAAGACTAAAAGAGAGAGACAAAAGGAGAAAATATGTAGTCCCTTGAGGCCATAGAGATTAGCCTTTTTACTCACTGAAATCCAAATATATCAGATTGCCCTAAATGGAAAAACCACATGGTATATGAACCAAGCCTTCTATGGAAGGTTAGAATCCAAAAGGTCAAGCTGCTCAGCTAAGATATCCACATCTACATCTTCTCCTTCAAGACCAAGAAAACCAACCTCATCATCAATCCCTTCATTTAGTATTCCTTCCCAAAACCCTTCATCAAATGATTTCTGCCCACTAACATTAGTTTCCATTTCATCCATATTCCCTACATGACATTCTTCCTCTAAATTCATTGGTGTTCGACTTGATTCCATATGCAAGTTCATTGCCAGTGCTTGGAGCTCTATATCATCAAAACTGGTAGGATCACCATAATCTTGTGGTTCCAGTGTGATATAGGCACTTGTTTCCCCACCTAGACCTAATTCTTCAACCCCAGCATGGCTAGTACCTTGATCAATTGGCCTCCTTTTCTTGTAAATTGCTTCCTCAAGTTCTTTCCTTCTTTCTTTTTGTTGGATCAACTGCTCAAGAAAAGCAGGATTTTGTAATGCTTTTGCTAAGAAAGTCATCATCTGTTGCTGTTTAACCTCTGTCCCTTTTACCCTTTGTTCCATGGATTTAAGGTAAGATTTAGTATGCTGCTGATGCTGCCTGAGCTTCACTAATTCCACCATCAAAACCTGCTTGTCACGCCTCAACCGTTCGATTTCTACATCTAATCCCAGCCTACCCACTTCAACACAAGAGTCTAAATCTTGGGTAGAGCCTTGGAGATTTGGAGGTGTCTTCCTTCTCCTAATAGTTCTCAAGAGATGCCTTTCCCCCCTCAAAAATCCTTCATTAGCAAATTCCCATTTGTCTGGATCAACCTTTCTAAATCCCTGCACAATGTACACTCCTAGTGTAAAAGTAAAAGGAAATTCATAAACCTCCAAGAAAATGAACAACCCATGTATATAGGACTAATGTAGTTTAATGTATTTGAGGACCACATAAAATCTTGAGGATTTGATTTAAGAAATATTGATAGCAATGTTCAGGATTAATAGGAAAATAAAAACAAGCAGAATGAAGAAAACATTTGAAAAAGATCGAATTAGGTCACAATCTTTCAAATCTTCAAACACAGAGAAAATTAAGAAACTAAATATTGCAATAATATGCACACTATATATAGCTACAAGCTTCAATAACATGAATTAATAACAGTATAAAGTAAATCAAAATCAACCCACAAGTAATGGAAAAATCAAACAACATCTAAAAATTTCCTAATTGAAATTCCTAAGATTATATAATGATGAAATGAAATGAGAGAAGAATTAATATTTGCATTAATTATCAAGAAAGGGAAAAAAATAATACTCACATAAGTATTGAGCTGCCTGACAAAGCTTGAAAAATTGTTATGCTTGAAGTACCTAGGAAGGAGATTCATGGCAAAGGTCTGAGGATCCCAAACAATAAAACTGTTATTACCTTCACTCCAAGAAACAACATGATTGGTGTTTGGATCATCCACGAGGTCATAAGTTTTGTTTAAGAATGGTGGAGGACCAGTTTCATGAAGCCCCTCCATGGGCTGAGGAATAGCCACAAACGGCTCATCGGAATATGAAGAACTGGTGGATCCTGGAAACTCTTCCTTAATTACCTGGCCTAATGAATCCATATCTGGATTGCACTGAGCAAAATGAAAGCAAAAACTTTACAAGGATTAGGTGAAATATTGAAAGAAAACTTGCCAAGAAAAAAATAGTTCTAGCTTTTCTTGATTTAGATTTGAGAGCCCTACTGGCAAAACAATGCACCAATGGACAAAAGCAGTATATGATAGTTGGAGAAGAGAGGGCTTTGAAGAATATGCTATAATGGAAACCAAGTAAAAGAAAAGAAAAAACAATAAGGGTATTGCTGGAAGTTTTGTGAAATAGGGTTAAAATATCAAATATGCATTTTTTGTAGAGTCCTGTTGTGCCCCCATCCATCCCTCCAATAACAAGAATAAGGTGGAAAGTTTGAGGTAAACAAGAATAAAATGGTCTTCAGATATTTTCAGCCCCCCACACCACCAATAACTGTCCCCTTGCTACTTTGGTCGGGTGAAACTGTTGCTTAGTGTCATTTTCTTTTTTTCAGCTGTGTGACAACTGACAAGACCTTTTTCTTTTTGAATTTTGAAAGAAAATTTATAATAAAATTAGAGCAGGAGAAAGCTTAGTTTCCAACTTAAATGGAAAAAAAGATGTGTTAATTTTTTTTATTACATATAAAGTAAAGAAAGGAAGAGAAGGGACTCGAACTCATAAACTCATGTGTGAATACTCGGCTAATGAATTCATTATTACATTATATTCAAATTTAATTTCCAAAAACTCTAGATCAGAAGTGGTACCTACTACAGTTGTGAGAATTGTTTTATCCTTTACCATTTGGAACTATATAAAAAATAAAAGAAATTAATCGACTCAAGGTAAAAGAAAAATTAGTTAAAGTCTTCTATTAAAGATTTTAATTTGAATATTAAATTAATGGATGATATCTTGTAAAAATGATTGAAAGAACCGACCCCCGACTTGCAAAGAAAAATATCTTGATGAAGAATGTAAGAGAGAAGGAAAAATATCTAAGTAGCTTTGGATTATAATAAGATTAATCAAGTTGATACTTCCCAATTGAATAATACTATGTATAGTATGTTTAGGGTCCACTGTCTTGAGTGCTATGCGGGCATCCAGATCTTTGCTAAATATATTATGAACAAAAATGACGGAAAGGTCTCATTGGAGCCTTTAAGTCTTGTGAGTGCTTTGGATTGTTTCACTACAAATATTATTAATATTGGTCAAAAGTGTGAAAGGATTCAAACACGAAGAGTAGTGATGCAAATGCAGCTTATGATCGATCATAGAGATAGTAGGGAATTTGGATTTGAATAATGTAATATATTAGTCTATTCATAATAGGGAAATCAATTGATTGACATTCTATTCTATGTTATTTACCTTGTCTTTGTTGATGTTGTGAAATATGAATGAACATATTTTGTTTTGTAATTAAATGCAACAAAACGGCTCAAATATGTGACATAGGAAGAAAGAAATACAAATTAATATTTCATATATTAAAACTATATATTTCGGTTTTAAAATGATTAAAATAGAATATATACGTTATAAAAAAATATATTTATTATATACAGTCTCACTAATAATATTCTTAATTTAATTTCATTAATTTAAAATATTTATATTTTATTAACTCATATATTTTCTTTACTAATCATATATAATAACAAATATGAGTAACTTTTTTTAAAATCAAATACTATCTTTAATAAATCAAATGTGTTCTTAAAAAAAATCAAAAGTGAATATTTAGTTTTTAGGTAAAGAAACCATTTTCATTGCATAGCTACACATATAAACATAATTAGTGACAATCAATATTAATAATATAAATTGTTTACTTATCAAACAATCATATTATATACGATTACTATAATAATATGTAAAATTAGTAAATCACACTTATACGTATAAATCGACTTAATGAATTTACTAGTACTTTATTTTTATTTTATTTATTAAGCCAATCATACTTTATTTTAGGATAAACATTGTTACATGTCCCAAAACTTTTATAAATTTTTATTTTAGCATTCGATTTTTTTTATCCATGCATTCAAACTTTTTAAAATTATAAAAAAGTGCACCCAAATTTTTTTTATTACCAATATATGCATTCAAACTTTATAAAACTATCAAACATGCACCTATGTTCATCTTATTAAGGGATAATTTTATTATTCTCAACAATAATCTAAATTCACTGTTTCTAGTTTGATTATTTTCAGTAGTTAGACAATTTGTATTTGTCATTTTGTAGATAGATTCAAATTCTAAGTATAACTTCCTAACTTAATTTGACATTTTTTCATTTATATTCTTTCATTATCTCAAATTTCCCTTTTTGTTTTGGTTTAGGTGTTTTTTATATGTGTTTTATTTCCAAATTATTTCATTGTATCAATTTTTTTACTGTGTACTAACTATTCTCTTTCTAATTAAATCTCTTAACTTTAAAATAAATTTTTTCCCAAAAGAGTTGGATTTGTAAAGAATCTAAATTGAGGAAATGAATTTCTATGGATTAGAGAATAATGCGTTTAGATTCTTATTAAAAATGATGAAAATGTCATTCAATTAGATGGACAATGGTGCAATTTTGTATAGTTTTGTAAAGTTGAGTGCATGGATAGATAATAAAAAAATTTGAGTATATGCATTGATAAAAAAAAAAGATTTGAATGCTAAAATCAAAATTTAAGAATTTGTCACACTTTTTACCTTAATTTTTATCTCTCTAATTAGGAAATCTTACTACTTGACCTAGTAGTTTACTAACTCTAATGTACACGAATGGAAATTCAAACCTGATATCATTAATAAGATAGTAGGAAAAAAATAAAGAAGTAAATAAAACTTAATTCGATATTAAATTCAAAACTTCATCCTCAAATAATAAAATTTTTTACTACAACTACAAGAGAATAAAACTATTTCTAGTAATTTAAACTTAAGGTATCTCATATTAAAATAATACTTCATTCGATTCATTTTAATTATTTAATTTAAATTTATATAAGAATTAAAACAAGTATTGAAAATAATAATTATGTGACTAAACTTTTTAAATTGTTCTTACTTAATGACTAGTATATATGTATTAATTATATTCAAAAATACATTATCTAATAGCTGATAAGTTATCAAAATTATTTATTAATAATAAAAATATAATTATAAAAATAATTACTAATTAAAAATTGAATAATTAGAATGAAACAATACAAATAACAAACATTGCACAATTGAAATACGGAAGAAGTAGTAATTTTAATTCGTAAATTTACACAATTTTCTCTTTAGAATGCCAAAACATTTCTTAAAAAAAACCTCACTTTTTTTTTATTGGCTGATGAAGGAAAAGGCCGTACCAACCGTGTTGGTCCGCGGCATGTGACAAAATGTCGGCCAATGACAGTTTAATATCACGACCTCACTTTTCTTTTTTATTGGCTGATGAAGGAAAAGGCCGTACAAACCGTGTTGGTCCACATTACTATAAATGGCAATCCAAAGTAGTGTGAACTACTTTGGATTATTATAGGAAAAGTCTTAAAATAGGATTATTATAATATTAAATTACCTTTGTCCAAAATTAAATCTCCAAAAAAAGAATTTTAATTTACTTAATTTTCTTAAAATAAGCATAAATTTTATTTAAAGTTCCATTAATATCTTACTTAATTTAAGTGATTTATATTTTACTAATACATATAGTATCACCATTAAATATGAATATTGTGATAATTTTATTAAAGTCAAATATTATTTTTAAATTTTATACTAAGTTAAAAATGAATATTCAATTTCATAATATTATCGAAAGGCCATCACACACACCCGACCCAATAGAATCAAAATTTAAATGAATAAATTAGTGAATTTATTACATTTACTATTAATTTTAGGTGGTATATTTTTTTCTATCAATTTTGAGTTATTATGTTTCTTTTTATGACCAAATTCATTTTTTCATAGTTTTTTTAATATGGAAACCGTTAAAAAAAGTTATGTGCTCTTCTTTCAAGGATAAAATAGTCTTTTTAATAATTTCCCATTTTTAACAAATCCTCCCAAATTTGAATGTTTTAACAACATTTTCTAAATTTTATTTCCAAAAATTTGAACCTTTGCCACCTCGCTATCGGACCTTCATGATTTTCCGAACATGTTGTCGGAATACAACAATCCACCGCCTATCAAAATACACCACGTCATCCCTTTTTCACTCACAAATCCAATCATACTAATTACGGATCAAAACTCAGTCGGAAACTACTTCAAGAAGTTGCAACGACACTCGCAACTTCCGATCAAATCTACACCTCCTAAGCCCGAATTGAGACATGTCACTCATGTCAAACTTTTCCTGGCATCCAAGTCAATTGTATTTATGACCAAAATCATACACTACTACTCATCTCCTTCCTCTCACTTATAGATCATTTCCATTTCTTCTTCCACCAAAAACTCTTCAGATTTGTAAATTTTTTTTTAAAAAAACTGCACCTATGACCGACGGTCTCCATGAACTGCCAACTTCGAATCAAATGTGGTTGATAAAATTTAGAATTAATTTTGTTGATGACTAAACATTCATATTTGAGCGAATTTTTTAAAAAGATTTAAGATTATGAACTCGTGCAAAACACGTGACATTTTTTAATGGTTCCATTAAAAAATCTATGAAAAAAAATCAATTTGACCATAAAAAGAAACATAATAACCCAAAATAGTTGAATTTTTTTTGCTGACCTACTTTGGTAGAAAATTAATAATACAAGTATTAAATTGACTAATTACTCAAATTTAATTATTGTGTAACTAGAAAATACAAGCTAAGTCATAAACAAAACAACGCATACACATTCACCGTCTTCGTAAAGGCTCAACCAAATAAAACAACCATTGGATATTAATACTCCTCCATCCCTTTTTATAATTTATTTTAAATTATTTTACAAAAATTAATTATTTATTTTACTTTATATTGCATATTTATTTATTGTATTTAAAATAATAATTATTTATTTTATTTCTCTCAAGAAGTATTTATTATACTCGAATAAAAAAAGAATTAAATAGATAAAAAATAGTCTCTCTTTTAAAAAAAATTATAGGTAAAATAATCTATAATATATAAAATAACGATAAAAGATAATAAAATATTTTATATTTAGTGGGAGATGAGTTTGTTTATTGTATATTATAAAAAGATAGTAAAATGTGATAGTATTATTAAACAAATGCAATGGGATTACGAGGAGTTATTATTATTATTATTATTATTATTAGAGCTTCTGGAGAGGTGTAGAACCACATATCCACAGAAGAATAATAATAGCAGCAGTATTCCACATAATAATTTTGCAAAAAGTAAAAAGACGCCAACAGTATTCCACATGTCTTACCATCCTTCTTGCATCATAATTGTCTCCAAGATCCGAAACCATGAAACCATCATACCCCTATGTAGTTTCAGGAAAATTCTATGGAGTTTTAAAAATTAATTGTAATTTTTTCGTTTAGAATTAAATTAAATAATATTATGTTCTCTTTCTAAATATATTACAGATATAGATATCTTCACATTTTATTATATATATAATTTATGACTATACTTTTTATTTTTAAAAAATAAATAAATTTTTTTTTATAAAAAAATCACAACTACGTATTAATAGATAATATATGTTAAAGCTAAAATAATTTATGTCAAGTGAGGTAGGACGTACGTGTTAAATTGATTTGATGTAAGAATTTTCAACCTCAAATAAGATGAACCATTCACCAAAAGTAGTACATTTCCCTCCCTTTTGAGAAGTTGTTCAACTCTCACAAGAATAAGAGAGAAGACTATTTTATAAGCACAGTGCTATAGCTTTAATAGTTAATACAAACAAGAACATATATACTCAACAGACTAATCCTCATCCTCATTATAAATATCTTTTTTTGTATAAAATAGATCTCATGAACATGGAACAAACTTTATAGGAAATGCAGGTGATGACTACAATGCAAACAAGCCACATGAATATTTGAGGTCATGTAGAATTAGGTTATTTTTATAGCAGCTACTTTCGATCCAGCACTCAGATTCTGTGCAGATTTTAAGCTGCAGTATCGACTGCATGACCAGCAGCTTCCTTCTCTATAAAGTTGTCCACATACTCTTTTCTGCATGATAAGACCATTTCTTAGAACTCAAGAGCCAAAGTTCTCCATTCTTATTATTATTATTATTTTTAACAGAACTCTTCCCTTATTTTTTATATTTTATTTTTAGGGAGGACCTCACAAAGAGTAACTGAGAAAGGGCAAGTAAAATCATACCTAGCAGGCAAATGATCATGTGGACGGTTAAAGGGAGTCCAAACTGGATCACCAACAAAAAGCCGCATAGCCTACAAAACAAGGTAACAAGTGAACCAATTATTTCTAGTCCAGATCCCTATTTAGGGATGTGCATCTAAAGCAACATAATGATCTCAATTGACTAATGAAGAGGATGTTTATAATGTTCATAGTTATACTCCCTACTTCATCCCAAAGACAGTAAAAAATTGCCAAATGAAGGACAATGCTCTCCCACTCTCTCCAAACACCAACATCCAGCAAATAAGGGACACTAAGGACTCATAACACAACATTAACATCTTGATCACATCCTATGCATTACTCCACCTCATCCACTCCGACGTGAATAGTGCAAAAAAAATCTCTAAGTTACACATGTAATTAACGATGTCAGTAGAGGAACTATGAAGGAGAGGGGGGGGGGTGGCGCAGGAATTTTGAAATCCCTCTAGTAGTACTGTAGCTCCCCAAGTTTTTTTAAATACTCGGACCTCCAAGATTGGAAATTTATGTTTGGCCCCCACAATTTTACATTCTTGGGTCTGCCACTAGATGTCACCTTCATAGAAATGACACATGCATATAGGAACACAATTCCACACCCCAGGAATCCAAATACAATCATCATAGAAGTCATAAAGAAACAGAAGTATCGAAGATGCTTTTAACAAGAAACTCATGCCTATTCCTCCGAACAATCAAGTTGAACGAGGATAAACCTGGGCAAGCGGAACCTCATGTCCTATCTAAATTACCTTAATATAGTTGTCAGAATCAAGGGTAAAGCGGTGATAAATCCCAGCAGGCAGCACAATCATGGCTCCTTTCTTAACCCAAATGCGGATCCAAGCATCATTGCGATCCCTCACATCAAAGTAACCTTCACAGGAAATCAATCATTTAGGATCCTATACTATCACAATTAGTCAACTTAAAAGTTGGTCTATCAACCTACCACTCCCTGCAACACAGTAGCGGATCTCTTCATCAGTGTGAAGGTGTTCTTCAAAAAAGTTCTTTATCTTTTCTTCATAGTTTGGCAGCTTTTCAGGGCAAACTTCACAAAAGTCCTGAAAAAGTTTTAAAAGGGCACTAGTTATTCTATAAGCACCTTCCCGAAGTTAAAATGCATAATCAATTTTCTCCCATCAGATTAGAAGCTATAACATACTGTGTAGGAATATCCACGGGCATCACGAATTTTCTTCAACTCTTCATCTGTTTCATAGTTATCGGCATCTAAACGCCAGCTGAGCACTCCAAGCTCTGAAAAAATTTGCAATGCTAGCTGAGAATGAAGAAAAGACTAATGCAATATTCAAATGGACAACATGATAAGAAGAGAACGCATCTTAGCAGCTCATATCATAAACAGAAGTTTAGAAGAAAACATAAGGAGACTGCAAACATAAAGGATATAGAAAAGGAAGGGGTGCAATTAGCTCGAGTCCATGAGAAAAGCTGTACAACTTCAAACAAAAATGTATTCATGATAATTTTTCAACATGTATACCAGCAAGTTTGTCAAGGGATACAAATTCCTTTGGCTCACGGTGATGGGGAAGTCTCTGATCTTCATCACTGTCATCCATGTACCATGCTTGTATGACTTCCTCCCTGACATCCTGCAGAATAGTATATCACTGAGAAATGACTATCTGCATCACCACTTATTCAAATTTATTGTTTTCCCAAAGAAAAGACGAAGCTTTAAGAGATGAATTCAACCATTAGTAATGAACAATTGCACGTGTTCTCAACTATGTAAGTTCTCTATCCTACAAACAAACTAAGTTCCTTTACCCTAGTATCAAAAAGTAGCACCTCATGAAATAACTAATTCAATAGGCTTCCAACAAACAACAATATAGTCAAATGGTACTGAAGCTGCTCAACTGATATCAGGGAAACATGGAAAGATGCAGGTTCATCACAGTCACATGCACACACATGGAGAAAGAGAGAGAAGAGAACCATAAACTTATGTCCCCAAGAACCAATATATGGTAACAAAACTAAAAGCAAAACCCAGTGCATTTAACAACATAGATATTCAATCAATCAACATGTGCCATGCAACGATCTGCAAATACCAAAGCAAATATCCACAAACATCAATGTCACTTCATTATTCTAACACTTTGTTATCAGAGTATTTACTACTGATGGAAGTTAATTAGGCCAAAAACCTCTCATGCTCCCTTAAGAAGAGCTACCAAAAGAAATCTATTTCAAGAGGTTGTCTCTAGGGCACACCAAATCGTAGTTTTTGCATAAAGTAATGCCATCATTAGGTTTTCTATTTGATGTTTCGACAAAAAATGTTACCAGCTTACAGGAAATCTCAGAGTAAGGATGTTAGAAGAAAATAAGCTTTAGTTATCTAGGCTGTGGTGTGTATTGAAGACAGGCCACAATTGAGTATGAATGACTAAAGTAACACAGATCTCAGACTAACAAATCAACTTTAATCATAAGAAAAGAATATCATAGCTTTCTATTCATCCCTGCCACTTTATCCCATAACAGTAATCTGAAATAACTACATAACTCATGTAGATGGATAACTGTAATGTGACAAAGGAACCAGGAAAGATTCTCAAACAAACATTTGGAGCTAACAAACTCCAAAACAACAATTAATAGAACCCTGTTGCAATATAAGTACTGACGCAAGATATAGTCGCAATAACATGAAGATATGGAACATTGCTTTCCAAATTCAAATTCTGCCTCAAGTTTGAAAATTTTAAAGGGCTAAGCTTTTCCAAGCTGTTGGATGGCCAGTATCCACATTTAATCATTTCCTCCCAAGAACCATGAGGCAAAGGACGAGTGCAAAAAGAACATTTTTATTCAATTTGGAAGGGCAATTTCCCAACAATCATGGTGAGAAGCAATAGCCATAATGCAGACATAAGATGAAATTCTTGTTTGAATCAAGTTTAAATTCAAAACTTGCCTACAAGTAAATGGTTTTCAGAAAATTAACTTCGTCTTCAAGAAGGGAAGATCAGAATAAAAACCAAAAAAAAAAAAAAAACACAGTCAAGGAAGCATTCACATGTAGCATACAATTCCTCTGGTCTTCAAACCTATTAGGGTTTTACCTCTAACAGACATAACTCAAGTCAAACTATAGGCTATAGGCTAGCTTATAGAAATACCCCGATAACCACCGTTTTAAAGAACCCTCCCAAAGCACCATTGCAAAATCACATACTAATCCAGGCTCCAAGTTTTAATTTTTAATCAGGTCACAAGAAAAGCTTAACCTTCCTCCTTATTTCTGAATAAAATTATGGATAAATTGAGATAAACTCAAAATCAATTACAGTCTTTGTTCTACGAAATTTTCACATCACCAACTTCCAGCCTTTCAATCTTATAACCAAAACCACTCCAATTTACATATTTATGCATGCAAAAGAATAAAACACATAAACATAATACAAATAAAATCCCAGGGAAAACATAAGGGATTAAAACCAAAAGAAACCAAAATCAATCCTAACTGACAATTTAAAAAAGAGAACAGAAAATCAACAGAATCAACTGCAATCAAACAAAAGAAAATTAAAATTCAGGCCAAATTAGAACCCTTATTGAAATATACCTTGCTAAGAGACCCCATTTCAATCTCTTTCTTTCTCTAACTCGATAAGTCTTTCACTATCGCAACCTTTCCGAGCTTCAAAATAACGCCAGGATTCTTCTTGTTCCAACCTCTTAAATAAATACGATTTATTAAAAATATTAAACATTTTGTGAATTTACGAAATTATCCTCCGAGTTTGACCAAAAACGTGTCCAGGTTAATTGAACCTCTTCTGTCTTCTATTGCTGGAGGATACGTAAATGGGGATGTTGAGGTAATTTTGTAATGTGAAAAGAATGGATAGAGGAAAAAAGAATTTTTGTTCGATTTGGCTTTTACATGATTTTTTTTCTTCTTTTTTCCCTTCTCTCTGTAATCCCAGTTTGATGCAGTCCCAGGTGGCACCAGCATTAGTTGTACCCTCCCTTACGAAATTGACTAATGGCGTTGACTTCAAGGCTAGGTTAAAAGGTACAACTGGTAATATAGCATGAAAAGTTTGAAGAAATTAAACTAAACCAAGCAATAACGTTGATTTGTCAAATGACATTGTACACTGATTTAACCATGATTCTGAGTCAAAAAGAATCTCAGGTCAATAGAATTTTATACTTAAAAAAAATAATGTTAATTTCTTTATGGAAACATAAAATTGTTCAAATTACATTTTTAAATACCAGGAGAATAAGAGTTGAGGAAAAAAAGATTAAAAAAATTAAAAATAGAGATTAATAATCAAAATTAAAAAATAATAATAATTTGAAGGCTAAATCCACTAATTTTCCCTTAACTTATTGGGATAAAAGTAATTGATGGACAGTTGGATTTTTTGTAAGGCACGGTAGATGACCCCTTTCATTCTCCCCAATCCTAGTCTAACTTAGATAAATTTGATTTTCTTTGACGATTTACATCATATATTGGACAAATTGTACGGTAAAAAATATCTAGCGCATATGTTTGAAACAAAGAACTCAGTAAGAAGAGTAAAAATTGAAGCAAACAATGAGAAGAATTGATCAAACTTCAAAGTGAATGCAAACTAAAACTATGATAATTTTACACGAGACTCCTGAGAGTTTCTTGCTTACTTGCTTGGTTAATGTGAATGAAAAAGTTGGCAGCGATGTTAGTATTTATACATAAGCGGTGATAGCATTCTAGATTAGTCTGTACAGTAAATTCTTGATGATTTTGGCAGAATTGGGCACTGTACGAAGGATAGAAAGAGAGTATTCTGGAAGATGGGAAGAGAATTCTAGAGTTCTTGATAGTATAAGGATTTTAAAAGAGGGCAGCAAAATGTTCTTTCTTGAAATTTCTGGTTATTTTTTCCCGATACCCCAGATCGAAGGTCCCATTGACATACATAAGGTTTAGTTCTGTAGTCTACTTAGCCCAACAACATTCAGCTTTGATCACAAATCAAGCACTGTTTTTTGTCCAATTCTATTTGAAAAAAAATTAAAATTAAGAATGTGTAGAACTAGTTTGGAAGAAGATTGAAGGAGGTGCTTTGGGGGTTATTTTGGCTGTTAAAGGTTTTAATGGTTACGAGAAATGGCAGGCTCAATCAAGTCAAGCTATTCTTCAAGAACATCGGGGATTGAAACTGAATCAGAACATTGTAATAGGGCAGCCCACAATGTAATGTAATGAGCAAAATCATAATGTAATTTTGGTTTTGTTTGATATTAGTCTTCTTCCAATGGAGGCGAACTGCGACTATGGGAGTAATTCCTCATCTCCTTCTAATTTAACTTCTGAAGAATCGAATGCATAAGTTGATTATTACCAAATAAAAAATAAAAAAAAGATTGGAAGAAGATATTTGGAAAGAATAGGATAAAAAGAATAATAGTTCAATTACGTCTTAATGTGGTATTTGTAGAGATGTTAAAATACTAGCTCTTTTGGAATCAACTCAAACACTGATGAAATACCCATCTTCTTACCTAAACACTACTAAAGACTCAATGGACCAGAAGCTGATTTTAGATCAGGGTTCTCCTGGAGTGATTTTCTAATCTTATCTCGAGTTTCCTTTCCTCTCTTCTCATCCTTGAACGACTGTCTTCGCCTTCAGTAAGACATCAGGCTATCAGTTATTCATCAATCCCTTTTTCATACAAGTTTCGACTCCCAAAACAGAATGCTCTTGGTAGAAATGCTAGTAATGTAAGCACATAGACATAGTATTATTTAGCAGCAGAAAGAGTACAAAGTCTGGTAAATACATGTATATTACAATATGTTTCAATTAGAACATGATGAAATAAGTTTTATTAACAATTATAGATTATGAAGTATTGTATACTAGTCACGCTGTAAGCATATAGAACATCTTATTCCAACTATCATATACAAGAATCCGTAGCCCTTCATGTCTTTTCCCTCAATGAGCTTTAAGTGGCACTCCCACCCTTTCACAGAAGTTCTTTGTGTATTCCTTTCTTGCTGGATGATCCTCCTGTGGCCGATTATAGGATGTCCAGACCGGCTCTCCCACAAACAACCTCATCAGCTGCAAAGAACATTCCAAAAACCATGATATCGTTTATAATCAAACACTGGTTATAAGATACAAATATGGACAGGGAATCTCGTTGGTAATGATTGTAATGCTGATTGGATTGCATTTAGGCAGTATCAGTTGATAATGAGCATTGCCACAGTGAAGATCTTAGAAGGTAACTAGTTGCAAAATTATAGATATAGTGAAAGATATATTCACCTTCATGTTAACATAATGCACAATATAAACAAGTTCATTTTCTTTTACCTTCACATAGTTTGTCGTATCAAGGGTGAAGCGATGGTAAATCCCTGCTGGTAAAATAATAAGATCACCCGCTTTGACCCCAATGCGAATCCAACGATCATCCTTATCTCTGACATCAAAATATCCACTCCCCTCCAAGCAATAACGTATCTCCTCATCAGTATGTATGTGCTCCGTGTAGAAATTCTTCAGCTTCTGTTCATAGTTCTCCACTTTCTCAGGGCACAAGTCCAGCAAATCCTTTGTAAGAGAACAGACACATTACATAAGCTCATAGCATGACTGAGAGATCACTACATAGTAGGAATAGAGTCAATTCAACATCTACAGAGACAGATTCGGGATAAAAACGGCAACTGTCATCCATTTGCATGCAAATTTAAAATTTAGTATTAGCTGAAACCTTGGAGAAACAAAATTCTGACTTGTGGTATGGAATTTGATTGCTTCATATATATGTTCATATGTTATATGAACTGTTAACGGTTTGAACTATATATGTTTAAATAGGATAATGGTTCTTTAATCCAAAGGTATGAGATATTCTTTCCATTTATCTAAACCAAATTAGTTGCACCAATCTCAACTTATCTTAGATGGTAGACACTGTGTTCAAACTGAAATCTAAATCAGCATAAAATCCATTTCAGTCTAAACCCATGTTAGAATTGATTAATACAAATTAAAACAGGCAACTTATGGAAGATGTTCATACTAACGATCTGTAATCTCGAGGACGGGCATAATTGATCATAGTGGACTCACATTAACCAATATCCATGCTATCGAAAGGAGAAAAAAGTAATCATCACCCAACTTCCAGTTTGAATCAACATGCACTCAAAGGCAAGTACACATTAATTCCACCTTTGAAATGCCACACCGACTAATACCTTCAACTTCTCTTTTTTTTTCCCCTCTTTTTTCGTTCATGTCATCTAATATGCGTTTCTCTTAATACAAGACCATGCAGAATCATCCTTATTATTATTATTATTTACATCTTTCAGATACTTAAGTCAAAGTAGAATCTAAAAATACATATACACATGTTATTCAAGAAATGCCAATAACGTAAGTGGTATTTTCTTGATTCTTTCACCCCACAAAAAAAAAATGGTCATAACCAGAGGAAACAAAGTATTTGAAAATTCCTATTCCGCAAAAGCTAATCTTCTATAAGATTCTACCAATAAAAGAAGAAGCTCTGTTACAAGAAACAATCCAATTAAGTATGATATAAACCAAGAAACATTCAAAAAATTAAAACAGTCTCGAATTTATTAAAACAAGCATTGAAGTGGTGTACCATATAGTTGTAGCCTCTGCTCTCTCTAATCTTCTTCAACTCCTCATCATTCTCATAATCCTTCGGATTCAAATGAAAATAAAGTAACCCTATTTCAGCCAAATGCTCCAGAGAGACATACTCGGGCGGGTCCTTTTTATGAGGGAGCCTTTGATCCTCACCATTTTCATCCATAAACCATGCCTATAAAACACAGAAATAGCACAATCAATAAATCAAGGCACTTGATTTAGCTATGTGGTATTGCCTTAAATACTCACCTCAATCGCCATGGATTGCAATTGCAGAGTACAAAGGTTGTTCCTCAACACTCAACAGTTCTCGGAGATGATTGGTCCGTTCGATGCCTTCAAATGTTTCTTTGCTCTGTGGCTACTGACTTACTCATATATGGCGCTGGTGAAGAATGGCGTGATAATTTTGCAATCCTATTGGACATGTTGCCACGTGTAACGCCCGATTTTCATTCCCTTCGTGTGGCTTGAGTCGTTTTATCTTCTTCCCCTGCGCTTTAAATATCATAAACTTTTTTTAAAAAAAAAAAACAGGAAATACATAGCTAAATTTGGAAATAAAAAATTTAAAAGGAATTGTAATTGTGATTTTAATTAAAAATGAATGAAAAAAAATATTGTTTGGGGTTAGAAGAGAATATAAAAAATGTTTAAAAATATGTGAATTGAGAAAAAGTTTTCAAAATTCAATCCATAGTTAATGATATTAAACATAAATTTATGTTAAAAGTAGATTGTTATGCATCATGCTTGACAATTTTGAACATAGATGAATTAATAACAAAGATGAATGTGATTTCTTTCTTCTTCTTCTTTTTCGTCCAGTGCTTGTTTCATTTTGAAAAAAGTTGATGACTTTTTTTTTTTCCATTTGTAATTTTTTTTATTAAAAAAAAAAATCAATTTTGTAGCCCAAGGGTGGCTCAAACTCAATTTGAAACAAGTGCCATTTTTTCAAAAGAATGATTTCTAAATACAACATTAAATATTACTCTATTCGTTTGAGTAAGTTAAGCTAGTTTTTTTTTTCCAAATTATAGTATAATTTTTTAATTGAGTGTGTTATTTAATTTTTAATTATTTAAAGTACTCATATTTAACATACTTTGTTACTATAAAATTCATTTTCAAACTATTAGAATAATAAAAATTAAGTTAAATTTCACTATCTAAAAATAAGTGAACGGTTTTCTATTCAATTAAATTTTAATTTGATCAAATTTTAAATACAATGTGAAATGGAAAAACATAAATAATATTTCTATGAACAAAATCGAGTCAAGTTGAATTGAAATTTGATTAGGCTTATGATTTCAAAGCTCCTGATGGCCCGATCAAAAATGATTGTCGTTTTTATCCAATAGAGTTAAAAATTCAAAAGGTTCAATTCAAAATCATACTTTTTTTCGACAAACATATATGTTCAAATCGAACTCAAATTGTTATCTTTAATTTTAAATTCATTTATTTATTAAGTCTACGTATTAGCTGTCTGGTCACCGCTAATTGTGATTTGTAAATTAAACATTGAACATTCTTAGTATTAACTAACTTTTCTTTTTCCAAAGAAAAACAAAAAATTAAGGAAATTTTTCTTTAAAATTTTTTTAGGAAAAAAGATTTGCAAGATATGAGTCGTGACAACCATATGACTAATCGGCAAGTGCTTGTGACCACCATATGAAAACTATATATGAGTTGTCATCTAATGGATAATGAGTTGTATGATTGTACTCAATTTAGATTTGATACCTTCAATATGAGTAAATGTAAATATGCGTATTTAGCAAATGTAATATATATCCTATCTCAATATGAGAAAAGTGTAAAAAGAAAGTAAACTATGCTCTTCTCTCGTGACTTTTCTCTAAATATATATCCTTTTTGTTGTAAATAATTCTCCTACAAATTTGTCTATCTTATTGTCTCTAGTTCGTTTGGAAAAAAATTTCATACAAAATTCTCACTTTCACAGTTTCGACATGGGTTGCAATTCGGTGCCTAGTACCACAACTTCCTAACATTTTAGTGTGTATATCCTCATTTAATTATAGAAAAAATAACAAGAGATAAATTCAGAAGGAGATGAAATTGAAGTCACTTGTACAATAATATGATTCATGCCTTTCTAATAATTTAGTGATAGAATGAATATCTAGTTTGTAATTTTAAAATTATAATAAAATCAATCAACATAAAAAATATTATTGGTTTGGAATGAATTGAAAGCCATGTAGTTTGGAATTGGGCCTTTCTGTTAGTGACATGACAGGAGACAACTCATTTTGCAAAAACAATAAATTGTTTTTACTTCTGCACTTTACAATTACTGTTATAAATAGAAGTTGTTAGTAAGAGTTTTGGAAGGTAAGATTAAACCTGCGCATCGGTAGACGGCCCAAATGAAACGCATTTTATGATTTGGTCCTTTGCTTTCCTTTGACTCGGCCTTAAATGATCCTCTGATCAATCTGACTCAACCCTCCCACCTGTACGCCCGCACTCGCACACTCATCATTACCTCATTAAATTTTGCGTTAACCACTGCTCTCTCACTCAAAGTTAATAATCTTTCTTTATAAATTAAATATTTTTATTATTTTAAAATATTAAAAATTATTTTTTTAAAATAAGATATTTTAAATTTAATTTTTTTAGTAACAAGTCATACAGTCTAATTACTAATTACTATATTAATAACAAAAGTATTGTGATGTTTAAAGTTCTATTTAATTATTATATTAAGTCAAAAGTAAATATTTAATTTTAAACAAAATGAACAATCTTTTGTTTTTATTTTTTCTTTTCATAATGTTAATGCAATATCTCTTGTTTTCAATCTTACTTTACTTGTGTAATGTAAAAAGAGTAAGGGTAGACTCTGCAAATGCAGTCCAAGTCGTGGTAAGAATATCAGTGCTCTAAGCAAAGAAGAAGAAGAAACACAAGAGGGACAAACATCGAATGAACACATAGATCACAATATTTTTTCCCTATTTTTTGATAATTTCTTACTTTGAAAAGGATGATTCTTGTCTCAAATCAATTTTGAAAGAGAAATACTTTGTAAAACTCTATTGCAGAGTTCTATATTTTTTTAAAAACAATATAGTCTGATCAATTAAGTATTCATATTATTAGTTGTAAATTGTAAAATAGACAAAAAAATCGTCAATTTTTTTTTAAAAAAATAAATTTAGTAAGTAAATATAAATGTTCACTTTAATCGAATTAGTATTAGAACAAAAAGTAGCATAGACATTGATTGAATTAATATTAATTGAAACAAAAAAAGAAAAGAAAAGAAGGTATGGACCAAACCCGAGTCTAGTGACTATGAACTCCCACTAAAGATCAAAGAAATATGGTCATTTTATGCACTGTTAATAAGTACTACTTTGTACTACTACAATTTACTAAAAGGGTAACTAGAAATTGAATTGGATGCCACCGATGCAGGGTGGAGTGGGAGCATTAGAAGGGGTTTGATGACAGTATTGAAATGACAAGCATGAGGTTTTCTGTGATACTTCTTCAATTATATAAGCACACATGTAAGAGATGAGAGAAGAGTCAATAATGGTAGAAAATGGTTTCCTTGACTCAGATGTTCGTCTCGTACAAGACAGCTTCTCTCCATACCCCCCCCCCCCCACACTTTCCCAGTTACCACACGGATGCTGCTGTCCTTTGCCTATCTGCCCTCAATCTCTGCCCTAGTTACCCTCATGCCCTCCCCCCCCCCCTCCCCTCCCAAAATGCCCTTTGAAATTTACATTCTAGCCCCTCCATTTTTACCACATTGTACTATTTCCTCATTCTCGTGTGAACTTTTCACCATCCATCTCATTCAAGAATGGTTCTTGAAGGTACTTATGTAGTTGGAAGGTATCTCATCTATTTGTCTACAAGCTCCTTTGATGAAATGTTTGTTCTTTCAACAAAAATTGGTGTTATGTGTGATCGACAAAAAGATTTCTTGAATACATATACAAGAGACAATTCCCTTATTAAAAACATGAGAATACAAGCATGACAATGATCATATATATATTGTATTGATTTAGTTACTTGGTTGTGTATTGTCAAAAAAGATTGATAATTAAATAGTTGGTCCTTGCCCCTCCAATGAGTAAATGTTCTAAAACAGGCTCGTCTTTATGGAATTTTGAAAATTCAAGCATGTCAACATTGCACATCATCAAGGACGGTACAGTCCTATACTCCAAGATCAGATCAGGAGTCAATCAATCCAAAATTTGGGACCCTCATGGGCTCTTTTTTTATCATCAGAAATAGACCAAACAATACCAATCTATTATCATATCCCTTGGCTAGACTAGGGCTAGGTGCGATATAAGACACTCAAATTATTACTTTCTTCTTTGAATTCTCTATATGGTAAGGAAAAAAGGCACCTTCACTGGTGGGCATAGCTTTAATAGCAAAATAGCAAAATAGCAAAACTGTCAAAACATTAATATTATGAATTGGAGGTCTTTGATACTATTTCAAATTATTACACTTTGAATCTTTAGTCACAATTGCATTTGAGTTTTGGATTTTTTTTTTCATTTGTTCAACATAAGCAGTCATTTTCTTATGCAAATTTGAGGAGTGATATCACTATTAAACTAAATCTAAAGGATAATGCAAGTTTATTGGAGTGTAATTATCTAAAACAAATAAAAGTTCACAAAAGAAAAGGAAAATTAATTGGTCTAGTCTTTAAATTATTTTCAAAACAATGTCTATGACATTAAATTATTAGATTTTAAATTTTTAACTTTTTAGTTTCAATAAGTTAAATTAGACATAATAACTATATCTTTAGCCAAAATCAATTGATCTTTCCAAATTATATATATATTTTATCTAAAATTAAATATTTATTTTTAATTTAATACAATAATTATATAGATCTTTTAGTCTTAAGGAAGTTACCACAATATTTTTATTATTAATATGATTACTAGTAGTGCTACATGAGTTATTAGATGCAAATTTTTTAATTAAAGAGATTCTAAATAAAGTTTTAGATGAAAAATATATTTAATTTAAAAAATTGAATATTTAATTTCAAACTGAAGAGTAAAACATATGAGTAGAGGGTGTGTAAAGATGAGCTATAAACTCCATGCCTAATGATTTGAATTAATTAAGTTAACTAATAAAAAATGGGGATTCAAAAAAGAAAAACAAAGTTTAGGAACATAATCCTTGGGGATAAAAAAGAAAAGAAAATAAAAATAAGATTAAATCAACAAATTTCTTCACAACATAACAAAATGACATTTGCTAAAATAATATTTTAACAATCTAGTATTTGCTTTTGAAAAGAAACCATTTTTGTTTCAAATTGAATGTGATCGGCAAAACTTTTTCTTCGAGGAATCTTTAGGACTACATCTTTTTTTTTTATTTTGAGGAATTTTAGGACTACATCTTGAAACAACAATTTCAACATCCCAAGTAAAGTTAAAATGAAAAGAAAAAGGAATATAAAGAGCACAAAGAACAACCCAAGATCAATTTTTGTCCCACAAAATTGCCAACATTTACTGTGATATTTTTCCAATGCATATTGGTTCTGCATGGAGAATGACTATGCCTATAATTAGAAGAAGCCAAAAGGAAAAACCATAAACCGATTAAATTCTTTTGAAAATTGAAAGTTTCTTTGATAGGAAAAAATGAAAACGAAACACATCAACTATCAGCTCTACACCACTTGAATAAGTTATTACCTCACATTTTTTGTACCAAAAACAAAAAAGAAAACCAATTTTTACTTGCCCAAAACCAAAAGCATCCCCATCCGATACCCTTTCTCCCTTCCATCCCTTTTCTTTTCCTTCTACTTCCTCATCTTCCTCAATCCTCCCCCCACCCCACTTGACCAAGAAAAAAGCTTCCCTTCATCTCCACAAAAATCTCTATCTCTTTCTCTCTTTCTCTCATGTATATATAGTTTTATCTACATTTTTCTCTCTCATCTTTTAATGTAGTTATATCTTTGACTTAGACTATCTATAGTTGGTCACAAGCAACACAAGCTATACTAGCTAGTGTGAGTAGTTGTAGTATAGTAGTAGCATGACATTCCCCATTCCACACATCATCATCTTTTCAAGGAAAGAAAATTACACCATCTTCATCTTCGTTTCTTGACCTTTCTCTTCATCCTCTCCTCCATCCTCCTCCTTCCTTCCTAAGGTACTTTTAATTTAGTTTTCTTGAAACTAGTACATCATTAACTATTATAAGGTGTTGTATTAACTCTACGAAGGAAAGAACAACCCCATCTAGGGAGATGGGGTTAATACAAGGCCGTCACCGCCGCTTCCATCACCACCCCCACCACCACCATGGCGCGCTCTCATTTGCTACCCTAACAGCCCTAGCTTTTCTGTTACTCACTTCAGTTTCAGCTCTTGGACTAATTAACCCTAGTACTCGCCAACCAAGTAAGTTTCACTTAAATTATATGAAACCCTTTTCTTGAAATTCACTTCAATTTATTTTCAACTCAAAATGTGGCTAAAATTGACAGTGTTGTTATAATTTTTTTTTTCTTGAGTGTATGTATAGGTGGTGGTGCAGTTGGAGGAGTATTGAGAGAGAGATTAATGAGTGGACCAGGATCATCACCACCTTCATGTAGATCCAAGTGTGGAAAATGTATGCCATGTAAACCGGTTCATGTGCCAATTCAACCCGGATTCAGCATGCCATTAGAGTACTATCCTGAGGCTTGGCGCTGCAAATGTGGAAACAAGCTCTTCATGCCATAGAAGAAGAAAGAAGATCAAGAAAGAAAGAACCAATTAATTCTTCATCTTAATTAATTTAGCTTCTTCTTCTTCTTCTTCTTCTACCAAATTCTGCTACTTATTTTGGGCACTTCTATGTTCATAATGCAGCACCAACACACTGTAGCAATAGTGTATAACAAAATTGTTCAGATATTATATATGAATTTTTAATATTTTGTCCTCCAATACATTTGATTCACGTACCTCTAGTACTATATTATATGTGTGTGTGTGTGTTGTTTTACTATAGCTTTTTGGTTTAATAGTCTCTAGGCAGCAGTATTTTCATGTGAGAGACACAGGGAACTTTGGGAATGTAATTTTCAGAGGGGGTCCCTATCTCTCTCATCTCTATTTTTCTTTATCAGACTGTGGGTTTTCTTTTCTTTCTTTTTTTTTTACCGTTTTCTTCTCTCATCTCTATTTGCATTCTTCCCTTAATTGTATGTTGAGAAAAAAACAAATGGTTTGTGGCTTGCATTGATTGGATGTAATAGTTATTACAATTGTGTATGGTGATGATGAGATTGTCAATTAGAGTAAAATTTGTTGTTTTGAGTCAAAATGTCCGAGCTAATGTTTATGTATGCTACCATAATAATTCTGATGGATTTTTTTTAATTGAAATTGTTTTATAATATCCCATATGAATGATTGATTTCTTTTTTCTTGATGTATTACATTGGCCAAGTTCTTGCCACTGATATGCTTCATCAAAGTGGTTTCTTGTATATATCGAAGAATATTTGTATTTATTGAAGTTCCTTGTTGCATTAAATGTCGTAAGTTTACTGCCATGATGAGTAGAAGGTGATTATTTCAGTGTTAAAAACTCAAATGACAAATGTCATTTTTCTTGCAAAAATCAAACAATGGACAAAACCGAGTAACATTTGTTTATTTATTTTGGAAAATCAGCAAATAGACCTATGTACTTTTTTACTTTTTTTAATTTTGATAAGATATTTTATATTTTGAATCTTACTGTATTAGTAATTTTTTTTTAAAGTTTGATAACATATATTTTATTTTGAATTTTACATTTTTTATTTTTTTTATATTTTATCAGTTTGATAATTTTTTTTTAATATTGTACAAAATCAGTAGCTCACATTTTTATGAGGATATATGTAATTTTCATATGAGCATTAGTCTGCAACAAACTTCAATATGAAAAATAAAAAGAGAGAGGAAGGAAAGAGAAAAGGGAAAAATAAATTGATGGAATTAACAAATGATTAAATTTATTTATGAAAATTATATATATGTTCTCAGTGCTGAGTCATCGATATTACATAAAGTTGATAAAAATAAAATAATCAAGCTGATTAAATATGAAAAAATAAAAAAGTATTTGTATTATAAATTTAATAAATAATATATTTTATCAAAGTTGAAAATATAAAAAGTATTTATAGTGTAAATTTTAAAATATAAAATATGTTAACAAATTTTAAAAAAATTTTAAAATAAAATAGTACAAAAGGTGAATTTGATAATTTTTCATTTATTTATGTGGTACTTTTAAAACTTTATCCTTTCATTCTATCTTTTTTTAAGGAATAAAAGGTCTGGTCCGTTCGGATATCAAATCGTTGTAGCTACTCTAACTAAAAGAATCTAATCACAATAGAAAAATTTTATTTGCCTCTGTACTTGTTGAGACTTAATTCAATTAATTAATACACTAATAGTCTAAATCTTTATTCATGCTGAGTTAAGTATTATAGGTCGGTCATTGTCTAATACATTCAAATAAGTGGAGAGTTTTATGTCTTGACTGAGATAAAGAAATTCAACAACACTCCCCGTGTTGTTTGAGACACAGACAGAGAAAATGGTACCTACTGAACATGTTTAAACAGCCTTTTCTTCCCCCATCCCCCACCTCTCTCCCCCCCCCCCCCCCAAGAAGAAGAAAGAAGAGGGGTAAAAGGAAAACCCTTCTTATATTTTACCATAAAGACTTTACTCTCAAACCCCATGAACTTTTTTTTTTCTTTTGATAGAAAAACCCCAAATCCCCCATGGGCATAGAGAGTTGCAGCAAAAAATAGACATAACAGACACTGAGACAAATATACGATGGCCATATTCTTATCTCTGTCGAAACCATGCCCTCTTAGTACGAACCTGTGTTGATTTTGGGATCCCCACACTGAGTATATGTATAACTCTGTATTCTGTGGCGTTATATACTATGACTAACGATCATAATTGATGTCTAAGTAATTGGTACTACGTGGCTAAGTTGGTTTTAATATAAAATAAAAAAAAAGCAACTTATCCATTCCGCACCTCCATAATTAATTGTTCATGAATATATATATTTTTTATTTTTGAATTTATAGAGCAGTTATATTTTTTATGTTGACATGAATTTTTAATCTATTTGTGTAACTTGTTCCTATTTCTGTTTAATGATACCTTATTTTTCCCCTAAACCTAGTCTAGTTTCCAAAATTTGGATGCACATTGCCAATGTGTTTTCAATTCTTTAAGAACATATTTAGTGGATGTGTCCTCTTCATGCATAGAGAGCAACATTCAAGAAAATTTTGATGTGTTTTTTCTTGAAAACGTATTCACACGCTCTCTTTTTATAACTTAATGTTCACATACATGTAACTTGATATACTTAAGAACTAAGTAGAACGGTTGACATTAAGAAAATAAATGCAATAACCTTATTATATTAGATAATTAATAATGTCCTTAATTATGAGATTACATAAATTAATGAAATGTAAATCTATTAAATTAAAAATATTGTTAATGAAATTTTGAATGAAAAATGTATTTATTTTAAGAAAATTAACATTCAATTCTCGACATCTTAAAATAAAAATTATAAACATTCAATTTCAGACATAATAAATATATAGTCTAAAAGAAAATAGTTCGCATTTTCTGAATATATTTTGTTTATTTTTTCTGTAATTATTTCTCAAAATTAGCCAAACATGACAAAAATCCTGCTACTGCACAGTAACATAAATGTGTGAATTATGTTTTTGCATGTGAAAGAAACATGGTTATTCATAGAAAAAATGAAACATGAAGGAGAACTTTAAAGATGGAGCTCTATATAAATACATGAAAAAATTGGAGAGGACACAAAAAAATTTCTCCTTTCATATTTGGTTCATCAAACTGCTGCTGAGCTTCAGTCTTTTCCGCCTGTCCTTTCTTTCTTCAGAACAATGTCGTTTTCTCTGCAAACTGTAGCATATGATACCAAAGAATGCATTCATTTCTATACGGAACTGCACAATATTTTTTGGCTCATCAACCAGTAAGTTTTTTTTTTTTTTTTTTTGGGTATAATTATATTGTATGCAGCTGTATAGCTCATGCTTTCTCCTTTATAGTATCAATTTTTGCCAATTTGTACAAATGTTTTTGTCTTGTCAGGTTTCTGAGTTGGTAACTCTTTGCTGTAAAAGGAGAAAGCTACGGATTTTACCACCATCACACAATGTTTTCTTTCCACATCTATGTCTAATACCATCACATTTCTATTCTTATATACAGGTTATATATGTGCGGTACATAAATTTTCTAACTCTTGTTTTACATTTGTTGGTTTAGACAATTCCTTTAATATATCATGAAAAGGGTTGTACATAGCATTGTTTAAAGAATATTTGTACAAAATAGTTACAATTATTTCAAGATGGTCAAAATTAGTACTAGATGATGCATAGCTAAAATATATGGAGGGTGTTTTCACAAGTCTAAAGTAGAGAGGATGGGAACACTTCTTGCCTAAACAAGAAAAATGTGGGTTTTGACACTTAATTTGATTAGAAAATTGATAACAAATACCTAATGTGCCCTTTCTTAAATGGATTAATAAATTAATATTAGAAGCTTTAATCAGGACTATTAAAAAAGAGTATGAAGCAGTAGTCAATGTTATCTTAATTTTATAAATTGATAAGTCAAAATAATTTTTGTGTTATGGCAAGTAAGAAAAGAACTGAAAATTGTACTTACATATGACTGTTCATTTATATTTATTTAAAACAATCAATCTACTTTTACTCTTGTTTCTCAAGGACCTATGTGCATATCAAACATTAATTGTTATTACTGCATGGAGGAATAACTGTTCCTTGAGTCATTATCAGCCCAAAATAACAAGTGTATATGTGCCATTCTCCTTTTTTCTGAAAGAAATGCATCTTTTGATAGGACAATTCATGTGCTTGAAAGAAGATGCAGTCTCTTTGGTTGTGGTGACCGCATCCTTGGTTCTCATCCACCCCTACCTAGTTTTAAATTGTAAGAATTGAGAAAGCAAGAGCTGATATGCTACCCCTTCATGTCAATGGGAAATTCAAGTTTATTTCTTTTCAAAAAGGAAAAAAATCAAAATCTTTTACTTTTAGAGTTAATGGGATAACAGTAAACTCTTCTTCGGTAGCAAAAGAGTTAGAGGGAGAGAATGGATGAATTAAATCTTGAATCTTAATGTTCTACTCCCTCCATTATTTTTCTTTTTTATAAAATATATCAAACAAATTCTATAGTCGCTAATTATAAAATATTTTGTTACTTTTTAAATTTATTATATATGTTATTTTTAAATTCATCATTACTTTATTGAGGGAGAAAAATGGTAAATACTATTTTTTCTAAAAAAGACAAATAAATAAAAATATAATGAAAAAGTAAAATAATTTCTTAATATGTGTGAAATTAGTTAAAATATTTTATAAAAAATGACGAAGAGTATAATATAAAACTTATATACTAAGTTCTATAAGATCATTTGTTTCACACTTCATAACATTCTTTATTTCATTCATAAAAAAAATATTGTGTCCTTTTGTTTAGAAATTACTACCATAAAATGAACATACATTAACTTACTATGATAGTTTTTAATTTTGTTATATATATATATATATATATGTGTGTGTGTGTGTGTGCGCGCGCGCGCGTGTGAAACTTGAAAGAGAGAGAAATGATCCTCAGGGGCACTGGTTATCTTTTCTTTTCACAGAAGGACGTACTACTCCAACAAGAATAATTGGAAAACAGCACATTAGGATGAATAATTGGTAGTAATAGTTTTTTTTTTTTTTTCAACAAGGGATCAAGCAGTCGAAGATTCCATGCTAAAAGCTGAGCACAAAACACAAATAACTATTCCAAACTTCTGATCCTACCTATTACCTGTAAAGCTAGATTCTAACATGAAAGATCTTTTTAGCCCAAATTTTCTCATTTCATCATAGTCACTGTTTCAGTGAGAGAGAAATGGAATGGGAAGTAAAGGGTAGGGTGGAGGTTGAACGGGGCTGCCACATTCTCAAACACCAGCAGCATTAATTCCATGCCATGAAATTCAGCAGTGTATTTACCAGCTTAGACAGATGTGCATCTTGTACCCATAAGACTCTCAATTAGATATTACCTCAATAAGGTCAGACAAGCTGACCAAGAAGATAATGGCAGGAGCTGGTGTGACCCAAATCTTATAATGAAATCTCAGACGGTCTAGTCAGTTTCCCCATGCCCATTTGCCATAGATTTCTATTTAAATCTGGAAAAGGGGGAAGCTTTTAGAAAAGTAAAGGAGAAAAAGGAAAGAAATTATTTGAAGTGATATTTGATATGACAGTCTTGTTGGAATTACCGGGTGACTTAAGGATGTAATGGGCAGATGCTTTGGTCTTCGATTTAAATGACCTCCCTCCTTGATGGTGCAAGCCCTGAAAATCTGGCAATCTTTCAGCACCCCACGCCCTAAGGATATTTTTTGTACCTTGACTTAGGGCCATAACTTCATTATGAACTCCCCCTACATTCCACACCTCGAAGGATTTTTCTTGACTTTGGAGACAATAAAACAAAACCAAAGGACTCTTTGAAAGTAAAATTTACCTTGAACGATTTTTCTTGACTTTGGAGATAATAAAACAAAAGGACTCTTTGAAAGTAAAATTTACCTCCTGCATGCCACCAGATTTTGCCCAGAATCTTAAAGGGTGATTATGGGTAGTTGCCTGAGAACTATGGGCGGAAACCACTATGGTGAAACCAATTCTTGACTGGCTATGATGTTAGGCCACCAACAAGAATTGGAAAGAGCCTGCATGACCATATAATTCTAATATATTTACCTATAGTGTAAGGAACTCAATGTGAAAGGAAAAGTTTGTTAAGACTCTAACCAATGCATCTTTGCTTTGGTCAATGCAAATTGCAGGCCCAGGGAGTTTTATGTTGACTTGGCAATTCAAGTCCATGTCCAACAGTATAAGAATTGGTCCTCCACAAAAATACTATAGAAATACCAATACTATATATGTTCTGGGAGACTAGGGCATACTATAGAAATACCAAATGCCAAAAGCTATTTATACTCTATCAATACCAATAACTATAACATCATACTGGTATAAAATATCACCAGCTAGGGGCCTAGGACTGGAAATTCCCATGTTTTAACAGGTAAGAAAGTGAAAATGGCTTCATTAACAGGGATTTTTTATCCCAAGAAATAGTATTAAAGGAAATCATTGTCAAACCATGTTTAAGAAACTAGACAGGGTAGGTGGCCCTACCTCCATCAACCTTAAAGTGTCCACTGTGTTTGTATCCCTGGTTAGAGACAAAAGAGAAAAGACTACAGTGATACACAGAAATAAGCTCTGCGAGAGCTGATACATAACAGCATAGTTGACACCTCCTTCCTAATTTGTCAACCACAACCCTAGAAATAAAAATTCATAAGGTCATCTCAACTACTGATACTAGCTACATAATAATTAAGGGGAAACATTAATGCATTTAGATGCAAATAATGACTAGATGGCAAGATAGGAAAAGAACATGGCATAACAGTCCTACAGCTGTACACTATATGAAACTTGAAGTAGAGACAGGAGAACAACATATCAAGTGGTAATACAAAGTAAGCAAAATACATTAACATATCCAGATCACATGCAGAATCACCAATGCTTCACAATTAAACATGTTCAGGCCTGAAAGATTGTCATAATAGCAGCAGAAAAAGCACAAAAATTTAGCCAGATGATTTTTGGAATTGATCAGGAAAATCGATCAATCAACATGCCATCAAACAAAAAGTGAACTAGTCTTTCAAAGTCTAGTCCTCCTGAGACAAGCTCCAGACAAATTGCATTAAACAAAATTTTGATGTACACAAGAACTATAGAATAGCATGTCTCAGTGTTACACCAAAGAAACATCAATGAAATAAGGTGAAATCAACTAAAGCAAATGCCTATATACATTTAAATATTTGGATTCAGACAAAATTTTGGACATGTTAAAAAAAGTCAGGGGGAAAAGTGAAAATCTGCATAGAATTAAACTAATAGCATAGGAAATATGGGATTCACCAAACTGCATATTTCTTTACAATTGTCATTCTCATACCAGAAATAAATTCATAGTTTCTGGTTAACCCATTGGCTAACAAAAATAGTTTTTATTTCATAACCTCCTCCTGCTGCCCATCTGAAATTTCTTATTTTGCCTCACCAATGCCCTCATCAGTGTCCATCTGGGTAGGAGGTGGTGGCAATATCTGAGCAATAGTCTCTACTAACTCACATACACTTTCTCCAAAACGTGTATCACATTCCTCTATGATCTGGCAAAATGGGAGAAACAAGGATTATTTGAGTTGAAAAGGTAGCAGTAGTTTACTGACAACCTACAGAAACAAATTAAGCACATAATAGACTAGGGATAGTATGCAAGAACAGTGGGGACCCAGTCAATGTGATTCTAGATCATGCCCAGAGTAAAAGCGCAAGAATCCACAAAAGTGAGGAAGCTTATAAACCCAGTCAAGCACAATTACATATCTTGTATTGTCAAAAGGAAACAGAACAAACAAAACCAAATCATGTCACGGCTTCCAGTTATTATAATGGATTGACCTAGGCAATTTGTTTGAAAGAAATTTCATTACTTATTACAGTCACCGTCCATTTGACATCATTCAATTTATCAAATCTAAGTGACTAATTGACATAGGAAAGGAACTCGAGGGGAAAAGAAAATATTTTCATTGCCAAAACAAAATGTTCAAGTCTCATATTTTACATGTTTTTGCAGATACATGCTACATGTCAATTCACATTGCTCAACTTAAATATAATAAATATATGGTAGAAGGAAGTCAATGAATAGAAATCTAAAGCAATTACAAGCAGGAAGATTATATGCATAAGAACTACAAAAGATTTAAGGGGACTTGCATAAACTTGAAGTGCAATTAACTGATTCAGAAAAGATAAGCAATTTTGATATGAAATACCGGGTCAATTTCAACATCAGATGATGGCCTAATATTGATTATGTTCAGAATCTCTGCTTTTGCAAGGTTGTAGTTTCTGCATTTCTCTACAAATGTGTGTATGATGTCTCTTGTCTGATTGCAAGCGCCAGTCTGCTCTAGATAATCATAAACCTGGAATAAGACTTAAAATATCAACAAGGGAAAGGATATCTATAAACAATATCCAATAAGAAATGAGTAATATGTTAATAAGGCAAAGGTTCGACCTTGTACTCAGATGGTGCTATTGAAGCAATGAGCCGTGTAGGATCTTTTCCAGCTCCTCTAGATCTCAGAAAGTCAAGGACTTCAAAATTAGTAAGTGCACCAGCATTTGCTTTAAGTCTGCAAAATGCATAATTTAAGCCAAAAGAAAAACTCAAAGATATCTGGTAGCAATAGGGTAAACTTTAAAGGATCGGAGCATGATCAAATTAAAGCAATTAAAAATAATATTGAATCTGATTTGTAACAATACATTTTCATTGCTAAAGAAACAGAAACTGGGCCCCACGGGATGTAAATCCTTTTCGCTCTTCAGAATAAATATTCGCAAAATCAAGCTGTAAGTACAAAAATTTCCTATTAGTAGTTAAATAATGCCCAAAACGATTAGCAAGGTCAAGAAACATTCAGTGTCATTCAGATAGAAAAGTTTTAATTAATCACAGCAAAAACCACCATGAAATATCAACATACTTCAGGAAGTTCATAGGAAATCTTATGATTTCAAGATTTCAACAATGAATCATCAAAAGACAGAGACTTTCTGGAATAGAGCCCTCAGCCATGATGAAAATGATACTGGAAAATGCTCAACGCAGTTTTACATGAAATTCATACTTTTGAACGACCTATAATAATCTGATCAAGCAGTGCACACTCTATAAATCTCCAGTCCCCGTACAATCATGTATAATTTGATTTACTTCTTTAGCCAAAAATTCAGCTTAAATTTTTACTACCCCGAGATTCCAAAGGAAAAATCCTACTCCCTCCGTTCAATTTCAATAATCCACTTTGAACTTGAAAATAAACTTCATAAATTACCCTAATTTTAATAGCTAGTACATAAGTATTAATCATTCTAAACAAATACATTTATACACAACCCATCCAAAGCTTTCATACCCATCCAAAACTTTCATTAATAAAAAAGTGAAAGGGTAAACATTTATTTGAGCAATTGAAATGGGATCTTAAGGTAATATTTGAAAATGAAAAAGGAGGGGCATAGAGGAGAAAGCAATTCAAAGCTACCAAACTGACAAGGCATTTGCTAATCTCGCAAATAAATGTTGATGGCAAAGTCCCTTGTTGGGCAAAAACCATATCATTTTGGTTGACTACCTTAACTAAATCAAATTAGTCATTTAATATGAAAATTAGGCTATCTTAATTTGTCTAATTTTCACTTAAACAAGGAATGATTATTTTCTTAATATATGGGCTATTTTCACTATAAATAGTCAACTCCATCACCTTGATTTTTCATCCCATTTCAAGACAAATCCCTCTCCAATCTCATTTCTTTCTCTAACTCTCAATATAGATATAGCTTTAGTAGCTATCTTGTAAAGAAATAATTTTGTATCTCAAGAGCTTTTAAGCTCAAATTATAATTAAAAAAATCATTTGATTTGTCCGTGATTTTTATTCCGATTTGTTTGAGATTTTTCACGTAAAATATTTGTATTCAATTCATTTTTATTATTTTCAATTTTACTTTAATTGTGTGACAACTCTTTTAACCCAAAACGATCATTATATTCCATAACAGTAGTATCAGAGCTAATAGTGTTAAGAAAGAGATTTGTCACGAGATGGGATGAAAAATCAGTGGTGATGGAATTAGCTATTTATAGTGAAAATAGCCCACTTATTAAGAAAAAATTCATCCCTTATTTAAATGAAAATTAAGCAAATTTGGATAGCTTAATTTTCACACCAAATGATTAATTTGATTTAGTCAAAATAACCAACTAAAATGATATGGTTTTTGCCCAACAAGGGACTTTACCATCAACATTCTTCCACTTAAAGTCACTTGTATAATCTTTCCATTCTTGTCAAACCATGCTTACTTACGTTTCCGCTAGGCCACACAAGGATTTACGCCATTGAAACTTGTTAATATCAATTGGCTTAGTCATAACATCAGCTAAGTTCTCATCAGTGTGAATTTTATGTATATTCACGGTACCTTCTTCTACTACTTCTTGAGCAAAGTGATACTACCCTTATGTACTTTGATCGTGAATGAAAAGATGGATTCTTTGCGATGTGCAAAGCATTTTGATTATCACGAAATAGATCAATCTTTTCCTGCTTATGTCAATACTCATCTAATAACTTTTGTATCCAGATTGCTTCCTTTCAAGCTTCTGTAGCTGCCATGTATTTTACTTCTGTTGTAAATAAAGTCACAACTGACTGCGGTCTAGAGACCTAACTTACAGCTCCTCCTACAAGTGTAAACCCATAACCAATAGTAGATATATTTTTATTGAGATCTCTTACAAAATTTGAATCAACATAACCCCTGATAATAAAATTTGATCCTTCGTAACAAATGTACCATCTGAGGTTCCTCTAATGTATCTCAGAATCCTCTTCACAACACTTCAATACTCTTTATCAGGATTTACCATGAAATGACTAACAACTCTCACTACATGTGCAATGTCTGGTCTTGTAAATGTCATGACATACATTAAACTTCTCACTGTTGATGTATACGGTACTCGAGACATTTCTTTCATCTTTGTTTCATTGCTAGGACACATAATTGAGATTAACTTGAAATTAATAAGTAAGGTAGAAATTGATTTACTATCTTGCATATTGAAGCTTTGCAAGATCTTTTTGAAGTAGTTTATGTAAGAAAGCCAAATCTTCCTACTATTTCTGTCTCGGTGAATTTGCATTCCTAGAACTTGCATCTAAGAATTTGCTGGTCCCAAGTCCTTCATTTCAAACTTCCTAGCTAACTATGCCTTCAATTCTTGAATTTGAACTTTGTTGGGACCTGCTACCAGCATGTCATCTACATACAACAATAAAATAATAAAATTATATCCATTAAATCTTTTGTAGTATGTACAATGGTATGAACTGAGTCTATTGTATCCAAGCCTAATAACCAAGGAATCAAATCTCTTGTACCAATATCTCAACGCCTGTTTGAAACCATACAAAGATTTGTTCAATCTGCAAACCAAGTTCTCCTTGTTTGTTTCAGCAAAATCTTTTGGTTGGAACATATAGATTTCTTCTTCAAGTTCTCCATGAAGAAATGCAATTTTCACATCTAACTGCTCAAAATGTAAGTCAAGTGTAACTTATAGACTTATGAATGACTATTCTGATTACTGTAAATCGAACAACTGTAGAAAATATCTCGTTGAAGTCAATGCCTTCTTTCTGAGCAAATCCCTTGACCACCAATTTAGCACAATACTACTCTACTTGATCATTGCTATCACGTTTGATCTTGTAGACCCATTTGCTCCCGATAGCTTTCCTCCCTTGTGGTAGTGAAACAAGATCCCATGTCTTGTTTTTATAAAATGCTTCAATTTCTTCTTGCATTGCTATCATCCACAGAGAAGAATCTTGAGATTTTATAGCCTTGTGAAAAGTTGAAGGCTTTCCGTCTTTGGTTAGTAGACAATATGCAATATTACCCTCCATAATATAGTCTGAGTGGCAAGCTGGTGCATGTCTCTCCCGAGTTAACTTTCGAACTTGTGGAGATACAAATTCAGTTTGCTCATGTTTATCGTACTCTGATGCAACTTCAGAAGAATCTGAAACTTCTTCTTGTTTATCTTCAACTTGAACTACAATAGTCTCTGGCTTCTTGTTTATCACTTTTTACTTTATCTTCTACAAATGTCTCTGTTGATAATTACCTTGTGGGTAATGAAATCCCACAAGTGATACTCCTTAACTCCATTAACATACCCTAAGAACAAACAGTTCCTGAATTTTGAATCTAACTTTGATATTCTTAGATCAATTGTGGTTGATGGTGACCGATTGATCACATAACAGACAATTTTGACTACTTCAACCCAAAATGATTTAGCCAACATTGCAGATCTTAATATTACTCTCATCTGTTCTAACAAGGTTTTGTTCATTCGCTCTACCACTCCATTTTATTGTGGAGTGTATGCCACCATAAACTATTTTTTTATTCATTCTCGTTGAAAGAAGTAACCAAATTCATCACTAGTATATTCTCATTCGTTAAACACTTAATCTTCCTTTCAGAATCAAGTTTTATTTGCGCTTTGAAAGTTTTGAAAACTTTGAACACATCTAACTTCTTAATTGAAAATACCCAATATCTCCTGGAGCGATCATAAATAAAAGATACAAAGTATCTTGCACCTCCTCACGGCATAACCGGTGCTTGTCAAACATCAGAATAGATCAACTCCAAGATAGTCTTACTTCTTACATTTGAACTGTTAAACTTCAATCTATGTTGCTTATTGATAACAATGCTTACAAAATGACAATAAAACCCTTTTGAGACCTGAAAGAAGCTTTTGCTCGATGAGAATCTTCATACCTCGTTCTGACATGTGACCAAGTTTATGGTGCCACATCATCGTTGATTCTTTATCTAATCTTGCAATTACAACAGAGGCTTCTCCTTCTAATTGTGTTTCTCCTTTAAGCATGTAGACCTTTGTTGCTATCTTTTCTCCTTTTATTACCACAAGCCCGCCTTTAACAATTTTCATGATCTCATCTTGAACATGGGTCTTGCACCCATTGCTATTCACTTGTCTCAATGACAAAAGATTTTTCTTCAGGCCTTTCACATGTCGTACCTCCTAATTTTCAAGGTATGATTATTACAAATCTATTTCTAGAGGCTCTGTGTTCATGGGAAATAATCATACCTTGAAAATTATGATTTCCGACATGTGAAAGGCCTGAAGAAAAATCTTTTGTCATTGAGAAAAGTGAATAGCAATGGGTGCAAGACCCATGTTCAAGATGAGATCATGTGAAAGATTTTTTTGTGGTCCTCTAGAGAAAAATCTTGCAATATTCCCTTGAGCATTTAATGACTCATGGACCCTACTCTTCATTTTACTCCAACAATCTTTCTTAACGTGTCATTTCTTGTCACAATTGTAGCACTTGATATTCTACTTAACTTTTGAATTTGATTTACTATAATTGTGACTCCCCCTAGGACCACATTTCATTGATCTCTCTCTTATTATCGTCAAATCTTCAACTTCTTGCGAACTTGTGCGAACTTGTTTGTCTGTCTTTCTTATTTTTGCGTCTGATTTATTCTTACAAAACAAATTACACAACATCATCGAAGATCCGTAAGAATATTGTTTGTCAGATTGATAACAAGTTAATCATATGAATCAGGTAGACTTTGTAGTAGAATCTCCGCACATTCACATATATCTATTTTGTAACTCATATATGTAAGTTGCAAAAATAAAATATTCAAAGTGTTGATATAGTCAGTTACCGGAATAGATTTCGCCATTCGAAGAGTTTAAAATCTTCTTTTTAATAAGATCTTGTTCCGTTGTGACTTGACCTCGTACAATTGTCAGAGCATCTCAAATTTCTTTCGCAGTTTTCTTTTCTGGCACACTAAATAATACTTCGTCAGCTAATGCTAAATGTAGATCACCAATTACATACCGTCCATTTGGTTCCACTTGCTATCGTCAGTGATTTATGCGAACCTACCTCCAATTACGACTAAACAATTCTCTTTTTTCAAAAATGCCTTAACCTTCGTTTTTCATAACATGAAATTATTTTCATTAAAAACATTGAACTTTATCATTGACATGATATAGTTTGTATAATCCTTCATTTGTCCGTGATTTTTATCTCGATTTATTTGAAAGTTTTAGGCGTAAAATATTTATGTCCAATTTATTTTCATTATTTTCAATTTTACTTTAATTATGTGTCAAATCTTTTTTAATTCATTACGATCCTTTTATTCCCTAACAATAAATACACACCATTTGTGAACTAAGCTCATACTATCTACAATACAGCAAACATCAAAAGTTCAAAATCCACATCTTTATGAAGGGCAAATTAGTCAATTTTATCCCTTTATCTTTATGTTTTTAGCCGGTTTCGCCCCTCATTTTTTATTTTACCATTTTAATCATTTTGATCCCTATTTTTATTTGCCAACTCGGTGGTCCTTACGACCAGATTCCCGTGAAACTGTGAAAAAAGTGGCCGGAGGTAGCACATGACTATCACGTGGCTTTTCGGAAGGGCAAAATTGGTACTTCACTAAACATAACAACTATGGAGGAAGAGAAGCAGTGATCTCACAATTCTGAAGCTTTCCCAAATTTCTACTTCTTGCTTACAGCAGGAATTAGACTTCTAATTTCCATCTTTAACATCAGATCGATTCATCTGTAGAATCATGAAGTAGAATGGCATCGTAAAACAAAAACTTCATAAAGGAGGTCTACAATATCTGACCATGGTTCAACCCAAGTAACACAACATCGACATAAAACAGCTATTGCTAATAAAATAATAATAAGAAAAAAGACATAAAACAGCTATAAATAGTTGAAAGGTGGAGAAGAACAATGAGACAGTCGCTAACCTTGCCGGAGTTTTCGGCGGACTTCGTCAGAGCAAGACTCCAAGTGGCGGCAATTTCTTCTTCTTTTGGGCTTTTCATTCTTTTTAACTGAAAAAATTGTATGGATTTTTGTGGATCACTTTGGGACATAAGAAGGAGAGTCATGTATGTTTGCTTGTGTTAGTCTTGTATCAGGACGATCCATTTCCACAAGTCTTCACTTCAAAAGCCCAATATAACCGCCCATTCTCATGGGTAAGTTGCATAAAAGGTGATCCATTATGTTTATTTCTGTTTCTTTGATTTTAATTTCTTTCTAGAAATTTATATTCTCTTCCAAATCAAAATTGAATGTCTTAAGTTAATCTAAATATTAAGGCAGAGCTTTGATCATGAATAATTTATCTTGTGTTTAGTGCTGAAATCCTATAAGTTAGGAAATGTAAACGCTAAATATTAAAATATTATTATCAAATTTTATATGATAAATATATTTATTATAAAAAGCTAAAAGAATAAAAAAATAAAGTATATGAATGAGGTCATTGTAATTAAGAATTGAACTAATCGCATATATAGCTTTTATTGTTGTGATTGATTTAAAATCACAAAAAAAAAGAAAAGAAATTGAACTTTGGATTGATGAATCTTTTTTATTGGTAACCAATAATTGATGACGATATCAATAGCATAATTAACAACCAGATTCCCAAGGATATAGCAATATACTTTTCTTATTTATTGCTTACTGAATTTGCACGCCAAACAGCCATCTTCAGAAGTACAATACTTTTACACAATAAAATCAACTTTTTGAATCTCTACAGGTGGTACAATATGTCCATCCTTGATGCCTTCCAAATCCTTTGAGTTATCTTCCAAATAAGCTTTCATGAATGCCACCATAACTCCCCCTGTAAATCTCCTCATAGGTTCCCTGGATTTCCCATTCTTGCACAAACAATATGTGGCCTTACCTCGAATTCCTGATGTATCATCATCCAACATATCAAGATGACCATAGTCCTTGGCAACAAAGTAGCAGGCTGGTTCCCGGCATTCGTTATAGAAGTCCTCATGATTTACCCCTTTTGGTGCACAAGCAGGAAAAAGAGGATTCTTTTTCACCTCGCCTAAGCCTGAACCAATCACCATCACTGCCATTTCAAGATCAAATGAATGAGGAATGTATGTGAGAATTGGAGGGGGTGTTTGTTTTCCTTTGTCCATTCCATCAACAGGATCTATTCCTATCAAGGCTGAAAATTTTAAAGAAGTAGGTGCTTTGCCTAGACCCAGTGCAAAGGCCACTTTTCCTCCGCGACTATGCCCTCCGAGTGCCAGCTTTTTCAGGTTTGGACGAACATTGGATGGAAGGAAATTTTGAAGCCCTTCAGCAAGCCAATCTGCTATTGCAGCAGTGAACTTAATTTCTTGAATTGTATCAGGTCCTGCCACATTGTATAACTGGTCCAATGCAGAAGAACTTTTATGTGAGAAAACAAACAATAATGGTGGTGAAATTCTACTAATGGCTTTATCCATTTAGTTGTCTTGGGAACATAAGTTTTCAGGCACATGAATACTTGGAAAATTTGCCTCTCTTATACTGCAATAGTGAAGGATCATCTATCTAACCATTGATAAACTCGAGAATCGTATCATAATCTTCATCTGAAGTTCTATAATGGCACTAGCAAGAATAGTACAAGTTCTGGGACCTGTATCTTTGTATCGGCATTAGTTTCCATGGACATATATGTGTTTATTTGTACAACTAGAGGTTGAATCTTACTGCTACAGAGCAGTTATGACATTTATGATGGTGATGTTGAACTGAGTAAGGCACCCAAGTCCAAAAGAGAGATAACTAAAGATGATTCTGTCAAAAGATGCCATCAAAGAAGAAAGAATGATGTGAACACTTCCAAAGGATTGACTCATTTACGTTTCTTGATTTAGAGATAATTGAATAGCACCAGTACTGGTTAAGCCATGATTTGAGGGATTTCATTTACAATAGCAACGAACACATACAAAAATCCAATCCAGACAATAAGTAGGTAGCTCTATATCTTTCAGATTTCTGGGGATTTAATTTATGATATTGCTGTATAGTATATATAGAATTCACAGACAAATTAGGTAACTCTGTAATAATCATTCATCCCCCTTTCATGAAACTGGACAAATATAATTTCTCATACATTTATATATACACTAAAATCTCCTTATTTCCATGGATCATCAATTAACAAAGAATAAAGCTTTAAACTTTCATCAAAGATATTTCTTGGACTAATGCAGTAGCCAGGCATTCTTTTATGTGCAAATAGCAGATAAGTTCAAGCAATTTGACATATAACTTTTAAGCACGATAACAATTAGAAATAACTCAAATGAGCATCAGATTTTGAATAATTAACTTTAAAAAAAAAAAACCTCACTTATAACAAATTAAGCAGCAATCTTAGAGAAGCTATTCGATCGAAGGCAAGTAAAACCAAATAACCTGAGGAGCAACAACAATGAAACCATGGGAAGTGATGTGCTGAACAAGCCCAGAATAGAAAGAATTGTAAAGAAGATATCCATGAATAAGTAACAGCACTGGGAACACTCCTGGTTCAGATGGGGTGCCAATTATGAGTGGTTTTGGAGGAGCAGGAAGAACTAAAGAACCACTGCTGCAGCATGTCTCTTGTTCAACTTTTAACAGTTGAGTACTGTAATTTCCAAGATCAAACACATTTCTTTTTGAAGTGGAGCTTGCAGTGGAAGGGGAATGATTCATAACTTCGTTTGATTCTTGAGCTTTGTTCTTGAAATTGTAGTATGTAAAACGGAATGGTCTTTTTTTCTTGGATTGGGGATAAGTTCTCTTTTGTGGCTTTTACAGCCCCACAACTCATGGCTCCTTGTACTCCATTTCTTTTCCTTGTGGGAAAGCAATGAGTTTGGGCTAACGGGATTGTGGGCTAATAGTAGATACTTTTAGCCCATTCATATGAGTTTGTATATTTGGTATTCTTGCTTTTTTTTTTTCTTATTTTGTCTCAATTTTGAGATTAGTAATATAGTGATTCTTAATATTTTTTCCTCTTTTGTCTTTACAGCCTTCAATGAATTCAAACAGTAAGAAAGTCCCAGTCATACCTTTACAGCGTGAGTCTCAAAAAAATGACTAATCATAAACATAATTAGTCATTCTAGCATAACAAAAATTTACTCTAAAAAGGTCATTTTTTATAAAATATTTTAATTAACTTTATATAAGACTGAAGGAATATTACAGTAATTAAAATTTGATAGTTTTTGTGAGAACTCATACAAAAAAGGGTCAATTGAGACTTGAGCCTTGAGCCTTGAGCCTTTGACACTATGTGAATTAGGACCATAAAGCTAGAAAAAAAATAGTAAAGATTACAACATTATTGACCCCAAACTTAAAAGACCAAATAAGTCATTTTTTTCCTTATATTATGGAAAGCTCTCTATTATACGATTTAAATAGGAAAAAATATATATGGATGAAAGAAAATTTCAATTTCAGTTTGATTTTGTGGAAATTATCGTTTGAAGCTTTGGTGAAATTGTATTGTTTTGTGAAATTGATCTAGGGATTCATTTCAAGCTTCTCCTAGGATAATCTTTATTGTTTTGTCTTCTAGGGGAACACCAATTTGTGCTATGGTCAGATACAGTATGCTTGGCACAAGAAGAATCAGCTATAGCCAGTCTCAAATTTTTGCTTCTTTAAATGTTACCCTTTTAGTAATTCTGCAAGGGGAAATGGGGAATGTAACTTAATTATAATCGAAAACTCTTCTAATGTTTGTATTAAAGAAATTCCTAAAATTTATAAAAACCCAGTTGTAGAATAAAGTGAAATAAGGTTATGCCACAAAATTATGTTACATTGATTTGTATCATTCTCTTCCCTAGTTCACAAACTCATTAATTCTCCATTAAGAATTATACCCTTAATTCACTCATTCATTATATTGGCATTTAAATTAAAACAACACATATGCACTCTCTCTAATTCAAATAAATGGCCTTATTAACTATTTTGTTGTGTTGGTTCAAAATATGTAGGATTTGTATTTTATCAATATACTAATAATCGACTCCCTCTTATTTTACTCATATTTAAGAACTTAACTTACTCTGTACTCAATTCTTTGAGTATTTAATTAAGACCATATTTGAAAATTCATACCCCTTTGGCTCCTTTTTAATTGTCGATGTTTATTTATTTTTTGAAATGTCTTCATTTCAATTATCTAATTTCTAATTTTAATATGTACTTTTATAATTTCACCCTTGTTATTAATGAAGAATGTAAATGAGTTGTTAACTATTTATTGGGGAATGCATTTTTGAGGAGGATAAATACTTATACACTATCTATTCAATTATGACAACTTTTTTTGTTTGTACCAAAGAAAAACTGGAAGAGTGCGTAAAAATATAAGCTTATGGCTAAAGATCTTCAGGCTTTTCCACGCCTCATTGTACATATTCTTTGTCATAATATTTTACCTAAGTCATCTTCTCATAATGAAATGAGATATTCAGATATTTATTTTTTTTATCGTTTAACTAATGGCTTAGGTGACACATTATCTGGTATTCATTTGACTTGTTTAATTATTGCTAATATGTAAGAAGTTGTTAAATAAAAATCTCAAAAGAAAACTTTTCTATATATTTTGCTACTTTCTCGTTATTTTGAGCATCTCATGATACCTATTACTGACACAGTTTGTCGGAAGCGCATCTCATCTTCCTGGGTTGTTTACTTAGACCTTTTATGGTCATTTGGTTATGAATATCACCATGGCGAGTGAATGCATCATCGAGTTTGTCAGACATAGCGGGAAAAAGGACATCTTCCACCAAAGATTTATAGTTTTAAGAGGCCGGTTTCTAAGCATTCTTCGGAGAAGGATTCCGATGATGATGAGTAGATGGAGCTCAAGATATCGGATGTTCCTACATCATCTGCTGAATAGTCTATTTCTCGTGAGAGAATTTGATTCTCGATCAATTGAATCAGCTGCAAATTTAGTTGCATAATTATTATTTCTAATATTTATCTTAATCATTGTGCAAGTTCAAAGTAGATAATTAAAATGAGATAGATGGAGTAGTATAAAAATTTTACTCTGTCATTCCCATTTCAATTGTATACCTTTCTTTTTTGTGTTGTCTTATTTAAATAGTCAATTTTTAAAAAAATTAGTGTATATTTTTACTATTTTACTCTTATGTAATCTTAAATATATAAATTTATTTTTTAAAAAAATATATTAAACATTAAATTTGATAGGCTTTGAATGAAGCTCAACAAACACAAAAAGTGAATACACAATACTATTTTTGAATCAAAATGCAAATATTGAATAATGCATTTTTTGAGAGTATTATTTCATATCAAGTTTTAAAACTATTATAATTACATACAAGCAATTAAATAAACGTAGTTTAAAATTTTTAATTTACATAATTATCTTTTTCAATATATTTTTAAATTCTAATATAAATTCAAATAGAGAAAAGTATTATTTTTGTGACTTTAAAAAACCATCTATTTTTATTTTGAATCGAAAAGAGTAAATTCGTTATATATATTTCCAATACCTTTGATTTTTGCTGGATAGTGAGACACTCTTTTACCTGCCTAACTTGTCGATGCTGTGGCTTTGTGAGTTCAAAGCAATGTGCCCTCTTCATTTTCTACGCCTGTTCAAGAAAGAACATCACAATATCCACTGTAATCAAACCAACAAACTCCAAAACAAATCTTCTAAAAGTTTAACGTTAAGCAATCTTTCACTGTCCACATGATCTTTTTCGTACAATCCTCCGATTGTATCTAAAGAATCTTCTATTAATGGCATTAGTGTGTCAGTATTCGTTTCTCTTCTGATATTACAGATATCATCAAGAAGGTAACTGCAAAAACCCCACCAGAAAAATCACATGTAAACCCATAAATGTTTGCGTGTCTTGATAGATTTTGACTTATAATTTGCTTTCTTCTCTGGTCTATCCCCTCTTTCCGAGTGAAAAATGGGTCCTGATTCAAAGATAAGTGGTGGTGAATTTGAAGAATCTGGTGCCAAAAAAAGTGCCGGAGACTGCCGAGATGTTGAGGCTAGGAATGATAGAGAGGGGTCTCAACTCTATCCAGGGATGGTGGAAGATCCAAAGCTGAGATGGGCTTTTATTAGAAAAGTTTATGCAATAGTGTGCTTGCAATTGCTCATCACCTCTGCTCTGGCCTGCACTATGTTCTTTGTGCATCCAATTAAGGCACTCATGCGATCCTTTCCTGGTGGCTTGATAACTACCCTCTCTGCACTCGTCGTTGCCCTCATATGTAAAATTACACTCTTTAATTTTATTTTTTCTCCTCTTAGTATTACAATCATGCCACTTTTAAATTTCTATAATTTGGTGGAAATGTCTTGATGAAATACATATAAACTTATTTCATCCTTCTGAAAGTTGTCTCTTATGTTCTTGCAGTCTGTGTCCTGATGGTCAAATTTAGGAAGAAACATCCATGGAACTTGGTCTTAATGGGGCTTTTTACTGTGGCAATGGGATCTACTGTTGGATTGGTTTGCGCTGCTGAGAGGGGTAATTGTTGTACTTCTCATGTATCTATAGTCGCATCAGTTCTCTTCTGTGCATGTTATACATTGCAAAGGCCATATAATAATTTATTTTGTAAAGGGTACGAGTATTATTATTTATCCAGATAAACATATTGTCGTGAAAGAGTGTTAACAGAATAGGAATTTTTTCCCTTTTTAAAAAAGTTTTATCTGCATAAAGAGACGAAAGGAATTGGATTTTCTTGGGATGCTGAAAAACAGAGGAATGAGTAAATGGAATGCCTGTATGGAAGTGCAGAGCCAACTCTAAATTCATTGAGATAATAAGATCATGTAACTAAGTCATTTGGCTGGATCTAGTTGGGACCTTTATTTATACTTGTGACTAACTTTTGTCTCTGGAATTCCAATCACAAATCAAGGTTTTCTTGTTACTATCTGTCAACAATTGAGCATCATTTGTCATTTGAAGGGGAAACATTATGAATTCAATTGTTATTTGTAGTTTCACTATTGTATCACCATCCACTAAAACAATACTTGGTGCCTCTTCACAAACCAAGCCAATAGTCAACATCCATATCAGTGGTTAGACATTGTCGATTCTCTAAGAGAATCACAACATACTTATACCTATTATGAAAAGCAAATTGCAATGTATGCAGATTGCAGTGCCCTATATGTTTGGCCTGTTTTATGAAATATAATTTTCAAGGGGTTGCATGATCAAGGGAAGGGTAGTCATTATTTCTATTTGATTTTTAGTTTATTGTGTTGATATAATGAACAGGTACTGCAGTACTGGAGGCTGCTGGTCTAACAGCTTTGGTCACTGTTGCTCTCTCTCTCTACACATTCTGGGCAGCAAGAAGAGGCCAAGACTTTGGCTTTCTTTTGCCCTTCTTGTTCTCCGCTCTTTGGGTGGTTACTGGTTTTGCAGTCATCCGCGTATGTGAGACTTTCCCTCATTTGGTTCTTTAATATTTATTGATTGCATAAGTCCATTTCTTTGCAATGTCCTCCTTTTCGATATAACATATGTTGTAATATACATAGCTTTTCCCAATGCTTGCATTCTTGACTATCTCTGATTGTTCTTCATCAACTAACTGATAAAAAATAACAGATTGTCTTTCCAATGGGAAGATGGGGGGAGCTTATAGCAGGATGTGTTGGAGCATTAGTTTTCTCTGCTTTCATCATATATGACACCGACAACTTGATCAAGCGCTATGACTATGATGATTACATTCAGGCAGCTTGTTCTCTCTATTTGGACATCCTCAACTTGTTTCTTTCTACCGTGCAAATCATGGAGTAGCAGGCTAAATTAGTTCAGTTCCTAACTTCTCCTAGAACAATCTCCTGTGCTATTAGGAAGAAAAACTAGTATGATCTCCATATGCAGTAAGCAGTTCCATTTTGTTTTCCAGGGGAACATCAATTTGTGCTATTGTTACATTCAGCATGGTTGATCAAATGCTTTTGCTTAAATTTGTTATAGCAACGTTTCACTTGGCAAAAGAAGAATCAGGTCGGCAATTCCATTATCAGCCCATTGAAAATAATGGACAGAAAAATGGGTTATGAATCGCCTTGGAGTTGTCTTGCATTTCAGCTCTCGATTACCCTTTTTGAGTATTCAAAAAAGTCGCTTGGTGTACATACATACATATATATTCTGACCACACAAGTTTTGGGGAATTTCAGCGAATGGTTCTCAAAAGAAAAAAAAAACTTCAAACTAGAACTTCAAATTTATGTATCTATGTTAAATATGTGAAAACTCTATATTCAAATTTAAACAAACATATAATAACTACATTCTCATCCACACCTATTGACAGGCCTTTAATTTACATCCCATATAGGAGAGAGAGCACCAAAGAAAGGAAACTAATGATTTTATTTCACTGCCTTTCTGTGATCTTACTTCACAATGCGATTAGCAACTGAATGCTCCGTGCAATTAATTTCTATACCTTTTAGTTTCCGATAAGTATTTACTTCCTTCATCTCAAAATATAAATCTTTTATCCAAATTCTTTGTTCCAAAATATAAAATTTTTTGATACTTTTAATGATTATTTTGTGTATTATTTTCAATACTATCTCTATTTTAAATGAAGAAAAAATGAATAGTTTAATTTCAAATTTCTAATAAAGAATATGATATAATAAATTGAGATATTTAAATGAATTAAAATATCTCCTTAATATGTATTTTTTAGAGAAGAAGAAGTCATTTCTAAACTTGTTGATTGTGCAGTTGTACTTGAATTCTCTCTTGTTGCTTTTAAATCTATTAGATAACGTGTTGTGCAGTGTTTATAACCAATTGTTGAGAGAGAATGGCTTTGAAATTTTATCTATTAATTCACTCTTCAAACTAGAACTTTACATCCCACACACATTGATGCATTAAGAAAACTAAAGTAAAAAAAAAAAACCAAGAAAGGAAAAAACTAAGGTCAATCCAAAACCTACAAGACTATCTATCTCCATTTTCTCTCATATAAACTTTTTTTTTCTAATTTTAAAATGTAAAGAAGAAATTCTTTTTAAATTTTAAAAGGAAAAGGAAAAGAGAATGAGCGTCAACTAATACTCACAAAGTAATCAATTCCAAGAAATAATCCAATAATTTTTCTTTTCTTTTTAAGGAAAAGTAAAAAGGGTTGATCAAAATATACCTTGACCAAATTTGTGGCAAATCATTTATCTACATTAGTGAGACACCATATTCTCATTCCTCGACTTCATCATCATTAAATGCCAAGACAAGAGTTTGTCTTTGATCCATAATTGACCAAGAAATGACATTATTTCTTCAAACTCAATAGAGAAATAGGCTGACCAAATACACTTAGGCCAAAATTGTGGGTACCCACAATAATCCCTCAACAGCTTGATCCCATTTCTCTACATCTACAAAATAGTCTAAAATAATGTCTTTGATCCATTAATTCAAAGTATAAAATATAGTGTGATTTGGATTTCCATTCCAAGTCAAAATCTTGTCACCACCAAATGAGAATGAGAAAAAACCTCGGTACATTCTCCAATAGCAATTCTAAGACAAGAAAAAGCAAAAGCTTAATTAATTAATTAAAGCATATCTGGATAAAAAACTGTCTTTGTCTCAATCCCATACTCAAAATGAGATTCTTTCTTTCATTCTCTTTTTGACTACATCAGTCCAAGATCCTCCTTTCCTTTTCCATAAAAATGAAAAAGAACTATGGCTTGCATCACATGGTTACCCTTTTGCTTTAGATCACTTCACTTTAATTCATTATCCCAAGGAAACTTGTGCCAACTCTAAACCAGATATCATTTCTGAACAAATACCTCAACATTTTTTTTCTTTTTACAACATGGAGGAAGAAAAAAGAAAACGAAAAAACCACAATCCCACCCCAATTCAAAATTATACCATATAACTAAGCCATGGACAATGTACTCTACAAGCAATATTATCTCAAGCTACTACTCAACTAGCAAACCTTCTTGCATTTGAGCACCTAGATTATATGTGTCTGTTATTCCTTTCTGCAGCAATGGTTAATAACCTTTGAACACCTTGAGTCCAGATATCATATTCCCTCTGATTTCTGCATTCAAATTCAACCACTCCTCGTGTCACAGTCTTTAGAGCAAAGTATCGGAAGTTCTCACCACCCTCGAGCAAGTGCCGGCCGGGCCAAGCCGGAAGATCTTTCAATACCTCCAAAACAACATCTACAAAATTCAAAAGAAGAAACATAATTAAAGATGACTACTTTTTCCTACTTTTTCTTCTCAGTTGCATACTACTTTCTCAAATCCCCAAATAGAAGGAAACCCCACCACCTCCAATTCTGTTCAAATCATGAGAAAGAGAGAGACAAAAGCAGCAGCAACTATATAACTTACTCTTTTTCTTTTTTGTGATGGTCCCAGCAACATGCCTGCTCTTCATCTTCAGCATTACCTGCAAAAGAAAAGAATTGCCAGAGTTTAGATAAGAATGAAACTAAAAAAAAAAGAAAAAAGCAGATGCATTTTGTGTTCTGTGATGCAGCAGAATGTTTAATAACTTTTTCAACAGGAATAATGCATCATAGTTTTCACATTTGCCAGGACAGATTCAATGCTACAAACATACTCATTCTAATTAGATGTCATTAATCATCCAATCATAAGTATAATACCTACCTGGCCCATTCTGTTTATGTAAACCGATACTATTTTCCAATGAAGATCTCCTGCATTTAGATAGGAAATAAAGTATCAAACCACTCGTACATAAGAGGAAAATTCACGTCTCTGGACAATTATATGTTGAATGTCTAATCGAATCATATCCCCGGATGAACAATACATAAGGCATATTTCTTTTGTTTGATAACTTTTTGACTATTAATATTCCTATATGTTTTCTTTACCTAATACCCAACCACCATAGAGGAGGGCAAAATTGTTACCTTTGCGAGTGCGCTTTAGGAGCTCACCACCTCTTGCAAGTAATTCTCTGCTACAAATTCCAAGAAAATTCTCTTCAGGAACAAGCTCTCCACTGAAACTACCATTTGAACTACCATTGCTTCCGCCATTTCCACTATTGACTACTCCCATCCCTTTTTCCATTGGAATGACAGATGCAATATTCCAGACCTCCTTCAGTGCCCTGGCTTTCAACGTGGCTGCACCGCGCAAAGCTACAAAAATACAAATTCATGAACAAAGATCAAAATTCAAATTTTGGCATGGAAAAACAAATACAATTAGAAATAATAACACAATTAGCAAATTATTCTTGGTACCAATTTTACTACCAGGCTGATTAAATTGACAGCATACAAAGATCATACCAGAGAAAATTCTAAAATTTGGGAATAAAAGAATATTGACAATTCAAGAGCCACGTACCAGTAGCAGCACCAGCTGTAAGGGTCATGATATCACCAGCAGAACGGACATTAACTGCAGAACTAACAACCGAGGCCAGATGTTCTCGCTCAGCCCCCATTGCCTCAGCAGCCTCAACACACTGTGCAGCCACCAATGTTGCAGCTGAGGCTACTGCCATATCAGTTTTGGTCATCTGCTCATCCTTTCCCTGTGATGAGGCAGCAGTAGCAGCAGCAATGGCAGCAATAGCTGCTGCCACCCCAGCAACTGATACAGCAGCATGGAGCTGGGCATTATGTGCCCTTGTCTCCTCTTTCTTCTTTTCTCTCCTGTCCTTCAACCACCTCCCCACGGTCTTGCCGCCGCCGCCGCCACCCACGGCAGTGCTTGCAGTAGTGCATCCTCTGTATTGGTTGCTAACCGGATTGTTTGCTCGGCCAAACTGCAGAAACAAATTTCTGTCTACATTCAATAATTACTTCACTAGATAGGTTGTTACCAATTTAATGGCAAATTGTGTACCACTGAAATTTTATCAGCCGCCCATTAAGCTCAGTTATGCACCACCCACCTCGTGAATTCCATTAATATGCTTCTCATTTGCACACAGAACTAACAAACGGGACCAACTCTTCAAGGTATTACAATAATTTTGGCCCCATACATAGACAGCCATGGACTATTCCCAAGATCTACATTAACATCAGTGACTTCCCAACCCAACCAAGTTTAATCCACTGAGGCCAAATTTGTAATCTTGGAAACCCAGTAATAATGATCACATGCACATAAGTACTGGGACACATCTAACTAATTTTTGTACACAAGGACATTGCAGTGAACCAGAGCTAGCCACTCACTGCACCTTATCATTAGAAGGATCATTTAGTACATCAAATTTATGAGAAGCAAAACCCAAAACATGACAAAAATACCAAAACATTGAAATTCTTACCAGAAAATTTTAATTCTTTAAAGAAACAGAGGAAAGGTTCCAAGAAATTATATCCAAATGGTACAAAAGTAAAAAGTGATACTACTACTATTCCAGTGATTCGGACCTATGTACATGGAAGAAGGAAAAGCATCTATGAGGTACCCTTTAATGTTTCTGTAGTGGATTTTGGTTAAAGAGAAAGCTGAGATAGTCTCTCTCTCTCTGAGACTCACTGTAGTTTCAGAACTCGTGCTTAGCAAATCAATATAATTCACAAATACTCGCAAAAGGCTCATCTGGTTTCTATGTAAAAGAGTTCATAGACATTTGAAAAAAACAAAAATCAATGAGAGAGAGAGAGAGAGAGCGCGCGCAGACCTTGTCGTCAATTTCAGAAGGAGAGACAGGAGGGCTGTCAGAGAGAGAACCGCAGCTCTGGCCACCATTGAGAGGGCCACTGCTGTGAGAAAGCCGGCCAGAAGTGCGTGGTGAAACCTCCTGCTGTACAGCATAAAGCCATTTTTAGTACCTCCATAAATTACTAATATTATGTAAGCACTGAGCACTAAACTGCAAAAGCTCAAAGAAGATAATAATAATTTGTTATTTTTTACAGACATGCAAGGAATCAAAATCATTACCAACCCAGATTAAAAAAAATTCAACGACGCTGAATAAAAAAACTAACCATGAATTCTTGTAGAAAGTCATGAAAATGGATGGAATGATGATTTGGGACCAAATTTGTTAAAATAAGAATACCGAGGCGCTTTGAAGAATGAAGCAGGCAAAACCCAGAGAGGTAAAACCAATAGTTACTAGCACCAAGATTAATTTATTAATTGTCAATAGGCTTTCCTGGAAACCATAATAATACGAGTTTGATTTGAGAAATCACATTGTAAATGTTGTTGAAGTCATTATTTTTTTCTCAAGAAACTCTTGGTTTTCCCACAAACCAGACAAAACTCAATGGCAAGGACTGAACAAACAAACAAACAAGAACCATGAGTAAAACCAAAATAATAGTACTGTATAAAAACACTAGAATCAAGAATCTAGCCATACCAAAACACTCAAACCAAAATAATTTGGAAGTACATTTGAGAACAAAACAAACCCATACCAAATCACTCAAAGAAAGCTTTAAAGCCATTTTCTTAAAACAAATATAAAACGTAAGGCAAAATCAAAAAACTTCGTTGTATCTAGGTCCAAGCTAATTGTTAAAACTTGTTCAAAAGACGCACACTTACAGACTGAGACATAATACGTTCCATAACAAGTTGAGAAGTCTCAGATGAAGCAAAAGAAAAAGGGTTCCCAGAAACAGTAGCAGATTCCTCCAACTCGCCGGCGATATCCTCCGGGATAGTCCCACCACCAACTGGAGTACCACAACCACTATTGATATTGACACCACCACTAAGAGTCTTAGCTAAAACTTGAGATGGGGCAAGAGCTTTGGATACTTCAAGAGCTGAAACACTCCAAGAACGTGACAGAAATTCCATAGGCTCTCTTGGAGTCTCCGGTGGCCTATACAATTGCTGGAGTGAATCCATAATTTTCACCGAGAGTAAAAGCTTAGGAAAAAAAAAATCACCCCCTAGTTTGAAGTAGTGAATTGTTAGTGGGAATGGGATATGTTGGGAATTCTTGGAGAGTGAATTTAAGGAAGAATGAAAGCTTTGAAGCATTATATAAAGGAAAGAAATTTTGGAAGAAAACAGTGTCAGTGTGTGACTGTGTGAGAGAGAAAGACAAAACAGTTCAAGATATGTCAGTCCTGTGTATAATGTGTACTATACAAGGAGTTTTGTTGTGTGTCCTCCTTTTTATTTTTCTGTTTTGCTCCTTCCAAAGATGTGAGAAAATTTCTCCAAAACATAGGGCACACAACTCATAATTCACTCTTGTTGAAGTTGAAGCCCATTTGTGCTAGTATTGGTAAATTTTAGAGACTTGGGCAAAAAAGTTGAACCATATGAAATTTTCTGTGTTTTAGTAAGGTTAGGATTACTATTACTAGCAGTAGTAGTAATAATAGAGAAATTTTAACAATGGAAAATACTTTCTATGGTTATACAAGGTAAGAATTGTAGGCAAGTTAAAATGTTATTGAATATGTTTGACTTGGAGTTGAAATTTAATTTCAAGATTTTTTTTTTAAAGGTTAAAATTTTAATTAAATATAATTTGAATTAGATTTATAATTACACGAACGTGTTTGTTATATATTATATATAATTATTTAATTAATAACTCTCTTTTTTTTATTTGTCACATGTAACTTTAAACACATATATTAAAAAACTTTTGAAATTTATAGTGTTTTAGATGGAAAAGATTAATGTGATAGTTTAATAGCATGGTAAGAAAATAAAAGGATAAAAAAAATCAAACAATGGTTAAAAATTAAAATGTATATATAATTATTGAAGCTAAATTTAACCAGATTATACAAATTAAGATTTATTGATGTCAAGCCAAATAGTTAGTCGAGAAAGAAAACTTTATGGGCAGTAGACTTCTAAGCATACTTATTTATAGAAAGCAACTAACCCAAAAATTGAGGTTAAGTAGAATTCTTTTACTTTCAAGGAGGGAATGAGGACAATTAATCTCTCCATGAACATAGGAAAATGCTAGTAGTATTAAGTATTAACCGCCATTGACACCACTTTAGGACATGGAGAGAGAACACTTCTATAAAAGTTGAAAGAGTACGAGAGGAAAGAATCAGACATCAACAGCACATATCAAAGCTTTTTTTTCACCTTTATTTTGATTGAAGGCTTGTTTTTACTAGTATTGTATTTACAAATTTTCTTTAAATTTACTTCTTCTTCTTCTTTTTTTTATCGTTTTTCTAAGTTTTGTAGAGGGAGAAACACATCAACTTGAATAAAATAATATTTTTATGACTAAAACTTTAGTTATTTTTCTAAATTTATTAGCCATAAAATGTTGTAAATTTATCTAAATTTTTAACGAATATCCAAACATTTCTCTCTATGATAATTATTTGAATAAATTTATAGTATTATATTTAAGTTAAATAAATATCAGAACAAAATCATATAAAGAGATATCTAATTATCTATAATAAACTTATCAAAAATATACTATTATCTTGTCTACGTTAATGTATATCCCAATGTACAAGTTAGAATAACCCTCAATATAATTCATTTAAGCTTTTCTTCGAAAGTTTGTTCTCATATTTCTCTGATTTTCGTTCTCAATAACCTTTTGGATCACAAATACTTCAATTTCGGATCTAATTATCCAAATATGTAATGTGTCAATATCATTCTATCAACTATACAATAATTATTATGATATTATAATATGATTTAGTTTGTATTAAATCAAATATATAAAATATTTAATTTCAAATGAAAAAAATAATAATATATTTAGTTTGTTTTACTATGTATATTATAAAATATTATTGTAGGATTTATAAAGTCTTATTGGTTCTCTGGAACTATAAGACTGTAACAATTAGTATAACAATGATAGTGCCTAATAAGGCCAAAATTAATTTATATGTGTTTGTAGGAGGATAATAAGAATGTCCATTGTCTAAGCATGTGCCGGCCTTTCCTCTATGGAATGATATTCTAATTTATTTTCGGATGTATTTTCCATAATTATAGTTAATCTATCTTCTTAATGAAATTTTTTATTATGTTTTCCTCAGAAGAAAAAAAAATAGACAATTAAATTGTCAGCCATATTCACAATAAGGAAAAACAATGTTGACAAAAAACTGTGGCTAACTCAAAATCAATTAATGTTGTTGTAATAATCCGAAAGATATCAAGCTGGCAATAGAAGCCCACGTGGATAAGAACCACAACTAATCAATAGTTGCCATCAAGAGAATTTAATTAGTGGGGGCCATTTTAATCCTTTAGGTCATATTTAATTGCCCTACCCTCATAAATGTCACATATTATGATCAATCATCAACAAGCACTGCCAAGCCATTGTGCTCTCTTTCCCATACCCATCGGTTCCAAATCTCACCCAATTATAGAATAACTAGTACTATAATATCATCATTGGTTAATAAATTTAAATACTATTCTCTTTATAATATTTTTTGAAATTTTTTAGAGTTATTTTTTTTTATTTTTTAATATTATATATTTTTAAATAAAAGAGAAAAAATAAAATTTAAAAAAATATAATAAATTAACGTATTTTATATAATTAGCATACATATTTAATATACTTAAAATAATTAAAATATCTTATATTTTGAAATAATTGAATATACAATAAAACTGTAAAATGCGACGTTTGGAACATGATCATATGAAAGTTGTGAGGAGTGGTTTTAATGCATGTGTACCCCGCCAAGCATTTGGTAGAGAGTCATGATCAAATATATATATATATATATCTATTCAGCTATGGATTTTTTTCCATTTTTTTTATAAGCTGCGTGTCATTTTAATGATTTATTAGATGCTTTGAACTGTTTTGAGTTTTGCACGAGCTTGGTGGGCTCGTTTCATATCTAAATTTTATATAGTTCATACTTAAATATAGTATGAAACTTGATAACACATTAAATTATATATTCGATTGATAAAATAAATAATAAAAAACTTAGGTTAAATTTGATTAAGAATTTGAAAGAAAATTCATTATTCTCCACAAACATATCTCTTGAAACAATTTGTTTACATTCAAAATTTCTATGATATTTAAATTTTAATTTTTCCTCTAATCCTATATATAGATTTCACATATTCATATAAAAATATTTTTTAAAATTAGAAATACAATATCAAATAATTTATTAATTACATTTTATATATTTATAAGTATTATTTTAATAATGTACAACACATAAAATATTAATACCTTCGTCTAATTTTAATTATTCATGTTTATTTTTTGAGATGTTTTATTTTAATTGTTCAATTTATAATTTTAATAATAATTTTTACAATTTTACCTTTATTTATAATTTTTAAATAAGTTACTCGTTTTTCTTGTGAATATATTTTTTTTAGTAAAACACTAAGTATTAATAAAAGTTATTGAAAAATTTAATTGCATTTTATGAATTTCAATCATTGTCTTAATTCTAATACAAATTCTGAAGTGTAAAATTGAAATGCGAAGAAAGCAATAGATCAAACTTTGGTTCCAATAAACAATAGATGCTTATTTATTTATCTTACTATTTCCTCAATTAAATTGTTATATGAATAAACTGAAATATTTAATTTGAAGTTGAAAAGGAGTGTGCTCAAGCTATACATGTTTCACGCTCAACATGGAACCCTCTCTCCCGAAAATTGTGCGCGTTTGTCTAAATTGAATAAATATTGGGGTCGGCTAATTTGGAGGGATGTTCAAACATTATTCAGTACTTTTTCACTTGCAATGCATTAAAACTTTGTCTTTTTTATATACACCTTTCACCTTTTTTTTTTTTTTCCCCTTTTAACAGCACAATTTGAAGCCCAAATTCAAATGAAATAAATGCCACTATGGAAGTTCAATTGTCCTTATGTGGTGGTTTTTGTCCAAAACTAGAGGAATATATATATATATATATATATGAACACAATTGTAAAATGTGTCTTTAGAACACAATTCTGACACTTTGACCCATGTTGATAGTCCTTTCAAAAACTTATTTTAAATTTATACTTTAATTGATGGTTTTTTTTAGTTATTATAATTGATATGTTGTTTGTAATTGATTTATTTTAGTGAAATCAATATTGAATTGAAACTTTTGAGAACTTAGACTGATATTAGCATAGTTCAATATAGTAATTCAATATTACTATCAAATTAATTTTGGATAAGATTTGAAGTAATTTTGTTTACATCTTTGTCCCTTTGTTTTGTGAGATAATTACTCAATATATGAATAATTAGGTCTCTTAAATGCGTTTTCAAATGATTAAGAAACAACTAGTATGATATTTAAGCATTACAAACTTTGACTTAGCACTTAATATGTGCTACATCCACATCACATTATTTTATATATGCTTTTACATATATACTTTTAATTACTTAAATTATTTCAAAGCAAATAAACTAATAACTTTTTATTGGAAATACAATTTCAAGTAACTTTATGATAAAATATTAATTGTTAGTTCTAGAGACTTGTTTCTCCATTGCTTTATGATTTAATTTGAATATGAGAATCCAACATAAAATTTATTTGTGCTTGATAAGAAGTAGTAATTAGGGGTAAATGTTGAAATAAAAAATTAAATATGAAATTTATATATAAAGTAAACTTTTTTAAAAAAATGAATAAAAATAAAATAATGGATTATTTTTATGAGACATAGAAAGTACAATAAATAATATTAGAATATGAAATACTCTCTCCGTTTAAAAATATAATTATTGGATCCACTTTTATACAAATTAAGAAACTTATTTTACTTCTAAAATATCATTAATTATTATGTCTTGTAAGAAAGAAAAAAAATTGTTTTGAGAATAATAAACTATAAATGTTTATCTTGGAAATAAGAAATAGAAAAGAAAGTTTGTTTTGAGAATAAAAAAATATAATGCTTGCATTGGAACAAAAAAATTCATGAAAAAACTTATATTTCTTAAGAGATGAAGTAATATAACTTATTGACATGTGTGAAATTGATTATAATATCTCATAAAAATGGAGAGGGAATATAAAATAGAATTAGATTAATAGTTTTGCTAAGTACTCTTTCTAAGACTCTAATCTCCCTCTCACCTCCTCCCCGTTAATAAAAAATAATACAAGTCAGTATATACCTCTATTTTTTTTTAATAATTAGTTAACATATACTTTAGTAACCTAAGATATTCCATTATTTCCATCCCTGCTTATTCCTTTTTTAATCTTCAAAAATACCTGTGACAAAGCTAATGAATTTTCGTTCGTGTTTCGGAGCAAATCTTCATTTTATACGTACCTGCTTTTCGGAAACTTTAGTGATGAAAATTTGCATTCAAATAATACTTCTTCCATTTCAAATTCATAGATTTATTTGGTTCATCCCAATTATTCATTTTAACCATGAATATTTTAGTTATTTAATAAATACATATACTTTTAATAAAGAAAATTACGTATAATTTTGGACAAATTAAAAAGAAAAATAAAGTATATCAAATTAGGACAGGTAAATAGTAAATAAGGGAGCGAGAGAAGACAGAAAAGGACAATTGAATTAATTAAAAGGTTGAATGTAGATACATTGATTTATCAGTTTTTGAGATTTAGTAGTTGTAAAAATAAAAAAGGAAAGGATTTAGAGATCAGATAAAAGTCGTCTGTTGAGGATATTGATTGAAAAATAAAAGTTCATTACATGAAATTTACATATAATGGAGTAATATTCTTATACTATTATTTCGATATATAAATATATCTCTTCAAAAAAAATTACCACATATTAAGAAAATATAGGAGATGTGTGATAAAAGTTGTAATTCTTTCTGTTCAATTCAAATTAGATACTCCCACTTTCTCTGAATATAAGGTATTTTACCTTTACTTCTTTTTTTTTTTTGTTTCTAAATATACATTAGCTTTAAGATCTTCTGTGTCTTTAAAGAAAAGTGAAATATAATCATAAATGAGAGAGAACAAATAAATTTAAGATTATTATAGGTATAATATATTTATATTTAAAGATCATTAATATATTTATATTAAATTTGTGGTTCCGGTACTTAGAATTCAAACTTAATTTGCATCCATAGCTACTGTTGCTATTGTGGTTAGAAATCACGAGGGAGATAGTCTTCTTGTGCTCATGATGCATTATCTACTGAATATTGTTTATTATTTTCACTTTCAAGATGTTGCCATTGAGGGCGATCCTCTTAATGTGATTCTTGCTGATAGAGGTGTAGATGATTATGTTGAATGGCAATCCATTGGTCTTATTAACGAGGCTAGAAGATTGCTGAAAGTGATTAATATTAGGGATTTAAATTATGCTCTCTTTTTTTTGTAATAGATAAGCACATAATCTTACTACTTGGTCTAGAAATCATATTGCTAATGGTCTTATCAAGTCTTATTTCAGTCCCTTTCCTCCCTCTTAAGTGTTTAGCGTGATAGGAAAGTCTCTTTTGATTTAAATGACTCGTAAGCTTTTAATGGTTAATTTATTTTATATGAAAAAAGGGTGTGTTCTAATCTACTATATCACAGTGAAGTACCAAAAATGTCACAGTCTTAATAATAATAATAAAAATAAGCTTTTAATGGTTAATTTATTTTATATGAAAAAAAGGGTGTGTTCTAATCTACTATATCATAGTGAAGTACCAAAAATGTCACAGTCTTAATAATAATAATAATAAGCTTTTAATGGTTAATTTATTTTATATGAAAAAAAGGGTGTGTTCTAATTTACTATATCATAGTGAAGTACCAAAAATGTCACAGTCTTAATAATAATAATAAATAATACTTATTGGCACATTCTTAATCTTGACATTGTCGATATCCAGCCATAGCCCATAGCCATTGAGCTATTCTTCAGCATGGAAAGGGCCCCATCCGTACAATTCACCAACAGCTGCCATGTAGGCCTAACTAAGAGGTGATAAAAGAAGACGAAGAAAAAGTCAATCATGGTGACCAAAATGAGCGAATTAATTAATTTATAGTTTCTTGAATTGTCTGGTAGTACTAATAAAAAAACAAAATAAATAAATAAATGTCAGTACTATAGAGTCCAGTGCATGCCACTGACTTTGGCTTCTTCTGAGCCCGACATTCTCATGGGGAACTTTGTTTGCACAACTTCCTCGGACACCTTTTTTAAAAAAAAAAATTTATACCATATAATATTATATTTTTTATTTTAATTAAATGTTAATTTTTGTAAAATAAATAAATATTTTAAAATATTATTAACAATTTAAATTTAAGAGATTGCTTTCATTAATTTATATAATTTTATTATTAATCACATTAATAATAAAAATAATATAGTGATTAAATATTTTTTATATTAAGTTAAAAATGAGTATTTAATTTTAAATAGAGATAATATTATTTTTTCTTTAGACTAGTTTGTATACATTCTAAAAATTAGTAAATTTGGACTTTATACTATTTTAATTTTTCATGTTTGGTATCATTTTTTCAATTTTAAATTCTATCATAACAGTTTTTTGAAATTTTACATAATATTGATAAAAAAATATAATCGAATTGATCAAATATGAAAAAATAAAAAATATTAGTATGATAAAATTTAAAATATAATTTATGTTATTAAATTTTAAAAAGTAAAACAGTATAGATTCCTGAATTTACTAATTTTTCGAAATTTATTTTAGGAAAAATTAAAAACATAATTTTGCCTCTTAAAAAAAATGTGTCAAAAAATGATCGGACCTATCAAAGTTAAAAAAATAAAAAATAATTCAAATTTAAAAAATTGATATCAAATATAAAAAAGTAAAATAGCATAAATTCAAAATTTTATAATTTTCGGTATACGATTAGTTTGATGAAAAATTCTTCAAATGAATTAAACAAGTATAAATCTTATAGTTAAAAGTAGTCATAATAAAATATAGCCAGAATATTGTTTGAATATTACTGTTTTATGTTTTATCTTAAATTATTCAAGACATCATGATCGGGTAAAATACGTTACACTTCACGGTGCAAGTTACATAATTAAACTTGTCACCTAAATAAATAATCTATATATAAAAATTCATTTAGGGATCATGAACCATTTTAAATTTAGATACCATACTTTTATGAAAACATTATTTAAGAAATAAAATATATTCACTAAAATGCATTCTCGTCATGGATTATGAATTTTCCTTTTAACATAGGAACAAAACATATTCAATAAATTTTATAAAAACATTCCATAATTTATTTAAAATTAGATTGAATTGAATAAAACTCTAATAGATATTATTTCTATTTCAAAATAATTGTCAGGTTTAGACATTTATACAACTGTTAAAAATGCTGAAAGTAATACAAATTTTAGAATTATGTTTCAAATTTATCCTTAATAAATACTTTAAATAAATTTATTATTATTCCTCTCTCCACTTAAATAATATAAAATTTAAAAATATTAATGATTGATTCCAATAAATATTTTTTATGAAACAAAACAAAACTTCAAAAACAACATTAATTTTAAAACGAAAGGTATGAATTAAAATAAAACAACCAACTTGGACTCTTAAAAGGCAATATAGTGAAAAAATGAGATCAAATATTTATTGAAGGGCCTCTCAAAAAAAAAAAAAAATTATTGTTGGAGTTCTGAACTAAATATTCATTAAAGTAAAAGTTAGACTAGGGTGATTACAACTCGAATTGAGTTCAAATTAATCACATCCCACACCGACACCCACAGTAAATACTACCAGTACCATTGGGTGGTGCTTAAATTTTATTTTTATATATTTTTAAAAGAAATAAATTAACATTGCATGATATGGGGTTCAAATTTTATTGCAAGCAAGAAAAGTGAACAACTCTGCTACAAATGTCTTGGATGCATCATCATCCGGGTCCTTGGCTAATTGATTTGGCTTCATCTCCTTTCCTTATCAATCAGAAAGGCTCAGCTAAAAAGCAAAAGCATTTTCTTGATTATACCCGTTTTCTTCGCCTGCTTTGTTTCTCTGTTTCTTCCTCATAAATGAACAAGAAGAGGACCGATCAGAAGCACATTTCTCTGCTGTTTTTGTTCAGTAGAAAACGGGATAAAAAGTTACTGTTCATACTCTAAATTATTCTGTCATGTTTGGCATCTCCTTCTAGATCTTCTCTCTACCACTAGACATCCATTCTTTTTTTGTAATTATTTCCCTTTTGCTAGATCAAATATGAGCAAAAAGACAACTATAATGGATGGTTATTCCCTTAGGCATGCCTGTGAAAGTCTTTTCCTATTATAGTGTTGATGTTTGATTAGGCGAGTCTATGGGAAAGTTATAAAAATTCATTTTATCAATAAAATTGGAGTTACTATTGGAAAGTATTGTACGAAATCATTTTTATTAATAAAATTCGACTTTACGGTGATGTCTTATTTGATTTATTTCTGCCATCTTGTTTTATCAGTTGTTGTCTGTCTCTTTTAATCGGTATCAGAGCTCTGAGTTATCATCAATGCTTCTACCAGATCGAAACATTAGATTTGTTAGTTGTTTTGAAATTTCACTTGTATTATTGCATTTATTAGGCCATCATCCTCTGTGATAAATTTTGTGTCAATCTAGTCCATACTTCGTTGAAGGAATTCTTAGATATCTTTTTAGAGTGATTATATAATGATCATAGGGGTGTAAACATGCAAGCAGATTCCCAAGTTCTTAAGCATCGAACTTTATCCCATATAATTAACACTTTTTATGAGTTGATGATTGCCCTGAAAAATATTTGGCAACTTTATTTGGGTCCTAACAGTATCATTACAACTATCACATCTCTTTTTTTTTTTTTTTTGAATTGCACATCTCTTTTCTTGAGGGCAAGAAAGTTCATAAACACAGTGAATATGGGCCATGTTGTGAACAATGTGTTGTTTTCACTTTTCTTTCACCGCACAGGAGAGATTTCTTGCATATAATTGAAGATCAAAGTTAAGATTTTAATGTATGGCTACCATATTCTGTTCTTTATACTGGTTCGAATCCAATGTCAAAATCACATAATTCTAAATGAGTCAAGTGGTTGGGACTTGAGAGAAACAAAAAGAAGAACAGAATGATTGCATCTATAACAAGCACAACTTTGAAAGTAGACCAAACCACCCAGCAAAGGAATCTTGGAAGTATCTCTTTAATTTAATTTCTTTTTGCTTTCAAGAAACCCTAAAACACAAAGGGGTGATCATTTCTTGAGTGATATTTTTGTTTTTTTGCTCTTTTTATCCAGGTTCTGACTAAAGTGACATCTATGTTCTACATGATTGGAATCAATGTCCATCTAGAAGATTAAAAAAACACAAATCATAAGTTAATTAGTCAATATTTTGTAATTTATATTATGTGCTTGATAAGGACATAATCAAAATTTAAGAATGGATTAAAGTTGGGTTTTGATGGGCTGGAAATGCAGAAAGAATCTCACTTTCATCATTAAGTTTAGATATTATGTGTTTCTTTTCTACACCCTAGCCTAAGTTTACGTATAATCTAAACATAAATTCTGAAAAGACCCCCCAAAATTCTGTTTAGGTAATTAATGCCCAAGAAATGAAGAATTGAATCTAGTTATATAGAATCAAAATTTAAAGTTCGATCCCTGAAGTATTTAGAAATATAAATGAAATCCTAAACCTTTATTTATTTATTGAAAACATTGAGTTTGGTTCTTGAAGTATTTTTAATGAAAAATAAACTCAACTCTTTTACCATTTTGGATATTGCGAATAAAAATGTGCAAAACATTTTTTAAAAAGAGACAATAACTTTGATAATCTTATCCTAAATAAAGAAGAAGAAATAAGATAATCTCATTTATTACCATTTTTTACCATTTGAAAGGTGAAAAACACAAAGAATTGAATAGGGAAAAGGGGGGTGTCAAATGTCAGTATCATAGAATTAAGATTTGAGGTGACGGTGGAGAAAGCAACAAAAAGGAAACAACTCGCAAAAATAATAAAAGGAAAAGGACATAATTCTAATATGAGTAGGGATGGAAATGAAATTAATGGAGACAAAAACCCTCCACCAACTTCCAATTGCATGGAAACCAATATAAACCACTGAATTTGATTCACACACTAAATTGTTTGATGGAAACCTTTCGATAGTCGACAGAGTGTGCTTATTTTTAGTATTTTGAAGTGACCTTACTGCTGCTATTAGACTTCTACCCTTATCCCACTTCAATCTCTCATTCATACTAACAAGTTTTTTTTTTTCAATTCATTCTCAATTGTACATTTGATTAACATCACCTTTCCAATATTTTTGTCAAAACATGTTCCAAAGTCTTGTGATTCACAAGTAAAAAACAGATGTAATGCGAATTACATAAGTATTTCATAATATATATATATATATATATATATATATACACTTGATAGTTGTATGTACTTTTTATCAAGAAAAAGAATCTCGAATTTGATTGATTCTTTTTGCTCGAGATCTTTCATGACATCTTTTGTTAAAAAAACAGACAATATAAAAATGATTCTTGCTATAGAAAATGTTATGGAGGATCAAAACCACTTTCTTTGGTGCATTGAATAGTTCAAGTAAATATGGAGGATTTTAGAATGTACATCTAGTTTTTAGGGTGCACTTTTGTTGAAGATAAATCAAGATTAGGGGGTTTGGGGGTGATAAGGGGTACTGAAAAGTTTGAGCAATGCACAATCATTTGTGTCATATTAGTGATTGAAAGAGGTTTACGAACCTATTATTTCCCTACAAAATCCATTACTGCAGCATCTGTCCTCTATATATGCATCCCATCTTCCACCAGCCACCTTATTAAAGTGCTGTTTGGGTCAATATTTGTGGGTGACTATTGATGCAGTGATCACCACCTGGATTTGGGCTTTGGCCAGACATATGATTACAAAGGGGATTCAGAGACTTGAAAAGAGCATGAACCAAATAAAACTTGAGTTTAGTTCGAAAAGGTACGTGTGAAAAAAATATAAATTTTTAATAATAAGTTCATTGCATATATTATTTCAATAGTTTATTTAATTAGAATAAATAGAAATTTGGATGCAGCCCCTCGCATTAATATCATTATAAATTTTTACATGTTCTAAAAAGTTAAATTGATAAATATAGATAAAATTTAAATATTTAACAAAGGCAATTAATATAGTCAATGAAATATAAGATTTTAATCTTGAAAAGGTAGTATCTGATGAAATTCTTTTAAGAGTCAGTCCAACTAAATGAGCTAATTAAATTAATTATAAACTGCAAAATATATAAGTATGGATTAAGTGAAAGTTTTAGGCTAACAAAACTAGTGATATGTCTGAAGGTACCAATGATTATTCAATTATGGATAGAAATAATAGGGTTTTTGGATTTTATTCTTCTACTTCAGACTTCATTTTCTTTCTATTTGTTGTGGATGGAAGGATGCCAAAAGGGTACCTGTTATAACTTATAAGTGTATTCCCAAAAATCATCATATGACACTGAAATGTACCCCAGTGGTGGGGGGTAGGGTGACCTGTGACTGTGATTGAGATTGTTTAATGACTGTGACCCAAAAGCCATCGCTATCTTCCCTTCAATCAAAGGAAGATAGAGGCTACCGCAAGTCTCAAGCTACCTTCAACTTCCAAGGATCAATCCTACTTCTCCCAACCCCGCATTTAGCTTAAACATACAAACCACAAGTTTCCTTCATCACTCGCGGGTAAAGTTCTTATTTATATCAATGCCGTTTTAAAATTATAGGAAAAATAGTTATTTTAGTCCATGAATCACAATTTTTTGGCCGATTCTAAAACTTATTTTAATCAAATTGGTATTTGTGTTTGTGTTTTCTTTGCCAATTAGATCATTTCATAGAAAACCCAACGATTTTAGTAAAAAAAAAAAATGTTTCACATGTGAATTTCTTTCAAAAGATAAAAGTGTCTTTTTATATATATTTCCTCAAGATGATATGGATAATTAACCAAAATAGTTCTTTAAGTTTAATTTTTTGGCTAGATTAGTCATTTTGTCTCTTTTTTTTCTATTTCGATATTCTAAATTTAATTTTATGGCCATCTTGGTCTTGATAAAAAATAAATCGAAATTACATGTGAAATTTTTTTAAGGGATTGAAATAAAAAATTACTATTATCTTAATTTAATTTGTCTCTTATTTTGTTTTTTGGATTATTAATCATGCACAGTTATCTTAAAAAACCAACTTTTAACTAACACAAAAGTTGTACTAGCGAGGTTACTCTTTTGAAGATGATGGTAAAAATAAAGATGAAATGGTAAACAAAAACAAATCTTAGAGTCAATATAGATATAGATTAGGGTAGTGATAGATAGTCCCTCGATGTTGAGACTTGCGGAGAAGGGATCGGATCCTCCATTGTATGGTAGGGAAAGGAAAGCTTCAAAGTGGTAACAAATACCGAGAAGTGGAAAAAGCAACGGAGAGGAGCCATTACGGGGGAAAAGTTTGCAATAATTCAAACACGAATTTCAAAGAATTGCAAAAGAAAGACAAATTGTTTGTACTGATAATTCTACTTTCGAATCAGACATAGGGTGCCTGAGAGCTGCAAACCTACATGGGTTGTGTTTTTGTAGGCTGTCTCCAGTGTGTTCTTAACTCAAATTATGCTCCTACCAACGCCGCCGTGAAGAGGGCTGCGCCGTACATTTGATGGCGTCGGTTCTGGTGGTGCTACGCTCATGTTCTCGACAAGCAGCAGGCACTTGTGTAAGCGATGGCGTAAGGCTATGGGAAAAGAATACGTTAATCTTTCAACAAATTTTCCTAATTGATATTTCTTTTATTTGAAATTAAATGTATAAAATTTTGCTATTCACCTTTTATTTTGTTTAAAAGAGATTTAAAAACAATTTTATGAATGTTTTGATTTGAAATTTACAAACTATTAACCATAAAATTCAAGGACGAGAGATAATTTTATTACACTCACTCAATATTAATTTGAAAAGAAAAATGTTCTTTTTATTTAGAATTAAATATAAATATTTAAAATGAAATATTCATCGTATATTATGAATGAATTAAAACAAATTATTTTAAAATACAATTATTCTGAAACGATGAACTTTCTAAAATAAAAAATACTATAAAGATAGTTTACTATTCTATTTTTAATTGTTTACTTTTTATATAAATCTCATATTTAATTTTACATTTTCATATTTACTCTTAATTATTACTTTTTGTTATTAATCAAAAATTAATTTTATATTGAATTCACGCATTAAAACTAAATAATAAAGCAATTGGAAAATAAGTCCCTAAAATTAAAAATTAATATTCAATCACAAAATTATTTGAAATTGTATTTTTTAAAAAAAGTTATTAATTTGTTTGTTTTGAAATAATTTAAATAATTAAAAATTAGTAAAAGAATACATGAAAAAATCTATATAAAATTTACATCTTTAATTAAAATAATCTTTATTTTTTAATATGTATGAAAAAATTATTTAATTATCTTTATGAAACGAAAAAAATATTTAGTGAATTTTTTTTTATTTTAAAAATTTATTATATTATTTTTATAAATATAGTTAATAATCAAATGTAAATCTCTTAAATTTTTAAAATATCATATACAAAATATATTTATACAATTTTGCATTTTCAAAATAAAAATATGTACTATTAAATTTCAGACATGTGCAGCTGAAACAAGAAATCACGGGGCAGATTTTTTTGGGATGCCCATCATGTAGAACTTTGATTTGGGTGTCACAGAGGAGGATTGAGAAGAAATAGCAGCATAATGTTAGTACAGCTTTCAAGTCTTTTCACTACATAGACATGGAAGGGGTGAGGTGATGGAAAGGTCTGGTATTGAATGTCATAGATAGAGAATCCCCATTCCTCCCCCTAGTAGGTTATATTTATCTGAGCTTTTTCTCTGATAAGAGTGTGATTGGTTTTGATAAGAAATTGTACTATGCCACTGTGTGATAAGTGACTTCCTAGTTTCCCAAGGATGTTGTTATTAATGGAATGGAGAACATAACTTCCTGGTTGGTTGGTAAAAAAGAATTATGAGTTTAGTTGAGAAAAATAATAATTCAACCATAAAGTATTGAACTTATAAGTTGTAAATAACAAAAAAAAAAAACAACAATAACCTGATTATAAAACAATGTAATTGTAAATGATTGTTTTTTATTTTCATATTTTCTTCTTTTTTTTTTGATGTGCTTCTACAACTTTCAAACAGTGAGTCTATTTTTTACGGCTAGAGCCTTAATCTTAGTTGGATCTGTCATTTTTTGTTGTTTCCTTTTTATTTCACCCTCTATTTTATTCACAAATTCTAGAATTCTGATTTTTTAGTATTCTTTTTTTTCCTTCTATTTCTACAATGTAATTTCATAGTTATTGATCTTTGTAGATCAATGCATGTTTCTTTCTTTTATGAGTGATCCTTGTTTATCCAATTTATATTTAGACCACTTTGTCTCCCTCTTAGACAATTTATGAACCCTAATACAATTAGAGCTTCCTAAATTGATGTTTAAGGATCGAAATGAAAAGTTTGAGACTCCACGAAAATACAAATTGTGGACATTAAAGATGATATCGGGAATAAAATTCTTGAGCGTTTGTTTTATTTATTTTACCCATTGTAGGTTTGTGGGGGTGATGCCTTTTATTTTGTTGCCATGGTTTGTAATATCTTGTGTAACTTTGCTGCTTCTGTTTAATGCATTTGTTTCTTTTGCTCATAAAAAAAAGAAGAAGAAAGATTATAAAACATGATTCAAATTCAATGATTCTTTCAATTATATATATAATTATTAACTAAACATATTGAGTGTTACACGAAATGAGAAGATGAATACATTAATAAGGGTTTCAAAATGAGGGCATCTCTATAAATTCCTCCTTTTGTTTTATATTTCTAATAATTAATCATTACTATGAATCAAAAAGGTTTTTTAATCTATTTATATTCTTTTTTATATTATCTCTATTTATTAAGTGAGTATTTGTTCGCATAGGGGACTTGAGCCCCCATTGAGATTTGTTTTAATTAAGTAATTTTTGCACTTAAACTCTTAAATTTTATAATTCTATACTTAAAGTTCCCACTGAATTTGTTTGAAATTTACACTAAAATTCATAAAAGCAGCCATAGAGCTAATCCCCAAGCTCCTCCCCTATATAGCCTCTCTCTCTCTCTCTCTCTCTCTCTCTCTCTCTATATATATATATATATATATATATATATATATATATATGAAGTTAATGCAGTATCATGCAAATGATTATTTAGTTTGGCTAGACCATAATTTAGCTTTATTAATGACTTGAGATAATTAATTACTTTCTTTGTTAAGAAATATAAATGGATTTTTTTTCTTCTAAAATGCTATTAATTATTATGTCTTGAAAATAAAAAAATATTGTTTTGAGAAAAAAGAAAACATAAAGATTTTGTTATAAAAATAAGAAAAATGTGGGATTAGAGAAGAAAATAAATAAAAGTAATATTGAAAATCAATAGTGAAATATTTTTAAAATTTCATAAAAAGATTTATATATTTTAAGACAAAATAAATTCATCAAGTGAATTATATTTCTAAATATCATTCATTTGAAATATTTCACTAGATAAACATAAAAATGCCACGTGGCATTGAGGTGAATTCTAAATCAATTACAATAGTAAAACTACTATGTAATGTAAGATCCATAGGTTGACCTATAACCTGCGGGCAAGAGGATTCATTGGGTGATCCTTAATTATTGGGATTGGGCTGAAAAGGTATGGTCATTGGTACAACGGGGTGCCCGAGGCACAAATATGTTCAGATAGTTTTTTTAGTTAGGCTGGACATGGGTGTTGGGCTTGAAAAGAAAAGACTACCGAAATGAATTTATTATATATCTGATGAGATATTACTCTACTAAAAAAAAAGAGATATTCGATTTCTTAACCTTTATATTGATTGAAAATATTTATATATTTTTTTTAAAAAGTGAAATACATAACATGCATAAGAATCTATAAGAAATCCATAAGAAAAAAATCCATAAGAATCTAAGATTATCCATCTTCACAAAAGTGTCAATATGAACAGAATGAGAATCATCCAATTAAGCCCACCAATTGCTACTGAAGTAGCTGCATAAACAAAGCAAATAACAATAATTTTAAACCTTTTGAGACTACAAAGGAAAAGTGTAGAGGAAAACATTCTCACCTTTGCTATAACTAGGAGGAGATGCTAATGTGTGTTAAGTTAATTCCAAGCTCTAAACAATCCACACTAAGTCCACCTAAAAACTAAGCATAAAGATGATCTTTATTTCTTAACTCCCTAAAAATAATAAAATCCATAAAAAAATGGTATATTGGCTTTTGTATTCTTACATTGTTTGAAGCAGGGGAAGGAATTGACATCGAGCAGGTTGAAGTAACCCTCATTAGTAGTAATTACATTCACATTTGTTTGCCAATGGAGAGGTTTTCTTGCATGTGCCTCCTCCACAGCCCATTTGCAAACTAAAAATCACCAAATTTATTGTTTTAAAAAAGAAAAGAAAAGAAAAGTAAAAGTGGACATAATATTAATATTCTAATACATTATTACTATCTGTGAACTGATTTGAGTTAGGAAACAAGAAACAGTGATTACCGGTCAAGGCTCAAATCATAAGATCTCAATTTCTGTGGAGCAGAGGGTGAAGGTGCCTCAAGGCAAGAAGAGTTTAGTGATAGTGATCCTCCACTTGATTTTCTCAAAATCAAAGGAATTAAATCTACCTAGGCTAACATTGTTAGGTGAAAATCCATGACAAAATCATCAATTGGCCTTTTGATTTATTAAACCTATGAACCAATTATGCCTATAAGTAGGCACCATTTCTTAGTCTTTAAATCATCCAAATCCAAATACAATTCCAATCTTCAATATACTCAGAGAAGTTTTCTGAAGAAACAAGTTTTGTGAGAGTTTATTTTGTGAGCTTTTGAAATTATTTTCAAAAGGGAGAGTGATAAAAATAGTGAAGAAAAATCATTTGGGAGTATTTTTGAGAAATAATTGAGTGCCACTATTTTTATTTCACTTTGTATTGCCTCTAAAATTGTTATTTTAGAGAAGAGTCTTTTGTAGTGGAAGGAAATTTGAAGTTTGAGATGTGGACGTAACCCAAAATTAAAAATTTTCATTTTCATAAATTCAAAGTCTAAAGTAACATCCATTAAGGGTAGAACAGGAATAAAATTTTAAAAATTACAAGTGAATTAAAATGATAAAAATAGAATTTTCTGACAATATTTTCTTACAGTAGAAAATAGCTAACTTCTATGTCCATCACTGCCCAATAATTTGAGGGGGGAAAAATTAAATTTTCACATTTACTTTTTTTTTAGATATCCTAATTGAAATAGCATGTTTTTTTTACAAAAAAAATATGATTTTCTTCTATAAGAGATTCATCCCCATTATTACACGTGTCCCATTATTTATTCCATTAATAAAAATAATAATTGGGTAACTTGACTACACCTTAATTTTATAATAAATCAAGGATAGATATTTATCGTGGAATGGTGGAAATAACAATGCTAATGAACTCTTTTGAACTCGAGACCTAAAACAATTCAACTCTTTTGATCCAACTTTGCCTTCAAAGTATATTCTAATGCATTTGGATCATAATGTTATCTCCGATGACTTGAAAAATTATTAAATAATTTCTTGTGTTCTGTTTACTGAATTTTTACTTTTCTATCCTGTTATTATTAACCCAAAATAACTCCAGAACAGAATATAAAGTTAATCAAAGGTAATAATTTGATTAATCTCAACTCATAATGACCTAACACAGCTTATTGATGTTTTCCAGAAAACCAAAACACAAGTATGAGAGAGAGAGAGAGAGAGAGAGAGAGAGAGAGAGAGAGAACATCGAGAATACTTGAAGAACAACCCATAAAATCATCCAAAAGTCCATACTCCATAAAAGTTTCATATCCTGTGGTATGTTTATGTACAATAAATCAAGATAACCAAAATCCAAGATAAGAATGATATCATGCCACAAGCAATCATCAATTAAACACCACGTAACAACTACCTAGGCACATCACTGCTGACTGATGAGAAATAAAGTGGGAATATAAATGGAAACTGAATGAGGTAACGAAATGCCGATCTAAAATCTCTCCACATAATCTATTTCAAGAGAACAAATGCCAATCCTAACGAAATGAGAATCTTCCAGTTAAGATCATTGATTGAGGTTGAGGAAGCTGCATGTACAAGGAAAGAACCATCACTAAGCAATAATAGGATAAATCCCTCTAACAAATATCACGAGTCATATATCTGTTATGAATGATTTAGTGAGAAATATAGTAGATATTCTGTAAGGAGATTAAAGCAATTTACCTACTTTGGGTAAGAGGAAATAGGGGGGGGGGGGGGCTGGTGATATTTGTTAAAGAGATAATTATAGTTTCTAAATTTTCAGCAAGTAAATTAAGCTCACAACGACAAGAAAGAAAACATGCCATTTAGTCTCGAATAATCTCAAGTAATAGTAGGTCTGGCACAGTGGCACTTGATCAGCAGAAACAATTTACCTTGGTTGTTACTATTGTCTGGCAAACCGGGAGATGAAGAAGATCTGTTCATTACATCAATTCCAAGCGTAGAACAGTCCATTCCAAGAGCACCTAAATCCATGTATATATGAAGATTCAGCGAAAATATCCATCAGAAAGGATTAAAAACAGGAATATTCGTAGAGGATTGGCAGAATCATGTATCAAACTATACTTTGTTCCTCTATCACCAATAAATCATTAGCTTCCAGTCTTACATTCTTTTAAGCAGGGGAAAGCAGTGACGTTGAGTAGATTGAAGTAGCCCTCATTACATTCACATTTGTGGGTGAATGCAGAGGTCTTGTTACATGTGCCACCTCCACAATCAGCCCAGTGGCAAGCTGAAAAAGCACCAAACAATGGATTAAAAAGAGATTGCCATAACAGTTTTTATCAGTTAATTAACGGGAGTGGCAAGGATTTGAGCTGCCATTACGCTCCAAGAATGAATCATTAGTTCTCTTCTCTTTTGCTGGAGCAGGAGGGGAAGCATTAGCACAGGAAAAGTCAAGTGTACCTGGGAAACAAAACTGTCGTTATCAAGAAAACGAAATAAACCTTATCAAGTTATGTACAAAGTCAAACTGATAACTCCTCCACGAAAACTCAGTTCTACAAATTTTTGACAATTCAAATATTAATAAAAAAAAAATATAATTATTCATTTATGTTTCCATATAAATAAATGAGACACATCAGTTAGATATGATGAAGATGCACTGCCAACTAAAACATTGCCAAGAAAAAGAAAACACACGTAAAAATATAACAGGCATACTGAGTATATGATTAGATCAGAGGTGTTTGCTTGGACTGCTTTCATATCATTTTCTTTGACAATTTACTGACCAATTCTCGTAGGGATTAAGTAGCTATCGTTTTAAGCACTCTTTCATGCTTGTGATCTTGATAAGATCTTGCACAAGATAGTACAAATTTTCATGACATCCCAACATGGAATCCCCCTTGTATTGTAAATGATTCAGAGAATAGACACGACTTTAAATCTTTTTACAATATCAAGAAGGCCTTCACATTACAATACCAAATTGCAGTTATGACTCATTTTTTACCTTTCAGCAATCTAGAAGATACCACTATCAACTTGTTTCATAGTATATTTCTCTATCTCTATTTTGTTTATTTTTTCCCCCCTTTTCAACTTGTCGTTTGACTGGCTAAAGTCCTACATCTTACAAGTTGCAACAGAACCAAAAGACTAAAATCCATACTTCAAATTGTCTAGACAAATAGTGGATAACATGAACATAATAAGATGGTTGATAAAAAAAAAAAAATCATCGTAACAAAGAAGGTTTTTTTTTTCTTTCTTTTTCTCAGTTCAATTTCAACATTTCAGAAGTCGAATTACAGCCATGAATTTGATAGAATGAAATCAGAGCACTTCATATATGTTCAACGCAGTAGCAACAGAATTAGATCACAAATTACATGAGAGAGAGAGAGGGACTCACAGTTAGGGATCACACAAGGCAGAAACTTGAGATTATCATTATGTGCAGGACGAGTCTGCAACCAGCCAGGCTCACAGTCACATACATAGTCAAGACTGTTATTCGAAGCCTTACAAGTCCCTTTTCCACATTCCACATGTTTGCACAGATCATCTATCAAAACAAGAAATCAAACAACACCCAAAAAAAGAGAAAAATCAAATCTTTTATAAAACCCACATCAACTTCTTCATTAAGAAATTGAATTTCAGTAAAACCCCAAAACTGAGAATCTGACAGTGAGAACAATAACAAAAAACAACGCCATTAACATACCAAAAATGGGGGAAAGGATTGGAGCTAGAGTAAAGTTGCTCGTGACTGACCAAGGCAGCAAAACAAGAATGATACAACTGCAGAAAACAACGGTATGAATAGAACCCATATTCAATATTTTTTCAAAAATCCAAATGCAGAAACAGGTAGAAGTACAAGGGATGGCGGAGTATTCTGGTAGTATTTAATGGGTTTATCGGCCAATCAAGACTTTTGGAGCGTTTCGAGATCAATTTGAAAGAAGTCTCAATTGAGGCAGTTGTCATTTTCGAAATGGCGTGGAACATTGGAAGTTAGAGAAGCAAACGCGGCTCAAATTATAGGGGTCAAACAAAGGCGTTAGCAGTTAGAGCTTCACATGTCGCTGAAATTACTCCCCCTTTGCTCCTCAAACTTTACTTCAGGCCGGTTTCAGTTTGAATAATCTCTTAGAAGAAAAGACAAACGTCAGAACATTTTGGAGAAAAAAATAAAAAAGATAAATGCACCATAAAAATAAACATAACATTCAATTGCATTAAAATCAATTTTAAAGTTTGACCCTATTTTACTTTTTGACATTTCATTCATTAAATATCATTTGTCATTATTTTTTCTCGACATTGATATTATCATTGAAGATGTTTGAGGTACAATATAAGAAAAATGAGTATTTACTATGAATGACTTATTTTTCATAAATAAAATTGGACGTGGAACGAAAATAGAACAATAGTCCAAAATAGATATAAACGTCTTTAATATCGACAAAAGTTTACAATAAGATTGACCCACTATTCTAAAGAACATACTCATAAAATTTGAATAATGATTCATTTTTCAAAAGAACTAACAAAACCTCAATAGAGGGTTTGATGCCATTGGATTGTTTGTCATCAAACCTTCCAATGCACTATACCCCTAGATGGTGGTGCTACCCCATGCTCTGTCGAAGGTATAACTTCAAGATCTATTGTACACAAAATCACTTTGGAAGTATGCATAGAGAAATGTCCAACATCACTATATCGTGCCTTTAAAGATCGTCTATTTGGAGATGATCTATTCACATACCATCTCAGGCCTAGAATGCTAACAGATTGCAAGGGTTAAAAAAACAGTGCACATCTGCCTAAGTTCACCCCTGAAGAGACCTTTCAACTGTCTAACCTAATCCACAAATGATCTTCTGGCATTACGATTCTCCTTCAACATATCACTAGTCTCATAATATGCATGATAAATCAACGATGCTTGCAAAAATATAGGAAAAGATACATATCTAATAGAGTAAAATCTTGGTATAACAAATTATGTAATAACTAACCATGTCCTCAACCATAGTTGCATGTCCCTCGTATCCAATCAGATTAGTACTAGGATCAATGCCACTTAGGGGACCTATGTAATTCCTGGCTTACCAATCAATGCAATCAGGAAATAATCACTGTAAGTCATGTACTCGATGACCGGTCACTATATGTTGTAATCTTGCTTCCCATATGCCAATGTATACTGCATGTTTTCCTCTCTAATCATGACCTGACACCTCGTATACTTCTCTATGTAGAGTTGTAAACATATTGAGATATCTTCGTATCATTTTAAACTAACTAATTGCTGGTGCAAGCAGTTCGGGAAATGCATCTCGACAATGTAATAAAATATAAGAGGGACCTATGACTTTATATATGCTTGTCTGCTTTACAATATATTAATGATCTATCTAATTTGTTTTAAAAATAAATAAATAAATATCATAGATAACATTATAATCATTAATGTAATATAAATATATATTTTTATAGTAGCTTATCTCTTTAAGAAATTTCAATATATACATAAACATATTTCTCTTTATCTTTTCTTTATGTTCCATTTGATATGCTTTTTTAAAATTTTTTTTTTTGAGGGAACCAAGCTTTCTATTTTTACCAATGAGTAAGGCTTCTCATCTACATCTAGAACTACAATAAATTGGAAAGACACCCTAAAATTATATATAGACTTCTTGATTTTTTTACTAGTTTCCCAAAATGAATTATTAATAAGAAGTTAAGTCTCTTGAGTGAAGAACAAAAACTAAATCTAGAAACACAAACAAACTTGCCCCAAGCCAAAATTCTCTCTAACCAACTAGACCTTTCTTTCTTTTTTTTTATTTATTTAAAAAAACTAAACATTCCTATATTGTCTTAGGGTTTGTTTAGTTGGGTTTGTTTAGTTGGGAGATTTGAAAGAGATGCGAGAGATTTGATTTTTTAAAATCACTTGTTTGGTTCAACTTTTTGGAAGGCGTGGAAGGAAAATTTGGAATTATAATCCCTCACTTCTCCTCATTTCCTTCACCTCCAAAAGTGGGGGGATTTGGAAGGAAGAGAAAATATAAGTGTTATATTTATATAATTACCCTGATTACATTTTAATAATTTCACATATTTTTTCTATCATTTTTATTCTTCAACTTTATCTCTTATTTTATCTTCTTCTAATTTCTATTAAGTCTTCCTATCTACTAAACAATATTATATCCATGGGAAAAAATTACAAAAAAAATTTAAACAAATAAAGAATAAGCATTATGAAAGATATAATAGCCAATTTAATTATATTTTCCCTCCTATCCCCCACAAACCAAACAAGAAAATTTTATTTTCCCTCCCATCCATTTATATATATCAAAACCAAATAAGGTAAAACTATTTTCCTACCATTTCCTCCCTTTTCGTCCCCTTTATTAAAATCATTCTCATCCCCTGTCCACTTTTTAACCAAACACTACCTTAAGAATAAGAGACAAAGAAGAGACAAGTAGTTCCCCACTAATCAAACCAACACAAGAGAACTCAGCTTCCACCCTCACAAACAAATAAATCAAGTGCGAACAACTAAAAAAGAAAACACTTGAATAATAAACTTCTCTTCTTTTTTTTATCATAAAACAAAAATTTCTTTGAAGACACTATTTTTAACAAATAGGAGAAAATTTAATGGGGGATCATTAAAACAAAAATTTCAACTGTGTAAAAAGAGACAAAATCCCTCATTTTTACTCCAAATTCAATCTAATTTTTGCCCCATTACACAAGATTCATTATTGGAATTATTTACCCTTTATAAAGGAAAATATGCCTATAATTTGGAAAGTGAGAAAAAGAAAGTAGGTCTATGTTTTTTTGAGTCGGGGACTATTTTTTTTGGGGAAGTCCCTAGATTATATTAAAATTATCTTTTAAGTCTTCAAAGTTTCTTTTTTTTTTCCTTCCTCTTTCTTTGAAACAAAAAACAGAATTCATAGATGAGAATTAGAATCGACTTTCAACGTTGTTGACTGGGAACTTTGAGTAACAATGTATTCAATATGAATTTCAACAAGACCACAAAGACTTGAGTAAAAAAAAGAAAGGAAAAGAAAAGAAAGAAAGAAAACGTCTGTTTTAAAGATTGCTAATTCTAGAAATAAGTTTCCATATTGAGTGCTTATGTTGATTTTTTTTTTGAATCATAATGCATACTGTCTTTGAATTAGAAAATTAAATTGGACCTCAAATGTATGACATGAGTAATCAATGCATCCTGCTTCATTTTGCTATTAGGCCAATGAATGTTTTCTTTTGACTTTTAAAATTATTGACAACTGAATCATCAACATTCTTCTTTCATATATATAACACACACAAATCATCAAAAATTGATTAATAGTCTCCAAAACTCTAAGCCAAATATTCTATAAAAAAAATAATCTAGTAGATGGAAACCATTAAGTTACTATTGTGTTACGTATTGTAAAAAACTAATTTAGCAATATATATTATACTTCTTCTATTCGAAATTGAATGTTATTTTTTTTATTTTGGATAAAAATGAAAGAACATCTTTGACTTTAATTAACTTACCAAATTATTCTTGATATTAATGAATTGTGAGACTTATAAATTAGTAATATGTAAACCCTTAAATTAAAGTAGTATTGTAGTGAAGTAGTGGAGACAATGAATTAATAATATATAAATCCATTAAATTAAACATATTATTAATAAAATTTTAAATAAAATATTTATTTATTTATGAAAAGTTGACATTCAATTATGAATAAAGTAAAATAGTAATGTAGACATTTAATTTTAAATGGATGGAGTAACTATTATGTCAAGAACAACTTTTATTAATTTCTTTCTCAATTTTCAAATAATTGTTTCAATTTAGAACTTCATACCCCCTTTAAGAAAAGAAAAATACAAGATAACAATCCCTTTATAAAAGAAGCGCTAGCGTATAGTGCGCTGCCAATATTACAAAGGAAAGCAATGTGTATGTAATTAAATATCATTTGTCAAGGATTTAGGCGCAAAGAATTAGAGTCCTGCATCACTTGTTAAGTTAAATTAGATGACCGTACTTTCTTCCTCTCAAAATATATAAAATGTTGAAAGAAATTGTATTCAAATTAATAAGATATTTTAGTTTTCAAAACATCATAATTTATTATTTTTACTATTTCTTAGAAGTAAAGTATTTTCATTTATCTGAGATAAAATAAGTAATGGTAATATTGAAAAGAATACACAAAATAACTACTAAAATATAAAAAAAAATCTTATATTTTAAAATAAGAAAATTTGTTTTTAACATATTATATTTGGACGAGGAGAGTAATATTTTGTATTGGAAATGATAAACAGATAAAATAAGGATTAAATAAGACAAAAACATAGTTGAAAGAAGAAGAAGATAAATGTTATGAAATTTCATAAAGTAACAAATATTTATAAGCATAGAAAAATTCAAATTGTGATAAAATATTCGAAAATGGAGGAAAGTAATTGACAAGCCACACCGAAACCAGTAATGTTGGAACATATAACATTTGGATGAGAGAAGTCAAATAGGGGGGCAAAATCCTTTTCATCCCTTTGCTTTGACATATATGCCTCAGAAAATTTCTTCGAAGTAAATCACAAGTTAAATTGAAATGTGTTAAAGTGCCATTGCAACACACATGGACTTCATCATTTTTCTTCTGTTGATATCCTAAGCTTTGTACTTTCCTTATTGGCTTATTTAGTTTGTCTTTCCTCTTGATTCTTGAATACAAAAACCATAGTAGACCTTTTTCTTTCAATTGGGAAGACTTGGAATAAGTGATGCTTTTGTTTTTTCTTTTCTCCCCTGTAAATTCAAATCTATCCTTATTCAAAACTTTTGCATTATAGTGCATTGATTTTTTCAAAGACACTATTTTGCATACAAAAATTTAGAATATTAATATGATCTTTACAACTTTCCAAGACTTACTTTCAAAGACCTCAGAAGAGATGATTATAAAAGAGGTGAAAACAATTAATAATATTGATTAGTTTTGAAAATATTAAATGAGGATATTTTAGTATTTTACATAATAAAATTTTCAAATTCGTAATATATATATATTGAACCAAATTCTTAATATATTAAAACACAAAAATTGAGACAAAAATAATATCCTTCTCTACAATAATTTTTGTGATTATCAACTTGATTTTTTCCACTCTCTCTCTCTCTCTCTAAGGATTTGATTTTTTCCACTTGTTATCTTTTGAAATGAAAAGCATATTTATTAGTTTTTCTATTATATCCATCTCAGTAAACTATTAAACTCTGTTATCTGTCATTTCAACACAAAATAGTACTAATATTTATCAGGCTAATTAAACTTTTAACTAATTTTGATTTTTCTACTAGAGAGAGAGAGAATATAAAATTAATAATATTAAAAAAATTAGAAAAAAAGTATTTTGGTCTTTTACTTAAAAAATAAAATAAATTTTAATAATTCCTTAAGGGATATAAAACTTCATTTTCATTTTGTAACAAGGAAAATAAAGAAGTAATTATAAGCTGTTTTATTGGGGGTGGTTGATGGGCATGCAATACTCAGAGTTGACGGTAAAGGGATGCTTTCCATACACATTCAATTCCATATTATAACCATCTAACAAATCAAGAAAGAACGCGATATTTAATTATTCCTTAATTGAACAAATTATATGTTTCTGAACTTTTGAGAATTTAGACTAAATATTTTTCTGAATTTTCATGAATATCAAATCCATAAAATTCTTCAAATCCTTTCAAAATTTTATATGTGAAGAACAGATCTTGAAGAAATAGAAAATAAAACAAGACAGAGAGTTACAAGAAAATGCAGCAGTACTGTGTAACACAAGAGATCGAGATACTGGACTCGTTTCTCATGGGCCACTCTCGGATAACAGTATTTTCTACATATCCCTATTAGTGTTCAGGGCTATGGAATTATCTTAGGCCCAAAATCTCCATCAGTGCCTGTTATACATAAGTTATTAATATCTAAATAAGTATTAATTTTGGGGTGATGGAAGGTGAGTAGGTGACCCTTGCCACCAAGATACTCAGACATTCAGAATTTGAGACAAAACTTTTTATGTAGTGAATGGTGATGGGGTTATGATGATTATGATGTACAAAGTATTACTACTGTTTTGTTTTATTTATGTTGTTGATAATACTTGCATTTGCTTTGTGGATACTGTAATAATAGAGAAGCTGATGGGAGCATTAGTTTCAAAAGGTGATATAAATAAGATGTGTCCTTTTGATTGCTAATTATTAAGTAGTACATGATGATGAACTTATAAAAATGATGATGATTTGGAGATAGGTTTTGCAATAAAAAGTCGCACTTCTCATTTTAGTTTGCATCAATGTTATTACTGTTATTGTTCTTATTATTATTATGAGGACAAAGAGTTAATATTATTATTTAAATTTGTGATATGTCATGGTTGAACAAGGCCGACTGATGCCATTTCAATTGAGCCATTGCTTTGAACATGTGGGTGGCAATATTGTATACGACACGCGAACACAACACGTTATTAGCGGGTTATGATTGGAGTTTAACGGGTTTGCAGGTCGACCCGTTTAGTTTTAATCCTGTTTGGGTTATAAACGGATTGAACCCGCGTAACTCGTTGAATAACCCACTAAGTTTATATTTTTTTTATAAAAAAAAAAACCTATTACATCACTAAGTTAATTTACTCTCTCTAGTCTAACCCTAAAATTTCAGTTCCCATTCCTCTAGACTGCTTGTCGCCCCTAGTTCTCTTCTCCTTCCATTAATGTCATATTCTTCTTCCCTCTTCTCCTTCCTTTCTATAAACCTCGACCTTCAACCTTTCTATGGACAAGCATCCTAACTGATCGAAGGCTTTCTCCAACCGCACCATATTTGGATCTACATATTTTTCGATCAAGAATTCGTAGCAGCCGTCACCGGTGTTATTCATCTCTTTAGTTGTTGTCTTGCCTCTGCTCACTAGGTTTTCTCTTTTCATGCCTTTTATTTTTTTTCATAGAAGTTTGACTATTAAATTGTTACTACTGCTATTACTATTTTTTAAATAAAAACTATTATTCCTATTATTTTTATTACAAATTTACAATGTTATTTCAAATAGCTAAGTCATATAATTAATCTTGCTAATTCTGCTATTACTATGCCTTTTTTAAAGTTTTTTTGTTACAATCATTTATATTTTTAGTATAATAAAGGTTAATATTCTCTTTGATATATGCTCATTGCTTGATTTCATACTTTAGTCATCTCAAAAAAATTTCTACTGCTATTACTATGTTTAGTTGTAATAATCTTGTAAAAAAGAGAGAAGAAAAACACCATTAATGTTTCTTAGAATCAAAAGTATTACTTATATAGAATAAAGTACTGAACAAGAAAAAAAACGTCATTTCTGTCTCTGCAAGTATATAAGAAGAACTTATGATGTTGACCTTTTTGAATTATTTAATATGTGTACCTAATTTGGATTATTTAATAAGAGTAGTTTTTATGATGCTAGACCTTGGAAAACTATTGTGGACCTTTTTTAGCTATTATGCACTTTGGATTATTTAATATGTTTATTGTTAGACTTTGGAAACTATTTTGGACTTCTAAAAAGAACTTCTGGAATCATATTCATTTCACTAATTCTAACATTTATGCACTTATTTTGTTTTTAGATTCTTAATTCATTTTAGTCATGGATATTCCTCAAGCAAAACTTGAGGATGATATTGAAGATGGTGAAAATATTGGAAAAGATGACAATAATAAAATATCATCAGAATCTTCTACTACTCAAATTGGACTGAAACATAAAAGGAAGCTTACAAGTAATGTTTAGAAATACTTTGAGTTGGTACCGGTTGGTGAAGATGAAATAGAAACATGCAAATGTAAAGGTTGTGGACAAAGTTACCTTTTAGCAAGCAAATATGCGACAGGTAATCTTAGAAAACATATTGACAAATTTCGTAGGATTGATACAAAAGATATAAGACAATGCTTGATTGAAAAGTCTAGTATTGGAGGCATATCTACAAGATTTAGACGTTTTGAACAAGCTAAGTATAGGGAGTTGTTAATTAGTGCTGTAATTAAGCATGACTTGGCTTTATCTTTTGTAGAATATGAGAATATTAGAGCTGTACATTCCTACTTAGAGCCTGATGTGTCACATATTAGTAGGAATGCTTGTAAGCTTGATATTAAAAAGGTGCATGCTGAATATGTTTCTAAGATTACTGCTCAACATAAACAAATTCCTGATCGAATTTGTTTGACTTCTTATTGTTGGACTTCAATAGTTACAGATGAATATATGAGTTTGACAGCACATTATATTGACAAGGATTGGATATTACATAAAATGATTTTCAATCTTTCGTACATGTCTCCACCCCATTATGGTGTTTCATTATCTGAAAAAATCTATAACTTGGTCGCTAATTGGGGAATTGAGAAGAAATTATTTTCTATAACTTTGGATAATGCTTCTGCAAATAATTCTTGTGTTGAGCTTTTAAGAAGTCAGCTGAATTTGCAAAGATATTTGGTGGATTCTGATTCTTTGTTCCATGTAAAGTATTGTGCCCACATTTTAAATTTGATTTTTAAAGACGGATTTAAGGAAATTGATGAATCAATTGAAAAGGTTAGAGAATGTGTGAAATATGTGAAAGGTTTACCAACTAGAAAAAAAGTTTTTAGAGTGTGTGGTTCACTCATTTCTTGAGTCTAAGAGATCTCTAAAACAAGATGTCCCTACAAGATGAAATTCTATATATATGATGCTTTCAAGTGTATTCTATTATAAACTTGCTTTTCGTCATTTAGAGTTAAGTGACTCTATTATAAACTTGCTTTTCTACAAGAATGGGAAAAAGTTGGAAAAATATGTAGCTTTTTGGAAATATTTTATGATGCTACAAATGCATTTTCTAGTGTGAAAAACTCTATCTCCAATTTGTATTTCCCCAATATGTTTTTGATTCAATTGAAGTTGACAGAAGAGATGGAAAGTACTGATTCTTATATGAAGAAAATTGCAACTAATATGCATTCAAAGTTTGATAAGTATTGGAAAGAATATAGCCCACTTTTGACTCTTGCTGTTGTCTTTGATCCTCGCTATAAATTGAAGGTTGTTGAGTTTTGTTATAGTAAGATTTATGGTAGTGAATTTGGTGATAGAAGTGGAACATTGGAATGTAGAAATTTGAAGTTCAAACTATTCTTTCTCTTTGAGGAATATAAGAATAACATTTCTATTAATACTGGTGCATCAAGTTCCAGCCCTAATGTTCAAGAAAATTCAAGATCGATCTCTACTTTAAATCAACCTGGCGGAAGAAAACCAAGTGTTTTTCAAGTTATTGTTACTGCTTATTTAAATTTTTTTATAATTTAAATTTTTTTTATAATTGTTATCATAATGTTATATAACTATTTCTCAAATTATTCTTGTTTCTAAACTAGGAATTTGATCAATTTAACAGTCTGAACAACATACAACATTTGCAAAGAAATGAGTTACAACTGTATCTAGATGAAACTAGGATTGATAGAACAACACAACTTGACGTTTTAGCTTATTGGAGGGCTCACCAATATAGATATCATGTGGTAGCTCAAATGGCTCGAGATTTGCTCATTGTTCCTACCTCCACAGTTGCTTCTGAATCTGCATTCAGTAATGGCAGTAGAGTTCTTGATCAATTTAGAAGTTCTTTATCACATGATCTTGTTGAAGCTTTGATTTGTATTAAGGACTAACTTTACGGAATTAATTATTAATTTTCTCATTTTCATAATTTATATTTTTTAAATTAAATTTATAACACATGTTAATTTAATATTTATTGTAGAGGCATTGACTGAAAAAATAAACTTAGATGAAGTTGTTCAAGATGTCATGTATTGCACATAGATAACTCCAATTTCTGATTCAATTAATGTTGTGGGATCAAATGCATCATAGTTGTTTGAACTTAGAACTCAAGAATACCTGTTTTTGTTTCAAGACCAAATGTAATTTTATGAGATTTTATTTATGTCCTTTTTCTTTTGTCATTATTTCTTATATCTTGTTGTGGCACATTCTGATTTATGTTGTTATCATGCATGAGTTAGTAGAATCAAATAAATGACCAACTTCAGAAAGAAGTCTAAAGTCTCATGTTATTCTCGTTATTCCTGTGAATGAAATTGTTTCTAAATAGGTATGCATCATATCAATTTGCCTTTCTATTATTACAATCTTGATTTAAAAGTTAAATTTTTATTGTTTTTAGACTGATCTAAGTTTCTTTTTGTTGGATACAAAGTGTTCTGCATGTGCCTCAAGTTGAGAGTTGTCATCTTTTTAATTTTAATTTTGTGATTGTGCAAAGAATCACAATGTTGTGCCTTTTAATTTAGTTTCAAAATGTAATTGTACTAATAATTTAAGTGAGTTGTGTACTTTTTAATTGTAATATTTGGTTTTGTAACTAATTAGTTAATGATTTACAATGTATATGATTATTATTTTGTATTATTTTTTTTCCAGTAGTTTGTTTAAATATGTAACAAATTTGTGTAAATTATCAGGTTGATGTGTTGGTGGGTTAAATTGTTATATTATTTAGTTTTCGTGTCTAGTTGTGTCATGTCGTGTAGACACGCTTATAAACATGTTGTGTTTGGATTTTAATTTTAGACACGATTATTAATCGTGTCGTGTTCGGATTCTTGTGTTAGCAACCCACCAATCCGCGAACACGACCCGACACGACATAATAGCCACCCCTATTTGAATCCCACCTCATGAGTCTTACAAACTTTAATTTTTTATAAAACAAAATTCACTTATTTTTCTTAGAAAAAAAAGATTTTTTCATTAAACAATCTACATATTAAAAAAATCGTGTTCTCTCGCAGTTGTAAGATACTATGCATAGTGTTATTCTAATTATTTAAAAAATATGTATTTTCATATTTATGTTAGTACTTTTATTTATGTAAGTAATACTTATGTGATCTTTTGGTAGTTTTTTTTATGCTTATATTATTATAATGTTATTAAATTTTCAAATTACTTTATATGCACATATATCTATATAAAATGTCATAACAAGTCAAGGTCTCATTTCAAAAACTTGCTTTGAGCCTCCAAATCTGAGGACCGACCTTAAAGTTGAATTCAATACTATTTGATACTTAATACTTTTAACTAATATTACATGTATAAGTAATTTGTAATTCTTCAAATCAAATTTATCAATTATTCATTTTATATGAATATTTCTTTAAACTCTAATAAAAGTTGGGAACTAGTTTGAAGAATATGGGAAATGGCCTTTGCCATTTTAGGGTTCCACTTAATTATCAGTATTAATTTCCTTCTCATACAATTATTTTATTTTTGTTTTAATTTTAAAGGGATCTTTGTATCATTAAAGAAGTTAAAATTTATAGGTTTATGCTCTCCTCTTTTTATCCATTTCAACATTATGATCGAGGTTTTCTATTCAATTTCCAGGCCCCTATGACCTTGTAAGTTCCTTTTGCCAATAATAACTGGTAATGATTTGTGACCAAAGGTGAAGTACTTTAAAACAAAAACAAATGAAAAAGGAGAAATTATAGCTAGTTTATTTTGTTTATTAAAAATTCTGGTGATAACATCATAATTCAATGATTGAATATTTGTTTCTAAAATTATACAGAATTTGAGTATAAATTTTAATTCTATTGACCATCTTCAATACTTTATTGAGATAGACAGTCTAAAGCATATCCACATTTTTTAAAAAAGTTTTTTTTTAGAGAATTGTGAATGTGATTTTAAGTTAATAGATTGACTAACGTTAAATTTTTGTGTTCTAATCTACTTTATTTTTTCTCTGCTTTCTCTACTGTTCATTCCAACCTTTTTTTGTTTTTATTTTTTTTAAGTGGTGTATATATAATCTTTAAGTAGAAAAACCAACATGATCCTAAAATTTCGGTGCATGCATGCCATGATTGAATGAAATGGTTGCCATACTCGTGAACCTTCAAACCGTCAAACCCCCCGTTAGATAAAAAAATTGACCTATCAATGCATGATGTTCATAAAATCAAACACCCCACCAGAAACACTATTCTCTTTCATGGATAAGATGCTCTCTAATGTTGCCATGAACATTGTACCCTGTGATATATGTACTTTGTTTATTCTATCATCTTCTTAGTTTACAAAATTGGTTGAAGCCACCGCGGTTGGTAATGGTGTTACAAGTTCATCTAAAAGTTTTAATTGAAAACAGTATAAGATGATATAGTATTAAACTAATTTTTTTATATGAATCGGGTTTTTGTTAACTATATGCTTGTTGGGATTTGACCCAACAATCAGAGAATCGCGAAAGAATAAATAAAGACAGAAGCAGAATTACATGGTTCAGTATAAAACTTACTTCACGGTATTTTGTTAAAAACACAATCTTTCTATTTAATATTTACACCCTCAGGAAAGCTATTCAAACCTCTCTATCTCAATCTCACTTTACAATCTATTCTCAATAAATAAAGTAATAGAGAGAATGAATGATATCAGGAGAGGAGTCGCAGGAAGATGAAAGAACATTCAGAAGAACCCTAATCGGCTTGGTTACAAATGAGAGAAACGTAGTATTTATACGAGGTCCATCCAGAAGCATGTCAGAATTTGACCCGCTCAGTTGACCCGTGAGATAAGAAAAGTTTATCCGAGTACAACAGCATTTTCTGTCATTTGTGTAAGCCAAGATAGAGGCCCAAGTCATGTAATAAGCCCATCATCATTGGGTTGGATCTCGAATAACATCATTGGGTGTTTTGGGTTGATCAAGTGGACAAATTCCTACTAATTGTTATCTTCGCTCCCGATTCTCCTCTCAACTAAACTTTATAACCCTTTACGCCATTAGAGTAGCCTAAAAAGACACCCTTCTTGGATCTAGATTCTAATTTTCCTTCCTTTTGATGTGCAAATGCTGCACACCCAAAAACTCTAAGGTTACCCAGGCTTGGTGGGGAACCAGACCATAGTTCTTCAAGTGTTCTAAAGTTTATAGTAGTTGAAGGGGATCTGTTTATCAGTGTTGACTGCCTCATCCCAGAAGGTTTGGGTATACCAGAAAATATCATAAAGCATCTCACTTTATCCATTATAGTTCTATTCATTCTCTCAGCAACCCCATTCTATTGGGGATTAAATCTTACAGTTTTATGTCTAACAATGCCACAAGAAGCACATAAATGATCAAAACTTTGATTACAGAACTCAAGCTCATTATCGGTTCTAATAAACTTAATTTTCTTACTAGTTTGATTTTCAACAAAAGTTTTTCAATCTCTGAACTTTTGAAAAGTTTGATCCTTAGATTTTAGTAAGAAAATCCACACTTTTCCAGAAAAATCATCAATTATGGACAGAAAATACATATTTCCCCCATATGTAGAAGTTCTTTTAGGCCCCCATAAGTCAAAATGAATGTACTGTAAGATCTTAGTAGTTTTGTGTGTGCCAGTGGAAAAACTCAGCTTGTGTTGTTTCCTTAAGATGCAATGCTCACAAAATTCAACAAATTTAACAATATCACCATCAGTTCTAATAAAATTAATTTTCTTACTAGTTTGATTTTCAACAAGAGTTTTTCAATCTCTGAGCTTTTGAAAAGTTTGATTATTAGATTTTAGTAAGAAAATCCACACTTTTCCAGAAAAATCATTAATTGTGGACAAAAAATACATATTCCCCCATATGTAGAAGTTCTTTTAGGCCCCATAAGTCAAAATGAATGTACTGTAAGATCTTAGTAGTTTTGTGTGTGTCAGTGGGAAAACTCAGCTTGTGTTGTTTTCTTAAGATGCAATGCTCACAGAATTCAACAGATTCAACAATATCACCACTTAAAATATTCTGTTTGCTTAGAAACTGTAAGCCATTTTCACTAATGTGACATATTCTCTTATGCCATAACATACTTTTTTCATTAACATGTTTTACAAATAATACAGAATTTTTAAAGACAGTAGAACCATATAACAAATACAAACCATTTATCTTTTTTCCCTTCAAGATAATGAATGAGCCTTTACAAACCTTAAGACGGTCATTTTCTACCTTGTATGAATAGCCAGTTGAGTCAAGTATACCAAGAGAAATTAAGTTTCTCCTCAAACCAGGTACAAATCTAACATCAGTTAGTTTTCTTACCACACCATCATACATTTTAATGCAAATAGAACCAATACCTTTAATTTGACAATACTCATTATTGTCTATATACACTTTACCTTCAGAGACTAACTCAAAGGTGTCAAACCAGCCCCTGTTGGGACTCATGTGAAAGGTGCAGACAGAGTCAAGAAGCCAGTCAAAAAAGGCACAATTATCAATAGCATGCAATTCTTCAACATATATAGTATTTAAGTGATATCAGATTCACTACTATTGCTATTGCTATGATAATTACTATTATTATTCCCCTTTTTGTTAAGTTTCTTATCCTTAATTCTTTTGAAACATCTATTCTTCAAATGACCCTCATTTCCATAGTAAAAACACTTCCTATTTTTTTATCCTTAGACTTAGACCTGTCTTTACTTCTAGATTTATTCCTATTGAATTGATGTTCCTTTTTCTCAGGTCTACCTCTAACATACAGGTTCTCCCTATTACCCTTATTATCCATTTTAAGGTCAAGTTCTTTGGACTGAAAAACAGATTTAACATCAGCAAGAGACAGTCTTCCTTACCATATTTGATAGTAGACTTAACATTTTTAAAGGAATCAGACAGGGAATTCAACAAAATCACAACTTGATTTTCATCAGAAATAGACTCCTCAATATTAGACAATTCAACAATGATTTTATTTAAATCATCCAAATTATCATCCAAAGACTTTGTAGCAGACATTTTGAAACCAAATAATTATTCTTTTAAGTAGATTTTGTTTGACAAAGACTTTCTCAGATAAAGTTTATCAAGTTTACTCCACATTTTATAAGTAGAATCAAGACCAACAAGTTGTTTGAGTACATTATCAGATAAATGCAATACTAGAATACTAGGTGTTAGCTCTAATTTTTTTAGATAAAATTTCATCCTTCCAAGATTCTGGAAAGGACTTTGGATCATAAATAACATATTGAACTTTATTTTGAACTAGAATAACTCTCATTTTCATTTTCCAAATTCCATAGTCACCTTGGTTATTAAAAGCCTCAACATCAGCCTTAGTACTAGACATAATGACTACCAGAAAATTCAGGAAATAAATGCAGATTCAAACAATAGATATACTGGCAGTATATTGGATCAGCTTAAGCAAATAATAGTAAAAAATTCCAAATAATGAAATGCAGTTTCAAATAAACATGTCATTCTAGTCAAAGTAAACACAGATGCAATAGTTCAAGACTCAATAGGCAGTTTAATTTCAATGTTAAAAGTTGAATATTTAGCCACAAAGAAGTACAACAAAGATTCTCAATAATAGAGAAAGATAGATTTAAAAAGAATAGAGAAATCCTTCAATCAGATAACACAACTTCAATCGCAACTCAAATTTACTCACACAAGTACTAAATTTAAACAGTTAATAAAATAAAAATTCCACATGACACAAATACGTCATGCCTCAGTGGGGCACACGCCAAGCCTGGGTTTTTATGGTTTTTTAAATGGAATAGCCTTTACCGGTCTATTCTGAGGTGGAATATCAAAACCCTCAAAAATAGATATGAGCCATAGATTAGGGTTTCTGAACACTTTCCTTTTTTGTTGTAGGAATCTCAAATTTAACCAGAAAAAATTACAATACACGGTTTACCCGTCTCAAGATCTTGTTCAGATCGAGTAGCAAACATCCGATACTTTTTTCCGGACCTTGACATAGATCAACGAGCAAATCAGTGCTATGATACCATTGTTGGGATTTGACCTAATAATCAGAGAATTGTGAAAGAATAAATAAAGACAGAAGCAACACAAGAATTACGTGGTTCAGTATAAAACCTACTTCACAGTGCTCGGTCAAGAACACAATTTTTCTATTTAATATTTACACCCTCATGAAGGCTATTTCAGCCTCTCTCTCTCTCAATCTCACTTTACAATCTATTCTCAATAGATAAGGTAACAGAAAGAAGGAATGATATCAGGAGAGGAGTCGCAGGAAGAGGAAAGAACAACCAGAATAACCCTAATCGACTTGATTACAAATGAGAGAAACATAGTATTTATATGAGGTCCATCCAGGAGCGGGTTAGAATTTGACCTGCTCGGTTGACCCGCGAGACAAGAAAAGTTTATCCGAGTCCAGTAACATTTTCTGTCATTTGTGTAAGCTGAGATAGAGGCCCAAGTCATGTAATAATCCCATCATCATTGGGTTGGATCTTGGACAATATCATTGGATGTTTTGGGTTGATCAGGTGGACAAATTCCAACAATGCTTAACAAAGTTGTACTATTGTTTGAGTTGGTATAACATGTAAGTATTATGTAATACAATATTTTAATGCATTTGATTTATGAATATTTGATTCACTTAAAAATGTTCTAGTATGAAAATGAATTTTGGTGAACTAATGATAATGTATTGTGTATCATAAATGTATTTTTCACTGAACTAGTGATAAATTTAGGTCTACAAGATTTGACGGGTAAAATTTATTAGTAGTATCTCAAAATTGCCTTTGATGCACCTTTTATTGTTTTCCCATATCATCATTTTTTATATTGCATCTTGATATCATTATTCTCGAGTTTATTACTTCCTTCGTCTCATTTTAATTGTTCACTTTGAATTTGCACAAGGATTAAAATAAGTATTAAAAATGATAATTATGCAACTAAACATCCTAAATTACCCTCATATAATATCTAGTGTATAAGTATTAATATTTTATAAAAAAATACATTCTCAAATAAATAGTTGTCAACCATCCAAATTCTCTATTAATAACAATTGTATAATTATAAAAGTACATATTAATATTAAAAACTGAACAATTAAAATGAGACGGATGAAGATAAAAGTACATATAAAATCGAAACTAATATACCATATTAAAATTACTATCTTATGATGAGTATAATTTATATATTTAATGAAAACCGATAAAATAAATTTATTTTTACTTTTATAAAAAAAATATTCTTTAAGCTTTTTTCTCAGTATTTCTTAAGCTCCTTTCACCACTTCCTTCAAAAAAAAAAAAAACCTCTTTCCTATAAAAAGAAAAAAAATGTTAATATCAAGGAAGATAAACAATAATGTATTTTCAAGACAGTTAATGTGTACTTGGGCAAATCTTTTTGTTCCAATCTTCTGTAGGAGATGCTTACAAATAAGCATGCAGGTTATATTACCAATTTCACTCTATATATGAGGAATCTCTGCTTTCTTTAACTTTTGATTCAATCCTCTCCCATGTTATTATATATATATATATAAGCTGTAAAGTGTAAATCTTGAAACTTTTATTACTTTGTCTGCAGCTACCAGCTTTCTCTTCTCTTTGTTTTGGAAGTTTAGTGAAATGACCTTATTCATATGGATTTTTGGCATCAGTACAATGGTGCATTATATTCAAAGACTGACCAAAATAGGAGAGACAAAATCTCCATTCTAATCAAAAGAAACAGGCCATGTGCTCGTGGCCAAGAACATCATACACTAACTATACAAAACAAAGAACATTGAATATATATATATATATCTCCAACCATGCAACATCCACATGCAAATTGTAGTTCTTTTAAGAACATCTGGTTTAGAATTTAAGCAGACAATGCATCTCCTAAGGACCAAAATGCATTTGGATTTATTATTGATAATTAGTCTTCTCAATTTCATTTATCTATCATTGCATATTTGCTGTGTTATTCATGCAATTGGAATTATTAGTTTCTGTTAGTTCAAACTTCAAAAATCATTGTAATTAATCAAAGATTATCAACTGTCAGAACCAGTATTGTCTGATCAATACAGAATGTCTTGGAAGGGATGTGCTCTGGCACCCACATTGATCTGAAACAAGTATCTCTCTCTCTCTCTCTCTCTCACACACACACACACACACATATATATATATATATATATATATTACTTCATTAGTCATATTTCAATTATTTACTTTAAAAAGTTTATATATAATGGCCCATAAGTAATTAGATATGGACTTAATTAGTTTATGCAAACTTTATTATTTTAAATTAATAAATATGTGATTTATATGATGAATGTATTAATTTTAAATGTTTAATAAACTCTCAAGATACTGGTGAAATGTTTGTTTTAGTAGTGTGGTAGGAATGAATCGGAAATTCAATTCCCTTCGTCACGAAAAAAAAATATTAATAAGATTGGTTTACTAGTCAAAATGTGGGGCTTTACTTGTTATCATCAACCCTATGACTATGTTAGAAACTTTTGGCATTTTTTTTTAATCCAAGTTGAGTCTTGAGGTAGAAGTAGTATGGTCTCTCATAAACGAATTAATCGTGGGATATGTAAGAATTGATTATAGGTTTTAAGTAGATCTACATACTAATTCACACAAAATGAACAAATCACCACTAATTAATCTTAGAATGATTCGAGCTCTAATTAATCTTAGTAACATTTGAACCCTCACATTATCGTCGGCAAGACTTTTGGCATTTTCTTACTCAGAAGAAGGATACACCGACAAATGTTGGTTGAAAAGGGTCTTTCAACAACTTATTAAAAATCCTACTCAAAATATTGAATTTGTCCAAATGCACGAAATTTTAATTTCGCTATAAAAAAAACCTCAAGAGATCAATTTCTTTTGTTTTTTCTTTCCTCAATTTTCTACACTTGAGTTGATAAACTGATTTAATAGGAGATTTTAATTTTATGTCTCGCATTAAAAAAAATGAGATTATATAAGGTGATCGATACATGTCACAAATATAATAGTTAAATATTTAAGTACTTAACGTGGAATTAAAGATTCCCAATGTTTAATGAATATCAAGAGGGAGGCCGGTAAACTGAATTTGTTAGTCGATAGGAAGCATATAAGCAATCCATGTGATTGCCAACCTAATCTCGATAAATACTACAATATGAAGGATACAATTATTCATCTTTGTTGGCTAATATGGATTCGACTTCAACACCTAAGCTTTTAGGTAAACACTTGCCATCACATCTCCACGTTTTTTTTTATTTTTTATTTTTTATTTATTAGTAAGTCATTTCATTAATTACACATCTCTACATTTAACTTTGCTGTTTGTATACGTACGATCTTGCCTCTTTTTTACGTTTTCCTCCTATACAAGAATTTATTGTATGCAGGGTTAGATTTTGGGATCAAGTGAGGTGAGGGGACCTAAAATATAATTGGAAAAGAAGGAACTATCAGTTTTTATTTCTTGAATTTTCCATCATGTTGAACCATCTTTCTATTAGACTCATGATTTTTTTTTTTTTTTGGGGGGGGGGGGGGGGGGGGGAGGTCCCTGTCTTGACATGGTGATGGCAATGCTTCCTCAACAAAGCCATGAAATTAATTTCACATTAACTTCGGTGGTTGCCCACCAACTACACTCATTTTCTTGTCTTCACTATCTACTGTCTTCTCATCTTCTCATCTTTGTACATCATTAAAAGCCCGTGGGACTCCATCCTTGTAATGTTACTATGTATTACATGATAGAACATGTTCTAGAGATCATGCAAAGAAGGAAATAGAAGAAATTGTAACGAAGAAAATTTCATATTCAAGAAATGATTTTGGTGAGGTGAGTAAAGGAGGAGGAATTTTGGTAGGGAGAAATGGACATTACAACAATTTCAATGGGCATGATCTTATTAAACACATCATTCTATATTTGATAGGTAGATTTCGTTCAACTTCACTATATTCTTTACATCAAATAGAAATTTTTTGTCAAAGATGTTGTAACTCAATGATTAACACATTTATCGTAGACCTAGTGATCAAGTATTATACACTTCCTTCCTCTGTAATACAAAAAAATAGAAAATTTTTGAGAGGTAGGACCTATGAGGTAATTTCATCCCCCAAGTGACCTGGTTGGGTTGAGTCTAATTAGAGGACTAGGGGCATTCCTCGCCACTAGAGGAAGACTAGTCCTCTACTAGTCCCATTGGAATGTTCTTTGTTGCTTAGAGTAGGACTACCCATTAGTCCCATATGGAAGAGATGAATTGCAGACAAAAAGTAGACCATTGGGTTTTGCATGGGACTACCTTAAATGGACTCCATGGTTTTTGGATCAAGGTAAAAGTCCCTTGGATCATGAGAAGAGAGGATAAGGAGAGCAAAGAATTCAGCAGCTTGGAGAGGAGGACCATGTGCTGATCCCCTAGGGAACCCGTCCCAATAGGGTCACACCATGGATATGTGGGACCCCTACCCTAAACAAGGTGATTTGACAGAGCTGAACCCATACAAGAAATACACTTTGAATACTTTATATGAGTATTTTACAAGTATCTTCCATGTTCTATTGCACATGGGCTTCCGAAATCTGATCCTTTGCCATCCAGCAATAGCAGTACAAAACTGTGATTTACAAATAAAACCTTGTTTACTTACCACCTCCTGAATGTGGATTCCCATGGACACAGTTGGCATCTGAAAGTTTAGACCTCTACTCTATCAACAGGTAAAGAATATATTCCAAAATCACCCAAGACTTGAGAGGTTGGCAAGTGGATTCAATTGGGACTTTCCTCCCTACTTCTTTTCCTCAAATGATCCATTCTCCCTCTAGGAATTAAAGAAGCCTTTAATGTTGTCATTGTAATAAGAGAGTGGTTGATAGTAGAGAGTACACAAATGCACATAAGAGACAATGACATGGTGCCCAATTGGACTAATAGTCTAATGGTCGAGTACTTAGTAGCAAGACTACGCACAGAAAAAATCAAGTCTAACAAAATGGGCAGCCATCAAGTTCTTGTGTAATAATAAGGAACATAGTTCTATTGAAAGATACTGTTCATGCACAAGGGGAGTTACAGACAGGGAGAGAAGAGAAGTGAAGAATCTTCACATCATTTTCCATGTTATATTGATCTTATGTCGACTTAGAAGATAGTGATACAGATGGGGAAGGCTAGCAAGTGGATAAAGAGCTTCTTGAGTGGAAAGAAGGATAAAGATCAGAAAGAGACAGAGAAGCATTGTAATGGTAAAAATCAGACTAATTCTACTATCATTGAACATCCCACGACACCAATAGCAATTCTTCCGACGACTCCAAAAGAGAAAAGGCGATGGAGTTTTCGGAGATCATCAGCTACTTCACCTGCTCAGAAGGATATGAATTCATCAGAAACCATTGCCACTTCACCGCAACCACAACAAACATTGATGGAATCAGAGAATGATCAGAAAAAACATGCCTTGGCTGTGGCAGCTGCCACTGCTGCAGCTGCTGATGCTGCTGCAGCTGCAGCAAAGGCAGCTGCTGCTGCTGTGATTCAATTAACTGCTGCTGCAGCCTCTGGGAGAGCCAATGCAATTGAAGCATCCGCAGCCACCAAGATTCAGTCTGTTTTTCGTGGTTATTTGGTATGCAAAATCTTGAACTAGTCCAGCTTATCTGCATGTTTCTATCTATTCTTGTAGCACCATTTATGCAAAATTAAAGTGGATACTCTGTACTTCCCCTGATTTGTAATTTGTTTCTTGCACATTTTCAATGGAATTCGGATCGTTGGAGGAAATTTCTCTTTTGTAAACTGTTCCATTGCTGCCTCTTTTTAGGCAAGAAAAGCTTTGAATGCATTGAAAGGACTGGTGAAGTTGCAAGCTTTAGTGAGGGGACATCTAGTGAGAAAGCAGGCAACCGCAACACTTAGGTGCATGCAGGCTTTGATTACAGTCCAGGCAAGGGCAAGAGCCCAGAGGATACTAATGGCTCAAGATGCTAAATCCAACCATCAGATGCAATTTAATCATAGAAAATCCACACAGGAAAAGGGGTTCTGGCACCCAAATCAAGTAAGTCTTTATTTATAATTTTAATCCTAGTCTATTTGCAAGGACATGGTTCAAAATTTCAGTAATTGACAAATTAACATGGCTGGAAAAGGGAAATGATTACCAGAAACAGAAACCATAATGTTACATTTGGTCAATGCAAATTTAGGATTTTGATGGAGGCATAGAAGAGAACATCAAAATTGTGGAGGTGGACATTAGCGAATCAAGAGCAAGTACAAAAAGTAGAAATAGTTGTTCAAACAATGGACAAATTGAAAGAATGGAACCCAGGAATTCCACACAGCGAGCATTTACAAAGCAAGAACATCACCAGATCTCCCCGGTACCATCAGCCATAACTGACCTTAGCCCAAAAGCATGTAGTGGTCACTTTGAGGAATACTCAATTGGCACAGAACATAGCAGTCCTCAATGTTACACTGCCATATCCAAACCAGAACCAGCAAGAGCTGCATTTTCATATGCTAGGTCAGAGTTAGGAGATTCATTGTACCATGAGTATCCATTCTACCCCAATTATATGGCCAATACAGAATCTTCAAGGGCTAAAGTCAGATCACATAGTGCACCTAAGCAACGGCCCGTGGAATCGTTCGAGAGGCTACCGAGCAAGCGTAGGCCATCAATAGAAGGAAGAAATGTTCCAAGAGCTGTAAGAATGCAGAGATCATCTTCACATGTTGGTTCCACTGCTCAGAATTATCAATATCCTTGGTCAATCAAACTTGACAGATCAAACATTTCTATTAAAGACAGTGAATGTGGATCAACCAGTACTGTGTTTACCAACTACTGCAGATCCCTTGTTGGCTTTGATGTAAGTATGGCAATAAACTTCAGCAATCAATACTTAGACACTACAATTAGACTAGAATCAATTTACAATTTACTGTTCTATGTTGATTGAGTACTAATAATTTCTTGCAACATCTTATAATACATTTCTCCCCTTTTGCCTATTGCAGGTTCAGGGCAGGAGATACTAATAGCATATGCTAGAAAACTGTAAAAGACAGCCAATGCAGGTCATCGACCAGGGTCTCTGTAGATTTTCTATGTTTTTGTACCACGTATAATTTTACTTATTTGGCTACTTAATTTAGAATTGTTAGGAGACTGCAAATGTAAGAAGTTTTCAATTGTTCATAGACCCTTTTTTTAGTGTGTCAAAATTTACTCATGTTCGAAGGTTTCTTCTTATGCTCACTGCTATATCACGCTGTTACGAGAGAGCACATTTATTTTTCTTTCAACAGAGACAAGTTATGATCCAAATTTCCAGTTGTTGGAATACTTTGGGAGGATTTTCAAGGTTCAATTGATGAGATCTGTAGATAGCTTGGAAACAATCTTTTGTTCTCCTCATATGAATGAAATGAAAAATGCATTTCATGCCAAATCGGAGATTGATCAAGCTTCTTTCTTTAATCCTGAAGTAGATAAAAGTTTTGCTTATAACAAGTGTATATATGTAGAGAAAAAATAATCTGGCTGGGAATCATTGTTGCTTGACTTCTATGTCCTTCTCAAGTTATAGTTCCATGATAGAGTTGAACGTATCTAGTGGTCAAGTTACAAGGTTTCACCTATGGGGTATTAGACTCTGAACTATCTCAGAAGCGCAAAAATTAAAAGCATTTATGGGGTAACACTCAGCTGCTGCCTGCTGCTCTTGGTTCTCAATGGCTGTCTCCGTGGTCACGGTTGCATATCGGACCATACAACATCTCTTCTAGAGCGTAAAAACTTATTAAAAAATTGGTAATTATTTATGTTATTTATTCAGCGGTCGCCACCGCCCTTTGCCCTTTATAGCGTGACCTGTCATTTTGGATCAATGGGCATTGTTCTGCGAGATTCGGTCGAGATGCAAAATGTGCTGGGTATGTCGTTTTCTTCTAGATCGATGGATATGGATCGAGAAATGACAGAGCCAAGATCGGGTGATCTTTCCGTACAGAGTTATTCACCTAGTCAAAATTGTTTCCTTCCAGATAAGGGAATTGGAAGAAATTGGATATTAGGAATTTTCCGTCTTGTTATATTCTTGATTGCCTAAACCAAGTTGTCAAGAAATCTTGAACTGAACACTAGCAAAACCACCTTCTTCATAGTTTGCTTTTCAATTATTTGATTTAAGCCAATTTTTTGGGTCATCAGCAATAAAATTCAGGAGTAAGCCAATCAATAAATAAATATGAAATAGTCCAACGGTGAAATAAATACAATAAAAAATACCCAATAATAATAAATACCGGCCATTGCAAATGAGTCAGGTATTCATGAACTTATTCATTCACATCGAGACAGACTCATTTTTATTTCTATTTTGAGATTAAAGAAAGGGCAAAAGTATCAATTGATGGAAACGTTGAAGTGACACCTCTCCACCAAAATTTGTGACACATAAAAGCATGTATAAATATGGCATGACATATAAGAATGTATTTAAATTCTTATTTTTAATTTATAATATTTATTTTTAATTTAACAATGATAATTAAAAAGTAATATCATACTAATAATTGATCACTACTTTGCATACTCAAAATATAATAATTGATATCAAAGTAAATAATATATATATATATATATATAATTACATTTTAGACTCATGGATTCAAGCGTCACAAAATGTATTGTCTATTCCAAATAAATACGAATTGTTAAGAAAACTTGAAATAGTCAAAGAGCTGAAGACTCCTCTCCACCACAATTTGTGACACATGAAATCATGTATGTATGACATATAAAAATGTATTTAAATACTTTTTAAAATTTATAAGATTTATTTTTAATTTAATAATAATAATTATCAAGTAGATGATCAAGAATATTATAAGATTAATAATTGCATCACGAATTTACCTACTCAAAATATAAACCTACTCAAAATATAATGATTGATGTAATGTAAGTAATCGTACATTTTAGACTCATTAGACCCATTAGACCTATTAGACCTATTAATTCTAAGTGTCACAAAATGTGTTGTCTATTTCAATGAAAACGAATTATGATAGCAATTATATTTTAGACTCATTAGACTCATCAATTGAAGTGTCACAAAATGTGGTGTCTATTTCAATGAATAGTGAATAGTTAAGAAAAATTGAAAGAGCCATGGATGATGATGACGACAAATTTAGGGAAAAACTAAACTCTTACTACTTAGCATTTTACCAACCTTGTGCTACTTAGTCCATTTATTTTTCAGACATTTTTCCCAACTTTGCAACCTTTAATGAACAGGAATCCTTTTTCAAAGACAATCTTTTGGCAGTGCCAATGCAACCTTTTTTAAGCATTAAAGAATCAATTCTGCTCATTTAGAAGCTAGATAGAACTTTCTACAGTATCTCGTTAATGGGAGAATTCCCATTCAAATACATCAAGGCCGAAAGCTAGAGTTGGGCCGATCCTACCAATGGAGAGTATCGATCTAACTTGGGTCGGCCCTATCATTTCGCCCATCATTAAGTTGTGCAAACGTACCCTGATGATCAGAAGAAGTCATCATATTCCTTTTCTTTTCTTTTTTTCCTTCTTTTTTTTTAAGGGTAGGAGTCATCATATTCATTTGAAGAACATCTATTGCAAGTCTGAGTGTTCACTGTTTATTTGGTTCAATTTTCAGTTTTATAATTTTATTTTTTTATTTTTCTCAAGCGAAAACTGAATTGAATCTCCTAAACAATTAAGAAAAAAAGGGGAATCAAATAAATATTTCTAATGAAAATGAAAAACGAAATAATTTGGTTCAGTTTAGAACTTAAATTTTATTTTTCAATAGAATAGATATTAAATATTTCTATTTTTATATAATATACTAATATTAAATTTTTAATATTAATTTGGTTTATTTAGTTTCATTAAGTTTGATTTCTAGAGTCATGAACAAAAAATTAAACCGAATTAAATTATTTTGATAAAAAAATCAAATCGAACTGAATTTATAAATACAATTTGATTCGATTTGAATTTTTTAATTTAGACCGAATAATGAACCACCTTAATTGCAAACATTAGTAAGTCAAATGAACCCTGGAGGGTAATCTAGTCTCTTGAGATTGGACCCTTGATAAGTCATTCACCTTGAACTACTCATGGAAGGGTTCCTAACTGGCAATTATAGTCCTAAACTTAAATAGGGGATTCCCCATTGATACTAGAGATTCTTCTTTCCTTTTTCTTTTCTTTTTTCTTTTTTTCTAAATTTTCTCCCTCGTATCATTTTCTTCAATAAAACACACAAAAAACTAACTTAATCACAGGAGGAAGAATTATAGTAAAACTTTGATTCCTTTGAGCAGGTGCATTGCAGGAGTCACATTGGCTGGTGCGCAAAATTGTGCACTATCACTCGCACAATTTGGTGGATCCATCCACCCAGCTATGGCCTATTTACACTGCTATGTTAGCAGATATCTCTACCATATTTATGTAGTTATTCTCCCCTCTCTACCTCAAATACTATGTGAGAAAAGTAAAAGATAGAAGCTCTAACTATATAACATTTGAAACTTGCAAATGCAAATTCTTATTGTGATTGACAACCAAAGTCTAAATAGCATTGTTTTATAAAAATAAAAAAAATTTAATGTAACACTGAGACACAAAATGTATAGGGTTGACTAAGCCACTTCATGGCTCTGTTCAACAAAAAGTATGATGTATACTTCCATTTAATCAGGCATGACCATGCAATGATGAGAAAAAATAAGTGCTGCAGAATCTTTTATGTCCTTCAAAATCTGATTGGATCCTGTACCCTTCATCTAGCTTAATCTCAAGCATTCACTACGACTATTTACATCAATAGTTGTCACATCCCTTTCTCATATGACAATGAAGTCACTTCATTAATTGAATGTCTCAACATTCAGCAAAAGTTCTCACTTCTTTGTTTCAGTTATGCATGAAAAACTACTTGCAGCATTTGTTGCAGACAATAACCTATTAGTTCATTTCCACATTTTATCACCTTATTAGGACAATGATTAACTTGAATTAGATAAAGGGTATATTTCTTTATCCATGATTCTGTTCCTATCTTTTCTCAGTATGAAGAAGCACAAACACCGTTATTTCTCTCCATGAAATATGTGTTTGATAAGTCACAATTCTTTTTCATCTAATGGCCAATTGGTGACTGTACTAACTCTTCTGTTCACTTGGTCCTCACAAAATTATCAGCCGTGATTCAACGTCCATGGCCTCCAAATGAACCATGACCATACGTATCATTTTCAGCTCCCATTCAACGTCCCAGTGCTTCCCACCTCTGAAAATGGAGAATATCAATCCTTCACATGGTCTGCCTAGTGATGATTTCTTATTTTGTATTACCAGACCACTATCTTACAATTATTGATCACTTTGGTGCCCACACCCTTTCCTTCTTGTCTTGTAATCTGTACTCACTGAAGAAGATTTACAAGAAAATTTATAATTCTTTTCCCCCTTCAAAACCAGCTTCACTGCTCTCTTACAGCAACAAACAAGATTTAAAGCAACAGATGACATAGTTAGTACAGTACTCAACAAGCATAACAGGGAAATTCCTTAGCAGGGGACTTGTGGCATCTCCATATTTCTAGGAATTCCACTGATGCCTTGGAAAGATTAGCATATCTGTCATTAAACAAGGTCTTATGGCACATGTTTTCTACTAAAATTTTAAAATGTTGCTACATAGTGTGGAGCATAAACTATTTGTCCTGACTAAACAATTAACTCCATGAGACTACCTAGAAAAAAACAAACAAAAAACAAAAAGAAGGTATAATTGGTTGATTGAAAGGAGTGATGCATCATTTGGGTTTTCTTTCTTTTCTGGAAGGTGCAAGAAGAGAAATGGAGCAAGGTTCTTCTTGGGGGAGGTTTATCCTATCCTGTCTTGTCACTGCAAAGACATTCATATTGATAAGGATCCTGTTTCATTTTCTTTATACCATTGTCAACCATAAATGATAAATAAGTTCATTGCAAACTACTTTTCCATGTGAAAATCATTTTAATTTTCCATCTACATTTCATATGTATGAAACCTAGCTATCTTATATGCAGACTGATGATATGATAAGCAGTGGGAAAAATGTCCTCAGAATCAACTATGAGTTTAAATCTAGCAGGATGAAGGACAAATCTACACAAAAATGGATATCATATCGCAAGTTGTATTCAAGCCGACAATATGAAAGACGAATTAATTTAACAATTGCTTACAAAAATGGATATCCCAAGTCACACTGTGTCAGACCTTAACAACAACTAATGCTCATGGCACAAACTTGAGATCAAAGTAGTTATAATAATCTGGATAGTTCTTTTAAGAAAAATTGGCAAATTAGGGTTTTTACTTTTTAAACTTTAGTAACATATTTTTTTATTTTAAATTTTACAGTATCATTACTTTTTAAAATTTTTTTGATAATATGTCTTTAATTTTAAATTTTACAATACCAGTATTTTTTATTTTTTCGTATTTGATAAGTCTGATTTTTTTTTTTCAGCCAAAACCATGCAAAACTTATGACTCATATGCATGAATTTGTAACAAACTTCAATTCGAAAATAAAAAAAGAAGGAAAAAAGGAAAAACGAAATAGATGGAATTAACAAATGATCAAATTTGCTAATGAAAATAACATTTATGCTCCTCATAAAAATAAGAGCCATCGATTTTGTATGGTTTTGATCAAAAAAAATTTTTGTTAAACTAACTAAAGATGAAAAAATGAAAAAGTACTTGTAAAATTTAAAATGAAAGTCATATTATCAAAATTTAAAAAGTAAAAAGGTATTAATACTATAAATTAAAAAATAAAAAGTACAAAGTTGAAAAAATAAAAAAGTATGATTACCCTAAATTTCCTAATTTTCCTTCTCTCAATCATTGCAATATATAAAAGTTTCTTCTTTTTGGATAACAACCAGGTCTGGCACTGAAAGAAGAGTAATGATGAAAATAACATTTGTTTTTGGGGGTAAAATGAATTATGGGATTGAAAACATTAAGAGAAGTGATACACATAGTTATAAAGTGCCAATTGTAAACAAGTTATCTGAAGTTTCTGTTCAAGCTGGTGAAAAGAATGCCCAAAAGAATCCAAATTAGGAAAATGGCAATCCCTATCTCCAATTCTACTATTCAAGGAAATAATTAGGGGTGATGTTCGATCCCTTCCTCAAAAAAGGAATAATTAAATATTAATTTTCTTCTGAACCATCTAAGCCAATATGAAAAATCATTTCAACCATTTTCCCTCTTTTAAAAATTTTTTTTTTACCTTTTTCATCAACAAATTCACAAAAATCTATTACATTCTTACAAACTCGTATTAAGCAACATAGGTCATAAAAATGATAGTACTTTTTTTTCCCCTAAAATTTGATTCTTTCACACTAATCATTTTTAACTCTCAATTAACTATTCAATGGTTACAAAATTACTTGAATAATTTTTGTTTTTGAATTGTGTAAATGGTAAATTCGTGGAAATCTTTGGAACATCCCAACAAAAAAATCATGGTTTATTGATTTGTGTTTTTCTATATCACAAAATATCATGGTTGCTAGGCTATAGTTGGCATATTCTAATTCTAAGAAGAAAAAGAAAAGTAACTTGTTTGAAAATTTTTTGACCTTTTTGGTTAAAAAAGAAAAAAAAAAAGGTATGAACTGAAAAAGAGTAATGATGAAAAGAACATTTGTTTTGGGGTTAACATGAGGTATGGAATTGAAAACATTAAGAAATGTAATAGACATAACTATAAAGTGCCAATTGTAAAGGAGTTATGTGAAGCTTCTGTGCAAGTTGGTGGAAAAGAATGCCCAAAAAGATTCAAAAATAGCAATCACTATCTCCCATTCCATTATTCAGGAAATGATCACAGGCTATGTTCCCTTCATTAAAAAGAAGAATAATTTAAGTGTTAATTTATTTTCTAAACGCCTAATCAATGCCCATGTGAAAATTCGATTCACCCTTTTTCCCTCTATATTTATTTACCTTCTTATTAGACTCATTCATATGAAGGAAAATTAGTAATGCTTTAAGTTTAATTTTGTGATCATTTTGGTATCTTTTATTTTTTCAGGCCATTTTGATACTTAATTTTTAACTATTATAGTAATTTTGATATCTTATATTTTATTTGAACTATTTATAACTCACATGTATATTATGACTGTATTATTTTACAGTCATTTTGATTCGTTATTTATTATTTTTTAGTTTTTTTTTTCATTTTACTCATGACTAAAATAGTTAAAAAATAAAAGTAAAAATGACTAAAAATAATATATAGAAAATTTAAATGATTAAAGCAAAAGATAAATTATCAAAATGACTATATAGTTGAAGATAAAGTATCAAAATGACATAAAAAAAACTTAAGATATCAAATTGACTAATTATCCTTAGTATGAAATTATCATTTGTCTTCATTTATCCACAAAATCGTATACCGCACAACATAGGTCTTGAAAATGTTAATACAATTTCTATTATTTTCCATAAAATTTGATTCTTTCATACTATTTTTTTTTTTAAAAAAAACTATGATTCATGGTTACATAATTTCTTGAATTTGATAATGGAATAACTCAATTAATTAAAAATATTTCTCACCAATCTATTAAAAAAAACATGCTTACATTAAATTGTGTAAATGGTAAATTGGTGGAAATCCTTTGAAAATCCCCAAAAAAAATCACATGATTTATAAATGTAACAAAATCATGAAAAAATCATGGTTTATTTATTTATGGTTTTTTTTTTCTAGATCACAAAATATCATGGTTGTTAGGCTTTATTTGGTACATTCTAATTCTAAGAAGAAAAAGAAAAGGAAAATAACTTTGATTGAAATTTTTTTTACCTTTTTGGTTAAAAAGGAGACAAAATGACATAATAATGCGAATTAAAAAAATAATAATAATATACAAAAAAAGTTACTAGAATTCTCTAGTTCGACACTCATATCTTACCAAAACAAAGACAGTCAGACTTAATACCCTCCGTGGCCCTAATCGTCCGCTCACTATGTGTCCTATTGGCCTTTTCTTTGACCAGTGATATTCTCACACGTATATAATTTACACGTGGCAGAGGATAGCAATCCCCTACTTTCGGTGTCCAGACTGCACGGAATTGCTCCACCTCCGAGACCAGACTCACTGGGCCTTCTATTAGAGTGCTGGCCGTACCAAATGTTGTGGGCCTTGAGGCACTCAGCCCGTTGACCATATATCGCGTGTCAAGTCAGACACTGGGTCCCCCAAACCAATAATGTAAGCAATGACTAATGAGCATGATTTTGGTTTGAGTAGAAAAGGAGTCCAATTTTAAGTTTTAAGATATAGCTTTTTTTAAAAAGAGATTTTGTACATAAATTATAATTTAGAAATTAATTATGGTATCTCATTTTACATTAAAAATGTATAATAACATAATATGATTAATAAAATTAGTCTAAATTTTATTATAAACTTGTAATATATATTTTAACGTGATAAAAATGATTGTCATTGATTAACTATTGAATATTGTTATATCTATAGTTATATTTCAAGCCTACAAACTCAGTGATGTTTGGTATCTAGCATCGAATAGAGTAATTAACCGATGTATGGAAATTAAATATTACATTGTACGCAGTGAAAGCAATCTATCATCTTACTTCTTTGATTTGAACCTCTTAAGGGATTATACTAGGATATAAGGAGAGTTAATTTCAATATAGAATCACTGCAACATATTTGACAATTAGACAATTAGTGACAGTTTTTGCTACGTGACATATTTTGAGATGGTCATACTAAATGCACTTAATGTGACAAAAAATTTTATTCTGAGTATAATCCCTTTGAAAATGGTTGAAATTATAATATGATCTATACAAATGAGTCTAATTATACATTATTAATTTGAAATATCTATTTTAATATCAGACGATAATGATTGTCAAATATTTAATGGTTAATTATTATCCGAAACAAACAATGCATAATAACATTTTTTTTAGTCAAGTTATCTAAAAAACCTTCAATCAAATTACTTAAAAAGAAATTAAAATTAATATGAGACTATATAAATTAGCGAAACGTAAATCCTTAAATTAATAAGATTGCTAATATAATTTTATATAATAAATATGCTTAGCTTAACAAAGTATACATTCAATTGCAAATATATTATAACAAAAAGTGAATATTTAAATTATAGACAATATTATATATATATATATATATATATATATATACAACATCAGATATTTTATCTTTAAAAAATATAACGTTTTATAAAAGAACATAATTTATCAAGACCAAAGTTCACTAATAAATCTCTGCGTATAGAAATTTTTACCTTATAAGTTGTGTAATCTTTTGAAAGTATCGTGGCTTCTTTTACAGTTAAGATCGCGAGTCTTACCTATATAAAAATAGTAAAGCAGACTCAACCTGTAGAATCCTACCTCCACTCTTGCCTATATATGAATGTGTGTGGCAACACCTTCCTCATCAGAACTACACTAGCAGCAGAAGCTCAGAGAAGTCTCTCCCTGTGAACACAATTCAATATCATCCCTACCTCTACTATATTGGCCTACTTCATATACATTAGCAAATAAAACTATTGTACCTCCCAATTAATTATACATTCCAGCATAATTTTTATCTTCTTTCCTTTGTTATAGCTTAAGGAGTCAAATCTTGAAGTACCCAGAAAATGGGGAATGGTGATTTTGAGTGTCAGCATAGAGTAGAAGTGCCTCCACCAAAGCCATTTTTCAAGTCTCTAACTTCGTCTCTCAAAGAGACTCTTTTTCCAGATGATCCTTTCAGGCAATTCAAGAACCAATCACTTTCAAGAAAGTTCGCTTTGGGGTTGCAGTATTTCATCCCTATCCTTGAATGGGCTCCTCGGTATACATTTCAGTTCTTCAAGGCTGATTTCATTGCAGGAATCACTATTGCCAGTCTTGCAGTTCCTCAGGGGATAAGCTATGCGGGCTTAGCAAATTTGCCTCCTGTTATTGGCCTATGTGAGTTCTAATAAACTTTCTGTCATGCCTGGGCCCGTAAGCCCGTGAGCGAATATTAATTTATGTTAAGTTTGAAAATATATACTTAAACTCATTTTTATATATCATATCATAATTTACATATTTTCAATGTGAATAAGACTTCACACTATCTTGTGAATTTCTGCTCATATTCTAATGTATGTGTTTGAGAATGCAGATTCAAGCTTTGTGCCACCACTGGTGTATGCCATGTTAGGAAGTTCCAAAGATTTGGCTATTGGAACCATTGCAGTTCCTTCACTTCTCATATCTTCAATGCTAGGAAAAGAAGTTCATCCTGCTGAGAATCCTAAGCTCTATGTTCAGTTAGTCTTCACTGCAACTTTCTTCGCTGGAGTTTTTCAAGCTTCTTTAGGCTTGTTAAGGTCCGTTCTTGAAACATGATGACGTACATGTATTTTATCATGCTCTTCACACGCGGGCGGGCTGACTACAAATTTTTAGTAATAAGCCTAATGCATTTGAACACTAACTCTCACTTTGTTACCACATTAAAAATCTGTCTATTTAAAAAGTTGTATAATTTATACATTTATCAGTACTTAAATAGAAGAACTATTGTGTTTGAGCTATTATTACTGTTTGGTTGCTGCAGGCTTGGGTTCATTGTGGACTTTCTGTCACATGCAACCATTGTGGGATTCATGGGTGGAGCAGCAACAGTTGTGTGTCTACAGCAATTGAAAGGAATTCTTGGGCTGATTCATTTCACTCATGAAACTGATTTGGTTTCAGTTATGCGATCTATATTTAGCCAAACACACCAGGTAATATCATCTTAATCCATTTTTGTTTTGTGCTTTTCAAGGTTTTAATTCTTCTTTAATTAGGTTGTATTTGGTGGCTATGGATTCTTCTAACAAACTTCCTTTTCTTCTTAATGTGATCCAAACTGGTGAAACTTTATAACAGTGGAGATGGGAAAGTGGAGTGCTTGGTTGTTGTTTCCTCTTCTTCTTCTTCCTCACGAGATACTTCGTAAGTCCCGATCACATGCATGCACATGCAGCCCCAATGCCGTCTTACGTTTGGACAAAAATTGTAACTATAATAAGAAGGAAACAAAATGTTTCCTAATAAAGTTTTGCATTCTCATTCCAACATGTAATTTTCTCTCAATCTACCCAACATATTAAGTTCTACAGAAAAGTCAAACATCACATTTTTGCAAAAAAAAAAACAGGCAAACATGATTTACAACACTTTATTCACCCAAAAAAAAAAAAGATTTACAACACTTTGGATCTTTCTAAAAATATAAATTCTTATATAATTTAATCTTCGTAATTAACTACATTTTTAAAAAAATTATTTCCTTTTAATATATTATATTATTTTTTAATACATATAGTCGGTTTATGCCTACCTTGTTTGTCTCGCAGTCTTTTGATGTTTTTATTTTTATTTTTCATCTTTGCTGATAATTAATTAATGATGGTTGATGCAGAGCAAGAGAAAACCAGCATTCTTTTGGATAAATGCAATGGCACCTCTAACCTCTGTTACATTGGGAAGTATTCTTGTCTACCTCACCCATGCTGAAAACCATGGAGTCGAAGTGGTAAACATTCTCATTACTCTCCATTTACAGTTCTCCTTTTTTTCCAGATTAAATTTTTGACAGTTCTAAGTTAGGCATATTATAAAGGTGTTAGGCCTACTGGACCAATATCTACACCATCAAGAGAAAGTCCTGACCTAACCTAATTACTTCACTAATACAATAATCAGGAGTTAGGGCCATACGCTATGCAAATCCACCAATACTAAAGAATCTTTACAAACATGTACATGAAAGTGATCAAACATATAGAGTGACCATTCGATAAATTCACTGCTGAGTTGTTACACTACTACTTAGGTCTCCATCTAACTCTGACTTGGGTTTTAAACATCTCTTTAAGACATAATTAATTTGTTGCGCAAGCTTACTTAAGTGTAATTATTATTATTACATAGTCTACATTCTTGTACGAGACGAGTTAATCCAGTATACATTCATATATTCGTAACATGAAGTAATAAAATGATGAGGTTGAAAAACGTTCATGATCTCTGTCGTATTGGACAAATATGGATGATGGGCATACGTAGTACTGCAATAGTAGTACAGGAGCATATACAAGTGACATCCACATGTGTGACATCGTACAGACAAAAGGCTGTTATCTTTATATAATCTAATAGTGCACTGCTGAAACTTTTGTTTGGTTTCTTGTAGATTGGGCACTTGAAGAAAGGTTTGAATCCGCCATCCTTGTCTGAATTAGTATTTGATTCTGCATATGTTAAGACAGCTATCAAGACTGGAGTCATCTGTGGTGTCATCGCTCTGGCTGTAAGTAATTGAGATGCACCCCCTCCCTACAGTATCATTCATAATTCCAACTTTATCAGTGTGAGGTCCATATGCACTGATACTTGTACAGTTGTATGCAAATGTTCTGTTCCAAAATCCTGTTGCAAAGTATCATGATCTATATAGTGACCCATAATTCCTGTTGCAAAGTATCATGATCTATATTGTGACTCATAATTGGAAAAAAAAATCAAAAAAGAAAGAAATTACCAGATCAGGTTAGCTAGATACAGCTTGTGACATATTAACCATATCTAAAATCATGATCTATTGTGACTCATAATTTATTAGGTCCTAATCAATTATGTAATCTAACTTTTATTTTAGGACTGTTCTGGTTTGCTTCCAGTTTAAAAAATGAGAAATATAGAAAAATTCTTCTAGAATATTAATAATATTGAAATCTTTATTTCACTTTCAGGAAGGAGTCGCAGTTGGAAGGAGTTTTGCCACATTCAAGAACTACCACATTGATGGGAACAAAGAGATGATAGCTTTTGGAATGATGAACATTGCAGGTTCTTGCACCTCTTGCTACTTAACAGCAGGACCATTTTCCAGAACTGCAGTGAATTTCAATGCAGGTTGCAAAACTGCAGTGTCCAACATTGTCATGGCAACGGCTGTAATGATAACATTATTGTTCCTCACTCCATTGTTTCATTACACACCTCTTGTGGTTCTCTCCTCCATTATAATTGCTGCCATGCTTGGCCTCATTGACTATGAAGCTGTCATTCACCTCTGGAAGATTGATAAATTTGACTTTGCGGTCTGTCTCAGTGCCTATGTAGGTGTTGTCTTTGGCAGCGTTGAAATAGGTCTAGTAATCGCGGTAGGTGAACAAAAAAATCCCATCAAATTTCTTGCTAGATAAGAAAACTATAAGAAGAAATCATCAATCCTCTTGAGGTACTGATGAAGTTTGTGTATGAAAATTCGTAGGTGACAATGTCTCTGCTAAGGGTACTTCTGTTCGTGGCGAGGCCGAAGACGGTTGTTCTTGGAAATATTCCGAATACCATGATTTACAGAAGCATTGATCAATATACTACAGCAAATAATGTTCCTGGAATTCTCATCCTCCACATTGATGCTCCAATATATTTTGCCAATGCAAGTTACTTAAGGGAAAGGTACATCAAACTCTAGATAATTTTGAGTTAAAACTTCATATCTGTAATTTTGAACATAATGAAATGTTAAACTCATTTTGGCCTTTGATTCTCATAGGATCTCAAGATGGATTGACGAGGAGGAAGATAGACTGAAGGGTTCCACAGATGTTAGTTTACAGTATGTAATTCTGGACATGAGTGGTAAGAATCAAAGCATCATTCGAACTGTCTCTTTTGGCTTGAGCAGGGTTTTTGTAGTTCTAATTCTAACTTATGATCAAACAAACAGCTGTTGGAACCATTGATACGAGTGGAACCAGTATGCTTCAAGAAGTGAAGAAGAACATGGACAGAAGATGTCTGAAGCTTGTATTCGTGAATCCAGGAAGTGAGGTGATGAAGAAGCTGGAGAGATCAAAGCTGATTGATACAGTAGGTCAGGAATGGATCTTTCTAACAGTTGCAGAAGCTGTAAGTGCATGCAATTTCATGCTTCATTCATGCAAGCCAAAAACAAAGGCACCTGGATATGAAAATGAAGCCTCAGACTGTAACGTCTGATCAATGACAGAGAAGTAGAGAGATTAACGAGCTTTAACACCAGATCTTGTACTCCTACGATCTTTGAGGGCAACTGTTCCGCTGAAGGAAAAAAAATCCTAATAAAGGGCATTGATCATGGAATTCTAACTATGTAAACCTAAAGAAGATTTAGTAGACCTTCACTCTTTTGTACCCCTTTTAAGTTATCACAGCAAAAACTGTCTCATGTCTTTTTCCTTGTCTGAACTACTCTTAGGTACCTTCATTGACAGATGAAGATGTAAACATTAAATTTCTTAGCTTACTTAAGGAGAAAAGGAACTAAAAGAAAAGGAGTGATGGAGCATGACTAACATTTATAAGTCATTGAGATACCAAAACTAGTGTGAAACCACAAATTTCAATAAAGCTTTGAATTTCAGCAAAAATATCAAACCACACTTCAAATCTATCTGGCCAGATTGATAACATAAAAAGACAATCCACTGCAAATAAGTTATCCTACGCAGCAAATGAAAAAACAAATACATTAACACTTGAAAAGTTAGGATCTAATGAACCCAAAACAATGCAATTGCCCCAAAAATCACCAAACCTTTCATGGAGCCTACGTCTGAGATGCAGACTCATATGCAACCCTGCCAAGCTTGCTGTCTTATGCAAGGAAATGCGCAGTCCATCATAATTTCTGGGAATATCCACTCTCCCCCGAAAATACAAGCTCCTATGTTTGCAATAAAGCAATTTCGATCCTGTCGGTGTTGATTCAAGACTATTTAGACCTGACTTAACTATACTTGCTTGAAAAGTCGAGGAAGAACCTCGTGTACGGTAATGTCCAAAGCAACTGGATCCCTACACAGAATAATGACATGTGAGTTACTCACACGTGGACCTCTTCCGCAGGGTTCAACAAAGAAGCAAGTTAAGATCTTTATCCAATAGAACCAAAAGGGAAAAGTGTCCTCATATCACATACTATATAGGACTATTATCCTTCTATAGCTGTCTCATGCATGCATCCATTCAAATCCAAACAAACTAGTCCATGTATTTCCATGAAATCAAAGAATCTCATCAGGATGGCATTGGGGTGTGTGTGTGTGTGTGTGTGTGTGTGAGAGAGAGAGAGAGAGAGAGACCTGCACAAGGATTGCCCTTTCTCATGGGAACTAGGAACAAACCACAATTTGCGCATGGAAGGTGCTTCAAACTGGACAAAGAATCCATCACTTTGTGCATGCTTCCATTTCCTTGATCCCTGACCTTTCCACACCTATAACAAACATTTAGAAGGAAAAAGATTGATTACAAGAATTTGAGAAAAAGTAAAAGACCAAAGATGGTTTCTAGGATGGGAAGGATATTAAGTGAAAAAATGAGACCCATAGACTAATGCAATGGAAAACTGGAAAATGTTCGGTGATATTATTGTTGTTGGGAAACTTCACAAAAATCAGGGATTAACTTTGGAAGCTTAATTTTTAGAATTTCCCAGGAACAGCACATAAAGGAAGCCTACTCATTTCTCATGCTTCAGAACTCAGATTAGGCTTAAAATCCATAAAAACCCTTAAAAATATTTATATTTATTCTAAAATTCTAAAGAAATTTGAAAAAAAAGTATGTATTATCATGACCAAGTTTGTTAAATTATTTTGAAAGAATACCTCAAAGTATGATCAAGTCGTAAAGGAATTTATTTCCATCACCTCCCTAGCTTTCCAAAAGATACTATAAATACTCCCCTTCAAAGCATTTTTGCGCCCCCCCCCCCCCAGGTCGCACTCAAGATAAACACATCTTGACACACCAAATTAGAGTTTACAAATAACTTTGTGCCAGGATCTTTTTGTCATGAATAAAGGTTTGCCAAGTCAAATTTCAAGGATTCGATTTCCTTAGAACTGTCCAACAAACTAATATCCAAAACTATTTGTTTCTAGGAAGAAGAATCTTTGTCATACTTTATGGAACTTCCACATTATTTATGAGAAAAGAAGGTTGAAATTATAGTTTGCACAATCTGTGTATTAGGCAGTTAATCACTTTCTATCCAAGCAAAGCCCACAGGAATTGGATTTCTTATATTGCTTGGCTATCAAAAGATATCTTAGTTACGCAACAGAGACAAATGTGGCTGAACTTTCATTATTTGGTTAAAAAGTCACACCAAATTTCCTCAAGTTTCATATTATTTTCAATTAAACCACTCCGAAAATCTGAAATGACTCACACGCTAGTAACAAAGAAAAGGTAATAGAAAGACAAAATGGTGCAACGTAAAATTACAAACTTAAATCCCTATGAGAGAGTTGGTTCTGCAGTTTTTCTTATAGAAGGACAGAATGGCAATGGCATTCCCTTATGTCTGTTGGTTCATAATAAGTTAAGAGCAATGTTAGCATCAATAATATCATAATAAGAAAGAAATATCTCAGAATTTACCCTTGATATAAAATGTGATAGACCACCATAATAGTCCTCATTTCACTGATTAACAAAGGAACCAGTTTACAAGTTAACATCAAAAGCATATTAGCAGGACCAACGTCGAATGCTATACCCAATTATCTATTTATTAAGCTAGAAAAATTTGAGTACTTATGGCTACAAAAGTTCAGGAAACTATAGAGGAACAAATGGTAATTGGCAATCAAAAGATTCCCACATTTTTCACGCTATATACAACTACAGTCAGTTACTTTCACTTTATGAAGTATTAGAGGACTTCTTCCTTCATTTCTCATGGCCCTCCAGCCACACAAATCTTAGGTATTGCACAGCAAACACAAATCAATTAGCTAAAGATCATATTATTTTCCTAGACATGGCACACTGATGTGTTTGCTGTTTGTCTGCAATTCATCAACCCTTTAACGACTAGCCACATGAAAAAAGCATGATGTGTGCATCTTATATATTACCTGGGGGTAAGATATGATACTTTTGGGAGTTATTAAACAAGCAGCTTGGGCAAAGGAATCTTCAGCATATTGCCTGAGAAATGAAATGCAATTGCTGTGTGTATGGGGTGATTCAAATGCCTGGCATAGTTGAAACAAATTCTGCAGGATTAATTACAATGATTTTGCAAAATCAGGAGCACACAAAAACAAAGAAATAAAAGGGTATACCTTGTCAATATTCACAACAGGAGCGTACTTGTCAGTGTCTGTTTTATCCTTATTGAGAAGGAAATAAACTCTGGGGTCCACTTTTGAACTATCATGCCATGATTTTATAGCTGTTTCCATTGTTTCAACAAGGAAAGAGAAGATATCTTTGCAACACTCTTCTGCTCCTAGTTTTTCAGACTGCAAAAAATAATAACAATAGTAATAATAATTTAGTCCGTGAAAGAATCCTATTCCAAAGAACTGTCCAGAATTCATAGATACTGCTTGAAATGCAATGAGGAACTTGAACTGCATAATTAAAATGAGAATATTTCTATGTAGCAAGAGATTGTGCTGATGAATACAGTTCAGAGATGAACAAGAAAATGTAATAAAAATAACTAAAGCAATCAGCAGAACAAATAGAGAAAACGTGTTCTTTTATTTCACCGAGAGAGAGAGAGAGAGAGAGAGAGAGAGAGAGAGAATTTTCCTGACAGTTTGTGTTGCCTCATTACCAGTTCAGATTTTAATGCATCTAAATGCTTTGCTATATCAACATTTGATTTTAAGTTCTCCACTTCCTGAGCTCGTTTTTTATCTTTGTCCAATTGCGCAAGCTTCTTGATTTTTTTTGACACCTCTGAACTCTGTGGATTGTACTTCAGGGCCATCTCAAGTGCAGCTAAGGCCTAAAGCAATTGAATGACATCTATGAGCACCTGATAACTAGTTCCAATTTACAAGCTATAAGAGGAAAGTCAAGAGATTTCATACTTACCTCATCATAACGCTCCATAGCTTCCAATATGCATCCTTTCCTAAAGTATCCCTGAAATTACAGTCGATTGGAATTTCATATCAAATCACAGAAAGTACCCCAGAAAAGGTATATTCAAACTCAGACACACGCGCGCACGCACAGGAATATACCTTTTCCCAGTCAGGTTTCAAATTGATAGTGACCTCTGCATCAGCAAGTGCTTTAGTGAGTTTCACCAGATGCAGAAATGCTGCAGCGCGGTTGCTGCCAAGAGCACAAAAGAAAAAGGATAAAGATATAAAACACTAAGTGATGGATTACAGAAGAAAAGGATATACCATTAACTTCAAAATTACAGGCAAACCACCCAAAAAGTCCAATTGAAAAAAGATTAAATATAGCATTTCACAAGGCAGAAATAAAAGAAGTAGAAAGATAATCCAAGGCAGGTCCCAGATTTTCAAACACAGAGCATACCCAGACAATGTCCTATAATGTACCCTTCAAATTTGGATATAAACAATTGGAAATCATTGCATTGACAGATATTCCCTAATATGAAATAAGATGATCTAATTATAAACCCAAAAAGGAGAAAAATAAGATAAAAATGCATGCTGATGAATTAGCAACCTTAAGATCTTATGGTGGAAGCCTCACTGCATTGGCATTGCCATAAGAATAAATAGATAAGTTGGTTGTGTCCAATAGTGTCAACACTTGCCTCCAACTAATCAAAATAGGGAGGCTCAAGGAGAGTGCAGGATAGACTCATAGTTTGCTAATCACCTATATTTATTTGAATATGGCTCCAAGATGAACCGTATAAGGCATTTAATTCCCCATGGAGCACAATACACATAGAAAATATATAAAGATATTTTTATTACTTTAGAAAGGAGAACATGAAAACAAACTTAATAATATTTGTCTATTATCTCATTATTACCTATTTGTAACCCTATAGACCAACATCAATCACTAGTTTTGATTATTTCCTCCCCCGAATAAATATAAAATATCCCTGATTAGTTTAAATATGTTAAATTTAGATAAAATTTAAACAGTATAAAAAAATGGCCTATTTGATTTCAAAGTTATATTACACCATTCAAGTGAAATGAGCATGTCTAGTCATTAACATTTGACACATTCGAGTAACAATATCAGTTAATGACATGAATATCTAAAAAAAATTACCTAAAATAATAAATTGTCTGCTGCCCATATTCATCTAATGAAGGCTTCACAAAAATATATGGAATCAACCAAACCACTCAAAATATCGTCTTCCGTCAAGCATTCGAGAATTCTTTGGATGGACCTCTTCATTCTCATGTTGTACAGTGGGGAGAATTACATATGTTCTCAAAATTATGAATAGTAATAACATTACTTAAAAATTTGAAATGTTATAACATGTGTTCATATGAAGAGGTTTATATAGCCTATAATTGAATAAAATAATAGCGTCAAAGAGGTTAACTAGCAAGCTGGTCTATTTATTATCACACTGTGCACAAGCAAGAAACAAATAATGACCCTATACATCTAGCTCAACGTGCTGCATGCCGTGATCATTTCTAGTATGCCAGGGTTAAATGACACAACTACAACAGAAGTTGATGTCCAGGTTATACAAATCACTACACGATCACATGTCTCATCCCATCCTTTCTGCACAGAGAAAAAATGAAACAAATCGCTTTGGCATTGCGGTATACTCCCTCATCTCATACGTTGGTTTGTTTTAAATAGTAATAATAATAATAATAATTGTGCATAATGTTCCAGTAAATTTGATACTGAGAGCCTGGAATAACAGAAGAACTTCTTCAGTAAATGAAGCTACCATCCCTGTTCACAGGAACTAATCCAGAAAGACAATGCAGAATCCTTCTTCTAATCCAACACATTCTTATAGATTACTAAGAATTCTCTATGACTTCTTTCCAGACCCAGCCTACCTGGAATGGGCCACTGAAATGCCAAGTTACACAAAAAGTCAAATTTCCCGAGATTCCCAGTTCCTTCTTACTTTCTTGGCAACCAAAAGTAAATGAAATACAACTCTCTCCCAAAAAATGTAATAAACCAAGTTCATTTTCTCCCACATTCTCACTTAATTCATGATTAATAGACACAAAAAAAAAGCATTTGTCCCAATCGAACAGCAAACAAATATTAAAAAGAAAACCATCAAGATGACAACAATTTTTCCACAAGAAGTCAGAATCAAGAACTTAAACGAAAGGTAATTATTCACAAGAAAAGACGAACAAAATCACCTATAAAGAGTGGGATTAGATGGGTCCTGCTTGATGGCCTGAGTGTAGAGAGCAGCAGCTTTGAGATAATTCCCAGATTTAAAGAACTCGTTGCCTTGATCTTTCAAAGATGGTTCCGCTTTCCCTTCTGAATCTCCCATTTCTCTTGAGAATTTTTCAATTTTCTCTGTTTTTCGGATGTGGGTTTATCTGGGGTTTTTAAGTTCACTGTTAGGGTTCGAAAAGTTTGGTTCTTGTGGTACCTCAGGCTCAGCCGCTCAGGTACTAAACAGAGTAATGCAAGAGAGATGATGTGACTGTATCGCCGTCTCGATGTGAATCTTGGGCTGGTACGTGTCATAACTCAAGGGCCCTGCAATAACATAATCTTATTTATTTTTTATTTTCGAGTACTTGAACAATTGTCTCGAAAATGCACATGACATTACTAACTATGGCTTAAATCTTTATTATCTAACTCGAAAATGCACATGACTCACTTAAATACATTATCAATTTTTAAATATTTTTAATCAAATCACATCTTCAAATAATCAATAAAATATTTTTATATGAAAAATCAATTAGCTATATATAATTTATATGGTCAATTACTATTAAAAAAACTTATCTAAATTTATTTAGTTGATAATTTAGTATAATTAGTAAATTGAATGGTAATGTCAAAATAAAGTCATATATTTAACTCTTACTTGTAATTCTATATTAAAATATCTGTGGCCAAACCTTTTCACGAGGAAAGGTGCATTCTGAGGCAAATCCGGATTAATCTCATCAAAGTAGAGATATAGAGAAATGTGAGGAAAAACATTTAGAATCTTTGTAGAATCAAAACACAACATATTTCCACTTCAAAATTTAGTCCAAATCCACCCCACCTTTTTTCAAATGCATATACACTTGGTAGTTTGCTACATCAAGTTTTCTACATACCCCATCCGGAGCTTTGATCTTGATAAGAGTTTTCTCTATTTCCTATTTCTTAGTAATTTCACCCGAGTTTTACCAACAAACTTTCAATTTTCTTATGCTTCTTGGTATTTCTCTTTCAAATATAAGATGAAGTTGATGTCTTACTTTCTGATCTACATAGATCAATGGTTTTATTTCTCTTTTTTTTTTTTTTTTTAAATCATGTTTACTTATACTAGATCTGAGCTCCTTTCATTTTTTTATTTTTTTTTCTCCTCCCTCCTAGGCTTATCTTGAAACAGGTTATTCGCCCAGTGTTTCTGTCGTCCATGGTTGGAGGTGAAATTTGGTCTTTGCATTTGTTGTTGATGGATTTGGCTGAGAATAGCAACAAGAATAAGATGTTTGGAGTTATGTTATTTATGTTATTGTATTTCTTGTTGAATTTTGGATGACATATTTTATCTATTATAATGAGTTTTTATTCATGTATAACTTTGTTCTTTTTTCTCGTTAATGAATTTTTCCTTAATTAAAAAAAAATGTATTACTACATAAAATTTACTTTGCCATAAACTTTTTTTTACTTTCGTTCACATTCTTTCATTTTTACTTTCTTTGCCACATAAACCTTTCTTAGCTTCAATTGAGATATTGACAGTATCAATTTTTAAATAATGCATTTGTTATCTCACCAATTTGTTTTCCCAATAAATGGTCGTAATAAGTTTTCTAACATTTTCTTATTATAAAAGAGTCAAGATCTTGGATTTATTAAACTAACTAAGCTCGAATATACAAATTTATTAGTTTAGAAATTGAACGAACACATATCTGTGAATACTATAATTAATATATAATATTTATAATACTATATATAATAAAAATAAAATTCAAGTTCAATCTCAAAGTCAAACTAATCGAAAAGTTCAAGTTTGATTTATTAGATTAGATAAGTAGAACACGAACATTCATGAACGTTATGAACAAATAATCAAACGAATATAAATAATATTTTAAATTTAAACGAACAAAAATAGTATTCGAATTCTATTCAAACTTGAGCTAAAAACCTTCAACCTTAATTTGTTGGTATTCAAATACAATCTTACAAAAATCAAAAAATGATTTTTTGTCACATTTTTTCATATCAATGTTCATTTTATCCTTAACCCTTTTTATCTTAGAATCATTTTCTCCTTACTATAGGAAATTTAGATCCACTTTAAGCTTTATACATTTTAACCAGAGTTTGTTGTCAATCTTAAGTTTCTAACTACTATAACTATTGATTATTGTATGTAAATTATACATATATTTTCATATTTGTTGTATTACCTTTATTTAAAATTAAAAAAATAAAAACGCTCTCAAATATTTGAGTCAAATTTTGAATTAACAAAAAAATGACTAAATGACTAAGGTGTAACTAAAAAAAAGAAGATTAAGAGACCTAAAGAGTTAAAAAAGGAAGAAGAAAGATTAAGGAACCAACCTCATCAAATATAAAATGCCATGGGACTGAATTCATCAATTTGTCCTCAAATATCCATCATTAATGCCACAATAAAAATACAAAACTGATTAAATAAGCTTATTACCCGCAAGAAAATATGGGCCTTCAATAAGCCCATTACTCGTAAGACAAAGCCCAACCTAATCAGCCCTATCTAGGAAACACTCTCTATATAGGGTTTTATAAAACGTTAGGGTTTCCACTGCCGAGGCCGTTGTCGAGCTCTCTCACCGCCCTTGCTCTTCTTCTATCAGCACCGCCGCAGCAGCAGCAGCTCAGGAGCTCCAATCATGGCTGTCGGGTAACCAATCCCCTTCTGTTTCTATATACCGCATTCTTTCATTGTATGATTTCTGCGTGTATAGAGACTCATTTCTCTGTGTGTTTTCTATGTGATGCAGTAAGAACAAGAGAATTTCGAAGGGAAAGAAGGGAGGAAAGAAGAAGGCGTGAGTATTTTGTAACTCTTCTTGTCAAAAATTGATCTTTAGAGGTATTTTTTTTGTTTAATTTGGGATTTATATGCAATTTTTGTGTCAATTATAGAGCGGATCCATTTGCAAAGAAGGACTGGTATGATATTAAGGCTCCATCAGTCTTCAATGTCCGAAACGTTGGCAAAACCCTAGTCACCCGTACTCAGGGTACCAAGGTAATTTTTTTGTTTGTTTCAGGTCCCCTGTTTATGAAGTGTTTACGTTGCTTTTGAGGGCTTGGCTGTAGGAAATTTGTAGTTTTCATTTTTTTATACACTGCGATTGGTTCCTATTGTTGCTTCATAAGTAAATATGAATCTCACGTAAATCCAGTTTCAGGACCCCTTTGTTTATGCTGTTGTTTAAATGTGTAAGTTGCACGCTGTGCATCCATATCTTGTTGATGTTATGAACATATGTATTTCTAAGTGCTTGTTACTTTCTGAAAGTAGCGTGGCTCGGGCCAAGATCTATATTTTTTTTTGTTTCTTTAGCCGACAATCTGGACAACACTAGTTAGTTATATATATTGATGCTGTAATTTGGTTTGCAATGTCGAAGGGATGCATTTGAATTGAGATCTTCTGTTTCTGTTCGTGTCGCTTGCTATAAAATTCTACATATATTAGGTTCTCTTCTATGTCAGTTAATATCTACTGCAGCAGTTTTTATTCTATTCCTTTGATGCTTTATTTATATTCATATATGCTAGACTATGCAGCTTGTATTGTTTATTGGTAATTTTTTATTCCTATTTCCTTCTATGTAATTGAGTTTCTGAGTATTGGCATATAATTGCACCATGATTTGTCTCATCATCTGTTGTGACTTGTTTTGTTATATCCTCTTAATGGGCTGGAAAGTTTTGCTACTCAAAATTTATTTGTACATCCAGATTGCTTCTGAGGGACTCAAGCATCGTGTTTTCGAAGTGTCTCTAGCTGATCTTCAGGGTGATGAAGACCACGCATACAGGAAGATCAGGATTGAGGGCTGAGGATGTTCAGGGCAAACATGTTTTGACGAACTTCTGGGTATACTGGAAATTGTCCATTGCATACTGAGTTTCTTTATTTTATGTATGCCTGAGATTTTTTATAGTCTCTTGTTTGGAAATTGTAGGGTATGGATTTTACAACAGATAAGTTGAGGTCTCTTGTGAGGAAATGGCAGTCCTTGATTGAGGCTCATGTTGATGTTAAGACAACTGATAACTACACCTTGAGGTTGTTCTGCATTGGCTTTACAAAGAAGCGTGCAAACCAACAAAAGAGGACCTGTTATGCGCAATCAAGCCAGATTCGTCAGGTGATGGGGTGGACATGCTTTGTTTAAATTTTCTACTATTTTACTTTATATAAGTACCTATGTGGTCAAATTATGAGACATGATTGTGCATTTTTTTAGTTATCTAGTTATTTTCTTGCCAGTATTCTGTTCATCTGATGATGACATTTAATATTTGGGCAGTTCAATATTTACATGTTAAATCCAAGTTAAACACTTTGATGAACTTGTAATCTCCTCTGTTCTGTTCCTTTTATACTGGTTCTATTCTACTTTTTTCCTATCTTAACTCTGCACTATTTGCTTCTACGTTTAGATTCGTCGTAAGATGCGAGAGATTATGGTCAATCAGTCACAGTCTTGTGACCTTAAGGATTTAGTCCTTAAGTTCATTCCAGAATCAATTGGCAGAGAGATTGAGAAGGCCACCTCAAGCATTTATCCATTGCAGAATGTCTATATCCGCAAAGTCAAGATCTTGAAGGCACCTAAGTTCGATCTTGGCAAGCTGATGGAAGTAAGTTTTTGTTCCCCTTTTTACTTAATTACTCCTGTGTCCTTGACATGTTAAATATAAGGGAAAATAAATCAAGACAGTACACTATTTAACAAATGTTGATTGATTGTTTATGCTTGCCGGATTTTTTGGTTTTGTTTGTATAGGTTCATGGTGACATTTCTGAAGATGTTGGTACCAAGATTGATAGGCCCGCAGAGGATACTCCAGCTGAGCCAATTGAAGTTGTTGGAGCCTGAATGAAATATTTGAAATTTTTTCTTTGTGTCTATTTCTGTCAAATTTGTTTTTCTTTTCAATGGAGGAACTGTAGTAAGTCTTCGCCATAATATTTTGTTTGGGAATTTAGGAAGCAGTTTTGTCATGACTCGGAAAATGTTTCTGTTTACCAAATTAGATGACATTATGAGTTATTCAGGTAAACCACTTGGTGTTTTTTTGCCCTTTTATGCTTGCTAATCATACGCCATAAGTTTAAATTTCCTTAAGAAGAAAAATACCATATGTGCAATGTTGTTTGTTCTGTAATATCTAATCCGTGAGCTGCATTAGTTGTTTCTCGTTTGAATCCTTCGTCTGCTTTTCACACTTGAATAGTTGATCTGTTGCACTTTATATTGGTTGTTCAAGATATAGGTTAAAATTTTAGGCTTTTATAGATGTGAGACGTGTACTACATGACTCGGTCTCAGAGATAAAAATTCTCTCCTCATCGGTCTTTCATTTGAAGCTGATCTTTCAGCTCCCAGGAAAATGAGACTTGTCTAGACTTATCTTTAAATATTTTGAGGATATAAAAAGATCAAATAAAGGAGAATAATATAATTGAATGATTGAAAATTATTTGACGGCATTTTTATTAATTTTCCCTTAAATGTTTGTTTGGAAGTCCTTTCCTCGGAATGAACAAAATGTGTACTTAAGTCTTTCGTTTTATAAAAATTATCATAATACTTAATTGTATAAAAAATTTGTGACATTAAAATGTATATGAGAACTAAAAAAAAAAACATGAAAAAGGAACTGCGTTATAGTCTTTCCTTTTAGCATACAATTTAACCTGTAAAATCTGTACATTGGCTAACGTCACATAAATAATTATTTGGAATTTTTTTCTCGGAAGGAACAATATGAATGGTTTAAGTTTTTGATTTCGAATTTTTTTTGTCATAATGCTTAAAATGTATACAAAAATTATAATTGTATATAAGAAGTAAGAAGAGTTTTGAGGTGAATAAAATAATTATTTAATGTCTTTATTTACAATCTGGTTAATGGTCAAATAATTACGTATAATTTAAGAAGAATATATTTATTTTAAGGAAGTAAATATTTGATTAGAAAAATCTTCTAAATGTTGACATTTGATTTCAAATCCAGAGAGTTTAATTCATCACCCAAAATACGCGAGTGACTACTGCTATATGCTTGACTAAACTTGTGGTGGTTTATAGTTTCATTTTCATATCCTGCTGGTATTCGCTATGAGAACACTTATATGCCATTTGAAATCAAGCGAGTATCAGTAGGTCTTTTACTCATCAATATGTTGCTCCTAATAAAACTACTGCAAACTGAAGATGAGGTAAGAGTTCTTTGAAATTGAACTATATATCACTACTATATTCTCATTATCAGCTATACCTTTTTATTTGGCTGCAATAGATTTAGTGCTAAGGCAGCATATAGTGAAAGCAAAAACTAAAACAAGTGTTCCCATTAGAAAAAAACATTGCAACTCAACAAGTACTTTCAACATAGGGCAAGTAAAGTTACTGATAGATGAAAGGCTCCTCTGTGCCAGCATTATTTGAATTAGATCAAAGCTAATGCTGCAGATCATCTAGACTAAGAGGATTAGTTCTAACTAGTAGAAACAATCCTGCCCCTGCCACATATATTTTATGCAGGATCATTTTAGTCACAGACAAGAAAATACAAAGAAAAGTTATTAGCATTACATCCTTCTTGAAGCACTATTGGTTGGCTTGAAACATCCACAAGTATGAGACTTCTTCTTTCCACTGTTCTTCCTTCCAATATAAATGAAGTCCCTCAGAATAATGCCTGTTCTGCTCCTGGAAAATCTCCCTTTACCTTTGCTTTTCTTCTCATCCTCAAGTCTGAGCAGGATGTACTCAATCTTTTGAACCTCCAATTGCAACCGACCAATCTTTTCAGACCCTTTACGTGCCTGCTCCGAGACTCTCTTTCTCCTGATTATTGCTGCTTCTTTCAGCTCACCTGAAGCCTTCCCGTCAGGAGAAGAAGGGCTGTCTTCAATATTTTTCATCAACTGGCTATTTAAATCTACCAGCTGGAGAACAGTTTCCTGAACTTCTTGCAACTGTTCCTTCACAGTATCTAAATCGACATCTTTAGCTGTTCTGCTCTTTTTACTTCCCTCCAGTTTTCTTTTCAAATTTTGTACTGTCATGTGAAGACTTGCCAACTTATGTGCATCAGAAGAAAGTCTATCAAGGATCTTCCTATTGTTCATGTCTTGATGTGACTCGGTCACATTCGGTGAAAGCTCTAGCTTATCTACGCCCAGTTCCTTCTCCACTAAAGAGCCAATAGATGGGTTTTCAGTCTTCCATTTCATATTATCCGATTGGCCAGATACCAAGCCCCTCTCAATTACTGAATAAGCTGGCTTTTGTGAGACTTTAACAATTCGGTTGAGACCATTGTTCTCTGCAGTTTCCCATAGCTCAAGCATCTGATCATCTCTCTCTGTACCACCCTTCGCTCTCCTACGTAATCTAAAAGATGAAGAATCTGTGCCTTGATCCAGTGGAATATCTTTCATTAGAATCCCCTTCCTGACATCAGTGGCTTCTGGTTTAGAATTCTGCAACATGAGAATATCATCTCGAGAGCATCCATGTATCTTCTTTTCCGTATCTTTAAATTCTTTACTTGAGCTCCGTTGGGGTTTCAATTCCTCTATCTCATTCTTTACAGTTTCTTGGTTCCCTCTGTTTCCCTGCAAAACAAGTTTGTTCATTTCTTCTTGCATAGCCTTCTGAACTGCCTTGATTCTACTCTGCAACCACTGCAAATCCTGAACTCCAGTTGGAATTGATAATTGGCTATCTTTTGCTCCGCTGTTGAAACTTTCATGAGGATGAATTATGATATCCGTGCACTGCAAATACGGAAATGAATAAACAGAATTATCATTCGATCAGTAAATTTCCAAGAAACAATGCTTTATCTTCTGAGAATTAATTGGTGGATAATGAGGAATATTTAGAGCACATGATACATGCTTTCACAACCGTCCCCTATATCTTTAAACCCAGCTTGGGCTCTATATGCGCAGTAATGTATATCTGCTTTGATTTGATCCTTCATTTCCTCAATTGGAATAAAATTAGACTTTTACTCACTGGCTAATATAGATATGAAAGGTTGTACACAAATGCCAATGCTCAGAAACGTACCATTTAGATTGTCTTTATAATGAGAGAGAACAACAAAGACTAAGGCACAAATCAAGCATATGTATTACAAAGGTGTAGGGATCATAGGAATTATGAGCTAAAGTATGTGGGCCAACACCCCTGGTCATGCAAACTTCTTCTAGATGTCATTTTGTAAACCCAATGCATAAACAGGAGCTCAAGAACCATTATAGCTTTTAGGAACACAAAGGTCTCTCTTTTCTTGGTAGGAAAAGCAAAAGTATTCCATACCCCTTTTTGGATTCTATTTGAAGAACCTAAAATTTCGGGGCTCACGCCAACTGCCATGCCATTACAATTACAATCCCACCCCAAGAGATCACCACCAAACCCCAAGAGATAAGAAACTGAAACCATAATAAAGAATCAACATGCAAATCCTAAATTTGCTGTTATGGCAACATGTTTTATACAAGAGGAAAGATCAGAAAAAATAAATGAATAAGTAGGTAGGAAGAGCATTACCTTTGGTTCCACAGCATCAACCCTAAGCTTTGTTTGAAGGAGAGTACTATGCTCAAGGGATGCCACATCATCTCTCAGGGAAGCTATTACAGGTGCATATGCTGATAGCTGAGCTTTTAACACTCCAACTTCATTCTCCATTAAGCTGATTTTTCCTTTCATCTCTTCAATATCCAGAGTTCTAGCAGTGCTTTCATCTTCAAGACTTTCACAAACATCAGTGAGCTCATGAACCTTGTTTTCATATAGAGCTTCGCAGATGGAGGAGATTTGAAAGTCAAAGTAAAAAGCTGTAGCCTCAGCCTCCCAGAGTTCAAACTCATTGTTTTTTGCTTTCAGCTCTGAATGCAAATAGTCTTCCCTGATCCTTTGCTCTTCATATTTTTCATGCAATTTATACAGTTCGGACACCAAGTCTGCATTTACTTTGCGAAGACCTTCAATTTCAGTGTTTTGGAAGCTCTTATCTTCTGATAATATCAGCAAACGCTTTTCCAGATTTTCCTTGATTTCTGATGATTGTTGGTATTCGGCCTTTAGTACATCCAGACTCCTGCACAAATCTGAGTTCCTGTGCTCTTTGGCTTTTAACTTCTGTTCTGCTTCAAAAATCTCAGCTTCCCTCTGTCTCAAGACAACCTCGGCACCTGAAATATCCTTCTTCAAACCATCATTAGATTCTTCTGCCCCTTTCAGCTCCATTTCCAACATCTGAACCGAGTCTTTCAGCAACAAATTTTCTGCTTCCTGCATTTCCAGTTTTCCTCTCAAAAAGTTGATCTCATTTACAAGGTCATCAGTGACCCCTGTAAGATTATCCATATCTTCATACAGTTTATTTAATTCTAGTGATTTCTCATTGCCAAACCTCTCCAAAACTATGGAAAGGTTAGCAACAGCTAATGTCTCTAGGAGCATGACATCATTTTCCTCTTCCAGGATGCATTTCTCTATCTTAAGGTCTGAAAATTTCTGCAATAGATGCTTGTTTTCATCAACCACTTTAGAATACTCCTCTTTTAAATCCAGGTAAGCATTCTCCAATTCAACCTGCTTAGCAGAACCACTCTTCACTTCTGTGTCAAGTAAAGAGATTTCTTTGTTTCCGTTGCTCACCTTGGATTCCAACAACTTGTTCATCTCTAGAAGACAATGTTTATCATTTTGCACTGTCACAAGCTTCTCTGTGGTGACAGTTAACTCCTGCTCTAAAAGTTCCTTCTCTGATTCAATTTCTGTGCCCTCTAGTTTCAGCTGGCTGAGTACAGTAAGAAGGACAGAATTTTCTAGCAAGAGCAACAACTCATCATCCTTGTGCTTCAAGAGAGAATGCCTCAGATCCTCAATACTTCCCACAATATGATGTAAGAAAATTTGCTCATTTTCAATCTTATCTTGAAACAAACGAACTGAACCATCTTCAAGTGCTTTGAACACTTGATATATTCCTAACCTCAGTTTCTCAATTTCATCTAGCAAAAGTTCTGCTTCCACCTGTTGCTCCAGATTTTCATTCTCCAATTCAGAAATGAGTTTGTCAGCCAATTTGGTTGCTTCTACATGTTTCTGACACTCTATCAATAGAGAGTAATTTTTCTCTTCCATGTCTTTTATAAACTTCTGCAAGATAGAAATCTCAAATTGGGCTCTTACAGCATTTTCAAGCTCATCCTCGAAATCTTTCTTCCTCCATTTACTTTCTTCTTGCAAGAGTTGAATATGATTTTCCAAACTCAATAATCGAGTCTCACTTTGAAGTGTCGAGTTATTCCTTTCTTGCCTCTCCGAACCGAGAGAAAGTCTTAATTCATGTACTTCAGAGTGCATGAATTTGTTTTCCTTCTCCAGGCTAACATATTTATCCTCTAACCCTGTAAATCTTTTCTCCAGGCACTCTAATCGTCTTTCAACATTTGCCAACTGGACAACCAGGGTCCCTCTTTCCATCACAAGATCAGATTTTTCATTCTTAAGTAGTTGACAGATCTCTTCTAAACCCTTTGATCTCTCCCTCAAACCTTCAAGCTCTACCTTTGCATCCAAAAGAGAATTCTCAAGGACAGCATTTTTTCCTAGAAGCTTCTGCATGTTCTCAGTTAGACCATGCAACTGTGATAACAATGTAGCTTTCTCAGCAACAAGGACAGATTTTTCTCCACGCACAAATTGACATGTCTCTTGCATTTCCCTGACATTTTGACGCGATGCTTCTAGCTCACCATTAAGTTCTGACAAGGATCTTTCTAGGACATGATTCTGCTTAGAAATTTTCTCCACGTTTTCCACCTTCTCAAGAAGAGCTCCTTTCTCAATTGTTTCCTTTTCCAAGATTTCTCTGAGTCTTGAGTTCTCATCCTGCAAGTTTTTGACCGAAGACACAATGGTATCTGGGTTTAAACCCGCTGATTCTAGTTTCTCAACCAAAGCATGGTACCTTTCATTCAGGCCCTTAATTTCCTCTTTCAGAGACAAAATTTCCTTCTGGACGGAATTACTTTGGCCAATTTGCTGGGCAACCTCTTCTTCAAGTCTCTCCTTCATCTCCCTCAAGCAAAGGATTTCATTTTGCAGATTCTCAATTGAAATGGTTGATGACTTTGTCTGCTCACGTAGGCTTTGGTTTTCCTCTCTAAAACGCTGAACTTCATCTTCCAGTTCGTGTTTGCGCATCTCTAACTCCCTAAACATTTGGAGCCCTGTTTTAAGTTCCAGTGCAAGAGCTCTGTGCTCTTCTTGAGATTGAGAGTGAACATTCTGCAATGTTTGGAGCATGGCTTCAATCTGGGAATAGTGTAAACGCTCATCTTGCACACATTCCTGGAGCCTCTCCAACTCCTCCTGCTTCTTAGAAAGTTCTTGATCTTTCATGGCAATTTTTTTTGCCAGATCAGCTGCCTCCAACTGCAGTGACTCATTAGAAATCTCCAAGATATTGCACTTGTCTTCAGAATTCTTAAGTTTCATAGCTCCCATAGAGATCTCAGAATTCAGGTACTTGACATCCTCCTGTGCACAACATATCTCCTTCTCAAGCTCAGATATTCTCTTTAGGCAATTCTTGTACTGGAGTGCAGAAGATTCCCTCTCCTCATTTAGCTCAGCAAGAGCTTTTCTAAGTCTCTGGACTTCATTTTCAGCGACATCAGCCTGTTGTTTAAACAGTCTGACATCCTTCTCTGCAAATGAGATTTTGTTTTCCAAACGAGAGATCTGCTCCAAACAGTTTCTGTAGTTTTCAAGGCCATCTGCTTTTTCAGACTCTAATCTGGAGATTTGACCATTTAGGCTCTGAGCTTCATTTTCTGCCTTAAACAATCTCATGTTCAGTCCTTCTAAGTCATCTTTAGCATCAGAAACCTTGCCCTCCAGATCCACTATCATCTTCTTTGACTCCTTGTTCTTCATAACTGCAATCTCCTTTTCAACTTCTAAGCTAGTAAGAGTTTCCTTCAGGGCTTGAACTTCCACTTCAGCTCTGATTGCTTGTTCACTGAGCCTCATGGAATCATTTTGAGCATGATTGAGTTCAGCCTCCAGATTAGATAAGTTTCCCAAGCAGATCTGGTACTGGAGGAAGACAGAATCCTTTTCAGCTTGAATATCTGCAAGGACTTTCTTCATATTTTGAACTTCACTTTCTGCCTTAACTGCACGTTCAGACTCACAAACAGCCTTGGCCTTGAGATTTTCATTCTCATTTGATAATTGGAGCACTTCAGCATGCAGGCTCTGATCTTCTGTCTCATGGTTCAGAGATTTTCTCAAAACTCCTTCAAAATTTTCCTTTGCTATCTCTATGTCCTCAATCATCTCATGCAGCTGTTTCAGACCTCTTCTGCTCTTGCCAGCATCAGATTCCCTGGAGTTAAGTCCACTCTTCTCTGCACTTAGGAATGCACGCATTGGATGTGGTACATCAGGCGCGTGAGGCTCTGTTTCGTGTGTTGAAGATCTTACAGATGAATCTTCATCTAGTACAAAAGGTACTTGGTTTGGGAAGGCTTCTGCCATAGTTCGATGGGCTTGCCGCAGCTCACCTGTCAAATGATCATATCTTTCAGCTAAAGCACGGTATGCTCTGTAGAATTCTTCCACCAATTTCATGAGTTCAGGCCGTTTCTTATAGTACATTTCTGCCCTTCTGGCAAATGAATCTGCATCTTCTTCAATAAGCTTTATCATTGCCTTTACTTTGGCATCCATGTCTGCTCAAATAAGGATTAGTGCAGGTTCAGTAGATGTGTTTAGTCAAGAGAATAAAAAAAAGCACAGAATCATATTTGATAAGGTCAATCATATGCTGATAGAAACTCATGACACAAATGACAACCACTTTTTTCACTAACAAATCAGTATATCATGCCCCAAGATTATTGTGAATGATGGGAGGAACAGGCAATCAGATATCAGCACCCCTCCCCCTTGTAACTGTTCACTTGAGATGTTACCATTGGTTTATCAAGTACGTTATTTTGGATAACAATCTTGAAGTCAAAATTCATTCTGATTCACCACTAGAGCACAAAGGCCATTTTTATCATGGCTCATTTCAAAATGAACAGTACACTGGTGGCCCTCAGGTTGCAATCCCTGGGCGCGCCCTACAATTGTCAGGTCCATTGATACCTCTTATGATGGCCTGAGCAAAATATGTAGTCTAATGTGAGAAGTGGTAGGATTTCCAGCCAAATCGGTCGCTTGAAATAATTACCGAGGCTGTAAGTTCGGCTACACTAAGGGTAGTTGACTCCAACTTATGCATATAGCAGGATTATCAAGGCCTATCACCTCCAATGTTAATCTAATTGAATCATTTGTTTTTTCCAATCTTCAACTCTCATCGATGTATGTCATGGTAGATAACCAACCATTCATTATTTATCACATTCTGTTGCAAAAGTGTTGTGGATAAACCTATCCACTCATTCACAAATGAAGAAAGTTCATATGCACATTGTATTCATACACACGCACTCAGGATAATACCACTGTGAATTAAAGGATGAAAAGTAAAGCTTGCAAGAAGCATTATAAATGTTCATAAATTTCATTTTTTTTTCTAGAATTAACTTCCTTCTATCAAAAACAATCTCGTTTTCTTTTCAAGATTTGTGGTAACTTCACACTTTCTGCAGGGAGAGGTTGGAGTGGTCGAAAGTGAAGATCATATAATAAAATTAGACATGCAAATGTAATATCCAAAAGTATGTGGTAGAAATCTCAGAAAGAGTAAAATTAGTAGTTTTAGTGATAGAGAAAAGCAAATAAGGAAAATTGGCAAAATCTCCTTAAGGAAAACTGCAGACCTGTAAGATTGTCTTGAAGCCATTTTGAGTTCTTTGGGCTAATGTGGCTGTCCCACCACCAAGAGTACAAGCGCCTAGACTCCGAGTGCAACAAGGTTGCCATGATTCCAGCTAAAAACAGAAATGTAATTGGCTTTGATTTTGCAATACTCTGGTCCTTGTTCCAGTTACAGGAACCAAGGTACTGGATCCAGGCCAGTATAAGGTTTTTTATGCTAAAAACCACACAACCAGATTAATGTGAAGCTTGCTGGTCTCAGAAAATGTTTTACTCCTGCAAGAAGCATTATTCACAAAATATGCATTAAAAATGAATCATAGAAATTTTTTAGAAGCTATGAATGTACAACAATGACAAAGGAAAATTATGTACCAGATCGTCAAACACAAACCAGAAGCTAACACCAACAGGACCCTCCTGCACAAATCTGACACACTTGGAAAAACTAAGGTGAAAATATCCTCCAAACCCACAAATCTGAGAAACTCTGCACTAAAAATTACGAAAAGCAGATTCAGTAGAACACTCAGATGAAAATATGTAAAAAGTCAGTTTATCATCTACAGAAATTATGTGCAAGGAAAACTTTTCAGCCTGCGTTTCTGAGATATGATGACAAGCATTAAGAGCCAAATGTCCACAAAGTGGGATAGAGGAATTGCAAAGTAGCATATAACTTCTCAAAATTGCACCAAGAAAAGTTTGACTTTCTAAAGAAAGCAAAAACCAATATCTTAGATCATATCCACATTAAATTAGAAGTTAATTCCATATGGAATTCCAGTAAGAGCCATTGACAAAATGGGATCTCTACAAACAACTGAGATCAGAACCATCCAGAAATGGATCCAATTAAAAAGAAACCATGAGTTGCAAAATTAGACTATATCAATTAGAGGAAGAAGTATGGAGCACGAGTTTTCTTGCAAATGGGCTAACAGAGGAACATCAAAACTGAATATTATTCAGCTTATAGAGCAGAAGGAATCGTGGCACGAGTTTTAGCGCAAATTGGCCTCAAGAAAGAACATCAAAACTGAATCTTTTTCAGCTTATCAGATAAAAAACTCAGTAGAAGAACAAAACCTGCTAAAAGAACACTATAACAACAAAATGTACAGATACTTCACCACAAATCAAGCTTCAAAATTCCGACTAATGGAGCCAAAAAGGCAAGAATATAAGCAAACTGCGGCTATACAGATTAGGAATATTGAATCTTTGTGCCCAACAAGATTAGAATCTTACCAAAAACAAGAAACTGGAATCTGATAAAACAGAATTTTGATAAGCAGCTGTGATTCTAAAAACCAGCAAGCTGCTTAATTTTTCTTCCTACCCCATTTGTCTCTCAAGCAAACAATCCTTCCCTTCTCCAGCTCCCCTCTTTCTCTCTCCTCTTCAAAGGCCATCTACGTTTTATTCTCTAGCTTGATTAATTGGTTGGTACTGTGTCAGTGTGACACACTGTAAAAGTACACAAGTTGAAAATACTATATATATATATATATTACCTGTTAATGGATTTAAGAATTAGAAGAGTATATGCAGCAAATGCATGTACACAAGAATGTATATTTATGCTTTAGAATAAAACTAGTATTACCATTTTATATACAGAAAGCTCCATGTGAAATCAAGATTTGATAAAGATGAAGTGTAACGGGAAAAAAATACAGCAGTTATGATGTTATTAATTGGGATTCTGAAAATCTTACATTAATCTGTACATTTTGAAAGCTTCCTTGTCGTTACTTTATAGGAAAATGCAATGTGCTTCATACTCATGACTCAGAGTGGTGAAGAAAATGACTAAATTAACCCTGCTCGAGTCTCAATAATATTATTTTTTGGGTTTCCATTCCAATAGTTGACTGGCCTGATTTTAGTCACAGAACCTTCTTCTTCTCCAATTGCCATTTGCCTCGGTTTTGTGGATTCGTCTTCTTTATGTTTTTGATTTTTATTTTTAACCATGTAAAAAGTTCATCCAATTTTACGTTTTGTACTTAAAATAGTTGGAGATTGAAGTCTCATTTTACGGGGGAAATAGTTGTGATTTGAAGTAAAAGATCTTGTACTCTTATTTTATGCTAGACTGGTCGAAAGGGTAGAAGTGAAAATAAGAGGAATTTAGAGGAAAAGGAAATAAGATAAAAGGTAACAAGAGGAATAAATACTTATGGTGTTTTAGTAGTCAGTGAGAAAATTCTGGGATATGATGTTTGAAGAAGTTGCACTTTTTTAAAAAGGTTTGACATAAAATACATATATTAATATATGTAATTATGAACAATCAGTCTTACTACAATGGCAAGGTGCGAATAAACCCATTCTGGTATGAATTCGAGTTCATATAATTGGATTTTATTTTCCCATCCCTATTGTAATAATATATATATATATATATATATATATGTGTGTGTGTGTGTGTGTGTGATTATAAAAATTATATTCATTAAGAATTTCCCTACTTAGTAGAGAAAAATGTAAGACGGGATTATAGCTATTTTTTAAATAAGAGTATTTAGTCAGCATAAAAAACCATTTATTAAACGAATTTCATTTCCTCCTATTTCGGCCATTGTTGGATGAATATCAAGTGTACCTTTTAAAACTTAATCTCAATGTTTTCTTCCTTTAAGGAATGAAATTTCGTTTTTATTTCTCTCCAATTACTTTAATCTAACACAAGGTTAAGGGTTTTCATGAAAGGAAAATTTTGACATAGTTCATATCTTTATGAATCTCATAGACCTCATTTGATAAGAACATTGATCCTTATTTTGCTGGACCTGATTCACAATAGAATTTTCAGATAATTGTAACATTACTCAAACTCAATTTTGATTTCATGGATTTACTTGAGTTCAAAGACCGACATAGAGTTTTACCAATTAGAATCCCATTAGAGTAACATCACATTCCTTCATTAAAAATGATAATGTAATAAAAGAAAATGGAAAAGTGGAAGTGTATATAGCCAAGAACCTATTATGCTTTATTTTATGCAATGCATAGAAGAAAATGGGAAAGTGGATATAGAATTAGGTTAGATAGCTATTCCATCATTTTCTTCTTCCATACTTGGTAACCTGGTTGTATGTAATGTTTGAATATGGCTTATATAGTGAAAAAAAAATGAAGGTAAAATAAAACTATTTCTATTAATAAACAAAATAAAATTATATGTAAATTCTCTTCACTCTTACATCCTACTCTCTATGCATATGGTCAGAGCCAATCATGAGTGGATCTTTTGCTTAACATATAGGTTAATTACAAAACTAGAAATAATTGCACAATTATTATATGTCTTGGATGTTGAATTTTTTTAAAAAAATTTCCAGATAATTTAGCAAATAAAATTCAAGAAGAAGAATGAAGCTATTTTAGTTATATATAAGATAAGTTAGTATCATACTGGGACTTAAGTTAGAAGGAAACTTTCTTGTGGTTTTTTTTTTTCAAGTAGAGGATACATCTCTTTGGCTTTAAGAAGATGTAATGTATATTTTTGGAAAAGCATTTCTGCCTTGTTAAACACTTCAACTTTGTACAGTGACTGGGAACTTCTTAGCATGTAACCATCCTTTTTTTTTAAAAAAAAAAAACGAAATGGTAATTTACCAAAAAGAAGAGAAATGTTAGAAATTTATTATTTTTTATTTAAAATTTAATGTCTATTTTAAATTTAATATAAAAATTTAAAAAGAACTTTGGATCACTATCACATTATTATTGCTATTAATATGATTGGTGGTGAACTATTCATTTAGTGAGATATGAATATATTAAATCAACATGATTATTATATGTATAATTTTATATTAAAAATATATATAATCTAAAAAGTATATTTATTTTTTAAAACTTTGAATATACATTCTACCGATATTTTTTTTTCTTTTTCTTTTTCACTGAGGAGGAAAAAAAATGAAGGAATCCCTTAAACGTGATTTGGTTTATTCTTCTTCGATGAAATTTGAACATTTGTACATATAATAATCTCTTTTTCTCAAAATTTGGAAATGAAAATATCTTTTGTATCAATTTTTTCACGAAAGTTTGTACCCCACATTTCATGAAAAACAATATATGTATTACAGCCTTTGGGGAGAATTTGAAGAGATGAGTTGCATATAAATCATGAGTTTTATTGCAAGGGGGGCAAAAAGGAAACGGTGCATGCTAAATGTCAAATTCCCTCTTTATTCAAGTATTTCTCAGAGGAAATAATTTTAGTTACCCCACCAAGGGCTTGGTTTTTCCAAATAAAACAAGTTAATTACCACAAGGTGCATGCATTGAATTTTCCCTTTTCTTTTCTTTTTATATCCCACAAAGTCCAAATCCTGATTTTATTTTTAATTTTAACTATTATCATGGTGTATTTTTAAAAGTTTTTTAATATTTTATTCTATAAATAAGAAGGGTTATCGATCTATATTATTCACCTTACTTGAAGAATCTTCTCATTTGTAACTAAATATATATTATTGATAAAAAACAAATATTAAATAGAGTTTGTTGACTATAAATAATTTACTATCATATTATTTTATTGCTAAAACGATTAGCATTGATATCGATGTATTAGTAAATATAAATGTATTAAATTATGATGTTATCAATAGAATTTTATATAAAAAAATATATTTATTTTAAGAGATGAATACTATTTCTGAATTTTAAAATAAAATGTGAAATATTAATTTTAGATGTATATATATATATAATATATATATATATATATTATATATATATATATATATATTAGTGTAACTAAGTAACAAGAATTGGCAATAGCTGGGTCTAGTGGTCAAAAAACCTCAGCTACTAGAATGTAGAATCCATCAAACATGATTTCAGAAAATGACTTCTACTGATGCTTAAAAACTCTAATGGAAAACAATTTCACCATTCAAAATTCAACATGATTTTTTCTTCATCTAAATCTCATGATTTAATGGGTAAGAAGTATGGCATAAGTCCCCACAGACATAGCCAAGTTGGTAAGGGATGATGTGTGTAGAAATCTTTCGGTAACGCAGGTTCGAATTCTATGTGAGACAAATTTTGACTGAAATATTGTGGAAGTTTGTTTTGTTCGAATACTTAATTTTTTCTTCCTTTCTGCTTTTAGTATGACGAATTCTGTTGACTTTCTCTTATATGTATCAGTCACTTGGACACATCCCTCGATTTACAACCCATCTAATTAAGAAAGAAGTTGTCCTCTCTCCCTCATCAAAATAAGTATGGCAAAATTAGTAGTATTGGTTGGCCATATTGACTTCTTGCACCTAAAAGCAGATAACAGTTGCCAACAATTATTGTTGGTATGGAAATTCCATCAAAGTTTATAAAGAAACTATAATTACATTATCTCCAAGGTCCATCTTCTATTTTTATATAAAACTTGGCTATCTTGATTAGTCATTCTAAAATACAATACATTTATAATTAACATCATGGCATAAGCATGATTTAAAAGAGTATGCAACCATGTAAAAAGTCAAATATTAAGAATGAAACATAAACCTTTTTAAATGACAAGAAAGTTTATGTTCTATAATGCAAAGGATTAACACTTCCTGCTGCCCTTTAGGAATGTTTTATGTAACAAGTGCTTTTAGCTTGATAATTACTGTCTTTTATAAAAGATTCTATTGGCAAGAATATTAAATCTCCCAAACCTATACTATACTCTTATGAAGGCAAAAAAATCCGTGTATCAAATTCAAGGTTTGCCAATTTATTCCAAGAACTTTGTCAATTAAGTTGCAATGTAGACTTAAATAATCTTCACTTGAAGGAGGGAAACATTATTGTGATAATTTTGAGTGACAAGCCAAAAGGGAACAATGCTTTGATTTGAGCCTAAAAGTACTACTTTCTATTGCATGGTGGGCATAAACTTTGAATCTTTTCTAGTATGGGCATAATATTAAAGAGAACTACAAAGTTTGAAAATTTAATAGAGAGCTTTTGAATTAAAGGTGGACCTTGGTTGGATCTCCATGGCATTGACTAGTTTTGTGATGTCATATTCTATGACCAAATCTCATGGCTCAAATATTGAATAATTAGTTTTCCAAAAAAAAAAAGAATAATTAAACTACACGGATAGTAGATAATGTTTCATGTCTTGCTAAAAACATTGTGTTGAAAAATTAAAATTACCTAATCAATATATACATAAAAAAGGAGGTGGGACCTGGTGGTGGGAGCTGGAATATTTGACCTTCAATTCTTTCTAAGGTTGCAGTTCTCTAATAATATCCCCAACATAATTGATCACATTTTGTAAAAGGTTTGTGCAAGCATTTCTAGATTGAAGATGGGATATTTAAAATTTCCAAAAAGTAATCATGTAGCACAAATCCTTTTTGATAAAATTATATATATTAAGGGCTATTGATGATTTGTGACTGATTTGCTAAATAGTTACTTTCACTTCTGCTATATTAATCATCATATAACCAAGACTAATTGAGACATTTTTCTAATTAAACCAAATGATTAGGTAGATGTCCTACTCAATGTTGGAGGAGAGATATCTGGCTTTGCAAGAAAAAACTATAACACTCCACAGTGTTTGAGAATTTTTTTTTCTTGAAATGACAATTTTTAGATTATTTTCCAAAAAGATTTACTCAACTGTTTCAAGCACATGAAATTCATATATTCTTAATTATCTAGGCTATTCTTCTTTGAAATTGACAAACGAAACTAGTCTCAGAAAAACATTATTGGTGGAAAAATGTCTTTTCATTTATCGAATTTGCCTATTGAAATTGTTGTAGAGAAACAACTTATTTTATCCATAAAGAACACTATTGAAAACCAAAAAAGGGTTCTGTCTCCTTTTGGTTTGGCCCAAGTGTGAATCAACAAAAACCTTTCCAACAAACTTTTCAATCAAATAATTGGATTGTGTATTCCCGAAAAGAAAAAAGAAAAAGAAAAAAGAAAAACTGAATTGAATTGTGTAGACCATAATTTGGACCAATCCTTACACTATTGTAATGGAGGAAGGCAGAAGAGCTGAGTCTCCATGCTTATGAGTATCAAAAGTAAGGAGTCCCTAAAGCTGTGTATTAGGGTTTTTGCCAAATTAAAGATTTAACATGATAATATCTAAATCTGTTGTTATTCTTTATAGGTAACATCTAATGTGTTCAATAAGGTATTAATGCTTGGAAATAACATATTCACTATTATCAAAACGACATCTAAGACATTCAATGAATTTGTTGTCTCTTCCATGCATTATGTCTAAATTTTAAGTTAACTATCAAAATTAAGCTAACCATATCCAGAAAGCTGGTCCAATCAAGACATGAAAAGTTGCGTGAGAGAGGATGAAATGAGGAGCGGTGAGTTATTATTTATTATTTTTATTTTGGAATTAAGTAAATTCTTTGTTAGTGAATGATGAGATTAGGAGTAAGTCCTCCTAAGACTTGACTAGGATGTTTCAAAACCCGAGACCTAGCAAATTCAAATAATAAGACTTACCTCAATTATCAAGAACCAAAAATAAAAAAAAGGACCTATCTTAATTATACATCTTATAACAAAAAAAAACTGTCTTTAATTTGCTTCAGCACTACCCTTGAACACAATAAACTCTCTAGCAACCCCCACCTACTATGAAAGTATGGTCATATGATGCATCATTTATCCAAAGTAATCTTAACATATAAAAGCATTAAATGTATGAAATGGTCATGGTGGATGAGACATTGTGCCTTAGGAAAAGTCCTTTCATAACAAAAATATCCATTGTCCACTATGCACATGGGGTTACTCTGGTCTGAAACTTGTTCTACAGAAAACTCCATTTCTTCGAGTCCTTCCAATAGAAAGGTGGTAATAATAAGAAATATACATAGGTCCACAATATAACGCTGTTTTTTTTAAAAACTTTTTCCTTAACGGTAAAAGAGTGAAAAATTTTCTTCTTGCTACTCAAACTCAATAACTTTTTCTTCTTCTTTTGAGAAACACAGTGGCTTTCTGCTAGATTCAAAGGTATAAAATTATTACTGATATAAAGTGAAGTGAATATGGAACTTGATTAGATGAGGACCATAAATATTGAAGAGGAACCTTAAAGGGTTGGTTGATATGAACAGTAATAAATAGCATATTCAAGATTGACAAAGTTTATGAAAGGAGGGTCAGACATGTATTAAAATCTACCATTATTTGTTTAACTACCCAAGAGTAAATAGAACCGTGCAATAAATAGTCAAATCATCTTATATATGGCCGAATGCTCTAAAAAAAATTAATTTTAGCCTCTAAATATGAATTATTATTATTATTATTATTATTATTATTATTGGAAAGTAATATGAATTAGTAATTATTAGGATTCTCATTTTAAAACCCCAAAAGTTGCCTTAAGTTCCATATTCTCTTTTCTTCATAAGGTACTAGTAAAACTTAACTTTTACTAGCCAATAATTGAAGTTACCCTAAAAATGAGAGCATAAATATAATGAAATCAACTACCCAAAAAGACAGGAAGAGTTATGGTCCAAATAACAGTGACATGTTCTCTTTAATTTGATCCATATTGCTAGGTTAGATCACTACTCACAATAACTTCTTTTCTCTTTTTTTGAAAAGTCAGAACGCAGACAAGAAACTGATTAATAAGAATCAAGAATATCATATCAAATTATTGTCATTAAGCTCCACATGTGCCATTATTATCTGAAGCTCCCCAAATTTGTTTGTTCTCAATCAATAAAGATGATCTGAATGATATATAAAAGTTTTCAAGAAAACCATATTGTAAAGATTTAAGACAACTGCTTTACTTATTCTTTAAAATGAAGGCAAAAGTAGCAGTGGCCTTCGAGATGGAAAGCTGATAGATATTATTAGAAGTGGGCTAATGTGTTGTGTTACATCAATTCCACAAGGGACAAAGACAGTTTGGTTCAGCTAAATTGCCACACTCTTCATTCCTCTAAAGCTACATTGATGTTGCTCCCTACCTGTATCATATTTGCAAGTAGTACTATGCTTTGAATAAACTCTTTGATGGTGTTTACCGACAAAACATAAGTCTCCTCCCACTTCTCATTACCACCCCTCGAATACATATTTAAAATAGGTCTACTAAGTGAACCCTTTTCTTAAAGTGTTTAATTTAAATATTTAGAATCTGTCAAGAACTAAATATTAACCCTTTTAAAATAAATAAATATTTTTTTAAAAAAATCACTAATAATTTATTTGATTATACTATTAAACACATTAATACTAAAAATATTGTAATAGAATAACTTTTTTCAAAGCGAATATTTTTCTTTAATTATTTTATTAAGTTGAAGTATTTGATTTTTATTATTATTCTATTGTCAATAGACATAGACCCCTATTATCCACACAGGCACATAGACAGAAGAATTATTGGGGTGCCCGGAAAAAGTAGATGAAAAACAATGCATAGACAGACTAAAGGCACTCCTTTGAAAGTTAGTATCCATCTCCACCACCCAAGAATACAGACCCAAGATCCTCCTACCAACCAATCTATGATCAAATTGACTACAGAATCTGAAAAGTAAAATGGGGAGGAAAAATAATTCAATGGGGCCTCACAAAAAGGCTAGAATCCAAATGCTGTTCTTGTTTTGTAGTGGAACTGCCAGCAATATACCTCCTGTTCCCCTCCTAAAAAACCCCAACACGGCAACACCACTCCCCTCTCCAACCTAAACCACTCTAATCCCACCACAATGTTTCTGAAAAAGGTGTAAAATTTGCAGTATAATGATATTGCTTTGCTTTCTACTAGCAAGTGTAAAATTCACTGTGCCTCCTAGCCCACAGGCCACAGTTCCTTAATTACCAAAAAGAGAAGGCCACAGCCTTTCTTTTCCTTAATTTGAAAAGTGAGGGGTCTCCAAATCTATTTCCATGTGAAATCAAAGAGAAAAATGCATGTTGGTGTATTCTGTTACAGCAACCCTTTATATGATGATAATACTTCTTGGAGAATTTTCACAAGAATGGAAGAACATCATAGTGTGCACCATTATAAGACATCAATAAACTCCATAATGTTATTCCTGTGCTTTTCAGACCACTCTTTGTAACACAGTTACCCCTTTTTAATTTTTATTTGTACCTTTCACTCAACTAGCAACCAGTTTTCATTTTACCAAGGTTTCAACTTATGCAATAATTGACTAAATGCCTTGATTCAAAAGCCCATCATAGACAGTACAATTCAGACTTGTTAAATGTGATTCTGGGCTGGGTCTGGTCCATAGAGAATATGGAATTTGTTCAATAGGGCCAAGAAAGCTTTCTATCCAACAATAACCATCAACTAGCAGATCAATTAAAAAATTCCAACAGAGCTATTTGGGGCTGCCCAAATCTCTAAACAAATCCTTCATTCTCCAAAATGGAATCCGATTTTAGGGCATGCCTCAAAGAGAAGAAAGAGGAGAAGTGACCTTAATTCTGGTCATGAAAATTTTCGTTGGAGTTTATTTTTATTTTTACACTATTTTGATCTTTGATACTATTTTTTCACTATTTTGAATCCTTCTTTTACCAATTTTGACTTCTCTATTTAAGTTACTTAAAATATTTTAAAGTCAACAATTTTTGAATTTGTCTATGAAAAATTTATTGTGATTGATTTTAAGAGATATGAGATTATTAACGAAAATAATTTAATAATCTATACGAAAAATATTGAATACAAAAAAAAGTTTTAAAATAAAAATTTAATGTAATTTTTGCCACATTTTTTTTCTTACTGATTTGGTTTTAGTCTCTTTGTATCGTATCGTGATGTTTAGTTTGTTGTGTTCCTCTAAAGCTTTTCATGTTTTATTTGTTTGTGTTTCCTTAAACCAAGGAATTTTGTTTCTAGAGTTGGACTAATTGGGTGTATGCATGCATTTAGTGCCAAATTGGCATCTTCTTTTGTAAAGAATTTAAGATAACCTGAGACTGGAAGGAATAGCTTTGTTGGAAATTTTGTGGCTATAGGAAGGAGGTGTATTGTTATGCAGGGAGAGGCGTCAACCCAAATCCAAAAAGGGTCAATTTTTGTCTAATTCACAATTATAATAGTTGAAGGTCCAAAAGCAACTTGATGTTTTTTGTCTGTATTTTCCTGTAAAACCAGATCATGATATCTGGGATGTTTATGTGTTTCTACATAAATAATTTGAGAATGGGAAAAATGGAAATGGTACACATTGCTACTTTAAAACATTTCTTGAAATCTAAGGATGCCGACCCGCTATGTGCTCAAATCTGATTTTTAATTTTAAATTGAAGTCCTTAGGTTTAGATTTTGTAATGAAAAAGGGAAATCTATAAGAGTTCAAATTACAATGATGTTTTGCATTATTGAATTTAGTTCTTGAGCTCATTTTATTTTTTAATTTTGGTCCTAACTTTTTTTTTTGCACGTTTCTTACCCTAATGATTATGTTTATCAATACGTGTGATATTTATCATTTCAGTTTACCAATAAGAGGATTATTTATGCTTAATTCTACTCTCTATATTGAATATTGAATCTTTAGAATTTCGCCGGAAATTCCCATCTTCTAAATGTTGACTTTCTACATCATAAATCATATTTCCTCCCTTCCTTCATTTTCTTTCGTTTCCATTATATAGAGATTATAATAAATAACTAAGAAATAATAGTTTGTCTTAAATAAAGATATATCAGCGTAAACTTTTATGAATTCTTGATATGTGCAATAGAAAAATAGAATATGTAATTTAGGATGAACGATTATTATTATTATTATTATTATTATTATTTTAAACTTTATATAACACATTGGACCTAATTGAACTATAATTGACATGATTTTTAAGAGCTTAATATATTGTTTATTGAGATAAAAAATAACTAATTATGTGATTAAATTGGTTATTTATACTTTTATCAGTATTTTGAAAGTTTTTTAATATATTTAGAAGGAATTAGAAAAAGATGAGCCATGCAAGATGGAGTTGACGTATTTTAAAAACTAATTGGATGCGTATTTCAAGAAATAGACGCATCTTTTTTTCATTCACATCCATTCTTTGCCTTTTTTAAGTCTCATGCATCCACTTGAATGCGTCTAATAACACTGATGTTCACTTAATGAATTAAAATTTTTTGAATTAGGATTCTTATATAACTAACATTAGGATATTTTCTGATTATTTATATAGTTTATTAGCTTAGTTTTTGATATCTCAAGCAACCTAGAAACATTATTCTTCTGGCTTTGTTGAAGATTCAAGGAAATGAGCGTCTCAAGAACTTATTTTTCTAGTTACTGAGTTTTTCTTCTTCTCTTAATATTTTTGTGATGTTTATCCTTATATAATGAGTAGTTTTGTTTGGTTGGCAATAACAAAGACCTCTTTCCCCATTCCATTACCATCATTATCTAATCTCATTCTCATCTCTGTCCTCAATTCAAAGATATTGGGGATTTTCATCTTCGTTCCCTCGATGATATTATCATTTCTATTTCCGTTTCCATAATCGATTATTTTCACTTTTCATATAGTTATTTTAAGCCTAATAAATAATCTAAATACATAATTTTTCATATAATTACATAGATAATAATAAAACTATTTTAATATACATAATTAATCATGTAACTTACGGTTCATTAATTATATAGTTAGTACTTAGATAAAGATATAGTTACTTTAACCTAGATAGTTAATAATATAACTCATAGTTAGTTATATGGTTAATAATATAAAGTAATTTAAATCAATACAGTTAATAACATACTTATAGTTACATAGTTTTTTTCCACGTATAGTTACATAGATAATAATAAAATTATTTAAATCTATATAGTTAATAATGTTACTCATAATTAGTTAGTTATATAGTTAATAAATTAAATTACATGAATATAATTAATAACATAAATTATAGTAACATAGTTTTTTTTTTCATATATAACTACATAGATAATAATATAATTATTTTAATCTTCATACTTATATGTTTTAATCTAATAAAATTGTTTTAATAAACATAATGACAATTTTAAGTATTAAGAAATTTATAACAACATTATATGTATGATATGAATTATTAGTTAATAAAAATAAAGAACTATATAATTGATAATAAAAATATTGATGATGTATAAATGTATGTATATATATATATATGTATATATATATAAAAATTATAGAGACAAAGCGGGAACGCGACACCATGGATCCATGACGGGAAAAAATCAAACATCATCCCCAACAATTCTCATTTTTCTATCTCCATCTACATCCCCATTCCGTTTCAAATCGCTAAATCTCAATCCTCTCAAGGTAGGGCGGGGCGGGGCGAAGGATTTAATAAATAAAATATCTAAAGAAAAATGGCTTAAATAAGCCAAGTAGAGGTCGAAAAAGGCTGCTCTTGCCTAATAAAGAGTTAATTTTTTTTATACTCCTATTATTATTGAGTTTGTAAATGTTCTAAATTCAAGACAAGTTGAAAGATTACATAGTTTTATTTATTCATTCATTTTTCATAATTTACATTTTATATTTTTTTCTCTACCACTATAACTTGTTAATTAATTGTGTAATTTTTATTTTATAAGTCATTTTCTTTTATAAAATATGTCAGGATTACTTTTCAAAAGAAAAACCAAGATATGTCATTGAAATGTTCTGAAATTAAGGCGAGTTGAAAGATTACATGTTTTATTTATTTAATCATTTTTCATAAATTTACATTTTTTTCTCTACCACTATAACTGGTTAATTAATTTGGTCATTTTTATTTTATAAGTCATTTTATTTTCGAATTTATCATTTTCTTTTATAAAATATGTCAAGATTACCTTTAAAAAAATACCCAAGATAAGTCATTGAAATTAGACATTTTACTTTTTAAGTTTTAAGAATAAAGTCATTAATTTTTATTTATATATTCTTAATATTTGAAGACGTATTTATAATTTTGTTATTTATTATTACAAGATCTTTCCTTCATTTTTTTTTTTTACATTATTATTGAGTGATGTGTAAATATTCTAAAATCAAGATGAGTTCAGCACATTCAATTGACAAAATTGCAATTTCCATTCAAGATTAGTTTCTGGTAATACTTCTACAATGGTGTGAGAAACGAATAGATAGTATTTGAGGACATTATGTACTATGTTACACAAGTAAATCCTAATAGGCAATTTTGAGCCATTCATATGATAGAAACAACAGTTCCTGGAAGTAACTGTTTGGATATCAACATGAACAGGGTCAAATTCAAGCAATGATCTTTGAGAAACATAGATTATTCAAGTTTTTGGAAATTATAATGTTTCCAAAGACTACTCTGAATACAAATTATGACAAGATACTCCCATTTGGAAATGACTCTTTAACTTTCTTTTTCTACAACACCTTATAGGACATAAATGCAGTTAAGCAGCTACAAATTGACTGAAAACCCCCATTTTCCAATACAGTTAAAAGGAAAAAAAGCAAGAAGGGATACCATCAACGGCTCAACCAGTCAGCTCAGCAAACAATAGTTAAAATCTAATAATAGCAATCACATCCTAATAAAGTCACTTAACCTTAACCAGACCACTTATCACAATTTCATGCATTAAAGATCTTTTCATGCAAACTTCCCATGGAGAAGCTGCAAACAAACACAACTGAGTGGCTAGGCTAAGAAACGTGCAAAGAAACCCATAAAATAAAGGTGAAAAACAACTAGAGAAGATAGAGAATTAAAGAACATGATTTTTAAAAACACCAAATTAATAAATACAATATTCTTAACAATTTAAAATTCCAAAATACCCCTAATCATAAAAACGCTACACTCTTATCACTACCATCATATTCTCTCTCATCTACCACCCATGTAGTAGTGGGAATATGGATTGGTCCGACAGATAAACCTGTTTAGGCCCGTCAATTAGGTTTTTTTTGCTCGGCCCGTTTAGATCCGTGACTTGTAGGCTTTTTGCTCGATTTTTTTTGTTTTAACAAAAAAAAACATTCAAAATTTTTAACATTTTCTTGATAAATCTTACTTCTATTTTGTTATTTTTTTATTATTGTACTACTTTTTAATAAGTTTTAATAATAACATTACTCTTCTTCCATAATCTCTTAAAAAAATAGTTAGTTTTATTTTTAAACTATTTTTTAAAATCACTTTTATATTTTATTTTTAAAATTACTATACAAGTTGAATTGATTTATTTGCTCGTTTATTTTTATATTTGTTTTATATGCTTATTAACTTATTTTTATTTTTATTTTAGAAGATAACTACTTAATTAAATATGTATATTTTTCTAATATAGATTCAAATATTGTTATTGATAATTTGATAGTGAAGAGAAAAATGAACTTGTTAATATTTGGTATGAGAAATTGTTAGTTTTATTGTATTTTAAATAATTTAATAATTATCTTAATATGTTTTGTTAATTTTTAATTATTTTTTCTTTCGTTTAAGCCTGTTTAGGCTTGTGAACCGTTTAATCTCAGGTTCATTTAGACCCATTTAAGTGCGCAACTCGTAACGGACCGGATTGGCTACCATAAATACATATATAACTTCTAAACTTTTTGACTTAACCCATGCGCAACTCGACTAGGTCGGATCTAAATAGACCGGCCGACCCGTTTCCCAGTCCTACCACCATGCCACTCTCGTTCTCACTTTGTTTTATTGTTTTTGGTTACAAATGGAGAAGGGAAATTGGAAGCTCGATCGCGCGATGTATAGTTGATGAGTGTGATGACTTACCAACAAAATGCTTTTCATTGTTCCTCATGTCACTTTGAGATTGGGGCTTGTTTCTGCCGCTACACTCAAGCTCACCTCTGATATTTTGTCATAACTTAGAGCAGTTTGCTTCCATCTCCTTCTGCAATTTTTTCATGCTTCATCAACATCTTAGGAATGCAATTTGCTTCCGTCTCCTTCTGCAATTTTTCCATGCTTCAACATCTTAGGAAATTCAACACAAAAAAAGCATGTGAATTATGTAAACATAATCCCCAAAAAGCACATTAAAAATTTTCATAGATAATCATGCTCGGCTGCCTAGGACGAGGACTTGGGTAGGAAGCATGGCTATGGGAACCGAGGGTTGTGTTTTTGGCATGTGATTGTCTGGTCCATACTCCTTGATGCTTAGCTAATTGGGCCGAGTCATGGGGTTGAAATTTATTTATTGATTTATTTTTGAATTAGACTTGGAATTCATTTATGTATTTAAATAAATGACTCAAATAAATAGGTATTTTTTGTATTATTATATTTAGTTATCATATGGTAGAAATTTTTATACATTATTTAATAAAGAATTGCTCAAATAAGTACTTAAAAGTTTCCATGTATAATATTAATAGTTAAAGTAAGATTGTTTAGAGAGAGAAATAATGGAGAGTGTTTTTACCGAGTATTTATGTGTTTTAGATTTTTAAGAAAGTTTCGCTTTTATTAATTTGAATGCTGTGCATTCAGGGACTCCCTTAAAGAAACACAAAGTAGAAAATTGAAAACTATAGGAACCAGCAAAGCTCAAAAAGAAGACAATCCTAGCTAGAAAATGAGCAGACGAACAGCAAAGGCGCCTTGTTCGAAGAGGAAACGGGGATGGGATTACCTGGGCACAGATGAACTCTTTCTAAGAAATAAGAGAGAGTTGCTGTTATTGGTAGAGCCTTTGGCTGTGGAAGAACTAGTCTCGTCTGCAAGAACATACAAAGAATGTAAATTAATTGTGAAAAACAGTAAAAGAATGAGAAAGAGACAATGGACAATTGCGATAGGTGATTAGATTGCATTATCAATAACAACGCAGGGATTATATTTTCGGCTGAAATTCAATTAATCATAGAAAAATTACAGCCCTTTGCAGCTATTGTGCAATCTCAGAAACTTAAAAGAATGTTTAAGCAGTGAAATCTCAGAAACTTAACTAAACAAAACAAAACTTACCTTCAATTTTAGACCTGGACTCCATCAGGGGACAAGATCAATCCGTAGAAAGTAAAGAAACGGCCACCGAAAACAACTAGACAAATCTAAGATTGAAACCATCCATCAACAATCCAAATTAGAACATCATAAATATCTGCTAAACCAACTTTATTTCCTTTTCCCCCTTCGTAGTGCCGAGCATAATAGCAGGGAAGGGAAGGGAAGGGCACATTTTATCAAGATTTTAAAAAAGACACATTTTAAAATTTTAGAATTTTAAAATTGTTTGTATGGAAATTAACAAAATGAAAAAAAAATGTGTGAAAAGTGATATTCTAATAATTACATATTTTGTGAATAGTGAAACTTTTTTAATATCATAATAGAAAAAAATAAAAATTAAGAAAGAAAAATATAAATGATAAAGTTTATTAAGATTCAATTGTAAAATTTAGAAGAAAAAAAATACATATATTTAGGTGTGTATCAAATGAGGAATTTGAGGAGTTTAAAATCCCTCGTTAAAAACACAAGGATTTTAAAAACCTATTAACTAAATTATCCAAACAAAATTTTTATTATTTAGACTTTTGAAAAGATTGATTAAAATGAAAATCTTCTTCAAAAACCTCTACCCCAAGCACACCTGAAAGTTTAATACATGATGTTTTTCAAGTTTTATATTGTTGATAATATTATAAAATATAGTTAATAAATTATTTGATAGTGTTATTTAATTAAAAATATTTTAAAAAGTATTGTTCATTTATATAAATAAATACATGAGACTCATGTGAGTTTGAGAAATAATAATTTAAAATTTTTATGTAATAAAAAATTTGGAGGGAAAAAGTATGCTGAGAATTTCTTTTATGAAAAGTGAAAAAGGAATTTTGAAATGGTGTCCAAATATAGTTGCCATACACATTACCATGTGGTATGAAAGAAAATTGATGAGAAAGCCGGAAGTGAAAGAAACACATCAAAGTACCTGAAGAAGATATGTCCAATCCAATCAACCAAAATTGAATCCAAGACAAATAAATGAATTTCAGCTAATAATACAGGTTGGGATTCTTGGTTGGTACCAGAAATAGAATGTTAACTATAACAAAGGCTATTGCCTACCAGTGTTGTGTAAAATGGTCAAGAGCTTATATATCACATTCAATGAAATGGTATTGTCTTGTAAAATGAAATGATTTAGCTTTATATCTTACATATAAGTTGGGAATATTATTAAACCAAAAATATTTTACAAACGCAGAGAGCAAAGCTAAGAGTGCAGACAACTAAACATAACTACAAGATTGAGGATATCCTTCATATTCACCTAAGCAATGTCTCAATGCTTAGGGGTGAGAGAGGGAAATGCAGGAATTGATTGCAGAATCAACTTCCGGCTGCTTCTTCGTCCAGGAGACATCCCAAAGTTGCAATGTGGTGGAGAAACTCTCTTGCGGTTAGGCGATGCAGACTTGATACCACTAATGGGCGATCCATGTCCTTGAAGAATCTCAGGCATTTCATCTTCCATAGCTGCTTCAAAATGCTTATCAAACTTGGGTTGAGGTGGTGGTAGAAAAGCTGTCTTGGCAAGCCCTTGGCCAGCATACGAAGATGAGGTCCCTATAGAAGGCAATGAAGACCGTGGTGGCTTCTTTTTTGAGGAAAAGGGAACCTGCACTGATGGTCTGAAATATCCAAGTGAATGGTTAATAAATGTTGACAATTACTGAAGTAAAAAGTCAAATTTCTATTTGCTTTGTACCTTCCAAAACGAAATGGTGTTGCAGGTGGAGCAGATTCAGGATTCTGCTCTATATCGTTTTGAATTGCAGTTTTGTGTGAAGCCCTCTCCCTCACACTCTTCTCCAATACCTCCGTTTCATCCTCTTCTATTTCAGCTTCGGTGCCTATGAAAAGAGACCCTGAAGCAGAGAGCAAAAGAATTCAAATGAAAAAAGAGGCAAGTTGATTGCAGAAATATGTATAGGGAAAAGTTATGATTAAGATGAGGATATGGCCAGCCCTTTCTCTGACTCTCTTGTTTGGCAAAGAGAGCATAGCAGAGAGGGTCTCATGTTGTAGGCATCAGATCTGAAGTCCAACAGAAATTCAGCAAACCTACCATCCTTTCTACCAAATGCATTCTTACAGCCTTCACATCTGCAGCCAATGGAGCATCCAACGCCACCCTTTACAGAAAAATCACCATTTCTCCATCAGATACAATTCAAGAGCAAGCTCAAGGCACTAAGAGAAGAAAACAGACCTGATAGCATTCACAGTATTTCTTCAGGCAACCAGACTTTTTGCAGTTGCATCCTCTCTTATGTCGAGCTGAAGCAGGAGTCTTGGTGGAGTCATCCTGCAGCAAGAAAAATACACAAAATATGACTTTCAGAGAGCAGCATATAGGGAAAATGGAAGTCCATATTTGAATTCCTACCCCTGCTTCAGCCAGGGAGTCAGAGCTCCTAATCACTTTAGGAGCAAAAGCAAGAGGATTTCGGGATTCAATTTGCTTGCGAGTTGCAAGCACAGTATCCTCATGAATTGGCTTATTGAAGCATTCTTGACATGAACATGGCTCCACACAGTAGACACCAGCAGCAAAGCATTCACAATAACTGCATTCAGAAGTTGAACACCTTTTAAGGGTAACTTAATACATAATTCAATAAATTATCTAATAGCAGTAACTAATCACCATGCTGATAATGTAATTTTCAGACAAGTAACAAATGAATAGAGTATTTTTCTTTGAGTAGGTTGTTTGACATTTTGTGATTGAACTAACAAAACCAAGATATATTGCAGTAAAGAAGAGCTGAAATAATCTGGAGTACTTACAGTTTCAAGCATTTTGATTTCTTACAGTTGCATCTCTTACAGCCTTCACTTTCTGCAGCTTGTTCCACTCTTCGCCTGAAATTTCTTTTTAAGTGTCAACAGTACATAATAAGAAAAAATAAATTTACATGAATATTGTTCTGAAAAGTAAGGTGATATGCCTCTTCTTTTTGGGACTACTCTGGTTGAACTCTTCAGCAGTCATATTCGTAGATGCTTGGTTAGCATCTTCCAAAAGCGACACTTCATTTTCAACAGGGTCCATGTCCCTTTCCGTAGAGGTCATTGCCGAAGATTGATTTACTGATTCTTGGAGAGTTGTCAAAGAATGAAAATTAGCCGAACTGGGAGGTGCAATTACTAGTCTTCCAGGAACTGAAGTATCCTGCTTTACAACCTTGTACTCCTTGGGAGCTGTTGCTAGAGCATTCAAATGCAAGCCAATTCCAGGTAAAATACGCCTAGATGAATCATTTCCACTCCTCATGGTAAGTAATTGCTTATCGCTGGAGGGTGTATTTCCATCTTGTGTTAAGATGGGAGAGACAGAACTTGAATTCTCATCAAAATGCTTTCTACGAGTTCCCGACATCTCAAAAACAAGACACCGTCTTCTCATACCACGGTACAAATGAGAAACAAGCTGCAAAGAATAGATAAATTCAACCACTTCCAAAGAAAACAAAATGTAAAATACACCTGCTGACCAATTGATAGTAAAAGAGATAATAACACTTTGCCAGAAGCAGTGAACAAATGATTGAGAATTCATCTAAATTAACAGAAGTCAGAAATTTGGAAGAAAAATAGCATCACAATGTTTCTCCAAACAATAATAGCAAGCAATGGCGTGATCCTGATACTAAGGAAAATTTACAATAAGCTTAGGAAAGCATTGACAATCTGGATTACAATAATATGATCGTATGCATGTGTCTATTATTCACAGAAGCTGTTTTAACATCTAAGTGAATGAATATCAAGCAACCAAAAGTGTCTATAGAAGAACATGTAATGGAAAATAGGGTAATAATGAAGACCCCACCACAACATAAACATCAAGTAAAGACCTATGAGAACCAGTTCAGTTTTGAAAGGTTCTCATATGCAACTTTCAGATTCAACAAGTGCAATATATAGCACTAGCACTGATGATTTTGTCCCCAAACATGATGTTTCCAGTGATAAAGCGAAAGCAAGAAAAATGTCAATGGCAATAAAATAATAAAATAGAGGCAACAAAACAGCGCCTACTTTATCAAGCAATTGAAAGGTGGAAAGATCCAAAAGAGCAGGGGCATAATTACTCACCTCATTATCTGTTTTCTCACTGAAGTCTCCCTCACAATTATTGTCCAGAGAAGAACCAGCAAGCATGTCTTGAATCTCAGAAAATTCCTTCAGATAACTTCCCTCACCTGGTTGGGTGGAAGGATTATCTGTTTCATTCCCGTCACCTTGTTCAACAGGACCCAACGACTGTAAATTCTGCATATCAGTAGTAATATGAGTATATAAACTAGTTGAAGGATCCAGTAATTTTTTGGCAGTGCCCACATCCTCTGGTGAATCAAAAATTAGCAGATCAGCATCAGTTATTAAATTCTCCCAATCACATCCTGTGGCATCTCCACTTTGACTTATTTGGTTCATTCCCTCCATACTCACTCCATTTCCAAATAAACCTGTCCCTGACACTGCTTGCCCAAAAGGAACGAGTGCTGCAGAGGTCGAAGTGAATTCAGGTGCACATTTACTTTCGGCACAGATAGTCTTTGAACTAGAAATCGGAGTGCATTCATAATTCAAAGTGCGAACAAGTTCAACTGCAAGCTTTGAGCAATCAGAAGACTGCTCTTCAGACACTTCACCCAGAGAATTTCCTGGATCAATATTTTCCTCCTGCTCATTAGAGTTATGGGAAACTTTGGTGCACTCCCCTTCTGCATCAGTTTTGTTTCCGTTATCTGAGGAAAACTCAGGTTTTGATGGATCTACAATTTGATGTCTGGAAAAACAAAAAGTAAACACAAACAAAATACTCAATCCAGATTCTAGACACATGGAAGAATCTCAAAATCAGAAATCAATCAAGTGTAGTGCATTACCTCCTCAGAAATCTAGATTCCTTTAGGGAACTGACATGGGGTGAAGTAAAAACTGATGGCAGGGACGCAAAACTTAGTGCATTGAGAGTCTGGGTTATGTGAACAGACTTAACCGGCTTGATGGGAGAAAGATTATTGAGAAAATTAAAGACAGGAGACTCCTGCACAGTGAAACAAACAAAAAACCCCTTCACCATGTAAGAGGAAGGCCCATAAAAAATATGTGCATTATAGAAGAAAAAACACGTTCAGTGCAAAAATTGCGTAAGAATATACTCGAGATGTTTGCTACACAGAAGATGAGGACATAGATCTAGAACAAATGCAACTACAAACAGCATCTGTCCCAGAAGAATATGTAAAGCACAAATTTGACTCATCAAATTAGCAAATCCAATTAATCCAAACATCCCGGGATACAAAAATTTCTCAATTAGCAAAAACCCTTCTCCAAAAGGGTTTCCCAGCAACCAAATAACGCAAATCAAAGAGCAATTAGCAAAGACGCTACTCAAAAGAAGAATTAACTCGTGACACTACCCATAACAAACCCATTTCTCAGAAACCCTTTGACCAACAAAAACGATGAATTGATAAAAATCATGTAGTCAAAATGCCACCAAATTTCCCCAACCCATCAGCCAAAGCTGAAGAAGCACAACAGTAACAACAAATCTTCAAATTTGCAAAAAAACCCATTTCTTAAAAAGGCCTTTTTCCTCAAAGCCAATTCACACAAAACCCACATTAGAAACCAAGCATCCCAGAATTAAAATCCACACAAAACAAAAGATTAGAAGAAAAAAAAACCCTGAAAAATTCAAAATGAATAAACCCACGAAAAAAAGACCTCGAATTTAGAAACTGGCGTCGCGATCTGGCTCCTACACCTCTCAGGTGTATCCATCGCCACTACTACCTCCTTCCCTTTTCCCCCTTCTTTCACACCACTCCCTTCAATCTCTCGTTCCTTACTCTTATCCCCTTGTTCCCCCATCTTTCTCACTCCGTATATCTCAAAAACACCACTCTCTATACTTTATCACTTTTGTAAGGCCATTCTCACTCACTTCACCTTACTACTTTGTCTTCCTCAACAGTCCACTTCACACACACTTCGCACACACACAGTTTCCCTCTCTACAAGAAGAAAGAGACGAATTTTAAGAAGAAGCGGGAAGGGCCCTCGTCCTCCTCCTCTTTGGTTGTGACTATGGATTTTCTCGTGCTTGCTGATAAAAGCAACCGACCCTACCACCCAACCCCACCCCCACAACCCAACACACCGAGAGAGATAACAGAGTGATGGTGGTGAAATTATATGAATCAAATCCTAATAATGAGAAGGAAAAAAGGGGGAAAAGTAACGTATACTACTAATTTGACCTGAGTGTTTATTACCAAAATTACCCCTGTATTTTGTGTATTTTTCATGGTGCTATCTCTTTAATTTCTTTTTCCCCATATCTTTTATAAAAAAATATGTATATTGACTTTGTCAAGGGAAGTTAATGGTATGCCATGAATTTCTAAAAAACGGATTTGGTTTTTAAATTTCAGTTACTATCATTAGAATATTGATTATTTAGGATATTTGATATGAAGAATGGTTAAATCCAAGCTTTTATTAACACTATAGTATCTAATATTCTTTTTCCTAAAATTTAATATCTTTTTTTATTTTGCATAAAAATTAATGCTAAATTTTTTTTTCATAGGAATTAATTATAAAGTTTTATTATAAGCAAATTACTATAATATTATTAATGTAGTTAGTGACAAAAGATGTTAGTAGAATATAAATATTTTCAATTATAAATGTTAGAAAACAATATATTATTTATTATTTTCTTATATGGTGAGAAATAGTTTATGAATTTAATTTACATCTCCAAATGTATCAAAATGTAATATAAAAAAGACTTTCTTTCTGTTTTTTTACCCGTAGTTTAAGAGTTGGTAACTTGAAAATCAAGTATAATAACAGTAAAAAAAGGTAAAATCTATGAAGAATTGTATTCGAAAGGCAGGAGCTACCCTTATTCCTCAGTAGGTCCAACTCAACACTCTCTCTAAAGTAAAAATTTCTTTGGAGGATCAATGTTTGGTAAAGTAGATGAAATTCATTAAATATCAATGTTAGGCAGAGTAGATGAAATTTAGTATAAGTAGAGAGAAAAAAAAAAGGAAAATATTGAATAACTAAAAAAAGATGTCAAAATCATGACCACACATCAAAATATTTTATTTATTTATTTTTACCTTATATATTTTGGCCTTTTGGAAACGTGAATGCAATTATTTCTATAATACCATATGGACCATTTCTGAAAATAACTTTTGAATTTAATCAATCTAAAGTCGAGTTAAGTCTGAATTTTTTTACATTAACTAAAAAGTATATATATTATTATTATCTTCCTATTTACAATACTCAAATTTGACACCTTATTAAAAAGATAAAAGAAACTGACCTCCTTAGTAATTACTAGTATTTTTATGGGTAGGGAATTTTATTTTCTGAATTTCTTAGTGCAGAGAATGTCCATGGGCATGAGTGACTCGTGAATTGCATTAAAAATGGATGCCTATGAATATGATGTAAATAACGGAGTAATAAAGACGACACCGTTATTAAATGTAATCCGTGACCGGTAACCCCTATCCCTTTGCTTACCGCCCGCGCGCGTCTCTTTTTTTTCAAAATAAAACCCGGTTTTTTCGTTTGCTTCGACCAGACTCCATATTTATTTGGTGCCCGGACCCCGGCCCGACACCAAATCTTACTATTAAAATATACGACGACTCGACTTGCCAAACATTGACCATATTATCGTGGATTGCCATTTGCCATGATGCTGTTTGACTTCCAATAGTAAAACTTTCGTAAGAGAAAATAAATAAGAATAAAATAATTCATAATATATAAAATAATTATAAAAAAATAATAATTTTTTTTATATTTAGAAATAAGTGAATTTGTTTAATGTATTTTATAAAAAGATACGGATGGAATGATATATTAGAGTTGGGAATTACTATTATTGTTGTCTCAAAATTATCTTATTCTTTTTTAATCTTAGTCTTGAATTTCAAAAAATTAATTGTTCTTTGATACTAATACATAGTTATAATTTTTTTCAATTTCACATCTATTTAATATTTTCTCTCTATAATTTTTTTTTTGTAATCGTACATAGAAGAGAGAAAATAAAACTAAAGAAAATTTAAGTATAAGATGATTATATTTAATAATCCTTAATATATATATATATATACCATAAAAAATTAAATGATTTACATTTTGGGACAGAATTAAAAAAATTTATCTCAAGTTTAGATTTTGAAATTCAATGTTAATTTTTAAAATTATAAATTAATCCCTTACAAAAAACAAATACCAATTAATCACCTAATTGTTTGCTTAAAAAATTAATTATTATCATTAATCAAACATAATAAATTCATATTTAACATTTGTTGAGTGTATTCTTCTTCTTTTCTTAGAGAGATTCGCTAGCCCACCCGTCACCCCCCGGGAACAAAACCTTAATTGATATTGAGTAGTTTAAGCTTGTGACTTGTCATTTATATTAAGTGAAGTTTGTTGATTATTGTTAAAGATTGAGTTCAAAATAATGTTACTTACACTTTTGAATGACTTTCGTTACTTGAAATTCAACTTGATGATTATTATAATGACTCAAATTTACTGATCTTGAGCATAAGATTAGCAAATCCACTATTAAAGGCTCCTTTTTAAGTAGCACAATTTGAAGTTGCTTGATCATCAATAAGTTGGGATTTAATCTCCATTAAAGGTTGTGTTTAAACGAAATAATGCTTTCGTTTTTAGTACAAATGAATTTGTAATTCACTAATTGTTTAATTTCCAATGTAAAAGTATTTAAAACAGCAACATTGACTCTTTTTTTCTCGAAACAAAGTAGACCTAAATAGGTTAGGAAGAATTACAAGATCAAAAACAATCATGGAACCAAATCCCTAATTATTTTTCCAAGAAATAAAAGATTGACACTTCCACACAATGCATGTTCTGTGTTCCTCTCACCCTTCTTTTTCCTACATCTTCCATATACATGGGACAAACATCAAGAATAGAATATGTTTCTTCAAAAAGCTTTAGATCCAATCTACAAAATGAGCTCCCCCTCTCCCCCACTCCACCCCCACCCGCAAAAAAAAAAAACATTAATAATTCCATACTGCAAGTTTTTTTCCATTTTTTCATAAAAATTAGTCATCAACTCGATATATGACAATCAGATTATAAGGGGTTGTATAAAAAAACACAGGCAGTGACTTTCTTGGTTTTAACTTTAACTTTTCACTTTGTCTAAATCTTGCAATGTTGGGGTTCCTCTTTTTTTTTTTCCTTTATTAAAACTCCATGATGGATGGTCCTTTCTCTTTAATCATTCTGCAAAGGCAAAGCTAGCCCTTCTGTCACGTGACACCTCCATTCCCAACAATCAGAACACCTCCAAAGAAACAAAAACCTTAATTTAGTTGGATACAAAGCTCCTTCACACAAGTTCATGATTCACATATTTTACAATTTATATCCTGCACTTATATTTCATAATTTGTAGTATCTATGTTGATAATTAAATATTTACACATGATTTAATACAAGACGGAAGAGACATTTGACTTTTAGAAAGTTATTGTAATATTTTTATTAGTAATATTGTTAATTTTGAGATTACATAAGTAAGTAGAATATGATTGTTTTTAATTTGTAAAACTTAATTTATAAGAGTAATATGTTATTTTAGATAAATAAATATGTAGATTTGAACATTTAAAAATAAAAATGTGAAGAGAAAATATTATTGTACTGTATATGCATAAAATCTTTTTTTTTTAAAAAAGGAAAAAATATATATGCAAAAAGATCTTAACTATCCACACTTCCAGGAGTGCTAACATTTGTGCAGCTGCTGCTGCTTTCTCAACTTCCCACATTCTCATGTGCTAAGCTATGATGGTGTCAAGAACTCAACTCCCATGCGTTGTCTCCATCACGTGACAGATAGGCTCGTTGCAATATACTCATTGATCGTCACATTCGCATCCTACTGAGTCAGCTGTTGAAAAACAAGATTATATATTCTCGAAAGATAGATGATCTTCGGGTGTAAATTTTATAAGAAACCAATCATAGTCCTATTTAGTACTGATCACTGTCTTCACACTTGAAGACTTTTTTGTCTAAATTAGATTCTTGCTTCATACTACATATACCCAAAAGAACTGTATGTATAAGTTGACTATCTGCATAAGCTCCAAAAAGCTTTTGCATAAAAATAAGAAAAATTGATGCCATCCCAATTGAGTTGGACCAAAAGAAAGGCCAAAGTACTGAAGAATATGATTAAATATTAAAGGGTTTTGATTATTGTCTTCTGACTGTTATTCTCTCCAAAGCATATATGACCAATTTATGAATTCGTTTTCTTTCTCTTAGGTGAAGCCTAGGAAATGGGGGCTTTGTTTTTAGTATTGACAATGCAGCCAAAATTAATTGTCTTCGGTTAAAGAAATTTCCCATTAGAGTACAACAAATGAATGAATTTAGTGTAATCACCAAGATTTGTCTGTCCCCTAAGTTGTTTCATTTGTCCAGTAGGGATCGACAGGTTTTAAAAATTCCCCCCCCCCCCAATTTGCATTATCTATAATCCAAACTTGTCAATGCCATGCAAATTTGAATTTCATCTCATGTAAATTATACTCCTTTCCTTTCGTCTCAAATTAATATACTTATTTTTTTAAAATAATAGACTTGTTTCCTTATTAAGAAAAAAAAATGTTTATTAGTTGAGTAAAATACCTCTATTTAAAATGATAGTATTAAATATACTTTGAATAATAATTAATGAGTAGATTGTTTGAAAAATACATTTAATTAATAAGAAAGTATTTTTTTCAACAATTTAATAGTGTTTCTAATGCTCAAACTTCTTAATGTTAAAGGGTTTTCTTAATAAGGAAACAAACCTATTATTTAGAACAAACAAAAAAGGAAACTAAGTCTATCAAATTGGGATGGAGGGAGTTTATGTTTATGTATTGTTAAAGATTACTTATTATTTCATGTCATTTTGTGATACAAACTAATTATTTGAAAGCGATGTTTGTATTATTAGAAATTAAAGGAAGTTATTATGTAAATAATATTTTACTTCACTACAACTCAACGTGCTAGGTGAAGGATGTAACCTAATATCAATCGATTGATAATATATATTTGTTGACAATGAAACGATTATTATTACTTATACGATACTATAAAAGATATCTAATATTATTCAGTCGACAATAATTTTTTATTGAATATAAAAAAAACTATCATTACTTACACGATACTATAAAAAGAAACTTTAACAATTTGACTAAAGAGTTAATAATTTTCTCCCTTAGTCCCTACACCTTTTTTCCCTTCCTTAGATTAGTCTCTATAGTCCTCAAGGTGGTGGGGAGATTGAGATCAAGATTTGCCATCTACTAGACCTAAAACCCTCTTGCTAAAACCTTCTTATCAGAAGTTTTGGTCCAGGAAGGGATCGCATGGGACCCCTGATCTTCTAGATGCCAAGAGCTTGAAGGGGAAGGTCGTTGGGGTGGCCTTGTATTTTCCTTTTCACTTAATGTCAATTAATTCATCAATGGATACATATCAATTTTACAAAAAGCCTTTTATAACTTCTACGACACTATAAAAGAAAAAAAAATTATATCAATGGCCAAAAAGTAAACAAAATTTTCCACATTAGTACCTTTTTCCTTTTACCTCCATCCTATATATGATCTCTATACATGGACTCAAACTTGATATGTACCCCACGAGGTTTCCTCTTTTTATCTCTTCCTTCTTCCTCTCCTCACAAATCCGCTCCTCATCCATTTTGGTCACCACAATCAAATCCCACTTAAGCGGACCCCTAAATACATACAAATTCTAAAGTATAGAAGAAAATAATACCATACTTTCCATAGGTGAAATTACTTAATAAAAGTGGCCCGAAGAGTTTCTGTAGTAGGTGGAAGTACAAAGACCCTTATGCAATTCTTTTGGAACCACCACATGGTTTGCCCTACCATTCCCAGTCTAAAATTCTTGTGGAACAACTTTTCTCAGTCCATACGATCCAACTTTTATTTCATATACCAAAATGTGGCCTAAGTTAGGCCAAAAGATCCATAGATGTTAGTATTTCATTTTAGACCAAATCAATTCTACTACCATATGTAGATATGCCATATAATTTTCCCAATATAGAGTATAAAGACATTAATGTATAGCCCATTTCTACTTTTTCCCCTAAAGTCTTCATCTTGGGTTAAGTTTTATAAAGTAACAAGAAATAAAACGTATTAGGCATTAATGTATTATGGACTTAAGATGTTAGTATCATGGATCTAGTTTAGGTTAAACCCATTGATTAATAATATCTCAACACATTTTAAAATTTACTATTATATTTCCTTTGTGGTTCATTTTTAGGAATAAGTATTCTATTAATCAACATTTTATACAAATTATAATCTTTACAATCAATACAATTATCATATCAGTATAATGAATTAACCACTTTTCGTCACTATAACCCAATATCACTATGTAATATATTTGACATTAATATCTTCATTTTAAGAATTTATATGAAGTAATTATGTTTTTAAAAGGTGATAAAATAATGATTAGGAAGTAGTTTTCTACATTGGAAGATATATGCATATATTGATTTATAAAGATGATCTCTATATGTTTAAGAAAAAGTATATAGTTTTCTCATTGTGACCTAATACGTATTTACTTCTTCTTTTTTTTGAAAGGCAATATTTTTATTAATAATACAAAACTATGTTTGTTTGTCATGCTCATATGTAACAACAACTGAATTTACATGCCTAAACTATCCAACAATAAGAACTATTTTGAAATAAATGATACCATTATTGTTATTATTAATATTATTTGTAAGCAACTACATTTTGAAATTCATCTTTCTTTTCGTCACTTTTTATAGAATTTCCCCATATATTCAATTATCAAATTATAAAATTAGTTTTTTCTTCATGCACTATCTTTTATTATTTTTTGAAGCCCTTTTTTCTTGTCCACTTTAATTATTTCACAATACTGAGAAAGTAATAAATTAAATTCATAATATTGTGTGGTCACAAACTAAATTAACCTAATCCAATTCAATAACATGTCCCTTATCTTTCGTCTCCTTATTGGAATAAAGAGTATTGAAGAATGTAATTTATAGTTCTAAAATTGTAGAATTAATCGATGAGATATGTATTAATTAGGATTAGAGTAAAATTGAACACAAGGAAAGCAACACCTTTTATTCTCTAAAGTGAACAACTTAAAATGGACAACTAAAAAGAATGTGAGGGAGTTGATATAATTAATTTTCATTTATTGAACTGGGGACCTTCCAATCAAAAGTAAGGCCAATATGCCAACTTATCTAGACTTGATTGTCAATTAGTTTTCATTTCTAAAAAGAATTTAATTCACTATTTTCCTCTCAAGACTCTATATTTTAAGAACTTCTTTAATTTCAAATATGTATCAAAACCTAAAATGACACTTCTTTTTCTTTTCTTTTTTGTTGCAAAGAGAGTATGTACCAATAGCTTATGTAATTAGACTTGTAATTGCAGTGTATAGCAGAGAATGATATGTTGATGCAGTGCAAGTATTGATTTAATTATTTTATACTAGTACTTATTTGTATAAGTATTGTATTTAAGTAATTTCCCAAATAAATAAATAATATTAACTAATATTATTATTTATATATGTATCGAAATTGAATCTTCAATATAAGTTGAAACAATGTGTTCCAAGGAGCATGATAATTCCTTTAATACATTAAACAACAAAAATGTGAATCAAAATTAAATTTATTAATTGAATTATATGATGTTTTTGACAAGTAAATGTAACTTGATTGGAAAAAACATTTACTTATGTATTTAAATATCATAAGTTCGTATTATAATATCAACCATTGTTATGTATTTTAAAAAAACAAAATCTAAAATGTTTCCGACAAGTAAGTGTAACTCGATTGGTAAGTACAATTAACTATGTATATAAATATCATGTGTTCGAGTTATAATCTTAATAATTGTCATATATTTCAAAAAAAATCTAGAATGTTTCCAACCAACCAATTGAAAAAGTAATTAATATTTCATTCATTAAAGATTGACAAAAACTTTAGTAAAAAAAATAAGAAGTAAAAATCGATAATATTTTAGAACAAAAATGGTAATTATGTTGTAAACCATATCTAACAACTAATTAATATTATTCCATACTAAAATTATTTCTCTACTTTTTCCTTCCAAAGATGATGGCCATTTGGGATAGTATAATACTCCCTCCATTTTAAAATTCTTTGTGAGATTTTATTTTCAATTTTCTTCTAAAATTATAGATCATCCACTTTTTAATTATAATAATCATTTATAATTATTTTTAACAATTTTATATTTTTTTAAAATGTTAAACTTAAACTCATGACATTGAATTATAAGCGGGACCACTTAACTAATTATATTGATTCTGCTTGTCCTAATTTTATCCTTATTTAGACCTCTCTCTTTAATATATATATATTTTAGATAATATCAATATCTATATGGAAATCATCAGGAATAAATTTGACTTTACTTCTTCTGAAAAAAAATGAATGGCTAGTTGATCTATTCCCACTAATGAATTATTTTCTCCAATTTTATTTTGTAGATGTGTAAAAAGTTTGAGAAAATTGAATAGGAGCATTTTATGTTTTCTATTACTTTTCATTGTCAAAATTTAATGAAACAGGATTGTTATATACCGCAATTTCAAAATTATCAAATTAACTCAAATACACATTCCAAACTCTCTCTCTTTCCCTAGTCTATTTGTACCTTGAAGCACAAAAAAGAAGGTAGTCCCTTCTTTGATTTTTTATCGATTTCATCCATTTTTTTAAATGTAAAATGTATCTAAAATTAGTTTTTCTCATTTAATAATATTTATCTTTGTATCTACATATATTTAACATGTTATGAGATTTTCTTTTGATAAAATGTATGCTTCAAATGTTATTTTTATGAATGAAAAAATATATATAGATTTTGTTATTAAATTTGTGTAACATGGGTTGTAATATGTTGGGTAATAATTAAATTGTGTTGAGATATCATTTTATACTTAAATTTGTGTTGAAAATTAGATAAAGAAATTTGAATTTGGAGTGGCAATATGGTATTGAAATATTGACGTGAATTATCAATTCGACCACCTATTTTTTTCAAATCAAATTTAGAAAAAAAAATGCAATATTTAGTTAAAAAATACAAAATTTACTTTGATTTCATCTTTATTTATACATGATACATCTATTAGACTAAAAAAAAAAAAGGTATAGAGAGGATTTTCAATAGATAAAGTGTAAAAGGAACAAAAAAGTCAAGAGAAACACGATATTCACCAATAGGGGCGATATTTAGTAAAACCTTAATCAAACTTCAATTAAGATGGAATAAATATAAATGTATACAAATTTATACGGAAGAATATTAAATGTGAAAATCCATATATCTGACAACCATTAACTACCAATAAAATTCACCCAAGGAACTCAAAAATCTGCCACTTCCATCACGTTTGATTAACATCATATTTAATTTATTTTCCTTTTTCTCTTTCGACTCAATAGTGGTAGTTTTTAATAGTAATTATTTATTAGCAGTACTTTTTTATGTTTGGCTTAGTCAGTGGACTGAGAGGGTTGTTGTCCTTGTGGAGTGATATTTGTGCGTATATATATATATCTCTGTTAATGGTGCTTTGCTGAGATAGCCCAAGAATCTTATATACTTGAATTTATGGCTTCTTAGAATGCATCATAATTTTTCTGGCTTTTTCAAGCCTGACTTTCAATTGGAGATAGAGAAAAAAGGTGTATGAAAATGGATTACAACAATGTTGATGAGTAAGTTCTCATCTTCTGCTGCTTTTTCTGTTTTTCTTGTTCCATCAATGTTGATTTCTGGGATTCTTCTTATCTTTTTTTTCCTGTTTCTTGTTTTATGTGTCATTTGCATAGATAACTAGAGGAAGCATTGTTGCCCTTTTTGGGGGAGTGGTGGATGGGGGCGGTTTGGTGGGTGGATGATGAGTTTTTGTTTTTTTTGTTTTGTGGGTTCTTTGCCAAAAATGCTGGAAATGTTAATGGGTTCTGCAAAATTGTGTTTCCTCTGGTGGATTCTTTTTTTGTGTCTGCTCAAATGTTGGGAGAATTTTTGAGTAAATCTGGGTTGTTGTCTTCTGGGTTTTTGCTGCTTTAGAATCTTTTTTGGGTATTTTGTTTGTAATCCATAAAGATAGAAACTTGCAACTGTCCTGGTATTTCTTGCTTGAAGTTCATTCCGTTTACTTGTTTCTGATGGTTTTGATTCAGAAATTGTTTCTACTTGTACTGATAAGTAGATCTGTACTCTTGTGAATGCGCCAAAATATGCCAGAAGTGACTTTTTTTCCCCTTCTGATACCTACTCACTTGATAATTTGACATGAATCATGATATCTGCTTTATGACTGTCTGAAATGGTTCGTGGGGCAGCCTATGCATATGGAATCCTTTCAAATTCCTGCTAATTTTTCACTTGGATTCTTCCTTCTGCTTAATTTGATTATAATGTAGCTCCAGATTTAGCAATATTTTGAGTGCATCACCTTTCACCCTTTTTGTTTCTGACACCTAGTTTACTTAATTTGCATTTTGATGAGCAATTTCTAAATATTGTAATAACAATTCATTTGATTACAGTGACATGTGGGATTGGCGTTGTGAAGAATATTGTCTGGAGGATAATACCAATCTTGGTGAGTGTGCTGCATATTTTCTATTTCAATAATGTGATATTTGGGTTGAAGACTGATGCTGGAAGCTACTTGTGTAGATATATCTAAATGTCTGTTGAATGGAGTAGACCAAAATGAAGAAGTTTCCTACATCTTCAACGATGAAACTACACCAGTTAAGGCTTGTGGAGATTTGGTTTTCCAAGTTAACAGCACTGGTAAGATACTGTCTCTGTTTTCGCCCTGCCCTCCCTTTCCCTCCTTTTGGAGCAGAAATATTTCTTTCTAAGGAATTCTAAGATAGATTTGAAAAACCTTTTCTCGGTGATAAACTATATATCTCCCTGAATGAGATCCATAAATGTAAAACTAGATGCATGCTTAGGGCTAGGGCCTATGGCCTAATGCAGCAGATATCTGTCATCTGCTCATATATTTATTATCTATATAACTTTTTTAAGTGCACTTGTATTGTATTTTTATTTTCTAAACATCATATGATTATTCATTTAATTTACTTGTACCTCTTAAATTCGTGTCCAACTTCAATTTGCTTGGAATGGATGAGCTTAGATTGCCTTACATTGAGCAAAATTCAAGTGCAATATTTTGATATTTTGGATTGAATCTCAGAAAATGAGAATAAGGAATCCAGTCAAAAGATTGAAGGTTCTTTACAAGTAAAAAGGCGCCGAACACTTCTCTTTGGCTCTGAAGCCTTCGGTGCTGCCACCTTAACAAATGAGGAAATGTCATCCTCAATCTTAAGATCACAGGTTGGTGATGGTTATTTTGTTTTCCTCACCATGCGCATGGGTCGAGCTATGCTGGTACCTGGTGACAATTATTGACTGTGGTTTATATCTGCCATAAAAAGGATATTTTGTCAGGTTACTCATGATACTTCATCATGACACTGATACAAATTTCCAAAGAAAAGTTTTCCTTTTACTTGATAATGCATCTTGTAATCTGTGGTTGTCATGTTGCAAGACATGTAGTAAGAGTTACTCGCTGATGGGAAAGCATAGCAATGAGTTTGTTGAGTTATGGAACGATGATCATTTTTTCACTGCATGACTTGAGAGTACATTTTATACGTTTCTTCATAATTTTTGGAAAAGGATGTTTGAAGCTTTGATAAATTTTGAAGCTGGATTCAAAATTTTGCAACATCATTTTGTATTTGTTTTGATGATGATTAATTTTGCTCTTTTCTTTTTCATGTTTAGGAAACACAAGATTCCATATCTGATATTTCACAGTGGGTTTCTGGATTTGCAGGTCTAGTTAATTTTATTTTGAAATGCACAATTATTTTATTTTTGTGTTATGTGAAGCAGTAAATCTTTATCTATACAGAGGACACATCTGCACCTATTGACGAGGTCCTGGATAAGACATCTGAAGGTTGGCTTGCTGATTGCTTTAACGATTCTGAGATGCATGTCATCTCTGAGACTGGGTATGTTATTTACTGCTTTAGCTTCTAGTTATTTTTCTTTATCATTTGAGCATGCACTTAGAGCATGAAGCAACCATCCTGACCAATATATTATCTGGGAAACAGTAATTCTTCTGGTGGTTCTGCCGTTCAAATCAATGTAGAAGGTACATGAACTTGTTTCAGTGGCTTTTATGTGCATTTTTTAGTTTTCCTATTCATTTATATCTCTTGTACCTTGGTTCTCTTTGTTTATTTACTTCACCTCCTCAAAACAAAGCATCCCACTGCAGAACTTTCTGGCACACCACCTGAATATGAAGAACATGTTGTTCATGAGCCACCTGTTCGTACCTGTCGAAATGTTGTTTTCAAAGGTTATCAGTTTCTCTTTTTTTCCTCTTTTTATCATATTATTGTTCAGACAAAGCCTCTGCAAATGAACATCCTTCTAGTACACAACAAAACCTGAAATACCTATGATTTTACACTCAGGTAGAAAATCATACATTCGGACTCCTACAAAGTTGGCTTCTTCAGTTGTTTATCCATTTGCTTTTATCAAACCATGTGGTGTTCATGGGGATGTTACTCTGAAGGATATAAACCAACGCATTCGTGATCCACCAACAAGCTCGGTGCAAAACAAGGAAGACCCTTCTGTTTCTTATCCCACATCAGCATTCTCTGGGAAGCCTGTAGTTGGGAAAACTAAAATTCGCACTGAAGGAGGCAGAGGAAGCATTACAATTATGAGAACAAAAGGATAAACAGATGACCATGGTAATCTCTTCATGTATTGATGTTCCAATTCCATCACTTTTGTGACAGCCCTCAAACCTTAAGCCTGATTTTCACCCGTTGTACAGGCTAACTTTGCTGTTAACTTTGTTTTACTGGTTTTTTGTAGCAAACCTGTTTATGTATCCAACCTTTTCTCTCCAAGGAAACTCATGCTTGTAGTCTCATACTTTATAGCTGATCTTTTGGGTTTTGGGATTTTGATCTTCAGAGATCCTCCTACTAACTTTCTCCATTAGTGAAATTTATGTCTGTTTCTAATCTCATTGATGTGTAAGCCTGTTTACTATATTTCTTCATTGCATGGTATTTTCACAATTTCCAAGTGGTACAAAGGCTCAAAAGGTATAGCCACACGTTTCTTTTGGGTGACTATTTTTTTTTTCTTCTCAAAGGAGGGACTTGTTTTGGGTGATTTGAGTATTAATTCCTCCACAGCACAACTGAGTTATGTATCCAAATCATAATCTTGCACTGCGTGATGTGAGTCATATGCTTAGCAACTTGGCTCTCAGTGCTCTGTGAATAAAGGTCTAACTTGATGCAGAATCCATAATTGTGTCCTGTCCTGTCTGACCATTTGTAATTATCTGTAGCAATTTTTACACTTTTAGGATCTTGCTTGAGATGATCCTATTCATAAACTTTTCATCCTTAAGCAGAAGGAATATTTGGCATCAAGGTAGAATTTATCACATTCTCCTGCTTGATCTTTGTTATCATGGTTCTCTTTGCTAAAACAAGAGTAATTTTTTGGTTCAATTCTAGTGAATTGCTGAAAAGCAATTTCTGAGGGGTTTCGGTTTTGCGCATTTCATCGAACAGTTCATTGTAACTGAATTTGTACAAGATTGACTCTTTTCCTACAAAAGAAAAGAAAATGATAGCTTTATAAAGTTATCACTTCAATTGTATTAAGGCAAAATTCTTATTTGCAATAGTAATGAAAATCACACAAAGTAAAGAAACTGCACTAATACAAGTCCAATACAATATGTTCATATTGTTTGGAGTAGTTCCGACCTTTAAGAATACTCTCATTTTACCAACTAGGCCAACTCCATTTATCCTTATATAAATTCAATAATCAATGAATGTATATAGTACAATCTCTTAAAATTAAATTCTCTTGAAAAAAATTCAGTGTATGGACCTTGATAAAAATAAAAAATAAAAGAGGAATCCTTGTCTCAAAGCATATTTTTAAGTATATTACTCTACCAATTTGGTCTTTGTATCAATCGACTATCATTGTGTGAGAATCAAATTTATAATTAAGTTTTCAAGCAAAACAAAAGAGCCGAAAGAGAGATGCCAAATTTGCACTTAGAATGACACTAGTTTTGTTGATTAGAATTGTATGGTGTCGTGGAAGATGCTGTATTGGTTTGATCTTTGTTAGTTAGATTACCCCTTGTTTTCAAGAGAACGGGGAATGTCATTCACTAGTACATTAAGGTCGTTTTTTTTTTTTTTTTTATGGCTAACAAATTCAACCATGATTTCGATTAGTTGGCTGAAATGATTCCAAAGATGATCATTTTACACTGTAAAATTAACAAATCTATTTATTTTCCATTTTTTTAATACATTAATTAAAATTTTTTAAAAACATTTCTACCCTCCCCATAAAAATATATCTCAAAATATTTTTTTCTGACCCTACATATGGATCCCACTTAATTACATAAATAATATTTTTATTACTTTTTAATTAAAATTACTAATCTTAAATAATTTATTAATTATATTTTATAATATTATTAATGATGTGAGATTCCAAAATATATAAATTAATTTTCAATTCCAATAAAAAAATATTCTCATTCAGACATAACTTCATTTTAAAACAAAACAAAAATACTTTCAAAACGAAATTCAAATATACCCTAATTTTTTGATTAGATTTTAAAAAGTGTTTTTTTCTAAGGATCTGTTTGGTTGGGAGATTTGGAAGAGGGGAGAGAGATTTTTTTAAAAAAATTCCTTTGTTTTATTCAATTTTTTGCAAGGAAAGAAAAAGAAAGTTTGAGATTAAAATCCCTTATGTCCCTTCCCTTCCCTCCTTTTCTTTGCCTCCAAAAGTGGGAGAATTTGGAGGAGGAGAGAAATTAAAAGTTATTGTATTATTTGTTGATATTTTTATAATTGCATTTTTATCTTTTTCTCATTTACATCATTCTTATCTTATTTTCTCTTCTTTTCCTTTATATTTTACCTTTTCATTTAAATTAATAATATTATATTTAGAAATAAAAGAATAAATTTACAAAAAATTATTTTCCCTCTCCTACTCTATTATCTAACCAAACCAATCAAACATAAAACTATTTTACCCCCACTTCCCTTCTCTCACCTCCCCTCCACCAGTAACCCCCAACCATCCCTTCCATATTTTGAACCAAACATACCCTAAGGAAAATTGAAAATTTTGACGTTTACGGTGCGCCACGCACCATTATATAAAAGCAAATCGAATCGGGTATCCGTATCATAATGCTGTGGTAGTGGGACAGCTAAATTGTTTTTTCCCTTTTTGTCCTCCAAAGAATCATTTATTTACTCATTTGTCCCAATTCCGAACACAATTTGGACTCGCGTAGTATAGTATAGTAATAGTAAAATCTACCAAAAAATAGGTTTTTTTTTAATATCAACTATATATTATACTCCTGCCTTGAATGTCACATTTAATTTAATTTAAAAATTAAAATATTTTGATTTTAAAAAAATTAATTCATTAATTTTATTATTAATAAGATCGATGGGTAGATCATTAGTTAATAAAATTTAAATATCTTAAATCGAGAAAGTTGTTAATGAAACTTTTTATAAAAAATATATTTATTTATAAAAATGAACATTTAATTTCATATATTCCAAAATAGAATTGTGTATATTGAAAACAATGAAAGTATTAAGAATAGTTGAATTACTAAATGAATATTGTTTTAAATATAATGAAATGAAAATTCTATTAGAATTTTTTATTCCACACGTATTAATTAAAAAGGAGAGGAAAAAAAAATGAAAAAGAAGAAATAGACCTTCATTTTTTTTATACTATTATCTTATTGTAAAGTAGCTCTACCTTCTTATGACAAGACTCATTACCCAAATATTTTGCATCTTGACAAATACAAGTGGATCATTACAGCCATTTGGTTTGGAGTAGTATTGAAATGGATCATTTCTATCCTTAACATTTGGAGAAAGATAAAAAGGAATCTGTACTTAGGAGGTAAAGTGAGAATAAAGCTAAAATTCATCTGTTCTAATCCCATTTTAGAGATAGCTTTCTTATCTAAAAGCAACTTCACTCCAAAGCTTTCACTGTCTTTTCTTTTATACATCATGTCTTGAATTTACCACAGTAAAAGATTATGTACTCCAAGAAATTACCTCATTAGCACTTTCCTGAAGGCTTAAAAGCCTTCTCCTCTCGTCTTGTTATTCCCATGGATTTTTATTTTATTATTGCTTTGTAATGAAATTTACAAGAACAATTACAAATTGATCCCGGGTTTGGAGATTGTAATTTAGTTTCTTTACAATTTGATATTTCTGGAAGAGGTGGCTGTACTTTGATGAGATTGACATAACAGCATCAAATCAAGAATTATAAATTCACCAAAGAAAATTTTACCAACTGAGTCATTCCTCTGAGATGGATTTTAGGAGACATTTTTAATTTTTTAATTAGTATTTTTTTTTAGGAAAAGATATTTTAAACATGCTATTCGTAATCCAAGTAATATTCTATATTCCTCCTTTTGTTTTCGGTATAGAATCGAGAAAAAAAGTGTCATGACACGTTGTTGGGCACGTATGCAGAATTTTCCAAGAGCAAAAAAGTATGAGGGAATATTAATTTTGCAGAAGAATAATTCCATGGATATTCTGGAAGAACTAGTCGATATTTGGATGTACAAAATTATTATTCTCTTGTGAGTAAAAAGTGTCACGTGTTAATTTTTATAATTTAGATTTTAACATTTGAATATTTTTTTATTCATGCATGCATTTAAACGTGTATTTTTTTATAATTTTGTAAAATTTGAATGCATATATCGATAACAAAAAAATTCGAGTGTATTTTTTTTATAGTTTTAAAAAAGTTTGAGTGCTAAAATAATTTTTTTTGAAAGTTTAGGAATATATGACACTTTTTACCCTTTCTCAATTTAAAATTAAATGTCAATAATTCTATTTTAAAATATTAAAAAATGAATCTCTACCAATCTGAAATAAACAATTTTTATGTAGAATTCTATTAATGAATTCTTTAATTTAATAGACATTAAACATTATTATTACAAGACTATTTTTTTGTTTTCTAACAACTTAATAAATGTATTTTTTAGATGAAATTTATTATAAAAATAAATTATTTTGTTATTTTACTAAAATATGTTCATGCAATACTTAATTAATATATATTATACGTGAATTAAAGTGTGGATGACGAGTATATATAATTTAGCTAATAAAATGGTCGGACTTAGCTATTATTATTCCGAAAGTCACAATTATAATTTTAATGTATTTTTAAAACAACTCATAGTATGATTAATTATCCAAACTTTATAACGTGATCAACAGTGCCTTTAACTTGTTTTCACATTATCACAGATTGCTCCCCTACTTATTCAGATTTGTGAAGTTGGTAGAACACAATCTGAAAAAAGCTGACTGAAGCACATAAGTGGATTGAGTCCCCACAAACCATTCACCAATTAAATATAATGGTAGTATTCTGTAACGATGCTGCTCAATCTAGATAAGCTAGAATGTACTGTATTGTACATTCCCGTTTCATAAGATCTTCTCAAACAAAAAAGTATATACATATATATTCTTATTTTGTGTACGTATAGATATACACAGCAACTAGAGTATATATTTACTAAAATATACTAAGTCTTGTAACAAATTCGCCTTAGGGGCATTGAAACTAAATTAAGAACACAAGTTCTCATTTATGTATTAATTTAATTCACTCACACATATATATATATATATATATGTGTGTGTTCTTATTTTGTGTACGTATAGATATACACAGCAACTAGAGTATATATTTACTAAAATATACTGAGTAAGTCTTGTAACAAATTTACCTTAGGGACATTGAATCTAAATTAAGAACACAAATTCTCATTTATGTATTAATTTAACTCACTCCTTTTTATATTGAAATTGAATATCTACATTTTTATTTTTGAATTTTCATTTTTTTAAAATAAATTCAGTAATAACTTCCTTAATTTAAATATCTCACTAACTAATCATTGTGCGAGAGTATTAAATTTCAAAATGGATATCACTTTAAAGATGATTTATGAGTGACAAGGATAATTTTTATCATGAAATAGTTATCATTTTTGTGGCCTCATTTTAGTACTTTTTATCCTGGACTACAATCCTTATCTTCTATCCAAGCCAAATATCTTCAAATGTTACAGATGATCATGTGCTTGAGATTGATAGTATGTCATGTTGATAATGTCTCTTTTGTTCGATAGATATACTAGTTCAATTAAAATAGGGATTCTTAACCTAAATAGAAAATGAGTCTCGTGTGGTGGAGCCTTAGCTAGGAGGTTAGGACAAACAAGCCAAGTTCCTTGTGGTCATCTTAGTATGTCCTATTCCAACAAGAGCTCATGACTTATGAGGAGTTTCCCTTTTCTCTTGTGGTAGTTTCTCTTTTCGAACATGACAAATCTTTATTCTTTGGACCATTCTTTGCATTTGTTAGTTGTTACTTGATGCCCCATTTGACTTGACTCTTTCTCAAGGGCACGCAAGCAAAAATACTTCTAGCATTATTTTTAAAAAAAAAAAAAATTTTTTTCCTTTTTAAGTTGATATCAAAAGTAAATAAGAAATTGAAAATAATTCAAAACAACTTTTAGCTTAAAAAGGAATTGCTTAAATGTGAATGAATCATCTTATTCATAAATTGACCAGAATAAGATGAAATACATGCACACAAATACATGATATCTTCTTTTGCAACCTTACATGAATGTTAATAAAATGTATAAATCTATGACAAATTTGAATTTAAGTGGTCATGTTATAATCTAGAATTTAATCCTCAGCATGTTAAAATTTCTAACAATTTCTTTACATGTAAAAAAAGGAAATGTGATTTTTAATTTGACTCTTATTCATAAATAAAAATTTAACTTTAACTTTTTCAACATAATATCTCGAATAATATCGAATTGGTGAACTTATTCAATACATTAATCGATGGAGATGTTATGTGATCTCTAATTTTGATTTAACTAAGATTACAAGAAATAGGAGGACAATATGGTCCATCCAGATGCACTTTTGTTACAGGTAATTTCGTTGGAAGGACATGCACGGAATAGTACATTTGTTCTCTCGTTTTGTACACTTTTGAAAGGCTGTCAGTCACACATTAAAGATTCCCAAAATAAAAATTTCCCCTTTCTTAGGCAAAAGCAAAACCGCATTTTTCTCATCGCTTTCTCACTCAAAGAATCCCTCCCTTTGCTTTCTTCGTCTCTGCTCACAAATCCCCTGATTCACAATCTCCCTCTCTTATCTCTCCATCCCTCCTCAGCACAATGTTTTTTCTTTCAAATTTCTTTTGAATTTTGAAAAAGAACAGAGAGGGGGTCTGGTCAACTTTTTCGTCGCTCTCTCTGATTTTTCTTCTTGTTAATGGCCTTCCGTTAACAAGGAAAAAGAAAGTTATTTTTATTTTTATTTTTAAATTGGGTGTTTCTTTGTCGGGACCGGATTTTTGTTTCTGGGTACTTTTCATTTCCAAGCTCGATTAGTATTTGCATAGAATATATTATGTTTTTGTGGTGGGTCATTGCTTGATTTTCTATGCAAGTTGGGAACTGGGTCGTTTTCTTGTTTTTATTTAAATTGTTATTTTTGGTTTTCATTGGTGTAAAGAAATGATATTCGGTGCCGGCAAAGTTAGGGTTTTGAATGGTTGAAAGTCAATTCACACCCCCCTTTCCTATAGCTATACAAAGTGTTGAATTTTTGTAAGGCCATTGAAATTTCGGCTTTATATTGAATTAAATAATTTGGAAACGGGGGTTGGTGTTTTTGAGTTTTTGTTGAGTAATTGCTTTTTATTTTTGTGTGAATGAAGGCTTTCTGAGGCATATTTCTTCATTTTCATCAATAAAGAACACTCCTTAAAAAACAAAAAAAAAAAAAACCCCTTTTCCCCCTATTTTTTCTGCTAATCTGTAGTAGTTGATGATAACGAAAAGTTTTTAGATCGGTTTCTGTCATTCTTTCATATTTTTTTCTGTGGATTTCTGCTATGATTGATAATTTCCAAGTTGTTGGCTTATCAAAATCTTTTTAAGAATTCAGCTTTGTGATTCTTGAATTTGAGAATTATTTCTTTAGAATATTCAATTATGGATATCAAAGCTAGTGATGAAGGTACGGAGTTCCCAAGAACTGGAACTTCACAGAATGAAGATGGAATCATAGACTCTAAGTTGAAAGGCACGGATAGTCTCAGTGCGAAGAGTCCTGGGAACATTAGCAGCAAAGAAATGATTTTTCGGGCTGATAAAATTGATCTAAAAAGTTTGGATGTTCAATTGGAGAAGCATTTGAGCCGTGTTTGGTCAAGAAACATAGAGAATAATCATAAGCCTAAGGAAGAGTGGGAGATCGATCCATCTAAGCTGGAAATAAGATATCTGATTGCTCAGGGGACATATGGTACTGTTTATAGGGGTACTTATGATACTCAAGATGTTGCAGGTATAAATTAGTACTTCTCTTTGCATGAGTAGAAATTGGTTTTTGTCTTGATTTTAGTTCTCAATTTACTGTGAGTAATATTGCTATTGTAATTTTGAACCAATTCTTGTTTGGTATGCATGATTCTCACATTTATCTGCAATCACTATTATTAAGATAAGGGAAAGGAACTGCAATGAATTTTGACGATTGTTGTCAAATTATGACTTCTGACTAGTTTTGTAGAATTTTGGGTCTGATGATTGAAACTGATATACGAACTATTGATGAGAATTTTCTAAGATTATGCAATTCACAGCGTGTGGAATCTTTCTTCGTGCCTTTGGAATTCCACAAGGATGTCATCCTCTTTAGAGTTGAGATTATTTTTCTGGGGAATCTTTTAATTGTGATGGAGTTCTACCTGTAGAGGACCGTTTGGCTTTAAAAAAGTTGTGATCTTGGAAGCTGGAATTTTGCATGCCACATCTAATGTTAAGCTTTGGTCAGTATGAAGATAAAATGTAGTATATGATATTTTGAACCTTATCTTCTTTCTGAGCATGTTGTTTGGTGTAAAGAATTGGCATTTCAATTAGGGGCAGCAGAATCAGAGATCTGGAAAGACAGCTATTAAGTATTTTGAAAGTAAATTTGTATTTGGACTGAAGCACCAAATGACCCTTTTTTTTTTTCTTCTTTTTCTCCTTTGACTATTATATTTGAATTGTGAATAATTTGCACTGGTGTTGTTTTGTCTATTGGCATGGATAATCATACCAAATATTCTTATTGCAATATTATCTTTATTATATAGTCAAGCTATTGGATTGGGGAGAGGATGGAATGGCCACAGCTGCTGAGACTGCTGCGTTGAGGGCATCTTTTCGACAAGAGGTTGCTGTTTGGCAAAAGCTTGACCATCCAAATGTCACAAAAGTAAAACTTGGTTTCTTTGTCTATATGCTTTTGAAATTGTTACATTCTAGAGGTTTCTGTTTGTCAAAACCTTGATCATTCAAATGTCACGAAATTGAAACTTGTTCTTTTATCTATACACTTTGGAATTATTTATGTTCAATCTCTATGATGGTATATTTTGAAGTTGCAAATGAAAATGTTTGTGAGTAATCAGATTCCCGATTCTGATTTGTGACTTGAAATGCAATTATTATTGTTTGCAGTTTGTTGGTGCATCAATGGGGACTTCAAATCTTAAGATACCTTCTAAAAACCCCTCTGAAGGCTATACAAATTTTCCATCAAGGGCTTGCTGTGTTGTTGTGGAATTTCTAGCAGGAGGGACATTGAAGAACTTCTTATACAAAAATAGGAAAAAGAAACTTGCCTTTAAAGTTGTGATTCAACTTGCATTGGATCTTTCTAGAGGGTGAGTTGTGCTTGAGGTATATATTGATGATCCATACCTGGAAAAATTAATGTTTGCTTTTGCTTTTCCAGGTTGAGTTATTTGCACTCTGAAAAGATTGTACATCGTGATGTTAAGGCTGAAAACATGCTCCTAGATTCTCATAGGACCCTGAAAATTGCTGATTTTGGGGTTGCCCGTGTTGAAGCACAAAATCCCCAAGACATGACGGGTGAAACTGGAACACTAGGATATATGGCACCAGAGGTACCATACCAAATCTCATGAATTTACTGCATCCTAAGAATTTTTGTTTCTGTTTAAGAACTTGAAATATATTTTTTTCTTTGTACCAACTTCATTCACTATGCAGTAGTAATCCCCCTTCCCAGTTTCAGTGTGAAGATGGGACAAGCTTATGCCCCTATGTTCTCTTTCAGTCTCTGGTTCCCCATTTGAGGCAGTTTTGGTTTCCAAAATTGGTCATCTGTTCCTGGTCTTTTTGCTTCACCAATGCTGTTTGTAATACTCAGAGCCAAGCTTTTGAAAGTAGTCAATAAATTGGATAGTCTTGATTCATCTAATCATTTATATTAATCGTTTTGTTCTTCATACTTTAGATACACAAGTTTGAAGTTACCTGAATCTTTGGTATTCAAATGATAAACTATCTGGATACCATGTGTAGGTTCTTGATGGCAAACCATATAACAGAAAATGTGATGTTTATAGTTTCGGCATTTGCCTATGGGAGATTTATTGCTGTGATCTCCCCTACTCAGATCTTAGCTTCGCTGAAGTGTCTTCTGCAGTTGTGAGACAGGTGAATATGATTGAGAAAACTGTTATATTGTTCTATTGTTGCCATGATTTCTGATCGGCTTCATATATATGCCCAGATGTTCTGTTGTATGTACCTGTTCTAAATATTTGGAGCGAGTTGGCTTTTACAAACTCTTCATATCTGATTGTTAGGGTAGCATTTTCATAATTTGAGTCTCACGAATTTCTTCAATGTCTTTTATTTATTTGATTAAATTTTTTTTACTGTCTTCTATTCTTCTAGCATTGAGCCTGAAATTGTTTATTAATGTGCTTTATATGTCCTATAAATTTGATGCTACTTCTCATCAGTTCAGTTAGCTATATATGTAATTAGTTCAGCGATTCATTTTCTATCATATTATTCATTTGCTTGGCTTGTAATATGCCAACCAGTAGTCATTGCTTTGTAATGTGTTTAAGTCATACATGTGGGAACTAGTGGGTATGCATATTTTAATTAATTTGGGAAAATCATACATCCATTTTTGCTATTTTCTTTGCTTCAAATTGACTCACATATAATTTATGTTGTTTGTTTTTAGAATCTGAGGCCTGATATCCCTCGATGTTGTCCAAGTTCTTTTTCACATATCATGAAGAAATGCTGGGATGCAAATCCCGATAAACGACCTGAAATGGATGAGGTAGTGAGGCTGTTAGAAGCCATTGATACAAGTAAAGGAGGGGGTATGATTCCAGAAGATCAGGCGGGAGGGTGTTTTTGCTTTGCTCCAACTCGAGGGCCATAATATTCATTTTTCTATAGTTAACTCTTTGCCTCTTTTGATGCATTTATGTCCTCTGTTTAGTTGGTTGGCTTGGGAATTTTTTCCAAAGGTGTTTCGAACTCATCCCATTGTCTATAAATGAGAGAACATAGTTCAATATTAAGAATTTGTAACTCTCTCTCTACTATCCCCACCCATCCCACCCTGACCCGGCCAATGTCTTGTCTAAAAATGGTGGAAGAACCAATTCCATTGTTACTAGACGCAGGTGATCCTCAGATCCTAAAACACTTTGGGCAAGTAGACATTATTCTGGAATCTTAGTGGAATGGGTAGTCATTCATTGTATTACTATCTATTATGGGTAAAATCATAATCGGAGTTGAATTTTTTAGCTTGTTCATTCATTGTACTGTGTGATGTTTTAGTTCGTTTGATTACCAATTATAGTTAAAAATTTTGTTCGAGTTTGTTTGATTTCTATTTCGTGTAATGTTTTAGTTCGTTTGGTTATTAATTTGAGTTAAAAAAAAAAATTCGTGATAATTTGATTACCATTTTGCGAAGAAAAATTCATTTGACTACTATTATGTGAAGTTCAAATGTTGTTTTAGTTTTTCTTATTATTAATTTGAGTTAAAATTTCCGTTCAGAGGTCATTTGATTACTATTTTGCCTAGAAAATTAATTCGACTACTATTCTGTAACGTTGGAATGTTGTTTGCATGTAGTTTGTTTAGTTTTTTAAACGGAGTTTGAGTTCTTTTAATTTACATATTATATAAAGTTTATATTTATATAATTATGTCGTTTACAAATGTTTGAATTTTAATAGGTTCATGTTTATTTGAGTATTAATTAAATTAAAATTCTTAGAGTTTGCAGTGGTCTGGAAATGAGATGCTCTTGATCAAAACCAGAAAATTGAAATGTAAATGGAGAACCTGCCTCCAAGTGTTCTCTGAGGCACTTTTGCAAAATTTCATTAGCATTTTTACCTAACAAGAAGAAATGATTCATCTACTTGTTTTGTACCGGATTGTTGGTGGAGAGATGCTTTCTGTCCCTAAAGTGTTCACATATAACACTAACAGAATCCCTTCCCTTAAGTGGATTAGGATGATTTCTATTGGGACCATTTGGATATGATTTTTTTTCTTCTCATTCTTCTTTCCGTCTACCTTCCGATTTGCCAAACAAGATTCGTGCACGTAAACTTTAACTACTCTTTAAGTGATCTTGATTAAAAATAGGAAGAGGAAGGTGCGATGGATTTTGTAATGTATTATGGGATTCATTAGCTACGATGCATTTTGAGATTTATGAGTTTAGTGATATTGTAATTTTTTTAAATTAAGGTAATGAGCGGTGGAGATTATATGTTATTGAGATATAAATTTATTAAATTAAATAGGTTATTAATGAAATTTTAAATAAAAAATATATTTATTTAAGGAAATTGAATATTTAATTTTGAATAAATTAAAATAGACATTTGGATATTTAATCTCAAATTGAATATATATATATTTTTTCATTTAAAATTACACTAATTTTGTGATAATAATGAATTATCTAAAGTAAAAAAATATTCTTAATTTTTAAATTATACCAAAAGTAAATATTTAATCATTGGACGGAGAGAGAGTATAAACAAAGAATCGGTGGAAATAAGATTAAGCCATTTGAACATTCCGATAGTTTTCTAATCTGGTAGCATAAAATATTTCTAATATTGTACCTTAAACAATGATCTAAAAAAAAAAATACTCGGGTTGTGTATTTGGAAATTTTTCTTTTCAATAAAAAAAACTTGGAATTTTTCTATATTGCGAATCCAACAAGTGAAATGGGGAGAGATTTATGGAGCTATCCGAAAATGTCATGATCAACATGATAAATTTTTTCTTCCATAGGAGAGCACTAAAAGGTTTGTGGCAGACCGCAATTGATATTAATGTTTGTCTTATTGCATAGTTGTTTTGTTTGGGATTCATTGGCAATGATGATAAAATACCGAAATGACTTTGATTTAATTCTCTATATATATTCATTCTCCTAGGATGGTTGATTACAACAATCCAGGAAAAAATTTGTAAAATAATGAAGCAGGATTATCTCAAAGAGAATCTTGTAAATTTTTTATTTTAATTTGAACATTTTTATACAACAAATTTGTTTATCAAGGCACATAAATTAATTAAGTAGCTCAAATGGTAAGTTATACTATATATTTTTTTTTATAAAACCCCAAGGAAAAGCTACACAATTAGTATATAATAATGTATCTATCTAATGTGTACGTTATATGTTTCTTTATCTTTAAAAAAAGGACTCATTTATGGTAAAATCCTTCAAGTGCTTCTAACAAATAAGTTATCCTTAGGAAGTGCCAAGAAATCTTTTCCAAGTAGGAAAAAAGAAGTTGTAAAAGGAATTAATGTAGACTCTTTATCAGGCCATATTCGACATTCTCAAAACATATCCAGATAAGAATAAAGGAATTGGCATGCAGAGTGACTCTCACTGGTCATCAAGCTTATCATCTCAAGTCTTGGATGTTTTTACTTGGTGGAATTCCATTAGTTTTCTTGCATGATCAGTAGTGTAATAGAAACCACAGGAAAATTCCACAAGAACATTCATTTGAAAATGATATACACCAATATTTGTATCACAAGCAGTGGGTTTATTAACGTTGAATCAAACTTGAAATTGTCCTGTTTTTTCTCCTAGGCATGGAAGAGGAAGATGCTATCATAAGATTAGTTTCAAAAGTAAGCAATAATCCTCGCCTCCTTTTATTTATTTATTTATTAAAATATAATACAATTGTAAAAAATATGAGTAAAACCTATGGTATATAGAATTATTATAGAGAATATCGTTTTACGCATTTGTCAAGGTCAAAGGTTAAAAATGATTTAATTTATTTACTAGAGTAAATGTATTATTGACAAAATGTTAAGGACACATTCTTTTCTCTTTTAAAAAAATGACGCATTTAATAAAATGTTTTCCAATAATGCATTTCGTTCTTACACTATTCTCTGTGGACAGTGCATTTTGCTCTTGAAAATTCTAATTAAATAGGACAAATCATGTAAAAAACTTGTAAATTTCCTTATTATTATTATTATTACTGTTGGTTCACGATATCAATTTCATTTAAGATTTTGGATAATAATTTTCAAAAATAATTAAATAACTTGGTCACTAAGATTAAAAAGTATTTTTTTTAAAAAAAACTTAAAGTATTTTTAAAGCTAAAAAATAGTTTTAAAAATATATATTTTTAAAATTAAACTTATATTTTTAAGTGTTTCCTGAATTTTTGTAATCCTACAACTTGGCATTGTTCTGGACCTGAATCGTTTGTTGGAGAATTGTCTAATTGATACATGCAATTATTAATTATACCCATTTATTAACAATTATATATATATATATATATATATATAATCTACCATTTTAGTATTCATAAAAAATAAATAAGACTGCCAACCGTATATTTTTCAGCCAAATCTGATAATATTTCTGGAAAAAAAAAAATATAGAAGCTTTTTAAGGTAATTTAGCTAGTTGATATTATATTTGTTATTAAGAGTTTTTGGCCTGTTTGGCCCTAACATTTAGGTTCATTGTCAAATTGATCCATAAAGTTTAAATTGAAAATTATTGATATTCAATCTTAGATTTTTTAACAAATTGGATATTTTGATTGGAATCAGTACAAATTCCGACCAAATCACTTTATTGTACTATGTCCATTCAATAAAGTTAAAGGAATTTTAGTCATTAAAACTAAAATTCTCAATTTTTATTATTAAAAATCCAAGTAATTTGGTTTGAATTTAAGTTCATTCGGTTAAAATAATCAATTTGTAAAAAAGTCAAAAGGTTAAGTATCAATAATTTACTATTGAAACATTATGGATCAATTTAAAAATGACGTGAAACATTAGGAGTCAAACTCATCAATAACATTTGTTATTAATGCATAGTGAATAAAATAATATTTATTATTAGCATCGATAACACAATTTAAGGAGAATTCTTTTATGAAATATTTTAGGAAGATTGTTAATTGAATTTTAAATTTTTATATCGTAAAACATTTATTTAATTTTGAAACAATAGAATATTATTTTTTCCAAATGGTATACTTCGTAACTAAATATGCGATTCGCCCTCATTTGTTCAACTTGTGGGTATTTGGATCCTCCATTGTCCTATATAATGGCATATGGACAGCTTTAAAGAAGACACCCAAGTCCCTCCCCTTTGTTCTTATGTGTGCGGATGCTTCAGCTTTGAACTTCTCTGACCTTCTGACACCTCTATACTGGCAAATTTTTGTTCCCTCTTTGATTTTTAACCAAGAAAACCAAAACCTATAGCCCAAAAATCATTCTGATTTTGCACCATTTTGGAAATTCCTGTTAGCCCATCAATAATAGTTCTTTGTGAAAAATGGGTTTGGGGAGAGAGAAAGCCTCGACAGTTATAAGGGATTTGCTCAGCCAATGCGGTGGTTTTGCTGTTATAGACGGTGGTCTTGCTACAGAACTTGAACGTCATGGGGCTGACCTTAATGACCCTCTGTGGAGTGCCAAATGCCTTCTCAGTTCTCCTCAAATGATCAAAAGAGTAATATCTTTTTCTCTTCCTCTCTGTCTCCGGCACATATACACACATATACACACTTATGCACGGTGGTGGGATTCTGGATTTGAGGGCTGGGACAAGATAGGTGAAAGGGAAAATGATAACACGCATTAGAATTTCATAGGGAATTAAAGTTGCAATCTTGAAATGAATTTTTGTCAATGTACGCTTTGTTTCTAAGATTTTGTTAATGCTCATTTCTGTTTTAGCTAGTTGTCAAATCTCCATTTGAAGTACTTCCCCTTTTTAATGTTTATATCATCTTGCAACTAATTATTTTTCTTGGATGATGATTTTTGTAGTATAATCATGTAATCATAACGTTTGAACATTTGCATATAGAGAATACAATGTGCTCAATTACGAAAATCTTATATTGGTTTGAAGTTTGAACTTTTGTTCAACTTTAACTTGTACATAGCTTGTGAAAAAATTATGTTATAATTTGTAAAGACTTAGGTTTGTTTGATAATGACATCAATAATTGCATCTAATAAAGGGAAGGTGGTGTTCTATGCTTGTAAAAAGAGGGAAAATATGCAGAGGGCAGATATGCTGGATAACCGAAGACATAAATTTGACCCCTGGTTGAATTGCAAATGTCATTTGATACTGGTTTGAATACAAGTTATAGCTTGAAAATGGTCTTTCTGACGCTGGAAGCAAATTTGTATGAAATAGTTCAATACCTTGCTTTGGCAAGGGTGAGAAGCCTAATACTTCTTCTTCTTTTCTTTTCTCTTTATTTTTTTCTTTTTTATTTTTGTTTTTTGAAGGAAAAGGAAAAGGAAAATTGATTAGATAGTCAAATCAGCCATAGAGGCCAAAGAGTACTGAAAAGCCTATTACTGGAAACATTTTTTTCCGAGCATAAATACTCTGGCAGTATGGTCTTACTGCTGTCTGCTAAACATTTGCTGCTCAACAATCCCCAGTTTATAATTTGGCTTTCTGTTCAGTGTGTGCATCTAACTGGCTTAATACAGTGGTACTCACAGGAGGTTTGCCAAGCTTATTTGTCATGTAATGCATGTATACTGAACATCTTAATATTGAAAGAAGAATTTGGATTTCTCACTTCAACCTGCTTTCAGTGTCAGAAATGATTACTGTCATGGTTTCGTGGTCCATTTATTTATGTTTTCTTTATTCATTGCTTCATCATGTACAGGTACACCTAGATTACCTTGAAGCAGGTGCAAATATCATAATATCTGCATCATATCAGGTTATATAGAATCCTGTAATTCTTTTCCCATATGTATCGAACTGATTGTTTTACAACAACTCGTAGAAGGTAACTCTGCCTTTTCCTTTGACATGAGATAGGCTACACTTCAGGGTTTTGAAGCCAAGGGCATTGGTCGAGAAGAAGGTGAAGCTTTACTCAGAAGGAGTGTTGAAATAGCCTGTGAAGCACGGGATACATATTATGGTAGATGTGATGATAATGTGGACACAAAAACTCTAAAACGTCCAATACTGGTTGCTGCTTCAGTTGGAAGTTATGGGGCTTATCTTGCTGATGGTTCAGAATATAGGTAAAATTTCATCTCCTTCCATCACTCTGTATTGATTTCTGGCAACCAAATCTTGATATGATAAAGTTGGGAAAATACATGAGAAGCTCCTTTTATGCCCTAACATGCTTGCTTCTGATTGCTATATCTTTGCCTCTCTTGTCTTCTACAGTGGGCTATATGGGGAACAAGTGACTTTAGAGACTTTGAAAAATTTCCACAGAAGAAGAGTTCAGGTTCTTGCTGATTCTGATGCTGACCTGATTGCTTTTGAGACAATTCCAAACAAACTGGAAGCTCAGGTATCGGTTCAGAGTAATTTTAGTATTGAGGTGGATATTAGCTACTCTTGTACACTGCATCAATCATTATGTTTCATAGCAACATGTGGTTTATTTACCCCCCAATCACACATTGGCTCCCTTCTGGTCTTTTGGGGTCAGATATGCTGCTTATTATGGAATGACTGCAACTTGTGTGGAATAAACTAAGGATGAAAATGATAGAGCTATCTTTAAGGCATTTTTTTTGGCCGAGAAGAACTCGTGGGAGGGTTAGTCTATTAATTGTTACCGTTAGTTCTTAATGACCAAACCTATTTATGGGTTTTAAATCTTTCAATCGGAGAGAAATGTGGGCTGCTCTCGCTCTCCTAGTGTATGTCTTCTTTTCCAATGCCAATTGCTTGTGCAGGCTGCACGTAAAAATTCTTTAAACATTGTTTACTTTCTCACAAGCTTCCCTCATCTGTTGGAACATCTTCCCTCCTTCTCTTCATCTTATTAGCTTTTGCATCCTGCTTTTATCCTGTCTTTCAAAATTTCCCATGTGTGTATACACAAGGTTCTGACTGAAAATATTTTATCTCACATATATATGTGCATGCAGTGTGTACTCATCCAGAATATGTGCTTGACCAGTAAAAGGATCCTGGGAATTCTCATTTGCTCATTGTCGTGGTCTTCCTATCCAGACACAACTCTATCTTTTACCCTTTAATTTTCTTTTTAATAATAGTTTTTAACCTTGTCAAAGGCCATTTTTGCTCTTGCAAAAGCTTTCTTTCCACCATTCCATTATTGAGCAGACCTAATTTTACTTCCATTTGGGATGAATTTTCTTGTGCAGTTGGCAACCTTCAAAATCAAAGGCATAGCATCTTACGGTTATAGATTCTCAAACTATAGAAGTTAGATGGACAAGATTATAATGAACTTGAAGAGTTCCTTCCTTCGCATATTTGTGCTTAGATGTTCCCTTCAATTCTTTACTTTGCATTTTTATATTTTCTAGGCTTCAGTTTAGCAAACAATATATACATTTGACTAGATCTGGATATTGTAACTGCTTGTAAGTGGAGTATACAATTATCATTCTAATTTCTTCCCTTTATGGCTAGAGAGAGGATGCAACTCCTAATACAAAATTCTGAGGTTCTGATGGTAATATTTTCTGATTGTCTCATACAGGCCTATGCTGATATTCTTGAGGAAGAGGATATAAAGACTCCAGCCTGGTTTTCGTTCAATTCCAAGGATGGAGTAAATGTAGTTAGTGGGGACTCCATTCAAGATTGTGTTGCAATTGCTGATTCATGCGAGCGAGTTGTCAGTGTTGGAATCAACTGCACCCCTCCTAGATTTATTGATGGGCTGGTCCAATCCGTCCAGAAGGTATCTGAATGTGTTAAAAATTTGATAACAAAATGAACTCAAAAGAACTTTTATTTATTTGCTCTGGAAATTAAGTCTGCTCTTATTCTGCTGTCTTGAAATTTGACAACTTCGGGTTTTCAACTTATTAAATACCTTATTTTATATCCAATTTCTTAAGGGAGCATGTCTTTCATTTTCTGAAGATGAAATAATTATGACTTTGATTATAGTTCATACTCAATTTGCAAATACCTTCCCCATGTGTGACTGAATGTACATAAACTAACTAAAATTTTGATTATAGATCATACTCAATTTGCCTTATTCATGTGAAGTAAATTGCAACAAGTATCCCCTCTATTAAGTGGTTGACTAGCCTGCCTAAACCTCTCTAGCGACCCCAATCATACTGTTTGAATATTATTCATGCCCAGTAGCACAGGGCTGCAATTGAAAGGGAAATTCTCTTTTGTATTTTTCCCTAAAACTAAAATTATAAGACTATTGTTTGTTCCCTCCGATGGCTAATTAGTTAGTTTTGGAACCAAGTGCCTACTTATTGTTGTTTTTCCCAGGTAACTAGGAAGCCAATCCTTATATATCCCAACAGTGGCGAGACTTACGATCCTGACAGAAAGGAATGGGTGGTAAGTGATTTTCCTTCTTTCTGATGCAAAGCTTCTAATTTTCTGTTAGGTATGCTAACTCCTGAAGGTAAGCTCAAAGTAGAAAACCTTCTTGACTTAGGAAACTGGCTGGCACGTTGTTCTGCGACATTCTCCTGCATTTCTTTTTCCTACCTAAGTGGGGAGTATTAGGATGTCCAAGTTACTGAAGTTCATCTTATATTTTTTCACACAACGAAATGCTAAACTAACATTCTTCCTCCTGCAGCCATCAACGGGAGTTTCTGATGAAGGTTTTGTGTCGTATGTATGCAAGTGGAACGAGTCTGGGGCATCTCTTATTGGAGGTTGCTGCAGGACTACCCCAAATACCATCAGAGCAATCCATAAAGCTCTCTCCAGCAGATAGGGCAGCCAAGTCTGCTGCATAAAGACAATAACCAAGCATAATAGCCTTGAAAGAGGCAAAGATTTTGTTTTGCATTGGCAGTGGCTTCCTCTAGTCATCTATCTACTTACTTTATGCCCAAACTTAAACATAAAAAGTTAGCCATTTTGTTGTGTTTTGTTGTTTAAATGCCATGTTCTTAGAATTTGGTAACTTTAAAATCCCATCTTCAGTTGTAATATTACTGTTCTTGCATTGCTAATGGAATGAAAATCCTGAGTCTTAGGCACGAACAGCAACCACCGTTTCACTTTTCTTCCAAAAATAGCAGCAAAAGGATACAACAGATACTTCCTGTCTGGGGATTTGTTCAGATTCAACCCTTTTGACATGAAATAGTAAGTATAAACTAATCTCATTTATTCAATGATTACTGCCTCCCTTGAAAATTTCATAATTTAGGGTAAGGGATTTTCTCTTTTCCCTCCAAAAACTTTAAAGAAGTTGTCGACTATCTTATTGTTGAATAATTAATAAATTACGAATTAGATAGTAGTATTAGTCAATGTCAACACTAATGTTTGTTGAGATTGTCTCATTTATAATTATGAGTTAAATTGATCAATCAAATCATACTGGAATAATCTCTAACAACTAGAAGAAAATCTTGATCTAATATTTGTTAAAATGTTTAAGAACAAAACCTCGATGAAATATAAGTGTACACGATCATTTTACACAAAAAATGGAAGAAAAACTTAGGTAGAATAAGGATTTAAATAAATTAGAAGCCCATGGAAAGCTGGAGATTTCTCTCTATAAGTTTGGATGAGAAATGTGAATAAACGTTTTCCCATAAAATTACAAATTTCTTTCACATTCTTGTATTTTCATTAATAAACACTTGTTATTCCCCAAAAAAAAAAATAAAATTCATCATCGTAGTTTAGTTGATTAGAAATATTGAAGGATTTATTCAAAATGACCATTATTTAGAAAATGCTCTACTGGTCAAAGTGGTTCCAAACACTTTGGAGTGGCGGACTCCCATTAAACTTCAACATCTTCCATTCGGTCATCTTTATTTTCGTAACTTTTATAATATTTATTTTTTATTTTCTTTAATTTAAAAACAATTTCAAAGTTAATAATAATTAAAATTAATATAAATATATTTTTAATTTTTAAATTCTAAAAAAATTGCATATATAATCTTCAAAAATTTCATATTGTATTTATTAAAAAAAAACTAAAATAAATTTTAAATTTGTTCTTTAATAAAAACTTTTAATCCGCACTTAACAATGACATGCCACTTTTCTAAGGTGATGTCTGCATGTGGTGATTAAATGTGGATCTGTTACTATCAAAGCGGCCATTTTGGATCATCTCCCTTCAAAGAGTGATTTACTTTCTAATTACCTAAAATAATCATATTTAATACATTTTATTATTATAAAAATTATTTTCAAACTATTGTGGTGCTAAACATCAAGTTATATATTTTCTCTCTCTAATATAAATACATATTTTCACACAATTTAATTTTAAATACAAAAGTGAAATAACAAAATAAGAAGAATATAAAAGTAATTTACAATTTTAATTATATATATTTCCTTAAACCGTATGAAACCCAGTGGGAACGGAAGGAGCATTATCATTATGCGTTCTCCTCTGATACATGCATCAACCAATGCGTTGGTTTCGAAACGCACCCTTTCAACCAACGTCCCTAAAGTTAAAAAACCCCAGACCCAAAACCCAGAAGGCAGGCTCTGCTTTCCACTGCGATGCTGGAGAAGCTATACAAGGACAAGGTAACGTGTTCTTCCTCTGAGTATGCCCGGAACACATACACACATATCAACTCCTTTAAAGATTTCGTATTGGTGCTTTGATTCTTTAATTTTTGTGTGGGCACTTTCTGCCCTATATAAGTGAATTAGCTGCTCTCTATTTCAATTGCTCAATATAAGGAGTGAGAGGAACCTTTGATTCTTGGAAGCAAGCCCTTGTTATTTTTCTGTTTTTGTTTCATTCTTACTTTTCATGGATGCAAGTTTTGGTCTTGCAAATAGTTTACTGTTTGTGGATGTACCCTTTTGCTATGCTTTTTCATTCTTATAGTGATATCTGGTTTTTCTTTGGTTAGGTTTATCAACGATGAGGTTAATATTGAGGAAATTTCAGTCCTTTTGCTGTTCAAGGACAAAAATATGTACGAATAGTTTGGGAACGGATGCTAGATATGTTGAAGTTGTGAATTTGCGGAACTCATTTTGCACCAGCACTGAATTACTTCAAGATGATGAGTCCCGTCAAACAACTGAGTCACCTGAGCTTCCAAATTGGGTTAAATCTGAAAAGCCGGATGATGATGACTTTGTGCTTCCATCAATTTCCCATTGGATTGAGAATCACAAATTTCATGGTCAAAAACCTGATCTTGAAAGCCCAGAAAATGATGTAGATATGATTGGTAAGATTCTGAAGAATCAGTTTGAATCGGCAGATGCTGTTGTAGATGTGCTAAACCCGCTTCAGGTCGAGGTGACAGAGAGTTTGATAGAGCAAATTTTGAGAAGATTCAGCTTTGATTGGATACAAGCCCTTGGATCTTTTAAGTGGGCAAAGTCACAAAATGGTTTTAATTGTTCACCTCATCTATATAACTTGATGGTGGATACTATGGGAAAGGCAGCAAAGTTTGATGTCATGTGGGAGTTTGTGGAAGAAATGAAGCAGTTGGAAGGTTACATTACAATGAATACAATGAGTAAAGTCATTAGAAGGCTTGCAAAGGCTGGCAAGCATGTTGATGCTGTGGAGGTGTTTCGAAGTTTGGAGCAATATGGAGTGTGCAAAGATGTTTATGGAATGAATTTGTTGATGGATGCATTGATTAAGAATCGAAGTGTGGAACATGCTGAAAATGTGTACCATGAATTTAAGCATGATGTGCTTCCTGATCAGAGTACCTTTAACATTTTGATTCATGGTTGGTGCAAAATTAGAAAGCTGGATAAAGCTAAGACTTATGTTGATGAGATGCAGCGACATGGTTTTAACCCTGATGTGGTCACTTACACTTGTTTCATTGAAACATATTGTCAGGAAAAAGATTTTCGCAAAGTTGATGCTTCTCTGCACGATATGCAGAGTAAAGGACTTCGTCCAACTGTAGTGACATATACAATTATGATGAAAGCTTTTGGGAAAGGAAAGGAAATAAATAGAGCACTTGATATTTATGAGAAGATGAAGCAGAATGGTTGTGTTCCAGATAATTCCTTTTATAGCACTTTGATTCTCAATCTAAGTAAATTTGGGAGATTGAAGGATGCTCGAGAAGTGTTTGAGGATATGGAAAAGCAGGGAGTTGCTCCAGATGTTATTACATACAATTCAATGATTGCTGCTACTGTACAGCATTCGAAAGAAGAGGATGCTCTATTGTTGTTGAAAAAGATGGAGGAGAGTGAGTTGAAGCCTGATCTTGGTACTTATGCTCCATTGCTAAAGATGTGCTGTAGCTTGAGAAGAATGAAGGTGCTTTCCTTTTTGTTGAGCCACATGTTCAAAAATAATGTCTCCCTTGATCTCGGTACGTATGCGCTTCTGGTTGGCAGGCTTAGCGTGAATGGAAGTATTGAAAGGGCTTGTTCTTTATTTGAGGAATCAGTGAACCGAGGATTTCTTCCTACAACTTCTATGCATAAAAAGTTAGTGGATTTACTTCAGGAGAAGGGTATGAATAAAGAAAAAGATCAGATTGAAGGATTGATGCAAAGAGCGAAAGAATCTGTAGATTCCTCTAAGAGATATATTCAAGCTCTGGAATGATCTCTTGCATTATTCTGCAATTCTGTTCCCTAGTATTTGTTTCTGATTAGAGCCCCAGCTTAACTAATAGTTGTTGAATCCCATATCCATAAGTAGACTGGAAAATGCTTCTTATAAAGGCTTGAGGAATCCTCCTCACATGAATGTCTTCCGGAGGTGTGTTAGGTCCAAGTTCAAGTAAGAGTTTTTCATGAGTACAACTAGAAATTTGATCAGATAGTGTTGTTTGCAGTTTTAGATTTCTGTGAACTGAGAGTTTTGTATGCATGGTGTTTCATTTATGAGTTGGTAAATGTGCACAGATACACAGGATAAAGTATGGCTCATCATTGTTCTGATTAACTCAGAAAATCCTGATGATCCTAGTTGAGCAAATTTTATGGAGAACAGTTCTTGATGTCATAGCAGTGATGAACTTTTTGGAGACTGCTGAAACGAGTAACAGAGAAGCTTTTGGAAAACAACTTATTCATTTCTAAGTAGTTGGCATCTTCATAATACTAACTGGAAAGGTGTTTTCTTTGATAAAATAGAAGACTTTTGGATGCATAACTTTTTGACTTTGTACTACTTTTTGGTACTTTGGTATTTGATTGCTGACATCAAGGTTTCATATCCGTTGTCAATCAAAGATATTGCCAAGCATTCTTGACAACATCAGTTTTGTGCACTCCAGACCAGAGTTGAATGCCCAACTCTACTCTCTCTAAGACCCATTGATCTAAATGTATTATGATCCATACCTATATATCACACTTGCTAGGAATGCGACTCATGGGTACGTTTCATGACAATTATTCTTATCTTTACCAAAAAGGAAACCTCAAATTATCAGTGGGTGCACTGGTTCATTCTTGTTTATCACATTCCAAATCCTTCCACCTCTGAGATGCCACCATATATCAGAATGCCATCTGTGTGCAAGTTCTATTAGGAAGAATGAGAAGGGATTCATCAGCCAGATGATTAAGCCAAGAATTAGCAGGACAGTAATATCACCTGCAATGGTTTCTGTATCTATTCAATCATATAATGGAGTAAATTAACAGTGAACATGTTTCACATTGTAATCAAGTTGATACTTTCCCCTGTCCCACCCTCAAGAAGAAGAGAAAATGAAACTGTATACTATATACATTATCAAAATTAGAAAAGAAAATCATGGTATAAGTTTGTCATTCTTTCTGGCACCCGGAAACGATATCTCATAATGCAAAACTGCTGTCTGAAGCAACCAATATTGACCACAGAGCATGCACATCTTCACAAGAACAAGACTTGACATCTTCATAGAGGACGTAAATTCCAGCCCTGCCTGAAAATCAAGAAAAGCCAAAACAATGTTAATGAATCAGTGATTGGCAAGAACAATCTGCAGCAAAAAGATGATCACACACAAGAAATGCACAAGCAGTAGAACTGAGGAAGTAGAGAGATAGTACGTGTTCTTCGATTCGAGTGTAGACATCCCCAGAACTTCTTGAATGGGGAGAGGAGGGAGTGAAACCACCCCATTAAGCTGTGTTTTGGTTCATGTTAGGTGAAAGGTTGGAAGGAAATAAAGAGTTCAGAAGTATACTTGGACAAAGGAGAAACTCCAGATCACTGTTCTTATGCTGCATATTCTAATCCTATTATGTTTGTTACAAATCATGCAAGAAAGCATTTTTTCTCTCTTGGTGTCAAGTCACTGTCAAAAAAGACACGAATTTCATCCTTGCAAAAGGAGGTAAACTCTTCTTGAATCATAATTTTTTTCCTGTTTGGTACTCTCTACAGTATTTTTACTCAAACATATATTTGTGGTGCCTACCGACTTTTTTGTGTTTCTTTGAATTGTGATGTTTTTCTTATAGTATATGTTATTCTACAATTGGGGTAAACAAGGCTGAAATTCCTTCTACAAGATTCTTGTTCTTATCATTGATTACTGCAATGTTCTACTCATCAATTATGAGGTGGGAGTAAAAAATTATGAATGATGCTGCAAGAAAAGGAGGAGGCGTCAACCACAAGATGACTTCCTTGTATGGAGGCTTCTGGATAAAGCTTTCCTCAGTTTCCTCCATGACTTCTCATTGGAGGCATTCCTAATTCAATAAGGAGAGTAAAGAAAGATACTAACCAAGGAATAATCCCATTATTGATATAAAAGGCTCTTTGAGGGTCCCATAAAAGACACTTAAGAAGTTTCTTTTAAATAAAATCATGGAACTCAGTAATTTCATCCTAATGTAGTTTGCTAATCTCCAAGAGAAAATGTGCAATCATAATTGACATTATTCTTGATAAACAATGGAGTGTTACCCCTCAGACCAAACAAAATTAAATATCCTAAGTTGATAATAAATACTTATGTTTATTTTTTAAGTCTATTTTTATATATAAATTTCATGAGTTATCATAAGTGTATGATGTGATTATAAGTCTAACTTTATTTATGACAATCGTCCTTATTATTTCCAAATAAATATTTTAAATTAATAATAAGTATATTTAAATTTATACTTATATACCTTATTATATTCATACATAATTTCAATACTAACGGAGTATCATAAATTCCACACAACATTTTTAAACAATGGAAACTATGTATTTAACATCAGGCTGGCACTGACTCTCCACAATATCTCAACTAACAAATGAAGGCTGTGTTCTGAACTATATCCTGCAGCACTAATCCTTGCATTATTTGCTGTTATATTTGGAGCAATTCCCAGTTTCCTTAACTCCTCTCTATTATCAAGAGAACAACACCATTCTGCTTCACCGGCTCCCAAAACATTTTCAAACTTTTTACCAAAGTTTCTTTTCCTTCCTCCCCAAGATTTAACTTCGTCGCATATGTTCAGTGTTCCAAGAATTCCAAACCTCCAAAATGTGAAAGGAGCCTCCTCTTTCTTATGTAAGTTAGAGCCTAGAGGTCCAGAAATTTGCAACATCCTGCAACTTTAATTTTTTTTTTTTGATTTGTGATTGATACTTGTTTGGTAGATTTATTTATTTATTTATTTTTCCAAATTGCAAACTAAAATTAATTAAAGACAAAATATCCAAGGGTGGATTGGAAAGTCAATATTCAATTGAATAAGGATTGGTAAGGGTTACCTTTACCCAAAATTTTAGACTTATCATATTAGAGGTGTGTAAAAGAATGTATATGTTACAACTAAGTATACAATTCTAACCAAGTATGACTTCCTTACTTTTGTTCACTTTGGAGAAAACTAGTAAGTAAAAGCTCAAGAAACTTGAATAAGAAAGTTACTAAAACAAATTGATCAAAATAAAACAGAACAAACATGCAAAAAAAAGAATCCCAGGTATGTTGTTTGAGATAGGGCTGGCTTCTGAATATCTTCTCTTCAGTAAACTTTACATTGGCCACAGGGAAACACCATGAAAATCTTGGCAAGACTATCAGCAAATCTTATAGGTACTGCCGCCTCACACGATCAGAGAGCAAAGAATTTATGCTACTACGCCGAGATAAGGTTCTTCCTTTCACCATCGATTTCTGCCACCCTAGTCGTTCCAAAAACTCCTCAACCAACCTAAAACAAGATACAAAATAATCAGTACCGTATCAACAAGGGCAACTGCTCAAAAGATCAGTAAAACTCACAAGCTGCAAATAGCCTTCTGTGAAGATGCCAGTTCGTGATCAGGGAAGCTGTCTTCCAGCCGGAAACTTAACCAAACGTAGAGCTCCAAAACCTTTAGTTACCAAGAAGATAAAAGGAAAACTTAGCAGTATATCATTTAAAAGAAATTAGCCTATAGAATATATCAAAGACATTATGCAACCACTCAAACCACCTATGTATGATTCATCTTATTAAATTTCGCTGTAATTCATGATGTTTCGTCGTTATTATTATTATTATTAGGGAAGTCTTGAAGTCAACCTGATTGTTTTGTGATTATGAAAAACAGTTACGTCTTGAGAAATTATATTGATAAGGAAGCTTTTGTTCAGGTTATTATGTATGGATCAGGTATATCATGGCAAATTCTTCTCAAAATTTGTCTTCCACAATGCTGCAACAATTCAGATTTAGTGTCAAAGAGGCGAAGAAGATAAGGGGAGCATCAATTAAATTCCTATGAACCAGATACATCGGTCAAGGTTTCGCGATTACCCTATCTATTGTGAATCATTTACTAACCAAGTGACCATCCAGTTCCAAAAAGGGAGAGAGAGAGATTCCCCTAAAACCCTGCACATCCGAGAGATGCAGCTTCTATACATGGAGATTGAGAATCAGTAGTAGCTCCTGTATTTAGATGGTTAGGGGTCATCGCCTATGCAAATCCAACTTCAAGTGCTTGCCGAGAAACCATCAAAGGTGATAAAAGAAATGAACAACTCATACTGCAGGATTTTTCTGCAATACTATAAGTTTAATAAACTACTAGAGATGCATGACAAGAATGCTCATTTCTCAAAACCTTAACAGCACTAGACATACAAACCTTGTGAATCGATTCCAGTTCCATGAGAGCAGTATGTGTTTTTGGCACCTTTAGCGTCCCTGGTGTAAAAATCTCACGAAGCCGGACAACACCTCTTGTAGAATAATTTTGTGCAAACTGAGCCATTGAAATGGGTTGTATAAGTTTACCCATATGAAGAGCATCACCAAAATATTAAAGAACTAGATATCAACTTACCTGAGTAAGGCCCTGAGATGAAATGCCATCAGTCACATCAACAGGGCTACAGACAACACACCCTGTTGAGTTAATGCTTAACATAATAAAGCTAAAAATTGAATCAACAGCATTGAGTTTTAACCTAGATGTTGACAAGAAGCTCTTTTACAAATAGGGGATGTAGTTGAAAGATTGAAAGTGTGTTTCTCAGTCTAAGGATTCTAATGTGGCATAAACATATCCCAGAAAACTGGCTGGTAGACTTCATCACCTCCAATTTATTTTGCTTCCTTCCTCCCTACCGACTATTTCTTTTGCATCCACCTTCCTCATTTCCCTAAATTTGATAAAAAATATAAAATAAAATTCATCTTTTTTTCCCTCTTTCCTAAAATGTCATTCAAAGTAACCCCAGAAAATTTACTTTCAAGTCTATTCATCTAGATTGTGACAGATAATGCAACATTAATATCATTTAGCTAAAATAGGATATTCCCTGGGGAAATATACAAACGTACTTATGTTCAAGAAATGGAGCAAGAAGAATTATATGTGAGTAATAAAAATCTTAACTAGGATGCAAATATTACCTTATACAAAAAAGATACTTATCGTGCAAATCAAGAGGTAGCTCGTCAATGAGAGCAGCAACTTTCTGTTGTAAAAAAAATCTAATCAGCATATCATAGATGAAAAAAATGCAAATCTCAAAAGACAACCAAAGGTAAGAACAGAACTTGAATTTTGTAAATGAGTACTGAACATACCAACAAATCTTCGCAATCAGAGATAAAGTAGTTTGCAGATAACTTGGCATGTTCCACAAAATGGGCCTGCAAGTTACACAACCCAAAAGAAGGGAATGAAAAGATTATATATGAGCCTGTAAAGAGAGAAATATATGCTTCTAGTTCTAGAACAAATTTGCTACATAATTTTTTCTATTCTAAATATGTCAAGATGAGTCACAAGTAAACACATTCAAGTACTTTTACACGGAAGAGGTTTAGGGGTGAGGGTAGGTGGGGGAGAGGATTACCAATATCTGATATAGGCCTTGCTCTGGATGTAGATGAGAGCTACATTAACAAGAGGTCGAAACTTGGAAACAAACCAGCTTTCTGTGTCATAAAGCATGCTCCATTTTAGTGATTCTCAAAGATTACATAAGCAATAGAAATTAGTAGGTAATATTATAGAGATCACAAAAATGTCAGGAGTATATAATCCAAGAGAATGTCTTAAATGACAATTAGTCTGGATTTATTTGATTACCTCTAGAATAGGAGAGGGGGATTCTAGAGATGAATGCAGTAAGGGCAGATCTTTTGCAGATAAACAAGTCACTTCTCCAACAGGAAATTTGGATCCATATCTTCCAGCTCTTCCTGCAAGAAAAACCAAGAACAACAATCTAAATAAGTGCCCAAACAACATTACAGCGAAAGAGGGGGAGGGGGGGGGGGGGGGAGAGAGATAGAGCTTTAGTTTGGCTGATGGTGTTGCTTAACTAGAGGAAACTTTTGGTGGAATTAAAAGAAAAGTAGCCATCCTTTGGTAAAATTTAGGAGACCGAATTTATGGCAAAATTTTAGCTAGAAGAGAAATGGAAAAGACTAAAGGAAAGAAGAAAAACGTCATGAGTTAAGCATAAAGGAGTTTCACCAACTACACTTAGGACACCACGTAAAGTAAGATTTCAATGAATATACACCTGAAGAAAACACACCTATCAAAAGCAAATAAACAATTCATTTTCAACTCTACAATCCCCTTAATTTCACGTTGAACTTAAAGGTATATAAACTTTAGTGGTATAAAATGTTTGAAAGCTGAAAACTTTAATCAAACATAGTTGTAATTATCCATTGGAAAATCAAACCATAACATTAATCTATCATAAATTTGAGACTTCAATTGAAACACAAGTTTTGAGCTTTCAAAAAATTTACCAAGATGATACAAACACACCCTAGACATGAAAAAACATACTCCCTCCATTCTTAATTAAACGTTCACATTTAACGTCATATAAAAATTAAGGAGAGGATTTGATCTAAAGAAGTTGCCACATTATCCTTGTTATTAATGTGGTTAATGGTGATATTACATAATTTATTTTTTTTAGGGAGATGGTACTATATAATTAGTGAGATGTAAATCCCTTAAATTAGATTGCTAATTAAACTTTATGTGATAAATATGCTTATTTTAGAAAAGTACATTAAAATTTGGCATCTCAAAATGAAAATATAAACATTCAATTCGAATGGAGGGAGTACTATTATTAGAAAACATTAAATATTCATTAAAAGATGACTTTGTCTCCAACATCATAAGAAATCTTCCAATTTTCTTTGACTTGTCAATGCATTCAACATTGAACAGATCTGCAAGTATGCACATGCATGGAGTGCATGCACTAAACCTATTCATTACTTTTAACTTAAGAAGCTGACAGGCATAAAGTCTTGGCAAACAAGCAAAGCACATTATAGTTCAATGTGGAACAAGTACAACCAAATAAGACAATTTTACAGTTGTCATTCTATCTAACCCAATTGAACAAACTGTCTACAACCCCAGCCTCACATGGTTGAAAGACAATTCAGATCCTACATTAACCTTGAGTCTCTCTCTCTCTCTCTCTCTCTCTCTCTCTCTCTGAGTGTGTATAGCGGATGAAGGTAAGAAATGATATGAGTAGGGGACAAAATATTCCTTAAACAACCCCCTCCCTCTCCCAAAAAGCAAGAAACAAAGGAAAAAAGACAACACACAAACACATGCAGACTGTCATTATAGAGTGCAGAATAAAACAATTATATCATTTCAAGAATAACATCCGACAGGAATACTGTTTAGAAAACCATTCAATAGTTGAAATTAATTTAAAGAATTTGACAACTGCAAACAGGGAATAACAAGAAAAGCTAGTATTCAGTTCATCATTCCTCAAATGTTTTGGATTCTTTATGCTCTTTTTAAACATTTAACATACCAGCAATTTGTTTGATCTCTGAAACTGAAAGCTCCCGCATCTCTACACCATCAAATTTCTCTAATGTAGAAAATACAATTCTAGAGATATTAAGATTGAGACCCATCCCAACAGCATCACTTGCTACAAGAACATCGAACTCAGAGTTGGCATCGTTGAACATAGTTGCCTGCAGTCCTGAATAATGTGTTAGCTAAGCTAGTTGATGCTTATCTGTCAATAAAGTCAAACACTTGAGACGTAAAGAAGCAGATATTTATTGCTTAAGGACCATTATTCGATAAAATAAATTTTACAAATCAAATTCAGAATTACAGCCAAAGATTAAACTATTCTTACCACTGTAAGAAGGGGTAAAATCTAAAAGGTACATAGATAAAAACCAGAGTACTATCACCTTCATTTGCAGGTCAATGAACTCAGGAGAAAGTAACAAAGATGTAGATTCCAAAAGAGTAAAGGGACATAAGTTGGGTTAGGCTTCAAATAAAGGATAACTCCAGATGTAATCAGAGACAAATTATGAAGCGAGAGGAGAAACCTGTCTTGTACGAGTTGCAGGTGGCAATGAACCATAAACTACAGAACAAAGGTGCTTTCCTCCTCCTTCGATTTCTTTCTGTTGACATAAAAAGATAAAGGTCAATGCACATTAAGCATATACAGTTGAAATAGTAATGCCTAAGCAGATAAGTATTAATGCAAATACTAATGCATAACTGAACTGAGTGTAAAGATCTAAAATTGACAAGTTAAGCATAAACTGAAGTTAGTAGGACTGTTGAAACAACTTGTCCTAGTGGTAGGAGAGTTGTTGCTCAAGACTTAATGTCTCGAGTTTGACAAGCCAAGGACCTACCCAGAAGATAAAAAAGAAAAGAAAAGAAAAGAGTTTAACTATTATCTGTTCAAGCGGTGCAAAAGGCTTGAAACAAAAAATGCAACAGAAAGAAGAAAGAACATTAATTCCCTGGATCAAATTGATCGAACTTTCCTTGCAATTATCAATTGAGTGAGATTTAGGTCAGCCTAAGAAAGCCACTTGGGCTTGCACGAGGTTTGCAACCTCAATTTTAAAAGAAAAATAAGAGAGGTGACATGTAAGATATGGAAAGAACAAGCATAGGCACTTGGGCTTGCACTACATGTGCTTTGGATATGCATACAAACATGTTTTTTGAGTAGAAACTCAAAATGCCATATTTGTACAAGGGCTATGTTTACCTTCTCAGTATCATTTCTCAGTCTTACCATAGCAATTGTAATGCATAAATAATAATATTGAATAAATTTTAAAAATGCATTCATTCTATTAATTGAAAAACATGGGCCATAATAAAAATCATGATTTGCTCTAAATGAACCAAAATATATCCCAAAAATTATTAAAAACAGTTTTTTCCTTCCCCCCAACTTTTGGTTTTCTAATCAAGAATTAGTTGCAATTACATTAGCAGTAGAAAGGCTATTACAGAAATGAGTTCTGCAGCAAATTTAGCACATTCAAGTTATCCCAGTAGGCATCAAGAATGGGTAGAATTTAGGCTATAAAATTCCATGCCTGTAAATTTGTGGTATAAGGATCCTTTTTGGTAGGAGGTGATAGAGAGGGAATACTGGGAGAAAGGAACACTGGAAGTTATACTGACCTTTAGCCTGTATATTTCACGCCTTGAAAAGGAGACAATGCAATCACCAGTTCGTATATTAGAGAAAGATCCCAGGGGAACCTTCAAAGGAACAAGAGGTGAAAGCCTCTCATAGTATTGAACCTAAGCATAAAAATAATACTTTTATGTTAGGCATGCGGAGGACAATAGAGATTTGGAAAGGACAAAAAGGAGAGAACTTTTAAAGAGGAAAATAAAGAAACCAATCAGGCCACAAACCCATTTAATACATATACAAAAATCTTCTGGATTTTTTTCAGTTGAACCCTTTAGGTTGCCATACAGTATTCCTTCTACCCACAACATAAATCTAGGTACTACCACAGTTTTCAATACATAAAAAAATGATGGGGGAAAATTCATAAGCTGCCATAATTTAGTACACAGGAATATTTAAAAATTGATCTCGCCCGATCAATATGAATGAAAAAAACCCGATGTAGAAGGCCAAGTCATCCATTCTATCTAAGGTAATAAGTTTCAAGCAGGACTGCCATGTTCCAAAATCTTCGAATATTCTATGTGTCAACTTACGTAAAACGATTTCTCCAGGGAAAAACCCTCTGGATATGTTTATCACAGAGATCAAGTTTAATATATCTCAAACCCAGTAGAAAATGAAACTAGCAGGAAAACAATTGAACCATAAGTTGTTGTTCATATAACTTCAAGAAACTCATATGAAAGTTTTTTTTTTCTTTTTAATAATGGATATAGAGTTTGATACCTTAACATTGTCACCAGTCACTTTAAGTATTTCCTTGATTAGAGGAACAGAAGCTGGATCTCCACAGAGGTGCAGCTCATTTGCAGACAATCCTAGTAAAGCACGTGTAAATGAAAAACCCCTAGTCTTACATCCTAACATCTGCAGGAAAGGAAGTAAAATGATTATATGCAAATGACTACCTGGAGGGAAGTAGGAATTAAAATTCAACATCTGAGACAAGGTCCAAAGACTAACTTATTCTAATTCTAACAAACTCTTCAATATAAATTCTGTGGACCTTTAAAAAGGATTAAACATGCAGTTGAGACACTGCTAACAAAAAATTTCCGAACTCAAAAGTTCAATTGCAAACTTCACTAAGAAGTTTCAGAAGCTAGAACCCCAGAATTTTCTCGAGGACTATATGTTTTTCCTCTTTCTCCACCCAATCCCCTCTACCAAAAAGAATAAATTTATTAGGGAAAAGAAGAAGAAAAGTAAGTTGATGGCATGTCTTTCCGATTTTTTTTTCTTTTTGTTTGAATCTAAGACGACATAAACAATTCTCTCAGTCTATTAAGGCTAAATCATTAAGAGATGAAAGTTTCTGAGATTTATGATAAAGTGATTGACAGTGGTCGTATCAACAGAAACATCAGCGTATGTGAGCAAGTGTGGAAGGCCCTTTTGTGCTGCTAGTTGCTGAGTGCCATAACATAATCCTTGGGAATCAAAACAAAATTTAATAAATCAATGGGATACAGCTCTCACAATGTTTGTCAAAAGTATTTAACATGCCTGGATTTCATCAATTATGGCACAGTCATAACTGGATGTCACATCAGCCATCTCCACCGTAACAGCCTTATGTTTTGCATCCTCAACCTCTTCTCGTTCTTGTCCAGTAATCAGATCACACGGAACACTTGCCTTGTTCAATCTTTTGGCCACCTCCCATGCCAAAAGCCTCAAAGGCCCACAATAAATACCTGTAGTAAATTTTTTTTTACTAATTTATAAATTCACTGCAGGCAATTTTCCATTATAGGACCAGCAAAATATATATTAAAATAATGGTACTAGTTCATCCCCTACCAGAAGAACTTGTCTGCAGTCGCTGTAAAGCCTGATATGTTTTACCACTATTTGTAGGACCAACATGTAAGGTAATATTCCGATTCTTCTTTCGGGCATGTGGGTACCATGTTTCTGGGCGGCTAAAATTTGGGAGGGGGAAAAGAGTGATAAAATGGAAACATAAGTACCGCTAGATTTCATTCCGAGTACAAGAAAGTAACTAAAATAAAAAATGTTACACTCAGATGAAATATTAATCATGAATTAAATACAGGTAGTTCTTACGTAAGATCAGTAAAATCAAATTTAGTTGCACTGCTGCTGAACTGCCTGAGGCAATTAGAAGTACCAAATGAAATTCCTAACTCCAACTCCAGAGGAACACAGCACAGTGTTGTACTATCTGATATGCGACAGAGGGTAAGAGAAACATCAGAACACGTGATCAACAACAAAAAGACTGCCAGATTGAAGCTAGCCTGCTACAGATATTTATCTAGATTAAATTTATAATCTTCTGCAGTAAACAGGTGACAGAAGAATTTTCACGATGCAAGCAAGTGAATCTGAAAACATGCGTAAAGAGACTTGGTATAATTGCAACAATCATCTTTCCCATTGCTTGCCATGCATCCTTATTTGACAACATATAATGAAACAATAACAACAAAAGTATAGGCCCGCATTATTTTATAGTGAAGCGCAAGAGAGGGACTCACAAAATCTAATCGTGGTTGGTATCAATTTGCTGTGACTAGTTTTCCTAGGCTTTACTAGAACAAGAACAAATTCAATTCCTATCTGACTATACTGTAAAAAGTGATCAAGTTTTAGGCATTCTTCACTTCTCATAAGACAGCCATATGAAAGGACGAAAGTAGGGAAGCTGTTAGACTATTACATGACACTATTTCCCTTAAAAGTAATCCATTAGGCCTAAATCCAAAAGACCGAGAACGAACAGAGTTTCCCAGAGAATGAACTCTGGCAAGGTAGAGTAGAAGTTAATTGATGAGGCAATAATATTAACTATCTTCTTATATTAATGAATATCCCAAAGTCAGCTTAAAGAGACACCAAAGCTCCTCAGGCCATCTAGCTTTACTATTTAAACAGTACAAGTTATGAGAATCACTTTATAATCAACATCCCATGCTGGAAAGCATAAAACCTTTTTTTATGCGTTAAGGGAATCTTGAAAATGTTTGTAGGATTCAACAATATCACCCATGCAGTGACACACAAAATTGCATAAGGCAGCCAATACTATTTTATTTTAGTCACTAAACCACTCGTTAACACTAGACAATGCCAATTTACATTCACCACATGACAACATATTCCTATTCGTTTCCATTCCAACCACCTTTAATTTGCCAAAGAACTGACATGTTACTAAAAACTCAAGAAAAAATACATTTTTGGCTTGTGTGCTTATTCATTTTGATAACTAATTCTAATATTCCAGACACCAACTCTAGGGGAGCCATAGTAGCTGGCTACGACAAGGCTACAAGACATATCCGTTTAAGCTTAAGAAAAATCATCTAAATACTAAATAAAATAAACATGTATGCATGAACTACACAGGACAGCTATTCCATTTTCCCCCTCACTGATAACTACAAAAAATTAATAATAATAAATATAAATAAATAAAAATCTTTAATTCAATATCCTTCCCAAAAATTGCAAACAATATGTGAAATGTTGGTCACCCTCTTGTTCTCGGAACAAACCCAAAACTGCATAATAACCCTGTCTTGCGGCCAAAGTTTGATCTTTCCCAGAAATTCAGCTAAACAGATTCCAATTTGCAGAAGCAACAACTAACTAAGCTAAAACATATTAGCGCCTGAATTATTATTATATCCATTCAACCCCTTTGTTCATCACTTTTAATAATAGCATATAACTCCTCTTACTTCGAAATATATTTCTTCCAAGAAGGAAATTTCCCTTGAAAAGTACAAATTTCATAGTTGTAGAACTGAATGTCGTACCATGTAGCAAAGCACGACAAGCAATGGAAGCTGCCAGACTTCGTCGAAAGAGAAAAGACACCATTTTCCAAATTGATTGGATTCAAATTGTTATCTCGGGGTTGGACAGTTCTTGAATTCAACAAGAATTAAAACATGAACTGGAAGAAGAAATCGTCAGCAGAAGTTCGGAGACTTTGTTGTATTGAGAGTTCATGGCTGGGTTTCTCTCCACCTTGTGGCTGTAAACGCATGACCAAATTCCGGCTCTTCCGGACATCATTCGGAGCCGGAGGAAATCAGAACCGCCCAGTGAAGAAGACTCAGCCAGTCAGCAGTGCCAGTGGATCATTCCTTGGCTGGACTTCTTGTGCAAAAGGGCGCTGGGCCAAAACCCAAGAATATCCTGCCTAGGAAACTGCCCGTATTGCTTCCCTACAGAAAACCAAGGCCCATAGCAATATTTTTTTGAAAGTAGGCCCATAGCATTTTGAGCATTCTTTTTAATATACATATAAATTTTATTTTATTTTTTTAGCTGAATCTCGCACATTATCACTTAAATTTTGCATTTTATTAGACGAAAATACCCCTAATATTAAAATATTAGTAACAAAATAAATTTAAAAAAACAAGAAAAAAGTGCTTAACATAACGGAAATTATTTGCTTCATTAATTCTTTTAGTCATTATTTCTTTTTGACCTCTAACAAAGCATGTTAAATAATTCTATTTCACATCAAATCACAAATATAGAAGATTCTATTGATGGCCTTTTTCCCCTAAGAAGCTCAACCAAATAGTTGATCCTAAGCAGCAAGCAACCCATAAATGTGTACCCTCTTCTCCTTGGACAACTACGTGAATTCTAGATTCTGCAGTAGTTGATTGGAATCTGCATCTTCCCCACCAAATCTTTTAGTATGTGTTTTCTTTTGTCACTGCAAAATAATATAGGACAAAGAGAATGATCACACCTATATGAATCATACATTTTTTGTATATCTGGCTAGGTTGTAGCATTTAGAGTCCTGCCCAATGCAAATAATTTTTTATAAGTCAACATTTGTCCAATATGATTCTCTCCCCAACCCCCTTTAAGTTTGCTAAATTAAAAGCTCATATTATTCATGACCTTAGTATTTGTATTTGTCTTAAAACTTTAATCATACTATTTTAATTAAAAAAAAAAAAGACTTTAGAATAGTTGGTCATTCTAGTTATACATCGTCATTTAAGTCATTAAATTAGATGTTGTGAGTTTGAATCACTTTGAAACTTGAATATAACTTTATATTATAATCGATTATATGTCGTTGATATTGAAAATATCTCTTCATCGAATTCTCAATTAAATTATTTGAGTTTGTTTGGACACTAGCTTCATAAAAAATAAAATAAAATATCTTGACTCACAACATATTCTCAAAAACAAAGGAAAATAAATAAAAAATAATAACTAGTTGTTTAGGACTCCAAAGAAATAAAAAGTAATGCAAAATGTACATATTTATTTTAATTTTACCAACACTTAATTTGTGTTAAAAAGTCCTCAACAGTTCATATTTTTAGTGACCAACGGAGTACTAATTAGTATATCTTGTTAGATGTTTTTTTATTTCCTTGAATCAGAATGTAGCTAGTACTCTACTTCTACTTCTACTCCATGGTATAGGCATATATTGCAAAGCTTTGAGTAGGAAAAGGACATTAAAGACAGATGGAGGTGGTGGAGGACGAGTGGTTGAAGTAGATTGAATCCAGCAAGTTAACCTATACGTACACATGTGGGAGACAAAGTGTGGAGAACAGGCAAAAGCACCCCTCCCCACCCCCACCCCCCGCCTTCCCTTCTGATCTTCTTGAATTCTTGATTTGATAAGTGATAGGCAACAAGAAAGGTAATTAATAAACCAAGTCTCGATCGGAAGCAAGAAGAATGGCAAACCACAACCACAAGAGTCGTTAGCATGAAGTTCTGATGGCGCTGATTGTCGCATTTATGTCACAAATTTATTTCTTCATATACACCTATGACCAAAACACAGTTCATCTATATGACTATTAATTTGGTTACGTACCCTTCTGATTGCAATATATATATATATATATATATATATATATTGTGGAGGGCGTACGAGTAAACTCCATGTCTCTTATCCAATTAATATGTCTTCTTCCGTGATTTTCCGTTCTGTTGTTTCCCCCCCCTTATAGCATTAAATATACATGTGTGAGAATTGCTTTGGTATACATGGGAGTTACTGAGGTACATAATTAATAATGGTTTCTTGGGTACTTGCAGGAAACCATATATTGATCAAGATCAGGGGAATTTGGAGGACTGTTTGGCTTGGTACCTGAGCTTGAGAAGGTACCAAGTAGATGTTGTCGAGTAGTATATATCTAATTCTTAATTTGAGAAGAATTATATGCATGTTGTAAAAAAGTAAAATTATTTGTTGAATTTTGTTAGAGGCTGAGGAAGTGCTTAAAAACCATTTGGACTTCCATAATTGCTACATCTCTTTCGTTTCTTAGTGTAAAATGAGAATAGGGTTTTGAAAAATAGCTAGGTTCAAAGTTATGTTTAGTTTAAAAAGAAAGAAATATATATATATATATATATATACTTCCTTTTAGCTTTCTTTACCATGGCAGTATATATATAGGCTCGAATGTTTCCAATTTAGTGAAAAGGATAAAGGAAAAAAAGGTTGAAGACGGCAGAGTTAGAAACACACATTTATATAGTTGGTTCCGTAGCTACTTCAGAATGTAAGAAATTGGACCCTCTTTTAAGTATATGACAAAAATGCAGTTTATGAAGGAAAGCTTCTGTTGCAATTCACAGATGCAGCAAAATCAAATAAAGAATCAGGTTGAGTACGATACTGGCTAAAACCATGAAAACATGTAAAGATCAATAAAAATTCAGAAACAAGAAATGGTATAGAGAATAAAGATTTGGTTAACTTGTTGTCATGAGAAGTCTTTTTGTACTTAGTTTCCTGTCTTCCTCATGTGACAATACACTTTGATTGATAAGTACTTAAATTTCTTTATAAGGGTATAAAGTATTCGAAAGAAAAAAAGAAGGGGGGGGGGGGTTAAAGTGATATGAGTATAATATTGAACTCAAACAATTTGATATTTTGTTATAAGTGTCACTTGTTTGTGATCAAATATTAGATCGTGATATATAATTGTGTTTGATATAATATATTATTATACACTTATGTAAAATAAGTATTTGATATTTTCAATGCAATAAGTTTCATATGTCATATATATCCTTATAATATAAAAGTGTTTAATAGAATTGTATTATATATTTCAAGTTCAAAACTTATATGACTTTAAAGTTTTAGTAACAACATTATTGACAATTTTAGTGTATATGAGCATTTGAAGAAATTACAAGAAATCACAAAAACACACATACTTACATAGATGTATGTGTGTGAATTGCACATTAAACTGTCATTGTTTCTTTTTTTCATTCTCACCAACTAGTTTTTAATTAACTTGTAGAAACTCCAAAAACAAACATTGACCCCAATACAAGCTGTTCCCTTTTAAATGGAGGATTTGGATACCTTCCCAGCAAAGGGGAGGAATGAAATGTCCCCATCAAGACTTAAAGCAATTCTAGTACATTTAGTCTACTTGGGCATGATGAAATATTCTTAAAGATACACTAAATTCCTTTTCTTCTTGTTTTTTTCTCTCTTTCTTCTCATATGTATATATTATTTCATGCAAGTAAAAGAAGTATATTGCAGAGGATACCAGAGAAAATGACATGTGAAACAAAAGGTTTGGTCATATGGAACAGCGAAGGACTAAACCCAAAGGGGAAGAAAAAAAAGAAGAAAAAAGACCCTTAAACGGATAAAAACAGCAGCAGAAAAAGTTAAAGGAAGAAGAGAAAGAATTTTTTTTTATTAAAATGGGGGCCATCAAAGAAAGCATATGAGAAGAAAAAATAAAGCAATCTTTAAAAGAATTTGGATCAAGAAGAGATCAAAATGTTCCCTTTGACTACCTCGTGATTGTGATTTTTATTGCCTCACATTCACCGCAAGGGCAGTTTGGGAAACCAAAAAAGGGAATAAGATCTTCTACGACCATACTTTTATGTTGGTTTTTTTTTTTGACTCATTCTGATTTCTTGGGCGGGAGATTATGCTATAATCTCTACTTTTCCCATGGATAGGATTATCCTTAATTTATGATTTTGCATGGCATCCATGGGATTTACATACCTTTTTTATTTTAAAAATAATACTCTTCCTTGTTGCGTGTGTTTACATATTTATCTTTGACTTTCTATAATTGAATATTTATTTTTTAAAAAATAAATATATTTTTATATAAAGTTTTATTAATATCTTCTTTAATTTAAAGGGATTTACATAAAATAAAAAACTTTACTTAGTTTTGTATTAAATTAAAATAGACTGTCAATTTTGATAAGGAGAATATATTAGAAATAAGAAAATTTGAAATTTATTAATTATCTTTTGAAATGTGAGCTTGTACTCTATCCTTTAATATGTAAATGGAGTTTAATTTATTTTTATGCTAAAACACCTAGCTAATGATAAAGGAACTTGAATTTTTCTACAAAACAATTATAGAAGATGATGAACAAAAACTTTTTTGCTATTAGGCCTCATAGGTATAGGCAAGAAAAGTAGTGTACAACATGCACTTGGGTCATGAATTTCTCATGTGGAGGTGGAATTAGAGAAATAATGAACTTATAAAAGTTCTAAAAATTGGAATTTTCAAGTATTGTTTAGATAGAAAGGAAATGATAAGAAAGACAATCAAAAAAATTCTATGGTTCTACACACTAATACAATTTCATGCATTGAGACTCACATTTATGGAGGTGTTTAAAATCTTCTATATTGGGTGGAAAAAAAAAATGACACAATGGGAATGTGCAATTAATTAAAATCTCCTTGAGATATTTTAATGGAATCTCTAAAGATTGGGGAAAACGTGGAGAATTTTTTTCTTAAAAACTACCCACAATTGCCTTTATATATATATATATATATATATATATATATAGACAGAATCTTGTTGTTGACAAAGAGAAAAATTATATACACTCATAAAGATAAGTATTCCCTGAACAAAAAAATAAAAAGAGAAAAAAGATAAGCAAGAATGGTAAATCAAAGTAGAAGTTATCCATATTCCAAGATAATAATATTGGAATTAAACTATCACATAATTAATTTCTTTACCAAAAGGAAAAATATTTTAATTTTTCTTGGTTTGAAATGAAGATCAGATGCTCATTAAGAGACTATGTTGTCAAGAATCGAATAATAATTAGCATAAATTCACGATAAAAAACATTATATTCTCCAAATGTAATAATATTTCAATTCATGGAGCTGATATTCTAATATCCTTCAACAAGCAAAATGAATTGGTTAAAAAAAAATGCAAAATGAATATTTAGATGCATTTTTTGTTCCTACCTTTCGGTTGTTCTTGCTTCCATTAATTGTTTCTCCAGTTACTGTTTTGGAATTCTACTATTATAGCATCTTCTTGTTGTCAATTTTATATTGTTGCATCTCTTCTCTACCCTCCCCACCCCCGGGCATTTTTTTCTTTTCTTTTTTCGGTTTTTTTTGGGGATGCAATGACAATTTTTCACAGTTTTACATGATTTCTTTTTTGTAGTTTAAAAAACTTATGTTTAATTAATGGAGTATTCAGAAAGCAGGTAAAAAACATATATATATATATATATATATATATATATAGACACACACACACATGCTATCTATTAGTTAATTTGAAATTTATTTTACCGTTGATTTGTAATAAATTCATTAGAAAGATTTAATTATATTCCAATTATAAATGCTTAAATCAAGGGTCTTAAACAATTATATTCACTTTATATATATAGGGAGAGAGAGAGAGAGAGAGGATTCACGTGTTATATTTAAGAAATGGCGATTTTACTGACTTTTCAAATGAAATCTTGATCATTATGTGATTATATTTCCTTATTATTGATTATAGGAAACAAACTTAATATTATTTTCAAATATGGAAATAAATATAAGAGAAGGGGTTTACCGAGATTATGACCAAACTAGATAATGCAAATTTTGCTTTCTTTGCAATTCTTTTTTACAAGAGAGATATTGGACACAAATTAAACAAAAAATTCCTAGACAATTATATTAATTTGTTATATTACTTTAAACAAGATGAATATTCAGTCTGGCTTTCATGCATTCATTGATCATACAACGTACGAATATCACAATCATTTTTTAGTCAGTAATAACAATGAAAACTAGACAATTATTGTTGAAAATGACTTGCCATACTCCCACCATATACATATATATGCTTGGAGAGGGGAGAAAACATTCTAACTATTGGCCTTCCTTTTTCCTCCTTACAACGAGGCTCAAAACTCAAAAGAATATGCACTAAATGCTAAATGGTATCATCTTTTCATCATATCACCGTTGAATAAAAGAGCTTATGTCTGTTAGATACCATTTGAAATGCAAAATCTTGCATCAAAGTTGCCAAAGCAACGTAGTAGGGTCACATCCTTCTCACTCTTAGATATTCATTTGCTAATTATGGCCCATCGCCCTTAGTTTTTGACAATTCTCAACTTTACAAGTTTCTTTGTAGCATAACAATATGGCCTTACTTTACCCTTAAATTATTCAAAGACACACATTAAAAGAATTTAAAACTAAAGTGTCTTGTATGGTAGTAGTAGTATTTGAGTTCATACAAAAGGAATAACACATTAGCAACCACTTCATGGGTTTTTATTCAATTGAATTTTATTCTTGATTAGACAACCTTGATTTGAGCAAATGGAAGTCCACTCATTATAAATGCTAAGGAGAATGCAAATTAACAAACTCTAGCCAGACACTCCTCCTCCCTTGTTATTGGCCTACAATCAAATATAGATTCAAGATCTTTGGAAAATTTCATATGCATTCCACTTGGATTGAGATTTGGATGATGATTTTCAAGATTATGACTCAAGAGAAGTTCATTTTTGTTCTGTTGAAGAAAGACAAAGAAACACACAAATGTCATGCCATGCCATGGTATGGCTTCTATGAAAGCCATGAAAAGAGAAAGTGTACAACGAGGATGACCATAGTAACTTTATTACAAGCCTTAATCATAACTAAATCGGGACCCAAATGGCTCCATTTGGCATAGTGGAAGCAACACTTAGGGTTTATGAATCTTGTGTAGCATTCCATTTGTGCTTGACATGGTTTTATGGGACCAAAAATTTAGCACTTCTGCCGTCAGCTTAATTAAACTAATTGAATAAAATTGTTCTTTAATCTCTGCTAATCAATTACTCAGGCCCAAATAATCATGAACACAGCTACTTTTTCATATTCTTTTTGGGTTTTTCATTTTAAAAAAATAAAAAATAAAATTGTTTTCCCAATTGGCAAATACTCTTGTAATCCCAAAAGTCAAATACTCTTGGAATGGTACAAAATACAAATGTAGCACAAGACCAGTCAACTAAAATAAAAGAGAAGTACTACTTTTTTAAAATTTTTTTAAAGTATATAAGCAAATTTATGGAGCCGTGAGCGGTGGTCAGGCCATCGCTGCCCCTCCTCCGGTGGGCGCGGAGTACTAGAGAGGGCTTTTCCTTTCAATTGGCCTAATAATAAAGCACAACCCTATTGAGGACCGGATTCAATCTCCATAGATTGATCAGTCAATGTTATGGATGCAACCCCACAAGATGGTAGCTTCAAATGAGAAGAAAATGCATTAAAAAGGAGGACCACAATACCTTAATTCTGGGCAATTGCCCTTGTCTTCTAGGGCAGAAGCCCATTTTGAGCCTCAAATTGTTCACCAACATTCCCTACTTTGTTTGATTTTGCACTGCATATCTACATGTATATCTGAATTCTCATCTGTTGACCAAAAAGAAAAACAAGATGGAAGCTGCTAATGATAATGAAGCAGTTACACAGAATCCAAAAAAAATAAAATAAAGATCCATCTTGCAATATATAGGCATGACTTAGTTTATACACAATTTAATATCGTTTCTCCAACACAAAGGACCATAGTCAAAACTACTCATTCAAAATGTGTTTTATTTTTCCCCCCATAGTGTAGCTTTAATGAGATCTTGCTTGAGTTGCAAGTGTTGAAGTTTTCACATTTCAATTTTGTTGGATGAAAGATTGAGATGTATAAAAGGTTAAAAACTCTTACATTCAACATTAAAACCTCATGGGGAGCAACATTTTGAGTTATTTTCTTAGAGTTGCAAGATTATACTTGAGACTCAAGTTGCAGGTTTAGTTAAAACTTTGAAGTTACATATTACCAATTTGGATTTTCACAGGGCCAGGACGTGACAAATAGCTAAAAGGTTGATTATTGCCTTGAGAGTTTTCAAATTATCACATTTGGGATGTGGACAAAGTTTAACGATATTACAAGAAGGGGTTTGAACACTTTGGAGTGATTCTTTAATTCCCCAAACAATACTAACAAGTAGTAATAACCAAAATGAAGCCCAAGAAAAAGCATAAGAGAAACAAAAACAAAAATAGCAAGTTTTTCATTAGAATTACTGCTATAATGCAACAGCATACATTCCCTTTACCTTTTATTTGTCTTCTTTTAACTGCTTTAGCTTTGTTTTGAAGACCAAATGGCAAAGAAAATATGCAGCTAAAGGGGGGTGGCATTAGTCCTACTAGATCTCTTGGCTGACCAATTGGGGTAGGCCTTTAGCTAGCTGTCTATGTCGTTTCATGTGCTAATCTCATTCAAAACGACTTGCCCGTTTCACTTTTCGTGTTGGGCCGGCCTAATCTTTGGGTTAAAAAAGGAAAAAAAAGACCAGTCTGCTCTCCCTGTGTGCAGTGTGTGAGAGAGGAAGAGAAATAGAGAGAGAGAGAGAGAGAGAGAGAGAGAGAGAGAGAGAGGGAGAGATTGTGGGCACTTTATTCTGTTCAAATTCGATACTTTGCTGTTACTACTTAGAACGAGGGCTGTGTTTTCAAGAAAGAAGAAGAGAAGGCCCCTCCACCTCGTCTTCTATCTCTCTCACACACTCTTTTCTTGCTTTCCCTCTCTCTCTCTGGCTTTGTTTTGCTTACATTGTCTTGTTCTTAACATAAAGCGTTTGTTGTCTCTCTCTTGGTCGATGTGTGACTGGGCTTTGAGTCTTTTATTACTACTACTATATAGTATTGTAGAGTAAGCAAACACGCGGTGACTCTCTATACTTGCATTAAGAAGAGTGGTTCAAGAAAAAGAGAAAGTTAGTCTTGTTTTAGAGGGTGGTTCATTGTGAACTGCATAGAAAGTGGAGGCTGAAAGATTCAATTTTGTTCTCAACTGAGAAAAGTGAGCAAAAGCCCATCTGAAATTTGTGTTTGTTTGTGGAGTACTTCGACTTTATTGGATTAATTGAAGTGGGAGGGAATCGAAGGTGATAAAGGATTGAACTTTGGAAAGTTTAGGACTTGGGGGAAGGATTTCTCTAGAGGAGTTCATGTTCTTGGAATTTTGATTTTTTTTAGGTGACTTGAAGTTCAGATTTTTTTGGGAAGAGGAGGGGGGGGGGAACTATATTCAGAAAGCTGCATGAGGAAACAGTGAAACAATGGTAGATGGAAATTCCAAGAAAAGCAAGGTTTTAATTTTGTTTTATTGTAGAATGTATTTTGGATCTTTTCCTTCCTCAAATGCCAGCGTTGCTAATTGGTCTTTTGTATTTCTGAAGCTCTCCTGGTCGAAAAAATTGGTTAGAAAATGGTTCAATATCAAGGGAAAGACTGAGGAATTCCAGGCTGATGAAGTTGTCTACGAAGGTGGGAATCTAAGTTCTTGTGTGTTTGGTTTTTATCATTTTTGAAAGTTCTTTTTTCTTCTTTGTTTGATAGTTGTTTCGTGCTGAATGTTCTCTGCCTTCCGATAAATTATGGGGGAGAACGATGTTTCTTCTTTTTGTCTCCTCTTTTGTCTTTCATTTTTTTTTTGGGCTGTCTGCGTATGCTATGTCATATGGATGTTTGTTGTTGAGGTTGATTATGATTAATGAACTCTAATTGAGATTATCAATAATTAGGCTCTGTTGTCTGATTAATTTGGATTCCTTTACATATACTTGGCACTCGGAAGTATTGACAATGAATTATTTTCTGAAGGTGGCGATGTGGAATGGACAAAGAGCTTTGAGAGGAGACGAAACAGCTTCGAGAGGGAGCCGAGTACAATCAAGAAAAGTAAAACAGGTTACTTGCAGTATTACCAGTTCTAGGACTTAATTTTAATGCTATGAATATAAAAAGCTGTTCAAATTTCTGTATATTAGTTTGAATCCTCTGTAATGGTATTAGTACTAATTTCTTTGTCATGTGGGTGTTACAGAGAGATCAAGCAGGAGCTCAGAGCGTTCCCGACGAGGGAGAGTCGATCTAGATCACCCACAGATTATAAATGTACACAATTATAGGTTTGTAATTTTGATCCATCTTCACCTTGTTTTAGGCTTTGGACTCGGTTATTATCAGTTAGCCTGATGTTTTTATTCTTGATTGCGCAGTGTTTTTGTAGCTACATGGAATGTGGGTGGGAAATCACCGTCAAATAATATGAATCTGGATGATTGGCTACATTCTGCACCTCCTGCAGATATTTACGTTCTTGGGTATGATATTTTTTGAATTATATTTCTCTTAATAATCTTTATCAAGTTTGCAGCTTCATTGACTAAGTAAACTAAGTTTCTTTCCCCTCAAATAGATTTCAGGAAATTGTTCCTTTGAATGCTGGTAATATCCTTGTTGCTGAGGACAATGGCCCTGCTAAAAAGTGGATTAATATGATCAGGAGGACACTTAATAGTGGGCCTGGTTCAAGTGGAGGTAGTGGATGCTACACACCTTCTCCTGTCCCTGATCCTGTTGCTGAATGGAATGCAGATTTTGAGGGATCAAGCAGGAAGAAGAACTCATCCTTTTATCATCGTCGGTCATTTCAGACACCTCAATGCTGGGGAATGGACAACGACATGTCAGTGCCTCAACCTCGCCTTGATCGGAGATTTAGTGTTTGTGACCGTGTAATCTTTGGCCATCGGCCTAGTGATTTTGATCCTAGTATGAGATGGGGCCATAGACCCAGTGACTGCTCCTCTAGTCACAGACCAAGTGACTATTCCTCAGCTTGTAGGCCAAGCGACTATTCCTCAGGTTACCGGCCTAGTGACTATTCTGCTGGTTACAGGCCTAGTGACTATTCTGCTAGTTACAGGCCAAGTGACTATTCCAATGGTTATAGACCAAGTGATTATTCTGCTGGTTACAGGCCAAGCGACTACTCCTCTAGTCGCAGGCCAAGTGACTATTCTTGGGGTCAGAGGCCAAGTGATTTCTCCAGATGGGGTTCGTCAGATGATGATTATGGTACTGGGGATTCACCAAGCACCGTATTGTATTCACCCATGTCCACAAATGGTTATGCGCCAACAGAGGATGGATACAGAATGCGAGGCCGGTCAAGGTATTGTTTAGTTTCAAGCAAGCAGATGGTTGGCCTTTTTCTCACCGTCTGGGTGAGGAGTGAGTTAAGGGAACATGTCCATAATATGAAAGTATCATGTGTTGGAAGAGGATTGATGGGATATCTTGGAAATAAGGTATCCTTTCTACCACAGCTATATGGCAATGCTTTCTCTGTGAAACTAGATTGATAAACTAAGTGAGAATGTTATTCCTTGTTTTGCAGGGATCCATTTCAGTCAGCATGTCGTTGCATCAGACAAGCTTTTGCTTTGTATGCAGTCACTTGACCTCAGGCCAGAAGGAGGGTGATGAATTGCGTAGGAATGCTGACGTGATGGAGATCCTTAGGAAGACAAGGTTTCCACGAGTTCAAGGCTCAGGGGATGACAAATCTCCAGAAACAATTCTTCAACACGAGTAAGTTGGCTTGATACATCAAGTGATCTATGGATTGCTTGATGACTACCTGTCCTTGGCAAGCATGTCCAACTACTAAAGATTGAAAAGTTAACTGAATAAGGGGGAAAAGGGAACATATGCAGGAATAGATGAATAACATTGATCTTATACCAAAAGATTTTAAACTGATTTCTTCTTATTTTCAGATCAGTTACTTGGTTTCTGAGTTTTTGCCAATATCTATTCGTATCAATCACTTAATTACATCCTGTGATTTTGACTTGTTTACATTCTGATCTTCTTATTTCTTATCCAGTCGAATTATCTGGCTTGGGGATCTGAATTATCGAATTGCCCTCACATATCGGACTGCTAAAGCACTTGTTGAGATGCAAAACTGGAGAGCATTGTTAGAGAAGGACCAGGTAAGATAATTTTCATAATCCCTCTTCTATTACCTTAATCTAAAGCCATGTTATTCTTTGCATTTTCTTGTTTAGTCAATTTTGAACTAATCTTTTATACTTCTCTTTCCAGTTGCGGATAGAACAAAGACGAGGTCGTGTTTTTGAAGGTTGGAAAGAAGGGAAAATATATTTCCCACCAACATACAAATATTCACACAATTCAGACAGATATGCAGGGGATGATATGCACCCTAAGGAGAAACGGAGAACACCAGCATGGTATGAACCTTCTCTTCCTAGGCCTTGAACCCTTTGAAGGGAGAGATTCTGTACATAAATTAAACCATGCAAAAAAAAAAAAATCCTTATCCTACGCTTTGTTGTTCTAAGGTGTGATCGAATTCTTTGGCATGGAAATGGCCTTCAACAGTTATCGTATGTCCGTGGAGAATCTAGATTCTCAGATCACAGGCCCGTTTCCAGTGTATTTTGGGCTGAAGTTCAGTCAGTCCCCAGCAGATTGAGAAAAAGCATGAGTTGTTCAAACTCCAGGATTGAGGTGGAGGAGTTGTTGCCATACTCACATAGCTATACAGAGCTCTGCTTTTTCTGAAGGACAGAAGAATGAAAAAGATGCCAGATTGGGTATTTTCTCCTTCTTTTCTGTCTGTTTGTCCATACATGCAATGTTGTCAATTTATCCTTCCCAGTCTTATTCATCACTAAAAGCTGAGTAGAAAATGATAGAGAATATCCCAGTATGCTCTAATTACTATAAGAAATTACTGTCTAAAATGTGCTTCTCTGTTGTGGTTACCTGTTAGTGTTCTTGTCAATCCAGTGATTTAGGTGAACGAATAATTACTCTAATTAAGATGGTCATTCTTGTTTATTGTTTTGCTATTCCTCTGCTGCAATTAACGAACTAATTTTTCTTTTAATTTTACTCTTCTTCCCGGGGCAGTTGAATCCTATTTTTGCCATATAATCCAATTCATTTGTTGCTTAACAAAGCAACCATCAATTATCGTCCCTAAACTAAAGCAATGTACTAGATAAATAAGTCCTTAGCTTGAATTCTCTCTTATTTTGTAAAGTCTTGTCGACTAGATCTTGCTAATTCTTACATTTCCTTTGTATACAGGCTTGGGATCGCTTCCAAGGAACTCAAACCTGAAGGCTGATGGGGACAGTCCTTTGCCCACTAACCGGAAAAGGTTACTCTTGCTCTTCCTTTTGTTCCCTTTCTTGGTCTTGCTGCAGATTTTGGTTCTATTTCCTTATACTTTTCATCTGTTCTTTGCTCAGGTGTAGATATGGATTAAACTTTGATGCTAACTTCATACATACCTCAGCTTGATATTCAATTCACAACCATTCATTTCAGCAAATAACCACTCAGTAGATTGACAAATCCCACTTTACGGCGTCTCAAAACTCTAAAACCGTTCAACAAATTCTCCCACATTCTTATCAGGTACGACATTGATCAATCAATCCTAGTTGCAACACAAAGCTTCTTATGATTAATCATTCAATTACTTACAAAAAACCCTTTCTTCATTGCAGGATTAACTCAACCAATCAAAAAGACTGCCTAGTGGGCGAGTGTCGGATTTGTTTATTCTAGATTCTTTATTTGTTAGGCTAGAGATTCGATGGTCTGCAGACTGCAGCAATGGAATTATAAATGGTCAAAATAATCATTTGGGTTTTTTGCCTTTTCGTTTTAAATGAAGAGAGGAAGTAAAGATCTGATGTACACTCATTACTAACGTGATACGAGAAAATTAGTGTATTGAATATTGTGAGCACATTCTTGCGGAGTCCATGCCAATGATTTTTACTGAAAAGTGGTTTTCTTGGTTCTCTCCAAAACTGTGTTGTTGGTATTTGCTTTTCTTTTCTCTGCAAAAGTAGAAGACAAGTTTGCAGATTTGACAGGTAACTTTGGGTGAGAGAGAAGTGGGAAAGCATGATTCAGAAATCCTTCCCCTTTAAAGATGCTATTCACATTTGTCTTTTACTATTGGTAAATTATTACCTTGCGCATGGCAAATTATGAATTCAGTACTACATTGTTATCTAGGTTCTTGTTTTCCTTTTAACTTCATGTCAGACCTTTGAGAAGATAACATAACCAATATTACTTAACCTAGCGAGATATTTCTATTTGGGAAAAAAAAGGCAATTTTCACCTATCTATAGTTTTACTTTTTCAGATTTCTTCCTCTATCTAAAGCAATTGAAATTGGTGACAATGAAGGGGGCTTTCAGCATTTTCTTTTTCTAGTTTTCTTCATCTTTGGAATGATGTTGATTGAATTGCTTAACAATTTAGAAGCTGTTGTCTGCATGTAGATGCTCCTTTCTCTCCTTCTCACTGTTTGACTTGATTGGTCAAATTGAAACATGGTTGTCCTTATCAATCAAATCCATAAATGGAGATCAATTAGGGCAGCATGCAGAGCAGTGGTCAGGTAACATGACAACTCACAAGCATTTGTTGGCTTGTACATACCTTATCTATCATTACGAAATCAATTGCATGATCTCTCATAGATGATGAGCTTACTGCTCAGGAAGGAGACGGAAACAGTGGAAATTTTAGAGGTTATATATATATATATATATATGCATGTTTATTTCATATACTTGTTGTTAGCTGACTTGTACCTTTCTACTGTATAAGAAAACAAAGCTAAGGTCTCCTGAAGTGTTGTGCAAGTTAAAAGGTTGGCATAAGCAAATAGAAGGATACTGATAATACATATTTGTGGAGAGAGGGTTATATATTTATCAATCGTTTTTAGGCACCCCATTATGACTGATAAGGAGTGTATAAGTTCATATTTGGTAAAAAAAGCTTAGAAATTATATATCCTCTTGTCAAATTCTTGGGTGTAAAAAGCAGCAAGCAAAAGAGGGCCAAGATTTCCATTTTTCCTCTTAGTTTCTGCTTTATTTCAAATCTTTTACCTTTTTTTTAATCTATAATATAACTGTAATAGTACCTAAAATGAACTATTTGACAACCTCATCTAAGTCTATTCTTATATACGGCATCAACTCCCACCCTTTATTTTTTCTTTTTCTCTCAAGATAAATAAAAGGGTAGTTTCTTGAATGATTAGAGAGGGTAAAAACTGTTGTGTTTTACATAGCTAATTCTGGTCCCAGCATGCACCAGAGGGGGAAGAGTTGACCTTTCAATCTCATTGCCATTATTAACAGGAATTGTCCTTGTCATACATGAAAAGTAAGAATGAGGAGCCAACATTAGTGGCCCTCAAAGATGATTTATTCTTTAGACAATACAAAACACAGATGGTTTCCACTTCTACTCTTGTCGTCCTGCAAATATTACAAATTGAAGAATATCAGACATCTCTTTCTCTCTATTTTAAAGTAAAAAAGAACTCATTTTTATCATGAATTCTCCCCAAACCCTGCAAAATCTGGATATATATTGTCCTTTCTCTTTCGGTTCTGTGACCATTGTGCATTATAAATGAAAAAAGTGAAATCCGTGTGCCTGTGAAATGATCAAGAAAAAGAACTTTTTACTCCACAGTAAATCAAGTAGGTTCAGAGAGAGCAGAAGAAGCAGCAGGTACCACCATAAGCGCTACTTTTACATTTTCTTTTAATGTCTAGAAAGTGGAATCAAACTGGTTTTCTAATTAAAAACAAAGAAATTTAAAAATTCATGATGTCTCACAAACTTATTGTATAACTCACGCTCAAAAGCTAGTTATTGAGGGATGATGTCTCACAAGCCTATTGCGTAACTCACCCTCAAAAAGCTAGTTAATGAGGGAAGGTAGGGTGTCCAAGATCTTATGAATTTCCAGCCAAAATCTCATACTTTCAATATGGGATAAAGTCTCATACCTTTTACAATGAGATTATAATAATCTATTACAGATAAATATGGTACTTGCTCTGATACCATTGTGACAAGCATATAGGTAAAATTCACTCTAAAACAGTTAGTCATTGAAGAGAGAAAGGGTGCCCAAAAGCTTATGAATCTCATACCTAAATATCATACTTTTTATATGGGACAAAGTCCTATACCTTTAAAATGTGATCATGCCATGATGACTTATGAATTTGTATATGAAAATCAATTGAAACCATGCTATTAAAAATGTTTTCCATATATGTTATTTTTAAAAAAGTTTTTCAAGTGCTTTCTATATTATCCAAAGAAATTAATTCAAATCTAATGGATATCAAATTGTACTTTTTTTTCTTATATTTATCATTTATTTAAGTGAACTTGAAAAATGATGAGGTAATTTTATTTGTGATACATAAATTCTATCCGTTGAGGGATACTTTAGAAAATGTATTAAAGAAGAAGGCAAACATTGAGGTTCATGAGATTCACAAAAAGGTTTCCGTCTATAATAATGAATTTTCTTAAAATAGTATTTATATTTAAACTTATTACAAAGATAAACTTATCTACCGTTATTTTAAAATTTTGAATTTTTTTTAAAATGAAAATTTTGATTTTTATAAATATTTAAGTGCATAATTGTTTTTTAAGCTTAGTATTATCCGTTACAAATCTCACTCCTTACTTTGATATACTTCCTCCCTTCATAATTAAGAAATTCGTATTCTGGTCTATCATTAACTACAAATTTTGGAGAGAGAGATAATTTTTTTTTTCTACCACAAAATTATAACCTCAACTTGAACTGGTTAGGCTCCAACCTACACGTTACATTTTTTCTATAATATAAAATGATTGCTTCTTAATAAGGCTATAAGAATTGCTCTCTGTTATATGTAATTAGAAGACTACAAAAGTCACAGAAATTTTGATTCTATTGTGATTTTTTTTTGAGAATTCCAAGTAAATAAAATCGAGGGGGGGGGGGTGGAAGAAAGAAAAAGGAATACATGAATACGTATAAGTACATAACCTGCAGTTATTGCCATTTGAGATGGAGCTTTGCTTGTTTTGTTACTTCTGTATTTGAATGCGTTGTAGAGTTTTGAGAAGAGAAAATGTTGATTAGGGTTAAAACTGCTTTTTTTCTTCTTGTCTAAAAGAATGCTACCAGGACAGGAGAGAGTAACATAGCATATGTATCAATTTATATATATAAAATTACACAGGTCTAAAGAACCTTGCCAAGCATGGGGTACTTTTTTTTACTCTTAAAAAATAAATTAAGAAAAAAAATCAATTAAATATACTTCAGTGTCTTAGGTTATTGTATGATATTAAAAATATTATTAACTGGAAAGATATGCCAAGTCTTTAGCACATAACTTGGCTAGTTCAGATCAAAAGAAAGCTCTACATCTCGTCATGTATGGCTTGATCCTATTCTTACTTATTTACTCATTTCTTAATTTTCTTCTTAATTTTTAATGAAGTGTTCTAAAAAAAAAAAGAGTGTATATATATATATATATATATATATATATATATTTTGTTTTTGAAATGAACAAACTATGCCGCCCAGGTCTAGCTACCACCTGCCATGCATGCGTTTTCTAGCAAGTGAGTTATACTTATCCGCTCGCAGCATACTAACACATCATCCAGCTATATCTTTTACTATAAAAAATCTTGTTGCTATTCAATTCCTTGCTCACGATTTAGCAATATAAATATATACTTCCTCTTTGGAATTATTGAACATTTATGTTTGATTTTTTTTTTAATTAATGTTACAAAATTTATTACAATATCTTCATTATTAATGTAATTAATAATATAAATACACAGTATTTAAATTGAAAATATTATCAATATAATTTTTTTTAAAATAAACATTTGATTTTGACAAAATAGAAATGTGCATCTAAGCCCTTGTTTGTCATAATTCCATTAACGTGGATAAGTGTAACAACAAACCACACGTCATGAGAAAATGAACACTTGTCAATCTGCATGGCAAACCATGAAAGCATCATGCAAGAAGTCCACCCTGTATAAAATCCAGTTCATTTTATCATCTTAATTTTTAACCTGAAAAGAAAAGAAAGAAAAATGTTCACTACTGGAACCAAGTTTTCTTTGCTTCTTCTCTTCACACTTTCTCTTTTCCTTGCCTCTCAATGTTATGATCAAAATCCACAAATCGAGGACACTAAGAAGCAACCCAAGCAGTGCCAAAGAAGTTGTTCTTCTAGGTACGTGGATGTTAGTCAAAATCAAGAAAAGCAATTGTGTCTGCAACATTGCAAGGATCAATATGGAGGGGAAGGATTACTGAACCTTTTGGGCAAAAAGAAAGAAGAGGAAAAACATGAGAAGAATCCATACTTCTTTGAGGAACAAAGGTTTGAGTCAAGGTTCAGGACTGAAGAAGGCCATTTCAGAGTTCTTCAAAGGTTTTCTGAAAAGTCTGAGCTTCTCAATGGCATTGACAACTACCGTTTAGCTATCTTTGAATCCAATCCCGGCACTTTGTTTCTTCCACATCACTGTGATGCTGATGCAATTTTTGTAGTCACCAATGGTAATTAATTATTTGAGTAATTATCTGACATAAGTATCAGAGCGGTCCAAGCGGCCCCGGGGAAAATTCGTAGATCATAATTTTGCTTTTCTTGTGGGGGCTCTGTTCACAATATTGATCAATGTTTGTTCTTCAATTACTAGTGAAAAGTCAATTAATTAAAGGTGAATATCAATTGATCATCAATGGGGCTATGTTGATTTTTATAGGGCAAGCAATCATCACAATTGTGCATCAGAAACGAAGGGAGTCCTTCAATTTGCAAAGGGGAGATGCCATTAAGGTTACTGCAGGGGCAATTGTGTACCTTATCAACCATAACAACAATGAAAAACTGCAGATTTTAAAGTTTATCCATCCCTTGAACTCTCCTGGACACTTTGAGGTACACACTAACACAAAAATTTCTAGTTAGATTGTCATGAAATTTCTTCAACTAAAATTTGGACAAAGCCTAATTTGGAATTTTAATTGTTTTAGGATTTTTTTGGTGCGGGAGGTAAATCTTTCTATGGAGTATTCAGCAAGGGATACCTACGAGCTTCTCTCAATGTAATTTGATTTTTTTTTTTGTTATCACAAATTGGATGTCTCAACTATTATCTCAAATCTTGATACTACTGTTTTTTCTTTGCTCCTTTTGGAATCATTATAGGTACCAGAAGACAGGTTCGAGAGATTCTTTGAGAAGCTGGAGAAAGGGATAGTAATCAAACTAAGCCAAGAACAGATTAGAGCACTGACCCAGGGCCAGGAGCAAGGTTCTTCAAGCCAGGAACAGTGGGGTGAGCCAGGTTCATCTAGCCAAGAACAGGAGGGTGAATCTAGCCAGGGGCAGGGGGGTGAATCAGGGTCCTCTAGCCAAGAACAGGGAGGTGAATCTAGGGGTCCTTTCAATGTCCTGCAGCAGGCACCAAAGTTTGCCAATGAATTAGGACAGTTCTTTGAGGCCTCTCCTGATACTAATGAACAATTAAGGCAAGTGGGTTTTTCGGTGGCCTTCTTGAACATTAGCAAAGTAAGTTACTTTCCTTGAGATCAAAGTTGTTAATTCTTACAATTGATTTTGAATATTAACCAAATTGAATTCAATCTTCAAATCAAATTGTTGTTTCTCTAGGGGGCAATGATAGTACCATACTACAACACAAGGTCTACAATAGTAGCGGTGGTTGTTAGAGGAAAGGGCGAATACGAAATGGCCTGCCCACATGTTTCCAAAGAAAAGAAACATGAGAAAAGAAGTGACCAATATGAGAAAATCAGTGCTCGCTTTTCTGAAGGTGATGTTTTCATAATCCCTCAAGGGCATCCCATTTCCATAGTCGCCTCAGAAAATGAGAATCTCCAACTAGTTGGCTTTGGAGTCAATGCCCGAAACAATCACAAATACTTCCTTGCTGGTACGTTCCTAAACCAATTCAAATGACCAATGATGCAGAACCAAAAGGGTTGATCATTTTGATCATTTTTTTTTTTTTTTGCTACACAGGAAATGACAATATATGGAACCAGGTTCCATCAGAAATAAAAGCAATAGCATTTGAGTCACAAGTTAGAGAAGTGGAGGAGATATTTGGGAGCCAACCTAGGGATTATTTCGTGCCTGGACCTACTTCTAAACAGTCTATACAGAGAGGAGAAGACAGAGGCCATTCTATGGCTTCAATCTTGGAGTATGTGGGCTTCATCTAAAGAAATGCAGGTTGTAGATAGAATGTTTATGTTCATGATCTAATTACCCAGGCTGAGCTAGAAGTGGTGTGACACCAGTTTTGTAAGTAAATAAAGGAAGCTTTTTGGCTCTATCACTATCTATAAATGAATAAAATAAGGCGCTCCAAATGTGGGAATTGCAATTTGTCATATTTAATCCAATGTTCACTGCCCATCAATTAACTGTAATTAAATGAGTAATATTATACTTACAAATGAATTAAGTATATATTATATTTCTGGGTTAACGGAAGTGCTAAATACTTGAAGCAGTCTGAATGTAATATGAGGTATACATACTGAAGACACATTTTGGCGGTAGAATTTGATATCCTCTTAACAACTATACTATCGATTACATACACTATAACATATATATATAAAATATACACCTTATATAATACGTTTTGCTTCTTTACTCTTTTGCTTAACTAGACTGTGGTTGTACTGACTCTACCATCACAGAGGATCACGACTTACGAGACTTCTTCCCAATCGTTCTTGCTTAAGGAGTTTGCTAGAACGCCCCCACTCACTCTATGTCAATGCTCAATTTCAATGATTCATAATCAAATATGACTGATAAGTCAGATTGGTTAGATTATGAACCAGTACACAAAATGGTTTAATTGAATTTATTAAATCGGTTCTGTCCAAAATCGTACTAAGTTTGTTAAATTGCTTTGAACTGGCCATTTCAAGGTCAAACCATGTTTTTTTAATGAGTAAACTATGCAGCTTTAAGAAAAGCATAAATAGGGGACAAATTTGTCCAATTTAAAGATAAATCCCTAAAGATTCTAACATTAGGGTATTTTCAATAAGTACCTAAATTTCTTCATTTAATTATCTAAAAAATAAACAAATTCACTTATACATCATTGTTAAATGTTAAAAGGAATAAATAACTAATCAAATGAACAAAAGCTTATAGATATGCTAAAAAAATGTTAAAAAATCATTAAAACACAAAATTTCCTTAAATTGTATTCTGCAAAACTTTAAAATTATCATGGTACATCCATTTATATTTTGTAGTAGTTTAAATAATGCTACACATTTAAAAAAAAATTAAATTAGTTACTTTTTTCGTCCAAAATATAAGATATTTTTAACAAATTCTTTGTTTCAAAATATAAGATTATTTTTACTTTTTGAGTGTTATTTTGTATATTTGTTTACAATATTGCATTTACTCTTAAATAAAGAGAAAAAAAATAAAAAAATTAATTATAAATTTTGAAAAAAAAGTTCGACATAATGAAGGAAGGTATTTTAAATAACTAAAATTTCTCATTAATACTTCAAGAGTTACACTAATTACTCCTTGTTGGAACATTGTCTCGTATGGCTATGATCTCCTTATTAATGCTTCATAGGGGACGAACAAAATGCAATTGCTTTCACACACAAATTTCTATCCCAAAGCAAAAGAGGAGAGAAAAACAGTAGCAAATTAAGTACAACATAACCTGTTCTATTCAACCTGCAAGTTGACTGACTCCTTTGCATGTATATAAATACATTTCTTTTCACTTTTTTGCCAAGTTTTAATCGTATTTATTGCTCAATTTTTTTTTTAATTTTTTAAAAAATAAATCCAATACAAGATTTTTTTTCAACTCTATAAAAACCAGTCCAAATAGAACTCAAGGATAAATATTTCCCTTCTTTGGAAGTGAAAATCATAATCTGTGAATCATGAATTGTGCACTATTTGTCCTGACTCTGCTTTTTGCTACAACAGGTTTGTTCTCTGTGGTCTATGTGTGTGTGTTTGTGATCAAGAATTTCCTTCTTTTTTCCCCCTGAAAATGCCCATGTAATTTAATCTTGAATACATACTGTTTTACCGTCATATATTCAAAGTGAGAAAACAATGATGAAGCTTTTACATGTGACAGGAGTAAATTTGATCATAAACTTGAAGGTAAATACCACCTATTTATGAACATGCTTGACCAGCAAAAAGTAAATGCAATAAATTCAAATTTATCTGTCTTCTGATATGGAGTCTTTAATTTCCTATATGACTTAATAGTAACAAAAGGCAGTAGTGGGATCCAACATTTTAATTATATTACAAGGTCCATCAATTTTACCCTGAAAAACTGCAATAAATTCCTATATATAGTACAATGCAGATGTACAAAAGGCAAAGCAAAAATATTCAAACCATATTCCATTACAGTCAGCTTCATTAGAAATCCTTCAAAGCAACTCCAGTAGATCCCAATTTTTTCTTTTTTGTTCCTGAAATTATATATAATGGAGAAGTTCTCAACTTCATTTATCCTGATTTTCTTTGCTGTTATTTCAGGTAGGTACTTGCCATTTCTTTCCCCCTTGTTAGGCTCATTTTTCAATTTTATATTTTACTAATTTTTTTTTTTCTGTTGAGAGCAAGGTAAATATAGTTCGATCCCATCTTAAATCTTTCGATATCGATTCGAAAACTCTTTTCTGTAATTTACCCTTACCATATAAACATCTTTATAAAATCCTAATATGTTCTTCTTGGCACGAATGCAGGAAATCATATCGTATTAGTTTGGAAAGTGAATGCATCAAGCTGTAGCTATTTGGAAACAATTGGAGGTGGTTGTCCTAATGGAAATCTCTGTCGGGAAACCTGCAGGCCGTGCTATGTAGGAATTGGGGTGGTCTTAACCTATTGTGTGGCTCCTGGTGGTGGAATTAACTACTGGAGGTGCCGATGTACTTTCAAGAATGGGGCACCTTGTCCAGTGCCCGGAAGGGTTTGTCCTGCACCAGGATTGTCTACTGCCCAACACATCCAGTATGGCTATAGAAACAAGACCGATGATCATCTGTAAAATGTCAATTTCTTGTACCTAGCTAGGATGAGTCTATGAATCTTCATCTCAGTTGATACTTTGATTTTCTGCTTGTGGAGTTCAATTTACTATATTTAAATATTTTTAGAAAGGCATTACATAATTCTAATTTAATGTAGTATGATGACTTGTTTATTGATGGTTATTATGAGATATATCGATACAAGTATCAAATATAATTGTTTTTTACATTATTTCACAATCATTGTTAAAATATGATATTATTGTCATTTAGAATGGAATATTATATTTGATTTAATTTAAAAATTAAGAAGAGTTTTTTATTTTAAAAAATTATTTTAATATCTATAACTTAATTGAATATAAATTTTATAAATTGAAAAAGTTATTAATAAAATTTTAAATAAAAAAATATTTATTATAATAAAATTATCTGAATTTTGAATATTATAAATAAAATAAAAATATGTATATTTAATTTTAGACATAAAAAGTATTATGTGACTTTGGTTTGAGCTTTGGAGGCTATATTGCAAATTTCCTTTCTCCAAAGGCGGTAAAGTCTTGGGTTCCAGCAGTCTACTTGTGGGCTTGTGGCTGGGGTTGCCACGAAGAATAATATTTCAAGATACTCATGTTTTTAAGTAAGGGGTGCTAATTTGGACTCGGATCCAAATATTTATTTGATTTTTAAGTTTGATTGAACTTTAAATTTTTCAAAATTCAGTCAATTTGGCTTTCTTTTTAGGCTCATGAGGCCGAGGACATTTCGTGCAAGGTAAACTTGTTGCTCACTTTAAATAATACTTTATTCATTTAGAATTAAATATTTATTTTTAACTTTGATTAAAAATTAAAAAAATTTATTAACTTTAATTAATTTATCAAATTATTTTTAATATTAATATAATGAATTATGTGATTCCATGAATTAGTGAGATGCAAATTACTTAAATTAATGCGATAAGTAATATAAATCATGAGTTAGTTGTATATAAATATCTTAAACTAAAGAGGTTATTAATGAAATTTTAAATACAAAATATTTTATTTAAAGAAAATAAACATTAGTTAATTCTACATTCGTTAAAAGCGCTACGACCTTCTACGAGTAGTTAAAGTCGCACCCTACCCATTTAGGAAAGAGTTGAAATCGTTAGAACTTTGCTTTAGAATCCTTTTTATCCAAACCCGATCCGGATTGGGCTTCTGGGTCTTCTTGTTCATCAAGTTCACTTTATTATTCTTGAGCTCATCAGCGATTTTTCAAAAGCAAAAACCCTTTGAAACAGCAAAAAAGAGAGAAGAATTCAAAGAGGAAATACTTGGAATCCTGAAGAGATCTCAATCTCAAGTCAAGAAATTAGCAATAGAAAAGAATGGAGTGCGTATTTGGATTAGTGGGAAAGGGATTTGCTTTGGTGGTCGCCGATACATCTGCCGTTCACAGCATCTTAGTGCACAAATCTAATGAAGACAAAGTCATGATTCTTGATTCCCATAAGCTCGTGGGGGCTAGTGGAGAACCCGGTGACAGGTAGTGTCTGTTTTCGGGTTTTCATTAAATTAGGTTTCTTTGATTCGTTTTGAGGTAATTGGGTTGTGGGTTTTTGTTTTATGTTGATTTTGTCTTGTGGGTTAGTTGCAATACGTTATTGACGATTTATATGGTGGCTTTGTTATAGGTTTTGGATCTTCTTCACAATTTAATTTTATTGAAATTATCACGAGTTAGTTTTTTTCTTTTCCCCCCAATAAAAGTTTTGATTTTTATGCTATGGAAACTTGTTTCGTCGATTTGTAGGGTTCAGTTCACTGAATATATCCAGAAGAACGTAGCCTTGTATCAATTCCGCAATGGTATCCCTTTAACAACGGCTGCTGCTGCGAACTTCACCAGAGGAGAACTTGCTACTGCCTTGCGCAAGGTATGGTTTTTATTTATTTATTCATTTTTCTTTTTTTCTTTTAAGCGCCCTTAGACGTGTTCTGTCTGTATAAATGAAATTGTGAAAAATTGAAGTGCCAGAGGCCTAAGAGGCGTGTGAAAAAGAAACCCAGAGCACTTTAATATGTGTCTCTATATGAGCAACCTTGCTGGCTCTGGCATGGAAAAGAACTTGGTTTGGAAGCTTTACTTTTTTTTCTGGCGACAACGACGTCTTTTCTTTTCTCTTTAGACTTTTAACTATAATAGAAATTTTCAGATTTCTGAAGAACTTGTTTGAGGACTTATGATGCAGGCAAAATTAAGCAAAAGTCCTACTAGGATTCCTAGGTTATAAAAGAGTCATTAATAGTTTTAGGAATATTCTATTTCCTACGATTATAATTTAGAATCCTATATTTTGTTTTTAGTAAGTTTACTCTTGAAATACAAGAAATTCTTATTAATTTAATTTAGAATTAGCTTATATTTTTCAAGAAGACTAGTATTATTGATTGTATTCTTATTATTAATTTTCAGATTTATACTTAAAGATTTTATCTATTTTATCTTTGAATTATATTCTTTGTTCCAATTTCAATGAACGTCGTAACACCTTTCTCACCTTTCTCTTAAGTGATATCAGAGCCATAGGTAACCATCTTGTTTTCAGATTTTTTTCTGAAAATTATGGCTATGGCTGGTCATGGTAGTGGTCGATTTAGAGACAATCAGCCTCAACAAAATGAGATGGCTGAGATCTGGCGAATGATTGTAGATTTGACCTGTATAAGCCTTGTAGCGTCAAGAACTCGTGGAAGCTTGAATGGAGATTCCGGAAGGTGATCACAATTCGCTCGAGAATGATGATCTCGAGGATGATGAAATTGAGGATGAAAATCTCTTTCATGAAGCTGGAGTTTTCCCCTTTCATGGAGCCCTTTATGAAATGGGTTTTTGTCCTCAATTTCATCATCATCCTCAAGACCATCATTCTCAAGGGAATTGTGGTCACCTTGCGGAATCTCCATTCGAGTTTCCACATGTTCTTGACGCTGCAAGGCTTATAGAGCCCGAGTCAAATTTGCAATCATTCGCTGCATCTCAACAATCTCGTTTTATTGGGAATGATTGCCTCTATCATGATCAGTCATAATTTTCAGGAAAAATTCTGAAAACAGGATGGTTGTCTATGGCTCTGCTATCACTTATGTATTTGAAAATTAATTTGTAGTCATAATTCTATGCTCTGTAGTTATGCATCAAGTGAGTCCTATTACTGTTGATCTGTGTTTCCAGATTTTTGCTGTTATTTTAACTGTTTTAGCATGTATGTGTAAAAATAAAAGAAAATAAACTTGCATTGATTTGTGATTGATAATTAAATACATGTTTGTCATGTAATTCAGTATATGTGATGGTATGAATATAGAATTACTGGTCCAGATTATCATTCCTGACTGGCCTTAGAGGATAGCATAAATTCACCTCTGAGTTTGTATCTCAATTGCTTTCTGTGTCAGCATTTTATGTTAAAAGGAACTTCCTAATGATGAACAAGGATACCTTGACATATGGGTAAAGAACAATACCAGAACCATAGTTGGATATGGGATGTCTCTATGTGAAGATAAATCAATGTAATCTAGACCACAAATGTATGTTGTGGTTTGTATATATGAAGGGCTTGGTGATGGAAGGTTCAGTTTCCAAGTTCATGTTAAGCTTTACATTGCTTTGCATTGAATTGAATTTTCTGGTTATGCAGAATAGCAGAAGAGAATGTTGATTTGTTAATTACAGTTGAAAAAGGTGGCAAATTTAGAAATGATGTGATAATAGTACCTATGACTCTGAAGTTTGTATTGGCTGTACACTTGGGACTTTTAAGTAGTATTTCATAGATTATAGAAATAAAAGTTTCTTTAAACCTTTCAATAACTTTTGTTTTACATGATTTAAACTAATTATTGATTTCATGTTTTGTATGCTTGTGACTGAACCGGGTTTCCAAAAATTAGAATGACAGCTTTGTTATTGTTTTGAATCCAACATTTGTGGTTTCATGTGCAAGAATTTCTTGTTTAAAGGCTCTTAGCAAATATTTTTTAAGAAATTCAAATGAATGGATGTATGATAGATTTTTCTCTGTCAACATACTTTTGAATCCATGAGTCATGGAAATTCGGTATTGCTGCTACACTTCTCTGGAAAATATGTCAGTCTTTACTCCTTTTTTACCTTCTGAAAGTTCGTAATAAAAAAAATATACCATAAGAAAATGTGAATGGTAATCCTGTATCGCATTAGTCTCTTGTGACAATCAAAGTTGGTACATTTCTTGATCATTCTTTTCTAAGTTTTAAAGCAGCCTGGGAAATGATGTATGAAAATCTTATTTTTATTTCTTAGAGCAATCTGAACAAGAGTATGCATTGTAGTATTGGACATGTTCTTGAAAAACTAACTTTTATTTTCTAATAGCATCTGCTTTGTGTTAACTGTGTTCTATTAACAACATAGACATTTCTCTTGACCAATCAATGAAAAATAGCTTGGCTGAATTGTGATTTCATATTTCAGAACCCATACATGGTGAATATCATTTTGGCTGGCTATGACAAGGAGACAGGCCCTTCGCTATACTACATCGATTATATTGCTAGTCTTCACAAGGTTGATAAGACAGCATTTGGTTACGGGTCCTATTTTTCACTTGCCATGATGGACAGGCATTACCATAAAGATATGACAGTTGAAGAGGCCATTGACTTGGTTGACAAGTGCATAATAGAGATACGCTCTAGATTGGTTGTGGCTCCACCAAACTTTGTAATCAAAATCGTCGATGAGAATGGAGCAAGGGAGTATGCCTGGCGTGAATCCATCAAGGAAGTCCCCGTCTCTGCAAACTGAATGTCTTTTGAGGTGTTACAAGACTTTGTTTTATTAGTTCAGTAATCTCAATTGAGTCAATCTATTACTCCTCAGTGATGCTTGGAAGTTATATGAGATTCTGGAAAATGTTTCTTTCTTAATTGGTAATATGTGAAATTGTTCACTTGTTTGAAAGTTTCCAATTCATATGAAAAGCAGATTAGAATGCAAGATAGTTTTGCAGGTAGGCATTTGGCTTAGAAATGCTTGTTTGCATAATCACCTAGTCTTCTATTTTTCATTGCATCATTGGTAGATGACTTTTCTTTTACAAGGAAATTTGTCCATCAATGAAATTGCTGGTGGGAAAGTAGTTTAGAACATTAATCCAATTTGCCAATCTGCTTTAAGAAAAGAGAAACATACATAGTATTGCCGAATTTGGAAATTGGGTTTTTCTTGGAGTTTGAGTTACAAGTTGGATGTTTATATAATTATAGACAACCATATTAACCTCAGTGAGCCAGGAGTGCAATGAGGTAGAAAACTTATTGAATACTCCCTCCTTTCTTTTTTATATTGTTAAAAATTTTATTTCTTGTATTTAAATGTAAGATATTTTACTTTTTAAGGATATTTGACCATTTATTCCTTTTTATATGATGTTGAAAGTTTTTTTTCTTATCCTTAAATATTAGATGCTTTACAATTTTTTAAGAATATTTGGCCATTTATTTTCAATATTATAGTATTTATCATTATCTCTTTTTTTTTTATACTTTTTTCTAATTCTCAAGAATTGATTTTAATTTTCCATTATCACTTTTTGATTTTTAAGAAGAAATAAGAATTCTATCAAAGCTCATTAATATGATTAACATCATATAAAAAAAATGGAGGGCAGTATGTATACATAAATTTTTCATGATTTTTAAATGTAGCAAGGCATTTATATTTTGCAGCACAAATATTAAGTAAACTATCCAAAATACTCCTGCTAGCAAAACATACTCTCTCAGACCCTTACTTGCGTGTGACACCCTCTCCTCCCTCACTTGCTAATTCTCTTGCCTCTTTCTTTGCTCAAATCTCTCTCAATCTCTTAGAAAAATAAGGCATATATTCATTTTGATTTTCTTCAAAGGTTAGTGCATATTTCTCTTTCAATTAAGTGTTAATTGGGTTAAATTTGTTGAAAATATTCATTGATCGATATGAATTTAAATTTGAATTTTTATGGAATGATTTGTTGTTTCTTTAGATAGTAATTAGAATGGATTGACAAATAAATTGTGTGAATTGATTGCTGAAAAATTGAAAAATAAAATAAAATTGCAGAATAACATACTGCGATCTGGGCCACGGACGAGGCAAGAGTGCGCATGGCAAGGGTCCGCTAAGCTGATTTGTGCTTGGCTCGAGAGATCGCACACTCGGGCTCGGGTCGTGGTCGATTGGGCCTCACATCTTGGTCCAGGTAATGGTTGTTCAAGTTGCACGTCTAGATTCAGGTCGTGGCTTGTCGGGCTGTGCGTCTAGATTTATTTAAAAAAATATATTTTTTCTAAAAAAATTATGATTTGTATTAACTTTAAAATTTCAATATTATAACACAAATATACAAATATTATTGGAATTATTTGTATTATTAGCTTATGATAATATAATATTAGTATTATTAGATTATTATTATATAATATTATAATTATTAGTATTATTATATAATATTATAATTATTGGTATTATTATATATAATATTAGTATAATCAGTAATATTATATGATTATAAAAAAATATTAATATTTTCGGATTGTAATAAAGTGTTATTGTCATTATTTTAGTAATTGAATAATTATTTTAGAAGTTTTTTTTCTTCGTTTAAATTCTTTGTGATTTATAATTTAACTAAAATTGGAGTTGTTAATTATATAAAAGTAGAAATATAACTAGAAGAAATAATAGATATAAGAGGTTCGATATTGATCGTCCGGACGATGAGCCACATAGAGACTGACGCACGCATAAACAGATGGCTTCGTGGATTGGATGGGTTTTGAACCCGCCTACTTTACCCCCTGGTGTTAGATTACTACCCGTATGAGTACAAACTTCAGTGATAGATTTCTACTCCCGACCATTACATTACCACAATCACCCCTGACTAGAGTTTGGGTGTAAGATTATCACCCATTCCAAACATAGGATTTGGTAGTAGGTTTCCATGTTCACCACTGATTCATGAGGGGCCTAAATTGCCAGACTTGGAGTTCATTTGAACAGAGAGCGTAACGTATACACCTATTTTTATGATGGAATATTTTAGTGGATCTTCTCGGATTGCTGATGATGAAGATGACCGGACACCACATCACGACGCTGATATTCCCAAGCATAATCATGAGGATAGGGCTAGTGTATCAGGAGCTATTGAGCCTGTTCGTGACACCACTGTTGGTCCTTGAGATCCCGATGTCTGGGAGTGCATTAGATGGTGCACCTGGAGGACCATGGGACCCGTCATTGTTAGGTAGTTACTATGGACATGTTGCTTCGTTTATATAGGAAGGACATCTATTATAAGTTTACTTTTATTTTATAACCTTTAGATTTTTGCAATAATGTGACATTAATTTTCCTATTCCTATAGAAGTGTGGACTTCTTGTTTGCCATATCCAGAACAATTGATGTTTTAATTGGGAGATGCCTACAACATCGATTGCTAGGTCGATCATGCAGGACTCAAGACTTAGTCACTTACCCTAGTGCATGTTTTCTCATTTGAACATGTCTTTATTGTCTGCATTTGTGGAGCGGTGATATCCGGAGACCGCTAGTTTTCACATGACATTTGGAAAGATGACTATTACTCTTCACAACGTGCGTTTTATTCTTAGTGTCCCTGCTATTGGTACTCTCGTGACTTAGGTTGAGACACGATACTATATTTTGGGATGGTTTAGAGAGCATATTCATATCGATCAGAGTATGCTAGACAAAGATTGAATGAACGGAAAAGTTCGTTTTGTTGGACTAGAGATTGCATTCGATGATTTGGGTGTGGCCCATGTCTTGTACATTCTTGGGATGACATTGTTTACAAATAAGTCGTCTGACAAGTTTATTGGTCACTTGTTTCCGTTGCTCAGCGACCCATCAGCTATATCATATTATAGTTGGGGTGTTGTGACACTTGTTTATCTATATTGACAACTTAGGATGGCTAGTAGGTACACGTGTCATTAGCTTGTAGGATGCCTTACATTATTGGAGGTATGTCTTATATTTGTTTATTTTTATTTTATTTCATATTATATTTTTTTTATTGTTGGCTATTTTTTGATTCTTGAACAATGTTGGATATATGAGTATTTTTCAATGTTTTGTCCGGAGGGATGCCGCATCATCTTGAAGGCCAAGATAACCACAAACCCTTAGGTGGAGGCTTTATTCAGCCATATGGCTTCCATATGACTACGCTGGTGCTGCGGAAACTCATGTTTCCAAATACCACATATGCATTCAGTTCATGGACATTATTGAGCCATACATGTCTGATCGAGTTTTGCTCTAGTTTAGATATGTGTAGTCAATTCCCAGTTCATTTGTTCATTGCTCCCCTTATTGAAAAGTATTGTAGGCATCTAGATCTGAAATAGTACAAAATCAAGTACCCTTCATTCTTTTGGATGTGGGAGAAGTGGACAACTCATGTGCTATCTTCGGTTACATTCAAGGGTAATGAACCGTCGGAAGGTGCTATGTCTTCTACACTATCCGCTCTCACTTTATAGGAGGTGATTTTTTTCTTTTTTCGATATAAATAATTTTCAATTATGATTTTTGTTAAACCAGTTATACAGGTCATTGCTATAGTGCTCGAGATGATGTGGCAATGTCGAGACAATTTCGACGATGAGGTGGATGATGCTGAGTTTAGATCCCGGACTATGTATTGATATTTATTTATCGGAGTAATATCATGTGTTATTACGAACGAAAATACAATTATATATATTTTTTAAAAAATTGACTTGAGGCCCATTACGTATCTCAAGAAGGCATAAACTCTTTTTAATTATATATTACTATTTTAAATTCAAATTTATTCAATTAATAACATATATTTTTTATTCAATTACTTAAATTTAATACAATTCAATTACTAAGATAAAATTAAATATTTACAGCGATACTCGACACATGGTGCATCGACATAACAAACACTAATATCATATTAAATTTAAAAATAATTAGAATATATTTTTAACGTTAAATTAATATTATATATAATGACTCGAGGCATGTTACGTGACCCTAGCATAAATTAATATTATTCAATTAATAAAATAAATTTTATTCAATCATTTAAATTTAATACAATTTAATTACTAATATAAACTAAATATTTACAGCGAGACTTGACTCATGGTATGTCAACATAATAAGCACTAATATCATATTAAATTAAAAAATAATTATAATATATCTATAATCGCTATAATGACTTGAGTTTCGTTGCGTGCCTGAGAAGACATAAATTCTTTTAAATTCAATATTATTCAATTAGTAAAATAAAATTAAATATTTATAACGAGACTCGATCCATGGTACATCGATATAACAAACAATAATATCATATTAAATTAAAAAATACTTCTAATAAATTCTTAACATTAAATTAATATTATTTACTTATAAAATAATTACATATATATATATTATATATATTAAAAAACTTCAAATTTGATCCGTTGCATGGCTTGAGAAGTTCATCCAATTCCAAATGTGCGACTCGAATGGCCACGTAGTGTGTAGCTTTTTTAACCATGTATCAAGCACAAACACATGACTATTCTAGCCATACACAAAAAGAAATGAGTGACTATTCTAGTCATGCACCGAACATATTATATGTTGCTTTTGAAACAACTCAGTCTTTCTCCATATATAACAAAATTAATCGCATGAATAAAATTATAATATGAGAAAAATAATATTTTTAATAATCTAGTTATAAAAATGTGTTGAAAAAATGAATTACATGTTACAATTTAACTACACTCAATGAAATCCATGTGCAGAATTAGATGATGTGAATTCTCCCTAGTGTAAGCTTGAAAATGACATAGTTAATGATGTTGATATATGAATTTGTTATAATCCCAATAAAGGATGTACATTCATCATAGTCAATCTTTGGAAAATATTATTAAATTTCCTTTGTGGTTTAGATTTTTTTTGTGTAGGAAGTCATTCGGAGATGTTTTTTTTTTTAAAGATGGATACTCGTCATTTTATTATTAGTATACTTGAAAATATAGTAAAAACTGAAAAAAAAAACCTACAAGATTCGAAATACCTATTAAGTGAATTGACTAAAAAAAGCCCCTACTATGCTCCGATTTCATCTTCCCCAAAAAAATCATTAGCATAACTATTTTTATTACCTTGAAGAATAACCAGAAATAATTTCCTTCCCATTTTTCAGAGCCAAAAGAAATTTTAGACTATGATATAGATCTATGATTTCAAAATATAAGATATTTTGAACATTTTTTTATCTTAAAATACTTTGAGACTTTTAAAAATTATTTTGTATATTTTTTTAAATATTATCTTTACTCTTAAATTAAGAGAGATAAAATAAATAATTTAATTACAAATTTTTAAGAAATAGTATGATATAATAAATGATAGTATTTTAAGAAATTAAAATTCTTTAATATATGTGAAATGCCTAAATTATTTTATATTTTAGTACTAATGAAGTAATTATAGTCAAATAATTTTAAGAATGTGAGAAGTTGAGAGGCTTTATTTAGACAAAGTCTAGATAATAAGCTAAGCTATCCAGATACAACAATGAACAGATCATTGTTTAGCCGCTAAATTTCTTTTAATTGGGGTAGTCAAAATGACTAAAATTCAATCAACAAACAAAGGGAGTCCCATGAATCTCACACTCGTAGAGATTCTTACACTGCATTGTATTGCCCCCATCACTTTCCACTTTTTTCCTGTTCATTAATACATATGCTGAATACTTTTGTTTTGTTCCTCAGAGTTTGAACAAGCTTAAGGTTGACAGTGGCAACCCTTCTCACTGCTTGTTTTCCGGAATGAAAGTTGCATAATTTTGGGCTCTCTTTATTTCTTGATTCACTCCTGCAGAATATCACCATTTTCCATCTTCTGGGTCATCAAATCAAGGTGAGTCTTTTCATATCCTAAAACCCTTTTCTTTTTTCTTGATGGTTTTGCATTTTTAGCATTTCTTTTTGTTTGGTATATATTGTGCTTATGCAAACTTTGGGGATCTTTTTTTTTTTCTCAGTTTCCCATCAATGGGGATTGGCTCCTTGATTTCTGCGGATTTGAGCATTAACATTTGATTAATCTCTGCTGACGGGAGGTATGATTTTACTGGATGAGAGTTTTCATGTTTGATGAATCTCATTAAACTGTGCTTTAGTATTATGTGGTGATGTGTATTATGTGGTTCTCCTTTATAAGGGAAACACACATTTCTTCCTTTAAGCCTCTAAGAGACAAAATATCAGAAATGATTCTTGGATCTCATGCAACTTGTATCTTCTTTTCATGGTATGCTTGCTATTTCTTTTAGCTAACCATCTTTTGAATCCATTTGAAAGATATTCTCATTTTAATGCAAAACTTATAGCAAGACTAATTTTTCAAGAAGTTTCCAATTTGTGTCCTCTACTTTCTTCATATTAATGAATTCCAAGTCCTGATACAACAGCTGACAAGTAGTGCACTTAGCATAGATAATTTATTTATCTGGCATCGTAGCTACAAGTTTACAGCAAGATTTAGATATTTTCTTTTGGCTGTAATAGTGCAGTTGATTTTTAAATGCAATAGTTATATTGCAACCTGTCCTATTTGAGAAGGGAAATGCAATTGAATTGACTCCCCATTTTAAAGCAAATTACCTCCTAGTATGTACCATAAAAGCTCCTTTTGCACCCGGGGGTGGGGAAGAGGAGGGATTTCATTTCAAAGAATAGTGATTCTAGTCATATTTGATTGCTTTAACAATGGACCAACAGTTCGCCATTTATTTCCATTCCTGAGGGCTGCAAAGTTCTTGACAAATACTTTGGGCTAAGCTTGAGTTAAAAATATCTGAATTCAGACACCATTTAGATTCTGCATTTTTTCCAAACTGATTTTCTCCATATACATTAGACTAGAAAGCTAACTCATAGGCTAGACTATCTTTTAGAAAATATAACATTACAAATGCTCATTATAGTAAGATATAATATAATTGTCATTTTGTATATCCAGAAATACAGAGATGTTCCAGTTTTTAATCTAAAGAAAGTAAATTGTGAACTTTAATTTAGGCTTGCAAACTTAATTAACAACCAAATTTGGAATTTATCAAGTATATCAAAAGGTTTTTCTAATTCAATACTAGTCCAGGTATGGAGTTGACAGCTTGGTCTTGCTCTCTAATGGTTAAATGGAGCTCCAATATATTGTGCCCCTATAATCTGATTGAAGACCTAATTCCCTGCTTTCTCCAATCCTCTCATTTCCAAAGTCTCTTTTCTAGCTCTGCTTGGATAGGAAAAGTTGGTGCTTAGAGAATTAAGTCTATCAGATTTGCAGAGAAATATCAATCAGGCTTGTTGTGCTTGTATGCTATTTGAAGCACACATGCCTAGATGTCATCATGTATTGCTGGATGTTGGTAGGATTCAACTAATAAGGTTAAAATATCCTGAAATTGTTTGCAATTAGATGTATTTTATTTTCCAGCCTTTTGTCCATTGATTCTGTTCTTCCTGGAACTGATAAAATGACACTGGTATTTGGTTTCTGGTTGTGATCTGCAGATTTTCTTGAGTTCTCTTTAAGTTAGTAATGGATACAACTGTCAATAAGTTGGATGATGAATATTCTATCATTGGTGATAAAGGAGATATTGGCTTCATTGATTTGAAGGATTGCGAATCTATATGTAGCTATAATCCTGATCAAGAAAGTGATATAGTTGTTATATCTATTCCATTCCCCTTGGTAGAAGGTAAGCCTCAGTCTGCATTAGTGGGAGAGACTATTGTTGATTCAGTCATCATCAAAAACATTACTAATGAATCTCTAGATATTTGGGCTGTGGAAATTTATGATTCAAAACCTACAGATTCATTCACTGTGTCCATAATGAAACCTCCAACTGCAACTTCAGATGAGCAATATGTTCAAGAATTCTTAGAGTCATTTTGTTTAGAAGATAGAATATTGCAGGCAGGCCAGACTCTAACCATTTGGGTGTCCTGCAAGCCCAAAGTTATTGGCATACATCAATCAGCTGTGCACTTCAAGGTTGGAGATGAGACAATTGAGCGAGTTGTTTTTCTCATTGCTGAAGATAAGATCTCACGGTTTTTGGCTTCGAACAAGCCATTCCATAGAGTCAGGAAGAACAAGCATTTGGTTTTAGATGTATATTCTGCTGAACCATTTGTCGTGGGCTCACGTCCTTCAAAGCCTTCAAACCAGGGGCCTCGCCATAGACTTCCACCATATCCTATCCCAAAGGATATTAGAGTGTTGATGCAACAAAAGCAAATTCCAGATGTTATTCTCTCTGGTCTAACAAAAGCAAACTATGCTTCTTATTTCAAGGCTTTAGTATTCATGGAAGAAATCAAAATGGAGGTATATTCCTATTCCTGTTTTAACTAATTATACAACCTATTTGATGTATTATATATGTTAGCATTGTGTAATTGTTTGCTTCAGGAAGACATGAGGGATTATGACATGGAGTTTGTCAAGATGAGGAGTAAGGGACCCCAATTTTTATCCCTTGAGGTCCCAGGATTGGCTGAGAGAAGGCCTTCCCTTGTGTATGGTGATTACATATTTGCTAGGCTTTCCTCTGTGGATCCAAATGAGACAGTTCCATATCAGGTTTGTACTACTTGCAGCGATTTTTCTCCTCTTGTTAATCAGTTTACCTAATTTAATTTTGTTTCTTAGCAACATGGTAATGGGCAATGGTGATTAGATAGAGGGCAAGACAACTGATAATTATCAAAATAAAATCTTTGGATGTTTCTTTCCTTCCCATTCTACCACCCAACCCTTACATGCTCACAGGGAGTGGAGGGAGATATTTTAGCAATTTACTAAGCTGTGATCATCCGACACATGATTGACCTCCTGATAGGGAGGTCTTAAATGAATTTGATTTGAAACAGAAACAAGACGTACTTGTTTCTTTTAATCTCCTCTCGTCCCTTATTTAGAGAATTCTAACTTAGTAATTATGATTTTGATATCCTAAAGCACATGGGTAACACCTTTATTCTGGATCTCAAATGCATCTAGGAGAATGGATGTTGATTCCCCACCAGGAGTATAAACCTCTAACCAGTATTTGTTACATAATTATTTATGTCTGCAGTACAATTGATGTATAATAGCTTTGACCTCCTGGTCTACCTTTATTGTTTTTCAACTCAAACAAGTGTTGAGAGAAAATGAAATTCCAACCTGACTGATAGTTATTTGTTTTTCCACATGTAATTCCAGAACAAGAATAAACAACTGTCAACAAATCTTGTTCACCTTTCCCAATAACAGAAAGTTTCCTTCTTCCAATGATATATGTGGGAACAATTAGAATCTCAAACTTTACAAGATGCATTCAACTTTAGTTCCAGATAACTGAAGGTATGAGGAATTCTTTTGCAGGGTTATATACATCGTGTTGAGGCTGAAGAAGTGTTGCTGAAATTTCGTGAAGATTTTCACTCCAACCATAGGCCTAGCAATTCTTATAACGTGCAATTCACATTTAATCGAATGTCTAGGAGAAGGTTATATCAAGCCATTGACGCTGCAGAAAGTTTAGGGAGTGAAGTTCTCTTCCCTTCTGACTGCCAGAGAACAAGATTTGTACGATCAACTGCAGTGGTTCCTATATCTAATATGCTTAATGAGGAGCAGATTTGTGCCATTGAGATGATACTTGGATGCAAAGGGGGGTCTCCCTATGTAATTCATGGACCTCCAGGTACTGGCAAGACTAAGACTCTGGTTGAAGCTATCCTCCAACTTTATACTTCTCAAAAGACCTCTCGAATTCTAGTCTGTGCACCTTCAAATAGCTCTGCAGACCACATACTTGAGAAAATTCTTAGTCAGAAGGCAATCGAGGTTTGTGGCAGTGAAATACTGAGGTTGAATGCAGTTACACGCCCTTTTGAAGATGTAAATCCTGAGTATGTCGCGTATTGCTGTGTTGATGATTCTGTTTTCAAGTGTCCCCACCTTGGTAAACTCAAGCGGTATAGGATTATTGTATCAACATATACAAGTGCATATCTTCTTCATGCAGAAGGGATTGCACGGGGCCACTTCTCTCACATTTTCTTAGATGAAGCAGGCCAAGCTTCAGAGCCTGAGACAATGGTTCCTCTGTCCCATCATTGTCGACAGAACACAGTTGTTGTACTTGCTGGAGATCCCATGCAGCTAGGCCCTGTAATCTTCTCAAGGGATGCTGAAAGTTATGGATTAGGGAAGTCATACTTGGAAAGGCTATTTGAATGCCAGTTTTATAGTGATGGCAACAAAAATTATGTTACCAAATTAGTCCGAAACTACCGTTGCCATCCCACAATCTTGCACCTTCCTTCTGAATTATTTTATTGTGGTAAGTTGATCCCGTGCAAAGAAAATAATGAAAACACTTCAGCAACTTGGCTAGATCTCCTGCCAAAGCCACAATTTCATGTCCTTTTCATGGGCATCCAGGGTTTTGATGAGAGGGAAGGAAGTAATCCATCATGGTTTAATAGGATTGAAGCAAGCAAGGTGGTTGAGATCATTAGTGACTTGATGGCTGATAAAGGGCTAAGAGAGGCAGATGTTGGTGTTATAACTCCTTACAGGAAGCAAGTACAGAAGATAAGGATGGCACTTGAAGGTCTTGATCTGCCTAATATTAAAGTTGGAAGTGTTGAGCAGTTCCAGGGGCAAGAGCGCGAAGTCATCATAGTATCCACCGTCCGCTCCACAATAAAGCACAATGAATTTGATAGGATCCACTATTTGGGATTTTTAAGCAATCCTAGAAGGTTCAATGTTGCTATTACCAGGGCGAAATCTTTGCTTATTTTGGTTGGGAATCCACACATCATCTCCAAGGTGAGCTACGTCCTACCTAAGTGGATTTACCAAAAGTGAACATACATTTTTGTGTCACTCAGACATTAAAGAAGTTCTATGATCATCAATAGTCATTTTGATATTGCTGGATGAATAATCACAAAGGAACAATGTAAAGTTTCATTTATAGTGTCTAATGTGTTTATAGAATCTCTAATTGCTTGCAGGATGAATATTGGAACAAGCTTCTATGGTATTGTTCAGATAACGAATCCTACACAGGTTGCTTCCTCCCAGTCAGGGAGGAAGTCAATCAGGAGGAAACTGCACCAGAATTCCATTCAAACTATGAAGGGGAAAAGAACGTTCAGTCCTATGGGGACCATGAATGGGGAGATGACACCATTCCCAAGGAACAAATCTCACAACTATATGGAGATGCAGAATGGGGTGATGATACCGTTCAAGCAGAAAACTTTCCAGATCCATATGGGCATGTGGAATGGAGGGATGATACGTTTCATTAAGAGTTCCCAAAACCTGTCACGGATGAATCTGAATAGTCTAACGGCTGAAAGTGACTTTTTGGCTTACAAAATAGTATATAGGTCAATTGTCTTTTGAACTTGTCCAATACATGGTCTTGTAAAAATGTTTAAATCGGAAATATTGCACCAAAGGACTAATTTTTATTTTCTATTTTTTGGACTATTATTGTGTCTAAATTTTCTGATTACATAGCCTAGTAGCAATCATTAAGATTAATACTTTGCATATCAGGCAAATCGGGGGGGGGGGGGGGGAACTTCTTGTCACTGTGTTCTTGGTATTTTGCAGACCAAACTATCAAAGTAGCTAACAAAAGGTTATGATAGGCTCCTAACTAAAAATAATGTCCAAGAAAAAAAGCTAACTTGTCTAGAAATTTCTTACTGAGGCTTGAACAATTCTCTGTAGTTTGGTTAGCTTCAATTCCCTGTAACAGCAATGGTAGTATTTGCTCTGCCATCTTTACCAAGACCTTAACAGAAGAACTGGAGTGGGCTTATGGATAAGAAGTTAGAATCTCGAGAGAAAGAAAGTTATTAGATAAAGAATTTGGTTCCATCAATACAATTGCCGTATCATCCGGTTCTCACAAATCAGAAAATATCGTGTGGTATATACATGGGTGCATCTGTTGCTGTATTCTGCTTATCACTCTACACAGGGGAGTTTGGTATAGATATGAGACAAATTATTGGTATACTACGGGTAGGTGGAAAGATGAAGGACAAGAATCATAATTTGGGGGATAAACCACCTCCATTTACTGCTATACCTTGCAAAGCTAGCTGATAAGCTAGGCTTTGTCCCAACGTTGGTAGATGATGCATGTTGAGGCTCGATATGAAGATAATCATCATCTGACGTTGGCATTGACTCTGGCACTGGTGCAGGTGCTTCTGTACTATTAGTTGCCTCTGACCACGTTGAAGGGGGTGCAGGATTGTTGTGTCCTGAAAATTTTAACTACCTTTTTTAAGTCATTGATGTTATATTTCACTGTTGAATTCAGTTTTCTGATGTCTTCGCTTTTGAGAGAATCAGTTTATCAGGATACTAGTGAACCATGCATCATGCATGTTGTTACAATGGCAAAAATTATGAGCACAGAACATCAAGGCATTTATAAGTGTTTGTCTAGCACAAAATGACTATCCAACTCAATTTCCAATTTTGCCAGAATTTCACATGCACTAATATCTATATGAACGTCTAAAAATTCTCATGTCATCTCTATAACACAATGCAGATGAAACATGGACATAAATTAACAATAAAGCAACTAAATTCCATGTTATCACTATAATACAAAGCAGATGAAACATGGACATAAAGCAATAGATACAGCAACTAAATTCCTCTGAAATCGACATGGTTTTCATAGATTACCAGAATTCTATTTCGAGGGACCATCAGGACCTTTGCCACTAGCGCTATGCTGTTCAGGGTGACCATCAAAACCTGTAGCATAATTAGGATTACTCATCACTAGGTTAACAAATTGATCATAAGTATAGGATAAGTTAAAGACCAGAGTTAGAGATAGCATGGAAATTACCTGTTTTGCTCCGCAGAGGAGGCAAAGTAGGTGACCCTGGTTCAGAAAATTAAAAAGGAGAAAAGATCAGTAATGAAATATCAGGGCATCAGACAACCATCAAGAGGAGATTTGATTTTTGAAGTCCAAAAGTTTGGTGAGAAATTTCAAGAATAGAAGCTCAAGTCCAATAGTAAGAGTTACCACTTCTCCTACTGCTGAGTCTCTGCTGTAGAGAGAGAAGGAGTACGGTGGTCTTGGCCTATGTCTGAAAGAAGGAGGAAGTGGAGGAGTACGGTGGTCATGGCCTATGTCTGAGTCTCTGCTGTAGAGAGAGAAGGAGAAACGGTGAAGGAGACGGTTATTCTGTTGAGAGTCAGTTTATATAAAGCGGGTTGGCGGGAAACCGCCGCCCCTGTTTTGATATGAAAAACCCTCATCTTGAATGCCGATTTGCACACAGGAATCGATTTCATTTAACTATTCCATTGATCGTTCACATTTTTTTTTTTAACGTCTACTGAAATTACATGTTTATTTTTCTAATAGACATATTTTCATATTAGGTTTGATTAAAAGTATAAAAAAATTTACATATCATTACTTTATTTAGACTCCATCACTTATAATAATAATAATAAAATGGTAATATAATATTCATTCATTCTGAAATGTCAATATTTCTATTTTAGTTTGTTCGAAATTATATCTTAACTTTTCTAAAATTTAAAAGATTTATATGGGGGTGTTAAAAAATCGAACAAAAGCGAAAAATCGCACCGAATCGAACCGAAATTTTAAAAATGATTTGGTATTTTGATTTTTCGGTTTATTCGGTTCGATTAACCAAAATTATTTAAAGTTATGGTTCGATTTTCGATTTCAATTTTAGAAACTTCGGTTAAACAAAAAAATCGAAGTTTTTTTTTATAAAAAAAATTGTAATTAATGTTTAACCAATTTTATTTACTTCAAAAATTATTTATATATTTTTCTATTTGAAGTGTTTTTTATCCACAAGATGATGATTAAGTATTGTAAAAGAAGTTCATTCTATCATATTTTGGTATATTATGAATCATTTTCGATATTTTTCTCATTAAAAATGTGTAAATAATATAATAATATAATTTAATTGATAAATTTTCTTTCTTTGGCCTATTGTTTGAATGTGCTTGTGTATTTGACATCATCATTTCATTTAATCATATTTATTTAAACTCATTGAATTTTTTTTGTTAAAAAAAAAAACTCATTGAATTTTTTTTTTAAAAAAGTAAAATTCCGGTTTAAAACTGAACTGAACCAAAAATCGAAATTTAAAAACCGAACCGTAATATAGCTAATACGGTTTGGTTCGGTTTATCCAAGTAAAAAAACTGAAAACCAAAAATCGAACCGAAATTGTAAAAAACGAATCGAAAAACCGAATGAACGCCCCTAGATTTATATTAGACTAACTCATAATCTCTATTACTTATAATCTACATTTACATCTCACTAGTTCAAACTCATGAATCTCATAATGTCAATAATAATTAATTTTGTAACTTAATTAAAGTCAATCATACTACTTAATTTTTAATCAAAATAAAAAAATTAACATTTAATTTTTAACATAAATAATATTTTTTTAACATCAATTTCATACATGAGAGTATTTTTGATCATTTGTATAAAATTTTTTTGAATCTCTTAATAACGTTGGATTGATATATTTAATTTAATTCATGATGTAACGATTTTCTATCCATGAAAATTATATCCATTGAAGGTAAGAACTTCTCAAGATAGGGATGCGATGTTTTAATTGTTAGTTTAAAGTAGATGAGACTAATTTACAATGGTAGGTTCCTTCTCCACTCTTTCACTTTGACCATGGTTCATAACTTCAGATATTCCCAGATTTCACAAAATTTTGGCAAAAGTGATAGTGATAAGTGAGTGATCATGTCATGTCATTTGAAAGAAATACAGAGAATTAGTGTCGAGTACGATGAATCTCGTATACAATGCTTTTTCTACATTTATTATAACCTTTTTATAGTAGAAGCTTCTTCTAATCATAAAAAATCAACCATAGCACCCAAAATTGTTCAGTTTGTAGGCCTGAGGATGAAGGAAGAATGATTTCTTTCAAATCAACCAATGTTTAATTAGAAGTCCACTCGACTCTGGAAGAAATGAAAATGGGAATTGCAGAAGGATTGCATAAACAAGGATGTGTTTCAATCTAGTCTATGGAAGCATAGAAAGTTCACTTCAAAGTCTACCCCTTCGTAATTCTGTCCATGTTCTTTAGCTAATTAGTACCAAATTTATATGTAAAATAAGCACAAGTTCAAAGATGGAAAATTACATGATAGCACAAATGGCAACAAGTAGCAAGAGTCCTGGATGTATAATGGTGTTGCTTCTATCTCCATTACAACATATCTTTTCCTCGTAACGGGGCATCCCTGGTTCCGGAACAGCATTGCTATTTAATGGTGGCTGCCTTGTGGACATGGTTGAATTCTTGATAGGGGATGGATTTAGGGGGATATCATTGATTTTTGGAGACAATGGCCTGAGCAAATCATTTGGAGCAGAAGGCTGAGGCTCCTCCTTTGGTATTTCTGGTGGCATTTGCAATGTTGGTTGTCTAGCTGGAGTCACTGGAGTAAGTTCTGGAGCAGGCGGTGGCTCTAAAAGGCATAACAAAACACAGCATCATAACTTGCATAGATAGGAAATAAACTCATTTTTTATAGTATCTTACAACTGAACTGAAAAGAGAATTAATGAAAATTGAGATTTTACCATGGCAGTGAGCCAATGAAGGTATTGATATATAGCAATTAGACAATTGCAGATATAGAGTGATGCCTATGATAGGAGTAGATGATCTTAGAAGGGAACACAAGCAAGAATAACCAGTTTGAACTGCTTGAATAAGCGTTTTGCAGCATGATTCAAATGAATCTGCACTTTGTACTTGATTCAATTTCAAGCATTGTTGGAAGTCTAGTCCTTTAAGAGAGCACTGATTTATTTGGGAGTTTTCAACTTGGAATGAGGCACAAAGTAGAATTATCATAACCAAAGTGAACTTGGAAAAATCCATCAATCTCCAGAAAAAAGAAAAGAAAAAGAAGACCACTTTAACATAGGCATTGATCCCCCAGAAGATGAATGTTTAAATCTGTTTTAGACACTTATGCCATGCACTCCTTATGCATTGGGGCGATTTTACATGCTTTTGAACTACCTCAGATCATCAAAATTATGCCTTTCCAGTTACTTCTGCAATATTATTGTGACCTGTGAATGAAATGTGCAATCACACCTTTTGTTCTGCTAGACTAAATCCAAGCTTAAAATTATTCCTTGTACTAGGAAAAAATGTGCACAAATACCCTTGTATTTCAACTACTGCTACTACTGGAAACCAATATAATTGTGAAATATTGTACATCAAATGCAAGGTTGTTATAATAAAAATGGGACACAAAGGAACAGAAACTTTATCTCTCTTTAAAATTTACAAGGGCAATGGGGATAGAAAGTCCCTCATCTACCTTTTATCAGTTGAATCAAATAAAGGCAACCTAGCATTACAATAACAAAGGAAATAGTAACATTTTCCCGTCTCTCACCGGCTTATTATACTTTCAAAATTTTGAAACAACTCAAACAATTCTGGATGGAGTGAAATTATCCATCATCACAAGGAAGCAATTGGAGAAGCTACTAGTGGAGATGGTCTAAATGAATAAGCTTATGAATATAGTATTCACACCAAAAAGAATGTCTACAATCTCACAAACATTAACACAAGGCCAGAAGTCTATCAGTAGTATGAAAAAGCAATAGCTCCATAGAATGCTAGCAAAAGAAGGTGCGAAAGGCCTTTAGAAGACTGAGCAGCAGATAAATCAGGCCGAACTCCAGGTGGTGTCATTGGAAATTGGTTTACATTAGGTATCATTCCGGGAGGAGTAAGAGCCGATCCATCATCCCCATCTGATCCTGGTGGAGTTGGTACATTTGGCTCCGGTAGCCAGGGTGACTGTGGATTAGAACCTGCAAATCAGAAGACTATCAAATTGAAATCCCAAAGATATATGATCTTAACATGTTTGCAGTCAAGGTCCTAATGAAATCAGTTTTCTTTCTAGGCCAAAAAGAATGGGATTTGAAATGAAAGAACTATTCAGGAACTCTCATCTTAGTACAAAAGCAGGACAAATTTATCTGATAAAGATCCTACCTTGAGGAGGTCCTCCTGATTCATCAGTGGATGGGCCTGTCAATGATAACTTTATTTAATTTCATATTTGTATAGTCAAAAGAACAGGTTTTATTGAGTTCTTGAATGATTGAAGGAATTAGAATTAAGTTACTACTGGTACCTGGAGCTGGAAAAGGGGAACCCATTGCTGCAATTTGAAAGATAAATGATCATGTATCAAAATGACAAGTAATAGAAAATAAATTTCTATCTTCTTGGAGCATTAGGCAATCACATCTTACCTTTGCATTCAATAGGGACACCATCTTTGTTACAAGCACGAGGAAGAGAAGCAGCAAGAGTCCGATTAATCGGAACACGAAATGGGACTCCTCCGGTAATAATAAGGCACAAGCAATCTCTACCACTGCTCATAAGGGACTTGAGTGAATCACAGCAATCCGAAGTTGGTGAATTCCCATTACCACCACCACCATTACTGGCAAAATTCATGCAAGGGCTAAAGCTACGGATCATAGCTGCTGTACATTGTGTGGATATTTGGCCAAAAACTGGCCTAACTACCAGAAGAAAAGCAATGCCTAAACCAAGAATTAATCTTGGAAAATTTGTGAACCTCTCCATTTGGTTCAGATTAGTAGCTGTGATTGGATATGCAGTTCAATCTTGGTTTTGGTAACAAGGAAAATGATAAGGAAATATATAGAATGATGAGGCCATTTGAATTGTGATTGATCAAAAAAAGGAGGGAAGAACACGTAGAATTGAGGTGGTTTTAGGGCTCAGCTACCTTAACTAACTCTTTGAAAGATCAAAGGCTTTTAGGTGACCTTGCTAGCTTTACATTACTTGTCACTTTCTATGAAAACACTTGAAACTTGGGTTTAGAATGCCAGCCTCAGGATAGGAGAGGACTCTTATATTTTTTATTTGTTGAACTAGATTTGACATTTTGGTAGGCAGTGGGGGACCCATGATTTCTCATGATCAAATTAAGATCAATAATGCAAGTCAAATAATTAACTAATTAAAAAAGGAATACAGGAGTAGAAGAAGATAGAAGTTCATTGGAGGATGGAAAAATTTATTGTTGTTACGAGGAGATATACATTTGTATGTAATTATTAAATTAGAGATTTTCTAATTTGATAAAGAGAGTTTTATAACTAAATCCGTATTTAAAAGAGTTCAATTGATGATTTTATTTTATTTCCAACAAGCATAAATAAACAAAATTTGAGAAATGAAATAGTCAAAAAAGAAAAAGAAAAATAAGGGATTTTGAATGCAATATGTGATAAATGTATCAAGATGAAAACGTAAAGGTGAAGTAAAAAAGGACCCTAATCCTAGCCTTAGGTACAACTCAATTGACATGGTCTAATCACAAAAAGTTTTTGCTAGCAGCAAAGTGTGAGAGTTCAAATACATGTGATACTCTAACAATTGAGTCATATCCCACAATTTACATGGTAGTAATATTGAGATACATATGCTACTATCTCTAACTATAGTCATGCGTAACCCTGAAAACTGAGTTATAAAAAAAAATGACCCTAATCCTTTGCCAAAAGTAATTGTGAGAAACATTTACTTATATTAATACTTGATCTCTTTTGATTATGGGTACCTTTGTTATATGTTAAAGTTGTTTCATGACCTGCAATTGCGAACCAGCCTATTAATATCCATAATAATCCTCTTGATTATGTTAATACTCTCTCCGTTCTACTAAGAACTGATGGGAAAATTTTTACTATCCCCAAATATAGTTAGACACAAGCCTTAAAGTTAGATTATCAAAAAAAAAAAAAAAGACCATAATCCTTTATCAAAAGTAATTGTGAAGAACAATAATTTATATTAATACTAGATCTCTTTTGATTAAAAAAAGAAGAAGAAAAGAAGTAATTATTCGTGCTTTTGTTTTATGCTAAGGTTGTTTCAAGACTCGCAATTAAGAATCTAATAATATTCATAATAATCATCTTAATTATATTAATACTTTCTTTGTTCCACTAATACAGATAAGCATATATTTTTTAACACATATTAAGAAAACATATAGTTGAAATTGTATTTTTTTCTTCATATTTTGCCTTTTCACATTTCATTTAAAATTTGGTCAAATTCAAATTTAATTATGGGAAAATATTTACAAATTTAGTTTAAATTGTATGCAAATTGTGTACTTATCTTTAAAATATTTGGTCTAGAATTTAAAAACAATTTCATCATTCCCCATAAAAACATTTCTTAAAACAATTTTTTACCTTCAAAATTTCTCCCACATCAAAATTTTAAATTTTCTCCTAATCCCATAAATGAATCCAACATATTCACATAAATAATATATTTTTCATTACATTTTAATTAAAAACACAATCTAAAATAATTTATTAATTATACTATGTATAACCCAAAACATATATTATCAAACTAACTTAAAAAAGAATTCCTTTCAATTCTAAATTAAAAAATTATTATCTAAATATAAAAAATATTAGAAACGTTAAGTCAGATTATTCTCAGTTAAAACTAGATTACGAGTTAATGAAGTTTGTTAACAACACCTAGTGAATATTAGTTCAATTTCTCCACGAGACAACCTTTAGCAGCACGATGATCAATATTGCAGTTGATTCTCAGCCAACCTTCAGCACCACATCTCTACACCAACCAACAATGTAGCTGACTGCACTAGTCAACTATCAACAGCATCAACTTCTACCCAATATGTCAATAAGATTGAACAGACCATATGTTGCCCTTTACCTAGTAAAAAAACTTGTGCAACTGTATAGATGGAAATAATAGTAACCATCTATGTTTTAACAATCAAGCTCTCATGAAATAGGTAAATTTAGTATGGACAATCTCTCAACAAAGGTTTGTAGGAGTTTGTCTCACGAAGCTCTCCACTATGACATGCTCTATCAACTCACTCAATTTTCATGGCTCTCCCCTTATGTATCATATATCCATTGTAGATAATAGATGTATATTCTTCAAAAAGTCTTGTCTTGAGCGATGCAAGAAACTATCACGCTTTTTTATGCTTGTAACCCATGTTTCAAAGAACATGTCTCCATGTTTGAAAAACATGTCTCCTATGCCTCTACTTTAATCAATAGAATATATCTCTCATGGCTCAACTTTTGTAATAAGACACAACTCATGCTTGGAAGAACCTGTCTCTCATGGTTGCTAAGAGTATTCCACTTGTTTATGTAAAGATGTCTCTCAAGCTTGCAAAAAATACTCAATATATTTGCTACCTTCCCCATGACTCTCTAGTTTACACAATATATCAAATGTTTTTAAATAATAAATATGCAAATCTAATACATAAGTCAAACAAAATAAATGCCAAACACTCTAAATAGATAGCGCCATAAATCCCATAACAGGTAGCATGAAGTTATTACAATTCTGGATTATAAGGTTTCGTAGTTTTATTCTCTTAATCCTCACAAAAAATTGATTGTCTCTATATTATTGATCTTACTTCGATTTAGTTATTGTTTTTTCTCTTTGTATTTGTGTTGCTAATATAATCTTATGAGTCTAGAGTGTATGTAGTTGGCTAATCCAGTGGGTTTGTATTGTCGTTGTAATATAGTTAAATAGGTATGTTTCAAAATTTGTAGGAACATCATTTTACAAAAATTTTCAGAAAGATTACCTCTGCAGTTGAAATAAAATAAAATATCCTCTGTATCCTTCTGTTTTTACTGTGGTGCTGAAAGTAGAAACAGAATAAAAGAAGTGTTAGCAAGACCCAAATAGTTCAAACTCGTCACCTCTTTTTTTTCTCCATTTGGTCCCCTATGTTTGATTATGGTCAAAGTCTATCTGAACATTGAACAGATAAATTATATAATAGTTTTCTTAGATGATATGCCTCATCAAAACCCACTGGAAGATGCATCAGATTCTTACAAGAGTTTAGGATCAATTTTCTGCCTGGATGTGAAGTGATCATTCGAAGTGTCGTCCTGCTAAGAGTTTGTAAGCAATTATTGCAAGTTTTTCCTATTGAAAGATGCTTATGCTGTTACTTTCTGAACATTTTGAGGAAACAACTTATTGCGATTTTATCCAACAATCAAAGAAATTACAAACGGAAACTAGATAGAGACAATACAAAATAATTACGTGGTATCAAGGAAAAGGAATAATATTAGGAGAATAGTCGCAAGAAAAAGAAAGAGGAACCAGCAAAACCTAATCGGCCATGTTACAGATGAAAGAAACGTAATATTTATATCGATTCGTTAAGGAACTGGTCAAAATTTAACCTACAGGCCCAAGTCATGTATAAAGCCCATCATCATTGGGTAGAATTCTGAACAACATCATTGAGTATAATTTGGACCGATGAGGTGGACAAATTCCAACGCAACGACACCCAATCGATGAACAAGAAATATTTTGAACTCATCCGTAGTGTGAAACTATGTCAATAGGAATGTAGCTTCTGATAATATGAGAATAATTTTTTTAAAAAGAATTCTACTATTAATATTGTAAATGGTATACATAACTAAAATATATGTTACAAAGAATCCAAACACACAATCTTCTAGACAAGCCTCAAACGTATTACGCATCACTCAAGAATAATTCTAAAACAAATTGTTGAAGAGACAAACTTCTAGAAATCCAATTAATAGAACTTCAAAGCAATTGCTCCAACCACAAGTAGAAGCAATGGTGAGAAACTTAGTGTTGAGGCAGCCGAAGGGTTCACAGCTTGTCGGTTCCCTGAATTTGACGATGGCGTTCCTGAATTCCCTGTTGGAGATGGTGGAGAAAGAGTTGGAGTGCCATTATCACCCTCTGGTGCCAAACTTGGTGAAATTGGCAGAGGACCCGTGGAACCTGAAGTTTCAGAAAGTAAAGGTCACTTAGTAATGTATTGTTCTGATAATTCAAACTGCATAAAACATAAGGCAAATTTCATACCTTCAGGAGAAGGAGTAGCTGCAGGTGACATTGCAGGTCCATTTGCTAGAGGGCCTATTGAGATCAAATTTAAATGGATGAACCTTTAGCTAATATATCAAGATTTTTATGAATCAGAAGAATGAAATTGCTTGAGAAACTGATAGATTACCTGGAGCTGGAATAGGTGCACCAGATGCTGCCATTCAAAAAACACTAAAATTAATTATAAATCAAATAACAGAATAATTTGATTTATGATATAGATATTGATTTGGTAATCTACCTTTGCACTGCAGGGCCACGCCAGGCATGTTACAAGCTCGTGGAAGATTGAGAGCTAGAGTTCGGTTGATGGGAACTCGGAAGGGAACACTTCCGGTGACAATAAGACACATACAGTCTGTTCCATTAGCCATAACTGATTTGAGCACATTGCAGCAGTCTGCAGTTGGTGAAGACCCATTGAGACTGCTATTGGTGATGAAATTCAAGCAGGGAGTGAAGGAAGTAAGCGTTGAAGTAGTGCAAGGCATATTGAATTGCCCATATGCAGGCATAGCTAGAAGCATAAATGCAACAGCCAAAACTGGAACCAAGTGTTGAAAAGCCATGAGTGCAAGTATTCTTTGATCTGTTTGCAAAGGTTGAAGAAATGAAAGGAACCAAAGCAGCTGATTTGCTTGAAGAACTTGTTGTGTTTCTGAGAATTTGCATCAAAGAAGGAATTTATAGAGGTTGAAATCTGAAATAAAGGAGGGAAGATTGTGTAGATTAGGTGCTCAACTACCTTAACAAACTTTGTGAAAGGCAAATGGTTTAGGTGGGCATTGCTTGTTTGTAGCATTTTCCTTAATCATCTAATCAATTCTTGACATTTCACTTCTATTTCAACAACCCTATTTTCGCTTCTGACTAGAATAATTGATTGGTTAATTCTGGGAGGATCTCTCCTGATGCATTAGGATCACCAAGTGTAGCATATTGTATGCTGCAGCTTTTTCCCCTCTTCTCCCATTGTTTATCCTTTTTTCAATAACGAGAACTCCAGGCACTATTTCTTGAGTCGTGTACTAAGTAAATTTATCAATTACGCAAATTACACATAAAAAAGTACATGAAAAATTTATATTATTACTCGTCCTTGGGAAAAGCTTAAACTTCAAAAGGAACTAAGTGCAGTTTGCTATATTTGGACATATTGCCCATATGTCTATGCATACGTGTCCACACAATCACATAAATAAATTTTTTTATTAATTTTTAATTAAAATTATAATATCAAATCATTTATTAATTATATTTTATATATTTTATAATATTATCAATAATATAAGATTCAAATCATATCAATCACCTTTCAATTCTCAATAAAACAATTATTATTCAAACATAATTTCATTTCAAAACAAAATAAAAAACACTTTCAAAACTCAATTCAAATATACCCAAACTTTTCCTTTTTAAATATATATATATATATATATATATATATATTACAGCATAATCTTGCACTTTTCAAGGTATATTGTAACAAGGGTTTTTTTTATTTATTATTTAAAAAAAAGAAAGAAAAAACAATTTGTAACGTGCTTTAATTATTTTTATTTTTCACCTAGCGGCGTTTTTCACTAACTTTAAATTCTATAAAACAAATTTATTAAATTAGACAGTGCATTATTTTTTTTGGCATATAATTATTCCATAGTATCATAGTATCTTTTTCTTCTTTCCGAGCAAGAACTCACCAACTTTATTTGACACCAAGGATGAAAACCCCCCTATATTAAATAAAAATAATTAATATTCCAAGTCAAAATTTGGGAGTAGGTCACTAGTGTCCTATTAGTGCATATATAATAGCCATTAATATTGGTAAACTTCCCCTTTATCACTTGCTACGCATGGCAGCTCGATGATTCTTAAGCTTGGTTCTAATCATGAGTAGTGACACATTTATTGGACTCTATATGTATATTCCAAGTCTCTAAGGCAACTCTCTTATGATGACACATTTGTCTCTATTTTTTTTTTTTTTTAATCTTACATCATAAGGTCTTCTAAGTATCCCCTTCAAAAAAAGAAAAAGAAAAACAGGAGAAGTTTAAACAAAAATCTTCGTAGTATCAACGACCTATTTTATATTTTCAAGAATTCTAATTAGAATATGATTTTTGAAAGAAATAGTATATAGATAATTCCTCCGCTCTTGGATGTGACCTTTATTTTAAAAGTATGGTCTCAATTAGATTTTTGTTCAACGACATAATTATAGCTATATGTGATTGACAATTTGTTACATTTTTCTTGGTAAGCGATCGTTAAGGGAGATGCTTTTGCAGTCTTTTTCAATGGTTTTTTTAGTTGAAATATACATAGTTGTGGTTCCTAATACTTAATATTTTCATAAAATCCCATTTTTATTCAACGAATGATAAATTGGAGGATTCAGAGTTATGAGAAGAAGAAAAAAGCCTATCCGAGCAAGGTTTTCTTTTATTTGTTTAGCCTATTATGAAATTTAGACGCAATGTATTTATTGAACGAATTGTCTAATCAAAAGAAGCTTTGACAACGAATTCAACAAAAAATTTCTCTCTTGAAAACACATTTGGTAAATATATTTAATGCAAAATGCATTCAAAGAATGGATTCTCAAAAAATTCAAATAATATGCTTAGTTTCTTTCTGAAATAAGAAAATTGATTATAAAAGACTATCAGTTAAATTTAAATTTTTTTTATAAAAAAAAACTCCCGTCCAACATCTTATAAAATGATTCTTCTTAACCCTAATAATAGATCTTGTTTGAAAAGTTGAGTTGGGATTGGTTTAAGAACATTTGGGTAAAAGTGAGAATGGTGATATATTTATAAATTGATCCTCAGTGATGCGAAATTGTACCTTTTGCTCATTTGCTTCTTTGGCTCAATTGATCAATGCCAACCTCACACAGAATTCTATTGCTTGCAAAGAGTGGAATACTATTCGTTTCAGGAAGTAACTCATTTCATCTAGCTAGTATTGGAGGAACATATTCTACCATTGACGAATGAAGGATCTATTGGAACTTCTCCCCGTCAGCAAGTTGCATGCAGATAGCCTAGCTAGCTTCTCACGGATTTGGGATAATAAATTTTAATTTTAAATTGTGTGACCATTTACCAATTAAGATAAATAATTAATGTCAGGAAGAATATCGATTTTTTATCTTGAACTATTTTTTTAGAGTTCAATACTTTTTTTGTGCTTTCATTTTGGGTCTTCCGATTAGTAAAACTTATTTTCCGGCTAAAATAACATCCACCATCAATTTTTTCAGAGTATTTTTGAAAAAAAAATTTAAAACCCATCCCCATGGCTTCTTCAACCATTTCTTCTTCTTCCCTAACTCTTTCCCCTTCTCTTATCTCTCTCTTCACCCCAATCCTCACATGTCTTCTCCTTGCTACCGTTTAAAACTTTATGTGGAACAAAAACAAAAGTCCAAGAAATGGAAGGAGATAATTGATCTTCATGCAAACTATTATTGGGATTGGAGGAAAAGATAAACTAAGAAGGGGAAAGATATAGAGAAGAAAAAGAAAGGGTTGAAGAAGCCATGGGGATGGATTGTTTAGGCCTAAAGTGAGGGCACAAAAAATATACTAAATTTTAAAAAGTTCAAATAAAATACAAGAATTCATAATTAAAAATCGAAAATAGTTATTGTCGAAAATCAATATTCTTCCTTAATGCCATTGAAAAGTAGCATGAATATATAAACCGACTGTTCTTGGTAATCATAATTGTTATGCCAAATAAATATCCTAAGATGATAATTCATATTTTAGCACATTCTTATATATATCATATTATATTCATACATATATTTCATGTGAGAGGAAATACATTTCAAAGTTATTTTCTTTCTTCTTTTTTTTTGTAAGAACGTCTTTTTGTACATAAAATTGTGAAGATTGCGTATAAATTATCACATAATCTTTTTTAGAAGAAAATTATAGCATAATTTAAACACCCCAAAGTGTGGAACCTCATATCCAGTTTATCACACCTTCTTACAAGAGCAGGGGAGGCAAATTTTCCTTTTTGAATCCCTGCAGGAGCAGGTCAAGCCATACATTCTGAAGAAAAAGATTAATCACAATTAAGCATTAATTTTTTCTACAGAAAAATTTCAGTCATATTAATCATGCAATTCCCTTATCATGGAAATAATTGTTGTTCCATTATTCTCCAAATATGTAACCGAAGCATTATAATAGGTGACCAACTTTAATATTGCTCATCCGATTACAGTGACCTTTGCCCCAACTCCGTACTATTGGATTGTAAATCCCTTCTTTTACATGCAAATTTGATTCCTTTAAACAAATGCAACTGTTGCATCACCATTAGACCTTTCTAGGTTACCAAATATAGTACCCTTTTGCCGTAATCTGAAGGGAAAAACACAACGAAGGAAAAAATTAATTAACCAAGACCAAGCATATATATAAATATCCCTCTTTCTCCCTGTTGATAATTGCCGGACCTCAACCTAAAACCTTTCCTAGTGTTTGCATCAATCATTTTGAGCCCTTTCTTTTGATCGCTCCAAGAATCCCATCAAAATATCAAATCAAATGGCTTCAAAAAGGACTGAGGTTGGCGGCCTAGTGATGATCTTTGTCTTGATGATGATGTTTTCAGGATCCATGGCACAGTCAAACTGCATGAACGTGATTATTAGCATGGCTTCTTGTCTCAATTATGTTTCCGGAAGCTCTAAGACCCCAAGTCCTTCCTGCTGCTCTTCACTTGCTAATGTGGTTCAAACGCAACCAAGATGCCTATGCGCTGTGCTCAATGGGGGTGGTTCTCAGGTGGGTGTCAATATTAACACCACCCTTGCACTTCAGCTCCCCAGTGCCTGCAACGTCACGACACCGCCTGTCAGCAGGTGTAATGGTAAGTGTAATACCCCTGTCTGTTATATGGTATATAACAATATTTAGCCTATGTATTTATCCTTAACTTATAGACACTATCTGCAATGGAGTGCAGTAGTAAGTATCATATAATCTATATATAGTACTATATGAAAATATCTAGAAATTTGTAATCCAATTGATAGTAGAGGTGGTAATTTGGGCAATCCGTTCTATCTAACCGAGCCCAGTGAAAAGAATCTGGTGTAATATTTCAAAGTCTAGCCTAGTCCAATTCAGTGCGACAAGTAAAAACGAAGCCTTTTCTGTAGAAAAGAGCTCCCAATTTAAGTGGCCTGACTCTTTTGGCATTCCAGGCCAAGCTATTTAGATTCGATTTTTTCGAAACAATATATATAAAACTCAGTCCAACCTAATTGTTGAGACCATTAGATCGGATCAAAATTATCGCCCTCTAATTAATCTGTCAAGCTCATTAAATGTATATATATAGACGGCTCACACTTGCCGGGGACGTGGGAATAAGGCATTTTCTCTATGAATAGTGTTGTACACTATTTTTTTTCATCTTCATTCTGTCCATTAATCACAATCATGAACGAAGAATTGGTGATACAAAAATGGTGGTATATCACATTATTTCTTATATATATTTCTACTAATTTAAACCACTAATTAATATTGAGATTTATGTAATTACATTGTGTATTTTTATCTATATTTAACTTCTATTCTTGGTAGAAGCTAATGGACCAGCAATGTCTCCAATGGGTTCTCCAGAGACCTCACCAGGACCAGCTGGATCTGCAGATGGAACTTCTGATTCTCCAACAACGCCGCCATCAATCACAGGTAAAATTGAAAGACTACTACAAAAGAGAAGACCAAAACCTTAATTATGAATGGACCAAATTAATTAAATCCCTTATAATTTACAAATTTAAGCTTAGTAAATTGTGAATCAAACAAAAAAAAAAAAGAGAGGAAATTTTGTTTGTCAAATTGAATTTTGAAGAACTTAGGCTGCAAATCAATTTTTCTCTAGTAAAAACTTCGTCAATTAATGATGTATGATAAATTATTCGTCCATCAATTATTGCAGGATCTAAGGCAACGCCAGGAAGTGCATCAACCTCTAGTGGAATTGTTAGAAAGAAAAATCTTAACCTTGTTGGCTTCGTTCTTCTCTTGGTGGCATATGCTTCAAAGTTAGGGTTCTAAAGTTTCCACAACAAAGATCTAAGAAAATTTATGCATATTTATATATGATGCATAATTATCTAAATAAAGACTAGATTACATCAGTGTTTTTATCATGTATGGTCAGTTGATGCAGCTATGCACCAACAAAGTTTGCAATATATCCCGTTTGTAGTTCTGCTACAATGTTGGTAACTTTGAAGTTAATTGGATGTGTTTGTTTTGTGTGATTAAATAAGGTATCCTTTGTGCCCTTGTGTGTATGTGTGGAATTTATGTCATTCTTACAATATCTTTGAGCTTCTTTAAATCTCAAAACTTTTAAAAATGTTCAGAAGATCACAATGGCAAATTTAGATGAAAGGGTAAATCTAGACTTTTTAATAATTGAGATGCAAAAGTTGGATTTATTTTATATATATATATATATATATATATATATAAAAAGATGGATGGTTTTTTATTCCAGTTCAAAAATTAGATTTTTGAATAATTCGAATCTGATCTGGATATTTTGTCATAACTAAAATATAATTATGGTCATCCTAAAATTAAAAGCTTAATTATCAGATAAACTTATGTTCAAATACAATCTCACATGTTTCATTTATAAATAAAAAAAAATGGTTCTTTTAATTTTTGTTTTAGAAAACCAAATCATTCACTTTAATCACTTTTTTATTTATGAAAATCACACACTTTTCATAAGAAGTACTAGTAGTTATATTTATTAACTTTTTATTTTTAATTCATCAACTCCAAAATTATGAGGGTGGTTTACACTAGGAAAATATTTTAATTTCAAATCATATCATTTTAGGAAGAAAAAACAATAGACAACTTCAATAGAAATATATTTTGAGGGAGTATCATATACTAAATTTAACTTCTAATTCCTATTTTTGAAAATTTTCAAATTAAAGTTTAACACTCCTACTTCCTACTTCCTACTTTTAATTTCAAATACTTTCACACTCCTCTAACAAATGTTTTTACTCAATATATTTTATCTTTAAAATAAACTTTTTTGTTTGGAAAACCTATTAAAAATACAAGTTGAATATAAATTTATTATAATAATATTTTCACTGCTTTTTATATAATAAATATTTGATCACTATGACTGACAATATTAATTAGCTTTATTTTTAGATTAAAAAATGTAAAAATAACTGATAAAGTTTAGAAATTTTTATTTTTTATATTTTGAATGTGGTTTTAAGAGTTGTGTTTTTAAAACAACATATCATTATTAAAAATTTCTATTAGATTAAAAGCTATTTTTATGTGTTTTGATAATAAATTCAAGATAAAACTTTTTTAGTAAATTAATAAGAAATAGTGTGTGGTATGAAATGAAAGAATTATATCGATTAACCTATTCACGAAATTGAAAGAATTAACTCATTTAATGCAATGGAAATTATAAATCTTTAGGTGACTTGACTTTGTGATTGCACTGACTTAGATTGCTTGTTTCACTATTAAGTATTTTGACAAATGAAAGAGACCTATAGGGCCAGTAGATTTAATTAATTTACTTTTATAGTAAATAGTTTTAATTAGTACAACTGTACAGTTTTTTTTTTTACACCATACATGTGGATTTGTCATGTATTGAAACCTCGATAGATTATACTTTATTTTAAAAATTAAATAATATAGTCCATTTTATTGTTTGTAATAATTTCTAAATTTAAGTGATTCTTTAAATATTTTATCTTATTAAAGTAAATGATATCTCATTTTCATTAAAAAAAAAAGTAAGTAATATAAAAATAAAAAAAATTTAATGTAGATGTATATCACTATGACAGTTGACACGTACAACTATTAGATTTTATGATCATAATATATTAAACATTTAATATTCTAAAGAAAATAAACTACAACATTTAACCATTTTCATATAGATACCACGGAACACATGGATTTGCACATATTACAATCTTGATAAATGTAGCAATATTTTAAATTTACTATTAAAATTTTATTCCAAACAAAAATTAGATTTTTATGCATATTTTAACATATTAAAATCATTGTAAACTTTATATTATGAAAACTTTTAATCGGTATAATTTGTGCATGTTTGTTAAAAACCTTTTGTTTAAGTGTGGATTATTATCGAATTTAGTCCCTAAACAATTTTAAAGTTTTAGTTTTGATCTCATATCTTTTTTGTCATTTGTTTAGATCCAGAGCTTTTTTTTTTTCAACATAAGTCATTGATTCTTGTTTTATCTTTTTTTTTTTTTATCCTTGAACTATTTTTACTTTTTTAACTTTGATTTCTAATTATTTTCTTATTCTATCTTTTTATTCTGAACTATTTTCAATTTTTGATATGGAAATGACCAAACTTAATATGAAATTTTTTTGACATTCTTCCTTCAAATGTTATCATGAAAGTTAACTTTTATATTTTGTCAAAACACCTTAGAGTAATTGTTTTGGACTTACATTTCAAATTCAACATGAACAATATCCCAAACTTTTTTTTTAATCGTCTTTCGCTCATTTTCTTTTCCATCATCCCCACCCCTTTCAAAAAAAATCCCTTCATATTCCATTTCATTGTCGTGATAGAAGTTAGAATATTTTATAATTATTCATCACTAAGTAGAAGTTAATGTAACAAAAAAGTGTAAATAAATTTATATTTTCGTTTTTGAGTGGTTTCATATCTTCTTGTTAACTCTTATAATTTAAATCACATAAATATCATAGTCAAAGTTTAAGACTCTTACTATTTAGAATTAAATATATATTATTTTTTAATGATCGAAAGTGATTATCTATTTTTCAAAAATAAACAAATTTATCATCCAAAGTTCTAATAATTTCATATTTTTTCTTTTTCTTTTTCTCTTTTTGTTGGAAACTAAGAGTGATTTCCATTAGGTAGATGAATGAGCTTCAACAGTCAGATTACATCAAAGGGAAGGAAGGTTTTCCAATGAATGAACCAAAAAAAAAGTGTCAAATAAAAATCTCATATCACTAATCACATCCACAATGTGACATGTTGAAGAAAAATCTCAAGATCAAATATTCTTTCAAACTTAATTTTCAAGATTCTAATTATTTTTTTCAACTCTTTTCAATCTTAATTGACCTTGTCTTCTAATTCTTATATCCAACAAGTATACCTAAACAATTTTGAAATAAGATTTTTTTAATCATTTGTTATTATCTTAATATTTTATTTAACGCCATTGTGCATGACTGCCCATTTGATTAGCAGCTCTCAAGTATTGGTGCAACAACTATTCAGCTACATGTTAATTCAACGAAGGCCGAAGGTGCTGATCAAGGCAGGCCTGAGGCCACTTTGGATAAGCGGGTGCTTTGGGGTCCCACTTCATGGACTATAAAGGCATTTTTGTCATTTCACTACTCCATTAAAGAACAATATGTAGGAATTGTTGAAGAGTGATGTATAAAATCTAACTCAACTTACAAAATAACCCTTAAGTTTTTTCTATGACTTTTTTTGCACACTCCTGCAATGCGTTTCTGATTTGCACTAGCATAAGCCTTTTCTTTGCAATAATCATGGAGTAGAAGCTCTGATGAGAATGGAGTATTGCCTACTTGCCTTCTGTGTTTGCTCAAGCCAACGGTCAAGGGGAGGGGCATTTTCTTTAAAAAAAATCTCTTGTATATTATGGTGGCAGTGTGTTTCTCTTCTCTTCTTTTTGTTTGCGTGAGTTTTCAAAGGAGGTGAGTTCTTTACATGGATTTTCAATTTTGTATTGTGAATTGTTTCTAAATTTTTGTTTTACTTATTGGGTTTTTCGGAGGAAATTAGGGTCCCTTCTCAAAAAATTTACTTTGAGCCCCAAAATCTCAGGGCCGCCCCTGGTGCTGATGGTTTCTATTCACACAAGGCATTGTTTCCTTCTATTAAGTCTTAATATATGTAATGGCTATATGTTAATAGGACTCATTTTATAATTTTGACCCCTTTTTTTCTTCAATTACATAGATGGTTGGAAATGTAATCATTTTGTTTTTCTTCAAATGTATCTAATCCTGAATCCATATTCGGGTTTCAGACAAGACAAGTGATCCATACTCAAAGAAACAACTAAAAACTCATAACAACCCTCGTCCACTTTTGTAATTACATTGCTATCTGTGATCAGTAACTTCTGCCTTTTTTTTCTTTCTTTTTATATATTTCTTTTCCAGTGATTTGTTTTTAAGGAAAAAAAGTCGGGAATCTACTTGGGTGACTCTTGGACATCTGTCGTATTTGTCCACCAAGACTTTAAGATTCTAAGAGTGTGTTTGGATGAAATATTTATATATTATTTTTCAATTGTGGGATTTAGAAAAAAAGTCTTATTTATGTGGATTTTAGATGAGGAATTTTAAAAAGTTAAGGATTTTTAAAAAATCTACTAACTAAATTACACAAACAAAAATTTCATTATTTAGACTTTTGAAAAGGTAGATTAAAATGAAAAATCTCATAAAAAACCTCTACTCAAACACACCCTAAGATTTATTTTACAAAATCTTTTATCACACAAAGATTCTATACAACAAGAAAATACGGTTAAAATACCCAAAGCTTTATTTTTCTAGCTTCTCAAAGAGGAATTTATTTGAAAGTCATTAAAAAGTTATCTCAGTACAACTGTTAGTTCAAATGACAGTTCTATATTTTCAACTAAATTATACATAAATTTTCAAGATCTTTCTTAAAAGTATATAATACAGCAATATTTTTTATTTTTCAAAAAAATCATGTTTATATCTTATGATTTCTACATGATTCATAGAGGACCAGTTCTCTTGATGGCACCCATGACCAACTCTTCTTTCCTTTTAGGTTCAGGATAATAAAATTGACTGACTTTTCTTACTTTTTGTTTCAGAATAACATCAAAGGAGAACATCTAGAAACATGGTAATTGAAGTTTCAACAAGTCTATATATATTTTATAAGTTAAATCCTGCATTAAATATGAACTGTCATTGAGAATAATCACATTGAGAATGACATATTCCTTTTTGGACATGAACGCTTTTATTGATTCTTTGGAGGCTAACAACACATTAGGATGACCAAGGCTTAAGAAAGAATTTTCTAAATTTCATAATTTCAAGGACAACTAATTATATATATAATGTATAATAACTTATTATAGATTGATTTTTTTTCTAATATTAGAATATAATAACTTATATAATATAGAATAGATTTGCAATATAATCGTCATCTTAGGATATATATTAAAAAATAATTATATACTTATATTTTTCAAATTCCATTAAATATGCAACCTTTATCTGTGCACAGGCTCAAAACTATATTAAAAATAATATTAACATTAAGTTTTGATTTAGATGTAAAAAAATATTTAAAATTTGTATTAGATTTTGAAAGTAGAATTTATTTTTATTCTCATAATTGTTATAGTCATAATAATTATGCATAAATTATATACTACTATTTCATATTACAATTATATAATTATGATAGCATGTGAATTATAATTTTATAACTTATTTATATGTCAAATCCCAATAAAATATAATTCTTAGTTATTATATATAAATTATATACTGAAATTTTATTATTACAATTATATAATTATAATAACTTGTAAATTATAATTATATAATTTTATTTATATGTCAAGTCCAATAAAAAAATAAATTTCGTGCATTGCACCAGTGTAATGCTAGTTCTTGAATAAAAAAAAATGGGAATTCAATTTCAAATGCATAAAATATTATCTTGTTATTTTATTCATTTTCTTGCAAATTTTATTATCGAATTGCTAAAAGGAGATGAAGAGATTTCCATCCTTATGTTCTTGTATTAAATTTTTATGCAACATATTTTTTTAAAAGTGTAATATTCCATAAAATTAAAATGTTTAAATATTGTCTTATTAATAACTTGCATCATACTATAATCTTGGTATATAGTATTTTAAAATTTTCTTTTTGTTAATATACTTTATCCTAGTGTTTGTTAATTCTTATTTTTTTTAATTATTCATTTTATTAAAATGAGTTGAAGATTATTTATGATAGTTTAATAAAATATATTTTTAATAATTATATTAAATTCTTTCGTGGGAGTTACAAAATCATTACTCTAATTGTGTTAATTATTTAGTGTAAAGGTTAAATTATCCACTAAAAAAATTAAGAAACGCTTTTAATATTTGTCTGGATATAGATAATGCATAAACAAGAGCCTGTGGGATGGCTATGTAGACTTTTGGCATTAACCAAATTATTATGACAAACCTACCCTTTAGCAGTGACTCTTAATTGATAATCACATTTCATATCTGAATAAATCTCTTGCAACGAAATTCTTGAGTAAATCTAAAAATTATGGACATGACGTACATTGGAAAAACTATATCCCACACACACACACATATTTATATATATATATATATATATATATATATATTACATATTGTACATTTTACTTTTAAATAACAAATTATACCACTTTTAAAACTTAATTTTTTTAAAATATATAATTTACAGAAAAAATTAAACGTATATAAGAATTTTTCAAACCTTTAATGGCATGATCATGGTAATCTTTTTCCCTCCTTTTATTTAACTATATCTACCCGTCTTTTATTTAGCCAAAAAAGGGAAAAAGTATACGCATGATTCAGAGTAGAAGTAAGGAAGAAGAAATGCACCATTATTTGATTCCAAAGCAGAAGGGTCTAATGAAAAAGTCTTTGGGTGTGAACAGCTTGAGGTTTAGGTCACTACTCACCACATCATTAAAAGACATTTTGCTCCCTTTGCTTTCGCCACCAATATAACTAACCAATTGTTTTTTCTTAGCTTGGCTAACAAACAAAAAGAAAGAAAAAAACATAATTTTACAATGTGAAATGAAGTAATAACCATAGATTAGCAAACGTGTCCACGTCTGAACCCATCTAAAGAATTCAGAACCTTCCCCAGAGCAGGAGAATTTGTTATATTTTTTAACTTTTGGTAAATGTAGGAGAAGTTGGTTAACAACAAAAGCTAGCCCATCTTTTGACTTCCTGTGCTCCAATTCCCCTTTATAAACACAGATTCCTCTCCTTTTTCCACCAGAAACCAATTCAACTATTTCTTTCAGCAGCAAGAATCAACTTCTCTTCTCCTCCTTTTTGTGTTTTCTTCCACAAATATCAAGAATTCCAATGGCTCATCAGAGAACTCAAATAGCATTGGCAATCTTTCTAATGGCAATGATCTGGGAAGGTGTCATAGCCCAGGATTGTACTAATGTGATCATCAGCCTGTCTCCCTGCCTGAACTACATCCAGGGTAACTCGTCCACGCCATCCTCTGGCTGCTGCACGCAGCTAGCTAGCGTGGTCCGGTCACAGCCACAATGCTTGTGCCAGGTCCTAAATGGTGGTGGCTCATCTCTTGGACTCAACATCAACCAAACTCAGGCTCTAGAACTACCTAAAGCTTGCAATGTTCAGACTCCACCAGTCAGCCAGTGTAAAGGTAAAATTGCATATCAAACTTACTTCACCAGATCTCATTCTCATAGAAACTTTACCTGATTGGCTTCCTTACTAACTGGCACATGTGCACCATTGCAGCCGGTTCTCCAGCTCAATCTCCAGGTGGAACTCCAAGCACTCCTGGATCAGCACCTTCAGGTATACATGGTTATCTTTTTACTGCATATCAATAAAAAATATCACATTAAACTTGTAACAAATCAAGAACTACTTGTTGGACATAAAGCACTTATTTATGAATACATTATGCAGGAAGAGGATCTAACTCTGTGCCATCTTCTGACAACGGTTCGTCTGATGCGACCACCGTCAAGCTGGCAGCTCCTCTGATGTTCTCCCTGTTGCTTGTTTCATCGTATGCCTTCTGAGTCAATCCTGCATACATAGCTGCTCTCCTGTTGCTGTTGGGTAACTTGCTGGCGGTGGAGCAGTTGAGTTTTCCTTTGAGTTGATTTGTCCATGTATTAGATATTCTCTGCTTGACCACTTTTAGGGGTCGCTATGGTTTTGTATTGTTGAAATTTCTTTATGAATATTGAATAATTATTATTTATTCCTGGCTTGGACGTCCCTATTGTGAACCTAAATATTTGACCAAGCAAAACAGAAATCATGTGTACACTTTGTCCGCGTCCATCTCTGTAAGGACAGCACAAAAACAAGAATTCAAATGGAAGGCTGTCGAACAATTAATCTGACTACAAGTATATTAACGCTATGCTGTCAAAAATTATATTACAGGAAATTGGATCCTAATAATTCACCTAGTACACACTCTTCTCAAGAAAACCTAACACTCCCGGCTTTTTATCCACCAAAATAAATAAATAAATATTTTCCCTTCATAAAGGAAAAAGGTCTAGGGAAGAGCACGGTAGAAAACTAAGGGGAGGAAAAGCTCTTCCAACAGTGAAATGTAGCAACTGTTACATGATAGCAGGGATATGTTACACAACAGAGAAAACAAAACTATGTAGCAGAGGTTTCTCAAGCATTTCTCCATTAGTCTTCCAGCAGATTGCAATTTTAAACTTCAGCATTAGTTACTGCTTTCACCTCCTGCAACACAATGCAAACATGTTATTTCTGCATAATTGGATTATCTAATTAGCAACAAAGGGATGTACTGATACTAAAGCCGGACAGGAGATGTAACACATACAAAAATAATAATAATAATAATTTATTAAAAAACTAGGCAATGAAATTAGTAGGCTTCCTTGAGTTTCATGCAAAATTGTGCATGAATGTGTACAAGCAAGGTCAAGTAATATAGGACTACCCTAGGACAAAGAAGCTCCAACCATCAGCTGAGAAATTCAAATGTAGAAATGGTCTACAACTCCAAAGTCATTCAAGCCTCATTCACGAAATTATTGCTCATTGATCAGGTTCATAAACAGTTCATAAACAGAACTAGCCTATTGTCAAAACACAAAGCAAACCCAGGTATCCACCTCCATCAAGGCCACCAGGCACCAGGACAATTTAAAGCCATGAAGTCTATAAAGGCTGAAATTCTATCTTTATCCAATTTCCGCATAGAAAGTAGCCAAAATGATGAACCACAATAAACTAAAGTTATGAAACAGAATCTTAAAGTTAACATATATTTTGCACTGGAAGCAAAAAAATGAGAATCTATAAAATTGAGGATATGAAATACATGTCCCTAATAATATCAATGTTATCATGTTAAAAGAATAATTCATTGATCTTGGGACTTAAATGAAGTAAGATAGTTTCCCCATTTCTAAAACAAGATTCGTAATCGGAAGCCAAAATACTCCTGACACAAAGTCTAAATTTTTACTTAGAAAGTAATATATTCTCTGCATACATTTAAGTGCATAACTCCTTTAAACCAATTACTGAACACCAAGTTGAGAAGGGCTCTAAACAAGTATACGTTGAGAATGGCTTTAAAGTCACTACCTTAGGGGCTCCAACTCTATTGACTAAAAATAAAAAATGCCAAGGGCATAATGGGTTCAAGAAGAAAATAACTGTTTAGGTCCAGCGCTAAAAGCATCTAACAACCCAGAGAAATACAGCACCAAACTCTAGGAATTTACACTTCCTCTATCAGTATTATGACTGAAGATCAAAACTGCAATTGCATCACATTTTTAGCAGGTCTCTGGATTTAAATATAACAACATTACCAACCTATTAGCTTAAATCTGTCTCAGCAGCCAGTCCTCTATTGTTGTTCACGTTGCATACAAAAGTATCAATTTTGTTAGCACTCTTTATCCACTGAATAAATGCTTAGTTGCAAAACGCATAATTCAGTAATAAATTGATATTTGAACAACAAAAATGCCAAATCCACATTAAGAAAATTCTCTTCACTAGAGAATGAACTTATATCGGCATTGATCAAATTAATTATCATGAAGTTTGCTCCAAAAGACCCTACATTTGAAGAGAAATAAAGTGAAAATGGCATTTAGAGGACAAACGAAGGATAAAATTTTGACCAATTTAAACATTGTAATCCGCCCACAATAAAGAAACTCATATCAAGCCAATAATTTGCAATGAACCAAGCACTATCTATCATGGACTTAACCCCGTCAAAATTAAGGGTATCGTGCATCATTATCTGCAAACATCACCTTCTTTTTTAATTGCATAATCTCACAGTTTACAGAATAATACTCAACTTACATAATTATCTGAAAATAAATCCTTTTAGAGAGAAGAATGCTAAAAAGGCAACAGTTCCACAAATATACTTTAGTCATCAATAAGACCAGAAGTCAGCATACTTTTGCAATGTTATAAAACCAACTTTTTTCCTGAAGAAATGTGGAAATTAGATATGTTGTTGATCACACAGTAAAACATGTCAACTAAGCTCAGTTTCCTCAAAACTAGAAACACAATTTCTGAGAACAAAACAATTCTTTTTACACCTGGCACACCTCAACGTGACCGAGACCGCATAAATTCTTCAAGTCTGTCCCACACCTCTAGCGCAGCAGCTCTGTCCTGGTGACGCTTGTTTTTGCTAATCTGCAAGTCAATATTGAAAATTTTAGGGTGGCAATACATCATATGTTATGAAAATCAAATATGGGAACATAATCTCCAAATATGCTAAAATAGAAGACAACTAGACTTATTCAGGATTTTCAAAAATAGTTATAACCAAGTAGTAAATATGCTCACCGATATAATTTTCACATTCCATTGCTTCACATTCTTTGCAGACTCCACACTGTCATCCTCAAAACGCAAGTAAAAGCCAAGAACTGTGGCAGACAACAAAATTAAGAGTTCATTCGGGAAACTTCTTAGATGAAAGTAATATTAAACAAAAACAATCAAAAACAGAAAGACCATATTCCCAGACTAATTTATTAACACAAGCTGCAGCAGAGTAAACATCTATATCAATCTAGTTAAAGTGTATGAAATCCCCATTCAAAACCACTAAAAGCACAAATCATGCAAATAAGCATTTACAAGAAACTAGTTCTTGCATTGGATTCCAGTGAAGTCAATCAAATTACAAAATACAAATGAACATTGCAGCTTAAGCCAAAAAGATCTGAATATAACTTACTCTTGTTAAAGATTTCAACATGATCCTTAAAAGGCCAATCTTTAAACTGCCATTCCTTCCCCAGCACAAAAACAGCCACCACACGGTCCCAATCGTCAGCCTTCAGTGCCGATGGCTTATCTCTCACCTCATAAGCTGTCACAACCCTATCCCTGCTAAATTTTTTCTGCACAGTCACACAATCCGGCTTCACCTTCATCTGCTTCACCTTCACATCAGGAGGAATAAAAATCCCATCTTCCAGAAATTCCTTCACATTATATATAGTAATCAAGGTAGAAAACGCACTCGGCACCAAAATTATCGGCACACCCTCCCCAATCTTGCTCCCTTTTAAATGCAATTTCGCCTTTTGCCCATCCAAACCTGAACCTAACTCCTCCCCACCTCTCTCTATCCTACTCTTGGCTACCAAATTATCCTTCCTCTGCAAGGCCTCCGCCCTCTGCCGTTCCTCATCCCTCCTCGTTGCCGCCGTCAAAACACTATAAAAATCCCGATTTTTACACAACAAGATTTGGTCTTTATCCTTTAAAGGCCGTTCCATGGCCCTTATCCACTCAATAGGATTAAGTTCAACTTCAGGAGCACTAGAATCATTGGAGAATCCTCTATCTTCCACTTCTCCTTCCCTTGGCGGGATAACATTCAAATCGTTCTGGATAGGAGCACCAACAACCTTGGTGGTGAAGTCAATGGAGTCAGAAGAGGATATTTTTCCGGTGAGGTAGTCAAGGAGGGGTTTCCGGTCAGGAAGGGTGACGGCGGAGATACGAAGAGAACGGGCATTCTGGATGTAATCGGTGTGCTTTAGATGCTGATTGGTGATAAAATGAACTAGGGTTTCCAATGTGTAACGCGTACCATGTTTAGAGCGGTAGGCAGTCTCGATAATGGCCGGAAAAATGTAATCGTTGCCGAATCGGAAGTCGCCGCCGATTCGAACTATTTTTTCAAGGTCGTTTCTAATTGTGTAGTCTCTCAGAGCCGTGAGTGGGTCCATTGCAGTCCGCTTAGTTTTACTTAGAATTGTTTTTCCTTGTTATCTTGGCATTATATAGTGTGGCTAATTTTGGCAAATTATTTGCCCAATAATTTTAATATTTAAAACTTAGTTAATTAAGTGAGGGTAGCTTATGCTTATGGTCTCATCTAATATTTTTGTATGATCACTGGACTTATAATACTTCAATCCAAGTCTTAATTTGATTAGTTAAGATTTTTTTTTTTTGCCCCCATACAAAATGAGCACCTTGGAAAACAAAGGTTGAATTTATTATACTCGATATTCATTTGGAATTAGAAGCATTGTTGAGTTAATTTAAAAATTAAAGAAAATCTTAATTTTAAAGAAGTTGTCATATTGTTTTTTCTTTTTCTTTTTAAAGAATTGTTGTTCCAATAATGTGAGTCATAATAGAGTCTACATTCCACAATAAGACAATTCTAACCCCTTGATCAATTGCACTAAAATGAATCATTCTCTGTGCATAACAAATAAAAGATCCAGCGCAAGTAAACTTCATAAATAAATTCAAGAAAAGTGTAGATAAAAGTGCAATTCGATTCATTCTCTTACAAATCGGAATGATTTATACCTAATCTATGCATAGTCTTGCACTATAAAACTTTGATATTTTCTTCAAGTGGAGCTTATAGATTCAAAGTAGACTAGACATTTCTCATAATAATTTTGATGATCTATTTCTGTCATACATAACATAATTGACTTGGTGATCAGTAGAAAGAAGGCTATAGATAACCATATCTCTTGGCTTTCCCTTAAGGAGCCAAAACTTTCTTAGAATTCCTTCCTTTGTGAACCCAGCTCTCTCCATCACCCTCTGTGAGCCAATATTATCAACATCAACCAAAGCTTCAAGTCTTTCAAGATGTGGCCACTCAACAAAGATGTTGGTAGCAACCAATTTCGCAGCTTTTGTAGCAATCCCTTTACCCCAATACTTGGATCCAAGAACATATCCAAGTTCAGCCCTGCAACTATCATTACCTGAACGTGGTGACACTGAAATTGAACCAACAGGCTTATCTTTTAAGCATATTGCTCTGTACCATGGATGAGGAATAACCTGATTGACAAGATAGTTCATGGCTGCCTCTTTGGAGGGATAAGTATCCCAAGAGCAGAATTTACTGACTTTTTCATCCGTAAGCCACTCCATGAAATCATCAACATCAGATAGATCCACCAGGCGAAGCTTGATGTTTGAATAATCTTGATCTTCTACTTCTTTATTCTCTAATTTTTGTAAATCTTCCCCCTCTGGTTGCCCCTGATTCATGATCATCGATATGAGTAAATAATACTGGTTCTTGCAGACTTTCTGAGACTATTCTTGAGAAGTTCTTGGACATGTGACTTCAACATTATTGCATATTTATCCTGCCATTGGCTAAGAGGTTGCCTGGAAGGGTATATTTTCAAGCCTTAATAACTAAGGAATAGCTTTTGTTTTGTTTTTTTTTTTAATCGAAATCTTAAGGTATTCAGAACTATTATATTATTGCATATTTATCCTGCTATTGGCTAAGAGGTTGCCTGGAAGGTCAAAAGGAGATGACTGAACTTGACCAAGATCTTTTGGGTCTATATTTTCAACCCTTAATAATAAAGGAATAGTTTTTGTTTTGTTTTTTTTTATTCGAAATCTTAAGGCATTCAGAATTATTTGGGTTGAAATAATTCAAAGTTTAATACGAAAAGAGCTTGTAGAATTTGATTTTTATTTGAAGTAAATAATTATATGAAAGTTTTTTAAATATGATACTTTAAATAAAAATTAAACTCATAATTTTATATGTATATTATAAATTTTTTACCCTTTATTCCAAATTTTACTTAAGTTATGACTTTGTTAGTGGATGATGGAACCTACCCGCTTAGACCTTCTAGGTCTACCACCAACATTCATTTTCAATCAACCATTTGCTTTAAAGAGTCATATTAGATTTTGACCATGCCCTAGAGATTTTGCATTTTTTATTTTCTTAGTACAAAATAACATTAAATTTAGAGATAATCGCATACATTATTTGAAATAGAAATACATTGTTTAATAATAGAGTGAGACGTTTAATAATTACATTAAAATAAAGAACATATGTAAATAAACGGTAACATCCAATCAAAATAATAATAATAATAATAAGAAGGGTTACATAAAAAGTTGTTATATTTAATAATTCCCTCTATAAATATGTTGAGTGAATAAATCCGTCCAAAAAATTTTGCCAGTCCATTCTGTAAGTTATTGGGAAGTACTGAGTAGTTAAGGTCTTAGAAGCTTATAAAAGGTTTAGCAAGACGAGGATTGCTTGACTATAGACTTCTCCATGCTCGATTCTGCCACCAGGTAGATGAGGCAACATCTCAAGCCTCAAAACTTTTTTAAAATTTAGGGAGTCAATATTTTTATGTATCATAGTTGTTCCCTTGGTTCCTTTTTTATTAAACAAAAAAATACTTGAATTTTTATGTAATTTTATTATATTATATTATTATTTAAGTTATGTTATTTTATAATTATTTTATATTTTCTACTAATATTTTTTGTTTGTTGTGTTTTTTTAAAAAAAAAATTTTAAAATTGCTACAATGGATACATATGGCAGTGTCAAATATACAAGAGAAATCCCGTCAGCCACTATATCAGCATAGGAAGCAAATGAGAGGACGACACGTGAAATTCGACTTTTACAGATGCGATAAACAAATGGCGAGAACACGTGTCACGCATAAAAAATGGTGACGTGGTTAAATCTAAACGTATATCGTATTTGGTAATGGTGAGACACGTGTTAACACGCGCAAAACGGATAATTATCCATGTGTTAAATTTCGGACTAATCAGATGGCGACACATGGCATAGGCGGCTGCTAAAGAAGGGCACAACCAATTATACGATGACACGTGATGGCTAATGCAATTTTCTCCATTTCATGCGTATTGTCCCAACTTTTCAGAAATTTCACTTTGTCCCTCACTACTTTTATTTGTCATATTTTATTTATTTTTATTTCAAATTTTCAGAAACTTCACTTTGCCCCTATAAATTGGGCATGAAATTTACTATGTTTATACAAGCAAAAATCTGTCAAATTTTCTTATCAATATTTTGTAATAGATTTTAGGTATTTTTATGAATTTTTAAAGTTTATTTTAGAAGGTTTTTGGATTAATTTCAATAACTACTATAGAGAGAAATCCAAGTAAAGTTATAATTCTTATTCTTGATTTCAATTCTTAAAATTCTTCATTTGAGTCATGTATTGTGAATAGTTTATTTACCGTTAGCAAGTACATGTATTAAAGTTATTAATTAATGAGATTTTGAGATAATTACCGTTGTATAGAATATTAGAGTTTATTTTAGACCAGGACTAAATTAATTTAAACAATGGACCGCTCTAAATTATAAATTTTAACTACTAAATTTATAACTTCTAACTTTTAACTTTTACTTTTCTCTTATTTAATTTTTATATTTACGCTTTGTTATTTATTTTCTGTATTTATTTTTCTATCATTTATTTTATTATATTATTGGTGAGTAAAATCACAAAATTTACTTTTCGTACTTTAAATTTCGTAAATGTGGAAATAATATTTTCATCTTTTATTCTTTTGTAATTTTTATTGTGGGAGTTAAAATATCCCTATTATTACTTTTTATGGCCGGTAAAACCGGCAAATTTATGTTTTCTTTAATATTTGTAGTTTTGTAAATATATAATTGTGTAACCATTTTCTTTTATTTTGCAGTTTTAATTGTCCAAATTTGTTTAATTATTTTAGTCCTGTTATTTAATAATTTGAGTATTTATATAATTCCAATTGTTATTATTAAATAATCATGTTTAATTAATTATAAATTCCCTTTAATTGCATGATTAATCATCTAGGATTATTAATGTTTGATTGATAATCATAGTAGCATCTGTTAATTTAATTAAGTTGCAGTTGTTGACTTAATTAATTTAATAGGGAATTATATGATTTAAATTATTTTTAATTGAAACTCATTATTATATATAATTTAATGTTGACAATGTCTTATAAACTTAATATAATTTAATTAAATATTCTATTCACTATAGTTGGTAGTGATATAATTTGTATGAACTGATCGAGATTAATCTAATTAGTAGGGATAGAAATCTTTTGAACTGATCGAGATTCTAAAATCAACTATTCAATAAATTCTATATCAATTATTTGTCTCATTAAATAAATAATTTAATACAAGTTCCTTGCTAATGTCTTTTATTAATTTATTTTCATTAAAAAATCTTTTGTATAATTAATTATTTAAATATATATATATATATAAACAAATTTAATTCTTTTGAATTTGTTTAATTTAGTCTTGTCTTTGTATAATTTTAAAAAACTCCCCCAAAATTTAATATTTGATTAATAAATTTGAATTTAAGAATTTTTACAAATATTTGTCGATATGATCTTTATTTACTCTATCTATATAGGAGTATTAAATGTTAAATTTGATAGTCACATGACAAACTCATCACTTTTTATAATATCAATTAATCAAACTTATTTTTCTCTAATTATAAAATATTTTGTTATTTTTATTGTTATTGCGTTTGTTATTTTTAAATTTAACCCTATTTTATTGAGAGAGAAAAAAAAAGAACAAATACTTCATTTTTCAAGAAAGACTAAAATAAATAATGATATAGTGAAAAGTAAAATAATTTATTGATTTGGGTGAAATTAGCTAAAACATCTTATAAAAATGGATGAAATAATTTTTTTAAGGCTCAAAATATTATTAAATTTTTTAGAATTTTTTGAAAATTTAGGGGCCCAATATTTTTATGTACCTTAGTTTTTTTTTTATGGCCCAAAATATTACTAGATTTTTCTTAATGTTGTAATATTTATTACAACGAAAGAAAAATTGGAGTTTAGATCATTTTACTTCAAATATCACTAAGCAATCAAAAGCTTACGGAAATGGAGTTAAAAAGAAGTTGCATAAAATTTGTGTTTTAAAAAAAAAGACATAATTTTACATATTATAAGGAAAAGATGAATTATATGTTTCTAATTTCATCGATCGTATTTCAAATCATGTCAACTATATTTGTTACACTAGCATTTTCAAAACTTAGATTGTTCATGTAATCCCTGTACCCCTAATTATAGACATGATTTATTTTGTTGTCATTTAGAGAATTAAATTGATTGATATTATTATTATTTGATTACTGGTAATTGATCTACTAGCCAAATTATAGGAATGATTATTTAAGAAGTTACCATTGAGAGTATTAGCAATATTTTAGTTACCTTTTTTCTTTTTAGAGGGATTGGAAAAGTTAAATAAGTTCTTGAGTTACCTTTTTTTTTCTTCGGGTTCTTTAGGAGAGAAGCAGAAAATTGGAGACCAAGATCAGTCAACAAGGAAAAAGGGGGAAAGTCCGATTAAGGCTTACAATTGAGGATATGTAAGACATGATTAAGGATTTATTTTTTTTCAATATTCTTATTTGAGAGTTAGAAATAGTATAATTTTTTTTAAAAAAAAGTTATTTTGTTATAAGTGTTACTATTTTGTTTGAGTTATATAATTGTTAAGGCTTAGAACTTGTAGAGAAATATTTACATGTTCTGCCGTGTCATGTTTTGAATCCGGATTTGGGATGTGACAATTCAAAAATTATCTTCGACTAATCATGTCTCAAAAAAGACTGAATGATTTGACAATGCTATTTATTAAAAGAGAAATGATTCAATCTTTAGATTGTGAAAATTTGATTAGTGTTTTTACTTTCAAATCCAGTGTTTAAATAAAATTTTCGATAACATAATAATTTTTTATAATATTTTTGTTTTCTTTTTGTTTCTTTTTTAAAAAAGACAGGATCCTTTTTTTTTTTAAATTCGTCTCAGGCCCTAATGACCAGGTGACCGAGCGTGAACTTGTCAATGTCTCAAGCATTTTACTATGGCAGTATCGCCAGCCATTATGATGCCATTTCTTTTTCCAAGAACTCAACTCATAGAACCATTGCATTGATGTAATACTTTTTTTTATTTTTAAGCACATCGATGTACTACTTATCAATAAAGTATTGCATTTGTGGTTCGTATTCAATATCTCCGTATCACTATCCCAAACCATCCAAAAAAAGTTTATCCAATGTGATTTTATTTAGGCTAATCTACCTAAATTGCACTTGCTTTTCGAAAATTTATGATTTACAGTAAAAACAAATTTCACAACTTACACAAAATTATAATTTTTGTCCTAAAATTGCACTTACATTATTATTCTCCTTTATCCACATTTTTATATCATTCATGTACAACACACATGACATTTAATAAGAGTTTTTTTTTACATAAAATTTTTTCAAAATGTAAAGAAAATTATTTATGCGCAATTTATAACTACTTTATCTATCTACTCTCATCCTAAAAATATCCATTTTTTCTTTTATTTTTCCTCTAGAATTATTTCATTTATCTTTCTTGGCAAATTGGCCTATTTCGTCCCCTAACTTTGAATTTTTGGCGGATATAATTCCTTATCTTTTTTTTTAGCTCATATGATCTCTTATATTTATAAACTCATTCAATTAAGTTCTTGCCATAATTTTTCGGCGAAATTCTACACATGCTTGGCATGCGATATAAATACGAGGGCAAAATGGTAACTGCAAACTGAAACGGGTAAATTAATCCAATTTGAACATTTTGATGGGTTAAAAAACATTAACTTATGATCCACTTATACTTAACAAATGTATATTTAACTCATTTAAAAAAAAAACTATACTTAAACAAATTAGATTACATTCAACCTCTTTAGACCATCGATGTTGAGTTGAGTGGACCATGAAGGTTGAAGATTAATGGGCTTCGGGGAAGCAAAGAATAGGAAACAATCTATTGAGTTAGAGAAGTTCGAAGGATTGGTATCATCGAAGGTGCAGTATGTTTATTTGCGTCAATTTGCTTTATTTTTTTAGATGATTTGGAAAATGCAGTTGCTGAAAATGAATTTGTAGTTGGGGGTTTTGTTTTCTGTGAATGATTGAATATGAGTAGTTTCTTTTTTATGTACTTGGTTGTTGGGAATACATTTACATTTCACATGGTCCCCCACTGTGAGAACTCAAAGTTAAACATTTTTCAAGTATTTCCACTTATTATGTTGCTTTCGTTTGATTGCATATTATATGGACCACAATGAAATGGAATATATTATGCACACTATGTAGCTATGTCATAATGCGTAACCTAAAAAGGAATCTTATGACAATGACTTTGAAAATGTGCTTTTATGCCTGACTTTCTCTCTTGGCATCATGTGTGCTAAAGATTAATATTTTGAATTATTTTGTTCTATTATGGAATCTTAGAAACATGCTTAGAAAATAAAGGGTAAGACACAAGAATAGCAGTGAGTCAAGCAACATCCATGGGGTGATGACTACTGACAAGTTTGATGTTTTCATGAAGTAAGCGTTCTTTTAACTACCACACACTTATCACTTGTTCAACTAATAACATGTTTACCAAACATGTATACCAAACATGTATCTGTCACCTATATAATAACTTCAAAATCTTGTATCCAAACATGGGGTTGAAGGAGTTGTTGTACCGTTGCACAAAGGCCACTTATATGAAACAATTTGAAGAAGAAATGCAACATTTGATGGCTTTTGATACACCAGCTAACAATTGGTTGATCAAAATTGGTATCCCAAGTCATTGGGCAAGATCTCATTTCAAGTCCTTCACAAAAAGTGATGTGTTTCTGAACAACCACTCTGAAGAATTTAATAAGCAGATCATTTGTGCTAGGTCAACCAATTTTTGACATTGTTAGAAAGGATCAAAACATATCTCATGATAAGAAATCAAGACAAGAGAACCTGAATTCAAAAGCAAAAAGGTAAGTTGTCCCCTCATATTTGAAGTTAAGAAGGTGGGCTATTAGCAATTTGCAGTTGACATTCAAGATTGGTATTGCAATCCAATTCAAGTTGCAAATTAGATTAGATTGCAATCCATCAATGGTACTGCAGGTGGTTCTAAATTTGAAGTTAGGAAAGTGGGCTATCAACAATTTGCAATTAACACTCAAGAGATGACCTGCAATTGTAGAAGATGGGATCTAATTGGTATCCCATATAGGCACGCAATTTCAACCTTGAAATTTCAAGGTAAAGATCCACAGGATTATATTTCATATTGGTATTCAATTGAAGCATTGAAGAAGACGCTTATGAACCGAATAATTGGCCTATGACTATTGAATCATCATTGCTACCCCCCCCACTAAAGCTTAAACTTCATGGAGAGAAAATGAGTTGCAAGATTGATGTTAATGGCAAGAGGAAACTATCACGGGCTGGTTTTGGGACACCCAAATGTAGCATTTGTCAAGGTATAGGACACAACAAAAAAAAAATGTCCACAGCAAGGCAAAAACAAGAAAACTGAAATGGAAGGTGAAAGAGAACCAAGTCATGGACAACCAATTAGTAAAGTGGATCAACTGTAAACACAAGAGTCACAAGTCACACAAGAATCTACACGAAAAAATAAGAAGGCAACTGCAAATGTCAAGGTAAAAAATGTATGATTCATTTGTTAATACAATATACTTGAACACTTATTATTACTAATTTTTAATTTGTCACCGTGCAAGCTAAAAAGAAAAGAGGTCCAAAAAAGTGTACTTCTTGCCATGGGTATGATCATCACATACCCACATGCAAGAAGACCAATTAAGTCATTAGGAATTATATGTCTTTTTTTCTGACTAATAGGAATTTGCAATTCCAAATTTTAGTATTTGGATGTTTTTTGTTTATGGATTCTTATGGTATATTTTGGATAACAATTCATATTGGTTGATGAATATGTTCAAATTGTATATTTTGACAATCTATTTATAATGCTCAAATGCTACCAATTAGATGTAATAGTTGTATTATGACAATCTATTTTAGAAATCTACTATTGAAATCATGAAAGAGCTCGTTGGCTTTATATTGTGGTCTATACTTATTTGAACATTGCCAAAGATAAGTAAATTTCATTAATGCATAAACATAAGTTACCATCCATTCAATTAACACTAAAGCCATATAGAATGGCCATACACAATCCAATCAAACCTACATGCTAAAATACATCCAAACACACATTTCCAGTCAACAAAACCTACAAAAGAACTGAAAAGTGACTATCAATGTCTACATACATCCTAACATACACACTGAACTACCAAAAAAAGAGAAGATAATGTTTACATTTCCTTTCTCATTGTCTCAAAGCCACCAGAACAAACCACACAAATACAACTAGTACCATTATCATCCACATTGATTTTTCCTTTCCCTGCTGATTTAGTTTTTCTTCATCCAGCCTCTATATCTTGCGAAACAACCCAGGTATCAATATAGTGGATCTTTGACACATTGGAGGGTCAAACCAATAGAAATATTCACATGCACCATTTTCCTGAAAATGAATAAAGATTAACCCATCAAAATGTTCAAATAGGGTTAATTTACCTGTTTTAATCAACAGTTACCATTTTGTCGCCGTATTTATATCACATGCCAAGCATGTGCATATTTCAGCGAAATTTTAGCCGAAAAATTATGGCTAGGACTTAATGGGATGATTTTTTAAACATAAGTGATCATATGGGCTAAAACAAATGGACTATATATGCCAAAAATTCAAAGATAGGGGACGAAATAGGTTAATTTGTCATCTCTCTTTTAATAAAAATATTTTAAAAAAAATAGCCAAAAAAATTATTTAAAAATGCTTTTCGAAGTATTTTTAATTATTAATAATTTGGTATTGTTTAAAATTTTATATTAAGGTTTAAAATAATATATTTAAATTCATTTTTTAATAACTAAAATAATATATTTAAATTATTTATTTAAGTCTTGACAATAAAAGGAAATTTTCTTTTGTTTTTTTTAAAGGGAACATTTAATTCTAAGTAAACAGAGTATAATTTCATGTGTCTTTACAAGACTAAAAATGTGCACAAGTTATACATAGAAAATGCTCATATTTTACCAAATCTAATGATCCAATTTACATAAAATAAAATAAATAAAATTTATTCTTTGTGTGTATATATATATATATATATATATATCAATCAATGTCTAAATCACATAAAAGATAAAAAAAAGTAAATTTCATAAATAAATTCAAGAAAAGTGTAGATAAAAGCACAATTTGATTCATTCCATCAGAATTGCTTTGAATCTCTTACGAATGAGAATGTCTCATACCTAATCTATGCATAGTCACTACAAAAAAAGACTTTATTAGCAACGAAAAATTAGCTACAAAACTAATTTTGTAACTATTTATATATTTTACTAACGGATATTTTTCATTGTTATTTTCTTTAACATTATCGACGAAAATATTTCAGTTGATATTTTTCATCTGTTACTGATCGATAAATGATGCCTCGCTCTCTGTCATTAATTTTTTATACAATACCAACGAAATACTGATGAACAATTTATTTGCATTTTTTTAAAAAAAAACAAATTTCCTTTGCAAATATTTATCGATAGATTTAAAAAAAAACAAATATACCAATGGAATGCTGATGGAACTTTTTTTAAAAAAAATTAAATATACCGATGAAATACCGACAAAATTTTAGTTTTTTTTTTTAAAAAACATAGCGAAAGAATAGCAACGAAATTATTTTATTTTTAAAAAAAATCAAATATTCCGATGGAATTTTTTTAAAAAAAAAAAAATTAAATATACCGATAGAATACTATGGAATTTTAGTTTAAATATATCGATAGAATACCACATAATGTTTTAAAAAACATAGTAAAAGAGTAATGACGGAATTATTTTTTAAAAAATTTAAATATACTGATTGAATATCGAAGGAATTTTTATTTCTTAAAAAAATAAATAAATATACCAACGAAATCGCAATGGAAAATATTTTAATTTTTTTTACACTATATATATACACACCCATTACATATGAAGTTTTTATATATGCTCTATATGATATATAAATATATATACTACATAACTATATAAATACATTGTATATAGTTCTAGTAATTTATTTATATTTGAATCTATGTTATATATTGTTATAAAAAAATCTATTTTAAACTTTTCTATTATTATTATTAAGGGTAATAATAATGATAATAATAATACTAGTAACAATAATAATAAATTTGGCATATATTATTATTAAAAGGATAAATGAGTTCAAGATCAACTTAAAATCCAATTAGAGTAAGTCCATATTTTATTATTATTTTATTTTTAATTGTAATAATAATAATAATTCTAGTAACAAAAATAATAAATTCGGTATTATTATTATGAGTTAATTTTATTGTTATTATTATTATGTGTTAATTTTTTTTATTGTTATCATTATAATACTTGTATCAATAATAACAAAATTGGTATTATATTATTACTATATATTATTATCATAAAATATTATATTGGTATTATAATTGTTTACTATTATTATTATTATTATTATTATTTTGATAGGAGTGTAGTAGTATAAATATTAAAAATGTGAAAACATATTTAGATTTATTATCTAGTCTGATGGCACTAACACTTTTATATACATTGACATGATATTAATGTATTTTAGCTCAAAATACATTATTAAAATTTTAAAATTTTAAATTATTTTAGCTCAAAATTAAGGATGAATCACTTTAAATTAATGTCATTTATTTATTAATTATTTTATTCAACATTTATTCTAAACAATTATTTTGGTTGTACCCAACCTATTCCTTTGTGCCATGGATGAGGAATAACCTGATTAGCAAGATAGTTCATGGCTGCCTCTTTGGAGGATAAGTATCAGAATTTACTGACTTTTTCATCCGTAAGCCACTCCATGAAATCATCAACATCAGATAGATCCACCAGGCGAAGCTTGATGTCTGAATAATCTTGATCTTCTATACTTTTATTCTCTAATTTCTGTAAGTCTTCCCCCTCTGGTTGCCCCTGCTCCATGATCATCGATATCAGTAAATAATACTGGTTCTTACAGTTACAGATTTTCTGAGACTATTCTTGAAAAGCTCTTGGACACGTAACTTTAACATCATTGCATATTTATCCAGCTATTGGCTAAGAGGTTGCCTGGAAGGTCAAAATGGGATGACTTAACTGGACCCAGACCTTTTGGGTCAATATCTTCAAGCCTTGGTGGCCAAGGAATTTCTTCTTTAATAGAAATCCCCAATATTTGGAACTAGCATTTTGGATGGGATTAAGTCGAAATTCAGCCCGAACCATATAACTTTTATTCCAAAATAAAGTTCTGATTCATAACTTTTTTAACCTGTCGCTTCAAGCATAAATAAAATTCTTGATCTTATATGAGCATTAATAACATCTTACCACTTGTATCAAACTATCACTTACAAGAACAAAATTCATTTTCAATCAGCCATTTACTTTCAATAGTTTTTGGATTCTGATTCCTTAGAGATTTTGCGATTTTTTACTTGTTAGTATTAGATTTGTTTCATATTAAGTGTCATTTTAGACATTTATACACTTATTAAGAAGGTTAAAAATAATACAAAATTCAATATTAAATTTTAAATCTATCATTAATAAATATTTAAAATCAATCTCATTATCTCTCTCCAAATTAATGATTATACACATTCTCTCTCTACTTAAATAGAAATAAAATTAAAATATAATAATAAATAAATTATTCTAGAAAAACACTTAATATATATATGAAACAAAACTAAACTCCTAAAATGACACTCAAATGGAAGGAATATTAAATAACATTAAATTTAGATATAAGCACATTCGTTTAATACATTATTTAAAATGGAAGTACATAACGTCTTATAATTATGATTAACTTAAATAACATATTTAATGAAAAAAAATTTTCAAATGTAAATAAAGGGTTACATAAAAAAAATTGTTGTATTTAATAATTCCCTCTATTAATATGTTGAGGAATGAATTCGTCCAAATTTTTTTGTCAGTCCATTCAGTAAGTTATTGGGAAGAACTGAGTAGTTAATGCCTTACAAGCTTATAAAAGGAAAGGAAAAAAGGCAGTTACAGAGTATTTAGCAAGACGAGGAGGATCGCCTTCACCGTAGACATGTCAATGTCTCAAGAATTTTACCCTGGCAATATCGCCAGCCATTACCATGTCATTTCCTTTTCCAAGAACTCATCTCAAAGAACCATTGCATCGATGTACTACTTAGTAATCGAGGGTTGCATATGTGGTTGTATTCAATATCTCTTTATCATTATCCCAAACCATCAAAAAAGTGTATCCACTTGTTTAAGTAAATGAACATTTAATTCTAAATAAACAGAGGATCATTGTGATTTTATTTGTTTAAATAAAGTAACATTTAATTCTAAATAATCAGACGATAATTTTACCTGTGTCTTTACAAGACTAAATATGTTTGCAAGTTAAACATAGTATATGATTCAATTTTCTGAGTGATCAAAACTATAATTCAATTTTCATACAATACTTCTTCTATTTAAAATTAAATAATCATTATTGATTAAAGTCTAATAAAAAAAATTAACTTTAATTAAATTATCATATTAATATTAATATGATAGACGTAGAAAAAAGTCAATGATGGCGGCTTTTGCATTGTTCCTTCAATAAATTAGTATAGAACACCAAGCTTGGAAATTTGTTCATTAATCGAAATTTGTTCATTAATCAAGATCCAGAGCTCAAAATCAAATTCAACAGAAAACCTCACTTATCCAAAGCTAGCAAAACTGCTCAAAACCTTTGCACTACAGATGGACTCCTCAAGAATCTCCCTCCGTCCTTTCAGGTTTTCCGATGCTGATGACTTTCTGACCTGGGCAAGTGATGATAAGGTCACACAATATCTGAGATGGAACACCATCAACTCCAGGGAAGAAGCTTTGAAGCACATCCAGGAGGTTGCTATACCTCTTCCTTGGCGCCAGTCCATTTGTTTAGATGACCGTAGCATTGGATACATATCCATCAAACCAGAATCAGGCAATGACAAACATAGAGCTCATGTTGGATATGCCATTAGCACTGAACACTGGGGGAAAGGAATTGTCACTACAGCACTGAAGATTGCCATTTCCAGTGTGTTCAAAGAGTTCCCATGTTTGCTGAGGCTAGAAGCTTTAGTGGAAGATGAAAATAAGGGGTCACAGAGGGTACTGGAAAAAGTTGGTTTTAGAAAGGAAGGCTTTCTAAGGAAGTATGGCTTCAATAAAGGTGAAATAAGAGATATGTGGATGTATAGTCTCTTGTCCACAGATTAGGTTCCCTAAGAACTCTGCACATATACTGTGAAACTGAGCAACTACACGGAATCAAATTAAGTAAACTTCTTGAGTGAGGCAAGGTTGTTTACCAGAATAGAAAGAGATGTGATTCCCAGAAGACTAAATGGCGAACTAGTTTGAGAATCAATGAGTATTAGGATCAGCACCATAGTTATAACCAATGTGCATCAGCCCCTTTTTATCATTTTTCCTAAAGAGTTATTTAGCATAACAACTATATTCTGCATGACTTCATTTATCATTCCATACAAACAGGTCTAATATTTCAGGGAGAACTCTGATACAGTTAAAGGGACAATCTCCACAATAAAATATTAAAGATTATGGGGATTGACAGCGAAGGTATTAGTATATGCTGTTTAGTATTCTTACCATTCATGTAGGTCCTCTGATGTCCAGCTTCCTGATTAGCAGTTCTGACAAATAAATAGAGCTTCCCTTCTGAAAATATTATGTAAGAATCTGTCATTTGTTTCTCAATAAAGAGATGATCCATAAGCTAAAAGGTCTTCACGTCTGAACATGGCTATTATCACCATTAGACTAGTTCCATGATTTTATTATGCTCTTCATGACAACACTAAAGAAACAAAAATGTAGGATCAGTTAGTTATGTCAAACCAAGGTAACATTCTATGGCTTCGTTAAGCTTAGCCTTTCTATAATCAATTTGATCACTTGATACCATTAAGATTCTTGAGAAGAATGCTGTGCGAATAAAAAAAGGCACAAGAAACCAAAAAGAACATGAAATATACAAACCAATCATAGATATATTTACTAATATTCAATGAAAGGTGGTATAACTGAACATTTTATCATTGACTAAAGATGTAAGAGATTTAAGACATTAAGTAAACTAACCCAGACCTGTTCAGGGGAAAATAAGACTGAACAGTAATACATATCTACGAGTTCCATTCTGTAAATTATAGTTTCTTTGGATGCCCTCATACTGGAAACCAGCCTTTTGTAGAACTCTTTGTGAAGCTTTGTTTTCTGCAAATACTATAGCTTCAAGTCTTTGTAAATGTGGCCACTCAGCAGATATAGTAGAAGTAACCATTTTCACTGCACTTCTGGCGATTCCTCTATCCCAATATTTGAAGGCCAAAACATATCCAAGTTTAGCCCTCCATCTATCAGAATACTGAGATAGCACCAATTGCCTGCTTATTGATACATATTTCTCTTAGCCATGGATGGCGAATAGCAATATTCTTGATGTAGTCCAGGACCTCCTCTCGAAGAATATGTACCAAAGGTGCAAAAACAACTTACCTTTTCATCTTTAGTCCACACCATGACGACATCCACATCAGACAGTTCAATAGACTTGAGGGGGTTCCTACACGATTCATCAATCAATCTTTCTTCTTCCAACATTATAAATCAATCATTTGTACTTTTTACTCTTTCCCAAAACTTTAACAAAAGATTCAGGAGCTATTTTCAATTTGCAAGCAAGATATACATGAAGGGCATCTGAAATATGCAACATAAGCCAAGATATCATTAAAAAAAATGTAATTTCTTTATAAAAAATAAAAAAAAACAACTTTAATAGGAAAGCAATAGCGTCAACCTTAATGTCACGGTACTTTTAGCTTTCTTCTCGAAATATTTACTAAGATAATAAGAGATGTAGGCAATGGGGACTAATAAAACAGAGAACTTAACACCACTTCATATAGCCCACTAGCAAAGAAAATAAGAGGTGAAAGATGAACGATTGATCACACAAACACAAGAAACCTCAATAAATAAAAACGAATATAAAACAATATTGATCATATAACACAAGAAATCTCAACTGTCACCTCATCATCCTTGTTTTTCATGTAATTAGCACCCAAAAAAAGATTGCATCCCCTCTCAGTAAGCCTTAGTGATAAAATTTAACAAAATCCAAAAAAAAAGGGGGGGGGGGGGGGGGGAGCTCATTTCTTCTGCATTATAAATTATTATGCTTTTATACACGCTTACAGATAGATCCCACGAAAAATAAACTAATTATTATGCTACAATTGAAACCCTCTTCATGTTTTAAACTCCAGAAGAAATTTTCAACATGAGCCACTTAAAGCTACTTTTTTTCTTTGTTCCAGCATAATGTTGAATGCCGAATACTCATGAGATTTAGAAAAGCAATAAGAAAAGAAACTGAAAATCCATTACAGGAATAAAAAAGAAGATATATTCGGATGCAGATATAAGATTCATCGGGACGTACCCTCTCAGATATGTCCTGTTTCTTCTCTTATATTCTGCTGTTCTCCGTCATTTCTAGAGACCAAAATTGAAGACACTCCTGACCTGAGACTGAGAGTACTTATTGATTTCTTGCGTTGCGATTCTTTAATTGTTGTTTATTTCATTTGGGCAACATAAATTGTGTTCTACTTCATTCGACCCCTTCTGCACTTACTCATTGTTGTAAAAATAAAAAAAATAAAACAATTATAGTGTAAGGACTTAGAATTCACTGTGTCATTCTCTATAAAAGTTTCAAAATAGTGTCATCCTTTCTTATTCTTGACAGATTACTGGAGTAAGAAAATATATATATATATATACTATGATTGAAGGATGATTTAAATATATTAAATGTAAAAGAATATATTTAAAATAAAATCGTACATTCAGTCTTACAAAGTGTAGAAAGTATTTAAGATAAAGTATCAAATTCAACCATGATGGTTTTGAAAATATGGAATCCAATTGACACGTAGCAAGTTTGGTTTTAGTTCAATTTATATGACAATTGATGATTTTAAATTTGACTATGTATAAAAAATCTTTTAAGAAAAAACTAGATAAGTTCTTATTTCTACAAAACTCTAAAAATTAAAAAATGTAGGGACCTCAAACTCATTAGCAACTGAAAAAAAAAAGAAACAAAATCATTGAGTACAATAAAACAACTTATCCAAAGAAAAATAGGAAGAAAAACAGAGAGAGTACAATAAAACAATAGTTGTATATCAATTATCATGTGCATATGTAGACAAGCAAGTATGCATATTGAAAAGAACACATTATAGCAATTTACACTATGCTTTATTTTTTACTCATATGATTTTTAATTCTTAAGACACATATATAATGAAAGTATAAATACGATATTTTATTTAATCCTTCATTGCACAAAGAATGCCATATCAATTTATATGTTACAGAAGAATGTAAATTCATAAGTTTAAAAAAAATTCTTGACGGAAACAAAAATGCATGGAGATGATGGGAGGGTAAAAAGTCTGATCCAATGTCAAACGGAATCGAATTCTAAAACAATAGTGTAAATGTATAATAAGTTGTCTTTTGTAACAAAGAAGTAAACAACGTGGGAGTTTTGCTCACACAATTGTAATCCTCCTTGTGATGATTCGAATGGATGATAACTTTAAGGGTGGAAAAAATGTCATGCTAATCTATTTTTCCTTTTTTTGGGTACGAGAGTTAGGGGTGGAATCCATGCCATACCCATGTTAATTAGCTTTGTAGTTTGATGATCCCCTCAACCAATCCTCTTCTACTTTTTTTTCTTTTTCCCTTTTTTTTTTGGGTTATTAGGTCGCGATGACTAATACATCAGATAAATCAAAATAGCAAAAGCAAATAGAAACACCATATTTAATGTGGTTCGAAAATTCCTACTCCACGGTGCTTAGTCGGAGCACACCCTCACTATAATCAAGTGTTTTACACCATCCCCAGGACCATAACCGAGTTGGTAAGACATGTGGTTATGTGGAGAGAAATCCTCCGGCAACGTAGGTTCGAATCCCGTGTGAAGCAAATTTTCACTGAAATATTATGGAGGTTTGTCATGGGGTTTGAATCCTATTGGCTCTCTTCCATATGTGTCTGTCACTTGAGCACATCCCTCAATTTACAACCCGCCTGATTAAGGGGCCTCTGATACATATAGGGGGAGTTCTCCTCTTTCCCTCATCAAAAGTGTGTTACACCCTTAGGAAATTACAAAAGTCTTATCAATAGTTATCTACGCTTATATAGTACAAAATAACAAATTAACAAAAATACAATGAGCAAGAAACCAATATTTCAAGGAGAAACAATTATTAAATCGAGAGAGAAAAACACAGAGAGACGGAAACCCTATACGTCTGTTAGGGTTCAGAAATGAGAGAA